>CANXME010002221.1:0-2875011 GCA_948144175.1 Closterium sp. NIES-65
CCCACTCACGAGTTGCCTGGCACAGTCCGTAGACTAGTCTTCTCAAGCTCCACAGGGTCTCAGGCGGGATGATGCCTGTGAAGTCAGGAGGACAGCTTAGCCAGATATTCTCGTGCAGGAAACCCTAGGGGGAGGCAATTGAAAAGTCCAGAGAGTGCAGCTTGTTGTCTTGCTTTGCTACGATGTGTAGTAGCACCCGAAGAGTGGTCATCTTTGGGGTGGGGGAGAAAGTTTGGAAGAAGTTTACTCCCTCAAGTTGATTGAAGACTTTCACCACGTAGTGTGCCTTAAACACAGGCGGCAAACCAGGTGGCCGCTTCACCTTGAAAATCCGCATGCCATTCACTACGTTCGCCCTGGGAGGGGGGGTGCATTGACATACGTGCATGTGGACTTCCAAGACGCCACCTCTGCGTCCTTGGCTGCTATCCACTAAGAGGCCCAACGTTCCGACACTTCCTCAGTATAAGTACGAGGAGCCAGAATGTGTGGAGCGTCTGCGTCTCCCTTGTCAACGGGAGTTGTTGTTGGCCCCGTCCTTGCTTGGGTGGAGCCGACTTCGTTATCGGGTGTGTGGGGAGCGCAGCCAATCAGCTGCAGTGGGCCACACCGAGCGCAAGTCGACGAGCTGGTGGACCTGCTCGAGGCCACTGCAAGACCACGGACTTTGGGCAGTCGGCGGCCGGCCTCAACCTGGTGGTCGACAAGGGGAGACGTCGACCTAGGAGGGGCGTCGACTTTGGAAGGTGCCGATTTCGGGTGGTCGACCTGGCGAGGTCGACCTCGGAGGCATCGACTTGGTGATGCTGACTCGAGGCACCCGACTGGGTGTGGTCGTCTGACAGGTGGGCTGGTCGACCAGGAGTGTCGTCGACCTGGAGCTGGTCGACGAAGGGTGTGGTTGACCTGGTGAGGTCAACAGGAGGCAGTCGTCAACTTGAGTGGTCGACGGGCACGTGGAGGAGGAGCTGGTCGATGAGGTGGTTGCCCGACCGACCAGGTTACCTCGGCGACGGGTTTCTGCGGAAGCATGCGACAGTCGCCCAGGTGTTCATGGCGAGGCCGACTTCGGTCTGGTATCCCGAGGTCGATGTGGCTGATCAGAAGCAGTCGTCAGTACGAGGACGATTTGGTGTGTGTGTTGTATAGGTGACAGGACATAGCCCGCCAATCATCGGCGAGCACCTGCGAAGCGGGTGCGTTGCTGTCTTGCGGGTGCAACACTTTGCAGCCGACTTGCTGCAGCGTTGGCACGTCGTCGACTTGCATTGTTGGCGAGCCACGACTTCGCACTGCTGAGCGCAGTCGACCAAGTCACACTGGAACGCGGTCGATCGTGATGTGTTGGCAGTTGTCCTGCTTTCATGCTAGCTCTGATGTAGTCTTGTCTTGCCAACTTCATTGTACCTTTTGTTGTCAACCTTTCCTAGTGGAACTCTTGCCAATTGTCCTTGTGAACTAGCAAGTACTGTGAGCACTTGGAAACGACTAAGGAACGAACGAATGCAGAGATCACTCAAGCCACGGGCTAGGGCGAGCAGGAGGAGAACGAGCAGGGGAAGATTCCAGAGGAGAAAACATATGACCGTGAGCAGGAAGAGTGTTATAGTCACAACATGCTCAAATCCTAACAAGAAAGATAAAGTGTACACACAAAATTCAAAATAATATAGCGGTCTGGATACTGCATCAAGTGATGCGCTACAAATTGGATATGGAGCATCCTAATGCCGTACAACTAGCAACTTGAATCACTCGATATCATGAAGAACAGACGACGTGATAGTAGTTTGAGCAAACGGCAGTGCAGTCTAGCAGCAACTACAGTCTTAGAGCATAAAAATAGGAAGAAGTTCGAGTTGGGAATGGCTCCCAACCTCTACAAACCCAAAGAGCCTAGTTTAAGGGAGATGGGACGGTGCCACACGGTCCCTAACCTCAAAAGGTGTGGAAACGACCCACCACAAGGGTGTACCCCAAGAACTTTGTTACACTACAATACAATGCAACTATTTTTTATATCTTGATGTTTACCGTGATGACGAGCTCTGAAATGATTCTAATATTTGTCAGAATATTATAATTGTCTAGCCTGCAGTGGGGTACTCTATAGCGAGTACAACCCAATTAGGGTTTCCTATATGTATGCCAACTGCTGCTAGTGCAACCCCTCTCTTCTACATTCCTCATTCTTCACATGCTATCAGAGCATCTACGCTCCTGGCCTATGGGCCCACCTTACTGCTTCCGCTGCTACTCTGTGTGCTGCACGCCCCATGGCGTGCCCCTCGCGCAACCCTTAGCGGCCCCGTCGCCACCCCTCGCGGCCCCGTCGCCGCCCTTCTCGGCCCCTCGCGGCCCCTTCGCGGCCCCGTCGCCGCCCCTTCGCGGCCCCGTCGCCGCCCCTAGCGGCCCGTCGCCGCCCTTCCAGGCCCCTCGCGGCCCCTTCGCGGCCCCATCGCCGCCCCTAGCGGCCCATCGCTGCCCTTCCAGGCCCCTCGCGGCCCCTTCGCGTCCCCGTAGCCGCCCCTATCGGCCCCGTTGCCGCCTCCAGCGGCCCCGTCGCCGCCCCTTGCGGCCCCGTCGCCCGTCGCGGCTCCCTGGGGGGCCGCTGGGGGGGGGGGGCGAGCGTCGCCCCTTCTGTCGCCTGCTTTGGCGCCCTGGGAGGCCGCGCGTCGGCCCCTCCTTCCCCCCCCCCCCCGTAACCTCCCTACCCGCCATCCCGCCCTGCCCTGTGTTAGGGTTTGGGGGTGGCGAGTAGGGGGTGGCGGGTGTGTGGTCTCCCCTGCTCCTCCTCCTCCTCTGTCTTCCACTGCTGCAGCTGCCGTTGAGGGGGGTGGGTGTGTGGGAGTCGACGGAGTGGTGCTAGGGGGTGGGGTGTGAGTGAACCTAGGGTGCAGCAAGGGGTGTGTGAAAGGGGGGTGCTGTGGGAGTGGAGCTAGGGTTTGAGCAGGGGGTGTGTGTCGAGGGGTGTGGGGCAGCTGGAGGAGGTTGTGTGAAGGTAGCTGTCGTGTCGCCTGCAGCGCTTGTAGTCCGTCGCCCTTGCTTCGGTAGCCAGTGAGCCTGTTGCACCAGTCGCCAGTGGGTCCGTTGCTCCTGCCGCTCGTCTATAGCCGTGGAGCCAGTTACTCCAGTAGTCCGTCGCCCTTGCTTCGGTAGCCACTGAGTCAGCCGCTCCTGTGCCCGTGCCTCTGCAGCTTCAGTCGTTGCCTCCCATCTTCTCTCCCTCCATAGCTCCTCCTCCTCCTCACTTGCCCGCTATGATTAACTCTAGCTTTGCTCGCTATTGTGAACTCCTGCTCTATGCCTGCTTGCTCATTGTGCTGATTACACCCCACTTTGGCTATGGGGGTGTGTCAGAATGTTATAATTGTCTAGCCTGCAGTGGGGTACTCTATAGCGAGTACAACCCAATTAGGGTTTCCTATATGTATGCCAACTGCTGCTATTGCAACCCCTCTCTTCTTCATTCCTCATTCTTCACAATATTGAATGTAGGGCTCTGGGTCTTCATCATGAATCTTTCTTGAGTTATTGAAAGCTTGTTGCGCACACATGTGACACGCCGAATGTTCAATATAAAGACAAAACAGAAAACACACACGACACGGAAACAATGACGTAACACACGACTAGCAATAATTCGTTACTGACTTATCACACACATTTGACACCATGACTCATCATTCACTCAATATAACAAGCACAAACTAAATCGTATCTCATGCTCTCATACCATTCCATGCAAACACACATGAGCGTACAAGGATAACAAGTCGACTGCAAACCATGGGGTTGCACCAACAATGATACGGTGAGCGGTCTCGAGAAGGGGAAGGAAATTCAAGGGTTCGAAGACCACTCACAGGTAGTGACGACTGCTGCAACAGCGGGTGTTGCGGTATTAATCGTTGTTGCTGCTACTGGGAAGGAAAGCTAAGGGTCCGAAGACCACTCATAATTGGCGACGACCGCTGCAACACTTGCTGCTATGGTATCACTGGCTGGTGCTGCTGCTACTGCTACTACTGCTGCTGCTGGTGCTGTTGCTAGTGCGGCTGATGTTGCTCCAGCTGCCGAGACTAAAACCTTGTCAGGTAATGAGGGACGACCAAAGCAGGCGTCTCTGTAGTAGCAACCCCATAACCAACACCTCCATCTCAAGCACCCCCTGGACCAGCACCTCCAGTGCTAGCACCTCCATCTCTAGCTCCCCCAACTCCAGCACCTTCCTTTTCAATACATCTTGCTCAAGTACCCCCATCTCCAGCACCTCCAGCTCACGTACCTCCAGCCCCAACGCCTCCAACTCCAGCACCCCCAACATCAGCACCCCAGACACGAAATGCAGACGCGACACCAAGGGATTCCGTCCAGAGACACATACGTAAAACTTTCGGCATGAAACACGTGGCTAGATGTTCAAATGGTGCGCTTCGTACCGAACCGCAAAGGCCACATAATATGGGGCGCATGTGCATGGACCATGGAGGTGCGGGCGATCTCCATGACCAAGCCTGTGCGGTGCTCAGCAACCCCATTCTGCTACGGCGACTCTGGAAGCATAAAGGACAGGGTGATGCCCTGCTCATGATAGAACTCGGTAAGAATGGTGGACCGAAACTTACCCTCATAGTCAGATTGTAGACAAAGTGCAGGAAGAGCAGACTGGGCACAGATGGCCAGTAACCACATGATCAGGATATTTGGCACATGTTCCTTTTGCCATAGGGGGAACGATGTGGTGTAGCGGGAGAATTTGTCAACCACCATCAAGTAGAAGCGCTCCTAACCTGACCCAGCGACTGGGGCGGGGCCTCAGACGTCCAAGTGAATTGTGTGGAGGGGCGCGATGGCTGGCGCAAGCAAGGAGGAGTGAGGGGTGGCATGCAACATACATTCAGCGCAAGGAGTGCACAGCGGTGCAAGCTAAGGAAGGAGCGACGGAAACAGGTGCGGGAGACCCAAGATAATACAGTGCCTAGACATGTGTCGGAGGTGTGGGTTTGAAGGGTGATCGAGACGGTGGTGCCACAGTTTTGACGGTTGGGTGGGTGACTGACAGGAGCACAAAGCAACAACTTGACCAAACGCAGCTACTTGGGGGGACGTGGTGTGCAGTGTGAAGAGACATGTGCAGGAAGAGTGACTGTGACCCCGCGGTTTTGAAGGTGTCCAATGCCTAGCAAGTTCCTGGAGAACGAAGGGATGTGGAGATTAGTGAGGGAGCTAGAGGGGACAGTTGGGTGTGGGAGGGTGGTGGAACTACGTGCGACGGCTGGTCCGGAAGTGGGATCTGCCAACTCAACTAAGCCTGGTGCTAGGAGTTGTATGACAGTGGCGTGGTCGCGGAAGAAGCACTAGGATGTGTTGGATTCAAGCGTGAAGGAGATTGATGCCTCGAAACTAGGCACACCTATGCTAGTAACTACACAAGCACCTACACTAGAAACATACAAGAAATCTTTAGTCTAGGGACACACAAGCAAACAGATCTATCACCACCTAAGTCAACAAAAGCAACCACACAGCACAAGCATCATCCATGGTCATCTCAAACACACAGTAGCCACCAGAGATCAGAACCTGCCAGTGCATGGGGGGGTGCGTCTGGTCCGTATCGCTAACAAAGGAGGTCGTCGCGACGACTATATCAACGTAGTGCAGAGTGGATGAGGCGCCCGCAGGCCGTGTCCCTACCCGGACCCGTCTGGATCCCGCCAGACTTGGACGCCCGCCAGACTCGGACGCCCGGCACCACCTCCAGTGTCACCTCCACCAAACGTACCAGAACTGCCACTACCTCCGCCAACCCCACCTCCACCACAGCAACTAGCACCACCGCCACTACCACACTGGCAACATATATTTTATTTGTGTTCTTTAGTCTAGTGTAGGTGTTACATTGTATTTTCTTGCATGGTTATGTTTTCCTATATCACCCCTTGTATGCTCTTGTGTATTTATTCATTCTGTAAGTTCATAGCTTGACGTGGTATAGAGCCTAAACTCGATCCGATGGGCCCACCGCCTCGCATCCCGACCTAGCCCGTTAGCCACCCCGTGCCCCGTAGCGCCCTGCTAGCACGTTAGCCCGCACGTCACCCGTTTGCCCCGTCCCCCCATAGCACCCCGCTAGCTTGTTAGCCCGCACCCCACCCGCTTGTCTCGCGCCCCTCCCGTCGTTTTGCCCTGCACGCGCACATGCACGCAGATTGTGTGCACGCAGCCGCACGCACGCACACGCACGCGCTGACGCACGGACACGAGCAGCTCGCACGCACGCGCGCACAGCATCCACGTACGCGGCTGCACTCATAACACGCCTTGTACTCGCCCGCTATCCGCCGCCTGACCCGCTACCTGCCGCCCCACCCGTGACCTACCTGCTACCCTCTGCCCCACTTGCTTGTCACGATGCGACCTTAGCTATGAAACGAGTTTAGGAGGGCCTAGGCTTAGAAGCCTAGGCCAAGCAGGTGTCGAGAGAAGCGTGAGCTAGGGCAGGAGGGTTTTCCAGAAAGGGTAGTTTCACTATAAGTTGGAAAGAACATATAGCATTGCCACCTTAAGACCACCAGCGCTTCTGCACCTAGCTAGAGATGCATGTCATTCGTCACTTGTTTGCATAGAGATGCTTGTCTTTCTTGTATTGTACTATTGCATCTCCTATATTTGCTATACTCTTGCATGTGGACTGGCTTTGTGGCATCTTGCTTGTTCTCAGACTCTTTGGTGATCTTGAGATCCACCCTGAGATTTGTCTTGTTCTTGTGGACTAGTCTTGTGACCGTTGCTTGTTCTTGGTGACTGGCCCGGTGACCCTTTCTTTCATACTATTTGGTGACTCAGTGATCCACCTTGATCTGTGTGGTGCTTTCTACAAGACTACCGTCACCTAGACAATGGGGGTGTGTCAACATATATTTTATATGTGTTGTTTAGTCTTGTCTAGGTGTTACATTGTGTTTCCTTGCGTGGTTAGGGTTTCATGTATCAACCCTTGTATGCTCTTGTGTAATATATTTATTTCGTAAGTTCATAGCTTAACACACCCTTCCCCCTCTTCGTCCCTTCCTTGCCCCATTTCTGCCAGCCTGCGGCCGAAACAACCGCACAGCTGCAAACGACGCAGCTGCAGCAAGAGGATTAGAGAAGGTGGAAAGATGGGGCACTGCACAACGCTCAAAGTAATAGGGAACTAGCGCGGCGGCGAATAACGCAATGTAGCAGAGGTTACCCTTGATCTCATTGTGAGTGGTCTCAATGAATTTGATCGTAAGATCTGAGGGGTGCTTCTGCAGCAATGCGTCGCGTGCAGAGGCAAGGTCGTCAGGGAGGCGGATGACGATGAAATAGAGGGTGGCAATCGTAGGCGTGGGGATGGTAGTGAGTTGGGCAGGGGTACAGCAAGCACGGTAGCTGGAGCCGAGAGTTTGATGATGTGTGACTAAGTTAGCAGTAGTCTTAAATGCAGCAAGGTCTCAGAAAAAGAAGGCTAGGAGGAGGCGGCCAATGGAGGCGGAGCAAAGAGTAAAATAGCGAGCGGTAATAGCGGCTAATCAATCCTTGGTAGACTTGACCTGGCTGAAATAGACTCTCTCTGCCTCAGAGGGGAGGCTGCTTAGAGCAAGGTGAGCCTCACCTTCACAAGACTTCTACATCAAGCAGGTCGCGCAGTCCCGAGAAAAACTCTTCAGCTCTCCATCAGTAAGCTGAGCACACAATGTGGCAAAGCATAAGGGGGTAGGCAGGCCACCCATCGCGTGGGCCTAGAGTGTGTCACCGTCCTGGCACTGGCTCTGGAGGTTAATCTCGGCGTGCACCAGCCAGGTGTTAAACTCTAGCGCTCTACTTTGGACCCTGGGAGTTGCCGTGGCGAGAGCTAGCCAAGACTAGGATCGTTGGGCTAGAAGAGCCAGGCTATGAACGACTGGAGTTGGGAACAGTTGGAGCTAGGGTGGCTGGATCTAGGAACGACTAGAGCTTGGAACGGCTAGAGCTAGGAACGGCTGGAGCTAGGAATGATCGGAGCTAGGATTAACTAGAGCTAGGAACAGTTGGAGCTAGGAACGGCTGGAGCTAGGAGTGGTTGAGGTAGGAACCGCTGACTATAAACCCTAAAATGACACCAGAAAAGGAGAAGCGACTTCCAGCCGGTTCCAGAAAAGCCACTTCAAGGAGGAATGATTTGGGAAATTAGGCACAAACAGGTTGGTCAGCAGGGCGTGCTGCAAGAGGGGTGCGCTACTAGCAGGAGTGTTGTGCACGAGCAGGGCGCTGCTGGTGGCTGGTGGTTGCTGGCGCTACAGGCACTACTTATGGCTAGTGGCTGTAAGCGCTGCTGCTGGGCGGCGGCTAGCGCTGATACTGACGACTACTAGTGCTATTATTGCTGCTTGCGGTTGCAAGCGCTAAGGCTTCTAGCGGCTGCGCACAGTGCCCCCGTGCGCTGCTGCGTGTGCGGCTGCTGCGTATGCGCTGACTATTCGCGCACGCTGGCGGCATGCGCACGTATCTGGCTG
Source organism: Closterium sp. NIES-65 (assembly GCA_948144175.1). Classification (NCBI taxonomy): domain Eukaryota; kingdom Viridiplantae; phylum Streptophyta; class Zygnematophyceae; order Desmidiales; family Closteriaceae; genus Closterium; species Closterium sp. NIES-65. The sequence continues at coordinate 8,526 of CANXME010002221.1, forward strand.
CATGCGCGTATCTGTCGCTAATGCGTGCACGCTAAGGCTGCAACGCGTTGGTAGGAAATAACAGCAGGCTAGCGGACTAGACTAGGCTAGGAACGTTCCTACTGTTAGAATCACTAGCTAGGTGAGGATGACGATAAGGTAAGGGGGGGGGTACAAGGACTATCGAGAGTGAAATGTTGTACCCTCTAAGGAGAGAACCCTACACAACCTAGAGTGAAATAAGCAGAACAAAATGTTTTGACACAACCCCATAGGTGAAGTAGGGGATAGCCAAACCTAACAGTGGTCACAAGACCAGTCAAGCAAGAGAACAAGCAAGGCAAAGCCCAGGGTGGATCTCAAGGACACCACACAATCTGAGCACAAGCAGGCGGCCACAAGGCCAGTTCACATGCAGATTTATAATAGCAAGGCAATACACAGATCACAACCTAGCAAGAGTAAACATGCAGGTATGAAGATATATAGCAGTGTACAACAAGAGCAAGTTAAGCAACCAGCAGTTGAGGCAGAGTGGGCACAAGCCCAAGAGCAGTGCAGAAATGCTGATGATCACCAGCCGCAAGGGCCTTGGTCAAGACATAAGCAGTGTTGGCCCGAGAGGCCACGAAAGCAAGGCGCAGCTGACCACGCATCTGCACCTCACGAGTAAGGAAGTAGCACAGAGCAACGTGCTTCGTTCTGTGCTCCAGTCTCTGCTCGCGACACAAGGCAAGCATTGCCTTGTTGTCAACGTACAGAATTGGAGGAGAACGAGGCCGCTCCCCCAAGTCGGTCAGCAGGTAGGTCAGCCAGCGGAGCTCCTGTGCGACCATGGCCCCAGCGTAGATCTCGGCCTCACAGCTGGAACGAAGCACAGAAGAAGAACGAGTGGACCTCCACGAGACAGAACCAGCGCCAAAACTAAAGGTGTAGCACTGTGGCGAAGGCTGATTCGCCTGGTCGTTGGCCTAAGAAGCGTCATAGTGTCCTGTGAGGACCACCGAACCCCGTCCTCCAAGCACAAGCCCCATGTCCGATGTGTTGCACAAGTAACGCAGTGCCCTCTTCGCAGCATCAAAGTGCACCTTTCGGTGCCTGCCGGGTGCCACGTAGCGAGCCAGAAGGCTGAGAGGGTACGCGAGGTCAGGTCGTGTGCACATCATCATGTACATGAGGCAGCCCACAAGCTCTGGGTACGGACCACTCGGCTCTACGGACTCGTCCGAAGGTGGAGCTGAGAGCAAATGGCCGGTAGACAGAGGAGTGGGCTGTGGCGAGGAGAACTGGAAGCCGAAGTGCTGAAGGACCTGGTGCACCATGTGTGACTGAGTCAGGGTGATGGTGCGCCCTGCTCTGTCCCAGGTGATCTACAAGCCAAGATAGCTCCGCAGCTCACCCAAGTCAGTGCAGGTGTGTCTCTCCTGTAGCTCTGCCTTCACTAGGGCCAGTGCCTCAGTGTCAGCAGTAGCAAAAACCAAGTCGTCGACGTACACGAGGATGTAGAACGGCGGCAGAGTAGTGTCGGTGCGTAGAAACAGCGACGGGTCAGCAATCGAAGGAGTAAACCTAAGAGCCGCAAGTGTCGTCCTCAGTCTGTCGTGCCACTCACGGGGCGCCTGACGCAGGCCGTACACTGGTCGCCGTAGGCTCCATTGGGTACCCGCAGGAAACGACCCAGTGAAGCCCTGTGGACGGCGCAACCAGATGGCCTCGTGAAGGCTACCCTGCAAGAAAGCTGTCAAGAAGTCGAGGGAGTGCAGCACGTAGTCACGCTGAGCTGCAATGTGTAGCAACACCCGAAGAGTGGTCATCTTCGGGGTGGGGGAGAAGGTCTGAAAGAAGTCAACCCCCTCACGCTGACTTAAGCCTCGAGCAACGTAACGTGCCTTGAAGGCAGGCGGAGAACCCGGCGGCCGCTTCACCCTGAAAATCCACATGCCACTGACGATGTTCGCCCCAGGTGGGGGAACCTCGTCGACGTAGGTGCCTGTGGACTTCCAGGATGCCATCTCTGCGTCCATGGCTGTCTGCCACTGAGAGGAGTACTCACCCGAAATTGCCTCCCTGTAGGTGCGCGGGGTGGGGATGTCAAGTGCATCCGGGTCTCCCTCAGGGGCAAGCATCATGGTCGCGTGATGGGGTGAAGCGGCAGCAAGGCACTCCAGCTCCTCCTTTCTGTCCTCAAAAATGTCACAGCTAAGGGCAGTACAGCCAAGAGCAGTCTCACCCCTGACGGACGGAGGACAGGCAGGGACAGGGCCAGAGACAAGACTCGCAAGGTAGTCTAGGCGGTACACAGCAGCAAAGTCTACAAGCTCAGCTACTAGGGCAGATGCAGCAGGAGACGAGAACACAGGGTCCGTCACAACCGTAGCAAGAAGGCGAGTAACAGTCGGACTGGATGCATGAGCAAGGTCAAACGGAGGGTCAGCAATGTCAGACAGAGAGGACGCAGGAGGTAACGGTAGTGAAACACGCTGAGGAACAGAGGAAGGACGGAGTGTCATGTCGTGAGTGCCGGGGACAGCTGGAGCACGCAGGGGATGAACACGAAGAACACGAGCACGGGCAGCAGCTCTAGGCTCAGGCTCAAGGTCAAAGCTAGACTCAGGCTCTCAACGCTCAGGGGTGGAAGCACGAGTCTCAGGCTCTCCACGCTCGGTCAGGGACTGTGTCACCGCAGTGTAAGGAGCAGGAGCAGGCAGTGGGGAGTGTGGTAGCAGCGGTGGCTGTGACTGGTCCGCTGGTGGACACAGCAACGAAGGAGTAGTACCTGCCACAGGGAAGCCAGTAGCACCTGGCGGAAGACTGAGAAGGTGGCGAAGAGCACTAGTAGCTCCCATACCTCCAGCACGAGCAGCTCCTCCAGTACCCCCAGCAACACCTCCAGCACCAGTAGCACCAGCACCTCCAGCACGAGTAGTACCTCCAGCACCTCCAGTGCCTCTAGCTCCTGCTCCAGCGCCTCCAGCACCGGTAGTACCTCTAGTACCTCCTGTGCCAGCAGCTCCAGTAGCACCTCCTGCACCTCCAGCACCAGCAGTACCACCTGCTCCGGCAGCTCCAGCACCTCCAGTACGAGCACCTCCGGGACCAGTAGCTCCAACACTTCCAGTACCTCCAGCTCCAACTCCTCCTGTACCAGCATTACCAGCACCTCCAGGGTCAGCAGCTCCCGCAGCTCCAGCACCAGTAGCATCAGCACCTCGAGTGCCACCAGCTCCATTACCTCCAGCACCAGCAGCAGCTCCAGTACCCCCAGCACCAGCAGCTCCAGTACCTCCTGCACCAGCAGCACCTCTAGTACCTCCAATAGTACCTCCAGCACCTCTAGCACCAGCAGTACCTCTAGTACCTCCAGTAGGACCTCCAGGCCTAGTAGCTCCAGTACCTCTAGCTCCATGACCTCCAGAAGGACTCGCAGCACCCCCAGAGTCAGCACCCGAAGTCTCAGCACCCCAAGCGAGGAGTGTGGCGAGTGGTCGCCGTGTCGTCGGCGACGGCGTCACCCCCCTCAGGTGAGTCAGAGGAGTCAGAAGAGATCTCAACTGGCTCATCCAAGGGGGGTGGGTCTACCTGGGACACACCTGAGGGAGCAGGACCCTGTGGGGGGAGGGGGTCTACCGGGGGGGGGACTAGTACCAGGAAGAGGGGTGCAAGGGGGACCGGGTGGGACACGTGCGGATGAAGTCGGTAGTAACAGACCGACTCGTCGAAGGTGACGTCCTGAGAGGACAGAACACGACGCAAGGCAAGGTGGTAGAACTGCCGGGGTGGAGCGTCGGCGGGGAAGCCCAGGAAGATACAGCGGAGAGTGCGAGGAGAGAGCTTGCTCGCTTTGGTATCGCAAACAAGGGAGAGCGCGCCCCAGACCCGAAACGACGACACATCACCAGGCTGTCCCGTCCAACAAAGTGTGGGCGAGGTCTCTGGAGCAGAGACACGGGGCCAGAGGTTGAGCTGATGCGTGGCTTATCGGACCGCAAACGGCCACAGGAAATGGGGAGCAGCCGCATGATCATGGAGGTACGAGCAACCTCCATGATCAGGCCAATGCGACGCTCAGCAATCCCATTTTGCTGCGGAGAGGCCGAAAGTGTGAACGACTGGGCGATGCCCTCATCATGGCAGAACGTCTCAAGGACGCCAAAAGAGAACTCACCACCCCTGTCAGAGTGCAGACGCAGGACTGGGAAGTCCTGCTGAAAGCGCTCGAAGCTGGAGACGAGTAGCACGGATCCAGGGGATCAAAACACCGCTGACGTCCGCCTTGCGACGCAAGGGGAAGACTGTGGTGTAGCGTGTGTAGTCGTCAGCAACCAGCAGGAAGTAGCGCTCCTTGTCCGTCCCACCGACGGGGACCGGGCCCCACACGTCCAGGTGGAGAGTCTGCAGAGGAGCAGTGGTCAGAGGAAACTCGGAGGAGTGAGGAGCGGCGCGCTGCCGCCCCTCGACGCAAGGAAGGCACGGCAGCGCAAGTGAGCGCGGGAGGGGGGGCAGGGTCGTAGGGAGGCCAGAGACCAGGAGCCGGGAGTGCATGCCGTGCAGACGCTGCAGGGAGGGGTGACCAAGACGGTGGTGCCAGCGCTGAGTCTCCTGCGTGAGTACTCTGCACGAGTAAGACGCATCTAACTGCCCTGACGCAACCGCTCGACTCGGTGCAGCTACGTGACCTGACTCAACCACCTGTGCAGACGCAGCGGCCAGTGTGTACAGACTAGACCCAGGCTGTCGAGTGAACGTAGCCAGGTGACGGCCAGTCCGGGAGCACGTACAGATCGCCACGCGCTGCCCTCGAGGAATACCGGTATCAACCCAGACATCCTGAATGGCAGCGTTGCTCACCAAGTTCATCGAGAACGTGGGGAGGTGGAGACCTAAAAAAGAGCCGCAGGAAACTGCTGGACAAGGGAGGACCGTGGAGGCTCTCGCAACCACTGGGCCCCCAGAGGGGTCAGCCAGTGAGACTGGGACAGGTGCTGTGAGTGGTGTGACTGTGGTGCAATAACGGAAGTAGCAACTTGACGCGCCTGAGTCAAGCGTGAAAGTGTGCAAGACCTGTGGTAGTAGACGCACTGGCACTTTGAGCGTGGGTAGACTCACGGGCACCTAGAGCTACAGCAGACTCACTAGCACCTGGAGCGGCAGCAGACTCACTAGCACCTGGAGCAGCGGTCCTAACAGAACGATACCCTCCACCACCAGGACGACCTCGCTGAATAACCCAGTCACGAAGCTGCCGAGGGGTGGGGTCGTCCGGGAGAAGCGGTGCCCGCTGCTGTCCACCCCTGGCCACAGCAACTGCCGCGGAAGTGGCCATGACAGACAGTGACTGTCAGGAGTAGGTCCAGCACCTCCAGCTCCTACAGCGCCAGCAGCACCTCCTGCACTCCCAGCAGCACCTCCTCCACTCCCAGTAGCACGAGTAGCAGCAGCAGCAGCAGTAGTAACAGCAGCAGGGTGGTTCGGTGGGGCTGGGAGGCCACACCTCCACCACTCCCAGCAGTACTCCCTCCAGAAGCAGTAGTAGCAGGGCGGCTCGGGCAGCAGCAGCAGACCGAGCAGTAGCACCAGCAGCAGTAGACCGAGTAGCACTAGCTGTAGCAGTAGTAGTTGCAGCAGCAGTAGTAGTGACAGCTCAGGTTTGGGCGGCTCGGCTCAGACAGGGCGGCGCGGCTCGGGTTCAGTGTCGGAGCAGAAGCAACAGCAAGGAGGAGCAGCTGCAGCAAGTGGCAGCAGCAGCAGCAAGAAGGAGCAGCTGCAGCAAGTAGCAGCAGCAGCAGCAGCAGCAGCAGCAGCAGCAGCAGGGAGGAGCAGCTGCAGCAAGTAGCAGCAGCAGTAGTAAGGAGGAGCAGCTGCAGCAAGTAGCAGCAGCAGCAGCAGCAAGGAGGAGCAGCTGCAACAAGTAGCAGCAGTAATAGCAAGGAGGAGCAGCTGCAGCAAGTAGCAGCAGCAGCAGCAGCAAAGAGGAGCAGCTACAGCAAGTAGCAGCAGCAGTAGCAGGGCAGTGCACGCGGCAGCAGCACTGAAGCAGCAGCGAAGCAGCAGCGTGGGTGCAGCAGTAACACGGGCCGCGTGCGGGCCAGGCATGGGCTGTAAGGGCTACTTGTGGGCCTAGCGCGGGCTGTACGAGCTGCGTAGGGGCCTGGCGCGGGCTGTACGAGCTGCGTGCGGCCTGGCGCGGGCTGTACGGGCTGCGTGCGGGCCTGACGTGGGTTGTACGGGCTACGTGACGGGCCTACGCGTGCAGCAGGTGCATGTTAGGGGCTGGCGGGCAGCGTGAGTGGCGCGCGCAGCAGCAGGAACGAGGGGGGACCGGGCGTAGGGGCTGACGGGCCGCGCGAGTGGCGCACGGGGCAGCTAAGGCGCGGCCAGGGGGGGGGGGGTCGCACGTGACTAGGCAGAAGAATCGCGCCTAGGGCAGAAAAAAGAACCGTTTCGCCTAGGGCGCGTTTTCGCATTTCGCGTTTCTCCTAGGGGCGCGACTCGGGCAGCAGATCGAAATAGCAGTGGTGGGCCCTCATAAAAATTCGGTCCTAAGGAGCATTCTGCTCTTAATACCATGTTAGAATCACCAGCTAGGTGAGGATGACGATTAGGTAAGGGGGGGGGGGGGGGGGGGGGGGGGTACTGTTGGGAACAATAAGTCTTAAAGCGCCTCTGTCGTGTCGAAACTCAGGACACAAGCGAAGCAGTCCAAATCGAAGCATCGCGAGTCAACCCTCGGAGGTTAGGGTAACCGCCTGGAGGTTACGCGAAGGTCAAAAGTCAGCGACCTTTGACTTGACAAAATACAGCGCGACAGCATGTCAGAATGTTATTTGTCTAGCTTGAAGTGGGGTGCTCAATAGTGAGTACAACCCCTTAGGGTTTGCCATTTTGTGTATCCTGCTGCTTCCTAGTCCCTCATTCTTCCTTCCAATTCTCCTTCGTAAACCCTAACTCCTAGTTCTAGAGCAAGCCCACCTACCTCCTAGTGTGGGCCTAGGCTACTAAGCCTAGGCCCCACACCTACTATTTTAACACAGCAAGGACACACAACTGACTCGACATTGAGCAGTTGCCCGAGTCGCACTGTATCGAATCGCAACAGCAAAACAGTTTAATCTATTCGTATTCCTTGTACTCTTATATAAAGCCTTGTATTTGCTTGTTTTAATCAACTTACTTTGCCCTCACATACTAGCGCAAGGTGGTTCAAGGACTTTTCATTCAAACGCTTCCGCTATTACAATCCTACTCAGACTTTAGCTCTACAAAGATCCTAGGGCATCTCAGCCCAACATGGTATCAGAGCAGACAGAGTTCAAAGTTACTTTTTTCTCTTAATACTTAATACAAGGAAGACATGTCTACTAGGAAGGAGAGGAGCTCCTCCAACGGTTCTCCGGGCACTACCCCTACTCCACCTCCTGTCTCTGATCTACAGACAGAAGAAAGGACTACCACGAGACCAGCAGCTGGGTCTACGGAAACGCCCGCAGGCTTCGATCCAAGCATGATGGAGAAATTCTTCTCCTTCATGTCCTTCTACGAGCAGCACCAGCAAGGAGTACCTGCGCAGTCAAACAACAGCAACAACAACAACGTAACTCCTATGAGTCTCGACGGCTCATCCTACGCACGCGGAATTCAACAACAACAACAGCAGCCTACCTTTGCGCCGTACGAGCCCCAGCGTGGCTCCGTCAGCTTCATGCCGCAACCGCAATCTGCACCGGGACAAGAAAGGGCATAGGACGCATTCGTCCTCGATTTCGTCCCCGACCTTGGCACTGCAAATAGCGACGCCATCGTCAACTTCGCCGATTGGACACATCCCCCGGATCTCGATCCCGACTTCAGCCCGGGAGGTTTCTGGTACTCGCACACCATCCCTGAAGCAGAACGAACACGAGCGTTAGCAACAATTCAACAAATGGCAGTAGCAGAGACAACATCGACAGCAGCAGAGACAACATCGGCAGCAGCAGAGACAACATCGGCAGCAGCAGAGACAACATCGGCAGCAGCAGAGACAACATCGACAGCAGCAGAAACATCATCGGCAGCAGCAGGACCAACGACACCAGTCATCGTCCACGAAGCACCACCAACACCCGCACAGCAACTGAACCCGACTCAACGAGAAGTCCATAGAAGCACCAATGTCGTCGCCAGCTTCTACTCCAACTCCGACGCGTATCAACGCTCACCCGGACATCGCGCTCCTGAAGACATCTGGCACGCACGCACAGGACATCCAAGCAACACAGTATTAAATAACACAATACGAGCAGGAATCCTCGACAAAGATTCGCTACTACTACCCGACGGCAGAGAACTTCAACGGGCACGAAGAACTTGCCTCATCTGCCCCGAAGCCGACTTACCCCATCGACCGTTTTCTTCTCACCACAACCCGAGCGCACCTGCATACGCACCACTCGAGAAAGTATACAGTGACATCCTCTTCAATCGAGAACCAGGACAAGTCACCTACAATTATACAATAACCATCATCGACGCCGCCACTCGATACGTCTGGCATCGAAACCTACCCAGCCGCGACATGGCACTCGCAGCGTTCGCCGCTTGGCTACCGGTAGCAGAGAGGGAGTCAGGAACACAGCTGAGAAACTTCCAGTCCGACGGAGGAGGAGAATACACCTCTCAGCGCTTCAAGCAGTACCTGGCGGAAAGGGGAATCAAGCAACTCCTCTCCCTTCCCTACGCCCATCAGCAGCAAGGTGTTGCAGAAAGAATGAACAGGACTCTGCAGAACAGCATGCGCAAACTGCTACATGGCATGCGGCTACCCAACCACCAGTGGCCTGCAGCAATGGACCATGCTGTCATGCTGCACAACTTGCTTTCGTCGTCGTCACTCTCGAACAACGCATCACCGCATCTGCTGTGGACAGGAAAGCAGGGCAGCACAAGAATGTTACGAGTTTTCGGATGCATGGTGAAGTACCGACCCCCAGAAGCACGAGCGGGAAGATATTCACAACGGGCACAGTGGGGATTACACCTCGGCATCGAGAAAAATTACAACGCGTGGAAAATTTTCGATGTCCACTCAAAGGAAACAGTAGCAGCACGTGATGTGATCTTCTACGAGCGACTCACCCTTCAAACGTACCTCGCCAACTTGCACGAGAATCAAGACCCCACATGTGGTTTTCGTGGTGACCGAGCCTTCGCCTCAGCAGCGGACGAAGCAGACTGGGATGAACAGAACGTCGACAACGCATCGGAAGAAACCGGACCTCTCCCGTACTGCTCCGTCGACGTGCCCATGGACGAAGACAATCCTCGCGACAGTGCCAACGCCAAAGTCTTCTATCACTTCGCCGACAACGGTTACGTAACACCTGCGACAGTCAACACAAACGAAGCAGAACGGATAGGGCCAAATTTCATACCCGATCCAGAAGCGGGAGACGAAGCAGCTTATCCCGAGGATCCAACACTCCCCCGATACTCACAGACTGGACTGCAAATCCTCGGCCTCGTCACCGCAGTCCACGGCAACGCACTTCCTAAGGAGCCTGCGACGGTTCAGCAGGCTCTGGGGGGGGAACACAGGAAGAAATGGCGCGAAGCCATGGACAGAGAGTTAAAGGCACTGGAGGAACGCAACACTTGGAAGGTCGTTCCCGCAAGCGTGGCAAGGAACAAGACCATTCTCACCGGGAAATGGGTCTTCCGCATCAAAACGAAAGCAGACGGCACAATCGAGAAGTTCAAAGCACGTTGGGTCGTGCGTGGATTCGACCAAGAGCAAGGACGAGACTTCACCGAGACATTCGCCCCAGTTAGTCGACATACCTCTCTTCGAATTCTTCTCGCCGTTGCCGCCATGAAGAAGAAGAAACTGCGACAAATCGATGTTGCCAACGCATTCCTCTACGCACCCGTCGACGCCGAAATCTTCGTCGAACTCCTACACGGTACCCACGGAAACCCCAATCAGGTCTGCCAGCTACTGAAATCGCTCTACGGAATCAAACAAGCCCCGCGGCTGTGGCAACAGCACCTACACACCCGACTCACTCGCATCGGATTCCGTCAACTGCCGCACGACCAAGGAATGTATCGATTCACTAAAGACGCCGATTACATCCTACTGATCGTCTACGTCGACGACCTACTCTACATCGGCTCCACCGACGACATCACCACCTGGTTCGAAGGGGAGCTGCAGAAGGACCTCACGCTCACGGTTTCTTCTACCGTCACACAGTACCTCGGGCTCAACATCCGCGAAGAAGAAAATGCTATCTACTTAAGCGCCGAGAAATACGCCGACACTATCGCCAAGCGCTTCTTGCTCACATCTACCGCTATCGCCACGCCATACCGCTACACGGCAGGAAGTAACAAAGGAAATTCCGCTCCACTCAAAGCTGCCGGAATACGAGACTACCAAAGGAAACTGGGCTGCCTCCTCTTCGCAGCCGTCACCTGCCGCCCGGATCTATCCTACTCCGCAAGCCAACTCGCTACCTACCTCAAGAAACCCTAAGTAGAGCACCTGGCGGAGCTCGATCGCGCACTACACTACTTCGTGAGCACTCCGACGATCGGCCTGACTTACTGTAGAAAACTGAACGAGAATGAATCAACTATGAATGAAGTGAGTACAAATATGAAACCCTAATTGGGTTGTACCCCCTATGGGATACCCCACTATAGCCTACACAAATAAGTAAGCTATAATGTTCTGACACACCCCCATAGGCAAAGTGGGGGAGAACAAGGGGTCACAAGACCAGTCAAGCAAAGCAAAGCAAAGCTCAGGGTGGATCACAAAGTCACCACACATTCCGAGCGCAAGGTCAAGGGCCACAAGGCCAGTTCGCATGCAAGATTATATATAGAGATATACAAGAGTCAAGCAAGCAAGAGCAAGAGTATATATAGGTCAAGGTACAAGCAAGGTCAAGAAGTGAGCAAGTGAGGCAAGACAGGCACAAGACCCAGCTGCGTGCAGCAACGCTGATGATCACAAGGCGCAAGTGCCTTGGTGAAGACATCAGCAGTGTTGGCCTCAGAGGCCACGTACGCAAGTCGCAACTGTCCACGCTGCTGCAGCTCACGAGCAAGAAAGTAGCGGAGAGCAATGTGCTTTGTCCTGTGCTCCAGTCGCTGCTCTCGACACAAGGCCAGCATGGCCTTGTTGTCTACGTACAGGACTGGAGGAGAACGAGGCGGCTCTCCAAGGTCGGTCAGCAGGTAGGTGAGCCAGCGAAGCTCCTGAGCAGCCATAGCCCCGGCGTAGATCTCAGCCTCACAACTGGAGCCGAGAACAGAAGACGAGCGAGTAGCCCGCCACGAGACAGAGCCGGAACCAAGGCCGAAGGTGTAACCCTGTGACGACCGCTGCGTAGCCTGGTCGTCAGCCCAAGAAGCGTCCGCGTGGCCAGTGAGGACCACTGGACTGCGCCCTCCAAGCACTAGCCCCATGCCCGACGTACTGCACAAGTAGCGCAACACCCTCTTCGCTGCAGCCATGTGCTCTGGTCGGTGTCTCCCAGGAGCAACATAGCGTGCGAGAATGCTAAGAGGGTATGCAAGGTCAGGTCGTGTGCAGGTCATCAGGTACATGAGGCAGCCAACAAGCTCTGGGTACGGGCCACTCGGCCCTACGGACTCATCCGAAGGCAGAGCTGAGAGCGAGTGGCGAGTAGGCAGAGGAGTGGCCTGAGGCGAGGAGTACGTGAAGCCGAAGCGCTGAAGGACCTGCTGCACCATGTGTGACTGAGTCAGGGTAATGTTGCGGCGTGCTCTGTCCCGGGTGATCTGCAAGCCAAGGTAGCTGCGCAGTTCACCCAGGTCAGTGCACGTGTGTCTCTTCTGCAGTTCGGACTTCACGTAAGCGAGTCCAGCAGTGTCCGCTGTGGCAAAGACCAAGTCGTCGACGTACACGAGGATGTAGAACGGCGGCAGAGAGGTGTCGGTGCGCAGAAACAGCGACGGGTCGGCAGTAGAAGGAGCAAACCCAAGTGCCACAAGCGTAGTCCTCAGTGTGTCGTGCCACTCACGTGGCGCCTGGCGGAGACCGTAGACTGGACGCCGGAGACTCCACTGAGTACCAGGAGGGAAAGACCCAGTGAAGCCAGGTGGGCGACGCAGCCAGATCTCCTCGTGCAGGCTGCCCTGCAAGAAAGTTGTGCTGAAGTCGAGAGAGTGCAGCTCGTAGTCACGGTGAGCAGCAACGTGCAGCAGTACCCAAAGAGTGGTCATCTTCCGGGTGGGGGAGAAGGTCTGAAAGTAGTCAACCCCCTGCCGTTGACTGAAGCCACGAGCCACGTAACGCGCCTTGAAGACAGGCGGAGAACCCGGCGGCCGCTTCACCCTGAAAATCCACATGCCACTGACGATGTTCGCCCCAGGAGGGGGAACAGCGTCGACGTAGGTGCCTGTGGACTTCCAGGAAGCCATCTCTGCATCCATAGCTGCCTGCCACTGAGAGGAGTAGGGACCCTCTATCGCCTCCGCGTAAGAGCGCGGAGTCGGGATGTCTAGTGCATCCGGGTCTCCCTCAGGGGCTAGCAGTACAGACGCGAGATGAGGTGAAGCGGCGGCCAGACACTGGAACTCCTCCTGCCTGTCCTCAAGGACGTCCGTGCCAAGGGCACACTCACCCCCGACGGACGGAGGACAGGCAGACTCAGACTCAGCGACAAGACTAGCAGCGTAGTCTAGACGACAGCGCGCAGCAAAGTCGACGAGCTCAGTGACAAGGGCAGACGCAGCAGAAGACTCGAAAGAAGGGTCAGTGACAGCAGTAGCAAGAAGACGCGTGACAGTAGGACTAGCAGCACGAAGAGAGTCCGACTCCGGGTCGGCAAGAGCAGGAAGAGAGGAAGCAGGAGGAGAAGGCAAAGGGGCACGCAGAGGAGCAGTAGACGGACGCAGAGACATCCGGTGCGTGCCAGGGACAGGAGGAGGACGCTGACGCGAACCACGACCACTAGTGCGCACAGTACGAACAGGCGACGCAGGACGAGACGCAGGCTCACGACGCTCAGTAAGACCTCCAGTCGGACCAGCGTAGGGAGAAGGAGCAGGCAAAGGTGAGGCAGGCTGTAGCTGTGACTGTGACGAGATAGGCTGTGGACCCTCTAAGGGAGGAGGAGGAGGACCAGGAGAAGGTGTAAGACCAAGAACCTTCTGCAGGAGCGGAACGAAGTACGGCCGGGGCCGCGCGGCGACGCCAGAAACAATAGGGACAGCACCAGTACCCCCTGCAGGAGTACCCGCTCCAGCAGCACCTCCAGTAGCTCCAGAACCTCCAGCAGCACCACCAGGAGCACCACCAGTCGGACCTCCAGCGGCAGTCTCAGCGTCAACAACCTCAGCAGCACCAGCTCCAGGAGAACCCTCAGACCCAGCAGCTCCAGCACCCACAGTACGAGCACCGCCGGGACGCTCGGCAGCAGTACCCTCTGCAGCCGAAGAACCTCCAGCACCAGCAGCACGCCTCCAGCGCCTGGCAAACCACTCACGTAGCTCCTGAGGGGAGAGTGGCTCTCGGCGAGACGAAGCACCTCCAGGCGGAGCACCCCCAGTCTCAGCACCCCCAGGCTCAGCACCCCCAGGCTCAGTACCCCCAGGCTCAGCACCCCCAGGCTCAGCACCCCCAGGCACAGCACCCCCAGGCTCAGCACCCCCAGACTCAGTACCCCCAAGCTCAGCACCCCCAGGCTCAGCACCCCCAGGCTCAGCACCTTCAGACTCCGCACCCCCAGGCTCAGCACCCGCAGGCGTAGCACCTCCAGTCTCAGCACCCCCAGGCTCAGCTCCCGCAGCAGCACCAGAGTCACCAGTGACCTCGACAGGCTCGACCGCGTCTACCTGGGACACACCTGAAGGGGCAGGACCCTGAGGGGGGAGGGGGTCTACCGGGGGGGGACCTGGTACCAAGAAGAGCGGGGGCGGGGGGAGGGACGGAGTGCGGTAGGGGAAGAGGCGGTAGTAGGGTACCGACTCGTCGAACGTGACGTCCTGGGAGGACAGAACACGTCGAGAGGTGGGGTGGTAGAACTGCCACCCAGGGGCGTCGGGGGGGAACCCCAGGAAGACGCAGGGAGCAGCGCGAGGGGACAGCTTGTCCGCAGACAAGTCGCGGACAAACGCCCGAGATCCCCAGACCCGGAATGCCGACGCATCGCCAACCTTCCCCGTCCACAGCAGCGCTGGGGAGGTCTCCGGCCTGGAGACCCTGGGGTGGAGGTTGATCTGATGCGCTGCGTACCTGACCGCAAACGGCCACAGAAAATGGGGGGCAGCCGCATGCATCATGGACGTACGAGCGACGTCCATGACCATGCCAATGCGGCGCTCTGCAATCCCATTTTGCTGCGGGGAGTCCGGAAGCGTGAAGGTCTGGCATATGCCTCGCGCACGATAGTAGGCACGCAGAAGGCCAGAGGAGAACTCTCCGCCTCTGTTCGAGTGCAGACGCAGAACAGGAAAGTCCGAGCCGAAGCTCCTCATGAGCTGGAGACGAGCTGCGCGGATCCAGTCGATCAACACCTCAGTGACATCGCCCTTGCTGCGCAAGGGGAGGACTGTGGTGTAACGCGAGTAGTCGTCAACCACCAGCAGGAAGTAGCGCTCGTGACCGAGTCCACGGACGCGGGCAGGGCCCCACACGTCCATGTGAAGCGTCTGCAACGGAGCCTCTGTCGGAGGAAACTGGGAGGAGTGAGGGGCAGCACGCTGGCGCCCCTCGACACAGGGGACACAGGCAGGGCCAGGGCCCTGAGGAAGGGGAGGTAGAGACCGGGGGAGACCAGACACAAGAAGACGGGAGGCCATGCCTCTGAGCCGAAGCAGAGAGGGGTGGCCAAGACGGTGGTGCCAGAGGAGGGTCTCGTGAGACAGACGGCGACACGAACAGGGGGCAGACTCAGGACCAGACCTGGACGCTGCAGCAAACACCTGACCAGACAAAGGGACTCTACCAGACTCAGCACCTGGAGGAGAAGCAGTGGTCAGTGTGTACAGGCTCGACCCTGGCTGACGTGTAAACGTAGCCAGGTGACGACCCGTGCTAGCCTCCGTGCAGTGCGTCACTCGCTGACTAGCAGGGGTGAACTGGTGGACTCCCACATCCTGTAGGTCAGCACCACTCACCAAGTTCGTAGAGAACGAGGGGAGGTAGAGACCAGACAGGGTGCCAGAGGGAGCCGCCGGACACGGGAGGACCGTGGAGAAGCGAGCCAGGACAGGACCCCCAGAGGGGTCAGCCAGGGAAACCGCAACCGGCCGACTAAGCGGCGTAAGTGTGGTGCGGTCCCGAAAGAAAGAGCGAGACGCTCCAGAGTCAAGAGTGAAGGTGTGGGAGGCCGAAGCCGACGCAAGTACCTGAGAGCGCAGACGCACTAGTACCTGAGAGAGCAGTCTCACGAGCACCTGAGAGCACAGACGCACTGGCACCTAGAGCAGAAGCCTCACCGGCACCTGGAGCAGCAGTACCAATGCCCGGGTCGGGCGGGAAACACCGGTAACAATCACCCTCCTCACTAATGGTCACAGCATACATGGCAGCAAGGATAGCATCAAAATCAAGATCAAAGATAGCTACACCAGCCCTAGACAGCTCTCCCCAGCGGGGGATCTCCGCGGCCTCCGGGAACTGCTGACGCCAAGCGTCCGTCAGGCGGCCAAAGCAGCGCTGGGCGGAGTGGGCACCCCCACACTGCTCTCCAGTGCGGTCGCCAGTGCGGAGAACGTAGGTGCAGGGACCAAAACCCCCACCGCGCTGACGCTGCGTATACCACTCACGGAGCTGCTGAGGAGTAGGGACGTCGCGAGAACGCTGCTGCTGCTGCTGCTGGCGCTGACCGCCACCAGTGCCGCTCCGCTGCGAAGCTCCACTCCGACCACCTCCACCTCCGCCACCCCCGCCTCCGCCTCCACCGCCCCCGCCTCCACCTCCACCGCCGCCACCTCCGCCACCTCCGCTACCACCGCCACCGCCGCCGCCACTCCCGCCTCCACTGCTGCCACTAGCACCCCCACCCCCGCTACCACCTCCACCGCCACCCCCACTCCCTCCGCCGCCTCCACCTCCACCGCCACCGCCCCCACTGGCCCCACCCGCTCCCTTGCCCCCCTTGCCCTTGCCAGAGCGGCGTCTCCCGCTAGGGGCAGACGCCGCACCGACCGACTCAAGACCAACGAGGTCTGCCGCAGCGGCAGAGGCGACAGAGGGCAGGAGAGGGGAAGGAGAACACCCCTCAAAGATGGGGGCGCGGGGGTCACCTCGAGAGGCTCCTACAGCAACTATGCTCTTCTCTGCTGCAAGGAGGGCCTTCTCGAGGCTGTCGACTGTGAGGGTGGTGGGACAGACCGCGAGGAAGTGGTCCCGGACTACACGAAGGGAGTCAGGGAGGCGAGTGACTAAGAAGTAGAGAGTGATGTACATGGGGGGGGGGTTCTTGGCGCAG
This sequence comes from Closterium sp. NIES-65, assembly GCA_948144175.1. Lineage (NCBI taxonomy): Eukaryota > Viridiplantae > Streptophyta > Zygnematophyceae > Desmidiales > Closteriaceae > Closterium > Closterium sp. NIES-65. The sequence goes on from CANXME010002221.1 coordinate 24,953, forward strand.
AAGTCAGCAGGAAGCGCAGCGCGGTAGCGAGTGTCACTAGTGCGGAGGTGCGTGATGAGATCAGCGACAGTGGGAAAGGCGGCAAGGTCAGGGAAGAGGAAGGGGAGCATGAGGCGGCTCAGTGCAGCAGTGGCAGGGGAGGAGTAGCGCGCAACTACAGCGTCGTACAAGGTCTGAGCACTTTTGTACTGGCTAAAGTGCGCGCGCTCAGCGGTAGGCAGGTGGCGACGCACAGCAAGACGTGCAGCAGCATCGCGCGTGGCCCACTGAGAGCGAACAGTGGCGTCAGCATCAGCAGCAGGGGCAGGGACGGCGCCAGAGGTGAGGTTAAAGAGAGACAGACCGTCGGCCCTATCGCACTGTAAAAACAGCTGCAGGTCGTCGAGCCAGACCTCAAAGTCAATGGCTCGACCCTCAGCGTCAAAAGCGAGGACACTGGGTGTAGCCATGACGACGACAGTGGAGCAGTGCAAGCAGTAGGGGAAGGGTACGCAGTGACAGCAGTGCAGTGCTCACCGGGCAGGGCAGGTCGCGCGGCTCGGGAGGAAGGTCGCCTGGCGAAACGGCCGCTAGGCTGCTGGGCGGCTCGGCTCCCGGGCGGCTCGGCTGCTGCTGGGCGGCTCGGCTGCTGCTGGGCGGCTCGGCGGCTGCTGGCGGCGCGGCTGCTGCTGGGCGGCTCGGCGGCTCCGGGCGGCTCAGCTGCTGCTGGGCGGCTCGGCTGCTGCTGGGCGGCTCGGCGGCTCCTGGGCGGCTCGGCTGCTCCGGGCGGCTCGGCTGCTGCAGGTGGGCGGCTCGGCTGCTGCAGTCGGGCGGCGCGAGAGCAAGGGGTGGCGGGGCCGTTAGTGCTGGGGCGGCGGGGCCGCGAGACCAGGGGCGGCGGGGGCCGCGTAACAGGGGCGGCGGGGCCGGGAGCGCTGGGGCGGCGGGGCCGCGAGATCAGGGGCGGCGGGGCCGTGAGCGCTGGGGCGGCGGGGCCGTGAGATCAGGGACGGCGGGGCCGCGGGCGCTGGGGCGGCGGGGCCGCGTATCAGGGGCGGCGGGGCTAGGAGCGCTGGGGCGGCGGGGCCGCGTAACAGGGGCCGCGGGGCTGGGAGCGCTGGGGCGGCGGGGCCGCGAGATCAGGGGCGGCGGGGCCATGAGCGCTGGGGCGGCGGGGCCGTGAGATCAGGGATGGCGGGGCCGCGGGCGCTGGGGCGGCGGGGCCGCGTATCAGGGGCGGCGGGGCCAGGAGCGTTGGGGCGGCGGGGCCGCGAGATCAGGGACGGCGGGGACCGCGAGTGCTTGGGCGGCGGGGCCGCGTATCAGGGGCGGCGGGGCCGGGAGCGCTCGGGCGGCGGGGCCGCAAGATCAGGGACGGCGGGGGCCGCGAGCGCTTGGGCGGCGGGGCCGCGTTCACTGGGTGGCGGGGCCGCGAGGGTAAGGCCGGCCGCTAGGGCGGCTCGGGGAAGGAGTGGCCCGAGGCGCGACTCGGGATGAGTGCGCTTCGGGCAGAAAAAAAAAAGATTTCGAGTGGTGGGCCCTACGCACAGTTCCCACAGGGGAACCTGCTCTATACCATGTGGAAAACTGAACGAGAATGAATCAACTCTGAATGAAGTGAGTACAAATATGAAACCCTAATTGGGTTGTACCCCCTATGGGATACCCCACTATAGCCTACACAAATAAGTAAGCTATAATGTTCTGACACTTACTACAAAAACGAAACTACGACCACGAAACTAATCGGCTACGTCGATGCCGATCATGCTGGCGATTCCGACAATAGGCGTTCTCGCACTGGCTACGTCTATCGTCTCGAGCCTATCGGACCTATCTCCTGGCAGTCGAGCAAGCAGGAACTAATCGCTCTCTCTTCAGCTGAAGCAGAATATATCGCCCTCTGCTCAGCCACCAAGGAAGGACTCTACCTTCGCGAGCTGCTGGAAGAAGCAAAGTTAGCCGAGTTACCCAACTTCACCCTATTCTGCGACAACCAATCTGCGATTCGCATCGCCAACAAAAGCGGATTCGCGAATAGAACGAAGCATATCGCTCTGCGATACTTCTTCGTGAAAGACAAGATCGAGAAAGGGAAACTCGAATTATCCTACTGTCCCACGTCCGAGATGGCAGCCGATTACTTGACCAAGAAACTCGGAAAACAGAAGTTCGAGTACTGCATGCTGCTGACTGGACAAGGCCACGTCACCATTAGCGACACTCCAGAAGCGAAGGGGGGTGTTGGGAACAATAAGTCTTAAAGCGCCTCTGTCGTGTCGAAACTCAGGACACAAGCGAAGCAGTCCAAATCGAAGCATCGCGAGTCAACCCTCGGAGGTTATGGTAACCGCCTGGAGGTTACGCGAAGGTCAAAAGTCAGCGACCTTTGACTTGACAAAATACAGCGCGACAGCAAGGACACACAACTGACTCGACATTGAGCAGTTGCCCGAGTCGCACTGTATCGAATCGCAACAGCAAAACAGTTTAATCTATTCGTATTCCTTGTACTCCTATATAAAGCCTTGTATTTGCTTGTTTTATTCAACTTACTTTGCCCTCACATACTAGCGCAAGGTGGTTCAAGGACTTTTCATTCAAACGCTTCCGCTATTACAATCCTACTCAGACTTTAACTCTACAAAGATCCTAGGGCATCTCAGCCCAACAGGTACAAGGACTATCGAGAGTGAAATGTTGTCCCCTCTAAGGAGAGAACCCTACACAACATAGAGTGAAATAAGCAGAACAATATGTTTTGACACCTACTCGATGATACCTTCTTATAATTATGCAATCGAAATGGTCTGATTAGTAGGAGTTGGGTAAAACATGCAAATCTATAAGGTTTTGTACCAAATATGAGGCAACGCATTACAGCATAACAACCAGATATAACATTTGACTAGCAGCTACGCTAGTATTGACATGAAAGTTATTCTCAAAGGTTCGCACAATATGATGCCACGGGTGCATGCCACACATTCAACAAGTTATTGCAAATTTGTGCAGCAATTTGTTCAAATGGAATCACTATCTCGATGAGTAATCCTACATTTTTACAATGGGAAATATGAAGTTATGGAAATGGATTAAAGATGTAGTGTGCAAACCTTATGCGCATGGTTTAGTTGGCCAACCTGGGTTCGCGGGGCTGCCGGAACTGGCTGACGTGTGAGGTGTTTTCCCTCCGCTATTTTCGCAAGCGCCTCTGCTGGGTGCAGGTGGGTCATTTACGGTACAGATATTGCTCCCATTCCTTACTTAATCGCATGGTGGTGACATGAAGCGGAATGTGGGGAAAAAATCGGCGGAGCTGTTCAGGTGGGGTGGGCTGAACGATGAGCTTCAGGTGGCGACGCTCCGCCAGGCCTCTTGAATCAGAGGGTACTTTCATTCTTTAGCCAGTGTTTCAGAGTCACCATATACGAACCCGGGTCGGTATATTACGCTTTGTACTGCTTGTACCGAGCAGAATGCCCCTCTTTCGTTTATCACATACAGCCTAACCCGCCCATTTTGATCCTGTGTTTAATTAACAAAACACTCGAAATTGGCGAGCCCTTTGCTTATCCCTGCTGCCCACCTCTTGTCTCTAGCTCCTCGAGTGGTTAGCGGTAATTAAACTCTGTTTGCGAGGATTTCACTTCCAGTTCCGAAACGAGTGGAAATATAGATCCCGAAATTTCGTGAGCATGCTACTCGTGGCACTCTGCGTTGGCAGGGTGAACCTGGGTCACGACTCGTTTCTGAGCTGTCAGCAGGAGAGGCGATGTCAAATTCAACTTCGACTGTCCTTGGCAGCACGACATACGGCGCAATGTGCGCTTCAGATCCAGTTCGCTTGGGCATGAGCGAATGAATTCTTGTTCGCAGACGAGCATGGGGAAACAGGAAAATTACACTACGGTTTTACACATGTAGGTGCGGTTAAGAGGGGCGAAGATCTTGTTCCACAAGTGTACCACATGCCTTGGCGCTTCTCTGCCCAGCCACACGCCACACCTCCGTACTACAGATGACTACGCAACGTGAGAAAATCAATACAAGTTGTGGTTTAGAAATAGCCGATCACACGAAAATTACTAATCAAGCCTCTTTAACTGTTTCCTACTAGCCAGTCACTCTGCGATTGAGATTTTCTAGGGTAGTACTAGCTTACACATAGAGGTAGAACACATCGACTTTCGTGGCAACGATGGCGACGCGAAACCTCCACGGTCCGCTCTTCCTCCTTGCGGTACTACTACTCAGCGCTGTCGTCGCGGCGCACGCGCAGTACTCTGCCTCGGCCGCTCTAAAGAAGATCGAGTCCAAACTATCACTTGCCGGAATGACGTACTCGCTCCAGTACATGAGGGCATGTGGTGAGTTCTCCGTGCAACGTGGCGCGTCACGTGCACCACTGTGGCTGATCAAGTCCGATCGGACCTTTTTTGCGGCATGATGCTAACAGTTTCCAACATTTCCTTTTTTTCGTTCTCAGGATTCAACAACTCGCTTCTAAAGAGCCTGTCCACAACGAAGACGACGCTACTCTTGCCATTGAACAGCGCGTGGGGCAGGCTCAGCTCGACAATGTTGAGCTCCCTCAACAAGAATCCCACCAGCATATGGCAGGTGTTTGCGTACAACTTGCTGGGTGCATATTACACGGTCAATGGCCTCGCCGCGATTCCGTACAACACACAGGTGAGCCGTTTGCTCACTTCGGAAAATCTGAACTCATAAGAGTCAGCCCCCTCTTCACTATAGTATGCGCTGCGTGCCATGCTCCCGCCTCCATGTGCGGCTTTTCTCAAGAATCATGCGTTAATTTTCTCACCTCTTCTCCTAGAAGAGTCCTTTTGTTCCCATTCGTTCCCTCTTCCTGACTCCGTTCCTCTCTGCTTCTCACCCGCCCTGCAACGCAACAGATTCCGACGGGGCTTGGGGGGTCGATGATGGTAAAGCGCTTATCGACGCAGGCCGTGCAATTTGGGAGACCCAACGGAAGGGGTGGCACCTATGTCAAGATGAACGTGTACCAGGACCCCCAGGTGGCGATATATGGGGTGGACAACGTCTTGATGCCCCCTAAGTTTAGCTAAAAGCTCCATCTGCATTTTCCAGCACGCATTTGTGCCTTCATACAGCTTGCTTTGTGCTAAGCAGAGCGAGATTGTATGAAAATTGTGTAACTTTGTCATATATTTAAACCTCACCAACCAACCTAGCCTAGCTTTTTCACGCCCTGCACCACTCTGGCAGACCATTTGATTTGGCATTATCTACATTTTATAGAAACCGGGACGCATATCATGCAGCAGAATCATGCTGGGAGAGCAATGGATTTACTAAGATGCAGGAAGAATACACAAGAAGCAGACACTTCAAAGGAAATTGAACAGCATAACTAGACAAGTCACTTGAAATTCAGTCTAGACAATACTTCAGCCCGTTAATGTGCCATCATTTCATACCTGAATGTGCCATTGAGTTATACCTGTTCTCTGAATTTGGGCTTTTTACCTCGGAATCCCCCCATCCCTCCCCAACCCTATGGACCATGCATCTGTTGTTTTTGCATGGTCTGGTATGTTAGACAACCTGCACTCTGCCCCAGGAAGTGCCAATGTGTGTGTGCAACAAGACTTTCATATACCGCTTGTGGACAGGGCAACGCATCCGTCTAGCGACCGTGTTGAGCAGATGGCCAATCCTTGTGTTTTCAAATACCTGTACCTTGTGTTGGAAACAATAAGTCTCAGTGCGCTTCTGTCGTGTCAAAACCCAAGACACTAGCGAAGCAGTCCGAATCGAAGCAGTCCGAATCGAAGCATCGAGTCAAACCTCGGAGGTTAGGGTAACCGCCTGGAGGTTACGGGAAAGTCAAAGGTCAGCGACCTTTGACTCGACAATTACAGCGCGACAGTTAAGGACACACAACTGACTCGTTACAGAGCAGTTGCCCGAGTCGCACTGTATCGAATCGCATCAGCAAATACAGTTATCTATCCATTCGTATTCCCTGTACTCTTATATAAAACCTTGTATTTGCTTGTTTAATTCAATCCACTTTGCTCTCACACACTAGTGCAAGGTCGGTTCACAAACTTCATTAAACGCTTCCGCTATTACAAATATCCTACCCAGAGTTATCCTCTGCAAAGATCCTTAAGGGCTTTCTCAGCCCAACATGGTATGAGAGCTGACAGGGGAAAACTCTAACTTTCTGATCATTACAAGACATGGCAACAAACAAGGAAAGGAGCTCCCCTAATGGCTCCTCGGGCACTACTCCTACTCCACCGCCAGCCTCTGGCCTGCAGACAGAGGAAGGCACGGCAGCAAGACCAAGGGGAACGTCAACCGAGACCCCCACGAACCATCCTTCTGACTTCGACCAGAGCATGATGGAGAAATTTTTCTCCTTCATGTCCTTCTACGAGCAACACCAGCAGTCGGGACCTGCACAGACACACAACAGCAACAACGGAGCGACACCCATGAGCCTTGACGGATCGTCATATGCGCGAGGGAATCAACAGCAGCAACCCACCTTTGCCCCGTACGAGCGCGGGTCGATCAGCTTCCTGCCTCAACCTTCACCTGCGCAAGACAAACCAATGGACGCTTTACAAGTTCAGTCACAATTCGCGCATGTCCTGAAACTGCAAATATCAAGACCCTTCGACGGAAATGACTTCTTCACCTGGTCCTTTGAATTCGAGCTGATGATGGAGGGCGCGCAGATACTCGGCTTCTTCGACGGATCCCTGCAGTATCCAGCAAACGGCACACAGTATGAGAAGCAGCAGTATACGTATCAATCGATGATGGCGTATACTATTCTACTGAGAAACATCACACCAACTCAGCAGCAGAACATTCGCTCTTACCGGAACTTCGGCAACTCGGCGGAACTCGCGTACGGCCATCTGAAGAACCTGTATCAAGCAACAGACAGTGTAAACCAGAGCAGGTTAATGGCACAATTGACAACAGTTGAAATGAAACCAGGAGAAAAGGGATTGCCGTATATCAGCCGATGTCGCGAATTGCGCGACAAGCTTCTTCGATGCGGAGGATCAATCTCTGAAGACGCCTTCGTGACAGTCATCATCGGTGGCCTCGGTCCTCAGTGGCGCGCCACCAAAGCAATTCTTCGAGCCCACGGAAGAATCTCTGAAGCAGCACTTTGCGCCGAAATCCACGCCGAGCAGCAGGATATGGACCTGCAAGAAGAAAGGCACAAGAAAAAGGCATTAGCACCGGAGTTCGCTTTCCATACTCAGCGACGACACAACAACTACAACAACCGACAGCAGCAGCCGAAGCTAGTACCTCCGTTTTGTCACATCTGCAAAACATCAGGACATCCACGCACGCATTGCCCGTCCCGTCAGACAACACCACAGCGACAACTGCGGCCTTCAAGCTCCCAAGTTGCTTCGACACAAGCAAGTCCGACAACCACGATTCAAGCTTCAACGACTTCAACTGGACAACCTGCACAAGGAGCAAGAAACATAGTCAACTGCATGGTCAAGATAAACGATTCTTGCATAACAGAGTCACCACCCCACTACTCACCAGAAGAGGAGCTCGACAACAGGACGCCCCGCCGCGAATCACTCCACCCGAATCCGACTTACGCCGCCATCGCTCAAAGTGAACCGTCCGGCCAAGACACTTGGTTTTTGGATAGTTGCTGCGGGCAACACATGTGCTCGTCCGGACGCTTCGTACAACGCGAACACCGACTCCAACGAGAAGTTGTTATCACGGTCGCCAACAATCAAAACCTGCGCACACGACGACAAGGAGTGGTACAGCTTCAGTCAAGAGAAACAAATGTCATACTGCACATGTCAAAGGTACTCATCGCTGAAGGACTCGGCTACAACTTACTGAGTGTTAGCCAGCTGATGGCGAAAGGGATTCACCTGGAAGCCGACAGCACCACCCAGGAGTTCAAGCTATACCACGGGAGAGGCGGCCTCTACATCGGGAAGGCAATGCTGAAGAACAACGTCTTCGTCCTCGACTTCGTTCCTGACCTGGGCACTGCAGACAGCGACGCCATAGTGAATTTTACTGACTGGACACACCCTCCAGATCTCGACCCCGACTTCAGCCCGGGAGGTTTCTGATACTCCCACACTATCCCTGAAGCAGAACGAACACGAGCGTTAGCAACGATTCAACAAACACCAGAAGCAGAGACAACATCGACAGCAGCAACAACATCGGCAGCAGCAACAACATCGGCAGCAGCAGAGACAACATCAACAGCAGCAGGAACAACGACACCAGTCACAGTCGACGAAGCACCACCAACACCCGCGCAACAGCTGAATCCGACTCAACGTGAAGTCCACCGAAGCGCCAACTTCGTCGCCAGTTTTTACTCCAACTCCGACGCATACCAACGTTCACCCGGACACCGCGCCTCTGAAGAAATCTGGCACGCACGCACAGGACATCCAAGCAACACGGTTTTAAACAACACGATAAGAGCAGGAGTTCTTGACAAAGACTCTCTACTTCTACCCGACGCCAGAGAACTCCAAAAGGCACGAGGGACTTGCCTTATATGCCCAGAAGCTGACTTACCTCATCGACCATTCGCTCCACATCACAACCCGAGCGCACCAGCGTACGCACCACTTGAAAAGGTTTACAGCGACATCCTCTACAATCGCGAACCAGGACAAGTCAAGTACAACTACACCATCACCTTCATCGACGCCGCCACTCGATACGTCTGGCATCGTAACCTACCCAGCCGCGACATGGCGCTCGCAGCATTCGCCGCCTGGCTACCGATAGCAGAGAGAGAGTCTGGAACGCAACTGAAAAGCTTCCAGTCAGACGGAGGTGGCGAGTACACCTCTCAGCGCTTCAAGCAGTTCCTGGCGGAAAGGGGGATCAAGCAACTGCTCTCCCTTCCCTACGCACATCAGCAGCAAGGTGTTGCAGAAAGAATGAACAGGACCCTGCAGAACAGCATGCGCAAACTGTTACGTGGCATGCGGCTACCCAACCACCAGTGGCCAGCAGCAATGGACCATGCTGTCATGCTGCACAACTTGTTGTCGTCGTCGTCACTCCCGAACAACGCATCACCGCATCTGCTGTGGACAGGGAAGCAGGGCAGCACAAAAATGTTACGAGTTTTCGGGTGCATGGTACAGTACAGACCCCCAGAAGCACGAGCGGGAAGATTTTCGCAACGGGCACAGTGGGGACTACACCTCGGCATCGAGAAAAATTACAACGCGTGGAGAATCTTCGACGTCCACACAAAAGAAACAGTAGCAGCACGTGATGTGATCTTCTACGAACGACTCACCCTTCAGACGTACCTCGCCAACTTGCACGAGAATCGGGACCTCACTAGTGGCTTTCGTGGTGACCGAGCCTTCGCGTCAGCAGCGGATGAAGCAGACTGGGATGAGCAGAACGTCGACAACGCATCGGAGGAAGCCGGACCTCTTCCGTACTGCTCCGTCGACGTGCCCATGGATGAGGAAAATCCTCGCGACAGTAACAACGCCGAAGTCTTCTACCATTTCGCCGACAATGGTTACGTAACACCTGCGACAGTCAACACCAACGAAGCAGAAAGGGTAGGGCCAAATTTCATACCGGACCCAGAAGTGGGAGACGAAGCAGCTTATCCCGAGGATCCAGAACTCCCTCGATACTCACAGACTGGACTGCAAATCCTTGGTCTCGTCACCGCAGTCCATGGCGCCGCCATTCCTAAGGAGTCTGCGACGGTTCAACAGGCTCTGGAGGGGGAACATAGGGAGAAATGGCGTGAAGCCATGGACAAAGAGCTGAAGGCACTGGAGGAGCGCAACACCTGGAAAATCGTTCCCATCGGCGTAGCACAAAACAAGACTATCCTTACCGGGAAGTGGGTCTTCCGTGTGAAGACGAAAGCTGACGGCACCATCGACAAATTCAAAGCTCGCTGGGTCGTACGCGGCTTTGACCAGGAGCACGGAAGAGATTACACCGAAACCTTCGCTCCGGTCAGCCGTCACACCTCACTCCGAATCCTCATCGCCGTCGCCGCCATGAAGAAAAAGAAACTGCGACAAATCGACGTCGCAAACGCATTTCTCTACGCACCTGTGGATGCAGAAATCTTCGTCGAGCTCCCGCACGGCTCCCACGGCGAACCGAACCGAGTCTGTCAAGTGCTTAAGTCGCTCTACGGGATCAAGCAGGCACCGCGACTGTGGCAGCAGTACCTACACGCCCGCCTCATTCGCATCGGTTTCAAACAACTCCCGCATGACCAGGGCATGTATCGCCTCACAAAGGGAAGTGACTACGTTCTCCTAATCGTCTACGTGGACGATCTCCTCTACATTGGATCAACCGACGGCATCGCCACGTGGTTCGAAGGGGAGCTTCAGAAAGACCTCACGCTCACGGTCTCTTCTACCGTTACACAGTACCTCGGGCTCAACATCCGCGAGGAAGAAAACACAATCTATCTAAGCGCCGAGAAGTACGCCGACACCATCGCAAAATGCTTCAGCCTCACACCAAGCGCCATCTCCACGCCTTACCGCTACACGTCAGGAACCGAAAAGGGACGATCTACCCTACTCAAGCCCGCCGGCATACGCGACTATCAGAAGAAGCTCGGATGTCTTCTCTTCGCAGCAGTCACATGCCGTCCCGACTTATCCTACTCCGCGAGCCAGCTCGCCACCTATCTCAAGAAGCCTGAAGCAGAGCATCTGGCGGAACTCGATCGCGCTCTCCACTATTTCGTCAGCACCGCGACGATCGGATTAACTTATCACAAAAACGGAACTACACCGACCAAGCTAATCGGCTACGTCGACGCCGATCACGCCGGCGACACCGATAACAGGCGCTCACGCACCGGCTATGTATACCGCCTCGAGCCTATCGGTCCTATTTCCTGGCAGTCGAGTAAGCAGGAATTAATCGCACTGTCTTCAGCTGAAGCGGAATATATCGCACTCTGCTCAGCCACCAAGGAGGGACTTTACCTTCGCGAACTGCTGGAAGAAGCGAAGTTAGCCGAGTTACCCAGCTTCACCGTGTTCTGCGACAACCAGTCAGCAATTCGCATCGCCAACAAGAACGGCTTCGCAAACAGAACGAAACACATCGCCCTGCGCTATTTCTTCGTGAAGGACGAGATCGAAAAGGGGAAACTCGATCTGTCATACTGTCCCACGTCTGAGATGGCAGCCGATTACTTGACCAAGAAGCTCGGAAAGCAGAAGTTCGAATACTGCATGCTGCTGACTGGACAAGGCCACGTCACCTGCGGCGACACTCCAAAAGCGAAGGGGAGTGTTGGAAACAATAAGTCTTAGTGCGCTTCTGTCGTGTCAAAACCCAAGACACTAGCGAAGCAGTCCGAATCGAAGCATCGAGTCAAACCTCGGAGGTTAGGGTAACCGCCTGGAGGTTACGGGAAAGTCAAAGGTCAGCGACCTTTGACTCGACAATTACAGCGCGACAGTTAAGGACACACAACTGACTCGTTACAGAGCAGTTGCCCGAGTCGCACTGTATCGAATCGCAACAGCAAATACAGTTATCTATCCATTCGTATTCCCTGTACTCTTATATAAAACCTTGTATTTGCTTGTTTAATTCAATCCACTTTGCTCTCACACACTAGTGTAAGGTCGGTTCACAAACTTCATTAAACGCTTCCGCTATTACAAATATCCTACCCAGAGTTATCCTCTGCAAAGATCCTTAAGGGCTTTCTCAGCCCAACACCTTGGATCCTGTTTTTCAGTAGTAATGGGGGTTGCGTGCGTGCGCCAGGCCTCTGGTTAGGTTTTGAGCTACTCTTTCACGTAAGGCCAACACCCCGCTTGCACTTTTTCTGAAAGGGTGCTGACAAAAAATACTCTTTCTAGTAAGGGTGCAAACATAATATGGTTTCTCTACAATTAGCTGAGCATTCCTTACCGATCAAGTTGTTGGTGTTGTAGCGAATTGCGAAGGGGAAATTATGCGCATGACTCAACTTCGATGCTTGAAGTAGGCCAATCTAAGCGAGGTAGCATTTTCCGCGAGAAATTTTACCATACTCCGTTAGATCTAACTCAATATCATCAGTGTTACTACACCACATAACTCTGACATATCAGTGTGGTATAACCAAACACTTTTTCTTGTAAGGGTTAAAATGTTGACCACTCTGATAAAAGAGGGTGCATCGTCAAACCCAGCCTTATAGTAAGGGTCATAAGGGTGAATCACCCTGTTAACCAGAGGCCTGGCGTGCGCGCGCGCGTGCGCGCGTGTGTGTGTGTGTGTTGGGGGGGGGGGGGGGGGGGGGGCGCGTATTTCAAGTTTCTCGGAGGCTGCAAGGTCATATTGGCTGCATCAAGTTTGTTCTATGCCTCTGTAACCTAGTGCCATGGTAAGTCTGCAAACAGCCCACCCTAAGTGACAACAAACCAGAGACCAATGGTTGGCTCTCTTGTTATCAACGAGATATCCACTTGCTTCAAGACTGTGCCCTGGTTCTTCTAGGGAATCCTTCCAACAACACGTTTGTAGCACTTTATGCGCAATTACCATTTCTGTTGGACTCTTAAACCAGGACATTGTGGCATTTTGCCGTGTCGCAATACTCAAAAGGGTAGTTGTTTGGCGCTACCATGGCTTCAGTGGTGATGGAAAAGGGTTTGTCGTAACTTGGAAGGTCATAATCCACTTGAATCCACAACGCCCGATACCCCACCTGCCAACACATCACATCCAGGGAACACGGGAGTGAGATGACACATGTTATGAAAAACATGCAAGCCCATAGAAAGTCTACATCCTTATATTTCCTTTGGGAAACCTCACTCCAGGCAGCCAGCTGTCGTCTGGTAGCCATAGCCGTAGTTAGCAGCATGAGGATGATCAATGTCTCACCTTGGGAATGTCGCTGACAGTGGCGCTGAAATGCCACTTGCCATCGTCCTTCCTTGTAGGGGGCGTGACTTTATCTTGGAAGAAGGCGATGGGTTGCACACAGAGCTTCCCCAGCCTGCTCACGTAGCTCCCCGCCGGGCCCTGGAACGGCAGCACACTGCCATGCGATCCCACGACATGAACCGTATGGCGTACAGTCACATGGCGTACAATCACATGGCGTACAGTCACATGGCATACAGTCACATGGCATACAGTCAAATGGCGTGCAGTCACATGGCCCACAGTCACATGGCACAAAGTCACATGGCACACAGTCACATGACAGTCGCATGGCATAAAAACATGGAATGGGGTGAGTACCATATGGTGACATCAAGGAACGTCTGTACAGTCACAAGTCATACAATCACATGTGCAGTCACATGTATCGACAAGAAAGGTACACAACATAAAACAATAAGGGAAACGAATGTACTGGAGGCACAGCAAGGCAGTGAGGGGGCACAGCAAGACAGTGAGGAGGCACGGCAAGACAGTGAGGAGGCACGGCAAGACAGTGAGGAGGCACGGCAAGACAGTGAGGAGGCACGGCAAGACAGTGAGGAGGCACGGCAAGACAGTGAGGAGGCACGGCAAGACAGTGAGGAGGTACGGCAAGACAGTGAGGAGGCACGGCAAGACAATGAGGAGGCACGGCAAGACAGTGAGGAGGCACGGCAAGACAGTGAGGAGGCACGGCAAGACAGTGAGGAGGCACGGCAAGACAGTGAGGAGGCACGGCAAGACAGTGAGGAGGCACGGCAAGACAGTGAGGAGGCACGGCAAGGCACTGAGGTTGTGCAAAACGCATCACACACAGCAACACCCACATGGTGGGAAGGAGTGAGCAGCTGGTGAACGTTTCACCATGTGGCCACAGCAACCCATCCAACCGGAGCAGCAACACCCACTTGGAGTGAGCAGCTGGTGAACACCTGATTGATCAACCGGACATGCCACACAAGTGGTTTTTCTGCCACCTACTTCATCCCGCCCCACCTCCCACCATCCCATCCCGCCTCTCACCATCCCGTCCCTCCGCTCACCATCCCATCTCACCGCTCACCATCCCATCTCACCACTCACCATCCCGTCCTGCCTTGGTGCAGAATGAATCGGAAGTCACGCCGCTTGCTGCCCATGAAGGTCTTCCCAGTCCTGCCAGCAACACACGCGTACACGGATGGGGGGAGGCGGGGGGGGGGGGGAGTGAATGGGAGAGAGTGGGAGAGAGTGGGAGACGTCGGGTGGGAGTGGGAGATAATGGAAGTGCAAAGGGGAAAGGGAGGAGGCATGAGAAATCAGGATGGGGCCGTTGGGGGAAGTGGTCATAATTGGGGGCGTTGGGGGCGTGGGTGGAAGCAGGGAGCGGCGGTGAGTCCCTGTGTGCAGGTCAACGCCTCCCATGCCATGCGGTCAGAGTGGTCGGAGGGGTCAATGTGGTCGGATTGGTCAGAGTGGTGAGATCAATGAGAGCAATGCTCACCACCATGCTCACCACCATGCTCCCACCGCCATTCCCTCACCATGCTCCCACATTCCCGTACCATGCTTGCACAGCCACAGGTTTAACCTCTGACGTGGCATGGATGGTGTAGGAGGGCCAATCAAAGCGCCACGTCAGCTTGGGCCAGAGCACGTGTGTGAGCAGAGGGAAGCAGGTCCAAGGCAGCAGCAGCGGAGGGGCAGCAGGGCGCCCCCCCAACGCCAGCGAGAACAGCCCCGCCCTCCCAATGCTGCTGCTGCTGGTGTCGGTAGAATTGGATGAGGAGGGGGGTGAAGATGAGGGTTGGTGAGAGGAGGAAGGGGAGGAGGCGTTGGGGGGAAGCCAGGTGAGGGAGGGGCGGCTGGACGGGGGCAGGGCGGCGCAGGAGGAGGTGTCGTGGAGCAGTGCGAGGAAGAAGGACATGCAGGCGTCGTAGCCCTGATGGGGGGGGGGGTTGAGGAGGGGAGAGGGTAGGCGTGAGTGGGGGGATGGCAGTGCAATACAAAGGTGAGGACGAAGCACATGCAGGTAAGCAAGCAAGCAGGCGAGCAGGCGAGCAGGCGAGGTAGTGCGAGAGGCGGCTCACCCACTGCGAGGAGTGCAGCACCATGTGGTCGATGTTGGGCAGCAGCTTCAGGAACTTGGGCTCCGGCAGCCCCTCCCAGTAGTTGTAGCTGCCCCATGGTGCACAGGGGGGGGGGATGCGGGGCGGAGAGGGGAGTATCAGGTGGGACGAGGTGCATTGCCAATGATCAGGTGAGAAGGTGAAAGATGAACCGTGAAAGATGCACGGTGAAAGATGAACTGAGAGATGGACGGTGGGAGATGGACGCTGAGAGATGGACGGTGGGAGATGGACGCTGAGAGATGGACGGTGGGAGATGGACGCTGAGAGATGGACGGTGGGAGATGGACGGTGGGAGATGGACGCTGAGAGGTGGACGGTGAGAGATGGACGGTGGGAGATGGACGGTGGGAGATGGACGCTGAGAGGTGGATGGTGAGAGATGGACGGTGGGAGATGGACGGTGGGAGATGGACGGTGGGAGATGGACGGTGGGAGATGGACGGTGGGAGATGGACGGTGGGAGATGGACGGTGAGAGGTGGACGGTGAGAGGTGGACGGTGGGAGATGGACGGTGGGAGCTTTGAAGCGATGAAGTACTGAAAGTCTCCATCAGCTGACATTCCCAAGGAACGCCCAAGTTCAAGATTTTCTTGTCCCTACTTTATCATGATGCTCCTTGTGAAAACAGCTCAAAGAGAACATGCAAACATTCCCATTCCCCCCTTTCCCCATCCGCACCACCCTCCCCACCTCTGTTCCCCCATCCTCCCTCTCCACCTGCAGAGAAGCTCGGGGTCACGGAGGCAATGCCTGCCTCTCACCCACCTATCGCGGAGGCCCACCTGTCATCGCGGCGCCCACCTGTCATCGCGGCGCCCACTTGTCATCACCGCAACCCACCTGTCATCACCGCAACCCACCTGTCATCACCGCAACCCACCTGTCATCACCGCAACCCACCTGTCATCACCGCAACCCACCTGTCATCACCGCACCCCACCTGTCATCACCGCACCCCACCTGTCATCGAGGGCGAAGAACTCGTCGTTGGCAGCAGAGACAATGAGCTTGGGCATGGTGAGGCGGTCACGGTAGCTGTACGCATCCACCAGCTCCTGTGGCCGCGGGAGGGAGGGGAGGTTTGGTGGGGGGGTTAGGTACAGGCCGGATGACACCTTTTGAGCCGACTTAAAAGGAGGGCGAGTTGGGTGGGGTGGTTGGGTGGGGTGGTCGGGAGGGAGGGCGAGTTGGGTGAGGTGGTTGGGTGGGGTGGTCGGGAGGGAGGGCGAATTGGGTGGGGTGGTTGGGTGGGGTGGTCGGGAGGGAGGGCGAATTGGGTGGGGTGGTTGGGTGGGGTGGTCGGGAGGGAGGGCGAATTGGGTGGGGTGGTTGGGTGGGGTGGTCGGGAGGGAGGGCGAATTGGGTGGGGTGGTTGGGTGGGGTGGTCGGGAGGGAGGGCGAATCGGGTGGGGTGGTTGGGTGGGGTGGTCGGGAGGGAGGGCGAATTGGGTGGGGTGGTTGGGTGGGGTGGTCGGGAGGGAGGGCGAATTGGGTGGGGTGGTTGGGTGGGGTGGTCGGGAGGGAGGGCGAATTGGGTGGGGTGGTTGGGTGGGGTGGTCGGGAGGGAGGGCGAATTGGGTGGGGTGGTTGGGTGGGGTGGTCGGGAGGGAGGGCGAATTGGGTGGGGTGGTTGGGTGGGGTGGTCGGGAGGGAGGGCGAATTGGGTGGGGTGGTTGGGTGGGGTGGTCGGGAGGGAGGGCGAATTGGGTGGGGTGGTTGGATGGGGTGGTCGGGAGGGAGGGCGAATTGGGTGGGGTGGTTGGGTGGGGTGGTCGGGAGGGAGGGCGAATTGGGTGGGGTGGTTGGGTGGGGTGGTCGGGAGGGAGGGCGAATTGGGTGGGGTGGTTGGGTGGGGTGGTCGGGAGGGAGGGCGAATTGGGTGGGGTGGTTGGGTGGGGTGGTCGGGAGGGAGGGCGAATTGGGTGGGGTGGTTGGGTGGGGTGGTCGGGAGGGAGGGCGAATTGGGTGGGGTGGTTGGGTGGGGTGGTCGGGAGGGAGGGCGAATTGGGTGGGGTGGTTGGGTGGGGTGGTCGGGAGGGAGGGCGAATTGGGTGGGGTGGTTGGGTGGGGTGGTCGGGAGGGAGGGCGAATTGGGTGGGGTGGTTGGGTGGGGTGGTCGGGAGGGAGGGCGAATTGGGTGGGGTGGTTGGGTGGGGTGGTCGGGAGGGAGGGCGAATTGGGTGGGGTGGTTGGGAGGGGGTTTTAGGAATTGGCCGGGTGACATCTTTTGGGGCGACTCAGAAGGCATGGTGAGGCGGTCACGGTAGCTGTACGCGTCCACCAGCTCCTGTGGGCGCAGGAGGGAGGGATGGGGGATGGAGGGGGCGGGAGGGAGGGAGGGAAGGTGGAGGGGGCGGTAGGTACAGCTCAGCAGGGTACTCTTCAGGCGGTGACGGTAGCTGAATGCGTCCACCAGCTCCTATGGGCGCGGGAAGACAGGGGAAGGCGGGCAGGTACGGTCGGCCAGCAGCTTTTGAGCCCACTGAAAATGCATGGTGGTAGCTGTAGCACAGCACATGCTTGCTTCTTCCATGCGTGGACAGGTGACAGCACATGTGTGGGTATGACAGCACATGTGTGGGTATGACAGCACATGTGTGGGTATGACAGCACATGTGTGGGTATGGCAGCACATGTGTGGGTATGACAGCACATGTGTGGGTATGGCAGCACATGTGTGGGTATGACAGCACATGTGTGGGTATGGCAGCACATGTGTGGGTATGACAGCACATGTGTGGGTATGGCAGCACATGTGTGGGTATGACAGCACATGTGTGGGTATGGCAGCACATGTGTGGGTATGGCAGCACATGTGTGGGTATGACAGCACATGTGTGGGTATGGCAGCACATGTGTGGGTATGGCAGCACATGTGTGGGTATGGCAGCACATGTGTGGGTATGACAGCACATGTGTGGGTATGGCAGCACATGTGTGGGTATGGCAGCACATGTGTGGGTATGGCAGCACATGTGTGGGTATGACAGCACATGTGTGGGTATGGCAGCACATGTGTGGGTATGGCAGCACATGTGTGGGTATGGCAGCACATGTGTGGGTATGGCAGCACATGTGTGGGTATGACAGCACATGTGTGGGTATGGCAGCACATGGGTAATGCATTGCTGCGAGTGGCGTTGTACTCCACTCCACATGGAAGAAGCGCAGCAGAATGGCTTTTGAGTCGACTCAAAGTTCACATCACATCTCTGAGCAAGGCAGGAGGAGGCTTACCATGAACCTGTTGAACTGCGGCTTACCATGAACCTGTTGAACTGCGGCTTACCATGAACCTGTTGAACTGCGGCTTACCATGAACCTGTTGAGCTGCGGCTTACCATGAACCTGTTGAACTGCGGCTTACCATGAACCTGTTGAACTGTGGCTGGAGGATCTTGAGGGTGATGTTGTACTCCACGTGGAAGCGCAGCAGGATGGGCCAGCCGCCCAGCGAGCGGAACATGTGGCGGTAGCTCGCCACCATGCTGAAGAAATCGTAGCCGTACGATATGATCCCCACCACCCTCTGCCGTGAGCGGATGGAGGGGGACGGGAGGGGGAGGGGGAGGAGAGGGGAGGGAGAGGGGAGGGGATGACAAGTTGGAGATGGGAGACTGTAAGGCTAGATATGAAAGACGGACCTCCGCCAGTTGTCATGCTGCCAGTCTAACAATGCCGGAGGATGGAAGAGGTAGATTGAGAGGAGGATTCTCTAGACAGCAACAAGAGACGGGGCTGAGCAGATAACGTGCAAGAATGGGTCTGCGGGAAAGAAATGGCGAGTCCGTGACACCCTCCTGGCACCTTGCTGGTGAGGACGTGCATGCATGCATGCAGGAGGCGAAGCGATGTATGCATGGATGGATGCAGGCGCGGATGCATGGAAGGATGCATGGATGGATGCATGAAAGGATGCATGGATGGATGCATGGAAGGATGCATGGATGGATGCATGGATGGATGCATGGAAGGATGCATGGATGGATGAATGCAGGCGTGGATGCATGGATGGATGCATAGATGGATGCATGGATGGATGCATGGATGGATGCATGGATGGATGCATGGAAGGATGCATGGATGGATGCATGGATGGATGCATGGAAGGATGCATGGATGGATGAATGCAGGCGTGGATGCATGGATGGATGCATAGATGGATGCATGGATGGATGCATGGATGAATGCAGGCGTGGATGCATGGATGGATGCATGGATGGATGCATGGATGGATGCATGCAGGCGTGGATGCACATGTAGGGGACAGGCAGACGTAAGGGACATGCAGAGGCAGGGGGCAGCCATATGGCACCACACCGTAAGACAATAAATTCGTATATGGAAATTCATGGAGAGCATTTACTGCCACATGTCACTGCAGCAGCACACAACACTATAGCCCATGGCAATGCACTTCACTTCACACCACATTTAAACAAAAACCATGCCGTGTTCCACCTTGTCCACACCGCATCACCGCACTTCACCTTGTCAAGGGCAGCAGCCAGCCAGGAGCAAAGAGCCCTCTTGCTTACGCCGATCATCACGAAGCCCTCCACCTGGCAGGGCGGAAAAGGGCAGAAAAGGGCGGAGAAGGGCTGGGGCAGGCGCGATAAGAGACGAGGAGCAGCTGCCGTTTGGGTCCACCCAAACGCCACGCCGATCATCACTAAGCCCTCCCCCTGGCAGCGTGGGGAAGGACTGGGACGGACGCGATCAGGTGTGAGCGGAAAAACCGCCTGTTAACTCCTCTATCTCTCCTCTACGCTTAAATTCGTTTAACTCTGAGGAATACCAGTTCGCCGTGAAAATCTGGCCCTTTCGACTTCTGAGACGTCTCAAAATGTGGATCTGGCATTTCGTCGTGAGATCCGCGCACGTCCTGGCACTGGCTGGCATGGATGGAGCAGTTGGCTGACCGGCTTGGGGGGTGGGGGGAGGAAAGGGCGCCATGATTTGAGCTTTACTCAACTATACCTTGTAGCCACTCAATCAATCATTGACAATACCCATTTCGCCAGTAAACCCACGTGATTTTCACACGGGAATGTTCTGTGACTATAATGAAAGTACACGTCGAACCGGACAAGAACATATTTACCGCTAACATGCTAATGTCCAGGTTCGGGGCGAACATGCTAATGTTCAGGTTCGGGGCGAACATGCTAATGTTCAGGTTTGGGGCGAACATGCTAATGTTCAGGTTCGGGGCGAACATGCTATGCTAGTGTTTGACTTTGCTGTGGAACAATTGAACACCCCATTTCAGGAGTACGTTCGGGCCGAACCAAACATGTTGGGATGAGAGGTGAACTCAAGAGTTGGTATACTGATAAAGAAGAGCAGTACAAATAGGGAATGGGGTGAGTGACCAAAGTTAGGGTTACCCCACACCATTATTGGCTGACCAATGTGGTGGGGGTCTAGCTCAATAATTGAGGTTGGGCCAATAATTGGAGGAGCCAAACATTGGAGGGTTTGGCCACCAATGTTGGCTCCCCAACAATAATGGCCGCGTGGGTTGTGGGAACCCAACCAAAAGTTGGGAGACACCCATGATTTGGGTGTACACTGTTAGGTCTAGCCATATGCATGCTATAATCTAACAGTTGGTGTTTTTCAGATTTCGCTCATGTCATGCCTAGAACAGGCATGGCGCTGCACAACAAGGGCATGGCGCTGCACAACAAGGGCATGGCGTTGCACTACAAGGGCATGGCGCTGCACTACAAGGGGAGGGGTGGAGTGGCAGGGGTAGGCGAGTGACTGGGGAACGGCCAATAGGGTAAGCTTTCTCCCCACTCTTCTCACACTCCTTCATCGTACTGTAGAGCCTTTTGGCCCCTTACACAAGGCAACGATTATCATTTTTAACACTCGCCTCACCTCATCGGCATACACTCACGGGCACGGAGGGCAGCAGAGCGCGGGTGGCGAGTTGAGCGACATCGAAGCCGCGCACCACTGACTTGACCATCGGGAACTCCATGGCCCACTCGTAGTCGCTCGGGTTCTCCAGAAACATGGCCGTCGCGTCTGGCGTTGCCAGTAAAGAGGGAGGGGGGGAAGGGGGTGGGGGAGTGGGAGGGGAGAGGTGGGAGGAGGGAATAGAAGAAGTGAGAACGAAAGGACGGAAGGACAGTGTTTTAAGGGCAGGCTCACGCGCGCCATGATCTGCCCCACTCACTCACGCGCCATGATCTGCCCCACTCACTCACGCGCCATGATCTGCCCCACTCACTCACGCGCCATGATCTGCCCCACTCACTCACGCGCCATGACCTGCCCCACTCACTCGCGCGCCATGATCTGCCCCACTCACTCACGCGCCATGATCTGCCCCACTCACTCACGCAACATGATCTGCCCCTCTCACTCACGCGCCATGATCTGCCCCACTCACTCACGCCATGATCTGCCCCTCTCACTCACGCCATGATCTGCCCCACTCACTCACGGGCCATGATCTGCCCCACTCACTCATGCGCCATGATCTGCCCCACTCACTCACGCGCCATGATCTGCCCCACTCACTCACGCGCCATGATCTGCCCCACTCACTCACGCGCCATGATCTGCCCCTCTCACTCACGCACCATGATCTGCCCCACTCACTCACACGCCATGCTCTGCCCCACTCACTCACGTGCCATGATCTGCCCCACTCACTCACGCGCCATGATCTGCCCCACTCACTCACGCGCCATGATCTGCCCCTCTCACTCACGCGCCATGATCTGCCCCACTCACTCACGCCATGATCTGCCCCACTCACTCACGCGCCATGATCTGCCCCACTCACTCACGCGCCATGATCTGCCCCACTCACTCACGCGCCATGATATGCCCCACTCACTCACGCGCCATGATCTGCCCCTCTCACTCACGCACCATGATCTGCCCCACTCACTCACGCGCCATGCTCTGCCCCACTCACTCACGTGCCATGATCTGCCCCACTCACTCACGCGACATGATCTGCCCCACTCACTCACGCGCCATGATCTGCCCCTCTCACTCACGCGCCATGATCTGCCCCACTCACTCACGCCATGATCTGCCCCACTCACTCACGCGCCATGATCTGCCCCACTCACTCACGCGCCATGATCTGCCCCACTCACTCACGCAACATGATCTGCCCCTCTCACTCACACGCCATGATCTGCCCCACTCACTCACGCCATGATCTGCCCCTCTCACTCACGCCATGATCTGCCCCACTCACTCACGCGCCATGATCTGCCCCACTCACTCACGCGCCATGATCTGCCCCACTCACTCACGCGCCATGATCTGCCCCACTCACTCACGCGCCATGATCTGCCCCACTCACTCACGCGCCATGATCTGCCCCTCTCACTCACGCGCCATGATCTGCCCCACTCACTCACGCGCCATGCTCTGCCCCACTCACTCACGCGCCATGATCTGCCCCACTCACTCACGCGCCGTGATCTGCCCCACTCACTCACGCGCCATGATCTGCCCCTCTCACTCACGCGCCATGATCTGCCCCACTCACTCACGCGCCGTGATCTGCCCCTCTCACTCACGCGCCATGATCTGCCCCACTCACTCACGCCATGTTCTGCCCCACTCACTCACGCGCCATGATCTGCCCCACTCACTCACGCGCCATGCTCTGCCCCACTCACTCACGCGCCATGCTCTGCCCCACTCACTCACGCGCCATGATCTGCCCCACTCACTCACGCGCCATGCTGTGCCCCTCTCACTCACGCGCCATGATCTGCCCCACTCACTCAAACGCCATGATCTGCACCACTCACTCACGCGCCATGATCTGCCCCACTCACTCACGCGCCATGATCTGCCCCACTCACTCACGCACCATGATCTGCCCCACTCACTCACGCGCCATGCTGTGCCCCTCTCACTCACGCGCCATGATCTGCCCCACTCACTCAAACGCCATGATCTGCACCACTCACTCACGCGCCATGATCTGCCCCACTCACTCACGCGCCATGATCTGCTCTGCCCCACTCACTCACGCGCCAAAACTGCCCCACTCACTCAAACGCCATGATCTGCCCCACTCACTCACGCGCCATGATCTTCCCCACTCACTCACGCGCCATGATCTGCCCCACTCACTCACGCGCCATGATCTGCCCCACTCAATCACGCGCCATGATCTGCCCCACTCACTCACGCGCCATGATCTGTCCCACCCACTCACGCGCCATGATATGCCCCACTCACTCAAACGCCATGATCTGCCCCACTCACTCACGCGCCATGATCTGCCCCACTCACTCACACGCCATGATCTGCCCCACTCACTCACGCGCCATGATCTGCCCCACTCAATCACGCGCCATGATTTGCCCCACTCACTCACGCGCCATGATCTGCCCCACTCACTCACGCGCCATGATCTACCCCACTCACTCACGCGCCATGATCTGCCCCACTCACTCACGCGCCATGATCTGCCCCACTCACTCACGCGCCGTGATCTGCCCCACTCACTCACGCGCCATGATCTGCCCCTCTCACTCACGCGCCATGATCTGCCCCACTCACTCACGCCATGATCTGCCCCACTCACTCACGCGCCATGATCTGCCCCACTCACTCACGCGCCATGCTCTGCCCCACTCACTCACGCGCCATGCTCTGCCCCACTCACTCACGCGCCATGATCTGCCCCACTCACTCACGCGCCATGCTGTGCCCCTCTCACTCACGCGCCATGATCTGCACCACTCACTCACGCGCCATGATCTGCCCCACTCACTCACGCGCCATGATCTGCCCCACTCACTCACGCACCATGATCTGCCCCACTCACTCACGCGCCATGCTGTGCCCCTCTCACTCACGCGCCATGATCTGCCCCACTCACTCAAACGCCATGATCTGCACCACTCACTCACGCGCCATGATCTGCCCCACTCACTCATGCGCCATGATCTGCTCTGCCCCACTCACTCACGCGCCAAAACTGCCCCACTCACTCAAACGCCATGATCTGCCCCACTCACTCACGCGCCATGATCTTCCCCACTCACTCACGCGCCATGATCTGCCCCACTCACTCACGCACCATGATCTGCCCCACTCAATCACGCGCCATGATCTGCCCTACTCACTCACGCGCCATGATCTGTCCCACCCACTCACGCGCCATGATCTGCCCCACTCACTCAAACGCCATGATCTGCCCCACTCACTCACGCGCCATGATCTGCCCCACTCACTCACACGCCATGATCTGCCCCACTCACTCACGCGCCATGATCTGCCCCACTCAATCACGCGCCATGATTTGCCCCACTCACTCACGCGCCATGATCTGCCCCACTCACTCACGCGCCATGATCTACCCCACTCACTCACCCGCCATGATCTGCCCCACTCACTCACGCGCCATGATCTGCCCCACTCAATCACGCGCCATGATCTGCCCCACTCACTCACGCGCCATGCTCTGCCCCACTCACTCCACGCGCCATGATCTGCCCCACTCACTCAAACGCCATGATCTGCCCCACTCACTCACGCGCCATGATCTGCCCCACTCACTCACGCGCCATGATCTGCCCCACTCACTCACGCGCCATGATCTGCCCCTCTCACTCACGCGCCATGATCTGCCCCACTCACTCACGCGCCATGATCTGCCCCACTCACTCACGCGCCATGCTCTGCCTGCCCCACTCACTCACGCGCCATGATCTGCCCCACTCACTCATGCGCCATGATCTGCCCCACTCACTCACGCACCATGATCTGCCCCACTCAATCAAACGCCATGATCTGCCCCTCTCACTCACGCGCCATGATCTGCCCCACTCACTCACGCGCCATGATCTGCCCCACTCACTCACGCGCCATGATCTGCCCCACTCACTCCACGCGCCTTGATCTGCCCCACTCACTCACGCGCCATGATCTGCCCCTCTCACTCACGTGCCATGATCTGCCCCACTCACTCATGCGCTGATCTGCCCCTCTCACTCACGCGCCATGATCTGCCCCACTCACTCACGCGCCATGCTGTGCCCCTCTCACTCACGCGCCATGATCTGCCCCACTCACTCAAACGCCATGATCTGCACCACTCACTCACGCGCCATGATCTGCCCCACTCACTCACGCGCCATGATCTGCTCTGCCCCACTCACTCACGCGCCAAAACTGCCCCTCTCACTCAAACGCCATGATCTGCCCCACTCACTCACGCGCCATGATCTTCCCCACTCACTCACGCGCCATGATCTGCCCCACTCACTCACGCGCCATGATCTGCCCCACTCAATCACGCGCCATGATCTGCCCCACTCACTCACGCGCCATGATCTGTCCCACCCACTCACGCGCCATGATATGCCCCACTCACTCAAACGCCATGATCTGCCCCACTCACTCACGCGCCATGATCTGCCCCACTCACTCACACGCCATGATCTGCCCCACTCACTCACGCGCCATGATCTGCCCCACTCAATCACGCGCCATGATTTGCCCCACTCACTCACGCGCCATGATCTGCCCCACTCACTCACGCGCCATGATCTACCCCACTCACTCACGCGCCATGATCTGCCCCACTCACTCACGCGCCATGATCTGCCCCACTCACTCACGCGCCGTGATCTGCCCCACTCACTCACGCGCCATGATCTGCCCCTCTCACTCACGCGCCATGATCTGCCCCACTCACTCACGCCATGATCTGCCCCACTCACTCACGCGCCATGATCTGCCCCACTCACTCACGCGCCATGCTCTGCCCCACTCACTCACGCGCCATGCTCTGCCCCACTCACTCACGCGCCATGATCTGCCCCACTCACTCACGCGCCATGCTGTGCCCCTCTCACTCACGCGCCATGATCTGCACCACTCACTCACGCGCCATGATCTGCCCCACTCACTCACGCGCCATGATCTGCCCCACTCACTCACGCACCATGATCTGCCCCACTCACTCACGCGCCATGCTGTGCCCCTCTCACTCACGCGCCATGATCTGCCCCACTCACTCAAACGCCATGATCTGCACCACTCACTCACGCGCCATGATCTGCCCCACTCACTCATGCGCCATGATCTGCTCTGCCCCACTCACTCACGCGCCAAAACTGCCCCACTCACTCAAACGCCATGATCTGCCCCACTCACTCACGCGCCATGATCTTCCCCACTCACTCACGCGCCATGATCTGCCCCACTCACTCACGCACCATGATCTGCCCCACTCAATCACGCGCCATGATCTGCCCTACTCACTCACGCGCCATGATCTGTCCCACCCACTCACGCGCCATGATCTGCCCCACTCACTCAAACGCCATGATCTGCCCCACTCACTCACGCGCCATGATCTGCCCCACTCACTCACACGCCATGATCTGCCCCACTCACTCACGCGCCATGATCTGCCCCACTCAATCACGCGCCATGATTTGCCCCACTCACTCACGCGCCATGATCTGCCCCACTCACTCACGCGCCATGATCTACCCCACTCACTCACCCGCCATGATCTGCCCCACTCACTCACGCGCCATGATCTGCCCCACTCAATCACGCGCCATGATCTGCCCCACTCACTCACGCGCCATGCTCTGCCCCACTCACTCCACGCGCCATGATCTGCCCCACTCACTCAAACGCCATGATCTGCCCCACTCACTCACGCGCCATGATCTGCCCCACTCACTCACGCGCCATGATCTGCCCCACTCACTCACGCGCCATGATCTGCCCCTCTCACTCACGCGCCATGATCTGCCCCACTCACTCACGCGCCATGATCTGCCCCACTCACTCACGCGCCATGCTCTGCCTGCCCCACTCACTCACGCGCCATGATCTGCCCCACTCACTCATGCGCCATGATCTGCCCCACTCACTCACGCACCATGATCTGCCCCACTCAATCAAACGCCATGATCTGCCCCTCTCACTCACGCGCCATGATCTGCCCCACTCACTCACGCGCCATGATCTGCCCCACTCACTCACGCGCCATGATCTGCCCCACTCACTCCACGCGCCTTGATCTGCCCCACTCACTCACGCGCCATGATCTGCCCCTCTCACTCACGTGCCATGATCTGCCCCACTCACTCATGCGCTGATCTGCCCCACTCACTCACGCGCCATGATCTGCCCCACTCACTCATGCGCCATGATCTGCCCCACTCACTCACGCACCATGATCTGCCCCACTCACTCACGCGCCATGATCTTCCCCACTCACTCACGCGCCATGATCTGCCCCACTCACTCACGCGCCATGATCTGCCCCACTCACTCACGCGCCATGCTCTGCTCCACTCACTCACGCGCCATGCTCTGCCCCACTCACTCAAACGCCATGATCTGCCCCACTCACTCACGCGCCATGATCTGCCCCACTCACTCACGCGCCATGATCTGCCCCACTCACTCACGCACCATGATCTGCCCCACTCAATCACGCGCCATGATCTACCCCACTCACTCACGCGCCATGATCTGCCCAACTCACTCACGCGCCATGATCTGCCCCAATCACTCACGCGCCATGATCTGCCCCACTCACTCACGCGCCATGATCTGCCCCACTCACTCACGCGCCATGATCTGCCCCAGTCACTCACGCACCATGATCTACCCCACTCACTCACACGCCATGATCTGCCCCACTCACTCACGCGCCATGATCTGCCCCACTCACTCACGCGCCATGATCTGCCCCTCTCACTCACGCGCCATGCTCTGCCCCACTCACTCACGCGCCATGCTCTGCCCCACTCACTCACGCGCCATGATCTGCCCCACTCAATCACGCGCCATGATCTACCCCACTCACTCACGCGCCATGATCTGCCCCACTCACTCACGCGCCATGATCTGCCCCATTCACTCACGCGCCATGATCTGCCCCACTCACTCACGCGCCATGATCTGCCCCACTCACTCACGCGCCATGATCTGCCCCACTCAATCACGCGCCATGATCTACCCCACTCACTCACGCACCATGATCTGCCCCACTCACTCACGCGCCATGATCTGCCCCATTCACTCACGCGCCATGATCTGCCCCACTCACTCACGCGCCATGATCTGCCCCACTCACTCACGCGCCATGATCTGCCCCTCTCACTCACGCGCCATGCTCTGCCCCACTCACTCACGCGCCATGCTCTGCCCCACTCACTCACGCGCCATGATCTGCCCCACTCACTCACGCCCCATGATCTGCCCCACTCACTCACACGCCATGATCTGCCCCACTCACTCACGCGCCATGATCTGCCCCACTCAATCACGCGCCATGATTTGCCCCACTCACTCACGCGCCATGATCTGCCCCACTCACTCACGCGCCATGATCTACCCCACTCACTCACACGCCATGATCTGCCCCACTCACTCACGCGCCATGATCTGCCCCACTCACTCACGCGCCATGATCTGCCCCACTCACTTACGCGCCATGCTCTGCCCCTCTCACTCACGCGCCATGATCTGCCCCACTCACTCACGCGCCATGATCTGCCCCACTCACTCAAGCGCCATGATCTGCCCCACTCACTCACGCGCCATGATCTGCCCCACTCACTCACGCGCCATGATCTGCCCCACTCACTCACGCGCCATGATCTGCCCCACTCACTCACGCGCCATGATCTGCCCCACTCACTCACGCGCCATGATCTGCCCCACTCACTCACGTGCCATGATCTGCCCCACTCACTCACGCGCCATGATCTGCCCCACTCACTCACGCGCCATGATCTGCCCCACTCACTCACGCGCCATGATCTGCCCCACTCACTTACGCGCCATGCTCTGCCCCTCTCACTCACGCGCCATGATCTGCCCCACTCACTCACGCGCCATGATCTGCCCCACTCACTCACGCGCCATGATCTGCCCCACTCACTCACGCGCCATGATCTGCCCCACTCACTCACGCGCCATGATCTGCCCCACTCACTCACGCGCCATGATCTGCCCCACTCACTCACGCGCCATGATCTGCCCCACTCACTCACGCGCCATGATCTGCCCCTCTCACTCACGCGCCATGCTCTGCCCCACTCACTCACGCGCCATGCTCTGCCCCACTCACTCACGCGCCATGATCTGCCCCACTCACTCACGCGCCATGATCTGCCCCACTCACTCACACGCCATGATCTGCCCCACTCACTCACGCGCCATGATCTGCCCCACTCAATCACGCGCCATGATTTGCCCCACTCACTCACGCGCCATGTTCTGCCCCACTCACTCACGCGCCATGATCTACCCCACTCACTCACACGCCATGATCTGCCCCACTCACTCACGCGCCATGATCTGCCCCACTCACTCACGCGCCATGATCTGCCCCACTCACTCACGCGCCATGATCTGCCCCTCTCACTCACGCGCCATGCTCTGCCCCACTCACTCACGCGCCATGCTCTGCCCCACTCACTCACGCGCCATGATCTGCCCCACTCACTCACGCGCCATGATCTGCCCCACTCACTCACACGCCATGATCTGCCCCACTCACTCACGCGCCATGATCTGCCCCACTCAATCACGCGCCATGATTTGCCCCACTCACTCACGCGCCATGATCTGCCCCACTCACTCACGCGCCATGATCTACCCCACTCACTCACACGCCATGATCTGCCCCACTCACTCACGCGCCATGATCTGCCCCACTCACTCACGCGCCATGATCTGCCCCACTCACTCACGCGCCATGATCTGCCCCACTCACTTACGCGCCATGCTCTGCCCCTCTCACTCACGCGCCATGATCTGCCCCACTCACTCACGCGCCATGATCTTGTTGTAATTTCATATTTTATACAACATACATAGGCTAGAAGTGTAGCACATTTTATCAATTGGGGGGTTGCTTAGTGTACCCTCCAACCACATTTTGTGGTTGGTTGGGATTGGTCCTTAGCTCAACCAATCCCAACCAACACACATTTGTGGTTGCTTGGGTCACAAGCAAGCTCACCCATTGGCCAACTTATTGGCCAATAGAGAAAGCTTCCCTCTCATCTCTCTCTTGCTCATTGTTTGTACTAAAGAGCCTCTTGGCTCATTATTCAATGCATCAATTCTCTCACTTGCAACATGGTATCAGAGCTAATGGCTCACGCCTTCCTCCCTCGGTCCTTAGGCCACCCTCTCCTCCCCGTTCCTCAGATCTAGCCCCACCCACGGAGCTGCCCTCCCTTCACGCGCCCTTTAGGCGCTGTCCTCCCTCCCCGTGCGCCCCCTAAGGCGCTGCCCTCCAAGGCACGCCCAGATCTGCACCTCCAGCGCCCAGATCTGCACCTCCAGCGCCCAGATCTGCACCTCCAGCGCCCAGATCTGCACCTCCAACGCCCAGATCTGCAACTCCAGCGCCCAGATCTGCACCTCCAGCGCCCAGATCTGCACCTCCAGCGACCAGATCTACTCCTCCCGCGCCTAGATCTGATCATTCCGCGCCCAGATCTGGATTCCGCGCCACCAGATCTCCTCCTCCAGCGCCCAGATCTGCACCTCCAGCGCCCAGATCTGAACCTCCAACGCCCAGATCTGCACCTCCAGCGCCCAGATCTGCAACTCCAGCGCCCAGATCTGCACCTCCAGCGCCCAGATCTGCACCTCCAGCGACCAGATCTACTCCTCCCGCGCCTAGATCTGATCATTCCGCGCCCAGATCTGGATTCCGCGCCACCAGATCTCCTCCTCCCGCACCCAGATCTGCACTCCGCCCGCCCAGATCCGCCCTCCACGCGCCCAGATCTGCCCTCCGCGCGCCCAGATCAGCCCTCCGCGCGCCCAGATCTGGCCTCCGCGCGCCCAGATCTGCCCTCCGCGCGCCCAGATCTGCCCTCCGCGCGCCCAGATCTGCCCCTCCCCCATAGCATCGCCCTCCTTCTCCTCCACCCAACCCACCCTCCGCTCCTCCCTTCCTCCTCCCATCCTACAAGCAGCAGTACCAACACCGGCACCGGCAACGCCTCCACCAGCAGCACCAGCAGCGGCACCAGCAGTCATCCGCGCCTTCCACACCTCCCTCTCTGAGGACTCCCATGAGGAGTTCCTTGACCTCCACCTTTATGACTCCTTGCTTCTACCCATCACGTTCGATCTCTCCGGCACACCTGTCTTCGCCTTCTCCTCTGCTCCCTCTATTTTCGTTCCTACCACGTACGAGGAGGCAATGGCGTGCCCTGACGCTCCGCTTTGGCTCGCCGCCATCATCAAGGAGCTGGAGGCCTTTATCGGCAACTCCTCTTTTGTCGATGTGCCTCGCCCTCCCGCCCCTACGAAC
This sequence comes from Closterium sp. NIES-65, assembly GCA_948144175.1. Lineage (NCBI taxonomy): Eukaryota > Viridiplantae > Streptophyta > Zygnematophyceae > Desmidiales > Closteriaceae > Closterium > Closterium sp. NIES-65. The sequence continues at coordinate 56,334 of CANXME010002221.1, forward strand.
GTGGTGAAAGGAAAGTGGGTGTTTCGCGTCAAGCAGCTGCCAGGGGAGCCGCCCGTCTATAAGGCTCGTTACTGCGCCAAGGGGTTCACGCAGCGGTATGGTTTTGACTTCTTCGATACCTTCTCCCCTACTGCCAAGCCTGCTACTGTTCGCGCGGTGCTCGACCTCGCCGCTCGCCTCAATATGGAGATCCACTCGATGGACGTTTCTAACGCCTTCCTACAAGGCGTCCTCCGCGAGCTTATCTACATGGAGCGTCCAGCCGGCTTTCACCTTCCCTTCCCAGCAGACTCTGTCTGGCAGTTGCGTCGACCTGTGTATGGGCTCCGACAGGCCCCTAGAGAGTGGCATGCTAAGCTTGCCGCCACCCTTGGTGAACTTGGGTTTCGCACCTCCCGCTCCGACGCCAGCCTCTTCCTCCGCACCTCCCCCTCCCCCTTCTACATCCTTGTATATGTCGATGACATGATTCTACTCACCGCCGACCTTGCTGAGTTGGAACGTGTTAAGGCTGAGTTGGGTAGCCGACTCAAGTGCAAGGACTTGGGAGAGCTGCAGCATTACCTGGGCATGACCATCACCCGCGACCGCTCCGCCCGCACCATCTCTCTCTCCCAGGGTCATTACTTGCAGCAGGTCTTGGAGCGGTTTGACATGGTCCGCGGTGGCGCCCAACCTACTCCTCTTTCTGTCGGGCACCACCTCTCTCAACCCACCTCCCCCTCAGCCTCCTCCCATCCTTATCCCGAGCTCATCGGCTCCCTCATGTACGCCATGGTCTCCACTCGCCCTGACCTTGCCTACCCCATCAGCGTCCTCGCTCGTTTTGTTGGCGCAGGCAAGCATACGGAAGAGCACTGGCAGGCCGCCAAGCGTGTCCTCCGGTACCTTCGTGGCACCAAGGACTATGTCCTTACCCTTGGCGGCCCCTCCCCACCTCTCCTCAGCGGCTACAGTGACTCCTCCTGGGCTGATTCCCGGCCAGATCGTCGCTCCTCCCAGGGCTATGGCTTCTCTCTTGGCAGCGGCCTTATCAGCTGGCGCTCCACCCGCTCCTCGGCTGCAGCCCTCTCCTCCTGCGAGGCGGAATTGTATGCCGCCACCATGGCTGCGCAAGAGGCCCGCTGGCTCACCTTCCTTCTTGAGGAACTTGGTGCCCCCCAGCGCTGTCCCACAATTTGGTGTGACAATGCTAGTACCATTCACCTCACCAAAGATGCTGTGTTTCACGGGCGCTCCAAGCACATTGAGCTCCGTCATTTCTTCATTCGCGATCTTGTTCAGGCGGGGCACCTTCGCCTCGACAAGGTTGACTCGGCGGCCAACCTTGCCGACATCTTCACAAAAGCTCTTCCTCACGCCGCTCACTCTTTCCTACTTCGTCTTCTTGGCCTCACTCCTCCTAAGTCTCCTCCCGCCTCTTGATTCTAGCCTTCTAGCCTTATGCATGTTGGGGGGTTGTGTTGTAATTTCATATTTTATACAACATACATAGGCTAGAAGTGTAGCACATTTTATCAATTGGGGGGTTGCTTAGTGTACCCTCCAACCACATTTTGTGGTTGGTTGGGATTGGTCCTTAGCTCAACCAATCCCAACCAACACACATTTGTGGTTGCTTGGGTCACAAGCAAGCTCACCCATTGGCCAACTTATTGGCCAATAGAGTAAGCTTCCCTCTCATCTCTCTCTTGCTCATTGTTTGTACTAAAGAGCCTCTTGGCTCATTATTCAATGCATCAATTCTCTCACTTGCAACAGATCTGCCCCACTCACTCAAGCGCCATGATCTGCCCCACTCACTCACGCGCCATGATCTGCCCCACTCACTCACGCGCCATGATCTGCCCCACTCACTCATGCGCCATGATCTGCCCCACTCACTCACGCGCCATGATCTGCCCCACTCACTCACGCGCCATGATCTGCCCCACTCACTCACGCGCCATGATCTGCCCCACTCACTCACGTGCCATGATCTGCCCCACTCACTCACGCGCCATGATCTGCCCCACTCACTCACGCGCCATGATCTGCCCCACTCACTCACGCGCCATGATCTGCCCCACTCACTCACGCGCCATGATCTGCCCCTCTCACTTACGCGCCATGCTCTGCCCCTCTCACTCACGCGCCATGATCTGCCCCACTCACTCACGCGCCATGATCTGCCCCACTCACTCAAGCGCCATGATCTGCCCCACTCACTCACGCGCCATGATCTGCCCCACTCACTCACGCGCCATGATCTGCCCCACTCACTCACGCGCCATGATCTGCCCCACTCACTCACGCGCCATGATCTGCCCCACTCACTCACGCGCCATGATCTGCCCCACTCACTCCACGCGCCTTGATCTGCCCCACTCACTCACGCGCCATGATCTGCCCCTCTCACTCACGCGCCATGATCTGCCCCACTCACTCATGCGCTGATCTGCCCCACTCACTCACGCGCCATGATCTGCCCCACTCACTCACGCGCCATGATCTGCCCCACTCACTCACGCACCATGATCTGCCCCACTCACTCACGCGCCATGATCTTCCCCACTCACTCACGCGCCATGATCTGCCCCACTCACTCACGCGCCATGATCTGCCCCACTCACTCACGCGCCATGATCTGCCCCACTCACTCACGCGCCATGCTCTGCCCCACTCACTCACGCGCCATGATTTGCCCCACTCACTCACACGCCATGATCTGGCCCACTCACTCACGCGCCATGATCTGCCCCACTCACTCCACGCGCCATGATCTCCCCCACTCACTCACGCGCCATGATCTGCCCCACTCACTCAAACGCCATGATCTGCCCCACTCACTCACGCGCCATGATCTGCCCCACTCACTCACGCGCCATGATCTGCCCCACTCACTCACGCGCCATGATCTGCCCCACTCAATCACGCGCCATGATCTGCCCCACTCACTCACGCGCCATGATCTGCCCCACTCACTCACGCGCCATGATCTGCCCCATTCACTCACGCGCCATGATCTGCCCCACTCACTCACGCGCTATGATCTACCCCACTCACTCACACGCCATGATCTGCCCCACTCACTCACGCGCCATGATCTGCCCCACTCACTCACGCGCCATGATCTGCCCCACTCACTCACGCGCCAGGATCTGGCCCACTCACTCATGCGCCATGATCTGCCCCACTCACTCCACGCGCCATGATCTGCCCCACTCACTCAAACGCCATGATCTGCCCCACTCACTCACGCGCCATGATCTGCCCCACTCACTCACGCGCCATGATCTGCCCCACTCACTCACGTGCCATGATCTGCCCCACTCACTCACGCGCCATGATCTGCCCCACTCACTCACGCGCCATGATCTGCTCCTCCTGCAACATCATCGCCTTGCCCACTCCGGGTGGCCCCATGTAGAAGTCTATGGGCATCATGGGCACCTGCACACGTGCGGGGGGGAGAGACATGGGCAGCACGGGAGACACGGGAGACACGGGAGGAGTTATGAGGCGCCTCAGACTCAGACATCAGCCTGCGCACCCCTGCCACTCCGGGTGGCCCCATGTAGAAAGTCAACGGGCATCATGGGCACCTGGAGTGCGGGTGAGACGGGGGAGACAAGGTATGAGGCGCCTCAGATCAGATGTCAGCCTGCGTGCCTTGCGCACTCGGCATGGCATGGTGGCCCCATGTAAAAGTCATAATTGGCACATTGGGCATCATGGGCACCTGTGGTGCAGGTGTGCACCGAACAGAAGAGGACGAGCTTTAAAGTAGCACCAACGATTTTGGTAGCCAATCCGCGCAGATCGGAGCATCATCTGGTGGGCTGACCGGCGGGTTGGGCCGACCCGCCCCCGACAGGTCGCTAGTACCCAGCAGATAACCTAAATTTCGATTCTCGAGTCGATCGGACCCGAGACCAGAAACCAGATCTGTTACTTCCAGCCAGCTCCGCTAGAGCTGCAACCTCGACCCATCGCGAGAAAAGATGGGGACGAGTGCGGTCGACCGGACCCGTTGGGTCATTACGTTGTCTAGAATCAGCAGAGCACGAGGAGCATGAATATGGCAGGTTGTGGAGCATGGCATGGGTTTGGCAGCTGGTGGAGCATGAGTCGTACCTGGTCCAGCATGAGTCATACCTGGTCCAGCATGAGTCATACCTGGTCCAGCATGAGTCATACCTGGTCAGCATGAGTCATACCTGGTCCAGCATGAGTCATACCTGGTCCAGCATGAGTCATACCTGGTCCAGCATGAGTCATACCTGGTCCAGCATGAGTCATACCTGGTCCAGCATGAGTCATACCTGGTCCAGCATGAGTCATACCTGGTCCAGCATGAGTCATACCTGGTCCAGCATGAGTCATCCCTGGTCCAGCATGAGTCATACCTGGTCCAGCATGAGTCATACCTGGTCCAGCATGAGTCATACCTGGTCCAGCATGAGTCATACCTGGTCCAGCATGAGTCATACCTGGTCCAGCATGAGTCATACCTGGTCCAGCATGAGCCATACCTGGTCCAGCATGAGCCATACCTGGTCCAGCATGACTCCCAGGATGCCCAAGTCCACCACCAGGCTGGGAGGAGGGAAGGCAGCAGACGGATGAGAGGTGCTAAGCCAACAATAAGGCAGGCAGGCAACAAGCAAGCATGCAAGGAGCTGGGCAGGGAAGGGAGCGAGGGAGAACGGGAACAAGGGAGAACTGGAACAAGGGAGAACGGGAACAAGGGAGAACGGGAACAAGGGAGAACGGGAACAAGGGAGAACGGGAACACGGGAGAACGGGAACAAGGGAGAACGGGAACAAGGGAGAACGGGAACAAGGGAGAACGGGAACAAGGGAGAACGGGAACAAGGGAGAACGGGAACAAGGGAGAACAGGAACAAGGGAGAACGGGAACAAGGGAGAACGGGAACAAGGGAGAACGGGAACAAGGGAGAACGGGAACAAGGGAGAACGGGAACAAGGGAGAACGGGAACAAGGGAGAACGGGAACAAGGGAGAACGGGAACAAGGAGCAAGGGAGCGAGGGAGCAAGGGAGCAAGGAGCAAGGGAGCGAGGGAGCAAGGGAGAAACGAAGCAATAGAGCGAGGGATAAAGAGAGCGAGGGAGCACGCGAGCAAGGGAGCGAGGGAGCGGGGCGCACGGGGCGGCGAGGCGGAAGAAGCCTTGGTCCTTGTTGGGCAGCAGCAGCTTGTTCTGCACGCTCCACCCCGCCCCCACGAAGAACATCACCACTCCCTTGTGCGCCCTGCTCATGCGGTCCGGTGCCTGCCCGCCCATGTAGTGAGTGCGGGGGAGAGGAGGGGCAGTGCAACACAAGACGTCATATGTCAGGCCTGCTCCACCATGTGTGGAGAAGCGCCTGTGTGCGCCCTCTCCTCTCCGTCCATGCGAGGCGGCGCCTGCCCGCCATCGTGTGGGGGGGAAAGGGCTGTAGCACATCATATGATGAAATCAGGTTATAAATAATTCGTATGATGTCGTACGGAACGCAGCATACTCGTATGATTATATCGATCGATGGACATTACGAATATCGATGGTCATACCAAAACGTAGAGCATCACGCCATCATATCACATAGCACAGAGGTTGCACCAGAGACGCCAGACCCATAGCACAGCACACGACAGAAGCACGTGAGTGGCACATGAGGGTCACGACGTGCCCACCATGAGAGTCATGAGGAGAGGGCAGGGGAGAGAGGGCAGGGGAGAGAGGGCAGGGGAGAGAGGGCAGGGGAGAGAGGGCAGGGGAGAGAGGGCAGGGGAGAGAGGGCAGGGGATGAGAGAAGGCAGCTGAGAGAGGGCAGGGGAGAGAGAGCAGGGGAGAGAGAGCAGGGGAGAGGGCAGGGAGAGGGCAGGATAGAAGGCAGGGGAGAGAGAGCAGGGGAGAAGGCAGGGGAGAGGGCAGGGGAGAGGGCAGGGGAGAGGGCAGGGGAGAGGGCAGGGGAGAGGGCAGGGGAGAGGGCAGGGGAGAGGGCAGGGGAGAGGGCAGGGGAGAGGGCAGGGGAGAGGGCAGGGGAGAGGGCAGGGGAGAGGGCAGGGGAGAAGGCAGGGGAGAGGGCAGGGGAGAGGGCAGGGGAGAGGGCAGGGGAGAGGGCAGGGGAGAGGGCAGGGGAGAGGGCAGGGGAGAGGGCAGGCACCATGAGAGTCATGAAGTGCCACCAGACGTGGCGGTTGGTGGCGGACCTATTGAGCCAGCGGTGCAGCGATACCTCCAGAATGTACCCCGTCCACCTCCCCCCCTTCTCCCGCCCGCGCATGCGCTGCCCCGTGTCCTTCCACCTGCTTGCGGGGGGGGGGGGGGGGGGGGGGGGGGGGAACGGGGGGGAGGGAAGAGGGGGGGAGGGGGAAAAGGGGGGAAAAGGGGAAGCGGGGAAGGGGTGGGGGTGTGGCGAAAAAGGGGGAGGGGGAGGGTAGGGCATGGAGACAATTTGTTGAGCCAGCGGTGCAGCATCACCTCCAGGTTGTATCCCGTCCACCGCCCCCCTTTCTCCCGCCCGCACATCCGCTGCCCCATGTCCTTCCACCCCCGCGCGCATGTGGAGGGGGGAGGGGGGGAAGGGGGTTAGGGGAGGGAGGGAGGGAGGGAGGGAAGGGGAGGAGTAAGAGCGCGCGAGAGCAGTAACGCATGGGGAGGGAGGCGGTGCGTGGGGGAAGCGGCGCGTGGGACAGCGACGGGGGTCAGCGGTGGGGGGGGCAGCGGCGCGTGGGGAAAGCGGCGCGGAGGGACGCGGCGCGTGGGGTCAGCGGCGGGGGGGACAGCGGCGGGAGGAGAACGCAGCGCCGCCGGGCGCAGCCCTCATACGTGGTTCAGGGGCCCCCGGAGCGGCAAGCACAGGGGTGGGCACGCACATTAAAAACCCGAAAGAAGCCTTGAAGGAGCTCCGAGGAAGCTTCGACGAGTCGCGCACCTGAACTCCGCGTCGTGTTTGAGGTACACGTGTCGGTCCAGCAGCGTCCCCGTGCAGTTGCGCGCCGCCTCGCACCCGCTCTGCGGCAGCGCCGTCGCCTGCCGCTCAGGCGCCGCGGGACGGAATAAGAACGCGGGACGCGTCAGCAGCGCTAATACGTAGACGAAGGAGAGCACTATAGCGAGTACGACCAACCGACCCAGGATTCTAGAGAGGCCGCGGGGAAGGTGGCGGTGCGGCCGGGCGGCACTGGGATCGTGCGGGCGCGACATTTGGCGCTGCGAGTGTTTTGTCAGGTAAAGCACCTCTTCCTTTCGTGAAATGTTTCTACCCATCACCAAATCCAGGCGCTCCAAACCTATCACTCTCAGTACTGTACATCGGGGTCGGATCGGTCGGTAGTCCTACCCGGTACACGTGCTGCCGGTGGAGCGACGCAGCTCGTTACTGTAACAGGTGCACCTGAACAGTGTATTACGGCCAAGCTCAGAAATTCGGGACCAATTCTACACGTGGGAACTCGCCAGGTGTTTAGGGTTCACCCCTCCCCGAGCCCTTTCCGTTTGCCAGCAGTACCGGAACTGTAGTGTGATATTTGTGAGTTGAGCAACTACAGTCAAACTTCGTTTGTAGTCAAACTTCGCTTAGGGCGCGTGTCTTTTTTTTAAGAGGTTCGGCAATTTGGATTACCTTTAAATGGTAACCCTTCTCACAAATGTCGCCAATTGTTTTGCTTGTGCATCGTGTGTCCTAGTACAGCATTGTAGATGAAGTAGTACACTAAACCTGGGCTGATCTTTCTGCTCAAACCATGCGTGAACGAAATTCACTCGTGTCCTTTTGACATACACTAGGTATTTGCGAAATTGACGACAGTCGCAGCACATGTTGTTCGCACGAGCGACTTCAGAAAATAGTGTTCCTGGTAACCTACGAGGGCTGGCCGCAACTCGGGAAAGCTCATCTTCGATAGTCGAACTTTAGTGTGGTGTGATATTTGTGAGTTGAGGAGCAGCGACTCGGGCTACAGCTGCCGATATTGTCGAGCCTAGGTCGACCTAGGTTCAACTGTGTATAGTTCAACCAGAACCTCGAGTTTTGCATATAAATTTCAAAAGACACGCGCCCTTACAGTACACTGTCTGGGTCGGTGAGCGAATCAGAGCGGTGCAGGAAAATAAACAACTTGTGAACTGGAAGTGAACCAGACTGGCCCTGAAGTGAACACACAGCCACACGAGTGAAAAGCTGATCACAACTGGGGCTGTCGATTGGTCTGGGTCCAAACCAAACCACTTCGTTGTCCGAGCGTATTTCGGCGACCTCGGAAACGCGATATTAGTATGCTCGTTATAGAACTGGGCACATTTACTAGAAGCGAAATGGTTACACGCCCTTTTTATATTCCACTATCGGGTAGTACAGTTTCTTGGCATTCCCTTGTTCACAACTTTCCCCAAACCCTTCTCCCCAGACCCAACAATCATCTCCCTCGCACCCCGCCATCCCATACCACCGATCTAGCCATCGCCTCTCTCACCCACCTCGCCGTCACCTCTCCCTCTCACCCCTCCGTCGCCTCTCCCTTTCGTCCTGCCGTCGCCTCCCCCTTAGCCCGCCGTCGCCTTCCCGCCGTCGCCTTCCCGCCGTCGCCTTCCCGCCGTCGCCTCCCCTTCCCATCCCGCCGTCGCCTCCCCCTCCCATCCCGTCGTCGCCTCCCCCTCTCATCCCGTCGTAACCGCTGGCGACAGCTGCACGAGCGTGACTTGGCGGGCGAGCGCGGGTTGGTCTCTCGGGCGCCTTGATTTTCCTCACTTTCTTACATATTTCGTAGGTTCTGTGTTTCAATTGGTTTCCTCTTGCGTTGCTCTTCCATTCAATGAAGGGGAGAGAGGTAGCGCGAGGGAGAGCGTGTACGGGAGCGAGCACGCAGGAGAGTGCGCGTGAGAGCGAGTACGGGAGGGAACACGCAGGAGAGCGCATGTGAGTGCGAAGAAAGTGCTTGAGGGAGCGAGTGAGGGAGCACCAAGAGCGTGTGGGAGGGAGAGGCGGGAGAGAGAGCACCGTGGGTGCCATAATTTTTCGACTAAGCTAAGCGCCCTGAGTCAAGGTTGAAGAACTTGGGCTGTGGGCTTTAAGATTGACTGTTCATATCATTACCCTTGAGTTTATGCCGTGGAGAAAACCTCCGCTGGCTCTTGCACCATCAGCAGCACCCGTTTTGCCATTCTCAACCCCTCAATCCATCAAACCCCCAACCCCTCAACCCCTTAACCCATCAACCCCTCAACCCCCCAACCCTCCAACCCCTCAACTCCTCAACCCCCCAACCCCTCAAGCCCCCAACCCCCTTACTCCTTCACCCCCCAACCCCTCAACCCCCCAACCCTCCAACCCCTCAACTCCTCAACCCCCTCCAAAATCTTCACTCGCTGATGAAACAGGTGTGTGAGTACACCGAGTACACGGAGCAAGCGAGGAGGATGGTGGATACCAAGGTATCGGCGGATGCAGGGCCTCAAGGCGAAAAAGGCGGGGGAAAGGGAAGCGGCGAGAAGGCCTTGAGTGAGAAAGCGCAGGCACGGAAGCGGGCGAAGCTGGAGAGGCTAAAGAAGAAACTGGCGCAAAAGAAAGCAGCCAAGCGTGGACCTGGCAGCAAAGAGGCAGGCGAGGCGGCAGGGGGGCCAACGGCCGTAGGGAATGGGCGTGGGGGCGAGGAGAGGGAAGGGAAGCGGAGGCGCATGGTGAAGCACCCCATGCGAGTGGCGGGGCAGCGGCCAGGCGAGCAGTGCTTCTCGTGTGGCGCCGCAAACCACGCCGCCAAGGATTGCCCGAAACGAAAGGAGTGCAAAGTGTCCAAGGTGAGTGCTCGTCGCTGCGTCTCTCTCCTCCACCTCCACCTTGCCCTCGCCTTCCGGCGTCTACTGCAGTAAGCGTAAGATCCACTGCCATGACGTTCTACTGTCCTCCGTACTCCACGACGTTCGCCGCCCTGCTTCCTTCCCTCCTTCACCCCCTGCATGACTCACTCCGTCCCTCCTTCTCTCTCGCTATTTCCCATCCGTGCGCGCGCGGTGTCCCGCCAGGTGTGTCTCTTCTGCCGGCAGTGGGGCCATGTGGTCAGCGAGTGCCCGCGAGCTGCCTCGGCGTCCGCGCCCGCTGTGCTGCAGCCGCCAGGCGCCTCTGGCGAGCAGGGGACGGGGGAAGCAGCATTCGAGGGAGAAGGGCGTGAGCAAGACGACAAGAGTGCGGGCGGCACAGAGGGGCTGGGAGTGGGGGTCTGCTACAACTGTGGCTCCACGCGCCATCGCCTGCACAACTGCCCTTTGCCGCGAGCCAACGGTACGTGTTGAACGGCCTTATGGTACTTGGTGATTGGGTTCGCTGCCCATGCTGCTCGTCACCTGCGGGCCGTTTGGCGGTGGCGGTGGCGGTGGAGGATGGATGCCCTTGCTGCATGCGGTGAATGCCCTCCCTGTGATCATGCGCCACTCGTGTGCATCAGCAACCCCCAGCACCCTTTTGTCCCCCACTCATGGCTGACTTGCCCATGGGTTGTGCTGCGTTGCTGCTGGTTGGTGGTTGGCGTTGCAGGGGGAGCAGCGCATGCAGTGTGCTTTGTGTGCCAGCAGAAAGGACATCTCAGTCGTGACTGTCCACAGAACCCCAACGGCCTCTATCCCAAGGTGCTCTTTATATCAGATAATTTGTTCTCCAGATCTTGCAAAGGCTGTTAGTTCTTCGCGATGCTTCTTTTGCAGGTCCCTGTGTTAGACACACTTTGGTTTTCGTTGTTGCTGGCGATGTAGCAATCTTGTTGAGCGTATGGCATTTGTGTATTGTGCGTGTGTGCATGTCTTTTGCACATCTTTCAGGGTGGCTGTTGTCGCTTGTGTGGACTCAAGACCCATCTTGCTCGTGACTGTCCTTCAAAGCACGCTGCTGCTACGTCTGCTGCTGGTGCTCTTCCTCCGGCCAGCTCTGCAAAGATGGAAGGGAGCCAAGGCACCAGGAAGCCGCTAAACAGTAAGTTGACAACGCATTTGGTTGTGCTGTGCTTGTATCTCCATACCGCACCCTGTCTCTTCCTTGTATCTCCATACCGCACCCTGTCTCTTCCTTGTACAGCGTTCTGCTTGCTTTTGAAGTTCCTCTTAAGACCATTTCCATCCCGTCCTTGACATTGAGCCCTTCTCTGCCCTCCCCTCCCCCCCCTCCCCCCCCTCCCCCCCCCTCCCCCCCCCCCCCCACCCCTCCCCTTGCCATGCCCCCACTCTCCTCCGTTTTACTCCTGTGCTTTTCTTCCCTTTTCCTGGGTAAAAGGGTTTCTAGTTCTCTCTCCTTGCCATGTGTTTCCTGCCATGTGTTGGTAATGTGAGACCCACTGCATGGTGTTGCAACCATGCTGGATGTCACATTGCAACCGGGGCGCTGCATTAAGGTTCGTGTCTTCACTTGCACATGGTTCACTGCTGTGTGCTTCTGCCCCTGCTCTGTGCTTCTGCCCCTGCTGTGTGCTTCTGCCCCTGCTGTGTGCTTCTGCCCCTGCTGTGTGCTTCTGCCCCTGCTGTGTGCTTCTGCCCCTGCTGTGTGCTTCTGCCCCTGCTGTGTGCTTCTGCCCCTGCTCTGTGCTTCTGCCCCTGCTGTGTGCTTCTGCCCCTGCTGTGTGCTTCTGCCCCTGCTCTGTGCTTCTGCCCCTGCTCTGTGCTTCTGCCCCTGCTGTGTGCTTGGAGTGCGTGCAGGGCGCCACATCTTTCCTGGAGGAGATGACTTGGGGGACGACTTTGGGGACGCTGTTTTGCAGCCACTGCAGGCGAAGCGGGGGGATCAGCAGAATGGGGAAGGTGGTGCTTTAGATGATTTTGAAGAAGCTCAAGGTAGCGATGATGAGTTGCTTATGGGGAACGAGACCGCCGGTCGGTCAGGTCGGTTGGCTGGTCGGCGTTTCAGTGGCAGGCGGGGAGGGAGAGGCCGAGGCGGCGCTTTCCATGCTGGTGGCAACAGGCGCCAGGGAAAGGGATGGTGAACAACACGGACAGCAGGGCTAACTTTAGTCTAGGGACCTGTCTGGCGTTAAGATCGGGTCCTGGTTGCTTGTCTGATTGTCAGACGAAAGCTGTAACATCGTCTAGGCTTTCTGACAAATTTGAAGTAGTTGTCTAGGCGTTCAGACGAAAATGTTGAAACAGTCTAATTATCCACTACAGCTACTCAACTAATGTACCGTAAGATCCTATTCTAAGAGGAGTCACCACTAGCATTATTGCTGCCGTTGTCATCATCACTACCGCTACCACTCTCAGACTCAGAGGTTTCCTCTAATGTAGCTGTGGCTTTGCCCTCCCTTCGCCACCCGGTGCCGGATGCTCCACTGGTGTTCCCTCATCGTTTGCTTCTGTATGTCGATGCCTCTCTCGCCCCGAGCGCCGTACTGCGACTCTGGATCTACGTACACCATGCAAATCTTGCACCTCATGCAAGGACGACCTTCGGAGTTGTCACCGAGGATAAGCCAAGGAAAGTGGCGTTGCCGCTACTGCTTGGCTTTTAGCTGCAGCTCCTCCAGCGTCTGAATCGCGGGACCGGGGTTCTTTGCATTACGGCTCTCCCCTCCATCGTCCTTAGAAGCGGGATTTCCTGCAGAGGAAGGGCTTGGGCGCTTCGAAAAAAGAAAGCTTATGTTGCACATACTTAGTTTTGCCCGAAAACCGCGGCGGAAGGAATGGCGAGCAGGATTTGAAAGGATTGTTTTTAGCAGGAGAGGCAGATGCGTGAGGTTGACCGGATGACGAACCCCCAGGAAGGCTTGTTGAGCTCAGTGATCGAACGGGGGAAAAAGGTATAAGCGGCTCGGCATCCATTTCCGCGAAAGGGTAAGGCTGCTCGGGAGACTCTGGCCTCTCATTCTCACCGGCCGAAGGAGGAACAGGAGCAGCTGAGACGGGAGTTGTGGTGAAACACCCCCCGGTAAGGAAATCAAGGTCAGTGCGTGGGCGTGGCAACGCACTGGAAGGTGGCGGAGAAGCATGCAGAGTGGAAGCTGGAGGGGCCTCCATACGAGAGTCAGAGGCCATCGTGGTGCGACAACTACAACACACTGGCTAGCTCTTGCCCACGAGGGTAAAATGAAGGACCCCTGGTGGTGATGCGGGGAGTGTGGGGGGGTGGATCGTTCGAACCAAGCCGCGATCCATGAATGTCTCCCTCTCCGCTGAAAGCTGCCGTGCCATCCACCTCCTGCTGACTCGATGCGCACTGAGGGCAGTCGGTATTGCAAATGCAGCTGTCTGCCGTGCGCTGGCACGAATATGCCAAAACAGTTGTCAAGATTCGTGCCAGCGGGGTGAGTCTGGCGCATTTGACATGAGGTGTTATCACCGACCAGAGGCAACGTACAGGCTGGCGGTGGCAGCACGGTAACGCGGCGAGTGGCAAGTCTCGTCGGGAACATTGTGCAACAGGGCATGTGGGCAATTAGCCCGGTGGGCAACTGGCCAGGTGGGGTAATTTGTCGGTAGGTATCAGATGAGAAAGCACTCGATGTCTGCAGTCTCAGACGAAACGTATAAGGATGTCTAAAAAAACAGATAAATATAGAACCTTGTCTAAAAAATCAGAATAGTTGAAATGACTTGTCTAGGCCATCAGATGAGCCCAAAAAACGTGTATGGAATCAAGACAACCAGACAAGAAAATTCTGATAACGTAGGCCCTGACAGACAGTGCAAAATGTTTAGAAAGGGTGTGTGGGGCTTTTAGAAGGTAATGAGATTGTCTAGTTTAGAGTGTAACAGTCAAAGTATATCGCTTTCAAAGTTGTGTATTGTGAAAAGTGATATGTACTGTATGACTGCGGATAGTAGCACATGTGCGCTTAATATGATCGTTTTTTTTTTTTTTTTTTTTTTTTTTTTTTGGGTTGTGAAGCAACCCTTTACAATCGATTTTGCCAGATTTTATTTTCATATTTATATTTAATCAAACATGAAAACAAAATTCGTAAACTACACGAATACCCTTCCCATACCGTGCATGTTGAGCAGTTTTATATATTGTTCACTGTCTTTCGGGTAATGATTTTCCTTCATTGTAATAGTTTGTTGTGTCTGAATGTTATCATTGTCTAGCTTGCAGTGGGGTACTCTATAGCGAGTACAACCCAATTAGGGTTTCCTATATGTATGCCTCCCCGTCTCCCTCTCGTTTCTCCACCTTCTCCCTATCGATTCCCCCCTTCCTCCTCTCGTTTACCCCCCTCCCCCCTCTCATGTTCCCCCTTTCTCCTTCTCATTTTTCGCCATTCTCCCCCTCATTCCCCCCCCCCCCCGTTCTCAAGCTCACTTCCCCCCTTTCTCCCTCCCATTTCCCCGGATGTGCCCCCTCATTCCCACCCCCTCCCCTTTCCCCCTCTTGTTCCCCCCCCATTCACCTGCTCATTTCCTCCCCTTCTGCCTCCTATTGCCCCATTCGCTGCCTCTCATTTTCGCCCCTTCTCCCTCTCATTCACCCCCCCCTTCTCCCTCTCGTTTCCCCCCCTTCTCCCTCGCATTCACCCCCCCTTCTCCCTCTCGTTTCCCCCCCTTCTCCCTCTCGTTTCCCCCCCTTCTCCCTCTCATTCACCCCCCCTTCTCCCTCTCGTTTCCCCCTTCCCCCTCTCGTCTACCCCCCTCCCCCCTCTCATGTCCCCACTTTCTCCTTCTCATTTTTCCCCATTCTCCGTCTCATCCCCCCCCACCTTCTCAAGCTCACCTACCCCCTTTCTCCCTCTTAGCTCCTCTCTTCCTACGCCCTGCTTCCCCCTTTACTCTCTCGTCCCTACACCCTTCATTCCCCTCTCCGCTCTCTACCTTATACCCTTCTACCTCCTTTGCCCTCTCTATCTTACACCCCTCTTGATCTATTCTCCACTCTGCCTTACTCCCTTCTTCCACCTTTCCCCTCTCTACTCCACACCCTTCTTCTCCCACCATGCGTTCTCCCCCTTATATCCTGCTAAGCCCCATTTCCCTCTCTTCCCTACACCCTGCTTCCCCCTCTCTCTTCTCTGCCTTACGCCCTGCTTTCCCCTTTCCCCTATCTTCCCTACACCCTTCTTCCCTCTTTCTACCCGCGCTGCTTCCCTTTTTCCCTATCTCCCTTTCCCTCTTTCACCCTGCTTCTTCCGTACCCCCTTCTGCCCCCACCTTGCGTCCTCTCTTTTTACGCCCTGCTTCCCCCTGTCCCCTCTCTGCCTTACGCCCTTTTTCCCCCTCTCTCCACTCTGCTTTACCCCCCGCTTCCCCGGTACCCCTAACCCGCCTCCCCGTTTCCCCTTCCCGCCTCCCCATTACCCCTTCCCACCTCCTCGTTTCCCCTTCCCACTCCCCATTACCCCTTCTCGCTTCCCCCTATCCCTTCGCGCCTCCCCGTTTCCCCTTCCCGCCTCCCCAATTCCCCTTCCCGCTTCCCCATTACCCCTTCCCACCTCCCCGTTTCCCTTTCCCTCCTCCCCAGTTCTCCTTCCCGCCTCCCCATTTCCTCTTCCCTCCATGCCCTCGTAACCATCTCTCCCGCCTCCCCTACCTGCCTGCCTACCCTTCCTTCCCCTGCCATAACCTTTCATCCAACTCCATCCCCTTCCAGCCCCTCCCATTCCATCCCCTTCCAGCCCCTCACATTCTCTTCCAGCCCTTCCCATCCCCTTTCAATCCCCTAACAGCTCCTCCCATCCCCCTCCAACTCCTTCCATCCCTTTCCAGTCCCTCCCATCCCCATTCAAACCCTTTCATTCTCCTTCCAGCCCCTCTGATCCTTTGCAGGCGACGAGGATGGTGTTGAAAATGACGAGGACGAAGGTGACATTGAGGGGTTCGAAAGAGAATGGGAATGGCCCATCAAGATAGATTTGCAATGAGGGCCTGAGATGCATGGGCATACGATTACCCACATGCTTGGTACGGTACTAATGAAAATTGGCCTACAGGTGTTCTTTTTATATGTAATTAGTGAGAAGTTTGAGAGGAATGATTACAATCAAACTTGATAAAGTGTAGATAGCCATATGGCCATAACGTTCCTAATATCGTGTGAAGTGAGCTTGACAAACAATGAGTTAGAAGTATATGCATGCTTTTTGAATCACCACCGGTGGCCATCAACTGAGCGAAAAGATGCTGCACGTGCTGCCTGCTGCTGTTGCATGCCTGGCATTGGTGTGCAGGAGAGGGGAGCGAGACAGTGTGGGACGCTTGATGGACCTGTTAGTGAGAGGAGTGGGGGGAACGGGACGGAAGAAGGGGAAAAAGGTGGCACATATGACAGAGCTCAAGCTAAGGGCGTATTCCTACAGCCTCCTATCAAGATTGTACTTTTGCCTGGGAAAAGTAGCGAGAGGTTTTGGGTTTAGGGGATTTTTCAGTGTGAGCTTGATAGGAGGTCAGATTGATAGGAGGATAGGAATACGCCCTAAGCTTGGAGAATTGCAGGTGGGTAAAGGAAAGTAATGAGGGGGAGAAAGAGCAATCCAGTGCCCACAAGATACACATTACCCCAAACCGGAAACGCAACCCTAAGAGTTTTCCTAGCATGCATGCCTCACCATGCCATCACGAGAACCCACAGAGTACCAGAGTGCAGCGTGAAATACTGTGTGTGAGCCGCAAGGCAAGCGGTGGAATACGCACAGTACCTGCGGGGTTTGTAATGGGGGTCCAATGTAGGGTATGAGTCTAGCCCTCTGCAACATCTGTCACCAAGGGAGGGTAATGAGAGGGACAAGGGGGGGAAGGGAGGGCGAGAAGGAGGGGAATGAGAGGGAGAAGGGAGGGGGCTGAGGGGGAGCAAGAGGGGAAATGAGATGGAGCAATGGGAGAAATGAGAGGGAGAAAGGGGGGAAATGAGAGAGAGAAGGGGGGAAATGAGGGGGAGAAGGGGGGAAATGAGAGGGAGGATGGACAGCCACATGAGAGGGATAAGGGAGGGTAATGAGAGGGAGACGGGGGGGAATTGAAGGCGGTAAGGGCGGGAAATGAGAGGGTCCAGGAGGTGAAATGAGAGGGAGAACGGGGGATAATGACGGGGAGAAGAGGGGGGGAATGTGAGGGCTAAGGGGGGGAATCGAGAGCGAATAGGGGGGAGTGTGAGGGGTAGAGGCCAGGGAACTGAGAGGGAGGAGGGGGAGAAAAGACCCGAAAACGGGGGAAAATGGAGGGGGGAAATGAGGGGTAAAGGGGGGATAAAGGTGGGTAATGAGGGGGGAGAAGGGGGGGTAATGAGAAGAGCATGTGCTAAGTGTCAGAATGTTATCATTGTCTAGCCTGCAGTGGGGTACTCTATAGCGAGTACAACCCAGTTAGGGTTTGCTATATGTATTCCTACTGCTGCTAGTGAATCTCCTCTTCCTTCATTTCTGTTTCTGCCTGCTAATCTTAACGTGCTATCAGAGCCTGTCCTTCCTTGGCCTGTGGGCCCATCAACCTGCTTCCGCTGCTACTCGATCTGTCGCACGCCCCGTGGCGTGCGACGGCGCGCGACGAGTTGCTCTCTGGCGCGCGCCCCGAGGCGTGCGGCCCCTTTTCTTCCTGGCGCGCCGGCGCCGCTGGACCTGCGCGCCCACCCCGTCGACCCTCGCGTCACCTCGGGGGACCCGCGCGCCACCCCCGTTGACCCTCGCGTCGCCCCCGAGGACCCGCGCGCCACCCCATGGAGCCGTATGCGACCCCCCTGCTGCCTCGTCGCGGCGCCCTGGGGAGCCGCGTGCGGCCTCTCGCTACCCCGTGGTGGCGCCCTGGGGGCCACGCGCCACCCCTGGAGCCGTACGCGACCCCCCCGCTGCCTCGTCGCGGCGCCCTGGGGAGCCGCGCGCGGCCCCTCGCTGCCCCGTGGTGGTGCCCTGGGGGTCGCGCGCCACCCCTGGAGCCGTGCGCGACCCCCCTTGCTGCCCTGTGGTGGCGCCCTGGGGGTCGCGCGCCGTCCGCCTCGCCGTCCCCCACGCTCCTGCCCCGTGCCACCCGTTTTAGGGTTTGGGGGTGGGGAGTGTGGGGGTGGCGGTTGTGGGGGTGCCGGTTGTGTGCGCCGTCCCCTACTCCTCCTCCTCCGTCTCCCGCTGTTGCAGCTGCCGCTCAGGGGGGTGGGTGTGTGGGAACCGGAGGAGTGGTGCTAGGGGGGTGTCGTGGGAATGGAGCTAGGGGTGCAGCAGGGGGTGTGTGATAGGGGTGTGGGGCAGCTTGGGGAGGTTGAGTGGAGGCGGCCGTCGTGTCGCCAGCAGCGCCAGTAGTCCGGAGGCTACAATCTTCGGTAGTCGCCAGTCGCCTGTGGGTCAGTTGCTCCAGTCAGGAGGCTACAATCTATGTGGAGCCAGTTATCCCTGTAGTCCGGGCCCTTGCTTCGGTAGCCACTGAGCCAGCAGCTCCTGCGTGTCTGCAGATTCAGCAGTCGCCTCCCATCTTCTCGCCCCCACAGTCTCTCCTCCTCCTCACTTGCCCTCTGTGATAGCCTCTAGCTTTACTTATCATTGTGAACTATTCTTGTGCCTGCTTGTTGTGCTGATTATACCCCACTTTGACTATGGGGGTGTGTCAGAATGTTATCATTGTCTAGCCTGCAGTGGGGTAATCTATAGCGAGTAAAACCCAATTAGGGTTTCCTATATGTATGCCTACTGATGCTAGTGAATCTCCTCTTCCTACATTTCTGTTTCTGCCTGCTAATCTTAACACTAAGCTCTCGAAGCGCGCAGGGGGTGAGGCGCCAAGCGAGAGAGACGCGCAGCCGGTGCGGCGCTGTAGATGAAAATGAGGCGCACGAACCTAGAGGAGCTAAGGGCTGAGGCGCGCCGTTGGTTCGGCGCTAACGGCGTGTGGCATTTTTCAAAATCGCAGAAAGTTCGGACGTTTTGCGACGTACGTCCGAACGCTTGCAAAGCTGGCGACATCGTACGGTCGCTTTGCGACGTGGTAAAGATGCGAGGCGACACATACGACGTCGTTTCGATTCTGGATGAGCTAGCTGGCGAGCTGGAAGGATTCTGGTACTCACACAACCGTCCGAACGGCTGGACGTCCGGACAAAACAAAGGAAAAATGTCACACGCCCTAAGGGCTGAGGCGCCACAGCGGGTTCGGCGATAAAGGGCCATGGTGCGCATCGGGTGAGGCGCTAAGTGGGAAAGGCGCGCAGCGGGTGAGGAGCCAATCGGGAGAGGCCTATCTAGCGATTGTTGAGAGTGGCGGCGTGGCCAACGCATGAAACGCGCATCCGCTCAGTGAACACGGCCCCTAAATTATCAATCGCGTGACGGCTTACTCGAGTGCAGCGACCCAGCGTCGTGATGCAACCCGTCGAGGCCTCGGTTCCTCTCTATGTGCTAGTTAGTCGCTTATCATGCTTCGGCTGGTGAGTCACTGCAAGGTTGGGTGACGGGGGAGTTTCCCGTGTTTGGAACCCTCAAAGGCGCAAGTTTTCGCAAAACCTCTCGCCACCCTCATTTGGTTTCGTTTGAGCGATTTTTTTTGGGATACTGTAAAACCGTGAACAGTACTTGCAAATGTATACGAAAGCTTTAAGGTAGTGTTGTTTTCTTCGCGCGAAAAAAATCCATAAATAAAACATTTCCTACAGCGACAAGCGGCTGTAGCTCAGTGTGAAGAAATGAGGAAGGAATGAATGAACTAGCAAGCAGGTGGGTACAAGTAGGAAAACCTAAAAGTGTTGTACCCCATATTGTCTACCCCACTACAGCCTAGACAGACTATAGCATTTGAGTTTGACACACCCCCATAGGCAAAGTGGGGGAGAACAAGAGGTCACAAGACCAGTCAAGCAAAGCAAAGCAAGCTCAGGGTGGATCACAACGTCACCACACAGTCCGAGCACAAGAACAAGGTCACAAGGCCAGTTCACATACAAGATCATATATAAAGGTAAACAAGCAAGTGCAGGTATAGAAAGATCACAGTACAAGCAAGGTCAAGAAGTAAGCAAGTGAGGCCAAGTAGGCACAAGACCTAGCATCGTACAGAAGCGCTGATGATCACAAGGCGGAAGTGCCTGTGAAAATAGAAACGTGAATGAATGAAGTATGAATGAAGTGAGTACAAATATGAAACCCTAATTGGGTTGTACCCCCTATGGGATACCCCACTATAGCCTACACAAATAAGTAAGCTATAATGTTCTGACACACCCCCATAGGCAAAGTGGGGGAGAACAAGGGGTCACAAGACCAGTCAAGCAAAGCAAAGCAAAGCTCAGGGTGGATCACAAAGTCACCACACATTCCGAGCGCAAGGTCAAGGGCCACAAGGCCAGTTCGCATGCAAGATCATATATAGAGATATACAAGAGGCAAGCAAGCAAGAGCAAGAGTATATATAGGTCAAGGTACAAGCAAGGTCAAGAAGTGAGCAAGTGAGGCAAGACAGGCACAAGACCCAGCTGCGTGCAGCAACACTGATGATCACAAGGCGCAAGTGCCTTGGTGAAGACATCAGCAGTGTTGGCCTCAGAGGCCACGTACGCAAGTCGCAACTGTCCACGCTGCTGCAGCTCACGAGCAAGAAAGTAGCGGAGAGCAATGTGCTTTGTCCTGTGCTTCAGTCGCTGCTCTCGACACAAGGCCAGCATGGCCTTGTTGTCTACGTACAGGACTAGAGAAGAACGAGGCGGCTCTCCAAGGTCGGTCAGCAGGTAGGTGAGCCAGCGAAGCTCCTGAGCAGCCATAGCCCCGGCGTAGATCTCAGCCTCACAACTGGAGCCGAGAACAGAAGACGAGCGAGTAGCCCGCCACGAGACAGAGCCGGAACCAAGGCCGAAGGTGTAACCCTGTGACGACCGCTGAGTAGCCTGGTCGTCAGCCCAAGAAGCGTCCGCGTGCCCAGTGAGGACCACTGGACTGCGCCCTCCAAGCACTAGCCCCATGCCCGACGTACTGCACAGGTAGCGCAACACCCTCTTCGCTGCAGCCATGTGCTCTGGTCGGTGTCTCCCAGGAGCAACATAGCGTGCGAGAATGCTGAGAGGGTATGCAAGGTCAGGTCGTGTGCAGGTCATCAGGTACATGAGACAGCCAACAAGCTCTGCATACGGGCCACTCGACTCTACGGACTCATCCGAAGGCAGAGCTGAGAGCGAGTGGCGAGTAGGCAGAGGAGTGGCCTGAGGCGAGGAGTACGTGAAGCCGAAGCGCTGAAGGACCTGCTGCACCATGTGTGACTGAGTCAGGGAAATGGTGCGGCGTGCTCTGTCCCGGGTGATCTGCAAGCCAAGGTAGCTGCGCAGTTCACCCAGGTCAGTGCACGTGTGTCTCTTCTGCAGCTCGGACTTCACGTAAGCGAGTCCAGCAGTGTCCGCTGTGGCAAAGACCAAGTCGTCGACGTACACGAGGATGTAGAACGGCGGCAGAGAGGTGTCAGTGCGCAGAAACAGCGACGGGTCGGCAGTAGAAGGAGCAAACCCAAGTGCCGCCAGCGTAGTCCTCAATGTGTTGTGCCACTCACGTGGCGCCTGGCGGAGACCGTAGACTGGACGCCGGAGACTCCACTGGGTACCAGGAGGGAAAGACCCAGTGAAGCCAGGTGGGCGACGCAGCCAGATCTCCTCGTGCAGGCTGCCCTGCAAGAAAGCTGTGCTGAAGTCGAGAGAGTGCAGCTCGTAGTCACGGTGAGCAGCAACGTGCAGCAGTACCCGAAGAGTGGTCATCTTCGGGGTGGGGGAGAAGGTCTGAAAGTAGTCAACCCCCTGCCGCTGACTGAAGCCACGAGCCACGTAACGCGCCTTGAAGACAGGCGGAGAACCCGGCGGCCGCTTCACCCTGAAAATCCACATGCCACTGACGATGTTCGCCCCAGGAGGGGGAACAGCGTCGACGTAGGTGCCTGTGGACTTCCAGGAAGCCATCTCTGCATCCATAGCTGCCTGCCACTGAGAGGAGTAGGGACCCTCTATCGCCTCCGCGTAAGAGCGCGGAGTCGGGATGTCTAGTGCATCCGGGTCTCCCTTAGGGGCTAGCAGTACAGACGCGAGATGAGGTGAAGCGGCGGCCAGACACTGGAACTCCTTCTGCCTGTCCTCAAGGACGTCCGTGCCAAGGGCACACTCACCCCCGACGGACGGAGGACAGGCAGACTCAGACTCAGCGACAAGACTAGCAGCGTAGTCTAGACGACAGCGCGCAGCAAAGTCGACGAGCTCAGTGACAAGGGCAGACGCAGCAGAAGACTCGAAAGAAGGGTTAGTGACAGCAGTAGCAAGAAGACGCGTGACAGTAGGACTGGCAGCACAAAGAGAGTCCGACTCTGGGTCGGCAAGAGCAGGAAGAGAGGAAGCAGGAGGAGAAGGCAAAGAGGCACGCAGAGGAGCAGTAGACGGACGCAGAGACATCCGGTGCGTGCCAGGGACAGGAGGAGGACGCTGACGCGAACCACGACCACTAGTGCGCGCAGTACGAACAGGCGACGCAGGACGAGACGCAGGCTCACGACGCTCAGTAAGACCTCCAGTCGGACCAGCGTAGGGAGAAGGAGCAGGCAAAGGTGAGGCAGGCTGTAGCTGTGACTGTGACGAGACAGGCTGTGGACCCTCTAAGGGAGGAGGAGGAGGACCAGGAGAAGGTGTAAGACCAAGAACCTGCTGCAGGAGCGGAACGAAGTACGGCCGGGGCCGCGCGGCGACGCCAGAAACAGCAGGGACAGCACCAGTACCCCCAGCAGGAGTACCCGCTCCAGCAGCACCTCCAGTAGCTCCAGAACCTCCAGCAGCACCACCACGAGCACCACCAGTCGGACCTCCAACGGCAGTCTCAGCGTCAACACCCTCAGCAGCACCAGCTCCAGGAGAACCCTCAGACCCAGCAGCTCCAGCACCCACAGTACGAGCACCGCCGGGACGCTCGGCAGCAGTACCCTCTGCAGCAGTACCCTCTGCAGCCGAAGAACCTCCAGCACCAGCAGCACGCCTCCAGCGCCTGGCAAACCACTCACGTAGCTCCTGAGGGGAGAGTGGCTCTCGGCGAGACGAAGCACCTCCAGGCGGAGCACCCCCAGTCTCAGCACCCCCTGGCTCAGCACCCCCAGGCTCAGCACCCCCAGGCTCAGCACCCCCAGGCTCAGCACCTCCAGGCCCAGCACCCCTAGGCTCAGCACCCCCAGGCTCAGCACCCCCAGGCTCAGCACCTCCAGACTCCGCACCCCCAGGCTCAGCACCCGCGGGCGTAGCACATCCAGTCTCAGCACCCCCAGGCTCAGCTCCCGCAGCAGCACCAGAGTCACCAGTGACCTCGACAGGCTCGACCGCGTCTACCTGGGACACACCTGAAGGGGCAGGACCCTGAGGGGGGAGGGGGTCTACCGGGGGGGGACCTGGTACCAAGAAGAGCGGGGGCGGGGGGAGGGACGGAGTGCGGTAGGGGAAGAGGCGGTAGTAGGGTACCGACTCGTCGAACGTGACGTCCTGGGAGGACAGAACACGTCGAGAGGTGGGGTGGTAGAACTGCCACCCAGGGGCGTCGGGGGGGAACCCCAGGAAGACGCAGGGAGCAGCGCGAGGGGACAGCTTGTCCGCAGACAAGTCGCGGACAAACGCCCGAGATCCCCAGACCCGGAACGCCGACGCATCGCCAACCTTCCCCGTCCACAGCAGCGCTGGGGAGGTCTCCGGCCTGGAGACCCTGGGGTGGAGGTTGATCTGATGCGCTGCGTACCTGACCGCAAACGGCCACAGAAAATGGGGGGCAGCCGCATGCATCAGGTACATTCGTACCTGATTCCATGTGAAAATAGAAACGTGAATGAATGAACTATGAATGAAGTGAGTACAAATATGAAACCCTAATTGGGTTGTACCCCCTATGGGATACCCCACTATAGCCTACACAAATAAGTAAGCTATAATGTTCTGACAGTGCCTTGGTAAAGAAATCAGCAGTGTTGGCCTCAGAGGCCACGTAAGCAAGGCGCAGCTGACCACGCTGATGCAGCTCACGAGCAAGGAAGTAGCGAAGAGCAATGTGCTTCGTTCTGTGCTCCAGTCTGTGCTCCCGACACAAGGCCAGCATGGCCTTGTTGTCTACGTACAGGACTGGAGGAGAACAAGGCGGCTCTCCTAGGTCAGTCAGCAGGTAGGTGAGCCAGCGTAGCTCCTGTGCAGCAATGGCCCCCTCGTAGATCTCAGCCTCACAGCTGGAGCCGAGAACAGAAGACGAGCGGGTAGACCGCCACGAAACAGAGCCGGAGCCAAGGCTGAAGGTGTAACCCTGTGACGACCGCTGCGTAGCCTGGTCGTCAGCCCAAGAAGCGTCTGCTTGACCTGTGAGGACCACTGGACGTCGCCCTCCAAGCACAAGCCCCATGCCTGACGTACTGCACAAGTAGCGCAACACCCTCTTCGCTGCAGCCATGTGCTCTGGTCGGTGTCTCCCAGGAGTAACATAGCGTGCCAAGATGCTAAGAGGGTATGCAAGGTCAGGTCGTGTGCAGGTCGTATGCTAGGTACATGAGGCAGCCAACAAGCTCTGCATACGGGCCACTTGGCTCTACGGACTCATCCGAAGGCAGAGCTGAGAGCGAGTGGCGAGTAGACAGAGGAGTGGCCTGAGGCGAGGAGTACGTGAAGTCGAAGCGCTGAAGGACCTGCTGCACAATGTGTGACTGAGTCAGGGTAATGGTGCATTGTGCGCTGTCCCGGGTGATCTGCAAGCCAAGGTAGCTGCGCAATTCACCCAGGTCTGTGCACGTGTGTCTCTTCTGCAGCTCGGACTTCACGTGGGCGAGTCCAGCAGTGTCAGCAGTGGCAAAGACCAAGTTGTCAACGTACACGAGGATGTAGAACGGCGGCAAAGAGGTGTCGGTGCGAAGAAACAGCGACGGGTCGGTAGTAGACGGAGCAAACCCAAGAGCCGCAAGTGTAGTCCTCAGTGTGTCGTGCCACTCACGGGGCGCCTGGCGGAGACCGTAGACTGGCCGCCGGAGGCTCCACTGGGTACCAGGGAGAAACGACCCACTGAAGCCAGGTGGGCGGCGCAGCCAGATCTCCTCGTGCAGGCTGCCCTGTACGAAAGCTGTGCAGAAGTCAAGAGAGTGAAGCTCGAAGTCGCGCTGAGCGGCTATGTGCAGCAGCACCCAAAGAGTGGTCATCTTCAGGGTGGGAGAGAAGGTCTGAAAGTAGTCAACTCCCTGCCGCTGACTGGAGCCTCGAGCCACGTAACGAGCCTTGAAGACAATCGGAGAACCCGGCGGCCGCTTCACCCTGAAAATCCACATGCCACTGACGATGTTCGCCCCTGGTGGGGGAACCTCGTCAACGTAGGTGCCTGTGGATTTCTAGGAAGCCATCTCTGCGTCCATGGCTGACTGCCACTGTGAGGAGTAGGGACCCTCGATCGCCTCAGCGTACGATCGAGGAGTCGGGAAGTCTGGTGCATCCAGGTCTCCTTCAGGGGCAATCAGCATAGACATGAGATGAGGCAAAGCAGCAGCAAAACACTGGAACTCCTCCTGCCTTTCCTCAAGGACGTCCGTGCTAAGAGCACACTCACCCCCGACGGACGGAGGACAGGCAGACTCAGACTCAGCAACAAGACTAGCTGTGTAGTCTAGACGACAGCGAGCAGCAAAGTCGACAAGCTCAGCAACTAAGGCAGATGCAGCAGTGGACTCAAAAGAAGGGTTAGTGACAACAGTAGCCAGGAGACGCGTGACAGTAGGACTGGCAGCACGAAGAGAGTCAGACTCAGGGTCAGCAAGAGTAGGAAGAGAGGACTCTGGAGGAGACGGCAACGGGACACGCAGAGGAGCAGTGGAAGGACGCAGTGCCATCTGGTGTGTGCCGGGGACCGCAGGAGGACGCGGACGCGGAGCACGACCACTAGTGCGAGCAGCACGAACAGGCGACGCAGGACGAGACGCAGGCTCACGACGCTCAGCAAGACCTCCAGTAGGACCAGTGTAGGGAGAAGGAGCAGGTAGGGGGGAGGCGGGCCGTAACTGTGACCGCGACAGGACAGGCTGTGGACACTCTAAGGGAGGAGCAGGACCAGTAGAGGGCGGGAGACCAAGAACCTGCTCAAGGAGCGGAACGAAGTACGGCCTCGGCCGCGCAGCGCCTCCAGAACTAGCAGGGACAGCACCAGTACCCCCAGCGGCAGCACCAGCGCCAGCAGCACCTCCAGCTCCAACAGCGCCATCTCCAGCACCCTCAGAAGCAGCAGCGCCAGCAGAACCACCAACGTCAACACCCCCAGCAGCTCCAGCTCCAGCAGCTCCTGCAGCACGAACTCCAGCAGGACCGTCAGCTCCAGCACCGCCAGCAGCTCTAGCAGTATCTCCAGCAGGACTAACTCCAGCAGCCCCAGCAGCACCCCTAGTCCCAGTAGCTCCAGTACCGCCAGTACGATCGCCTCCAAGACCAGCAGCAACAGTAGTACCTCCAGCTCCAGTAGCACGGCTCTAGCGGCGGGCAAACCACTCGCGCAGCTCCTACGGAGAGAGTAGCTCCCGCCTCTACGAAGCAGACCCAGCACCCCCAGGCTCTGCACCCCCAGGCTCCGCACCCCCAGGCTCAGCACCCCCAGGCTCAGCACCCCCAGACTCGGCACCCGCAGGCTCAGCACCCCTAGACTCAGCACTCCCTGACTCCCTTCGCTTAGTCAGGGACCACTTCCTCTCAGTTTGGTACTTGCAAATGTTTACGAAAGCTTTAAGGTAGTGTTGTTTTTTTCGCGCGAAAAAAATTCCATAAATAAAACATTTCCTACAGCGACAAGCGAATGTAGCTCAGCTGATCAATGCTGAGTCAGGAATCGAAAATTCATAGGTTCGATTTCTGCAGACGTGTTAAAAAGTCACTGAACTAAATAGTTTGACCTGATTTTCGGTGTTACACTACTACACCTTGTTGTACAATAATATAATAACTAAATAGTTTGACCTGATTTTTGTCAGTAGATCTGCATTGTGGATGCCCGATTGATCCTGGAGAGGGTTACAGGCGCGTTCGCCTTGTGATCATCAGTGCTTCTGCACTCAGTTGGGTCTTGTGCCTGTCTTGCCTCACTTGCTCACTTCTTGACCTTGTTTGTACAGTCACATATATATACTCTTGCTCTTGCTTGCTTAGCCTCTTCTTTACCTATATATGTGATCTTGCATGTGAACTGGCCTTTTGGCCTTTGAACTTGTGCTCGGGATGTGTGGTGACTTTGTGATCCACCCTGAGCTTTGCCTTGCTTTGCTTGACTGGTTTTGTGACCCCTTGTTCTCCCCCACTTTGCCTATGGGGGTGTGTCAGAACATTATAGCTTACTCATTTGTGTAGGCTATAGTGGGGTATCCCATAGGGGGTACAACCCAATTAGGGTTTCCTATTTGTACTCACTTCGTTCATAGTCATTTCATTCCTCGTTCTCATTTTCACATGGTATCAGAGCGGTCTCGGGTTCGATTCCCGGTGTATGCACATGTAGGCCGTTGCCGCTGTGCTTAGTCCTGTGCCTCCCAGTATGGGGGGGTGTCAGTAGATCTGCATTGTGGATGCCTGATTGATCCTGGAGAGGGTTACAGGCGCGTTCGCTTGGGGGGTTATGGGCGCACTGACCCGCTACTGAAACAAGCCCTTTTATCCCAATGGTCTGGTGGTTGGGATTCTGACAATTTTCAGTGTTACACTACTACACCTTGTTGTACAATAATTATAATAACTAAATAGTTTGACATGATTTTCGGTGTTACACTACTACACCTTGTACAATAATTATAATAACTAAATAGTTTTACCTGATTTTCGGTGTTACACTACTACACCTTGTTGTACAAAAATTACAATAATTTAACACTACTGATTTGCAAAACGCTTCGCAACCCTACGACGACTACGTCGCCTCTTGTTATTTTTTTTGGGGCGCTTGTAATTGAGTCTAGGGTATAAGCACATGTGCCTTTAAAATGCTAAACCCTAAATTTGTTTTTAATGGTAACAAATTGAAGCCCTCTAGTGAAACATTTATGTGGGATCGTGCATGGAATGCAGGCGAAAACAACCGCGATACGATTTCCTACTGCACAGAAAGCGTCCCGTAGCAGCACACATGCCAGCGCTGACGCAAAACCTGCCGTGCGGCCCAATCACATTGTCATGCGTTGCCAGACAGGAGCATCTCATCCGAACCCTTTGGAAGGGGGGGTCGAATACCCATCACAGCACAGCATGTGTGGTGCCGCAAACACCCCTTTGGGGGTTCAAGCATGGCTCAGGCTGGGGGGTACCCGTATCTCATTGACGAAAACCCCGAGTCGCTATCTCGAAGGGGTCCCCTCCGAACGGCCGCGTGGCAGTTTGTAATTCACCCATTCTTGCAATTTCTAATTCAATTTTCATTTCTCGGCCGCCTTGCTGCGAAAGCTACGGCGGAATTTAACGACACTCACTTTTTGTTCAAGACGGCTGGTAATCCCGTATCCCACCAGAACCATCAGAGCCACCACAGCCTCCTACGCCACCTGCGCCACCTGCTCCTTCTGCGCCATCTGCTCCTTCTGCGCCGCCTGCACCTTCTGCGCCTCCTGCTCCTCCTGCTCCTCCGAGTCCGCCGGCTCCTCAATACACGAGGAATCAGCCCACACACACGCTTCTCCTACCATCAGCGTTTGACGAGTTCCTCTCGGAAACGGAAAGCAATAGGCCCCCAGATAAGTACATACCAGTAGAAGCTTTGGCGCCGACACCACGTTAAGGCCAGCCAGAAGATTATATCCTCTACACCGGCGGCGGAACGAAAAAAAGTCGCCGCTGCACAGTGTCTCCAGCACCAGTACCGCCAGCTCCAGCACCCCCAGCGCCAGCACCTCCAGCTCTAGGGTCTCCAGCTCCAGCACCTCCAACTCCAGTGCCTCCAACTCCAGCGCCTCCAGCTCCAACGCCAGACCTCCAGGACAGCCAGGACTAGCAGCTCCAGGACCTCCGGTACCTCTAGCTCCAGCTCCTCCAGCACCAGTAGGACCTCCAGTACCTACAAGACTAGCTGCTCCAGTGCCTCTACTGGCAGTGCCTCCAGCTCCAGCAGCGTCACTCCGAAGGCGGGTGCGCCGAGAAAACCACTCGCGCAGCTGCTGTGGGGAGAGAGGCTCCCGCCGGTGAGACTGCCGTGACGAGGCACCCGTAGGACCTCCAGTAGGCACAGGACCTCAAGGCTCAGCACCCCTAGACTCAATACCCTCCGGCTCAGCACCCCCAGGCTCGACACCCTCAGGCTCAGCAACCCTAGGCACCGCACCCTCAGATTCACCCCCACGCTCCGCACCCTCAGGCTCAGGACCCCCACGCCCCGCATGCTATGGCTCAGCACCTTTTGGCTCCGCACCCTCAGACTCAGCACCCCATGGCTCTGCACCCTCAGGCTCAGCACCCCCAGGCTCCACACACTCAGGCTCAACACCCCCAGGCTCCACACCCGCAGGCTCAGCACCCCAAGACGCAGCACCCCTAGCAGGACCACCCCCAGCAGCACCAGAGTCACCAGTGACCTCAACACGCTCAACCAAGGGGAGTGGGTCTACCTGAGATACACATGAAGGAGCAGGACCTAATTTAAGAATTCCAACCACTAGACCATTGGGATAAAAGGGTTTGTTAAGTAGCGGGTCACTACGCCCATAACACCCCAGGCCAACATGCCTGTAACCCTTCCCTACGATCAATCGAGGATCACTAGTGGACCTCTAACACCCCCCCATACTGGGATGCCCAAAGTGCACACACCGAGATTCGAACCCGAGATCATTGGGATAAAAGGGCTTGTTGAGTAGCGGGTCAGTGCGCCCATAACCCCCCAGGCCAACATGCCTGTAACCCTTCCCTAGGATCAATCGAGGCTTCAGTCAGCGAGAGGGAGTTGACTTCTTCCAGACCTTCTTCCCCACCCCGAAGATGACCACTCTTCGGGTGTTACTGCACGTTGCCGCTCAGTGTGACTACGAGCTTCAGTCTCTTGACTTCAGCACAACTTTCTTGCAGGGCAGCCTTCACGAGGAGATCTGGCCGCGCCGCTCTCCTGGCTTCACTGGGTCGTCTCCTCCTGGTACCCAGTGGAGCCTCCGGCGGCCGGTCTACGGTCTCCGCCAGGCGCCCCGGGAGTGGCATGACACACCGAGGACTACACTTGCCTCTCTTGGGTTCGCGCCTTCTACCGCTGACCCGTCGTTGTTTCTGCGCACCGACACTTCGCTGCCGCCGTTCTACATCCTCGTGTACGTCGATTACTTGGTCTTTGCCACTGCTGACACTGAGGCTCTCGCCCTGGTGAAGTCGGAGCTGCAGAAGGGACACGCGTGCACAGACTTGGGTGAGCTGCGCAGCTACTTTGGCTTGCATATCACCCGGGACAGAGCACACCGCACCATCACGCTTACTCAGTCACACATGGTGCAGCAGGTCCTTCAACGCTTCGGCTTCACCTGGTCCTCGGCACAGGCCACTCCCCTGGCTACAGGTCACTCGCTCACCTTCGGACGAGTCCGTAGAGCCGAGTGGTCCTTACCCAGAGCTAGTTGGCTGCCTCATGTACCTGATGACTTGCACTCGTCCTGACCTTGTCTACCCTCTTGGCCTTATGGCTCGCTACGTGGCTCCTGGTCGTCACCGAAAGGTGCACTGGGATTCTGCTACGAGGGTACTCCACTACTTGTGCAGTACATCAGGCATGGGGCTCATGCTTGGAGGGAGGAGCCCAGTTGTTCTCACAGGGCACTCGGACGCTTCTTGGGTTGACGACCAGGCTACTCAGCGATCGTCACAGGGTTAAACTTCAGTCTTGGCTCTGGTTCTGTTTCTTGGCGTTCTACATGCTCGTCTTCTGTTCTCAGCTCCTGTTGTGAGGCTGAGATTTGCGCCACAACCATGGCTGCACAGGAGTTACGCTGGGTCACCTACGTGCTGACCGACTTGGGAGAGCAGCCTCGTTCCCCTCCAGTGATGTACGTCGACAACAAGGCTGCCATTGCCTTGTGTCAGGAGCACAGACTGGAGCACAGAACGAAGCACATCGCTCTACGTTACTTCCTGGCTCGAGAGTTGCAGCAGCTTGGTCAGCTTCGTCTGCGTTACGTGGCCACTCGGGCCAACACTGCTGATATATTCACCAAGGCACTTTAGTCTGGTGATCATCAGCGTTTCTGCACTGTGCTGGGGCTTGTGCCCACTCTGCCTCACTTGCTGTAGACTTTACTTGTACTGTGATCTATATATATATACCTGCATGTTTACTTTGCTAGGTGGAGATCACTGATGTTTGTGTTACATATATGCCTCTGCATGTGAACTAGCCTTGTGGCTCTTTGCTTGTGCTCAGTGAGTGTGGTGACGTTGTGATCCACCCTGAGCTTGCTTTGCCTTTCTAAACTGGTCTTGTGACCCCTTGCTCTCCCCCACTTTGCCTATGGGGGTGTGTCAAATGTTATATATGCTACAGTTTGTGTAGGCTGTAGTGGGGTAGTTACTATGGGTTACAGTAAGTTAAGGGTTTCCTACTTGTACCTACCTCTTTCCTAGTGAAACCCACTTCTCTTATTCTGACACCCTGAGGGGGGAGGGGGTCTACTAGGGGGGGGACCTGGAGCGAGGAAGAGCGGCAAGGGGGGGGAGAGGGGCAGTGCGGTAGGGGAAGAGACGATAAAAGGGAACCGACTCGTCAAACGTGACGTCCTGATAGGGAAAGACACATCGAGTGGTGGGGTGGTAAAACTGCCAGCCAGGCACATCAAGGGGAAAGCCGAGGAAGACATAGGGAATGGTGAGAGAGGAGAGCGTGTCTGTGGAGGTAACGCGGACAAAGGCACGAGAACCCAAGACCCGGAACACTGACGCATCGCCAACCTTCCCCGTCCAACGCAGTGTAGGCGAGGTCTCCGGCAAGGAAACACGGGGCCAGAGGATGAGCTGATGCGTTGCGTACCGAAAGGCAAAAGGCCACATAAAATGGGGAGCAGCCGCATGGATCATGGAGGTACGAGCCACCTCCATGACGCTCAGCAACCCTATTTTGCTGCGAGGAGGCCAGAAGCGTGGACGACTAGAAGATGCCCTCCCCACGACAATAGTCACGTAGAAGGTCGGAGGAGAACTCACCACCTCTGTCAGAGTGCAGACGCAGGACAAGAAGGTCCTGGTGGAACCGCTGGCGGAGCTGGAGGCGGACGGTGCGGATCCAAGGGATCAAAACACCAGGGAACTCCCCCTTGCTGTGCAAAGGGAAGACCGTGTGTAACGCGTGTTTTCGTCAACAACCAGCAGAAAGTATCGCTTGCGGCCCTGTCCACTGACGTGGGCTGGGCCCCACACGTCCATGTGGAGAGTCTGCAGGGGAGCAGTCGTCGGGGGAAACGAGGAGGAGTGAGGAGCGGCGCGCTGCCGCTCCTCGATGCAAGGAAGGCAGGTTGGGGCAAGCGAGCGCGGGAGGGGAGGCAGAGACCTGGGAAGACCAGACACAAGGAGGTGCGAGAGCATGCCACGGAGGCGTGGCAGGGAGGGGTGACCAAGTCGGTGGTGCCAAAGGAGAGTCCGGTGCGACAGGAGGCGACTCGAGCAAGGGGCTGCTACCGGACCTGACGCGGAACCTGACTACACGCAGCTACCTGAGTAGGCTCAGTAGTCAGTGTGTACAGGCTCAACCCCGGCCGACGGGTGAACGTGGCCAGGTGACGGTCCATCCGTGCACATGTGCAGATTGTCACATGCTGACCCACATGAGTGGTGGTAGTGACCATCGCATCCTGGAGGGCAGCGGTACTCACCAAGTTCGTAGAGAACAAGGGGAGGTGAAGACCTGAGAGTGAGCCAGACGGAACCGCCGGACACTGAAGAACAGTGGAGGAACGTGCAAGATCTGGGCCCCCTGAGGGGTCAGCCAGAGTGACTGCAACAGGTGCAGGGAGTGGTGTGACTGTGGTACAGTCGCAAAAGAAATAGCGGGAAGCACCTGAGTCAAGTAGGAAGGTGTGCAAGGCCTCAACAAGCGCAGTACCAGAGAGAGCACACTCATTAGTACCTAGAGCAGTAGCCTCTATACCTGGGTCAGGCGGCACAGACAGGTAACAGTCACCCTCAGCACTGACAGTCAATGCATACATGCCAGTAAGGATAGCGTCATAGTCAAGTGCAAATAAATCCACATCCTTCCTAAGCAGCTCTAGCCAGCGGGGGAGCTCAGCCTTGTAGCCAAACTCTACGCGCCAGGCGTCGTCAAGATGGGAGAAGCAGCGGAATTGTGTCTGACCAACCTTTCTGCATGTCTAACCAATGCGATCACCTGTGAGAATGAAGTACGAGCAGCGAACACTTCCCCCAGACGCGCCACGCTGAGCAAACCACTCACAAAGCTGCTGGGGCGTAAGAGCCTTGCGCGGATGCTGTTGCTGCTGCCTCTGGCCACCGCTAGAACCTCCCCTCTGAACGGCTCCACCCCGACCGCCACCACCACCGCCGCCACCACTCTCACTACCGCCACCTTCGCCGCCACCACTACCACCGCTACCACCACTGCTGCCACCGACGCCCCCCACTCCCGCCACCACTCCCACCGCCACCACCGCCACCTCCACCTCCCCCGCCTCCACCACCTCCTCCCCCACTTCCACCTCCACCACTCTTGCTTCCCTTGCCCTTGCGGCTGTGCCACCTCCCACTAGGAGCGGACGCAGACCCGACCTTCTCAGCACGAAGGAAGTCAACAGCATCAGCCGAAGCGTATGAGGGGGCACGAGGGAGGGGGAACACCCCCCAAAGAAGGGAGTGCGAGGAGTGCAACGAGCAGCACCTACAGTGACTATGCTAGCCTCAGCTGCAAGGAGGTGCTTGTCGAGCAGGTCGATAGTGAGGTATGTCAACGGGAGTTGTGCGTTGGCCCCGTCCTCGCTTGGGCGGAGCCGACTTCGTGGTCGGGTGTAAGGGGAGCAGCCGACCTGCAGCAGTGGGCGAGCTGGTTGACGAGGAGGCCGACCTGCACGGGGGCCACTGCACGGGCGCCAGCTTCAGGGTGGCGCCGACTTCAGGGAGGTCGACCTGGGAAGTCGACCTGAGGAGGATGTCAACTTGTTGACGTCAACTTGGGAAAGCCGACTTCGGTGGTCGGCTGACGGACTGCTGGTCGACCTGGTGGTTAGTCGACCAGGCCTGCTGGTCGACCTGCTGATGGTCGACCTGACCTGGTGGTCGACGAAGGAGGGGCCGACGTCGACCTTGACTCAAGACGCCGAGCAGTTGGGCGTCGAGTAGCTAGGCGTCAACTTTGTGAGCCGACTTCGGGTAGCCGACTTGGGTGGTCGACCGACAACTGCGCTGGTCGACATGAAGCTGGTCGACCAGGACTACTGGTCGACGTGGAGCTAGTCGACCAGAAGTGACGTCGACCTGGAGCTGGTCGACCAGGGGCGTGGTCGACCTGGTGAGGTTGACTTGGAGGTGGCCGTCGACTTGGGAGGTCGACGGGCACGTACGGGAGTAGCTGGTCGACGTGGTTGCCCGGTCGACCAGGTTACCTGGGTGACGAGGTTCTGCGGAGGAGTGCGACGGTCGCCCAGGTGAAGTTGGCGAGCCCGACCTCGGTGGTGGTATCCGAGGTCGACGTGGCTGATCAGAAGCAGTCATCAGCGCCAGGTTGACTTGGTGTGTGCGTTGTGCAGGTGACGAGGCTCAGTCCGCCAATCATCATGTGCGCTGCTGTTCTGCGTGAGCAGCGCTGGCACGTCAACCTGCGACGTTGGCACGCCGTTGACTTTGCACTGCTTGAGCGCAGTCGACCAAGTCGTGCTGGAACGCGGTTGACCATGCTGCGCTGGCAGTCGACGGACCTGAATGCTAGCTCTGATGTAGTCTTGCCATGCCAACTTCATTGTACCGTTGTTGTCAACTTTCTCTAATGAAACTCTTGCCAATTTGCCCCGTGAACTAGCAAGCAGTGTGTGCACTAGGAAAACGACTAAGGACCAACGAACGCAGAGATCACACGAGCACTCGTGCCTAGCCCGTAGTCTAGCTCCCGTTGTAGTAGTTATCTCCGCATGGTGCGGTGAGCGTGGACGGCACACGACTTACCTTTTGGTCAATTCGACGTAGAGGTCACATACCTAAGTTGCTCGTAAGGCGGCAGCCGTACAGGTCCCTAACGTGCGCGTAGGTGACGCCAAGGTGATGGATACCCTGGAGGGATGGCTGGAGGATGCGAAGAGACGTCATGAGGCTCAGGAGTATGGGGTGATACCCCGGGTGGTCGTCGAGGATGGACTCCGTACCATGTGGGCGACGGAGCACCCCCCTTCTCGACCGGCTTCTCCTCGACCGGTGACCAACGAAGGCAGCGTCGACGTGGGCATCAACGCCAGAGGTGGCCAAGTCGGCAGCAGTGCGGGAGGCACGTCGAGGCAGAGAGGTGTGATACACGCCGATGAAGTCGGCGGCGTTCAAGCGCGAGGGGTGCAGTCGTCGGCGGCTGCAGGCTCCTCGCAGGGCGACGTCGGAGGACAACGAAGCGGATTGTCGCCGATGTCGGCGACCCAGGTGACGGCGGGTGGGATTGCTCCGAGCTACGGCTACTTCAATTTTACGCCGGACAGGATCCTGGTCACCCCGCCGCTTGTTGGTCGACCCGACATACTCACCTGGAAGGAAGCTATTGAGCCCCACCTGGAGATGGTTGGGCTGATCAGCTTCGCCCGAGGGACCGTGGCGACGCCGGATGAGCACCACCCCGACTTGCGGGCGGAGTTTTGCGCCGTGCAGCTGTTGACCTTCACGGTCATCTCGCGGTGCTGCTCGCCGGGCGTGCAGATCGCCTTGAAGTGGTGCCAAGAGTACCTCGACGCCGGCCACCGGGCGTGGCACTTAATCAAGTCAACCTACCAAGTCACCGGCGACTTGTTCATC
The DNA here is from genome assembly GCA_948144175.1 of Closterium sp. NIES-65. Lineage (NCBI taxonomy): Eukaryota > Viridiplantae > Streptophyta > Zygnematophyceae > Desmidiales > Closteriaceae > Closterium > Closterium sp. NIES-65. The sequence continues at coordinate 92,138 of CANXME010002221.1, forward strand.
GCTCAACTAGAGGGACAGCTGACGCACCTGCGTATGGGCGACGAGGAGACGGCGACCGACTACTGCAACCGAGCCCGGCGAATTCTCGCCACCATCAGGTTGGCTGGTGCGCAGTACTCGATGGCGTCGTACATCACCCACGTCATGCAGGGACTCTCGAGCAGCTACAACCTCCTGAAGCGGCTGTCCATGGCAGCCATCGTCCTCGTCGTGGAGGAAACCAGCGGCGCAAGGAGAAGCAGTCGACCAAGCCGTCGACTTCGGCAAAGGACGCCGACTCCTCTGCTGGCGGCAAGACGCGGGACGACAAGACAGCGTCGTGCTCGTTGGTCGGCGTCGTGGAGCCGACCGTCTCGCTGGCGCCGGAGGCCGGAGAGGACTTCCAGGCGGTGGCGGCAGCTGTGCAGACGATCCCGGCGGTGGTCCTGCTCGACAATGGCTGCTCGACAGTGGTTGCTTGATGGGGACGAAGGAAGCCTTCATCGACCTGCAACCGAGTGGCCCCATCAAGCACGTGCGCGGCTTCAATGGGGCTCTGCAGGACGTCCAGGGCCGTGGCACTGTCGCCTTGCAAGGAGAGGCTGGGAAGCAGGTGCTCATCCCCAACGTGCTGTACGTCTCGGGTGTGCCGGCTAACCTGCTGTCGTCCGGCCAGCTGAAGGAGCACGGCGTGAAGCTGCAGGAGGACGGAGACAGAATGCTGCTCGTCTCGGCAGCTAGAGAGGTGCTTGCTCGGGCAACATACTCCGGGCGAGTCCTCTGCACCGACCTGCGTCCCTGCTCAACGACACCGACGTCGACCACACCGGAGGTTGTGGCCCTGCGGGCGATCATCTCAAAGACGAAGTCAACGCCAGACCGGATGCACGCGAGACTTGCGCACGTCGGCATGGACACCATCAGGGGATCGGCAAAGAACGAGGTCGCCATTGGGCTGGACCTCAAGTCGGCGACGGGCGCCGACTCACCGTGTGTCACGTGCGTCGGCGGGAAGCTGGCGCGGCACACCTTCCCCGACCAAGGCTCCGACGCCGACGACGTGCTGGCCGTCGTGCACATCGACCTGTGCGGGCCACTCCGCGTGGCTGCCAAGGACGGCAGCCTGTACTTCCTACTGCTGAAGGACCGCAAGACCCGCTTCGTGTAGGTGAGGACGGCCGCCAAGAAGTCGGACGTGCTGCTGGAATTCCATAAGTGGCTGCTGTTGGTGGGGAGAAGAAGAAGTCAGTGCTGATGTTGTGCTTGGACCGAAGAGGGGAGTTCCTCGGGAAGCAGTTCACCGACTTCGTGGACGGACAAGGAATCGTCCACGACCTGACCTACCCATACACCCCGCAGCATAACGGCATGGCGGAGAGAGAGATGCGGACGGTGGTGGAGTCAATGCGGACGATGCTGCTGCACATGGGCGTGCAGCACCATTGGTGGCACCCCACTCTGCGGCAGGCCGTCTGGGTCCGCAACTGCCATGAGCGGTCGACGCTGCCACCATGGACGACGCCGTACCAGTTTGTTGACCGGGCAGAAGCCCGACTTGTCAATGGCGCGGGTGTGGGGCTGCATGGCGCAGTTCCTTGTCCCCGAGCAGCAGCGTGGTGGGAAGCTGAAGCCGAAGGCCAGGTGGGACCTCCACCTCGGCGTGTCGACGGCGAGCAAGGGCTGGGAACTCCTCGACATCGCCGCCAAACGGGTGTTCACCACGTTGGACGTGGTGTTCTACGAGGATTTGTCGCTGGAGGTGTGGAAGTCGGAGTTCGGGCCGGTGTCAGGACGGACGCCGACCACCCCGCCGACCGACTCCTCGACAGCGACACTGCCTCTGCTTGCCGAGGTCGGTGAGCTTGCTGCTGAGGACGTCGAGGACGTCCGCCCTCCTTCCCCTGCCTCTACGACTCCTACCCCTCCGCTCCTAGTCGAATTCCGCGGGCTGACCTTGGTGTCGGCCTACGGCGATGAGGGGAGCAGTGGGCTGTCGCCTTCGGCGCCGACCAAGGGAATTGCCAGTGGCCGAAGTGACGAGCGGCAAGTCGACGTGGCATTGCAACCGACGTCGATAGGGGAGGAGCAGGTCGAGGAGAAGCAGCGGACAGGGGAGCAGGCAGCAGTGAAGCCAACCACGGAGCAGTCGGCAACCAGGCAGTCGGCAGAGGAGCCGACTACAGGGGAGAGGTCAACCAGGAAGTCGACCGAGGTGCAGCAAGACGACGAGGGCAGTGCAGACGATGACGAAGGAGGGGACGCCGGGGAGTCCACAAAGAGTGATGTGGTGGAGGTTCGGCCTGAACCTCGGAAGTCAGGCCGACTTCGGAGGCCGCCCGACTTCTTCGTCCCCGCTGCCTTCACCACGGTGTATGACGTGGAGAATGTTGACGACCTGCTGTACGATGACGCCGAGGATGATGAGGAGTTTCCGGATCTTGACCCCGACATGCTGGCCCATCCCGAGCACCGTTTTGGACATCTCGACGATGACGGTGAAGGAGGCGTTGGCGAGCTGGGAGGGCCCGGCGGTAAAGGCCGCCATGGAGGAGGAGATCCGCAGCCTCATCAACATGGGCACTTGGGAGCTGGTCGAACGCCCGCCGGGGGTCAACATCATGAAGAACCGGTGGGTGTTGACCACAAAGTACCACGTCGACGACACCGTCGAGCGCAAGAAGGCGAGGTTGGTCGTGAAGGGCTTCACGCAGGTGTACGGCGCCGACTACGACCAGACGTTCACGCCGGTGGGCAGCTACGTCACGCTGAGGATCTTCCTCAGCATCGTCGCCGTCCTCAACCTCAACCTGATGCAGCTCGACATGAAGAACGCCTTCCTACAGAGCAAGCTCGACCGGGTGCTGTACATGTCCCAGCCGGACTACTTCAACAACAGAACCGGCCGGGTCTGCAAGCTGCTGAAGAGCCTGTACGGGCTGAAGCAGTCGCCGTCGCTGTGGTACTTAGCGCTCAACGACGTGCTGGTCGACGCCGGATGGAAGAAGAGCCAGGTCGACGAGGCTCTGTACTTCAAGGTGGGCGACAACGGAGTGGCCTGCTGGGTGCTGGTCTACGTCGACGACCTGCTCGCCGCCAGCAGCAGCACCGAGATGCTGAAGGAGCTGAAGGAGCTGCTGGCGTCCGCCTTCAAGCTGCGGGAGATCTCGCCGGTGCGGAAGTACCTCGGGCTGGAGATCGTGCGCGACAGGTCGGCGGGGAAGCTATGGCTGCACCAGCAGGGCTACGCCGACAAGCTGCGTAGGCGCTTCATCGACGAGGAGCAGACCGGGCACACCCCGAAGATGCCGGTCTTGGTCGATGCCTACGCCAAGCTCACCTTCGACGACGAGGAGGCGCAGGAGCGACAAGTGGAGGAGTACCGGTAGAAGGTCGGCTCGCTGCAGTTCGCGACGACGACAACGAGGCCGGTCATCGCCTTCACGTGCAGCAAGCTGGGGAGCGGCCTCACGGTGAGGAGCGACCAGCACTGGCGCGAGGTCGACCGCTGCCTCGTCTACCTCGCCAACACGAGTGACACCGCCGTGGAGTTCGGCGGTGGACCGGAGTCGCTAGATTTGGTCGGCTACATGGACGCCGACGACGCCGATGACAAGCAGAACCGGACGAGCACGAGCGGTTACGTGTTCGTCTACGAAGGGGCCGCAGTCTCCTGGTCGAGCCTGCGCGTCAAGTGCGCGACGTTGTCGTCGACCGAGTCGGAGTACGTGGCGGCCACCGCCGGCAAGGAGGGACGCCAACTTTGTTTCCTCCTCGCAGAGTTCCGGCATCTGGATGCCGGGAAACCGACCGTCCTTCGGGTGGACAACAAGTCGGCCATCATAGTCGCCGAGGGTATGGGGTTGACGGGCAACCTCAAGCACATGGAGTGGCAACAGGCCTGGCTGCAGCACATGGTGAAGCGCGGGAAGTTTTCGCTGAAGTACATCCCGGCCGCTGAGCAGGCGGCCGACTTCCTGACGAAGGCGCTGCACTATCCGGCCTTCAACCGATGCTCCGTCGCCATCGGCCAGGTGCGCTTGGCCGACGTGGGCGACGAAGTTGACGAAGTGCAACAGTAGGTGCCATGCCCTTTTGCATGGCTGGTGCGGTGGACGACGTGCTGTGTGTTGGGTGCACGTCAACGAGCTATTCTCCGAGAAGCACTGCCGGAAGTTGTGCGTTGGCCCCGTCCTCGCTTGGGCGGAGCCGACTTCGTGGTCGGGTGTGAGGGGAGCAGCCAACTTGCAGCAGTGGGCGAGCTGGTTGACGAGGAGGCCGACCTGCACGGGGGCCACCGCACGGGCGCCAACTTTAGGGTGGCGCCGACTTCAGGGAGGTCAACCTGGGAAGTCGACCTGCGGAGGACGTCAACTTGTTGACGTCAACTTGGGGAAGCCGACTTCGATGGTTGACTGACGGACTGCTGGTCGACTTGGTGGTTAGTCGACCAGGCCTGCTGGTCGACCTGCTGGTGGTTGACCTGACCTGGTGGTCGAGGAAGGAGGGGCCGACGTCGACCTTGACTCAAGACGCCGAGCAGTTGGGCGTCGAGTAGCTAGGCGTCAACTTTGTGAGCCGACTTCGGGTAGCCGACTTGGGTGGTCGACCGACAACTGCGCTGGTTGACATGAAGCTGGTCGACCAGGACTATTGGTCGACGTGGAGCTAGTCGACCAGAAGTGACGTCGACCTGGAGCTGGTCGACCAGGGGCGTGGTCGACCTGGTGAGGTCGACTTGGAGGTGGCCGTCGACTTGGGAGGTCGACGGGCACGTACGGGAGTAGCTGATCGACGTGGTTGCCCGGTCGACCAGGTTACCTGGGTGACGAGGTTCTGCGGAGGAGTGCGACGGTCGCCCAGGCAAAGTTGGCGAGCCCGACCTCGGTGGTGGTATCCCGAGGTCGACGTGGCTGATCAGAAGCAGTCATCAGCGCCAGGTTGACTTGGTGTGTGCGTTGTGCAGGTGACGAGGCTCAGTCCGCCAATCATCTGCGACACCTGCGAAGCAGGTGCGCTGCTGTTCTGCGTGAGCAGCGCTGGCACGTCGTCAACCTGCGACGTTGGCACGCCGTCGACTTTGCACTGCTGGAGCGCAGTCAACCAAGTCGTGCTGGAACGCGGTCGACCATGCTGCGCTGGCAGTCAACCGACCTGAATGCTAGCTCTGATGTAGTCTTGCCATGCCAACTTCATTGTACCGTTGTTGTCAACTTTCTCTAGTGAAACTCTTGCCAATTTTCCCCGTGAACTAGGAAGCAGTGTGTGCACTAGGAAAACGACTAAGGACCAACGAACGCAGAGATCACAAGAGCACTCGTGCCTGGCCCGTAGTCTAGCTCCCGTTGTAGTAGTTATCTCTGCAAGGTCTGCGGGGTCAAAGGCGAGAAAATGGTCCCTGACTTCGCGAAGAGAGCCTGGGAGGCGGGTGACTACGACGTAGAGAGTGATGTACATGGGTGTACATGAGTTACGCTGGCTCACCTACTTGCTGACCGACTTGGGAGAGCGGCCTCGTTCCCCTCCAGTGCTGTACGTCGACAACAAGGCTGCCATTGCCTTGTGTAAGGAGCACAGACTAGAGCACAGAACGAAGCACATGGCTCTGCGCTACTTCCTGGCTCGAGAGCTGCAGCAGCGTGGTCAGCTTCGTCTGCGTTACGTGGCCACTCGGGCCAGCACTGCTGATATATTCACCAAGGCACTTCAGTCTGGTGATCATCAGCGTTTTTACACTGTGCTGGGGCTTGTGCCCAATTTTCCTCACTTGGTGTAGACTTTACTTATACTGTGATCTATATATATATACCTGCATGTTTACTTTGCTAGGTGGAGATCACTGTGATGTTTATGTTACATATATGCCTCTACATATGAACTGGCCTTGTGGCCCTTTGCTTGTGCTCAGTGAGTGTGGTGACGTTGTGATCCACCCTGAGCTTGCTTTGCCTTTCTTGACTGGTCTTGTGACCCCTTGCTCTCCCCCACTTTGCCTATGGGGGTGTGTCAAATATTATATATGCTACAGTTTGTTTAGGTTGTAGTGGGGTAGTTACTATGGGGTACAATAAGTTTGGGGTTTCCTATTTGTACCCACCCCTTTCCTAGTGAAACACGCTTCTCTCATTTTGACATCCCCTACGTTATCGAATAGGGGGCTGACCTTGAGAAACCCCATGGCTAACGCTCAAAACGAAATGGGCCATTCTCAGGTGCAATCTCCTCTTGCTTGGAAATCTACTCATGTACGATCCATGTTATTGTGCAGATACGAACACAAGATTCATTGTAAGGATTTTCTGTCAATAATGCATTTACTTCCGAGATCCCATTCAAAATAACACAAAAGGTCTGAATCAAAGGCGATTTCGTATCACGCCAATCAAAATTCGAATCGTCACGTCATATTTCCCCAATTTCGACGACAATTTCTGCTTCGCACCAAGAGTTCTATAAAATAATTGTTTAGCGGGATCAGCTGTACTGTTGCCGCAGGTGAGGGAAGCTGCGCAGGGGAAATCAGCATTCCTTTTTTGGGCGTGCGCCCCGAAACACGAGAAAACTGCCCGTGTGATAACTGAGTTTGCCCTTATCGTAATAAATATCATGCTTGAATTTATTTTCGCACTAGACAACTCTACCAGAAAATAAGAACTCTTTATGGTAATATATATACATATATATATATATATTTTTTCTTTTTGGTGGCGTCGTCTAGTGCGGTAACAAAATTCAGCTTGGTATTGTTAAACTTATATGCTTTAATCTGTGTAGGCTGTAGTGGGGTACAACACTTTAGGGTTTCCTACTTGTACTCCTCATGCTGCTCAATGCAATCATTCCTCATTTCTTCACATGGTATAGAGCAGGTTCTGTCAGAATATTATGCTCTAGCCTATAGTGGGGTGCTCCATAGCGAGTACAACCCTTCTAGGGTTTGCTATTTGTATCCCCATTCTTGCTAGTTCAACCCTCTTCTTTCTTCTAAACTTTCTCATGCTATCAGAGCAGGTCGATCCTCTTGGATCGATCCTGTGGGTGGGCTCACCACCTCGTTGCTTCCGCTGCAACTGCTACTGCTACTCTCTATGCCGCACGCCACGGGGCGTGCGGCAGTGTTTTCTTCCCGCCGTGCGCCCCGAGGCGCGCGGCGGTTTTCTGCCCGCCGTGCGCCCCGAGGCGCGCGGTGGTTCTCTGCCCGCTGTGCGCCCCGAGGCGCGCGGCGGGCTTCTGCCCTGCCACTCGGCATGTCGCCCTCAGGAGGCGCTGCGACGGGCGACGGGGACCCGCGCGTCGGCCCCGTCGCCGCCCGCATCGGCCCCGTCGCCGCCCGCAGCGGGCCCGTTGCCGCCCGCAGCGGCCCCGTCGCCGCGCGCAGCGGCCCCGTCGCCGCCCGCAGCGACCCCGTCCCCGCCCGCATTGGCCCCGTCGTTGCCGCCAGCGGCCCCGTCGCCGCCACTTGCGGCCCCGGCCCCGCCCCGGCCATGCCTCGTCGTCAGCCGCGGCGCACCGGGGGCACGTGCACCGCCCCCCCCCCCCCCCACCCCCCCCTCTCTTTTCCCGTCGCCTGTCGGGGCGACCTAAGGGGACCGCACGCGGCGACGTGGGGGTGGGGGCGAGCGTCGCCCCTTCTGCCGCCTACTTTGGCGCCCAAGGAGGCCGCGCGTCGGCCCCCCCTCCCCCGTAACCTCCCTACCCGCCATCTCGCCCTGCCCTGTGTTCGGGTTTGGGGGTGGCGAGTGGGGGGTTGGCGGGTGTGTGGTCTCCCCTGCTCCTCCTCCTCCTCTGTCTCCCACTGCTGCAGCTGCCGCTGAGGTGGGTGGGTGTGTGGGAGTCGACGGAGTCGTGCTAAGGGGTGGGGTGAGAGTGACCCTAGGGGTGCAATAGGGGGTGTGTGTCAGGGAGGGTGAGACTGTTTGGGAAGCTGAACGGAGGTTGCCGTCGTGTCGCCAGTAGCACCTGTAGTCCGGGGAGTTGCTCCGGTAGCCCAGTCGTAGCCACCTGTGCCAGTCGCCCGTGGGTCCGTTGCTCGTCTGCCGCTACTTTAGCCGCGGGGCCAGTTACTCCAGTAGTCCGGAGAGTTGCTCCGGTAGCCACTATGCCAGTGTGCCTCCTGTTGCCCGTGTGTCTGCAGCTTCAGCCGTCGCCTCCTATCTCCTCTCCTCTCACTCTCGCCTCCTCCTCCTCACTTGCCCTCTGCGATAGCCTCTAGCTTTGCTCATAATTGTTAACTTTAAACTATTGCTTCTTGAACTTGTGCTCAGAATGTGTGGTGACATTGTGATCCACCCTGAGCTTGTACTGCTTTGCTTGCTCTGCTGATTACACCCCACTTTGGCTATGGGGGTGTGTCAGAATATTATGCTCTAGCCTGTAGTGGGGTGCTCCATAGCGAGTACAACCCTTCTAGGGTTTGCTATTTGTATCCCCATTCTTGCTAGTTCAACCCTCTTCTTTCTTCTAAACTTTCTCAGGTTCCCTAGTGGGAACGTTTCCTAGGGCCCACCACTGAAAATCGATTTTTTTTTCCTGCCCCGAGCGCGCTTCCCTCCTGCCCGAGTCGCGCCCCGTGTGCCCTCCCTCCCGTCGCGTCCCTAGCCCTTAGCGGCCCGTCGCGCCCTCCTCAGGCCCCTCGCGGCCCCTTTCGCGACCCCTCTCACGGCCCCGTCGTCGCCGCTCTAGGCCCCGTCGCCACCCCTCTAGCCCCTTGGCGGCCCCTTCGCGGCCCCGTTGCCGCCCCTAGCGGCCCCGTCGCCGCCCCTCTAGGCCCCTCGCGGCCCCTTCGCGGCCCCGTCGCCGCCCCTCTAGGCCCCTAGCGGCCCATTCGCGGCCCCGTCGCCGCCGCTCTAGGCCCCGTCGCCGCCCCTCAAGGCCCCTCGTGGCCCCTTCGCGGCCCCGTCGCCGCCCCTTGCGGCCCCGTCGCCGCCCCCTCTAGGCCCCTTACGGCCCCTCTGCGACCCCGTCGCCGCCCCTAGCGGCCCCGTCGCCGCCCCTGGAGGCCCCGTCGCCGCCCTTCGCAGCCACCTCGCCGGCATTAGCGGCCCCGCCGCCAACCCTAACGGCCCCGTCGCCGACCCTAGCGGCCCCGTCGTCGCCCCTAGCGGCCCCGTCGCCGCTCTTCGCGGCCCCGTCGCCCCTCTTCGCGGCCCCGTCGCCGCCTCTACCGGCCCCTTCACCGCTGAGCCGTCCAGCAGCTGAGCAGCCGAGCCACCACGCTGCCAGCCGCCCAGCAGCCGAGGCGCCCGACAGCCGAGCCGCCGAGCCACCGCGCCGCCCAGCAACTGAGCCGCCGAGCCGCCCAGCAGCCGAGCCGCCCAACACCCGAGCCGCCAAGCCGCCCAACCGCCGAGCCGCCGAGCCGCCGTGCCGCCCAGCAGCCGAGCCGCCGAGCCAATCTGCCGTCGAGCCGCTATTGTTCCTACCGGCGCGCCCCGGCCCTTCTTCCTTGGACTGGTGAGCTCACTCACTGCTAGGCCACTGCAGTCTTGGCTACCCCCAGTGTCCTTACCTTTGATACTGAGGGTCGTGCTGTTGACTTTGAGGTCTAGGTCGATGACCTCCAGCTGTTCCTACAGTGTGATAGGGCAAACGGACTCTCCCTGTTCGATCTCACCTCTGGTGTCTCTCCTGCCCCGCCTGCTACTGCTGATAGCACTGTTCGCTCACAATGGGCCACGCGCGATGCTGCTGCCCATCTTGCTGTGCGTCGCCACCGACCACTGAGCGTGCGCACTTTAGCCAGTACAAGAGTGCTCAGACCTTGTACGACGCTGTAGTTGCACGCTACTCTTCCCCTGCCACTGCTGCGCTTAGCCGCCTCATGCTACCGTACCTGTTCCCTGACATAGCCTTTCCCACAGTCGCTGACCTCATTACGCACCTTCGCACTAGCGACACTCGCTAACGCGCTGCGCTTCCTGCTGAGTTCTGTGCCAAGAACCCCCCCTCCGATGTACATCACCCTCTACTACATAGTCACCCGGCTCCCTTATTCCCTTCGCTTAGTCAGGGACCACTTCCTCTCAGTTTGCCCCACCACACTCACCGTCGACCTCCTCGAGGAGCGCCTCCTAGCAGCAAAGAAGAGCATAGTGTTGTAGGAGCCTCTCGTGGTGACCCTCGCACCCCCGTCTTTGAGGGGTGTTCTCCCTCCCCCCTCTTGCCCTCTGTTGCTTCTGCTGCTGCGGCCGACCTCGTTGGCTTCGAGTCGGTCGGCGCTGCGTCTGCCCCTAGCAGGAGACGCCGCACCGGCAAGGGCAAGGGCGGCAAGGGCGTTGGAGGGGCTTGCGGGGGCGGTGGAGGTGGTGGTGGAGGCAGTGGAGGGGGTGGGGGTGGTGGTGGGAGTGGTGGCGGGGGTGGAGGTGTTGGTAGCAGCAATGGAGGCGGAGGAGGCAGCGGTGGTGGTGGAGGGAGCGGAGGCGGCGGAGGTGGCGGAGGCGGCGGAGGTGGCGGAGGCGGCGGAGGCAGCGGTGGAGCTGGTCATGGATCTGCGCAGAGGATTGGCTCCGGTGGTGGTCCGCGCCAGCAGCAACAGCGCAGTCGTGAGACCCTGTCCCCTCAGCAGCTTTGTGAGTGGTATGATGGGCGTCAGCGGGGTGGGGGTACTGGTCCCTGCACCTACGTCCTCCGTATAGGCGACCGCGCTGGTGAGCAGTGTGGGGGCACGCACTCCACCCAGCGCTGCTTCGGCCGCCTGACAGATGCTTGGCGTCATCAGTTCCCTGACGCCATTGAGATCCCTCGCTGGGGAGAGCTGTCTAGGGCGGGGGTTGCTATCTTTGATCCAAACTATGATGCTATTCTTGCTGCCATGTATGCTGTGTCTACTAGTGATGAGGGTGACTGTTACCTGCGCGTTCCGCCTGACCCGGGCATTGAGGTTGCTGCTCTAGGTGCTGGTGAGGCTGCTGCTCCAGGTGCTAGTGCGTCTGCTGCCCCAGGTGCTGGTGAGTCTGCTCTCTCAGGTACCACGTCGGCTCAAGCCTTGCACACCTTCACCCTTGACTCGGGTGCTTCCCGCTCCTTCTTTCGAGACTGCACCACGCTTACGCCGCTTAGTCGGCCGGTTGCGGTCTCCCTGGCGGACCCCTGTCCTTGCTAGCTTCTCCACTGTCTTACCGTGTCCGGCAGCCCCCTCTGGCACCCTGTGAGGTCTCTACCTCCCCTCGTTCTCTACGAACTTGGTGAGTGGAGCTGATCTACAGGATCGGGGGGTTGACCAGTTCACGCCTGCGAGTCAGCGGGTGACCCACTGTACGTGTGCTCGGACGGGCCGAAACTTGGCCACGTTTACCCGTCAGCCGGGGTCGAGCCTGTACACACTGACTACTGAGTCCCCATTTTCCGTGGCCGTTTGCGGTTCAGTACGCAGCGCATCAGCTCAACCTTCAGCCCCAGGTCTCCTTGCCAAAGACCTCCCCCACCTTGCGGTGGACGGGGAAGGTTGGCGATGCGTGTGCGTTTCGGTTCTGGGGATCTCGGGCGTTTGTCCGCGACTTGTCTGCGGACAAGCTGTCCCCCCATGTTGTTCCCTGCGTCTTCCTTGGCTTTCCCCCTGACGCGCCTGGTTGGCAGTTTTACCACCCCACCTCGCGTCGTGTTCTGTCCTCCCAGGACGTCACCTTTGACGAGTCAGTGCCTTACTACCGTCTCTTTCCCTACCGCACTGTGCCCCTCCCCCCATCGCCGCTCTTCCTTGCGCCAGGTCCTCCACCGGTAGACCCCCTCCCCCCTCAGGGTCCTACCCCGTCAGGTGTGTCCCAGGTAGACGCAATTGAGCCTCTCGAGGTAGCTGTTGACTCTGGTGCTGCTAGGGGCACTGAGCCTGCGGGTGCCGGGTCTGGGGGTGCGGAGCCTGGGGGTGCTGATTCTAGGGGTGCTGAGCCTGGGGGTGCTGAGTCTGGGGGTGCTGAGCCTGGGGGTGCTGAGTCTGGGGGTGCTGAGCCTGGGGGTGCGGAGCCTGGGGGTGCGGGGTTCGGAGCCTAGGGGTGCGGAGCCTTGGGGTGCTGGGTCTGCTCGTGTGGCCTTTGCCGGTGCTTCGTCGAGGCAGGAGCTACTCTCTCCGCGGAAGCTGCGCGAGTGGTTTGCCCGGCGCTGGAGCCGTGCTACTGGAGCTGGAGGTACTACTGTTGCTGCTGGTCCTGGAGGTGCTCGTCCTGGCGGTTCTGGAGCTGCTGGGACTGGGAGTCCTGCTGGAGGTACTGCTGGAGCTGCTGGCGGTACTGGAGCTGACGGCCCTGCTGGAGTTGGTGCTACTGGAGCTGCTGGAGCTGGAGCTGCTGGGGGTGTTGGCGCTGGTAGTTCTGCTTGCGCTGGTGCTTCTAAGGGTGTTGGAGTTGGCGCTGTTGGAGCTGGAGGTGCTGCTGGCGCTGGTGCTGCCGCTGGGGGTACTGGTGTTGTCCCTGCTGGTTCTAGAGGCGCTGCGCGGCCGAGGCCGTACTTCGTTCCGCTCCTTGAGCAGGTTCTTGGTCTCCCGCCCTCTACTGGTCCTGCTCCTCCCTTAGCGTGTCCACAGCCTGTCCAGTCGCGGTCACAGTTACAGCTCGTCTGCTCCTTCTCCCTACACTGGTCCTATTGGAGGTCTTGCTGAGCGTCGTGAGCCTACGTCTCGTCCTGCGTCGCCTGTTCGTGCTGCTCACGCTAGTGGTCGTGCTCCGCTTCCGCGTCCTCCTGCGGTCCCCGGCACACACCAGATGGCACTGCGTCCTTCCACTGCTCCTCTGCGTGTCCCGTTGCCGTCTCCTCCAGAGTCCTCTCTTCCTACTCTTGCTGACCCAGAGTCTGACTCTCTTCGTGCTGCCAGTCCTACTGTCACGCGTCTCCTGGCTACTGTTGTCACTGACCCTTCTTTTGAGTCCACTGCCGCGTCTGCCTTAGTTGCTGAGCTTGTCGACTTTGCTGCTCGTTGTCGTCTAAACTACACTGCTAGTCTTGTTGCTGAGTCTGAGTCTGTCTGTCCTGCGTCCGTCGGGGGTGAGTGTGCTCTTAGCACGGACGTCCTTGAGGACAGGAAGGAGGAGTTCCAGTATTTTGCTGCTGCTTTGCCTCATCTCGTGTCCACGTGGATTTTCAGGGTGAAGCGGCCCCCGGGTTCTCCGCCTGTCTTCAAGGCGCGTTACGTGGCTCAAGGCTTCAGTCAGCGGCAGGGAGTTGACTACTTTCAGACCTTCTCCTCCATCCCGAAGATGACCACTCTTCGGGTGCTGCTGCACATAGCGGCTCAGCGCGACTACGAGCTTCACTTTCTTGACTTTAGCACAGCTTTCTTGCAGGGCAGCCTGCATGAGGAGATCTGGCTGCGCCGCCCACCTGGCTTCATTGGGTCGTTTCCTCCTGGTACCCAGTGAAGCCTCCGGCGGCCAGTCTACGGTCTCCGCCAGGCGCCCCGGGAGTGGCATGAGACACTGAGGACTACACTTGCGGCTCTTGGGTTTGCTCCTTCTACAACCGATCCGTCGCTGTTTCTGCGCACCGACACCTCCTTGCCACCGTTCTACATCCTCGTGTACGTCGACGACTTGGTCTTTGCCACTGGTGACACTGCTGAACTCGCCCACGTGAAGTCCGAGCTGCAGAAGAGACACACGTGCACAGACCTGGGTGAACTGCGCCGCTACCTTGGCTTGCAGATCACCCGGGACAGAGCACAGCGCACCATTACCCTAACTCAGTCACACATGGTGGAGAAGGTCCTTCTGCGCTTCGACTTCACGTACTCCTCGCCTCAGGCCACTCCTCTGTCTACTCGCCACTCGCTCTCAGCTCTGCCTTCGGATGAGTCCGTACAGCCGAGTGGCTCGTACCCAGCGCTTGTTGGCTGCCTCATGTACCTGATGACCTGCACACGACCTGACCTAGCATACCCTCTTAGCATCTTTGCACGCTATGTTGCTCTTAGGAGACACTGACCAGAGCACATGGCTGCAACAAAGAGAGTGTTGCGCTACTTGTGCAGTACGTCGGGCATGGGGCTAGTGCTTGGAGGGCGACGTCCAGTGGTCCTCACAGGTCACGCAGACGCTTCTTGGGCTGACGACCAGGCTATGCAGCGGTCGTCACAGGGTTACACCTTCAGCCTTGGCTCCGGCTCTGTTTCGTGGCGGTCTACCCGCTCGTCTTCTATTCTCGGCTCTAGCTGTGAGGCTGAGATCTACGCGGGGGCCATGGCTGTACTGGAGCTACGCTGGCTCACCTACCTGCTGACTGACCTAGGAGAGCCGCCTCATTCTCCTCCAGTTCTGTAAGTAGACAACAAGGCCATGCTGGCCTTGTGTCGGGAGCACAGACTGGAGCACAGAACGATGCACATTGCTCTTCGCTACTTCCTTGCTCGTGAGCTGCAGCAGCGTGGTCAGCTGCGCCTTGCTTACGTGGCCTCTGAGGCCAACACTGCAGATATCTTTACCAAGGCACTTCCGCCTTGTGATCATCAGCGCTTTTGTACGATGCTAGGTCTTGTGCCTACTTGGCCTCACTTGCTCACTTCTTGACTTTGCTTATAATGTGATCTATATATAACTGCACTTGCATGCTTACCCTTGCTAGGTTGAGATCACTGCCTTGTTTGTTCATCTTGATATATAACTTTGCATGTGAACTGGCCTTGTGGCCTTGTGCTTGTGCTCAGATTGTGTGGTGACATTGTGATCCACCCTGAGCTTGCCTTGCTTCTCTTGACTGGTCTTGTGACCTCTTGTTCTCCCCCACTTTGCCTATGGGGGTGTGTCAAACTTATATGCTATAGTCTATGTAGGCTGTAGTGGGGTATCTCATACGGGGTACAACACTTTAGGGTTTCCTACTTGTACTCCTTATGCTGCTCAATGCAATCATTCCCCATTTCTTCACAGGTTTTTGCTGCGGGTACACTCCCGCTACACCCTCCCCCCCACAGCGACGGTTGCGTGTGGGGCAAGAAAGGGAGACGGCAGGCGTTGCTGGCGGCTCACAGCCCCCCCCCCCCCCCGTCACTCCACTTCCCCCCCACAGCAGGTGCGAATGCTGCTGGCGCTGGCGGCATCGCAGGTGGGCTGCGACGAGCAGGACGGGGGGTCGTAACGGAGGGCGCGACGAGCGCCTTTGCGCCACTCGCCGTCGCTAGCGTCGCAGCTGCAGTCGCATCAGCTGTATGGTCGGCGGGGTTGGGGGACGGTGTAGCGCGACCGGCCAAGCGTCGGGGCAGCGCGATGTGGCAATAAACGGGGCCAGCGAGGCGCGCGACGAGAGGCTGAACCGGGGCCGCAGCTAGCGCCATCGCCCAGCTCCCCGTCACGAGCAGCAGCGTGACGAGCGGAAGCTGCGTTACTGGCAGCGCGACACACGGCGCGACGAGGGTCGCCATGAATGAGAATCAAAAGCAGGCCTAGGCGAACCAGGCTCTCGATACCAAGTTAAAAGACTAAGGACCTAGGAACTAGGTTTAGGCTTAGGAGCAAGGATCATGGCTAGAGAAACGAGAGTAGTAGGAACGAGAGAGATGCCAAAAGGGGGTTCAGTATTATGAAGGAGATACAACATATAGAGAATTGTAGTGGTGCACCACCTAGTAAGAAAACGCGATAACTACAGTAACCAATCCTACATACTATTACACATGAAAATATGAACATATATTTTCTGACAGCGACAACTGTACAGCTGATCCAGCGTAAGATTTCTTTCATAGAACTCCTTGCGTGAAAATTCAAAACGAGAATGGAATGACTAAGTGAAAGTTGGGTACAAGTAGGAACCCTAGAAAGTTGTACCCCATATGTGCTAACCCACTATAGCCTACAGTAACTATGTCATATAAATCTGACACACCCCCATAGGCAAAGTGTGGGAGAACAAGGGGTCACAAGACCAGTCACGCAAAGCAAAGCAAGGCAAGCTCAGGGTGGATCACAAAGTCACCACACATTCCGAGCACAAGTTCAAGGCCACAAGGCCAGTTCACATGCAGGATTACTTATATATATAAGGCTAGACAAGCAAGAGCACGAGTGTATATATATGTAACAGTACAAACAAGGTCAAGGGGTGAGCAAGTGAAGCAAGGTAGGCACAAGACCCAGCTGAGTACAGAAGCGCTGATGATCACAAGGCGCAAGTGCCTTGGTGAAGATATCAGCAGTGTTGGCCTGAGAGGCCACGTATGCAAGGCGCAGCTGACGACGCTGCTGTAGCTCTCGAGCAAGGAAGTAGCGAAGAGCAATGTGCTTCGTTCTGTGCTCCAGTCTCTGCTCCCGACACAAGGCCAGCATGGCCTTGTTGTCTACGTACAGCACTGGAGGAGAACGAGGCGGCTCTCCAAGGTCAGTCAACAGGTAGGTGAGCCAGCGAAGCTACTGTGCATCCATGGCTCCTGCGTAGATCTCAGCCTCACAACTGGAGCCGAGAAGAGAAGACGAGCGGGTAGCCCGCCACGAAACAGAGCCGGAGCCAAGGCTGAAGGTGTAACCCTGTGACGACCGCTGCGTAGCCTGGTCGTCAGCCCAAGAAGCGTCTACGTGCCCAGTGAGGACCACTGGATTCTGCCCTCCAAGCACAAGCCCCATGCCCGACGTACTGCACAAGTAGCGCAACACCCTCTTCGCTGCAGCCATGTGCTCCGGTCTGTGTCTCCCAGGAGCAACATAGCGTGCGAGAATGCTAAGAGGGTATGAAAGGTCAGGTCGTGTGCAGGTCATCAGGTACATGAGGCAGCCAACAAGCTCTGGGTACGGGCCACTCGACTCTACGGTCTCATCCGAAGGCAGAGCTAAGAGCGAGTGGTGAGTAGGCAGAGGAGTGACCTGAGGCGAGGAGTACGTGAAGCCGAAGCGCTGAAGGACCTGCTGCACCATGTGTGACTGAGTCAGGGTAATGGTGCGGCGTGCTCTGTCTCGGGTGATCTGCAAGCCAAGGTAGCTGCGTAGTTCACCCAGGTCTGTGCACGTGTGTCTCTTCTACAGCTCAGACTTCACGTGGGCGAGTCCAACAGTGTCAGCAGTGGCAAAGAAGTGTCGGTGCGCATAAACAGCGACGGGTCGGCTATGACTGAGCAAACCCAAGAGCCGCAAGTGTAGTCCTCAGTGTGTCGTGCCACTTACGTGACGTGGTGCCTGGCGGAGACCGTAGACTGGCCACCAGAGACTCCACTGGGTGCCAGGAGGAAAAGTCCCAGTGAAGCCAGGTGGGCGGCGCAGCCACATCTCCTCGTGCAGGCTGCCCTGCAAGAAAGCAGTGCTGAAGTCAAGGGAGGGTAGCTCGTAGTCACGGTGAGCAGCTATGTGCAGCAGTACCTGAAGAGTGGTCATCTTTGGGGTGGGAGAGAAGGTCTAAAAGTAGTCAACTCCCTGCCGCTGACTGAAGCCACGAGCCACGTAACGCGCCTTCAAGACAGGCGGAGAACCCGGCGGCCGCTTCACCCTGAAAATCCACATGCCACTGACGATGTTCGCCCCAGGCGGGGGAACGTCGTCAACGTAGGTATCTATGGACTTCCATGAAGCCATCTCTGCGTCCATAGCTGCCTGCCACTGAGAGGAGTAGGGACCCTCTATCGCCTCCGCGTAAGAGCGCGGAGTCGGGATGTCAAGTGCATCCGGGTCTCCCTCAGGGGTAAGCAGTACAGACACAAGATGAGGTGAAGCAGCAGCCAAACACTGGAACTCCTCCTGCCTGTCCTCAAGGACGTCCGTGCCAAGGGCACACTCACCTCCGACGGACGGAGGACAGACAGACTCAGACTCAGCAACAAGACTAGCAGCATAGTCGAGACGACAGCGAGCAGCGAAGTCGACGAGCTCAACAACTAGGGCAGACGCAGCAGTGGACTCAAAGGAAGGGTCAGTGACGACAGTAGGACTGGCAGCACGAAGAGAGTCCGACTCTAGGTCGGCAAGAGTAGGAAGAGAGGACTCAGGAGGAGAAGGCAAAGGGGCAAGCAGAGGAGTAGTGGAAGGACGCAGAGACATCCGGTGCGTGCCAGGGACAGGAGGAGGACGCTGACACGAACCACGACCGCTTGCGCGAGTAGCACGGACACGGGACGCAGGGTGAGACGCAGGCTCACGACGCTCAGCAAGACCTCCAGTAGGATTAGTATAGGGAGAAGGAGCAGGCAGTGGGGAGGAAGGCTGTAATTATAGCTGTGACGAGACAGAGTGCGGACACTCTAAGAGAGAAGGAGGACCAGAAGAAGGCGGGAGACCAAGAACCTGTTCAAGGAGCGGAACGAAGTACGGTCGAGGCCGCGCAGCGACTCCAGACACAGCAGGGACAACACCAGTACCCCCAGTGGTAGCACCAGTGCTAGCAGCACCTCCAGCTCGAGTACCCCTAGCAGCTCCTGTAGCTCCAGTACCCCCAGCAGCATAAGTAGCACCCCCAGCAGGACCACCTCCAGTACCGCCAGCGGCACCCTCAGCGCCAACACCCTCAGCTGCTCCAGCTCCAGTAGTACCCACAGGCCCGGCAGCTCCAGTACTCCCAGTACGAGCACCTCCGGGACCCGTGGTACCAGCACCCTCAGCAGCCGAAGAACCTCCAGATCCAGTAGCATGCCTCCAGCCGCGGGCAAACCACTCACGCAGCTCGTGTGGAGAGAATGGCTCCCGTCGAGACGAAGCACCCGGAGAACCGCCAGGCCCAACACCTCCAGGCTCCGCACCCCCAAGCTCAGCACCTCCAGTCGGAGCACCCCCAGGCTCAGCACCCCCAGACTCAGTACCCCCAGGCTCAGCACCCCCAGTCGTAGCACCCCCAGGCTCAGCACCGCCAGGCTCACCCCCCCCAGGCGTAGCACCCTCAAGCTCAGCACTCCCAGAGTCAGTACCCCCAGGCTCAGCACCCTCAGCAGCACCAGAGTCACCAGCAACCTCAACAGGCTCAACCGCGTCTACCTAGGACACACCTGAAGGGGCAGGACCCTCAGGGGGAAGGGGGTCTACCGGGGGGGGACCTGGCACAAGGAAGAGCGGTGGCGGGGGGAGGGACGGAGTGCGGTAGGGGAAGAGACGGTAGTAGGGGACCGACTCGTCAAACGTGACGTCATGGGAGGACAGGACACGGCAAGAGGTGGGGTGGTAGAACTGCCACTCTGGCGCGTCATGGGGGAAGCCAAGGAAAACACAGGGAGCAGCACGAGGGGATAACTTGTCCGCAGACAAGTCGCAGACAAACGCGCGAGATCCCCAGACACGGAACGCAGACACATCGCCAACCTTCCCCATCCACAGCAAAGCTGGGGAGGTCTCCGGCATGGAAACCCAGGGCTGAAGGTTGATCTGATGCGCCGCGTACCGAACCGCAAACGGCCACAGAAAATGGGGGGCAGCCGAATGCATCATGGACGTACGGGCGACGTCCATGACCATGCCAATGCGGCGCTCAGCAATCCCATTTTGTTGTGGAGAGTTTTCGAAGCGTGAAGGTCTGGCGGATGCCTCGTGCACGACAGTAGGCTCGCAGAAGGCCAGAGGAGAACTCT
This sequence comes from Closterium sp. NIES-65, assembly GCA_948144175.1. Lineage (NCBI taxonomy): Eukaryota > Viridiplantae > Streptophyta > Zygnematophyceae > Desmidiales > Closteriaceae > Closterium > Closterium sp. NIES-65. The sequence goes on from CANXME010002221.1 coordinate 111,567, forward strand.
ACGCCTCTGTCAGTGTGCAGACGCAGAACAAGAAAGTCCGAGCCAAAGCTCTGCCTGAGCTGGAGACGAGCTGCGCGGATCCAGTCGATCAACACCTCAGTGACATCACCCTTGCTGCGCAAGGAGAAGACTGAGGTGTAACGCGAGCAGTCGTCAACCACCAGCAGGAAGTAGCGTTCGTGACCCTGTCCACGGACGCGGTCCGGGTCCCACACGTCCATGTGAAGCGTCTGCTGCGGGGCCACTGTCGCAGGAAAATGGGAGGAGTGAGGGGCAGCCCGCTGCCGCCCCTCGACACAGGGGACGAAGATAGGGGCAGGCCCCAAAGGAAGGGGAGGGAGGGACCGGGGAAGACCAGAGACAAGGACACGAGAGGCCATGCCTTGGAGACAAGGCAGGGAGGGGCGACCAAGGCGGTGGTGCCAAAGGAGAGTCTCGTGAGACAGGAGGCGACACAAGCAGGGGGCAGACTCAGGACCAGACCTGGACGCTGCAGCAAACACCTGACCCGACGCCGCTACCTAACCAGACGTAGTGACTGAAGGAGACTCAGTGGTCAGTGTGTACAGGCTCGACCCCGGTCGACGTGTAAACGTGGCCAAGTGTCGGCCCGTCCCAGCGTCGGTGCAGTGGGTCACCCGCTGGCTCGCAGGAACGAACTGGTAAACTCCCCCATCCTGTAGGTCAGCACCACTCACCAAGTTCGTAGAGAACGAGGGGAGGTATAGACCAGACAGGGTGCCAGAGGGGGCTGCCGGACACGGGAGGACAGTGGAGAAGTGAGAAAGGATAGGACCGCTAGAGGGGTCTGCCAGAGAGACTGCAACTGGCCGACCAAGCGGCGTGAGTGTGGTGCGGTCTCGAAAGAAGGAGCGAGAGGCTCCCGAGTCAAAGGTGAAGGTGAGGGAGGCCGAAACCGACGCAGTTCCTGAGAGAGCAGACTCACCAGCACCTGAGGAAGCAGACGCACTAGCACCTAGAGCAGTAGCCTCGCTAGCTCCTAGGGCAGCAGCCTCACCAATACCTAGAGCAGCAGTCCCAATGCCCGGGTCGGGCGGAAAACACCGGTAACAGTCGCCCTCATCACTAATAGTCACAGCATACATGGCAGCAAGAATAGCATCAAATTCAAGGTCAAAGATAGCTACTCCCGACCTAGGCAGCTCGCCTCAGTGAGGGATCTCAGTGGCCTCAGGGAACTGGTGACGCCAAGCGTCCGTCAGGCGGCCAAAGCAGCGCTGGGTGGGGTGCGCACCCCCGCACTGCTCACCCGCGCGGTCGCCTGTGCGTAGGACGTAGGTGCACGGACCAGTACCCCCACCCCACTGACGTGCAGCGTACGACTCACGGAGGTGCTGAGGGGCGGGGATCTCACAAGTGTACTGCTGCTGGCGCTGACCACCACCGGAGCCGACCCTCTGCGCAGCGCCACCTCGACCAGCTCCACCTCCTCCGCCGCCGCCTCCTCCACTGCCGCCACCTCCGCCACCTCCGCTCCCACCGCCACCGCCGCCTCCGCTGCCGCCACCGACGCCTCCACCCCCGCCACCACCCCCACCGCCACCCCCACCCCCTCCGCCGCCTCCACCGCCCCCGCTAGCTCCTCCAGCGCCCCTGCCCCCCTTGCCCTTGCCAGGTCGGCGTCTCCCGCTAGGGGTAGACGCCGCACCGACCGACCTAAGACCAACGAGGTCGGCCGCAGCAGCAGAGGCAACAGAGGGAAAGAGAGGAGAGGGGGAGCACCCCTCAAAGACAGGGGCAAGAGGGTCACCACGAGAGGCTCCTACAGCGACTATGCTCTTCTCTGCTGCTAGGAGGCGCTCCTCGAGGAGGTTAACGATGAGGGTGGTGGGGCAAACAGAGAGAAAGTGGTCCCTGACCGGGTGAAGGGTGTCAGGGAGCCGGATGACTATGTAGTAGAGGGTGATGTACATAGGGGGGGGGTTCTTGGCGCAGAACTCAACGGGAAGGGCAGCACGGTAACGAATGTCACTAGTGCGAAGGTGCATAATGAGGTCAGCCACTGTGGGAAAAGCAGCGAGGTCAGGGAAGAGGTACGGCAGGACGAGGCGGCTAAGTGCAGCAGTGGCAGGGGAAGAGTAGCGTGCAACTACAGCGTCGTACAAGGTCCTAGCACTCTTGTACTGGCTAAAGTGTGCACGCTCAGAGGTAGGGAAGTGGCGACGTACAACAAGACGTGCAGCAGCATCGCGTGTGGCCCACTGTGAGCAAACAGTGGCGTCAGCATCAGCGGCAGGGGAAGGAGAGGCACCAGAAGTGAGGTCAAAGAGTGAGAGACCGTCTACCCTATCGCACTGTAGGAAAAGCTGCAGGTCATCTACTTAGACGTCAAAGTCAATGGCCCGACCCTCAGCGTCAAAAGCGAGGACACTGGGGGTAGCCATGACAGCAGTAGACTAGCAGCGCGAGTCGTAGGCTAAGGGCAGTGCAGGGGTAGAAGTGCTACTCTTACGGGGCAGGCGAGAAGGACCGAGGCTCGCCGGCAGGAACAGGGCCGCGTCGGTAGTAACAGCGACTCGGCAGCAACGGCGGCTCGGGCGGCTCGGCGGCAACGGCGGCTCGGCGGCAACGGCGGCTCGGGCGACTCGGCGGCAACGACGGCTCCGTGGCTCGGGCGGCTCGACTGCTGCAGGGACAGCGGCTGCTGCTGCAGGCGACGGCGGTGGCCGCTGCTGCAGGGACGGCGGCGGCCGCTCCAGCAGGGACGGTGGCGGCCTCTGTGTGAAAGAAACTAGAACAAGAATGAATGAACTATGAATGAAGTGAGTACATAAAGGAAACCCTGATTGGGTTGTACCCCCTATGGGATACCCCACTATAGCCTACACAAATATATAAGCTATAATGTTCTGACACACCCCCATAGGCAAAGTGGGGGAGAACAAGGGGTCAAAAGACCAGTCAAGCAAAGCAAAGCAAAGCTCAGGGTGGATCACAAAGTCACCACACATTCCGAGCACAAGTTCAAAGGCCAGAAGGCCAGTTCACATGCAAGATCACATGTATATATATATATATATATATACACACAAGAGGCTAAGCAAGCAAGAGCAAGAGTATATATATGTGACAGTACAAGCAAGGTCAAGAAGTGAGCAAGTGAGGCAAGACAGGCACAAGACCCAGCTGAGTGCAGAAGCGCTGATGATCACAAGGCGCAAGTGCCTTGGTGAAGACATCAGCAGTGTTGGCCTCAGAGGCCACGTACGCAAGCCGCAACTGTCCACGCTGCTGTAGCTCGCGAGCAAGAAAGTAGCGGAGAGCAATGTGCTTTGTTCTGTGCTCAAGTCGCTGCTCTCGACACAAGGCCAGCATGGCCTTGTTGTCTACGTACAGGACTGGAGGAGAACGAGGAGGCTCTCCAAGGTCGGTCAGCAGGTAGGTAAGCCAGCGAAGCTCCTGGGCAGCCATAGCCCCGGCGTAGATCTCAGCCTCACAACTAGAGCCGAGAATAGAAGACGAGCGGGTAGCCCGCCACGAAACAGAGCCGTAACCAAGACTAAAAGTGTAACCCTGTGACAACCGCTGCGTAGCCTGGTCGTCTTCCCAAGAGGCGTCCGCATGCCCAGTGAGGACCACTGGACTCCGCCCTCCAAGCACTAGCCCCATGCCCGACGTACTGCACAAGTAGCGCAACACCCTCTTCGCTGTAGCCATGTGCTCTGATCGGTGTCTCCCAAAAGCAACATAGCGTGCGAGAATGCTAAGAGGGTATGCAAGGTCAGGTCGTGTGCAGGTCATCAGGTACATGAGGCAGCCAACAAGCTCAAGGTCTGACGGATGCCCCGTGCGCGACAATAGGCTCTCAGAAGGCTAGAGGAAAACTCTCCGCCTCTGTCCGAGTGCAGACGCAGAACAGGAAAGTCTGAGCCAAAGCTCTGTCTGAGCTGGAGACGAGCTGCGCGGATCGAGACGATCAGCACCTCAGTGACATCACCCTTGCTGCGCAAGGGGAAGACTGCGGTGTAACGCGAGTAGTCGTCAACAACTAGCAGGAAGTAGCGCTCGTGACCCTGTCCACGGACGCGGGCTGGGCCCCACACGTCCATGTGAATCGTCTGCAACGGGGCCTCTGTCGGAGGAAACTGGGAGGAGTGAGGGGCAGCACGCTGGCGCCCCTCGACACAGGGGACACAGGTAGGGCCAGGGCCCTGAGGAAGGGGAGGGAGGGACCGGGGGAGACCAGAAACAAGAAGACGAGAGGCCATGCCTCTTAGCCGAAGCAGAGAGGGATGACCAAGGCGGTGGTGCCAGAGGAGAGTCTCGTGAGACAGGAGACGACACGAACAGGGGGCAGACTCAGGACCAGACCTGGACGCTGCAGCAAACACATGTCCCGACGCAGCTACCCTACCAGACTCAGTAACTGGAGGAGACGCAGTGGTCAGTGTGTACAGGCTCGACCCCGGCCGACGAGTAAACGTGGCCAGGTGTCGGCCTGTCCGAGCGTCTGTGCAGTGGGTCACCCGCTGACTCGCAGGAGTGAACTGGTGAACCCCCACATCTTGCAGGTCAGCACCACTCACCAGGTTCGTAGAGAACGAGGGGAGGTAAAGACCAGACAGGGTGCCAGAGGGGGCCGCCGGACACGGGAGGACAGTGGAGAAGTGAGCAAGGACAGGGCCCCCAGAGGGGTCTGCCAGAGAGACTGCAACTGGCCGACCAAGCGGCGTGAGTGTGGTGCGGTCTCGAAAGAAGGAGCGGGAAGCCCCCGAGTCAAGGGTGAAGGTGTGAGAGGCCGGAGCCGACGCGGTACCTGAGAGAGCAGACTCACCTGCACCTGAGGAAGCAGACTCACTAGTACCTAGAGCAGCAGCCACACCTGTACCTGGAGCAGGAGACACACTAGCACCCAGAGCAGCAGCCGCACTAGCAGCTAGAGCAGCAGGCTCTATCCCCGGGTGAGGCGGTACGCACAGGTGACCGGCACGGTCAGCACTAGTAGGCAATGCATACATGGCAGTGAGAATAGCATCATAGTCAAGAGCAAATATATCTACCCTCTGCCTAAGCAACTCCATCCAGTCGGGGAGCTCAGCCTCGTCGCCAAACTCGGTACGCCAGGCGTCGTTCAGACGGGCGAAGCAGCGGGACGGTGTATGACTAGGCGTCCCACAAGGCTGACCAGTCCGAGCACCAGTGCGAATCACGTAAGAGCAGCGAACAGAACTGAGAGACCCTCTACTCTGAGCGTACCACTCACGAAGCTGCTGGGGCGTGAGAGACGCGCGTGGGCGTCGCAGGAGCTGCATCTGGCCGCCGCAAGTAGAAGCAGGAGCAGGAGTAGCAGCAGTAAGGCAAGCAGCCAAGCAAGTTGCAGGCAGCGCGCTAGTAAGGCAGGGGCTCACCAGTGGTGGGAAGAGCAGGCTCGACGACTCGGCGACTCGGCGACTCGGCGGCACGGCAGCACTGCAGCAACTGCGGCTCGGCGGCTCGGGCGACCCGGGCGGCTCGGCTGCTCGGGTGACTCGGGCAGCTCGGCGGCTTGGGTGGCTCGGGCGGCTCGGGCGGCTCGGGCGGCTCGGGCGGCTCGGGCGGCTCGGGTGCTCTACGGCTCGGCTGCTGGGCTGCTCAGCGGCTCGGCTACGGCTCGGCTGCTGGGCTGCTCGACGGCTCGGTGGGGGGGGGCGGCTCGGCAATGCAGCAGGCGACGGGCCGGGGCAGCTGCGCGGGGCCGGGACGGGCGGTGCATGGGCGGCGTGGGGCCGGGACGGCGGCGCGCTTTCGGAACGGGCGGCGTGGGGCCGGGAAGGGCGGCGCACGGGCGGAGTGGGGGCCGGGACGACGGCGTGGGGCCGGGACGGGCGGTGTACGTGGGGCGTGGGGCCGGGACGGCGGCGCGCTGCCGGAACGGGCGGCGCACGGGCGGCATGGGGCCGGGACGGGCGGCGCACGGGCGGAGTGGGGGCCAGGACGACGGCGTGGGGCCGGGACGGGCGGCGCACGGGCGGCGTGGGGCCGGGACGGGCGGCTCACGGGCGTCGACGGGCTGGAGCAGCAGCGCGCGGTCGGGACGGGCGGCGCGCGTGCGTCTAAGGGCCGGGACGGGCGGCGCACGTACGGTAGGGGCCGGGACGGGCGGCGCGCGGGCGGCTAGGGGCCGGGACGGGCGGCGCGCCAGAAAAGAAAGAGGCCGCGCGCCCCGAGGCGCACGCCAAAGTGCAAATCGCCGCGTGCGTCGCACGCCACGGGGCGTGCGACAGAGCATGTAGCAGCGGAAGCTGTAGTACCCACAGGCCGAGAGCGTAACCGCTCTGAAACCATGTGAAAGAAACTAGAACGAGAATGAATGAACTATGAATGAAGTGAGTACATATAGGAAACCCTGATTGGGTTGTACCCCCTATGGGATACCCTACTATAGCCTACACAAATATATAAGCTATAATGTTCTGACACTCTGCTGCTGCGGGGACGGCGGCCGCGGCCGCTATAGCGACTGCGGCTGCTGCTGCTGCAGAGGCGGCGATAGCGGACCGAGAGAGGCCGTGAAGGGCGGCAGACGGGCCGTGAAGGGCGGCACGAGGGGCCGCGGAGGTCGGCGACGGGTTGTGAAGGGCGGCGCGAGGGGCCGCGAAGGGCGGCGACGGGCCGTGAAGGGCGGCGCGAGGGGCCGCAAAGGGCGGCGACGGGCCGTAATGGGCGGCGCGAGGGGCCGCTAAGGGCAGCGTCGGGCCGTAGGGAGGCCGTAAGGGCGGCGCGAGGGGCCGTAAGGGCGGCGCAAGGGGCCGTAAGGGCGGCGCGAGGGGCCGTAAGGGCGGCTGGAAGGGCCGTCAGAGGGGCCGCTAAGGGCGACGCGAAGGGGTCGTAAGGGGCCTAGAGAGGGCGCGACGGTAGGGAGGGCATGCGGGGCGCGACTCGGGGAGGAGCGAAGCGCGCTCCGGGCAGGAAAAATAAAAATTTCGATTGGGTGGGCCCTAGGAAGCGTTCCCACGAGGGAACCCGCTCTATACCATGTGAAAATTGAAAACGAGAATGGAATGACTAAGTGAAAGTTGGGTACAAGTAGGAACCCTAGAAAGCTGTACCCCATATGTGCTACCCCACTATAGCCTACAGTAACTATGTCATATAAATCTGACACCTTGGGCAAAGCAGAATTTGTCGTCGAAATTGGGGAAATATGACGTCACCATTCAGATTTCGCTTGGCGTGATCCGAAATCGCTTTTGATTCATACTGTTTGTGTTAATTTTGAATGTGATCTCGGATAAAAAAGATACCATCGACAGAAACTCCTTACAATGAATCTGGTGTTCGTATCTGCACAGTAATATGGATCGCACGAGTAGATTTCATCGCAAGAGTAGATTGCAGCTGAAAATGGCCCAAACGAAATGAGCATTTGCTTAGGACGCGTCACCTGTTTGCATTTTTCCATGTTTGGGGGAGGTTCGGGCAGTCACACCGAACCTCGCATATCGTTTGGCACATTGATGTGCTCACACTGCAAAATTGCAGTGTGATACGGCTTTTACATAATGCATGCAGATCTTGCTAGTGCAAGTTTGCAAACGCATGCAATAGTCGGTTCAGGCAAAAATGTTGGCCTGCCGTCAAAATTACGCAGTTACCCATGTTTAGGGTTGAGGCTCCCCCAGTCGCATGCCATCCGGATGGGGTTTAGTTTTTTCTTACCGCGGGCAGATAACAGTCTGTCAACCTCTTTTCCCTACGGCTGTCGATTGTATGCATCTGCATAATCGCACTGGCATGATTTGAATGCCGTTAAAAATGGCCCTAGTGTGATACACACTTCGAGCCTCAAGTGCCAGGCTCAACATTGCAGGTTTGGGCTAGCCAGGGCGTCTCTGTAGTGATTTCAGCCAACTTCATTGACACTCAAATTATGCCAGAAGCGGTTTGCAAACGTAATCAACCGACAATTTCTCAGTACAGTAATAAACTGTGAGAACAGCAGCACAGCAACACGGCAACACTGCAGCTCGGCCGGCCCAGCAGCAACAGCAGCTCCGCGGGACCAGCGGCTCGGCTCCTCAGGTGACTCGGGGGGCTCGCGCGGCTCGGGCACTCAGCGGCACAGGCGGCTCGGGCGGCTCGGGCACTCAGTGGCACAGGCGGCTCGGGTGGTTCGGCTCCTCAGCGGCACAGGCGGCTCGGCTCCTCAGCGGCACAGGTGTCCGGGCGGCTCGGGTGGCGCAGGTGGAACGGGCGGCTGGGTGTTACAGCGGCGTATGGGCGGCGTGGGGCCGAGATGGCGGCGTGCGGCCGAGACGGCGGCGTGCGGCCGGGACGGCGGCGTGCGGCCGAGACGGCGGCGTGCGGCCGGGACGGCGGCGTGGAGCCGGGACGGCGGCGTGCGGCCGGGACGGCGGCGTGGAGCCGAGACGGCGGCGTGCGGCCGGGACGGCGGGTGGGCCGCAGGTAGGGCGGCGGACAGGCCGCAGTAAGGGCAGCGGGTGGGTCGCAGGTCAGGCGACGGGTGGGCCGCAGTGAAGGGCGGCGCGAAGCCGCAGAGTAGGGCGGCGCGAAGCCGCGGGTAAGGGCGGCGACGGGCCGGGGCGGCGCGAAGCCGCAGGTAAGGGCGGCGTGAAGCCGCAGGTAAGGGCGGCGACGGGCCGGGGTGGCGCGAAGCCGCAGGTAAGGGCGGCCCGAAGCCGCGGGAAGGGCGGCGACGGGCCGGGGCGGCGCGAAGCCGCTGGTAAGGGCGGCGCGAAGCCGCAGGTAAGGATGGCGACGGGCCGGGGTAAGGGCGGCGCGCCGCAGCCGCTAGGGCGGCTCGACGCGACCGTAAGGGTGGCGCGACGGGCCGCTAGGTGCGACACGACGGGCCGCTAAAAAAAAAAAAAAAAAAAAAAAAAAAAACGCGACTCGAGGCGCGCTTCGGTGGGCCCAAGGAACAGTCCCTAGGAGGGGACCTGCTCTGATTCCATGTGAGAATAAGAACGAGAATGAATCAACTATGAATGAAGTGAGTACATATAGGAAACCCTGATTGGGTTGTACCCCCTATGGGATACCCCACTATAGCCTACACAAATATATAAGCTATAATGTTCTGACATAAACACTACTGGTTTATTTATCTATAAGCATAATCCTGAAACAATGTCGCCACTAGCATCTCCGCACATACCCAACAAGAAAAGAAACATATTGAAACGCGTGGATAATCAGGACGAAATTTGGAAATATTAACCCAAAATACGGGAATTTTTCAAGTGCTTATGATTGTCTGCTTCGACAAACAACACCGCCATACGGAGCCTGCTGAGAAGAAGTGAACGAGAATGAATGAACTATGAATGAAGTGAGTACAAATATGAAACCCTTATTGGGTTGTACCCCCTATGGGATACCCCACTATAGCCTACACAAATAAGTAAGCTATAATGTTCTGACACACCCCCATAGGCAAAGTGGGGGAGAACAAGGGGTCACAAGACCAGTCAAACAAAGCAAAGCAAAGCTCAGGGTGGATCACAAAGTCACCACACATTCCGAGCACAAGTTCAAGGGCCACAAGGCCAGTTCACATGCAAGATCATATATAGAGATATACAAGAGTCAAGCAAGCAAGAGCAAGAGTATATATAGGTCAAGGTACAAGGAAGGTCAAGAAGTGAGCAAGTGAGGCAAGACAGGCACAAGACCGAGCTGCGTGCAGCAACGCTGATGATCACAAGGCGCAAGTGCCTTGGTGAAGACATCAGCAGTGTTGGCCTCAGAGGCCACGTACGCAAGTCGCAACTGTTCACGTTGCTGTAGCTCACGAGCAAGAAAGTAGCGGAGAGCAATGTGCTTTGTCCTGTGCTCCAGTCGCTGCTCTCGACACAAGGCCAGCATGGCCTTGTTGTCTACGTACAGGACTGGAGGAGAACGAGGCGGCTCTCCAAGGTTGGTCAGCAGGTAGGTGAGCCAGCGAAGCTCCTGAGCAGCCATAGCCCCGGCGTAGATCTCAGCCTCACAACTGGAGCCGAGAACAGAAGACGAGCGAGTAGCCCGCCACGAAACAGAGCCGGAACCAAGGCCGAAGGTGTAACCCTGTGACGACCGCTGCGTAGCCTGGTCGTCAGCCCAAGAAGGGTCCGCGTGCCCAGTGAGGACCACTGGACTGCGCCCCCAAGCACTAGCCCCATGCCCGACGTACTGCACAAGTAGCGCAACACCCTCTTCGCTGCAGCCATGTGCTCTGGTCGGTGTCTCCCAGGAGCAACATAGCGTGCGAGAATGCTGAGAGGGTATGCAAGGTCAGGTCGTGTGCAGGTCATCAGGTACATGAGGCAGCCAACAAGCTCTGCATACGGGCCACTCGACTCTACGGACTCATCCGAAGGCAGAGCTGAGAGCGAGTGGCGAGTAGGCAGAGGAGTGGCCTGAGGCAAGGAGTACGTGAAGCCGAAGCGCTGAAGGACCTGCTGCACCATGTGTGACTGAGTCAGGGTAATGGTGCGGCGTGCTCTGTCCCGGGTGATCTGCAAGCCAAGGTAGCTGCGCTGTTCACCCAGGTCTGTGCACGTGTGTCTCTTCTGCAGCTCGGACTTCACGTAGGCGAGTCCAGCAGTGTCAGCTGTGGCAAAGACCAAGTCGTCGACGTACACGAGGATGTAGAACGGCGGCAGAGAGGTGTCGGTGCGCAGAAACAGCGACGGGTCGGCAGTAGAAGGAGCAAACCCAAGTGCCGCAAGCGTAGTCCTCAGTGTGTCGTGCCACTCACGTGGCGCCTGGCGGAGACCGTAAACTAGACGCCGGAGACTCCACTGGGTACCAGGAGGGAAAGACCCAGTGAAGCCAGGTGGGCGACGCAGCCAGATCTCCTCGTGCAGGGTGCCCTGCAAGAAAGCAGTGCTGAAGTCGAGAGAGTGCAGCTCGTAGTCACGGTGAGCAGCAACGTGCAGCAGTACCCGAAGAGTGGTCATCTTCGGGGTGGGGGAGAAGGTCTGAAAGTAGTCAACTCCCTGCCGCTGACTGAAGCCACGAGCCACGTAACGCGCCTTGAAGACAGGCGGAGAACCCGGCGGCCGCTTCACCCTGAAGATCCACATGCCACTGACGATGATCGCCCCAGGAGGGGGAACAGCGTCAACGTAGGTGCCTGTGGACTTCCAGGAAGCCATCTCTGCATCCATAGCTACCTGCCACTGAGAGGAGTAGGGACCCTCTATCGCCTCCGCGTAAGAGCGCGGAGTCGGGATGTCTAGTGCATCCGGGTCTCCCTCAAGGGCGAGCAGTACAGACGCGAGAGGAGGTGAAGCGGGGGCCAGACACTGGAACTCCTCCTGCCTGTCCTCAAGGACGTCCGTGCCTAGGGCACACTCACCCCCGACGGACGGAGGACAGGCAGACTCAGACTCAGCGACAAGACTAGCAGCGTAGTCCAGACGACAGCGCGCAGCAAAGTCGACAAGCTCAGTGACAAGGGCAGACGCAGCAGAAGACTCGAAGGAAGGGTCAGTGACAGCAGTAGCAAGGAGACGCGTGACAGTAGGACTGGCAGCACGAAGAGAGTCCGACTCCGGGTCGGCAAGAGCAAGAAGAGAGGACTCAGGAGGAGAAGGCAAAGGGGCACGCAGAGGAGTAGTGGACGGACGCAGAGACATCCGGTGCGTGCCAGGGACAGGAGGAGGACGCTGACTCGAACCGCGACCACTAGTGCGTGCAGGACGAACAGGCGACGCAGGACGAGACGCAGGCTCACGACGCTCAGTAAGACCTCCAGTCGGACCAGCATAGGGAGAAGGAGCAGGCAAAGGGGAGGCAGGCTGTAGCTGTGACTGGGACTGGACAGGCTGTGGACCCTCAAAGGGAGGCGGAGGAGGACCAGGAGAAGGTGTAAGACCAAGAACCTGCTGCAGGAGTTGAACGAAGTACAGTCGGGGCCGCGTGGCGACGCCAGAAACAGCAGCGACAACACCAGTACCCCTAGCAGGAGTACCCGCTCCAGCAGCACCTCCAGCAGCACCTCCAGCAGCACCAGCAGCAGCTCCAGAACCCCCAGCAGTACCACGAGCACTGCCAGTCGGACCGCCAGCAGTAGTCTCAGCGCCAACACCCTCAGCAGCACCAGCTCCAGGAGAACCCTCAGACCCAGCAGCTCTAGCACCCACAGCACGAGCACCTCCGGGACGAGCGGCAGCAGCACCCTCTGCAGCCGAAGATCCTCCAGCACCAGAAGCATGTCGAAATATATTTGTCATGTTTTTTTATAACTGCTTGTAGTTAGTGTAGTTATTTAAACTGTGGTTGGTGGTGCACCCTATTTGTTTCCTATGCTATATGTACTTCGAACCCTATAGTGAAACACCAACATTCTCCCAACTTCTCTTCAACTCACTCGATACCTCGCCTAGGAGAAAACCTACTCGATAACTAATCTCGGGCCTAGGCTCCTAAGCCTAGGCCCTACCTCTCAACTTAACTTATACTCTCGACACAGCAAGCCTCCAGCGCCGGGCAAACCACTCACGCAGCTCCTGTGGGGAGAGTGGCTCTCGGCGAGACGGAGCACCTCCAGGCGGAGAACCACCAGGCGAAGAACCTCCAGGCTCAGCACCCTCAGGCAAAGCACCTCCTGGCGGAGCACCCCCAGTCTCAGCACCCCCAGGCTCAGCACCCCCAGTCTCAGCACCCCCAGGCTCAGCACCCCCAGGCTCAGCACCCCAAGGCTCAGCACCCCTAGACTAAGCACCCCCAGGCTCAGCACCCCCAGACTCAGTACCCCCAGGCTCAGCACCCCCAGGCTCAGCAACCCCAGACTCCGCACCCCCAGGCTCAGCACCCCCAGGCTCAGCTCCCGCAGCAGCACCAGAGTCACCAGTGACCTCGACAGGCTCGACCGCGTCTACCTAGGACACACCTGAAGGGGCAGGACCCTGAGGGGGGAGGGGGTCTACCGAGGGGGGACCTGATACCAAGAAGAGCGGGGGCGGGGGGAGGGACGGAGTGCGGTAGGGGAAGAGGTGGTAGTAGGGTACCGACTCGTCGAACGTGACGTCCTGGGAGGACAGAACACGTCGACAGGTGGGGTGGTAGAACTGCCACCCAGGGGCGTCGGGGGGGAACCCCAGGAAGACGCAGGGAGCAGCGCGAGGGGACAGCTTGTCCGCAGACAAGTCGCGGACAAACGCCCGAGATCCCTAGACCTGGAACGCCGACGCATCGCCAACCTTCCCCGTCCACAGTAGGGCTGGGGAGGTCTCCGGCCTGGAGACCCTGGGGTGGAGGTTGATCTTATGCGCCGCGTACCTGACCGCAAACGGCCACAGAAAATGGGGGGCAGCCGCATGCATCATAGACGTACGAGCGACGTCCATGACCATGCCAATGCGGCGCTCTGCAATCCCATTTTGCTGCAGTGAGTCCGGAAGCGTGAAGGTCTGGCGGATGCCTCGCGCACGGCAGAAGGCACGCAGAAGGCCAGAGGAGAACTCTCCGCCTCTGTCCGAGTGCAGACGCAACACAGGAAAGTCCGAGCCAAAGCTCCGCCTGAGCTAGAGACGAGCTGCGCGGATCCAGTCGATCAGCACCTCGGTGACATCACCCTTGCTGCGCAAGGGGAAGACTGTGGTGTAACGCGAGTAGTCGTCAACCACCAACAGGAAGTAGCGCTCGTGACCGAGTCCACGGACGCGGGCAGGGCCCCACACGTCCATGTGAAGCGTCTGCAACGGAGCCTCTGTCGGAGGAAACTTGGAGGAGTGAGGGGCAGCACGCTGGCGCCCCTCGACACAGGGGACACAGGCAGGGCCAGGGCCCTGAGGAAGGGGAGGGAGGGACCGGGGGAGACCAGACACAAGAAGACGGGAGGCCATGCCTCTGAGCCGAAGCAGAGAGGGGTGGCCAAGGCGGTGGTGCCAGAGGAGAGTCTCGTGAGACAGACGGCGACACGAACAGGGGGCAGACTGAGGACCAGACCTGGACGCTGCAGCAAACACGTGACCAGACGAAGGGACTCTACCAGACTCAGCACCGGGAAGAGAAGCAGTGATCAGTGTGTACAGGCTCGACCCTGGCTGACGTGTAAACGTAGCCAGGTGGCGACCTGTGCTAGCCTCTGTGCAGTGTGTCACCCGCTAACGAACAGGAGTGAACTGGTGGACACCCACATCCTGTAGGTCAGCACCACTCACCAGGTTCGTAGAGAACGAGGGGAGGTAAAGACCAGTCAGGGTGCCAGAGGGAGCCGCCGGACACGGGAGGACTGTGGAGAAACGGGACAGGACAGGATCCCCAGAGGGGTCAGCCAGGGACACCGCAACAGGCCGACTAAGCGGCGTGAGAGTGGTGCGGTCCCGAAAGAAGGAGCGAGACGCCCCAGAGTCAAGGGTGAAGGTGTGAGAGGCAGAAGCCGACAGAGTACCTGAGAGGGCAGACTCACCAGTACCTGAGAGTACAGACGCACTGGCACCTAGAGCAGCAGCCTCACTGGCACCTGACGCAGCAGTACCAATGCCCGGGTCGGGCGGGAAACACCGGTAACAGTCACCATCATCACTAACAGTCACAGCATACATGGCAGCAAGGATAGCATCAAAGTCAAGATCAAAAACAGCTACACCAGCCCGAGACAGCTCTCCCCTGCGGGGGATCTCAGAGGCCTCCGGAAACTGCTGGCGCCAAGCGTCGGTCAAGCGGGCAAAGCAGCGACGAGCGGTGTGGGTGCCCCCACACTGCTCACCCGCGCGGTCGCCGGTGCGAAGGACGTAGGTGCAGGGACCGAACGCCCCACCACGCTGACGCTGCGAGTACCACTCACGGAGCTGCTGAGGGGCGGGGACGTCGCGAGAGCGCTGCTGCTGCTGCTGCTGCTGCTGCTGCTGGCGCTGACCACTCCCAGTGCTGCCCCGCTGGGACGAGCCACTCCGACCACCTCCACCACCGCCACCTCCGCCTCCGCCGCCACCGCCGCCACCGCTACCCTCGCCCCCGCCGCTCCCACTGCCACCTCCGCCACCACCTCCGCCGCCACCTCCGCCTCCACTCCCGCCACCGGTACCTCCACTCCCGGCTCCACCCCCACCGCCACCCCCACTCCCCCCGCCGCCCCCACCTCCTCCGCCACCGCCCCCGCTAGCTCCACCCGCCCCCTTGCTCCCCTTGCTCCTGCCAGAGCGGCGCCTACCGCTGGGGGCAGACGCCGCACCGACCGACTTTAAACCAACGAGGTCGGCCGCAGCAGCAGAGGCGACAGAGGGTAACAGGGGGGAGGGAGAACACCCCTCAAAGATGGGGGTGCGCGGGTCACCACGAGAGGCCCCTACAGCGACTATGCTTTTCTCGGCCGCTAGCAGGGACTTCTCGAGGAGGTCGACAGTGAGGGTGGTGGGACAGACAGAGAGAAACTGGTCCCTAACAGCACGAAGGGACTCAGGGAGACGGGTGACTAGAAAGTAGAGGGTGATGTACATGGGAGGGGGGTTTTCAGAGAGGAAGGTAGCAGGAAGCGCAGCTCGGTAGCGAGTGTCACTAGCGCGAAGGTGGGTAAAGAGGTCAGTGACTGTGGGAAAGGCAGCAAGGTCAGGGAAGAGGTACGGTAGCATGAGGCGGCTCAGTGTAGCAGTGGAAGGGGAGGAGTAGCGCGCAAGTACAGCGTCGTACAAGGCCTGAGCGGTCTTGCACTGACTAAAGTGTGCACGCTCGGAGGAAGGGAGGTGGCGACGCACAGCAAGACGTGCAGCAGCATCGCGTGTGGCCCACTTGGAGCGAACAGTGGGGTCAGCATCAGCAGGAGGGGCAGGGACAGCGCCAGAGACAAAGTCAAAGAGAGAAACCTCATCGATCGCATCGCACAGTAAGTACAGCTGCAGGTCCTCAATCCAGACTGCAAAGTCAATGGCGCGACCCTCAGCGTCAAAAGTCAGGACACTGGGGGTGGCCATTGTAGCAGCTGACAGTCTCACCGGGCAGGAAGAGTCGGGTAGCACAGCGGCACAGCAACACGGCAGGACAGCAGCTGCGCCGGCCCAGGAGCAGTGGGAGCCCCACAGGAGCAGAAGATCGGCTCCTCGGGCGGCTCGGGCGGCTCGGGCGGCTCGGGCGGCGTGGGCGGCTCGGGCGGCTCGGTCGGCGTAGGCGTCTCGCGGACGGCTCGCGGGCGGCTCGCGGGCGGCTCACAGGCGGCAGCACTGGCGGCTGGTGCGGCTCGTGGACAGCTGCACGGGCGGCTGGGGCGGCGAGCGGGCGGCTGCACGGGCGGCCGAGGCGGCTCACGGGCGACTGGGGCGGCTGCACGGGCAGCTGGGGCGGCCCGCAGGCTGCTCATGGGCGGCTGCACTGGCGGCCGCACGGGTAGGTGCACGGGCGGGTGCACGGGCGGCCGCACGGGTAGGTGTACGGGCAGGTGCACGGGCGGGTACACGGGCGGGTGCACGGGCGGGCACACGGGCGGCTGCACGGGCTGCTCGTCGGGCGGCGCTAGGGCGGCGCGTGGGCGGCGCGTTGGGCAGCGCGACGGGCGGCGTTAGGGCGGGCAGCGGGCAGCGCTACGGGCGGCGCGTTGGGCAGCGCGACGGGCTGCGCTAGGGCGGCGCGTTGGGCGGCGCTAGGGCGGCGTTAGGGCTGCGCTAGGGCGGCGCGTCGGGCAGCGCGTCGGGCGGCGCTAGGCTGGCGCGTCGAGCGGCGCTAGGGCAGCGCGTCGGGCAGCGCTGTGGGCGGCGCGTCGGGCGGCTAGCGCTAGGAGCGGCGCTCAGTCGTGGGGCTCGGGCGCGCTAGGGCAGGCAGCGGACGGGCGCTAGGGCGCTAGGGGCGGCGCTTACGTTCGCGGGCGGGCGGCGCGCTAGCGGCTAGGGCAGAAAAAAAAAGACGTTTCGAGGTGGTGGGCCCTAAGCACAGGTCCCACAGGGGAACCTGCTCGATACCATGAGAAGAAGTGAACGAGAATGAATGAACTATGAATGAAGTGAGTACAAATATGAAACCCTAATTGGGTTGTACCCCTTATGGGATACCCCACTATAGCCTACACAAATAAGTAAGCTATAATGTTCTGACACCTGCTACCCGCGAGTAATTAAAAATAACCTTCCTGCCAAAAGGCATCCAGTCATAATGGCATCAACCCTAAACACCTTTTTGCATGATGTTTAGAATTGATGCCATCCGAGGGGTTTTTAATTTTCTTTCGTACGAGGTCCGCAGGTCCACGGTTGACGGAGGGTTAATGGTGCCGTCAGCCCTAATCCGTTGAGTTATTCACATTCTGCATCTCTTTACCGAATGGGGTTTTTGTTTAAAACTTAACGCAATTCGCGCTTGATACCAATTTTAATGGGTTGAGTATTCTTAGGTAGCACCTCGACACAATAGTGTATATTTGAGCTCGGTTATTGCGTTGTCTTTCTGTCACATTTAGGGGGTGTTATTAGAGTGAAAAGTGTGATTGTAAAATCAATCAATCAGAGATGAGAAATCTAGGTTGAGTACCGATGCAAAACGTATCTGGCATAATTTGAGTATCAATGAAGTTGGCCGTAGTAATTTGCAACACACTGCAAATCTACCCAATCAGAAAACACCTTGGCGGTCGCACAGCCCGGTTTGGGGTAGACATGGTGGTACGCGACTCATTCAGTTTCAGGCTGCGACCTTGGGCGACGCAGATCGATCTCGGTTGTCACATGTGGCGCGATGTTCTATCCCCCCAACTCAAACGCAAGATCGATGTGTGCCCAGTGCCACATCGATCGTGCGAGCTGCAGGTGCCACCACTTTGAGCGCCCATTTACTGTACATTTTGGCGATTTTGCGATACCAGGCATTCGCGTGGTCGCCACGACACTGTACACACGGCACATCGATCCCCTACCACGATCGATCCTGCCTCTTAGCAAACATGTGCCGCGCCCTTAGCACCTAGTGCAACCACTCAGTGCAACCTATCATCGTTTGCAAACGCAAAGCACCAGATGAAGCCGCACTTGTAGACCATCGTGATCGTCACACTCGTTTCCTCAGTAGTCCCTTGTAGGAACCCAGTCCTACAAGATAGATTCAGGAAGTTTGCACATCATGGAGCAGCCAGATGCTAGCTAAATGAGAGATACTTCGATAACTATTTAGCTAGCTAGGATCTCGAGACATCAATAAATCATTCTCTGATATATTCTTCAGATATCCATTGTCTCCGCTTCGCGTCACCAGCCAGCCAAGGTCAGCGAGGGTCTAGGCATATTCGAACATCTTGATGAACTAGACTTATTCGACAAATTCAACGGAATCAACGAGATCATGAACTTCTACGCGGCCTCGCGTAGATCAGCTCGCCGTTCGCTATGGCTAATCCTACCTCAAACGTCACGGCCATTGGTCGATCGCCGGATTACCAGATATATTGCTTGTGAGACGTCTCAAACGCACAGAATCGCATCGCGATTTCCTGTTCCTTCCTCGCTAGGGCTCGATCGGATCGGATCGAATCCAAACGCACCTGTGCGAAACGCCGCGTCTCTTCAAATCCGCAACCCTGGCCGAAGCTTCGAGGCACCTCAAGAGACCTTTTCATCCCACGTCAGAAGCTTCGCGGCATGGTCCGTTGCTGGTGCGTCTTTCAGGCCAGCAGACGCAAAAGCTTCCGAGGCGGAGACTAGCTTCGGGCTGAAGTCACTTCCCAAATGCAAGCATGTGGTAGCGGTTCAAGCAGAGTTAACAACGTGTACGGTGAAGGACGAGGAGAGGGGGGATGGGGAAGGAGGTGCGGATGAGAGGGTTGAGGGGATAGTAGCCGGGAATGCAGCTGGGAAGAGCAAGGGAGGCAAGGAGAAGAGTTACGGGACGGGAAGCTGCAAGGAGGAGGAGGAAGAGGCAGTGGCAGTGATTGCTGGAGTGCTGAGGGAGAAATTCGGGCCTCAGATTGTGAGAGAGGTAGAGGAGTGGGAGACTGGGATAAGAAGCAGCGAGAATGACGAGAGGGTGGCGAAAGTGAAAGAGGAGAAGGAGGGGGGAGAGGGGGACGATGAGGAGGCGAAGGAAGAGGGGGATGAGGAGGATGAGAAGGATGCTAAAGCAAAAGCGAGTGAGGAGGACACACCACCCACCACATCTCCTCCCACGCACCCTCCTCAGTTGTACAACCGGCGGGTTGTATCTCCCTTCTCCCTCCTCTCCCTCTACCGCTTCTTCTCCTCCCACCTCGGCATCTCCTCCCCTTCCACTGTCGCTTCCCTTCTCGCCTCCAACCCCCAACTCCTCCGTTCCAGTCCCACCAATGACTTCCTGCCACGTGTCCATCTCCTTCAGTCATATGGCGTATCTCATGCTGACATCATCCACATCACCGTGAGAGAACCAGCCTGGCTTCGAGTCTCCCTTACACAGATTCATAACACTCTTGAGTGTGGGTGAACACTCCTGCCACTCTTGTTGGCTCAAGGCGTCCGCCACAGCAGATTGGGTTTGGTCCTCCGACGTGGACGGAGCTTAATCTGTTGGGAGGCACGTTCAACGAACCTGGACAATCTGGTGGAAAAGGCAGGGGTTCCTGTAGACGAACTGGGTGGGATATAGAGAAATATCCGGTGATCTTGACTCGGAGCAAAGAGGTGGTGAATACTCAGCTCGAAGCATTATCTGCCTATTTCAAGGTGGGGTGTGGAAGGAAGGTAGAAGCAAGTGGCACCAGTACAGGCCTCCTGAAGCAGCGACAAGATGAGCCGCATCTGGACACGAGCCACCTAAGCAGACTTATCGTTAAGTGTCCAACTATCCTCTCTCGTCATCCCTATCACATTGCAGAGAGTATCGCCATTCTCCAGTCCTTCACCCCTCCAGGCTCGTCCTCCATTGCGAGCTTTGTGCTTCGTCGTGCCCCTAGCATCTTCAGTTTAAGCAAAGAAAATCTCTTAGCTAAGCTCCAGTTCTTTGTGGAGCTGGTGGGGGAGGAGGCAGCAGGGAGAATGGTGAGGTGCTGGCCGCAGGTTCTGCAACTATTGAAGAAGAACGTGCAAGGCAAGGTGGCGGTATTGGCTGATTTGATTGGGCAAGAGAAAGCCGTGCGGTTGGTGGCACAATCTCCTCGGCTAGTAACTACTAGTGAAGATGTCATGAAGGAATTTTTCAGAGAGCTTGTGCGAGAAGTAGAAGAGGCACTGGAGAGAAGTGGAGATGTGGGAAATGAGACGCAAGGGCTGGGGAAAGGTGACAGAGGTGTTTCCTTGGAAGGGGGGAATAATTCCCGAGCACTAAACTCAGCACAAGTGCCAAGAGATGCAGGCCTCGTCAACTGGTGGTGGATTTGGTTATGAATTTTCCACCGTGTATTACCTGCAGCTGGAAAACGAACCTGAAGCCCAAGGTGGAGTACTTAAAACGGGACATGGGGCTCTCTATAAAGGAGGTGCTTGCCTACCCGCCTTTTGTTGGGTTCAGTTTGGATCGGCGAATCAGACCTCGGCATGTGGCACTGCTTCAAATGGGCTATGAGGTTGTGGCACATGAGATGGCTGTTTGGACGAGTGTTGGAAACAGGAGGAGGGACGTTTTGATGAGAGCTGGAGAACAGAGGAGCAAGCTGGGTTTTGTGTCTGACAAAGTGGAGGGGGTAGAGGAGATTGAACGGGGAGCGGAAGAAGGGCAGAGTGAGCCGTTATTCGGTGTTGTCGTAGGCACTAACGAGCCAGCAAAGAGAGTTGTTACGGAGCGGCACCTTCTGCATTTGGAGGGGTCAAAGAAAAGGGTGTGCTTGCAGCAGTTTCTCCTATGTACAGATGAGCTGTTTGAGGAGAAGTTTGGGGTCAAACTCTAGGGATGCTGCTGATAGGCTTGTTCGGATTCCGGGGTGCCGCGAGCCTCAGAGTCCATGCCTGAGTGAGAGGGTGTGCGCCAATGCCTGATGTCTGTGTGTGTCTCTCCACATTAACCCCTCTCTTTTGAAATCACCATTGCATCAACCACTGTGGGGGGGATGGGGACGGGGAGAGGGGAGTGTTAGCGGAGGGAGGTGATAGCTGATATAATGTTATTGTGACAGGGGCAGCAGGGGGACCTCATCTATGGGCTTTGCTTTTCTCTCCAGTTTTGAGATTTCTACTGGTGCTGGAGGGGAGGAGGGGAGGGGGATTACCAGAACTAGCAGCAGCAGCAGCAGCAGCAGCAGCAGCAGCAGCAGCAGCAGGAGCAGGAGCAGCACGAGGAGGACGAAACTGTGAGTGTCACAGCCTTGTTGCTGGCCGTTTGTTGCTGCCAGATGGGACTGGAGGGGGTGTGGCTGCTACAGCTGCCTCTGCTACAGCTGCCTCTGCTACAGCTGCCTCTGCTACAGCTGCCTCTGCTATGGCTGCCTCTGCTGCAGTTGCCTCTGCTCCAGCTGCTGCGGCCCTCCCCCTGCTGGACCTGCTACAGATGTTCCTGTGGTTGGCAGTGTCACCGTCTGTAGCGGAGGAGCTGCTGTTCAGAGGGCTGCAGCTCACAGCCCTGCAATAGAGGCTCGGTAGGTGAAATGCTTTGCAGGAGGCTTGTAGTGAGGTTTGGCAAGTCTCCACTGCTACCACCTTTCTGGTTTTGATAAGTTCCTCCATTTTGTCGGAGATCTCCTCTTTCTCACCTCACCCCTTGGCTGCTTCCTCCCTTGTCCTCTTACCCTTCTTCTTTCTGCACTTCCCTGCCTGCCTGCAGACTTTGTGTGCATCGGCCTCAGCCACTACCAAGAGAGATTCCTACTCCCACAAGCTGGCTGCCCTCAGTGGCGTATCACCTAGCTGCCGTAGCCTTAGAACGGTGAATTGAATCCACTATAGTAGGCAAACAAAACGAGAGAGCAGGTTCTAGTGTCTAGGCTAGGCTGCTTTATTCCCTACCCAGAGTCACGACCATTTCCATGGCCTTGGGTTGGGTTCGAGTCGCCATGTGCCTTACTGGTTGCTGCAGATTCCCTGCTCCTCGAGGCGCTTGTAGCTCTTCCCAATGTCCCAATTCCCCATGCTACCAACTTCGCGTCATTCCCTTGAAGCTCAACAACCCCTCTGTAAAGTTGCATAACCCCAATCCTACACCTCACTACACCAACTATAGCGTACAACCAAATATATTGTTCTTTACCACTGTATTTGGTGACAGCTGTCGGAGATCTCCTCTTTCTCACCTCACCCCTTGGCTGCTTCCTCCCTTGTCCTCTTACCCTTCTTCTTTCTGCACTTCCCTGCCTGCCTGCAGACTTTGCGTGCCTCGGCCTCAGCCACTACCTGCCCCCTCCTGTGCCCGGTCTCGGGCTGCCCGTGCGCGGGTCACAGGACCCTCTCGCTGAGGCCCTCGTCCATTCACCGCCGCAGCATTGGTCTGATGATCCACCGTCTTTTCCCCCTTGTCGTTCTCCAGCACCAGCACTCCAGACCCTCTCACCTCCTTCACCTTCCATCTCTGCGTTCCTAGCCCCACGTCCAGCGTATCCCTCTTTGCCCTGCGCAGGTACACCTCTTGTCCTTCCATCACCGCTGGTCTGGCCTTCCTGCCACCCTGCTGCTGCCGCTGCTCATACCTGTGTGCGTCCCTCAACTGCGCCGTGTGCAGGTTTTCCAGGGCCGCAGGGAGCATCTCCCGCATGTATCGTGCCCGTGCCTCCGCTAGTGCCACCCACTGCTCTGCTCCTGTGACTTGCACCACATCTGTCAGCACCCTCGGTGCTCCCACTGGCAGGATTGGCTCCTTCCCAAACAGCATGCTATACGGGGAATAGTCTTTCAGGGAGGCCTGCTTCCCAAACCGGTACCCCGCCGCAATCCAGTCCAACTCCTCATCCCAGTCTCTCTTGCGCTTCTCTCCATATGCCCTCAGGTTCCGTTTCAGGGTTTGCACCAGGCGCTCAGTCAACCCATCGCTCTGTGGGTGGTACCTAGATGTCAGCCTGTGTGTCACCCTTGCCTCGTCCAGCAGTGCCTGAAATTCCCCTCTGAATTCCGTCCCCTGATCTGTGAGCACTTCCCCTGGTGCCCCAAACCTGCACAGGACCTGTCCCTTGAATGCCTTTGCCACGTGCCTGGAATCTTTGCTCGGCAATGCACACACCTCTACCCACTTGCTCGCGTGTTCCACCATTAGCAGTATATACCGCTTGCCTCCCCTGCTCAGCGGCAGTTCACCAGCTATGTCGAGAGACCACCTGAACCCTAACCCTCTTATCGGCAGCGACTGCAGCTCCTGCTTCGCCTGTGCTAGGCTGGCCTTGCTCCTCTGACAACCTTCGCATCCGCTGACCCATTCCCTGACCTGCCTTCTCATACCCTCCCACCACCAGCCGGTCTTCAACAGTTCCGTCGTGCGCTCGTGCCCGAAGTGCCCCAGCTTCCTGTGCACCTCCTTAATCACTCCCTCCCTGTCCTGTGGTGCAGGTACCAGCTTCCATCCATCCGCCGTCTGTAACTGCAGCTGTCCCTGGTACCATCGGTAATGGTGCCCCCTTGCCCTGACCCTGTCAGAGACCTGCTCCTCCTCATCAGTTTCTCCCTGAATCCATCGCAGTGCTGCTGGATCTTCCCAAATATCCTTTGGCCCCTTTTGCTTCCCTGCTGCTGCCTCTTCCCCTTGCCTTGCCAGCAACATCAGCGTGTGTACTGGCTCTGCTGCCGGCGGGTTCCTTGAGAGCCCGTCCACGTGCTGCAGAGTCTTTCCCGGCCTGTGACGTATCTTGAAGTCATATTCTTGCAGCGTCACGGCCCAACGCGCGTTCCTCCCTGTCAGCCCTTGGTGGGTCATCAGCCATTGCAGGGGTTGATGGTCTGTGATCAGTGTGAACTTCCTTCCCTGCAGGTATACCCTGAAGTGTTTTACAGCCCACACGGCTGCCAGCCCCTCTCCGTGGTAAGAGCTGTACTTGGCTTCCGCTGGGCTGCAGCTCCTGCTTGCGTATGCCACAACCCTCTCCTCCCCATCTAACTCCTGGCACAGGATTGCCCCCATGCCTTGGCTGCTCCAGTTGGTGTATAGGCAAAAGGGCTTGTCAGTCTTGGGTAGCTGCAGAATTGTTGCTGTCTGCACCGCTTCCATCAGATCTTTCAATGCTGCTTCCTGCTCCATCCCCCATTCCCACTTCCTGTCCTCCTTCAGCAGCCCGTTCAGTGGTGCAGCCCGCTTGCTGAAATTCGGGACGAACCTGCGGTAATAGCTCAGAAATCCCAGTACCGCCCTTAGTCCGCTTCGGTCCTTTGGCTGCTGCAGCCTGCTCAGCACCTCAATCTTCGCCTGCTGGATCCCTAGCTGCCCGCCCCTAACCTCATAGCCCAGGTACTGCACTGTCGCCTCTCCCCACCTACACTTCTTCGGATGGCATGTCAGCCCAGCTGCTGCCAACGCCTTCAGTGTCTGCTCCACGTCTCTCACATGCTCTTCTTCCGTCCGGCTGAAAATTACTACATCATCTATGTAACACGCCGCGCACTCCAGCCCCCTCAGCACGCTGTCCATTACTCTCTGAAAGATGGCAGACGCGTTTCGCAGCCCGAATGGCATGAACAGCCACTCGTATAGGCCATCTGCTCCATGGAACGCTGTCTTCCGCACGTCCTCTTTCCTTATCCTAATCTGGTTGAACCCCTGTCTTAAGTCTAGCGTGCTAAAGACCTCACCTGCCCCCAGCCGGTCAAAGATATCTTCAGCTGTGGGCATTGGGTAGCGGTCAGGCACTGTCACCTTGTTCAGTGCCCGATAATCCCCACACATGCGTCTGCTCAGCACCTCCCCCAGCAGGTCCTTTCGGGCAGCTACTACCGTCGGTGTTGCATACTCTGATTCCGACCTCTGTATCAACCCTGCTTCCATCAGCTCCTTACATTTCTCCTTGCAGACATCCTCATCTCCAGGGGTCATCCTCCGCTTCCTCTGGAATACCGGCTCATCCGTCACCAGCTTCAGCTCCATCTCCTTCACAGTGCACTTCCCCAGCTCCTGCATGGTAAACGCGAAGGCGTGCCTATACCTCGCCAGCACCTCCTGCATTGCCTCTTTTCCTTTCTCACTCATTGCATTCCCCACGACCCATGCGGGCTCTTCCTTGGCTGCCATGCATACCCATGCCCCCACCTTTTTCACCCTTGTCCCCACACTCTCTTCTCCTCCTTCCTCTTCCAGCACCAGCCCTCTCCACATCCGCCTCAGTAACCACTGCATAACTTCTCCGTCCATGGCCTGTCCTAATGCTCTTCTTCTCTCCTTTTCTGTCACCCCTGCTGCCTTGGTGGCCTCCTCTCCATACCCCATTGCTAATTCCCTTTCTAACGCACTTGGCTCCTCCCATCTCTTCGAACGGCAGTCATACACCATGCCTTCTCCTGCCAGCCCGTCTTCCTCTCTGAACCCAGCTGCCCCTTCATACCCCACTAATGTCGGCCACGCCCTGCGCTCTGCCCCCACTTTGTTGCATGGGCATTGTGTCTCATGCCTGCCTTTCCTAACAGGTGCCGCTGTCCTACCGGGCTCTAAAATCTCTCGCACGGTCCTGCTCCAGTCCCTGCGTATTCCATCCAGCTCCTGCTGCAGTTGCTCATCTGTGACCACGTTCTGCCAGTATCGCCGGACACGATGAGCTCGTGCCCCCAGCCTGGCCGCATCACATCTTACCCCCTTCCCCAGCTTCCTTGTCACTAACTCCCGCACTTTCCTGACAGGCTCCCTGCAGTCCCCTTCCAGATCCAGGTGCTCCAGCAGGTATACCACCTTCTCTTGTCCTTCCTTAATCCAGTCTATGATGCACAGCAAGTTCACCAGCAGCGCCCCTCTTGGATCTCCTAATCCCTTTCCTTTCCCTGCCCTTGACACAGCCTGACACTCCCATCCGGCCACCAGCAGGTCCACATGCCCCCAGCTCCTCACCACCTCCCGCGTGATGCTTCTTACATCAGTCACTGTCCCTCGCATTGCCTTCACTATCACTGCTTCTTCTAGTAGCTCGGGGTACTCTTGCTGCAGCTTTCTCGCATGGTGCTCCGCCATCTTCCTCACCTGTTCGTTATTTTCCACGTATACCCATTCCCTCACGGCCACTCCTGCCTTGAGCACTGCTGCCAGCCCTGCTCCTATTCCCCCGAACAGCTCGACCAGCTTTATCGGCTCTTGCCATGCGTTGACTGCTGCTGCTTTTCCCACGATCCCTGCTCTCCCTCTCTCCCTGGTCCCCATCTGCTCGCCCGTGTACGCCCTCTTTGGCTCCTGCTTAGTGAATGACACAGGCAGCTCTCCCGTCTTGCTCCCCCGCTCCCAATACTGCTTCCGAAACTTTACCTTTTCTTTCCACGTGCAGATGGTCATCCCTACTCCCCAAATCAGGTCTGTGCCCAGCAGTACATCAAAATCTTCTGAGTCTGAAATCCCACACTGCAGCCTTATACTAGTCTGCTCCTCCTTCCCCGGCATCAGGACTATCTCCACTGGAGTCTTGGTGCACGGCAGGGACTTAGGCTCACCTCCCTCTGCTGTCATTACTAGCATTCCTCGTTTTATGTGCTGTCCCGGCCCGTTCAGCCCCAGCTTCTCTGCTAACCGCCTCCCCAACATCACACTCTGTGCCCCCGTATCTATGATCGCAGTTCTTGCCACTTCCCCTTAGGGATGAGCAAATGGCGAACTCGAACACGTTTGGGTTCGAGTTCGCTCGAACATCATCTTTTCCCGAACCGAGCACAGTTCGGTTCGGCGAACACTTTGAGCGAAAAATGGTGTTCGCCGTTCGCCTGTGAAGGCTTGTTCGGGCGAACCTCGAACAGTGTTCGTGTTCGTCACGGGCAAATTGCAGCGGCGGCCCGAACACGAACGTGTTCGGGCGAACATCGAACACTGTTCGGCGAACATTTTAAGCCAAAAAAAAATACCTGTTCGGTTCGCCTCGAACACGTTCGAGGCGAACCGAACAGGTGTTCGCCACCTTGCTCATCCCTACTTCCCCTCCCACTGCCACTGTTCCCGCTCCTGCCACCAGCACCGTCGCTTGACTGGCTAGCCGTTCCTTGGGATGCCTGGCTGGCTCTTCTTCCCCTCTACCCTTCTCCTCTGGAGCTCTCTTTGGCCTGCTCCTCTCCCTCACCACTTGCTCTTTTCTTCCATCCCTGCCCCCGCTGCGCAGGCCCAACTCCTCTCGGCTGCGCAACACCATGAAATTGTACTCAAGCGCTGGCTCATCTATCACCTCTGCTTCGTCATCCTCTTCCCTTGCATACAATCCTGCCTCTTTCTCCTTCTTCCCTCCCAGTGCCTGCAGCTGCGCTTGCAATCTCCCTATCTGCCCTTCTATCTCCTCTGGCGTCCTCCTTGGCCCTCCTGTGCGTTGGTAGCAGTCCTTCCCCTTATGCCCCCGCTTCCCACACACCTCGCAGCTGGGTGCATCCGGGCAGTCCCTTCGGCGGTGTCCTGGCTTCCCACAGGTGTCGCAATTCCTGCAATTTCTCATCAGATGCCCTGGCTGCTTGCATCGGTGGCAGGTGCGTGTCTCAGCTCCTCTTTCCTGTCGGCTCTCTTCTCTTCCTCCCGTCTCAGGTATCATTGCTGCAGCCCAAGCAGGATTCTTCCTCTCTGTTGGCCGCGGCAGGTACCCCTCATACTTTCTCTGTGCCAGCTCCACTCTCTCTGCTAGCTCAAACACCTCTTCAGGTGTCGCGTCTGCTCCCAGCTCGTAGACCCGCATTCTCAGTCCCCCTGCCAGTCCCTTGTCCAGCCCATTTAGGAATTTACTAATGACCATACTGCTGTCCGTGCACACCACGTCCTCCGCTAGATTCATCAGCCGGCCGTAGTACGTTAGCAAAGATTCCTCGTCCCTCCTCTTGAACTCTTGAAACTCTTTGATGCGCGCCGCTGTGTGCCCTGGAAACTGCTTTCTCAGCCGGTCCAGAAATAGCACCGTCGGGTCCTCCTCATCTTCATCGGCCCTCCTCAACCACTCTCCCATCTTCATGCGATACAGGGTTTCTGCTTCCCCCCCGAGTGTGTTTGGCAGGCTCAAGAAGAAGTCTATGGGGTCCATCCCGCTTCGATCGCACCGATACTTCACATTGCTGATCTGCATCAGGTAGTTCTTGAGGCTTGGTCCTGTGTTCTCGTTCCCTGTGAAGCGCACCGGCACCTCCACCCGTGGTGCTGCCGTTGCGCCCCATCTCCCCCAATCCCAACTCCCCGAGCCTCCCCGATCTGACAGAGCAGCCCCTCGCTGCTTTCCTTTGTCTCCTCTGCTTCTTGCGCTTGTCCCGTACAGTGCTCGCTCCAGTCCCTCACGAGCTGCCCTGGCCCCACTAGATCCTTCTCCATGCTGCCATAGCCTCCTAGTGCCACTTGGACTCCGACCTTTCCTCTGGTCGTCTTCGCTCTGTCTCCTGCACCTTTCCTGATCCTCCCAACGTCCATTTCCCCGCACAGGTGAACGTTCCTGGCGATGCCACTCTTGCTCCCTCCGCTGCCGACCTCCTCCTTCTGCTCTGGAGCCGTGCGGTGATCGCCTTCCCCTTTCTCGTCCTTCTCTGTTGCACACCCGCTCCCACTCAGGCGGGCTCTGCTGACGTCGCTCCTCATGGTCCAACCTCTCCTCCCGCTGTTCCCGCTCGGCCCACCGACCTTCACCCATCGCCATGCGCCGTCGGCGGTCATATCCTGGTCTCGGCTTAGGCGAGCGGTAGACACCCGCTGACGCTCTCTTTCCCTCTCCCTGCCGTCCCGCAGGTGAGTACTCCTCGTTCCCGTGCTCCTCGTCCTCCCCCCGCACCTTTCCGTGTCGGGCTCGCTCCCTTTCATCCCTCCTCTTGTACCTTTGCCCTCCTCCTTCCCGCGCAACAGGGAAAGCCTGCTCATCGTTGGCGATGTCGCGCTTTCCGCCGCCCCGCGTAGTGGGGAACTCCTCCTCGTCGGCTGCGTCACGCCTTCCGCCACCCCGCGCAGTGGGCGATCCGTCGTCGTCGGCGTTTTCACGCCTTCCGCCGGCCCGCGCAGTGGGCGATCCGTCGTCGTCGGCGTTTTCACACCTTCCGCCGCCCCGCGCAGTGGGCGATCCGTCGTCGTCGGCGTTTTCACGCCTTCCGCCGCCCCGCGCAGTGGGCGATCCGTCGTCGTCGGCGTTTTCACGCCTTCCGCCGGCCCGCGCAGTGGGCGATCCGTCGTCGTCAGCGTTTTCACGCCTTTCGCCGCCCCGCGCAGTGGGCGATCCGTCGTCGTCGGCGTTTTCACGCCTTCCGCCGCCCCGCACAGTGGGCGATCCGTCGTCGTCGGCGTTTTCACGCCTTCCGCCGCCCCGCGCAGTGGGCGATCCGTCGTCGTCGGCGTTTTCACGCCTTCCGCCGCCCCGCGCAGTGGGCGATCCGTCGTCGTCGGCGTTTTCGCGCCTTCCGTCGCCCCGCGCAGTGGGCAATCCGTCGTCGTCGGCGTTGTCACGCCTTCCACCCGTCCCGCGTTGGCCTTCTGCCAGGTTCCACGGGTTGCTGATCGTCGGCCGCCTCCACGGCTCTGACCTGACGCGCAGGTCCTCCCCGCTTTCTTCCCTTCGCACGTCCGTCGGCGTCACCGGATCCGCGCGGTACGCCGCCCGACGTGGCGAGCGCGTCGGCGATCTCCCGCGCTCCCTCGAGCGTCTCCTCCGCGACGGAGATCGTTCCCGCCGTGAGTACGTACGCTGCACATGTTGATCGTGGCAATCCATGTCGCCAGTAAGCTCTCTCTCGTTTTGTGAGAGATTCCTACTCCCACAAGCTGGCTGCCCTCAGTGGCGTATCACCTAGCTGCCGTAGCCTTAGAACGGTGAATTGAATCCACTATAGTAGGCAAACAAAACGAGAGAGCAGGTTCTAGTGTCTAGGCTAGGCTGCTTTATTCCCTACCCAGAGTCACGACCATTTCCATGGCCTTGGGTTGGGTTCGAGTCGCCATGTGCCTTACTGGTTGCTGCAGATTCCCTGCTCCTCGAGGCGCTTGTAGCTCTTCCCAATGTCCCAATTCCCCATGCTACCAACTTCGCGTCATTCCCTTGAAGCTCAACAACCCCTCTGTAAAGTTGCATAACCCCAATCCTACACCTCACTACACCAACTATAGTGTACAACCAAATATATTGTTCTTTACCACTGTATTTGGTGACAATTTCCATAGCCCACACTCCTCGCATCAATTAAATTATTAAAAGTGTACCAGTTCTTTCCGATCTTCACTCACTTGATATTGCCTCTCTTGTATCCTTCTCCTGTTTTCTCCCTGCACTATCCCCTTTCCTGCCCCTTTCCCCCCAGGATGGGCGCCGCCATGCTCTCTGCAGCCCTCTTTGCCCTCTTCCACCTCTCCCTCTCCTCCTTTTCCCCAACATTGCCCTTGGGATTTCCAGTGGCCTGCTTGCTGGCGCGAATGGGCTATGGTTGTGTTGGAGATAGGAATGGTGTTTCGACGAGAGCTGGAGAGGAGAGGAGCCAGCTGGGTACTACTGAGTCTGACAAAGTGGAGGCGATAGATAGGATTGAATGCGGAGCGGAAGAAAGAAAGAGTGAAGGTACGGGTGACAGGCAAGAGCAGCAATGCCAAGGGGAGGATTGTGGCTATGGACTGTTACTTGGGGGTTTCCTAGGGAGTGACAAGCCAGGAGGGAGAGATGTCAAAGAGTAGCAGCTTGTGAATCTGGAAGCGGCCAGGAAATCAGTGTGCTTGCAACAGTTTCTTTGGGGTATAGACAAACAGTTGGAGAAGTTTGGGGTCAAACTGTGAAATCTGAGCTGACATCACTTTGTCTATGCCATCTGAGAGGTCCCTTGAGTCAACACGTAAGGACCTCATCAGGATTTATGTAGAGCAAGAAGCATCAATTAAAGAAGTGTAGGTTTAATATTGTTCGTTCCTCCCGTATGGACCATATGACAGCTAGTGGAGCAGTTATTGGAACTGTACGTTTCTGTGTGATCTACAGATGGTGTCACAATGTATATGCATTTATACAAAAAGAAATTAGGTACAACAAATCGTACGGGTGGTGCACGTAAACATGCGACGGTTGACAATGATTCGGCGGGAACCATTAAAAACACAGATTGGCGACCAGCCTATCACATCAGTTCAATCCAAACGTTTGAGTTTTGAATCAGTTCTGTATTGGCCCAATATACCCTTATCAAGCTGGATCGGGGTTCACTATTTTACATTTCGGTTTTAAATTGCAAGCCTTGTGGTGCGTTCCAAATGCAGGCTAAAAACTCTATCCTTTTTGAAATTGTACAATTAGTATGTTCAGAGGACAAGCCTGTCCAGGTTCAGAGGACACGCCTGATCAGGTTCAGAGGACACGCCTGTCCAGGTTCAGAGGACAAGCCTGATCAGGTTCAGAGGACACGCCTGTCCAGGTTCAGAGGACACGCCTGATCAGGTTCAGAGGACACGCCTGTCCAGGTTCAGAGGACAAGCCTGATCAGGTTCAGAGGACACGCCTGTCCAGGTTCAGAGGACAAGCCTGTCGAGGTAAATATCTAAAGCGTCGATGATCTTCACCAGAAACTTCTTTCGATCCATGCGATACCTGCATGTGGGCAGATTGGAGGAGGAACCAGATTGGAGGAGGAACCAGATTGGAGGAGGAACCAGATTGGAGGTGGAACCAGATTGGAGGTGGAACCAGATTGGAGGTGGAACCAGATTGGAGGTGGAACCAGATTGGAGGTGGAACCGGATTGGAGGTGGAACCGGATTGGAGGTGGAACCAGATTGGAGGTGGAACCAGATTGGAGGTGGAACCAGATTGGAGGAGGAACCAGATTGGAGGTGGAACCAGATTGGAGGTGGAACCAGATTGGAGGTGGAACCAGATTGGAGGTGGAACCAGATTGGAGGTGGAACCAGATTGGAGGTGGAACCAGATTGGAGGTGGAACCAGATTGGAGGTGGAACCAGATTGGAGGTGGAACCAGATTGGAGGTGGAACCAGATTGGAGGAGGAACCAGATTGGAGGTGGAACCAGATTGGAGGTGGAACCAGATTGGAGGTGGAACCAGATTGGAGGTGGAACCAGATTGGAGGAGGAACCAGATTGGAGGTGGAACCAGATTGGAGGTGGAACCAGATTGGAGGTGGAACCAGATTGGAGGTGGAACCAGATTGGAGGTGGAACCACCACGGTAGCAACAATGAGTGGGAAAAGGAAGGAAAGCATAAAATGGTGCAGATGGTTCATGTTATGTACAGTTGCACGAATGCAACAGTGCCAAGCATCGGAGCACTTGGGAGCATTGAATGTGAGAGTACATACTTGATAGCAGCCCACCAGCGTGCTGACTTGTCCTCTGTTCCCTCCGACTCTGCTCACAACAGCCCACGAGGCAGGAGGGACGAGGCAAGCGGGCGAGAACGGATGGGAGAGCAGTGAGCTGAGAGCAGTGAGCTGAGAGCAGTGAGCTGAGAGCAGTGAGCTGAGAGCAGTGAGCTGAGAGCAGTGAGCTGAGAGCAGCGAGCTGAGAGCAGTGAGCTGAGAGCAGTGAGCTGAGAGCAGTGAGCTGAGAGCAGTGAGCTGAGAGCAGCGAGCTGAGAGCAGTGAGCTGAGAGCAGCGAGCTGAGAGCAGTGAGCTGAGAGCAGTGAGCTGAGAGCAGTGAGCTGAGAGCAGTGAGCTGAGAGCAGTGAGCTGAGAGCAGTGAGCTGAGAGCAGTGAGCTGAGAGCAGTGAGCTGAGAGCAGTGAGCTGTTAGCATGGAGCTGATAGCAGGCCACCACCGCCACCTTGCAGACGTGTTCTCTGTACCTCTGATTTACCTCAAAGTGAGCCATGAGAAGGTGAGAGCGATGGAGGACGGAAGGATGCTGGAAGGGGAGGCTGAAGGGAGAAGTGCACTGTGTGACTACACCTAGAAGCGCTGAAACAGCAGTTCCGTGTATGTAACACCGAATGGATCTACTGGCACCATCCCCCTCCCCACTTCGTAGTCATTCATGGCACCCACTTTTGAGGCCGCCTCACTGCTGAGGCAACTCAAGAATCGCCTCACTCTGAGGCAACTCAAGAATCGCCTCACTCTGAGGCGGCTCAAAACCCACCTCGTAGTCATTCACAGCCTTCTGACCCATGACCTCCCTGCGACTGCTTAACCCGCCATGCAGCAAACCCCTTTCGTGTCTCTCGTGGATAACTATTCGGACTATTCTATAAGAAATTAAGCTTTTATCCTAACTCACCCTCAAAGCTTTCCTTTCTTCGCAACATTTGTGGGAACGCTCCCAGCTGTTCCCGGCACTGTCAGTTGCTGCCGACCCTTGTGCTTCACTGCCAGGCTACACTATAACAAAAAGGCTTCTCCGAGCCTGCGATGTGTGAAGCAAAGCAACTCAACTCACCCAGAACAGCTTCATCCTCCTCCAGGGTGGTGGGGAACGCCCCCAGCTGCTCCTGGCACTGCTGGTTTCGCTGGAAGGCTACCTAAAGAAAAAAAGGCTTCCTTCCTCCTCGCCCAACTCACCCAGCACTGCTTCATCCTGCTGCAGCGTTGTGGGGAACGCCCCCAGCTGCTCCCAGCATCGCTGCTGCAGCCAGCGCACGGCTTGCAGCTCCTCCGAGGGGACAGCTGGCACGTCGCCATTGGTCCACGTGGGCAGGCAGCGTAGCGCCGCCACGAGCGCCCCGTCCACAAAGGGGTCCGGAGGAGAGTCGCCGGCTGGTGGTTGGGGAGTGAGAGAGGAGTATGGTGGGGGCGATGATTGGGGGGTGAGAGAGGAGCATGGTGGGGGCGATGATTGGGGGGTGCAAGCGAGGGAGCAGGCAACACAGTGCCTGCACCAGCGCCACGTCCACAAAGGGGCTGCGCGGAGAGGAGAGTCACCCACCCCTTTCTGAGAGCAGCTGTGCGGCGTGGTAACACGCTCAACTGCAACCAACCAGCTTGTGGTGGAGGCGACGGAGGGAAAAGAGTGGGAGAGGCTGGAGCATGGCATGAATCACTTTCTCCGCACTGATGTTGCCTATTGTCCCTTGGAACGAAAACCACAAACGGATTTTCGGTCATGTGAGTGGCATCATGGTATCGAATGTTCTCGGCACTGAAGATTTCTGTCCCTTGCGGTTGGAGTCACATTATAGGCACTTACTGTCATACATACGGCTACAGCCTTTTACAAGCACACTCAGTTATGGTTATAGTGACTTACGGTTATAGTGACTTACGGTTATAGTGACTTACGGTTATAGTGACTTACGGTTATAGTGACTTACGGTTATAGTCATAGTCATCATCGGTGGCTATGAGGTCAAAAGCCGAGAGGAAGCTGTCCCGGTGAATGTGGTGTGACGGAGGGGTGAAGGGGGCGGTGGAGGTGGAGGGAGAGGAGGAGGTGAGAGATGGTGGTGCAGCAGGTGTAGCATGGGCGAGAGTTACTTGCTCCCAAGGGTTCTGAAACGGGAAGAGTTGACGGGATGATGGCACGAGCCAAGAGGACAAGTTGGGTGACAGCCAGGACAGCAAAAAGTGTATCTGAGGTGGTGGCCTGCTCCCAAGGGCTCTGAAGGCGGGAAGATTGATTGGACGGTGGCATGAGAGAAGAGAAGGAAGGGTGGGCGAAAGGACAGACAAGTGAGGGTGCATCTGGTGAGTTTCACCTGAAAGAATCAGCTGCCCGCGGAAATTCTCAGGGCTGGTCAAAGCAAAAGAGGGTGGCATGACGGCTTGAGAGAAATGATGCATTCACATAACAGTAAAACCGGGTAATAAGGAATTGTTGCAGAGGTGAGAAGCGTGAGGTTAGAAGCCAGCAAAACAAGAGGTGACAGGCCAAGAATGCAGTGACAGATGGAAGCATGCAGGCACGGGCACGGGCACGCACGTGAGTGATGGGCACGCACGTGAGTGATGGGCACGCACGTGAGTGATGGAGAAGCCGAAGGAGCGCATGAGAGCGCGGTTGTCTGCCTTGGGCACGTATGATATGGTCAGCTGCTCGCACACCGGGACGCAGGGCGGGCGACAGGCGGGCAGACGGGAAAGTAGTGGGCGCGCAGGGGGGCAGGTGGGGCGGAGTGGGCAGGCAGAGGATGAGGGACGGGGATTGAGGACGGGCGACAGAGATGAAGAGGACGGATTCGAGGCATAGAACCGCGGGGGCACAGCTGGTTTTGTGGAGGCACGGCTGGTTTTGTGGAGGCACAGGTGGTTTTGTGAGCCTAAACGGGAACATGGCTGTGCGTCAGCATGCACTATCTGCCCTGCATCCATGCGAATCGCCGACAACTCCCTCCACAACTGCCAGCAATTGCCTCAACTGCCAGCAATTTCCTCAACTGCCAGCACTTGCCTCAACTGCCAGCAATTGCCTCAACTGCCAGCAATTGCCTCAACTGCCAGCAATTGCCTCAACTGCCAGCAATTGCCTCAACTGCCAGCAATTGCCTCAACTGCCAGCAATTGCCTCAACTGCCAGCAATTGCCTCAACTGCCAGCACTTGCCTCAACTGCCAGCACTTGCCACAACTGCCAGCAATTGCCTCAACTGCCAGCAATTGCCTCAACTGCCAGCAATTGCCTCAACTGCCAGCACTTGCCTCAACTGCCAGCACTTGCCTCAACTGCCAGCAATTGCCTCAACTGCCAGCAATTGCCTCAACTGCCAGCACTTGCCTCAACTGCCAGCAATTGCCTCAACTGCCAGCAATTGCCTCAACTGCCAGCACTTGCCTCAACTGCCAGCACTTGCCACAACTGCCAGCAATTGCCTCAACTGCCAGCAATTGCCTCAACTGCCAGCAATTGCCTCAACTGCCAGCACTTGCCTCAACTGCCAGCACTTGCCACAACTGCCAGCAATTGCCTCAACTGCCAGCAATTGCCTCAACTGCCAGCAATTGCCTCAACTGCCAGCACTTGCCTCAACTGCCAGCACTTGCCTCAACTGCCAGCACTTGCCTCAACTGCCAGCACTTGCCACAACTGCCAGCAATTGCCTCAACTGCCAGCAATTGCCTCAACTGCCAGCAATTGCCTCAACTGCCAGCAATTGCCTCAACTGCCAGCACTTGCCTCAACTGCCAGCACTTGCCTCAACTGCCAGCACTTGCCTCAACTGCCAGCACTTGCCTCAACTGCCAGCACTTGCCTCAACTGCCAGCACTTGCCTCAACTGCCAGCACTTGCCTCAACTGCCAGCACTTGCCACAACTGCCAGCAATTGCCTCAACTGCCAGCAATTGCCTCAACTGCCAGCAATTGCCTCAACTGCCAGCAATTGCCTCAACTGCCAGCACTTGCCTCAACTGCCAGCACTTGCCTCAACTGCCAGCACTTGCCTCAACTGCCAGCACTTGCCTCAACTGCCAGCACTTGCCTCAACTGCCAGCACTTGCCTCAACTGCCAGCACTTGCCTCAACTGCCAGCACTTGCCTCAACTGCCAGCACTTGCCTCAACTGCCAGCACTTGCCTCAACTGCCAGCACTTGCCTCAACTGCCAGCACTTGCCTCAACTGCCAGCACTTGCCACAACTGCCAGCAATTGCCTCAACTGCCAGCAATTGCCTCAACTGCCAGCAATTGCCTCAACTGCCAGCAATTGCCTCAACTGCCAGCAATTGCCTCAACTGCCAGCACTTGCCTCAACTGCCAGCACTTGCCTCAACTGCCAGCACTTGCCTCAACTGCCAGCACTTGCCTCAACTGCCAGCAATTGCCTCAACTGCCAGCAATTGCCTCAACTGCCAGCACTTGCCTCAACTGCCAGCAATTGCCTCAACTGCCAGCAATTGCCTCAACTGCCAGCAATTGCCTCAACTGCCAGCAATTGCCTCAACTGCCAGCACTTGCCTCAACTGCCAGCAATTGCCTCAACTGCCAGCAATTGCCTCAACTGCCAACAATTGCCTCAACTGCCAGCACTTGCCTCAACTGCCAGCACTTGCCACAACTGCCAGCAATTGCCTCAACTGCCAGCAATTGCCTCAACTGCCAGCAATTGCCTCAACTGCCAGCAATTGCCTCAACTGCCAGCAATTGCCTCAACTGCCAGCACTTGCCTCAACTGCCAGCACTTGCCTCAACTGCCAGCACTTGCCTCAACTGCCAGCACTTGCCTCAACTGCCAGCACTTGCCTCAACTGCCAGCACTTGCCTCAACTGCCAGCACTTGCCTCAACTGCCAGCACTTGCCTCAACTGCCAGCACTTGCCTCAACTGCAAGCACTTGCCACAACTGCCAGCAATTGCCTCAACTGCCAGCAATTGCCTCAACTGCCAGCAATTGCCTCAACTGCCAGCAATTGCCTCAACTGCCAGCACTTGCCTCAACTGCCAGCACTTGCCTCAACTGCCAGCACTTGCCTCAACTGCCAGCACTTGCCTCAACTGCCAGCACTTGCCTCAACTGCCAGCACTTGCCTCAACTGCCAGCACTTGCCTCAACTGCCAGCACTTGCCTCAACTGCCAGCACTTTCCTCAACGCATTGCCAAAAGCCTCTCCCACGCACAGCCCCACAAACCCACCTCCGTGCCACCTCGCACCATCTACCCTGCATCCACACTCACTTCCAGCCACCACTTGCTCATCGTCGCTACACCCACACAACCCACCTCACTGCCGGCCCGGCGCGCACTATCCTATCCGCGCCGTCCACACGCTTGCACACCACACCACCTGACACAACGCATCTCCCTGCCACACATTCACAGCCCCACACACCCACCTCAGTGCACACAATCTCCCCTGCGTCTACGCGCACTTCCATCACCCACCTCATCGCCATCACTCACCAAACCTCCTTCGGCTCCCTACAGTGTCATGCCAGCACTCTCACTGCCCCACTGCCCCACTGCCCCACTGCCCCACACCCCCGGTGGCCCCATGGCGCACCTCAGTGCCAGCACGCACGATGTGGCCGGCATCCACGCGCACTTCCATGACGCGGTCGCTCTTGCGCCAGTGCAGCGAGCACAGCGGGCTGAACGAATGGTTCAGCATGTCTGCACGGCAACGCACAAGGAGAGAGGGGGTCAAGAGAGTGGTTTGAGAGGGGGGCAAGAGTGTGGTTCGAGCATGGCAACACACAGTAGCACGGGTATCGCAAGTCGTCTTGCGCCAGTGCAGCCAGCACATCGGGCTGAACGAGTGGTTCAGTGTTTCTGTGGCATGTGTGTGGCATGTGTGCGGCATGTGTGTGGCATGTGTGTGGCATGTGTGTGGCATGTGTGTGGCATGTGTGCGGCATGTGTGCGGCATGTGTGTGGCATGTGCGTGGCATGTGTGTCGCACGTGTGTGGCATGTGCGTGGCATGTGTGTGGCATGTGTGTGGCATGTGTGTGGCATGTGCGTGGCATGTGCGTGGCATGTGCGTGGCATGTGCGTGGCATGTGCGTGGCATGTGCGTGGCATGTGCGTGGCATGTGCGTGGCATGTGCGTGGCATGTGCGTGGCATGTGCGTGGCATGTGCGTGGCATGTGCGTGGCATGTGCGTGGCATGTGCGTGGCATGTGCGTGGCATGTGCGTGGCATGTGCGTGGCATGTGCGTGGCATGTGCGTGGCATGTGCGTGGCATGTGCGTGGCATGTGCGTGGCATGTGCGTGGCATGTGCGTGGCATGTGCGTGGCATGTGCGTGGCATGTGCGTGGCATGTGCGTGGCATGTGTGTGGCATGTGCGTGGCATGTGCGTGGCATGTGTGTGGGTGTGGCATGTGCGTGGCATGTGCGTGGCATGTGCGTGGCATGTGTGTGGCATGTGCGTGGCATGTGCGTGGCATGTGTGTGGCATGTGCGTGGCATGTGTGTGGCATGTGCGTGGCATGTGTGTGGCATGTGCGTGGCATGTGTGTGGCATGTGCGTGGCATGTGCGTGGCATGTGCGTGGCATGTGTGTGGCATGTGCGTGGCATGTGCGTGGCATGTGTGTGGCATGTGCGTGGCATGTGTGTGGCATGTGCGTGGCATGTGTGTGGCATGTGCGTGGCATGTGTGTGGCATGTGCGTGGCATGTGTGTGGCATGTGTGTGGCATGTGTGTGGCATGTGCGTGGCTTAACGTGTGAGTCGAGCACGCCATTCAGCATGTGTGGGGCAGCACGCACAGCAAGGGGCAAAGGAGTGGATCGAGCACGTTTGGTCAGAAGCGAGCGGATAGCGGAAGGGCAGCAGCAGGATGAGAGTAAGAGCATGAGCAAGGAAAGGGAGGAAGGTGGAACGCAGAGGAACAGGACAGCCCAGCCCACCAGCATAAGGAAGAAGCATGTGCGAGTCGGTCTTAACAGTGCCCATGGGTGTGTGGGTGTGGGTGTGGGTGTGGGTGTGGGTGGGTGTGGGTGTGTGTGTGTGTGTGTGTGTGTGTGTGTGTGTGTGTGTGGGTGTGGGTGTGGGTGTGTGTGTGTGTGTGTGTGTGTGTGTGTGTGTGTGTGTGTGTGTGTGTGTGTGTGTGTGTGTGTGTGTGTGTGTGTGTGTGGGTGGGGGTGGGGGTGGGGGTGGGTGGGTGTGTGTGTGTGTGTGTGTGTGTGTGTGTGTGTGTGTGTGTGTGTGTGGGTGGGTGGGTGTGGGTGTGGGTGTGGGTGTGGGTGTGGGTGTGGGTGGGTGGGTGGGTGGGGGTGTGGGTGTGGGTGGGTGGGTGGGTGTGTGTGTGTGTGTGTGTGTGTGTGTGTGTGTGTGTGTGTGTGTGTGTGTGTGTGTGTGTGTGTGTGTGTGTGTGTGTGTGTGTGTGTGTGTGTGTGTGTGTGTGTGTGTGTGTGTGTGTGTGTGTGTGTGTGTGTGTGTGTGTGTGTGTGTGTGTGTGTGTGTGTGTGTGTGTGTGTGTGTGTGTGTGTGTGTGTGTGTGTGTGTGTGTGTGTGTGTGTGTGTGTGTGTGTGTGTGTGTGTGTGTGTGTGTGTGTGTGTGTGTGTGTGTGTGTGTGTGTGTGTGTGTGTGTGTGTGTGTGTGTGTGTGTGTGTGTGTGTGTGTGTGTGTGTGTGTGTGTGTGTGTGTGTGTGTGTGTGTGTGTGTGTGTGTGTGTGTGTGTGTGTGTGTGTGTGTGTGTGTGTGTGTGTGTGTGTGTGTGTGTGTGTGTGTGTGTGTGTGTGTGTGTGTGTGTGTGTGTGTGTGTGTGTGTGTGTGTGTGTGTCTCACCGCACCCCCCCTCTGCTCTGCATCTCTGAGTCAACTCAGCACATTGATCCTACCAGCATACGGCAGCAGCATGTGCGTGTGGTTCATGACCATGCCCATGGGTGTGTGCCTCACGCAGCCTCTGCTCTGCTCGGCACTTCTCAGTTGAGCCAACACATTGATCCTACCAGCATAGGCCAACAGCATGTAAGGCTGACTGGGAGGGGGAAGAGGACAGCCCACCAGCGTAGGACAGCAGCATGTGCGAGTCCGTCTTGAGAGTGCCCATGGGAGTATGTGTGGCTCGAGGTCACCCATCTGTATCGCACTACTGATTTGCACCTCTCAACACATTTAGCTTACCAGCATATGGCAGCAGCATGTGTGTGTCGGTCTTGACGGTGCCCATGGGAGTGTGCCTCACCCCCCCTCGGCTCTGCACCTTTGAGTCGACTCAACACTCAGCCTACCAGAGTGGAGAAGAGAAAGGAGGTACCAGCGTAGGGCAGCAGCATGTGCGTGTCGGTCTTGACGGTGCCCATGGGAGTGTGCCTCACCCCCCCTCGGCTCTGCACTATGCCCACAGCCCACAGCATGTCCGCCTCGCTGGGTGCCAGCCGCTGCAGCTGATGCGGTGATGAATCCGACTGGTGGTGTGGAGGGGTGGAGTGCGGCAGAGAGGGGTGCAAGGGTGAGAGGCTGAGGAGTGAGGGAGTGAGGGAGAGAGAGATTTAGGGATGGCAACAGATGATGGGGTCAGGGTCTGATGGCGTGAGGGATGCGTTTGCTGCCGTCAATCACCATTCTCTTTTCTAACGCCACCACCGAAGCCATGCTTGCTTAACTCCAGTACCGTAAACACCATAACCCCTGCCACACCCCCAACTCTACCCCACATGTATCCCACAAATACTCTCAACATACCCCACATACACTGCCCACACACCCTCCACACACGTACCCCCCAGTGCGCTCCACACACATACCCCCCAGTGCGCGCCACACACGTACCCCCCAGTCCGCTCCACACACATACCCCCCAGTGCGCTCCACACACATACCCCCCAGTGTGATCGCCAGAATGCCTTCACTCGCTGCTGCTGCTGCCGTGCCTCCTCTGCCAGCCCCTCGTCCTGCAGCGCTGCCAGCTCCTCCTGTGCCGCACGGCAGGGGGGGTGCAGGTGGGTTGTGCACGTGGGGGATGAAGGTGGGGGATGCAGGTGGGTTGTGCACGCATATTTATCAGTTTTTTGTAAGTTACGCAAGCACCCACGCATGTACTTGTGTTTTTCTTTCACTGCCATGTCATGTCATGTCATCCAATTGCCTCCTCTACCAGCCCCTCGTCCTACAGCGGCAGGTGGTGGCCTGTTATAGCGCATAGGCAAGCAGTGGTTGTTCTTCGTGGCAAGCCAACAAGCAAGAGGTTACCTCTGAAGAGAGAAGAGGGAACGGGTGGTCGAACAGGAGAATGGCACACTCGGTGATGAGGTGCGGTGACTAGCAGACACAACTTGTAGAATGGCTGTCACATGTGAGTAGCTGTCACATGTGAGTAGCTGTCA
This sequence comes from Closterium sp. NIES-65, assembly GCA_948144175.1. Taxonomy (NCBI): domain Eukaryota; kingdom Viridiplantae; phylum Streptophyta; class Zygnematophyceae; order Desmidiales; family Closteriaceae; genus Closterium; species Closterium sp. NIES-65. The sequence continues at coordinate 153,065 of CANXME010002221.1, forward strand.
CATGTGAGTAGCTGTCACATGTGAGCGTGCTGGTAGCTATGACGTGTGAGCTTGCTAGGAGGCTTCGAGACGTCAAATGGTATCATACCTGTGAGGAGAGTAGCAGCGAGGGGCAGTCCAGCGGCGAGGGCAGGAAGTCAGCATATTCCGTGAGGAAGTGCGGCCGCTTGGACCCGTACGCGTCCTCCCGCCCACGCGAGGCCGGTGAGGAGTTCAGCGCTAGGAGCAGCAGACAGGCCAGTCGGAGGTCCCAGTTGGCCTGGAAAGGGGAGGTGGATGGGATCATGGGAGTGTGCGAGAGAGTTTCTGAAGCGCCTAAGAGATTGTTGGCGTCCTTCCGGCCACGAAAGCAGGTGAGGAGTTGAGTGCCAGGAGCAGCAGACAGGTCAGATAGGTCCCAGTTGGCCTGAAACGGGAGGTAAGAGTGTGCGAGCGAGTTTCTGAGGCGCCTGAATGATCGTTGGCGCGGTCCCGGCCATAAGGAGGTCCCAGGTGGGCATGAGACGCGGGTGAGGAGTGCTGTGCGCGGAGGAGAAGGCAGGCTAGTAGGCAGTCCCAGTTGGGGTGGGAGGGGAAGAGGGGGAGTGCGGGAGAGAACAACATCATGGCAGAGTCGGGGAAGGGGAAAGAGTGAATGAGTGTAGGGCGGGAAGTCGCCAGTTTAAACTCCCATGCCTGCCTGGCCTCGTCGGGCCAGTCCTGGTCAGTCAATCGATCCGGTAGGGTCAGGTTAGTTTGGTCTGGTTCGGACGAGGTCAGATCAGGTCGGGCCGGGTCGGGTCGAATGAAGTCGGGTGGGTGGGATGACTCATCCCTTGGCAGCTGCCAGGCAAGCCAATGCGAGCATTCAACTTGTTGACTTCTCACCTCCCCCTCAGCAGCGGCAGTAACGGCAAAGACAGGGTGCTCCATTGGTGCGACTTTTGAGAATTCTCAAGAGTCGCACCAACATAGCCGGCAATTACGGCAAAGACAGGGGCACAACAATGTGCTGGTGGAACATCGAGGGGGCCTCTCGACACGCTCAGGCTCAGCATGTTGAGCTCACTTTTGAGAACCCTCAACAGGGGTCTCTCGACGACGACACAACATGCTCAGCATGTGTTCTTTGAGCATTCTCCAAGAACGCGCTCAGCTCAGCATGAGAGGCAGGACGGGAGGAAGAAGGCACCCGCCCCGCAGCCCAACCCCCCCCAACTCCTCCCTCCCCCATGACCACCAGCACAACCCCACACTAATCTCATCTCACCTCCCCCTCAGCAGCAGATATCACGTCGAAGACAGGGTGCCCCATGGGGACGATGTCCGGGTGGAACATCCAGGGGGGGTCCCTCGACACGCTCAGCATGAGCGGCAGCGGCACCTCCATCACCACGCGCGCGCCCCCGCGGCTGTCGATGTCCCTTGCGGCGTACACCCCCACGCCCGCCAGGTCGCCCTCCCCCTGCAGCCCGTGCGCGGGCTCGCGGAACTCCACCCCGTACGCGCCCATGCCGCGCCGGTTGCCCATGTAGTAGAAGTAGGGCTCCAGGGACACGCGCTGCTGACAGGGTGGGGGGGGAGAATAGGAGGGGAAGCGGGGGTGTGTGGGGAGGGGGAGTGCGCGGGGCAGAAGGCATGCCGCGCCGGTTGCCCATGTAGTAGAAGTAGGGCTCCAGAGGAAGGCGCTGGGGGAGGGATGGGGAAGGGGGAGGGGCGTGGGGAGGGGTAGGGGGGAGGGAGAGGGGGAGGGAGAGGGGGGGGGGAGAGGGGAGGAGCGGAAGTGAGTGGGAACGTTGAGGGTAGTGGAAATACGGCTGCAGGGAGGTGCGCTGGGTACCGAAGAGGGGGGAAAAGGGGGGGAGGAGAGGATGGGGCATAAATGGAAAATATATACGAGAGGGGAGAAGGGAGAGGGGAGGGGGGAGGGGAGGGGGAGGAAATGGGGGCGGAGTGGTAGGGGAAGAGGTTGCGAGGAGGGTATGGTGCGCCGCTCAGTTTTGCTGCCAAGCGCGAAGAGCGAGCACGGAGGACATGGTCTGGCGATAAAATGCGCGTTTGGAGCTGCGACAAAAGATATTCGTCGCAATGTGTCGCACGGTTACCTCATCTGATGAGCTGGTGGAAGGAGGCGGGAAATCGGCGGAAGCGGCGGAGTCGGCGACGCGTGCGACGGTTTGAAAGCCTTTCGCGAAACCCTTTCGCGAAGGTACCGTCGCGTGCAAAAAACAATGCGGCAATCGCAGTAGATCGTGTGGTGAGAGTACTCTGATCGGCCGTGCGTGCAGCGAGGAACCGAGCGAGGCCATGGCGATAATCTTGAGGATGATGAGTGCAGCAACGGACCAATACAGGTGCGATGAAAGATGTTGATACACAATAAGCGAGACGCGGTATACTTCATAAAAGAGTTCCGCAGTCTGGTAGATTCTAACCTATCTAGCTATATATACACACACACACATATATATATATATATACACACACACACACACACACACACACACACACATACACACACACACACACACACACACACACACACACACTGAAGGTACATTTTCAAAAAAACAAAAAAACAAGAGGCGACAAAGTCGTCGTAGGGTTGCGAAGCGTATGCATATTCGCGCAATCTATTTGATTTTTTTTTGTTGCTAATTACATAGAGTGTACAAATAGTGTGATTTTGTGTGGAAAATAGAAACAAAAGTTTTTAAAACATAATGCTTTCTGTCACAATCAAATTTCGATCCGCATACCTTCCGAATACCGCGATATTGCAGATGACTAAACTAACGAACTGCTTTACGGTAACGGTTTGATTTTTGACATAAGCAAAATTCTTGGATTCTCGAAGAAAACCGAAGTTAATGTCAGATTTATATGACATAGCTACTGTAGGCTGTAATGGGGTAGCAAATATGGGGTACAGCTTTCTAGGGTTTGTACTTGTACCCAACTTTCCCTTAGTCATTTCATTCCTCGTATTTTCACATGGTATAGAGTGGGTTCCCTCGTGGGAACGCTTCCTAGGGCCCACCCAATCGATTTTTTTTTTCCTGCCCGGAACGCGCTTCGCTCCTGCCCGAGTCGCGCCCCGCGTGCCCTCCCTACCGTCGCGCCATCTCTAGGCCCCTTACGACCCCTTCGCGTCGCCCTTAGCGGCCCCTCTGACGGCCCTTCCAGCCGCCCTTACGGCCCCTCGCGCCGCCCTTACGGCCCCTCGTGCCGCCCTTACGGCCCCTCGTGCCGCCCTTACGGCCCCCCCTACGGCTCGTCGCTGCCCTTCGCGGCCCCTCGCACCACCCTTCACGACCCGTCGCCGCCCTTCGCGCCCCCCCCCCCCCCCCCCTCGCGGCCTCTTCACGGCCGGTCGCCGCCCTCCGCGGCCCCTCGTGCCGCCCTTCACGGCTCGTCCGCCGCACTTCGCGGCCTCTCTCGGCCCGCCGTCCCGCCTCTGCAGCAGCAGCAGCCGCAGTCGCTACAGCGGCCGCGGCCGCCGTCCCCGCAGCAGCAGCAGCCGCCGCCCCTGCAGCAGCACCCGCCGCCCTTGCAGCAGCGGCCACTGCCGTCCCTTGAGCAGCAGTCGCCGCTGCCCCTGCAGCAGCCGCCGCTGCCCCTGCAGCAGCCGAGCCGCCCGAGCCGCCGAGCCGCCGTTGCCACCGAGCCGCCGTTGCCACCGAGCCGCCCGAGCCGCCGTTGCCGCCGAGCCGCCCGAGCCGCCGTTGCCGCCGAGCCGCCCGAGACGCCGTTGCTGCTGAGTTGCTGGTACTCCCGAGCCACCGAGCCGCCCTGTCCGCTACATCCTGTCACTATGGTCGCGGCCCCGTTCCTACTAGCGAGCCTCGGTCCTTCTCGCCTGCCCGGTAAGAGCAGCACCTCTGCCACTGCACTGCCCTTAGCCTGCTGCTCGCGCTGCTAGTCTACTGCTGTCATGGCTACCCCTAGTGTCCTCGCTTTTGACGCTGAGGGCCGGGCCATTGACTTTGACGTCTGGGTAGATGACCTGCAGCTTTTCCTACAGTGCGATAGGGCAGATGGTCTCTCCCTCTTTAACCTCACTTCTGGTGCCTCTCCTGCCCCTGCTGCTGATGCTGACGCCACTGTTCGCTCACAGTGGGCCACACGCGATGCTGCTGCACGTCTTGTTGTGCGTCGCCACTTGCCTACCTCTGAGCGTGCGCACTTAAGCCAGTACAAGAGTGCTAAGACCTTGTACGATGCTGTAGTTGCACGCTACTCTTCCCCTGCCACTGCTGCTCTTAGCCGCCTCATCCTGCCGTACCTCTTCCCTAACCTCGCAGCTTTTCCCACAGTCGCTGACCTCATTACGCACCTTCGCACCAGTGACATCCGCCAAGAACCCCCCCCCTATGTACATCACCCTCTACTACATAGTCACCCGCCTCCCTGACACCCTTCGCCCGGTCAGGGACCACTTTCTCTCTGTTTGCCCCACCACCCTCACCGTTGACCTCCTCGAGGAACGCCTCCTAGCAATGGAGAAGAGCATAGTCGCTGTAGGAGCCTCTCGTGGTGACCCTCACGCCCCTGTCTTTGAGGGGTGCCCCCCCTCTCCTCTCTTGCCCTCTGTTGCCTCTGCTGCTGCGGCCGACCTCGTTGGTCTTGAGTCGGTCGGTGCGGCGTCTACCCCTAGCGGGAGACGCCGCCCTGGCAAGGGCAAGGGGGGCAGGGGCGCTGGAGGAGCTAGCGGGGGCGGTGGAGGCGGCGGTGGAGGCGGCGGAGGGGGTGGGGGTGGTGGCGGGAGTGGAGGTGGCGGCAGTGGAGGCGGAGGCGGCGGCGGCGGTGGCGGTGGGAGCGGAGGTGGTGGAGGTGGCGGCGGTGGACGAGGCGGCGGCGGAGGAGGTGGAGCTGGTCGAGGTGGTGCTGTGCAGAGGGTTGGCTCTGGTGGTGGTCAGCGCCAGCAGCAGCAGCAGCAGCAGCGCACTCGTGAGATCCCCCCCCCCCCTTAGCAGCTTCGTGAGTGGTACGCTGCACGCCAGCGAGGTGGGAGTACTGGTCCGTGCACCTACGTCCTACGCACCGGCGACCGCGCGGGTGAGCAGTGCGGGGGTGTGCACTCTACCCAGCGCTGCTTTGGCCGCCTGACGGACACTTGGCGTCACTAGTTCCCTGAGGCCACTGAGATCCCTCGCTGGGGCGAGCTGTCTAGGGCGGGAGTAGCTATCTTTGACCTTGATTTTGATGCTATTCTTGCTGCCATGTATGCTGTGACTATTAGTGATGAGGGTGACTGTTACTGGTGTTTTCTGCCCGACCCGGGCATCGGGACTGCTGCTCTAGGTACTGGTGAGGCTGCTGCTCTAGGTGCTAGCGAGACTGCTGCTCTAGGTGCTAGTGCGTCTGCTTCCTCAGGTACTGGTGAGTCTACTCTCTCAGGTACTGCGTCGGCTTTGGCCACCCACACCTTCAACCTTGACTCGGGGGCTTCTCGCTCCTACTTTCGAGACCGCACCACACTTACGCCGCTTGGTCGGCCCGTTGCAGTCTCTCTGGCAGACCCCTCTGGGGGCCCTGTCCTTGCTCACTTCTCCACTGTCCTCCCGTGTCCGGCGGCCCCCTCTGGCACCCTGTCTGGTCTTTACCTCCCCTCGTTCTCTATGAACTTGGTGAGTGGTGCTGACCTACAGGATGCGGGGGTTCACCAGTTCACTCCTGCGAGCCAGCGGGTGACCCACTGCACGGACGCTCGGACGGGTCTGCACTTGGCCACGTTTACACGTCGGCCGGGGTTGAGCCTGTACACACTGACCACTGAGTCTCCTCCAGTCGCTGCATCTTGTCAGGTAGCTGCGTCGGGTCAGGTGTTTGCTGCAGCGTCCAGGTCTGGTCCTGAGTCTGCCCCCTGCTCGTGTCGCCTCCTGTCTCACGAGACTCTCCTCTGGCACCACCGCCTTGGTCATCCCTCCTTGGTTCGTCTCCGAGGCATGGCCTCCCGTGTCCTTGTCTCTGGTCTTCCCCGGTCCCTCCCTCCCCTTCCTCCGGGGCCTGCCCCTACCTGCGTCCCCTGTGTCGAGGGGCGTCAGCGGGCTGCCCCTCACTCCTCCCAGTTTCCTCCGACAGAGGCCCCGCTGCAGACGCTTCACATGGACGTGTGGGGCCCGACCCGCGTCCGTGGACAGGGTCACGAGCGCTACTTCCTGCTGGTGGTTGACGACTACTCGCGTTACACCACAGCCTTCCCCTTGCGCAGCAAGGGTGATGTCACTGAGGTGTTGATCAACTGGATCCGCGCAGCTCGTCTCCAGCTCAGGCAGAGCTTCGGCTCAGACTTTCCTGTTCTACGTCTGCACTCTGATAGAGGCGGAGAGTTCTCCTCTGGCCTTTTGCGAGCCTACTGTCGTGCACGAGGCATCCGCCAGACCTTCACGCTTTCGTACTCTCCATAGCAAAATGGGATTGCTGAGCGCCGCATTGGCATGGTCATGGACGTCGCCCGTACGTCCATGATGCATGCGGCTGCCCCCCATTTTCTGTGGCCGTTTGCGGTTCGGTACGCGGCGCATCAGATCAACCTTCAGCCCAGGGTCTCCATGCCGGAGACCTCCCCAGCTTTGCTGTGGACGGGGAAGGTTGGCGATGCGTCTGCGTTCCGTGTCTGGGGATCTCGGTTGTTTGTCCGTGACTTGTCTGCGGACAACCTGTCCCCTCGTGCTGCTCCCTGCGTCTTCCTTGGCTTCCTCTCTGATGCGCCAGGGTGGTAGTTCTACCACCCCACCTCTCGCCGTGTTCTGTCCTTCTCGGACGTCACGTTTGACGAGTAAGTCCCCTACTACCGTCTCTTCCCCTACCGCACTCCGTCCCTCCCCCCGCCACCGCTCTTCCTTGTACAAGGTCCCCCCCCAGTAGACCGCCTTCCCCCTCAGGGTCCTGCCCCTTCAGGTGTGTCCAAGGTAGACGCAGTTGAGCCTGTGGAGGTTGCTGGTGACTCTGGTGCTACGCCTAGGGGTGCTGAGCCTGGGGGTGATGACTCTGGGGGTGCTAAGTCTGGGGGTGCTACGCCTGGGGGTGCTACGACTGGGGGTGCTGAGTCTGGGGGTGCTACGCCTGGGGGTGCTGAGCCTGGGGGTTCTACGCCTGGAGGTGCTGAGCCTGGGGGTGCTACGCCTGAGGGAGCTCGACCTGCTCGTGTGGCGTCTGGCGGTGCTGTGCCTGGAGGTTCTCCGGGTGCTTCCTCTCAGCAGGAGCCACTCTCTCCACAGGAGCTGCGCGAGTGGTTTGCCCGGCGTTGTAGGCGTGCTACTGGAGCTGGAGGTTCTTCGGCTGCTGAGGGTGCTGCTGCCGCGGGTCCCGGAGGTGCTCGTACTGGGAGTACTGGAGCTGCTGAGCTGCGGGTACGACTGGAGCTGGAGCTGCTGAGGGTGTTGGCGCTGAGGCTACTGATGTCAGTCCTGGAGGCGGTCCTGCTGGGGGTGCTACTGGTACTGCTGGAGCTGCTGCTGGCGCTGGTGCTACCACTAAGGGTACTGGTGCTGTCCCTGCTGTGTCTGGAGTCGCTGCGCGGCCTCGGCCGTACTTCGTTCCGCTCCTTGAGCAGGTTCTTGGTCTCCCGCCTTCTACTGGTCCTCCTCCTCCCTTAGAGTGCCCACAGCCTGTCCCGTCACAGTTACAGTTACAGCCGGCCTTCCCACTGCCTGCTCCTTCTCCCTACACTGGTCCTACTGGAGGTCTTGCTGAGCGTCGTGAGCCTGCGTCTCGCCCTGCGTCGCCTGTCTGTGCTGCTCGCACTAGTGGTCGTGGTTCGCGTCAGCGTCCTCCTCCTGTCCCTGGCACGCACCGGATGTCTCTGCGTCCGTCCACTGCTCCTCTGCGTGCCCCTTTGCCTTCTCTTCCTGAGTCCTCTCTTCCTGCTCTTCCCGACCCGGAGTCAGACTCTCTTCGTGCTGGCAGTCCTACTGTCACGCGTCTCCTTGCTATTGTTGTCACTGACCCTTCCTTTGAGTCCACTGCTGCGTCTGCCCTAGTTGCTGAGCTCGTCGACTAGCTGCTCGCTGTCATCTAGACTACGCTGCTAGTCGTGTTGATGAGTCTGAGTCTGTCTGTCCTCCTTCCGTCGGGGGTGAGTGTGCCCTTGGCACGGACGTCCTTGAGGACAGGCAGGAGGAGTTCCAGTGTTTGGCTGCTGCTTCACCTCATCTCGTGTCCGTACTGCTTACCCCTGAGGGAGACCCGGTGCACTTGACATCCCGACTCCGCGCTCTTACGCGGAGGCGATAGAGGGTCCCTACTCCTCTCAGTGGCAGGCAGCTATGGACGCAGAGATGGCTTCCTGGAACTCCACAGGCACCTACGTTGACGAGGTTCCCCCGCCTGGGGCGAACATCGTCAGTGGCATGTGGATTTTCAGGGTGAAGCGGCCGCTGGGTTCTCCGCCTGTCTTGAAGGCGCGTTACGTGGCTCGTGGCTTCAGTCAGCGGCAGGGAGTTGACTACTTTCAGACCTTCTCTCCCACCCCGAAGATGACCACTCTTCAGGTACTGCTGCACATAGCTGCTCACCGTGACTACGAGCTGCACTCTCTTGACTTCAGCACTGCTTTCTTGTAGGGCAGCCTGCACGAGGAGATCTGGCTCCGTCGACCACCTGGCTTGACTGGGTCTTTTCCTCCTGGCACCCAGTGGAGCCTCCGGCGGCCTGTCTACACTCTCCGCCACGCACCGCGTGAGTGGCATGACACACTGAGGACTACACTTGCGGCTCTTGGGTTTGCTCCCTCAACTGCCGACCCGTCGCTGTTTCTGTGCACCGACACTTCACTGCCGCCGTTCTACATCCTCGTGTACGTCGACGACTTGGTCCTTGCCACAGCTGACACTGCTGGACCAGCCCACGTGAAGTCCGAGCTGCAGAAGAGACACACGTGCACAGACCTGGGTGAACTGCGCAGCTACCTTGGCTTGCAGATCACCCGGGACAAAGCACGCCGCACCATTACCCCAACTCAGTCACACATGGTGCAGCAGGTCCTTCAGCGCTTCGGCTTCACGTACTCCTCACCTCAGGCCACTCCTCTGCCTACTCGCCACTCGCTCTCAGCTCTGCCTTCGGATGAGTCAGTAGAGTCGAGTGGCCCATACCCAGAGCTTGTTGGCTGCCTCATGTACCTGATGACCTGCACACGACCTGACCTTGCATACCCTCTTAGCATTCTCGCACGCTATGTTGCTCTTGGTAGACACAGACTGGAGCACATGGCTGCAGCGAAGAGGGTGTTGCGCTACTTGTGTAGTACGTCGGGCATGGGGCTTGTGGTTGGAGGGCAGAGTCCAGTGGTCCTCACTGGACACGCAGACGCTTCTTGGGCTGACGACCAGGCTATGCAGCGGTCGTCACAGGGTTACACCTTCAGCCTTGGTTCCGGCTCTATTTCGTGGCGGGCTACCCGCTCTTCTTCTGTTCTCAGCTCCAGTTGTGAGGCTGAGATCTACGCAGGGGCCATGGCTGCACAGGAGATTCGCTGCCTCACCTACCTGCTGACTGACCTCAGAGAGCCGCCTCGTTCTCCTCCAGTGCTGTACGTAGACAACAAGGCCACGCTGGCCTTGTGTCGAGAGCAGAGACTGGAGCATAGAACGAAGCACATCGCTCTTCGCTACTTCCTTGCTCGTGAGCTACAGCAGCGTGGTCAGCTGCGCCTTGCGTACGTGGCCTCTGAGGCCAACACTGCTGATATCTTCACCAAGGCACTTGCGCCTTGTGGTCATCAGCGCTTCTGTACTCAGCTGGGTCTTGTGCCTGCCTTGCCTCACTTGCTCACCCCTTGACCTTGTTTGTACTGTTACATAGATATATTCACCTGCTCTTGCTTGTCTAGCCTTATATATATATGTAATCCTGCATGTGAAGTGGCCTTGTGGCCTTGAACTTGTGCTCGGAATGTGTGGTGACTTTGTGATCCACTCTGAGCTTGCTTTGCTTTGCTTGACTGGTCTTGTGACCCCTTGTTCTCCCCCACTTTGCCTATGGGGGTGTGTCAGATTTTTATGACATAGCTTCTGTAGGCTATAGTGGGGTAGCACATATGGGGTACAGCTTTCTAGGGTTTGTACTTGTACCCAACTTTCCCTTAGTCATTTCATTCCTCGTAATTTTCACAGTTAAATCGAACACACAACCTTTGGATCCAGAGCCTTGATTCCAACCATTGTGCTAATTCGGACGGAAACCGTGTTTGTTGTATTTTATACATAAAATTATTTTACAACGAAGGAGGTGGTTAGGTTTTCTTCCCTTCTTTCTTTTCCTTTCTAGTATATAGGTAAGAGAGTAGCAGCAGCAGCAGCACTAGGGGCATGACGAGCAAGTTTTACCCGTATGAAAACCCTAAAATGTTTGTACCCTATATTGTCTACCCCACTATAGCCTACACAGACTATAGCATATAAGTTTGACACACCCCCATAGGCAAAGCGGGGGAGAACAAGGGGTCACAAGACCGGTCAAGCAAGACAAGCTCAGGGTGGATCACAACGTCACCACACAATCCGAGCACAAGTTCAAGGCCACAAGGCCAGTTCACATGCAAGATTATATATAAAGGTAAACAAGCAAGTGCAGGTATAGACAGATCACAGTATAAGCAAGGTCAAGAAGTGAGCAAGTGAGGCCAAGTAGGCACAAGACCTAGCATTGTACAAAAATGTTGATGATCACAAGGCTGAAGTGCCTTGGTAAAGATATTAGCATTGTTGGCCCTAGAGGCCACGTAAGCAAGGCGCAGCGAACCACGCTGCAGCAGCTCACGAGCAAGGAAGTAGCGAAGAGCAATGTGCTTCGTTCTGTGCTCCAGTCTGTGCTCCCGACACAAGGCCAGCATGGCCTTGTTGTCTACGTACAGGACTGGAGGAGAACGAGGCGGCTCTCTGAGGTTAGTCAGCAGGTAGGTGAGCCAGCATAACTCCTGTGCAGCCATGGCCCCCGCGTAGATCTCAGCCTCACAGCTGGAGCCGAGAACAGAAGACGAGCGGGTAGACTGTCACGAAACAGAGCCGGGACCAAGGCTGAAGGTGTAACCCTGTGACGACCGCTGCGTAGCCTGGTCGTCAGCCCAAGAAGCGTTTGCGTGACCAGTAAGGACCACTGGACGTCGCCCTCCAAGCACGAGCCCCATGCCCGACGTACTGCACAAGTAGCGCAACACCCTCTTCGCTACAGCCATTTGCTCTGGTCGGTGTCTCCCAGGAGCAACATAGCGTGCCAAGATGCTAAGAGGGTATGCCTGGTCAGGTCGCGTGCAGGCCATCAGGTACATGAGGCAGCCAACAAGCTCTGGGTATGGGCCACTCGGCTCTACGGACTCCGAAGGAAGAGCCGAGAGCGAGTGGCGAGTAGACAGAGGAGTGGCCTGAGGCGAGGAGTACGTGAAGTCGAAGCGCTGAAGGACCTGCTGCACCATGTGTGACTGAGTAAGGGTAATGGTGCGCTGTGACCTGTCCCGAGTTATCTGCAAGCCAAGGTAGCTTCGCAGTTCACCCAGGTCAGTGCACGTGTATCTCTTCTGCAGCTCGGACTTCACGTGGGCGAGTCCAGCAGTGTCAGCTGTGGCAAAGACCAAGTCGTCGACGTACACGAGGATATAGAACGGCGGCAAAGAGGTGTCGGTGCGCAGAAACAGCGACGGGTCGGCAGTAGACGGAGCAAACCCAAGAGCCGCAAGTGTAGTCCTCAGTGTGTCGTGCCACTCACGGGGCGCCTGGCGGAGACCGTAGACTGGCCGCTGGAGGCTCCACCGGGTACCAGGAGGAAACGACCCAGTGAAGCCAGGTGGGCGGCGCAGCCAGATCTCCTCGTGCAGGCTGCCCTGTAGGAAAGCAGTGCTGAAGTCAAGAGAGTGAAGCTCGTAGTCACACTTAGCGGCTATGTGCAGCAGCACCCGAAGAGTGATCATCTTCGGGGTGGGAGAGAAGGTCTGAAAGTAGTCAACTCCCTGCCGTTGACTGAAGCCTCGAGCCACGTAACGTGCCTCGAAGACAGGCGGAGAACCCGGCGGCCGCTTCACCCTGAAAATCCACATGCCACTGACGATGTTTGCCCGAGGTGGGGGAACCTCGTCGACGTAGGTGCCTGTGGACTTCCAGGAAGCCATCTCTGTGTCCATGGCTGCCTGCCACTGAGAGGAGTAGGGACCCTCTATCGCCTCTGCGTAAGAGCGCGGAGTCGAGATGTCTGGTGCATCCGGGTGTCCCTCAGGTGCAATCAGCATGGACACGAGATGAGGTAAAGCAGCAACAAAACACTGGAACTCCTCCTGCCTGTCCTCAAGGACGTCCGTGCCAAGAGCAAACTCACCCCTGACGGACGGAGGACAGACAGACTCAGACTCAGCAACAAGACTAGCGGCGTAGTCCAGACGACAGTGAGCAGCGAAGTCGACAAGCTCAGCAACTAAGGCAGACGCAGAAGTAGACTCAAAGGAAGGGTCAGTGACAACAGTAGCAAGGAGACGCGTGACAGTAGGACTGGCAGCACGAAGGGAGTCCGACTACGGGTCAGCAAGAGCAGGAAGAGAAGACTCGGGAGGAGACGGCAAAGGGACACGTAGTGGAGCAGTGGAAGGACGCAGTGCCATCTCGTGCGTGCCTGGGACCGCAGGAGGACGCTGACGCGGAACACGACGACTACTGCGAGCAGCACGAACAGGCGACGTAGGACGAGACGTAGGCTCACGACGCTCAGCAAGACCTCCAGTAGGACCAGTGTAGGGAGAAGGAGGAGGGAGTGGGGAGGCGGGCTGGAACTGTGACTTGGACTGGACAGGCGGCGGACACCCAAGGGAGGACGGAAGACCAAGAACCTGCTCAAGGAGCGGAACGAAGTACGGCCGCGGCCGCGCAGTGTCCCCAGAACCAGCAGAAACACCACCAGCACCCCCAACTGCAGCACCTGCGCAACTAGCACCCGCAGCTCCAGCAGCGCCAACACCCTTAGAAGCACCAGTGCCAGAAGCACCTCCAACGCCAACACCCCCAGCAGCTCCAGCTCCAGCCGGACCACCTAAAGACGCAGTAGCTCTAGCTCCAGCACCTCCAGCAGCACCTACTCCAGCAGCACCACCAGCGCCAGGACCGCCAGCAGCTCCAGCACAAGGAGCACCCCAAGGCATAGCAGCTCCAGTACCTCCAGTTAGAGCACCTCCGGGACCAGTGGCACAAGCACCCTCAGCAGCAGTAGAACCTCCAACTCCAGTAGCACCTCCAGCTCCAGCAGCACGGCTCCAGCGCCGAGCAAACCACTCGCGCGGCTCCTGTGGAGAGAGCAGCTCCCGCCGGGACGAAGCACCTGAAGGACCTCCAGGCCCAGTACCGCCAGACTCCACACGAGCAGGCCCAGCACCCTCAGGCTCCGCACCCCAAGTCTCAGCACCCCCAGGCCCAGCACCCCCAGGCTCAGCACCCCCAGTCTCAGCACCCCCAGGCCCAGCACCCTAAACCCTGCACCCTTAGGCTCAGCACCCTCAGCAGCACCAGAGTCAACAGGTACCTCGACAGGCTCGACTGCGTCTACCTGGGACACACCTGAGGGGGCAGTACCCTGAGGGGGAAGGGGGTCTACCTGGGGGGGACCTGGCGCGAGGAAGAGCGGCGGCAGGGGGGGGGGGGGGGGGGGGGATGCCGTGCGGTAGGGGAAGAGACGGTAGTAAGAAATCGACTCGTCAAACGTGGCGTCCTGGGAGGACAGAACACGGCGTGAGGTGGGGTTGCAAAACTGCCAACCAGGCACGTCAGGGGGGAAGCCAAGGAAGACGCAGGGAACAGCATGGGGGGACAGCTTGTCCGAAGACAAGTCGCGGACTGAGCTGGAGACGAGCTGCGTGGATCCAGTCAATCAACACCTCAGTGACATCACCTTTGCTGCGCAAGGGGAAGACTGTGGTGTAACGCGAGTAGTCGTCAACCACCAGCAGGAAGTAGCGCTCGTGACCCTGTCCACGGACGCGGGCTTGGCCCCACACGTCCATGTGAAGCGTTTGCAGCGAAGCCTCTGTCGGAGAAAACTCGGAGGAGTGAGGAGCGGCGCGCTGCCGCCCCTCGACACAGAGAACGCAGGTAGGGGCAGGCCCCGGAGGAAGAGGAGGGAGGGACCGGGGGAGACCAGAGACAAGGACACGGCAGGCCATGCCTCGGAGATGAGGCAGGGAGGGGTGACCAAGGCGGTGGTGCCAGAGGAGAGTCTGGTGAGACAGGAGACGACACGAGCAGGGGGCAGACTCAGGACGCAGCTACCTGACCAGACGCAGCAACCGGAGGAGACTCAGTAGTCAGTGTGTACAGGCTCGACCCTGGCCGACGAGTAAACGTGGCCAAGTGTCGGCCCGTCCGAGCACACGTACAGTGGGTCACTCGCTGACTCGCAGGAGTGAACTGGTGAACCCCCCCCATCCTGTAGATCAGTACCACTCACCAAGTTCGTAGAGAACAAGGGGAGGTAAAGACCAGACAGGGTGCCAGAAGGGGCCGCCGGACACGGTAAGACAGTGGAGAAGTGGGCAAGGACAGGACCCCCAGAGGGGTCTGCCAGGGAGACCGCAATTGGCCGATGAAGCGGCGTGAGTGTGGTGCGGTCTCGAAAGAAGAAGCGGGAAGCACCCGAGTCAAGGGTGAAGGTGTGGAAGGCCTGAGCCGACGTGGTATCTGAGGGAGCAGACGCACCAGCACCTGGGGCAGCGGACGCACTAGCACCTAGAGCAGCAGCCTCACTAGTTCCTGGAGCAGCAGCAGCCCCAATGCCCGGGTCAGGCGGAACACACAGGTAATAGTCACCCTCATCACTAGTACACACAGCATACATGGCAGCAAGAATAGCATCATAATCAAGATCAGAGATAGCAACCCCCGACCTAAGCAGCGCTGGGCGGTGTGCGGGCCACCGCACTGCTCACCAGTGCGGTCGCCGGTACGCAGAACGTAGGCATGAGGACCAGCACCTCCACCCCGCTGACACATAGCGTACCACTCACGAAGCTGCTGGGGGGGCGGGGTCTCACGAGTGCGCTGCTGCTGCTGGCCCTGACCACCAACGGAGCCGCCCCTCTGCGCAGAGCCACCCCGACTAACTCCACCACTACCGCCGCCACCTCCACCACCGCCGCCACCGCCGCCTCCTCCGCTCCCACCGCCACTGCCACCGCCGCCGCCTCCGCCTCCACCGCCACCACCGACGCCCCCACCCCCGCCACCACTCCCACCGGCACCCCCATCCCCTCCGCCGCCTCCACCACCACCTCCACCGCCCCCGCCAGCCCCTCCAGCACCCTTGCCCCCCTTGTCCTTGCCTGTGCGGCGTCTCCCACTAGGGGCAGAAGTAGAGGCAACAGAGGGCAAAGGGGGGGATGGGGAGCACCCCTCAAAGAAGGGGGTACGAGGGTCATCACGAGAGGCTCCAACAGCGACTACACTCTTCTCAGCTGCCAGGAGGCGCTCCTCAAGGAGGTCAACGGTGAGTGTGGTGGGGCAAACAGAGAGGAAGTGGTCCCAGACCGAGCGAAGGGAGTCAGGGAGCCGGGTGACTATATAGTAGAGGGTGATGTACATGGGCGGGGGGTTCTTGGCGCAGAACTCAGCAGGGAGCGCAGCGTGGTAGCGGGTGTCGCTAGTGCGAAGGTGCGTAACGAGGTCAGCGACTGTGGGAAAGGCAGCGAGGTCAGGGAACAGGTACGGCAGCATGAGGCGGCTAAGGGCAGCGGTGGCAGGGGAAGAGTAGCGTGCAACTACAGCATCGTACAGGGTCTTAGCACTCTTGTACTGACTAAAATGCGCACGCTCATTGGCCGGCAGCAGCAGCATCGCGTGTGGCCCACTATGAGTGAGCAGCGCTGTCAGTATCGGCAGTAGGGGCAGTAGAGGTGCCAGACGTGAGATCGAACAGTGAGAGACCGTCTTTTCTATCGCACTGCACGAACAGCTGCATATCATCTACCCATACCTCAAAGTCGACAGCCCGACCCTCAGCATCAAAGGTGAGAACGTTAGGGGTAGCCATGACAGCAGCAGCAGTGGCAGGCTAGCAGCAGGAGCAGCAGGCAAGGAGCAGCTCAGTGGCAGAGGCGCTGCTCGGCGGTGCTCTTACCAGGGCGGTGGGTAGAGGTACGAAAGTGGTGGGGCGAGGCCGAGGCGCGCCAGCACAGACAGGGCCGCGACAGGGCGGAAGAGAAGGGCCGCGCCCCAGCTGCCGGGCATGGCCGGGACGGCGGCGGCGGCGTCTGCTAGCGGCGACAGCGGCTGCGGCCTCGGCAACGGCGGCGACGGCGGCTGCTGTCGACGGCGGCGGCTGCTGCGGCCCTGGCAGCGGCTTCGGCGGCTGTAACGGCGGCGGCGTCGGCGGCTGCCGCTGTAGGCGGCGACGGCGGCTGCGGCCCCTTGGCAGCGGCGGAGGCGGCTGTCACGGCATCGACGGCGGCGGCTGCTGCTGTCGGCGGCGGCGGCGGCTGCGGCAAGGCCGTGAAGGGGCCGCGAAGGGCGGGGATAGGGCCGAGAAGGGGCCGCGAGGGGCCGCAAAGGGGCCGAGAGGGGGTCGCGAAGGGCCGTAGAGGGGCCGCTAAGAGGCCGCGAGGGGCCGTGAAGGGCGGCGACGGGGCCGCTAGGGGCCGCAAAGGGCGGCGACGGGGTCGCAAAGTGGGCCGCGAGGGGCCGTGAAGGGCGGCGACGGGGTCGCGAGGGGTCGCGAAGGCCGGCAATGGAGCCGCGAGGGGCCGCAAAGGGCGGCGACGGGGCCGCGAAGGGGGGGGGCGTGAGGGGCCGGGAGGGGCCGCAAGGGGCCGCGAAAGGGCGGCGACGGGGCTGCGAAGGGGCCGCGAGGGGCCATGAAGGGCGGCGACGGTGCCACGAAGGGTTGTGAGAGGGGCCGCGAAGGGGCCACCAAGGGCCGTGGGAGGGGCGCGACGGGCCGCTAAGGGCAGGGGACGCGACGGGAAGGCGGCACACTGGGCGCGACTAGGTCAGGGGTGAAACGCGCTCCGGGCAGGTAAAAAAAAAATGATTTTCAGTGGTGGGCCCTAGGAGACGTTCCCACTAGGGAACCTGCTCTATACCATGTGAAAGAATGAGGAATGAATGAACTAGGAAACAGGTGAGTACAAGTATGAAAACCCTAAAAGTGTTGTACCTTATATTGTCTACCCCACTACAGCCTACACAGACTACAGCATATAAGTTTGACAAGTGTTTGTTAGTTTGTTAGGATTAGTGAAAGTAACGCCTACTCAAGAATGTCGAGATTTAGATTAAAGATTGATCTTAAACTACCTTGTTTTTGTGAGCATGCCTTCGTTTTTGCTACCTTGCTTTTTCTACCTCTGTTTTGTTGCTTACTCAGGCTTCCGTATGCTTTTTCCTTTCCTTCTATCTCCATCCGCTAATCTTATCTCTTTTTTCCAATTCCCTTCGTCCTTGTGTCTCTCTTTCGTTTCCCCTCTTCTATCCTCTCGCTGGCGTCGATCTGCTGGTGCTTGGCGCGCTGGCGACATTTTGCTTGTGCCAGGCGCGCTGACACAACCACGGTATCCATCTCGAGGCGTGCTGACCGCGGCAGCTGCAGCAACGAAGATGGCAGAATTTGGTGAGAGAAGAGCGTGGGAAAGACACAGAATCAAAGAGGGAGTGGGGAGGGAATGGAGAAGAGGATGAGTGCGGGAAATTAGGAGATTAGAAGAGAAGTTTGTAGTAATATTCGTTTGCCCCTTCTAAATAAAATGTTTGTTTTTTACCGTCTCGGCCAAAGCCTCTGAATCCGAAAAGCATCGCAAACGTTTGGGCCATCTTTTTGCGGCGGGATTGTAACTGCCTTAGGGTTTGTGTCTCTATTTTCCCTCCCACCTTTCATTTCGCTAGTGGGGCTTGGTTGATACCCGCCTGCTAGCCATGCTCTACCTACAACTCTAAAGTGAGAAAGATTCTAAGCTATCAATTAGAACGAACTTAGATGATTATAACTTAGACTAGGTTTTCGCTATCTCGTTCCTAGTCGTCTACTTTGAGAAGAAACGAGGAATGAGATGACTAAGGGAAAGTTGGGTACAAGTACAAACCCTAGAAAGTTGTACCCCATATGTGCTACCCCACTATAGCCTACAGCAGCTAACTCATAAAAATCTGACACACCCCCATAGGCAAAGTGGGGGAGAACAAGGGGTCACAAGACCAGTCAAGTAAAGCAAAGCAAGCTCAGGGTGGATCACAACGTCACCACACATTCTGAGCACAAGTTCAAGGCCACAAGGCCAGTTCACATGCAGGATTACATATATATATATATATAAGGCTAGACAAGCAAGAGCAGGTGTATATATATATGTAACAGTACAAACGAGGTCAAAGGGTGAGCAAGTGAGGTAAGATAGGCACAAGACCCAACTGAGTACAGAAGCGCTGATGATCACAAGGCGCAAGTGCCTTGGTGAAGATATCAGCAGTGTTGGCCTGAGAGGCCACGTACGCAAGGCGCATCTGACCACGCTGCTGTAGCTCACGAGCAAGGAAGTAGCGAAGAGGAATGTGCTTCGTTCTGTGCTCCAGTCTCTGCTCCCGACACAAGGCCAGCATGGCCTTGTTGTCTACGTACAGCACTGGAGGGGAACGAGGCGGCTCTCCGAGGTCAGTCAGCAGGTAGGTGAGCCAGCGAAGCTCCTGTGCAGCCATGGCCCCTGCGTAGATCTCAGCCTCACAACTGGAGCCGAGAACAGAAGACGAGCGGGTAGCCCGCCAAGAAACAGAGCCGGAACCAAGGCTGAAGGTGTAACCCTGTGACGACCGCTGCGTAGCCTGGTCGTCAGCCCAAGAAGCGTCTGCGTGCCCAGTGAGGACCACTGGACTCTGCCCTCCAAGCACAAGCCCCACGCCCTACGTACTGCACAAGTAGCGCAACACCCTCTTCGCTGCAGCCATGGGCTCCGGTCTGTGTCTCCCAGGAGCAACATAGCGTGCGAGAATGCTAAGAGGGTATGCAAGGTCAGGTCCTGTGCAGGTCATCAGGTACATGAGGCAGCCAACAAGCTCTGGGTACGAGTAACTTGACTCTACGGACTCATCCGAAGGCAGAGCTGAGAGCGAGTGGCGAGTAGGCAGAGGAGTGGCCTGAGGCGAGGAGTACGTGAAGCCGAAGCGCTGAAGGACCTGCTGCACCATGTGTGACTGAGTCAGGGTAATGGTGCGGCGTGCTCTGTCCCGGGTGATCTGCAAGCCAAGGTAGCTGCGCAGTTCACCCAGGTCTGTGCACGTGTGTCTCCTCTGCAGCTCGGACTTAACGTGGGCGAGTCCAGCAGTGTCAGCTGTGGCAAAGACCAAGTCGTCGACGTACACGAGGATGTAGAACGGCGGCAAAGAAGTGTCGGTGCGCAGAAACAGCGACGGGTCGGCAGTAGAGGGAGCAAACCCAAGAGCCGCAAGTGTAGTCCTCAGTGTGTCATGCCACTCACGCGGTGCCTGGCGAAGACCGTAGACTGGCCGCCGGAGGCTCCACTGGGTGCCAGGAGGAAAAGTCCCAGTGAAGCTAAGTGAGCGGCGCAGCCAGATCTCCTCGTGCAGGCTGCCCTGCAAGAAAGCAGTGCTGAAGTCAAGAGAGTGTAGCTCGTAGTCACGGTGAGCAGCTATGTGCAGCAGTACCCGAAGAGTGGTCATCTTCGGGGTGGGAGAGAAGGTCTGAAAGTAGTCAACTCCCTACCGCTGACTGAAGCCACGAGCCACGTAACGCGCCTTGAAGACAGGAGGAGAACCCGGCGGCCGCTTCACCCTGAAAATCCACATGCCACTGACGATGTTCACCCCAGGCGGGGGAACCTCGTCAACGTAGGTGCCTGTGGACTTCCAGGAAGCCATCTCTGCGTCCATAGCTGCCTGCCACTGAGAAGAGTAGGGACCCTCTATCGCCTCCGCGTAAGAGCGCGGAGTCAGGATGTCAAGTAACTAGGGCAAACGCAGTAGTGGACTCAAAGGAAGGGTCAGTGACAATAGTAGCAAGGAGACGCGTGACAGTCGGACTGGCAGCACGAAGGGAGTCCGACTCCGGGTCAGCAAGAGCAGGAAGAGAGGACTCAGGAGGAGAAGGCAAAGGGGCACGCAGAGGAGCAGTGGACAGACGGAGAGACATCCGGTGCGTGCCGGGCACAGGGGGAGGACGCTGACGCGACCACGACCACTAGCGCGAGCAGCACGGACAGGCGACGAAGGACGAGACGCAGGCTCACGACGCTCAGCAAGACCTCCAGTAGGACCAGTGTAGGGAGAAGGAGCAGGCAGTGGGGAGGTCGGCTGTAACTATGACTGTGACGGGACAGGCTGTGGACACTGTAAGGGAGGAGGAGGACCAGTAGAAGGCGGGAGACCAAGAACCTGCTCAAGGAGCGGAACGAAGTATGGTCGAGGCCGCGCAGCGACTCCACACACAGCAGGGACAGCACCAGTACCCCTAGTGGTAGCACCAGTGCCAGCAGCAATTCCAACTCCAGTACCCCCAGCAGCTCCAGGACCTCCATCAGCTTCAGTAGCACCCCCAGCAGGACCGCCTGCAGTACCGCCAGCAGTACCCTCAGCGCCAACACCTTCAGTAGCTCCAACTCCAGTCGGACCACGAGAAGACACAGTGGCTCCAGCTCCAGTAGTACCCGCAGGCCCAGCAGCTCCAGTACTCCCAGTACGAGCACCTCCGTGACCCATGGCACCAGCACCCTCAGCAGCAGAAGAACCTCCAGCTCCAGCAGCACGTCTCGAGCACCGGGAAAACCACTCGCGCAGCTCCTGTGGAGAGAGTGGCTCCCGCCGAGACGAAGCATCCGGAGAACCTCCAGGCACAGCACCGCCAGACGCCACATGAGCAGGTCGAGCTCCCTCAGGCTCCGCACCCCCAGGCTTAGCACCTCCAGGCGTAGCACCCCCAGGCTCAGCACCCCCAGGCGTAGCACCCCCAGGCCCAGCACCCCCAGTCGTAGCACCCCCAGGCGTAGCACCCCCAGACTCAGCACCCCCAGAGTCAGCACCCCCAGGCTCAGCACCCCCAGGCGTAGCACCAGAGTCACCAGCAACCTCCACAAGCTCAACTGCGTCTACCTGGGACACACCTGAAGGGGCAGGACCCTGAGGGGGAAGGTGGTCTACTGGGGGGGGACCTGGCACAAGAAAGAGCGGTGGCGGGGGGAGGGACGGAGTGCGGTAGGGGAAGAGACGGTAGTAGGGGACCGACTCGTCAAACGTGACGTCCTGGGAGGACAGAACACGGCGAGAGGTGGGGTGGTAGAACTGCCACCCTGGCGCGTCAGGGGGGAAGCCAAGGAAGACACATGGAGCAGCACGAGGGGACAGCTTGTCCGCAGACAAGTCGCGGACAAACGCCCGAGATCCCCAGACACGGAACGCAGACGCATCGCCATTCTTCCCCGTCCACAGCAAAGCTGGGGAGGTCTCCGGCATGGAGACCCTGGGCTGAAGGTTGATCTGATGCGCCGCATACCGAACCGCAAACGGCCACAGAAAATGGGGGGTAGCCGCATGCATCATGGACGTACGGGCAACGTCCATGACCATGCCAATGCGGCGCTCAGCAATCCCATTTTGTTGCGGAGAGTCTAGAAGCGTGAAGGTCTGACGGATGCCTCGTGCACGACAATAGGCTCGAAGAAGGCCAGAGGAGAACTCTCCTCCTTTGTCAGAGTGCAAACGCAGAACAGGAAAGTCCGAGCCGAAACTCTTCCTGAGCTGGAGACGAGCTGCGCGCATCCAGTCGATCAACACCTCAGTGACATCACCCTTGCTGCGCAAGGGGAAGACTGTGGTGTAACGCGAGTAGTTATCAACCACCAGCAGGAAGTAGCACTCGTGACCCTTTCCACGGACTCGGGCTGGGCCCCACACGTCCATGTGAAGCGTCTTCAGCGGGGCCTCTGTCGGAGGAAACTGGGAGGAGTGAGGGGCAGCACGCTGCCGCCCCTCGACACAGGGGACGCAGGTAGGGCCAGGCCCCGGAGGAAGGGGAGGGAGGGACCGGGGAAGACCAGAGACAAGGACATGGGAGGCCATGCCTCGGAGACGAAGCAGGGAGGGGTGACCAAGGCGGTGGTGCCAGAGGAGAGTCTCGTGAGACAGGAGGCCACACGAGCAGGGGGCAGACTCAGGACCAGACCTGGACGCTGCAGCAAACACCTGACCCGACGCAGCTGCCTGACCAGACGCAGTGACTGGAGGAGACTCAGTGGTCAGTGTGTACAGGCTCGACCCTGGCCGACGTGTAAACGTGTCCAAGTGTCGGCCCGTCCGAGCGTCCGTGCAGTGGGTCACTCGCTGGCTCGCAGGAGTGAACTGTTGAACCCCCGCATCCTGTAGGTCAGCACCACTCACCAAGTTCGTAGAGAACGAGGGGAGGTAAAGACCAGACAGGGTACCAGAGGGGGCCGCCGGACACGGGAGGACAGTGGAGAAGTGAGCAAGGACAGGACCCCCAGAGGGGTCTGCCAGAGAGACTGCAACTGGCCGACCAAGCGGCGTGAGTGTGGTGCGGTCTCGAAAGAAGGAGCGAGAAGCCCCCGAGTCAAGGGTGAAGGTGTGGGAGGCCGGAGCCGACGCAGTACCTGAGAGAGCAGACTCACCAGCACCTGAGGAAGCAGACGCACTCGCACCTAGAACAGCAGCCTCGCTAGCACCTAGAGCAGCAGTCCCAATGCTCGGGTCGGGCGGAAAACACCGGTAACAGTCACCCTCATCACTAATAGTCACAGCATACATGGCAGCAAGAATAGCATCAAAGTCAAGGTCAAAGATAGCTACTCCCGCCCTAGACAGCTCGCCCCAGCGAGGGATCTCAGTGGCCTCAGGGAACTGGTGACGCCAAGCGTCCGTCAGGCGGCCAAAGCAGCGCTGGGTGGAGTGCGCACCCCCGCATGACTCACTCGCGCGGTCGCCGGTGCGTAGGACGTAGGTGCATGGACCAGTACCCCCACCCCGTTGGCGTGCAGCGTACCACTCACGAAGCTGCTGACGGGGGGGGGATCTCACTAGTGCGGCTACTGCTGCTTCTGCTGCTGGCGCTGACAACCACCGGAGCCGACCCTCTGTGCAGTGCTACCCCGACCAGCCCCACCTCCTCCGCCGCCCCCTCCTCCACCGCCGCCACCTCCGCCACCTCCACTCCCACCGCCAACGCCGCCGCCGCCTCCGCCTCCACTGCCGCGACCGACGCCCCCACCCCCGCCACCACCCCCACCGCCACCCCCACCCCCTCCGCCGCCTCCACCGCCCCCGCTAGATCCTCCAGCGCCCTTGCCCCCTTGCCCTTGCCAGGGCGGCGTCTCCCGCTAGGGGTAGACGCCGCACCGACCGACTCAAGACCAACGAGGTCGGCCGCAGCAGCAGAGGCAACAGAGGGCAAGAGGGGAGAGGGGGGGCACCCCTGAAAGACAGGGGCACGAGGGTCACCACGAGAGGCTCCTACAGCGACTATGCTCTTCTCTGCCGCTAGGAGGCGCTCCTCGAGGAGCTCAACGGTGAGGGTGGTGGGGCAAACAGAGAAAAAGTGGTCCCTGACCGGGCGAAGGGTGTCACGGATCCGGGTGACTATGTAGTAGAGGGTGATGTACATAGGGGGGGGGTTCTTGGCGCAGAACTCAGCGGGAAGGCTAGCGCGGTAACGAATGTCACTAGTGCGAAGGTGCGTAATGAGGTCAGCGACTGTGGGAAAAGTGGCGAGGTCAGGGAAGAGGTACGGCAGGATGAGGCGGCTAAGTGCAGCACTGGCAGGGGAAGAGTAGCGTGCAACTACAGCGTCGTACAAGGTCCTAGCACTCTTGTACTGACTAAAGTGTGCACGCTCAGCGGTGGGCAAGTGGCGGCGCACAGCAAGACGTGCAACTGCATCGCGTGTGGCCCACTGTGAGCGAACAGTGGCGTAAGCATCAGCAGCAGGGGCAGGAGAGGCACCAGAAGTGAGGTCAAAGAGGGAGAGACCGTCTGCCCTATCGCACTGTAGGAAAAGCTGCAGGTCATCTACCCAGACGTCAAAGTCAATGGCCCGACCCTCAGCGTCAAAAGCGAGGACACTGGGGGTAGCCATGACAGCAGTAGACTAGAAGCGCGAGCAGCAGGCTAAGGGCAGCGCAGTAGTAGAGGTGCTGCTCTTACCGAGCAGGCGAGAAGGACCGAATGTAGCGGAAAGGGCGGCTCCGACGGCTCGGCGGCTCGACGGCTCGGCAGGAACTGCGGCTCGGCGACTCGGCGGCTCGGGCGGCTCGGCGGCTCGGGTGGCTCGGCGGCTCGGGCGGCTCGGCAGCTCGGGCGGCTCGGCTGCTTTGGTGGCGCGGTTGCTGCAGGTACAGTGGCGGCTGCTACTGCAAGGACGGCGGTGGTCGCCGCCGTAGGAGGCGGTGACGGCGGGCCGATGTAGGTGGCGGCGACGGCGGCCGCTGCTTCAGGGACGGCGGCGGCGGCCGCTGCTGCAGGGACAGCGGCGGCGGCCGCTGCTCCAGGGACGGTGGCGGCCGCTGCTGTAGGGACGGCGGCGGCGGCCGCTGCTGCAGAGACGGCGGCGGCCGCTGCTGTAGACGGCGGTAGCGGCTGCTGCGCAGGGACGGCGGCCGCCGCTGCTGGAGGTGGCGACGGCGGGCCGCGAAGGGGCCGTAGGGGGCCGCGAGAGCGGCGCGAGGGGCCGTAAGGGGCCGCGCGACGGGCAGTAAGGGGCCGGAAGGGCAGCGCGAGGGGTCGACAGGCGGCGCAAGGGGCCGTAAGGGCGGCGCACGGGGCCGACGGGCGGCGCGAGGGGCCGCAAGGGCGGCGCACGGGGCCGACGGGCGGCGCGAGGGGCCGCAAGGGCGGCGCGTGGGGCCGACGGGCGGCGCGAGGGGCCGCAAGGGCGGCGGGCGGGGTCGACGAGCGGCGCGAGGGGCCGACGGGCAGCGCGAGGGGCCGCAAGGGCGGCGCGCTGGGGCGTAAGAGCAGCTCAAGGGGCTGTGAGAGGGGCCGCTAAGGGCGGCGCGACGGTAGGGAGGGCACGCGGGGCGCGACTCGGGCAGGAGCGAAGCGCACTCCGGGCAGGAAAAAAAATTTTCGAGGTGGGCCCTAGAAAGCGTTCCCACTAGGGAACCTGCTCTGAAACCATGAGAAGAAACGAGGAATGAGATGACTAAGGGAATGTTGGGTACAAGTACAAACCCTAGAAAGCTGTACCCCATATGTGCTACCCCACTATAGCCTACAGCAGCTAAGTCATATAAATCTGACATAGTTCTGTGTTTGCCATATTTTAAAAATGCAGGCTGGTTGAACTTAGATTCTAGTCCCTTTGTTAAAACATCATTTTTCCATTCTGCTTTCTAGGTCGTTCATAATCTAGCATCTGTTTTTTTTCTGTTCTTCAAACTCGCTACTTTCAAATTATATATATGCTATATATGTGTAGGCTATAGTGGGGTAGCCAATATGGGGTACAACCTCTTCTAGGGTTTCATATTTGTACCCAAGTCTTTCATAGTTCAATCATTCCTGCCTAGTATTCTGACATGGTTTCAGAGCAGGAGGTCCCTAGGACCTAACTCTGTGGGCCCACCGTCTCTTTTTTTTCCGCTGCGTCGCGCCCTACTGTCGCCCCTAGTGGGCCCTACTACAGCGTCGCGCCCTGCTGCTGCATCGCGCCCTGCTGCTGCGTCGCGCCCTGCGGCCTCGTCGCGCCCTGCTGCCGCGTCGCGCCCTGTTGCCGCGTCGCGCCCTGCTGCCGCATCGCGCCTTGCCGCCGCGTCGCGCGCGCTGTAGTTGCATCGCGCGCCCTTCAGCCGCGTCGCCGACCCCGCTGCGACGCGCGGGCTGCAGCCACGACGCCCGCCCTGCTGCGCCGGCCGCGCCCTGCTGCGCCACCCGTGCCCTTCTGCGCTGCCCGCGCCCTGCATCGCCGGCCGCGCCCTGCTGCGCCTCCCGCGCCTTACTGCGCCGGCCGCGCCCTGCATCTCCAGCCGCGCCCTGCTGCGCTGCCCGCGCCTTACTGCGCCGGCCGCGCCCTGCTGTGCCGCCCGCACCCTGCTGCGCCGCCCGCGCCCTGCATCGCCGCCCGCGCCCTGCTGCGCTGCCCGCGCCCTGCTGCGCCGGCCGCGCCCTGCTGCGCCGCCCGCGCCCGACTGCGCCGCCCGCGCCCTGCTGCGTCGCCCGCGCCCTGCTGCGCCGCCCGCGCCCTGCTGCGCTGCCCACGCCCTGCTGCGCCGCCCGCGCCCTGCTGCGCCGCCCGCGCCCTACTGCGCCGTCGCGCGCCCTGCTGCCGCCTAGCCTGCCCTGCGTCGCACGCTCTGCTGCTCGTCACCGCGTAGCACTATGGCCACCCTTCATGTTCTTTCCTTCAACAGTGAGGGCCGCCCTGTAGAGTTCGACGCCCGGCTCGATGACTTGCAGCTCTACCTCATTAGCACTAGCAAAGACAAGATCTCCCTCTTTGATCACACCTCCGGTGCTCTAGCCGCTCATGCTGACACAGCTGCCTTTAGCGAGCGCTCTCAGTGGCTGACACGCGATGCTAATGCCCGCCTTGCTATTCGCAACCACCTGCCGCTTGCAGAACTGAAGCACTTTGGCGAGCACAAAACCGCTAAGGCCCTGTACGACGCTGTAGTTGCTCATTACTCCTCCCCTGCCACTGCTGCGCTCAGCCGCCTCATGCTGCCATACCTGTTCCCCGAGCTGTCGAGCTTTGCCACCGTAGCCGACCTCATCACTCACCTTCGCTCTAGTGACGCTCGTGTCCGTGCCGCACTCCGCAAGGAGTTTGCTGCCCAGCACCCCCCTCCGATGCACTGGACGCTCCACTTTATAGTGACCCGCCTCCCTGACACCCTTCGCTCAGTCAGGGATCACTTCCTAGCCCGCTGTCCCTCCGACCTCACCATAGACCTCCTAGAGGAGCACCTCTTAGCCGCTGAGAGCAGCATTGTTAGTGTGGCTGCTGCTCGTGGCGCTCCTCGCAACCCCATCTTTGAAGGGTGCGCTTCTTCCCCTCTTGCCCCCTCCTACGCCACTGCTGCCGCTGTAGACTTCCTCGGAGCCGACTCGGTT
Source organism: Closterium sp. NIES-65 (assembly GCA_948144175.1). NCBI lineage: Eukaryota > Viridiplantae > Streptophyta > Zygnematophyceae > Desmidiales > Closteriaceae > Closterium > Closterium sp. NIES-65. The sequence goes on from CANXME010002221.1 coordinate 180,067, forward strand.
GGTGCTGCCTCCACTTCTGCTGGGCGGCGCCGCACCGGCAAGGGCAAGGGGGGCAAGGGCGGTGGTGGCGGTGGCAGTGGAGGAGGAGGTGGAGGAGGTGGGGGTGGCAGTAGGAGTGGAGGCAGTGGCGGTGGGAGTGGAGGCAGTGGCGGTGGGAGTGGAGGCAGTGGCGGCGGGAGTGCTGGTGGGAGTGGTAGCGGCGGTGGTGGAGGTGGTGGTGGTGGCGGCGGTGGGAGTGGCGGTGGTGGCAGTAGCGGCGGTGGTGGCGGTAGCAGGGGTGGTGGAGGCAGCGGAGGCGGTGGCGGTCGTGGTGGAGGCGCTGGTCAGAGACAGCAGCAGCAGCGGTCCCTTACGCCTCAGCAGCTTCATGAGTGGTTGGCTCAGAGGGGTACGTCTGGGGGTACTCACTGTCCGTATGTCATTCGCACCGGTGAGCGTGCTGGTCAGACATGCGGCAAGCCCCACCCCCAGCAGCGTTGCTTCTCCCGCCTTGACGACGCCTGGCGTGAGGAGATGGGTGCAGAGGTTGAGACCCTTCGCTGGTTTGATCTGCTTAAGAAGGTTGTAGACATCTTTGCTCTTGACTATGATGCTATTCTTGCTGCCATGTATGCATTGTCCGTTAGTGCTGAGGGTGACTGCTACCTGTGTCTGCCGCCTGATCCAGGTATAGAGCCTGCAGCTCTTGGTGCTTGCGAGTCTGGGCTCTCAGGTATCGCGTCTGCTGCCTTAGGTGCGGGTGAGTCTGCGCTGTCAGGTACTGCGCCTTCTACCGCCTTGCACACCTTCACTCTTGACTCAGGTGCTTCCAGGTGTTTCTTCTATGACAGCACAGCCCTCACACCGCTCCCTGCACCAGTTGCAGTCTCCCTGGCTGACCCCTCGGGGGGTCCAGACCTTGCACGGTCTACCACTGTGCTTCCTTGCCCAGCGGTCCCGTCTGGTTCGCTGTCAGGTCTCCACCTCTCCTCGTTCTCTACGAACGTGGTGAGCAACGCTATCATTCAGGACCACTGAGTTGATACCTTCACCCCTGGAGGACAGCGTGTGGCAATCTGTACGTGCTCCAGGACTGGGCGACACCTGACCATGTTCACGCGTGCGCCAGGGTCGAGCCTTTACACACTGACCATTGTGTCTCCCCAGGTCGCTACTGTCGGTCAGGCGTCTGCGTCTGGTCAGCTAGACTCCCCTTGCTCGTGTCGCTCCCTGTCGCACCAGACCGTTCTCTGGCACCACCGTCTGGGCCACCCCTCCCTGCCCCGTCTTCGTGACATGCACCGTCGCGTCCTTGTGTCTGGTCATCCCCGGACTCTGCCTCCCCTCCCTGCTTCGCCTGCCCCGGCCTGCCTTCCTTGCGTCGAGGGGCGGCAGCGCGCCGCTCCTCACTCCTCCTCGTTTCCTCCGACAGAGGCTCCGCTGCAGACTCTCCACATGGACGTGTGGGACTCCGCCCGTGTCAGCGGACGGGGTGGAGAGCGGTACTTCCTGCTGGTCGTTGACGACGACTTGCGCTACACCACGGTCTTCCCCTTGCGCACCAAGGGTGAGGTCCCTGCTGTCCTGATCCCTTGGATCCGAGCAGTTCGTCTACAGCTACGCAGGAGGTTTCAGACCGACCTCCCTGTTCTGCGTCTGCACTCTGACAGGGGCGGAGAGTTTGCCTCCGACCTCTTGCGCGGCTTCTGTCAGGAGGAGGGCATCACCCAGTCTTACACGCTTCCGGGCTCAATGCAGCAAAATGGGGTTCCTGAGCGCCGCATTGGCCTAGTCATGGAGATCGCTCGTACCTCCTTGATCCATGTGGCGGCTCCCCATTTTCTGTGGCCGTTTGCAGTCAGGTACGCCGCACAGCAGCTCAACCTCTGGCCCCGTGTCTCCGTCCCGGAGACTTCGCCCACACTGCGGTGGACGGGGGAGGTTGAAAATGCGTCGGTGTTCTGGGTCTGGGGTGCCCCTGCTCTTGTTTGCGATACGTCCGCGGACAAGCTCTCCTCCCGCACCCTTCCCTGTGTCTTCCTCGGCTTTCCGACTAACGCGCCTGGCTGGCAGTTTTACCACCCCGCCTCGCGCACTGTCCTGTCTTCTCAGGACGTCACTTTTGACGAGTCAGTCCCTTTCTACCGCCTCTTTCCCTACGGCACTGCTCCTCTCCCTCCCCCGCCGCTCTTCCTTGCTCCAGGTCCCCCTCCGGTAGACCCCCTTCCCCCCCAGGGTCCTGCTCCTTCAGGTGTGTCTCAGGTAGACCCACCCCCCTTAGCTGAGCCCGTCGAGGTCACTAGCGTCTCAGGTGCTGCTGAGGGTGGTACTACTCGAGGTGCTGCATCTGGAGGTGCTGAGCCACGGCGTGAGGTTCTGGAGGGTGAGGTACCTGAGGGTGCTGAGCCGGTGCGTGAGGTGCTGGAGGGTGCGGAGCCTGGGGGTGCTGAGCCGCAGCGTGAGGTGCTGGAGGGTGCGGAGCCTGGGGTGCTGTGCCGGTGCGTGAGGTCCTGGAGGGTGCAGAGCCTGGGCGCGCTGAGACTGAGGGTGCTGGACCGGTTTCGCGCCGGCCCCTTACACCAGCGGAGCTGCAAGAGTGGTTTGCGGTTCTTCAGCGACTGAGGAGGCGTCCTGGAGTTGGCGGTACTGCAGTTGGTGCTGGAGACACTCGTGCTACCGCAGGCCCTGGAGGTGCTCGTACCGGAGGTACTCGAGCTGCCGGGGCCGGTGGTTCTGGGGGTGCTGCTGCTAGTGCTGGAGCTGCAGGAGGTGCTGCTGGAGCTGCCGGTGGAACAGGTGGTGCTGCTGTTGGTGCTGCTGGAGCTGCCGGTGGAACTGGTGGTGCTGCTGTTGGTGCTGCTGGAGTTGCTGGAGGTGCTGCTGGAGCTGGTGGAGCTGGTGGAGCTGCTGGAGGTGCTGCTGGAGCTGGTGGAGCTGGTGGAGCTGCTGGAGGTGCTGCTGCTGGTGGTGCTGGTGTTGGAGCTGCTGGTGGTGCTGCTGTTGGCTCTGGGGGTGCTGGAGCTGCTGGAGGTGCTGCTGGAGCTGCTGGTGGTGCTGCTATTGGTGCTGCTGGTGCTGGAGCTGCTGGTGGTGCTGCTCTTGGCTCTGGGGGTGCTGAGCGGCCACGGCCATACTTCGTTTCGCTCCTTGAGCAGGTTCTTGGTCTCCCGCCTTCTCCTGCTCCACCCCCTTTCTTAGAGTGTCCACCGCCTGTCCTGTCGCCGTCACAGCTACAGCCCACCTCCCCACTGCCTGCTCCGTCTCCATACGCTGGTCCAACAGGAGGTCTTGCTGAGCGTCGTGAGCCTGCGTCTCGTCATGTGTCGCCTGTTCTTGCTACTAGCGCTAGTCGTCGTAGTCTGCGTCCTCTTCCTGTCGTTGGCACGCATCAGACGACTCTGCGTCCTTCCACTGCTCCACAGCGTGTCCCTCTGCCGTCGCCTCCTGAGTCCTCTCTTCCTGCCCTTGCTAACCCGGAGTCAGACTCCCGTCGTGCTGTTAGCCCCATTGTCACGCGTCTCCTGGCTACTGTTGTCACTGACCCATCCTTTGAGTCTGCTGCTGCGTCTGCCTTAGTTGCTAAGCTTGTCGACTTTGCTGCTCGCTGTTGTCTGGACTACGCTGCCAGTCTTGTTGCTGAGTCTGAGTCTATCTGTTCTCCGTCCGTCGGGGGTGAGTGTGCCCTTGGCACGGACGTCCTTCAGGACAGGCAGGAGGAGTTCCAGTGTTTAGCTGCTACTTCACCTCATCTCGTGTCCATGCTGCTTGCCCCTGAGGGAGACCCGGATGCACTTGACATCCCGACTCCGTGCTCTTACGCAGAGGCGGTTGAGGGTCCCTACTCCTCTCAGTGGCAGGCAGCCATGGATGCAGAGATGGCTTCCTGGAAGTCCACAAGCACCTACGTCGACGAGGTTCCCCCACCTGGGGCGAACATTGTTGATGGCATGTGGATCTTCAGGATGAAGCGGCCGCTGGGTTCTCCGCCTGTCTTTAAGGCGCGTTACGTGGCTCGTGGTTTCAGTCAGCGAGAGGGAGTAGATTTCTTTCAGACCTTCTCCCCCACCCCAAAGATGACCACTCTTCGGGTACTACTGCACGTCGCTGCTCAGCGTGACTACGAGCTTCACTCTCTTGGCTTCAGCACAGCTTTCTTGTAGGGCAGCCTGCACGAGGAGATCTGGCTGCGCCGCCCACCTGGCTTCACTGGGTCGTTTCCCCCTGGTACCCAGTGGAGCCTCCGGCGGCCAGTCTACGGTCTCCGCCAGGCACCTCGTGAGTGGCACGACACACTGAGGACTACACTTGCGGCTCTTTGGTTTGCGCCTTCTACTGCTGACCCGTCGATGTTTCTATGCACCGACACTTCTCTGTCGCCGTTCTACATCCTCGTGTACGTCGACGACTTGGTCTTTTCTACTGTTGACACTGAGGCACTGACTCTAGTGAAGTCGCAGCTGCAGAAGAGACACACGTGCACAGACCTGGGTGAACCGCGCAGCTATCTTGGCTTGCAGATCACCCGGGACAGAGCATAGCGCACCATTACCTTGACTCAGTCACACATGGTGTAGCAGGTCCTTCAGCGCTTCGACTTCCAGTACTCCTCGCCACAGTCCACTCCTCTGCCTACCGGTCACTCGCTCTCAGCTCTGCCTTTGGATGAGTCCGTAGAGCGGAGTGGCCCATATCCAGAGCTTGTGGGCTGCCTCATGTACCTGATGACCTGCACTCGCCCTGACCTTACTTACCCTCTTAGCATCCTTGTCGAAATGAGACGATAATGAACAAGTTTAACTAGGGCCTAGGCTTAGAAGCCTAGGCCCAACTAGTATGTCGAGTAGATTGTGCCAAGGGTGAGAGGCAAGAAAGTTGGGAAGGAGGGTTTCACTATAGGTTTCAAGGAACATATAGCATAGGAAACAAAGAAGGTGCACCACCAAACTAGGTTTATAATAACTACACTAACTACAGCTACAGGCAGTTACAAATATAAATTCTGACACTCCCCCATAACTGCCTGCAGAAGGAGTTTGTGCAGAATACAACCTGCAGGTGTACACATGCAAAATAATAAACAAGCAACAGCAGGAACTGCAGGCGGGCTGACACTAGCTGGTCACCCCCTCCATCTCCTCACCCTCCTCCTTCCCCTCCCCCACACTGCTGCAGGAGCAGCAGAGAAGGGGGGAAGAGAGGAGAGGTGGAGGGACGGCTGCTGGTTGCCTCACACCCGCCACCCCGGTGCCACTCCCCCTGCTCCCCCACACCCTCACACCCTCCCCCCCAGCGGCAGCTGCAGCAGTGGGAACGAAAGGAGGAGGAGGGGAAGGGAAGGAGACGACCCAACACTCCAACACCCGCCACCCCCATACCCTCCTCCCCACGGCTGCAGGGAGACAAAGGAGGAGGGGGTGGGCGGGAAGAAAGCCGAAGAGCGGCTAAATTGTGTCGGCGCAGATAGGTCAGGGGCGGCTGCAGGGATAGCAGGTGCGGAGAGGCCCGTCGCGTGCCACGGGGCGCACGACGGGTAAGTTTAAGTTTTAGGGCACCGTCGTGTGCCTCGGGGCACACGACGAGCAGGGCACCGTCGCGTGCCACGGGGCGCACGACGGGCAGGTTTAGGGCACCGTCGCGTGCCACAGGGCGCGCGACGGGCAGAGAAGGAGTCACTCGCCAACCGGGGGCGGGACAAGGGAAAATCACCACGCGCCCTAGGCGCGCGACCGGAAAAAAAATAGCAGCGGAAGCATATTGGCGGGCCCACAGGCCAGGACGTAACACGCTCTGATAGCATGTCGAAATGAGACGATAATGAACAAGTTTAGCTAGGGCCTAGGCTTAGAAGCCTAGGCCCAACTAGTATGTCGAGTAGATTGTGCCAAGGGTGAGAGGCGAGAAAGTTGGGAAGGAGGGTTTCACTATAGGTTTCAAGGAACATATAGCATAGGAAACAAAGAAGGTGCACCACCAAACTAGGTTTATAATAACTACATTTACTACAGCTACAGGCAGTTACAAATATATGTTCTGACAATCCTGGCACGCTACGTTGCGCCCTAGAGACACCTTCGAGAGCACCAGAAGGCAGCTAAGAGGGTGATGGGTTACTTGAGTAGTAGGCAGCATGGGGCTCGTGCTTGGAGGACGGGGTCCAGTTGTCCTCGCTGGTCACGCAGACGCTTCTTGGGTTGACGACTTGGCTACGCAACGGTCGTCACAGGGTTACACCTTCAGCCTTGGCTCCGGTTCTGTTTCTTGGCGGTCTACCCGCTCTTCTTCCGTTCTCAGCTCTAGCTGTGAGGCTGAGATCTACGCAGGGGCCACGGCTGCACAGGAGCTGCGTTGGCTCACCTACCTGCTGACCGACTTGGGCGAGGTGCCTCGTTCTCCTCCAGTTCTGTACGTCGATAACAAGGCAATGCTTGCCTTGTGTCGCGAACAGAGATTGGAGCACAGAACGAAGCACATTGCTCTTCGCTACTTTCTTGCTAGGGAGCTGGAGCAGCGTGGTCAGCTTCGTCTTGCCTACGTGGCCTCTCAGGCCAACACTGCTGATGTGTTCACCAAGGCACTTCCGAACCGTGACCATCAGCGCTTCTGTACTGCACTTGGCCTTGTTCCTGTATCTTCTCACTTACTTTTTTACCTTGCCTGTACTGTGATCTATATTGTATACCTGCACTTGTTAGGTAGTGATCACTGCACTGTTGCTTTTGCATATATATACCTCTGCATGCGGACTGGCCTTATGGCCCTTTGCTTGTGCTCAGATTGTGTGGTGACGTTGTGATCCACCCTGAGCTTGCTTTGCTTCTCTTGACTGGTCTTGTGACCCCTTGTTCTCCCCCACTTTGCCTATGGGGGTGTGTCAAATTATGTATATGCTATATATGTTTAGGCTGTAGTGGGGTAGCTAATATGGGGTACAGCCCCTTCTAGGGTTTCATATTTGTACCCAACTCTTTCATAGTTCAATCATTCCAGCCTAGTATTCTGACAGCTACTTCCTTTCTTTTGTTGCATTTATTACTCGTTTCTACTCTAGTTCTTGTTGTATGATTCTCATTCATGTGTCTTTTCCTTTCATCGTTGTCACCGTGCTCGTTTTAGATCGTCTTTGTTTACGTTTTCAATCCTGTAATTCTGTTGTATCGTAGTTCTCTTATGCGTCTCTGCTTTCGTCCTCCTGACCTTTCTGCCCCGTTCATTTCCCCTCCCACTTTTCTCCCCTCCCTTATCCCCCTCAGGGTCTTTGCTGTACTATTCGGGAAATCAAGGCCAAATAGAAAAGTAGAAATATTCTTGTTTGTATGATTGATGCTACTGTATTGTTATGTCTAGTTTTTTCTGGGTTTATTTTCCGATTGTGTTTGAGTTTGTGTGTGCCCATCGATATCTGCGTATGTGTCACTGTATGTGCGTGCATACTCATCCATATACATCTATCATTGCATTAACAATGCGCATCTGTGCATTTTTTAAAAATGGTCAGCCTATCATTTCCGAAAAGGTTCTTTGCCCACTAAGTGAGTGTGTTCATTTGAACTGGATTTGATAGATCTTGATCATTTTTTTTGTTTACACAGATTGTATTGTTTCATGTAGCAGTTGGATGGTTCCGAAATTATGTTATTAAGTTCCCCCCCATGCTAGGCAGGGGATGCCAGTAGCATAAAGTCTGGGCCAATTAACTGTTACGCATTCTATCATACTATGCATTCATGTCACTACACTATAATATCGAAATAATACAATATTCACTACAATAGCATATGCATTATCTTTATGCATTTTTCATTCAATATTTGGTTCACATATCCATCGCTATATTTCATCTATGCATAACATAATTAGGCATATGCATTACGGAATAAACAGTCACGTGTTCACAGTTATCTCAATTGGCCAACCCATGTTCATGTTTCATCCATACAGTATAGGTTCAGTAAAAGAAAACTACGGTACCGTTAGGAAATGAGAAGCGAAGTGGTTACGGCTCGTGCTCAATTGCCGTGGCAAATACATATTGAGTCATTTACCGTAGCTACCGTTCATTGGATTTTTTTCATATTTTTCTTTGAAGTTAAGAGGATGAAAAAAATGTACATAACGATTGTAATAGGTTGCTTCGCAACACAAAAAAACAAACAAACAAAAAACAGCACCCTGATTGCTCACTGCTGAAAAAAAAAAAGTGATTGCTAATTATTCAGGGTTGAGACTTCAACATCAGATTAGTAACGCGATCTTTGTTTACTGGGTGAAAATGTTTCAAACATTGTATGCGCTAATTTCCACCCTTCATCTTTTGAGAAATTGTATTTATCCACGCGTTTTAGTGCGGAAGAGACGAGCAATTTCGGTCAACCTATGTTACGATATGAAGATTTTATGAGAATGCATTCCAGTATGCTGGAAGAGCCGACTCTACCGAGTACGAAGTCGAGGAGTCAGAAGAGTCGAAGAGACGCAGCAACCGTCTAACCAAGACCGATGCAAGCAGAAACATTTGAAGTGAAAAGAGCGGGAACACGTTCAAAACGGGTTCCCGTGCCGCACGGTTTGAATTTCGCTGTAATAAGGGAATGTACCCCTTAGAGTACATGGCTAGTCTAGGACTTTTCGTATTCCCCTGTATTCTTATATAAACTCGATGTATGCATGCTATTATCAACTCAGTCATTTGTCAAATTATATATATGTATGTGTTTAGGTTATCTAGGCTGCATGGGGGTTAGCACTAGGGGGTACAAACTTTTCCTCGATATTCTTCTTGTAACTCCAAACCCTTGACATAATTATGACTCACGTTGTCAGATATATATGACATAGCTGTTGTAGGCTATAGTGGGGTAGCACATATGGGGTACAGCTCTCTAGGGTTTGCATTTGTACCCAACTTTCACTTAGTCATTTCATTCCTGTTCTATAATTCCCACATGGTATCAGAGCGGGTTCCCTGTGGGAACTTCGCCTAGGACCCACCGAAGCGCGCCCCGAGGCGCGCCAACTTTTTTTTTTCTCTCGCTCGAGCGACCCTCCGTGTCGCCCTTCCCTCGCGGCCCCGCCCCCCCTTCAGACGCGGCCCCGCCGCCCTCTCTGACGCGGACCCGCCACCATTTCAGACGCGGCCCCGCCGCCCATTTCGAACGCGGCCCCGCCGCCTGCTCAGACGCGGCCCCGCCGCCCGCTCAGACGCGGCCCCGCCGCCTGCTCAGCCGCGGCCCCGCCGCCCGCTACGACGCGGACCCGCCGCCTGCCCAGACGCGGCCCCGTCGCCCGCTCAGACGCGGCCCCGCCGCCTGCTCAGCCGCGGCCCCGCCGCCCGCTACGACGCGGCACCGCCGCCTGCTCAAACGCGGCCCCGCCGCCCGCTCAGACGCGGCCCCGCCGCCTGCTCTGCCGGCCCCGCCGCTGCACCTGACGGCCCCGCCGTCCCCTCTGCCGGCCCCGCCGCTGCACCTGACGGCCCCGCCGTTCCCTCTGCCGGCGCCGCAGCTGCACCTGACGGCCCCGCCGTCCCCTCTGCCGGCCCCGCCGCTGCACCTGACGGCTCCGCCGTCCCCTTTGCCGGCCCCGCCGCTGCACCTGACGGCCCCGCTACTGCACCTGCCGGCCCCGCCGTCCCCTCCGCTGCACTTGACGGCCCCGCCGCTGCATCTACCGGCCCCGCTGCTGCACCTGAACCGCCGGGCCGCCGCTCCACCAACAGCCGTACCGCCTGAGCAGCTGAGCCACCGCGCAGCCGAGCCGCAGCACCGCCGGGCCGCCCAGCAGCTGAGCCGCCCGCGCAACCGAGCCGCCGAGCAGCCGAGCCGCCCAGCAGCCGAGCCGCCCGAGCCGCCCGAGCCGCCGGAGCTGCCCGAGCCGCCCGCGCCGCCCGAGTCGCCTGCACCGCCCGGTACCTGCACTACCCGACCTTCCCTGTCTGGTGAGCGCAGAGCTGTCCTCTCCGCACTGCCCTCACCCTACTGCTAGTCTACTGCTGTCATGGCTACCCCCAGTGTCCCTCGCTTTTGACGCTGAGGGTCGAGCCATTGACTTTGAGGTCTAGGTAGACGACCTGCAGTTGTTTTTACAGTGCGACCGGGCAGACGGCCTCTCTCTCTTTGACCTCACCTCTGGCGCCTCTCCTGCCCCTGCTGCTGATGCTGATCCCACTGTGCGCTCTCAGTGGGCCACCCGCGATGCTGCTGCACGTCTTGCTGTGCGTCGCCACCTCCCTACCTCTGAGCGCGCGCACTTTAGTCAGTACAAGAGTGCTCAGACCTTGTACGACGCTGTAGTTGCGCGCTACTCCTCCCCTGCCACTACTGCACTGAGCCGTCTCATGCTTCCCTACCTCTTTCCTGACCTCTCTGCCTTTCCCACTGTCGCTGACCTCATTACGCACCTCCGCACTAGTGACACTCGCTACCGCGCCGCCCTTCCTGCTGAGTTCTGCGCCAAGAAACCCCCCCCCCCATGTACATCACTCTCTACTACGTAGTCGCGCGCCTCCCTGACTCTCTTCGTGTAGTCAGGGACCACTTTCTCGCAGTCTGTCCCACCACCCTCACCGTCGACGTCCTCGAGAAGGCCCTCCTCGCGGCGGAGAAGAGCATCGTCGCTGTAGGAGCTTCTCGTGGTGACCCTCGCACCCCCATCTTTGAGGGGTGCTCTCCTTCCCCCCTCCTGCCCTCTGTTGCCTCTGCTACTGCTGCCGACCTGCTTGGTCTCGAGTCGGTTGGCGCGGCGTCTGCCCCTAGTGGGAGACGCCGCTCTGGCAAAGGCAAGGGGGGCAAGGGCGCTGGTGGAGCTGGAGGAGGCGGTGGAGGTGGCGGTGGAGGCAGCGGAGGGAGTGGGGGTGGCGGCGGGAGTGGTGGAGGGGGTGGTGGTGGTAGTGGTGGCAGCGGCGGAGGAGGCGGCGGTGGTGGCGGCGGCGGTGGTGGTGGCGGCAGTGGTGGCGGTGACGGTGGGGGAGGCGGCGGCGGAGGAGGCGGTGGTGGCGGAGGAGGTGGAGCTGGTCGAGGCGGTACCCAGCAGCGGAGCGGCGGTGGTGGTGGTTTGCGCTCGCAGCAGCAGCAGCAGCAGCGTTCACGTGACGTCCCTCCGCCCCAGCAGCTCCGTGAGTGGTACACTCGGCGTTAGAGGGGTGGGGGTACTGGTCCTTGTACCTACGTCCTTCGCTCTGGCGACCGCGCGGGTGAGCAGTGTGGGGGTGCCCACTCCACCCAGCGCTGCTTTGGCCGCCTGACGGACGCTTGGCGTCAGCAGTTCCCCGGGGCTAGTGAGATCCCTCGCTGGGATGAGCTTCTTAGGGCTGGTGTAGCGATCTTAGATCTTGATTTTGATGCTATCCTTGCTGCTATGTATGCTGTGACTATTAGTGAGGAGGGTGACTGTTACCGGTGTTTCCCGCCCGACCCGGGCATTGGTACTGCTGCGCTAGGTGCTTGTGAGGCTGCTGCTCTAGGTGCCAGTGCGTCTGCGCTCTCAGGTGCTGGTGAGACTGCGCTCTCAGGTACTGCGTCGCCTCCGTCCTCCCTCACTTTAACACTTGACTCCGGGGCTTGGTACTGCTGCGCTAGGTGCTTGTGAGGCTGCTGCTCTAGGTGCCAGTGCGTCTGCGCTCTCAGGTGCTGGTGAGACTGCGCTCTCAGGTACTGCGCTCTCAGGTACTGCGTCGCCTCCGTCCTCCCTCACTTTAACACTTCTCGCTCCTTCTTTCGAGACCGCACTACCCTCACGCCGCTTGGCCGGCCCGTTGCGGTCTCCCTGGCTGACCCCTCTGGGGGTCCTGTCCTTTCTCACTTCTCCACTGTCCTCCCGTGTCCGGCTGCCCCTTCGGGCACCCTGTCTGGTCTGTACCTTCCCTCGTTCTCTACGAACTTGGTGAGTGGTGCGGACCTGCAGGATGCGGGGGTTCACCAGTTCACTCCTGCGAGTCAGAGGGTGACCCACTGCACGGACGCACGCACATGCCGACACCTGGCCACGTTCTCGCGTCGGCCGGGGTCGAGCCTCTACACCCTGACCACTACGTCTCCTCCTGTCCCTGCGTCTGGTCAGGTAGCTACGTCAGGTCAGGTGCTTGCTGCTGCGTCCCGGTCTGGCCCTGAGTCTGCCCCCTGTTCGTGTCGCCTCCTGTCTCACGAGACTCTCCTGTGGCACCACCGTCTTGGCCACCCCTCCCTGTCACGTCTTCGGGGCATGGCTTCCCGTGTCCTTGTCTCAGGTCTTCCCCGGTCTCTCCCTCCCCTTCCTTCGGGACCGGGACCTTCCTGTGTCCCCTGTGTCGAGGGGCGCCTCAGGGCTGCTCCTCACTCCTCCCAGTTCCCCCCGACAGAGGCTCCTCTGCAGACGCTTCACATGGACGTGTGGGGCCCAGCCCCCGTCCGTGGGCAGGGTCACGAGCGCTACTTCCTGTTGGTGGTTGACGACTACTCGCGTTACACCACAGTCCTCCCCTTGCGCAGCAAGGGTGCTGTCACTGAGGTGCTGATCGACTGGATCCGCGAGGCTCGTCTCCAGCTCAGGAAGAGCTTCGGCTCGGACTTTCCTGTTCTGCGTCTGCACTCGGACAGAGGCGGAGAGTTCTCCTCGCGCCTTCTGCGAGACTACTGTCGTGCACGGGGGATCCGCCAGACCTTCACGCTTCCGGACTCTCCACAGCAAAATGGGATTGCTGAGCGCCGCATTGGCATGGTCATGGATGTCGCTCGTACGTCCATGATGCATGCGGCTGCCCCCCATTTTCTGTGGCCGTTTGCGGTGAGGTACGCGGCGCATCAGCTCAACCTTCACCCCCGGGTCTCTCGGCCCGCGATGTCCCCAGTCTTGCTGTGGACGGGGAAGGTTGGCGATGCGTCGGCGTTCCGTGTCTGGGGATCTCGGGCGTTTGTCCGCGACTTGTCTGCGGACAAGCTGTCCCCTCGTGCTGCTCCCTGTGTCTTCCTAGGCTTCCCCACAGACGCTCCCGGGTGGCAGTTTTACCACCCCTCCTCTCGTCGTGTTCTGTCCTCCCAGGACGTCACGTTTGACGAGTCAGTCCCCTTCTACCGCCTCTTCCCCTACCGCACTCCTTCCCTTCCCCCTCCGCCGGACTTCCTTGTGCCGGTTCCCCCCCCGGTAGACCCCCTCCCCCCTCAGGTTCCTGCCCCCTCAGGTGTGTCCCAGGTAGACGCAGTTGAGCCGGTCGAGGTTACTGGTGACTCTGGTGCTGCTGCGGGTGCTGAGCCTGGGGGTGCTGACTCTGGGGGTGCTGTGCGCGGGGGTGCCGAGCCTGGAGGTGCTGCTACTGGGGGTGCTGAGCCTGGGGGTGCTGGGCCTGGGAGTGCTACTGCGGAGGGTGCTGAGCCTGGGGGTGCTGAGCCGGGGGTTGCTGTGCCTAGAGCTGCTGAGTCTGGGGGTGCTGAGTCTGGAGCTGCTGAGCCTGGGGGTGCTGCGTTTGGAGCTGCTGAGCCTGGGGTTTCTCCTGCTGCTGCGTCTCGCCGGGAGCCCCTCTCTCCACAGGAGCTGCGCGAGTGGTTTGCTCGCCGCTGGAGGCGTGCTGCTGGAGCTGGAGCTTCTTCGACCGTCGAGGGTGCTGGTGCTGCCGGTCCCGGAGCTGCTGGGCCTGCGGGTTCTACTGGAGCTGGAGCTGCTGAGGGTGTTGGTGCTGAGACTACTGCTGTCTGTCCCGGCGGTGGTTCTGCTGCTGGTGCTGCTGGAGGTCCTGCCGCTGGAGGTGTTGGTGGCGCTGGTGCTGTCGCTGAGGGTGCTGGTGCTGTCCCTACTGAGTCTGGAGCTGCCGCGCGGCCTCGGCCGTACTTCGTTCCGCTCCTGCAGCAGGTTCTTGGTCTTTCTCCTTCGGTAGAGTGTCCACAGCCTGTCCAGTCGCAGTCACTGTTGGAGCCTTCCTCTCCACTGCCTGCTCCCTCTCCTTACACTGGTCCTACTGGAGGTCTTGCTGAGCGTCGTGAGCCTGCGTCTCGTCCCGCGTCGCCTGTTCGTCCTGCCCGCGCTAGTGGTCGCGGTTCGCGTCAGCGTCCTCCTCCTGTCCCTGGCACGCACCGGATGTCTCTGCGTCCGTCCACTGCTCCTCTGCGTGCCCCTTTGCCTTCTCCTCCTGAGTCCTCTCTTCCTACACTTGCCGACCCTGAGTCGGACTCCCTTCGTGCTGCCAGTCCTACTGTCACGCGTCTCCTTGCTACTGTCGTCACTGACCCCTCTTTTGAGTCCACTGCTGCGTCTGCTCTTGTCGCTGAGCTCGTCGACTTTGCTGCTCGCTGTCGTCTAGACTACGCTGCAAGTCTTGTTGCTGAGTCTGCGTCTGTCGGTCCTCCGTCCGTCGGGGGTGAGTGTGCTCTTGGCACGGACGTCCTAGAGGACAGGCAGGAGGAGTTACAGTGTCTGGCGGCTGCTTCACCTCATCTAGCGTTTGTACTGCTTGCTCCTGAGGGAGACCCGGATGCACTAGACATCCCGACTCCGCGCTCCTACGCGGAGGCCGTAGAGGGTCCCTACTCCTCTCAGTGGCAGGCAGCTATGGATGCAGAGATGGCTTCCTGGAAGTCCACAGGCACCTACGTTGACGCAGTTCCCCCTCCTGGGGCGAACATCGTCAGTGGCATGTGGATCTTCAGGGTGAAGCGGCCGCCGGGCTCTCCACCTGTCTTCAAGGCGCGGTACGTTGCTCGTGGCTTCAGTCAGCGGCAGGGAGTTGACTACTTTCATACCTTCTCTCCCACCCCGAAGATGACCACTCTTCGGGTGCTGCTGCACATAGCCGCTCAGCGCGACTACGAGCTTCACTCTCTCGACTTCAGCACTGCGTTCCTGCAGGGTAGCCTGCACGAGGAGATCTGGCTGCGCCGTCCACCTGGCTTCACTGGGACTTTTCCTCCTGGCACCCAGTGGAGCCTCCGACGGCCAGTCTACGGTCTCCGCCAGGCACCGCGTGAGTGGCACAACACACTGAGGACTACGCTTGCGGCTCTTGGGTTTGCTCCTTCTACTGCTGACCCGTCGCTGTTTCTGCGCACCGACACTTCACTGCCGCCGTTCTACATCCTCGTGTACGTCGACGACTTGGTCTTTGCCACAGCGGACACTGCTGGACTCTCCTACATGAAGTCCGAGCTGCTGAAGAGACACACGTGCACAGACCTGGGTGAACTGCGCAGCTACCTTGGCTTGCAGATCACTCGGGACAGAGCACGCCGCACCATTACCTTGACTCAGTCACACATGGTGCAGCAGGTCCTTCAGCGTTTCGGCTTCACGTACTCCTCGCCTCAGACCACTCCTCTGTCTACTCGTCACTCGCTCTCAGCTCTGCCTTCGGATGAGTCCGTAGAGTCGAGTGGCCCGTACCCAGAGCTTGTTGGCTGCCTCATGTACCTGATGACCTGCACACGACCTGACCTTGCATACCCTCTGAGCATTCTTGCACGCTATGTTGCTCCTGGGAGACACCGGCCAGAGCACATGGCTGCAGCGAAGAGGGTATTGCGCTACCTGTGCAGTACGTCGGGCATGGGGCTAGTGCTTGGAGGGCGGAGTCCAGTGGTCCTTACAGGCCACGCTGACGCTTCTTGGGCTGACGACCAGGCTACGCAGCGGTCGTCACAGGGTTACACCTTCAGTCTTGGTTCCGGCTCTGTCTCGTGGCGGGCTACTCGTTCGTCTTCGGTTCTCAGCTCCAGTTGTGAGGCTGAGATCTACGCCGGGGCCATGGCTGCACAGGAGCTTCGCTGGCTCACCTACCTGCTGACTGACCTTGGAGAGCCGCCTCGTTCTCCTCCAGTGCTGTACGTAGACAACAAGGCCATGCTGGCCTTGTGTCGAGAGCAGCGACTGGAGCACAGAACGAAGCACATTGCTCTTCGCTACTTCCTTGCTCGTGAGCTACAGCAGCGTGGACAGTTGCGGCTTGCGTACGTGGCCTCTGAGGCCAACACTGCTGATGTGTTCACCAAGGCACTCGCGCCTTGTGACCATCAGCGCTTCTGCACCCAGCTGGGTCTTGTGCCTGTCTTGCCTCACTTGCTCTCCTCTTGACTTTACTTGTACTGTGACATATATATACCTGCTCTTGCTTGTCTAGTTTTATATATATATGTGTGTACTCGTGCATGTGAACTGGCCTCTGGCCGTGCTCTTGTGCTCGGACTGTGTGGTGACTTTGTGATCCACCCTGAGCTTGCTTTGCTTTACTTTGCTTGACTGGTCTTGTGACCCCTTGTTCTCCCCCACTTTGCCTATGGGGGTGTGTCAGATATATATGACATAGCTGTTGTAGGCTATAGTGGGGTAGCACATATGGGGTACAGCTCTCTAGGGTTTGCATTTGTACCCAACTTTCACTTAGTCATTTCATTCCTGTTCTATAATTCCCACACACGTATGCCTAGACTCTAAGATGGTATCTAGAGCCTAGAGGTCTTTAGGACCTAAGATTAGGGCCCACTCGTTACCACGTTACCTCACTTGCCTTGCCTGCTGCCCGCGCGCGCCTCGGCTGCACACGCACGGCCCCTTTTTTTTTCCCGTGCGCGCCGATTATACAGCCAGCGCGCTGCCCGTTTAGGCCCGTTTTCGGCCTCAAGCGCCACGTCAGCCGCCCGCGTAGCCTGCCAACGGCCCGCGCGCCGCGTAAGCCGCCCGCGCGCGGCCCGCTTAGGCCCCACCCGCGCAGCCCGCCGCCGCACGCAGCCTGCAGCCGCGCGTAGCCCGCAGCCGCGCGCAGACAGCAGCCGCACGCAGCCTGCAGCCGCGTGCAGCCCGCAGCCGCGCGTAGCTCGCAGCCGCGTGCAGCCGGCAGCCGCACGCAGCCCGCAGCCACGTGCAGCCCGTAGCCGCGCGTGCCCTGCCTGTGTGACGCTCGTGAGCCGCGCGCCTGCCTGCCTTAGCCTGCTTAGAGCGCCTGCCTTGAGCGCCTGCCTTGAGCGCCTGCCTAGAGTGCCTGCCTGCCAAGAGCGCCTGCCTGCCTTGAGTGCGTGCCGAACTTGAGCACCTGCCTGTCTTGAGCGCCTGCCTGCCTTGAGCGCCTGCCTGCCAACCACGCGTTTGCTTGCCCTGCGCACCATCTCCGCTTCCTTGCCTGCACTGCTACTATGGCGACGCTTAATGTGCTCGCGTTTGATCCTGACGGCCGTCCAGTAGAGTTCGCCACCTGGCTCGACGACCTGCAACTGTTCCTCCTGACTGATGCCAAGGACGGTGTTTCCCTGTTTGATTACGTGTCTGGCACTGCCGTTGCTCCTACTGCCACTGAGCCTGCTCTAGACCGTTCCCAGTGGCAGACCCGCGATGCTGCTGTGCGCCTAGCTATACGCAACCATCTGCCGATCACAGAGCGCGCGCATTTTAGCTAGCACAAGACTGCCAAGGCACTGTACGACGCTGTAGTTGCCCGCTACTCTTCCCCGGCCACTGCAGCCCTAGGTCAACTTATGCTACCCTACCTATTCCTCGACGTGTCCTCGTTTACCACCGCTAAGGACCTCATCTCTCACCTACGCGCTAATGACACTAGCATTCGTGCCGCCCTTCCAGACGAGTTCCTCGCAGAGAACCACCCCCCGATGTACTTTACCCTCTACCTCCTCATCACCTGCCTCCCTGAGACTCTTCGCTCAGTCAGGGACCGCTTCCTCACCCTTGACCCCCATTCTCTCACTGTCGACGACCTCGAGAAGCACCTCCTAGCAGCCGAGAAGAACATTCTAGCTGTAGGTGCTGCTCGTGGTACTCCCCGCACTCCCCTCTTTGAGGGGTGCTCCCCCTCCCCTTTCACCCCCTCCTACGCCTCCGCATCTGCTGCTGTCGACCTCCTTGGTGCTGAGAAGGTCGCAGCTGCTTCCGCTCCCAATGGGAAGCGCAGCGGCTCCAGGGGAGGCAGGGGTGGCAGGGGTGGCGGACGTGGCGGTGGAGGGGGTGGTGGTGGAGGCGGTGGGGGCGGTGGGGGCGGTGGGGGTGGTGGGGGTGGTCGTGGGGGTGGAGGTAGTGGTGGGGGCGGTGGTGGTGTCGGGAGCAGTGGCGGTGGTGGCGGCGGTGGTGGCGGAGGGGGGAGTGGTGGTGGCGGCGGTGGTGGGGGCTTGGGTGAGACCAGTAGTGGCCAGGGACAGAAGCAGCAGTAGCAGCAGCAGCCGCAGCAGCGTCAGCGCCAGACCCTCACTTCCCAGCAGCTTCTTGGCACGTCAAGTTTCCTGATGCTACTGAGTTCCCCAATTGGGCAGACCTGCTTAGGCGTGATGTACCTATCTTTGATCTTGACTATGAAACTATTCTTGCTGCCATGTATGCATTGACTGTTAGTGCTTAGGGTGACTGCTACTTGTGTGTGCCTCCTGACCCCGGTATAGCCCGAGGTATAGCGCCTGCAGCTCTAGGTGCTTGTGAGTCTGCTCTCCCTGGTACTGAGTCCGCACAGGCCTTGCACACCTTTACACTTGACTCTGGTGCTTCCCGCTCTTTCTTTCGTGACAGCACCACAGTCACTCCCCTCCTTGCACCTGTCCCTGTCTCACTGGCTGACCCCTCTGGGGGCCCAGTGCTTGCACGGTCTTCCACTGTGCTTCCGTGTCCAGCGGTCCCGTCTTGTGAGCTGTCTGGTCTTCACCTCCCCTCGTTCTCTACGAACTTGGTGAGCAACGCCGTCCTTCAGGATCATTGGGTTGACACCTTTACTCCTGGCGGACAGCGTGTGGCGATCTACACGTGCTCCCGGACCGGCCGTCGCCAGGCCACGTTCAGGCATGCACCTGGATCCAGTTTGTACACCCTCACCCACTACGTCGCGCTACGTCCCTTTGTCTCCCCAGCTATACGCGTCTGCTCAATTAGCTACCCAGTGTGAGTGTTGCCGCTTGTCGCACAAAACTCTCCTGTGGCACCACCGTCTTGGTCACCCCTCCCTGCCTCGCCTTCGTAGCATGCACTCTCACTTCCTGGTCTCTGGCCTTCCCAGGTCTCTGCCTGCCCTCCCTCCCTTGCCTGCGCCGCCCTGCATTCCTTGCGTCGAGGGGCGATAGCGCGCCGCTCCTCACTCCTCCTCGTTCCCTCCCACAGAGGCTCCACTGCAGACTCTCCACCTGGGGCCCAGCCCGCGTCCGTGGACAGGGCGACGAGCGGTACTTCCTGCTGGTCGTCGACGACTACTCGCGTTACACCACGGTCTTCCCCTTGCAGTGCAAGGGGGAGGTCCCTGATGTTTTTATCCCCTGGATCCGCGCTGTTCGTCTCCAGCTCCGAGAGCGGTTCCAGTCGGACTTTCGTGTCCTGCGTCTGCACTCTGACAGAGGTGGTGAGTTCTCCTCAGACCTCTTAGCAGCCTTCTGTGCGGAGCACGGCATCCGCCAGACGTTCACGCTTCCGGCCTCTCCGCAGCAGAATGGGGTTGCTGAGCGCCGCATTGGCTTAGTCATGGAGGTTGCTCGTACCTCCATGATCCATGCGGCTGCCCCCCATTTTCTATGGCCGTTTGCGGTCCGGTACGCCGCGCATCAGCTCAACCTCTGGCCCCGTGTCTCCTTGTCGGAGACCTCGCCCGCACTGGGGAAGGTTGGCGATGCGTAGCGTTTCCGGGTCTGGGGTGCTCGTGCCTTTGTCCGCGATACCACCACGACAAGCTCTCCCCTCGCGTCATTCCCTGCGTCTTCCTTTGCTTTGTCCCTGACACGCCTGGCTGGCGGTTTTACGACCCTGCCTCGCGCCGTGTCTTTCCGTCTCAGGACGTCACCTTTGACGAGTCCATTCCCTTCTACCGTCTCTTTCCCTACCGCACTGCCCCTCGCCCCCCCCCCCTCCCCCCCCGCCGCTCTTTCTCGCCCTAGGTCCTCCCATGGTAGACCCCCTCCCCGCGCCAGGTCCTGCTCCTTCAGGTGTCTCTCAGGTAGACCCTCCTGTACCTGAGCCTGTTGAGGTCACTGGTGACTCAGGTCTTGTTGGCGGTGGTGCTGTCCCTGGGGGTGCGGAGCGTGGGGGTGCTTAGCCTGGGGGTGCGGAGCCTGCGTGTGAGGACCCAGGAGGTGCTGAGACCGGAGGTGTGGAGCCTGGAGGTGCTGAGCCTGCGTGTGAGGAGTCTGGAGGTCCTGAGCCTGGGGGTGTTGCGTCCGGAGGTGCCGAGCCTGCGTTTGAGGAGTCTGGGGGTGCTGCTACTAGAGGTACTGAGACTGGAGACCCTGGGACTGGAGGTGCCGGTTCGGGGGGTGCTGCAGCTGGTGGAGCTGGTCCTGGAGGTGCTGCTCTCGACTATGCGGTTGGAGGCCCTGGGGTTGGAGGTGCCGATTCTGGGGGTGCTGCTGCTGGTCGTACTGGAGCTGGAGATTCTGGAGCTGCTGGTAGCGCTGGAGCTGGAGGTGCTGGAGCGGCTGGAGCTTCTGGTGGTGTTACTGGTGCTGGTGCTGTTCCTGCTGGTTCTGGGGGTGCTGAGCGACCGCGGCCGTACTTCGTTCCGCTCCTTCAGCAGGTTCTTGGTCTCCCGCCTTCCGCTGGTCCTGCCCCTTCCTTAGAGTGTCCACCGCTTGTCCTGTCGCAGTCACAGCTACAACCCGCCTCTCCACTGCCTGCTCCTTCTCCTTACACTAGTCCGACTGGAGGTCTTGCTGAGCGTCGTGAGCCTGCGTCTCGTCCTGCGTTGCCTGTTTGTATTGTTCGCGCTAGTCGTCGCGGTTCGCGTCAGCGTCCTCTTCCTGTCCCTGGCACGCACCGGATGGCACTTCGTCCGTCCACTTCTCCGCAGCGTGTTCCTCTGCCGTATCTTCCTGAGTTCTCTCTTCCTGCCCTTGCTAACCCGGATTTTGACTATCTTCGTACTATCACGCGTCTGCTAGCCACTGTTGTCACTGATCCGTCGTTTGAGTCAGCTGCTGCGTCTGCCTTAGTCGCTGAGCTTGTTGACTTTGCTGCTCGCTGTTGTCTAGACTACGCTGCAATTCCTGTTGCTGAGTCTAGGTCTATCTGTCCTCCATCCGTCGGGGGTGAGTGTGCTCTTGGCACGGACGTCCTTGAGGATAGGCAGGAGGACCTTGAGTGTCTTGCAGCCGCTGCGCCTCATCTCGTGTCCATGCTGCTTGCCCCTGAGGGAGACCCGGATGCACCAGACATCCCGACTCCGCGTTCTTACGCTGAGGCGATCGCGGGTCCCTACTCCTGTAAGTGGCAGACAGCCATGGACGAACAGATGGGATCCTGGAAGTCCACAGGCACTTACGTCGACGAGGTTCCCCCTCCTGGGGCAAACATCCTCGATGGCATGTGGATTTTCAGGGTGAAGCGGCCGCCGGGCTCTCCGCCTGTCTTCAAGGCTCGTTACGTTCCTGAAGGCTTCAGCCAGCGAGAGGGAGTTGACTTCTTCCAGACCTTCTCCCCCACCCCACAGATGACCACCCTTCGGGTGCTGTTGCACGTTGCCACTCAGCGTGACTACGAGATTCACTCTCTTGACTTCAGAATAGCTTTCTTACAGGGCAGCCTGAACGAGGAGATTTGGCTGTGCCGCCCACCTGGCTTCACTGGGTCATTCCCTCCTGGTACCCAGTGGAGCCTCCGGCGGCCGGTCTACGGTCTCCGCCAGGCGCCACGTGAGTGGCACGACACACTGAGGATGACACTTGCGGCTCTTGGTTTTACTCCGTCGACTACTGACCCGTCGCTGTTTCTGCGCACCGACTCTTCGCTGCCGCCGTTCTACATCCTCGTGTACGTCGACGACTTGGTCTTTGCCACTGCTGACACTGAGGCTCTCGCCCTGGTGAAGTCGAAGCTGCAGAAGAGACACACATGCACAAACCTGGGTGAGTTGCGCAGTTACCTTGGCTTGCAGATCACCCGGGACAGAGCACGCCGCACCATCACACTGACTCAGTCACACATGGTGCAGCAGGTCCTTCAGCGCTTCGGCTTCACCTAGTCCTCGGCACAGGCCACTCCTCTGGCTATAGGTCACTCGCTCTCAGCTCCACCTTTGGACGAGTCCGTAGAGCCGAGTGGTCCTTACCCAGAGCTGTTTGGCTGCCTCATGTACCTGATGACCTGCACTCGTCCTGACCTCGCGTACCCTCTTGGCCTTCTGGCTCGCTACGTGGCTCCTGGTCGGCATCGAAAGGTGCACATGGATGATGCTAAGAGGGTATTGCGCTACTTGTGCAGTACATCAGGCATGGAGCTCATGCTTGGAGGACGGGGCGACGTCGTCCTGACAGGTCACTCGGACGCTTCTTGGTTGACGATCAGGCTACGCAGCGGTCGTCACAGGGTTACACCTTCAGTCTTGGCTCTGGTTCAGTTTCTTGGCGTTCTACATGCTCGTCTTCAGTTCTCAGCTCCAGTTGTGAGGCTGAGATCTACGCCACAGCCATGGCTTCACTGGAGTTACGCTGGCTCACCTACCTGCTGACCGACCTGGGAGAGCGGCCTTGTTCTCCTCCAGTGCTGTACGTCGACAACAAGGCAGCCATCGCCTTGTGTCAGGAGCACAGAGTTGAGCACAGAACGAAGCACATCGCTCTACGTTACCTCCTGGCTCGAGAGATGCAGCAGCGGGGTCAGCTTTGTCTTGCTCACGTGGCCACTCGGGCCAACACTGCTGATATATTAACCAAGGCACTTCCGTCTGGTGATCATCAGCGCTTTTGTACTTTGTTGGGCCTTGTGCCTAGGTTTCCACACTTGTTGTAGACTCCGCTTGTACTGTGATCTATATATATATACCTACATGCTTGCTCTTGCTAGGTAGTGATCAGTGTGTTATTGCTGCATATACATCTCTGCATGTGAACTCGTCTTGTGGCCTTTCCTTGTTGTGGCTATCCCCCATTTCGCCTATGGGGGTGTGTCAATATATATATATATATATATGTGTGTTTAGGCTATCTAGGCTGCATGGGGGTTAGCACTAGGGGGTACAGACTTTTCCTCGACATTCTTCTTGTACCTCCAAACCCTTGACCTAATTATGACTCACTTATGCCTAGACTCTAAGATCATTTTGTCAAACTTATATTCTATAGTCTGTGTAGGCTGTAGAGGGGTAGTTCATATGGGGTACAACAATTTAGGGTTTCCTACTTGTACTCCTCATGCTGCTTAATGCAACCATTCCTACGACTAGATTCTATCATGGTATCAGAGCACTAGGTCCGTAGGACCGTTTTTTTCGGGCCCACCTACCGTTGCGGTTACCGCGCTACCCTACGTGTTGTCCTGTGCCTGCCTGCCTTGCCTAGTGACGTGTTGCGCTGCGCGCGCCGTCCTGCAGCCCTCGCGCTGCCTCCTGCTGCCCTAGGCCAGTGCGCCGCCCCTCCAGGCTACTAGGGCCCACGAGCAGCCCTTGCAGGCCCGTCAGGCCCCCGAGCCGCCTCTGCAGGCCCGTCAGGCCCCCGAGCCGCTCCTGCACGCCCGTCAGCCCCCCCAAGCCGCCAACTACAGGTCACTCAGGCCCGCGAGCCGCCCCTGCAGGCCCGTCAGGCCGGCGCGCTGCCCTTGCAGGCCCTCGCCGCCAACGCGCAGCCTCTGCCCGACCGCGCGCCGCCCCTGTTGGCCCTCGCAGCCCGCGCGCAGCCTTTGCTCGACCGCGCGCCGCCCCTGCAGGCCCTCGCCGCCCGCGCGCAGCCTCTGCAGGCCAGAGCGCGACCCCGTCAGGCCGCAGTCGCAGCCCCGCCTTGCCGCTGTCGCGGCCCCGTCAGGCCGCGATTGCGGCCCCGCCTTGCCACTGACGCGGCCCCAACCTGCCGAGGTCGCGTCCTGTTGCTGACGCGGCCCCGCCAGCCCTGCAGCTGACGCGGTCGCGCCCTGCTGCTGACGCGGCCCCGCCCAGACGCCAACGCGGCCGCGCTTTGCTGCTGACGCGGCCCGGCCAGCCCTGCAGCTGACCCGGTCGCGCCCTGCTCCTGACGGGGCCCCGCCCAGACGCCGACGCGGCCCCGCCACCCCTGCAGTTGCCGCCGCCCCAACCTGCCGCTGAAGCGACCCAGCCCTACAACTGCCGCGGCCGCGCCCTGACGCTGACGCGGCCCCGCCTGGACGCTGACGTGGCCCCGACCTGTTGCTGGCGCGACCCTGCCCTACAGCTGCCACGTCCCTACTCTGCAGCCGCTGTTACGGCCCCGCCAAGCGCCGGCCCTGCCTTCCACTGGTGAGCACCTGCCTTGTTCGAGCGCTGCCACCTGCCTGCCTGCCAGCCTGCTCGCATGCCTGCATGCCTTCTCGCCTACCTGCCTGCCGCGCCTGCCCTGGACGCGCTGCTGCTGCTACTACTGCTACTGCTACTGCTGTTACTGGCGGTGGCTAGATGCAGCTCCAGCGACGTCCACGTGAGTCCCTCACGCCCGAGCAGCTTCGTGAGTGGTACACTAGTTGGGGTTGTCGGGGTGGCCGCGCTGTTACTGCTGTTACTGCTGCTACTATTGCTACTACTGCTACTGCTGCTACTGGCAGTGGCCAGATGCAGCTCCAGCGATGTCCGCGCGAGTCTCTCACGCCCCGGCAGCTTCGTGAGTGGTACGCTCAGAGTAGAGGGTCTCTGAGTACCGTTCGCTGCCCATACGTCATTCGCACTGGTGCTCGGACAGGTCAGGCTTGCGGGAATCTTAGTCACACACAGTCCCGCTGCTTCGCCCGTCTGAGCGACGCCTGGCGTACCGAGTTTGGTGACGAGGCTGAGCTCCCCGACTAGGTGGAGCTGCTTGGGCAGAGGGTAGATATATTTGCTCGTGACTGTGATGCTATCCTCACTGCCATGTATGCATTGCCTACTAGTGCTGACCGTGCCTGTTACCTGTGCGTACCGCCTGACCCATGTATAGAGCCTGCTGCTCTAGGTGCTGGTGAGGCTGCTGGTCTAGGGGCTAGTGTGTCTCCTACTCTAGGAACGGGTGAGACTGCTGCTCCAGGTGCTGGTGAGTCTGCTCTCTCTGGTACTGCGCCTGGTGCGGCCTTTTACACCTTCACACTTGACTCTGGTGCTTCTCACTCCTTTCGCGACAGCACCACCCTCACACCGCTCAATCGACCGGTTCCAGTCTCCCTGGCAGACCCCTCTAGTGGTCCAGTCCGTGTGACCTCCTCCACTGTCCTCCCTTGTCCTGCTGTCCCGACCGGCACACTGTCGGGTCTTTACCTTCCCTCGTTCTCTACGAACTTGGTGGCGGGGTCTGCGCTCCAGGATGCGGGTGTCCACCAGTTCACCCCTGCCTACGAGCGTCTGACACACTGCACGTGTGCTCAGACGGGTCGTCACCTGGCTACCTTCACTCGGCAGCCGGGGTCGGGCCTGTAGACACTGGTCACTGAGTCCCCTCAGGTAGTTGCGTCTGCGTCTGCGTCAGGTCAGTTGTTGGCCCCCTGCTTGTGTCGCGCCTTGTCGCACAAGACCCTCCTTTGGCACCACCGCCTTGGTCACCCCTCGGTGCAGCGCCTTCGCAGCATGCACCGCCGTGTCCTTGTCTCTGGTCTTCCCAGGGTTCTCCCTCCCCTCCCACCCTCGCCTGCTCCTCCCTGTCTTCCCTGTGTCGAGGGGCGGCAGTGCGCCGCTCCTCACTCCTCCTCGTTCCCTCCCATAGAGGCTTCCTTGCAGACTCTCCACCTGGACGTGTGGGGCCCAGCCCGCGTCCGTGGACAGGGCCACGAGCGGTACTTCCTGCTGGTCGTCGACGACTACACGCGTTACACCACGGTCTTCCCCTTGCGCACCAAGGGTGAGGTCCCTGATGTTTTGATCCCTTGGAACCGCGCTGCTCGTCTCCAACTCCGCGAGCGGTTCGGGACGGAGTTTCCCGTCCTGCGTCTGCACTCTGATAGAGGTGGTGAGTTTTCCTCCGACCTCTTGGCAGCCTTTTGTGAGGAGGACGGCATTCGCCAGAAGTTCACGCTTCCGGCCTCTCCACAGCAGAATGGGGTTGCTGAGCACCGCATTGGCTTAGTCATGGAGGTCGCTCGTACCTCCATGATCCATGCGGCTGCCCCCCATTTTCTGTGGCCGTTTGCGGTCCAGTACGCCGCGCATCAGCTCAACCTCTGGCCCCGTGTCTCCTTGTCGGAGACCTCGCCCGCACTGCTGTGGACGGGGAAGGTTGGCGATGCGTAGCGTTTCCGGGTCTGGGGTGCTCGTGCGTTTGTCTGCGATACCACTGCGGACAAACTCTCCGCCCGCGCCATTCCCTATGTCTTCCTTGGCTTTGTCCCTGACGCGCCTGGTTGGCAGTTTTACCACCCCACCTCGCGTCGTGTCTTCCCCTCTCAGGATGTCACGTTCGACGAGTCGGTTCCCTTTTACCGTCTCTCCCCCCCCCGCCGCTCTTCCTCGCTCCAGGTGCTCCCCAGGTAGACCCCCTCCCCGCTCCCGGTCCTGCTCCTTCAGGTGTGTCTCAGGTAGACCCTCCTCCCTTGACTGCACCGGTTGAGGTCACTCGTGACTCAGGTCCTTCTGAGGGTGGTTCTTCTTGGGGGGCTGCTTCTGGGGGTGCTGAGCCTGGGGGTGCGCAGCCTGGGGGTGCGGAGCCTGGGGTCGCGGAGCCTGGGGGTGCTGAGCTTGAGAGTGCGGAGCCTGGGAATACTTAGCCTGGGGGTGCTGAGCCTGGGAGTGCAGAGCCGGGAGGTGCTGAGCCTAGGGGTACTGTGTCTGGGGGTGCTGCACCTGGGGGCGCTGAGGCGTCTGGTGAGCAGTCTCCCTGGAGCGGCCGTCTTCGTAGTCCCTCCGCTGGTGTCTCGCCACTGCCCTCTCGTTGTCGTCTCCCTCTCTCTCCACAGCAGCTGCGTGAGTGGTACGTTAGCCGTCAGGGTCGCGCTGCTGGAGCTGGGGGCCCTACTGCAGGAGGTGTTGGAACTGGTGACTCTACTACTAGAGGTGTTTCTACTAGAGTTCTTGGAGCAGCTGTTGGAGGTGCTGGCGCTGTGGCGCCGCCGCTGGAGGCTCTGGCGTGTCAAACATTGTATATGTTTCTGTTTTGTAGGGTATAGTGGGTTAGCCTTTAGGGTGTACGTTTCTCTTGGGTTTCATACTTGTACCCCCTCATGTTTCTAGTTGATCACTTCTAGATTCTGACATGGTATTAAGAGCTTAGGTTCTAGACCTAGGACCGTGCCGCGCTCCCCCCCGATTTCCTAGCCAAGAACCCCCCCCCCCCCCCCCCCCCGACGTACCTTACCCTCTACCACCTAGTCACTCGCCTCCCTGACTCTCTTCGCGCTGTTAGGGACCACTTTCTCGCTCTCTCCCCCACAGACCTCACTGTCGACCTACTCGAAAAGGAACTCCTTGCAGGTGAGAAGAGCATTGTAGCTGTAGGTGCCTCTCGGGGCGACCCTCGCACTCCCTTCTTTGAGGGATGTTCTCCCTCCCCCCTTCTCCCCTCCATTGCATCTGCTGCTACTGTCGACTTCCTAGGTGCTGAGGGGGTCGGAGCTGCATACGCTCCCAGTGGGCGGCGCAAGGGCGGCAGGGACAAGGGGGGCCGGGTGGCGGAGGTGGCGGCGGGGGAGGTAGTGGCGGAGGGGGTGGAGGGGGCGGCCGCGGTGGCGGCGGCGGTGGTGGGAGTGGTTCTGGTGGTGGGGGGGGCGGTGGCGGAGCCGGGGGTGGTGGAGGCGGCGGTGGTGGAGGTGGCGGGGGTGGTGGTGGCGGTGGTGGCGGCGGTGGAACTGGTGGAGGGCGCAGTGGAGCGGTGCAGCGTGGCGGGTTCGGCGGCGGCCAGAGGCAGCAGCAGCAGCGTCCCAGCGAGACCCCGTTGCCCCAGCAGCTCCGTGAGTGGTACTCTCAGCGTGGGGGGTCTGGGGGTGGAGGTACCTGCCCGTACGTTATCCGCACAGGTGACCGCACTGGCCAGACCTGTGGGAGGTTCCCACGGCGCAGCGCTGTTTCTTTCGCCTCGACGACGCCTGGCGCGAGCAGTTTCCTGACTCCTCTGAGCTGCCCCGCTGGGCTGATTTGCTTAAGAAGGGGATTGATATCTTTGCTCTTGATTATGATGCTATCCTTGCAGCTATGTATGCATTGACTATTAGTGTTGAGGGTGACTGTTACCTGAGTGTACCGCCCGACCCGGGTATTGGGACCAGTGAGGCTGCAGCTCTAGGTGCTAGTGCGTCTGCTGCTCTAGGTCCTGGTGAGGCTGCTGCCCTAGGTGCCAGTGCGTCTGCGTCTGCTGGTGCCGCACCTACTGAGGCACTGCACACCTTCATACTGGACTCAGGTGCTTCCCGCTGTTTTTTTCGCGACCGCACTGCCCTATAGCAGCTTCCTAGACCGGTTGCTGTCTCCCTAGCTGACCCCTTGGGGGGTCCGGTCCTTGCGACCTCCACCACTGCCCTCCCTTGTCCTGCTGTCCCGTCTGGCACGCTGTCGGGCCTCTACCTCCCCTCGTCCCCTTGTCCTCGCTCCAGGACGCGGGTGTTCACTAGTTCGCCCCTGCCTACGAGCTTGTGGCGCACTGCACGTGTGCCCAGACGGGTCGTCACCTGGCTACCTTCACTCGGCAGCCGGGGTCGGACTTGTACACACTGACCACTGAGTCCCCTCAGGTAGCTGCGTCTGCGTCTGCGTCAGGTCAGCTGTCGGCCCCCTGCTCGTGTCGCTCCCTGTCGCACAGGACTGTCCTCTGGCACCACCGTCTTGGTCACCCGTCAGTGCAGCGCCTTCGCGGCATGCACTCTAGGTACCTTGTCTCTGGTCTTCCCAGGGTTCTCCCTCCCCTTCCACCCTCGCCTGCTCCTCCCTGTCTTCCCTGTGTCGAAGGGCGGCAGCACGCCGCTCCTCACTCTTCCTCGTTCCCTCCCACAGAGGCTCCCCTGCAGACTCTCCACCTGGACGTGTGGGGCCCCGCCCGCGTCCGGGGACAGGGCCACGAGCGGTACTTTCTGCTGGTCGTCGACGACTACTCGCGCTACACCACCATCTTCCCCTTGCGTACCAAGGGTGAGGTCCCTGATGTCTTGATCCCTTGGATCCGCGCTGCTCGTCTCCAACTCCGCGAGCGGTTCTAGTCGGACTTTCCTGTCCTACGTCTGCACTCTGACAGAGGTGGCGAGTTTTCCTCTGACCTCTTGGCAGCCTACTGTGCGGAGCACGGCATCCGCCAGACGTTCACGCTTCCGGCCTCTCCGCAGCAGAATGGGGATGCTGAGTGCCGCATTGGTCTCGTCATGGAGGTCGCTCGTACCTCCATGATCCATGCGGCTGCCCCCCATTTCCTGTGGCCGTTTGTAGTGCAGTACGCCGCGCATCAGCTCAACCTTTGGCCACGTGTCTCTGTTCCGGAGACCTCGCCTACCCTGCGTTGGACGGGGGAGGTTGGCGATGCGTCGGTGTTCCGAGTCTGGGGATGTCAAGCCTTTGTCCGCGATACGTCCGCGGACAAGCTCTCCTCCCGTGCCATTCCCTGTGTCTTCCTTGGCTTTGTCCCTGACGCGCCTGGCTGGCAGTTTTACCACCCCACCTCGCGCCGTGTCTTCGCCTCTCAGGACGTCACCTTTGACGAGTCGGTACCCTTTTACCGTCTCCTCCCCTACCGCACTGCCCCGCTCCCCCCCCCTGTCGCTCTTCCTCACCCTAGGTGTGCGGAGATAACTGCAGCAACGGGAGCTAGGCTACGGGCTAGGCACGTGTGCTCGTGTGATCTCTGCGTTCTCTGTTCCTTAGTCGTTTTCCTTGTGCACACACTACTTGCTAGTTCACGGGGAAAATTGGCAAGAGTTTCACTAGGAAAAGTTCAGAACAATGGTACAATGAAGTTGGCAATGCAAGACTACATCAGGGCTAGCATTCAGGTCGGCCAACTGCCAGCGCAGCTTGGTCGACCGCGTTCCAGCACGGCTTGGTCGACCGAACTCCAGCAAGGCAAGGTCGACGGCGTGCCAGCGTTGCTCACGCAGGACAGCAGTGCACCCGCTTCGCAGGTGTGCGTAGCCGATTGGCGTGCAGAGTCCCGTCACCTGCACAGCGCACACTCCACGTCAACCTTGAGCTGACGACTGCCTCTGGCCCGCCACGACGACCTCGGGATACCACCACTGAGGTCGTGCTCGCCAACTTCGCCTGGGCGACCGTCGCACTCCTTCGCAGCACTTCGTCACCCAGGTAACCTGGTCGACCAGGCTACCATGTCGACCAGCAGCTCCCGTACGTGCCCGTCGACCTCCCAAGTCGACGACCACCTCCACGTCGACCTCACTAGGTCGACGACACCATCGGTCGACCTCCTCCAGGTCGACATCCCCTCTGGTCGACCAGCTCCACGTCGACCAGCACAGTCGTCGGCCGACCACCCACGTCGGCCACCCGAAGCTGGCGTCACAAAGTTGACGCCCAGCTATTCGACACCCAACTGCTCAGCGTCCTGAGTCGAGGTCGACGTCGGCCCCTCCTTCGTCGACCACCAGGTCCAGTCGACCACTAACAGGTCGACTAGCAGTCCGTTAGCCGATTGCCGAAGTCGGCTTCAACGTCCTCTTCAGGTCGACTCCCAAGTCGACCTCCCTGAAGTCGGCGCCACCCTGAAGTCGGCGCCCGTGCAGTGGTCCCCCGTGCAAGTCGACCTCCTCGTCGACCAGCTCACCCACTGCTGCAGGTCGGCTGCTCCCCTCACACCCGACCACGAAGTCGGCTCCGCCCAAGCGAGGACGGGGCCAATACCCAACTTCCGTTGACAAGGTGTCCCGCTGGTAGACCCCCTCCCTCCCAATGGTGCTGCTCCCTCAGGTGTTTCCCAGGTAGACCCGGTCGAGCCTGTCGAGGTAGCTGTTGACTCTGTCTCTGCGCGAGGTGCTGAGCGTGGTGAACCTGGTGGTGCTGGGTCTGGGGGTACTGAGGCTGGAGGTGCTGCGCCTGGGGGTGCGGAGACTGGGGGTGCTAAGTCTGGGGGTGCGGAGACTGCGGGTGTTGCGCCTGGGGGTGCTGCGACTAGGGGTGCTGAGCCTAGAGGAGCTGAGGCTGGGGGTTCTGAGACTGACCGTACTGCGCCTGTTGGCGCTCCCTCTTCACAGCAGCTGCGTAAGTGGTACTCTCAGCGTTACAGCCTCTGTCGTGGGGCTGCTGGAGATGGGGCTGGTTGCCCTGCGAGTGCAGTGTCGCAGCCGGAGCCTCCCTCCCCTCAGCGGCTACGTGAGTGGTACGCTCGGCGCTGCAGCCTCTGGAGTGGAGCTCCTAGTGTTGAGGTACCGCCCGCTGGAGGTCCTGCTACTATTGGAGGTCCTGGAGCTACTGGAGGTGCTGCTGGTGCTGGTGCTGCTGGAGATTCTGGAGCTGCTGGAGGTGCTGCAGGTGCTGTTGGAGGTGCTGGAGCTGCTGGAGGTGCTGCTGGTGCAGCTGGAGGTTCTAGAGCGGCTGGAGGTGCTGCTGGTGCTGCTGGAGGTTCTGGTGCTGTCTCTGCTGCTTCTAGGGGCACTTCACGGCCGCGGCCGTACTTTGTTCTGCTCCTTCAGCAAGCTCTTGGTCAGCCGCCTCCTCCTGGTCCTCCTCCCTCCTTAGAGTATCCTCCGTCTGTCCAGTCGCAGTCACAGCTACCGCCTACCTCACCACTTCCTTGTCCTTCTCCCTATACTGGTCCGACAGGCGGTCTTACAGAGCGTCGTGAGCCTGAGTCTCGTCCTGTGTCGCCTGTGTCTCGTCCTATCTCCCCTGTTCGTGCAACACGCACTGTTCGCCGTGTTCCGCGTGAGCGTCCTCCACCTGTCCCTGGCACACACTATATGACTCTGCGCCCTTCCACTGCTCCACAGCGTGTCCCTCTGCTGTCTCCTCCTGCGTCCTCTCTTCCTGTTCTTGCTGACCCGGAGTCTGACTCCCTTCGTGCTGCCCGTCCTACTATCACGCGTCTCCTGGCCACTGTTGTCACTGACCCTTCCTTTGAGTCTACTGCTGCGTCTGCCCTAGTTGCTGAGCTTGTCGACTTTGCTGCTCACTATCGTCTAGACTACGCTGCGAGTCTTGTTGCTGAGTCTGAGTCTGTCTGTCCTCCGTCCGTCGGGGGTGAGTGTGCTCTAGGCACGGATGTACTTGAGGAATGACTGGAGGACCTTGAGTGTCTTGCAGCCGCTGTGCCTCATCTCGTGTCCATGCTGCTTGCCCCTGAGGGAGGCCCGCATGCTCCAGACAACCCGACCCCGCGCTCTTACGCTGAGGCGATCGCGGGTTAGTACTCCTCTCTGTGGCAGTCAGCCATGGACGCAGAGATGGCATCCTGGAAGTCCACTGGCACTTACGTAGACCAGGTTTCCCCTCTTGGGGCGAACATCGTCAGTGGCATGTGGATCTTCAGGGTGAAGCGGCCGCCGGGTTCTCCGCCTGTCTTCAAGGCGCGTTACGTTGCTCGAGGCTTCAGTCAGCGAGAGGGGGTAGATTTCTTTTAGACCTTCTCCCCCACCCCGAAGATGACCACTCTTCAGGTGCTACTGCACGTTGCTGCTCAGCGTGACTACGAGCTTCACTCTCTTGACTTCAGCACAGCTTTCTTGCAGGGGAGCCTGCACGAGGAGATCTGGCTGCGCCGCCCTCCTGGCTTCACTGGGTCGTTTCCTCCTGGTACCCAGTGGAGCCTCCGGCGGCCGGTCTACCGTCTCCGCCAGGCGCCACGTGAGTGGCACGACACACTGAGGACTACTCTTGCGGCACTTGGGTTCGCGCCTTCTACTGCTGACCCGTCGCTGTTTCTGCGCACAACACTTCGCTACCGCCGTTCTACATCCTCGTGTACGTCGACGAATTGGTCTTTTCCACTGCTGACACTGAGGCACTGACTCTAGTGAAGTCGGAGCTGCAGAAGAGACACACGTGCACAGACCTGGGTGAGTTGCGCAGCTATCTTGGCTTGCAGATCACTCGGGACAAAGCACGCCGCACCATCACCCTGACTCAGTCACACATGGTGCAGCAAGTCCTTCAGCGCTTCGACTTCCAGTACTCCTCGCCATAGTCCACTCCTCTGCCTATCGGTCACTCTCTCTCAGCTCTGCCTTCGGATGAGTCCGTAGAGCCGAGTGGCCCGTATCCAGAGCTTGTGGGCTGCCTCATGTACCTGATGGCCTGCACTCGTCCTGACCTTGCTTACCCTCTTAGCATCCTGACACCGACTAGAGCACTGGAATCAAGCTAAGAGGGTGATGCGCTACTTGTGCAGTACGTCGGGCATGGGGCTCGTGCTTGGAGGACGGGGTCCAGTTGTTATCTCTGGTCACGCAGACGCTTCTTGGGTTGACGACTTGGCTACGCAGCGGTCGTCACAGGGTTACACCTTCAGCCTTGGCTCCGGCTCTATTTCTTGGCGGTCTACCCGCTCGTCTTCTGTTCTCAGCCCCAGTTGCGAGGCTGAGATCTACGCAGGGGCCATGGCTGCACAGGTTCTGCGTTGGCTCACCTACCTGCTGACCGACCTGGGCGAGGCGCCTCGTTCTCCTCCAGTTCTATACGTGGACAACAAGGCAATGCTTGCCTTGTGTCGCGAGCAGAGACTGGAGCACAGAACGAAGCACATCTCTCTTCGCTACTTTCTTGCTCGAGAGTTGCAGCAGCGTGGTCAGCTTCGCCTTGCTTACGTGGCCTCTCAGGCCAACACTGCTAATGTGTTCACCAAGGCACTTTCGCCTCGTAACCATCAGCGCTTCTGTACTGCACTTGGCCTTGTTCCTGTGTCTTCTCACTTACTTACTTCTTGACCTTGCCTGTACTGTGATCTATACTATATACCTACATGCCTGCTCTTGTTAGGTAGTGATCACTGTATTGTTGCTTTTGCATATATATCTTTGCATGTGGACTGGCCTTGTGGCCCTTTGTTTGTGCTCAGATTGTGTGGTGACGTTGTGATCCACCCTGAGCTTGCTTTGCTTCTCTTGACTGGTCTTGTGACCTCTTGTTCTCCCCCACTTTGCCTATGGGGGTGTGTCAAACTAATATGCATTTAGTCTTTTTAGGTTGTAGTGGGGTAGCTCATATGGGGTACAACACTTAAGGCTTACCTTCTTGTACTCCTCATGCTGCTCAATGCATCCATTCCTGCTTGCTATCTTGATAGTCTTCGGCAAGTGGCGCGTTGTCACTGTGCGTGATGATTTCGGGTAGCAGCACATGGAAAACGACTGCTGGTCGAGCAGCCAGGCGCAATGTGTGATTTGCGTCGGAAAAAACGACGGCGAGGAGAGGCGGCGAGGCGACTGCCCGAAGAAAGCAGGGGTCTACCGTCGTCCCGCCCGGGTGCGGCAGGTGTTGCTGCAGGAGGGTGCATCGTGGGCATTTTTCGGCAGAGCGGCACAGTGTGGGACGGAAGTTGTTCTTCAAACCATCGAAATGTTCGGAAAAGGCCGCCTACGACTAAACTGTTCCGGCTTTGGTGACTACTGTTTCTGGCACAATAGCAATCGGCGAAAATTTCGGAAGCAACAGTGGCAGCCGATTCTGCACTTCAGGCGGCAAACATCACAAAAACCCTATGCCAAGTTTGGACGAATTTTTATTGGGATTGTCTTCGCGTAAAAAATTCGGGACCGAATTTCGACCGACGGTTTGAGTCATTTGATAGGAGCTCCGACACACATCTCGCGACAAGGCTTGGCTCGGGTCAAGTTCCAAGTTGGCACGCGTGCTGTTCCGGCTGACATTCGCGCGCAATCCGTTTAGGGTCAGTTTTGTGACCAAATCATTTCAAAATGGATTTTGTTTTTGTTTTATTCTGGGAATTGAGGATTTCAGAATTACATTCAATATTCGCGGGTTACAGCTTCCATTATTCAGCATTCTAACAACCAGCAGTTTTAACACCCAGTCAAATAGTCTACGCAATGGTGGGCCCTGCAAGCCCCTGGTAGGCAAGAACAACATCTCCAAGGTCGCCATCGTCGATGAGGAACTTGTTCGGGAAGACGAACGCACCCTGAGCCGGATTGTGTGGGATGCGTCGCTCCACAACGGCAAAGTGTATCATCTGTTTGACCTTGTCACACCACTCGAAGTAGTCCGGCCTGTTTTGTTCCGGCTGGGCTGGAATACGCTTGCGGCGCTTGTCCTGCAGAAGGGGCCACTCGATCTGCAATGTGGTGTAGGGTTGGGTGGATGGTGTATGAGGGGAGGTTATGGGCATATGATCCAACTGAAAGCAGTGAAGACGTCACACCCTACGTAACCGCAAACGCCTAAGCGACCTGGGTTTTAGATGAAGTACAGGTGAGGGGTTTAGGGGATGAGGCATGGGTGTAGTGTCACTTATCTACCTCCTTACCGAAAACAGGCCCCATGCCACCATGCGGCTCTTGAACTTGGTGAACACGACCCCGCTCCTCTTGAAGGAGAGCTTGAACGCATAAGCAAACAAGGGGTTGCTGAAGGGCGTTCCGGTGGCCTTGTCAAAGTGCCAGTTGAGGGTCCACTGTTCTGCATTTTGGGAGGGAGCGTATGGGTTGGAAAGGGGGTGCAGATAGATCAAGTGGGGGGGTGAGAGACAGGGTCAGAGTACCACGGCACGGTTATTTGTAGCTGCTGACTGGCTTATGGGCAGGGGGATATGGTGTGTTTGAGACGCACATACCATCTCTGTACTCGGCCAGGAGCTGCTCGTCGTTGAACCACTTCTCCGGGCGTAGCTCAGTGGGCAGGCTATCCACCGCATTGGCGTAATCGGAGAGACCCATGCCGGCGTATGTTGTTGGCCCGAGGGTGCTGTTGATTGTTGACCTGGTTGATGACATCTGGTGGTTGAAGACACCCATGGTTGACTTGTCGTTGTGCAACCACAGCAGCTTCATTGACTCTAGCCCTTCGTGAGACAAGTGGACAGCGAACGCCTCGAACACTTCCTCCGGTGCAGGGTAATACTGAATCTTCTCCGGGGGGTTCAGAAACAGGAGCTGAGAGCACACTAAGTAGGCTTTGCTCTGCGCATGGGTGTGGATTTACAACACGACACGGGGAGAGAGAAACCATCAATTATGACTCTGGCCGCGGGACCAACCCTCCCGCGTCCGCCACGTCAGGGAGGAACCAGCCCCACTTGCCACGTCACATCCACCCACCCCATGCCACGTCACCCCCCACCCACCCTCC
Source organism: Closterium sp. NIES-65 (assembly GCA_948144175.1). Lineage (NCBI taxonomy): Eukaryota > Viridiplantae > Streptophyta > Zygnematophyceae > Desmidiales > Closteriaceae > Closterium > Closterium sp. NIES-65. The sequence goes on from CANXME010002221.1 coordinate 216,035, forward strand.
TGCATCCGCCAAATCCACCAACGACCCTCCCCACGTGACACGTCACACCCACCCTCCCCATGCCACGTCACCCCCACCCACTTGACACGTGTAGCGTCGTCACGCGCCGCTCCCGTGTACCCTTCCAAGCCGCCACGTCAGCACCAAGCCACACATCCCGCCACGTCACACGCCCTTGCGTCTGCCACGTCAGGGATCAGCCAGCCCCACGTGACACGTCACACCCACCCTCCCCATGCCACGTCACCCCCCACCCACCTGACACGTGTAGCGTCGTCACGCGCCGCTCCCGTGTACCCTACCAAGCCGCCACGTCAGCACCAAGCCACACATCCCGCCACGGCACACCCTCCTGCATCCGCCACGTCAGGGAGCAGCCAGCCCCACGTGACACGTCACACCCGCCCACCCCATGCCACGTCACCCCCCACCCACCTGACACGCGTCGCCTCGTTGAGCGCCGCTCCCTTGTGCCCTTCCAAGCCGCCACGTCAGCACCAAGCCACACATCCCGCCACGTCACACGCCCTTGCGTCCGCCACGTCAGGGATCAGCCAGCTCCACGTGCCACGTCATACCCGCCCACCCCATGCCACGTCACCAAGCCACCCACCGCACACGTGTAGCATCGTCACGCGCCGCTCCCGTGTACCCTTCCAAGCCGCCACGTCAGCACCAAGCCACACATCCCGCCACGGCACACCCTCCTGCATCCGCCACGTCAGGTAGCAGCCAGCCCCACGTGCCACGTCACACCCGCCCACCCCATGCCACGTCACACCCCACCCACCTGACACGCGGCGCCTCGTTGAGCGCCGCTCCCGTGTGCCCTTCCAAGGTGCCACGTCAGCACCAAGCCACACATCCCGCCACGTCACACCCTCTTGCGTCCGCCGTCTAAACCCACCAACCCAACCCACTTGCCACGTCGCACACAGAGATCCGAAAGAGCCACGTCAGCCCCCGCCCACGTGTGGAGTCACGTGTCGCCCTGCACCGCTCCCGCGCACCCTTTCCAACCGCCAGGTCATTCCCAACCCTGCCCTGGTTGCCACGTCAACCCCAACCCGCCACATACCGGGAATGGGTTGGTCTCCTGCAGCACAAGCACACGTGCCTTGTCCACGGCACTCATCGGCGGCGGGGTACCACCCATCGGCACCACTGCGGCCCCCCCGGCATAGCTGGTAGTTGCTCCCCGACGCAGGCCGAGCTGAGCAAACATGGCGTACATCTCAGACCGTAGCTGCTGGAACTCGTCTCGTGTAACAAACTGCCCGTGCTCTGCACCTTCAGCCAGCACATCCATGACATCCGGAAAAGGGTGTGTAGAAACCCCTCTCTGGCCAAGGGGATCAACGTCTTCTGCAGCAGCACCGTGTGCCCCCACACTATCACGCTGGCGGGAAAAGGGAAGCTCAGGGAAGGGATTGGCAAAGGTGCTTGGTTGATGCACACGCGATGGACCGGCGAGGGGGGAGACCGCCCTGCCCCGGGCTGGAGAAGCGTGTAGTGGCCGGAATGGGTATGAGGGAGAGGCGAGTGGGGAGTGCGTGACGGGGGCTGGTGGAGGGGATTCGGATTCCTCGCCTGTTGCCGCGCCGGGTGCAGTCGCAGCGACTTTGCTCGGGCCGGAGTATGGCGTGAAGAACCTTGGTCCTCCTGTGGATAGCGGTGCCACACTCGCTCTTCCGGCCCCTTTCGCTAGCTGCATCCGTTGCACGGTTACCGGTGGCCCAATGCCTGTAACACGGGGGGCTGAGAGTCACACGGAGGATGAGCACGGAGCTGGTGTCTGTAAGGTGCATTTGGACACGTGCAAACATGACGAGCAACCGCATGATTCTAACATGGGTGTAGCACGGAACTGTAGTGTATAGTCACGCCTTACCCGGGTTAGCCGATTCGTCAACCTTCTCCTTCCCTGCGGCGGGAAAAGACGGGTGGAACACGGTGTTGTTAGGGTCTGTTCAGCACAAACCGCGGCAGCTATGCCACTCGTTTGTGACACGTTGCTTACCACGTTGCTGTCCCTTCGGTTTTGCTGCCTGCTCCTTATCGTTGCCCCGTTTCCGCGGTGTGCTTTGGCGGGTGCTGCCTCGTTTACGGGCAGGTTCTTTCTTTGCCGAACCCACAGGTACCCCTTTCGCGCGCGGTCTCTTTCTGTCTCCATCGCCTTTAGCTCCCTGTCTCACTTGCTTCCTTCCACCCCGGTCAAGTTCAACCTTCACCTTACGCGCCTTCGATTTGCCCGCTGGTCCGGCACGCACTGCGTCACCCGCCCCGCGTTTCCGGGATTGTCCAGACCGGCCCCCCACCTTCCCTGTGCCACTCCCCCGTCCGCCTCGCGCGCCCCGTCCTTTCCCTGCCGGCTCCTCCTCCTCCTCCTCCTCATCCGCCCCTTCCTCCACCTCCTCTTCCTCCTCGTCGTCCTCCTCCTCCTCATCCTCCTCCTCATCATCCTCCTCCTCCTCTTCCTCCTCCTCCTCCTCCTCCTGCTCCTCCTCCTCATCCTCCTCCTCCTCCTCCTGCTCCTCATCCTCCTCCTGCTCCTCATCCTCGTCGTCCCCCTCATCGTCCTCCTCATCGTCCTCATCCTCATCCTCCTCCTCCTCCTCCTCCTCCTCCTCCTCCTCCTCCTCCTCCTCCTCCTCCTCCTCCTCCTCCTCCTCCTCCTCCTCATCATCGTCGCCCTCCTGCTCATCCTCGTCCTTTTCTCCCTCCCCTGCATCCTCGTCCTCCTCCTCCGCATCCTCCTCGGCCTCCTCCTCCCCATCCCCCTCGTCCTCAACATCCGCTTCACCAGGGCCTTCTTTGCCACGCTTCGGCCTATTCCCCCCCGAAGATTGCTTCCCCCTCCGTCCGCTAGATGGTTTCCTCGGACCGGATCCCACCTTATGCCGCATTGCATGATCTGTCGACAAGCCACTTGGCGCCGTGGTGCCTCGCATTGTCCCAACTTCAGCACCACCGGCGTCGTCACCGCTGGCTGTCGTCTGCCTCCTCTTCGCGCGTATGGGCATGTCCTCAGCCACGGGGGTGTCATTCTCCTCCTCACCATCGCTCTTCCTCTGCCTACGCCTCCCGCGTCCCCCAGAGGGAGGAGATCCACCTACGTCGGCAATGTCGTGTTTCGGCCCCTCCGTGCAATTGTGCGCAGCATCCTTCTCCTTATCTATCACTGCAGCAGATATTTCGACCACGGGCGGGTGGGGCAGCGTCAGATGCTGCTGCTTTGCCTCTGCCACGGACGTCGAAGTTGCGGCCTGATCTTGGCGGGGAGAGTCGCCGTGCTTTCCTCCAGTCGCAAAGCCCTCTCTGTCCCCCGACCGGACGGCAACACTCACGCCGCCACGCCCAGGGTCTTCGTTCCCGCCGATGGTGCCGTCGTCAGAAGGACCGGGCTCGAGGGCAGCAGTGGCAACATCCGCATCGCTCCTGACGGCCGAAACACGCTTGCGTGCCGTTGGTTGCTTCCCCTTGTCCTCCGCCTTCTTCCCGGGCTTCTGCTTTCCCACCTCAGCCTTTTTCCCCGCCGCACGTTTCGTTTGATTGGTTTGCGCGGCGGCCTTTTTAGTAGCCCTAGATCTGGCCCCACCCTCTTGGTCGGTCTGATGCGACATCCTTCGTGTCGTGCGTCGTTTCGCCTCCTCCTTCTGCTTTTCTGTTTGCCGAGTAGCAGGTGTCATGAGGGTGGTACGAATGCAAGTTTTAAATTGCGGGATTGGGTAGCTGAGTTAAAAAAAAAAAACCGGAAAGGTTTGTTGCTATTTGACCCCGTCCCGGTGAAGCCAATACTTTTTCACCCTAAATCGGAAGGTACAATTACGCCTGAATTAGTAGCTACTAAGCACATGGCGTCAGCCCTTTCCTTCATCGCTACTCCGTCTAACTGGCGATTTGGAAACTCCTGTGTTCAGCAGCGAGCGGCGTCAAGGTAGTGGGTATGAGGGTGACGGAAGCTGGTGAGTGGGGCACGACGGTAGTTGGGGTGGTTTGCGAGTCTATCGAGAGGACTGTAAGCAGAACACGCACCATCGGACGGTCTACGATTTGCCTCCCGATCAGAAACGCACTACACGCTTGATCACAGTCGCTGCTTCCGCGGCGAATGTCCAGCTTGGCTGGTGCGGTAGTGGGGAGGGTCGTTTGAGATGCGTCGGCCAATCAGCGCCAACGCATCAATCTCCACGGAATCTAGTACCGTTTCGACACCACCAATCATCACATCCTGCAAAATACAGTGCCTAGTGCAATGATCAAATTTTAACATAGTAGCTGAATACACTTGCAAAGTACAACTAAGTCAATTTGAAGTGAATAGCCGTTTATGGTGTCATATGGTGTGAAGTTTAGTGAGTGCATGGGGCTTAGGACGCACTCTTTGTGCTTCCAACTCGTGGACTATGGAATGTTATACTGAGCACACATTGAGAATGGGCGACGGATACTGGTCGTTGGAAGTTGTTCAAGCACGACGTGTACTAGTGCCAACTGGAATGGAGATGTAGTGTGGTGTTGGCTTGGGCTCCATTCTTGCGTGGGCCCTCGACATGGTGAATTGAGGGTGTGGGATGAAGCACAGGCCCAACGCACGAGCGTTGATGCGCAATCGACATCGCTGTTTAGTTTGGCGACGTTGCTGCGTTCGCATCCATACAATGCTTGCGCGACCAGGCGAATCCGTTGTGGAATGGTGTTGGATGGGACTCCATTCTTGCATGGGCCCTCCGCCAGGTGCATTGAGGGTGTGGGATGAAGCACAGGCCCAACGCACGAGCGTTGATGCGCAATCGACATCGCTGTTTAGTTTGGCAACGTTGCTGCGTTCGCATCCATACAATGCTTGCGCGACCAGGCGAATCCGTTGTGGAATGGTGTTGGATGGGGCTCCATTCTTGCATGGCCCCTTTGCCAGGTGCATTGAGAGTGTGGGATGAAGCACAGGCCCAACGCACGAGCGTTGATGCGCAATCGACATCGCTGTTTAGTTTGGCGACGTTGCTGCGTTCGCATCCATACAATGCTTGCGCGACCAGGCGAATCCGTTGTGGAATGGTGTTGGATGGGGCTCCATTCTTGCATGGCCCCTCCGCCAGGTGCATTGAGAGTGTGGGATGAAGCACAGGCCCAACGCACGAGCGTTGATGCGCAATCAACATCGCTGTTTAGTTTGGCGACGTTGCTGCGTTCGCATCCATACAATGCTTGCGCGGCCAGGCGAATCCGTTGTGGAATGGTGTTGGATGGGGCTCCATTCTTGCATGGCCCCTCCGCCAGGTGCATTGAGAGTGTGGGATGAAGCACAGGCCCAACGCACGAGCGTTGATGCGCAATCGACATCGCTGTTTAGTTTGGCGACGTTGCTGCGTTCGCATCCATACAAGGCTTGCGCGACCAGGCGAATCCGTTGTGGAATGGTGTTAGATGGGGCTCCATTCTTGCATGGGCCCTCCGCCAGGTGCATTGAGGGTGTGGGATGAAGCACAGGCCCAACCCACGAGCGTTGATGCGCAATCGACATCGCTGTTTAGTTTGGCGACGGTGCTGCGTTCGCATCCATACAAGGCTTGCGCGACCAGGCGAATCCGTTGTGGTACGGTGTTGGATTGTCATCTAACCTTGCACGGACATTCAAGTAGGTGCCTCAAAGGGGTATGAAGTAGAGCCACAACGCACAATCGGCGATGCGTTATCGTGAGGGCACGAAGTTCTTGTGTACTTCCCGTATGTTGCCAGACCACACTAGAGATCTTGTATGGTTTTTAGAATGTCACGTTGTCAACTAGGGGTGGATCTCGAGCAGGCATTTTCATGTGACCGTGTAGTAGTTATCATCAACGAGTTTAGTGTATAGATTAAATGCAATTGTACAATGTAATATCCTGCGCTGTATTTTGTCCGTTGTCGAGCTCACCACTGTGAGCTCACTAACGTGAGCGCGATCTCCCCCGTATAACAATTCGCAACTGAACTACAGATCCAAATGGATCTCTTCCCGCTCTTCCTCATCCCACTCGACTCTCACGCACCAAGAGTGCGTGAATCCACAGGCACGTCCTTCTCACCGAGCTCGCAACGCACACACAAGACATACCGTCTTAGAATCAAGCGCATTCTCCGCTGCTCCATGTGCCTTGTCACGACCGCGCGGCGCGCACATCGTTAGGCACGTCCAAACATAAGCTGCCCGCTCAAGTGCCAGTCGTGCAGTGATACAAGCCGCCTTGAACAGTGCGCGGTTTGGCGATGACCGTGTTGCATTACCAGCCTTCTTGCACGGAGTACTTAATGCCTTCTCAAGCTTCCCACGACGCTCGTTGCTTCACAGGCCATTCCTCAACACTTAGACAGATCCGTACCGCATGGGCTCCTTACCTGGCGTCGTCTGCGAGTTTTGCAATAGATGGTTCCCCAACGCCCAAGTTTATGGCGGTCACAAGTCACGGCGGACCCCTTGCCAAGGCCTTTCCGCCCTGGCAAGGCCCTCGCAATCTGCACCATCCGCCGGACTACACACACTGCTATTCGTGCAAGAGATTCTGTCGGACGCTCCCGCTGCTCCCGCTTCACCTACCGCGTCTAATGCGTCCAACACCGACGCTGTGAATGGTCCTCCTCGCGTGCATGAAGCTGAAGATGACGCAACACCCTCGGCTGGGAACGTGGGGGCTTCTGAATCTGAGCATCAACCGCCACCCGGAACACCTTCAGATGACACGAGTGCGGATCCGGGGTGCCGCCCTGGAGTGAGTCACGCGGCCCCGCCGACAATCATCTCCGGGGAGAGCAATGCGACGCCCCTCAATCCGATTGCGTTGAAGCTGCTGCACTTCGTGAGGCGTGTAAATGGCGGAATGGGCATGGCGGAGATCGACATCAATGGCCTGCTTCAGCTCGTGGTGGAGCCCGGCCATGCGCCTCTTGTGATCTCAGAGATCCGGAACTGCAAGGATCTGGAGAGGTTCGAGATGGAGCGCTTGGTAGGACTCAATCGCGGATGGTCAGTGGCGACCTTCGAGATTGAGGGTCATCCTCCACAACTCCTCCTCTTCCAGAACTCTGCGCAGGTAAGCCGGCCGTGGATGCGTGGCTGCGAAATGCAGATTCCGCCTCCATTTGGTCCATGTGTGCGATCCGACCCTTCCCCGCTCCCGCCACTAAACCCCTGTTTGGTTCTCCCCCGCTCTTGATGCCGTACTCCAGGCTTTTGCTGAACTGTTTGGGCACACCAACAACGCGCCCGGCTTCAAGCTCAAGGCTCGTGTCGATGAGGACCATGGCACAGGCGAGCGTCGCTATACCACGCCAAAAACTGGAACGTGGTGGAACGATGCTCAGGTATGTAAATACCCCGCTGCCACCCAAAACCACACGCGTGCGCCGTCCTCCGTTGACGCGCTGATGTGTAGGGAGCATCTTCAGTGCGTCATGTTAGTGGGGAGTGTTATGTACCATGCTTACTCCGCCAGGCGACACATTACCTTGGTGGTGTTTGACCGTGGGGGTTTTCCGTCTTTGTCGTGCATGCAGGAACACTTCGGATGGTCCGAAGTCGTGGGGGGTATCATCCTATATTCGGATGTGACGCACATGAGCAACAACGGCCGGAAGAAGGCGTGGCCGCTCATGATGACGCTTGCCAACATCTCCCAGGCCAAGCGATGGGGGAAAGCCGGGCACACGCTACTTGCTCTCCTTCCTATCCCCCCTTCGGCAATGTCTGCTGTTGAAAAGGTGATGCTCTTCCAGCGATGCGTCCTTACCGTGCTGCAGCCGCTTCTGGATGGCATGGACAGGTCCGTACTCGATTTCCGTCATGCTATGTCGTCACCGTGTGCACAGCATAGTGTGCGCAGCGCTTTTGTATGTTGCATTACCCTTTGCCCCTCCTCGCTGATGCACAGAGTCGTCATGGCTGTTGACGTTACCACTCTACCCGTTCCTTGCAGCGGCTTCCGTCTCAGGGACCCTTTCGGTGATTGGCAAACAGTGCGGCCACTGCTGTACGCCTGGGTGTGCGACTACCCCGAGAGCGGCAAGATTAGTTGCACACTCTCGCATGGATCGCGGATGCCGTGCAGCATTTGCTATGCTGCAAAGGTGAGCAAACATGCCATGTGAACGCCTTCATCGCCATCGTCATCTGACTGTCACATGACGGACCTCCTAATTTTTTCACCCTTACCAGTTCATCCCATCCCACCCCCCGTGCTACACCAGGAGCATTTAGTTGCTGTCAAGGCACGGAACACGCCGCGCACGCCTGAACAGCAGCAATGGATCGTGAATGAGGCGGCTGGATTGACATCAAGCCTGGCCGACCCATGCAAGACCTACTCGACCTACCCGGTTGAGGTGAGCGACCTGTCCACCGCGCTACTTTCCTGTCTAAGCACTCCGTGTTGAGAAGCCCTGGGGGAGATGTGCACTGCCATTGCACTGCCCCACATGTTGGCCGAGTCTCTCATATACCTTTCTCTACCATTCCCCACCACACCCCCTCCGCCAGTGTGTGCTCTGGAAATGGGATGTCCCAGGGACCGTGTGGGGCAATCCCTACCTCGTTATCATGCCTGACATCATGCACCAGGCGGACCTGGGCATGATGAGCCACATTGTGGCTGTCGTGCGCAAGATGAAGAAGCGGCGCGTCAAGCAGATGGACAGGTCAGTGCCTTGGGGGATTACTTTCGTGTCAAGAACACTCCAATACGCACTCCCCTCCTACTTACATGCCCATGCATTTGTGCCGGCCTTGAACTCGGATGTATGCGCAGGCGCCTGTCCCTCATTCGCGACCGCACGCGCCTGAACCACCTGCGCCTGCCAGAGAGCGCCTACTTCGAGAGTGGAGCATGTGTCGCGGCCTATGAGCACAGGGCCGTCATGCAGGTGAGCAAGCCATGGTGCATGTGATCCTCGTGAGCGACAGCATGCACCATGCTGAAACAGGATGCTGATTCCAAGCTACATCACCCCCCCTGCTGCATCCTAGTACCCATTCTCCCGCTCTCATCAATTCCGCCCCCTAACCTGTTTGTTAATCGACACACGCATGTCCCAACTACTCATGCCCACCTGCCGTCCTTAACCCTGAAATTTGCAGGTCATGGTGTTTGTATTTGCTGGCCTGCTTCGCCAGCCCCAGATGGATGCTGTTCGTGCCTATCTTGGCTGGTACCTCTTGTGTTGCCAGCCAACGGGGCACACCGAGCGGTCCCTGCGGGATCTCAAGAAGAAGACCTCCCGGTACTATTGACATGCATGTACAACCCTGGGGATTGCATGAATGCCTGGCCACGGCACCTAAGCTGTTGTAGTAACATATCTTCTGAGGTTGTTGCTGATAAACCATGATAGTATATCAAATAAAGTAGGCTGCAGTATGCTGTAGTAGACTCTGATGTCCTTGCATGCTGTCAACTCCCTCTCCCATCAGGCTGGTTGAGCAGTTGCAGGCTGCTTTTCCAAAGCAGCCATCCTCTTGGTGCCTTGTGAAAACCCATCTCATGTCGCACTACATCGACTCCATTCGCCGTGCGGGACACGTCACGGAATTCAGCACCAACATGTTCGAGCACTTGCATGGCCCGTTGGTAAAGAGGATCTACCGGCGGTCCAACAAGCGCAATGTAGATGGGCAGATTATGAAGTTCCATGCTATGCGCATCCCGGACGTTGTGCCGGTGGACGATCCCCTTGGCCGGGACACTGCCATGCGGCAGGTAAACCTGTCTAGTGATTGAATTGCAAAGATATGCATGCATAATGTAATAAACTCGCCACTGTTCGTTGGCAGGCCATTGAGACAGGCACAAGGACTCTTATCAAAGAGTCCTACTTTCTCCCTGTGGAGTTACCAGAAGAACCCACCTCCACCAACTGGTTTGCAAGGAAGTGGGCCATGCAACACCCAGTTGCACAAGCTGCCCTCAAGGATGCGCTAGTACGTTATGCTGGATGCGTCCCCAAGATCAGAGTAAGTACTCCGTGGATCATACAATCATTTTTTTCTTGCCCCAAACCCTAAACTGATTACACACTGCAATTGTTATGCAGGCCCATGCATCGTTGGCCATCCCAGCGGCAGATGATGCCAGCTTCTCAAGAGTTTCTCACTTCGTTCGAGCGACCCCTGACTATTTTGAGAGGCCGTGGTACTCGGATGTTGCAGTGGAGGGTGTAAGGCATGGTCGGAGAGAGGAGTGGTTGTCAAACATTATATGTTTGTGTGGTTCTAGGCTGTAGTGGGTCACACCATAGGGGGTACACCAGTTTAGGGTTTCATATTTGTACTGTTGTTCCTGCTAGTCACACCATTCCTGTTTCTGATTCTGACATGGTATTACGAGCCTAGGTTCCACCTAGGACCGGAACGTTAGGGCCCACCGTTTCCGCTAGCCGCGCCCTCGTGCGCCGCCTTTTCCTAGCGCCCTCGTGCGCCTCGTTCCTAGCGTCGCCCCTTCAGGCCCCTCACGGCCCCTCGCGTCGCCCCTTACGGCCTCTCACGGCCCCGTCTTAAGACCCCGCGCTAGCCCCTTAAGGCCCCGCGTCGGCCCCGCGCTAGCCTCTCACGGCCCCCTACGGCCCCGCGCTAGCCCCGAACGGCCCACCTACGGCCCCGCGCTAGCCTCCTACGGCCCCGATTGGCCCCGCGCTAGCCTCGAACGGCCCTGTGTGGCCCCGCGCTAGCCTCGACCGGCCCCGTGTGGCCCCCGCGATAACCTCCCACGGCCCCGTAAGGCCCCGCGCTAGCCTCCCAAGGCCCCGTCAGGCCCCGCGCTAGCCTCCCACGGCCCCGTCAGCCCCCCGCGCTAGCCTCCCACGACCCCTTCAGGCCCCGCGCTAGCCTCCCACGGCCCCTTAAGGCCCCGCGCTAGCCTCCTACGGCCCCGAATGGCCACGCGCTAGCCCCGACCGGCCCCCGAACGGCCCCCCGCGCTTGCCTCTCACGGCCCCTCCCGCGCTCGCCCCTCTACGGCCGAGCCGCGCTGCGCGACCCGACCCGAACCGCGCCGCCCTAGCCGAACCGTGTCGCCCTAGCCGATCCGCGCCGCCCTAGCCGAGCCGCGCCGTCCTAGCCGAGCCGCGCCCTCCTTACCTGAGCAACAGCACCAGTACTGAACTGCTACTACTACTGCTACTGCTACTGCTATTGCTGCTGCTACTGCTGCTGCTGCTGCTACTGCTACTGCTACTTCTGCTACTGCTACTTCAGCTATGGCTAGCCCTCCAGTTCTCTCGTTCGATACTGAGGGCCGCCCGATTAAGTTTGAAACCTGGCTCGATGATCTGCATCTGTTCCTCCAGCTCACTGCCGGAGAGGATATCTCGCTGTACGATCACGCACTAGGCACAGTCCCTACTCCTGCTACTACTGCTGCTGCTACTGCTCGCTCACAGTGGCAGACTCGCGATGCCCACGCCCGCTTTGCTATTCGCAACTCCCTGCCAGTAGACGAGCGCGAGCACTTTGGCCAGCATCAGACTGCGCACGCCCTGTACACTGCTGTAGTTGCACGCTACTCCTCCCCGGCCTCAGCTGCACTAGGCCGCCTCTCGCTTCCCTACCTGTTCCCCGACCTGTCCGCCTTCCAGACAGTCGCTGACCTCATCACTCACCTCCGCACTAGAGATGCCCGCTTCCGTGCAGCCATGCCCGCTGAGTTTCTTGCCTCCAACCCTCCCCCGCTCTGGCTCACTCTCTACCACCTAGTCACCCGCCTCCCTGACACTCTGCGTACAGTCAGGGACCACTTCCTAGCTCGCTGCCCCACTGAGCTCACCATTACCCCCCTAGAGAAGGAACTACTTGCAGCTGAGAAGAGTATTGTAGCTGTAGGTGCCTCTTGTGGCGACCCCCGCACCCCTTTCTTCGAGGGGTGTTCCCCCTCCCCCCTGCTCCCCTCTGTCGCCTCTGCTGCTGCTGTCGACCTCCTTGGTGCTGAGCAGGTCGGCTCTGCGTCCGCTCCCAGCGGGCGCCGCAGCGGCAAGGGCAGGGGAGGCAAGGGCGGTGGGGGTGACGGCGGGGGAGGCGGTGGTGGGGGTGGTGGCGGCGGTGGGGGTGGTGGCGGGGCTGGAGGGGCTAGTGGCAGCGGTGGGGGTGGTGGAGGCAGCGGCGGCGGAGGTGGCCGGGGTGGGGGCGGTGGTGGTGGCGGCAGTGGACATGGAGGCGGCAGAGGCGGTGGTGGTCGTGGTGGAGGCGGTGGTGGTGGTCGTGGAGGCTCTGGCACTGGCCAGAGCGCGCAGCACCCTCAGTCCTCCCAGGAGCTTCGTGAGTGGTACTTACAGCACGGGGGTGGGGGGGGTAGCCTTAGCTGCACGTACGTCATCCGCACTGGTCGCCGCAAGGGACAGACGTGCGGGAGGGCGCACACTGCGCAGCGCTGCTTCTCTCGCCTAGATGACGCGTGGCGTGCTCAGTTTCCTGACGCTCCTGAGCTCCCTCAGTGGGCTGATCTCCTCAAGAAGGATATCGATATCTATGCTCTTGATTTTGATGATATTCTCAAAGCCATGTATGCATTGACTATTAGTGGAGAGGAGGACCAGTACCTGTGTGTTCCGCCTGACCCAGGCATCCGCACGAGTGAGGCTGCCGCCCTAGGTGCTTGCGTGTCTGCTGCCCCAGGTGCTGGTGAGGCTACTGCTCTAGGTGCTTGTGTGTCCGCCACCCCAGGTACTACTGAGTCCACTGAGGCACTGCACACCTTCACTCTAGACTCAGGCGCTTCGCGCTGTTTCTTTCGTGACCGCACTGCTCTTGAGCCCCTTGCTCGACCAGTCGCTGTCTCGCTCGCTGACCCCTCTGGGGGTCCGGTCATTGCGACCTCCTCCACTGTCCTTCCTTGTCCTGCTGTCCCGTCGGGCGCACTGTCAGGTCTCCACCTCCCCTCGTTCTCTACGAACTTGGTGGCGGGTTGTCCGCTTCAGGATGGGGGTGTTCACCAGTTCACCCCTGCCTACGAGCGTGTGACACACTGCACGTGTGCTCGGACGGGCCGTCACCTGGCTACCTTCACTCGGCAGCCGGGGTCGGACCTGTACACACTGACCACTGAGTCCCCTCAGGTAGCGGCGTCTGCGTCTGCGTCTGCGTCAGGTCAGCTGTCTGCCCCCTGCTCGTGTTGCTCTCTAGCGCACAAGACTGTCCTCTGGCACCACCGACTTGGTCACCCGTCAGTGCAGCGCCTTCGGGGCATGCACTCCCGGTACCTTGTCTCTGGTCTTCCTCGGGTACTCCCTCCCCTACCACCCTCCCTTGCTCCTCCTTGTCTTCCCTGTGTCGAGGGACGGCAGCGCGCTGCCCCCCACTCCTCCTCGTTCCCCCCGACGACTGCTCCTTTGCAGACGCTCCACATGGACGTGTGGGGCCCAGCCCGCGTCTGTGGTCAGGGCCAGGAGAGGTACTTCTTGATCGTCGTTGACGACTACTCGCGCTACACCACGGTCTTCCCCTTGCGCACCAAGGGTGAAGTCCCTGATGTTCTGATCCCTTGGATCAGCAGAGCACGTCTTCAGCTGCGAGAGCGTTTTCGCTCGGAGTTTCCTGTCCTGCGCTTGCACTCTGACAGAGGTGGCGAGTTCTCCTCCGACCTCTTGGCAGCCTACTGTGCAGAGCACGGCATTCGCCAGTCGTTCACACTTCCGGCCTCTCCACAGCAGAATGGGGTTGCTGAGCGCCGCATTGGCTTGGTCATGGAGGTCGCTCGTACCTCCTTAGTCCACGCGGCTGCCCCCCACTTTCTGTGGCCGTTTGCGGTCCGGTACGCTGCGCATCAGCTCAACCTCTGGCCCCGTGTCTCCTTGTCGGAGACCTCGCCCACACTGTTGTGGACGGGGGAGGTTGGCGATGCGTCACGCTTCCGTGTCTGGGGATCCCGAGCTTTTGTTCGCGACACGTCTGCGGACAAGCTCTCCTCCCGCACTGCTCCCTGTGTCTTTCTTGGCTTTGTCCCGGATGCGTCTGGCTGGCAGTTTTACCACCCCGCCTCGCACCGCGTCTTCCCCTCTCAGGACGTCACTTTTGACGAGTCCGTGCCCTTCTACCGCCTCTTCCCCTACCGCACTGCCCCGCTCCCTCCCCCGCCTCTCTTCCTCGTGCCAGGTGCTGCAGTGGTAGACCCCCTTCCTCCTCAGGGTGGCGCTCCCTCAGGTGTCTCTCAGGTAGACCCGGTTGAGCCTGCCGAGGTAGCTGTCGACTCATGTCCTGCTAGAGGTGCTGAGCCTGAGCGTGCGAAGCCTGAGCGTGCGGAGCTTGTGCGGGCGGAGCCGAGGGGTGCTGAGTCTGGGGGTGCTAAGACTGGGGGTGCTGAGCCTGGGGGTGCTGGGTTTGGGGGTACTGCGCCTGGGGGTGCTGGGTCTGGGGGTGCTGCGCCTGGAGTTGCTGAGTCTGGGGGTGCTGAGCCTGGTGGTGTTGCAGTTGACTGTGAGGCGCCTGGAGGACCTCCCTCTTCGCAGCAGCTACGTGAGTGGTACTCACGGTACTGCAGCCTCCGGCGGGGTGCGTCTCGGGCTCGTGGTGCTACTGGAGTTGGTACTCGTGTTTCCCCACCACGGCGGGAGCCGCCCTCTTCCCCACAGCTTCGGGAGTGGTACGCTCGGCACATCAGTCTCCGGAGTGGAGCTGCTGGTAATGGGGTCCCCGGAGTTGACGCTGCTGCGGGTGCTACGGACCCTGGTGCTGGAGGTGCTGCTGCTACTGGCGGTGCTGCTGGAGGTGCTGCTCGTACTGAGGACCCGGGCGTTGGAGCTGCTGCTGGTGCTGACAGCCCGGGTGTTGGAGCTGTTGCTGGTGCTGAGGACCCGGGTGTTGGAGCTGCCGCTGGTGCTGCAGACCCGGGCGTTGGAGCTGCCGCTGGTGTTGAGGACCCGGGTGGTGGAGCTGCCGCTGCTGCTGCGGACCCTGGGGCGAGTGTTCCTGCTGACTCTGGTGTCGCTGCTCGGTCCCGGCCGTACTTCGTTCCGCTCCTGCAGCAGGTTCTTGGTCAGCTCCCTCCTCCTTGTCCAACTCTCTCCTTAGCATGTCCTCCGTCTGTCCAGCTACAGTCGCAGCTACCGTCTGCCTCCTCTCTCCCTGGTCCTGCTCCTTACACTGGTCCGACTGGAGGTCTTACTGAGCGTCGTGAGCCTGAGTCTCGACCTGCGTCACCTGTCCGCACTGCTTTCTCTAGCAGTCGTGTCCAGCGTCAGAGTCTTCCTGTTGTCCCAGGCACTCACCGGATGGCGCTTCGTCCGTCCACTGCTCCACAGCGTGTCCCACTGCCGTCTCCTCCTACTTCTTCTCTTCCTGCTCTTGCTGACCCTGAGTCAGACTCTCTTCGTACTGCCAGTCCTACTGTCACGCGTCTCCTGGCTACTGTTGTCACTGACCCTTCCTTTGAGTCTGCTGCTGCGTCCGCCTTAGTTGCTGAGCTTGTCGACTTTGCTGCTCGCTGTCGTCTAGACTACGCTGCTAGCCTAGTTGCTGAATCTGAGTCTGTCAATCCTCCGTCCGTCGGGGGTGAGTGTGCTCTTGGCACTGACGTCCTTGAGGACAGGCAGGAGGAGTTTGAGTGCTTTGCTGCCGCTTTGCCCCATCTCGTGTCCATGCTTGTTGCCCCTGAGGGAGACCCGGATGCACCAGACATCCCGGCCCCACGCTCTTACGCAGAGGCGATGGCCGGTCCCTACTCCTCTCAGTGGCAGTCAGCCATGGACACAGAGATGGCTTCCTGGAAGTCCACTGGCACCTATGTCGACGAGGTTCCCCCACCTGGGGCGAACATCGTCAGTGGCATGTGGATTTTCAGGGTGAAGCGGCCGCCGGGCTCTCCGCCTGTCTTCAAGGCGCGTTACGTTGCACGAGGCTTCAGTCAGCGAGAGGGAGTTGACTTCTTCCAGACCTTCTCCCCGACCCCGAAGATGACCACTCTTCGGGTTCTGCTACACGTCGCCGCTCAGCGTGACTACGAGCTCCACTCTCTTGACTTCAGCACAGCTTTCTTGCAGGGCAGCCTGCACGAGGAGATCTGGCTGCGCCGCCCACTTGGCTTCACTGGGTCGTTCCCTCCTGGTACCCAGTGGAGCCTCCGGCGGCCAGTCTACGGTCTCCGCCAGGCGCCACGTGAGTGGCACAACACACTGAGGACTACACTTGCGGCTCTTGGGTTCGCTCCTTCTACTGCTGACCCGTCACTGTTTCTACGCACCGACACCTCACTGCCGCCGTTCTACATCCTCGTGTACGTCGACGACTTGGTCTTTGCCACTTCTCACACAGCTGGTCTCGCTCACGTGAAGTCCGAGCTGCAGAAGAGACACACGTGCACAGACCTGGGTGAACTGACAAGCTATCTTGGCTTGCGGATCACCCGGGACAGAGCACGGCGCACCATCACCTTGACTCAGTCACACATGGTGCAGCAGGTCCTTCAGCGCTTCGGCTTCACGTACTCCTCGCCTCAGTCCACTCCTCTACCTACGGGACACTCGCTCTCAGCTCTGCCTTCAGATGAGTCCGTAGAGCCGAGTGGTCCGTATCCAGAGCTTGTGGGCTGCCTCATGTACCTGATGACCTGCACTCGACCTGACCTTGCATACCCTCTCAGCATCTTAGCACGCTATGTCGCTCCCGGCCGTCACCGTAAGGAGCACATGGATGCAGCCAAGAGGGTGTTGCGCTACTTGTGCAGTACGTCGGGCATGGGGCTAGTGCTTAGAGGGCGAGACCGGCCTGTTCTCACTGGGCACTCAGACGCTTCTTGGGTAGACGACCAGGCTACTCAGCGGTCGTCTCAGGGTTACACCTTCAGTCTTGGCTCTGGCTCTGTCTCTTGGCGTTCTACTCGTTCTTCTTCTGTTCTCAGCTCCAGCTGTGAGGCTGAGATCTACGCCACGGCCATGGCTGCCCAGGAGCTTCGCTGGCTCACCTACCTGCTGACTGACCTTGGAGAGCAGCCTCGTTCTCCTCCAGGGCTGTACGTCGACAACAAGGCAACCATAGCCTTGTGTCAGGAGCACAGACTGGAGCACAGGACGAAGCACATTGCTCTTCGTTACTTTCTAGCTCGAGAGCTACAGCAGCGTGGTCAGCTTCTTCTGCGTTACGTGGCCACTGAGGCCAACACTGCTGATGTGTTCACCAAGGCGCTTCCGCCTGTTGACCATCAGCGTTTTTGCACTCTTCTAGGCCTTGTGCCGACTGTTCCTCATTTGCTTACTTCTTGACTTTGCCTGTACTGTGATCATTATATATATACCTGCATGTTTGCCCTTGCTAGGTTGTGATCATTGTACCTCTTGCTCTATTATAAAACTGCATGTGAACTGGTCTTGTGACCGCTTACTTGTGCTCGGAATTTGTGTGGAATCCTCGAGATCCACCTTGAGCTTGTTTGCCTTGCTTTGCCTTGACTGGTCTTGTGACCCCTAGGTCTCCCCCACTTTGCCTATGGGGGTGTGTCAAACATTTTATGTTTGTGTGGTTCTAGGCTGTAGTTGGTCACACCATAGGGGGTACACCAGTTTAGGGTTTCATATTTGTACTGTTGTTCCTGCTAGTCACACCATTCCTGTTTCTGATTCTGACAGTGGTATGCAAGGTTGCTCCTGTTGTTCCATACAAAAATACGTGGAGAGAGGGAGGAGCTAGCCTACGTTAGATATTGGAACGCAAGCGGAGAGGATGCTGCAACCGGATGCCTTCGCCTCAAGTGGACAACAGGAATGTACGCATACTCTGTGATTCTGATGGAAGCGCTGCTCCGTCACGTCCATGTGGTGAAGGCATTCCATCTGGACAGTACCTATCTCCTTAATAAGTATCATATGTGATGCATTTATATTGTAATAAAATGGCCTGTTAAGTTATCCAGCACTCACATTTTACATAAGTCAAAACAAACAAAACCAATTACAAATGGATCCCAATTTTGGCACGATCCAAATAAACAACAATGTACCGGAGTCGCGGATTCGATTTAGACTCGGACAAATAAACGCGGTCCGAATTCATTCCGTGATTGGTCGCGCTTTTGTTTCGGAACTTCGCCAACCAAAACACCTGAACTGTACCCCCCTCCGAACCCCCTTTAAAAACCAAGGTTTTTTGTGATGAAGTTCCCTCCGGCCAGAGGTACCTGTGTTTGCAGACAGCCCAGCCCAGTACATCATGGAACAACGATTCGGCGCAGTGTTTAGACAAGCGATTTTCGGGGGTTCTACCGGCTACAATAAACAGAGTTGCGACTAATACGGGTCCGGCGAGAGAAACGGGTTCCGACTTCAGGAGGCGAGAAAAACGACCTACAGGGAAGACTTTTTGTTGAGGTCGGGTTTCGCGGCTAATCGACGGTTGCAGATCCAGCTCCCTACCGGCCAAGTCTTACGACGTTTCACATACCTCACACCAGGTACCTCGAAGGCCTTATAAGACCTGTTGGTCCTGGACGAATAAGGTGGGGCCCTGTGTTTAGCCCTGTGCTGGTTAGAAAGGCGCGGGTGGCGCTGGTTCGACAGCAGGGCGTACAAGAAAAAATTAAAGGACGCGGCACTGTTTTGGCTCCGACAAAACAAGACCTTCGGCAACAGTACCCGCCGAAAAAGTCGGAGTTGAAGAAATCTTGGCAGCTGGCGGGGTTTTCTCCTGATTCAGCGGTCTACCCGACGGCGGTGCAGCATCGAAGATGGAGTTCCTGAAGCTATGGAATTTTAAGCGCGATAGGCACGGTGGGCAGCGAAGCGGCCGGGCGGGCGTTTGATATGATAAACCCACCCCGGCTACGATAGCGTTCGCGCCTTCATCGAACGCCATAAAAATCGCGGGCAACACTGAGTCATGCCTCATCTGTCAAACATTATATATGTTGTCATTGTTTAGGCTACAGTGGGTTAGCCTATAGGGGGTACACAATTCTAGGGTTAGGTACTTGTACTGCTTTCACTGTTAGTTCAATCATTCCTGCTTGTTCATTTTAACATGGTATAGAGCAGGTCCTTCGCTAGGACCGTTTTTAGGGCCCACCACTACCTACCTACCTAACTGCGCCCTAGGGCGCCTCGGTTTTTCACGGCCCCTAGAGGCCCCAAACGGCCGCGCGCTCGCCCCTAGCGGCCCCTTACGGCCCCACGCTCGCCCTTAGCGGCCCCTTATGGCCCCGCGCTCGCCCCTAGAGGCCCCGATCGGCCCCGCGCTCGCCCTTAGCAGCCCCTTCGACCCCGCGCTCGCCCTTAGCGGCCCCTTACGGCCCCGCGCTCGCCCCTAGAGGCCCCGATCGGCCCCGCACTCGCCCTTAGCGGCCCCTTACGGCCCCGCGCTCGCCCTTAGAGGCCCCGATCGGCCCCGCGCTCGCCCCTAGAGGCCCTGAACGGCCCCACCCAGAACGAGCCGCCCGACCCGAGCAGCCCTAACCGAGCCGCCCGACCCAAGCAGCCCGAACCGAGCCGCCCAGCCCGAACCGAGCCGCCCGAACCGAGC
The DNA here is from genome assembly GCA_948144175.1 of Closterium sp. NIES-65. Lineage (NCBI taxonomy): Eukaryota > Viridiplantae > Streptophyta > Zygnematophyceae > Desmidiales > Closteriaceae > Closterium > Closterium sp. NIES-65. The sequence continues at coordinate 235,494 of CANXME010002221.1, forward strand.
CGCCCAGCCCAAACCGAGCCGCGCCGCCCGAACCTAGCCGCGCCGCCCTACCTGAACCGAGCAGCGCCGCCCGTACTGTACCGAGCTGCCCTACCTGTCTTTGGGGTGCCCCTACTGCTTTTCCTCCTACTGCTACTATTACTCTTACTACTGCTATGGCTAGCCCTCCTGTGCTAGCTTTCAATACTGAGGGCCGCCCAGTGAAGTTCAAAACCTGGCTTGATGACCTACACCTCTTCCTACAGCTCACTGCCAAGGAAAACATCTCACTGTACGATCACGCCCTAGGCCACGCTACTGCTCCTGCTGCTACTGCTGACAGCACTGCCCGCTCACAGTGGCAGACTCGTGACGCCCACGCTCGCTTCGCTATTCGCAACTCCCTGCCGATAGATGAGCGCGAGCACTTTGGGCAGCACAAGACTGCACAGGCACTGTACACTGCTGTCGTTGCCCGCTACTCCTCACCGGCCTCTGCCGCACTAGGCCGTCTCTCTCTTCCCTACCTGTTCCCCGACTTAGCCTCGTTCCACACAGTCGCTGACCTCATTACGCACCTCCGTACTAGTGAGGCTCGCTTCCGCGCCGCCATGCCTGATGAGTTCCTTGCCAAGAACCCACCCCCGCTCTGGCTCACTCTCTACCACCTAGTCACCCGCCTCCCTGACACTCTGCGCTCAGTCAGGAACCACTTCCTAGCTCGCTGCCCCACTGAGCTCACCATTGCCCTCCTCGTGAAGGAACTCCTTGCAGCTGAGGCTAGCATTGTCGCTGTAGGTGCCTCTCGTGGCGACCCCCGTACCCCGTTCTTTGAGGGGTGTTCTCCTTCCCCCCTTCTTCCCTCTGTCGCCTCTGCTGCTGCTATCGACCTCCTTGGTGCTGAGAAGGTCGGGACTGCGTCTGCTTCGAGCGGGCGCCGCAGCGGCAAGGGCAAAGGGGGCAAGGGCGGTGGCGGTGACAGCGGGGGAGGCGGTGGTGGGGGAGGTGGTGGCGGTGGGGGTGGTGGCGCGACTGGAGGGGCAGGTGGCAGCGGTGGGGGTGGTGGCGGCAGCAGCAGGGGAGGTGGCCGGGGCGGAGGTGGTGGTGGGGGTGGCGGTGGACGCGGCGGCGGCAGGGGTTGGGGTGGTCGAGGGGGTGGCGGCGGCGGTGGAGGTCGTGGAGGCGCTGGCGGTGGCCAGGGCCAGCAGCACACTCCATCGCCCCAGGAGGTTCGTGAGTGGTACTCTCAGCACGGGGGGGGGGGGGGGGGGGGGGGGGGGGGGTGGCTTTAGCTGCACGTACGTCATTCGCACTGGTGACCAAACTGGCCAGCCGTGTGGGGGACCGCACGCCACACAGCGTTGCTTCGCTCGTCTCAACGACGCTTGGCGTGTTCAGTTCCCTCAGGCCACTGAGCTGCCCCGCTGGGTTGATCTCCTGAAGAAGGGGATTGATATCTATGCTCTAGACTTTGATGTTATTCTCACTGCTATGTATGTGATGTCTACTAGTGGAGAGGGTGCTGAGTACCTTGTCAGAACATATCTATAGCTTATAGTATTGTGTAGGCTGTAGTGGGGTATCCCATAGGGGGTACAACCAGTTAGGGTTTCATATTTGTACTGCCTTCATTCATAGTTCACACCTTCCTGTTCACTTGTTTCACATGGTATAGAGCGGGTCCTTCCTAAGGACCGTTTTTTTAGGGCCCACCGAAGCGCGCCCCGAGGCGCGCATTTTTTTAGCGACCCCTCGGGTCGCCATTTCCCTCGCGGCCCCGCTGCCCCTCCTGATCGCGGCCCCGCCGCCTGCTTGACGCGGCCCCGCCGCCTCCACTGACGCGGCCCCGCCGCCGGCTCTGACGCGGCCCTGCCGCCCGCTACGTCGCGGCCCTGCCGCCTGCTTGACGCGGCCCCGCCGCCTCCACTGACGCGGCCCCGCCGCCGGCTCTGACGCGGCCCTGCCGGCCCGCCGCTGCACCTGCCGGCCCGCCGCTGCACCCTACGGCCCGCCGCTGCACCCTACGGCCCGCCGCCTCACCTGACGGCCCCGCAGCTGCGCCTGCCGGCCCGCCGCTGCACCCTACGGCCCGCCGCTGCACCCAGCGGCCCGCCGCTTCACCTGACGGCCCAGCCGCTGCACCTGCCGGCCCGCCGCTGCACCCTACGGCCCGCCGCTGCACCCAGCGGCCCGCCGCTTCACCTGACGGCCCCGCCGCTGCACCTACCGGCCCGCCGCTGCACCCTACGGCCCCGCCGCTGCACCTGCCGGCCCGCCGCTGCACCTACCGGCCCGCCGCTGCACCCTACGGCTCCGCCGCTGCACCTGCCGGCCCGCCGCTGCACCTGACGGCCCCGCCCCTGCATCTCCCGGCCGAGCCGCCCCAGCAGCAGAGCCGCCCCAGCAGCCGAGCCGCCCCAGCCGCCGAGCCGCCCCAGCAGCCGAGCCGCCCCAGCAGCCGAGCCGCCCCAGCAGCCGAGCCGCCCCAGCTGCAGTGCCGCCCGAGCCGCCCGAGCCGCCGAGTCGCCCGAGCCGCCCAGCAGTCGAGCCGCCCGAGCCGCCCGAGCCGCCCGAGCCGCCCGAGCCGCCCGAGCCCTCCCTGCACTGCCCTGTCTGGTGAGCACTAAGCTTTACTCTGCGCACTGCCCTCTCTCTACTGCTGTCATGGCTACCCCCAGTGTCCTCGCCTTTGACGCTGAGGGCAGAGCCATTGACTTTGACGTGTGGGTAGACGACCTACTGCTTTTCCTACAGTGCGACAGAGCTGACGGACTCTCTCTCTTTGATCTCACTTCTGGTGCCTCTCCCGCCCCTGCTGCTACTGAGGATGCCACTGTTCGCTCACAGTGGGCCACACGCGATGCTGCTGCACGTCTTGCTGTGCGTCGCCACCTCCCTCCCGCTGAGCGTGCGCACTTTGGGTCGTACAAGAGTGCTAAGACCTTGTACGAGGCGGTTATCGCACGCTACTCCACCCCTGCCACTGCTGCACTGAGCCGCCTCATGCTACCGTACCTCTTTCCCGACCTTGCTGCTTTTGCCACAGTCGCCGACCTCATTACCCACCTGCGCACTAGTGACGCTCGTTTCCGCGCTGCACTTCCTGCTGAGTTCTGCGCCAAGAACCCCCCCCCCCCCAGTACTTCACTCTCTACTACATTGTCACCCGCCTCCCTGACTCCCTTCGCGGAGTCAGGGACGACCTACTCGCAGTCTGCCCCACCACTCTCACTGTCGAGATCCTCGAGAAGTCCCTCCTCGCAGCCGAGAAGAGCATTCTCGCTGTAGGGGCCTCTCGTGGTGACCCGCGCACCCCCATCTTTGAGGGGTGTTCCCCCTCCCCCCTCCTGCCCTCTGTCGCCTCTGCTGCTACGGCCGACCTTGTTGGTTTTGAGTCGGTCGGAGCGGCGTCTGCCCCCAGCGGGAGACGTCGCTCTGGCAAGAGCAAGGGGGGCAGGGGCGGTGGTGGGGGCGGCGGGGGCGGTGGGGGCGGAGGTGAGGGTGGTAGCGGGAGTAGAAGCGGGAGTGGAGGTGTCGGCGGAGGCAGTGGAGGCGGGGGCGGCAGCGGCGGTGGTAGTGGGGGTGGAGGCGGAGGCGGCGGTGGCGGCGGCGACGGTGGGAGTGGCGGTGGCGGTGGAGGTGGTGGCGGCAGCGGCGGAGGAGGCGGCGGAGGTCGTGGCGCGCCGAGGAGGAGTGGCTCCGGTGGTGGTCAGCGCCAGCAGCAGCAGCGTGGTCAGGAGACCCTCTCCCCGCAGCAGCTCCGTGAGTGGTACTCTGCGCGTCAGCGGGGTGGGGGTACTGGTCCGTGCACTTACGTCCTGCGCACTGGCGACCGTGCGGGTGAGCAGTGTGGTGGTCCACACTCCGCCCAGCGTTGCTTCGGCCGCCTGACTAACGCTTGGCACCGCCAGTTTCCTGACGCCTCTGAGATCCCTCGCTAGGACCAGCTGTCTAGGGCTGGAGTAGCTATCTTTGATCTTGAGTTTGATGCTATTCTTGCTGCTATGTATGCTGTGACTATTAGTGAGGAGGGTGACTGTTACCGGTGTTTCCCGCCCGACCCGGGCATTGGTACTGCGGCTCTAGGTGCTGTTGAGGCTGCTGCTCCAGGTGCTGGTGAGGCTGCTGCTCTAGGTGCCAGTGAGTCTGAGTCCTCAGGTGCTGGTGAGTCTGCTCTCTCAGGTACTGTGTCGACTTCACCCTCTCTCACTTTCACTCTTGACTCCGGGGCGTCTCGCTCCTTCTTTCGAGACCGCACCACACTCACGCCGCTTAGTCGGCCAGTGGCGGTCTCCTTGGCAGACCCCTCTGGGGGTCCTGTTCTGGCTCGCTACTCCACTGTCCTGCCGTGCCCTGCGGTCCCGTCTGGCGCCCTGTCCGGTCTCTACCTCCCCTCGTTCTCTACGAACTTGGTTGCGGGTGCTGACCTACAGGATGCAGGGGTTGACCAGTTCACCCCTGCGCGCCGACGAGTCACCCACTGCACAGACGCGGACACGGGTCGACACCTGACCACATTCACACGTGGTCCAGGGTCGAGCCTGTACACACTCACTGTTCCGTCTCCTTCTCCTGCGTCTGGTCAGGTAGCTGCGTCGGGTCAGGTGTTTGCTGCAGCGTCCAGGTCTGGTCCTAAGTCTGCCCCCTGCTCGTGTCGCCTCCTGTCCCACGAGACCCTCCTGTGGCACCACAGGATGGGTCACCCCTCCCTGCCTCGTCTCCGGGGCATGGCCTCTCGCCTTCTTGTCTCTGGCCTTCCCCGGTCCCTCCCTCCCCTTCCTCCGGGGCCTGGCCCTCCCTGTGTCCCCTGTGTCGAGGGTCGCCTGCGGGCTACCCCTCACTCCTCCCCGTTCCCTCCGACGGAGGCCCCGATGCAGACGCTTCACATGGACGTGTGGGGCCCAGCCCGCGTCCGTGGACATGATCACGAGCGCTACTTCCTGCTGGTGGTTGACGACTACTCGCGTTACACCACAGTCTTCCCCTTGCGCAGCAAGGGTGAGGTCACTGAGGTGTTGATCGACTGGATCCGCGCAGCTCGTCTCCAGCTCAGGCGGAGCTTCGGCTCGGACTTTCCTGTTCTGCGTCTGCATTCGGACAGAGGCGGAGAGTTTTCCTCCGGCCTTCTGCGAGCCTACTGTCGGGCACGAGGCATCCGCCAGACCTTCACGCTTCCGGACTCTCCACAGCAGAATGGGATTGCTGAGCGCCGCATCGGCATTGTCATGGACGTCGCCCGTACGTCCATGGTGCATGCGGCTGCCCCCCATTTTCTGTGGCCGTTTGCGGTTCGGTACGCCGCGCATCAGATCAACCTTCAGCCCAGAGTCTCCCGACCGGAGACCTCCCCATCTTTGCTGTGGACGGGGAAGGTTGGCGATGCGTCGGCGTTCCGTGTCTGGGGATCTCGGGCGTTTGTCCGCGACTTGTCTGCGGACAAGCTGTCCCCTCGTGCTGCTCCCTGTGTCTTCCTTGGCTTCCCCACAGACGCTCCCGGGTGGCAGTTTTACCACCCCTCCTCTCGTCGTGTTCTGTCCTCCCAGGACGTCACGTTCGACGAGTCAGTCCCCTTCTACCGCCTCTTCCCCTACCGCACTCCTTCCCTCCCCCCTTCGCCGGACTTCCTTGTGCCAGTTCCCCCCCCGGTAGACCCCCTCCCCCCTCAGGTTCCTGCCCCCTCAGGTGTGTCCCAGGTAAACGCAGTTGACCCGGTCGAGGTTACTGGTGACTCTGGTGCTGCTGCGGGTGCTGAGCCTGGGGGTGCTGACTCAAGGGGTGCTGTGCGCGGGGGTGCCGAGCCTGGAGGTGCTGCTAATGGGGGCTCTGAGCCTGGGGGTGCTGGGCCTGGGAGTGCTACTGCGGAGGGTGCTGAGCCTGGGGGTGCTGAGCCGGGGGGTACGGTGCCTGGAGCTGCTGAGCTAGGGGGTGCTGGGTCTGGGGGTGCTGGGTCGGGAGCTGCAGAGCCTGGGGGTACTGAGTCTGGAGCTGCTGAGCCTGGGGGTGCTCCGTCTGGAGCTGTTGAGCCTGGGGTTTCTCCTGCTGCTGCGTCTCGCCGGGAGCCCCTCTCTCCACAGGAGCTGCACGAGTGGTTTGCTCGCCGGTGGAGGCGTGCTACTGGAGCTGGAGCTTCTTCGACCGTCGAGGGTGCTGGTGCTGCCGGTCCCGGAGCTGCTGGGTCTGCGGGTACTCCTGGAGCAGGAGCTCCTGAGGGTGGTGGTGCTGAGACTACTGCTGTCTGTCCCGGCGGTGGTTCTGCTACTGGTGCTGCTGGAGGTCCTGCCACTGGAGGTGTTGGTGGCGCTGGTGCTGTCGCTGAGGGTGCTGGTGCTGTCCCTGCTGAGTCTGGAGCTGCCGCGCGGCCTCGACCGTACTTCGTTCCGCTCCTGCAGCAGGTTCTTGGTCTTTCTCCTCCGGTAGAGTGTTCACAGCCTGTCCAGTCACAGTCACTGTTGGAGCCTTCCTCTCCGCTGCTTGCTCCCTCTCCTTACACTGGTCCTACTGGAGGTCTTGCTGAGCGTCGTGAGCCTGCGTCTCGTCCTGCGTCGCCAGTTCGTGCTGCTCGCACTAGTGGTCGCGGTTCGCGTCAGCGTCCTCCTCCTGTCCCTGGCACGCATCGGATGTCTCTGCGTCCGTCCACTGCTCCTCTGCGTGCCCCTTTGCCTTCTCCTCCTGAGTCCTCTCTTCCTGCCCTTGCCGACCCGGAGTCGGACTCTCTTCGTGCTGCCAGTCCTACTGTCACGCGTCTGCTTGCTACTGTCGTCACTGACCCCTCTTTTGAGTCCACTGCTGCGTCTGCTCTTGTAGCTGAGCTCGTCGACTTTGCTGCTCGCTGTCGTCTAGACTACGCTGCTAGTCTTGTTGCTGAGTCTGCGTCTGTCTGTCCTCCGTCCGTCGGGGGTGAGTGTGCTCTTGGCACGGACGTCCTAGAGGACAGGCAGGAGGAGTTACAGTGTCTGGCTGCTGCTTCACCTTATCTTGCGTCTGTACTGCTTGCTCCTGAGGGAGACCCGGATGCACTAGACATCCCGACTCCGCGCTCTTACGCGGAGGCCGTAGAGGGTCCCTACTCGTCTCAGTGGCAGGCAGCTATGGATGCAGAGATGGCTTCCTGGAAGTCCACAGGCACCTACGTTGACGCAGTTCCCCCTCCTGGGGCGAACATCGTCAGTGGCATGTGGATCTTCAGGGTGAAGCGGCCGCCGGGCTCTCCACCTGTCTTCAAGGCGCGGTACGTTGCTCGTGGCTTCAGTCAGCGGCAGGGAGTTGACTACTTTCAGACCTTCTCTCCCACCCCGAAGATGACCACTCTTCGGGTGCTGCTGCACATAGCCGCTCAGCGCGACTACGAGCTTCACTCTCTCGACTTCAGCACTGCGTTCCTGCAGGGTAGCCTGCACGAGGAGATCTGGCTGCGCCGTCCACCTAGCTTCACTGGGACTTTTCCTCCTGGCACCCAGTGGAGCCTCCGACGGCCAGTCTACGGTCTCCGCCAGGCACCGCGTGAGTGGCACGACACACTGAGGACTACGCTTGCGGCTCTTGGGTTTGCTCCTTCTACTGCTGACCCGTCGCTGTTTCTGCGCACCGACACTTCTCTGCCGCCGTTCTACATCCTCGTGTACGTCGACGACTTGGTCTTTGCCACAGCGGACACTGCTGGACTCGCCTACGTGAAGTCCGAGCTGCTGAAGAGACACACGTGCACAGACTGCGCAGCTACCTTGGCTTGCAGATCACTCGGGACAGAGCACGTCGCACCATTACCTTGACTCAGTCACACATGGTGCAGCAGGTCCTTCAGCGCTTCGGCTTCACGTACTCCTCGCCTCAGGCCACTCCTCTGTCTACTCGCCACTCGCTCTCAGCTCTGCCTTCGGATGAGTCCGTAGAGTCGAGTGGCCCGTAACCAGAGCTTGTTGGCTGCCTAATGTACCTGATGACCTGCACACGGCCTGACCTTGCATACCCTCTGAGCATTCTTGCACGCTATGTTGCTCCTGGGAGACACCGACCAGAGCACATGGCTGCAGCGAAGAGGGTATTGCGCTACCTGTGCAGTACGTCAGGCATGGGGCTAGTGCTTGGAGGGTGGAGTCCAGTGGTCCTTACAGGGCACGCAGACGCTTCTTGGGCTGACGACCAGACTACGCAGCGGTCGTCACAGGGTTACACCTTCAGTCTTGGTTCCGGCTCTGTCTCGTGGCGGGCTACTCGTTCGTCTTCGGTTCTCAGCTCCAGTTGTGAGGCTGAGATCTACGCCGGGGCCATGGCTGCACAGGAGCTTCGCTGGCTCACCTACCTGCTGACTGACCTTGGAGAGCCGCCTCGTTCTCCTCCAGTGCTGTACGTAGACAACAAGGCCATGCTGGCCTTGTGTCGAGAGCAGCGTCTGGAGCACAGAACGAAGCACATTGCTCTTCGCTACTTCCTTGCTCGTGAGCTACAGCAGCGTGGACAGTTGCGGCTTGCGTACGTGGCCTCTGAGGCCAACACTGCTGATGTGTTCACCAAGGCACTCGCGCCTTGTGACCATCAGCGCTTCTGCACCCAGCTGGGTCTTGTGCCTGTCTTGCCTCACTTGCTCTCCTCTTGACTTTACTTGTACTGTGACATATATATATACCTGCTCTTGCTTGTCTAGTTTTATATATATATATATGTCTGTACTCCTGCATGTGAACTGGCCTCTGGCCGTGCTCTTGTGCTCGGACTGTGTGGTGACTTTGTGATCCACCCCGAGCTTGCTTTGCTTTGCTTGACTGGTCTTGTGACCCCTTGTTCTCCCCCACTTTGCCTATGGGGGTGTGTCAGAACATATCTATAGCTTATACTATTGTGTAGGCTGTAGTGGGGTATCCCATAGGGGGTACAACCAGTTAGGGTTTCATATTTGTACTGCCTTCATTCATAGTTCACACCTTCCTGTTCACTTGTTTCACATACCTGTGTGTCCCGCCCGACCCGGGCATTAGGACTAGTACGTCTGCCGCTCCAGGTACTCGCGTGTCTGCTACCCCAGATGCTGGTGAGGCAGCTGCTCTAGGTGCTTGTGCGTCTGCCCCCTCTGGTACTGAGTCGACTCCAGCACTGCACACCTTCACACTGGACTCAGGTGCTTCTCGCTGCTTCTTTCGTGACCGCACTGCCCTTGAGCCACTTGCTCGGCCAGTTGCTGTCTCCCTCGCTGACCCCTCTGGGGGTCCGGTCATTGCGACCTCCTCCATTGTCCTTCCCTGTCCTGCGGTCCCGTCGGGCACACTGTCAGGTCTCCACCTCCCCTCGTTCTCTACGAACTTGGTGGCAGGTTGTGCACTCCAGGACGGGGGTGTTCACCAGTTCACCCCTGCCTACGAGCGTGTGACACACTGCACGTGTGCTCGTACGGGCCTCCACTTGGATACCTTCACTCGGCAGCCGGGGTCGGACCTGTACACACTGACTACCGCGTCCCCTCAAGTCGCTGCATCTGCGTCTGCGTCCGCGTCAGGTCAGCTGTCTGCCCCCTGCTCATGTCGCTCTCTGGCGCACGAGACTGTCCTCTGGCACCACCGACTTGGCCACCCGTCTGTGCAGCGCCTTCGTGCCATGCACTCCCGGTACCTTGTCTCTGGTCTTCCCAGGGTCCTCCCTCCCCTCCCACCCTCGCCTGCTCCTCCCTGTCTTCCCTGTGTCGAGGGGCGGCAGCGCGCCGCTCCTCACTCCTCCTCATTTCCCCCGACGACTGCTCCTTTGCAGACGCTCCACATGGACGTGTGGGGCCCAGCCCGCGTCCGTGGTCAGGGTCAGGAGAGGTACTTCCTGATAGTTGTTGACGATTACTCGCGCTACACCACGGTCTTTCCCTTGCGCACCAAGGGTGAGGTCCCTGATGTCTTGATCCCTTGGATCCGCAGAGCCCGTCTCCATCTCAGCGAGCGTTTCCACTCGGACTTTCCTGTCCTGTGCTTGCACTCTGACAGAGGTGGGAGTTCTCCTCCGACCTCTTGGCAGCCTACTGTGCTGAGCACGGCATTGAGCAGTTGTTCACGCTTCCGGCCTCTCCACAACAGAATGGGGTTGCGGAGCGCCGCATTGGCCTGGTCATGGAGGTCGCCCGTACCTCCTTGATCCATGCGGCTGCCCCCCAATTTCTGTGGCCGTTTGCGGTCCGGTACGCTGCGCATCAGCTCAACCTCTGGCCCCGTGTCTCCTTGCCGGAGACCTCGCCCACACTGCTGTGGACGGGGGAGGTTGGCGATGTGTCGCGTTTCCGGGTCTGGGGATCTTGAGCTTTTGTCCGCGATACGTCTGCGGACAAGCTCTCCTCCCGTGCTGTTCCCTACGTCTTCCTCGGCTTTGTCCCAGACGCGCCTGGTTGGCACTTTTACCACGCCACCTCGCGCCGGGTCTTGCCCTCTCAGGACGTCACTTTTGACGAGTCCGTCCCCTACTACCGCCTCTTCCCCTACCGCACTGCCCCGCTCCCCCCCCCCCGCCTCTCTTCCTCGCGCCAGGTGCTGTTGTCGTAGACCCCCTCCCCCCTCAGGGTGCCGCTCCCTCGGGTGTGTCTCAGGTAGACCCGGTTGAGCCTGTTGAGGTTGCTGTCGACTCTCGTCCTGCTGGGGGTGCGGAGCCTGGGGGTGCGGAGCCTGGGGGTGCGGAGACTAGGGGTGCTGAGCCTGGGGGTGCGGAGACTGAGGGTGCTGAGCCTGGGGGTGCGGAGATTGGGGGTGCTGAGCTTGGGGGTGCGGGGCCTGGGGGTGCTGAGACTGGGGGTGCTGAGACTGGGGGTGCTGAGCCTGGGGTTGTGGGGCCTGGGGGTGCTGAGCCTGGGGGTGCTGAGCCTGGGGGTGCTGAGCCTGGGGGTGCTGAGCCGCAGCGTCCGGAGTCTGGGGTTTCAAAGTCTGGAGGTGCTCATCCAAGGGGTCCTACACCTGGAGGAGCCCTCTCCTCGGAGCAGCTGCGTGAGTGGTACTTACAATACTGCAGCCTCAGGAGAGGTACCTCTGGAGCCAGGCGTACTACAGGGACTGGTGCTAGTGCTTCTCCTCCTAGTCGGGAGCTCCCCTCCCGTGAGCGGATCCGTGAGTCGTACGAGCGGCGCTGCACGCTTCGGAGTGGCGCGCCTGGTGTCGCGGACCCCGCTGCTGCTGGTGGTGCTGCTGGTGCTGGAGACTCTACTAGTGCTGCGGACCCGGGCGTTGGTGCTGCGGCTGGTGCTGAGGACCCGGGCGCTGGTGCTGCTGCTGGTGCTGAGGACCTAGGCGTAGGAGCTCCTGCTGGTGCTACGGACCCGGGCGTTGGAGCTGCTGCTGGTGCTGCGGACCCTGGCGTTGGAGCTCCTGCTGGTGCTGCGAACCTGGGCGTTGGTGCTGCGGCTGGTGCTGAGGACCCGGGCGCTGGTGCTGCTGCTGGTGCTGAGGACCCGGGCGTTGGAGCTCCTGCTGGTGCTGCGGACCTGGGCGTTGGAGCTGCTGCTGGTGCTGCGGACCCTGGCGCTTGTGCTGCTTCTCGTGCTGTGGAGTCAGGCGTTGGAGCTGCTGCTGGTGCTGAGGACCCTGGCGCTGGTGTCTCTGCTGGTTCTGGAGTCGCTGCACGGCAGCGGCCGTACTTCGTTCCGCTCGTTCAGCAGGTTCTTGGTCAGCTTCCTCCTCCTTGTCCTCCTCCCTCCTTAGGGTGTCCTCCGTCTGTCCAGCTGCAGTCGCAGCTACCGTCTGCCTCCTCTCTCCCTGGTCCTGCTCCTTACACTTGTCCGACTGGAGGTCTTACTGAGCGTCGTGAGCCTGAGTCTCATCCTGCGTCGCCTGAGTCTCGCCGTGCGTCGCCTGTGTGTCCTGCTCTCACTGGTGGTCGTGTCCCTAGTCAGCGTCTTCTTGCTGTCCCAGGCACTCACCGGATGGCGCTTCGTCCTTCCACTGCCCCACAGCGTGTCCCACTGCCGTCACCTCCTACGTCCTCTCTTCGTGCTGTTGCTGACCCGGGGTCTCACTTCCTTCGTGCTGCCAGTCCTACTGTCACGCGTCTCCTGGCTACTGTTGTCACTGACCCTTCCTTTGAGTCCGCTGTTGCGTCTGCCTTAGTTGCTGAGCTTGTCGACTTTGCTGCCGCCTGTCGTCTAGACTACGCCGCTAGCCTAGCTGCTGAGTCTGAGTCTGTCTGTCCTCTGTCCGTCGGGGGTGAGTCTGCCCTTGGCACGGACGTCCTTGAGGACAGGGACGAGGAGTTCCAGTGCTTGGCCGCTGCTTCACCTCATCTCGTGTCCGTACTGCTTACCCCTGAGGGAGACCCGGATGCACTTGACATCCCGACTCCGCGCTCTTACACGGAGGCGATAGAGGGTCCCTACTCTTCTCAGTGGCAGGCAGCTATGGATGCAGAGATGGCTTCCTGGAAGTCCACAGGCACCTACGTTGACGCTGTCCCCCCTCCTGGGGCGAACATCGTCAGTGGCATGTGGATCTTCAGGGTGAAGCGGCCACCGGGTTCTCCGCCTGTCGTCAAGGCACGTTACGTGGCTCGTGGCTTCAGTCAGCGGCAGGGAGTTGACTACTTTCAGACCTTCTCTCCCACCCCGAAGATGACCACTCTTCGGGTACTGCTGCACGTTGCTGCTCACCGTGACTACGAGCTACACTCTCTTGACTTCAGCACTGCTTTCCTGCAGGGCAGCCTGCACGAGGAGATCTGGCTGCGCCGCCCTCTTGGCTTCACTGGGACTTTTCCTCCTGGCACCCAGTGGAGCCTTCGGCGGCCGGTCTACGGTCTCCACCAGGCACCGTGTGAGTGGCACGACACACTGAGGACTACACTTGCGGCTCTTGGGTTTGCTCCCTCCACTGCCGACCCGTCGCTTTTTCTACGCACCGACACTTCTCTGCCGCCGTTCTACATCCTCGTGTACGTCGACGACTTGGTCTTTGCCACAGCTGACACTACTGGACTCGCCCACGTGAAGTCCGAGCTGCAGAAGAGACACACGTGCAGAGACTTGGGTGAACTGCGCAGCTACCTTGGCTTGCAGATCACCCGGGACAGAGCACGCCGCACCATCACCCTGACTCAGTCACACATGGTGCAGCAGGTCCTTCAGCGCTTCGGCTTCACGTACTCCTCGCCTCAGGCCACTCCTCTGCCTACTCGCCACTCGCTCTCAGCTCTGCCTTCGGATGAGTCCGTAGAGTCGAGTGGCCCGTACCCAGATCTTGTTGGCTGCCTCATGTACCTGATGACCTGCACACGACCTGACCTTGCATACCCTCTTAGCATTCTCGCACGCTATGTTGCTCCTGGGAGACACCGACCAGAGCACATGGCTGCAGCGAAGAGGGTGTTGCGCTACTTGTGCAGTACGTCGGGCATGGGGCTAGTGCTTGGAGGGCGCAGTCCAGTGGTCCTCACTGGTCACGCAGACGCTTCTTGGGCTGACGACCAGGCTACGCAGCGGTCGTCACAGGGTTACACCTTCAGCCTTGGTTCCGGCTCTGTTTCGTGGCGGGCTACTCGCTCGTCTTCTGTTCTCGGCTCCAGTTGTGAGGCTGAGATCTACGCAGGGGCCATGGCTGCTTAGGAGCTTCGCTGGCTCACCTACCTGCTGACCGACCTTGGAGAGCCGCCTCGTTCTCCTCCAGTCCTGTACGTAGACAACAAGGCCATGCTAGCCTTGTGTCGAGAGCAGAGACTGGAGCACAGAACAAAGCACATTGCTCTCCGCTACTTCCTTGCTCGTGAGCTACAGCAGCATGGTCAGTTGCGGCTTGCGTACGTGGCCTCTGAGGCCAACACTGCTGATGTCTTCACCAAGGCACTTGCGCCTTGTGATCATCAGCGCTTCTGCACGCAGCTGGGCCTTGTGCCTGTCTTGCCTCACTTCCTCACCTCTTGACCTTGCTTGTACTATTACATATATATATATACCTGCTCTTGCTTGTCTAGCCTTATATATATGTGTACTCTTGCATGTGAACTGGCCTTGTGGCCTTGAACCTGTGCTCGGAATGTGTGGTGACTTTGTCATCCACCCTGAGCTTGCTTTGCTTTACTTTACTTGACTGGTCTTGTGACCCCTAGGTCTCCCCCACTTCGCCTATGGGGGTGTGTCAAACATTATATATGTTGTCATTGTTTAGGCTACAGTGGGTTAGCCTATAGGGGGTACACAATTCTAGGGTTAGGTACTTGTACTGCTTTCACTGTTGGTTCAATCATTCCTGCTTGTTCATTTCAGCATCATCCGACAAACGTGGCTGCTGGGTGAAAAGTGGCTCGCCGATATTGTCAGGGGGTGAAACAAAAAACATGATGGTGGGAGACGGGTGAACGTCTACTTGCCAAACGACTTTGCGGTGTATGTCGAAGCAGTCTAGGGAAGTTCAACTACGAGATCTGCGGCGTTGATGCACGTTAGGGTCCGTGAAAATCGGTCCCGGAGACCCATATGTTATGAATCAACTTGCAGAGTGCGCAGAATATCGAAATAACGAGAATGAGAATTACTGAATCACTGAATGAAGAAACAATGAAGTAGCGAGGCCTAAATAGGGGGAAACCTAGCTAGGCGGGGGGTTCGGGATGGGATGGCTCGGTGATAGTTGCGATTGGAGCTGAGGCCAACTCGGGAGTGGCTCGGTGCGAGGAAATAGGAAGGTCAGGTTCGTCGCGTGACCCTCGGGATGGCCTCGCTAACGAGTGCCTCAGTAAGGATTTGTAAATCCTTACACCATATGTACAGGGTTCCACGCTAAAAAAGCATCTCCTGTTGGTGTGTAGCTTGGGTGGTTAACCGCACGAAAAAAATGGTGACTGGGTCGGCATGCTAGAAACGCCGGTTCTTTCGGGGGACGATCTACAGGCGACCAAGATTTTACGTGGTGTATTAATTTCCGACATTTACGGGTCAACGAGCAGTTCCGTGAAGAGCCTTAACACAGTCAGCGGGGTCGATGACAGTATCCGTGCCGACGGCCGAGTTGCAGCGTTGCTTGATCAAGCACGCAAGGCACTCGTCGTCAAATGTGTAGCTGTACAAATCGGAAGATGCTCGGGGGTACCAGCCGCAACACCGGTGAAATTTCTCGCAACAGGTGGGGGGAAGAAGGATAGCTTTTTCGCCTCTGCCCCAAAGTTCCTAGAGAGTCACGACAACGTCGCCGAGGTAGCTGACTTCATCGGCAGTTCAAGTTCGACTTGGGAAAAAAATATTTCGGGGGTCAAGGGGAGGAACAGCAGCTGTTTTCGCCTCTGTCCGGGAGTTTTCGGAGCAACGCGACAAAGGCCTCGGCGAGTGGCGACACATCCGCCGGGGGGTGCTGACAGCTGCATGTGCTGCAATATCCGTGGATTTCGATTCTGCCACAGCAACAAGACAACAGACTTGATTTTGGATGGCATATGCTGCAGCAGCAGTCGCAACAACAAGACAGCAACCGGGGTTTTCGGGTTGCAAATGCTGCCAACTGGGGATGCGGCAGCAGTTGGGACATTCTTACTGGCTGGCAACTACAAGGAAATTTTCAATCGAGTGAATTTCTTTGACGAGGCTTCGATCGTGTTTTACCCAGGGTCCCTTTCGGAGTTTCCAGCAGTGGAATTTTCGCCACCAGCATCTACTTCGACAGTGCAGCAGCTAACAGTCTGTGAGAATGAGGAATGAGATGACTAGGTGAAATGTGGGTACAAATAGGAAACCTAGAAATGTTGTACCCTATAGTATCTACCCCACTATAGCCAAGATAGACCATAGCATATAAACTTGACACACCCCCATAGGCAAAGTGGGGGAGAACAAGAGGCCACAAGACCAGTCAAGCAAAGCACAGCAAGCTCAGGGTGGATCACAACGTCACCACACATTCCGAGCACAAGTTCAAGGCCACAAGGCCAGTTCACATGCAAGATTATATGTAAAGGTAAACAAGCAAGTGCAGGTATAGATAGATCACAGTACAAGCAAAGTCAAGAAGTGAGCAAGTGAGGCCATGTAGGCACAAGACCTAGCATCGTAAAAAACGCTGATGATCACAAGGCTGAAGTGCCTTGGTAAAGATATCAGCAATGTTAGCCCTAGAGGCCATGTAAGCAAGGCTCAGCTGACCACGCTGCTACAGCTCACGAGCAAGGAAGTAGCGAAGAGCAATGTGCATCGTTCTGTGCTCCAGTCTGTGCTCCCGACACAAAGCTAGCATGGCCTTGTTGTCTACGTACAGGACAGGAGGAGAACGAGGCGGCTCTCTGAGGTCAGTTGGCAGGTAGGTGAGCCACCGTAACTCCTGTGCAGCCATGGCCCCTGCGTAGATCTCAGCCTCATAGCTAGAGCTGAGACTAGAAGACGAGCGGGTAGACCGCCACGAAACAGAGCCGGAACCAAGGCTGAAGGTGTAACCTTGTGACGACCGCTGCGTATCCAAGTCGTCAACCCAAGACGCGTCTGCGTGACCAGTGAGGACCACTGGACTCCGCCCTCCAAGCACGAGCCCCATGCCTGACGTACTGCACAAGTAGCGCAACACCCTCTTCGCTGCAGCCATGTGCTCTGGTCGGTGTCTCTCAGGAGCAACATAGCGTGCCAAGATGCTAAGAGGGTATGCCAGGTCAGGTCGAGTGCAGGTCATCAGGTATATGAGGCAGCCAACAAGCTCTGGGTACGTGCCACTCGGCTCTACGGACTCATCCGAAGGCAGAGCTGAGAGCGAGTGGCGCGTAGACAGAGGAGTGGCCTGAGGCGAGGAGTACGTGAAGTCGAAGCGCTGAAGGACCTGCTGCACCATGTGTGACTGAGTCAGGGTAATGGTGCGCCGTGCTCTGTCCCGGGTGATCTGCAAGCCAAGGTAGCTGCGCAGCTCACCCAGGTCAGTGCACGTGTGTCTCTTCTGCAGCTCGAACTTCACGTGGGCGAGTCCAGCAGTGTCAGTTGTGGCAAAGACCAAGTCATCGACGTACACGAGGATGTAGAACGGCGGCAGAGAGGTGTCGGTGCGCAGAAACAGCGACGGGTCGGCAGTAGAAGGAGCAAACCCAAGAGCCGCAAGTGTAGTCCTCAGTGTGTCGTGCCACTCACGGGGCGCCTGGCGGAGACTGTAGACTGGCCGCCGGAGGCTCCACTGGGTACCAGGAGGAAACGACCCAGTGAAGCCAGGTGGGCGGCGCAGCTAGATCTCCTCGTGCAGGCTGCCCTGTAGGAAAGCAGTGCTGAAGTCAAGAAAGTGAAGCTCGTAGTCGCGGTCAGCGGCTATGTGCAGTAGCACGCGAAGAGTGGTCATCTTCGGGGTGGGAGAGAAGGTCTGAAAGTAGTCAACTCCCTGCCGCTGACTGAAGCCTCGAGCCACGTAACTTGCCTTGAAGACAGGCGAAGAACCCGGCGGCCGCTTCACCCTGAAAATCCACATGCCACTGACGATGTTCGCCCCATGTGGGGGAACCTCATCGACGTAGGTGCTTATGGACTTCCAGGAGGCCATCTCTACGTCCATGGCTGCCTGCCACTGAGAGGAGTAGGGACCCTCTATCGCCTCTGCGTAAGAGCGCGGAGTCGGGATGTCTGGTGCATCCAATCAGCATGGACACGAGATGAGGTA
The DNA here is from genome assembly GCA_948144175.1 of Closterium sp. NIES-65. Lineage (NCBI taxonomy): Eukaryota > Viridiplantae > Streptophyta > Zygnematophyceae > Desmidiales > Closteriaceae > Closterium > Closterium sp. NIES-65. Next base: position 253,022 of record CANXME010002221.1, read on the forward strand.
AAGCAGCAGCAAAACACTGGAACTCCTCCTGCCTATCCTCAAGGACGTCCGTGCCAAGAGCACACTCACCCCCGACGGACGGAGGACAGACAGACTCAGACTCAGCAACAAGACTAGCGGCGTGGTCTAGACGACACCGAGCAGCGAAGTCAACAAGCTCAGCAACTAAGGCAGACGCAGCAGTGGACTCAAAGGAAGGGTCAGTGACAACACTAGCAAGGAGACGCGTGACAGTAGTACTGGCAGCACGAAGGGAGTCCGACTCCGGGTCAGGAAAAGCAGGAAGAGAGGACTCAGGAGGAGATGGCAAAGGGACACGCAGCGGAGCAGTGGAAGGACGGAGAGACATCCGATGCATAGCGGGGACAGGAGGAGGACGCTAACGCGAACCACGACCACAAGTGCGAGCAGCAGAGACAGGCGACGCAGGACGAGACGCAGGCTCACGACGCTCAGCTAGACCTCCAGTAGGACCAGCGTAGGGAGAAGGAGCAGGAAGAGTGGAGGCTGGCTGTAACTGTGACTCAGACTGAACAGGCGGCGGACACTCTAAGGGAGGATCAGGACCAAGAGAGGACGGAAGACCAAGAACCTGCTCAAGGAGCGGAACGAAGTACGGCCGCGGCCGCGCAGCGCCCTCACAACCAGCAGGAATAGCACCAGTTCCCCCAATGGCAGCACTAGCTCTAGTAGAACCCCCAGTTCCAGTAGCGCCAACACCAGCACCCTCAGAAGCACCAGCACCAGAAGCACCCCCAGTGCCAACACTCCAAGCCGGACCACCAGAAGACGTAGTAGCTCCAGCTCCAGCACCTCCAGCAGCACCTACTCCAGCAGCACCGCCAGCTCCAGCACCGCCGGCAGCTCCAGCACAAGGAGCACCCCCAGGCCCAGCAGCTCCAGTACCTCCAGTATTAGCACCTCCGGGACCCGTGGCACCAGCACCCTCAGTAGTAGTAGAACCTCCAACACCAGCAGCACGGCTCCAGCGCCGAGCAAACCACTCGCGCAGCTCTAGTGGAGAGAGTAGCTCCCGCCGGGACGAAGTACCCGAAGGACCTCCAGACCCAGTACCGCCAGACTCCACACGAGAAGGCCTAGCACCCTCAGGCTCCGCACCCCCAGTCTCAGCACCCCCAGGATCAGCACCCCCAGGCTCAGCACCCCAAGGCTCAGTACCCCCAAAGTCAGCACCCCCAGGCTCAGCACCCCCAGACCCCGCACCCGCACGCTCAGCACCCCCAGAGTCAGCACCCCCAGGCTCAGCACCCCCAGACCCCGCACGAGCAGGCTTAGCACCCCCAGCAGCACCAGAGTCAACAACTACCTCGACAGGCTCGACTGCGTCTACCTGGGACACACCTGAGGGAGCAGGACCCTGAGGGGGGAGGGGGTCTACCGGGGGGGGACCTGGCGCGAGGAAGAGCGGCGGCGGGGGGAGGGGTGCCTTGCGGTAGGAGAAGAGACAGTTGTAGGGAACCAGCTCGTCAAACGTGACGTCCTGGGAGGACAGAACACGGTGCGAGGTGGGGTAGTAAAACTGCCAACCAGGCGCGTCAGGGGGGAAGCCAAGGAAGACGCAAGGAACAGCACGGGGGGAAAACTTGTCCGCAGACAAGTCGCGGACAAACGCCCGAGATCCTCATACCCGAAACGCAGACGCATCGCCAACCTTCCCCGTCCACCGCAAGGTGGGGGAGGTCTCTGGGAAGGAGACCCGGGGCTGAAGGTTGACCTGATGCGCTGCGTACTGAACCGCAAAAGGCCACAGAAAATGGGGAGCAGCCGCATGGATCATGGACGTACGAGCGACGTCCATGACCATGCCAATGCGGCGCTCAGCAATCCCATTTTGCTGTGGAGAGGCCGGAAGTGTGAAGGTCTGGCGGATGCCCTGTGCACGACAGAAGGCTCCCACACGGGCAGAGGAAAACTCCCCGCCTCTGTCAGAGTGCAGACGCAGAACTGGAAAGTCCGAGCCGAAACTCTCTCTGAGCTGTAGACGAGTTGCGCGGATCCAGTCGATCAACACCCCAGTGACCTCACCCTTGCTGCGCAAGGGGAAGACTGCGGTGTAACGCGAGTAGTCGTCAACCATCAGCAGGAAGTAACGCTCGTGACCCTGTCCACGGACACAGGCTGGGCCCCACACATCCATGTGAAGCGTCTGCAGCGGAGCCTCTGTCGAAGGAAACTCGGAGGAGTGAGGAGCGGCGCGCTGCCGCCCCTCGACGCAGGGAACACAGGTAGGGGCAGGCCCCGGAGGAAGGGGGGGGAGGGACCGGGGGAGACCAGAGACAAGGACACGGGAGGCCATGCCTCAGAGACGAGGCAGGGAGGGGTGACCAAGGCGGTGGTGCCAGAGGTGAGTCTGGTGGGACAGGAGACGACACGAGCAAGGGGCGGACTCAGGACCAGACCTGGACGCTGCAGCAAACACCTGACCCGACGCGGCTACTTGATTAGACGCGGCTACCGGAGGAGACTCAGTAGTCAGTGTGTACAGGCTCGACCCTGGCCGACGGGTAAACGTGGCCAAGTGTCGTCCCGTCCGAGCACACGTGCAGTGGGTCACTCGCTGACTCGCAGGAGGGAACTGGTGAACCCCTCCATCCTGGAGGTCAGCACCACTCACCAAGTTCGTAGAGAACGAGGGGAGGTAAAGACATGTCAGGAGGGTGCCAGAAGGGGCCGCCGGACACGGTAAGACAGTGGAGAAGTGGGCAAGGACAGGACCCCCAGAGGGGTCTGCCAGAGAGACCCCCACTGGCGGACTAAGCGGCGTGAGTGTGGTGCGGTCTCGAAAGAAGGAGCGGGAAGCACCCGAGTCAAGGGTGAAGGTGTGGAAGGCCTGAGCCGATGTGGTACCTGAGAGAGCAGACTCACCAGCACCTGGGGAAGCATACGCACTAGCACCTAGAGGAGCAGCCTCACCAGCACCTAGAGCAGCAGCCTCAATGCCTGGGTTAGGCGGGTCACACGGGTAACAGTCACCCTCATTACTAGTAGACACAGTATACATGGCAGCAAGAATAGCATCATAATCAAGATCAAAGATAGCAACCCCCGACCTAAAGAGCTCGCCCCAGCGAGGGATCTCAGTGGCGTCAGGGAACTGGAGACGCCAAGCGTCCGTCAGGCGGCCGAAGCAGCGCTGGGTGGTGTGCGGGCCACCGCACGTCTCACCAGTGCGGTCGCCGGTACGCAGGACGTAGGCACAGGGACTAGCACCCCCACCCCGCTGACGCGCAGCGTACCACTTACGAAGCTGCTGGGGGGGCGGGGTCTCACGAGTGCGCTGCTGCTGCTGGCGCTGACCGCCACCGAAGCCGCCTCGCTGCGCAGAGCCACCCCGGCCTCCTCCACCGCCGCTGCCGCCACCTCCGCCACCGCCGCTACCGCCGCCTCCTCCGCTCCCACTGCCACCGCCGCCGCCGCCTCCGCCTCCACCGCCGCCACCGAAGCCCCCAGCCCCACCACCACTCCCACCGCCACCCCCACCACCTCTGCCGCCTCCACCGCCACCTCCACCGCCCCCGCCAGCCCCTCCTGCGCCCTTTCCCCCTTTGCCCTAGCCTGTGCGGCGTCTCCCGCTAGGGGCAGACGCAGCGTCGACCGACTCGGTGCCAACGAAGTCGACCGCAGCAACAGAGGCAACAGAGGGCAAAAGAGGGGAGGGGGAGCACCCCTTAAAGAAGGGGGTACGAGGGTCACCACGAGAGGTTCCTACAGCGACTACACTCTTCTCAGCTGCCAGGAGGCGCTCCTCGAGGAGGTCAATGGTGAGTGTGGTGGGGCAAACAGGGAGGAAGTGGTCCCTGACCGAGCGAAGGGAGTCAAGGAGCCGTGTGACTATGTAGTAGAGGGTGATGTACATGGGGGGGGGAGTTCTTGGCGCATAACTCAGCAGGGAGTGCAGGGCGGTAGCGGGTGTCACTAGTGCGAAGGTGCGTAATGAGGTCAGCGACAGTGGGAAAGGCAGCGAGGTCAGGGAACAGGTACGGCAGCATGAGGCGGCTAAGGGCAGCGGTGGCAGGGGAAGAGTAGCGGGCGACTACAGCATCGTACAAGGTCTTAGCACTCTTGTACTGACTAAAATGCGCACGCTCAGTGGTCGGTAAGTGACGACGCACAGCTAGACGGGCAGCAGCATCGGGTGTGGCCCACTGTGAGCGAACAGTGCTGTCAGCATCAGCAGTAGGGGTAGTAGAGGCACCAGACGTGAGGTCAAACAGGGAGAGACCGTCTGTCCTATCGCACTGTAGGAAAAGCTGGAGATCATCGACCCAGACCTCAAAGTCGACAGCCCGACCCTCAGCATCAAAGGTAAGAACACTAGGGGTAGCCATGACAGCAGCGGCAGCAGCAGGCTAGCAGTAAGAGCAGCAAGCTAGGGGCAGCTTAGTGGCAGAGGCGCTGCTCGGGAGTGCTCTTACCAGGGCGGGCGGGTAGAGGCCCGCAGGTGGTGAGGGGCAGGGCTGAGGCGCGCTGGCACGGATAGGGCCGCGACAGCGGTGGCGGCGTCTCCGTCAGCGGCGGCGGCTGCTGTCGACGACGGCGGCGGCTGCGGTCCCGGCAGCGGCGGCGGCGGCGGCGGCGGCTGTCACGACGGCGGCGGCGGCAGCTGATGCTATAGGCGGCGACTGCGGCTGCAGCCCCGGCAGCGGCGGCGGCGGCTGTCACGGCAGCGGCGGCGGCTGCTGCTCCTGTCGGCGGCGGCGGCGGCTGCGGCAAGGCCGTGAAGTGGGGGGGGCCGAGAAGGACGGCGACGGGGCCGAGAAAGGGGCCGCGAGGGGCCGAGAGGGGCTGCGACGAGGCCGCGAAGGGCGGCGATGGGGCCGCGAAGGGGCCGCGAGGGGCCGAGAGGGGCGGCGACGGGGCCGCGAAGGGCGGCGACGGGGCTGCTAAGGGGCCGCGAGGGGCCGAGAGGGGCGGAGACGGGGCTGCGAAGGGCGGCGACGCGGCTGCGAAGGGCGGTGACGGGGCCGCTAAGGGCGGCGACGGGGCCGCTAAGGGCGGCAACGGGGCCGCTAAGGGCGGCGACGGGGCCGCGAAGGGGCCGCTAAGGAGACGCGACAGGAGGGCGGCACATGGGGCGCGCCTCAGGCAGGGGCGACGCGCGTTACAGGCAGGAAAAAAAAATCCGATTTTCAGTGGTGGGCCCTAGGAAACGTTCCCAATAGGGAACCTGCTCTATACCATGTGAGAATGAGGAATGAGATGACTAGGTGAAATGTGGGTACAAGTAGGAAACCTAGAAATGTTGTACCCTATAGTATCTACCCCACTATAGCCTAGATAGACTATAGCATATAAACTTGACACATAACACTTGGTGTTCTTGACTACCCTCAGTGTCGGGGTAGTTGGAGTTTTCTACCCGCGCAGCTACACCACATTCGTGGTCTGCCCGATTTCTTGGAGGGGGGGAGAAAGTGCCATCGCACTATTTTCGCACAACAGTATTCTGACATTTTATGACAATCCAGCACGACGGACGCTCCCGATTCCCTGGCATCTGACATCGTGTCAGAATTTTTGCCAACATCGCCAGTGTCACCACCGCACGATCAACATCGACAGCTGACATTCCAACTTTTCGAAATTCGCCTGGTCAACCAGTCCGCCCCGCGTCGACTCGACGGTCAACGTTTTCTACACCATCAGATCAGCTTCAACCGAAGATCTGCAGTTTCCACGCTACTGCAAGACTCGGCTTCGTATAAGGGCACCTTATTTATGTTGGGCTGAGGTGCCCCAGGATCTTTGTAGAGTTTAAAGTCTGAGTAGGATTGTAATAGCGGAAGCGTTGAAATGAAAAGTACTTGAACCACCTTGCGCTAGTATGTGAGGGCAAAGTAAGTTGATTAAAGCAAGCACATACAAAGGTTTATATAAGAGTACAAGGAATACGAATAGATAGGTTTAAACTGTTTTACTGTTGCGATTCGATACAGTGCGACTCGGGCAACTGCTCAATGTCGAGTCAGTTGTGTGTCCTTGCTGTCGCGCTGCATTTGTCAAGTCAAAGGTCGCTGACCTTTGACCTTCGCGTAACCTCCAGGCGGTTACCCTAACCTCCGAGGGTTGACTCGCGATGCTTAGATTCGGACTGCTTCGCTAGTGTCCTGAGTTTCGACACGACAGAGGCGCTTTAAGACTTATTATTCCCAACACTCCCCTTCGCTTCTGGAGTGTCGCTGATGGTGACGTGGCCTTGTCCAGTCAGCAGCATGTAGTACTCGAACTTCTGTCTTCCGAGTTTCTTGGTCAAGTAATCAGCTGCCATCTCGGACGTGGGACAGTAGGATAATTCGAGTTTCCCTTTCTCGATCTCGTCTTTCACGAAGAAGTATCGCACAGCGATATGCTTCGTTCTGTTCGCGAATCCGTTTTTGTTGGCGATGCGAATTGCAGATTGGTTGTCGCAGAACAGGGTGAAGTTGGGTAACTCGGCTAACTTTGCTTCTTCCAGCAGCTCGCGAAGGTAGAGTCCTTCCTTGGTGGCTGAGCAGAGGGCGATATATTCTGCTTCAGCTGAAGATAGAGCGATTAGTTCTTGCTTACTCGACTACCAGGAGATGGGTCCGATGGGCTCGAGACGATAGACGTAGCCAGTGCGGGAGCGCCTGTTGTCGGAATCGCCGGCATGATCAGCATCGACGTAGCCGATTAGTTTCGTTGATGTAGCTTCGCTCTTGTAGTAAGTAAGCCCGATCGTCGGTGTGCTCACGAAGTAGTGCAGTGCGCGATCGAGCTCCGCCAGGTGCTCTGCTTCAGGTTTCTTGAGGTAGGTAGCGAGTTGGCTTGCGGAGTAGGACAAATCCGGACGGCAGGTGACGGCTGCGAAGAGGAGGCAGCCCAACTTCCTCTGGTAGTCACGTATTCCGGCAGCTTTGAGTGGAGCGGAATTTCCTTTGTCGCTTCCTGCCGTGTAGCGGTATGGCGTGGCGATGGCGGTAGGTGTGAGTGAGAAACGCTTGGCGATGGTGTCAGCATATTTCTCGGCGCTTAGGTAGATCGCATTTTCTTCCTCGCGGATGTTGAGCCCGAGGTACTGGGTGACGGTAGAAGAAACTGTGAGCGTGAGGTCCTTTTGCAGCTCCCCTTCGAACCAGGTGGTGACGTCGTCGGTGGAGCCGATGTAGAGCAAGTCGTCGACATAGACGATCAGCAGGATGTAATCGGTGCCTTTAGTGAGTCTGTACATTCCTTGGTCATGAGGTAGTTGGCGGAATCTGATGCGGGTGAGGCGGGTGTGTAGGTGCTGTTCCCACAGCCGCGGAGCTTGTTTGATTCCGTAGAGCGATTTCAGTAGCTGGCAGACCTGATTGGGGTTTCCGTGGGTACCGTGGGGGAGTTCGACGAAGATTTCGGCGTCGACGGGGGCGTAGAGGAATGCATTGGCGACGTCAATTTGTCGCAGCTTCTTCTTCTTCATGGCGGCGACGGCGAGAAGAATTCGGAGAGAGGTATGTCGACTAACTGGGGCGAATGTCTCGGTGAAGTCTCGTCCTTGCTCCTGATCAAATCCACGCACGACCCAACGTGCTTTGAACTTTTCGATTGTGCCGTCGGCTTTCGTTTTGATGCGGAAGACCCATTTCCCGGTGAGGATAGTCTTGTTTCTTGCCACGCTTGCGGGAACGACCTTCCAGGTGTTGCGTTCCTCCAATGCCTTCAATTCTCTGTCCATGGCTTCACGCCATTTTTCCCTGTGTTCCCCCCCCAGAGCCTGCTGAACCGTCGCAGGCTCTTTAGGAAGAGCGTTGCCTGTGTTCCCGTGGACTGCGGTGACGAGGCCGAGGATTTGCAGCCCAGTCTGTGAGTATCGGGGGAGTGTTGGATCCTCGGGATAAGCTGCTTCGTCTCCCGCTTCTGGATCGGGCATGAAATTTGGCCCTGTCCTTTCTGCTTCATTTGTGTTGACTGTCGCAGGTGTTACGTAACCGTTGTCGGCGAAGTGATAGAAGACTTGGGCGTTGTGACTGTCGCGAGGATTTTCTTCGTCCATGGGCACGTCCACGGAGCAGTACGGGAGAGGTCCGGCTTCTTCCGATGCGTTGTCGACGTTCTGTTCATCCCAGTCTTCTTCGTCCGCTGCTGAGGCGAAGGCTCGGTCACCACGAAAGCCACCTGTGAGGTCCCGATTCTCGTGCAAGTTGGCGAGGTACGTCTGAAGGGTGAGTCGCTCGTAGAAAATCACATCACGTGCTGCTACTGTTTCCTTTGTGTGGACGTCGAAGATTTTCCACGCGTTGTAATTTTTCTCTATGCCGAGGTGTAGTCCCCACTGTGCCCGTTGTGAAAATCTTCCCGCTCGTGCTTCTGGGGGTCGGTACTGTACCATGCATCCGAAAACTCGTAACATTCTTGTGCTGCCCAGCTTCCCTGTCCACAGCAGATGCGGTGATGCGTTGTTCGGGAGTGACGACGACGACAGCAAGTTGTGCAGCATGACAGCATGGTCCATTGGTGCTGGCCACTGGTGGTTGGGTAGCCGCATGCCACGTAGCAGTTTGCGCATGCTGTTCTGCAGAGTCCTGTTCATTCTTTCTGCAACACCTTGCTGCTGATGGGCGTAGGGAAGGGAGAGGAGTTGCTTGATTCCCCTTTCCGCCAAGTACTGCTTGAAGCGCTAAGAGGTGTATTCGCCTCCTCCATCTGACTGGAAGCTTTTCAGCTGTGTTCCCGATTCTCTCTCTGCTACCGGTAGCCAAGCGGCGAACGCTGCGAGTGCCATGTCGCGGCTGGGTAGGTTTCGATGCCAGACGTATCGAGTGGCGGCGTCGATGAAGGTTATCGTGTAATTGTAGGTAACTTGTCCAGGTTCTCGATTGAAGAGGATGTCGCTGTATAATTTCTCGAGTGGTGCGTATGCAGGTGCGCTCGGGTTGTGGTGAGAAGAAAACGGTCGATGTGGTAAGTCGGCTTCGGGGCAGATGTGGCAAGTCCCTCGTGCCCGTTGAAGTTCTCTGCCGTCGGGTAGTAGTAGCGAGTCTTTGTCTAGGACTCCTGCTCATATTGTGTTATTTAACACTGTGTTGCTTGGATGTCCTGTGCGTGCGTGCCAGATGTCTTCAGGAGCGCGATGTCCGGGTGAGCGTTGGTACGTGTCGGAGTTGGAGTAGAAGTTGGCGACGAGGTTTGCGCTTCGGTGGACTTCTCGTTGAGTCGGGTTCAGCTGTTGTGCGGGTGTCGGTGGTGCTTCGTCGACGATGACTGGTGTCGTTGGTCCTGCTGCTGCCGACGATGTCTGTGCTGCTGCCGTCGTTGTCTCTGCTGCTGCCGATGTTGTCTCTGCTGCTGCCGTCGTTGTCTCTGCTGCTGCCGATGTTGTCTCTGCTGCTGCCGATTGTTGAATCGTTGCTAATGCTCGTGTTCGTTCTGCCTCAGGGATGGTGTGCGAGTACCAGAAGCCTCCCGGGCTGAAGTCGGGATCGAGATCCGGGGGATGTGTCCAGTCGGTGAAGTTGACGATGGCGTCGCTGTCTGCAGTGCCCAGGTCGGGGACGAAATCAAAAACGAAGTCGTTGTTCTTCAACACCGCCTTTCCGATGTAAAGGCCGCCCTTCCCGTGGTATAACTTAAACTCCTGGGTGGTGCTGTCGGCTTCCAAGTGGATCCCTTTTGCCATCAACTGGCTAACACTTAGTAGGTTATAGCCGAGTCCCTCCGCGATAAGTACCTTTAACATGTGTAATATGACATTTGTCTCTCGTGACTGAAGCTGTACCACTCCTTGTCGTCGTGTGTGCAGGTTCTGATTGTTGGCGACCGTGATGACTACTTCTCGCTGGAGTCGATGTTCGCGTTGAACGAAACGCCCGGAGGAGCACATATGTTGTCCGCAGCAACTGTCCAAGAACCAAGTGTCTTGGCCGGACGGTTCCCTTTGAGCGATGGCGGCGTACGTCGGATTCGGCTGGAGTGACTCGCGGCGAGGCGTCCTGTTGTCGAGCTCTTCTTCTGGTGAGTAGTGGGGTGGTGACTCGATTGTGCAAGAATCGGTTATCTTCACCATGCAGTTGACGATGCTTCTTGTTCCTTGTGCAGGTTGTCCAGTTGAAGTTGTTGAAGCTTGGATTGTGGTCGTCGGATTTGCTTGCGTTGAAGTAACTTGGGAGCTTGAAGGCCGGAGTTGTCGATGTGGTGTCGTCGACTGCTGACGAGACGGGCAGTGTGTGCGGGGATGGCCCGAAGTCTTGCAGATGTGGCAGAACGGAGGTACCGTCTTCACTTGTTGCTGTTGTCGATTGTTGTTGCCGTTGTATCGTCGTTGAGAATGAAACGCAAACTCTGGTGCTAATGCTTTCTTCTTGTGTCTTTCTTCTTGCAGGTCCATGTCCTCCTGCTCAGCATGAATTTCGGCGCAGAGTGCCGCTTCGGAAATCCTCCCGTGTGCTCGTAATATGGCGCGAGTGGAGCGCCAGTGGGGGCCGAGACCGCCGATGACCACCGTGACAAAGGCGTCTTCTGAAATCGACCCTCCGCATCGAAGAAGCTTGTCGCGCAGTTCGCGACAGCGGGTGATATAAGCCATGCCTTTCTCGCCTGGTTTCATTTCAATCGTTGTCAGTTGCGCCATTAACCTGCTTTGATTTACGCTGTCTGTTGCTTGATACAGGTTCTTCAGGTGGTTGTACGCGAGCTCCGCGGAGTTGCCGTAGCCTCGGTAAGTCCTGATGTTCTGCTGCTGGGTCGGGGTGATGTTCCTCAGCAGTATCGTGTACGCCATCATCGATTGATAAGTATATTGCTGCTTCTCATGTTGCGTCCCGTTTGTTGGATATGGCAGGGACCCGTCGAAGAAGCCGAGAATCTGTGCTCCTTCCATCATAAGCTCGAACTCGAACGACCAGGTAAAGAAGTCTTTGCCGTCAAAGGGCTTTGTCGTTTGCAGCTTTAGGACATGCGCGAATTGCGATTGAACTTGTAATGCGTCCAATCCCCTTTCTTGTCCCGGTGCAGATTGCGGTTCCGGCATGAAGCTGACGGAGCCACGCTGGGGCTCGTACGGCGCAAAGGTAGGCTGCTGTTGTTGTTGTTGTTGAATTCCGCGTGCGTAGGATGAGCCGTCGAGACTCATAGGAGTCACGTTGTTGTTGTTGCTGTTGTTTGACTGCGCAGGCGCTCCTTGCTGGTGCTGCTCGTATAAGGACATGAAGGAGAAGAACTTCTCCATCATGCTTGGATCGAAGCCTGCGGGTGTTTCCGTGGACCCAGCTGCTGGTCTCGTAGTAGTCCCTTCCTCTGTCTGTAGACCAGAGACAGGAGGTGGAGTAGGAGTAGTGCCTGGAGAACCGTTGGAGGAGCTCCTCTCCTTCCCAGTAGACATGTCTTATTGTATTTGAGTGTTAAAGGAAAAATAACTTTAGACTCTAACTGCTCTCATACCATGTTGGGCTGAGGTGCCCCAGGATCTTTGTAGAGTTTAAAGTCTGAGTAGGATTGTAATAGCGGAAGCGTTGAAATGAAAAGTACTTGAACCACCTTGCGCTAGTATGTGAGGGCAAAGTAAGTTGATTAAAGCAAGCACATACAAAGGTTTATGTAAGAGTACAAGGAATACGAATAGATAGGTTTAAACTGTTTTACTGTTGCGATTCGATACAGTGCGACTCGGGCAACTGCTCAATGTCGAGTCAGTTGTGTGTCCTTGCTGTCGCGCTGCATTTGTCAAGTCAAAGGTCGCTGACCTTTGACCTTCGCGTAACCTCCAGGCGGTTACCCTAACCTCCGAGGGTTGACTCGCGATGCTTCGATTCGGAGTGCTTCGCTAGTGTCCTGAGTTTCGACACGACAGAGGCGCTTTAAGACTTATTATTCCCAACAATTTAGAAGGTGGGAGAGTGTAATGAATATACATTCATTACTGTAGAGGCTGCTCCTAGCGAGGACAGCCCGAGCACTTCGCGTTAGGATGGCACGGCCTACACTTTCGCAGTGAACCAATTCCGAGCCGCCCCACACCAATCGCGACACATCCAACCCTCGCACGTCACGAGGTTCTCGCCTAGCACGTATTCGCCCTATAAACGCTCGCCTTGTTCATTCAATCTTCATTCTGTGATTCTGTAATCACATTCTCTTTATAGAAGTCTTCCGCGCACTCTGTTTAGTACAACTCATAACAGTGATACTCACTTGAAACCGCGTATCCGAACGGATCTTGCAGCTGATTGGAGCCGAAGCAGAGTTCAAGAATCAAGGGACAAAGGAGAGGTTTGGCTTGGTGTGGGAAGGAGAGTACACGCTTGTAACGAACGGTGGCCCAAGGCGCTTCCTTCCCTTCCACGCTGCAACAATGCGAGCTTGCCAAGTTGCCACTTGACTTGAGTGACACACACCGTCCGTAGCCCCGACTCCTTCCCAGGGTCTCGCACCCTTCAAGCGTTGCCTCTCGCACGCCTCCCGCAGCTGAAGCACATGCCAGTTGGTTTCAACACACAGCTCACCCTGGTGTTACCTCCGCTCTTCGCGGGAGGCCGACATAGAAGCTCCCGCAGCATGCGCTATTTATAGCTCTCCGCGCACGCGCGCTGGACCCTAATCACTAGAAGGCGCGGCGTGCAGGCATCACGATGACCAGCACGTTCGCCGAGCCGCAGTACTCACCTTGAGTCCTCGACTTAGAATTCAACTCGTTACAAGCGGCCCATATACCAACTAATAATTTACTCGTTATTTTTATAATCGAATAAAGCGTCGCGATGGGGAGCACGTTCGGCGAGCTGGGGTATTCGTGCGCGATAAACGTGGCGGTGCTGGCGGGCATGCTGGTGGCGTACACGATCCTCTCCAAGCAGCCGCTCAACGCGCGCGTCTACTTCACCAAATGGTTCTCCATCGACGACCGGGTGCGTGCCGCCGCTTCGCGCTGCCCCGCCGTTGCTCCGAACCCTCGAAGCCCTCGCAGCCCTCGCAGCCCTCGTAGTAGCCCTCTTAGGAATTGAGTTCTCAATCCGGCGAACTGGAGAAATTGCCGCTTTGATTCGAGCCTAGCATGTCGGATTCGCGTCTGCCCTGCCCGCATTGCCCGCTCCATCGCTCCCCCCTCTGCCCCGCCCCGTCGCATGTCACCACCGTCCCCCTCGCTCTTGCTACTCCTGCCCCTCCGCTGCCCTTCCCCTGCTGCTTGCCCCTCCCTGCCCCTCCCTGCCCCTCCCTGCCCCTCCCTGCCCCTCCCTGCCCCTCCCTGCCCCTCCCTGCCCCTCCCTGCCCCTCCCTGCCCCTCCCTGCCCCTCCCTGCCCCTCCCTGCCCCTCCCTGCCCCTCCCTGCCCCTCCCCGCTGCTCCCCGGTGCTCCCTGGGCCTCACAGCAGCCTCGTCGCACGTGCAGTGTCCGCTGCCTCGCCTCACCTCACCCACCATATGTTCCCACCACACACAAGCTGCCGCACCGCTTCAGGAAGCTGCTGAGGGGCGCATGAGGGGGCACATGAGGGGGCGCATGAGGGAGCACATGAGGGGGCGCATGAGGGGGCGCATGAGGGAGCACATGAGGGGGCACATGAGGGGGCACATGAGGGGGCACATGAGGGGGCACATGAGGGAGCACATGAGGGGGCACATGAGGGGGCACATGAGGGGGCACATGAGGGGGCACATGAGGGAGCACATGAGGGGGCACATGAGGGGGCGCATGAGGGAGCACATGAGGGGGCACATGAGGGGGCACATGAGGGGGCACATGAGGGAGCACATGAGGGGGCACATGAGGGGGCACATGAGGGGGCACATGAGGGGGCACATGAGGGGGCACATGAGGGGGCACATGAGGGGGCGCATGAGGGGGCACATGAGGGGGCGCATGAGGGAGCACATGAGGGGGCACATGAGGGGGCACATGAGGGGGCACATGAGGGGGCACATGAGGGGGCGCATGAGGGGGCACATGAGGGGGCGCATGAGGGGGCACATGAGGGGGCACATGAGGGGGCACATGAGGGGGCACATGAGGGGGCACATGAGGGGGCACATGAGGGGGCACATGAGGGGGCACATGAGGGGGCACATGAGGGAGCACATGAGGGGGCACATGAGGGGGCGCATGAGGGGGCACATGAGGGGGCACATGAGGGGGCACATGAGGGGGCGCATGAGGGGGCACATGAGGGGGCACATGAGGGGGCACATGAGGGGGCACATGAGGGGGCACATGAGGGGGCACATGAGGGGGCACATGAGGGGGCACATGAGGGGGCACATGAGGGGGCACATGAGGGGGCACATGAGGGAGCACATGAGGGGGCGCATGAGGGGGCACATGAGGGGGCACATGAGGGGGCACATGAGGGGGCACATGAGGGGGCACATGAGGGGGCACATGAGGGGGCACATGAGGGGGCACATGAGGGGGCACATGAGGGGGCACATGAGGGAGCACATGAGGGGGCACATGAGGGGGCGCATGAGGGAGCACATGAGGGGGCACATGAGGGAGCACATGAGGGGGCACATGAGGGGGCGCATGAGGGAGCACATGAGGGGGCACATGAGGGGGCACATGAGGGGGCACATGAGGGGGCACATGAGGGAGCACATGAGGGGGCACATGAGGGGGCACATGAGGGGGCACATGAGGGGGCACATGAGGGGGCACATGAGGGGGCGCATGAGGGGGCACATGAGGGGGCACATGAGGGGGCGCATGAGGGGGCACATGAGGGGGCACATGAGGGGGCACATGAGGGGGCACATGAGGGGGCACATGAGGGGGCACATGAGGGGGCGCATGAGGGGGCACATGAGGGGGCGCATGAGGGAGCACATGAGGGGGCACATGAGGGGGCACATGAGGGGGCACATGAGGGGGCACATGAGGGGGCACATGAGGGGGCACATGAGGGGGCACATGAGGGGGCACATGAGGGGGCACATGAGGGAGCACATGAGGGGGCACATGAGGGGGCGCATGAGGGAGCACATGAGGGGGCACATGAGGGGGCACATGAGGGAGCACATGAGGGGGCACATGAGGGGGCACATGAGGGGGCACATGAGGGGGCACATGAGGGAGCACATGAGGGGGCACATGAGGGGGCGCATGAGGGAGCACATGAGGGGGCACATGAGGGGGCACATGAGGGGGCACATGAGGGAGCACATGAGGGGGCACATGAGGGGGCACATGAGGGGGCACATGAGGGGGCACATGAGGGGGCACATGAGGGGGCACATGAGGGGGCGCATGAGGGGGCACATGAGGGGGCGCATGAGGGAGCACATGAGGGGGCACATGAGGGGGCACATGAGGGGGCACATGAGGGGGCACATGAGGGGGCGCATGAGGGGGCGCATGAGGGGGCGCATGAGGGGGCACATGAGGGGGCACATGAGGGGGCACATGAGGGGGCACATGAGGGGGCACATGAGGGGGCACATGAGGGGGCACATGAGGGGGCACATGAGGGGGCACATGAGGGGGCACATGAGGGGGCACATGAGGGAGCACATGATGGGGCGCATGAGGGGGCGCATGAGGGGCACATGAGGGGGCACATGAGGGGGCACATGAGGGGGCACATGAGGGGGCACATGAGGGGGCACATGAGGGGGCACATGAGGGGGCACATGAGGGAGCACATGAGGGGGCGCATGAGGGGGCGCATGAGGGGGCACATGAGGGGGCACATGAGGGGGCACATGAGGGGGCACATGAGGGGGCACATGAGGGAGCACATGAGGGGGCACATGAGGGAGCACATGAGGGAGCACATGAGGGGGCACATGAGGGGGCGCATGAGGGAGCACATGAGGGGGCACATGAGGGGGCACATGAGGGGGCACATGAGGGGGCACATGAGGGAGCACATGAGGGGGCACATGAGGGGGCGCATGAGGGAGCACATGAGGGGGCACATGAGGGGGCACATGAGGGGGCGCATGAGGGAGCACATGAGGGGGCACATGAGGGGGCACATGAGGGGGCACATGAGGGGGCACATGAGGGAGCACATGAGGGAGCACATGAGGGGGCACATGAGGGGGCGCATGAGGGAGCACATGAGGGGGCACATGAGGGGGCACATGAGGGGGCACATGAGGGGGCACATGAGGGAGCACATGAGGGGGCACATGAGGGGGCACATGAGGGGGCACATGAGGGGGCACATGAGGGAGCACATGAGGGGGCACATGAGGGGGCGCATGAGGGAGCACATGAGGGGGCACATGAGGGGGCACATGAGGGGGCACATGAGGGGGCACATGAGGGAGCACATGAGGGGGCACATGAGGGGGCGCATGAGGGAGCACATGAGGGGGCACATGAGGGGGCACATGAGGGGGCACATGAGGGGGCACATGAGGGAGCACATGAGGGGGCACATGAGGGGGCACATGAGGGGGCACATGAGGGAGCACATGAGGGGGCACATGAGGGGGCACATGAGGGGGCGCATGAGGGGGCACATGAGGGGGCACATGAGGGGGCACATGAGGGGGCACATGAGGGAGCACATGAGGGGGCACATGAGGGGGCACATGAGGGAGCACATGAGGGGGCACATGAGGGGGCGCATGAGGGAGCACATGAGGGGGCACATGAGGGGGCACATGAGGGGGCACATGAGGGGGCACATGAGGGAGCACATGAGGGGGCACATGAGGGGGCGCATGAGGGAGCACATGAGGGGGCGCATGAGGGGGCACATGAGGGGGCACATGAGGGGGCACATGAGGGGGCACATGAGGGGGCACATGAGGGGGCACATGAGGGGGCACATGAGGGGGCACATGAGGGGGCACATGAGGGGGCACATGAGGGAGCACATGAGGGGGCACATGAGGGGGCACATGAGGGGGCACATGAGGGGGCACATGAGGGAGCACATGAGGGGGCACATGAGGGGGCGCATGAGGGAGCACATGAGGGGGCACATGAGGGGGCACATGAGGGGGCACATGAGGGAGCACATGAGGGGGCACATGAGGGGGCGCATGAGGGAGCACATGAGGGGGCACATGAGGGGGCACATGAGGGGGCACATGAGGGGGCACATGAGGGGGCACATGAGGGGGCACATGAGGGGGCGCATGAGGGAGCACATGAGGGGGCACATGAGGGAGCACATGAGGGGGCACATGAGGGGGCACATGAGGGGGCACATGAGGGGGCACATGAGGGGGCACATGAGGGGGCACATGAGGGGGCACATGAGGGGGCACATGAGGGGGCACATGAGGGAGCACATGAGGGGGCACATGAGGGAGCACATGAGGGAGCACATGAGGGGGCACATGAGGGGGCGCATGAGGGAGCACATGAGGGGGCACATGAGGGGGCACATGAGGGGGCACATGAGGGGGCACATGAGGGAGCACATGAGGGGGCACATGAGGGGGCGCATGAGGGAGCACATGAGGGGGCACATGAGGGGGCACATGAGGGGGCGCATGAGGGAGCACATGAGGGGGCACATGAGGGGGCACATGAGG
Source organism: Closterium sp. NIES-65 (assembly GCA_948144175.1). Lineage (NCBI taxonomy): Eukaryota > Viridiplantae > Streptophyta > Zygnematophyceae > Desmidiales > Closteriaceae > Closterium > Closterium sp. NIES-65. The sequence continues at coordinate 270,463 of CANXME010002221.1, forward strand.
GGGCACATGAGGGGGCACATGAGGGAGCACATGAGGGAGCACATGAGGGGGCACATGAGGGGGCGCATGAGGGAGCACATGAGGGGGCACATGAGGGGGCACATGAGGGGGCACATGAGGGGGCACATGAGGGAGCACATGAGGGGGCACATGAGGGGGCACATGAGGGGGCACATGAGGGGGCACATGAGGGAGCACATGAGGGGGCACATGAGGGGGCGCATGAGGGAGCACATGAGGGGGCACATGAGGGGGCACATGAGGGGGCACATGAGGGGGCACATGAGGGAGCACATGAGGGGGCACATGAGGGGGCGCATGAGGGAGCACATGAGGGGGCACATGAGGGGGCACATGAGGGGGCACATGAGGGGGCACATGAGGGAGCACATGAGGGGGCACATGAGGGGGCACATGAGGGGGCACATGAGGGAGCACATGAGGGGGCACATGAGGGGGCACATGAGGGGGCGCATGAGGGGGCACATGAGGGGGCACATGAGGGGGCACATGAGGGGGCACATGAGGGAGCACATGAGGGGGCACATGAGGGGGCACATGAGGGAGCACATGAGGGGGCACATGAGGGGGCGCATGAGGGAGCACATGAGGGGGCACATGAGGGGGCACATGAGGGGGCACATGAGGGGGCACATGAGGGAGCACATGAGGGGGCACATGAGGGGGCGCATGAGGGAGCACATGAGGGGGCGCATGAGGGGGCACATGAGGGGGCACATGAGGGGGCACATGAGGGGGCACATGAGGGGGCACATGAGGGGGCACATGAGGGGGCACATGAGGGGGCACATGAGGGGGCACATGAGGGGGCACATGAGGGAGCACATGAGGGGGCACATGAGGGGGCACATGAGGGGGCACATGAGGGGGCACATGAGGGAGCACATGAGGGGGCACATGAGGGGGCGCATGAGGGAGCACATGAGGGGGCACATGAGGGGGCACATGAGGGGGCACATGAGGGAGCACATGAGGGGGCACATGAGGGGGCGCATGAGGGAGCACATGAGGGGGCACATGAGGGGGCACATGAGGGGGCACATGAGGGGGCACATGAGGGGGCACATGAGGGGGCACATGAGGGGGCGCATGAGGGAGCACATGAGGGGGCACATGAGGGAGCACATGAGGGGGCACATGAGGGGGCACATGAGGGGGCACATGAGGGGGCACATGAGGGGGCACATGAGGGGGCACATGAGGGGGCACATGAGGGAGCACATGAGGGGGCACATGAGGGGGCGCATGAGGGAGCACATGAGGGGGCACATGAGGGGGCACATGAGGGGGCACATGAGGGGGCACATGAGGGAGCACATGAGGGGGCACATGAGGGGGCGCATGAGGGAGCACATGAGGGGGCATCGCAGAGGAGAGGGCGGTTGACTGCAGGGCCATCACCATCCCTCTCATCCCACCCACCCACCCCTCCCTCCCCCCCTCCCTCCCTCCCTCCCATCCCACTCGCGTTGTGCGTGGGCGCTCTACAGGAAGCAGCGGAGAAGTACGAGAAGGTGAAGATGAAGGGCAACGTGGTGAAGCGCCGCCAGTGGCTCAACCTCTCCCTGCGCTCCTACCGCCACGCCTTCTCCTGGGTCGCCGTCGCCCTCGCCATGCCCGAGCGCGAGCTCATCGCCCATGCCGGGCTGGACAACGTGGTCTTCCTGCACACGCTCAAGCTGGGGTGCGTGCGTGTGGGTGGTACACGCTCAAGCTGGGGTGCGTGCGTGTGGGTGGTACACGCTCAAGCTGGGGTGCGTGCGTGTGGGTGGCACACGCTCAAGCTGGGGTGCGTGCGTGTGGGTGGCACACGCTCAAGCTGGGGTGCGTGCGTGTGGGTGGCACACGCTCAAGCTGGGGTGCGTGCACCCTTGGTTCTCGTTTCCCCCGACATGTCTCCTTGCTTCGTCCTTCATCTCTCGTGCCTCTCACTTTGTTTCATCCTCCCTTCTGCACCCGGCCCACCCCTCCTCCTCTCTCCCCCTCCCTTCTCCCCTCCCTCCTGGGACGGCAGCACCAGGTAACACGTCCCACGCCGAGACCTCTCTGCCACGTACCCACCAGCCCTTGTCCTTTCTCACGCCCCCCCTCCCCTGCTCTCCCAACTCACTCCCGCCCTCGCCCGACAGCTTCAAGATTTTTGGGCCAATCCTGATAGTGGCGGCGGCCGTGCTCATGCCCGTGAACTACCTGGGCGGGTGGCTGCAGCAGCAGGCGCAGAGCGACCCCGACCTCTACTACAGCGCTGTGGACCAGCTCTCCATCGCCAACATCCCCAACCAGTCCTCGCTGTGCGTGCTCGCTGCTTGCTTACATGCTCCCCCTGCTCCCTGTGCGTGCATGCATGCTTGCATGCTCCCCCTCCCCCCTGTGCATGAATTGTCGATGCATTTATGCTCCCCCTCCCCCCTGTGCGTGAATTGTTGATGCATTTATGCTCCCCCTCCCCCCTGTGCGTGAATTGTTGATGCATTTATGCTCCCCCTCCCCCCTGTGCGTGAATTGTTGATGCATTTATGCTCCCCCTCCCCCCTGTGCGTGAATTGTTGATGCATTTATGCTCCCCCTCCCCCCTGTGCGTGAATTGTTGATGCATTTATGCTCCCCCTCCCCCCTGTGCGTGAATTGTTGGTGCATTTATGCTCCTGCTGCCGCCTGTGTGTCATCACCAGTGCCGCCACTGCCAGCCTGCACGCTGCTACAGCATGTAGCAGATTGGTGTGATGATCCTTCCGTTGTGCTTGCAGTCTGCCGTTGTGCTTGCAGTCTGCCGTTGTGCTTATCATGCATGGCGTGCCGAGGCCATGGTTGCTTGCATAACATGGCTCACAGCTATTCTCCATTCCCCATGCACCGCACTGCGCCACACCACACCACACCACACCACGCGACACATTCATGGGATCCGTGTGGGGCAGGCTGTGGGTGCACGTGGCGATGGCATGGCATGGCTGTTCAAGGCGTGGGAGCTGTACCCGATGCGCCCGGAGCACCGCACTCACTGCCAAGCGTGCCTTGGAATCTCCTGTGCTGCTGTGTGCATTTGCATGGCGTGCCAAGTACATGGTTGCTTGCATGCCATGTCCGACAGTTTTTCTCCATGCCCCATGCACTGCCACACCACACACACATGCATGGGCGGCAGGCTGTGGGTGCACGTGGCGATGGCGTGGCTGTTCAACGCGTGGGCGCTCTACATGATGCGTGTCGAGCACCGCACCGTCGCTGACATGCGCCTCGACTTCCTTGCCGATCAGCAGAGGGCGCCCAACCAGTTCACTGTGAGCGCCCAACCAGTTCACTGTGAGCGCCCAACCAGTTCACTGTGAGCGCCCAACCAGTTCACTGTGAGCGCCCAACCAGTTCACTGTGAGCGCCCAACCAGTTCACTGTGAGCGCCCAACCAGTTCACTGTGAGCGCCCAACCAGTTCACTGTGAGCGCCCAACCAGTTCACTGTGAGCGCCCAACCAGTTCACTGTGAGCGCCCAACCAGTTCACTGTGAGCGCCCAACCAGTTCACTGTGAGCGCCCAACCAGTTCACTGTGAGCGCCCAACCAGTTCACTGTGAGCGCCCAACCAGTTCACTGTGAGCGCCCAACCAGTTCACTGTGAGCGCCCAACCAGTTCACTGTGAGCGCTTACAGAAAGTGAGGGCACTGGGGAGATGCATCACGGCACATCACTGGGGAGATGCATCACGGCACATCACTGGGGAGATGCATCACGGCACATCACTGGGGAGATGCATCACGGCACATCACTGGGGAGATGCATCACGGCACATCACTGGGGAGATGCATCACGGCACATCACTGGGGAGATGCATCACGGCACATCACTGGGGAGATGCATCACGGCACATCACTGGGGAGATGCATCACGGCACATCACTGGGGAGATGCATCACGGCACATCACTGGGGAGATGCATCACGGCACATCACAGACAGTTGCTTCGCAGCAGTTGACTCTCCCTCAAATTCCAATCATTCTCCCCTCTGCCTTTCACTTCCCCGCTCTGCCTTTCACTTCCCCGCTCTGCCTTTCACTTCCCCGCTCTCTGCATGTGTGCGCCATGGCATGGTCAATCCTGTCTCACTGTGTATTTTCCCACCTGCATGCTCTCATGCCTCTCGTGCGTTCTCCATTCTATTTCCATTTCATCTCCCCGCGATTTCATTTCCAATCTCACCTCTGCTTGGACCCATTGCTTCCTCCTTCTCCCCGTGCCCACAGGTGTTGGTGCGGCAGGTGCCGAAGCACCCAATCAAGACCGTGCCGGAGCATGTGGACCACTTCTTCTCCGTCAACCACCGCGGCCACTACCTGCTCACCCAGGTGCCCACTACCTGCTCACCCAGGTGCCCACTACCTGCTCACCCAGGTGCCCACTACCTGCTCACTCAGGTGCCCACTACCTGCTCACTACATGCCCTCCCTGCCACGTGATTTCATGTGTATGCGTGCCCTCCCGGTCACGTGACAATCAGTGTACAATGCGAACAGGGTGTCACGGCTGGAGAAGGAGTGGATGTAGCATGAGAGCCTTGCTTGTCTGTTTAGTTAGGCGCTTGTTAACTCTCTCACGCACATCACATCCCACACTCTTCCCCCCCTCGCCAACGTGGCACGGCAGCCAGTGTACAACGCGAACCGGGTGGCGCGGCTGGAGAAGAGGCGCGGCAAGCTGGAGAACAAGCTCACGGAGCTGCACATCAAGCTCGAACGCTTCCCCAATAAGCCGCTCACCGTCCGGGTGAGAGCAGGGGGCAGTGAGGGCCAGGGTGTGGGTTGGAGAGCAGATGGGAGTGAGTGTGTGTGGGGGGGGGAGGAGGTTCGGGCAGGATGTGGCTCATGCACGGATGGTGGGTGCCTGCCTACAACACAAGAAGAGTTACACATCACGGCATGTCTGCACGTGTCTAAGGTTTCTCCTCCTCTCGTGTTGCTCAAGAGGGTAGGGCCTAGTGAGGTGACTCTCTCTCCTCCTCACGTGCTGCTTTCCTGCCGCACTCCTTCCCTCCGTTGCCCATTCCTGCACATCTCTCTCCTGTGCGTGTGCGTTTGCGTGTGCATGTGCGTGTGTGTGTGTGTGTGCATGTGTGTGCATGTGTGTGTGTGCATGAGTGGCGATCAGATGGGGTTCATGGGGCTGGTGGGGGAGAAGGTGGATGCGGTGCAGCACTACCAGGACAAGCTCGAAGAGATATGTGACGAGGTGTGTGCCGTGCCGTGTTCGTGGGCTGGGGCAGGGGCTGGGGCTGGGGCTGGGGCTGCACGTGCATTGGGGCCGGTTGGCATGTGCTTGGGGGGAGGGGATGGGGGGCGGGGAGGGGGGGGGAGGGGGAGGGGGGGGGGGGGTGGTATGTGCGTGTGAGTGGGTGCCTTGTGCATGAGGTGAGAATGAGTGTTTCCATGCCATGCAGGTCACTCCATGCCATGCAGAGGGCAGTTTTTGACGCTCCTTTAGGTATAATCTGGGAAAGGAAGGAGCAGGAGGTGAGGGGAGGGGAGGGAGGGCGGACAAAGGGAGAGGGCTTCACTGCGGTGGGAAGGCATGTGAAAGGCATCCACTACATGGCAACAGGTGAGACGACGAATGGCCACTGTGTGTACAGAGGGGAAGAATGCCGCATTACGGAACCACCGTTGTGTCTGCCACCTTCTCCTTCCACCTTCCCTCTATTTCCTCTCCTCTCATCTCCTTTCTGTTAAACTATATTTGTTATAATTTGTATTGTTTGGTCTAGGTGGTGCACAACTTTGTTAGTGCTAGAGGTAGGTTTTCCATATCTACCTTCGTACTTGCTCATTTTAGTAATTAATTCTTTCGTTCAGTTATTAACATGGTACCAGAGCGAAGGTTTGGGGTTCGAATCCCCATGTGTGCACATGCTGGCGGTGCCGCTGTGCCGTGTCCTAGGCCATCCCTGTGAGAGGGGGTGTCAAAAGGCCAGCGCTGGGAATGCCCCATTGATCCTACGGAAGGGTTATAGGCTTGCGAGCCTGGTGGTTTATGGGTGCACCGACCTGCTGCTTCACAAGTCATTTCATCTCAGCGGTCTTGTGGCTGGGATTACGACACTTTCCTCTCCCATCCTCTCCTCTCCTCTCGTTTTCTCTCCAACCCTCTCCTCTCCTCTACTCTCCTTTCCTCTCCCATCCTCTTCTCTCCTCTCCTCTCCTTTCCTCTCCCATCCTCTCCTCACCTGTTCCCCTCCCCCCTTTCCCCAACCATCAGATCATAGCGGAGCGGGAGCGCGTGATCAGCGACCCAGCCAGCACCATGCCAGCGGCCTTCGTCTCCTTCTCCTCGCGCTGGGGCGCAGCCGTCGCCGCTCAAACCCTGCAATCAAAGAACAGCTCGCACTGGATCACACACTGGGCGCCGGAGCAGCGCGACGTCAAGTGGAGCAACCTGCCCATCCCCTACGAGCAGCTGGCTGTGCGCCGCGTGCTCGTGCTGCTGGCGGCGGCGTCGGTCGTCTTCTTCTACACCATCCCAGTGGGCTTCGTGCAGTCGCTGGCGAATCTGGACAACATCAGCCGCTACATGCCGTGGCTGCAGCCCATCCTCAGCATGTCCGTGCCCTCGCCCTCCGCCCACTACCCCACATGTCACCAATTCTCACATGCCGCATGCCTCCTTGCACGTCTCCTCATCCTCCTCTGCCTGCCCTCCCCTTGCCCCTCTGCTCCCCAGCCCCGTGGTGAACGCACTCATCACTGACATCCTCTCGGGCCTCGCCCTCAAGCTCTTCATGGCGATACTGCCCTATCTCCTCATCTTCCTGGCGTCCCTGGAGGGCCACGTGAGCCTGTCACAGATCGACCTGGCGGCCACCGGCAAGTACTTCTGGTTCATCATCGGCACCGTCTTCGTCACCAACGTCATGGGGGGCGCGCTCATGTCCGCTACCTACGACCTTTCCGAGCACACCACTAGGTAAGCCCTCCCTCCATCAGGTGCCTCCCCCCCACGTCCCTCCATCAGGTAGGGCCGAACAGAGAGTTCAACTTGGGTATAGCCTGGACGAACCTCTTCGACCTGGCCCGAGCCGTGTGGAAGGTGGTGTGTGGAGGCAAGTTGATTGAACGTGACATGAACCTCACTCCTTGTCTTGTCGGGGTTTAGGGTTCACTGAGAGGAGTGGTGACACAAATGCTGGGTCACCCAGGAGTGGCAGGTCCGGCATGTGCAGCAGGAGTGGCAGGAGTGGCAGGAATGGCATGAGTGGCAGGAATGGCATGAGTGGCAGGAGTGGCACCCTCACTTCCTTCCTCCCCCCCCCTCCACCAACCTGCCACGACCCGCACGGGGCACAGCATACCGCAGATCCTGGGGGCGCGCATCCCCATGAAGGCCACGTTCTTCATGACCTTCACCATGGTGGACGGGTGGGTGGGCATGGGGGGAGAGGCGCTGCAGGTCTGGTACCTGCTGCTCTTCCAACTCAAGGTGCAATCCTCCCCCCCCAACCCCACTTTGTCAGTGTTCCTCTTATATTGCATCCATTCCTCCTTCTCTCACCCTTTTCGTTTCTTTCCCCCCTTGCATTCCCCCACTTGTCTTTCCCCCTTCCCTGTTCCCCTTCACTTCCGGCCCTACTCTTTTCAATCTCATATCCCCCTTCCTCTTACCCCACTTCTAGTGCCGTTCTCTGGTTTCTCTATTCTCGTCGTCGTTTCTAGCAGCATCCCACACTGCGCTGCGCTCCCAGCTTCCTTATTCCCCATTCCGCCCCGCTCACCCTGCGTCGCTGTGAATCGCCCATGGGTGCGATGGCTGCCAGAGTTCCCTGCTGGTGCGCACGCCAGCCGACAGGATAAAGGCCATGAGAGCACGCCGCACACCCCTTCTCATTCGGCACTGTCTTCTCTAGTTTGAATCTTGCCGCCCCCCCCCCCTCCCCCACTTCCCGATCCTCCCCAACCTTTCCTTGGCTTGGTGCGGCAGAGTTCGCTGCTGGTGCGCACGCCAGCCGACAGGATAAAGGCCATGAAGGCACGCCCCCTCCGACTCGTCGACACGCTCTCGCAGGTACCACCTCCCCTTCCTCTCCCGCAGGTACCACCTCCCCTTCCTCTCCCGCAGGTACCACCTCCCCTTCCTCTCCCGCAGGTACCACCTCCCCTTCCCCACTGGTACCACGTTACCTTTCCCGTAGGTACCACCTCCCCTTCCCCGCAGTTACCACCTCCCCTTCCCCTCTCGCAGATGCCACTACCCCTTCTCCTCTGCTCCCTCACTGCCCCTTCTCCTCTGCACCGCTGCCCTTCTGTTCCCACCCATGCTTCAAACAAGTCCTCTCTGTAGATGCATCACCCCACCCTCCTCTCCACACGCCATCCCCCCTTGTACCCCCTCACCTTCCCCCCCACAACAGGTGGAGCTCTACTTCCTGCTGCCCTTCGTCTACTGTGTCACCAACCCGCTCTACCTGCCCTTCGCCCTCGCATTCTACATCCTCGCCTTCGTCATTTACCGCAACCAGGTCTGCCATTTTTGTCATCTATTGCAACCAGGTCGGCCTTTTTTGTCATCTACCACAACCAGGCCGGCCGCTTTTGTCATCTACCACCAGGTCACCCATCATTGTTACTGACCGCAACCAAGTCAACCAGTTCTGTCACCTTCTGCAACCCGGTTGGCATTAATTGGTCTTTCGAAGCCACCAGGTCCTCTTATATCATCTACAGCGAGAGGGTCACTCTCTGCTGCTATGCACCTCAATCTCACAAGCCCATCTGCTGCTGTGAGGGGCTGCGTGGGCTGGAGCTACTATGCCCCTGCCTGGAGCTACTATGCCCCTGCCTGGAGCTACTATGCCCCTGCCTGGAGCTACTATGCCCCTGCCTGGAGCTACTATGCCCCTGCCTGGAGCTACTATGCCCCTGCCTGGAGCTACTATGCCCCTGCCTGGAGCTACTATGCCCCTGCCTGGAGCTACTATGCCCTGCCTGGAGCTACTATGCCCCTGCCTGGAGCTACTATGCCCCTGCCTGGAGCTACTATGGGCTACTATGCCCCTGCCTGGAGCTACTATGCCCCTGCCTGGAGCTACTATGCCCCTGCCTGGAGCTACTATGCCCCTGCCTGGAGCTACTATGCCCCTGCCTGGAGCTACTATGCCCCTGCCTGGAGCTACTATGCCCCTGCCTGGAGCTACTATGCCCCTGCCTGGAGCTACTATGCCCCTGCCTGGAGCTACTATGCCCCTGCCTGGAGCTACTATGCCCCTGCCTGGAGCTACTATGCCCCTGCCTGGAGCTACTATGCCCCTGCCTGGAGCTACTATGCCCCTGCCTGGAGCTACTATGCCCCTGCCTGGAGCTACTATGCCCCTGCCTGGAGCTACTATGCCCCTGCCTGGAGCTACTATGCCCCTGCCTGGAGCTACTATGCCCCTGCCTGGAGCTACTATGCCCCTGCCTGGAGCTACTATGCCCCTGCCTGGAGCTACTATGCCCCTGCCTGGAGCTACTATGCCCCTGCCTGGAGCTACTATGCCCCTGCCTGGAGCTACTATGCCCCTGCCTGGAGCTACTATGCCCCTGCCTGGAGCTACTATGCCCCTGCCTGGAGCTACTATGCCCCTGCCTGGAGCTACTATGCCCCTGCCTGGAGCTACTATGCCCCTGCCTGGAGCTACTATGCCCCTGCCTGGAGCTACTATGCCCCTGCCTGGAGCTACTATGCCCCTGCCTGGAGCTACTATGCCCCTGCCTGGAGCTACTATGCCCCTGCCTGGAGCTACTATGCCCCTGCCTGGAGCTACTATGCCCCTGCCTGGAGCTACTATGCCCCTGCCTGGAGCTACTATGCCCCTGCCTGGAGCTACTATGCCCCTGCCTGGAGCTACTATGCCCCTGCCTGGAGCTACTATGCCCCTGCCTGGAGCTACTATGCCCCTGCCTGGAGCTACTATGCCCCTGCCTGGAGCTACTATGCCCCTGCCTGGAGCTACTATGCCCCTGCCTGGAGCTACTATGCCCCTGCCTGGAGCTACTATGCCCCTGCCTGGAGCTACTATGCCCCTGCCTGGAGCTACTATGCCCCTGCCTGGAGCTACTATGCCCCTGCCTGGAGCTACTATGCCCCTGCCTGGAGCTACTATGCCCCTGCCTGGAGCTACTATGCCCCTGCCTGGAGCTACTATGGCCCCTGCCTGGAGCTACTATGCCCCTGCCTGGAGCTACTATGCCCCTGCCTGGAGCTACTATGCCCCTGCCTGGAGCTACTATGCCCCTGCCTGGAGCTACTATGCCCCTGCCTGGAGCTACTATGCCCCTGCCTGGAGCTACTATGCCCCTGCCTGGAGCTACTATGCCCCTGCCTGGAGCTACTATGCCCCTGCCTGGAGCTACTATGCCCCTGCCTGGAGCTACTATGCCCCTGCCTGGAGCTACTATGCCCCTGCCTGGAGCTACTATGCCCCTGCCTGGAGCTACTATGCCCCTGCCTGGAGCTACTATGCCCCTGCCTGGAGCTACTATGCCCCTGCCTGGAGCTACTATGCCCCTGCCTGGAGCTACTATGCCCCTGCCTGGAGCTACTATGCCCCTGCCTGGAGCTACTATGCCCCTGCCTGGAGCTACTATGCCCCTGCCTGGAGCTACTATGCCCCTGCCTGGAGCTACTATGCCCCTGCCTGGAGCTACTATGCCCCTGCCTGGAGCTACTATGCCCCTGCCTGGAGCTACTATGCCCCTGCCTGGAGCTACTATGCCCCTGCCTGGAGCTACTATGCCCCTGCCTGGAGCTACTATGCCCCTGCCTGGAGCTACTATGCCCCTGCCTGGAGCTACTATGCCCCTGCCTGGAGCTACTATGCCCCTGCCTGGAGCTACTATGCCCCTGCCTGGAGCTACTATGCCCCTGCCTGGAGCTACTATGCCCCTGCCTGGAGCTACTATGCCCCTGCCTGGAGCTACTATGCCCCTGCCTGGAGCTACTATGCCCCTGCCTGGAGCTACTATGCCCCTGCCTGGAGCTACTATGCCCCTGCCTGGAGCTACTATGCCCCTGCCTGGAGCCACTATCATGCTCCCTGGAGCTACTATGCCCCTGCCTGGAGCTACTATGCCCCTGCCTGGAGCTACTATGCCCCTGCCTGGAGCTACTATGCCCCTGCCTGGAGCTACTATGCCCCTGCCTGGAGCTACTATGCCCCTGCCTGGAGCTACTATGCCCCTGCCTGGAGCTACTATGCCCCTGCCTGGAGCTACTATGCCCCTGCCTGGAGCTACTATGCCCCTGCCTGGAGCTACTATGCCCCTGCCTGGAGCTACTATGCCCCTGCCTGGAGCTACTATGCCCCTGCCTGGAGCTACTATGCCCCCTGCCTGGAGCTACTATGCCCCTGCCTGGAGCTACTATGCCCCTGCCTGGAGCTACTATGCCCCTGCCTGGAGCTACTATGCCCCTGCCTGGAGCTACTATGCCCCTGCCTGGAGCTACTATGCCCCTGCCTGGAGCTACTATGCCCCTGCCTGGAGCTACTATGCCCCTGCCTGGAGCTACTATGCCCCTGCCTGGAGCTACTATGCCCCTGCCTGGAGCTACTATGCCCCTGCCTGGAGCTACTATGCCCCTGCCTGGAGCTACTATGCCCCTGCCTGGAGCTACTATGCCCCTGCCTGGAGCTACTATGCCCCTGCCTGGAGCTACTATGCCCCTGCCTGGAGCTACTATGCCCCTGCCTGGAGCTACTATCGCCCTGCCTGGAGCTACTATGCCCCTGCCTGGAGCTACTATGCCCCTGCCTGGAGCTACTATGCCCCTGCCTGGAGCTACTATGCCCCTGCCTGGAGCTACTATGCCCCTGCCTGGAGCTACTATGCCCCTGCCTGGAGCTACTATGCCCCTGCCTGGAGCTACTATGCCCCTGCCTGGAGCTACTATGCCCCTGCCTGGAGCTACTATGCCCCTGCCTGGAGCTACTATGCCCCTGCCTGGAGCTACTATGCCCCTGCCTGGAACTACTATGCCCCTGCCTGGAGCTACTATGCCCCTGCCTGGAGCTACTATGCCCCTGCCTGGAGCTACTATGCCCCTGCCTAGGAGGTCAGGCTCACGTCACCGCACTTCCCCTCTTTCCTCCTCCGTTTGGCATGTTGTGGGTCGTGCCATCCACTCAACCAGCATCTATGCCACGTACCATGACGTGGCAAGAACCTACCCGTGCGCCCCCTCCCCTCTCCCCCCCCCCTTCCCCTGCCCCCCCGGCAGATAATCAACGTGTACTGTCCACGGTACGAGATGGCGGGGGCGTTCTGGCCACACTTCCACGCGCGGCTGGTGGCGGCCATGCTGGTGCAGCAGGTGACACTGGGCGGCATCCTCTCGCTCAAGGACGCGCCCACGCAGGCGTGCTGCCTCATCCCGCTGCCGTTTGTCACCATCATCGTGCACTGGGCGTTCATCCGCGGCCAGTTCCACAGCACCTTCTCCAAGCTCGCCCTCGAGGTGCGTCCATCCCCTGCGCTACAGTGGTGTGTGGGACCACTTCTGAGGCACCGCAGAGCTGTCGCTACTTGTCACGCTCATAGTGCACTGGGCGTTCATCCGTGGCCAATTCTCCAGCACCTTCTCCAAGCTCGCCCTCGAGGTGCGTCCGCTCCAAGCTCGCTTGTGAGGTGCGTTTGTCTGCTGCATGACAGCAGAGGTGGGAGAGCACTGGTGAGGCGCCTCAATGCTGCCATGCCGTGCACTGGACTGGGCTGTTGTTTAGCCCGCGGGCACTTCTCCAGCACCGTCTCCAAGCTCGCCCTTGGAGCGCGCCGTCCTGTGGGTCGGTACAGGTAGCCCCCTGTGCATTGGGTGCAGTGCAGGCCACAAAGCTGGTGATTGTGTAGAAGCACAGCAAATCCGCCGTTCAAACCCTCTACCCCTATTCATCCTCGCTGCCACTCGCACTCATTGCAAGGACACCATCGTCACACGATACACTGCAACACCATCCACCATCCACCATCCACTCCCTGCCTCCCTGCCTCCCTGCCTCCCTGCCTCGCTGCCTGGGTTTGTTTCCCCAACCTCCCACACCAGAGGAGGCGAACTGGAAGGACACGATAGACTGTAGTGTGAATCCCAACGAGGACCCTCACTGGTCGTTGCCACTCCCACTTGCTGCAACGCCCTCGTTTCTACCATCCACTCCCTGCCTCCCTACTTCCTTGCCTGCCTCCATACCTCTTTGCCTACCTGCCTGCCTGCCCCGCTGCTCTTTGTGTGCTTACTCCCCACGCTGCCAGGAGGCGAACAGGAGGGACACGATAGACCGCACGGTGCACCCCAATGAGGACCCGTGCTGCACTCCTTCCTGGCACTCATTGCAACGACACCATCATCACCCCATTCACTGCAACACAAGGCCCTCATTTCCACCATCCACTCCCTGCCTCCCTGCCTGCTTCCCTGCCTCCCGCCTGCCTGCCTGCCTGCCTACCTGCATACCTCCCTGCAATCCCCCACAACACAGGAGGCGAATCGCAAGGACACAATAGACCGCACTGTGCACCCCAACGAGGACCCGCACTCCTTCCTCGCACGCGCCTACCTGCATCCCTCGCTGCAGTCCGCCTTCACCATGCTGGATGGCGATGAGGAGGAGGGTGGTGCAGGTGGTGACAACTCCTCTTCCTCCTCCGATGATGATGATAAGGACGGGGATGAAGAGGGTGGCGGGAAGAAGTCAAAGCATGCCGACCGGCACGCACAAACTCGTCTTGTGCCGGTGAAGCGGCATCCATTTTCCAGCAGTGCGCAGGCCTCTCCTGCTGTGCGAATGGGTTCGGATGGGTTGGAAGCGGTGGCGGGCACAAGCCCTCCTGCACACCTCCGTCCCAGGAGTGTGTCGGACGGGCCTGGGAGTTCAGCTTCAGCTGCTGCGGCTGCCGTGTCTGCAGTGACCTCTGCTGCTGCAGCTGCGGCTTCTGCTGCCTTTGCCGCCGCTCGCAGTGCCGCCAGCAGTGGCGCTGCTGCCTTCAGTGCTGCCAGCTCAGGCCGTGTGGCTGCTGATGCTGACGCCAGCACCCACACACCCCATGCCATTCCACCCGCAAGCCGCGACCGGTCCAGTGAAGCCTCGCCGTACCACTCATGTGAGCTCGTCTCAGTTGTTGTCGACGGCCCCGAGGACGTTTCCCAGAACGTTCCTCTCTCCGCCTCCTCTGCAGCACATCCTGTGGGTGATGCGGTGGTGCAAAGGGGAGCAGCAGCAGCCAGTGAGGGGATGACAGGTGGCAGCAGGGGGGAGAGGAAGCCGTCTCCGCAAACAGCCGGGACAGAGCCGCTCTTGGCAGGCGGGGGTGGGGGTCGGGGTGGGGAGAGCAGTGGGATCGGAAAGGCGGTTGGCGTGCCCGTGTTTAGATTATGAGCGCAGTGAGCAGCCTGCTGTGCGTTATCAGCATAAGCATCAGGGCAAACAGGTGGAGCAGCTTCGTTTGAGGCATGTAGGGCCCATCTTCATCTGTTCCACCACGGCTGTCCCCGATATCGTGGTTGCAAGCTTCACTGGCCAGACTTGCCACAGTTCATCCTAGATTACCCCCATCTCTTCCTTTTTAGCTTAAATTCCCTGCATTTAAGAAGTCTTACTGCTACTTGCAGCATTTGCTGTCTGTTACCATTGTAATTTATTCTCAAGAAATAAGCTGTGCACTAAATTTCAAAATAATTATACGTGTTATGTTGGATCCTACGTTATGTTCAAGCAGTCCACCTACACTAAAGAGATACACTGATACGAATATACAATTTTATCTAAATCTGTTGATGCTTGTTCAGCCACACTTCGCCTCGCCAGCCACCCCTGAAGTGATTCGCTCGAATGTGAGGAAGTAGCGCCCTTCCCGCGACACCCTTGACAGCTGCTGCTTCCTAAGATCCAACGGTTCGAGGCCACGCACAAGAGTAGGCCCTTTCCTGTCGCGAACGCCCTTCGCTGCTCGTCGGAGATCAGCAGAGCCCGGTCTTGCGCTCCGCCGAGAGATGGTCGCCACCGCAAGCTGCGCCTTGAGCGCCATTCCGCCTCGACGGCATATCCCGCGCTCGACGCTGCCCGCGCATGCCCGTTTTTCTGCAGGACGATTCCTGCGAAGGAGCGTCGCGAGCGGAGACCTCGCGCTTTACATGCCTTCAACTGCGCCAACATTCGATACAATCACACCCGCCGTCGCTGGCGCATGTTTTCCCTCCTCCGCGTGTGCGCAGCCCTTCACCTTCCGCACGATGCGCCCTCCGAACGCGTGCAGCAGCAGCCAGGGGTGCGAGAGCACCTTGTTGGCGGAAGGCCGTCGCCGCGGGTCCCTCTCCAGCATGCACCGAATCAGTCCGCGCGCCTCCGCCGAGACGCGCCCGCCCGCCCACGCCGCCGAATTTTCTCCCAAATCCACCCGCCCATTCACCACGCTGTCTAGGATCCCTTGATCATCCGGGCCCCAGAAAGGCGGAGAGCCGGTGAGAAGAATGTGAAGCACGACGCCGAGGGACCAGACGTCGGCGGAGAGGCCGTATTGGCCGGAAATCACCTCGGGCGCCATGTAGTACGGCGACCCCGCGGGGCCCGTCGTCCACTCGCCGCGATCCAAGGGGACCGCGAGACCGAAGTCCGCGAGTTTCACGGAGTGGTATGAGCGGTGCTGGTGTTTGGCGATCGAGGGTTGCGATTGCGCCGGTTTTTCCGCCGGGTCCGACGGTGTTCTTTCGGGTAGGAGCGGGGAGGTGGAGAGGAGGATGTTTTCGGGTTTGATGTCACGATGCATCACGCCGCGGGAATGGCAGAATGCGACGGCCGACGTCACTTGCATGAACACCTGCGCCGCGTCGCGCTCGCTGAATCGCCCGCGTCTCGCGATTTCGTCGAAGAGATCGCCGCCGTCGCAGAGTTCTGTAACCAGATACACGTCGCTGTCGTCTTCGAACACCGCGTGCAGCCGCATCACGCCTGGATGACACATTGCTTTCTGCAGAAGGCGCACCTCACGACGCACGTCCTCTATATCATCCGCTTCGATTAGCGTCGCCTTGGATATGGACTTGCAGGCGTATTGCATCCCCGTTGATCGGCACGTGCATCTTCGCACGGTTCCGAATTTCCCCGTCCCCAGAATTCTATCGTCGATTTCATAAAACTCATTCATATGTTGACTCGCCCCTGGAAATACGTAATGGGATACCGCAGTGTGCGAGGCGCGCGCCGTGCCGCGGCCCCTTTTCAGCGGACTACTGGAAGTGTCGAACTCGCCGTCAAGACCATTTGAATAGGCTTTTCGTTTCCTCGAGTGGCAGCAGCACGTTTGGTTCCGGCGATGGTCTTGGCATGGCGCGGACGCCACCTGATGGTAATCAGCAGAAGTCGAACCCATGACGATCAGTGGCGGGAAGAGATGGTGGCACAAGACGGTGAAACTAACTGGTGGGAAGTTTGTTTAGCGATTGTATTAGCTAACTAAATGATGGCTGAGGAGAAGGATCGCAAAAGCAAAAGCATAGGAGCAGCAGAAGTACTTGTTGGGCTGAGATGGTCAACCCGTTCCGGATTGGCCAGCCGGGTCGAATGAGGAACGCGATGGAACGCGTGTTGGTGACGAGGCTGTGTGAGGTGGAATGGATGGGGAATTGGGAACGCGATGCTCGAGTCGTACAGCTGAGCCAGCACCATCACCGTTCGATCAAGGGTTCCCGATGTGACTCCGACGAGCAGCGGAATAATCGCACAGATTCAAGACTGTTTGGGGAATGTCCTCCCAGAGGGAGCGGGTGTCACGGTTGCGAAAAGTTGTCCTTTCACGGATGGCATGTTTTTGGATGGATGAAAACAGGCGAATGCTAGCGGTTAACGCGGAGACCGAAGAGCAAACCTTATCGCTAGGGTGTAATTTCGTGAGGGAAGACGAGCGCAATAATGTGGCGAAAAATCGAGGGCGACATCAAATTAGGCAGCAATGTGACCCTCCTTATCGGACGGTGGAGCATATGTGACGGTAACTGGTTGAGCATTTCCGCCCCACATCTCATTTGACATCCAGCCGTGAGCGCCTGACATGGACTGGCTCTGAAAAGGCGGCACATCTGACAGGATCTGGCTGAGGCAACAATAATTGCGGAATCGTGTCCTTGAAGTCAACCCAGCTTAAAGCAATAACTGAAAAAGCCAAAACACTTCTTGGGATGTTGACTAGATTCTGTGCTAATTTAATGTTACAGCTCGTACAACCCCAACGTTTGGAAGACCAGGATCAGCCCAAGTACTGCGCAATCCAAGGCTGCTTAGCGTCACTTTAAAATTGGCGCAGTCACACCTAAGCAAACCTCTACTTCCGAGGTCCCAATTTTCTACACGACAATGCTATATCTGGTAAGATTTTCATTGTACGGTATGAGTGATACTCTAACCATGTCAATCTTGATATTGCCGCAGCCGATCCCTTTAACAATGCGTACTACAGGGTTAGATAATACAGAAACTGAAAAATGAACTCAAGAGTGTCGAGATTAGCTAGGAAGAACTGTGAATTAGGTAAGAGGGAGGGAGTACAAGGATGTCGAGAGAGTTGGGTTGTACCCTCTAAGGTGTGACCCCTACATAACCTAAAGTAACATGAACAAACAATATGTTTTGACACACCCCCATAGGTGAAGTAGGGGATAGCCAAATCGAACAGTGGTCACAAGACCAGTCAAGAAAGAGAACAAGCAAAACAAAGCCCAGGGTGGATCTCAAGGAATCCACACAATCTCAGCACAAGCAGGCAGCCACAAGGCCAGTTCACATGCAGATTTATAAATAGCAATGCAGTACACTGATCACAACCTAGCATGAGTAAACACGCAGGTATAAATATATATAGCAGTGTACAACAAGAGCAAGTCAAGCAACCAGCAGGTGAGGCACCGTGGGCACAAGCCTAAGAGCAGTGCAGAAACGCTGATGATCACCAGACCCAAGGGCCTTGGTGAAGACATCAGCAGTGTTGGCCCGAGAGGCCACGTAAGCAATGCGCAGCTGACCACGCTGCTGCAGCTCACGCGCAAGGAAGTAGCGAAGAGCAATGTGCTTCATTTTGTGCTGCAGTCTCTGCTCACGACACAAGGCAACCATTGCCTTGTTGTCGACGTACAGAACTGGAGGAGAACGAGGCCGCTCCCCCAAGTCGGTCAGCAGGTAGGTCACCCAGCGTAGCTCCTGTGCAGCCATGGCCCCAGCGTAGATCTCGGCCTCGCAGCTGGAGCCAAGCACAGACGAAGAACGAGTGGACCTCCACGAGACAGAACCAGAGCCAAGACTAAAGGTGTAACCCTATGACGAACGCTGAGTCGCCTGGTCGTTGGCCCAAGAAGTGTCAGAGTGTCCGGTAGGTACCACTAAGCTCCCTCCTCCAAGCACGAGCCCCATGCCGGAAGTACTGCACAAGTAACGCAGTACCCTCTTCGCAGCATCCCAGTGCACCTTTCGGTGTCTACCAGGAGCTACGCAGCAAGCCAGAAGGCTGAGAGGGTACGCGAGGTCAGGTCGTATGCACGTCATCAAGTACATGAGGCAACCCACAATCTCTGGGTACGGACCACTCGGCTCTACGGACTCATCCAAAGGTGGAGCTGAGAGCGAGTGGCCGGTAGACAGAGGAGTGGGCTGTGGCTAGGAGAACTGGAAGCCGAAGCGCTTAAGGACCTGGTGCACCATGTGTGACCCAGTCAGGGTGATGGTGCGCCGTGCTCTGTCTCGGGTGATCTGCAAGCCAAGATAGCTCCGCAGCTCACCCAGGTCAGTGCAAGTGGGTCTCTCCTACAGCTCCGCCTTCACTAAGGCCAGTGCCTCAATGTCAGCAGTAGCAAAAACCAAGTCGTCGACGTACACGAGGATGTAGAACGGCGGCAGAGTACTGTCGGTGCGTAGAAACAGCGACGGGTCCGCAGTCGAAGGAGAAAACCCAAGAGCCGCAAGTGTCGTCCTCAGTGTGTCGTGCCACTCACGGGGCGCCTGACGTAGGCCGTACACTGGTCGGCGTAGGCTCCACTGGGTACCAGGAGGAAACGACCCAATGAAGCCCTACGGACGGCGCAACCAGATGGCCTCGTGAAGACTACCATACAAGAAAGTTGTCGAGAAGTCGAGGGAGTGCAGCTCGTAGTCACGCTGAGCTACAACGTGTAGCAACACCCGAAGAGTGGTCATCTTTGGGGTGGGGGAGAAGGTCTGAAAGAAGTCGACCCCCGCACGCTGACTGAAGCCTCGAGCAACGTAACGTGCCTTGAAGGCAGGTGGAGAACCCGGCGGCTGCTTCACCCTGAAAATCCACATGCCACTGACGATGTTCGCCCCAGGTGGGGGAACCTCATCGACGTAGGTGCCGGTGGACTTCCAAGAAGCCATCTCTGCGTCCATAGCTGTCTGCCATTGAGAGGAGTACTCACCCGAAATCGCCTCCCTATAGGAGCGCGGGTGGGGATGTCAAGTGCATCCGGGTCTCCCTCAGGGGCAAGCAGCATGGTCGCGTGATGGGGTGAAGCAGCCGCAAGGCACTCAAGCTCCTCCTGTCTATCCTCAAGAACGTCACAGCCAAGGGCAGTACAGCGAAGGGCAGTCTCACCCTCGACGGACGGAGGACAGGCAGGGACAGGGTCAGAGACAAGACTCGCAAGGCAGTCGAGGCGGTACACAGCAGCAAAGTCAACGAGCTCAGCCACTAGGGCAGACGCAGCTGGAGAAGAGAACGTAGGGTCCGTCACAACTGTAGCAAGAAGGCGAGTAACAGTCGGACTGGACGCACAAGCAAGGTCAGACGGAGTGTCGGCAACGTCAGACAGAGAGGACGCATGAGGTAACGGTAGGACATCACGCTGAGGAATAGAGGAAGGACGGAGTGTCATATCGTGAGTGCCAGGGACAGCTGGAGCACGCGGACGACGAACACAAGGAACACGAGCACGGACAGCAGCTCTAGGCTCAGGCTCAAGGTCAAAGCTAGACTCAGGCTCTCGACGCTCAGGGGTGTAAGCACGAGTCTCAGGCTCTCGACGCTCAGTCAGTGACTTTGACACCGCAGTATAAGGAGCACGAGCAGGCAGTGGGGAGTGCGGTAGCAGTGGCGGCAGTGACTGATCCGCCGGTGGATACAGCAACGGAAGAGTAGTACCTGCCACAGGGAAGCCAGTAGCACCTGGCTGAAGACTGAGGAGGTGGCGAAGAGCACCAGTAGCTCCACCAGGACCTCCAGTACCTCCAGCACCTCCAGCCCTAGCAGCTACACGTCCTCTAGCACCAGTAGCACCTCCTGAACCTCCAGCTCCTCCAGCACCTCTAGCTCCAGTAGTAGCAGCTCCCCCAGTTCCCCTAGTACCAGCAGCTCTCCGACCTCCATGACCAGCAGCACCTCCAGTACCACCAGCACCAGCAGCTCCACGGCCTCCAGCACCAGCAGCATCTCCAGGACCTCCAGCACCAGCAGCTGTAGTACCTCTAGCACCTCCAGCACCAGCAGCACCAGCAGCTCCAGTACCCCTAGCAACTCGAGCACCTCCAGCACCAGCAGCTCCAGGTCCTCCGGTAGGAGCTCCGACGACACCAACACTAGAAGGACTCGCAGCACCCCCAGAGTCAGAACTCTCAGTCTCAGTACCCTCAGTCCCAGCACCCCCAGGCTTAGTACCCTCAGTCCCAGCACCCCCAAGCTCAGCACCCTCACTCCCAGCACCTCCAGGCTCAGCACCCTCACTCCCAGCACCCCCAGGCTCAGTACCCTCAGTCCCAGCACCCCCAGGCTCAGTACCCTCAGTCTCTGCTCCAGTGTCTACAACAGCAGGCTGCAGAGGCGGCGAAGACGGCAGAGGTGGGAACCCGGGGGGAGTAGCCAGACGAGGAGAGCGGGCACCCCCAGACTCACCACCCCCAGCCCTAGCTCCAGTAGTCTCAGCTCCAGAGTCCACAGCAGCAGGCTGCGGAGGCGGGCGAAGACGGCCGTGGCGGGAAACCCGGGGGGGTCTCCAAGCGAGGAGTGCGGCGAGTGGTCGCCGTGTCGTCGGCGACAGCGTCACCCCCCTCAGGTGAGTCAGAGGAGTCAGAAGAGATCTCAACTGGCTCATCCACAGGGGGTGGGTCTACCTGAGACACACCTAAGGGAGCAGGACCGTGTGGGGGAAGGGGGTCTACGGGGGGGGGGGGGGGACTGGTGCCAGGAAGAGAGGTGCGAGGGGGACTGGGTGGGACGCGTGCGGGTGAAGTCGGTAGTAACAGACCGACTCGTCGAAGGTGACGTCCTGAGAGGACAGAACTGCCAGGGTGGAGCGTCGGTGGGGAAGCCCAGGAAGATACAGTGGAGAGTGCAAGGGGAGAGCTTGCTCGCTTTGGTATCGCGAACAAGAGAGAGCGCGCCCCAGACCCGAAACTACGACGCATCACCAGGCTGTCCCGTCCAACGGAGTGTGGGCGAGGTTTTTGGAGCAGAGACACGGGGCCAGAGATTGAGCTGATGCGCGGCGTATCGGACCGCAAACGGCTACAGGAAATGTGGAGCAGCCGCATGGATCATGGAGGAACGAGCAACCTCCATGATCTGGCCAGTGCGACGCTCAGCGATCCCATTTTGCTGCGGAGTTTCCGGAAGCGTGAACGACTGGGCGATGCCCTCATCCTAGCAAAACGTCTCAAGGACGCCAGAGGAGAACTCACCACCTCTGTCAGAGTGCAGACGCAGGACTGGAAAGTCCCGCCGAAACCGCTCGCGCAGCTGGTGACGAGTAGCACGGATCCAAGGGATCAAGACACCATTGACATCCGCCTTGCGCCGCAAGGGGAAGACTGTGGTGTAGCGTGTGTAGTCGTCAACCACCAGCAGGAAGTAGCACTCCTGGTCCGTTCCACCGACGGGGGCCGGGCCCCACACGTCCAGGTGGAGAGTATGCAGAGGAGCAGTGGTCGGAGGAAACTCGGAGGAGTGAGGAGCGGCGCGCTGCCGCCCCTCGACGCAAGGAAGGCACGGCGGCGCAAGCGAGCGCGGGAGGGGGGCCAGGGTCGTAGGGAGGCCAGAGACCAGGAGCCGGGAGTGCATACCGCGCAGACACAGTTGCGACGGGTGGCCAAGACGGTGGTGCCAAAGTTGCGCAGGGTGGGTGAGGAGGCGACACAAGCAGGACGCAGCGAGCTGACCGGACGCAACCACCTGACCAGACGCAGCTACCTGTGGAGACGCTGTGTACAGGTGACGGCCTGTCTTGGTGCATGTGCAGATCGCCACACACTGACCTCCAGGAGTAAAGGTGTCAACCCATACATCCTGAAGGACAGCGTTGCTTACCAGGTTTGTCGAGAACGAGGGGAGGTGGAGACCGGTCAGAGAGCCAGAGGGGACAGCTAGGCACGGGAGGACAGTGGAGTGGCGTGCAACCACCGAGCCCCTAGAGGGGTCCGCCAGTGAGACTGGGACTGGTGTAGTGAGTGGGGTGACAGTTGTGCACTCGCGAAAGAAGCAACGGGATGCACTAGAGTCAAGTCTGAAAGTGTGCAAGACCTCAGCAGTAGCAGCCGACTCACTAGCACCTGGGGCAGTAGTGACACTAGCACCTAGGGCGGCAGCAGACTCACTAGCACCTGGGGGAGCAGCATCACCACCAGCATCGCATGGCACACACGAGTAACACGCACCCTCAACACTATAATCAGCAACATACATAGCATAGAGAGCAGCATTGATCTTAGCAAAGTCAAGAGCAAACACATCCACCCCTTTCCCTATCAGCTGCAGCCAGTTTGGGACCTGCTGGTCCTCGGTGTACTTAGTCACCCAAGCGTCCTCAAGACGGCCAAAGCACTTGTACTCACTGTGCGGCTTCTCGCAGACTGTGCCCTTCAGAGGCCCCGTGCGCCGGACATAAGGGCAGCGACCAGAGCCCCCACGCTGGAGAACCCACTCACGGAGCTGCTGGTTGGTGGGGTTGTCCAGGAGGCGCGGCAGCTGCTGACCACTCCCGTAGCCACGGGAGGGTCCACGAGCGCCTCCACCTCTGCCAGACCCACCCCGACCTCCTCCGCCTCCCCCGCTACCCCAACCGCCTCTCCCACCACCGCCGCCTCCTCCACCCTGTCCGCCTCCTCCACTGCCGCCACCCCCAGAGCCACCCCCAGAGCCTCCACCACCCCATCCGTTGCTGCCACCACCACCACCCCTGCCCCATCTGCCCTTGCTGTTGTTGCGCCGTCCACTGGAAGCAGACGCAGCACCAACGTCCTCAGCACCAAGGAGTTCGACTGCAGCAGCGGTCGCAACTGAGGGGAGGAGTAGGGAGGGAGTACACCCTTCAAAGAAGGGGGAGCGGGGGGTGCCACGAGAGGCAGCGACATCGACAGTGCTCTTCTCAACCTCAAGAAGGGTCTTCTCAAGCGAGTCAAGTATGAGCTCAGTGGGGTCCATGGCTAGGAACTGGTCCCTGACAATGCGAAGGGAGTTAGGGAGGCGAGTGATAAGAAAGTACAGGGTGAAGTACTGCGGGAGGGGGGGGGGGGGGTCTTAGCGAGAAATTCCGGCTTGAGAGCGGCACGGAAGCACCTCCTCACTAGAGCGGAGTTGGGTGAAGAGGTCAAAGACAGTGTGGAACTCAGCTAGATCGGGATGCAGGTACGGCAGCATGAGACGACCTACAACAGTAGTAGCTGGGGAGGAGTAGCGAGAAACTACAGCGTCATAGAGATCCTTGGCCGTTTTCTGCTGGCTAAAGTGCGCGCGCTTAGTGACTGGCAAGTGGTTGCGGACAGCAAGGCGGGCAGCTACATCACGCATGAGCCATTCAGACAGATCCTCTACAGCGTCGGCAGCAGGGGGTGGGAGCTTTCCCTCAGTGTGCAAAAACAGGGAAATACCATCCTTAGACTTGCTCTACAGGAACAGCTGGAGATCGTCGAGCCAGACATCAAAGGTAATCGCGCGGCCCTCAGCATCGAACATAAGAACCAATAGCTTAGCCATAGCAGCAGTAGCAGTGGCAGCAATAGAAGCTGTAGCAAGTGCAGTAGTAGCAGCTGCAGCAGTAGCACTAGTTGTAGCAGCAGTAGTTGCAGCAGCAGCAGCAGTGACAGCTCGGGTTAGGCGGCGCGGTTCAGACTCAGTGGCGGAGCAGCAGCGACAAGCAGCAGCAGCAGCCAGCGCTCAGTATCAGCAGCAGCAGTAGCAAGGAGGAGCAGCTGCAGCAAGTAGCAGCAGCAAGAAGGAGCAGCTGCAGCAAGTAGCAGCAGCAGCAGCAAGGAGGAGCAGCTGCAGCAAGTAGTTGCAGCAGTAGCAGGGCAGTACAAGCGGCAGCAGCATTGCAGCAGCAGTTCAGGCGCAGCAGCGTAGCAGCAGCAGCGAGTGCAGCAGTAACACGGGCCGCGTGCGGGCCAGGCGCGGGCTGTAAGGGCTGCATGAAAACTACAGCCCAGTCCCAGCCCCGCTACCAACACCACCATCCTCGCCACCCCCTGCTGCTGCGTCCGCCCCTCTCCCCTCCGCCGCGTCCTCCTCCACCTCCTCCGCTGCCTCCCCCTCCACCTCCTCCGCCTCCACCTCCTCCTCCTCCTCCTCCTCCTCCTCCTCCTCCTCCTCCTCCTCCTCCTCCTCCCCCTCCTCCTCCTCCTCCTCCTCCTCCTCCTCCTCCTCCTCCTCCTCCTCCTCCTCCTCCACTTCCTCCTCTACCTCCACCTCCTTGTCCTCTTCCTCCTCCTCCTCCTCCTCCTCCTCCTCCTCCTCCTCCTCCTCCTCCTCCTCCTCCTCCTCCTCCTCCCCCTCCTCCTCCTCCTCCTCCTCCTCCTCCTCCTCCTCCTCCTCCTCCTCCTCCTCCTCCTCCTCCTCCTCCTCCTCCTCCTCCTCCTCCTCCTCCTCCTCCGCACCCTCGCCCTCAATAGCGAGCTCCAAAGCTGCGACCCCTTTTGTGCGGCGGCCCTCACCGATCCTCTGGCCAGGGTGCGATCCATACCACGATCTGAGAATCATGCTGGATCGCGCCCTCTTGGAGTTCAGGCGGTGACGCTTCCATGAAATGAGGTTCCGGCCCAAGGAGAACACGCACCCGCTCGCAGCAGACGTGGCCAGGATCGCGAGATAATCCGTCGCCATCCTCTTCAGAATCTCCATGTTTGTGGAGGTGCGCCAGTACTCTAACGCTGACACGTCGTACCGCACCCTCTCGGACAAGTACCTGCTGACCTCATCATCCTGCACAAGACCACCCCCCCCGCCGCTTGGCTCACAGACAGACGCGCGGCAAGGCGTCGGCGACTAGGGAGATACAGGTCGTCCTCGTCCTCCTCCCCCCTCTCTCCCTCATCCTCTACAACCGTGGGAAGTGTAGTGGGCCTGGGAGCCAGCTCCCTCGCCGCTGCCTGGTACTCGGCCACCCGATCTCGTACTAGCGCGATCACCACGCTTGACGGTGGGCGCGGCCTATCCCTGCGCTCTGTCTCTGGATGCTGCGTCTCCCAGTGGGGGTCGTCGAACCACGCCGCCTTCATGGAAGGATCCACGAAGGTGGCGATCCAACCCTCGTAGCTGCTGATGTACACGTACTTCTTCAAGATCTTCAGCGCCTTTTTGACCAGAGGCTTCAGCAGCGCCGAGGGCCCCTTTGCCAGTCTAGCCTCCATGGCGTCGAGGAGGCCGTTGTAGTATGGCACCACCATCGACAGAGTCGGGTACGCCGTCCCCTCGGCTGCCTTGGAGACCTAGTTGAAGGGGCTGAGAAAACCCTTCAGCTCCCTCAACATCCCCCACTGCTCATCTGTAAGGCGCATCTTCTCCACCTTCTCCTTGTCCGCCTTCGCCATGCCCTGTCAGGGCTTGGGTTTTGTGAGGCATATGAGTGTGAGGGCTTTTATCAATATGTATCGCACGTCATGCAACCAACGCCCATGCCACACACATCCAGCACACGTGCCGCACACATGCCACCCACATGCCGCACACATGCCACCCACATGCCACCCACATGCCACCCATATGCCATACACATGCCACCCACATGCCATACACTTGCCACACACATGCCGCACACATGCCACCCACATGCCGCACACATGCCATCCACATGCCGCACACACGCCATACACATGCCACCCACATGCCATACACATGCCACCCACATGCCATACACATGCCACACATATGCCATACACGTGCCACACACATGCCATAGACATGCCGCACACATGCCAGCCACATCCGGCACTGATCCCATGTCCCGTCCCCGTCCTATACCTGGGTCGAGGCCAAGAATACAGTGATCGGGTTCTCCAGCTCAAGAAAGCGCTTGATCATGGCATGATTCGAGCCCCAGCGGGTTGGACTGTATTGCACCAACTTCAAGGCTGGTTTCTTGACACGGGCCTGCTGGTTCAGGCCGCGCTGAAGCCCCAGAAACGCAGCCGAGCGCTGCGGCAAGTACCCAACCCAGGACGCCATATCTCTGAGCACCTTCAACAAGGGGCGAATGGCATCCACCTTCAGTCCTGCCTGCACTACCAAGTTGACCACATGTGACACACACCGGCAAACCATAGCACCACAGGCAAGGGATTTGGGAGGTTGTGACACATGGTCTTTGGTTGCCGTGGCGTGGGAGATTACGATACCCCCGAAAACATCCACACACCCCACAACGCCGTTCCTGACCTGCCACCCCAATATCACCCCCACACCACACACACACACTAATACCTGAAGTGCAGGCGGGAGTTGAAGAAAGCCCGACCACCACCCTCCTCCGACAGTTGCCTGTACGTGGCAATGTTGGCTAAGGCGTTGTCTGTGGTGAGGCCCAGACAACGCCCCTCCAACCCCCACATCACCACTGTGTCCTCCACGACCTACGCGATCTGTGCTGCGCCATGCCGACCCGGCAGCTCGCGAAACTCGAGCACTGCCTCGCGTAGCTGAAACGACTCGTCGATCCAGTGACCTGGCACAACTAACCAAGCTCCAACCCTTCCATCTACTCGTCTTCATCTCCTCCCTCGTCCCCAGCACTGCCATGCGTCTCAGGTGTCCACCTCGGCTCACTATCACCACCGCTCCACTCCTCGTTCTCCTCTTCCTCCTCTCCCTCCCCTTCTTCCTCCTCCCCCTCATCCTCGTTTGCCACACTGTCAGTCTGAGTGGTGGTGCGCGCCTGCCCAGAAGTATGGGGTCAAGAACGCCATTAACGGAAGGACCGATGGGTATGGACAGAAGCCCACCGATGAAACAAGCACCCACTCCTCCAGGGCCGTCATCTACTCGACCCTGCATAGGACGTGGTGCAGACGATGGAGCACCGGCCTGACTTCCACCGCGACCACCCTGCACTAACTTGTTGGTGGGAGGACATTTCCACGACCGCCGAAGCAACCCTAAACCCTTGATAGAACAGTACCGCGGCAGCGAGGTGTGGGGAGGGGAGTGACGTGACCCTTTGATCCTAAACCTAACGGTGGAAACCCCTTCAACGGCGGAAACCCTAATGGAATCCCGCTACTACAACGTACGAGTTTGGTTTAGGTGCTACATTCTATTGCTAAGCATGGAAATCACCCAAAAGCCTAAACGCCATAGTTGAACAAATTTAGGCACTAGGCTAGTTCTAACTGGTGTGGGTGTGGTATGTGGTAGTGGGCTGGGCGGGCTGGTGGGAACGACATGGTGGCTACGCTCTACAAAATGAGCCACAATAGAATGGGCCGCGATCCTAAATTAGGTCGCGGCCTTTTCGTCGACGAACACCTGAGGTGTTCGTCGATGTACGGGTCGAACACGAACATGTTCGTGTTCGACGCGGCTCGGCACATTGCGGTCGGCGAACACCGAACATGTTCGCGCAAACACTAACATGTTCGGGCCGAACATTTTTTGACAAAAAAAAAAATCCCGTTCGGCAATATGCTCATCCCTACATGCAAGTACAAGGAATATTAACAAGAGTACAGGGGAATTCGAATCGACCTAGCTAGCCATGTACTCTAAGGGTTACATTCCCTTATTACAACGAAATCCAACCGTGCGACTCTGGGTGGTTACGAAACTGTTCGGACAGAATCCTTGCCACTGCTGCTGCCTGATGCTGTCTCCCCGACGGTCCAGATGCTTTCGTAACTGTGCGACCTTTCATATTGCTTCCGCCCTTTCGACTTCAACCTTGGTAGTACGTGCTTCGCTTGCTGCGGTGAGGAGTGCACAGTGATGTTTCAATAATCACTATTCGTAACACCCCCCTTCACTCCTGGTCGTAGCAGGTCTTGACCTGCTTGACTACTCCGGTGAGTTCAGAGCAGTGTTGGTACTGCTGACGCATGAGTTTCTTCGTGAGGAATTCTGCTGCCATGTCACCCGTCAGGCAGTAGGTTAGGTTAACCTTGCCCTTGTCAACTTCGTCCTTGACGATGAAGTACCGCAACGCGATGTGCTTGGTGCGGTTGACGAAACTGTCAGAGGTCCACTGGTGATCCCCGATTGATCCTAGGGAAGGGTTACAGGCACGTTGGCCTGGGGGGTTATGGGCGCACTGACCCGCTACTAAAACAAGCCCTTTTATCCCAATGGTCTAGTGGTTGGGATTCTGACATGGTATCAGAGCGAAGGTCTCGGGTTCGAATCCCGGTGTATGCACTTCGGGCATCCCAGTGCGGGGGGGTGTCAGAGGTCCACTGGTGATCCCTGATTGATCCTAGGGAAGGGTTACAGGCACGTTGGCTTGGGGGGTTATGGGCGCAATGACCCGCTACTAAAACAAGCCCTTTTATCCCAATGGTCTAGTGGTTGGGATTCTAACAGAAACCAGATTTGTTCGCGATTCTGATCGCGCTCTGATTGTCGCAGTGCAGGCGGAAGTTTGCCGAGGCCGGAATTTTCGCCTCCTGCAGCAGTTCTTGAAGGTAAAGGCCGTAGCGAACAGCTGCTGTTGCTGCGATGAATTCCGCTTCTGCTGATGACAAGGCAACCAGAACCTGCTTCTGTGAATTCCAGGAGATGGGGCCACTGGGCTCGAGGCGAAAGAGGAATCCTGTCCTAGACCGTCGATCGTCGGGATCGGCGGCATGATCAGCGTCCACGCAGCCGATGAGATTGAAGGATGCGGTTGGGATGGTGGAGTAGCAGAGCCCGACATTGGGCGTGGAGATGAGAATTGGAGTGCTCGCTGAAGATATGAGAGATTCTTGTCAGAACATATAGCTTATACATTTGTGTAGGCTGTAGTGGGGTAGCCCATATGGGGTACAACCCAATAAGGGTTAGTACTTGTACCCAACTCTTTCATAGTTGAATCATTCTCGTTTCAGATTTCTCATGGTATCGAGCAGGTTCCCTCGTGGGAACTGTTCTTAAGGCCCTACTACTGCTTCCGCTGCTACTCGATCTGTCGCACGCCCCGCGGCGTGCGACCGGCGCGCGGCGATTTTCTTTCTGGCGCGCGCCCCGAGGCGCGCGGCCCCGCTACCCCGTCGCGCCGCCCTAGCGGTCGCGTCGCGCCGCCCTCGCGCCTCCGATCCGCCGCCCTAGTGGCCCCGTCACCTACCCCTGAGGCCTCAGCGCCGCCCTTCCTGGCCCCGGCGCCACCTCGGCTGGCCCCGTCGCCTACCCCGGCGACCCCGACGCCGACCTTCCCGACCCGGCCCCGCCTCTGCTGGCCCCGTCGCCTGCCCCTGCGGCCCCGGCTCCGCCCTTCCCGGCCCCGGCGCCAACTCGGCTGGCCCCGTCGCCTACCCCGGCGACCCCGACACCGCTCTTCCCGACCCGGCCCCGCCTCTGCTGGCCCCGTCGCCTACCCCTGCGGCCCCGGCGCTGCCCTTCCCGGCCCCGGCGCCACCTCTGCCGGCCCCGACACCGCCCTTCCCGGCCCCGGCGCCGCCTCTGCTGGCCCGGTCGCCTACCCTGCGGCCCCGGGGCCGCCTCTGCTGGCCCCGTCGCCGCTCCACCCGGCCCCGCCGCCGTCCCCAAGCGGCCCCGCTGTCACCACCGAGCCGCCGGCGCCGCCGAGCTAGTGCCGAGCCACCCGAGCCGCCCGAGCCGCCCGAGCCGCAGCGCCACCTCAGCCGCCCGAGCCGCCGGGTCGCCGAGCCGCCGAGCTGCAGTTGCTGCTGAGCAGCCGTACCGCCGAGCCGCCGAGTCGCCCGAGTCGCCCGAGCCGCCGAGCCGCCCGAGTCGCCCGAGCCGCCGAGCCGCAGTTGCTGCAGTGCCGCCATGCCCCCGAGTCGCCGAGTCGTCGAGCCTGCTCTTCCCACCACTGGTGAGCCCCTGCCTTACTAGCGCGCTGCCTGCCGCTTTCTTGGCTGCCTGCTTTACTGCTGCTACTCCTGCTCCTGCTTCTACTGGCGGAGCGAGATGCAGCCCCAGCGACGTCAGCGTGAGTCCCTCACGCCCCAGCAGCTGCGTGAGTGGTACGCTGGTTGGGGTTGTAGGGGTGGCGCCGCTACTACTCCTACTACTACTGGCGGCGGCCAGATGCAGCTCCAGCGACGCCCACGCGCGTCTCTCACGCCCCAGCAGCTTCGTAAGTGGTACGCTCAGAGTAGAGGGTCTCTCAGTTCTGTTCGCTGCTCTTACGTGATTCGCACTGGTGCTCGGACTGGTCAGCCTTGTGGGACGCCTAGTCACACACCGTCCCGCTGCTTCGCCCGTCTGAGCGACGCCTGACGTACCGATTTTGGCGACGAGGCTGAGCTCCCCGACTGGGTGGAGTTGCTTAGGCAGAGGGTAGATATATTTGCTCTTGACTATGATGCTATTCTCACTGCCATGTATGCATTGCCTACTAGTGCTGACCGTGCCGGTCACTTGTGCGTATCGCCTGACCCGGATATTGAGCCTGCTGCTCTAGCTGCTGGTGCGGCTGCTGCTCTGGGTGCTAGTGTGTCTCCTGCTCCAGGTACAGGTGCGGCTGCTGCTCTAGGTGCTAGTGAGTCTGCTTCCTCAGGTGAGGGTGAGTCTGCTCTCTCAGGTACCGCGTCGGCTCCGGCCTCTCACACCTTCACCCTTGACTCGGGGGCTTCCCGCTCCTTCTTTCGAGACCGCACCACACTCACGCCGCTTGGTCGGCCAGTTGCAGTCTCTCTGGCAGACCCCTCTGGGGGCCCTGTCCTTGCTCACTTCTCCACTATCCTCCCGTGTCCGGCGGCCCCCTCTGGCACCCTGTCTGGTCTTTACCTCCCCTCGTTCTCTACGAACTTGGTGAGTGGTGCTGTCCTGCAGGATGCGGGGGTTCACCAGTTCACTCCTGCGAGTCAGCGGGTGACAGGCCGACACCTGGCCACGTTTACTCGTCGGCCGGGGTCGAGCCTGTACACACTGACCACTGAGTCTCCTCCAGTTGCTGCGTCTGGCAGGGTAGCTGCGTCGGGTCAGGTGTTTGCTGCAGCGTCCAGGTCTGGTCCTGAGTCTGCCCCCTGTTCGTGTCGTCTCCTGTCTCACGAGACTCTCGTGTGGCACCACCGCCTTGGTCACCCCTCTCTGCTTCGGCTCAGAGGCATGGCCTCTCGTCTTCTTGTTTCTGGTCTCCCCCGGTCCCTCCCTCCCCTTCCTCAGGGCCGTGGCCCTACCTGTGTCCCCTGTGTCGAGGGGCGCCAGCGTGTTGCCCCTCACTCCTCCCAGTTTCCTCCGACAGAGGCCCCGTTGCAGACGCTTCACATAGACGTGTGGGGCCCAGCCCGCGTCCGTGGATAGGGTCACGGGCGCTACTTCCTGCTCGTTGTTGACGACTACTCACGTTACACCGCAGTCTTCCCCTTGCGCAGCAAGGGTCATGTCACTGAGGTGCTGATCGACTGGATCTGCGCAGCTCGTCTCCAGCTCAGGCAGAGCTTTGGCTCGGACTTTCCTGTTCTGCGTCTGCACTCGGACAGAGGCGGAGAGTTTTCCTCTGGCCTTCTGAGAGCCTACTGACACGCACGGGGCATCCGTCAGACCTTCACGCTTCCGGACTCTCCGCAGCAAAATGGGATTGCTGAGCGCCGCATTGGCATGGTCATGGACGTCGCTCGTACGTCTATGATGCATGCAGCTGCCCCCCATTTTCTGTGGCCGTTTGCGGTCAGGTACGCGGCGCATCAGATCAACCTTCACCCCAGGGTCTCCAGGCCGGAGACCTTCCCAGCCTTGCTGTGGACGGGGAAGGTTGGCGATGCGTCGGCGTTCTGGGTCATGGGATCTCGGGCGTTTATCCGCGACTTGTCTGCAGACAAGCTGTCCCCTCGTGCTGCTCCTTGCGTCTTCCTGGGGTTCCCCCCCGACGCGCCTGGGTGGCAGTTCTACCACCCCACCTCTCGCCGTGTTCTGTCCTCCCAGGACGTCACGTTTGACGAGTCGGTCCCCTACTACCGCCTCTTCCCCTACCGCACTCCGTCCCTCCCCCCGCCCCCGCTCTTCCTTGTACCAGGTCCCCCCCAGGTAGACCCCCTCCCCCCTCAGGGTCCTGCCCCTTCAGGTGTGTCCCAAGTAGACGCAGTCAAGCTTGTCGAGGTCACTGGTGACTCTGGTGCTGCTGAGGGTGCTGAGCCTGGGGGTGCTGAGCCTGGGGGTGCTGAGCCTGGGGGTGCTGGGCCTCGGGGTGCTGAGCCTGGAGGTGCTCCGCCTGTAGGTTCTCCGGGTGCTTCGTCTCGCCGGGAGCCACTCTCTCCACAGGAGCTGCGCGAGTGGTTTGCCCGGCGCTGGAGCCGTGCTGCTGGTGCTGGAGGTTCTTCGGCTACTGGGGGTGCTGAGCCTAGGGGTGCTGAGCCTGAGGGTGCTGAGCCTGGGGGTGCTACGCCTGGGGGTGCTGAGCCCGGGGGTGCTGAGCCTGGGGGTGCTGAGCCTGGGGGTACTGAGCCTGGGGGTGCTACGCCTGGGGGTGCTTTGCCTGGGGGTGCTGGGCCTGGGGGTGCTGAGCCTGGAGGTGCTCCGCCTGGAGGTTTTCCGGGTGCTTCATCTCGCCGGGAGCCACTCTCTCCACAGGAGCTTTGCGAGTGGTTTGCCCGGCGTTGGAGCCGTGCTTCTGGTGCTGGAGGTTCGTCGGCTACTGAGGGTGCTGCTGTCGTGGGTCCCGGAGGTGCTCGTCCTGGGAGTACTGGAGCTGCTAGGCCTGCAGGTTCGACTGGAGCTGGTGCTGCTGAGGGTGTTGGCGCTGAGACTACCACTGGCGGTCCTGCTGGGGCTGCTCCTGGTGCTGCTGGAGGTTCTGGAGCTGCTGGGGGTGCTGCTGGAGCGGGTGCTCCTGCTGGAGGTACTGGTGCTGTCCCTGCTGTTTCTGGCGTCGCCACGCGGCCTCGACCGTACTTCGTTCCACTCCTGCAGCAGGTTCTTGGTCTTCCACCCTCTACTGGTCCTCCTCCTCCCTTAGAGTGTCCACAGCCTGTCCCGTCACAGTTACAGTTGCAGCCTACCTCCCCTTTGCCTGCTCCTTCTCCCTACACTGGTCCTACTGGAGGTCTTGCTGAGCGTCGTGAGCCTGCGTCTCGCCCTATGTCGCCTGTCCGTGCTGCTCGCGCTAGTGGTCGTGGTTCGCGTCCGCGTCCTCCTCCTGTCCCTGGCACGCACAGGATGTCTCTGCGTCCGTCCACTGCTCCTCTGCGTGCCCCTTTGCCTTCTCTTCCTGAGTCATCTCTTCCTGCTCTTGCCAACCCAGAGTCGGACTCTCTTCGTGCTACCAGTCCTACTGTCACGCGTCTCCTGGCTACTGTCGTCACTGACCCTTCTTTCGAGTCCACTGCTGCGTCTGCCCTAATTGCTGAGCTCGTTGACTTTGCTGCTCGCTGTCGCCTAGACTACGCTGCTAGTCTTGTCGCTGAGTCTGAGTCTGGCTGTCCTCCGTCCGTCGGGGGTGAGTGTGCCCTTGGCACGGACGTCCTTGAGGACAGGCAGGAGGAGTTCCAGTGTCTGGCAGCTGCTTCACCTCATCTCGTGTCCGTACTGCTTACCCCTGAGGGAGACCCGGATGCACTTGACATCCCGACTCCGCGCTCTTACGCGGAGGCGATAGAGGGTCCCTAATCCTCTCAGTGGCAGGCAGCTATGGATGCAGAGATGGCTTCCTGGAAGTCCACAGGCACCTACGTTGACGCTGTCCCCCCTCCTGGGGCGAACATTGTCAGTGGCATGTGGATTTTCAGGGTGAAGCGGCCGACGGGTTCTCCGCCTGTCTTCAAGGCGCGTTACGTGGCTCGTGGCTTCAGTCAGCGGCAGGGAGTTGACTACTTTCAGACCTTCTCCCCCACCCCGAAGATGACCACTCTTCGGGTACTGCTGCACGTTGCTGCTCACCGTGACTACGAGCTGCACTCTCTCGACTTCAGCACTGCTTTCTTGCAGGGCAGCCTGCACGAGGAGATCTGGCTGCGTCGCCCACCTGGCTTCACTGGGTGTTTCCCTCCTGGTACCCAGTGGAGTCTCCCGCGTCCAGTCTACGGTCTCCACCAGGCGCCACGTGAGTGGCACGACACACTGAGGACTACGCTTGCGGCTCTTGGGTTTGCTCCTTCTACTGCCGACCCGTCGCTGTTTCTGCGCACCGACACCTCTCTGTCGCCGTTCTACATCCTCGTGTACGTCGACGACTTGGTCTTTGCCACAACTTACACTGCTGGACTCGCCTACGTGAAGTCTGAGCTACAGAAGAGACACACGTGCACTGACCTGGGTGAACTGCGCAGCTACCTTGGCTTGCAGATCACCCGGGACAGAGCACGGCGCACCATTACCCTGACTTAGTCACACATGGTGCAGCAGGTCCTTCAGCGCTTCGGCTTCACGTACTCCTCGCCTCAGGCCACTCCTCTGCCTACTCGCCACTCACTCTCAGCTCTGCCTTCGGATGAGTCCGTAGAGTCGAGTGGCCCGTATCCAGAGCTTGTTGGCTGCCTCATGTACCTGATGACCTGCACACGACCTGACCTTGCATACCCTCTTAGCATTCTCGCACGCTATGTTGCTCCTGGGAGACACCGACCAGAGCACATGGCTGCAGCGAAGAGGGTGTTGCGCTACTTGTGCAGTACGTCGGGCATGGGGCTAGTGCTTGGAGGGCGGATTCCAGTGGTCCTCACTGGGCACGCAGACGCTTCTTGGGCTGACGACCAGGCTACGCAGCGGACGTCCCAGGGTAACACCTTCAGCCTTGGTTCCGGCTCTGTTTCGTGGCGGGCTACTCGCTCGCCTTCTGTTCTCGGCTCCAGTTGTGAGGCTGAGACCTACGCTGGGGCCATGGCTGCACAGGAGCTTCGCTGGCTCACCTACCTGCTGACCGACCTTGGAGAGCCGCCTCGTTCTCCTCTAGTCCTGTACGTAGACAACAAGGCCATACTGGCCTTGTGTCGAGAGCAGAGACTGGAGCACAGAACAAAGCACATTGCTCTCCGCTACTTCCTTGCTCGTGAGCTACAGCAGCGTGGTCAGTTGCGGCTTGCGTACGTGGCCTCTGAGGCCAACACTGCTGAT
The DNA here is from genome assembly GCA_948144175.1 of Closterium sp. NIES-65. Classification (NCBI taxonomy): domain Eukaryota; kingdom Viridiplantae; phylum Streptophyta; class Zygnematophyceae; order Desmidiales; family Closteriaceae; genus Closterium; species Closterium sp. NIES-65. The sequence goes on from CANXME010002221.1 coordinate 305,886, forward strand.
GTTTTCACCAAGGCAATTCCGCCTTGTGATCATCAGCGCTTCTGCACTCAGCTTGGTCTTGTCCCTGTCTTGCCTCACTTGCTCACCCCTTGACCTTGTTTGTACTGTTACATATATATATACCTGCTCTTTCTTGTCTAGCCTTATATATATATATATATATCTATATATATATATATATATATATATATATGTAATCCTGCATGTGAACTGGCCTTATGGCCTTGAACTTGTGCTCGGAATGTGTGGTGACTTTGTGATCCACCCTGGGCTTTCTTTGCTTTGCTTTGCTTGACTGGTCTTGTGACCCCTTGTTCTCCCCCACTTTGCCTATGGGGGTGTGTCAGAACAAATAGCTTATACATTTGTGTAGGCTATAGTGGGGTAGCCCATATGGGGTACAACCCAATTAGGGATAGTACTTATACCCAACTCTTTCATAGTTGAATCATTCTCTTTTCAGTTTTCTCAATTCTCAGCCGTTGGTTTGCGTGAGTATTGAGCCAACTGACTTGCGATGTACGAGAGATCTGGCCTGCAGGTGATAGAGGCGAAAAGCAGGCAACCCAGTTGCTGCTGGTAAGTCTGAAGCCCAACTGAGGATAGGGCTTTGTTGTCAGGCTTGTGGTGGGGTCATGGGGTGCGGTAAGGGGTGGAGAGTGGTGCAGGTGCAATGTTGAACCGCTTGCCGAGTTCCTCTGCGTACTTGGCTGCTGAGAGATGAATGGCTTCCGGCGAGTAGGTGATATTGAGGCCAAGGAACTGCTTCACGTCGTGGTTGCAGGTGATATCAACGCGCCCCGCGAGGTTTTTGTCGAACTGCTCGAGTAACTCAGGGCTTGGCCCTGTGTAAAGGAGGTCGTCGACGCAGACCATGAGCAGGATGTATTAGCCGCGGAAATCGCGGCGGTACATCCCGGGATCGTGAGGCAACTGCTTGAACCCAATTTTGAGCAGAATGTTGTGCAGGTACTTCTGCTAGAGCCTTGGTGCTTGTTTGATCCCGTAAAGGGATTTCCTCTGCTGAAAGACTCGCGAATCCCCTTCGCCGTATGTGTGCGGCTGCTCCACGTAGATCACAGCATCCACTCCACGTACAGGAACTCATTCTTCACGTCGATTATCGGAGTGGCAGGTGTCGTGCGGCAGCGATGGCAAGGAGAATTTTGACGGGGGTGTGATGGCTCACCGGCGCAAACGTTTGATCAAAGTCAATTCGGTGCCTCTGGTCGTAGCCGTGCACTACCCAGCGTGCCTTAAATCGTTCGATCCTTCCGTCAGATGCGGTTTTCACACGGAAGACCCACTTGCCGGAGAGGATCCTTCTTCCGTTCACTACTGCACGGTCGACGAGCACCCAGGTGTCGCGTGACTCGAGTGCCCTGATCTCCGCGTCCATCGCCTCGCGCCACTCTTTGCTGTGAGGTCCCGCGAGTACTTGTCGTGGGTTTTTAGGCTCGATGATGCGTGGCGCCGTTGAAGTGGCAGCGTGACGCCCGAGCAGTTGCATTCCGGTGACGCTGCTGTCGTGGCGATGCTGCGGGATGACCTCCTGCACGTCGTCGTCGTCGCTTTCTGGCTCTTGTGGGGCTGATGGTGCTGCGCCTCCGCCGCTTCCGCTTCCTCCTATTGCGCCTCCTGCTGCGCCCGCTCCTCCTTCTGCTGAGTCATCATCGTCGTCGTCGTGACGATCGCCTCTTGTGAACTCCCCTCGGGGGTCTTGCTCCAGGATAGCCGCGGCCGCTTCGTCTTCTGGCGTGGCGTAGCTATGCCCGTCATTGGTGTAAGCACGGTTCGCATTCGTTTGCTCATCTTCGCGAAGCTGTTGGAGGAAGAGGCGCTCGTAGAAGATTACGTCGCGCGCGTTCTTAACTTAATGGCTCAGGAGGTCCAGAATGATTCACGCCTTGTATTCATGGCTGATGCCAAGGTGGATCCCCCAGCGCGCGCGACTCTTGAACTTGCCGATGGTTGATGTTGGTGAGCGATACTGAACCATGCACCCCCACACGTGAAGCATGGAGGTGTCGCCCTTGGTCCCCGTCCACTTTACGTGCAGGGAGAGATTGCCGGTAATTGTGGTAGTTGATAGCAGTTTGTGCACCCGAACGGCGTGGTGCATCGCGTAGGTCCAGTAGATCAGCGAAAGCTTCGACTGCATCATCAGCGCGCGCACTTTTGTCATGAGTGTGCGGTTGGTGCGCTCGGCTACTCCCTGCTGTTGGTGCGCATAGGGGAGAGAGATTTGGTGCTCGATTCCCTTTTGCGCAAGGTAGTCCTGCACCTTTTTGCTCCTGAACTCCGCCGTGCCATCAGACTACCAAATCTTCAACTTCTACCCAGATTGCCGCTGCGCGTGCGCTAGCCACTGACGGAACGCTTCATATGCTCTGCTGCGTGCTTCCACGTTTACGATCCATACATATCATGTTCCGGCGTCGATGAAGGTGAGCGTGTATAACTCGTCGTCGATGCCACAGTGTCCTACGTTGAGGAAGTCGCTGTAGACTTTCTCCAGTTTGGCGTAGCGATTGGTGCCTGGGACGAGCAGGGGAAAGGGTCGGTGGCTTAGCGCGGCTTCGGGGCAGACGGTGCGATTGCGCGGGTGTGTTTCGCCTTGTACTTCGGTGCCGCCAGGGCGCAGAAGTGCATGTGAGAATAAGCAGTAGGAGAGGTAGGCGCCATAGCTAGGAAAGCCCTAGCTAGGCAAGAAACAGTTTAGGCAAAAGAGGAGTTCACTAGCAAGAATGAGGATACAAATAGCAAACCCGAGATGGGTTGTACTCGCTATAGAGCACCCCACTACAGGTTAGAGAATAACATTCTGACAGTGCACCAGGCGCGAATACGCCAGCTTTGATGCAGTTCTTCAGAGTTACGCGTGAGGGGTGACCTAGGCGCTGGTGCCAGATGGCGTCGTCAGCGCGGAATCCGGAGGTGCACATGTAGCGCGCGAGTGCTTCCGCGGGATCCTCCTTAGGTGCTTGAGCAGGTGCCGCCGCAACTTCCTCATCTTCTTCGCCTTCTTCGTTCGAAGTCGTCAGCATCAGGGCGAGAAATTCCCTGTCACGAATGATGGAGTAGGGGATGTTGGTCCCAGGGATCGTGCCGAGGACGAATGCCGGTTCGCGCGGCTCGGGGTCAGGTCCGTAGACAGTGCGACGCGGGGTGGATGGCTCGTTGCCCCAATCAATGGTGTCCCAGGGGTCGCGCTCCGGTTGCATATCAGGTGGAGGTAAGGCAGGTGGAGAGCGGCGCGGTGGGCGACCGAGAGGGACAATCGCGGGTTCTGCTGCTTCTTCAGCTTCCTCTTACCCCCTTTGTTCCTCGCGAGAGGCTCCCCAGCCTTCGCCTGAAGTGCCCCAACCGCCTGTCTCGCCGCCAGATGCGGCGCCCCATCCACCAATGTTGCCGCCAGTTGCGGCGCCCCACTCGCCATTGTCGCTTGTTCCCCATCCTCCGGTGCTCCCCCACCCCCCTTCATTGGGGGCCCTCTCCTCCTCATTCTCCCAGGCGAGCGTTCCGCGTGCCTTGGCGAGACTTTTCTGTCGAAGCTCCTCAGCTTCGCGTCGCGCCAACGCCTCTTCTTGTGCCACCGAGAGCTTCTTCTTCGAGTCGCGCCGGTGAGAGTATATTTCAGCCACCTTTTCCTTGGTGTAGGGTCGCGGTATGCCATGCGAGTCGAAGGTACCAACGCCAACACAGGGAAGCATCCCTTGGAGGTGTTGGGATGCGGGTCCGGGGAGTGGGTGTTCCGGCGTGCCGAAGATGACGCGGGTTGCGGTTTCCAGCTCCAGGTTGGACAATCCTTCCTCAGGCGGTGCGTCACATTCTGCTTCGATGATGGCGGCAAGGCCGCGGCCGGGAATCGCGCTCGACGAAGATGTGGGCGTGTGGCAATCCCTGCAGACACTGTGGTCGTGTAGCACTAGCTCGCGCGGGTGTGGGTGATGCGGCACCCATGGGCGCCCATCAGGGTGCTTCCAATCCCGGCGATGAATGCGCTCGAAGCGCAGGGGGACAAGGTCAATCAGCTCCTGCGAATCGCCGCTGCAGTCGGGAATATCGAAGTCGAGAACGTACACTCTGTTCTTGGCGTGTGCTCGTCCGATCTGCTTGCGCATTTTATTCGGCATCTTGAAGTGGAGGAGGATGTCGCACGTCTCGGGGTCGGTGCTAAGGACAACACTGCAATCCATGAGTTGCGCCGCCGAGAGCAGGTTGAAGCGCAGGTTCTGCACAATCAACATGTCATTCAGGGTGATGTGCGTTCTGCTCCCATGTTCCTTGAGCACGACGATGCCTTGCACGCTTGCGCGCAGCCGCGTGTTGTTCGCCACGGTGACGTAGGTGACGGCGGGGATGGCGACGTCGTTGGATATGTAATTCTCAGAGCCCACCATGTGCTGCCCACAGCAGCTATCTAGGTACCACGTGTTGTAGCGCCTGTTGTCGTTACGCGCGAGCAGCGCCTGTCGCGGGGTAACGATGTGTGGTGTGTTAAATTTGAGAAATTGTTCGCGCGGGATCCTGTCGATCGGTGCCGGCCGCATATCAGGTATGTGCGAGGGGCTTTTAAGCAGCGGAACTGGAAGATTCTAGTCTTGTTTGTCGTCGTCGCTGAAGTCGTGACGCGTGCTGAACGGGTTGTTGTTCAAGAACGATCCGATTGGGTGAGGCGCCGGCTCAGGTGAAGGTGAGCGCGCGCACGGGCAATGTGATCCGCTTGTCATTATCATGTTTCCCATGACGTTGCGGATGGGGGCAGTCTGTGACGGCTGCTGTTGCTGCTGATGCTGAACTCTTGGGTTCAGGTTGCGCGATGGGGGTTGATACCCCTGGGTGGGACGCGTGTCGTTCCGTGCGTCTTGTCGGCCGGACCAGTTGCTCGGACTGGTCTGGCGGGGGCGAGATCGGGACTTGCATCGATCTACCAAGTGCCCGAAGTTTCTGCAAATCTTGCAGTAAAGGCGCCGCGGCCGTCGCTCCTCTGTGTTGGCGGCGTAGAAGGCGAGGTGTTCCCTGTCTCATCGCGGCACTGGTCGCTGCTGGTCCATATCCCTTTGTTCGACGAGAAGGGCGGCGCAAAGGGCGGCCTCCGAGATGACCCCCTGCTATCGGAGAAGCACCTTGCAGGGCCGCCACTCCGGGCCGAGCCCTTGGAGCACAATGTTTACGAATATCTTCTCATAGATTGTGCTCCCCAGTTTCGCGATTTGATCGCGTAAGCTCCGACAACGATTCAATTGGCTGTTGGCCTTCTCTCGTGGTGCCATTTTGGTCTCCAGTAGTTGCTGGAGCAGGCGGGTCGACGACACCGAGCCCTTTGGTTGATACATACGGTTCAGGTGGCGCCAAGCGTTGAGGGCTGGAGCAGGCGAAGTTGTGTATGAGCGAATGCTCAGTCGCTCCTTCGGCGACATATTTCGCAGAAGAACCCAGTACGCCATCAGGGACTCGTTGTAGTACTTAGTTCTTGTGTTGTCAATGTCCTCTGCAGGTCCCGAGTAGCTCCCGTCAAAGTAGTGAAAAATCTGTGCGTTTTGTAGCAGCAGCTCCAGCTCGAAGCTCCATGTGAGAGGACGTCCCCGTTAAATATTTGTCATTATTATATTTTCCTTTTATCTTATTCTAATTTTTCTACTCTTTATTTTGGTCTTTATTTCATCTCAATCGGCCTACTATTCTATTTTCTAGAGCCTTCTATTTATTTCACTTATTTCCTATGTTAAGATACTAGCACAAGTGGTAGTTAGGTGAAGGGCCTAGGCTAAGTAGCCTAGGCCAAGAGGAGTCGAGAGAGTTTGTGCCAAGGGAGAAAGTCGAGAATGGGGAATGGTCTTCACTATAGCAAGAGGGTACATATAGCAAACAAGTGAAGAAAGAGGTGCACCACATATAAAGTTAATATCTACACTGCAGCTAGAACTACATGCAGGTATAAGAATATAAGTCTGACATCCTACTTTTCCCACCGACATATCTATTATACGGCACCAACAGCGCCGACAGTGGTGTATACGGTGTAATCTGGGCGTAATCCCAAGTGCCAATAGCCTTGCGTGCTTGTTCGCACTTGTGACTGTAGTATCGGGAAGGGCGTGTTTCCGAAGGTTCGTTTAATCTCGGTTATCCTTGTATTTTCCGAGCATTAAACGCCTTGTATTCAGTTTTAGTGACAAGTTTCAATTGAGAATTCGATCCTGTGACACTTGGTAATCAGAGCCGTTCTCACTCGACAACTCTCGGCTAAGCAGCGGTCGCGGAAAATAATGCCTTGAAAAACCGCCGGGGGCGACCAATTTGACGCCGATTTTTGGTAAGCCCCAGTTTCGTGCTTTTCGAATTAACCCCCTCGCGTGGTTTCTGAACAAGATGGGTTCGCAGGCGACCAACGACGTTACGCAGCAGCTCTTCGTGCAAATCGCCAAGATGGAAGCGGAGATGCGAGCGATTACCGAACGATCGCGATTGGAGAACGAGCTGTCAGAACATATATGTAGCTTATGCTGTTGTGTAGGCTACAGTGGGGTATACCATAGGGGGTACAACCCAATCAAGGTTTTGCCATTTGTACTCACTTCACTCATAGTTCATTCATTCTCGCTCTATTCTCCACATGGTATCGAGCAGGTTCCCCCGTGGGAACTGTGCTTAGGGCCCACCACTTTTTTTTTTTTTTTTTTTCTGCCCGGAGCGCGCTCCGGGCCCTCGCTCTCACTCTTTCGGCCTGCCCTGCAAGCCCCTAGCCGCCCGCGCGCCGCCTGTCCCGGCCCCTAGCCGCCCGCGCGCCGCCCGTTCAGGCCCCTAGCCGCCCGCGCGCCGCCCGTCCCGGCCCTTAGCCGCCCGCGCGCCGACCGTCCCGGCCCCTAGCCGCTCGCGCGCCGCCCGTTCAGGCCCCTAGCCGCCCGTGCGCCGCCCGTCCCTGCTGCACGCCGCCGTCCTGGCCCCCCACGCCGCCCGTTAGCCGCCGTGCAGCCTGAGCCGCCCGAGCCGTCTGCGCAGCTGAGGAGCCGAGCCGCCCGAGCCGCCTGTGCCGCTGACTGCCCGAGCTGCCCGAGCCGCCTGAGCCGCCCGAGCCGCCCGAGCCGCCTCCCCCCCCCCCCCCCCCCCCCCCCCCCCCTTTTCCCGTCGCCTGTCGAGGCGACCTGAGAGGCCAGCTGAGGGGTGGCAGGTGTGTGGTCTCCCCTACTTCTCCTCCTCCTTCGTCTCGAGCCGCCCTGCAGCCGAGCCGCCTCGCCGCCGAGCCGCTTTACACCCGAGCCAACCAGCAGCCGAGCCGCCCTGCAGCCGAGCCGCTCCACACCCGAGCCTCCCAGCAGCCGAGCCGCCCTACAGCCGCGCCGCCGGGTCGCCGAGCTGCCGAGCTGCAGTTGCTGCCGAGCCGCCCTGCCGCCGAGCCGCCCGAGTCGCCCGTGCCGCAGAGCCGCCGTGCTGCCGAGCCTCTGAGTCGCCGAGCCTACTCTACCCACCACTGGTGAGCCCCTGCCCTGCTAGCACGCTGCGCGTCGCCTGCTTGCCTGCCTGCCTCCCTTTTTGGCTTGCCTGGCTGCCTGCCTTACTGCTGCTACTCCTGCTCCTGCCTCTACTGGTGGAGCCAGATGCGGCCCCATCGACGTCTGCGTGAGTCCCTCACGCCCCAGCAGCTGCGTGAGTGGTAAGCTGGTTGGGGCTGTAGGGGTGGTGGCGCTACTACTGCTACCACTCCTGCTGCTTCTACTACTGGTGGCGGCCAGATGCAGCTCCCGCGACCCCCCCGCGCGTCTCTCACGCCTCAGCAGCTTCGTGAGTGGTACGCTCAGAGTGGAGGGTCTCTCAGTTCTGTTCGCTGCTCTTACGTGATTCTCACTGGTGCTCGGACTGGTCAACCTTGTAGGACACCTAGTCATACACAGTCCCGCTGCTTCGCCCGTCTGAGCGACGCCTGGCGTACCGTGTTTGGCGACGAGGCTGAGCTCCCCGACTGGGTGGAGTTGCTTAGGCAGAGGGTAGATATATTTGCTCTTGACTATGATGCTATTCTCACTGCCATGTATGCATTGCCTACTAGTGCTGACCGTGCCGGTCACCTGTGCGTACCGCCTGACCCGGGTATAGGACCTGCTGCTCTAGCTACTGGTGAGGCTGCTGCTGCTCTGGGTGCTAGTGAGTCTCCTGCTCCAGGTACAGGTGCGGCTGCTGCTCTAGGTGCTAGTGAGTCTGCTTCCTCAGGTGCGGGTGAGGCTGCGCTCTCAGGTACCACGTTGGCTTCGGCCTCCCTCACCTTTACACTTGACTCTGGGGCTTCTCGCTCCTTCTTTCGGGACCGCACCACACTCACGCCGCTTGGTCGGCCTGTTGCAGTCTCCCTGGCTGACCCCTCTGGGGGTCCTGTCCTCGCTCACTTTTCCACTGTCCTCCCGTGTCCGGCTGCCCCCTCGGGCACCCTGTCTGGCCTGTACCTCCCCTCGTTCTCGACGAACTTGGTGAGTGGTGCAGACCTGCAGGATGCGGGGGTTCACCAGTTCACTCCTGCGAGTCAGCGGGTGACCCACTGCACGGACGCACGCACAGGCCGGCACCTGGCCACGTTCTCGCGTCGGCCGGGGTCGAGCCTCTACACCCTTACCACTGAGTCTCCTCCTGTCCCTGCGTCCGGTCAGGTAGCAGCGTCAGGTCAGGTGTTTGCTGCTGCGTCCAGGTCTGGTCCTGAGTCTGCCCCCTGCTCGTGTCGCCTCTTGTCTCACGAGACTCTCCTGTGGCACCACCGTCTTGGCCACCCCTCCTTGCCCCGTCTTCGGGGCATGGCTTCCCGTGTCCTTGTCTCTGGTCTTCCCCAGTCTCTCCCTCCCCTTCCTTCGGGACCAGGACCTTCCTGTGTCCCCTGTGTCGAGGGGCGCCTCAGGGCTGCTCCTCACTCCTCCCAGTTTCCCCCGACAGAGGCTCCTCTGCAGACACTTCACATGGACGTGTGGGGCCCGGCCCCCGTCCGTGGGCAGGGTCACGAGCGCTACTTCCTGTTGGTGGTTGACGACTATTCGCGTTACACCACAGTCTTCCCCTTGCGCAGCAAGGGTGCTGTCACTGAGGTGCTGATCGACTGGATCCGCGAGGCTCGTCTCCAGCTCAGGAGGAGCTTCGGCTCGGACTTTCCTGTTCTGCGTCTGCACTCTGACCGAGGTGGGGAGTTCTCCTCTCGCCTTCTGCGAGACTACTGTCGTGCACAGGGGATCCGCCAGACCTTTACGCTTCCGGACTCTCCACAGCAAAATGGGATTGCTGAGCGCCGCATTGGCATGGTCATGGATTTCGCTCGTACGTCCATGATGCATGCGGCTGCCCCCCATTTTCTGTGGCCGTTTGCGGTTCGGTACGCGGCGCATCAGCTCAACCTTCACCCCAGGGTCTCTCGGCCCGATATGTCCCCAGTGTTACTGTGGACGGGGAAGGTCGGCGATGCGTCTGCGTTCCGTGTCTGGGGATCTCGGGCGTTTGTCCGCGACTTGTCTGCGGACAAGCTGTCCCCCCTTGCTGCTCCCTGTGTCTTCCTTGGCTTCCCCCCTGACGCTCCAGGGTGGCAGTTCTACCACCCCTCCTCTCGTCGTGTTCTGTCCTCCCAGGACGTCACGTTCGACGAGTCAGTCCCCTTCTACCGCCTCTTCCCCTACCGTACTCCTTCCCTCCCCCCCCCACCGGACTTCCTGGTGCCAGTTCCCCCCCCGGTAGACCCCCTCCTCCCTCAGGTTCCTGCCCCTTCAGGTGTGTCCCAGGTAGACACAGTCAAGCCAGTCGAGGTTGCTGCTGAGTCTGGTCCTGCTGCGGGTGCAGAGTCTGGGGGTGCTACGCCTGCGGGTGCTGAGCTTGGGGGTGCTGCTGCTGGGGGTGCTGAGCCTGGGGGTGCGAGGCCGGGGGGTGCTGAGCTTGGGGGTGCTGCTGCTGGGGGTGCTGAGCCGAGAGGTGCTACGTCAGGAGCTGCTGAGCCTGGGGGTGCTGAGCCTGGAGGTGCGGAGCCTGCGACTGCTGGACCTGGGGGCTCTCCGATTGCTCCGTCTCGGCGGGAGCCGCTCTCTTCACAGGAGCTGCGCGAGTGGTTTGCTCGCCGCTGGAGGCGTGCTGCTGGAGCTAGAGCTCCTTCGACTGCTGAGGGTGCTGGTGCTGCCGGTCCCGGAGCTGCTGGGCCTGCGGGTCCTACTGGAGCTGGAGCTGCTGAGCCTGGGGGTGCTGAGTCTAGAGCTGCTGAGCATGGGGGTGCTGAGTCTGGGGCTGCTAAGCCTGGGGGTGCTACGTCTGGAGCCGCTGAGCCTGGGGTTTCTCCTGGTGCTGCGTCTCGGCGGGAGCCCCTCTCTCCACAGGAGCTGCGCGAGTGGTTTGCTCGCCGCTGGAGGCGTACTGCTGGAGCTGGAGCTTCTTCGACCGTCGAGGGTACTGGTGCCGCCGGTCCCGGAGGTGCTACGCCTGCGGGTCCTACTGGAGCTGGGGCTGCTGAGGGCGTTGGTGCTGAGTCTGCTGCTGTCTGTCCAGACGGTGGTTCTGCTGCTGGTGCTGCTGGAGGTCCTGCCGCTGGAGGTGTTGGTGGCGCTGGTGCTGCCGCTGAGGGTGCTGGTGCTGTCCCTGCTGAGTCTGGAGCTGCCGCGCGGCCTCGGCCGTACTTCGTTCCGCTTCTGCAGCAGGTTCTTGGTCTTTCTCCTCCGGTAGAGTGTCCACAGCCTGTCCAGTCGCAGTCACTGTTGGAGCCTACCTCCCCACTGCCTGCTCCCTCTCCTTACACTGGTCCTACTGGAGGTCTTGCTGAGCGTCGTGAGCCTGCGTCTCGTCCCGCGTCGCCTGTTCGTGCTGCCCGCGCTAGTGGTCGTGGTTCGCGTCCGCGTCCTCCTCCTGTCCCTGGCACGCACCGGATGTCTCTGCGTCCGTCCACTGCTCCTCTGCGTGCCCTTTTGCCTTCTCCTCCTGAGTCCTCCCTTCCTGTGCTTACCGACCCAGAGTCAGACTCCCTTCGTGCTGCCAGTCCTACTGTCACGCGTCTGCTTGCTACTGTCGTCACTGACCCCTCTTTTGAGTCCGCTGCTGCGTCTGCTCTTGTCGCTGAGCTCGTCGACTTTGCTGCTCGCTGTCGTCTAGACTACGCTGCTAGTCTTGTTGCTGAGTCTGCGTCTGTCTGTCCTCCGTCCGTCGGGGGTGAGTGTGCTCTTGGCACGGACGTCCTAGAGGACAGGCAGGAGGAGTTACAGTGTCTGGCTGCTGCTTCACCTCATCTCGCGTCTGTACTGCTTGCTCCTGAGGGAGACCCGGATGCACTAGACATCCCGACTCCGCGCTCTTACGCGGAGGCCGTAGAGGGTCCCTACTCCTCTCAGTGGCAGGCAGCTATGGATGCAGAGATGGCTTCCTGGAAGTCCACAGGCACCTACGTTAACGCGGTTCCCCCTCCTGGGGCGAACATCGTCAGTGGCATGTGGATCTTCGGGGTGAAGCGGCCGCCGGGCTCTCCACCTGTCTTCAAGGCGCGGTACGTCGCTCGTGGCTTCAGTGAGCGGCAGGGAGTTGACTACTTTCAGACCTTCTCTCCCACCCCGAAGATGACCACTCTTCGGGTGCTGCTGCACATAGCCGCTCAGCGCGACTACGAGCTTCACTCTCTCGACTTCAGTACTGCGTTCTTGCAGGGGAGCCTGCACGAGGAGATCTGGCTGCGCCGTCCACCTGGCTTCACTGGGACTTTCCCTCCTGGCACCCAGTGGAGCCTCCGACGGCCAGTCTACGGTCTCCGCCAGGCACCACGTGAGTGGCACGACACACTCAGGACTACACTTGCGGCCCTTGGGTTTGCTCCTTCTACTGCTGACCCGTCGCTGTTTCTGCGCACCGACACTTCACTGCCGCCGTTCTACATCCTCGTGTACGTCGACGACTTGGTCTTTGCCACAGCGGACACTGCTGGACTCGCCTACGTGAAGTCCGAGCTGCTGAAGAGACACACGTGCACAGACCTGGGTGAATTGCGCAGCTACCTTGGCTTGCAGATCACTCGGGACAGAGCACGCCGCACCATTACCTTGACTCAGTCACACATGGTGCAGCAGGTCCTTCAGCGCTTCGGCTTCACGTACTCCTCGCCTCAGGCCACTCCTCTGTCTACTCGCCACTCGCTCTCAGCTCTGCCTTCGGATGAGTCCGTAGAGTCGAGTGGCCCGTATGCAGAGCTTGTTGGCTGCCTCATGTACCTGATGACCTGCACACGACCTGACCTTGCATACCCTCTTAGCATTCTTGCACGCTATGTTGCTCCTGGGAGACACCGACCAGAGCACATGGCTGCAGCGAAGAGGGTATTGCGCTACCTGTGCAGTACGCCGGGCATGGGGCTAGTGCTTGGAGGGCGGAGTCCAGTGGTACTTACAGGTCACGCGGACGCTTCTTGGGCTGACGACCAGGCTACGCAGCGGTCGTCACAGGGTTACACCTTCAGCCTTGGCTCCGGCTCTGTCTCGTGGCGGGCTACTCGCTCGTCTTCGGTTCTCAGCTCGAGTTGTGAGGCTGAGATCTACGCAGGGGCCATGGCTGCACAGGAGCTTCGCTGGCTCACCTACCTGCTGACTGACCTTGGAGAGCCGCCTCGTTCTCCTCCAGTGCTGTACGTAGACAACAAGGCCATGCTGGCCTTGTGTCGAGAGCAGCGTCTGGAGCACAGAACGAAGCACATTGCTCTTCGCTACTTTCTTGCTCGTGAGCTACAGCAGCGTGGACAGTTGCGGCTTGCGTACGTGGCCTCTGAGGCCAACACTGCTGATGTGTTCACCAAGGCACTCGCGCCTTGTGACCATCAGCGCTTCTGCACCCAGCTGGGTCTTGTGCCTGTCTTGCCTCACTTGCTCTCCTCTTGACTTTACTTGTACTGTCACATATATATACCTGCTCTTGCTTGTCTAGCTTTATATATATATGTGTGTACTCCTGCATGTGAACTGGCCTTGTGGCCTTGCTCTTGTGCTCGGACTGTGTGGTGACTTTGTGATCCACCCTGAGCTTTGCTTTGCTTTGCTTGACTGGTCTTGTGACCCCTTGTTCTCCCCCACTTTGCCTATGGGGGTGTGTCAGAACATATATGTAGCTTATGCTGTTGTGTAGGCTACAGTGGGGTATACCATAGGGGGTACAACCCAATTAGGGTTTTGCCATTTGTACTCACTTCACTCATAGTTCATTCATTCTCGCTCTATTTTCCATACGAGCAGCTGCGAAATGAATTGCAGTGCGTTACGCAGCTCCTCTCGACCATGAACATTCCTGTTTCGGCGACTTCGTAGCAATCGCAGCGTCAGTCGCTCGCTGGAATCGTTCGACCCCAACGACAGGAAATGCGGCGTCAGGCGATGGCTCGCAACGATCGAAATTTATTTCGCGGCGATTGGATGGTCGATGACCGAGTATGATGGCGAAAAAATTCGTCTCGCGACAACTTTGATGTGCGGTACAGCTCTCGAGTGGCTCGGAAGCAACAGTGGGATTTTCCAGGGCGAAGCTACGTGGCAGCAGTTCTAGGCAGACCTTCTCAAACATTTTGAGCCGATTAATTCCACTTTTATTGTGCGCAAATAATTACATCACCACCGGCAATACGGGATTGTCGCGCAATACACGCAGCAGATGGAAGAATTCTACAATCGCATTCCCGACATTACCGAGGGTGAAAAAATTCAGTCCTACATCGCGGGGCTGAAAAACGACATTCGTCGCCAGGTTGCAGCAGCTACAGCGAAATCGTATCGGCCGCTGAGCGTTTTGACTTGGTCAATGCTGGAACACGACGACCCCATGTCGTCGGATCACGACAAGGAGATCGCCCGGCTTCCACCACATTCGCCGACCCCATGGAAGTCGATAAATTCGACGCTAAGTCACTTCCTGAAAGAAACAAAACGATTTGCGATTTTTGCGGCGGAAACGGACATCGAATTTCCGATTGTTTTCATACGAAGTCTGCACGTGCGGCATTCCGAGCTCGAGGGAGTGGCGAAACTAAAGACAAAAGGTCAAAAAACGGATCTCGCCAATGATTGCGGATCGTGCTTGCGAGGAAAAGCAGATCCGAAAGCGGAATCGGATCGTCACCCTGACCTGGAACACCAAATAAAACCCTATCGGGATGGCATGCACCATTCGGGAGCATAAACCCTAAAATTTTAGAGTTGAGGCTCCCGAATGGCATGCCATCCGTCTGGGGTTTATTTTTTTTTGCCCCGGGCAGTTTGTCGTTTTTCGAAACGACTTTGTCAGATCCGAAAGCGTCAGCGCAATCTTGACGAAATCAAAATTGAAGGTCAGCATTGGGTGTGAGATTTGGAGAATCAAGGGGGAAATCCCAAGCCCCTTGACCGAAATTTGTCAGAGGGATTCGCCGAGGAAAAGAAAACCTCCGCGAAAACAGACTCGACCAAGACGGGGGAACTCTCCAATTCGACCCCAAAAAAAAAACAGAATTCGTCAAAGTTATCTTTCAACGATGCTTTAATGAAGACTGATGATTTTCGCGGGTCCGGAGCCATAAAAAAATTCCGGGAAGAACTCCAGAGGAAGCAGATAATTAAAGAAGTGGTACCAGTGCCTACGGAGCTGGGGAAAAAATTAAGGAGTGTGGAAAGGAGTAGGCATTTCCACGGCGTCAACGTCTTCTCCCGGAACCAGCCCGCGACGACTCTCCGCTCCCCAGGGAAGAAGTCGATGGAGCTGAAGCAGCTGAGGAGGCAGCTGGGAGTTGAAATGAAGCTGTAAAAACTCCGAAAACCCCTCCAGGATGCATCTAGTGGATCGCAGGCGTCGACCGGATCCACCCCCTCAGGGTCAACTTGTACGGTTACTACCTCTATTCCTGGCGTTGGAGAGGAGCCTTTCTCCACGCAGCCCAGGCCAGCTGTTAGTCTAGGAGCAAACAATGGAACCACGGTGTGTACTGAATATTGGGATGTACCCTATGATCCTATTAATGAGACTATTTTTGGGTACTCCGAGCAACGCTCACCACTCCTGCTCGAGGTGATCTGCAACGGAAAGCGCCTCCAAGCACCCGTGGACAGCGGGGCGTCGCACAGCGTCTATGACAAGGAAACAATCGACCGACTCAGAGGAGAGCTCAAGTCCTCAAGCTTCTCGGCAACGATGGTGGACGGTAGTAAGCTACCTATCTACGGGGAAACACGGTTACTACTCCAGATTGGACCCCTTCGATGGAAGCCTGCTCTCCCCGTCACAAATATTGAAGGACTCGACGTAATCTTCGGGAGAGACTTTATGAAAGAATTCAACCCCGAAATCAACTGGGTTAACCGGACGGCCAACATCAACAACAATGGGAGGAAAATCAGCCTTCCCAAATGGGAGGACACGGGAAATATTCCAGTCGAGACACTCGCACGCTTTGAAAAGGACGTCAAACGGACCACAGCAGGATTCATGGCGAGAGTCAACGAAGAAGACAACGGAGAGAAGCAGACCCAGGAACTTCCTCCGGTAGTCAAGAAAATTCTTGAAGAGTTCCACGACGTTCTCCCCGACGATTTACCTGATCAACTACCGCCATACCGAACACATCAACACGAGATCGTAGAAGAGCCGAGGTCCAAGCCGACGTTCCGAGCACCATACCGGCTGAGCCCAACAGAGCTTGCCGATACAGAAAAACAAATAGAGTATCTTCTGGAGAAAGGGCTGATTTGACCTTCGACTTTGCCGTACGAAGCTCCAGTTCTCTTCACTCCGAAGCCGGACGGAAGTTCGTGAATGTGCATCGACTACCGAGCCTTGAACACGCAGACTATAAAAAATAAATACCCGATACCACGGATCGATGACTTACTCGATCAACTTCGCGGTGCTACGGTATTCTCCAAGCTCGACCTCAGATCGGGATACTGGCAAATTCGTGTGGCGGACAACTCTATCCACAAAACTGCCTTTCGAACTCGGTATGGGTCGTAGGAGTATCTCGCGATGCCGTTCGGACTCACTAACGCGCCAGCCACATTTCAGGCGGAAATGAACCACATCTTGCGGCCCCTTGTGGACGAGTGTGTGTTGGACGACATCCTGATCTACTTGAAAGACATGAAGCAGCACGTTGAGCATCTGCGACGCGTGTTTGAAATTCTTCGACGAGAACGCTTCTACGTGAAACTATCCAAGAGCGAGTTTGCATTGAAGAAAGTGTGGAAAATAGAACGAGAAATGAATGAACTATGAGTGAAGTGAGTACAAATAGCAAAACCCTAATTGGGTTGTACCCCCTATGGGATACCCCACTGTAGCCTACACAACAGCATAAGCTACATATATGTTCTGACACACCCCCATAGGCAAAGTGGGGGAGAACAAGGGGTCACAAGACCAGTCAAGCAAAGCAAAGCAAAGCTCAGGGTGGATCACAAAGTCACCACACAGTCCGAGCACAAGAGCAAGGCCACAGGGCCAGTTCACATGCAGGAGTACACACATATATATATAAAGCTAGACAAGCAAGAGCAGGTATATATATGTGACAGTACAAGTAAAGTCAAGAGGAGAGCAAGTGAGGCAAGACAGGCACAAGACCCAGCTGGGTGCAGAAGCGCTGATGGTCACAAGGCGCGAGTGCCTTGGTGAACACATCAGCAGTGTTGGCCTCAGAGGCCACGTACGCAAGCCGCAACTGTCCACGCTGCTGTAGCTCACGAGCAAGAAAGTAGCGAAGAGCAATGTGCTTCGTTCTGTGCTCCAGACGCTGCTCTCGACACAAGGCCAGCATGGCCTTGTTGTCTACGTACAGCACTGGAGGAGAACGAGGCGGCTCTCCAAGGTCAGTCAGCAGGTAGGTGAGCCAGCGAAGCTCCTGTGCAGCCATGGCCCCTGCGTAGATCTCAGCCTCACAACTCGAGCTGAGAACCGAAGACGAGCGAGTAGCCCGCCACGAGACAGAGCCGGAGCCAAGGCTGAAGGTGTAACCCTGTGACGACCGCTGCGTAGCCTGGTCGTCAGCCCAAGAAGCGTCCGCGTGACCTGTAAGTACCACCGGACTCCGCCCTCCAAGCACTAGCCCCATGCCCGACGTACTGCACAGGTAGCGCAATACCCTCTTCGCTGCAGCCATGTGCTCTGGTCGGTGTCTCCCAGGAGCAACATAACGTGCAAGAATGCTAAGAGGGTATGCAAGGTCAGGTCGTATGCAGGTCATCAGGTACATGAGGCAGCCAACAAGCTCTGGGTACGGGCCACTCGACTCTACGGACTCATCCGAAGGCAGATCTGAGAGCGAGTGACGAGTAGACAGAGGAGTGGCCTGAGGCGAGGAGTACGTGAAGCCGAAGCGCTGAAGGACCTGCTGCACCATGTGTGACTGAGTCAAGGTAATGGTGCGGCGTGCTCTGTCCCGAGTGATCTGCAAGCCAAGGTAGCTGCGCAGTTCACCCAGGTCTGTGCACGTGTGTCTCTTCAGCAGCTCGGACTTCACGTAGGCGAGTCCAGCAGTGTCCGCTGTGGCAAAGACCAAGTCGTCGACGTACACGAGGATGTAGAACGGCGGCAGTGAAGTGTCGGTGCGCAGAAACAGCGACGGGTCAGCAGTAGAAGGAGCAAACCCAAGGGCCGCAAGCGTAGTCCCCAGTGTGTCGTGCCACTCACGTGGTGCCTGGCGGAGACCGTAGACTGGCCGTCGGAGGCTCCACTAGGTGCCAGGAGGGAAAGTCCCAGTGAAGCCAGGTGGACGGCGCAGCCAGATCTCCTCGTACAGGCTCCCCTGCAAGAACGCAGTACTGAAGTCGAGAGAGTGAAGCTCGTAGTCGCGCTGAGCGGCTATGTGCAGCAGCACCCGAAGAGTGGTCATCTTCGGGGTGGGAGAGAAGGTCTGAAAGTAGTCAACTCCCTGCCGCTCACTGAAGCCACGAGCGACGTACCGCGCCTTGAAGACAGGTGGAGAGTCCGGCGGCCGCTTCACCCTGAAGATCCACATGCCACTGACGATGTTCGCCCCAGGAGGGGGAACCGCGTTAACGTAGGTGCCTGTGGACTTCCAGGAAGCCATCTCTGCATCCATAGCTGCCTGCCACTGAGAGGAGTAGAGACCCTCTACGGCCTCCGCGTAAGAGCGCGGAGTCGGGATGTCTAGTGCATCCGGGTCTCCCTCAGGAGCAAGCAGTACAGACGCGAGATGAGGTGAAGCAGCAGCCAGACACTGTAACTCCTCCTGCCTGTCCTCTAGGACGTCCGTGCCAAGAGCACACTCACCCCCGACGGACGGAGGACAGACAGACGCAGACTCAGCAACAAGACTAGCAGCGTAGTCTAGACGACAGCGAGCAGCAAAGTCGACGAGCTCAGCGACAAGAGCAGACGCAGCAGCGGACTCAAAAGAGGGGTCAGTGACGACAGTAGCAAGCAGACGCGTGACAGTAGGACTGGCAGCACGAAGGGAGTCCGACTCTGGGTCGGTAAGCACAGGAAGGGAGGACTCATGAGGAGAAGGCAAAAGGGCACGCAGAGGAGCAGTGGACGGACGCAGAGACATCCGGTGCGTGCCAGGGACAGGAGGAGGACGCGGACGCGAACCACGACCACTAGCGCGGGCAGCACGAACAGGCGACGCGGGACGAGACGCAGGCTCACGACGCTCAGCAAGACCTCCAGTAGGACTAGTGTAAGGAGAGGGAGCAGGCAGTGGGGAGGTAGGCTCCAACAGTGACTGCGACTGGACAGGCTGTGGACACTCTACCGGAGGAGAAAGACCAAGAACCTGCTGCAGAAGCGGAACGAAGTACGGCCGAGGCCGCGCGGCAGCTCCAGACTCAGCAGGGACAGCACCAGCACCCTCAGCGGCAGCACCAGCGCCACCAACACCTCCAGCGGCAATACCTCCAGCAGCACCAGCAGCAGAACCACCGTCAGGACAGACAGCAGCAGACTCAGCACCAACGCCCTCAGCAGCCCCAGCTCCAGTAGGACCCGCAGGCGTAGCACCTCCGGGACCGGCGGCACCAGCACCCTCGACGGTCGAAGAAGCTCCAGCTCCAGTAGTACGCCTCCAGCGGCGAGCAAACCACTCGCGCAGCTCCTGTGGAGAGAGGGGCTCCCGCCGAGACGCAGCACCAGGAGAAACCCCAGGCTCAGCGGCTCCAGACGTAGCACCCCCAGGCTCAGCAGCTCCAGACTCAGCACCCCCAGTCTCAGCAGCTCCAGACTCAGCACCCCCAGGCTCAGCAGCTCCAGCTCCAGTAGGACCCGCAGGCCCAGCAGCTCCGGGACCGGCAGCACCAGCACCCTCAGCAGTCGAAGGAGCTCCAGCTCCAGCAGCACGCCTCCAGCGGCGAGCAAACAACTCGCGCAACTCCTGTGGAGAGAGCGGCTCCCGCCAAGACGGAGCAACCGGAGAGCCCCCAGGTCCAGCAGTCGCAGGCTCCGCACCTCCAGGCTCAGCACCCCCAGGCTCAGCAGCTCCTGACGTAGCACCCCCCGGCTCAGCACCCCCAGCAGCAGCACCCCCAAGCTCAGCACCCCCCGGCCTCGCACCCCCAGGCTCAGCACCCCCAACAGCAGCACCCCCAAGCTCAGCACTCGCAGGCGTAGCACCCCCAGACTCTGCACCCGCAGCAGGACCAGACTCAGCAGCAACCTCGACTGGCTCGACTGTGTCTACCTGGGACACACCTGAAGGGGCAGGAACCTGAGGGGGGAGGGGGTCTACCGGGGGGGGAACTGGCACCAGGAAGTCCGGTGGGGGGGGGAGGGAAGGAGTACGGTAGGGGAAGAGGCGGTAGAAGGGGACTGACTCGTCGAACGTGACGTCCTGGGAGGACAGAACACGACGAGAGGAGGGGTGGTAGAACTGCCACCCTGGAGCGTCAGGGGGGAAGCCAAGGAAGACACAGGGAGCAGCACGGGGGGACAGCTTGTCCGCAGACAAGTCGCGGACAAACGCCCGAGATCCCCAGACACGGAACGCAGACGCATCGCCGACCTTCCCTGTCCACAGTAGCACTGGGGACATCGCGGGCCGAGAGACCCTGGGGTGAAGGTTGAGCTGATGCGCCGCGTACCGAACCGCAAACGGCCACAGAAAATGGGGG
Source organism: Closterium sp. NIES-65 (assembly GCA_948144175.1). Lineage (NCBI taxonomy): Eukaryota > Viridiplantae > Streptophyta > Zygnematophyceae > Desmidiales > Closteriaceae > Closterium > Closterium sp. NIES-65. Next base: position 325,949 of record CANXME010002221.1, read on the forward strand.
GCAGCCGCATGCATCATGGACGTACGAGCGACATCCATGACCATGCCAATGCGGCGCTCAGCAATCCCATTTTACTGTGGAGAGTCCGGAAGCGTAAAGGTCTGGCGGATCCCCTGTGCACGACAGTAGTCTCGCAGAAGGCGAGAGGAGAACTCCCCACCTCGGTCAGAGTGCAGACGCAGAACAGGAAAGTCCGAGCCGAAGCTCCTCCTGAGCTGGAGACGAGCCTCGCGGATCCAGTCGATCAGCACCTCAGTGACAGCACCCTTGCTGCGCAAGGGGAAGACTGTGGTGTAACGCGAGTAGTCGTCAACCACCAACAGGAAGTAGCGCTCGTGACCCTGCCCACGGACGGGGGCCGGGCCCCACACGTCTATGTGAAGTGTCTGCAGAGGAGCCTCTGTCGGGGGAAACTGGGAGGAGTGAGGAGCAGCCCTGAGGCGCCCCTCGACACAGGGGACACAGGAAGGTCCTGGTCCCGAAGGAAGGGGAGGGAGAGACTGGGGAAGACCAGAGACAAGGACACGGGAAGCCATGCCCCGGAGACGGGGCAAGGAGGGGTGGCCAAGACGGTGGTGCCACAGGAGAGTCTCGTGAGACAGGAGGCGACACGAACAGGGGGCAGACTCAGGACCAGACCTGGACGCAGCAGCAAACACCTGACCTGACGCTGCTACCTGACCAGACGCAGGGACAGGAGGAGACTCAGTGGTAAGGGTGTAGAGGCTCGACCCCGGCCGACGCGAGAACGTGGCCAGGTGCCGGCCTGTGCGTGCGTCCGTGCAGTGGGTCACCCGCTGACTCGCAGGAGTGAACTGGTGAACCCCCGCATCCTGCAGGTCTGCACCACTCACCAAGTTCGTCGAGAACGAGGGGAGGTACAGGCCAGACAGGGTGCCCGAGGGGGCAGCCGGACACGGGAGGACAGTGGAAAAGTGAGAGAGGACAGGACCCCCAGAGGGGTCAGCCAGGGAGACTGCAACCGGCCGACCAAGCGGCGTGAGTGTGGTGCGGTCCCGAAAGAAGGAGCGAGAAGCCCCAGAGTCAAGTGTAAAGGTGAGGGAGGCCGAAGCCAACGCGGTACCTGAGAGCGCAGCCTCACCCGCACCTGAGGAAGCAGACTCACTAGCACCTAGAGCAGCAGCCGCACCTGTACCTGGAGCAGGAGACTCACTAGCACCCAGAGCAGCAGCAGCCTCACCAGTAGCTAGAGCAGCAGGTCCTATACCCGGGTCAGGCGGTACGCACAGGTGACCGGCACGGTCAGCACTAGTAGGCAATGCATACATGGCAGTGAGAATAGCATCATAGTCAAGAGCAAATATATCTACCCTCTGCCTAAGCAACTCCACCCAGTCGGGGAGCTCAGCCTCGTCGCCAAACACGGTACGCCAGGCGTCGCTCAGACGGGCGAAGCAGCGGGACTGTGTATGACCAGGTGTCCCACAAGGCTGACCAGTCCGAGCACCAGTGAGAATCACGTAAGAGCAGCGAACAGAACTGAGAGACCCTCCACTCTGAGCGTACCACTCACGAAGCTGCTGAGGCGTGAGAGACGCGCGGGGGGGTCGCGGGAGCTGCATCTGGCCGCCACCAGTAGTAGAAGCAGCAGGAGTGGTAGCAGTAGTAGCGCCACCACCCCTACAGCCCCAACCAGCGTACCACTCACGCAGCTGCTGGGGCGTGAGGGACTCACGCAGACGTCGATGGGGCCGCATCTGGCTCCACCAGTAGAGGCAGGAGCAGGAGTAGCAGCAGTAAGGCAGGCAGCCAGGCAAGCCAAAAAGGGAGGCAGGCAGGCAAGCAGGCGACGCGCAGCGTGCTAGCAGGGCAGGGGCTCACCAGTGGTGGGTAGAGTAGGCTCGGCGACTCAGAGGCTCGGCAGCACGGCGGCTCTGCGGCTCGGGCGACTCGGGCGGCTCGGCGGCAGGGCGGCTCGGCAGCAACTGCAGCTCGGCAGCTCGGCGACCCGGCGGCGCGGCTGTAGGGCGGCTCGGCTGCTGGGAGGCTCGGGTGTAGAGCGGCTCGGCTGCAGGGCGGCTCAGCTGCTGGGAGGCTCGGGTGTAAAGCGGCTCGGCGGCGAGGCGGCTCGGCTGCAGGGCGGCTCGAGACGAAGGAGGAGGAGAAGTAGGGGAGACCACACACCTGCCACCCCTCAGCTGGCCTCTCAGGTCGCCTCGACAGGCGACGGGAAAAGGGGGGGGGGGGGGGGGGGGGCGGCTCGGGCGGCTCGGGCGGCTCAGGCGGCTCGGGCAGCTCGGGCAGTCAGCGGCACAGGCGGCTCGGGCGGCTCGGCTCCTCAGCTGCGCAGACGGCTCGGGCGGCTCAGGCTGCACGGCGGCTAACGGGCGGCGTGGGGGGCCGGGACGGCGGCGTGCAGCAGGGACGGGCGGCGCACGGGCGGTGTGAGGCCGGGACGGGTGAGGGGCCAAGACGGGTGGCGTCCTGGCGCCGAGGGGCCGAGACAGGAGAGCGCGGCCGGGGCGGGCGGCACAGGGCGGCTTGGGGCCGGGTCAGGCGGCGCGCGGGCGGTGAGGGGCCGGGACGGGCGCGCGCGGGCGGCTAGGGGCCGGGACGGGCGCGCGCGGGTGGCTAGGGGCCGGGACGGGCGGCGCGCGGGCGGCTAGGGGCCTGAACAGGCGGCGCGCGAGCGGCTAGGGGCCGGGACGGGCGGCGCGCGGGCGGCTAAGGGCCGGGACGGGCGGAGCGCGGGCGGCTAGGGGCCTGAACAGGCGCGCGCGGGCGGCTAGGGGGCCGCAGGGCAGGCCGAAAGAGTGAGAGCGAGGGCCCGGAGCGCGCTCCGGGCAGAAAAAAAAGTTTAAAAGTGGTGGGCCCTAAGCACAGTTCCCACGGGGGAACCTGCTCTGATACCATGTGGAAAATAGAACGAGAAATGAATGAACTATGAGTGAAGTGAGTACAAACAGCAAAACCCTAATTGGGTTGTACCCCTTATGGGATACCCCACTGTAGCCTACACAACAGCATAAGCTACATATATGTTCTGACAGAAAGTCCAGTTCCTTGGACATATGGTGAGCACTCAAGGAGTTTACGTGGATCCTAAGAAGATCGAAGCAGTGCGAACGTGGAAGACCCCTGAGAACATGAAGAAGTTACAGCAGTTCCTTGGATTCGCCAACTACTACAACTAGTTCGTACCAAACTACGCCAAGATGGCCGCACCATTAACGAACCTGTTGAAGAAGAATACACCATATCAGTGAGAGGCGAAGCACCAGGAAGCCGTGGAACAGCTGAAAACAACACTCACATCCGGACCTGTCCTAATTTTGCCAGACCCCGAACTTGACTATGTCATCGAGGCCGATGCTAGCGATCAAGCTACGTGCAGCAGCACCCGAAGAGTGGTCATCTTCGGGGTGGGAGAGAAGGTCTGAAAGTAGTCAACTCCCTGCCGCTGACTGAAGCCACGAGCCACGTACCGTGCCTTGAAGACAGGCGGAGAACCCGGCGGCCACATGCCACTGACGATGTTCGCCCCAGGAGGGGGGACAGCGTCAACGTAGGTGCCTGTGGACTTCAAGGACGCCATCTCTGCATCCATAGCTGCCTGCCACTGAGAGGAGTAGGGACCCTCTATCGCCTCCGCGTAAGAGCGCGGAGTCGGGATGTCAAGTGCATCCGGGTCTCCCTCAGGGGTAAGCAGTACGGACACGAGGTGAGGTGAAGCAGTGGCCAAGCACTGGAACTCCTCCTGCCTGTCCTCAAGGACGTCCGTGCCAAGAGCACACTCACCCCCGACGGACGGAGGTCAGACAGACTCAGACTCAGCGACAAGACTAGCAGCGTAGTCTAGGCGACAGCGAGCATCAAAGTCGACGAGCTCAGCAACGAGGGCAGACGCAGCAGTGGACTCGAAAGAAGGGTCAGTGACGACAGTAGCAAGGAGGCGCGTGACAGTAGGACTGACAGCACGAAGAGAGTCCGACTCCGGGTCGGCAAGAGTAGGAAGAGAGGACGCAGGAGGAGAAGGCAAAGGGGCACGCAGAGGAGCAGTGGACGGACGCAGAGACATCTGGTGCATGCCAGGGACAGGAGGAGGACGCTGACGCGAACCGCGACCACTAGGGCGAGCAGCACGAACAGGCGACGCAGGACGAGACGCAGGCTCACGACGCTCAGCAAGACCTCCAGTAGGACCAGTGTAAGGAGAGGGAGCAGGTAGTGGGGAGGCAGGCCGTAACTGTAGCTGTGACGGGACAGGCTGTGGACATTCTAGAGAAGGAGGAGGACCTGTAGGAGGCGGAAGACCAAGAACCTACTGCAGGAGTGAAACGAAGTACGGTCGAGGCCGCGCGGCGACGCCAGACACAGCAGGGACAGCACCAGTACCTCTAGAAGGAGCACCCGCTCCAGCAGCACCTCCAGCAGCTCCAGAACCTCCAGCAGCACCAGTAGTACCCCCAGCAGGACCGCGGGCAGGAGGCTCAGCACCAACGCCCGCAGCAGCACCAGCTCCAGTCGAACCCGCAGGCCCAGCAGCTCCAGTACTCCCAGCACGCGCACCTCCGGGACCCGCGGCACCAGCATGCTCAGCAGTCGAAGAACCTCCTGCTCCAGCAGCACGCCTCCAGCACCGTGCAAACCACTCGCGCAGCTCCGGGGGAGAGAGTGGCTCCCGGCGAGACGAAGCCCCCGGAGGACCTCCAGGCGTAGCACCTCCAGGCTCAGCACCCGTAGTCGCAGCACCCCCAGGCTCAGCACCCCCAGGCTCAGCACCCCCAGGCGCAGCACCCCCAGGCGCAGCACCCCTAGGTTCAGCACCCCATGGATCTGATACCATGAGAAAACTAGAACGAGAATGGATGAACTATGAATGAAGTGAGTACAAATAGGAAACCCTAATTGGGTTGTACCCCCTATGGGATACCCCACTATAGCCTACACAACAGCATAAGCTATAAAGTTCTGACAACTGCAGCCTCAAGTATCTGAAGACCCAACCAACACTCTCCACGCGGCATGTCCGGTGGATTGACTTTCTCAAAACCCACTTCCATTACGACATTGTGTATAAGCCGGGGCACAAGAACAAGGCAGACGCACTCAGTCACCCTACACACGTTGCTGCCCTACAAGTCGATGACATGAACCCGCTCTTGAAGGGACTCTTCATGCATGGATACGCCATCGACCCCGAAGTCTCTGTAGCAGAAAAACGCCATCTTCTGCATTGGGATCAAGACATCGCATACCGCAAGGGATCCACAAAAATATGGGTATCTAATTATCCTCCTTTACGCCAGTTATTACTCGAAGAATATCATGATGTTCTCTACGCGGGCCACTTCGGTAGTAACAAGATGCTTGCCGGTATTGCAAAGCATTATTATTGGCCCCACATGGCGGATGACGTACAAAAATTTGTCAACTCGTGCGACACATGCCAACGGATGAAGAGCAGCAAACAGAAGAAAGTCGGGTTACTCCAGCCTCTTCCAGTCCCTGAACAGCCTTGGCAAGTGGTTAGCCTGGACTTCATCACCGGGTTACCACCTACCAAAGCTGGTTAAGACGCCATTCTAGTCATCATCGACAAATTTTCCAAAATGGGAGACTTCATCCCGACACACACAACGGCTCGCACCGAGGAGACAGCGCAATTATTCTTCCGCTACCTCATCTCCCAACATGGCATTCCAACCACGCTGATCTCCGACAGAGACCCAAAATTCACGAGTAAATTTTGGAAGGAGTAAATTTTGGAAGGAGTAAAATTCATAAGTAAATTTTGCTCATGGGGACCAAACTCGCCATGTCATCAGCCTATCATCCCCAAACAGATGGTCAGACAGAGCGCCTCAACCAGATTGTCAAACAGCTTCTGCGAGCAGCGTGTAAGGACGATTTCTCTAAATGGGATGCACACCTGCCGGTTCTCGAGTTTGCGTATAACAACGCCACCACGCACGCCGCAACAGGGCAAACTCATCTCTTCCTCTGTTACGGTCGCAACCCACTCACGCCTCAGAAACCGACAGTACCCACCACGGTGCAACCCGCACATGACTTCATTACCATTATGCACCAATTGTGGGAGCGCACGCATAAACGTCTTCTGACTATCCAGCAACAACAAAAGGAGCTCGCTGATCGGAGTCACAACGATCATTCTGTCAAGATTGGCGATCAAGTGCTTCGCGATACATGCAATCTCGATATTAGCCATCTTCCGTCTAAGCTCCGACCTCGCTTCTGCGGACCTTTTCTCGTCGAGGCGCAGGTCACTCCAGTAACCTTCCGCTTGCGTTTACCAGCTACCTGGAGAATTCACAATGTCTTCCATGCTCAACTTCTCAAGCCCTATCGGGACCCAAACACGGTCTTCAAAGGTCGCCAGCCGCCACTGCCACCGCTAGTGACCGTTAATGGGGAACCTGAGTACGAAGTCGAAGCCGTTCTGGCGCACCGATGACGACGTAATGGCACCTTTCAGCTCTTGATTCGTTGGAAAGGCTATGATCCTTCCGAGGATAGCTGGGTACCTGAACACGACATGGATAACGCCCGTCGTCCTCTCCAGGACTACCTTGTCAAGCAGGGTGTTACTTCTACCACCCAGCTTTGAGGGAGGGAAGTGTGAGAGGACGTCCCCGTTATAATATTTGTCATTATTATATTTTTCCTTTATCATATTTTCCTTTTTCTACTCTTTATTTTGGTCTTTATTTCATCTCAATCGGCCTACTATTCTATTTTCTGGAGCCTTCTCTCTATTTCACTTATTTCCTACTTTTCCCACTGACATATCTATTATACGGCACTGACAGCGCCGACAGTGGTGTATACGGTGTAATCTGGGCGTAATCCCAAGTGCCAATAGCCTTGCGTGCTTGTGCACACTTGCGATTGTAGTATTGGGAAGGGCGTGTTCCCGAAGGTTCGTTTATCTCGGTTATCCTTGTATTTTCCGAGTATAAAAACGCCTTGTATTCAGTTTTAGTGACAAGTTTCGATTGAGAATTCGATCCTGTGACACTCCAAGTATAGAAGTCTCTACCGTCAAAGCACACACTAGTCTTTAATTTTGATATGCTCAAAAACCTTGATTGCGCAGAGAGAATTGCTTCATCGCTGGGACAGGGAGTCTTGGGTGTTGAGCCATCTGTGTCAAGAGAGAAGGCGTGCGGGGCGGAGTTCTGGCCATTCGAGGCCGGTTGAGTGGGTTGGGAGGATGTTCCCGCGTCGTCATTCCGCAATGTTTGGAGCCCTTGCTCCAAGCTTGTGAGTCGTTGAAGCAATTGTGCGAGGACGGCGGAAGGGATCGTAGTCGTTTCCTCGCTTGTTGCAGCCGGGTTGGGCTGCGCTTCAGCCGTCATATTCGTCTGACCTCCAGATCCTCCGGCCATTCTCATACGTGAGCGTGTGCCGGACGCCACTTTCTATTCGCCGAGAGTTTTGGAGGTGGGAGTGCGAAGGATTCCCGAGTCGCTCTCATACCATGCTGCGATCAGGTGTTGATCGAACTCAGGATCACCTCGGGAAGGTTTGCACACTACTGATCTCGTGGTGGTGGGCCCTTGATCTCAATAGCAGAGCGAATGTACAAGTACAAGGAATATAAATAAGAGTACATGGGAATTCGAATCGACCTAGCTAGCCATGTACTCTAAGGGGTACATTCCCTTATTACAGCGAAATCCAACCGTGCAACTCCGGGTGTCTACGAAACTGTTCGGGCAGAATCTTCGCCACTACTGCTGCCTGATGCTGTCTGCCCGACTGTCCAGATGCTTTCGTAACTGTGCGACCTTTCGTATTGCTTCCGCCCTTTCGACTTCAACCTCGGTAGTGCGTGCTTCGCTTGCTGCAGTGAGGAGTGCACAGTGATGTTTCAATAATCACTATTCGTAACACATACAGTCGACCATATATATATACATATTTGTTAGATATGATATGCTAAGGTGAGGTACATAGTATAGAGTACAACACTTTTCTCAACTCTTCTACTTTTACTCATATTTGACTAGTAGCATCGACGTTCTGCTTGACTATCTCTAGGATTGTAACAACCAGGACCCTTAGAACAACGGGCAACCGTCTGTTAATGAAGAACTTTCATTGAAATTGTATTTATATAACCAATTTTTCAAGGGTTTAACATATCTAGCTAATCCCACCAAGGGATAAACAAGCTTTAGACTAAGCTTGAAGGATCTTGAGAGAAGAAGTGGTAGTTGTTGGTGAAGCCTTAGCAAGTAGGTAGCTTCTTGTAGAACTTATCCTTGAAGAAAGCACCACTCTAGTTGTGTAGGAGAGTTTGTCAGGAGAACCAAAAGACTTAGAAAAATCCAATTTCCAAATTGGTAAGTTGGAGTTGGGAAGTGGGAATGAGCTTACCGGCTCCAACCCCTTCCACAATACCCCTTCAAGGCTCTTCCCAACCATGGCTTCCATGATTGGGGAGCTCATAGGCTCGGAGCCTAGGTGGCAAATTTGTTTGGTTGGGAAAACCCAACTTAAAAAATTTGTATGGTTGCTTTGTTGTTTGGTTGGATTATAACAACTGGCACAATGTGATTGGTTGGAAATTCAACCATTCAGTCCTCAATTTGATGGGTTGGAATGCTTCCAAGCCTCAAGGTTGAGGGCTGGGAAAACCAAACCAACTTTCCTCTCCAAACCAATCCTTCTCATCTCTCGTATTTCAATTGTCTGTCGAGTAACTTCTCGACTTTGACTACGAGAGTCTTGTTAGGTGCCTAGATAGGTCGAGAGTTGAAGGGATAATATCATATCTTCATATGCCGTCTCCGTCCTAAAGTGATCTAGCTCTTAGTGCCTCCGCCGGCCAGCTCGTCCCGATCCCTCCGCCTCCGTCTCCGCCAGCCGCTGGCACCAGCCAACAAATAGTGCCAGCCTTCGCCACCAGCCAGCCACTAGCTAGAACAACGTGCTTGCAAGCACGCTGCTCAGTAATACGCTCAGGCCAGCAGTCGCGCGCGCATAGTTGTTGCCACGCGTAGCAGCCTTGCACACAACGACGCAGCCACGCTCTGCGCAGCGTGCACAGCCGTCGCCATTAGCAGCAACAGCATCGCGCCCCGCAGTGCGCACTGCCATAACAGCTGAAATACACACCACCCCAGCAGCGCGTGCCTGAATTATGTTAGCCCTGCCAGCCAGCATACGCTCCATTGTTACAGCCGCCAGCAACCAGCCGCTAGTAGCGTCGGTATCGGCAATAGGGCCAGTCGCGTCAGCAGTACTAGCACGCTGCACTTACCCACCCGCTAGCGCCTGATTGCCGCCACCTGCTATTTCCTTCACTTCACAAACCAGCAAGGGAAGTATGTACGGGGGGAAGGGTGGTGGTGGTGGTGGTAGTGGTGGTGGGGGTGGTAGAGGTAGTGGCGGTTCTGGTATGTCTAGTGAAGGTGGCGCTGGAGGTGGTTCCGGGCCTGCGGGTCAGGTAGGAGGGGTCGTTGGCCTTGGAGGTGGTGCGGGAGCACAGCAGCAGCAGCCACAACAGGTGCAGTCGTAGCATTAGTTGCAGCCGCAGCAGTAGGTGCAATGGCAGGTACAGCCGCAGTAGCAGTTCGAGAAGTAGGGAGCTCAGCTTCAGTGGTGCCTTCCGCAGCAGGATGGACCTGGTGGTTTGGGGAGCGTTGGCCGCAACAACGGTCCTACCAGATGGGAACTGTCAAAACATATTAAAATGTTTGTTAGGTTTATCAGGCTGTAGTGAGGTATACATAATAAAGTACAACACTACATAGGGTTTCCTACTTGTACTCATTCCTACTAGTCTGTTCGATTGCCTATCATCTAAACATGGTATCAAAGGCCAGGTTAGGTCCTACTGCGATCCGATACGTCGCGTATCAGCTCAAACTCTGGACCCGTGTCTCCTAGCCAGAGACCTCGCCTACCCTGCTTTGGATGGGGGAGGTTGGCGATGCGTCGGCGTTTCGGGTATGGGGTTCGCTTACCCTTGTCCGCGATCCTCTAGCGGGCAAGCTTTCTCCTCACACTATTCGCTGTGTCTTCCTTGGCTTTCCCACCGACGCGACTAACTGGCAGTTTTACCACCCTGCTACGCGCCGCGCCCTGTCCTCTCGCGGCGTCACCTTTGACGATTCAGTTTGCTACTATCGTCTTTTCCCACACCGCATTTCCGCATTTGCGCTTGGAGACTCCTCCTCGTTATCCGCCTCAGCCGTCTTCGCCACCTCTACAGCCTGTTGTTGTAGACGCCGGTGCCGTTGTGGGTGGTGACTCTGGAGATGCGGGCTCTAGAGGTGCTGGTTCTGGGGGTGGTGACTCTGGAGGTGCGGGCTCTCGGGGTGCTGGTTTTGGGTGTCCTGACTGTGGAGGTGCTGGTTATGGGGGGCTGACCCTAAGGATGCTGTCTCAAGGGGTGCTGAGCGTCCTAGTGGTGGTGGAGTTGAGGGTACTACTGCTGGAGGTTCTATGGGTGCGTTGCAACATATATCGTGACGCCCCTTGTTCCAGTAGCAGCAACACTTGTAGCTACCACTTCCTGGGTCTGTTGCTGGAGGTTCTGCGGGTGCTGGAGCTGGAGGTTTTGGAGCCGGAGGTGCTGGAGGTTCTGGTGCTGAAGGTAGTGGATCTCGAGGTGCCGGAGGTTCAGGAGTTGGCGGTGCTGGAGGTTCAAGTGCTGGAGGTGCTGGAGCTGGAGGTGCTGGAGGTGCTGGAACTGGAGGTGCTGGAGGTTCTGCATCATCAGTTCCCTGACGCCACTGAGATCCCTCGCTGGGGAGAGCTGTCTAGGGCGGGGGTTGCTATCTTTGATCTTGACTATGATGCTATTCTTGCTGCCATGTATGCTGTGTCTACTAGTGATGAGGGTGACTGTTACCTGACCCGGGCATTGAGGCTGCTGCTCTAGGTGCTGGAGAGGCTCCTGCTCTAGGTGCTAGTGCGTCTCCTGCCCCAGGTGCTGGTGAGTCTGCTCTCTCAGGTACCACGTCGGCTCAGGCCTTGCACACCTTCACCCTTGACTCGGGTGCTTCCCGCTCCTTCTTTCGAGACCGCACCATGCTTACGCCGCTTAGTCGGCCGGTTGCGGTCTCCCTGGCGGACCCCTCTGGGGTTCCTGTCCTTGCTAGCTTCTCCACTGTCTTACCGTGTCCGGCAGCCCCCTCTGGCACCCTGTCAGGTCTCTACCTCCCCTGGTTCTCTACGAACTTGGTGAGTGGAGCTGATCTACAGGATCGGGGGGTTGACCAGTTCACGCCTGCGAGTCAGCGGGTGACCCACTGTACGTGTGCTCGGACGGGCCGACACTTGGCCACGTTTACCCGTCAGCCGGGGTCGAGCCTGTACACACTGACCACTGAGTCTCCTCCTGTTACTGAGTCTCGTCAGGTAGCTGCGTCGAGTCAGGTGTTTGCTGTAGCGTCCAGGTCTGGTCCTGAGTCTGCGCCCTACTCGTGTCGTCTCCTGTCCCACCAGACTTTCCTTTGGCACCACCGCCTTGGTCACCCCTCCTTGCCTCGTTTCCGAGGCATGGCCTCACGTGTCCTTGTCTCTGGTCTCCCCCGGTCCCTCCCTCCCCTACCTCCGAGGCCTGCCCCTACCTGTGTCCCCTGCGTCGAGGGGCGGCAGCGCGCCGCCCCTCCTCCGAGTTTCCTCCGACAGAGGCTCCCCTGCAGACTCTTCACATGGACGTGTGGGGCCGCGCCCGCGTCTGTGGCCAGGGTCACGAGCGTTACTTCCTGTTGGTGGTTGACGACTACTCGCGTTGCACCACGGTGTTCCCCTTGCGCAGCAAGGGTGACGTCACTGAGGTGTTGATTGACTGGATCCGCGGAGCTAGTCTCCAGCTCAGAGAGAGTTTCGGCTCGGACTTTCCTGTTCTGCGTCTGCACTCTGACAGAGGCTGGGAGTTTTCCTCTGGCCTTCTCGGAGCCTTCTGTCATGGACAGGGCATCCGCCAGACGTTCACGCTTCCAGCCTCTCCACAACAAAATGGGATTGCTGAGCGCCGCATTGGCATGGTCATAGACGTCGCTTGTATGTCCATGATCCATGCGGCTACTCCCCATTTTCTGTGGCCGTTTGCGGTTCAGTACGCCGCGCATCAGCTCAACCTTCAGCCCCTGGTCTCCTTGCCAGAGACCTCCCCCACCTTGCGGTGGATGGGGAAGGTTGGCGATGCGTCTGCGTTTCGGGTCTGGGGATCTCGGGTGTTTGTCCGCGACTTGTCTGCGGACAAGCTGTCCCCCGGTGCTGTTCCCTACGTCTTCCTTGGCTTCCCTCCTGACGCGCCTGGTTGGCAGTTTTACCACCCCACCTCGGGACGTGTTCTGTCCTCCCAGGACGTCACCTTTGACGAGTCGGTGCCTTACTACCGTCTCTTCCCCTACCGCACTGCGCCCCTCCCCCCACCGCCGCTCTTCCTTGCGCCAGGTCCTCCTCCGTTAGACCCCCTCCCCCCTCAGGGTCCTGCCCCGTCAGGTGTGTCCTAGGTAGACGCACTTGAGCCTGTCGAGGTAGCTGTTGACCCTGTTGCTGCTAGGGGTGCTGAGCCTGTGGGTGCCGGGTCTAGGGGTGCGAAGCCTGGGGGTGCTGAGTCTGGTGGTACTGAGTCTAGGGGTGCTGAGCCTGGGGGTGCTGAGTCTGGGGGTGCTGAGCTTGGGGGTGCGGAGCCTGGGGGTGCTGAGCCTGGGGGTTCGCAGCCTGGGGGTGCGGAGTCTGGGGGTGCTGGGTCTACTCGTATGGCCTCTGGTGGTGCTTCGTCGAGGCGGGAGCTACTCTCTCCGCAGGAGCTGCGCGAGTGGTTTGCCCGGCGCTGGAGCCGTGCTGCTGGAGCTGGAGGTACTACTGTTGCTGCTGGTCCTGGGGGTGCTCGTCCTGGTGGTTCTGGAGCTGCTGGGACTGGGAATCCTGCTGGAGGTACTGCTGGAGCTGCTGGCAGTAGTGGAGCTGACGGTCCTAATGGAGTTGGTGCTGCTGGAGCTGCTGGAGCTGGAGCTGCTGGGGGTGTTGGCGCTGGTGGTTCTGCTGGCGCTGGTGCTTCTGAGGGTGCTCGAGTTTGCGCTGTTGGAGCTGGAGGTGCTGCTGGCGCTGATGCTGCCGCTAGGGGTACTGGTGCTGTCCTTGATGGTTCTGGAGGCGCTGCGCGGCCGAGGCCGTACTTCGTTCCGCTCCTTGAGCAGGTTCTTGGTCTCCCGCCCTCTACTAGTCCTGCTCCTCCCTTAGCGTGTCCACAGCCTGTCCAGTTGCGGTCACAGTTACAGCCCGCCTCCCCCCTGCCTGCTCCCTCTCCCTACAGTGGTCCTACTGGAGGTCTTGCTGAGCGTCGTGAGCTTGCGTCTCGTCCTGCGTCGCCTGTTCGTGCTGCTCGCACTAGTGGTCGTGCTCCGCATCCGCGTCCTCCTGCGGTCCCCGGCACACACCAGATGGCACTGCGTCCTTCCACTGCTCCGCAGCGTGCCTCATTGCCGTCTCCTCCAGAGTCCTCTCTTTCTACTCTTGCTGACCCGGAGTCTGACTCTCTTCGTGCTGCCAGTCCTACTGTCACGCGTCTCCTGGCTACTGTTGTCACTGACCCTTCTTTTGAGTCCACTGCTGCGTCTGCCTTAGTTGCTGAGCTTGTCGACTTTGCTGCTCGCTGTCGTCTAGACTACAGTGCTAGTCTTGTTGCTGAGTCTGAGTCTGTCTGTCCTCCGTCCGTCGGGGGTGAGTGTGCTCTTAGCACAGACGTCCTTGAGGACAGGCAGGAGGAGTTCTAGTGTTTTGCTGCTGCTTTGCCTCATCTCGTGTCCACGCTGATTGCCCCTGAGGGAGACCCGGATGCACCAGACATCCCGACTCCTCGATCGTACGCTGTGGCGATCGAGGGTCCCTACTCCTCACAATGGCAGTCAGCCATGGACGCAGAGATGGCTTCCTGGAAGTCCACAGGCACCTACGTCGACGAGGTTCCCCCACCTGGGGCGAACATCGTCAATGGCATGTAGATTTTCAGGGTGAAGCGGCCGCCGTGTTCTCCGCCTGTCTTCAAGGCGCGTTACGTGGCTCGAGGCTCCAGTCAGCGGCAGGGAGTTGACTGCTTTCAGACCTTCTCCCCCACCCCGAAGATGACCACTCTTCGGGTGCTGCTGCACATAGCCGCTCGGCGCGACTACGAGCTTCACTCTCTTGACTTCAGCACAACTTTCTAGCAGGGCAGCCTGCACGAGGAGATCTGGCTGCGCCGCCCACCTGGCTTCACTGGGTCGTTTCCTCATGGTACCTAGTGCCTCCGGCGGCCAGTCTACGGTCTCCGCCAGGCGCCCCGTGAGTGGCACGAAACACTGAGGACTACACTTGCGGCTCTTGGGTTTGCTCCTTCTACTACCGACCCGTCGCTGTTTCTGCGCACCGACACCTCTCTGCCGCCGTTCTACGTCCTCGTGTATGTCGACAACTTGGTCTTTGCCACTGCTGGACTCGCCCACTTGAAGTCCGAGCTGTAGAAGAGACACACGTGCATTGACCTGGGTGAACTGCAGAGCTACCTTGGCTTGCAGATCACCCGGGACAGAGCACAGCACACCATTACCCTGACTCAGTCACACATGGTGCAGCAGGTCCTTCAGCGCTTCGACTTCACGTACTCCTCGCCTCAGGCCACTCCTCTGTCTACCCGCCACTCGCTCTCAGCTCTGCCTTCGGATGAGTCCGTAGAGCCGAGTGGCCCGTACCCAGAGCTTGTTGGCTGCCTCATGTACCTGATGACCTGCACACGACCTGACCTAGCATACCCTCTTAGCATCTTGGCACGCTATGTTGCTCCTGGGAGACACCGACCAGAGCACATGGCTGCAGCTAAGAGGGTGTTGCGCTACTTGTGCAGTACGTCGGGCATGGGGCTAGTGCTTGGAGGGCAACGTCCAGTGGTCCTCACAGGTCACGCAGATGCTTCTTGGGCTGACGACCAGGCTACGCAGCGGTCGTCACAGGGTTACACCTTCAGCCTTGGCTCCAGCTCTGTTTCGTGGTGGTCTACCCCCTCGTCTTCCGTTCTTGGCTCCAGCTGTGAGGTTGAGATCTACGCGGGGGCCATGGCTGCACAGGAGCTACGCTAGCTCACCTACCTGCTGACTGACCTAGGAGAGCCGCCTTGTTCTCCTCCAGTTCTGTACGTAGACAACAAGGCCATGCTGGCCTTGTGTCGGGAGCACAGACTGGAGCACAGAACGAAGCACATTGCTCTTCGCTACTTCCTTGCTCTGAGCTGCAGCAGCACGGTCAGCTGCGCCTTGCTTACGTGGCCTCTGAGGCCAACACTGCTGATATCTTTACCAAGGCACTTCCGCCTTGTGATCATCAGCGCTTTTGTACTATGCTAGGTCTTGTGCCTACTTGGCCTCACTTGCTCACTTCTTGACTTTGCTTGTACTGTGATCTATATATACCTGCACTTGCATGCTTACCCTTGCTAGGTTGAGATCACTGCCTTGTTTGTTCATCTTGATCTATAACTCTGCATATGAACTGGCCTTGTGCTTGTGCTCAGATTGTGTGGTGACGTTGTGATCCACCTTGAGCTTGCCTTGCTTCTCTTGGGTGGTCTAGTGACCTCTTTTTCTCCCCCACTTTGCCTATGGGGGTGTGCCAAACTTATATGCTATAGTCTTTGTAGGCTGTAGTGGGGTAGCTCATATGGGGTACAACACTTTAGGGTTTCCTACTTGTACTCCTCATGCTTCTCAATGCAATCATTCCTCATTTCTTCACACCACTCACTCATCTTCTGTGCTTAGCTCCAGGTGTGAGGACGAGATATACGCTATGGCTATGGCTAGGAAGAAGTTACGCTGGCTGACCTACTTGCTAACAGAGTGTTGCTTCTCTTGACTGGTATTATGACAGTTTATTATGCTTGTTGTCCCCCACCTAGCCTATGGGGTTATGTCAAATTACAAATATTTTTGTTAGGCTTTAGTAGGGCACACCATATGGGCACATGTCATAATAACGAATAGGGATGGATGAACTAGCCGCAAGATGCGTACAAGTAGGAAACCCTAATTGGGTTGTACCCCATATGGGCTACCCCACTACAGCCTACACAATAAGCAGCATATGAGTTTGACACACCCCCATAGGCAAAGTGGGGGAGAACAAGAGGTCATAAGACCAGTCAAGAAAGACACAGCAAGCTCAGGGTGGATCACGAAGTCACCACGCATTTTGAGCACAAGCAAAAGGCCACAAGGCCAGTTCACATGCAGAGTTAAACGTATAGGAGAACAAGCAGTACACTGATCACAACCTAGCAAGTGTAAGCATGTAGGTATAAGTATATAGATCATAGTACAGGCAAAGTCAAGAAGTGAGCAAGTGAGGCCAAGTAGGCATAAGGCCTAGAATAGTACAGAAACGCTGATGATCACAAGGCTTAAGTGCCTTGGTGAAGATATCAGCAGTGTTGGCCCAAGAGGCCACGTAAGCAAGACGAAGCTGACCACGCTGCTACAGCTCTCGAGCAAGGAATTAGCGCAGAGCAATGTGCTTTGTTCTGTGCTCTAGTCTGTGCTCCTGACACAAGGCAATCATGGCCTTGTTGTCGACGTACAAAACTGGAGGAGAACGAGGCGGCTCTCCCAAGTCGGTCAGCAAGTATGTAAGCCAGCGTAACTCCTGTGTAGCCATGGCCCCTGCGTAGATCTCATCCTCACAGCTGGAGCTGAGAACAAAAAAGACGAGCGGGTGGACCACTGCGAAATAGAACCGGAGCCAAGTCTGAAGGTGTAACCCTGTGACGACCGCTGCGTAGCCAAGTCGTCAACCCAAGAAGCATCTGCGTGACCAGTGAGGACAACTCGAGCCCGTCCTCCAAGCACGAGCCCCATGCCCGAAGTACTGCACAAGTAGCGCATCACCCTCTTAGGAGCCTTCCAGTGCTCTGGTCAGTGACTCCCGGGCGCGACGTAGCGTGCCAGGATGCTAAGCAAGGTCAGGTCGAATGCAGGTCATCAGGTACATGAGGCAGCCCACAAGCTCTGGATATGGGCCACTCCGCTCTACGGACTCATCCAAAGGCAGAGCTGAGAGCGAGTGACCGGTAGGCAGAGGAGTGGACTGTGGCGAGGAGTACTGGAAGTCGAAGCGCTGAAGAACCTGCTACACCATGTGTGACTGAGTCAAGGTAATGGTGCGCTATGCTCTGTCTCGGGTGATCTGCAAGCCAAGATAGCTGCGCGGTTCACCCAGGTCTGTGCACGTGTGTCTCCTCTGCAGCTCCGACTTCACGTGGACCAGTCCAGCAGTGTCAGCAGTGGCAAAGACCAAGTCGTCGACGTACACGAGGATGTAGAACGGCGACAGCAAAGTGTCGGTGCGTAGAAACATCGACGGGTCAGCAGTAGAAGGAGCAAACCCAAGAACCGCAAGAGTCGTCCTCAGTGTGTCGTGCCACTCGCGAGGCGCTTGGCGGAGACCGTAGACTGGCCGGCAGAGGCTCCACTGGGTATCTGCAGGAAACGACCCAGTGAAGCCAGGAGGGCGGCGCTTTCTTGTGTTCTTGTGTTCTCTCTACTTGCGCTCTCACAGGGCAAATTGGCATGAGTTTCACTAGCAGAAGGACTACACAATAATGATGGAAAATGGCAATGATAACAAAAACTACATCAGAGCATAGCATCCCAGCACACAGGCAGGTCGACCTCTAGCATAGTACGGGGCCGCCTGCCAGCACTTCAAGTCAGCACTGCGCCAACACAGCTAGGAGAAGGCTTGTTAATATTGTAAGTCGGCCACCTACCAACGCAACACCAAGGCAGCTTGCCAACTGTCAGACTTATATGGTTTAGCCTATGTAGGCTATAGTGGGGTAGCACATATGGGGTACAATATTTCTAGGGTTTGTACTTGTACCCGACCTTCCCACTAGTAAATCATTCCTCATTTCTTCACATAGTATAGAGCAGGTTCCCTAGTGGGAACGTTTCCTAGGGCCCACCACGAAATCGATTTTTTTTTTTTACCTGCCCGGAGCGCGCTTCACTCCTGCCCGAGTCGCGCCCCGTGTGCCCTCCCTCCCGTCGCGTCCCTAGCCTTAGCGGCCCGTCGCGCCCTCCTAAGGCCCCTCGCGGCCCCTCTCACGGCCCCTCGCGGCCCCTTACGGCCCCTCGTGGCCCCTTCGCGGCCCCGTCGCCACCATCCGCGGCACTGTCGCCGCCCTTCGCGGCCCCATCGCCGCCCTCCGCGGCCCTGTCGCCGCCCTTCGCGGCCCCGTCACCGCCCTTTGCAGCCCCGTCGCCGCCCCTCACAGCCCCATCGCCGCCCTTCACGGCCCCTTCCGGCCCCTCCGCGGCCCCGTCGCCGCTCTCCGGCCCTGTCGCCGCCCTTCACGGCCCCGTCGCTGCCCTCCACAGCCCTGTCGCCGCCCTTCGCGGCCCCGTCGCCGCCCTCCGCGGCCCTGTCGCCGCCCTTCACGGCCCCGTCGCCGCCCTTTGCGGCCCCTTGTGGCCCCTCCTTGGCCCCGTCACCGCCCTTCGCGGCCCCTCAGGCCCCTTCTCGGCTCCCCTCACGGACCTGCCGCCCCACCGACGCCGCCCCTGCAACAGCAGCCGTCGCCGCCCCTGCAGCGGGAGCCACCACCGCCGGTGCCGCCGACAGCAACGGCCGCCGCCGTTACTCCCGGGGCCGCAGCCGCCACCAGCAGCAGCTGCCGCCACCACAGCCGGGACCGCAGCCGCCGCAGCCGCTGACTGCAGCCGCCGGTGTGCCTCGGCCCTGCAAACGCGCCTCGACCTGTCCCTGCCGATGCGCCTCGGCCCGTCCCTGCCGGCGCGCCTCGGCTCTGCCTGCGCGCCTCGGCCCGTCCCTGCCGGTGCGCCTCCGCCTTGCCCCACCATTTGCGGCCTTCTGCTCTGGTAAGAGAATCGCCACGCTGCGCCCCTACCGCTGTCATTGCACGCTACTCTTCCCCTGCCACTGCTGCCCTTAGCCGCCTCATGCTGCCGTACCTATTTCCTGACCTCGCCGCCTTTCCCACAGTCGCTGACCTCATTACGCACCTTCGCACTAGTAACACCCGCTACCGCGCTGCGCTTCCTGCTGAGTTCTGCGCCAAGAACCCCCCCCCCCCATGTACATCACCATCTACTACATAGTCACCCGGCTCCCTGACTCCCTTCGCTCGGTCAGAGACCACTTCCTCTCTGTTTGCCCCACCACACTCACCGTTGACCTCCTAGAGGAGCGCCTCCTAGCAGCTGAGAAGAGTATAGTCGCTGTAGGAGCCTCTCGTGGTGACCCTCGTGCCCCCTTCTTTGAGGGGTGCCCCCCCTCCCCCCTTTTGCCCTCTGTTGCCTCTGCTGTTGCCGACTACTTCGTTGGCATCGAGTCGGTTGGCGCTGCGTCTGCCCCTAGCGGGAGACGCCGCACCGGCAAGGGCAAGGGGGGCAAGGGCGCTGGAGGGGCTGGCAGGGGTGGTGGAGGTGGCGGTGGAGGCGGCGGAGGGAGTGGGGGTGGCAGTGGGGGTGGTGGCGGGGGTGGGGGCTTCGGTGGCGGCGGTGGAGGCGGAGGCGGCGGCGGCGGCGGTCGCGGTGGGAGCGGAGGAGGTGGTGGTGGCGGCGGTGGCAGAGGTGGCGGTGGTGGAGGCGGAGCTGGTCGGGGTGGCTCTACGCAGCGGGGCGGCTTCGGTGGTGGTCAGCGCCAGCAGCAGCAGCGCACTCGTGAGACCCCGCCCCCCCATCAGCTTCGTGAGTGGTACGCTGCGCGTCAGCAGGGCGGGGGTGCTGGTCCTTGTGCCTACGTCCTGCGTACCGGCGACCGCACTGGTGAGCTGTGAGGTGGCCCGCACACCACCCTGCGCTGCTTCGGCCGCCTGACGGCTCCAGTTCCCTGACGCCACTGAGATCCCCCGTTGGGGCGAGCTGCTTAGGTCGGGGGTTGCTATCTTTCATCTGGATTATGATGCTATTCTTTCTACCATGTATGTTGTGTCTACTAGTGATGAGGGTGACTGTTACCTGTGTGTTCCGCCTGACCCGGGCATTGAGGCTGCTGCTCTAGGTGCTGGTGAGGCTGCTGCTCTAGGTGCTAATGCGTCTGCTGCCCCAGGTGCTGGTGAGTCTGCTCTCTCAGGTACCACGTCGGCTCAGGCCGTACACACCTTCACCCTTGACTCGGGTGCTTCCCGCTCCTTCTTCCAAGACCGCACCATGCTTACGCCGCTTAGTCGGCCGGTTGCGGTCTCTCTGGCGGACCCCTCTGGGGGACCCCACTTCTCCACTGTCTTACCGTGTCCAGTGGCCCCCTCTGGCACCCTATCAGGTCTCTACCTCCCCTCATTCTCCACGAACTTGGTGAGTGGAGCTGATCTACAGGATGGTTGGGTTGACCAATTCACTCCAGCGAGTCAGCGAGTGACCCACTGTACGTGTGCTCGGACGGGCCGACACTTGGCCACGTTTACCCGTCAGCCGGGGTCGAGCCTATACACACTGACTACTGAATCTTCCCCGGTTGCTGAGTCTGGTCAGGTAGCTGCGTCGGGTCAGGTGTTTGCTGCAGCGTCCAGGTCTGGTCCTGAGTCTGCTCCCTGCTCGTGTCGTCTCCTGTCTCACCAGACTCTCCTCTGGCACCACTGCCTTGGTCACCCCTCCTTGCCTCGTCTCCGAGGCATGGCCTCCCGTTACCTTGTCTCTGGTCTCCCGTTGATCGACTGGATCCGCGCAGCTCGTCTCCCGCTCCGGGAGAGTTTCGGCTCGGACTTTCCTGTTCTGCGTCAGCACTCTGACAGAGGCTGGGAGTTTTCCTCTGGCCTTCTCGGAGCCTTCTGTCATGGACAGGGCATCCGCCAGACGTTCACGCTTCCAGCCTCTCCACAACAAAATGGGATTGCTGAGCGCCGCATTGGCATGGTCATAGACGTCGCTCGTACGTCCATGATCCATGCGGCTGCTCCCCATTTTCTGTTGACGTTTGCGGTTCGGTACGCGGCGCATCAGATCAACCTTCACCCCAGGGTCTCCCTGCCAGAGACCTTCCCCACCTTGCGGTGGACGGGGAAGGTTGGCGATGCGTCTGCGTTCCGTGTCTGGGGATCTCGGGCGTTTGTCCGCGACTTGTCTGCGGACAAGCTGTCCCCCCGTGCTGTTCCCTGCGTCTTCCTTGGCTTCCCCCCCTGACGCGCCTGGTTGGCAGTTTTACCACCCCACTTCGTGCCGTGTTCTGTCCTCCCACGACGTCAAGTTTGACGAGTCGGTTCCTTACTACCGTTTCTTCCCTCCCCCCGCCGCCGCTCTTCCTCGCGCCAGGTCCCCCCCCGGTAGACCTTCTCCCCCCTCAAGGTCCTGCCCCATCAGGTGTGTCCCAGGTAGACGTGGTCAAGCCTATCAAGGTAGCTGTTGACTCTGGTGCTGCTAGGGGTGTTGAGCCTGCGGGTGCGCGGCCTCGAGGTGCTGAGTCTGGGGGTGCTGAGCCTGGGGGTGCGGAGTCTGGGGGTGCTGAGCTTGGGGGTGCTGAGCCTGGGGGTGCGGAGCCTGGGGGTGCTGGGTCTGGGATTCCTTCGGGTGCTTTGCCTCGGCGGGAGTTACCCTCTCCACAGGAGCTGCGCGAGTGGTTTGCCAGGCGCTCGAGCCGTGCTGCTGGAGCTGGAGATGCTGCTGTTGCTGCTGACCCTGCGGTCGACACTGGAGGTGCTGGAGCCCCTGGTCCTGGAGGTGCTCGTACTGGCGGTACTGGAGCTGCTTGGACTGGGGGTGCTGCTGGGGCTGCTGGAGGTGGCCCTGCTGGAGGTGCTGCTGGTGCTGCTGGAGGCGCGGGAGCTGTTGGTGCTACTGGGGGTGCTGGAGCTGGAGGTCCAGCTGGCGCTGGTGCTTCTGAGGGTGCTGGAGTTGGCGCTACTGGAGATGGAGGTACTACTGGCGCTGGTGCTACTGCTGGGGTTGCTGCTGCTGTCCCTGCTCTTTCTGGAGGCGCTGAGTGCCGCGGCCATACTTCGCTCCGCTCCTTGAGCAGGTTCTTGGTCTCCCGCCTTCTACTGGTCCTCCTCCCTTAGAGTGTCCAGAGCCTGTCCATTCGCAGTCACAGTTACAACCCGCCTCACCACTGCATGCTCCTTCTCCCTACACTGGTCCTACTAGAGGTCTTGCTGAGCGTCGTGAGCCTGCGTCTCGTCCTGCGTCGCCTGTTCGTTCTGCTCGCACTAGTCGTCGTGTTCCGTGTCCGCATCCTCCTGCGGTCCCGGGCACGCACCAGATGGCACTACGACCTTCCACTGCTCCGCAGCGTGTCCCTTTGCCGTCTCCTCCTGATTCCTCTCTTCCTGCCCTTGCTGACCCGGAGTCTGACTCCCTTCTTGCTGCCAGTCCTACTGTCACGCGTCTTCTGGCTACTGTTGTCACTGACCCTTCCTTTTTGTCCACTGCTACGTCTGCCTTAGTTGCTGAGCTTGTCGACTTCGCTGCTCACTGTCGTTTAGACTACGCCGCGTGTCTTGTTGCTGAGTCTGAGTTTGTCTGTCCTCCGTCCGTCGGGGGTGAGTGTGCTCTTAGCACGGACGTCCTTGAGGACAGGCAGGAGGAGTTCCAGTGTTTTGCTGCTGCTTTGCCTCATCTCGTGTCCATGCTGATTGCCCCTGAGGGAGACCCGGATGCACTAGACATCCCGACTCCTCGATCTTACGCTGAGGCGATCAAGGGTCCCTACTCCTCACAGTGGCAGTCAGCCATGGACGGAGAGATGGCTTCTTGGAAGTCCACAGGCACCTACGTCGACGAGGTTCCCCCACCTGGGGCGAACATCGTCAGTGGCATGTGGATTTTCAGGGTGAAGCGGTCGCCGGGTTCTCCGCCTGTCTTCAAGGCGCGTTACGTGGCTCGAGGCTTCAGTCAGCGGCAGGGAGTTGACTACTTTCATACCTTCTCTCCCACCCCGAAGATGACCACTCTTTGGGTGCTGCTACACATAATCGCTCAGCGCGACTACGAGCTTCACTCTCTTGACTTCAGCACAGCTTTCTTGCAGGGCAGCCTGCACGAGGAGATCTGGCTGCGCCGCCCACCTGGCTTCACTGGGTCGTTTCCTCCTAGTACCCACTGGAGCCTCCGGCGGCCACTCTACGGTCTCCGCCAGGCTCCCCGTGAGTGGCATGACACACTGAGGACTATACTTGCGGCTCTTGGGTTTGCTCCATCTACTGCCGACCCGTCGCTATTTCTGCGCACCGACACCTCTTTGCTGCCGTTCTACATCCTCGTGTATGTTGACGACTTGGTCTTTGCCTCTGCTGACACTGCTGGACTCGCCCACGTGAAGTCCGAGCTACAGATGAGACACACGTGCACAGACCTGGGTGAACTGCGCAGCTACCTTGGCTTGCAGATCACCCGGGACAGAGCACAGCGCACCATTACTCGGACGCAGTCACACATGGTGCAGCAGGTCGTTCAGCGCTTCGAATTCACGTACTCCTCGCCTCAGGCCACTCCTCTGTCTACTCGCCACTCGCTCTCAGCTCTGCCTTCGGATGAGTCCGTAGAGCCGAGTGGCCCGTACCCAGAGCTTGTTGGCTGCCTCATTTACCTGATGACCTGCACTCGACCTGACCTTGCATACCCTCTTAGCATCTTGGCACGCTATGTTGCTCCTGGGAGACACTGACCAGAGCACATGGCTGCAGCGAAGAGGGTGTTGCGCTACTTGTGCAGTACGTCGGGCATGGGGCTAGTGCATGGAGGGCGGCGTTCAGTGGTTCTCACAGGTCACGCAGACGCTTCTTGGGCTGACGACCAGGCTACGCAGCGGTCGTCACAGGGTTACACCTTCAGCCTTGGTTCCGGTTCTGTTTCGTGGCGGTCTACCCGCTCGCCTTCTGTTCTCGGCTCCAGCTGTGAGGCTGAGATCTACACGGGGGCCATGACTGCACAGGAGCTACACTGGCTCACCTACCTGCTGACCGACCTGGATGAGCCGCCTCGTTCTCCTCCAGTTCTGTACGTAGACAACAAGGCCATGCTGGCCTTGTGTCGGGAGCACAGACTGGAGCACAGAACGAAGCACATTGCTCTTCGCTACTTTCTTGCTCGTGAGCTGCAGCAGCGTGGTCAGCTGCGCCTTGCTTACGTGGCCTCTGAGGCCAACACTGCTGATATCTTTACCAAGGCACTTCCGCCTTGTGATCATCAGCGCTGCTGTACGATGCTAGGTCTTGTGCCTACTTGGCCTCACTTGCTCACTTCGTGACCTTGCATGTACTGTGATCTTTCTATACCTGCACTTGCTTGTTTACATTTATATATGAACTTGCATGTGAACTGGCCTTGTGGCCTTGAACTTGTGCTCGGAATGTGTGGTGACGTTGTGATCCACCCTGAGCTTGCTTTGCTTTGCTTGACTGGTCTTGTGACCCCTTGTTCTCCCCCACTTTGCTTATGGGGTTGCGTCAGACTTATATGGCTTAGCCTATGTAGGCTATAGTGGGGTAGCACATATGGGGTACAATATTTCTAGGGTTTGTACTTGTACACGACCTTCCCACTAGTAAATCATTCCTCATTTCTTCACACCAACACTGCTATAGGGCGGCCTGCCAGCATTGCAACCGCAAGTGACTATATGCGCATTCGTGCCCGAGTAGGTCGACGGTCGAGTACTTTGTGCCTCACACCGCTTATGCCGCAGGTCAGACTAAGTTCCTGAAATCTGCAGAGAGAGTACAGTGCGAAAGCACTCTGTCTCCCCCCTCCCCCATATTCAAACATTCCATGCAAGGTTATCACAGCAGTGCACGTACTGATCCAACACACCCCAAATGACATGGATAAAAAAAAATACCAGTTGCTCGAACTGTAGGCATTTATTTGCAGCTGCCCAATCGTATTGTCGATAATCGTTGATGATGGCTAGTTCAAGTTGTCGAACTTATATGCTATAGTCTGTTTAGGCTGTAGTGGGGTAGTCCATATGGGGTACAACACTTTAGGGTTTTCTACTTGTACTCCTCATGCTGCTCAATGTAATCATTCCTTCCTCAGATTCTCACATGGTATATAGCAGGTTCCCTAGTGGGAACGCTTCCTAAGGGCCCACCACTAAAATTTTTTCTGCCCGGAGCGCGCTTCTCTCCTGCCCGAGTCGCGCACCGTGTGCCCCTCCCGTCGCGTCCCTAGCCCTTAGCGGCCCGTCGCGCCCTCCTCGGGCCCCTAGTGGCCCCTTTCGCGGCCCCTCGCGGCCCCTCTCACGGCCCCGTCGTCGCTGCCCTTCGCGGCCACCTCGCCGCCCTTAGCGGCCCCGTCGCCGCCCTACCGGCCCCGTCGCCGCCCTGCCGGCCCCGTTGCCGACCCTAGCGGCCCCGTAGCCGCCCTAAGCGGCCCCGTCGCCGCCCTATCGGCCCCGTCGCCGACCCTAGCGGCACCGTCGCCGCCCTAAGCGGCCCCGTCGCCGCCCTATCAGCCCCGTCGCCGACCCTTGCGGCCCCGTCGCCGCCCTAAGCGGCCCCGTCGCCGACCCTACCGGCCCCGTCGCCGCCCTACCGGCCCCGTCGCCCCCCTAAGCGGCCCCGTTGCCGACCCTACCGGCCCCGTCGCCGCCCGACCGGCCCCGTCGTCGACCCTCGCGGCCCTGTCGCCGCCTTAAGCGGCCCCGTCGCCGCCCTACCGGCCCCGTCGCCGACCCTAGCGGCCCGGTGGCCGCCCTCAGCGGCCCCGTCGCCACCCCTAGCGGCCCGGTCGCCGCTCTTCACGGCCACGTCGCCGTCTCTACCGGCCCCTTCAACGCCGCCAGTAGCCCAGCAGCCGAGGCGCCCAGCAGCCGAGCCGCCGAGCCGCCCAGCAGCCGATCCGCCGAGCCGCCGCGCCGCCCAGCAGCCGAGCCACCGAGCCGCCGCACCGCCCAGCAACCGAGCCGCCGAGCCGCCGTGTCGCCCAGCAGCCGAGCCGCCGAGCCGCCCAGTAGCCGAGCCGCCGAGCCGCCCTTCCTTCCGGCGTGCCCCGGCCCTACTTCCTTGGACTGGTGAGCTCACTCCCTGATAGACCACTGCAGACATGGCTACCCCCAGTGTCCTTACCTTTGATACTCAGGGTCGTGCTGTTGACTTTGAGGTCTGGGTCGATGACCTCCAGCTGTTCTTACAATGCGATAGGGCGGACGGACTCTCACTATTCGATCTCACCTCTCGTGTCTCTCCTACCCCGCCTGCTACTGCTGAGAGCACTGTTCGCTCACAGTGGGCCACGCGCGATGCTGCTGCACGTCTTGCTGTGCGTCGCCACTTACCGACCACTAAGCGTGCGCAATTTAGCCAGTACAAGAGTGCTAAGACCTTGTGCGATGCTGTAGTTGCACGCTACTCTTCCCCTGCCACTGCTGCGCTTAGCCGCCTCATGCTACCGTACATGTTCCCTGACCTTGCTGCCTTTCCCACAGTCGCTGACCTCATTACGCACCTTTGCACTAGTGACACTCGCTACCGTGCTGCGCTTCTCGCTGAGTTCTGTGCCAAGAACCCCCCCCCCATGTACATCACACTCTACTACATAGTCACCCGGCTCCCTTACTCCCTTCGCTTAGTCAGGGACCACTTCCTCTCAGTTTGCCCCACCACACTCACCGTTGACCTCCTCGAGGAGCGCCTCCTAGCAGCAGAGAAGAGCATAGTCGCTGTAGGAGCCTCTCGTGGTGACCCTCGCACCCCCGTCTTTGAGGGGTGTTCTCCCTCCCCCCTCTTGCCCTTTGTTGCTTCTGCTGCTGCGGCCGACCTCGTTGGCTTCGAGTCGGTCGGCGCTGCGTCTGTCCCTAGCGGGAAGCGCCGCACCGGCAAGGGCAATGGGGGCATGGGCGCTAGGAGGGCCAATGGGGGCGGTGGAGGTGGTGGTGGAGGTAGTGGAGGGGTGGGGGTGGTGGTGGGAGTGGTGGCGGGGCCAGAGGTGTTGGTGGCAGCAATGGAGGCGGAGGAGGCGGCGCTGGTGGCGGAGGGAGCGGAGGCGGCGGTGGTGGTGGAGGCGGCGGAGGGAGCGGAGGCGGCGGTGGTGGTGGAGGCGGCGGAGGTGGCGGAGGCGGCGGAGGTGGCGGTGGAGCTGGTCGCGGCTTTGCGCAGAGGAGTGGCTCCGGTGGTGGTCCGCGCCAGCAGCAGCAGCGCGGTCGTGAGACCCTGTCCCCTCAGCTGCTTCGTGAGTGGTACGCTGGGCGTCAGCGGGGTGGGGGTACTGGTCCCTGCACCTACGTCCTCCGTACGGGCGACCACGCTGGTGAGCAGTGCGGGGGCACGCACTCCACCCAGCGCTGCTTCGGCCGCCTGACGGACGCTTGGTGTCATCAGTTCCCTGACGCCTCTGAGATCCCTCGCTCAAGAGAGCTGTCTAGGGCGGGGGTAGCTATCTTTGATCTTGACTTTGATGCTATTCTTGCTGCCATGTATGTTGTGTCTACTAGTGATGAGGGTAACTGTTACCTGTGTGTTCCGCCTGACCCAGGCATTGAGGCTGCTGCTCTAGGTGCTGGTGAGGCTACTGCTCCAGGTGCTAGTGCGTCTGCTGCCCCAGGTGCTGGTGAGTCTGCTCTCTCAGGTACCACGTCGGCTCAGGCCTTGCTCACCTTCACCCTTGACTCGGGTGCTTCGCGCTCCTTCTTTCGAGACCGCACCACGCTTACACCGCTTAGTCGGCCGGTTGCGGTCTCCTTGGCGGACCCCTCTGGGGGTCCTGTCCTTGCTAGCTTCTCCACTGTCTTACCGTATCCGGCAGCCCCCTCTTGCACCCTGTCAGGTCTCTACTCCCCCTCGTTCTCTACGAACTTGGTGAGCGGAGCTAATCTACAAGATCGGGGGGTTGAACAGTTCACACCTGCGAGTCAGCGGGTGACCCACTGTACGTGTGCTCGGACGGGCCGACACTTGGCCACGTTTACCCGTCAGCCGGGGTCGTCCCTGTACACACTGACCACTGAGTCTCCTCCTGTTCCTGTGTCTGGTCAGGTTGCTGCGTCGAGTCAGGTGTTTGCTGCAGCGTCCAGGTCTGGTCCTGAGTCGACGCCCTGCTCGTGTCATCTCGTGTCCCACCAGACTCTCCTTTGGCACCACCGCCTTGGTCACCCCTCCCTGCCTCGTCTCCGAGGCATGGCCTCCCGTGTCATTGTCTCTGGTCTCCCTCGGTCCCTCCCTCCCCTACCTCCGGGGCCGGCCCCTACCTGCGTCCCCTGCGTCAAGGGGCAGCAGCGCGCCGCTCCTCACTCCTCCGAGTTTCCTCCGATAGAGGCTCCCCTGCAGACTCTTCACATGGACGTTTGGGGCCCCGCCCGCGTCCGTGGCCAGGGCCACGAGCGTTACTTCCTCTTGGTGGTTGACGACTACTCGCGTTACACCACGGTGTTCCCCTTGCGCAGCAAGGGTGACGTCACTGAGGTGTTGATCGACTGGATCCGCGCAGCTCGTCTCCAGCTCACAGAGAGTTTTGGCTCGGACTTTCCTGTTCTGCGTCTGCACTCTGACAGAGGCGGAGAGTTTTCCTCTGCCCGTCTGGGAGCCTTCTGTCGTTCACAGGGCATCCGCCAGACCTTCACGCTTCCGGCCTCTCCACAGCGAAATGGGATTGCTGAGCGCCGCATTGGCATGGTCATGGACGTCGCTCGTACGTCCATGATCCATGCGGCTGCTCCCTATTTTCTGTGGCCGTTTGCGGTTCAGTACGTGGCGGATCAGCTCAACCTTCAGCCTTGGGGCTCCTTGCCAGAGACCTCCCCCACCTTGCGGTGGACGGGGAAGGTTGGCGATGCGTCTGCGTTCCGGGTCTGTGGATCTCGGGCGTTTGTCCGCGACTTGTCTGCGGACAAGCTATCCCCCCGTGCTGTTCCCTGCGTCTTCCTTGGCTTCCCCCCCTGACGCGCTTGGTTGGCAGTTCTACCACCCCACCTCGCGCTGTGTTCTGTCCTCCCAGGACGTCACCTTTGACGAGTCGGTGCCTTACTATCGTCTCTTCCCCTACCGCACTGCGCCCCTCCCCCTGCCGCCGCTCTTCCTTGCGCAAGGTCCTCCCCCGGTAGACCCCCTCCCCCCTCAGGGTCCTGCCCCGTTAGGTGTGTCCCAGGTAGACGCTGTTGAGCCTGTCGAGGTAGCTGTTGACACTAGTACTGCTAGGGGCGCTGAGCTTGCGGGTGCCGGGTCTGGGGGTGCGGAGCCTGGGGGTGCTGAGTCTCGAGGTGTTGAGCATGGGGGTGCTGAGTCTGGGGGTGCGGAGCGTGGGGGTGCGGAGCCAGGGGGTGCTGAGCCTGGGAGTGCGGAGCCTGGGGGTGCTGAGCGTGGGGGTGCGAAGCCTGGGGGTGCTGGGTCTACTCGTGTGGCCTCTGGCGGTGCTTCGTCGAGGCGGGAGCTACTCTCTCCGCTTGAGCTGCGCGAGTGGTTTGCCCGGAGCTGGAGCCGTGCTGCTGGAGTTGGAGGTACTACTGTTGCTGCTGGTCGTGAAGGTGCTCGTCCTGGCGGTTCTGGAGCTGCTAGGACTGGGAGTCCAGCTGGAGGTGCTACTGGAGCTGCTGGAGCTGGAGCTACTTGGGGTGTTGGCGCTAGTCGTTCTGCTGGCGCTGGTGCTTCTGCGGGTACTGGAGGTGGCGGTGGAGCTGGAGGTGCTGCTTGCGCTGGTGCTGCCGCTGGGGGTACTGGTGCTGTCCCTGCTGGTTCTGGAGGCGCTGCGCGACCGAGGCCGTACTTCGTTCCGCTCCTTGAGCAGGTTCTTGGTCTCCAGCCCTCTACTACTCCTGCTCCTCCCTTAGCGTGTCCACGGCCTATCCAGTCGCGGTCATAGTTACAGCCTGCCTCCCCCCTGCCTGCTCCTTCTCCCTACACTGGTCCTGCTGGAGGTCTTGCTGAGCGTCGTGAGCCTGCGTCTCGTCCTGTGTCGCGTGTTCATGCTACTCGCGCTAGTGGTCGTGCTCCGCGTCCGCGTCCTCCTATGGTCCCCGGCACACACCAGATGGCACTGCGTCCTTCCACTGCTCCTCTGCGTGTACCGTCGCCGTCTCCTCCAGAGTCCTGTCTTCTTACTCTTGCTGACCCTGAGTCTGTCTCTCTTTGTGCTGCCAGTCCTACTGTCACGCGTCTCCTGGCTACTGTTGTCACTGACCCTTCTTTTGAGTCCACTGCTGCGTCTGCCTTAGTTGCTGAGCTTGTCGACTTTGCTGCTCGCTGTCGTCTCGACTACGCTGCTAGTCTTGTTGCTGAAACTGCGTATGTCTGTCCTCCATCCATCGGGGGTGAGTGTGCTCTTAGCACGGACGTCCTTGAGGACAGGCAGGAGGAGTTCCAGTGTTTTGCTGCTGCTTTGCCTCATCTCGTGTCCACGCTGATTGCCCCTGAGGGAGACCCGGATGCACCAGACATCCCGACTCCTCGATCGTACGCTGAGTCAATCGAGGGTCCCTACTCCTCACAGTGGCAGTCAGCCATGGACGCAGAGATGGCTTCCTGGAAGTCCACAGGCACCTACGTCGACGAGGTTCCCCCACCTGGGGCGAACATTGTCAGTGGCATGTGGATTTTCAAGGTGAAGCGGCCGCCGGGTTCTCCGCCTGTCTTCAAGGCGCGTTACGTGGCTCGAGGCTTCAGTCAGCGGCAGGGAGTTGACTACTTTCAGAACTTCTCCCCTACCCCGAAGATGACCACTCTTCGGGTGCTGCTGCACATAGCCGATCAGCGCGACTACGAGCTTCACTCTCTTGACTTCAGCACAGCTTTCTTGCAAGGCAGCCTGCACGAGGAGATCTGGCTGCGCCACCCACCTGGCTTCACTCGGTCGTTCCCTCCTGGTACCCAGTGGAGCCTCCGGCGGCCAGTCTACGGTCTCCGCCAGGCGCCCCGTGAGTGGCACGACACACTGAGGACTACACTTGCGGCTCTTGGGTTTGCTCCTTCTACTGCCGACCCGTCGCTGTTTCTGCGCACTGACACCTCTTTGCCGCCGTTCTACATCCTCGTGTACGTCGACGACTTGGTCTTTGCCACTGCTGACACTGCTGGACTCGCCTACGTGAAGTCCGAGTTGCAGAAGAGATACACGTGCACAGACCTGGGTGAACTGCGCAGCTACCTTGGCTTGCAGATCACCCGAGACAAAGCACAGCGCACCATTACCCTGACTCAGTCACACATGGTGCAGCAGGTCCTTCAGCGCTTCGACTTCACGTACTCCTCGCCTCAGGCCACTCCTCTGTCTACTCGCCACTCGCTCTCAGCTCATCCTTCGGATGAGTCCGTAGAGCCGAGTGGCCCATACCCAGAGCTTGTTGGCTGCCTCATGTACCTGATGACCTGCACACGACCTGACCTAGCATACCCTCTTAGCATCTTGGCACGCTATGTGGCTCCTGGGAGACACCGACCAGAGCACATGGCTGCAGCGAAGAGGGTGTTGCGCTACTTGTGCAGTACGTCGGGCATGGGGCTAGTGCTTGGAGGGCGACGTCAAGTGGTCCTCACAGGTCACGCAGACGCTTCTTGGGCTGACGACCAGGCTACGCAGTGGTCGTCACAGGGTTACACCTTCAGCCTTGGTTCCGGCTCTGACTCGTGGCAGTCTACCCGCTCGTCTTCTGTTCTCGGCTCCAGTTGTGAGGCCGAGATCTATGCAGGGGCCATGTCTGCACAGGAGCTACGATGGCTCACCTACCTGCTGACTGACCTAGGAGAGCAGCCTCGTTCTCCTCCAGTTCTGTACGTGGACAGCAAGGCCATGCTCGCCTTGTGTCAGGAGCACAGACTGGAGCACAGGACGAAGCACATTGCTCTTCGCTACTTCCTTGCTGGACAGGTGCAGCAGCGCGGTCAGCTGCGCCTTGCTTACATGGCCTCTGAGGCCAACACTGCTGATATCTTTACCAAGGCACTTGCGCCTTGTGATCATCAGCGCTTTTGTACTTTGCTAGGTCTTGTGCCTTTTTGGCCTCACTTGCTTACCTCTTGACTTTGCTTGTACTGTGATCTATATATACCTGCACTTGCATGCTTACACTTGCTAGGTTGAGATCACTGCCTTGCTTGTTCTTCTTGATGTATAACTCTGCATGTGAACTGGCCTTGTGGCCTTGTGCTTGTGCTCAGATTGTGTGGTGACGTTGTGATCCACCCTGGGCTTGCCTTGCTTCTCTTGACTGGTCTTGTGACCCCTTGTTCTACCCCACTTTGCCTATGGGGGCGTGTCGAACTTATATGCTATAGTCTGTTTAGGTTGTAGTAGGGTAGTCCATATGGGGTACAACACTTTAGGGTTTTCTACTTGTACTCCTCATGCAGCTCAATGCAATCATTCCTTCCTCAGATTCTCACACAAGTGGCATGTCTAATAAGTTCCCAAGGATAAACGGCATTGGAGTACCACATATGCATAATTGTTTTATTTGTGTTAGGATTAAGGACAGAGTCTAGGAAGATTAGGGGCCGTAATAACTCAAAAGCGCTGGACTTCAATTTTGAACAGAAAATTCGACTTCACTAGAAACGTTGTCGACAGAAACTTTCATCGTTATAACTTCACCAATTTCAGATATGTTGGAGTTCTAGTCTTTGGCTACAATTCCGAATTTGAATTGCATCAAAAGGTGAACTAAAACTCGAGTTACGAATTTCAGTGCAGTCGGGGGTATGCTCGAACTAAGAACTTAATTCAACCACAATTGTTCATCCCAAGAACTACACAAGAAGTTATACTTAGAAACAAGGTAGGAGGGGATGAGGAGGAGGACAAGGAAGGTCCCCAAGGAGTTCCCAACCAAGGAAATGCCACAATCACACCAAATTTCCTCTCTATAGTAACCCCTCTTTGACTTTTGTCATTTTCCCAACCCATGCCATCCACCTCACCCAAATTGGCCACACTTGTCAACCTGGTTTGGCTTCTCCCAACCACTTGGCAGCAACTACAGTGAAGTGACGAATTTCTCCAACCCCCAATGGTCTATACCCCATATAGAGTCACCCCAAAATTCCCAAAGTTGTCGCAACAAAATATCAAGAGCATACGAACTTCAACCATTCCTGACTTTCTCGTTCGTGCTCCGATTGAAGCGATCCTTGGTTCGTCAAAAAGCTATTGAGCAAGAAGTCATTTCAAATATCTGCTCAAACAAAATAACATACATATACACTCAGAAAATCCAATCCACACCAAACACATTTTTCTTATGCACTCGTACAACACGATGCAATGTAGAAAGATAAGATGGGAGGCAGACAGACGTAAATGCATATGATAGTCACACAACAAACTCCCCCTCTAGCTGCGAACCATCATCCCACATGCCTCAGCTCATGCATGCACCATCAATGCATACGTATCCCAGCAGGCTTCATGCCCTTCCAGTGCTCAAGTTCAGCCAGGCGCTTGGTGAAAATGTCAGCCACCTGCTGCTGGGCTTTCACCACCTCTAGTCGAACCTCCTTGTCCAGAAGCCTCTTTGCCTTAAGCCACTTTTGCCTGATCTGCTTTGTCAGCCCATTCAGACAAGCATTCTTGGCCAGCTTCACATCAGACTCATTGTTACAGAATATCACTGTTGGCTCCCTCTGACACACCCCGATCTCCTCCAACAACTGCCTCCTTGGCCCCATGATGAAGGGCCATGTACTCAGTCTCGCATGAGGACAGCCCCACCTCATTCTGCTTCTTGATGCACCAGCTCACTGCATCGCCTCCAAACATGCACACATAGCCTCCAATGCTGGTTCCATCCGCCTTCGCAAAGTTGAAGCTAGCATCAGTGTAGCAGGTCAAGAGCATCTCCCCCTTGCTCAAATTAGCTGCACCCCGCTGCAGCCTCTGTCGCATAGCTCTGTACTCCAAGCCAACTGATGTCGTTGGACTCACATAGCGAATAAACCTCTTGGCCACTTCTAGCTGCTTATGGCTGGGGCGTGAGACCTCCCTCGCAAGCCTCAATGTAGCAAAATCAGCGCTAACCTACAGGGGAGATCAGAATGGCGTGATGACACGAAGGGTAGATTTCAGGCTGTTACTCTTGACTTAGTTGTTGAGTTAGCAGAATCCAAGTATAGATTTCACTAAGAAAACAAAAAAAAAACAAGAGAACAAGAAAACATTGAACCAATATACTAAAAGAAGGAACCCTGCAGAAACGTTTCAAGGGGAACGTTTAAATAACTACCATGTATGTGCTACGCCAACTCAGCAATGGCAGGTAAAAAAACAGCCCATTTATTTCTCGCCTAACTAAGTAGTTGCCCAGGTTGTACATTCACAGTTGTGCACGTTTTTTTTGCTACAAATACGTGTAGAAGGTTCTCTTTTTGTCACTGGTTCAATTCCTACTGGCGGGTACAATTTCTGCCAAGAATTGATTGGTCGAAATTCGCGCACATCGAATTTCTTATCGACATTCTTCTGTGCGTTCGTGAGGGTGCACAGGGGTTACCGCGACCCTGCGCAAATGAACTACTACGATCTTCTGCACCTGCTTGCGCCCCCTGCACCTATGCACGAGATGTTGCTGCTGCATCCGCGAATGCTACACTTGCTCATGTACGGGTTCCCTCGTACACCTCGTGTACAGCCAATTCTTCACCTCGTGCCAGAGGTCCTTGGCCCAGCCTACGCAAAAGCTCAAGATCCCACCCATGCACATGCAGGGCTCTTCTCAACAGATACCATACTGGCAAGCCTGGATGTATCAAAAGCAATGTCAGGCCTCGTGTGATTTGCCACATAGTTGAATGCCCCAACCATAGAATGGAACAGCTTCCGGTCACTCTCACCCACCACCTCCTCATCACCATAGGGCCCCAACTATAGTGGGGTTGCTGGCTTTCCTCCATCCTGCAGCCCATAATTCTCAGCCAGCCCCTCACAGTACTTCCTCTGGCTCAACCTCAACACTCCCCTGCCAAGGTCCCTCTCCACATGCATCCTTCACTGTTAACGGGAATGGAGTGTTGGCCCCGCCCTCAATTGGGCAACGCCGACGACTTGGTCGGATGTACGGGAGTAGCAGCCGACCGTTCACAGTGGGAGAGCTGCTAGACAGGCTTCGTCGAGCTGCAAGGGACCGCTGTGGTATTTCTGTCGACTGGGGAACTCGACAGCTGCAACTCACTGGTCTGGGCGACGGGTGGGACGTCGACCTGGTCCTGCAGCTCGACCGGGAGGTCTCCGGAGCATCCCGTCGATTTGCAGCTCGACCGGAAGGTCTCCGGAGCATCCCTTCGACTTGCAGCTCGACCGGAAGGTCTCCGGAGCATCCCGTCGACTTGCAGCTCGACCGGAAGGTCTCCGGAGCATCCCGTCGACTTGCAGCTCGACCGGAAGGTCTCCGGAGCATCCCGTCGACCTACAGCTCGACCGGGAGGTCTCCGAAGCATCCCGTCGACCTGAAGTTCGACCGGGAGGTCGACGGAGCAGTCCGTCGACCTGACAAGTGAGCAGCGGTCAACGAGGGGAGCTCGGCAACAACCGCTGATGGTTCTGGTTGACGAAAGGGGTCTGTCAACCAGGGGGTAGTTTGACGGGAGTTGTGGTCGACCAGAGGCACCTGGTGGTCGACCAGAGGGACCTGGTGGTCGACCGGAAGCGCCTGGGGGTCGACCAGAGCACCAGGGGGTCGACCGGGTCGACCGGGTAACCTGCTCGACGAGTTCTGCGGAGGCACGCGAACGTCGTCGAGGTCGCGATGGCGCAGGCGACTGCGGGCTGGTATCCCGAAGTCGATGTGGCTCGTCAGGTGCAGACAACAGCCGACGGATGCCCAATGAGGCAAGTCGGGCCAATCGTCTGCGCGCACCTGTGAGCGTGCACACTGCTGTGTTCTACGGGGCAACGCTGGACAGCCGCTCTGCTGCAGCGCTGGCACGCCGCCGACCCGCTCTGTTGGCAGGTCGCCTTTCCGCAGTGCTGGCGCGGCTCCTCTACGCAACGCTGGCAGGCGGTCGACCAAGCTGTGCTGGCGGTCGACCTGGCTAGCTGCAGGGTTGCTAGGTGCCTGATGTAGTCATTTTTGCGATTGCTTGTTCAATGATTCTGTAATTTCGCCTTTGCCTAGTGGAAACTCTTGCCAATTTCCCCTGTGTATGCGCAAGCACTAACGAACTAAGCAAAGCTACGATCACCTCTAGTTGTTCGTGCCAACCCCCGCAGTCTAGCTCATTACTATTGTAGAGTGAATCTCCGCATTCGCATCCCTGATCTTCGAGCACTTGAAGTGCATCTCCAGCAGCTCCTCCATGCGGTCAATCATAGCAGATGACTCAGAGAAGAGAAGAATGTCGTCCACATCCACCAGAACCATGAAGAACCACTGATTCTCTTGCAGCAAGAACGAGCTGTGACCACACTCGCTCTTCTTGAATTCCCCAGCCAGCAGTGTCTCCTCTAGCTGGTGATACCATGCGCAAAGAGCCTGCTTCAAGCCATAGATATCCTTCTTCAGCCTGCACTCCTGCCGCTCCCATAGTCCAATCCCACAGGCTGCAACATGTACAACTCCTCCAGAATGATCCCATCGAGAAAAGTAGTTGTGATATCCATCTGCTTGATCCTACATCCACGGTTTGCAGCTGTTGCCAACGTCACCCTCAGAGTCGTGCCTTTCCCACAGGAGAAAACCTTAATGTAATAGTGTCGGAATAGTGTTTGTAACAGGTATGAGAGGTGATGAAAAGGAAAAAATTGTTTTCACCCTTAACCCAAAACCTTGGATCAGTGTTTTCACAGCTATTGGTGACTCCTATATATGCTTCACACACCTGTTTGTGCCTCTTGTCATTGGCTCCAGAATTGCGGGAGTCGAATAGGCACATCAGCTTTTCCCTGACAGTTTGTAAGTCCATCCAATCAAAGGACTGACTTCGATTTCGCGGGAAAACGTCGTATTTGAATATTCGCGAGTGTGGAAGTTGATGCGGCTCGGAAAGGGGTTTTAGCAAACAGTTGGGAGGGAGATCACAGCAGAGGCTGACGCATCCCACGATATCAGCACGATTTACAGGAATGCTGGGCAGATGTCCCAGTGACACTTCATTTTCTTGCCCGCTACAGTCTGGTTAGCCAAAAAGCTTCCTGTCGCTGCTGACGGGCAGCAGTAGACTTCTGACCTTGGGCAGTTCGCACGCACCGCATGGCTTGCCCCAAAGCGACGCGTGACCCCCACATCAAGGTTTGATCGAGCCGCGCCGTCACCTCCACTCAATCTCACCAGGTGCGAGGAAAGTGGTGTGTCTTTTGCTTGCGTAAAGCCCAGGCTTCCAACTTCAGCGAGCAGTAGGAAGCTGTCATTTTCCATTAGTTGTCACCAGCACTCATCCCCAGCCACATTGCTTCTCCACAACTACATTGCATACGGAAGCCCATGGCTCTTCAGAGAAATAGCACATCGTCAGTGAATATTTTTTCCTCCCAGCTCTTCCCAACCGTACGGAAAAGAAAGCTTGTTTTTGGCTCCGAGTCCATTCCCGAGCGGTCTATTCGCATTCGTCCCAGCCTGGACGCCAGTTATACCAGCCCGATTTTTGGCACCGCAACAGGCCGTTTCGACGACTACTTTGCTCTATGCTCCACCACTCCCCTGGGGTCCGGCAGATTCGGCGCCGTGCGTAAATGCATTTGCAAGGCGACGGGGGAGGCCTTCGCGTGCAAAACGCTGCAGAAGAAAGAGTTGATCGGCGAGGCTGGGCGGGATGACGTGCGTCGCGAGGTTCGCATGTTGCAGCAAGTGGCAAGCCACCCCGGGATAGTTCAGCTGCACGCGGTATTTGAGGAC
The DNA here is from genome assembly GCA_948144175.1 of Closterium sp. NIES-65. Classification (NCBI taxonomy): domain Eukaryota; kingdom Viridiplantae; phylum Streptophyta; class Zygnematophyceae; order Desmidiales; family Closteriaceae; genus Closterium; species Closterium sp. NIES-65. The sequence goes on from CANXME010002221.1 coordinate 363,629, forward strand.
GAAAAGGAGGTGCATCTGGTTACCGAGCTTTGCGATGGTGGCGAGCTCTTCGACGACGTCGTGCGACGCGGGCGTCTGCCTGAGAAGGAAGCGGCGCAGGTGTTCATGCAGGTGGCATCGGCTGTCGCATTCTGCCACTCCCGCGGCATTGTGCATCGCGACGTGAAGCCCGAAAACATCTTATTGTGCTTCAATAGGAGCCTTGGCCCAGCTGCGGAGAAGAAAACTGAAGTTTTCTCTCCCACTGGCATGGCCCCACCGCGTCCCACTTCCGCGAGCCCCTCCCCTTCTTCGATCGCAAACCCCGCTGCGCGTAAGAGCGCGTTCGTCCCCGAGCCCGCTCCGCATCTACGCGTGAAGCTCGCGGATTTCGGCCTCGCGCTGAGCATCGGCCGCGACGGTCGCACGCGCGGCGCGGCGGGCTCGCCGTACTACATGGCGCCGGAGGTGTTCACCGGCGAGTACGGCTGCTCGGCCGACGTGTGGTCGCTGGGCGTCGTGCTCCACGTGCTGCTGAGCGGCGGCGTGCCGTTCTGGGGCGACGACGAGGCGGCCACGATCCGCAGCGTGCTGCACGGGCGGTTGGATCTGGGGGAGGAGTCCGCGGCGTGGGAGGGAGTGTCGGCGGAGGCGCGCGGGCTGATTCGGTGCATGCTGGAGAGGGACCCGCGGCGACGCCCGTCCGCCAGCAAGGTGCTCTCGCACCCCTGGCTGCTGCTGCACGCCTTCGGCGGACGTATCGTGCGGAAGGCTGTGCGCGGAGAGGCAGCACAAGCTGCCGCCGCGCAGAGCACCGCGCGTTCCGCGCTGAATGAGCATGCGCGCGCCCAAGCAGCGCAAGCAGCCGCGGCAGATCTCGTCGGGGCTCGGCGGGGTGGGAGGGCGATGGAAGCGGAGCAAGCTGCAGCGTTTGCCACAGCCAGTGGATCCGCTTCGCCTACCTGCGCTGTGCGCGCCGAGAGACGTGGGCAAGTCAGCCATGGTGCAGCGCGCGTGCAGGCGTCAGCATGAACTTGTAACGGGTATTGCGCTTGTCTTGGAGGCACCCTTTCCAACCCAGGGGTCAGGAACGGAGGTGTAGTGCAAGGCTCGGGTCAGCAAGGGAACAGGCAGAAAATAGTCAAAATTGTTCAAGAAAGCAGTCGGCAAGTCCCGGGGATGAGTTTTTTCCAGTGGCTCCTCTCCCTGGCTTTGGCTGGTGGATAAGCATATGGGCTTTGGTTATGCTGCCATGCTTGGCGCTAGAAGTTCATGGACTAGGAGACTAGAGAACGAGGCTTGTGGTTGCAGGCTTGACGGAGAAATATGGCATTTCCAGGCCTGTTTAGGGGTGGTGGTGCAATGCAGAGGTGCAAATCGGCAAACCTATGTTTGCTGTTGCCCTCTCATACTCCTGATTTATTCTTAGAGTTGTGATGTTATTTATGGTGTAGCTGGTTTTGCTGTTTTCAGAGCCTCCCTGAACCAACCCCAAGTCGTCTCCGCACCAATCACCACAATTCCAACCCTCGCATGTCCTGAGGTCCTTGCCTAGCCACAGGTGTTAAAACCCGCGTCTCATATTTCACAATACCCAACCAAGTGTAATACGCTTGATAACGAGTAACCCCGCCTTCCGTCGCCGAACTGCACTTTTGCTTTGTACAGGTTTGGGGGTGGTTGGGAACGTGCAAATTGGCGAGCTACAGTGTTGTCACCCCCGCTGTCAAACCCAACCTGCGCTCCATGATCCCTGGAGGCGACTGTAAATGCATCACACGATGGTCAACTGCGTGTCTGTGGCTCCGTGCGACACCAAAACTCACAGCACACTTCATCCAAAAGCCAACCATGTCAGAATCAACTGTGCAGGAATGGTTGGATTATCAAGAGTTGGGGTACTGTTGGAAACAGTTGTAGTTAAAGCCCGCATGCAAAATAGTGACCCCCCCCCTTCTAGTTGGGTCCACTTGATATACTGATTCAGAGGTTTTGTTTGTAGGGTGTAATGTGTTGTAGTTTTTTGGGTTGCGAAGCAACCCTTTACGATCGATTTAGACAAATTTTCTTTTCATGTTTATTTTTTAACACGAAAATAAAATTCGTAAGCTACAGAACCAACCTTCCCATTGTACATATATTAAACTCGTAATTTTTCTGCAGTATTTTTATTCTTATATGCTATACTAGTATTTGCATTATGTCTTTTACTGTTAATGTTACGAATATTAGTAATGAAATACACACCACAGATGCTTAAATGAATGTAATACAGCGAGATATATAAATGCATAATACTGATTTATGGATAAAATGTCAAAATGAGGAATGGATGTTGCATTGATGTTGGTTGGGGTACATATAACAAACCCTAACCTCTGTACCCCCTAAGACAAACCTCATTACAGGCTACAACATTTGACACACCCCCATAGCCTAAGTGAGGGGTGTCTAGCAAAAACAAAAAAAAGAGTACGGTCACAAGACCAGTCCAAAAGAAAACAAAGCTCAGGGTGGATCACAACGTCACCACACACTCTGAGCACAAGCAACAGTGGCCACAAGGCCAGTCCAAGAGATCACAAGTATATATAGTAAGTGTACAGACGAAGCAGACAATAAACTCAAGTCTACGCATGACTAGAACCTGTGTCAACAAGGCCTAACTGCACACAACACCTCTGGTGGTCACAAGGCGGAAGCGCCTTGGTGAAGATGTCTGCAGTGTTGGCCTCGGACTCTACAAACTCGAAGCGAGCCTGTCCACGCCTCTGCAACTCTCGCAGAAGAAAGTACCTGACGTGAATGTGCTTCACTCTGCTCTCCAGTCGCGGCTCACGACAGAGGAGGATCGACGCCTTGTTGTCAGTAAACAAGGTCGGTGCAGAGCTCGGCCGCTCACCAAGGTCGGCGAGCAAGAAGGTCAACCACCGCAACTCCTGTGCCGCCATGGCACCAGCGTAAATCTCAGCCTCTTCTGTAGAGGTCGAGACAGAAGAGGAGCGCGTGGAACGCCAGGAAACAGCTCCAGAACCCAGACTGAAACAGTACCCCTGAGTAGACCTGTGAGTCTCAGCGTCGTCAGCGTAAGAGGAGTCACAGTGACCAGTGAGTACGACAGACTGCTGCCCTCCAAGAACTAGCCCCACGCCTGATGTAGTCGCTAGGTACTTCGCCACCCTCACAGCTGCCGTCCAGTGAACAGGACGGTGTCTCCCTGGCGCAACAAAGCGCGCAAGGATGCTGAGAGGGAAGGCGAGGTCCGGGCGAGTACAAGTCATCAGGTACATGAGGCAACCCACAAGCTCTGCGTAGGGACCACTAGGCTCAAACAGCTCGTCAGGAAAGGGACCAGTGAGTCTGTGGTCAACAGCTAGAGGTGTGCGCTGTACGGTGGAGTGCTGAAGCCCGAACCGCTGAAGGACCTGCTGCACCATGTGTGACTGTGAGAGTGTAATGGTGCGAGCGGCTCTGTCCCTGGTGATCTGCAGGCCAAGGTAGTGGCGCAGCTCACCAAGATCAGTGCACGTGTGTCTCTTCTGCAGTTCGGACTTCACGTCTGCCAAAGCAACCCTGTCCGAAGTGGCGAAAACGAGGTCGTCGACGTAGACCAGAACAAAGAACGGTGTGGAGCCACGACGAACGAACAGCGACGGGTCGGCAGAAGACGGCTGGAACCCAAGGTCAGAGAGGGTAGAACGCAGAGTGTCGTGCCACTCACGAGGGGCCTGGCGAAGACCGTAAACAGGTCGCCTCAGCCTCCACTGGGTCCCAGGAGGGAAAGTGCCAGTGAAGGCCGAGGGACAACGCAACCAGACCTCCTCGTGTAGACTGCCCTGAAGGAAAGCAGTGGAGAAGTCAAGAGAGTGTAAGTCGTAGTCTCTCTGTGCTGCTACGTGTAGTAACACCCGAAGAGTGGTCATCTTCGGGGTAGGTGCGAAGGTCTGAAAGAAGTCAACTCCCTCGCGCTGACTGAAACCTCTAGCCACGTAGCGCGCCTTGAAGACCGGGGGAGATCCCGGTGGCCGCTTCACCCTGTAGATCCACATGCCGTCGACTACGTTCGCCCCAGGGGGGGGGACCTCATCGACGTAGGTGCCTGTGGATCTGTAGGAGGCCATCTCTGCGTCCATGGCAGCTCTCCACTGAGAGGCCCAAGGCCCTGACACTGCCTCAGCGTAAGTGCGAGGAGTCGGAATGTCAAGGGCGTCGGGGTCACCCTCAGGGGCGAGGAGCATGGCACAGAGATGAGGGGAAGCGGCCGCCAGGAACTCTAGCTCAAATTGCCTGTCCTCTAGGGCGTCACAGCCAAGGGCAGACACACCCCCGACGACCAGAGGACTGGTAGGGGGAGCAGTCACAAGCGTGGTGGCGTAGTCAAGGCGGCGGGTAGAGGCAAAGTCAGTAACCGCGGCAGTAAGAGCGGACACAGAGGACACAGAGACACGAGGGTGAGTAACAAGAGAGGCGAGAACACGAGAGAGAACAGGACGGTACATGCGGTAGTAGTCAGTGACAGGAGTAGGGAGCGACACAGTGAGGGCCGACTCAGGAGGAGACGGAAGCACAGACTGAGACGGACGAGGTGGACTAGAAAGAAGGAAGGCAGTACGAAGGTCAGTGAAGGGAACAGGAGACGAGGGACGAGCACGAGGGGAGCGACGAGTAGCCCAAGAACGAGACGGAGGAGAAGAGGACAAGGGCGGAGAACTGGGGAAAACAGCGGGGGAGGAGTCAGGAGGAGGAAACGTGGGACCGTAGACAGGAGGAGAGGCGGAGGAGGGAGGAGAAGGGGAGGGGAGACCAAGGATCCGAAGACCCGAGACAGGAGGAGGAAGTGGCTGCTGCTGCTGCGGCTGCGACTGCTGCTGCTGCGGACGCGGCTGCTGCTGGGACTGCTGCTCCTGCGGGTCCAGCTGCTGCTGCTGCTGCTGCTGCTCCTGCGGCTCCAGCTGCTGCTGCTGCTCCTCCAGCCGCTGTAACTCCCTCTCCTCTCTCTCCAACGCCAGCTGCTCGTCACGGGCACGGCGAACACGAGCCTGGTGCCTAGTCGGGTAGGGGTGGGGGGGTGGAGTAGTGTCCGAAGCAGCGGCAGCTCTAGAGTCCACCTCAAAAGAACTAGGCGCACCACCCCCAGAGGCAGCACTAACACCAGCTCCAGAACCAGGCTCACCTGAACCCGAAGGAGGCGCACCCTCACCCCCAGACGCAGCACCCCCAGTGTCCGCGCGGCCAGCACCAGCTCCCGGACGACAAGAGTCCTCTGCACCCACCGGGTCAGCTCTAACTCCAGAACCAGAAACTCCAGCTCCAACCCCAGCTCCAACTCCAGCACCCCCAGAACCAGAAACTCCAGTGCCAACTCCAGCTCCAACTCCAGCTCCAACTCCAGCACCCCCAGAACCAGAAACCGGTACAGGAACAGGCGCCGCACCAACCTCTCGAGAGCTAGCACCAGTGGCACGCTGCGAGGAGGACTGTGGGGAGGGAGGCTGTACCGGAGGGGCTACCGAAGGAGGAGGGGTAGCCTGGGACACACCTGACGGGGCTGAACCAGGGGGGGGAGGCTGTACCGGGGGAGCAGGAGGGGGAACGGCAGTCAGGAAGAGGGGGGGAGGAGGAACCGGGAGACCTCGACTGGGGTACCTGACGTAGTACGGAGTGGACTCCTCGAAACGGACGTCACGGGAGTCAAAGAACTGGTGAGAGGGAGGGTGGTAAAAGGTGAAGTCAGAGGAGTCCTCAGGGAAACCAAGGAAGACACAGGGGACGGCACGAGGCGAGAGCTTGTCCGCGGAGGTGTCGCGGACAAGAGCCAAGCACCCCCAGACACGAAACCGCGACGCAACACCAGGGGACCCTGTCCAAAGACTGGTCGGTGAAACCTCTGGTCGAGAGACACGTGGCCAGAGGTTCAGCTGGTGCGCGGCGTACCTGACCGCGTAGGGCCACAGAAAATGGGGGGCACAGGCGTGAGTTAGGGAGGTGCGGGCGATCTCCATGACCAGGCCTATGCGGCGCTCAGCAACCCCATTCTGCTGTGGGGACTCTGGAAGCGTCCAGGACTGACGAATGCCCTGCTCGCGACAGAATCCAGCGAGAATGCCGGAGCGAAACTCACCCCCACGGTCGGAGTGGAGACAGCTGACACGACGACCACGAGTGTCCTCAGTGGTGAGCAACCACCTGATCAGCGTAGAAGTCACCTCAGACTTCTTCGCCAGAGGGAACACTGTGGTGTAGCGGGAGAAGTCGTCAACGACCACCAGAAAGTAACGCTCACGCTCAGGGCCTAGACGAGGGGCTGGGCCCCAGACGTCCAAGTGAAGCGTCTCAAAAGGCTCGGTGGCCGGACGAAGGGAGGAGGAGTGAGGGGTGGCGCGCAGCCTACCCTCGACGCAGGGACGACACGGCGGCGCAGGCGAAGGCGGCAGCGACGGCAAGACACGTGGGAGGCCTAGGACAAGACGCTGACTAGACATAGCGCGCAGACGTGGAAGGGACGGGTGCCCCATCCGGTGGTGCCACAGAACGGTGGGGTGGGCAAGCGACCGGCAGGAGCACGACGCAGCGACTGGAACAGACGTAGGAACCTGACACGACACAGACACCTGGGGGGACGTAGCAACCTGGTGAGACGCGGGGACCCGAACGGGTGGGGGAACCGGGGGCAGTGGCAGTAGGGGGGGCTGCTGGTGCGGCCGCTGGTGGTGGTGCTGCTGCTGCTGCTGCTGCTGCTGCTGCTGCTGCTGCTGCGGCTGCGGCTGCTGCTGCTGCTGCGGCTGCTGCTGCGGCGCACGCGGGCCAGTGTGAAGAGTGTAGAGACCCGAGCCCGGCTCAGCAGTAAAGGTAGCAAGAGGCTGGTAAGAGTCTCCGTCAACACACACCGCAGTCTCTCCAGAAGGCTCAAACCACACACCCACGTGCTGACTCACGAGGGGTCGCACGCCCACCAAGTTCCGGGAGAACGAGGGGACGTGAAACCCAGTGAGAGACCCGGAGGGAGCAGCAGGACACGGTAAAGTGGTAGTGTGACGTGCAGTGACTGGTCCCGTAGTGGGATCAGCCAACGCTACAGAAACAGGCGCAGGAAGTGGTGTAAGTGTCGTGCTGTCCCGAAAGAAGCAGTGGGAGGCTCCAGAGTCCAGTGTGAACGACAGCGAAGCGTCCTCTGAGGTAGTCGCTGGTCTAGAGTCTACACAAGTACCTACACTAGCAACAGGCAACTGAGCAAGACTAGCACCTAAGCTAACAACACCAGAGTAAACAGAGTCAGAAACACTAGAGTCAACAACAGCATACATAGCATGAGGAGCACTAATCAGATCAACTAACTGCTCATCAGACATGCCCCACAGAGCGGAGCCGTAGCGCTGAACCAGAGGAAGCCAGTCAGGAGCAGGACCGCCAACCCCGTAGGTCAACCGGACCGTGTCAGTGAGCTGAGCAAAGCACTGACCAGGGGGGTGAAAGCGGCCACAAGGGTGGCCCCGACGAGGACCTGTCTGAACCTGGTAGGGGCAGGGAGGGTAAGCAGCACCGCGCTGGGGCTGACGCAGCCCCGACCCCGGAGCCAGCTGCTGACGCTGCTGCTGCTGAGGCTGCTGGGAGGAAAGGGGCTGCTGCTGCTGCTGAAGGTGCTGCTGACGCTGAGCCTGGTACCACGCCGCTGCTCCACCTAGCGGGGCCGGCAGTACAGGAGGCGACTGACGAGCTCGAGGGTCGCCGCCACCAGCAGGTGCAGTGGAGTCACCAGCCGCTGCACGAGGGGTTTCTCCAGACGCTGCACTCCCACCACCGCCAGTCGCAACAGCACCCCCACTACCTCCGCTACCTCCGCCTCCACCTCCACCGGAACCACCTTTCTTGCCCCCCCTGCCGCGGGACCGCGACGCAGTCGTAACAGCAGCCGCAGTCGCGTCAGTAGCGGCAGTGGCAAGAGAGGCAGTGAAGGTGGGTAACTGCGGGACTGTGCACCCGTGGAAGAGTGGGGGGGACACAGTACCAGAGGCGGCAGCTACCGAACGAAGGTTGCTCTCGACGTCCTTGAGTGCAGACTCAAGGACCTCGATAGTCAGCTCACTAGGGTGCTTCAGCAGAAGCGCGTCACGAATGGAGGCAAGGCGGTCAGGGAGGCTAGTGGCGATGAAATAGACAGTAATCGCCATGGGGGGAGGAAGCAGTGCAAGCTGTGCCTCAGTGCAAGCAGCGCGGTAACTAGCGTCGAGCGAGCGGAGGTGAGCGATCAAGTCAGCAGAGCGCTCAAACGAGGCAAGATCAGGAAACAGGAATGGGAGGAAAAGACGGCCGAGAGAGACAGTAGCGGGAGTAGAGTAGCGGGCCTCAATCGCAGTGAGGTACGCAGCAGCGGTGCGAACCTGAGTAAAGTGGACCTCCTCAGACTCAGGGAGGAGGCTGCTGAGTGCGATGCAGGCCGCAGCGTCACGCGACGTCCAAGCCGTCCGGTCAGCGCGCTGACGGGCAAAGCGAGCCGTAGCAGCGTCGTCAGGAGCAGGGCCTAAAGCGGTAGGCTCGGGGGGCTCGGGGAGGTCACCAGTAGCGTGTGACCAGAGGGTCTCGCCCCCCTGGACCTGACTCTCTAACAGACGACGAGCGCGAAGAAGCCAGACGGAAAAGTCAAGGGGTCTACCGTCAGCGTCGAAACGAAGAACTCGCGGAGTCGCCATAGTGAGAACCAACGCGAACGAACAGGCGAGTAACAACCGGGGGGGAAGAGGACTCAGCCGCAGCGGAAGAGCGGGCTAGGGCGACGGGCCAAGACGTAGGGTAGGGCAACGGGCCAGGGCCTAGGGTAGGGCGACGGGCCAGAGCCTAGGGAGGGCGATGGGCCAGGGCCTAGGGAGGGCGACGGGCCAGGGCCTAGGGAGGGCGACGGGCCAGGGCCTAGGGAGGGCGACGGGCCAGGGCCTAGGGAGGGCGACGCGACGGGGGAAAGGGCGGGAGCGACGCGACGGGGCAGGGCGACGCGACGGGACAGGGCGACGCGACGGGGCAGGGCGGCGCGACGGAGCAGGGCGACGGGACAGGGCAGGGCGACGCGACGGGGTAGGGCGACGCGACGGGACAGGGCGACGGGACAGGGCAGGGCGACGCGACGGGACAGGGCGACGGGACGGGGGGGGAACAGGCGGGCGCGACGCGACGGGGGGAACAGGCGCGACGCGACGGGGGGGAACGGGCGCGACGCGACGGGGGGAACGGGCGTGACGCGACGGGGGGAACGGGCGCGACGCGACGGGGGGAATGGGCGCGACGCGACGGGGGGGAACGGGCGTGACGCGACGGGGGAGATGGCGCTAGGCTCGGTACTAGGCGCGGTAACTGTCAGAACATATCTATAGCTTATACTGCTGTGTAGGCTGTAGTGGGGTATCCCATAGGGGGTACAACCCAGTTAGGGTTTCATATTTGTACTGCTTTCATTCATAGTTCATTCATTCCTGTTTTCCTATTTTCACATGGTATAGAGCGGGTCCTACCTTAGGACCGTTGTCTGGGCCCACCGACGCGCGCCCCGAGGCGCGCCCTTTTTTTTGGCGACCCCTCGGGTCGCCTTTTCACTCGCGGCCCCGCCGCCTCCTCTGACGCGGCTTTGCCGCCTCCCCTGACGCGGCCCAGCCGCCTCCCTTGACGCGGCCCCGCCGCCTCTTTTAACGCGGCCCCGCCGCCTCCCTTGACGCGGCCCCGCCGCCTCCCTTGACGCGGCCTCGCCGCCTCCCCTGACGCGGCCCCGCCGCCTCCCCTGACGCGGCCTCGCCGCCTCCCCTGACGCGGCCCCGCCGCCTCCCCTGACGCGGCCCCGCCGCCTCCCCTGACGCGGCTCCGCCGCCTCCCCTGACGAGGCCCCGCCGCCTCCCCTGACGCGACTCCGCCGCCTCCCCTGACGCGGCCCCGCCGCCTCCATTGACGCGGCCCCGCCGCCTCCCCTGACGCGGCCACGCCGCCTCCTCTAACGCAGCCCCGCCTCTGCTGCCGACGGCCCCGCCGCTGCACTCTACGGCCCGCCGCTGCACCCTGCCGGCCCGTCGCTGCTCCTGCCGGCCCGCCGCTGCACCCTGCCGGCCCGCCGCTGCTCCTGCCGGCCCGCCGCTGCACCTACCGGCCCGCCGCTGCACCCATCGGCCCGCCACCTCTTACGGCCCGCCACTTGCACCTGCCGGCCCGCCGCTGCACCTGCCGGCCCGACGCTGCACCTGCCGGCCCGACGCTGCATCTCCCGGCCGAGCCGCCCCAGCAGCCGAGCCGCCCGGGACCCGAGCCGCCCTGCCGCCGAGCCGCCCGGGAGCCGAGCCGCCCTGCACCCGAGCCGCCCAGCCGCCGAGCCGCCCGGGAGCCGAGCCGCCCTGCACCCGAGCTGCCCAGCCGCCGAGCCGCCCGGGAGCCGAGCCGCCCTGCGCCCGAGCCGCCCAGCCGCCGAGCCGCCCGGGAGCCGAGCAGCTGTGCACCCGAGCCGCCCGGTCGCTGAGCCGCCTTTCTGCTGACTGCACGACCTGCCCTGCCTGGTGAGCACTGTCCCACTGACACTGCGAGCTCTTTCCCTACTGCTTGCACTGCGTCGCTGTCGTCACCATGGCTACCCCTAGTGTCCTAGCTTTTGACGCTGAGGGTCGCGCCATTGATTTTGAGGTCTGGTTAGACGACCTGCAGCTGTTCTTACAGTGCGACAGGGCTGACGACCTTTCTCTCTTTGACCTCACCTCTGGCGCCTCTCCTGCCCCTGCTGCTGATGCTGATCCCGCTGTCCGCTCTAAGTGGGCCACCCGCGATGCTGCTGCACGTCTTGCTGTGCGTCGCCACCTCCCTACCTCTGAGCGTGCGCACTTTAGTCAGTACAAGAGTGCTCAGACCTTGTACGACGCTGTAGTTGCGCGCTACTCCTCCCCTGCCACTGCTGCACTGAGCCGTCTCATGCTTCCCTACCTCTTTCCTGACCTCTCTGCCTTTCCCACTGTCGCTGACCTCATTACGCACCTCCGCACTAGTGACACTCGCTACCGCGCCGCCCTTCCTGCTGAGTTCTGCGCTAAGAACCCCCCCCCCATGTACATCGCTCTCTACTACGTAGTCGCACGCCTCCCTGACTCCCTTCGCGTCGTCAGGGACCACTTTCTCGCAGTCTGTCCCACCACTCTCACCGTCGACCTCCTCGAGAAGGCCCTCCTTGCAGCGGAGAAGAGCATAGTCGCTGTAGGTGCTTCTCGTGGTGACCCTCGCACCCCCATCTTTGAGGGGTGCTCTCCTTCCCCCTTGCTGCCCTCTGTTGCCTCTGCTGCTGCTGCCGACCTGCTTGGTCTTGAGTCGGTCGGCGCGGCGTCTGCCCCTAGTGGGAGACGTCGCTCCAGCAAGGGCAAGGGGGGCAAGGGCGCGGGTGGAGCTGGAGGGGGCGGTGGCGGTGGCGGCGGTGGCGGCGGAGGGAGTGGGGGTGGCGGCGGGGCTAGTGGCGGGGGTGGTGGTGGTGGTGGCGGCAGCAGCGGCGGAGACGGTGGTGGTGGTGCCAGCGGTGGTGGTGGAGGCAGCGGCGGAGGTGGAGGCGGCGGAGGTGGAGGCAGTGGAGGCGGCAGCGGAGGAGGCAGTAGTGGTGGAGGAGGTGGAGCTGGTCGGGGTGGTACCCAGCAGCGTAGCGGCGGTGGTGGTGGCCAGCGCTCGCACCGGCAGCAGCAGCAGCGCTCGCGGGACATCCCTTCGCCTCAGCAGCTTCGTGAGTGGTACGCTGGGCGTCAGAGGGGTGGGGGTACTGGTCCCTGCACCTACGTTCTTCGTTCCGGCGACCGCGCGGGTGAGCAGTGTGGGGGTGCCCACGCCACCCAGCGCTGCTTTGGCCGCCTGACGGACGCTTGGCGTCAGCAGTTCCCTGGGGCTAGTGAGATCCCTCGCTGGGATGAGCTTCTCAGGGCTGGTGTAGCGATCTTTGATTTTGATTTTGATGCTATCCTTACTGCTATGTATGTTGTGGATTATAGTGAGGAGAATGAGGGTTACCGGTGTTTTCAGCCCGACCCGGGCATTGGTACTGCTGCGCTAGGTGCTTGTGAGGCTGCTGCTCTAGGTGCCAGTGCGTCTGCGCTCTCAGGTACTGGTGAGACTGCGCTCTCAGGTACTGAGTCGTCCTCGTCCTCCCTCACTTTCACACTTGACTCCGGAGCTTCTCGCTCCTTCTTTCGAGACCGCACTACCCTTACGCCGCTCGCCAGGCCGGTTGCGGTCTCCCTTGCTGACCCCTCTAGGGGTCCTGTCCTGTCTCACTTCTCCACTGTCCTCCCGTGTCCGGCTGCCCCTTCGGGCACCCTGTCGGGTCTGTACCTTCCCTCGTTCTCTACGAACTTGGTGAGTGGAGCGGACCTGCAGGATGGGGGTGTTCACCAGTTCACTCCTGCGCGTCAGAGGGTGACCCACTGCACGGAGGCTCGCACAGGCCGACACCTGGCCACGTTCTCACGTCGGCCGGGGTCGAGTCTCTACACCCTGACCGTTGAGTCTCCTCCTGTCCCTGCGTCTGGTCAGGTGGCTGCGTCGGGTCAGGTACTTGCTGCTGCGTCCCGGTCAGGTCCTGAGTCTGCCCCCTGTTCTTGTCGCCTCCTGTCTCACGAGACTCTCCTGTGGCACCACCGTCTTGGCCACCCCTCCTTGCCCCGTCTTCGGAGCATGGCTTCCCGTGTCCTTGTCTCTGGTCTTCCCCAGTCTCTCCCTCCTCTCCCCTCCGGGCCAGGACCTTCCTGTGTCCCCTGTGTCGAGGGTCGCCTCCGGGCTACTCCTCACTCCTCCCACTTCCCCCCGACAGAGGCTCCCCTGCAGACGCTTCACATGGATGTGTGGGGCCCAGCCCCCGTCCGTGGGCAGGGTTACGAGCGCTACTTCCTGTTGGTGGTTGACGACTACTCGCGTTACACCACAGTCCTCCCCTTGCGCAGCAAGGGTGCGGTCACTGAGGTGCTGATCGACTGGATCCGCGAGGCTCGTCTCCAGCTCAGGAAGAGCTTCGGCTCGGACTTTCCTGTTCTGCGTCTGCACTCTGACAGAGGCGGAGAGTTCTCTTCTCGCCTTCTGCGAGACTACTGTTGTGCACGGGGGATCCGCCAGACCTTCACGCTTCCGGACTCACCACAGCAAAATGGGATTGCTGAGCGCCGCATTGGCATGGTCATGGATGTCGCTCGTACGTCCATGATGCATGCGGCTGCCCCCCATTTTCTGTGGCCGTTTGCGGTGAGGTACGCGGCGCATCAGCTCAACCTTCACCCCCGGGTCTCTCGGCCAGCGATGTCCCCAGCCTTGCTGTGGACGGGGAAGGTTGGCGATGCGTCTGTGTTCCGTGTCTGGGGATCTCGGGCGTTTGTCCGCGACTTGTCTGCGGACAAGCTGTCCCCTCGTGCTGCTCCCTGTGTCTTCCTTGGCTTCCCCACTGACGCCCCAGGGTGGCAGTTTTACCACCCCTCCTCTCGTCGTGTTCTGTCCTCCCAGGACGTCACGTTCGACGAGTCAGTCCCCTTCTACCGTCTCTTCCCCTACCGCACTCCTTCCCTCCCCCCTCCCCCGGACTTCCTTGTGCCGGTTCCCCCCCCGGTAGACCCCCTCCCCCCTCAGGTTCCTGCCCCCTCAGGTGTGTCCCAGGTAGACGCCGTTGACCCGGTCGAGGTTACTGGTGACTCTGGTGCTGCTGCGGGTGCTGAGCCTGGGGGTGCTGACTCTGGGGGTGCTGTGCGCGGGGGTGCTGAGCCTGGGGGTGCTAGTGCTGGGGGTGCTGGGCTCGAGGGTGCTACTGCGGAGGGTGCGGAGCCTGGGGGTGCTGAGCCGGGGGGTGCTGTGCCTGGAGGTGCTGGGTCTGGGGGTGCAGGGTCGGGAGCTGCTTAGCCTGGGGGTGCTGAGCTGGGAGCTGCTGAGCCTGGGGGTGCTGCGTCTGGAGCTGCTGAGCCTGGGGTTTCTCCTGCTGCTGCGTCTCGCCGGGAGCCCCTCTCTCCACAGGAGCTGCGCGAGTGGTTCGCTCGCCGCTGGAGGCGTGCTGCTGAGTCTGGAGGTGCTGCTGGAGCTGGAGCTGGAGCTTCTTCGACCGTCGAGGGTGCGGGTGCAGCCGGTCCCGGAGCTGCTGGCCCTGCAGGTCCTCCTGGAGCTGGAGCTGCTGAGGGCGTTCGTGCTGAGCCTGCTGCTGTTGGTCCTGCCGCTGGAGGTGTGGGTGGCGCTGGTGCTGTCGCTGAGGGTGCTGGTGCTGTCCCTGCTGAGTCTGGAGCTGCCGCGCGGCCTCGGCCGTACTTCGTTCCGCTCCTTCAGCAGGTTCTTGGTCTTTCTCCTCCAGTAGAGGGTCCACCGCCGGTCCAGTCGCAGCCCCTACTGGAGCCTTCCTCTCCACTGCCTGCTCCCTCTCCTTACACTGGTCCTACTGGAGGTCTTGCTGAGCGTCGTGAGCCTGCGTCTCGTCCCGCGTCGCCTGTTCGTGCTGCTCGCGCTAGTGGTCGCAGTTCGCGTCAGCGTCCTCCTCCTGTCCCTGGCACGCACCGGATGTCTTTACGTCCGTCCACTGCTCCTCTGCGTGCCCCTTTGCCTTCTCCTCCTGAGTCCTCTCTTCCTGCGCTTGCGGACCCTGAGTCGGACTCTCTTCGTGCTGCCAGTCCCACTGTCACGCGTCTGCTTGCTACTGTCGTCACTGACCCCTCTTTTGAGTCCACTGCTGCGTCTGCTCTAGTCGCTGAGCTCGTCGACTTTGCTGCTCGCTGTCGTCTCGACTACGCTGCTAGTCTTGTTGCTGAGTCTGCGTCTGTCTGTCCTCCGTCCGTCGGGGGTGAGTGTGCTCTTGGCACGGACGTCCTAGAGGACAGGCAGGAGGAGTTACAGTGTCTAGCGGCTGCTTCACCTCATCTCGCGTCTGTACTGCTTGCCCCTGAGGGAGACCCGGATGCACTAGACATCCCGACTCCGCGTTCTTATGCGGAGGCCGTAGAGGGTCCCTACTCCTCTCAGTGGCAGGCAGCTATGGATGCAGAGATGGCTTCCTGGAAGTCCACAGGCACCTACGTTGACGCGGTTCCCCCTCCTGGGGCGAACATCGTCAGTGGCATGTGGATCTTCAGGGTGAAGCGGCCGCCGGGCTCTCCACCTGTCTTCAAGGCACGGTACGTTGCTCGTGGCTTCAGTCAGCGGCAGGGAGTTGACTACTTTCAGACCTTCTCTCCCACCCCGAAGATGACTACTCTTCGGGTGCTGCTGCACATAGCCGCTCAGCGCGACTACGAGCTTCACTCTCTCGACTTCAGCACTGCGTTCTTGCAGGGTAGCCTGCACGAGGAGATCTGGCTTCGCCGTCCACCTGGCTTCACTGGGACTTTCCCTCCTGGCACCCAGTGGAGCCTCCGACGGCCAGTCTACGGTCTCCGCCAGGCACCGCGTGAGTGGCACGACACACTGAGGACTACGCTTGCGGCTCTTGGGTTTGCTCCTTCTACTACTGACCCGTCGCTGTTTCTTCGCACCGACACTTCCCTGCCGCCGTTCTACATCCTCGTGTACGTCGACGACCTGGTCTTTGCCACAGCGGACACTGCTGGACTCGCCTACGTGAAGTCCGAGCTGTTGAAGAGACACACGTGCACAGACCTGGGTGAACTGCGCAGCTACCTTGGCTTGCAGATCACTCGGGACAGAGCACGCCGCACCATTACCTTGACTCAGTCACACATGGTGCAGCAGGTCCTTCAGCGCTTCGGCTTCACGTACTCCTCGCCTCAGGCCACTCCTCTGCCTACTCGCCACTCACTCTCAGCTCTGCCTTCGGATGAGTCCGTAGAGTCGAGTGGTCCGTATGCGGAGCTTGTTGGCTGCCTCATGTACCTGATGACCTGCACACGACCTGACCTTGCATACCCTCTGAGCATTCTTGCACGCTATGTTGCTCCTGGGAGACACAGACCGGAGCACATGGCTGCAGCGAAGAGGGTATTGCGCTACCTGTGCAGTACGTCAGGCATGGGGCTAGTGCTTGGAGGGCGGAGTCCAGTGGTCCTTACCGGCCACGCGGACGCTTCTTGGGCTGACGACCAGGCTACGCAGCGGTCGTCACAGGGTTACACCTTCAGCCTTGGTTCCGGCTCTGTCTCGTGGCGGTCTACTCGCTCGTCTTCGGTTCTCGGCTCCAGTTGTGAGGCTGAGATCTACGCCGGGGCCATGGCTGCACAGGAGCTTCGCTGGCTCACCTACCTGCTGACTGACCTTGGAGAGCCGCCTCGTTCTCCTCCAGTGCTGTACGTAGACAACAAGGCTATGCTGGCCTTGTGTCGAGAGCAGCGCTTGGAGCACAGAACGAAGCACATTGCTCTCCGCTACTTCCTTGCTCGTGAGCTGCAGCAGCGTGGTTAGTTGCGACTTGCGTACGTGGCCTCTGAGGCCAACACTGCTGATGTGTTCACCAAGGCACTTGCGCCTTGTGACCATCAGCGCTTCTGCACCCAGCTGGGTCTTGTGCCTGTCTTGCCTCACTTGCTCTCCTCTTGACTTCACTTGTACTGTGACATATATATATACCTGCTCTTGCTTGTCTAGCTTTATATATATGTCTGTACTCTTGCTTGTGAACTGGCCTTTGGCCTTGCTCTTGTGCTTGGACTGTGTGGTGACTTTGTGATCCACCCTGAGCTTTGCTTTGTCTTGCTTGACTGGTCTTGTGACCCCTTGTTCTCCCCCACTTTGCCTATGGGGGTGTGTCAGAACATATCTATAGCTTATACTGCTGTGTAGGCTGTAGTGGGGTATCCCATAGGGGGTACAACCCAGTTAGGGTTTCATATTTGTACTGCTTTCATTCATAGTTCATTCATTCCTGTTTTCCTATTTTCACAGTAACAACGAAACTGGTACGAACGAGAGGTAGGATCAGGCTCGGGAGGTACGAACGGAGAACGGAGGAACGGGATCCCACAGGATCCTAACCTAGCTGATACCATGTCAAAATGAGGAATGGATGTTGCATTGATGTTGGTTGGGGTACATATAACAAACCCTAACCTCTGTACCCCCTAAGACAAACCTCACTACAGGCTACAACATTTGACATAAAAATGCTTTTGCGTGAAGCGAAATGCTGAAATGCTACATACGGTATATTGTTGGAAACAATAAGTCTAAGTGAGCTTCTGTCGTGTCAAAACCCAAGACACTAGCGAAGAAGTCCGAATCGAAGCATCGAGTAAAACCTCGGAGGTTAGGGTAACCGCCTGGAGGTTACGAGAAAGTCAAAGGTCAGCGACCTTTGACTCGACAATTACAGCGCGACAGTTAAGGACACACAACTGACTCGTTACAGAGCAGTTGCCCGAGTCGCACTGTATCGAATCGCAACAGCAATACAGTTATCTATCTATTCGTATTCTCTGTACCCATATATAAAACCTTGTATTTGCTTGTTTAATTTAATCTACTTTGCTCTCACACACTAGTGCAAGGTCGGTTCACAAGTTTCATTAAACGCTTCCGCTATTACAAGTTTCCTACCCAGAGTTATCCTCTGCAAAGATCCTTAAGGGCCTTCTCAGCCCAACATATTTCACACAAATGCGTGATAATTAACGACCCAAAAACTAGGCTACCGCATCCCCTGCCTAGCATGGGGGGGAAGTCAATAGCAAAGTCTTTGAATAATCAACTAGCACATGAAAAAATACAATCCGTTAACTCTAAAAAAACAGGGTATCAAATCCAGTTCGAAGTGGCAAACACACGAGTCATTGAGTGCGCCAATGAACCAATGAGAAATGATAGACATGAACCCCCTTTTTAAAATTGACAGACATGCATTGATATTGCAATGATAGATGAGATGCACTCACACAAACAAACACATTCACTCAATAAAAAACACGAGCTCTGGCAAACCCAGCCAAAAAACACGCAAATTGAGAAAGCTTGCTTTCTGTTCGTGCAAAGGCAACTGGCTTCATTACAATTGCAGTAATACAACATTCTCGTCCAACTATGGATCATACAAATATTGGTACAACTAGGGCGGGTGGGTGGGGAGTGAAACTGCAAAGTTCTGAAATGAAGTCGTGGGTGGAGGCCGAATGGCCTCCAACTCTCGTTATGTACTCGGCGAATTGTGATTCGCCGTTGCTTTGCTTCGTTACAGGCAGCTGCGCTTTCACAATACACATTTTTAGAAAGTGTTACACACTTTCGAAAAAATTCATATTGAGAAAGCTTGCTTTCTGTTCTTGCAAAGGCAACTGGCTTCATTACAATTGGGTCTTCTGAGACATGTGCAGCTGGAGCGTTAAAAACGTGGTGAGTGTAGTTGCGGTTGATGACATTGACGAAATGCCGGGAGGGGCGGCGTTGGTGAGTCGTGGGCTCCATGTCGATGGCGTCCGAGGTGCTGTGCGCGAAGGTTGCTCGTGCTGTTGATGTGGATGTCCCTGGTTGTTGGTGCACCAGGATAGTGGTTGAAACTGGTGGTTCCCGTACTCTACACGCCCAATGTACGGTACAACTTTTATCTTGGGATTTAGCTTCCATGTGCTCTGCTTTACCCTACACTTCCAGTCGTTTGATGTTCCGGCCGGAATAACTACAACGTGGGTGGATGTAAGGGTTTGAAGTGGTAGTCGGGTGAGTGTGGTATTCGTCATGTTGGTTGGGTAGGAACGGTCACACAATTGCCGCCTTTTACTCCCAAACGCCCATTCAGGTGACAGCATGCAAGTCGTTTCAACGTGTGCTTTTGCTTCCTTGTCGGGTGTTATCGAACAAAGTGGGATGAGAATGATGGCGAAAACCAATCCCATTGTCATTGCCCTTATTTGGAAAAACACGGAATGTGGTTTAAAAGTGTGTGAACACCAACTTGAGTCAAGTCAAGATTTTAAAACCAACTTGAGGTGCACTTGAACAGTTGCTTCCCGAGATTTCAGTGGGGCTCCAACCAGCCTTTATTGGTCACATTAAAAAGTAAATGGGGTACAACAAAAACCAAAGATGATCCAGTCATACAAGCGAGCACATTGTTCGAAATTTTTGCCCATTTTACGGTAAGGCCAACGTGTGGACCTTCGAGTCTCTTCCCCCCTGGGGGACGGCTCTCAGGCCACGCTAGGACCCTCGGTCCCCTTCCCTCCCCTGGGGGACGGCTCTCAGGCCACACGGGGACCCTCGGTCCCCTTCCCCCCTTGGGGGACGGCTCTCAGGCCACACGGGGACCCTCGGTCCCCTTGCCCCCCTGGGGGACGGCTCTCAGGCCACACGGGGACCCTCGGTCCCCATCCCCCCCTGGGGGACGGCTCTCAGGCCACACGGGGACCCTCGGTCCCCTTCCCCCCCTGGGGGACGGCTCTCAGGCCACACGGGGACCCTCGGTCCCCTTCCCCCCCTGGGGGACGGCTCTCAGGCCACACGGGGACCCTCGGTCCCCTTCCCCCCCTGGGGGACGGCTCTCAGGCCATACGGGGACCCTCGGTCCCCTTGCCCCCCTGGGGGACGGCTCTCAGGCCACACGGGGACCCTCGGTCCCCATCCCCCCCTGGGGGACGGCTCTCAGGCCACACGGGGACCCTCGGTCCCCTTCCCCCCCTGGGGGACGGCTCTCAGGCCACACGGGGACCCTCGGTCCCCTTCCCCCCCTGGGGGACGGCTCTCAGGCCACACGGGGACCCTCGGTCCCCTTCCCCCCCTGGGGGACGGCTCTCAGGCCACACGGGGACCCTCGGTCCCCTTGCTCCCCTGGGGGACGGCTCTCAGGCCACACGGGGACCCTCGGTCCCCTTCCCCCCCTGGGGGACGGCTCTCAGGCCACACGGGGACCCTCGGTCCCCTTCCCCCCCTGGGGGACGGCTCTCAGGCCACACGGGGACCCTCGGTCCCCTTCCCCCCCTGGGGGACGGCTCTCAGGCCACACGGGGACCCTCGGTCCCCTTCCCCCCCTGGGGGACGGCTCTCGGCCACACGGGGACCCTCGGTCCCCTTTCCCCCCCTAGGGGACGGCTCTCAGGCCACACGAAGACCCTCGATCCCTTATTTTTATTGGGAGACGTCCTTGGGTGCGCGTTGAGTTGATCCTGTCGTAAATGTAGTTCTCCCGCGCGGCCAGTAGAGTCTTTAAAAGTGTTTTTCCACACCCGTGGTGTTGAGCCTACTTTTCTGCCACCAAGTAACAATAGGAGCATAGAGATTAATGGAAAATAATCGAAGAGATCATAACGGATGAAAAACTTAAAACTTAAAAGACTTGCAGCACGTAGGCAACAAATGACGCCCAGTCGAACGACTTTAGGCGCTGCAGTAGCAATTTCGTAACTGCCGCTCCAGCGGCCATTTCGTCCCTCGAGCGCTGGTGGCGATTTTGCCACTGGCGCACGTGGTAATTTCGCCACATGCGCGCATGTGGCGATTTCGTCCCTGGCGCGCGGCAATTGCGGCAGTGGCGATTTCGTCCCTGGCGCGCGCCACTGGCGCCAGTGTCGATTTCGTCCCTGGTGCGCGCCACTGGCGCCAGTGGCGATTTCGTCCCAATCGTGCGCCACTGGCGCCATTGGCGATTTCGTCCCTAGCGCGCGCCACTGGCGATTTCGTCTCTAGCGCGCCTGTTGGCGTTTTGTCCGACGCACTTCGATCTCAGTTGAGCGCCCGCCAGTTACAGTCGCACTCGTGATAGTTTGCCCTTCATGGAAAATCAAGCACCTGGGTGCAAGTGAGTATTAGCTTAGAAGGTAGTTTCTAGCGACAAGGAAACAGTCGAGGTGGTTGGACGAGAATTGGAGTGAAACTGCAAAGTTCTGAAATGAAGTCGTGGGTGGAGGCCGAATGGCCTCCAACTCTCGTTATGTACTCGGCGAATTGTAATTCGCCGTTGCTTTGCTTCGTTACAGGCAGCTGCGCTTTCACAATACGCATTTTTAGAAAGTGTTACACACTTTCGAAAAAATTCATTACTAAATAACAAGCAAATAAACGCTAAAATGACAATGCAATAAATCCTAGTGACCAATACACATTTTTCAGATTGAAATCGCATTCCTGACTAGCAAGGCTCCTGAAAAACGCGTTCAGGAAGTGGAAAGGAGGAACGGAAAGAAATAGCCAGTACAACAAACAAAACAGAAAAATGTATGAGGTGTGATGAAATGAAGAGAAACAGAAATAACAAAGTAACGAATGAAACAGTACAAGGGCTAAGAAAAATGCCGTGAGCATTGAATGATTAGAGCAAGGAGAAGAATGTACCGAGGCATAAAACGAAAGTAAGGAACGGGAACAGAGGGAAAAAATAAAAAGACAGTAAACCAAAAAAGGGAACATAACTAATACGGAGAGCGAGAACAACGGAGAGCGAGAGCGAGAGCGAGAGAGGACGAGAGAGAGAGAGAGAGAGAGAGAGAGAGAGAGAGAGAGAGAGAGAGAGAGAGAGCGAGAGAGAGAGAGAGAGAGTACGAACGAGAGAGAGAGAACGAGAGAGAGATAATGAGAGACAGAGAACGAGAGAGAGAGATTGTGAGATTGAGAGAACGAACAAGAGAGAGAGAACGAGAGAGAGAGAGAACAAGAAAGAGAGAACGAGAGAGAGAGAGAGAGAGAGAGAGAGAGAGAGAGAGAGAGAGAGAGAGAGAGAGAGAGAGAGAGAGAGAGAGAGAGAGAGTCATGGCTACCCCTAGTGTCCTCACTTTTGACGCCGAGGGTCGGGCCATTGACTTTGACGTATGGGTAGATGACCTGCAGCTTTTCCTACAGTGCGATAGGACAGACGGTCTCTCTCTCTTTGACCTCACCTCTGGTGCCTCTCCTGCCCCTGCTGCTGATGCTGACGCCACTGTTCGCTCACAGTGGGCCACGCGCGATGCTGCTGCACGTCTTGCTGTGCGTCGCCACCTCCCTACCTCTGAGCATGCGCACTTTAGTCAGTACAAGAGTGCTCAGACCTTGTACGACGCTGTAGTTGTACGCTACTCCTCCCCTGCCACTGCTGCACTGAGCCGCCTCATGCTACCGTACGTCTTCCCTGACCTTGCTGCCTTTCCCACATTCGCTGACCTCATTATGCACCTCCGCACTAGTGACACTCGCTACCGCACTGCGCTTCCTGCTGAGTTCTGCGCCAAGAACCCCACCCCCCCCCCATGTATATCACCCTCTACTACATAGTCACCCGGCTCCCTGACTCCCTTCCCGTAGTCAGGGACCACTTTCTCTCAGTGTGCCCCACCACTCTCACCGTTGACCTCCTCGTGAAGTCCCTTCTAGCAGCAGAGAAGAGCATAGTCGCTGTAGGAGCCTCTCGTGGTGACCCCCGCACCCCCGTCTTAGAGGGGTGTTCTCCCTCCCCCCTCTTGCCCTCTGTTGCTTTTGCTGCTGCGGCCGACCTCGTTGGTTTTGAGTCAGTCGGCGCTGCGTCTGCCCCTTCGGGGAAGCGCCGCACAGGCAAGGGCAAGGGGGGAAAGGGCGCTGGAGGAGCTGGCGGGGGCGGTGGAGGTGGCGGTGGAGCCGGCGGAGGGGGTGGAGGTGGTGGTGGGAGTGGTGGCGGGGGTGGAGGTGTTGGTGGCGGCAGTGGAGGCGGAGGCGGAGGCGGCGGTGGCGGTGGGAGCGGAGGTGGCGGAGGTGGCGGCGGAGGAGGAGGCGGAGGCGGAGGAGGTGGAGCTAGTCGGGGTGGCGCTGCGCAGAGGGGCGGCTCCGGTGGTGGCCAGCGCCAGCAGCAGCAGCAGCAGCGCACTCGTGACATCCCCCCTCCTCAGCAGCTCGTGAGTGGTACGCTGCACGCCAGCGGGGTGGGGGGGCTGGTCCGTGCACTTACGTCCTACGCACCGGCGACCATGCTGGTGAGCAGTGTGGGGGTGCGCACTCCACCCAGCGCTGCTTTGGCCGCCTGACGGACGCTTGGCGTCACCAGTTCACAGAGGCCACTGAGATCCCCCGCTAGGGTGAGCTGTCTAGGGCGGGAGTAGCTATCTTTGACCTTGACTTTGATGCTATTCTTGCTACCATGTATGCTGTAACTATTAGTGATGAGGGTGACTGTTACCGGTGTTTCCCGCCCGATCCGGGCATTGAGACTGCTGCTCTAGGTACTGGTGAGGCTGATGCTCTAGGTGCTAGCGAGGCTGTTGCTCTAGGTGCTAGTGCGTCTGCGCCCTCAGGTGCTGGTGAGTCTGCTCTCTCAGGTACTGCGTCGGCTTCGGCCTCCCTCACCTTCACCCTTGACTCTGGGGCTTCTCGCTCCTTCTTTCGAGACCGCACCACACTCACGCCGCTTGGTCGGCCAGTGGCAGTCTCTCTGGCCGACCCCTCTGGGGGTCCTGTCCTTGCTCACTTCTCCACTGTCCTCCCGTGTCCGGCGGCCCCCTCTGGCACCCTGTCTGGTCTTTACCTCCCCACATTCTCTACGAACTTGGTGAGTGGTGCTGACCTACAGGATGGGGGAGTGCACCAGTTCACTCCTGCGAGTCAGCGGGTGACACATTGCACTGAGGCTCGGACAGGCCGACACTTGGCCACGTTTACACGTCAGCCGGGGTCGAGCCTGTACACACTGACCACTGAGTCTCCTCCAGTCACTGCGTCTGGTCGGGTAGCTGCGTCGGGTCAGGTGTTTGCTGCAGCGTCCAGGTCTGGTCCTGAGTCTGCCCCCTGCTCGTGTCGTCTCCTGTCTCACGAGACTCTCCTCTGGCACCACCGCCTTGGTCACCCCTCTCTGCTTCGTCTCAAAGGCATGGCCTCCCGTCTCCTTGTTTCTGGTCTTCCCCCGTCCCTCCCTCCCCTTCCTCCGGGGCCTGGCCCTACCTGTTCTCCCCCACTTTGCCTATGGGGGTGTGTCAGAACATTATAGCTTATGCTGTTGTGTAGGCTATAGTGGGGTATCCCATAGGGGGTACAACCCAATTAGGGTTTCCTATTTGTACTCACTTCATTCATAGTTCATTCATTCTTGTTTCAGTTTTCTCATGTGAATGTGCCACGAACGTGATTTCGGCACCCCTTACGACACATTTGCCCAACCCTGCGACCAGATTCCTCGATCAAAATCGAAAAGATGGTTCAGTATCTGGAAAAAAAGACAAGAGGCGACAAACTCGACCTAGGGTTGCGAATCAATTTTCATACACTCTTAGAATTTTATAACTTTCAGTAAGTAGCATAAAACTAAATGGAACAAATCTTGTCTAGGTTCTGGAAGCGTACCAGCAGGAATCGACCTGATGACCTTTCCATTACCCCTTATCTCCGAGCCGACTGCGCGACAAGTGCTATTACGTCAGTTTGCGTTAAATGTTTTTATAGTTTTTTTTGCGATGGAATTGGCACATCCTTAGGGTTTGTTTTTCTCTTCTTCTCTTTCCTCTCGTCAGAGAAGCTTGGTTCTTCACCTATTCCCGCTAGTCATGCTCCACCTACCTACCAGTGGTGAGAATAGCCCTAAGGGTTAACTAGAACTATGTTTCATGTTGTATTCTAGTAGACTAGCCTAAGCATGGGTGTTGTTAGCTATCTACGACCCTTAATATAGCTAGATCGATGTTGTTACTATGTAGAATTTAGAAGCCTCATGCATTAATTTAGCAGCTAGGTCGTTCTTAACCAGCTCGCCTCACTTCTTGCTATGATCGAATTACGTCCTGCCCTTATCTCTGAAATCCGTTTCTTTCCATGTTCACATGCAATTCTTGATTCATACCGTTTTCCTCCCTCCTTCCTTTCTTGATTCGAATTATGTCCTGCCCTTACCTCGTTCTCTTTTTTTCCGTTCCTTAGTTCTCTGTGTTTTTGCGTACGTGCTTCGTTCTTTTTTGTTCTTCACTTGAATTAACGACTGGACTTAAATGCCAATACCGTTTTCTTTGCTCCTCGTTTGAAGTACCTATTGTAAGATCTGAAAGAACTGCTTATATATTATTGTGATCGCAGGAGCATCATCGGCGCCAGTGTAATGTGTTTGTGTCTTGTGGAACGATCACACACGCAGAGTCGCTCCTGGTGAGTCTTTCGTCGACCCCCGTGCCTACCTACTTATTTCCTTCTTGCATTGTTTTGTTTCATCTTTACTTCCTCCTTCCATTTGAGAAAACTGAAACGAGAATGAATGAACTATGAAAGAGTTGGGTACAAGTACTAACCCTAATTGGGTTGTACCCCTTAGGGCAACCCCACTACAGCCTACACAAATGTATAAGCTATATAATATTCTGACACACCCCCATAGGCAAAGTGGGGGAGAACAAGGGGTCCCAAGACCGGTCAAGCAAAGCAAAGCAAAACAAGCTCAGGGTGGATCACAAAGTCACCACACATTCCAAGCACAAGTTCAAGGCCACAAGGCCAGTTCACATGCAGGAGTACATATATATATAAGGCTATACAAGCAAGAGCAGGTATATATATCTGTAACAGCACAAGCAAGGTCAAGAGGTGCGCAAGTGAGGCAAGACAGGCACAAGACCCAGTTGAGTGCAGAAGCGCTGATGATCACAAGGCGCAAGTGCCTTGGTGAAGACATCAGCAGTGTTGGCCTCAGAGGCCACGTACGCAAGCCGCAACTGACCACGCTGCTGTAGCTCACAAGCAAGGAAGTAGCGGAGAGCAATGTGCTTTGTTCTGCGCTCCAGTCTCTGCTCTCGAGACAAGGCCAGCATGGCCTTGTTGTCTACGTACAAAACTGGAGGAGAACGAGGCGGCTCTCCGAGGTCAGTCAGCATGTAGGTGAGCCAGCGTAGCTCCTGTGCAGCCATGGCTCCTGCATAGATCTCAGCCTCACAACTGGAGCCGAGAACAGAAGACGAGCGAGTAGCCCACCACGAAACAGAGCCGGAACCAAGGCTGAAGGTGTAACCTTGTGACGACCGCTGTGTAGCCTGGTCGTCAGCCCAAGAAGCGTCTGCGTGCCCAGTGAGGACCACTGGACTCCGCCCTCCAAGCACAAGCCCCATGCCCGACGTACTGCACAAGTAGCGCAACACCCTCTTCGCTGCAGCCATGTGCTCTGGTCGGTGTCACCTAGGAGCAACATAGCGTGCCAAGATGCGAAGAGGGTATGCAAGGTCAGGTCGTGTGCAGGTCATCAGGTACATGAGGCAGCCAACAAGCTCTGGATACGGGCCACTCGACTCTACGGAATCATCCGAAGTCAGAGCTGAGAGTGAGTGGCGAGTAGGCAGAGGAGTGGCCTGAGGCAAGGAGTACGTGAAGCCGAAGCGCTGAAGGACCTGCTGCACCATGTGTGACTGAGTCAGGGTAATGGTGCGGCGTGCTCTGTCCCGGGTGATCTGCAAGCCAAGGTAGCTGTGCAGTTCACCCAGGTCTGTGCACGTGTGTCTCTTCTGCAGCTCGGACTTCACGCAGGCGAGTCAAGTAGTGTCAGCTGTGGCAAAGACCAAGTCGTCGACGTACACGAGGATGTAGAACGGCGGCAAAGAAGTGTTGGTGCGAAGAAATAGCGACGGGTCGGCAGTAGAAGGAGCAAACCCAAGAGCCGCAAGCGTAGTCCTCAGTGTGTCGTGCCACTCACGCGGTGCCTGGCAGAGACTGTAGACTGGCCGCCTGAGGCTCCACTGGGTGCCAGGAGGAAAAGACCCAGTGAAGCCACGTGGGCGGCGCAGCCAGATCTCCTCGTGCAGGCTGCCCTGCAAGAAAGCAGTGCTGAAGTCAAGAGAGTGCAGCTCGTATTCACGGTGAGCAGCTACGTGCACTAGTACCCAAAGAGTGGTCATCTTCGGGGTGGGAGAGAAGGTCTGAAAGTAGTCAACTCCCTGCTGCTGACTGAAGCCACGAGCCACGTAACGCGCCTTCAAGACAGGCGGAGAACCCGGCGGCCGCTTCACCCTGAAAATCCACATGCCACTGATGATGTTCGCCCCAGGCTGGGGAACCTTGTCAACGTAGGTGCTTGTGGACTTCGAGGAAGCCATCTCTGTGTCCATAGCTGCCTGCCACTGAGAGGAGTAGGGACCCTCTATCGCCTCCGCGTAAGAGCGCGGAGTCGGGATGTCAAGTGCATCCGGGTCTCCCTCAGGGGTAAGCAGTACGGTTACGAGATGAGGTGAAGCAGCAGCCAGACAGTGGAACTCCTCCTGCGTGTCCTCAAGGACGTCCGTGCCAAGAGCACACTCACCCCCGACGGACAGAGGACAGACAGACTCAGACTCAGCGACAAGACTAGCAGCGTAGTCTAGACGACAGCGAGCAGCAAAGTCGACGAGCTCAGCAACTAGGGCAGGCGCAGTAGTGGACTCAAAGGAAGGGTCAGTGATGACAGTAGCAAGGAGACGCGTGACAGTAGGACTGGCAGCACGAAGAGAGTCCGACTCCGGGTCGGCAAGAGCAGGAAGAGATGACTCAGGAGGAGAGGGCAAAGGGGCACAAAGAGGAGCAGTGGACGGACGCAGAGACATCTGGTGCGTGCCAGGGACAGGAGGAGGACGCGGACGCGAACAACGACTACTGGAGCGAGCAGGACGGACAGGCAACGCAGGGCGAAACGCAGGCTCATGACGCTCAGCAAGACCTCCAGTAGGACCAGTGTAGGCAGAAAGAGCAGGCAGTGGGGAGGCAGGCTGTAACTGTGATTGTGACGGGACAGGCTGTGGACACTCTAAGGGAGGAAGAGGGCCAGGAGAAGGCGGGAGACCAAGAACCTGCTAAAGGACCAGGCTTAGCACCCCCAGTAGTAGCACCCTCAGGCTCAGCACCCCCAGGAGTAGCACCCACACGCTCAGCACCCCTAGGTTCAGCACCCTCAGCAGCACCAGAGTCACCAGTAACCTCGACAGGCTCGACTGTGTCTACTTGGGAAACACGGGGAGGACAGAACACGACGAGAGGTGGGGTGGTAGAACTGCCACCCAGGCACGTCAGGGGGGAACCCCAGGAAGACGCAAGGAGCAGCACGAGGGGACAGCTTGTCCGCAGACAAGTCGCGGACAAACGCCCGAGATCCCCAGACCCGGAACGCCGACGCATCGCCAACCTTCCCCGTCCACAGAAAGGCTGGGGAGGTCTCCGGCCTGGAGACCCTGGGGTGGAGGTTGAGCTGATGCGCCGCGTACCTGACCGCAAACGGCCACAGAAAATGGGGGGCAGCCGCATGCATCATAGACGTACGAGCGACGTCCATGACCATGCCAATGCGGCGCTCAGCAATCCCATTTTGCTGCGGTGAGTCCAGAAGCGTGAAGGTCTGACGGATGCCTCGTGCACGACAGTAGGCTCGCAGAAGGCCAGAGGAGAACTCTCTGCCTCTGTCCGAGTGCAGACGCAGAACAGGAAAGTCCGAGCCAAAGCTCTGCCTGAGCTGGAGACGAGCTGCGCGGATCCAGTTGATCAGCACCTCAGTGACATCACCCTTGCTGCGCAAGGGAAAGACTGTGGTGTAACGCGAGTATTCGTCAACAACGAGCAGGAAGTAGCGCTCGTGACCCTGTCCATGGACGCGGGCTGGGCCCCACACGTCCATGTGAAGCGTCTGCAGCGGGGCCTCTGTCGGAGGAAACTGGGAGGAGTGAGGGGCAGCCCGCTGTCGCCCCTCGACACAGGGGACGCAGGTAGGGCCAGGCCCCGGAGGAAGGGGAGGGAGGGACCGGGGAAGACCAGAGACAAGGACACGGGAGGCCATGCCTCGGAGACGAAGCAAGGAGGGGTGACCAAGGCGGTGGTGCCAGAGGAGAGTCTCGTGAGACGGGAGGCGACACGAGCAGGGGTCAGACTCAGGACCAGACCTGGACGCTGCAGCAAACACCTGACCCGACGCAGCTACCCTACCAGACTCAGCAACGGGAGGAGACTCAGTGGTCAGTGTGTACAGGCTCGACCTCGGCTGACGGGTAAACGTAGCCTGGTGTTGGCCTGTGCTAGCCTCGGTGTAGTGCGTCACCCGCTGGCGCGCAGAAGTGAACTGGTGGACACCCGCATCTTGTAGGTCAGCACCACTCACCAGGTTCGTAGAGAACGAGGGGAGGTAGAGACCAGACAGGGTGCCATAGGGAGCCGCCGGACACGGGAGGACCGTAGAGAAGCGAGACAGGACAGGACCCCCAGAGGGGTCAGCCAGAGACACCGCAACCGGCCGACTAAGCGGCGTGAGTGTGGTGCGGTCCCGAAAGAAGGAGCGAGAAGCCCCAGAGTCAAGGGTGAAGGTGAGGGAGGCCAAAGCCGACGTGGTACCTGAGAGCGCAGACTCACCAGTACCTGAGGGCACAGACGCACTGGCACCTAGAGCAGCAGCCTCACCGGCACCTAGAGCAGCAGTACCAATGCCCGGGTCGGGCGGGAAACACCGGTAACAGTCACCCTCATCACTAATAGTCACAGCATACATGGCAGCAAGGATAGCATCAAAGTCAAGATCAAAGATAGCTACGCCTGCCCTAGACAGCTCTCCCCAGCGGGGGATCTCACTGGCCTCCGGGAACTGCTGACGCCAAGCGTCCGTCAGGCGGCCAAAGCAGCGCTGGGCGGTGTGGGCACCCCCACACTGCTCACCCGCGCGGTCGCCGGTGCGAAGGACGTAGGTGCAGGGACCAAAGCTCCCACCACGCTGACGCTGCATGTACCACTCACGGAGCTGCTGAGGGGACAGGCCCTCACGACCGCGCTACTGCTGCTGGCGTGTGGCACCACCGGAGCCGCTCCTCTGCGAAGACCCGCGACCAGCTCCACCGCCACCCCCGCCGCCTCCGCCGCCTCCGCCGCCTCCGCCACTGGTGCCGCCTCCGCCACCGCCTCCACCGCCGCCACCTCCGCCATCGCCGCTCCCACCGCCGCCACCGCCGCCACCTCCGCCTCCACTGCCGCCACCGACCCCTCCACCCCCACCTCCACCCCCACCGCCACCCCCACTCCCCCCACTGCCGCCTCCTCCACCTCCACCGCCCCCGCTCGCCCCTCCAGCGCCCTTGCCCCCTTTGCCCTTTCCAGGGCGGCGTCTCCCGCTAGGGGCAGACACCGCACCGTCCGACTCAAGACCAAGGAGGTCGGTTGCAGCAGCAGAGGCAACAGAGGGCAGAAGGGGGGAGGGGGAACACCCCTCAAAGATGGGGGTGCGCGGGTCACCACGAGAGGCCCCTACAGCGACAATGCCCTTCTCGGCCGCTAGCAGGGACTTCTCGAGGAGGTCTACAGTGAGAGTGGTGGGACAGACTGAGAGGAAGTGGTCCCTGACTACGCGAAGGGAGTCAGGGAGACGAGTGACTATGTAGTAGAGGGTGATGTACATGGGGGGGGGGGTTCTTGGCGCAGAAGTCAGCAGGTAGCGCAGCGCGGTAGCGGGTGTCACTAGTGCGGAGGTGCGTAATGAGGTCAGCGACTGTGGGAAAGGCAGCAAGGTCAGGGAAGAGGTACGGAAGCATGAGACGGCTCAGTGCAGCAGTGGCAGGGCAGGAGTAGCGTGCAACTACAGCGTCGTACAAGGTCTGAGCACTCTTGTACTGACTAAAGTGCGCACGCTCAGAGGTAGGGAGGTGGCGACGCACAGCAAGACGTGCAGCAGCGTTGCGCGTGGCCCACTGGGAGCGAACAGTGGCGTCAGCATCAGCAGCAGGGGCAGGGGCAGTGCCAGAGGTGACGTCAAAGAGAGAGAGACTATGTGCCCTATCGCACTGTAAGAACAGCTGCAGGTCATCTAACCAGACCTCAAAGTCAATGGCCCTACCCTCAGCGTCAAAGGCGTGTCAGAATGTTATATTTGTTCTCTAGCCTGCAGTGGGGTACTCTATAGCGAGTATAACCCCTTAGGGTTTCGTATATGTATCCCCTTGCTTGCTAGTGCAACCCTCTCCTCCTCTTTTCTTAAACTTTCCTTGCCTAGCTAGGTTAGTCCTAGCTATGGCTCTTACCGTTAACTACCTTTTTTTCACATGGTATCAGAGCAGTAAGCTCCAGGCCTGTGGGCCTCACCACAAACCTTCCGCTGCAACTACTCCTCTCCCTTTCCGCCGTGCGTCCCGAGGCGCGCGGCGATTTTTCTACCCGCCGTGCGCCCCGAGGCGCGCGGCGTTTCTCTTCCCGCCGTGCGCCCCGAGGCGCGCGGCGGGTTACTGCCCCGTCACGCCGTGCGCCGCCCCCCATAGACGCTGTGACGGGCGACGGGGACCTCCGCGTCACCCCCCGTCGCCCATCGTGGCCTCTGTGCGGCCCGTACAGGCAGCGCGCGGCCCGTACGGGCTGCGCCAGACCTGCGCGCTGCCCGTACGGGCTGCGCCAGGCTCGCGCGCGGCCCGTACGGGCTGCGCCAGGCCCGCGCGCGGCCCGTACGGGCTGCGCCAAGCCGACGCGCGGCCCGTACGGGAGGCGCCAGACCCGCGCGCGGCTCGGGCCGCATGCGCGCGGCTCGGGCGTCCCTACCAGGCCCGTGGTGGGCCCGTTCCTCCCTGTCCCTTTCCTCCCCGCTGTCCCCCAGTGTTACTACGGCCGCCCCACCCCTCCTACTCACCATTCTCCTATATTAGGGTTTGGGGGTGAGGGGTATGGGGGTGACCTTACTCAGTACCACTCCCTGCCCCTCCTCCTCCTCCGTCTCCTTGTGCTGCAGCTGCCGCTGAGGGGGGGGGTGATTGTGGTGGAGCCGGTGGAGTGGTACTAGGTGGGGGTGAAGGGGGAGTGGAGCTAGGGGTGTAGCAGTGGGTGTGTGCCAGGGGGAGTAGGACAGTTTGGGAAGCTGAATGGAGGTTGCCGTTGTGTCGCTAGCAACACCTGTAGTCCGGGGACTTCGTCCGGTAGCCCAGTCGTAGCCAGCTGTGCCAGCCGCCCGTGGGTCCGTTGCTTCTGCCGCTACTTAAGCCGCGGGGCCAGTTACCCCTGTATTCCGGGGACTTCGTCCGGTAGCCGCTGTGCCAGTCTGCCTCCTGTTGCCCGTGTGTCTGCAGCTTCATCCGTCGCCTCCTATCTCCTCTCCTCTCACTCTCTCTCCTCCTCCTCACTTGCCCGTTGTGACTACCTCTAGCTTTGCTCATAATTGTTAACTTTAAACTATTGCTTCTTGAACTTGTGCTCAGAATGTGTGGTGACAATGTGATCCACCCTGAGCTTGTTCTGTTTTGCTTGCTCTGCTGATTACACCCCACTTTGGCTATGGGGGTGTGTCAGAATGTTATATTTGTTCTCTAGCCTGCAGTGGGGTACTCTATAGCGAGTATAACCCCTTAGGGTTTCGTATATGTATCCCCTTGCTTGCTAGTGCAACCCTCTCCTCCTCTTTTCTTAAACTTTCCTTGCCTAGCTAGGTTAGTCCTAGCTATGGCTCTTACCGTTAACTACCTTTTTTTCACAAGGCGAGGACACTAGGAGTAGCCATGACCCTAGACGACCAGTAGTGCAAACAGTAGGGTGGGGGGCAGTGCAGTGACAAAAGGAGCTGTGCTCACCGGACTGTGAAGGTCGGGCGGCTCGGAAGAAGAGCGGCTCGAACGCTCTGCGGCTCGGCTGCTGGGCTGCTCGGCGGCTCGGCTGCTCTGCGGCTCGGCTGCTGGGCTGCTCGGCGGCTCGGCTGCGGCTCGGCTGCTGGGCGGCTCGGCGATGCAGCAGGTGACGAACAGGGACAGGCGGCGCACGGGCGCCGAAGAGCCGTGACAGGCGGGTTGGGGCCGGGGCGGGTACCGCACGGGCGGCGACGGGCCGGGGCAGCTGCGCGGGGCCGGGACGGGCGGCGCACGGGCGGCGTGGGGCCGGGACGGCGGCGCGGGGCCGGGACGGGCGGTGTACGGGCGGCGTGGGGCCGGGACGGCGGCGCGGGGCCGGGACGGGCAGCGCACGGGCGGCGTGGGGCCGGGACGGCGGCGCGGGGCCGGGACGGGCGGCGCACGGGCGGCGTGGGGCCGGGACGGGCGGCGCACGGGCGTCGACGGGCCGAAGCAGCGGCGCGCGGCCGGGACGGGCGGCGCACAGGCGGCGTGGGGCCGGGATGGGTGGCGCACGGGCGGCGTGGGGCCGGGACGGCGGCGCGCGGCCGGGACGGGCGGCGCACGGGCGGCGTGGGGCCGGGACGGGCGGCGCACGGGCGTCGACGGGCCGGGGCAGCGGCGCGCGGCCGGGACGGGCGGCGCACAGGCGGCGTGGGGCCGGGACGGGCGGCGCACGGGCGGCGTGGGGCCGGGACGGGCGGCGCACGGGCGGCGTGGGGCCGGGACGGGCGGCGCACGGGCGTCGACCGGCCGGAGCAGCGGCGCGCGGCCGGGACGGGCGGCGCACAGGCGGCGTGGGGCCGGGACGGCGGCGTGGGGCCGGGACGGGCGGCGCACGGGCGTCTAAGGGCCGGGACGGGCGGCTAAAGGGGCCACTAAGGGCCGAGAGAGAGGGGAGCGCGACTCGGGCAAGGGCAGAGTGCGCTCCAGGCAGGAAAAAAAAGACGGTGGGCCCTAGGAACAGTTCCCACGAGGGAACCTGCTCGATACCATGAGAAAACTGAAACGAGAATGAATGAACTATGAATGAAGTGAGTACAAATAGGAAACCCTAATTGGGTTGTACCCCCTATGGAATACCCCACTATAGCCTACACAACAGCATAAGCTATAATGTTCTGACATCACATTCGTGCCACATTCACATTCGCTCCACATTCAAATTCCCAGTTCTACGTCGTGGGAATTCCACATGCAGAGACAAACACTTGCATCGGTAGTGCCTGAGCCTTCAGCAAAAAGCGAGAGCTGTAGGAATGGGTTCGGGGGTGTGAATTATGCAGAGAAAAACAAACAGGAGAAGGTGATAAACAAAGTGAGTCAAGGAGTCGGAAGAGGAGAGTGAGAGGCCGACGGAAACACGGACGCGAGGGGAGAGGGAGAGAACAAGGGGCCAAAGGTTACTAGTTGGGTGATGGGAGGGGCATTGGGGAGGGGAGGGCACGAGGGCGACGGTACGGGACGGGAGGTGCGAGCGCGAAGGCGACGGGACGGGACGGGAGAACACGAGGGCAACAGGAAGGGACGGGAGGTGCGAGCGAGAAGGCGATGAGAGACGAGAACGTGAGCACGAGGGAGATGGGAGGGGAGACCATGAGCGCGAAGGTGGTGCGAAGATGGGAGAACGTGAGCGGGATGGCGGGGGAAGGGGAGAACGTGAGCGGGATGGCGGGGGAAGGGGAGAACGTGAGCGCGATGGCGAGGGAAGGGGAGAACGTGAGCGCGATGGCGGGGGAAGGGGAGAACGTGAGCGCGATGGCGGGGGAAGGGGAGAACGTGAGCGCGATGGCGGGGGAAGGGGAGAACGTGAGCGCGATGGCGGGGGAAGGGGAGAACGTGAGCACGATGGCGTTGGAAGGGGAGAACGTGAGCGCGATGGCGGGGGAAGGGGAGAACGTGAGCGCGATGGCGGGGGAAGGGGAGAACGTGAGCGCGATGGCAGGGGAAGGGGAGAACGTGAGCGCGATGGCGGGGGAAGGGGAGAACGTGAGCGCGATGGCGGGGGAAGGTGACAAGCACAAGCGCGGTGGAAGCTTGTGAAGGTTGTGCAAAGAGCGAGAGAGGTTAGGATTATTTGCTGCGTATGAAGTCTTTGGGCCTGAGAGAGGGCGGCAAAATCGCTGAGAAAACCAAAAGGAGGGAAAAAACAGAGAGAAACGATGTGAGTGAAGAGGAAAGAGAGGGCGACAGAAACAATGAGGGCTACAGGACAAGAGCCCGGTTCGAGGGCAAGATGAGAGGGGAACACGAGGGCGACAGGATGGGAGTGGAGAGATGATAGGCAATGGGAGGGCGGCTCAGAGCGAGCGCAAAGGCGACGAAGTGGGTAATGGGAGGGGAGTGAAGAAAGGAGCCGCGAGGGCGTTTCAAGGCCAGCGGCAGGGCGATGGGCGAGGAGAGTCGACTGCGCGCAACAAGAGGGCATTGCGGGCTTAGGGCGACGATGATGATGTGGGTAATAGGAGGGGAGACGTGGGAGGCGACGAGAGTGCGCCTTGATTTCGAGGCGAGCGCATAGGCGACGAGGCGGGTGACGGGAGGGGAGAAAGGAAGGGCGACGAGAGGGCGTTTCAGGGTGAGCGAGAATGTAACGAAGTGGGTGATGGGAGGGGAAACGGGGAGGGTACGCGAAGCGCGACGGGTAAAGGGGGGGCGAAGGTAATGGCGAGGGAAAGGCGACATGGGCTGACGGCGATGCGAAGGTTGACGATTGTGCTACTGGCGGGAAAAATAGCACTGCGCTACTAGGCTATGTAATACTAAATCACCCATTCATGCGAATAAACGCAGTCGTCGATAATTCCGTGCCAATGACACAAGCATATATGCTTTCCGCTATACTATGCGTGTGGAAAAAGACTAGGGAGCAAGGGAGTAGAAATCAGGGAGTTATGAACCCAGGACCAGCTTGATATTGAAGTTGGCCTTGTGATGGAACACATCGCAAGGACTATGGAAACCATCGCCAGGGAACGGTCGTGCAAGTGCAGGTCACAGAAATGTGAGCGGTAAAATCCATTCTGGCGGGAGCGACAACATCCCATTTTGGCGGAATGGTGAGCCCGTAGCACAACGCTTGATCTTTTGGTAGGAGTGCAGAAGGCCTGGGTTCAACACTTGGGAGGACATTCAGAGTTGGAAAAATAGGTACACTGGGTGCCCAGAGTATATTTTTCAGAAGTTAAGTTTTCTCTGACAAATCAGAGTAACGCTCATAATGAACCCTGAATTTCAGAGTTCTCTATACAACAGCTCTGGAAATCTGAGTAGTGAAAATAAAAAAAAAAGCCCTGGTCGTCACTGTATCGAACTGCAACAGCAACAGAAAAACAGTTATAACCGTGTCCTTTCATATTCCTTGTACTCTTATATAATCTTGTATCTCTTTGTTTTAATCAACTCACTTTGTCCTCACATACCAGCGCAAGGTGGTTCACAATCTCTTCATCAAACGCTTCCGCTATTACATTGATCCTATCCAGAGTTCACCCCTGCCAAGATCCTAAGGGCTTTTTCTCAGCCCAACATGGTATGAGAGCTCACAGGGGAAACTCAACTACTATCAAGTCATCAGAAGCATCACAAGACATGGCAACACAGAAGGAAAGGAGTTCCCCTAACGGTTCTCCTGGCACTAAACCTACTCCACCCCCTACCTCTGGCCTACAGACAGAGGAGGGAACTGCAACAGGACCAGCAGCACCTTCGGCGAATCAACCTGCAGACTTAGACCAAAGTATGATGGAGAAATTCTTCTCCTTCATGTCCTTCTGCGAGCAACACCAGCAATCGGCACCTGCGCAGTCACACAATAGCAACAACAACAGAGCAACTCCCACGAGCCTCGACGACACATCATACGCACGAGGAAATCATCAGTAGCGGGTCAGTGCGCCCATAACCTCCCAGGCGAACGTGCCTGTAACCCTCTCCAGGATCAATCGGGCATCCACAGTGCAGATCTACTGACAACCCCCCACACTGGGAGGCCCAGGACTAAGCACAGCGGCAACGGCCTACATGTGCATACACCAAGAATCGAACCCAAGACCGCTCTGATACCATGTCAGAATCCCAACCACTAGACCATTGGGATAAAAGGGCTTGTTTCAGTAGCGGGTCAGTGCGCCCATAACCCCCCAGGCGAACGCGCCTGTAACCCTCTCCAGGATCAATCGGGCATCCACAGTGCAGATCTATTGACATAGGAAACCCTAATGTGTTGTACCCCATATTGACTACCCCACTACAGCCTAAACAGACTATAGCATATAAGTTCGACACACCCCCATAGGAAAAGTGGGGAAGAACAAGGGGTCACAAGACCAGTCAAGAGAAACAAGGCAAGCCCAGGGTGGATCACAACGTCACCACACAATCTGAGCACAAGCACAAGGCCAGTTCACATGCAGAGTTATACATCAAGATGAACAAGCAAGGCAGTGATCTCAACCTAGCAAGGGTAAGCATGCAAGTGCAAGTATATATAGATCACAGTACAAGCAAAGTCAAGAGGTGAGCAAGTGAGGCCAGGTAGGCACAAGACCTAGCAAAGTACAAAAGCGCTGATGATCACAAGGCGGAAGTGCCTTGGTAAAGATATCAGCAGTGTCGGCCTCAGAGGCCACGTAAGCAAGGCGCAGCTGACCGCGCTGCTGCAGCTCACGAGCAAGGAAGTAGCGAAGAGCAATGTGCTTCATACTGTGCTCCAGTCTGTGCTCCCAACACAAGGCCAGCATGGCCTTGTTGTCTACGTACAGAACTGGAGGAGAACGAGGCGCCTCTCCTAGGTCAGTCAGCAGGTAGGTGAGCCAGCGTAGCTCCTGTGCAGCCATGGCCCTTGCGTAGGTCT
The DNA here is from genome assembly GCA_948144175.1 of Closterium sp. NIES-65. Taxonomy (NCBI): domain Eukaryota; kingdom Viridiplantae; phylum Streptophyta; class Zygnematophyceae; order Desmidiales; family Closteriaceae; genus Closterium; species Closterium sp. NIES-65. The sequence goes on from CANXME010002221.1 coordinate 400,823, forward strand.
CGGCCTCACAGCTGGAGCCGAGAACAGAAGACGAGCGGGTAGACCGCCACGAGACAGAGCCGGAACCAAGGCTGAAGGTGTAACCCTGTGGCGACCGCTGCGTAGACTGGTCGTCAGCCCAAGAAGCGTCTGCGTGACCTGTGAGGATCACTGGACGTCGCCCTCCAAGCAATAGCCCCATGCCCGACGCAGTGCACAAGTAGCGCAACAACCTCTTCGCTGCAGCCATGTGCTCTGGTCGGTGTCTCCCAGGAGCAACATAGCGTGCCAAGATGCTAAGAGGGTATGCTAGGTCAGGTCATGTGCAGGTCATCAGGTACATGAGGCAGCCAACAAGCTCTGGGTACGGGCCACTCGGCTCTACGGACTCATCCGAAGGCAGAGCTGAGAGCGAGTGGCGAGTAGACAGAGGAGTGGCCTGAGGCGAGGAGTACCTGAAGTCGAAGCACTGAAGGACCTGCTGCACCATGTGTGACTGAGTCAGGGTAATGGTGCGGCGTGCTCTGTCCCGGGTGATCTGCAAGCCAAGGTAGCTGCACAGTTCACCCAGGTCTGTGCACGTGTGTCTCTTCTGCAGCTCGGACTTCACGTGGGCGAGTCCAGCAGTGTCAGCTGTGGCAAAGACCAAGTCGTCGACGTACACGAGGATGTAGAATGGCGGCAAGGAGGTGTCGGTGCACAGAAACAGCGACGGATCGGCAGTAGACGGAACAAACCCAAGAGCCGCAAGTGTAGTCCTCAGTGTGTCGTGCCACTCACGGGGCGCCTGGCGGAGACCGTAGACTAGCCGCCGGAGGCTCCACTGGGTACCAAGAGGAAACGACCGAGTGAAGCTAGGTGGACGGCGCAGCCAGATCTCCTCGTGCAGGCTGGTGAGCGCGTAGTACAACGCTTAATCTTTTTGGTAGGAGTGCAGAAGGCATGGGTTCAATACTTGAGAGGACACCTAGAGTTGGAAAAATAGGTACACTGGGTGCCCAGAGTATATTTTTCAGAAGTTAAGTTTTCTCTGACAAATCAGAGTAACGCTCATAATGAACCCTGAATTTCAGAGTTCTCTAGTTAACAGCTGTGGAAATCCGAGTAGTGAAAATCCAAAACAAAAATCTGGTCGTCACTGTATCGAACTGCAACAGTAGCAGTAAAACAGTTATATCCGTGTCCTTTCATATTTCTTGTACTCTTATATAATCTTTGTCAGAATGTTCTTATCTAGCCTGTAGTGGGGTGCTCTATAGCGAGTACAACCCTGTTAGGGTTTGATATATGTATCCCAACTGCTGCTAGTCAAACCCCCTTCTCTTCTTCTTTCTAAACTTTCACATGCTATCAAAGCAGGTCGATCCCCTTGGATCGATCCTGTGGGTGGGCTTACCACCTCGTTGCTTCCGCTGCAACTCCCACTGCTACTCTCTGTGCCGCACGCCCCGTGGCGTGCGGCAGCTTTTTCTTCCCGCCGTGCGCCCCGAGGCGCGCGGCGGTTTTCTGCCCGCTGTGCGCCCCGAGGCGCGCGGTGGTTTTCTGCCCGCTGTGCGCCCCGAGGCGCGCGGCGGTTCTCTGCCCGCTGTGCGCCCCGAGGCGCGCGGCGGGCTTCTGCCCCGTCATTCGGCGCGTCGCCCTCGGGAGGCGCCGCGACGGGCGACGGGGACCCGTGCGTCGCCCCCCGTCGCCCGTCGTGGCCTGCGCGCGGCCCGTACAGGTAGCGCGCGGCCCGTACGGGCTGCGCCAGGCCCGCGCGCGGCCTGTACGGCTGCGCCAGGCCTGCGCGCTGCCCGTACGGGCGGCGCCAGACCCGCGCGCGGCCCATACGGGCGGCGATAGGCCCGCGCGCGGCTCGGGCCGCCTGCGCGCGGCCCGGGCGACGGTACCAAGCCCGTGGTGGGCCTGTTCCTTGCTACCCCTGCCCTCCCCGCTGTTCCCCAGTGCTTCTTCTAGCGCCCCACCCCTCCTACTCCCCATTCTCCTGAATTAGGGTTTGGGGGTGAGGGGTATGGGGGTGAAGCCACTGTGTGCCATTCCCTGCTCCTCCTCCTCCCCCGTCTCCCTGTGCTGCAGCTGCCGCTGAGGGGGGGTGGACTTGTTGGAGCCGGTGGAGTGGTACTGGGGGGGGTGAAGGGGGAGTGGAGCTAGGGGTGTAGCAGCGGGTGTGTGTCGAGAGTGTGGGATAGTTGGGGGAGGTTGAGTGGAGGCAGCAGTCTTGTCGTCAGCAGCAGCAGCAGTCCGGAGGCTACAATCTCCGGTAGTCGCCAGTCGCCCGTGGGTCCGTTGCTCGTCTGCCGCTACTATTAGCCGCGGGGCCAGTTACTCCAGTAGTCCGGAGCGCTGTTCCGGTAGCCACTGAGCCAGCAGCTCGTCTGTTTGTCTGCGGCGTCAGCAGTTGCCTCCCATCTTCTCTCCCCCACAGCTCCTGCTTCTCCTCACTTGCCTGCTGTGATTAGCTCTAGCTTTGCTCATAATTGTGAACTTTTAAACTGTTGATTCTTGTACTTGTGCTCAGAATGTGTGGTGACATTGTGATCCACCCTGAGCTTGTTATATGCCTGCTTGCTCTTCTGTTTACACCCCACTTTGGCTATGGGGGTGTGTCAGAATGTTCTTATCTAGCCTGTAGTGGGGTGCTCTATAGCGAGTACAACCCTGTTAGGGTTTGCTATATGTATCCCAATTGCTGCTAGTCAAACCCCCTTCTCTTCTTCTTTCTAAACTTTCACAATCTTGTATCTCTTTGTTTTAATCAACTCACTTTGCCCTCACATACCAGCGCAAGGTGGTTCACAATCTCTTCATCAAACGCTTCCGCTATTACATTGATCCTATCCAGAGTTCACCCCTGCCAAGATCCTAAGGGCTTTTTCTCAGCCCAACATGGTATGAGAGCTCACAGGGGAAACTCAACAACTATCAATTCATCAGAAGCATCACAAGACATGGCAACACAGAAGGAAAGGAGTTCCTCTAACGGTTCTCCTGGCACTAAACCTACTCCACCTCCTACCTCTGGCCTACAGATAGAGGAGGGAACTGCAACGGGACCAGCAGCACCTTCGGCGAATCAACCTGCAGACTTCGGCCAAAGTATGATGGAGAAATTCTTCTCCTTCATGTCCTTCTACGAGCAACACCAGCAATCGGCACCTGCGTAGTCACACAATAGCAACAACAACGGAGCAACTCCCACGAGCCTCGACGACTCATCATACGCATGAGGAAATCATCAGCAGCCTACCTTTGCTCTGTACGAGCGCGGGTCCATCAGCTTCATGCCGAACCCGCAGCCTTCACCTGGACAAGAAAAACCACTGGACGCACTGCAAGTTCAGACGTTGTTCGCGCACGTTTTAAAGCTGCAGACAACGTTGCCTTTCGATGGAAAGAATTTCTTCACCTGGTCGTTCGAATTCGAGTTAATGATGGAAGGCGCGCAGATACTTGGCTTCTTCGACGGGTCCCTGCCATACCCAACGAACGGCACATAGTATGAGAAGCAACAGGTCACCTATCAGTCGATGATGGCGTACACGATTCTACTGAGAAACATCACCCCGACCCAGCAGCAGAATATACGGTCTTACCGGGGTTACGGCAACTCCGCGGAGCTCGCATATAGCCACTTGACAAATCTGTATCAAGCAACAGACAGCGTAAACCAGAGTCGGTTAATGGCGCAATTGACAACGGTCGAAATGAAACCAGGCGAGAAGGGAATGGCGTATATCACCCGATGTCGCGAGCTGCGCGACAAGCTTCTTCGATGCGGAGGTTCGATTTCTGAAGACGCCTTCGTGACACTCATCATCGGCGGCCTTGGTCCTCAATGGCGCGCCACAAAGGCCATTCTCCGAGCCCACGGAAGAATCTCCGAAGCAGCACTCTGCGCAGAAATCCATGCCGAACAGCAAGACATGGACCTGCAAGAAGAACGACACAAGAAGAAGATATCAGCACCGGAATTCACATTCCACACTCAGCGATGCTACAACTACAAACAACAACAACCGAAGTCCGTACCTCCTTTCTGCCACATCTGCAAGACGTCAGGGCACCCGCGCACACACTGCCCGAATCGACAACAGTCAACTTCACCGCAACGGCAGCTTCGACCCTCCAGCAGCCAAGTGGCATCAACGCAGGCGAACCCCACGAGTCAGTCGAAACCGTCAACAACACAACCTGCACAAGGCGCAAGAAACATCGTCAGCTGCATGGAAAAATTGACCGATTCCTGCGTCACCGAGTCAACGCCACACTACTCACCAGAAGAACAACTTGACAACATCACACCTCGCCGCGAGTCATTTCAGCCGAACCCAACATACGCAGCCATTGCTCAAAGCGAGCCATCCGGGGAGGATACGTGGTTCTTGGACACTTGCTGCGGATAACACATGTGTTCTTCAGGACGCTTCGTGCAGCGAGAGTATCAACTTCAACACAAAGTAATCATCACCGTCGCCAATAATCAGAACCTGTGCACACGACGACAAGGCGTGGTACAACTTCAATCACGAGAGACAAATGTCGTTCTACAGATGTCTAAGGTTTTAATCGCAGAAGGCCTCGGCTACAACTTACTGAGCGTCAGTCAGTTGATGGCGAAGGGTATTCACCTCGAGGCAGACAGCACCACCCAGGAGTTCAAGCGGTACAGCGGGAAGGGCGGCCTCTACATCGGAAAGGCAATCCTAAAAAACAACGTCTTCGTTCTTGATTTTGTTCCATATCTCGGCACAGCAGACAGCGACGGCATCGTCACCTTCACCTCCTGGACCCACCCTCCAGATCTTGATCCAGACTTTAGTCCAGAAGGCTTCTGGTACTCACACACCATTTTTGAGGCAGAAAGAACAAGGGCGTTAGCAACAATACAACATTCGGCAGCAGCAGAGACAACACCGGTAGCAGCAGAGACAACATCGGCAGCAGCAGAGACAACACCGGTAGCAGCAGAGTCAACAGCAGAGTCAACATCGGCAGCAGCAGAGACAACACCGGCAGCAGCAGAGACAACGACAGCAGCAGGGGCAACATTGACACCAATCACTGGTCCTTCTACAACACCAATCTTCATCGATGATTCGCCACCAACACCCGCACAGCGGTTAAACCCGACTCAACGAGAAGTCCACCGAAGCGCCAACCTCACCGCCAGCTTCTACTCCAACTCCAATCTGTATCGACGATTACCCGGACAAAACGCCGACGAAAGCACCTGGCACGCAAGGATGGGACACCCAAGCAACACAGTGTTAAATAATACGATAAGGGCAGGAGTGCTCGACAAGGACTCATTACTACTAACTGACGGGAGAGAACTTCAACGAGCACGTGGAACATGCTTCACATGTCCTGAAGCTGACTTACCGCATCAACCGTTCACATCTCACCACAATCCTAGTGCTCCGGTCTACGCGCCTCTTGAAAAGGTGTACAGCGACATCCTGTACAACCGCGCCCCCGGACAGAACGCGTACAACTACACCATCACGTTCATCGATGCAGCAACACGCTACGTCTGGCATCTCAACCTTCCGAGCAGGGACATGGCCTTCAAAGCCTTCATCGCGTGGCTCCCCGTAGCAGAAAGGGAATCGGGCGTCAAACTAAAGAGCTTCCAGTCAGACGGGGGAGGAGAATACACCTCACAAAGGTTCAAGCAGTATCTGGCAGAGAGAGGAATCAAGTGGCTCATTTCCCTTCCCTACGCCCATCAACAACAGGGTGTAGCAGAAAGGATGAACAGGACCCTCCAGAACACCATGCGGAAACTGTTATGTGGCATGCGGCTACCCAACCACCAGTGGCCCGAAGCAATGGACCACGCCGTGATGCTGCACAACTTGCTTTCTTCGTCGTCACTTTTGAACAACGCATCACCGCATCTGCTGTGGACAGGAAAACTGGGCAGCACAAAAATGTTACGAGTCTTCGGCTGCATGGTACAGTACCGACCTCCATCTGCACGAGCAGGACGATTCTCCCAACAAGCAGAGTGGGGATTACACCTGGGCATCGAAAAACACTACAACTCATGGAAGATTTTCGACGTCGAGACAAAAGAAACAGTGGCAACACGTGATGTCATTTTCTACGAGAGACTCACACTGCCGACGTACCTTGCCAACCTGGACGAAAACCGAGACCCCACAAGTGGCTTCCGTGGAGACTGAGCCTTCGCTTCGGCAAAAGACAAAGCTGACTAGGACGAGCAGAACGTGGAAGGAGCCTTGGAAGAAGCCGGACCCCTCCCCTACTGCTCCATCAACGTGCCAATGGACGACGAAAACCCACGCGAAAGCATCAAGGCCGAAACCTATGAGAAGAATTGAACGAGAATGGAATGACTATGAACGAAGTGAGTACAAATAGGAAACCCTAATTGGGTTGTACCCCCTATGGGATACCCCACTATAGCCTACACAAATAAGTAAGCTATAATGTTCTGACACACCCCCATAGGCAAAGTGGGGGAGAACAAGGGGTCACAAGACCAGTCAAGCAAAGCAAAGCAAAGCTCAGGGTGGATCACAAAGTCACCACACATTCCGAGCACAAGTTCAAAGGCCAGAAGGCCAGTTCACATGCGAGATCACATATAGAGATATACAAGAGTCAAGCAAGCAAGAGCAAGAGTATATATAGGCGAAGGTACAAGCAAGGTCAAGAAGTGAGCAAGTGAGGCAAGACAGGCACAAGACCCAGCTGCGTGCAGCAGCGCTGATGATCACAAGGCGCAAGTGCCTTGGTGAAGACATCAGCAGTGTTGGCCTCAGAGGCCACGTACGCAAGTCGCAACTGTCCACGCTGCTGTAGCTCACGAGCAAGAAAGTAGCGGAGAGCAATGTGCTTTGTCCTGTGCTCCAGTCGCTGCTCTCGACACAAGGCCAGCATGGCCTTGTTGTCTACGTACAGGACTGGAGGAGAACGAGGCGGCTCTCCAAGGTCGGTCAGCAGGTAGGTGAGCCAGCGAAGCTCCTGGGCAGCCATAGCCCCGGCGTAGATCTCAGCCTCACAACTGGAGCCGAGAACAGAAGACAAGCGGGTAGCCCGCCACGAAACAGAGCCGGAACCAAGGCTGAAGGTGTAACCCTGTAACGACCGCTGCGTAGCCTGGTCGTCAGCCCAAGAAGCGTCCGCGTGCCCAGTGAGGACCACTGGACTACGCCCTCCAAGCACTAGCCCCATGCCTGACGTACTGCACAAGTAGCGCAACACCCTCTTCGCTGCAGCCATGTGCTCCGGTCGGTGTCTCCCAGGAGCAACATAGCGTGCGAGAATGCTAAGAGGGTATGCAAGGTCAGGTCGTGTGCAGGTCATTAGGTACATGAGGCAGCCAACAAGCTCTGCATACGGGCCGCTCGACTCTACGGACTCATCCGAAGGCAGAGCTGAGAGCGAGTGGCGAGTAGGCAGAGGAATGGCCTGAGGCGAGGAGTACGTGAAGCCGAAGCGCTGAAGGACCTGCTGCACCATGTGTGACTGAGTCAGGGTAATGGTGCGGCGTGCTCTGTCCCGGGTGATCTGCAAGCCAAGGTAGCTTCGTAGTTCACTCAGGTGAGTGCACGTGTGTCTCTTCTGCAGCTCGGACTTCACGTAGGCGAGTCCAGCAGTGTCAGCTGTGGCAAAGACCAAGTCGTCGACGTACACGAGGATGTAGAACGGCGACAGAGAGGTGTCGGTGCGCAGAAACAGCGACGGGTCTGCAGTGGAAGGAGCAAACCCAAGTGCCGCCAGAGTAGTCCTCAGTGTGTCGTGCCACTCACGCGGCGCCTGGCGGAGACCGTAGACTGGACGCCGGAGACTCCACTGGGTACCAGGAGGGAAAGACCCAGTGAAGCCAGGTGGGCGACGTAGCCAGATCTCCTCGTGCAGGCTGCCCTGCAAGAAAGCAGTGCTGAAGTCGAGAGAGTGCAGCTCGTAGTCACCGTGAGCAGCAACGTGCAGCAGTACCCGAAGAGTGGTCATCTTCCGGGTGGGGGAGAAGGTATGAAAGTAGTCAACTCCCTGCCGCTGACTGAAGCCACGAGCCACGTAACGCGCCTTGAAGACAGGCGGAGAACCCGGCGGCCGCTTCACCCTGAAAATCCACATGCCACTGACGATGTTCGCCCAAGGAGGGGGGACAGCATCAACGTAGATGCCTGTGGACTTCCAGGAAGCCATCTCTGCATCCATAGCTGCCTGCCACTGAGAGGAGTAGGGACCCTCTATCGCCTCCGCGTAAGAGCGCGGAGTCGGGATGTCTAGTGCATCCGGGTCTCCCTCAGGGGTGAGCAGTACAGACGCGAGATGAGGTGAAGCGGCGGCCAGACACTGGAACTCCTCCTGCCTGTCCTCAAGGACGTCCGTGCCAAGGGCACACTCACCCCCGACGGACGGAGGACAGGTAGACTCAGACTCAGCAACAAGACTAGCAGCGTAGTCTAGACGACAGCGCGCAGCAAAGTCGACGAGCTCAGTAACAAGGGCAGACGCAGCAGAAGACTCGAAAGAAGGGTCAGTGACGGGAGTAGCAAGGAGACGCGTGACAGTAGGACTGGCAGCACGAAGAGAGTCCGACTCCGGGTCGGCAAGAGCAGGAAGAGAGGAAGCAGGAGGAGAAGGCAAAGGGGCACGCAGAGGAGCAGTAGACGGACGCAGAGACATCCGGTGCGTGCGAGGGACAGGAGGAGGACGCTGACGCGAACCGCGACCACTAGTGCGCGCAGCACGAACAGGCGACGCAGGACGAGACGCAGGCTCACGACGCTCAGTAAGACCTCCAGTCGGACCAGCGTAGGGAGAAGGAGCAGGCAAAGGGGAGGCAGGCTGTAGCTGTGACTGTGACTGGACAGGCTGTGGACCCTCTAAGGGAGGAGGAGGAGGACCAGAAGAAGGTGTAAGACCAAGAACCTGCTGCAGGAGCGGAACGAAGTACGGTCGGGGCCGCGTGGTGACGCCAGAAACAGCAGGGACAGCACTAGTACCCCCAGCAGGAGTACCCGCTCCAGCAGCACCTCCAGCAACACCTCGAGTAGCTCCCGAACCCCCAGCAGCACCTCTAGTAGCCCTAGAACCTCCAGCAGCACCAGGAGCACTACCAGTCGGACCGCCAGCGCTGTCTAAGCGCCAACACGCTCAGCAGCACCAGCTCCAGGAGAACCCGCAGGCCCAGCAGCTCCAGTACTCCCAGTACGAGCACCTCCGGGACGCGCGGCAGCAGCACCCTCAGCAGCCGAAGAACCTCCAGCACCAGCAGCACGCCTCCAACGCCGGGCAAACCACTCACGCAGCTCCTGTGGGGAGAGTGGCTCTCGACGAGACGAAGCACCCGGAGAACCTCCACGCGAAGAACCTCCAGGCTCAGGACCCTCAGGCAAAGCACCTCTAGGCGTAGCACCTCCAGTCGCAGTACCCCCAGGCTCAGCACCCCCAGGCTCAGCACCCCCAGGCTCAGCACCCCCAGGCTCAGCACCCCCAGGCTCAGCACCCCCAGGCTCAGCACCCTCAGACTCCGCACCCCCAAGCTCCGCACCCCCAGGCTCAGCACCCCCAGGCACAGCACCCCCAGTCACAGCACCCCTAGGCTCAGCACCCACAGCAGTACCAGAGTCACCAGTGACCTCGACAGGCTCGACCGCGTCTACCTGGGACACACGTGAAGGGGCAGGACCCTGAGGGGGAAGGGGGTCTACCGGGGGGGGACCTGGTACCAAGAAGAGCGGGGGTGGGGGGAGGGACGGAGTGCGGTAGGGGAAGAGGCGGTAGTAGGGTACCGACTCGTCGAACGTGACGTCCTGGGAGGACAGAACACGACGAGAGGTGGGGTGGTAGAACTGCCACCCAGGGGCGTCGGGGGGGAACCCCAGGAAGACGCAGGGAGCAGCGCGAGGGGACAGCTTGTCCGCAGACAAGTCGCGGACAAACGCCCGAGATCCCCAGACCCGGAACGCCGACGCATCGCCAACCTTCCCCGTCCACAGCAGGGCTGGGGAGGTCTCCGGCCTGGAGACCCTGGGGTGGAGGTTGATCTGATGCGCCGCGTACCTGACCGCAAACGGCCACAGAAAATGGGGGGCAGCCGCATGCATCATAGACGTACGAGCGACGTCCATGACCATGCCAATGCGGCGCTCTGCAATCCCATTTTGCTGCGGTGAGTCCGGAAGCGTGAAGGTTTGATGGATGCCTCGCGCACGACAGTAGGCACGCAGAAGGCCAGAGGAGAACTCTCCGCCTCTGTTCGAGTGCAGACGCAACACAGGAAAGTCCGAGCCAAAGCTCTGCCTGAGCTGGAGACGAACTGCGCGGATCCAGTCGATCAGCACCTCAGTGACATCACCCTTGCTGCGCAAGGGGAAGACTGTGGTGTAACGCGAGTAGTCGTCAACCACCAACAGGAAGTAGCGCTCGTGACCGAGTCCACGGACGCAGGCAGGGCCCCACACGTCCATGTGAAGCGTCTGCAACGGAGCCTCTGTCGGAGGAAACTGGGAGGAGTGAGGGGCAGCACGCTGGCGCCCCTCGACACAGGGGACACAGCCAGAGCCAGGGCCCTGAGGAAGGGGAGGGAGGGACCGGGGAAGACCAGACACAAGAAGACGGGAGACCATGCCTCTGAGCCGAAGCAGAGAGGGGTGACCCAGGCGGTGGTGCAAGAGGAGAGTCTCGTGAGACAGGCGACGACACCTACAGGGGGCAGACTCAGGACCAGACCTGGACGCTGCAGCAAACACCTGACCTGACGAAGGGACCCTACCAGACTCAGCAACTGGAGGAGAAACAGTGGTCAGTGTGTACAGGCTCGACCCTGGCTGACGTGTAAACGTAGCCAGGTGACGACATGTGCTAGCCTCAGTGCAGTGCGTCACTCGCTAACGAGCAGGGGTGAACTGGTGGACTCCCGCATCCTGTAGGTCAGCACCACTCACCAAGTTCGTAGAGAACGAGGGGAGGTAGAGACTAGACAGGGTGCCAGAGGGAGCCGCCGGACACGGGAGGACTGTGGAGAAGCGAGACAGAATAGGACCCCCAGAGGGGTCAGCCAGGGAGACCGCAACTGGCCGACTAAGCGGCGTGAGTGTGGTGCGGTCCCGAAAGAAGGAGCGAGACGCTCGAGAGTCAAGGGTGAAGGTGTGGGAGGCCGAAGCCGACGCAGTACCTGAGAGCGCAAACTCACTAGTACCTGAGAGAGCAGCCTCACCAGTACATGAGAGCACAGACGCACTGGCACCTAGAGCAGCAGTACCAATGCACGGGTCGGGCGGGAAACACCGGTAACAGTCACCCTCATCACTAATGGTCACAGCATACATGGCTGCAAGGATAGCATCAAAGTCAAGATCAAAGATAGCTACACCAGCCCTAGACAGCTCTCCCCAGCGGGGGATCTCCGCGGCCTCCGGGAACTGCTGGCGCCAAGCGTCCGTCAGGCGGCCAAAGCAGCGCTGGGCGGTGTGGGTACCCCCACACTGCTCTCCAGCGCGGTCGCCAGTGCGAAGAACGTAGGTGCAGGGACCAAAACCCCCACCACGCTGACGCTGCGTGTACCACTCACGGAGCTGCTGAGGGGTGGGGACGTCGCGAGAACGCTGCTGCTGCTGCTTCTACTGCTGGCGCTGACCACCCCCAGTGCTGCTCCGCTGCGAAGTGCCACTCCGACCACCTCCACCACCGCCACCCGCACCTCCGCCTCCACCGCCCCCGCCTCCGCCTCCACCGCCGCCGCCTCCGCCACCTCCGCTCCCACCGCCACCGCCGCCGCCACCCCCGCCTCCACTGCTGCCACTAGCACCCCCACCCCCGCCACCACCTCCACCGCCACCCCCACTCCCTCCGCCGCCTCCACCTCCACCTCCACCGCCCCCGCTGGCCCCACCCGCTCCCTTGCCCCCCTTGCCCTTGCCAGAGCGGCGTCTCCCGCTAGGGGCAGACGCCGCACCGACCGACTCAAGACCAACGAGGTTGGCCGCAGCGGCAGAGGCGACAGAGGGCACGAGAGGGGAAGGAGAACACCCCTCAAAGATGGGGGCGCGGGGGTCACCTCGAGAGGCTCCTACAGCGACTATGCTCTTCTCTGCCGCTAGGAGGGCCTTCTCGAGGCTGTCGATTGTGAGGGTGGTGGGACAGACCGCGAGGAAGTGGTCCCGGACTACACGAAGGGAGTCGGGGAGGCGAGTGACTAAAAAGTAGAGAGTGATGTACCTGGGGGGGGGGGGGGTTCTTGGCGCAGAAGTCAGCAGGAAGCGCAGCGCGGTAGCGAGTGTCACTAGTGCGGAGGTGCGTAATGAGATCAGCGACAGTGGGAAAGGCGGCAAGGTCAGGGAAGAGGAAGGGGAGCATGAGGCGGCTCAGTGCAGCAGTGGCAGGGGAGGAGTAGCGCGCAACTACAGCGTCGTACAAGGTCTGGGCACTCTTGTACTGGCTAAAGTGTGCGCGCTCAGCAGTAGGCAGGTGGCGACGCACAGCAAGACGTGCAGCAGCATCGCGCGTGGCCCACTGTGAGCGAACAGTGGCATCTGCATCAGCAGCACGGGCAGGGACGGCGCCAGAGGTGAGGTCAAAGAGAGAAAGACCGTCTGCCCTATCGCACTGTAAGAACAGCTGCAGGTCGTCGACCCAGACCTCAAAGTCAATGGCGCGACCCTCAGCGTCAAAAGCTAGGACACTAGGGGTAGCCATGACGACAGACTAGCAGTGCAAGCAGTGTGGGAAGGGGCACGCAGTAGCAGTGGAGCTGTGCTCACCAGACAGGGCAGGTCGGGCGGCTCGGCAGCAGGGCGGCTCGGCAGCAGGGCGGCTCGGCAGTACTGCGGCTCGGCGGTCCGGCGGCTCGCCGGCTGCTACTGGGCGGCTCGGCGGCTGCTGCTGGGCGGCTCGGGTGGACTGCGGTTCGGCGGCCCGGCGGCTTGGCGGCTGCTGCTGGGCGGCTCGGCTGGACCGCGGCTCGACGTCTGCTGCTGAGTGGGCCGGCTGCTCCGGTACCGGGCGGCGTAGCAGAGAAGGTGAAGGCGGCGGGGCCGCGTAGGTGAAGGCGGCAGGGCCGCGTAGGTTAAGGCGGCGGGGCTGCGAGGGTAAGGGGCGGCGAGGCCGCGAAGGTAAGGGCGGCGGGGCCGCCAAGGTAAGGGCGGCGGGGCCGCAAAGGTGAGGCGGCGGGGCCGCGTATGTGAGGCGGCGGGGCCGCGACGTGAGAGCGGCGGGGCCGCGACGTGAAGGCGGCGGGGCCGCGACGTGAGGGCGACGGGGCCGCGACGTGAGGGCGGCGGGCCCGCTGACGCAGAAATTTTCGTGGAACTACCGCACGGCACCAACGGGGAGCCCAACCAAGTCTGTCAGCTGCTGAAGTCGCTCTACGGGATCAAGCAAGCTCCTCGGCTATGGCAGCAGTACCTGCACGCTCGCCTCATTCGCATCGGCTTCAAGCAACTACCACACGATCAGAGGATGTACCGACTCACGAAAGGCGCAGATTACATCCTGCTAATCGTCTACGTAGACGATCTCCTCTACATTGGCTCAACCGACAGCGTCACTACCTGGTTCGAAGGGGAGCTGCAACAGGACCTCACGCTGACAGTCTCATCTACCGTTACACAGTACCTCGGGCTCAACATCCGGGAAGAGGAAGACGCTATCTACCTCAGCGCCGCGAAACACACCGACACCATCGCCAAGCGCTTCGCACTCACACCAACTGTCATCTCTACACCGTACCGCTACACGACAGGAAACAACAAGGAAGGCTCCGCTCTACTCAAGCCCGCCGGCATACACGACTACCAAAGAAAGCTGGGCTGCCTTCTCTTCGCAGCTGTCACCTGCCGCCCAGATCTTTCGTACTCTGCAAGCCAGCTCGCCACCTACCTCAAGAGGCCCAAAGCGGAACATTTAGCAGAACTCGACCGCGCTCTTCACTACCTCATTAGCACCCCGACGATTGGTCTAACTTACTACTAGAACACAACTACACCGCCTAAGTTAATTGGCTACGTCGACGCCGATCACGCTGGCGACTCCGACAACAGGCGTTCCCGCACCGGCTACATCTACCGCCTCGAACCTATCAGACCTATCTCTTGGCAGTCGAGCAAGCAGGAATTAATCGCCCTCTCGTCAACTGAAGCAGAATTTATTGCACTCTGTTCAGCCACCAAGGAAGGACTTTACCTTCGCAAACTGCTGGAAGAAGCGAAGCTGGCTCAGTTACCCAGCTTCACTCTGTTCTGCGACAACCAGTCGGCAATTCGCATCGCTAACAAGAACGGCTTCGCGAACAGGACGAAACACATCGCCCTGCGATACTTCTTCGTGAAGGACGAGATCGAAAAAGGAAGGCTCGAGCTGTCATACTGCCCCACGTCCAAGATGGCAGCTGACTAATTGGCCAAGAAGCTTGGAAAGCAGATGTTCGAGTACTGCATGCTGCTGACTGGACAGAGCCACGTCACCAAGAGCGACACTCCAGAAGCAAAGGGGAGTGTTGGAAACAATTCTAGTTAAGTGCCTCTGTCGTGTCGAAACACTAAGGCACAAGCAAAGCAAAGCATATCGAGGCACCAGTGTCAAGAATAATATATATTTCTATATATTGTTTTTGTAACTGCCTGTAGTGTAGACTAGTGTAGTTCTATAATGTTCTGTTTTGGTGGTGCACCTTTCATCTTGCCTATATGTACTGCTCGCTCTATAGTGAAAACCCTTCTTCTCTTTTCAATTCTCTCGACTCTACTCAACTTACTCGAACTCAACTAGCTATGGCTCCTTTAGCCTAGCTAAGCTTTTGACAACCAGCGAGTCAACCCTCGGAGGTTGAAGTAACTGCTGGAGGTTACGCGAAAGTCAAAGGTCAGCGACCTTTGACCTGACAAGTACAGCGCGACAGCAAGGACACACAACTGGCTCGCTACAGAGCAGTTGCCCGAGTCGTCACTGTATCGAACTGCAACAGCAACAGTAGAACGGTTATAACCGTATCCTTTCATATTCCTTGTACTCTTATATAATCTTGTACCTCTTTATTTTAATCAACTCACTTTGCCCTCACATACCAGCGCAAGATGGTTCACAATCTCTTCATCAAACGCTTCCGCTATTACATTGATCCTATCCAGAGTTCACCTCTGCAAAGATCCTAAGGGCTTTTTCCCAGCCCAACAGGTACAAGTACTAACCCTAGAAGGGCTGTACCCCATAAGGAGTGCCCCACTATAGCCTACAAGTAAGATTGTACTTTAACACACCCCCATAGGCTAAGTGGGGGACAACAAGACGGTCACAAGACCAGACAATCCCGAATGGGACTTAGCAAAGGATTGCTCAGGGTTGATCGCAGTGTAGTGTTGCAGCGAAAGTTTTGAATCTCAGGTCAGAGTGAATGTAAATGACTGAGTTGATAATACGGTAACATGCATACATCGAGTTTATATAATGATACAGGGGAATACGAAAAGACCTAGGCTAGCCATGTACTCTAAGGGGTACATTCCTTTATTACAGCAAATTCAAACCGTGCGGTGCGGGAACCCGTTTCAAACCTGTTCCCGCTCTTTTCACTTCAAATGTTTCTACCTGCATCGGTCTTGGTCAGATGGTTGTTGCGTCGCTTCGACTCTTTTGACTCCTCGACTTTGTACTCGGTAGAGTTGGCTCCTACATCATACAGGAATGCCTTGTCATGCAATTTTCATATCGTAACACTCCCCTTCATTCTTGGGCGCAGGAGGAGCTGACTCGCTTGACTACTCCGGTGAGGTCAGAGCAGTGCTTGTACTGCTGACGTGGCAGACGCTTGGTGAGGAAGTCTGCTGCCATCTCAATAGTCGGGCAGTAGGCGAGGTCAACTTTTCTCTGGTCAATTTCGTCCTTGACAAAAAAGTACCGAAGGGCGATGTGCTTCGTGCGGTTCACGAATCCTGGCTTGTTCGCGATCTTGATGGCACTCTGGTTGTCGCAGTGAAGGCGAAAAGTAGGCGAAGTTGGGATCTTCGCCTCCTGTAACAGCTCCTGCAGGTACAGGCCTTCACAAACTGCTGCTGTCGCGGCGATGTATTCTGCTTCAGCCGATGACAGGGCGACCAGCTCCTGCTTCTGTGAGTTCCAGGAGATTGGCCCAGTCGGTTCCAAGCAAAAGACGAGGCCGATTCGGGACCGTCGATTTGCAGGGTCAGCGGCATGATCTGCGTCCACGTAGCCGTTGAGGTTGAAGGAGGTTGTCGTCAGCGTGGAGTAAGAGAGCCCGATGTCAGGTGTGGAAATGAAGTACTACAGGGCGCGCTCCAGGTCCAGCTGGTTCTTGGCTACTGGTTTGCGGGAGTATTGTGCCAGTTGGCTAGCAATGTACGAAAGGTCGGGTCGGCAGGTGACAGAGGTGAATAGCAGGCACCCCAATTTCTGCTGGTGCATTTGTTGTCCTGCGGGTGACAGAGGTTTGTTGTCCGGTTTGTAGTTGGCGCTGGGGTTACGGTAGGGAGTTGAGAGTGATGCGGGTGAGATGTTGAAGCGTTCCCCCAGCTGCTCTGCGTACTTGGAGGCTGACAGGTGAATTGCTTCTGGCGCGTAAGTGATGTTCAGTCCCAAAAACTGCTTCACGTTGTGGTTGATAGTGATGTCAACGCGCTGCGCCAGGTTCTCCTCAAACTGATTAAGGAGTTTGTTGCAGGTGCCCGTGTACAGCAGGTCGTCAACGTAGACTGTCAGGAGGATGTAGTCGCCACAAAAGCGAAGACGGTACATTCGCGGGTCGTGTGGCAGCTGTTTGAAGCCGATCTCAAGAAGGATCTTGTGCAGGTGCTGCTGCCAGAGGCGAGGCGCTTGCTTGATCCCATAGAGGGATTTCTTCAGCTGACAGACCCTGGGATCCCCTTCTCCGTAGGTGTGAGGTTGTTCCACGAAGATGGTAGCATCCACCAACGCGTATACAAACGTGTTTTTCACGTCGATCTGTCGCAGTGGCAGGTGCTTAGCGGCGGTAATGGCGAGCAGAATCCTGACGGAGGTGTGACGACTAACGGGAGTGAAGGTCTGGTCAAAGTCGATACCGTGGCGTTGGTCATACCCTCGTACGACCCAGCGTGCATTGAAGCGCTCGATAGTACCGTCGTAGTTGGTCTTCAAGCAAAAAACCCATTTGCCGCTGAGTACCCTCCTCCCCTTTACTGCTGCACGATTGACTAGGGCCCATGTGTCTCTTGACTCCAGCACTTGCAGTTCCGCATCCATCGCGGCACACCACTCCTTGGCGTGAGGGCCGGTCAGGGCCAGGCGAGGGTTCTTGGGCTCGACGGCGCGCGCGAGAAGCTGTAGGCCGGACACGTTGGTGGTGTCTGTGGTAGTGACTTCTACCACGTCGTCGTCTCCGCTCTCGTAGTCGGGCGCTGTGATGCTTGGCTCAGCTTGCTTCGTGACGGTCCTGGCGCGGGATCATCGTCACTGTCATCGTCATCGTCTCGTGGGCGAGGCGGTACGTTTGGGTGTTTGTCAGTGTCCTCTCGATCCAGTACCGCTGCTGCCGCTTCGTCTTCTTGGGACGCGAAGCTGAGACCACCGTTGACGTAGCCGCGTGCCTCGTAGCGGCGTTCGGCCTCGATCCACTGCTTCAAGGTGAGTCATTCGTAGAAGAGAATATCACGGGCGAGGACAACCTCCTGTCAGATTTATATGACATAGCTACTAAAGGCTATAGTGGGGTAGCACATATGGGGTACAACTTTCTAGGGTTCATACTTGTACCCAAATTTCACTTAGTCATTTTCATTCTCGTTTCAGTTTTCTCATGGTATCGAGCAGGTTCCCTCGTGGGAACTGTTCCTAGGGCCAACCGTTTTTTTTTTTTTCCTGCCCGGAGCGCACTCAGCCCCTGCCCGAGTCGCGCTCCCCTCTCTCTCGGCCCCTAGTGGCCCTGTCGCGCCGCCCTTGCGGCCCCGTCGCGCCGCCTTCACGACCCCGGCGCGTCGCGCCGCCCTCGCGGCCCTGTCGCGCCGCCTTCGCGGCCCCGTCGCGCCGCCTTCGCGGCCCCGTCATGCCGCCCTCGCGGCCCCATCGCGCCGCCCTCGCGGCCCCATCGCGCCGCCTTCGCGGCCCCGTCGCGCCGCCTTCGCGGCCCCGTCACGCCACCCTCGCGGCCCCGTCGCGCCGCCCTCGCGGCCCCTTCGCGCCGCCTTCGCGGCCCCTTCGTGCCGCCCTCGCGACCTCTTTGAGCCGCCCTCGCGGCTCCGTCGCCCCACCCTCGCGGCCCCCGCGCCGCTCTTACCGGCCCAGGCGCCGCCCCTACCGGCCCCGTCGCCCTACCCTAGCGACCCCGCGGCCCCACCCTCGCGACGCCGGCCGCTACCCTTCGTGGCGCCGCCGCCGACCGTAGCGGCCTCGTCGCCGCCCCACCCGGCCCTGCAGCCGTCCCTTCAGTAGCGGCCGCCGCAGTCTCTGCAGCAGCAGCCGCCGCCGTCGTCCCTGCAGCAGCCGAGCCGCCCGAGCCGCCCAAGCCGCCGAGCCGCGCGAGCCGCCCGAGCCGCCGAGTCGCCGAGCCGCCGAGCTGCTGTTACTGCCGAGCCGCCGAGCCGTCCGAGCCGCCCTGTCCGCTACACCCGGTCACTGCCGACGCGGCCCTGTTCCTGCCGGCGAGCCTCGGTCCTTCTCGCCTACCTGGTAAGAGCAGCACCTCTACCCTTGCACTGCCCTTAGCCTACTGCTCGCGCTGCTAGTCTACTGCTGTCATGGCTACCCCCAGTGTCCTCGCTTTTGACGCTGAGGGTCGGGCCATTGACTTTGACGTCTGGGTAGATGACCTGCAGCTTTTCCTACAGTGCGATAGGGCAGACGGTCTCTCCCTCTTTGACCTCACTTCTGGTGCCTCTCCTGCCCCTGCTGCTGATGCTGACGCCACTGTTCGCTCACAGTGGGCCACACGCGATGCTGCTGCACGTCTTGCTGTGCGTCGCCACTTGCCTACCTCAGAGCGTGCACACTTTAGTCAGTACAAGAGTGCTAGGACCTTGTACGACGCTGTAGTTGCACGCTACTCTTCCCCTGCCACTGCTGCACTTAGCCGCCTCATCCTGCCGTACCTCTTCCCTGACCTCGGCGCTTTTCCCACACTCGCTGACCTCATTACGCACCTTCGCACTAGTGACATTCGTTACTCGCTGCCCTTCCCTCTGAGTTCTGCGCCAAGAACCCCCCCCCTATATACATCACCCTCTACTACATAGTCACCCGGCTCCCTGACACCCTTCGCCCGGTCAAGGACCACTTTCTCTCTGTTTGCCCCACCACCCTCACCGTTGACCTCCTCGAGGAGCGCCTCCTAGCAGCAGAGAAGAGCATAGTCGCTGTAGGAGCCTCTCGTGGTGACCCTCGTGCCCCTGTCTTTGAGGGGTGCTCCCCCTCTCCTCTCTTGCCCTCTGTTGCCTCTGCTGCTGCGGCCGACCTCGTTGGTCTTGAGTCGGTCGGTGCGGCGTCTACCCCTAGCGGGAGACGCCGCCCTGGCAAGGGCAAGGGGGGCAGGGGCGCTGGAGGAGCTAGCGGGGGCGGTAGAGGCGGCGGTGGGGGTGGTGGAGGGGGTGGAGGCGTCGGTAGCGGCAGTGGAGGCGGAGGCGGCGGTGGCGGTAGTGGAGGAGGCGGCGGCGGAGGAGGTGGAGCTGGTCGGGGTGGCACTGCACAGAGGGTCGGCTTCGATGGTGGTCAGCGCCAGCAGCAGCAGCAGCAACAGCGCACTCGTGAGATCCCCGCCGCTCAGCAGCTTCGTGAGTGGTACGCTGCACGTCAGCGGGGTGGGGGTACTGGTCTGTGCACCTACGCCCTACGCACAGGCGACCGCGCGAGTGAGCAGTGCGGGGGTGCGCACTCCACCCAGCGCTGCTTTGGCCCCCTGACGGCCACTTGGCGTCACCCGTTCCCTGAGGCCACTGAGATCCCTCGCTGGGGCGAGCTGTCTAGGGCGGGAGTAGCTATCTTTGACCTTGACTTTGATGATATTCTTGTTGCCATGTATGCTGTGACTATTAGTGATGAGGGTGACTGTTACCGGTATTTTCCGCCCGACCCGGGAATTGGTACTGCTGCTCTAAGTACTGGTGAGGCTGCTGCTCTAGGTGCTAGCGAGGATACTGCTCTAGGTGCTAGTGCATCCAGGGGGGAGTCTGCTTCCTCAGGTGCTGGTGAATCTGCTCTCTCAGGTACTGCATCGGCTTCGGCCTCCCTCACCTTCACCCTTGACTCGGGAGATTCTCGCTCCTTCTTTCGAGACCGCACCACACTCACGCCGCTTGGTCGGCCAGTTGCAGTCTCTCTGTCTAGGGCGTCTGCTTCCTCAGGTGCTGGTGAGTCTGCTCTCTCAGGTACTGCGTCGGCTTCGGCCTCCCTAACCTTCACCCTTGACTCGGGAGGTTCTCGCTCCTTCTTTCAAGACCGCACCACACTCACGTCGCTTGGTCGGCCAGTTGCAGTCTCTCTGTCCAGGGCGTTTGCTTCCTCAGGTGCTGGTGAGTCTGCTCTCTCAGGTACCGCGTCGGCTCCGGCCTCCCACACCTTCACCCTTGACTCGGGGGCTTCTCGCTCCTTCTTTCGAGACCGCACCACACTCACGCCGCTTGGTCGGCCAGTTGCAGTCTCTCTGGCAGACCCCTCTGGGGGTCCTGTCCTTGCTCACTTCTCCACTGTCCTCCCGTGTCCGGCGGCCCCCTCTGGCACCCTGTCTGGTCTTTACCTCCCCTCGTTCTCTACAAACTTGGTGAGTGGTGCTGACCTACAGGATGGGGGAGTTCACAAGTTCACTCCTGCGAGCCAGCGGGTGACCCACTGCACGGACGCTCGGACGGGCCGACACTTGGCCACGTTTACATCTCGACCGGGGTCGAGCCTGTACACACTGACCACTGAGTCTCCTCCAGTCACTGCGTCTGGTGAGGTAGCTGCGTCGGGTCAGGTGTTTGCTGCAGCGTCCAGGTCTGGTCCTGAGTCTGCCCCCTGCTTGTGTCGTCTCCTGTCTCACGAGACTCTCCTTTGGCACCACCGCCTTGGTCACCCCTCCCTGCCTCGTCTCCGAGGCATGGCATCCCGTGTCCTTGTCTCTGGTCTTCCCTGGTCCCTCCCTCCCCTTCCTCCGGGGCCTGCCCCTACCTGCGTCCCCTGTGTCGAGGGGCGTCAGCGGGCTGCCCCTCACTCCTCCCAGTTTCCTCCGACAGAGGCCCCACTGCAGACACTTCACATGGACGTGTGGGGCCCGGCCCGCGTCCGTGGACACAGTCACGAGCGCTACTTCCTGCTGGTGGTTGACGACTACTCGCGTTACACCACAGTCTTCCCCTTGCGCAGCAAGGGTGATGTCAGTGAGGTGTTGATCGACTAGATCCGCGCAGCTCGTCTCCAGCTCAGGCAGAGCTTCGGCTCAGACTTTCTTGTTCTGCGTTAGCACTCTGACAGAGGCGGAGAGTTCTCCTCTGGCCTTCTACGAGCCTACTGTCGTGCACGAGGCATCCGCCAGACCTTCACGCTTCCGGACTCTCCACAGCAAAATGGGATTGCTGAGCGCCGCATTGGCATGATCATGGACGTCGCCCGTACGTCCATGATGCATGCGGCTGCCCCCCATTTTCTGTGGCCGTTTGCGGTGAGGTACGCGGCGCATCAGATCAACCTTCAGCCCAGGGTCTCCATGCCGGTGACCTCCCCAGCTTTGCTGTGGACGGGGAAGGTTGGCGATGCATCTGCGTTCCGGGTCTGGGGATCTCGGGCGTTTGTCCGCGACTTGTCTGTGGACAAGCTGTCCCCTCGTGCTGCTCCCTGCGTCTTCCTTGGCTTCCCCACTGACGCGCCAGGGTGGCAGTTCCACCACCCCACCTCTCGCCGTGTCCTGTCCTCCCAGGACGTCACGTTTGACGAGTCGGTCCCCTACTACCGTCTCTTCCCCTACCGCACTCCGTCCCTCCCCCCGCCACCGCTCTTCCTTGTGCCAGGTCCCCCTCCAGTAGACCCCCTTCCCCCTCAGGGTCCTGCCCTTTCAGGTGTGTCCCAGGTAGACGTGGTTGAGCCTGTTGAGGTTGCTGGTGACTCTGGTGCTGCTGAGGGTGCTGAGCCTGGGGGTGCTGACTCTGGGAGTGCTGAGCGTTAGGGTGCTACGATTGGGGGTGCTCAGCTTGGGGGTGCTGAGCCTGGGGGTGCTGAATCTGGGGTTGGTGAGCGTGGGGGTGCTACGACTGGAGGTGCTGAGCCTGGGGGTGCGGAGCCTAGAGGTGCTGAGCCTTGGTGTGCGGAGCCTGAGGGAGCTGGGCCTACTCGTGTGGCGTCTGGCGGTGCTGGGCCTGGCGGTTCTACGGGTGCTTCGTCTCCACGGGAGCCACTCTCTCCACAAGAGCTGCGTGAGTGGTTTGCCCGCCGCTGAAGGCATGTTGCTGGAGCTGGAGGTTCTTCGGCTGTTGAAGGTGCTGGTGCCACGGGTCCCTGAGGTGCTCGTACTGGGAGTACTGGAGCTGCTGGGCCTGCGGGTACTACTGGAGCTGGAGCCACTGCGTCTTCTCGTGGCCTGACTGAAGCTGGAGCTGCTGAGGTGTTGGCGCTGAGGGTGCTGCTGGCGGTACAGGAGGTGGTCCTGCTGGGGGTGCTACTGGTGCTGCTGGTGGTCCTGGAGCTACTGGAGCTGTTGGGGGTACTGGAGCTAAAGGTTCTGCTGGCGCTGGTGCTACCATTGGGGGTACTGGTGCTGTCCCTGCTGCGTCTGGAGTCGCTGCGCGGCCTCGACCGTACTTCGTTCCGCTCCTTCAGCAGGCTCTTGCTCTCCCGCATTCTACTGGTCCTCCTTCTCCCTTCGAGTGTCCACAGTCTGTCCTGTCGCAGCTACAGTTACAGCCCGCCTCCCCACTGCCTGCTTCTTCTCCCTACACTGGTCCTACTAAAGGTCTTGCTGAGCGTCGTGAGCCTGCGTCTCGCCCTGCGTTGCCTGTCCGTGCTGCTCGCACTAGTGGTCGTGGTACGCGTTAGCGTCCTCCTCCTGTCCCTGGCACGCACCGGATGTCTCTGCGTCCGTCCACTGCTCCTCTGCGTGCCCCTTTGCCTTCTCCTCCTGAGTCCTCTCTTCCTGCTCTTGCCGACCCCGAGTCGGACTCTCTTCGTGCTGTCAGTCCTACTGTCACGCGTCTCCTTGCTACTGTTATCACTGACCCTTTCTTTGAGTCCACTGCTGCGTCTGCCCTAGTTGCTGAGCTCGTCGACTTTGCTGCTCGCTGTCGTCTAGACTACGCTGCTAGTCTTGTTGCTGAGTCTCAGTCTGTCTGTCCTCCGTCCGTCGGGGGTGAGTGTGCCCTTGGCACGGACGTCCTTGAGGACAGGAAGGAGGAGTTCCAGTGTTTGGCTGCTGCTTCACCTCATCTCGTGTCCGTACTTCTTACCCCTGAGGGAGACCCGGATGCACTTGACATCCCGACTCCGCGCTCTTACGCGGAGGCGATAGAGGGTCCCTACTCCTCTCAGTGGCAGGCAACTATGGACGCACAGATGGCTTCTTGGAAGTTCACAGGCATCTACGTTGACGACGTTCCCCCGCATGGGGCGAACATCGTCAGTGGCATGTGGATTTTCAGGGTGAAGCGGCCGCCGGGTTCTCCGCCTGTCTTGAAGGCGCGTTACGTGGCTCGTGGCTTCAGTCAGCGGCAGGGAGTTGACTACTTTCAGACCTTCTCTCCCACCCCGAAGATGACCACTCTTCGGGTACTGCTGCACATACCTGCTCACCGTGACCACGAGCTACACTCTCTTGACTTTAGCACTGCTTTCTTGCAGGGCAGCCTGCACGAGGAGATTTGGCTGTGCCGCCCACTTGGCTTCACTGGGAATTTTCCTCCTGGCACCCAGTGGAGCCTCCGGCGGCCAGTCTACGGTCCCCGCCAGGCACCGCGTGAGTGGCACGACACACTGAGGAGTACACTTGTGGCTCTTGGGTTTGCTCCGTCTACTGCCGTCCCGTCGCTATTTCTGCGCACCGACACTTCTTTGCCACCGTTCTACATCCTCGTGTACGTCGACGACTTGGTCTTTGCCACAACTGACACTGCTGGGCTCGCCCACGTGAAGTCCGAGCTGTAGAAGAGACACACGTGCACAGACCTGGGTGAACTGCGCAGCTACCTTGGCTTGCAGATCACCCGGGACAGAGCACGCCGCACCATTACCCTGACTCAGTCACACATGGTGCAGCAGGTCCTTCAGCGCTTCGGCTTCACGTACTCCTCGTCTCAGGCCAATCCTCTGCCTACTCGCCACTCGCTCTCAGCTCTGCCTTCGGATGAGTCCGTAGAGTCGAGTGGCCCGTACCCAGAGCTTGTTGGCTGCCTCATGTACCTGATGACCTGCACACGACCTGACCTTGCATACCCTCTTAGCATTCTTGCACGCTATGTTGCTCCTGGGAGACACAGACCGGAGCACATGGCTGCAGCGAAGAGGGTGTTGCGCTACTTGTGCAGTACGTTGGGCATGGGGCTTGTGCTTGGAGGGCAGAGTCCAGTGGTCCTCACTGAGCACGCAGACGCTTCTTGGGCTGATGACCAGGCTACGCAGTGGTCGTCACAGGGTTACACCTTCAGCCTTGGCTCCGGCTCTGTTTCGTGGCCGGCTACCCGCTCGTCTTCTGTTCTCGGCTCTTATTGTGAGGCTGAGATCTACGCAGGAGCCATGGCTGTACAGGAGCTTCGCTGGCTCACCTACCTGCTGACTGACCTTGGAGAGCCGCCTCGTTCTCCTCCAGTGCTGTACGTAGACAACAAGGCCATGCTGGCCTTGTGTCGGGAGCAGAGACTGGAGCACAGAACGAAGCACATTGCTCTTCGCTACTTCCTTGCTCGAGAGCTACAGCAGCGTCGTCAGCTGCGCCTTGCGTACGTGGCCTCTCAGGCCAACACTGCTGATATCTTCACCAAGGCACTTGCGCCTTGTGATCATCAGCGCTTCTGTACTCAGCTGGGTCTTGTGCCTACCTTGCCTCACTTGCTCACCCCTTGACCTTGTTTGTACTGTTACTTTTATATACTCGTGCTCTTGCTTGTCTTGCCTTATATATATATGTGTAATCGTGCATGTGAACTGGCCTTGTGGCCTTCAACTTGTGCTCGGAATGTGTGGTGACTTTGTGATCCACCCTGAGCTTGCTTTGCTTTGCTTTGCTTGACTGGTCTTGTGACCTCTTGTTCTCCCCCACTTTGCCTATGGGGGTGTGTCAGATTTATATGACATAGCTACTGTAGGCTATAGTGGGGTAGCACATATGGGGTACAGCTTTCTAGGGTTCATACTTGTACCCAACTTTCACTTAGTCATTTTCATTCTCGTTTCAGTTTTTTCACCTCCTCGCTATCAATGTCGAGAATGAGCCACCCTTTGTGCTCGTGACTGAGCCCCAAATGAATTCCCCAGCGTGCGCGGTGAACGAACTTGCCAATTGTGGCTGATGCCGGTCAATATTTCACTATGCACCCCCAGACTCTCAGTATGGAGGGGTCTCCCCTTGAGCCGGTCCACTTCATGTGTGGGGAAAGGTTGTCCTTGTTGGCCGTGGTGGAGAGAAGGTTGTGCAGGCGCACAGCGTGGTTCATGGCGTAGGGCAAAAACTGTTGGTGCAACCCTACGGTTTGCACTCGGCTTGTTGTCCGTGTGCGTGCATGCGTGTGTGCATGGAATGGAATGAGTGCATGAAATAAATATATATTTCATGCTTATAATAGTGTGTGAATGATGGGTCATGATGTTGAGTGTGTGTGTCAAGTCAATAGTGAATTATCGCTAGTCGCGTGTAACGTGGTCGTTTTGTGTGTCTCGCGTGGTTTGTATTTTGTCGTTCGCGGTTTCTATTTTGTTGCTTGTCGAACGTTCGGCGTGTCGCAGGTGTGTGCAGCAGACCCATCAAGAACTCAAGGATGAGTTTGTGATGAAGAACCCGAGCCCCTGGTGTCAACATTCAAGTGATCGCGAAGCTCGCCAAAAGGGTACACCTCAAGAGATTGAAGATAGTTACATTACTTTGTGTAGTGTAACATTTCAGTTGGTGTAGGCCCTAGTGAAGGGTAGTTTCGAGACCCTTCGTGGTTGGGGAAAGTGTGACACTGTTCCACATCACTGTACCTTGGCTCTTGGGGTTTGTAGGAGCTGGGAGTCATTCCCAACTCGTAACTCTTCCTAACTCTTCCTATCTTGTGTTCTAAGACTATAGTGGCTGCCATAGTGCGGTTCGTTCAAACTGACGCTGTGTCGTCAATACTTGGTGGAGAAGGGCATGACGTGCGATCTAAATTGCCCATTGTAGGCGACAAAAATCGCTCCGGATCCAAGTTGAATCAAGTCATTTGAAGCTGTGACCGGAACGCTATGAACGTTTGAAGACGCTGTGCAGAAATCCATCTGTGCACTCTATCTTTCGTTTTAGGCACATTGGAGCCTACTGTGACTATAACAAGTGGTATCAGAGCCCCTTGGAGCAGTTTTGACAATTGCTGGACCTGTAGAAAGGGGTGGTAGAGGTGCTGGTGGCAGTGGAGAAGCCCAAGCTCAAGACCAACCCCGTGACTCTGCCATGGCGCCCGTGCAACCAAGTGTTGGCCCATCTAGGGATGAGCCTAGAGTGTTTGGCCCTGACAAGTTCAACGGTGAAAACTTTGCTGAGTGGTCCTTCAGAATGGAAAACGTGTTTGACCACTACGACCTGCTCGAGGTGATGGAAGGAACGGAGAAGCGCCCCGAGAACGACCCGGAGAAGAGCCCGTGGGTGCGGAAGAGCGCACAAGGCTACCTCCTACTTGGGCAAGCGTTGGGGAGCAGCCAGATCCTTCACATCAAGCCATTCTAGCGTGATGTTGTGTACACGCTCCTGCAATAGCGGCGGTAGCTGTGGTGTTGGAACGGCAAATGGCGACGCTACGAATTGAAGAAGATGAACCCGTGGAAGAAGGGGTGCAGAAATTCTTCGACTTGTTGACGCGGCTTGAAAGAGCTGATTTGAACTATAGTGAGCTCCAAAAGAAGACCAAGTTGCTGGCCCTACTCCGCGAGTCATAGTCCTCACTCATCATCAACCTGAATCGCAACTTGCCCCGCCTCTCGCTTGAAGACGTGAAGCGAGCTATCCTTCAAGAGGATTTCCGCCGCCGTGAGTTGGCTAGTGCGGATGGCACTGGGGCAGCGACTGTCGGCCGTGGATATGGCCGTGGAAGAGGCAGAGGACGAGGGGGAGGAAGGTTTGGTGGCAGCAACTTCAGTGGAGGCCGCGGGAGTGGCGGTTACGGCAGCGACGACAAGAGCTACGGACGCGGTCGCGGTCGGTTAGATGGCGAGAGCCATCATTGCCACAAGACCGAACACATGTGGCGCGATTGCTACAAAATCCCTGAAAGATGAACCCCTGCTCAAGGCCAAGAGGGTAGAGGAGCAGGGGGAGGGAGAGGAAGAGGCCGTGGAGGCCGTGGCAGTCGCGGAGGTGGAGCTGCAAACATGAAGAATGGAGATAACGACAAGGACCCGAGCGACGATCGGTACCCGGGTCTATTCTACTTCGTGTCGACGCAAATACCAGCTGGTCCAGAGAAGGGCGAAGGCTTTGAGGAGCCAGCAGCTGTGGGGAAGGTGACCCTACACCCCCTGGACTATTGAGTGATCGATAGTGGCGCTACCTATAGCATGACACCTCGCCCGGACTTACTCACCGAACTCATCCGTCACCGGTGAAGCATGTCACATCGGCTTTGGGGCAGCGAGCAGAGGTGAAAGGCATGGGGAAGGCCATGTTCAAGGGTGCTGATGGGAAGATGGTGGGCCTCAAGAACGTGCTTTGGGTGCCTAGCCTTGCTGCAAACCTGATTTCCGTGCGGCGGTTGGCAAAGGCCGGCATGGACACGAACTCGAAGGGAGCCAAGACCTACACCGCAAGGCTTGGCGATCGAATTCTTTGGGACCTTCATGAGAACAGGGATGTCTACAACGAGATGTGGCAGATCCCAGTGGTCCCTATGCCTAAGGAGAGGCAAGTGGCAGCAAGCATCAGCACCAAGGATGAAGCGGTTGGTAACGGCGATATCACGGACGGTCGCCCTAAGGAGAAGGAGTCCAAGAAGTGGAATCTTGGAGGGACCAGCAAGCTCGGTGATCATACCAAGTGTGGTGCAGCAGCCAAGGAGCAGCACAAGGATGAGGAGAACCCCGAGGCAGCAGCGGAGGAGGAGTACGGAGAGAGCATGTGGGGCGCTATTGCGAGCACGACATTCTCTAATCCGACTTCGGCTACGGGGGAGTGTGATTGGCTTACCTTGCATCGGCGAATGGGGCATGTGGCCCTGCCTATCTTGCAGCAGCTAGTGAAGAATGAGATGGTTGCTGGCATACGTGTGAAGGGGGAGCCCGATGAGGTGCTTGGCTGCCCGACGTGCATTCAAGCCAAGTTCACCCGGTTTCCGTTCCCTAGTTTGGAGGCAACGGCAAAGGCACCACTTG
This sequence comes from Closterium sp. NIES-65, assembly GCA_948144175.1. Lineage (NCBI taxonomy): Eukaryota > Viridiplantae > Streptophyta > Zygnematophyceae > Desmidiales > Closteriaceae > Closterium > Closterium sp. NIES-65. Next base: position 429,257 of record CANXME010002221.1, read on the forward strand.
ATGAGGTGGTGATGGACGTGGTGGGCCTCCTGAAGCTTGGAGCTGCTTGAGCTGAGTATTTTCTCACCATTGTCGATGTCTACACCCGCATGACTTGGGTGTATGTGCTGGCCAAGAAGAGCGACGTGGCTGAAACGTTGAAGACGGATTGGTTCCCGATGGTGTAGCGTCAACAGGACCGTCTAGTCAAGTCAATCCGCACCGATCGAGGGGGAGAGTTCCTGAGCAAGGAGTTTGGGTTGTGGCTGAAGAAGAAGGGTATTCGGCACTCCCTCACCATGCCATACTCCCCTGCAATGAACGGCATCGCCGAGCGAGCGAACCGCACAATCACGGAGGCGGCACGCGGGTTGCTCATTGAAGTCGGACGACCCGACTATTTCTGGCCTGATGCGGTGCCGAGCGCGTGTGTGGCCAAGAACAGAGCTTTGACTCATGTGGGAGCAGACAAATGGGTGCCCTATGTGGAGTGGCTTGGAAGGAAGCCAAAGGTGGATATGCTTCGGGTGTTCGGGTGCATGTGCATGGCGTTCGTGCCTAAGCATCTTCGGCACAACAAGCTTGGTGCCAAGGCGGTGTGGGCCGTGCACTTGGGCATGGCTCAAAATAGCAAGGGATGGCTTCTTTGGGACCCATTCACCAAGAAATTCCTGGTGAGCAGGGACTGCAAGTTCATGGAGAACCTCATGTACAAGGATTGGAAGGCGGAGAATGAGGCGAAGATAGGCGTGCGACTCGGGGAGGTAAAGAGTTCCGGTTTGGAGCATGTGGAGCTGCCTTTGGAGCTGAGCAGTGGCAGCACTACCAAAAGGCAATCCTCTGTTGTGAATGGGGGAGAGGAGGCCAATGATGCAGAGGAAGAATATGAGGAGGTGCAGCAAGTGAGCGAGCGTGCACCGTCACTCCCTTCCCGCACTACGAGTGCTCCACGGATTCGAGTCACACCGCAGCAACGCCAAGGCCTTCAAGTCCCTGCAGCTGAGGAGGAAGGAAGGGGGAAGAGGAGAGCTCAACCCCCTAATAGACTGACCTATGATGCCCTGGGAAAGCAGGGCAAGACAGCACTCACCGGAGCGGCATGATGGTCGGAGACGACAAGGAGAGTGACTACGAGGAGTGTGCCTTCGCGTTCGTCTCTCCGGTGGAGATGCCGGGAGAGCCAGCAACTCTCAAGGAGGCTTTGGAGAGTAGTGATGCTGAGGAGTGGAAGAAGGCCATGGAGAGTGAGCTGAAGAGCATCGAGGAGAACGACACGTTTGAATTGGTGGAGCTACCGGAGGGGCGTACGGCGATAACGTCCAAGTGGCTCTTCAAAATCAAGTCGGATGCCGACGGCAAGATCGAGCGCTACAAGTCTAGGCTTGTAGCCAAGGGATACCAGCAGAAGGAGAAGGTGGACTTCAAGGAGCTGTTTGCCTCTGTGGTGAAGCCGACAACGCTGCGGACCCTATTCGCGGGAGCCGCCATCAAAGGATGGGTGGTAAAGCAAATGGACATCGTAACGGCATTCCTTGATGGCATCGTTGAGGAGGAGATTTTTATGGCGCAACCAGAGGGGTTTGATGATGGTAGTGGCAGAGTGAGGAAGCTGAAGAAGGCCCTCTATGGGCTGAAGTAGGCCCCTAGGCAATGGTACATGAAGCTGCGAAGTGTTGGAGGAGATCCGCTTCACTCCCTTAACGGCCGATCATTCCTTGTTCATACTTGGCGAGGGGGAGCAGAGGAGCTTCATGGTGGTTTATGTGGATGACATTCTCATATTCTCACCCTCTTCTAACCTTGTGAAGGAGGTGATGCTGAAGCTGCAAGACAAGTTCAAGTGCAAGTCCCTTGGTGACGTGAACTTCTTCCTTGGGCTCCACATCGAGCGAGACGTGGAGAAGCGGAGCATGCGAGTGCACCAACGGAAGTACCTGGAGGCGTTGGCCGCAAAGTTCTGCCAGAGTGAAGGTCATGTGGCTACTCCCTTTCCCTCTGGGTTCAAGTGTGTGAAAGGGCCAGAGGAGGAGAGCGTTGGAGAAGAGGAGAGGCGCCGTTTTCATTCGTTGGTGGGCAGACTCATGTATGCGGCGGTAAACACCCGACCGGACGTCGCGTTTGCTACCGGGCAGCTGGCTAGGGTTGTGCAATGCCCTAATGAGGAGCAGGTAGCAGCTGGAATGAGGGTGGCCAAGTATCTTGGCCAAACACCGACCGTTGGGCTGCAATACTCGGCGGCGGCACAAAGGCGCCAAAAGGGCGCGGATGGTGTTGAACCCGGGCGTTTGTTCCTCACCGCCTACTCGGATGCTTCATATGCATCAGAACCAGAGGACATGACAAGTGTTGGAGGGTTCATATGCTGTGTTGGTGGAGGCCCAACAGCTTGGGAGAGCAATAAGCAGTTGGATCAAGCTTTGAGCTCGGTGGAGTCCGAGTACATGGCACTCTTCCGTGCGGTACGGGAGATTGTGTGGCAGCGGCGTTTGTTGGCTGAATTGGGGGAGGAGCAGCAAGGACATACCCCACTGTACTGTGACAGCCAGGGTGCCATTGCTCTTGCTAAGAACCCTGTGTTGTAGGACTCACGAAGCACATGAGGGTGAAGTGGCATTGGACGAGGAGCATGGTAATCGCGGATGAAGTTGAGTTGCGCTACGTGAAGACCACAGGGCAGCCGGCTGACATGATGACCAAGAGGCTGGTGGAGCAGCAGCATTGGAAGTGTTGCAAGCTGGCTGGGATGGCTCTGAACTAAGAGAGCAAGATCCTGCAATAGCGGGCAACAATCCGAGGGGGAGTTTGTTGGTGCAACCCTACGGTTTGCACTCGGCTTGTTGTCCATGTGCGTGCATGCGTGTGTGCATGGAATGGAATGATTGCATGAAATAAATATATATTTTGTGCTTATAATGGTGTGGGAATTATGGGTCATGATGTCGAGTGTGTGTGTCAAGTCAATAGTGAATTATCGCCAGTCACGTGAAACGTGGTCATTTTGTGTGTCCCGCGCGGTTTCTATTTTGTCGTGCGCGGTTTCTATTTTGTCGCTTCTCGAACGTTCAGCGTGTCGCAGATGTGTGCAGCAGACCCATCAAGAACTCAAGGATGAGTTTGTGATGAAGAACCCGAGCCCCTGGTGTCAACATTCAAGTGACCGCGAAGTGTGAGAATGAGAATGAACTATGAATGAAGTGAGTACATATAGGAAACCCTGATTGGGTTGTACCCCCTATGGGATACCCCACTATAGCCTACACAAATATATAAGCTATAATGTTCTGACACACCCCCATAGGCAAAGTGGGGGAGAACAAGGGGTCACAAGACCAGTCAAGCAAAGCAAAGCAAAGCTCAGGGTGGATCACAAAGTCACCACACATTCCGAGCACAAGTTCAAAGGCCAGAAGGCCAGTTTACATGTAAGATCATATATATAGAGAGACAAGAGTCTAAGCAAGCAAGAGCAAGAGTATATATATATGTGAAAGTACAAGCAAGGTCAAGAAGTGAACAAGTGAGGCAAGACAGGCACAAGACCCAGCTGCGTGCAGAAGCGCTGATGATCACTAGGCGCAAGTGCCTTGGTGAAGACATCAGCAGTGTTGGCCTCAGAGGCCACGTACGCAAGCCGCAACTGTCCACGCTGCTGTAGCTCACGAGCAAGAAAGTATCGGAGAGCAATGTGCTTTGTCCTGTGCTCCAGTCGCTGCTCTCGACACAAGGCCAGCATGGCCTTGTTGTCTACGTACAGGACTGGAGGAGAACGAGGCGGCTCTCCAAGGTCGGTCAGCAGGTAGGTGAGCCAGCGAAGCTCCTGGGCAGCCATAGCCCCGGCGTAGATCTCAGCCTCACAACTGGAGCCGAGAACAGAAGACGAGCGGGTAGCCCGCCACGAAACAGAGCCGGAACCAAGACTGAAGGTGTAACCCTGTGACGACCGCTGCGTAGCCTGGTCGTCAGCCCAAGAAGCGTCCGCGTGCCCAGTGAGGACCACTGGACTCCGCCCTCCAAGCACTAGCCCCATGCCCGACGTACTGCACAAGTAGCGCAACACCCTCTTCGCTGCAGCCATGTGCTCTGGTCGGTGTCTCCCAGGAGCAACATAGCGTGCAAGAATGCTAAGAGGGTATGCAAGGTCAGGTCGTGTGCAGGTCATCAAGTACATGAGGCAGCCAACAAGCTCTGGATACGGGCCACTCGACTCTACGGACTCATCCGAAGGCAGAGCTGAGAGCGAGTGGCGAGTAGGCAGAGGAGTGGCCTGAGGCGAGGAGTACGTGAAGTCGAAGCGCTGAAGGACCTGCTGCACCATGTGTGACTGAGTCAGGGTAATGGTTCGGCGTGCTCTGTCCCGGGTAATCTCCAAGCAAAGGTAGCTGCGCAGTTCACCCAGGTCTGTGCACGTGTGTCTCTTTTGCAGCTCGGACTTCACGTAGGCGAGTCCAGCAGTGTCAGCTGTGGCAAAGACCAAGTCGTCGACGTACACGAGGCTGTAGAACGGCGGCACAGAGGTGTCGGTGCGCAGAAACAGCGACGGGTCGGCAGTAGAAGGAGCAAACCCAAGTGCCGCCAGCGTAGTCCTCAGTGTGTCGTGCCACTCACGCGGTGCCTGGCGGAGACCGTAGACTGGACGCCGGAGGCTCCACTGGGTTCCAGGAGGGAAAGACCCAGTGAAGCCAGGTGGGCGGCGCAGCCAGATCTCCTCGTGCAGGCTGCCCTGCAAGAAAGCAGTGCTGAAGTCGAGAGAGTGTAGCTCGTAGTCACGGTGGGCAGCAACGTGCAGCAGTACCCGAAGAGTGGTCATCTTCGTGGTGGGGGAGAAGGTCTGAAAGTAGTCAACTCCCTGCCGCTGACTGAAGCCACGAGCCACGTAACGCGCCTTGAAGACAGGCGGAGAACCCGGCGGCCGCTTCACCCTGAAGATCCACATGCCACTGAGGATGTTCACCCCAGAAGGGGGGACAGCGTCAACGTAGGTGCCTGTGGACTTCCAGGAAGCCATCTCTGCATCCATAGCTGCCTGCCACTGAGAGGAGTAGGGACCCTCTATCGCCTCCGCGTAAGAGCGTGGAGTCGTGATGTCAAGTGCATCCGGGTCTCCCTCAGGGGTGAGCAGTACGGACACGAGATGAGGTGAAGCGGCGGCCAGACAGTGGAACTCCTCCTGCCTGTCCTCAAGGACGTCCGTGCCAAGTGCACACTCACCCCCGACAGACGGAGGACAGGCAGACGCAGACTCAGCGACAAGACTAGCAGCGTAGTCGAGACAACAGCGAGCAGCAAAGTCGACGAGCTCAGTAACAAGGGCAGACGTAGCAGTAGACTCGAAAGAAGGGTCAGTGACGGCAGTAGCAAGGAGACGCGTGACAGTAGGACTGGCAGCACGAAGAGAGTCCGACGCAGGGTCGGCGAGAGCAGGAAGAGAGGACGAAGGAGGAGAAGGCAAAGGGGCACGCAGAGGAGCAGTAGACGGACGCAGAGACATCCGGTGCGTGCCAGGGATAGGAGGAGGACGCTGACGCGAACTGCGACCACTAGTGCGCGCAGCACGAACAGGCGACGCAGGACGAGACGCAGGCTCACGACGCTCAGTAAGACCTCCAGTCGGACCAGCGTAGGGAGAAGGAGCAGGCAAAGGGGAGGCAGGCTGTAGCTGTGACTGTGACTGGACAGGCTGTGGACCCTCTAAGGGAGGAGGAGGAGGACCAGGAGAAGGTAGTGGGGAGGCAGGCCGTAACTGTAGCTGTGACGGGACAGGCTGTGGACACTCTAAAGAAGGAGGAGGACCTGTAGAAGGAGGAAGACCAAGAACCTGCTGCAGGAGTGGAACGAAGTACGGCCTGGGCCGCGTGGCGACGCCAGAAACAGCAGGAACAGTACCAGTACCCCCAGCATGAGTACCCGCGCCAGCAGCACCTCCAGCAGCACCTCCAGCAGCTCCAGAACCCCCAGCAGCGCCTCCAGCAGCCCCAGAACCTCCAGCAGCACCAGGAGCACCGCCAGCCGGACTGCCAGTGGTAGTCTCAGCTCCAACACCCTAAGCAGCACCAGCTCCAGTCGAACCCGCAGGCCCAGCAGCCGAAGAACCTCTAGCACCAGCAGCACGCCTCCAGCGCCGGGCAAACCACTCACGCAGCTCCTGTGGGGAGAGTGGCTCCCGGCGAGACGAAGCACCCGGAGAACCTCCAGTCGAAGAACCTCCAGGCTCAGCAACCCCAGGCAAAGCACCCCCAGGCGTAGCACCTCCAGTCTCAGCACCCCCAGGCTCAGCACCCCCAGGCTCAGCACCCCCAGGCTCAGCACCCCCAGGCTCCGCACCCCCAGGCCCAGCACCCCTAGGCTCAGTACCCCCAGGCTCCGCACCCCCAGGCTCAGCACCCCTAGGCTCAGCACCCCCAGTCGCAGCACCCCTAGGCTCAGCACCCGCAGCAGTACCAGAGTCACCAGTGACCTCGACAGGCTCGACCGCGTCTACCTTGGACACACCTGAAGGGGCAGGACCCTGAGGGGGGAGGGGGTCTACCGGGGGGGACCTGGTACCAAGAAGAGCGGGGGCGGGGGGAGGGACGGAGTGCGGTAGGGGAAGAGGCGGTAGTAGGGTACCGACTCGTCGAACGTGACGTCCTGGGCTATGAATGAAGTGAGTACATATAGGAAACCCTGATTGGGTTGTACCCCCTATGGGATACCCCACTATAGCCTACACAAATATATAAGCTATAATGTTCTGACACGAAGCTCGCCAAAAGGGTACACCTCAAGAAGTTGAAGATAGTTACATTACTTTGTGTAGTGTAACATTTCACTTGGTGTAACATTTCCTATATACATACTCGGGTGGTTACATATATGATAATTTTTGAAAGTGTAATGAAATGTAACACTTTCTAAAAATTTGTATTGTGAAAAGGGGTACGTGGCCAACACAGCAAAGGTAGCGCCAAAGCGCTACTCGCCCTCTTTTGCCTACAAAAAAGGGACGTGGGGACATTCGTCCCCACCCACGTTTTCATTTCTCAATTTGTAGTTCTAATCTCTCGTTCTCGTCACTCTGGCGAAGACACAATCCCTTCCGCGCTTCACAGCCCCGACAACACTCCTCAACGAAATCCTTCAGCCCAACTTAGCTAACATGGCTCCGGCGAACTCGACGCTTAACCGCGACAACGCGACCACTTCAAGCCCCGGTAACGCGGGAGAAACTTCAATTCCCGCCAGGGGAAACGATCGCCGCGGCAAACGGAGCTCGGAAGAAATTTCTCCCGAGGGACCCTCGGCTGTCGAAGTTCTGCTCGGCGGCACCCCTCGCGCTGCGTCAGAAGACACACGCGCGGCTGCACTGCAGCCGCGCGTGACTGCTGAAGAGCGCGTGCCAGGCAGGCAGGCACGCGCGCTGCAGAAGATGACGACGGCCGCTGACGCGGCCGCCGTCTTCACCGCGGCTGACGCGGGTCAACCCAGGCCCACGACCCAGAAACGCCAGCGCGCAGCACCCTCCGCTGACGTCGCGCAAGTCAACGCCCCCCCCCCCCCCCCCCCTTTGACTGCGCAGCAGCTGCAGGCACTTTTCTCGCTATTGCAGCAGCAGGCGCCTAGTACAATTGCTACATTGACGGACTATAATTCTGCGTCCGTAAAAACGGAAAAGCAGAAAGAGGCAGTTGCAACTCGCACCACCAAGGTCGCCCGCGCCACCACCGCCGTTCCTGCGCCCGCCCTGCCTACTGAACCAGTTCAAGTTCCTGCAATTGACGACAGCGACAACTCGGACAATGATGACGGTGAGGCCCCTGACAACCTTGCCCGCCGTCGCATTCTTGCACCCGCACCCCCCCTACCTCCCCTTAACCCGTCACCCGCAGCTACTACCTTCATGCGCAAAGGAGTGCGCGACCAGGCATAGGTATTTTCTGCAATTCAAGCGCACCTGAGGCATGTCGAGTTCAAGCTCCGCAACGGCGACGTCGAGGGCGCACTCTCCAACGTGGCGCAAGTCGAAACGCTCATCAACAAGCGTTTCGAGGTGCTCTTGGTGGCGGACGAGGCCGGGTTTGAGGCGGCGGATCGGTTCCAGCTCTACCAAGCCAAGAGCGTCCTCACGTTGCGCTCTTACAAGCTTGCAATAGCCGACGTGGCGGCCCTCAAGCGTGCACGCACCGGCTTCGCCCGCGGAGGTCGCCTTCCCGCTGGAGATGGCGAACCGGAGAGCAAGGGCATGCCACCCGTGGGCTGCCACGAGCCCCGCTTCAAGGGCGTGTGCTTCCGTTGTGGCCAGCCCGGACACATGGCAAACAATTGCCCTATGGGAGGGCGTGGCGCACAAGGCCCCGCACCCGTGGTGTGAGAGGACCCATGGGGCGGCGCCCCTTGCCACTATGCCGCGGGGCGTAGGTGGATGCACCGGTGGTGCGTAGGCTGGCTAGGAGCCTTAGAGGGTAGCTCAGGCCAAGTGGGCCAGGAATCAAGCATAGCCATAAGTGCTGGATAGGCCGTATGCCTAGGCTTGTATGCCTTTGTGTGGAATAATAAAAGTTGATCAATAATTAAAAAAAAAAAAAAGAACAACAACAACAACAACAACAACAAAAAAAGAGAGAGAGAGAAGAGGAGGGAACGAGGGTGTCAAACATTATATGTGTTCTGCTTGTGTAGGCTACAGTGGGTTAGCCTATAGGGGGTACACAATTCTAGGGTTTCCTACTTGTACTCATTTCACTGCTAGTTCATTCATTCCTGTTCGCTGATTCTGACATGGTATAGAGCGGGTCCTTCTACGGACCGTTTTTTTGGGCCCACCGAAGCGCCCCCCCGAGGCGCGATTTTTTTTAGCGACCCCTCGGGTCGTCATTTTCCCTGCGGCCCCGCCGCTTTCTCTGACGCGGCCCCGCCGCCCTCTCTGACGGGGCCCCGCCGCCGGCCCTTACGCGGCCCCGTCGCCGGCTCTCACGCGGCCCCGCAGCAGGCTCTGTCGCGGCCCCGCCCCGGCCTTTACGCGGCCCCGCCGCCTGCTCTCACGCGGCCCCGCCCCGGCTCCTTCGCGGCCCCGCCGCCTGCTCTCGCGCGGCCCCGCCCCGGCTTCTACGCGGCCCCGCCCCGGCTTTCACGCGGCCCCGCCGACGACTTTGTCGCGGCCCCGCCCAGGCCCTTACGCGGCCCCGCCACCTGCTCTCACGCGGCCCCGCCCCGGCTCCTTCGCGGCCCCGCCGCCTGCTCTCGCGCGGCCCCGCCCCGGCTTCTACGCGGCCCCGCCCCGGCCTTCCCGCGGCCCCGTCGACGGCTCTGTCGCGGCCCCGCCCAGGCCCTTACGCGGCCCCGCCGCCTGCCCCCGTCGCGGCCCGGTCGCCTCCTGACGGCCCCGCCGTCCCTTCGTGACGGCCCCGCCGTCCCTTCCTGACGGCCCCGCCGTCCCCTCCTGACGGCTCCTGCCGTCACCTTCTACCGGCCCCGCAACTGCACCTGCTGGCCCCGCCGCTGCACCTACCGGCCCCCACCACCCAACCCCCCTTTTCCCGTCGCCCGTCGCGGCTCCTTCGGGGGCCGCAAGCGGCCCCCTCAGGTCGCCTCGACAGCCGCCCTGAGAGGCCAGCAGAGGGGTGGCAGGTGCGTGGCCTCCCCTGCTTCTCCTCCTCCTTCATCGCTCACCTGCAGCCATCGAGCCGCCCTGCACCCGAGCCGCCCAGCAGCCGAGCCGCCCTGCCGCCGAGCCACCGAGTCGCTGAGCTGCTGAGCTGCTGTTGCTGCCGAGCCGCCCTGCCGCCGAGCCGCCGAGTCACCGAGCTGCTGAGCTGCAGTTGCTGCCGAGCCGCCTTGCCACCGAGCCGCCCGAGTCGCCCGAGCCGCCGAGCCGCCGAGCTGCCGAGCCACTGAGTCGCCGAGCCTACTCTTCCCACCACTGGTGAGCTCTTGCCCTGCTAGCACGCTGCGCGTCGCCTGCTTGCCTGCCTGCCTGCCTTTTGGCTTGCCTGGCTGCCTGCCTTCCTGCTGCTAGTCCTGCTCCTGCTTCTACTTGCGGAGCCAGATGCAGCCCCAGCGACGCCTGCGTGAGTCCCTCACGCCCCAGCAGCTGCGTGAGTGGTACGCTGGCTGGGGCTGTAGGGGTGGCGACGCTACTCCTACTTCCACTCCTGCTGCTTCTACTCGTGGTGGCGGCCAGATGCAGCTCCCGCGACCCTCTCGCGTGTCTCTCACGCCTCGCCAGCTTCGTGAGTGGTACGCTCAGAGTGGAGGGTCTCTTAGTGCTGTTCGCTGCTCTTACGTGATTCGCACTGGTACTCGGACTGGTCAGCCTTGTGGGACACGTAGTCATACACCGTCCCGCTGCTTCGCCCGTCTGAGCGACGCCTGGCGTACCGTGTTTGGCGACGAGGCTGAGCTTCCCGACTGGGTGGAGTTGCTTAGGCAGAGGGTAGATATATATGCTCTTGACTATGATGCTATTCTCACTGCCATGTATGCATTGCCTACTAGTGCTGACCGTGCCGGTCACCTGTGCGTCCCGCCTGACCCAGGTATAGGACCTGCTGCTCTAGCTACTGGTGAGGCTGCTGCTCTGGGTGCTAGTGAGTCTCCTGCTCCAGGTACAGGTGCGGCTGCTGCTCTAGGTGCTCGTGAGTCTGCTTCCTCAGGTGCGGGTGAGGCTGCGCTCTTAGGTACCGCGTTGGCTTCGGCCTCCCTCACCTTTACACTTGACTCTGGGGCTTCTCGCTCCTTCTTTCGGGACCGCACCACACTCACGCCGCTTGGTCGGCCGGTTGCAGTCTCCCTGGCTGACCCCTCTGGGGGTCCTGTCCTCGCTCACTTCTCCACTGTCCTCCCGTGTCCGGCTGCCCCCTCGGGCACCCTGTCTGGCCTGTACCTCCCCTCGTTCTCGACGAACTTGGTGAGTGGTGCAGACCTACAGGATGCGGGGGTTCACCAGTTCACTCCTGCGAGTCAGCAGGTGACCCACTGCACGGACGCACGCACAGGCCGGCACCTGGCCACGTTCTCGCGTCGGCCGGGGTCGAGCCTCTACACCCTGACCACTGAGTCTCCTCCTGTCCCCGCGTCCGGTCAGGTAGCAGCGTCGGGTCAGGTGTTTGCTGCTGCGTCCAGGTCTGGTCCTGAGTCTGCCCCCTGTGCTTGTCGCCTCCTGTCTCACGAGACTCTCCTGTGGCACCACCGTCTTGGCCACCCCTCCTTGCCCCGTCTTCGGAGCATGGCTTCCCGTGTCCTTGTCTCTGGTCTTCCCCAGTCTCTCCCTCCTCTCCCCTCCGGGCCAGGACCTTCCTGTGTCCCCTGTGTCGAGGGTCGCCTCCGGGCTACTCCTCACTCCTCCCACTTCCCCCCGACAGAGGCTCCCCTGCAGACGCTTCACATGGATGTGTGGGGCCCAGCCCCCGTCCGTGGGCAGGATTACGAGCGCTACTTCCTGTTGGTGGTTGACGACTACTCGCGTTACACCACAGTCCTCCCCTTGCGCAGCAAGGGTGCGGTCACTGAGGTGCTGATCGACTGGATCCGCGAGGCTCGTCTCCAGCTCAGGAAGTGCTTCGGCTCGGACTTTCCTGTTCTGCGTCTGCACTCGGACAGAGGCGGAGAGTTCTCCTCTGGCCTTCTGCGTGCCTACTGTCGTGCGCGAGGCATCCGCCAGTCCTTCACGCTTCCGGACTCACCACAGCAAAATGGGATTGCTGAGCGCCGCATTGGCATGGTCATGGATGTCGCTCGTACGTCCATGATGCATGCGGCTGCCCCCCATTTTCTGTGGCCGTTTGCGGTGAGGTACGCGGCGCATCAGCTCAACCTTCACCCCCGGGTCTCTCGGCCTGCGATGTCCCCAGCCTTGCTGTGGACAGGGAAGGTTGGCGATGCGTCTGTGTTCCGTGTCTGGGGATCTCGGGCGTTTGTCCGCGACTTGTCTGCGGACAAGCTGTCCCCTCGTGCTGCTCCCTGTGTCTTCCTTGGCTTCCCCACTGACGCCCCAGGGTGGCAGTTTTACCACCCCTCCTCTCGTCGTATTCTGTCTTCCCAGGACGTCACGTTCGACGAGTCAGTCCCCTTCTACCGTCTCTTCCCCTACCGCACTCCTTCCCTCCCCCCTCCCCCGGACTTCCTTGTGCCGGTTCCCCCCCCGGTAGACCCCCTCCCCCCTCAGGTTCCTGCCCCCTCAGGTGTGTCCCAGGTAGACGCCGTTGACCCGGTCGAGGTTACAGGTGACTCTGGTGCTGCTGCGGGTACTGAGCCTGGGGGTGCTGACTCTGGGGGTGCTGTGCGCGGGGGTGCTGAGCCTGGGGGTGCTACTGCTGGGGGTACTGGGCCTGCGGGTGCTACTGCGGAGGGTGCGGAGCCTGGGGGTGCTGAGCCGGGGGGTGCTGTGCCTGGAGGTGCTGGGTCTGGGGGTGCTGGGTCGGGAGCTGCTGAGCCTGGGGGTGCTGCGTCTGGAGCTGCTGAGCCTGGGGTTTCTCCTGCTGCTGCGTCTCGCCGGGAGCCCCTCTCTCCACAGGAGTTGCGCGAGTGGTTCGCTCGCCGCTGGAGGCGTGCTGCTGAGTCTGGAGGTGCTGCTGGAGCTGGAGCTGGAGCTTCTTCGACCGTCGAGGGTGCGGGTGCTGCCGGTCCCGGAGCTGCTGGACCTGCGGGTCCTCCTGGAGCTGGAGCTGCTGAGGGCGTTGGTGCTGAGCCTACTGCTGTTGGTCCTGCCGCTAGAGGTGTGGGTGGCGCTGGTGCTGTCGCTGAGGGTGCTGGTGCTGTCCCTGCTGCGTCTGGAGCTGCTAAGCCTGGGGTTTCTCCTGCTGCTGCATCTCGCCGGGAGCCCCTCTCTCCACAGGAGCTGCGCGAGTGGTTCGCTCGCCGCTGGAGGCGTGCTGCTGAGTCTGGAGGTGCTGCTGGAGCTGGAGCTGGAGCTTCTTCGACCGTCGAGGGTGCGGGTGCTGCCGGTCCCGGAGCTGCTGGACCTGCGGGTCCTCCTCGAGCTGGAGCTGCTGAGGGCGTTGGTGCTGAGCCTACTGCTGTTGGTCCTACCGCTCGAGGTGTGGGTGGCGCTGGTGCTGTCGCTGGGGGTGCTGGTGCTGTCCCTGCTGCGTCTGGAGCTGCCGCGCGGCCTCGGCCGTACTTCGTTCCGCTCCTGCAGCAGGTTCTTGGTCTTTCTCCTCCACTAGAGGGTCCACCGCCTGTCCAGTCGCAGTCTCTGCTGGAGCCTTCCTCTCCACTGCCTGCTCCCTCTCCTTACACTGGTCCTACTGGAGGTCTTGCTGAGCGTCGTGAGCCTGCGTCTCGTCCCGCGTCACCTGTTCGTGTTGCTCGCGCTAGTGGTCGCAGTTCGCGTCAGCGTCCTCCTCCTGTCCCTAACACGCACCGGATGTCTTTGCGTCCGTCCACTGCTCCTCTGCGTGCCCCTTTGCCTTCTCCTCCTGAGTCCTCTCTTCCTGCGCTTGCCGACCCTGAGTCGGACTCTCTTCGTGCTGCCAGCCCTACTGTCACGCGTCTGCTTGCTACTGTCGTCACTGACCCCTCTTTTGAGTCCACTGCTGCGTCTGCTCTAGTCGTTGAGCTCGTCGACTTTGCTGCTCGCTGTCGTCTCGACTACGCTGCTAGTCTTGTTGCTGAGTCTGCGTCTGTCTGTCCTCCGTCCGTCGGGGGTGAGTGTGCTCTTAGCACGGACGTCCTAGAGGACAGGCAGGAGGAGTTACAGTGTCTAGCGGCTGCTTCACCTCATCTCGCGTCTGTACTGCTTGCCCCTGAGGGAGACCCGGATGCACTAGACATCCCGACTCCGCGTTCTTACGCGGAGGCCGTAGAGGGTCCCTACTCCTCTCAGTGGCAGGCAGCTATGGATGCAGAGATGGCTTCCTGGAAGTCCACAGGCACCTACGTTGACGCGGTTCCCCCTCCTGGGGCGAACATCGTCAGTGGCCTGTGGATCTTCAGGGTGAAGCGGCCGCCGGGCTCTCCACCTGTCTTCAAGGCACGGTACGTTGCTCGTGGCTTCAGCCAGCGGCAGGGAGTTGACTACTTTCAGACCTTCTCTCCCACCCCGAAGATGACTACTCTTCGGGTGCTGCTGCACATAGCCGCTCAGCGCGACTACGAGCTTCACTCTCTCGACTTCAGCACTGCGTTCTTGCAGGGTAGCCTGCACGAGGAGATCTGGCTTCGCCGTCCACCTGGCTTCACTGGGACTTTCCCTCCTGGCACCCAGTGGAGCCTCCGACGGCCAGTCTACGGTCTCCGCCGGGCACCGCGTGAGTGGCACGACACACTGAGGACTACGCTTGCGGCTCTTGGGTTTGCTCCTTCTACTGCTGACCCGTCGCTGTTTCTTCGCACCGACACTTCCCTGCCGCCGTTCTACATCCTCGTGTACGTCGACGACTTGGTCTTTGCCACAGCGGACACTGCTGGACTCGCCTACGTGAAGTCTGAGCTGCTGAAGAGACACACGTGCACAGACCTGGGTGAACTGCGCAGCTACCTTGGCTTGCAGATCACTCGGGACAGAGGACGCCGCACCATTACCTTGACTCAGTCACACATGGTGCAGCAGGTCCTTCAGCGCTTCGGCTTTACGTACTCCTCGCCTCAGGCCACTCCTCTGCCTACTCGCCACTCACTCTCAGCTCTGCGTTCGGATGAGTCCGTAGAGTCGAGTGGTCCGTATGCAGAGCTTGTTGGCTGCCTCATGTACCTGATGACCTGCACACGACCTGACCTTGCATACCCTCTGAGCATTTTTGCACGCTATGTTGCTCCTGGGAGACACAGACCGGAGCACATGGCTGCAGCGAAGAGGGTATTGCGCTACCTGTGCAGTACGTCGGGCATGGGGCTAGTGCTTGGAGGGCGGAGTCCAGTGGTCCTTACCGGCCACGCGGACGCTTCTTGGGCTGACGACCAGGCTACGCAGCGGTCGTCACAGGGTTACACCTTCAGCCTTGGTTCCGGCTCTGTCTCGTGGCGGTCTACTCGCTCGTCTTCGGTTCTCGGCTCCAGTTGTGAGGCTGAGATCTACGCCGGGGCCATGGCTGCACAGGAGCTTCGCTGGCTCACCTACCTGCTGACTGACCTTGGAGAGCCGCCTCGTTCTCCTCCAGTGCTGTACGCAGACAACAAGGCCATGCTGGCCTTGTGTCGAGAGCAGCGCTTGGAGCACAGAACGAAGCACATTGCTCTCCGCTACTTCCTTGCTCGTGAGCTGCAGCAGCGTGGTCAGTTGCGACTTGCGTACGTGGCCTCTGAGGCCAACACTGCTGATGTGTTCACCAAGGCACTCGCGCCTTGTGACCATCAGCGCTTTTGCACCCAGCTGGGTCTTGTGCCTGTCTTGCCTCACTTGCTCTCCTCTTGACTTCACTTGTACTGTGACATATATATATATCTGCTCTTGCTTGTCTAGTTTTATATATATATGTGTCTGTACTCCTGCATGTGAACTGGCCTCTGGCCCTGCTCTTGTGCTCGGACTGTGTGGTGACTTTGTGATCCACCCTGAGCTTGCTTTGCTTTGCTTGACTGGTCTTGTGACCCCTTGTTCTCCCCCACTTTGCCTATGGGGGTGTGTCAAACATTATATGTGTTCTGCTTGTGTAGGCTACAGTGGGTTAGCCTATAGGGGGTTCACAATTCTAGGGTTTCCTACTTGTACTCATTTCACTGCTAGTTCATTCATTCCTGTTCGCTGATTCTGACAGAGGGCATGACAAGTCAAAGGCAAGCCCATCCTCAAATAAGGCAGCCATGAAGGAAGCTTGGCTAGGTGTAAATTACGAAATAAGGGCTGATGAAAGCAAATCCAAAATGAAAAAAAGAAAAGAGAGAGAGAGAGAGAGAGAGAGAGAGAGAGAGAGAGAGAGAGAGAGAGAGAGAGAGAGAGAGAGAGAGAGAGAGAGAGAGAGAGAGAGAGAGAGAGAGCAAGCGGACAAGAAAATCCAGCACTACGCCTCCCTACAAGAGACGGTGACCTTCTTCCCCCTGGCTGTGGACACCTATGGCTGCCCGTGTGCGGAGGTACCAGCCTTTTTGAAGCTCTTAGCGGACACTGCAGCTCGGCGGCACTTCAACGCCGACTCTAAATCGTTCTATGCTGCAAAGTTCCTGCACCAGTTCAGGCAACGCTGGTCTGTGGCCCTGCAAAGGGCCCAATCTGTAGGCCTCCTGCTCAAGCTTGGGGAGGCGGCGGCGGTTGAGAACCCGCCGGTGGGAGGAATTGGGGATGAGTTGCATCTAGGGGACTGCTTTGCAGTGATTGAGCCCCTCGTAGAGTTGTAGATCGGCGATGTTTGCAACCAGCATGCTTGTTACCTAGGCCACTATAACTTGCCTGCCTGTACTTGACTACTATATCAATAAAAGGACCATTAGAGAGAGAGAGAGAGAGAGAGAGAGAGAGAGAGAGAGAGAGAGAGAGAGAGAGAGAGAGAGAGAGAGAGAGAGGCACCTAGGGACTTAGCCTCTCAAGCCTCCCCTAGCCTCCCTAGTCCTAGTATAAAGGCCTCAGCAGGCCTTGTTGCCTCTTCATTATTCAGTTTTTGGTTGGGTTTCTCTCCTAACCGAGCGGCCTTCGGCCGCGCGTGAGGGGTGGCAAGGAAACACACACACTATTAACTACAAGCAACGGCATACAAACTATGGGGGCATCACCACAATCCTAAGCACAAATGGCCACGCAGGGGCAGGCGGAGCCCGGATCTACATCCGGTGAGCTCCAAGGGCATGAAGAATGCCAGTCAATGTCCGCCACAGCTCCCGGACCACCAGCGTACTTGCGCCGATCGCCGCGGCTCCAGATCCAGCGCGCAAGTGCCGCTTCAAGCTCCGGACAGCCTCGTCCAGCTGTCCCGCAGCAGCAGCGCCACCCTCCGCGGGCGCAGCCAGCACGGGCGCCAGCAGCACGGCGAGCTGGTCTGCCGCATCCAAGCAAGTCTCGTGCGGCCGGTCGCGAAACGTCTCAGGAGGGACTCCAAGGAGCGAGGAATGAGCAAGGACCTGTATCAGCAGCAAAGCGTGGAGACTCTCTGCGAGGCGGTGGAGCTGACCGAGAGCCGACTCTGAAACACGCGTCTGCGGAGGCTGAAGTGCCTCCGCCAGGAACTGGAGCGGCTCATCAGCTGCACAATGAGCCGCTGCCGCGCCACCACTCGCGGCCACAAACTCCACCCCCGCAATAGGCGGAGCCGTCGGCAGATGCAGACGAGAGCCGGGAGATGGCGCCGCCACAGAAGGATAGGGGGCTGACGGGACGAGGACAGGGGAAGGAAGCGGAGCAGCCGGCGGAGGAACCACAGGAGGCACTGGTGGGCGAGGAGCCAAGTGCGCCGACGCAGCTTGCGGCGAACTGCTCTGGCTCTGCGCCGCCCTCTCCTCGCGAACGGCCCGGGACACCTCCCGCTAAAGATCCGCCATCGTCACAGGCGGACGATACCTCCCGCGACCACCACGCCCGGGGAAACCCCTCCAGTCACCATTGCCGCCAGTATGAGCAGGCCACTGGGCCTGTTGCTGATAGCGCCGGGGGGAGTTGCGCCGGCGCCGCGGCGTCTCGCGCTCCGTTTGAGGCGCGGGAGAATGAGGGCGGGATTGGCGGCGGTTTGGCGACGGGGGACGAGACGGCTGCACTGCAAGGGCCGCCTGCAGTTGAGCAGGAGCCGCCGGTTCCGCGCCAGGAGGAGCAACCAAGGGAGCTGGGTCGACAGTGGTGGCGGACGCCGCCCTTGGGGAAGAAGCAGACGCCGGCACGCGCACGTCGGGGACAGACGCGGCAGGTACAACCAACGCGCCAAGCGCAGGGGCAGGACGTGCAGCAGCCCCCCCAGCAGACACAGACGCCTCCGCCGCTTCCCCGGGAGCAGGGGGCACGGGAGCCGCAGGCGGAGCGGGAGGATGTTCAACATGAGCAGATGGGCCAGCCCCTGCCACGCCTTGCGGAGCCACGGGTGCGTGGGGAGGAGTCCTTTCAGAGACTGTTGTCCCGGCGTTCGGAGCAGGCGGTAGAAGGGGTTTCGTCGCCGTGGTCCCCTTTTCGAGTCCCGACTGAGGCCTGGCGACGACAGCCGACCAGTGGCAACGGCTCATCAACTCCAGCAATCACCACCATCTCGAACGCGAGGAGATCGCGGGACGAACCACGTAGCAGGAAGCGGAGTTGGCGGGGGTCTAGAGAACGGATACCAAGCGGCGGCACGTGTGGCTTTAATTAACGTACAATCAGCTAATGAAGAGGACGAGCGAAGGGACCCCTCTTATAGGAGAGACGCCACGCCGGATAGCGAGGATGAAGGGGAGGAGGAAGGAGACGGGGTGAGGGAGAGCTCTGGGAGAAGAGAAGCCGGGGCCAGGACAGCACGAGCACATCCGCTCCAAGAGGCACGCACGCCGCACGATGCTGATCGGACGGTAGAGCCTCCAACATTTGCCTCACCAGCGGGACCGAGTCGCCCTCGACGAAATCGGGCCGCGAGTAGGGGGGCTGCATCACGACCGGCCGCTTCGGCCCCCCGCTATTTTTCGTCTGAGGAATTAGCGAAGCAAACCGACCTGTTCGCTGCGATTGGGGATTGGGATGTCGCGGCCTTGTGCGACAGTCGTCAGCCCTCGCTGTCGCGGCGCTTACCGCCAAATCTGTGTCAGCTGTTCTCGCTAGTGTTACTGACGCCGTTACTGCATCTCTCCCGAAACCCGGAGTCGGAAACAGGTTGGCGTCTGCTGCTGTTTCTCCCGCGCCTGACCCTTCGCCAAACCTCGCCGCAACGACCGGACTGGCCGAAAGTCAAGGCCCGGCTGCGAGCCTTCCAACGTGGCAAATGGGAGCAACTGTACCAGGACGCGATTGCTGCAGTCAACGCGCCACCCCCGCCCCGGCACAGGCCAGACGTGACAGGAGTAATCAAACGGGCCGAGGGGCTGGCGAAACGTGGCAGCCTACGACGAGCCGTTCTTGCATTGGAGTCAACGCCTGTCTGCACGCCCAGCCCCAAAATCCTGGAGGAACTGCGCCAGAAGCACCCACCAGCTGTTGACGAGGGGGTGATCTGGTCGACACCTGAGAAGTCAACGCTTTCAATCGCTCACGCGGATTTCGCAAAGTTGTTGGGCAGATGCGAAAATGGAGTTGGGGCTGGGCCGTCGGGGATGACATTCGAGCTTTTGCGCGACTCGGCGATCACAAATGCACTGGTCAGCACCCATCTGCACGCCCTGGTTAATACAATTTTGGGAGGAAATTTGCCAGACTCGGTGGCGAATTTGTTAACCGCGTCGCGCCTCATCGCCTTGGCCAAACCGGGGGGTGGCGCTCGGCCAATCGCGATTGGCGAATGCTTGACGAGGCTGGCAGCCAAGGCAGCCCTGTTAGCAATGGGGGAGGCAGCTCGCGACTTTTTCCTCCCTCTACAGTACGGCGTGGCAGTGCCAGGTGGCGCCGAGACTGTGATCCACGCGGCCAGGGCCTTCTTGGACGCCCGCCCCGACAGCCTCGTACTGCAAGCTGACATCAGGAACGCATTCAACAGCATCTCGCGACAAGCCATCGCCACCGCGTTACAGACCCCCGCCCTCTCGCCGCTCCTACCGCTCGTCAAGTTCACATACGGTAACCCGTCGCAGCTGCTCCTAGATGCAAATTTCGAGTCGGAACCACTGCGAAGCAAACGCGGTGTCCGCCAGGGGGACCCACCCGGCCCGCTGCTATTTGCAGCAGGAATACATGCCACACTTTGCGATACGGCAGACACACACCCCGGGGTGCTCTGTTTGGCGTATGCGGATGACGTGACGTTCATCAGGGAACAAGCAGACACTATAGCGGCATTTTCGTACTTCACCAACAAATTGTCACCCCTGGGGCTCGAGCACAACCCCCAAAAATGTGCTGCGTGGAGCTCCTGTACGGTACAAGCACCGCACCTACCCCCAGGAGTGCCTTTTTCAAACGACGGCGTCCAGCTACTGGGCAGTTTTCTGGGACCAGACGACGGCGCGGCTTCTTTTCTGGCGGAGCAGTTAGCTGACATGACGAAGCCGCTGATGCTCATCGAACGAACAGATCCCCAGGTCGCATCATTGCTTATCATGCGATGTATATCGAGGCGTGTTGCGTACCTGACACGGACGACGCCCCTTACTCTTCTTCCCCGCGACAAATGGAGCCAGTGGGGCATGGACCTCCTCACCACGCTCCTTACCGCCTGCGACATCCGCATGCCGACCTGCCAATCGGAGCAGACGAGGGTTTGGGAGCAGGCGTCACTGCCTCCGTCTTTAGGGGGGCTAGGCATTACGAACCCCTTGATTGAGGGGGTCTACGGCTTCGCCGCGAGCTTCACCCAGGCGGCGCTGTTTCTCAACGACCTCACGCTTGGCGACGGGAATGCACTGAAGCAGGCACGGGACCACATGCTCCTGCCGCGGGACACCAGCACGCCACTTCACGTTTGGGTGAAGGGGTGTGAGGAGGCACTGCCGACAGACGCTCGTGAGATACTGGAAAAGGAGCGGTTGGAGCGATCGGACATACGTCTTCAACACGTCCTCGGGCTGCAGGTGCACGGCAGCAGATACGCCGTGCAGGTCCAGGCAACTAGGCGCATGCGGCTGAACCCACTCGCAGGCCACACTCAGCGCATGTTCTCGCTGACGAGATACGGCGCCGGCGATTGGCTAACCGCGATACCCATTGAAGCGACCAGGCGTATTGGCCCCGTACACTTCGCC
The DNA here is from genome assembly GCA_948144175.1 of Closterium sp. NIES-65. Classification (NCBI taxonomy): domain Eukaryota; kingdom Viridiplantae; phylum Streptophyta; class Zygnematophyceae; order Desmidiales; family Closteriaceae; genus Closterium; species Closterium sp. NIES-65. The sequence goes on from CANXME010002221.1 coordinate 449,921, forward strand.
AACTCCGTCAAATTCCGCCTCGCTCTCCCCTTCTCGACTCCTAAGAATTGTGACTGCGCGGACAAAACGGCTATCACCGACCCCCGCCTGCCGAACCATCTCCTGCGCTGCGGCTTGGGCAAACACCGCATTAACAGCCATAACGAGCTGCGAGATGCATGCATTAGCATGGCGCAGCACGCAGGCTTCATTGTCCACAGCGAGTCGGCCGCCCAATGCCCCATCGAGGAGCAAACTGCCGACTTTACCATGACAGATCGAAGCAGTGGGGCGGTGTATGTATGCGATGTCACTATCACGGATCCCATAAGCCCGAGGGACCCAGAGGCGCAGAAAGGCAGGGGATGGGCGGCACGGGAACAAGCTGATAAGAAGATCCAGCATTACGCCAACCGGCCGGAGACGGTTCGCTTTTTCCCACTGGCAGTCGACACCTATGGCTGCCCATGCGCGGAAGTACCAACCTTCCTGAAGCTTTTGGCAGACACGGCGGCTCGGCGGCACTTCAACGCCGACTCAAAATCATACTATGCCGCAAAGTTTCTACATCAGTTTCGACAGAGATGGTCGGTGGCCCTTCAAAGGGCACAATCCGTGGGCCTCCTGATGAAGATGGGCGAGGCGGCTGCAGCTGAGAACCCGCCTGTGGGCGGCATTGGGCAGGAGTTGCACCTTGGAGATTGTTTTGCAGTGATAGAGCCCCTCCTAGATCTCTAGGGGGGGTATAGGGTAGGACTTGCTGTTGTGTGTATGCTTCTATACCTTGCATGCTTGTACCTGGCTGCCACATCAATACAAGGACCATTAGAGAGAGAGAGAGAGAGAGAGAGAGAGAGAGAGAGAGAGAGAGAGAGAGAGAGAGAGAGAGAGAGAGAGAGAGAGAGAGGGAGAGAGAGAGAGAGAGAGAGAGAGAGAGAAAGAGAAAGAGAGAGAGAGAGACAAGGAGAGAGAGTAGGAAGAGAGTAGGAGAGAGAGAGAAAGAGAGGGTGAGAGAGGGATAGAGGGAGAGAGAGAGAGAGAGAGAGAGAGAGAGAGAGAGAGAGAGAGAGAGAGAGAGAGAGAGAGAGAGAGAGAGAGAGAAGGAAAGAGAGAGCGAGAGGGAGAGAGAAGGAGGCCAATGACGGCATCATGATAAACAAGGTCGTGGGACCTAGGGATGCGAACACATCGATCTCACCATAAAGCGACTTCATAGTAAAAAAAAAAATAAAAAAAAAAATAAAAAAAAAAACCATGCAAGGGCGTCATGGCCGACAAGTCGTCAAAGTGTTTGCCATCTATCGCGTCTAATCGACCTTGATTCTTGTTCCTCCCTACAACCTCGGTTGCCCGCCGTTTGCAGAAGGCGAGTGGCACGACGCTCATTGGGACCCATACGAGCATGCAATAACGGACAACATGGTGTCCATCATGCGAAGGCGATTGCGCAACAGCCTCCACTGGTGGCTATCATGGTGTGACAGCAGTTTCATCATTTCCATCCTTGCTAAAGGGTACTGGCTACCATGGAAGGGCGAGGAGCCAACCCTTTTCGAAGCCCTGAATCACGCAGGGGTTCAAGCACACATGGCTTTCACCCAAGGAGCCGTCAGCGACCTCATCGCGTCAGGAGCCGCGGTACAGGTCTCGTCGAAGGCAGCACTGACATGCATTAGCCCGCTCAATGTTGTCGAGCAAATAGACAAATGCCGTCTCATTCTTGACCTACGCAAGGTCAACGCTCACCTCCAAGTTCCTAAGTTCAAGTACGAGGGCTTGGGTCGGGTCGCGGAGATCATTCGCCCAAACGACTAGATGTTCACCATCGATCTGAAGTCAGGCTACCACCACGTTGAAATCCACTCATCCTGCTAGAGGTATTTGGGCTTTCAACTGGATGGCAAGTTCTATTGCTTCACATCTTTACCTTTCGGATTGGCAACAGCCCCGTTTGTCTTCACCCAGCTAATCAAGCAACTGGCCAAGAAATGGCGCGCGCGCGGAGTGCGCGTAATTCCGTACGTGGACGATTTACTCTTCCTGTGCCATTCCGAGACGCAAGCCCGTTCGACGTGCATCGAAGTTCTCAAAGACCTGAAGGCGGCGGGATTCGTGATAAATGCTAAGAAGTAAAACCTGCATCCTACACACCACTTGCGCTTCCTGGGGATGGAGCTCGACACGGAACGAGGGATGTTCCTCATCGGAGAAGATCGGCGTGCGCAACTACTGCAGGAGCTCCACCTACTCGTTAAAAAAGGGCAATCGGGTCGACAAGTGCCGATTCGCAAGATAGCCCGAATCACCGGATTTCTAAGCTCCATGTCGCTCGCACTAGGCACGACGGCGCGTGCCTTCACCCATGAGCTGCTGCACTTGATCGACTCCGCGCGGTCATGGAACGCGAGGGTCAAATTGTCACAAGTAGCGACGGAGGAGCTATTGTTTTGGACAGTCCACTTCGATCGTTTCAATGGTGCCCCATTCCACCAGAGTCAACGGTTTGATGCCGTGATCCACGTCGACGCAAGCGCACACAGCTGGGGTGCCACCTTGGCCAAGTTCCCCAGTGCATCATGCGAAGCAAGCGCACGCATGCCACGCGAGCTCCTCCGCACATCTAGCACGCGACGAGAGCTCGAGGGAGTGCTCTGGGCACTGCAGACGTTCGCAACCCAAGTTGCAGGTGCTCACGTCCTCGTCCGGGTCAACAACCAGGCAGTTATGTTCATCTTGCGCAAAGGGGGATCCCGTCAGGCGGACCTTACGCTGACATGCCAAGCGATCATCCAGTTCTGCCTCGGCAACACCACACGCCTCGCGATTGAATGGATTCCGAGAGAGCTCAACGTCCAGGCAGATGACCTATCCAAGCTGCAAGATCATAACGACTACTCCCTACACGCGCCCTGGTTTCGCCTTCTAGACCGTCGTTGGAGGCCCCACACAATTGATCTATTTGCCAACGCCCGGAACAAACAAGTTCAGCGCTTCTGCTCCAAGATACCGCATCCCGACGCGTTCGCTGCCGATGCATTTTCCATTTCTTGGAAAGGCGAGAGATGCTTTGCCTTCCCGCCGCCACACCTAGTCCCCGCTACACTTTGCCATGCCGAACTCACGCACGCGGAACTCACGCTGGTCGTTCCCCAGTGGACCGGGGCGTCATGGTGGCCGCTTCTCCAACCGTCCACCCAAGCGTGGGCCCCAGCTGTAGTGGCACACCTTGCCATTGCCCAAGGCGGTCAATGCCTTCGGGCAGGTTCACACACCACTCCATTTTCTGGTCTCGGATTGCCTCATAGCCCAATCATTGCTTTGCGTGTAAACTATGCAATCTAATACAATCCATTAATGTGTCATTTCAGGACTGTTGGGCAAACTACAAAAACAACTTATGCACGTAATTAGTCACGTTCGCGCACCATCTACAATCGAGACGTACCAACCTTATTGGCAGAGATTTTGCACCTTCTGTACCGAAGTCAAGCTTGACTTCCTACCGGCAACCGACCTGACGCTAGCATTGTATCTCATCCATGCGCTCAACAACAAGGCAACTCTCTCCGCGATAAACCTCACATGTTCGGCAGTGGCCTTCGCCCACCGCATGACAGGCGAAGCCTCCCCCACGATCGGACCATTCACCCTGCAAGTGCGAGAGTTCGCCAAAAGACATGGTCATCGGCCTGCCAGGACCAAAGAACCAATATCTCTCCATCAAGTGCACGACATGGCCCGTCCCTTCCTCGAATCATCGATTCCTTCGGAATACCAGAAAGGATTGATTCCTCTTCTCATGTTTTCGGCGTTCTTGCGCTACTCTGACCTCGTATCGCTCCAGTGGAATGATGTACAGTTCGAGGAGAAGGCAATGTGGCTGCTCATCCCGCACTCCAAGACGGACCAGGAAGGGAGGGGTGTCTGGATCCCAGTGGCAGCAATTTCGGGCCCATACTGCCCAGTGCGGTGCACACGCAAATTCATACGTATCGCAGGCCTCACAGAGGTGCCCCATGGACCGCTAATAAGGGTTTTTCCAAAGAACTCGCAAGCCACGCCGGACGGCAAATCGCCGTCCTACGTCACGATCAAAAACTGGTGTCTCGCGGCCGGCAGGCAGGCTGGACTGGATGTCGCGCACATCGGAACCGACTCGTTCCGCAAAGGCGCAGCCACTGCGGCGGCAAGCCTCGGAGTTCCTGACTGGCTCTTCAAACGCATGGGCCGATGGCGCAGCGACGGCGCGAAGGAGATGTACGTTACCGTACAATCGCGCAGGATCAGCTAATCTCCCTCTCCACGCAGTTGCAGGATCCTTCGGCGTCTCCTTCACCCGCCACGCACCAGCTATCAATCGAACGGCACCGCCAGCCCCGTCTGCACTTGCCTTAGAAGACCCATATGAAATGATAACGCTGCCTTTGCAAGTCAGCCTAAGTAGACTTTCACAATATGATAGTTTTTGAAAGTGTAATGAAATGTAACACTTTCTAAAATTCTGTATTGTGAAAAGGGGTACGTGGCCAACACAGCAAAGGTAGCGCCAAAGCGCTACTCGCCCTCGTTTGCCTACAAAAGAGGGATGTGGGGACATTCGTCCCCACCCACGTTTTCATTTCTCAATTTGTACTAATTTCCCACCCACCCAACCAATTGTGTATGCTGTTATGTAGACTTGTATACGACGAGAACGATGTACCTACTAGAACCCATATGAAATGATAACGCTGCCTTTGCAAGTCAGCCTAAGTAGACTTTCACAATGTCATATTTTAGTGTAAGAGTATTTTTTAATTAGGCAATTTGGGTGTTTCAATGGTCGTTTTAACATCACAGTTTGAGGCGAGAATATGAGTTCCGGCGAGAATGTGAGTTTCACCTCTCGGGCCACTTGCAGCGGGGGATTCGCCAGCGTGGCGACAGCGAGATTGTGGGAGGGGGGAAATGTCCGCTTGCAGCGAAAGATTTGCCAGCGTGGTGACAGCGAGATTGTGGGAGGGGGGGGAATGTTGGCAGATTCTAAGTGAAAATACACGCGAAATTTCATCTAGGAAGCATCCTCGCGATATTATCCCGTAAGGAATCTGACTCGATAACAGCTATTATATGAATCTGTAAGAATAGGGGGGTGTTATAGAAAATCACCCAAAAAGGGGGGGTATAGTACAAACGAGGTCGGCTATAGCACCCCCGCCGCACAAGCTACCCGGGGGTGTACTATTACGGGGGGGTGTTTTGTCCGGGAGAATACGGTAATCTAAATGAGAAGGCGGCGAGGGTCTGAGAGGTTTGCTGAAATCGCAGAAAGTAGTTTGCCTGCAGATTGCAAGTGAAAAGAAAGCCAAGGGGTCGAATGCAATAGAGCAGCAAGAAAAGTGTGGATCAGACAGCGTAACACGGCATGCCCTGGAGTACACCATGTGACACATCTCGTGCCCCTTGTGCCACCTGCTGACACAACACTGGCTGCTTGAATGCGCCTGTCGTTGCCCTCTCCCTTGCCTCACCTGCCGTGGTGCCATCGAGAGCACGCGCATCCGCAGAGAGTGTGACCTCCATCTTGCCGGCCACGTGCAGCTGTGCGCCTGCTGTAGTCGTGCCAAGGTGGAGACACAGTGGGAGATAGGCGGATACAAAAGGCGATGGGAAGACACAGAGGGGGGAAGAAAGGGACAAAGAGGAGATTCAGGCAGGAGGGGTGGGATGATGGCGCAAGTACTCTCACATCCACCTCTGTCCCGCCATCAACACCGCATTCCCACCCATCAACACCGCATTCCCACCCATCAACACCGCATTCCCACCCATCAACATCGCATTCCCACCCATCAACATCGCATTCCCACCCATCAACACCGCATTCCCACCCATCAACATTGCATTCCCACACATCAACATCGCATTCCCACCCATCAACATCGCATTCCCACCCATCAACATCACATTCCCACCCATCAACATCGCATTCCCATCCATCAACACCGCATTCCCACCCATCAACATCGCATTCCCACCCATCAACATCGCATTCCCACCCATCAACACCGCATTCCCACCCATCAACATTGCATTCCCACACATCAACATCGCATTCCCACCCATCAACATCGCATTCCCACCCATCAACATCACATTCCCACCCATCAACATCGCATTCCCATCCATCAACACCGTATTCCCACCCATCAACATCGCATTCCCACCCATCAACATCGCATTGCCACCCATGAACACCGCATTCCCACCTATCAACATCGGTTCCCACCCATCAACATCGCATTCCCATCCATCAACACCGCATTCCCACCCATCAACATCGCATTCCCACCCATCAACATCGCATTCCCACCCATCAACACCGCATTCCCACCCATCAACATCGCATTCTCACCCATCAACACCGCATTCCGAACCGAAACCAATCCGATCCCACTAACAAGCAACCCATCCCCACCGGCAACCAGTTCGCCCCCACCCACTACCAATCTATCCCCATAACTCTCCGTCCCGCCCCTCGCCCCTCTCCCCCTGGTTCCTGGACCCTGGAAGGGCACGTGACCTGCAGAGGTCTCAGCGGGCAGGCGCAGCACCTTGTCGGCGCGGCCCACCGCTAGAATGCCCGACTGCCATGCCAGCCATGCCATGCCGTGCACACGCAGGGGGGAGAGGGGGGCACGGGCGGGGGGAAGCACAGGGAAAAAGAGACGGACGGTGAGGGAAGAGGTGATGGAGGGCGGGAAGGGAGACGGGGTTGGGAATGAGTGCTGGCGATGCAATGAGTGAATGATTGCTTGACGACCTCAGGCCTGCCAGCATCTGCAAACCCCATTGGAAGCGACACTCATCCCATGCCACTTGCCCATGCCCCATCCCAGCAGCACCCCAGCAGCACCCCAGCAACACAGCAGCAACACAGCAGCAACACAGCAGCAGGCGGCAGGCGCCACCTGAGGCGGGTTGATGATGGCGGAGAAGCGGTCCACCGCATACATGCCCAGATTCGATATGCTGCTCGCACAGGGGGGTGGGTGCATGGGGGGGAAGAGCACGTGCGAGCAGGTGGCAGCAGGTGGTGGGGGGGTTGGAGATGGGAATGATTTCATGGCCCTGGCATGCAAGATGGTGAGCAGGCGATCACTGATTGGCACGCGTGAGTGAGAGTGCTGCGGCTGCGCCATGCCATGCTTCGCTGGGCGCGGTCAAAAGATGTGTGCGTGCGGGGAGGGTTGAACCATGCGGATGGAAGGGCAGCAATGTGGGATAAATGAGTGGCAACGTGGGATGGGGATGAAGAGGGTGAGGGGGTTCTTGCACCGCTCAGGAAGCAACGACCACACAACACCGCCCACTTGAACTCACCTAAGCTCACCTGAACTCACCTGAGATCACCTGAACTCACCTGAGATCACCTGAACTCGCCTGAGCTCACCTGAACTCACCTGAAGTCACCTGAACTCATCGCAGCATCCAATCTACACACTTTCTTTTCATGTCTCCCTGAACGGAAGACGAATGCATCTGAAGGCACCTGAACTCACAGAAGACACCTGAGCACACCTGAAGGAACCTGACCTAAGCCCACCAGAAGCCTGAACCCACCTGAAGGTCACCTGAGCGCACCTGAAGGTGCCGCCCTGGAATTCATGCGGCTGTAGCTTGCCCGCCCTGGCCCTCTCCACCAGCTGCTTCACCTGGCCGCGGTGACCGCGGGGTGGTGCATGGCATGTGCGGCATGAGACATAGGGCGCAGAGCACAGGGCACAGGGCACAGGGCACAGGGCACAGGGCACAGGGCACAGGGCACAGGGCACAGGGCACAGGGCACAGGGCACAGGGCACAGGGCACAGGGCACAGGGCACAGGGCACAGGGCACAGGGCACAGGGCACAGGGCACAGGGCACAGGGCACAGGGCACAGGGGACAGGGAAACAGGGCACAGGGGACAACGGGATGGAAAGAATGGGTTGGGGCGATGAAGCATGGGCAAAGACATGACATGCGAAGGAGAAGGAAGTAAGAGAGCAGCAGGGCAGCGATGAGGCGGGAGGGTGCGAGAGGGAGAGGAAGCAGTGGGGTGCAGTGCGGTGAGCTCCATGGCTGCTGCCCTGTGACGGCCTTGCCATGGCATTGCAGTGCCTTGCATTGCATGCCACGGCCCACCAGTGCTGCTCCCCAGGTAAACCACATGACACACACGCGCTGTGTGCTGCTCACTCACATAAGAAGCTTCGCGCAAGTCAAGAGAGTGTTTAGCGACCCACAGAATGATCTGGAATGTGGTGGAGAGTGACGAGGTAGGGGGCTGTGGTGGAGAGTGACGAGGTAGGTGGCTGTGGTGGAGAGTGACGAGGTAGGTGGCTGTGGTGGACATGATGCGACTGAGGTCGGTGAGAAAAGGGTTGAGGCGGGATGGGACGAGCAGCGCAGGAAGAGCAGGGCAGAGGCGGCTCACCTCCTTGGAGATAGCTCCGAGCGACTTCTTGTCCGCATCTTTTAGAATGGGCGTGATGAGTCCCTGCCGCCCCGATGCAGTCCCACACACATGCACCCACACACATGCACCCACACGCATGCACCCACACACATGCACCCACACACATGCACCCACACACATGCACCCACACGCATGCACCCACACGCATGCACCCACACACATGCACCCCCAAGAGGTCATATGATGCAATCACATAGGCACACTCCCGCACACACACGATCCACATGCACACAGTCAGATAGAGTATTTACAGCAATCCGCCTCATGGGTGGAGCAGGCAAGGCTGCCAAGGCAATGAAGCAACAAGCCCACTGGGCCTCACCCCGCGAGGTACGTCACCCATGCACCATTCCTTCCCACAACATGCCCCACCCCCATGCCATCCCCCATGCCCTCCCCCCACGCCCTTTCCCTCCCCTCCCCTCCCCCCCCACCTTGTCAGTGGCGACGGCGATGGAGATGTCGACACTGCTGTTGCTCACCACTCGCCCCGCCTTGCCGTCCCAGTGCACTGCCGGGGAGAAGAAAGGGGAGGGGGGAGGGTTCACGCCGTGTAGCAGGGGCGAGAGGGGGCACGACGAGGGGAGGGAGGGTGGCGGGAGGGAGGGGCGGGGGGAGGGAGGGGTGAGGGGAGGGAGGGGCGGGGGGAGGGAGGGGCGAGGGGAGGGAGGGGCGAGGGGAGGGAGGGGCGAGGGGAGGGAGGGGCGAAGGGAGGGAGGGGCGAGGGGAGGGAGGGGTGAGGAGAGGGAGGGGTGAAGGGAGGGGCTTGGATGGTGTGAGCACAAGTGGTGGGCGGAGCAAGTGGTGTGGAGCGGGGAGCATGTGAGAAACGTGGGACAGCATGGGTGGATAAGCAGCAGGGGAGCGGCAGCGGCTCACCATTGGCGTGGGGTGTGTGGGCGAGCGCCATGGCGACGGCCTTGATGACAAAGTCGTTCACCGACACCGCCACGCCCCACTTGTCTGTCAAGGGGGGGAGGGTCGCAGGGGCGAGGCAGAGGGCACGCATGGGATGGGAGTGGGGGGGTAGAGAAGGCATTGGGATAAGGCGCGGCCCAGATCGTTTTGCTGGCTTGGGTGGCGTGGCGTGGAGAGATAGGAGGAGAGGAGCACATGGGTCCAAGAGCGGAAGGGCGAGCCCCGCTGGGTACCGGCCCATTCACGGTCCCTCATGCCCTCTGGCTCTCTCCCGCACACATGCCCCTTGGTCCTTCATTCCGCCAGCCCCCCCGTGACATGCTCCCTCCACGTGGAGGCAGAGGGGAACAGGTGCGCTGCCTCCAGCGCCCTCCATCCCCCCCCACACCCTCACACGCATGTACACCAACGTCTCTTCTAACATGAGCAGCACCATGTACGAGAAGATGCCCCCTGCCCCATTCCCCCTGCCCCATTCCCCCTGCCCCCTGCCCCCCCCCTGCGACGAACCTTTGAGCTCCCGGCGCAGCTGCAGCGTGGCGTCGATGTCCGCCTCTGATGGCCATGCAGGGCACACGCACGTGGGGGCGGGGACGGAGCAGACGCACAGGGAGGGGGGATGGTGGGGGAAGGGAGCTCAGGCAGTAAAATGGAGAGTAGATGAGGGGGTGGAAGGACGCAAGGCACCGAACAACGGAGAGCACAGGGCTGACAGAGTACAGGAAGAGGGGCGGGAGGAAAAGAGGGGAGAGGAAAGAATGGAGCAGGCAAGGCACGGAGCAGGTGGGTGCAGGAGCGGGATGGTGAAGAGGAGGCAGAGGCGGAGGTAGAAGGGGATGGAAGCGAAGGAGGCGGGGCAAAGCACAGAGCACAACCGTGCAGCCATGCTGCTCCATGCAACTCCGCACGCCCCATTGCCCCACGAGTCACGGTCACACCAGCCCCACCATGCCCCACCATGCCCCACCATGCCCCACCATGCCCCACCACGCCTCACCACGCCTCACCACGCCTCACCTGCCTCGGCGTACAGGTGTGGCGACCCCCACTTGGACTCCATCAGCCGCTGCGCGATGATCTGCCGCCCAGGGGATGACGAGGGGGGGGGGGTGGTGGGGCGAGGGTGGTGGTGGCGGGGATTGGAGGGAAGGTTGGAGGAGGGTTGTGAAGACGGGATGTGATACAAGGGAGCGGGGCAGCAGAGGGGCGAAAGAGCGCATGAGGACGGCATGGACAAAAGGCAGAATTTCCGGGGTAATGGAGAGGGGGGAGGGCGGGGGTGGCGAGGCAAAGAGGAGGTGGAAACACAACAGTGCTGTGCTGTGCTGTGCTGTGCTGTGCTGTGCTGTGCTCCGCGCTCTCTGTCAACTCCACCGCCTTACACCAACCACCTGTGCCTCACATCCCTCGTCCTGTCTCGCTCTCGTGTCCACCCCCTCTGCGTGCACCCCTCTGCGTGCACCCCTCTGTGTGCACCCCTCTGTGTGCACCCCTCTGTGTGCACCCCTCTGTGTGCACCCCTCTGTGTGCACCCCTCTGTGTGCACCCCTCTGTGTGCACCCCTCTGTGTGCACCCCTCTGTGTGCACCCCTCTGTGTGCACCCCTCTGTGTGCACCCCTCTGTGTGCACCCCTCTGTGTGCACCCCTCTGTGTGCACCCCTCTGTGTGCACCCCTCTGTGTGCACCCCTCTGTGTGCACCCCTCTGTGTGCACCCCTCTGTGTGCACCCCTCTGTGTGCACCCCTCTGTGTGCACCCCTCTGTGTGCACCCCTCTGTGTGCACCCCTCTGTGTGCACCCCTCTGTGTGCACCCCTCTGTGTGCACCCCTCTGTGTGCACCCCTCTGTGTGCACCCCTCTGTGTGCACCCCTCTGTGTGCACCCCTCTGCGTGCACCCCCTGTCGTGAGTGCACTCACCCGCCGGATCTGCGAGGTGGGCACGTCCGCGAACGCCCCTGCCGCCCCTCCCAGCGCGGGCGCTGCCGCCGCTGCAGGCGCAGGGGGGGGGGCAGGAGCGGAGGGGGGAAGAGGCACAGCCCTGGGCGCAGCAGTAGCCGCAGCTGGGGGGGTCGGGGGGGTAGGAGCAGGGGCGGCAACGGAAGCAGCAGTGGTGGTGGCAACGCTTCTAGCAGCAGCAGCAGGGGCGGCAGCAGCAGCGCCAGCAGCAGCGGCAGCAGGGGAGGCGGCAGCAGCGAGGGCCGCGAGGGCGTCCGCCTTGGTGACAACCCCGCGCGGCCCGCTGCCCTGCACGCCCTGCGCGTCCACCCCGCTGCCCGCCAGCAGCAGCCGGGCGGCCGGGCTCACCACCTTGTGCATGCTGGGGGCGGCGGCGTGGAATGGACGGCGAGCGGTGGCGCTGTGCATGGGGGGGGCGGCAGCAGCGGTGGGTGCGAGGGCAGGGGCGGCGGTGAAGCACCCACCCGCAGCGGCGGAGGGCGCAGTGGCGCTGGCAGGCGCGGTGGCGGTGGCGGTGATGGGGGCGTTGGTGGTGATGGGACGAGCGGCGTCCACCTGGTGACATACGGGGGTCAGGCAGATGAGTGACACGCATGGCCATGCGCCACGTGGCATAGAGATGAGCACACGTGGCAATAGCGGCATCAACCCAGAACAGCAGTGGTCATGAATCTACGCGCAATGGCACATTCGAATCTGCGAACGTGGTACTGTAGGGCAGGGTGAGCGTGCGAGGTACATGCATCCTCGCAGCACGCGCGCACGGCTGTCCCGCTCGTGCCGTCATACGAGGCTGTCGCGCGCATTCGCTAGCAACCCCGCGGCGGGCGGGCATGGCGACATGCGCGCAGCTGCGAGCGCGCAGATCCACTCACCGCTGCGATGGATGGCGCCGCCGCTCCCCCTCCTCGCGCAGCTGGCGCGAGCGCATTGGCGAGGAGCCTGCGGGGAACGGCGATGGCATGGCAGCAGGGGGGTACGGAGGGGAGAGGGTGGGCGATGATCGACCAGTGACTCCCTCATGTTTCGTACAACAATGCCCCGTTCCCTGGGCGGTGTTCGCGTCGCTCGCCCGCGGCCTCGAGACGATCCCTTTCACTGCGGCCGCGTGCGCGGCGCATCTCGGGTGTGCCACATGAACCCCGAAGGGCGCGCGTGCCGCACGGCTACAGCCAGCGTGCGGTCGACGATAGAGCGAGGGGATGAAGCGCGCAGGGGAAAGGCGGGTGGCGAAGCAGGCAGATCGCTCGGTTCGCGATTGCACGCGACGCAACGGTACGCGTGCTTTGTCGGGCGACGGCTGGTCCGCGAAATTAACGCGCGCGATAGCGGGTGAGCGAGTGAGATGCGGTCGTACCTGGAGTGACGAACGACAGCGCGCGACATGATTAGGTCGCAGCGACGCGTTTGGCGGGAAAGGAGGGATCGTAAACAGACGATGGCACGACCCACACAAGTGTCCCTCTGAGGTAACTCCAAGCTAGGTCGAGACGATCCCCGACACCACAGCGGTGGTTGCTCCAAGAGGATGAGGAAGGCAGACCTGGGAGAGCTAGCTGGTGCGTTTGTTTGGCAAGCAATGTGCGAAGAGGCGATAGGGCGCTCGCACTGCGAGAATGCACGACCGCTGTTACCAGTCTCGCAACACACTAGTGAGAACAGCAGCCCATTCAACCCGCCCCTAGACACCTGCGAGCGGCCGCATTGGTTGGATGAGCCGCAGATTCAGGAAGATCCATAGAGCAAGGGGAAAAAGGGTTATTTTATTGATGGTCACAAACAGGGGCTTGCTGTCACGGATAGTCACTAGGTCATCACAAACGGTCACAGAATCTAAACATGTATCACAGATGGTAACAAGCAGTTAAGATTGCCGATGTATTGTGCACTTTATAGTGTATCTTTCATTAAAAAAAAAGGATGGTAACAATACCTGGAAGTCTATCAAGGATAGTCACATGCTACCTTACAGAATAATCACGTTTAATCACACAAAGAAGCGCTCCATCTACAAGCTGAAACAACCTTAAATTGTTGAGATTAATGGACCTTCAAACCGCAGTCAATTTTGTCCTAAATGTGTATTCTCAACGTTGGGAGGGCATCGATATGGTGAAGCCGACTTGGTGTGCTCGGCTAAAAGCTGGGCTGGTCGACGTGGAGCTGTTCGACCAGGGGTGTGGTCGACAGGTGGTGGTTGTCAACATGGGCGGTCGACGGGGCACGAGGAGGAGCAGCTGGTCGACGTGGTTGCCCGGTCGACCAAGTTACCCGGGCGACGGGGTCCTGCGGAGGTGCACGGCGGTTGTGAGGATCTGGTTCAGGAAAGATTATTATTTTGAAAGATCGCCTGGGTACAAGGCGAGACTATGTATAGGCTCGACACAAAGGCAGTAACACGGGTGTTACTACCAGGTTCCGCGGGTCGCAAAGCATCCCGAACGGATCCTTCCCGAATTTGGTAGAAGGCAATTTGGTGGCAACCGAAAAGCCTAAAATTCGGTGCACTCAACCTAGTTCGGTGCCTATAACTCTAATAAAAGCAAAAACATGCAATATAAAATAGAGCTAAGCTAGATAATGCGTAATAAAGCATAATCAAGCAAGTAAAGTTTAGCAAAGCCGTCGTACTCTCACACGTCCCCCCATCAAAGTTGTGTGGCGTGAGATACACCCTGCTTGACAAGATAATCATTGAGTAGCGTGCGTTGCCCATATCAGCTTCTGCAACCCAACTGTCCTCCAACAGGTCATATTGTGGAAAACAGAACGAGAAAGGATGAACTATGAATGAAGTGAGTACAAATATGAAACCCTAATTGGGTTGTACCCCCTATGGGATACCCCACTATAGCCTACACAAATAAGTAAGCTATAATGTTCTGACACACCCCCATAGGCAAAGTGGGGGAGAACAAGGGGTCACAAGACCAGTCAAGCAAAGCAAAGCAAAGCTCAGGGTGGATCAAAAGGCCCCACACATTCCGAGCGCAAGGTCAAGGGCCACAAGGCCAGTTCGCATGCAAGATCATATATAGAGATATACAAGAGTCAAGCAAGCAAGAGCAAGAGTATATATAGGTCAAGGTACAAGCAAGGTCAAGAAGTGAGCAAGTGAGGCAAGACAGGCACAAGACCCAGCTGCGTGCAGCAACGCTGATGATCACAAGGCGCAAGTGCCTTGGTGAAGACATCAGCAGTGTTGGCCTCAGAGGCCACGTACCCAAGTCGCAACTGTCCACGCTGCTGCAGCTCACGAGCAAGAAAGTAGCGGAGAGCAATGTGCTTTGTCCTGTGCTCCAGTCGCTGCTCTCGACACAAGGCCAGCATGGCCTTGTTGTCTACGTACAGGACTGGAGGAGAACGAGGCGGCTCTCCAAGGTCGGTCAGCAGGTAGGTGAGCCAGCGAAGCTCCTGAGCAGCCATAGCCCCGGCGTAGATCTCAGCCTCACAACTGGAGCCGAGAACAGAAGACGAGCGAGTAGCCCGCCACGAGACAGAGCCGGAACCAAGGCCGAAGGTGTAACCCTGTGACGACCGCTGCGTAGCCTGGTCGTCAGCCCAAGAAGCGTCCGCGTGCCCAGTGAGGACCACTGGACTGCGCCCTCCAAGCACTAGCCCCATGCCCGACGTACTGCACAAGTAGCGCAACACCCTCTTCGCTGCAGCCATGTGCTCTGGTCCGTGTCTCCCAGGAGCAACATAGCGTGCGAGAATGCTGAGAGGGTATGCAAGGTCAGGTCGTGTGCAGGTCATCAGGTACATGAGGCAGCCAACAAGCTCTGCATACGGGCCACTCGACTCTACGGACTCATCCGAAGGCAGAGCTGAGAGCGAGTGGCGAGTAGGCAGAGGAGTGGCCTGAGGCGAGGAGTACGTGAAGCCGAAGCGCTGAAGGACCTGCTGCACCATGTGTGACTGAGTCAGAGTAATGGTGCGACGTGCTCTGTCCCGGGTGATCTGCAAGCCAAGGTAGCTGCGCAGTTCACCCAGGTCAGTGCACGTGTGTCTCTTCTGCAGCTCGGACTTCACGTAAGCGAGTCCAGCAGTGTCCGCTGTGGCAAAGACCAAGTCGTCGACGTACACGAGGATGTAGAACGGCGGCAGAGAGGTGTCGGTGCGCAGAAACAGCGACGGGTCGGCAGTAGAAGGAGCAAACCCAAGTGCCGCAAGCGTAGTCCTCAGTGTGTCGTGCCACTCACGTGGCGCCTGGCAGAGACCGTAGACTGGACGCCAGAGACTCCACTGGGTACCAGGAGGGAAAGACCCAGTGAAGCCAGGTGGGCGACGCAGCCAGATCTCCTCGTGCAGGCTGCCCTGCAAGAATGCTGTGCTGAAGTCAAGAGAGTGCAGCTCGTAGTCACGGTGAGCAGCAACGTGCAGCAGTACCCGAAGAGTGGTCATCTTCGGGGTGGGGGAGAAGGTCTGAAAGTAGTCAACCCCCTGCCGCTGACTGAAGCCACGAGCCACGTAACGCGCCTTGAAGACAGGCGGAGAACCCGGCGGCCGCTTCACCCTGAAAATCCACATGCCACTGACGATGTTCGCCCCAGGAGGGGGAACAGCGTCGACGTAGGTGCCTGTGGACTTCCAGGAAGCCATCTCTGCATCCATAGCTGCCTGCCACTGAGAGGAGTAGGGACCCTCTATCGCCTCCGCGTAAGAGCGCGGAGTCGGGATGTCTAGTGCATCCGGGTCTCCCTCAGGGGCTAGCAGTACAGACGCGAGATGAGGTGAAGCGGCGGCCAGACACTGGAACTCCTCCTGCCTGTCCTCAAGGACGTCCGTGCCAAGGGCACACTCACCCCCGACGGACGGAGGACAGGCAGACTCAGACTCAGCGACAAGACTAGTAGCGTAGTCTAGACGACAGCGCGCAGCAAAGTTGACGAGCTCAGTGACAAGGGCAGACGCAGCAGAAGACTCGAAAGAAGGGTCAGTGACAGCAGTAGCAAGAAGACGCGTGACAGTAGGACTGGCAGCACGAAGAGAGTCCGACTCCGGGTCGGCAAGAGCAGGAAGAGAGGAAGAAGGAGGAGAAGGCAAAGGGGCACGCAGAGGAGCAGTAGACGGACGCAGAGACATCCGGTGCGTGCCAGGGACAGGAGGAGGACGCTGACGCGAACCACGACCACTAGTGCGCGCAGTACGAACAGGCGACGCAGGACGAGACGCAGGCTCACGACGCTCAGTAAGACCTCCTGTCGGACCAGCGTAGGGAGAAGGAGCAGGCAAAGGTGAGGCAGGCTGTAGCTGTGACTGTGACGAGACAGGCTGTGGACCCTCTAAGGGAGGTGGAGGAGGACCAGGAGAAGGTGTAAGACCAAGAACCTGCTGCAGGAGCGGAACGAAGTACGGCCGGGGCCGCGCGGCGACGCCAGAAACAGCATGGACAGCACTAGTACCCCCAGCAGGAGTACCCGCTCCAGCAGCACCTCCAGTAGCTCCAGAACCTCCAGCAGCACCACCAGGAGCACCACCAGTCGGACCTCCAACGGCAGTCTCAGCGGCAACACCCTCAGCAGCACCAGCTCCAGGAGAACCCTCAGACCCAGCAGCTCCAGCACCCACAGTACGAGCGCCGCCAGGACGCTCGGCAGCATTACCCTCTGCAGCCGAAGAACCTCCAGCACCAGCAGCACGCCTCCAGCGCCTGGCAAACCACTCACGTAGCTCCTGAGGGGAGAGTGGCTCTCGGCGAGACGAAGCACCTCCAGGCGTAGCACCCCCAGTCTCAGCACCCCCAGGCTCAGCACCCCCAGGCTCAGTACCCCCAGGCTCAGCACCCCCAGGCTCAGCACCTCCAGGCTCAGCACCCCCAAGCTCAGCACCCCCAGGCTCAGCACCCCCAGGCTCAGCACCTCCAGACTCCGCACCCCCAGGCTCAGCTCCCGCAGCAGCACCAGCGTCACCAGTGACCTCGACAGGCTCGACCGCGTCTACCTGGGACACACCATAAGGGGCAGGACCCTGAGGGGGGAGGGGGTCTACCGGGGGGGGACCTGGTACCAAGAAGAGCGGGGGCGGGGGGAGGGACGGAGTGCGGTAGGGGAAGAGGCGGTAGTAGGGTACCGACTCGTCGAACGTGACGTCCTGGGAGGACAGAACACGTCGAGAGGTGGGGTGGTAGAACTGCCACCCAGGGGCGTCGGGGGGGAACCCCAGGAAGACGCAGGGAGCAGCGCGAGGGGACAGCTTGTCCGCAGACAAGTCGCGGACAAACGCCCGAGATCCCCAGACCCGGAACGCCGACGCATCGCCAACCTTCCCCGTCCACAGCAGCGCTGGGTAGGTCTCCGGCCTGGAGACCCTGGGGTGGAGGTTGATCTGATGCGCTGCGTACCTGACCGCAAACGGCCACAGAAAATGGGGGGCAGCCGCATGCATCATGGACGTACGAGCGACGTCCATGACCATGCCAATGCGGCGCTCTGCAATCCCATTTTGCTGCGGGGAGTCCGGAAGCGTGAAGGTCTGGCGGAAGCCTCGCGCACGACAGTAGGCACGCAGAAGGCCAGAGGAGAACTCTCCGCCTCTGTCCGAGTGCAGACGCAACACAGGAAAGTCCGAGCCAAAGCTCTGCCTGAGCTGGAGACGAGCTGCGCGGATCCAGTCGATCAGCACCTCAGTGACATCATCCTTGCTGCGCAAGGGGAAGACTGTGGTGTAACGCGAGTAGTCGTCAACCACCAGCAGGAAGTAGCGCTCGTGACCGAGTCCACGGACGCGGGCAGGGCCCCACACGTCCATGTGAAGCGTCTGCAACGGAGCCTCTGTCGGAGGAATCTGGGAGGAGTGAGGGGCAGCACGCTGGCGCCCCTCGAGACAAGGGACACAGGCAGGGCCAGGGCCCTGAGGAAGGGGAGGTAGAGACCGGGGGAGACCAGACACAAGAAGACGGGAGGCCATGCCTCTGAGCCGAAGCAGAGAGGGGTGGCCAAGACGGTGGTGCCAGAGGAGGGTCTCGTGAGACAGACGGCGACACGAACAGGGGGCAGACTCAGGACCAGACCTGGACGCTGCAGCAAACACCTGACCAGACGAAGGGACTCTACCAGACTCAGCACCTGGAGGAGAAGCAGTGGTCAGTGTGTACAGGCTCGACCCTGGCTGACGTGTAAACGTAGCCAGGTGACGACCCGTGCTAGCCTCCGTGCAGTGCGTCACTCGCTGACTAGCAGGGGTGAACTGGTGGACTCCCACATCCTGTAGGTCAGCACCACTCACCAAGTTCGTAGAGAACGAGGGGAGGTAGAGACCAGACAGGGTGCCAGAGGGAGCCGGCGGACACGGGAGGACCGTGGAGAAGCGAGCCAGGACAGGACCCCCAGAGGGGTCAGCCAGGGAAACCGCAACCGGCCGACTAAGCGGCGTAAGTGTGGTGCGGTCCCGAAAGAAAGAGCGAGACGCTCCAGAGTCAAGAGTGAAGGTGTGGGAGGCCGAAGCCGACGCAGTACCTGAGAGCGCAGACGCACTAGTACCTGAGAGAGCAGTCTCACGAGCACCTGAGAGCACAGACGCACTGGCACCTAGAGCAGAAGCCTCACCGGCACCTGGAGCAGTAGTACAAATGCCCGGGTCGGTCGGGAAACACCGGTAACAGTCACCCTCCTCACTAATGGTCACAGCATACATGGCAGCAAGGATAGCATCAAAATCAAGATCAAAGATAGCTACACCAGCCCTAGACAGCTCTCCCCAGCGGGGGATCTCCGCGGCCTCCGGGAACTGCTGACGCCAAGCGTCCGTCAGGCGGCCAAAGCAGCGCTGGGCGGAGTGGGCACCCCCACACTGCTCTCCAGTGCGGTCGCCAGTGCGGAGAACGTAGGTGCAGGGACCAAAACCCCCACCGCGCTGACGCTGCGTGTACCACTCACGGAGCTGCTGAGGGGTGGGGACGTCGCGAGAACGCTGCTGCTGCTGCTGCTGCTGCTGGCGCTGACCGCCACCAGTGCCGCTCCGCTGCGAAGCTCCACTCCGACCACCTCCACCTCCGCCACCCCCGCCTCCGCCTCCACCGCCCCCGCCTCCACCTCCACCGCCGCCACCTCCGCCACCTCCGCTACCACCGCCACCGCCGCCGCCACTCCCGCCTCCACTGCCGCCACTAGCACCCCCACCCCCGCTACCACCTCCACCGCCACCCCCACTCCCTCCGCCGCCTCCACCTCCACCGCCACCGCCC
This sequence comes from Closterium sp. NIES-65, assembly GCA_948144175.1. Taxonomy (NCBI): domain Eukaryota; kingdom Viridiplantae; phylum Streptophyta; class Zygnematophyceae; order Desmidiales; family Closteriaceae; genus Closterium; species Closterium sp. NIES-65. The sequence continues at coordinate 469,458 of CANXME010002221.1, forward strand.
CCACTGGCCCCACCCGCTCCCTTGCCCCCCTTGCCCTTGCCAGAGCGGCGTCTCCCGCTAGGGGCAGACGCCGCACCGACAGACTCAAGACCAACGAGGTCGGCCGCAGCGGCAGAGGCGACAGAGGGCAGGAGAGGGGAAGGAGAACACCCCTCAAAGATGGGGGCGCGGGGGTCACCTCGAGAGGCTCCTACAACAACTATGCTCTTCTCTGCTGCAAGGAGGGCCTTCTCGAGGCTGTCGACTGTGAGGGTGGTGGGACAGACCGCGAGGAAGTGGTCCCGGACTACACGAAGGGAGTCAGGGAGGCGAGTGACTAAGAAGTAGAGAGTGATGTACATGGGGGGGGGGTTCTTGGCGCAGAAGTCAGCAGGAAGCGCAGCGCGGTAGCGAGTGTCACTAGTGCGGAGGTGCGTGATGAGGTCAGCGACAGTGGGAAAGGCGGCAAGGTCAGGGAAGAGGAAGGGGAGCATGAGGCGGCTCAGTGCAGCAGTGGCAGGGGAGGAGTAGCGCGCAACTACAGCGTCGTACAAGGTTTGAGCACTCTTGTACTGGCTAAAGTGCGCGCGCTCAGCGGTAGGCAGGTGGCGACGCACAGCAAGACGTGCAGCAGCATCGCGCGTGGCCCACTGAGAGCGAACAGTGGCGTCAGCATCAGCAGCAGGGGCAGGGACGGCGCCAGAGGTGAGGTCAAAGAGAGACAGACCGTCGGCCCTGTCGCACTGTAAAAACAGCTACAGGTCTTCGAGCCAGACCTCAAAGTCAATGGCTCGACCCTCAGCGTCAAAAGCGAGGACACTGGGTGTAGCCATGACGACGACAGTGGAGCAGTGCAAGCAGTAGGGGAAGGGTACGCAGTGACAGCAGTGCAGTGCTCAACGGGCAGGGCAGGTCGGGCGGCTCGGGAGGAAGGTCGCCTGGCGAAACGGCCGCTAGGCTGCTGGGCGGCTCGGCTCCCGGGCGGCTCGGCTGCTGCTGGGCGGCTCGGCTGCTGCTGGGCTGCTCGGCGGCTGCTGGGCGGCTCAGTGGCTCCGGGCGGCTCGGCTGCTGCTGGGCGGCTCGGCTGCTGCTGGGCGGCTCGGCGGCTCCTGGGCGGCTCGGCTGCTCCGGGCGGCTCGGCTGCTGCAGGTAGGCGGCTCGGCTGCTGTAGTCGGGCGGCGCGAGAGCAAGGGGCGGCGGGGCCGTTAGACCAGGGGCGGCGGGGCCGCGAGACCAGGGGCGGCGGGGCCGCGTAACAGGGGCGGCGGGGCCGGGAGCGCTGGGGCGGCGGGGCCGCGAGATCAGGGGCGGCGGGGCCGCGAGCGCTGGGGCGGCGGGGCCGCGTATCAGGGGCGGCGGGGCCAGGAGCGCTGGGGCGGCGGGGCCGTGTAACAGGGGCGGCGGGGCCGGGAGCGCTGGGGCGGCGGGGCCGCGAGATCAGGGGCGGCGGGGCCGTGAGCGCTGGGGCGGCGGGGCCGTGAGATCAGGGACGGCGGGGCTGCGGGCGCTGGGGCGGCGGGGCCGCGTATCAGGGGCGGCGGGGCCAGGAGCGTTGGGGCGGCGGGGCCGCGAGATCAGGGACGGCGGGGGCCGCGAGTGCTTGGGCGGCGGGGCCGCGTATCAGGGGCGGTGGGGCCGGGAGCGCTCGGGCGGCGGGGCCGCGAGATCAGGGACGGCGGGGGCCGCGAGCGCTTGGGCGGCGGGACCGCGAGAGAAGAGGCGGCGGGGCCGCGTTCACTGGGTGGCGGGGCCGCGAGGGTAAGGCCGGGCGCTAGGGCGGCTCGGGGAAGGAGTGGCCCGAGGCGCGACTCGGGATGAGTGCGCTTCGGGCAGGAAAAAAAAAAAAGATTTCGAGTGGTGGGCCCTAGGCACAGTTCCCACAGGGGAACCTGCTCTATACCATGTGGAAAACTGAACGAGAAAGGATGAACTATGAATGAAGTGAGTACAAATATGAAACCCTAATTGGGTTGTACCCCCTATGGGATACCCCACTATAGCCTACACAAATAAGTAAGCTATAATGTTCTGACACATATCCCATCCAGCGTATCATGAACTCGAGCGTGTTGTCGCGTCTGTATCGATGAGTGAGAACTCGTTCCACCTCGTACACTAGTTCATCCTGTACGAGAACAGGTGGTGGTAGCATTAGGTGTCGTCCTATGAACTGTTGGTTGGGGTCCTTGTAGGGCTTCAGTAGCTAAACATGGAAAGCGTTGTGAAGCTTCGACGTAGTAGGTAAGCGCAAGCGGAATGTCACTGGTGTCACATGTGCCTCAACGCAAAAGGGACCACAGAAGCGAGGCCGGAGCTTAGACGGAAGGTGAGATAAGTCCAAGTTGCGTGTGTCGAGAAACACCTGATCTCCGACTGCTACAGAGTGATGTCGTCGCAAGCGATCGGGATACTGCTTCTGGGAGTTCTGCATCGTGGTGAGACGTCGCTGAGTCTTCTCCCATAGCTGTTGCATGGTGGTGACGAAGTCATGTGCGGCTTGGACGTGTGCCGGTGTGGTTGGCTGCTGTGGTGTAAGTGGTTCCCGTCCGTAGCACAGGAAGATAAGAGATTTCCATGTGGCCGCTGCGACGCGTTGTTGTAAGCGAGCTCAAGTGTCAGTAACTGCGAATCCCAGTGGCTGACGTCGTCTTTGCAAGCAGTGCGCAGTAACTGTTCAACCACCTGATTGAGTCGCTCAGTCTGTCCGTCAGTTTGGGGGTGGTACGTTGAAGACATCGCAAGCTTTGTCCCGAAAAAACCCATGAGTTCCCTCCAAAACTTACTAGTGAACTTAGGGTCTCTATCTGAGATGAGCGTAGCGGGAATGCCGTGGATGGTGATGATGCGGTGAAAGAAGAGAAGAGCAGTTTGCTTTAGCTGTAGCCGTGGCGTTGGTCGGGATAAAATGTCCCATTTTAGAGAACTTATCGATCACCACGAGAATAGTGTCATGCCCTCGTGAGGTCGAAGGTAGCCCAGTGATGAAGTCTAGGCTGGCGACTTGCCATGACTGCTCCGGTACGGGTAGAGGCTGAAGTAACCCTGTTTTTTTCTGCTTGCTACTCTTCATCCACTGGAACATGTCGCATGAGGTGACGAACTGCTGCACGTTTGCTGCCATCCCGGGCCAGTAGTAATACTTCGCTATCACTGCTAGCGTCTTGTTGCTCCCGAAATGTCCCGCATATGGTACGTCGTGAAACTCCTCCAATAGGATCTGTCGTAGCTGGGCGTAGTTCAGTACCCAAATATTTCCTGTTCCCTTTCTTACAGCTAAGTATTTCTCCCACTGTAACAACTTCTTTGTCTGTGCTGTAGCAATCTCTGCGTCCACGGAGTATCCATGTTGGAATAGACCCTTGAGTAAGGGGGTCATCCCATCGAGCTGGATGCCTGCTACATGTCTGGGGCGGCTCAACGCGTCTGCCTTGTTGTGTAGCCCAGGTTGGTTGACGATGTCGCAGTGGAAGTGAGTTTCGAGGAAGTCCACCCACCGCACCTGTCGTCCTGAGAGCGTTGGCTGCGACAAAAGATATTTGAGACTACAATGGTCAGTTTAGACTGTAGTATAGGCTCCCTCTAGGTAACACCTCCACGCCTTGAAGGATATGACTATCGCTAAGGCTTCCTTGTCATGGATGGGGTAGTTCAGTTCTGCTCCGTGTAACTTCTTACCGAGGTAGGCGATGGGCTGCAAACCGCATCCGTGATCTTGCATCAGTACTGCTCCGACTGCCTGGTCACTGGTGTCTACTTCCACCACGTAGTCTCTGTCTGATTCTGGAAGGATGAGTACTGGCGTTGTAGTCAGTGCTGTCTGTAGCTGCTCCATGGCTTGCTGTTGAGGAGTATCCCATTTATAGGGCGTATCCTTTTTCAGTAGGTTGACCAGTGGCGCTGCTATCTTAGCGTATTACGGCACAAATCTATTGTAGTAGTGAGGAAATGCAAACGAGAATGAATGAACTATGAATGAACTGGGTACAAGTACTAACCCTAATTGGGTTGTACCCCCTATGGGATACCCCACTATAGCCTACACAAAAGTATAAGCTATATATGTTCTGACACACCCCCATAGGCAAAGTGGGGGAGAACAAGGGGTCACAAGACCAGTCAAGCAAAGCAAAGCAAAGAAAGCTCAAGGTGGATCACAAAGTCACCACACATTCCGAGCACAAGTTCAAGGCCACAAGGCTAGTTCACATGCAGTAGTACACATATATATAAGGCTAGATAGGCAAGAGCAGGTATACATATATGTAAGAGTACAAGCAAGGTCAAGAGGTGAGCAAGTGAGGCAAGACAGCGACAAGACCCAGCTGAGTGCAGAAGCGCTGATGATCACAAAGCGCAAGTGCCTTGGTGAAAACATCAGCAGTGTTGGCCTCAGAGGCCATGTACGCAAGCCGCAACTGTCCACGCTGCTGTAGCTTACGAGCAAGGAAGTAGCGGAGAGCAATGTGCTTCGTTCTGTGCTCCAGTCGCTGCTCTCGACACAAGGCCAGCATGGCCTTGTTGTCTACGTACAGAACTGGAGGAGAACGAGGCGGCTCTCCTAGGTCGGTCAGCAGGTAGGTGAGCCAGCGAAGCTCCTGTGCAGCCATGGCCCCGGCGTAGATCTCAGCCTCACAACTGGAGCCGAGAACAGAAGACGAGCGAGTAGCCCGCCACGAGACAGAGCCGGAACCAAGACTGAAGGTGTAACCCTGTGACGACCGCTGTGTAGCCTGGTCGTCATCCCAGGAAGCGTCTGCGTGCCCAGTGAGGACCACTGGACTGCGCCCTCCAAGCACTAGCCCCATGCTCGACGTACTGCACAAGTAGCGCAACACCCTCTTTGCTGCAGCCATGTGCTCTGGTCGGTGTCTCCCAGGAGCAACATAGCGTGCAAGAATGCTAAGAGGGTATGCAAGGTCAGGTCGTGTGCAGGTCATCAGGTACATGAGGCAGCCAAAAAGCTCTGGATATGGGCCACTCGACTCTACGGACTCATCCGAAGGCAGAGCTGAGAGTGAGTGGCGAGTAGGCAGAGGAGTGGCCTGAGGCGAGGAGTACGTGAAGCCGAAGCGCTGAAGGACCTGCTGCACCATGTGTGACTGAGTTAGGGTAATGGTGCGGTGTGCTCTGTCCCGGGTGATCTGCAAGCCAAGGTAGCTGCGCACTTCAACCAGTCTGTCGTGCCACTCACGGGGCGCCTGGCGGAGACCTTAAACTGGATGCCGGAGGCTCCACTGGGTACCAGGAGGGAACGACCCAGTGAAGCCAGGTGGGCGACGCAGCCAGATCTCCTCGTGCAGACTGCCCTGCAAGAAAGATGTGTTGAAGTCGAGGGAGTGCAGCTCGTAGTCACGGTGAGGAGCAACGTGCAGTAGCACCCGAAGAGTGGTCATCTTGGGGGTGGGAGAGAAGGTCTGAAAGTAGTCAACTCCCTGCCGCTGACTAAAACCACGAGCCACGTACCGTGCCTTGAAGACAGGCGGAGAACCCGGCGGCCGCTTCACCCTGAAAATCCACATGCCACTGACAATGTTCGCCCCAGGAGGAGGAACAGCGTCAACGTAGGTGCCTGTGGACTTCCAGGAAGCCATCTCTGCATCCATAGCTGCCTGCCACTGAGAAGAGTAGGGACCCTCTATCGCCTCCGCGTAAGAGCGCAGAGTCGGGATGTCAAGTGCATCCGGGTCTCCCTCAGGGGTAAGCACTACGGACACGAGATGAGGTGAAGCAGCAGCCAGACACTGGAACTCCTCCTGCCTGTCCTCAAGGACGTCCGTGCCAAGGGCACACACACCCCTGACGGACGGAGGACAGACAGACTCAGGCTCAGCGACAAGACTAGTGGCGTAGTCTAGGCGACAGCGAGCAGCAAAGTCGACGAGCTCAGCAACTAGGGCAGACGCAGCAGAGGACTCAAAGGAAGGGGCAGCGACGACAGTAGCAAGGAGACGCGTGACAGTAGGACTGGTAGCACGAAGAGAGTCCGACTCCGGGTCGGCAAGAGTAGGAAGAGAGGACGCAGGAGGAGAGGGCAAAGGGGCACACAGGGGAGCAGTGGACGGACGCAGAGACATCTGGTGCGTGCCAGGAACAGGTGGAGGACGCGGACGCGAACCGCGACCACTAGTGCGAGCAGCACGAACAGGCGACGCAGGACGAGACGCAGGCTCACGACGCTCAGCAAGACCTCCAGTAGGACCAGTGTAAGGAGAGGGAGCACGTAGTGGGGACGCAGGCTGTAACTGTAGCTGTGACTGGACAAGCCGTAGACACTCTAAAGAAGGAGGAGGACTAGCAGAAGGCGGAAGACCAAGAAACTGCTGCAGGAGTGGAACGAAGTACGGTCGAGGCCGCGCGGCGACGCCAGACACAGCAGGGACAACACCAGTACTCCCAGCAGGAGCACCCACTCCAGCAGCACCTCCAGCAGCCCCAGAACCTCCAGCAGTACCGCGAGCAGGAGGCGCAGCACCAACGCCCTCAGCAGCACCAGCTCCAGGCGAACCCACAGGCCCAGCAGCTCCAGTACTCCCAGTACGAGCACCTCCGGGACCCGCGGCACCAGTACCCTCAGCAATCGACGAACCTCCAGCTCCAGCAGCACGGCTCCAGCGCCGGGCAAACCACTCGCGCAGCTCCGGTGGAGAGAGTGGCTCCCGGCGAGACGAAGCCCCCGGAGGACCTCCAGGCGTAGCACCGCCAGGCTCAGCACCCTCAGTCGCAGCACCCCCAGGCTGAGCACCTCCAGTCGCAGCACCCCCAGGCTCAGCACCCCCAGGCTCAGCACCCCCAGGCTCAGCACCCTCAGCAGCACCAGAGTCACTAGTGACCTCGACAGGCTCGACTACGTCTACCTGGGACACACCTGAAGGGGCAGGACCCTGAGGGGGGAGGGGGTCTACCGGGGGGGGACCTGGGACAAGGAAGAGCGGGGGTGGGGGTAGGGACGGAGTGCGGTAGAGGAAGAGACGGTAGTAGGGGACCGACTCGTCAAACGTGACGTCCTGGGAGGACAGAACACGGCGAGAGGTGGGGTGGTAGAACTGCCACCCAGGCGCGTCAGGGGGGAACCTTAGGAGGACGCAAGGAGCAGCACGAGGGGACAGCTTGTCCGCAGACAAGTCGCGGACAAACGCCCGAGATCCCCAGACCCGGAACGCCGACGCATCGCCAACCTTCCCCGTCCACAGCAAGGCTGGGGAGGTCTCCGGCCTGGAGACCCTGGGGTGGAGGTTGATCTGATGCGCCGCGTACCTCACCGCAAACGGCCACAGAAAATGGGGAGCAGCCGCATGCATCATGGACGTACGAGCGACGTCCATGACCATGCCAATGCGGCGCTCAGCGATCCCATTTTGCTGCGGAGAGTCCGGAAGCGTGAAGGTCTGACGGATGCCTCGTGCGCGATAGTAGGCTCTCAGAAGGCCAGAGGAAAACTCTCCGCCTCTGTCCGAGTGCAGAAGCAGAACAGGAAAGTCCGAGCCAAAGCTCTGCCTGAGCTGGAGACGAGCTGCGCGGATCCAGTCGATCAGCACCTCAGTGACATCACCCTTGCTGCGCAAGGGGAAGACTGCGGTGTAACGCGAGTAGTCATCAACAACAAGTAGGAAGTAGCGCTCGTGACCCTGTCCACGGACGCGGGCTGGGCCCCACACGTCCATGTGAAGCGTCTGCAGCGGGGCCTCGGTCGGAGGAAACTGGGAGGAGTGAGGGGCAGCCCTTTGGCGCACCTCGACACAGGGGACACAGGAAGGGCCAGGCCCCGGAGGAAGGGGAGGGAGGGACCGGGGGAGACCAGAAACAAGAAGACGAGAGGCCATGCCTCTGAGCCGAAGCAGAGAGGGGTGACCAAGGCGGTGGTGCCAGAGGAGAGTCTCGTGAGAGAGGAGACGACACGAACAGGGGGCAGACTCAGGACCAGACCTGGACGCTGCAGCAAACACCTGACCTGACGCAGACCCCCTACCAGACGCAACAACTGGAGGAGACGCAGTGGTCAGTGTGTATAGACTCAACCCCGGCTGACGTGTAAACGTAGCCAGGTGTCGGCCTGTGCGAGCCTCTGTATAGTGCGTCACTCGTTGACTCGCAGGAGTGAACTGGTGGACTCCCCCATCCTGTAGGTCAGCACCACTCACCAAGTTCGTAGAGAACGAGGGAAGGTAGAGACCAGACAGGGTGCCAGAGGGAGCCGCCGGACACGGGAGGACTGTGGAGAACTGAGACAGGACAGGACCCCCAGAGGGGTCAGCCAGAGACACAGCAACCGGCCGACTGAGCGGCGTGAGAGTGGTGCGGTCCCGAAAGAAGGAGCGAGAAGCTCCAGAGTCAAGGGTGAAGGTGAGGGAGGCCGAAGCCGACGCAGTACCTGAGAGCGCAGACTCACCAGTACCTGAGGACGCAGACTCACTAGTACCTAGAGCAGCAGCGTCGCAAGCACCTAGGGCAGCAGCCGCACCAGTACCTAGAGCAGCAGTCTCAATGCCCGGATCGGGCGGGAAACACCGGTAACAGTAACCCTCATCACTAATAGTCACAGAATACATGGCAGACAAGATAGCATCAAAATCAAGATCATAGATGGCTACTCCCGCCCTAGACAGCTCGCCCCAGCGAGGGATCTCTGTGGCCTTAGGGAACTGGTGACGCCACGCGTCCGTCAGGCGGCCAAAGCAGCGCTGGGTGGGGTGCGCACCCCCACACTGCTCACCCGCACGGTCGCCGGTGCGCAGGACGTAGGTGCACGGACCAAAACCCCCACCCCGCTGGCGTGCTGTGTACCACTCACGGAGCTGCTGAGGGGAAAGGGTCTCACGACCGCGCTGCTGCTGCTGGCGCGGACCACCACCGGAGCCACTCCTCTGCGTAGACCCGCGACCAGCTCCTCCGCCTCCTCCGCCGCCTCCGCCGCCTCCGCCACCACCGCCGCCTCCACCACGGCCGCTGCCTCCGCTACCACCGCCGCCTCCACTCCCTCAGCCACCGCCGCCGCCTCCGCCCCCACTGGTGCCACCGGTACCCCCACCACCTCCACCACTCCCTCCACCACCCCCACTCCCTCCGCCGCCCCCACTGCCACCTCCACCACCCCCGCCAGCTCCTCCAGTGCCCTTGCCCCCCTTGCCCCTGCCTGCACGGCGCTTCCCCGAAGGGGCCGACGCAGCGCCGACCGACTCGAAACCAACGAGGTCAGCAGCAGCAGCAGAAGCGACAGAGGGCAAGAGGGGGGAGGGAGAACACCCCTCAAAGACAGGGGTGCGGGGGTCACCACGAGAAGCTCCTACAGCAACTATGCTCTTCTCCGCCGCTAGGAGGGACTTCTCGAGGAGGTCAATGGTGAGGGTGGTGGGGCACACAGCTAGGAAGTGGTCCCTGACTACTCGAAGGGAGTCAGGGAGGCGGGTGACTATGAAGTAGAGGGTGATGTACATGGGGGGGGGTTCTTGGCGCAGAAGTCAGCAGGTAGCGCAACGCGGTAGCGAGTGTCACTAGTGTGGAGGTGAGTAATGAGATCAGCGACTGTGGGAAAGGCAGCAAGGTCAGGGAAGAGGTACGGCAACATGAGACGGCTCAGTGCAGCAGTGGCCGGGGAGGAGTAGCGTGCAACTACAGCGTCGTACAAGGTCTGAGCACTCTCGTACTGACTAAAGTGTTCACGCTCGGAGGTAGGGAGGTGGTGACGCACAGCAAGACGTGCAGCATCGTCGCGCGTGGCCCACTGGGAACGAACAGTGGCGTCAGCATCAGCAGCAGTGGCAGGGGACGCGACAGAGGTGAGGTCAAAGAGAGAGAGACCGTCTGCCCTATCGCACTGTAAGAACAGCTGCAGATCATCTACCCAGACCTCGAAGTCAATGGCCCTACCCTCAGCATCAAAAGCTAGGACACTGGGGGTAGCCATGAGGACAGTGGACCAGCAGTGAAAGTTGTAGGGTGAGGGCAGTGCAGTGAAAGAGGGACCATGCTCACCAGACTGAGCAGCTCGGGCAGGTCGGAAGTAGTGCGGCTCGGCTGCAGAGCGGCTCGGCTGCTGGGCGGCTCGGCTGCGGGGCTGCTCGGCTGCTGGGCGGCTCGGCTGCTGGGCGGCTCGGCTGCTGGGCGGCTCGGTTGCTGGGCGGCTCGGCTGCTGGGTGCGGAGATAACTGCAGCAACGGGAGCTAGGCTACGGGCTAGGCACGTGTGCTCGTGTGATCTCTGCGTTCGTTCACTTAGTCGTTTCCTTGTGTTCACGCTCCTTGCTAGTTCACGGGGAGAATTTGCAAGAGTTTCACTAGGAAAAACAAGACAACAATGATTGCAACAACATTGACAACATTGACTACATTAGAGCTAGCTAGGCTCCTGGTCGACCTCCAACGCAGCACGGTCGACCGCACTCCAGCGCAGCAGTGCTCGCACCGCTCCAGCGTAGCAGAGTAGCGGTTCGCCAACGTTGCAAGTCCACGGTGTGCCAGCGCTGCACCTGGTTGCACAGCGTTGCATCCGCAGGACAACGGTGCACCTGCTTCGCAGATGCGCGCAGCTGGTTGGTGCGCACTTCCCTGTCACGTGCACAACGCAAACGCCTGGCAGACTCCATGCCAGCGACTGTGCCCACCAGCCACGTCGACCTCGGGATACCACCCCCGAGGTCGGCCTCGCAGTCTCCACCCTGGGGACACTCGCGCATGTCGCCCGGGTATCCCGATCGACCGGGCAACCACGCCTGGTCGACTCGCGCAGTCCGTAGCTGGTCACGTATGCCCGGCGTCCCCAGTCCAGTGCCCACGCGCGCCCAGAACGCCTTCCGAACCCCTAGGTCGGCGTCCAGACGCCCAGGACGCCGACCAAACCTCCAGAGCGGCGTCCCTCCTCCCAGGACGCCGACCAGACACCCAGGTCGGTGTCAGGACCCGACGCCCAGGTCGGCGTCCGGATCCCCGGACGCCGTGCAGACGCCCACGACGTCGACCAGGCGTCCGGGTGGTCATGGCGACGCCCAGCTCGGCGTCCCTTGCAGTGGTCCCCCGTGCAGGTCGACCTCCTCGTCGACCAGCTCACCCACTGCCGCAGGTCGGCTGCTCCCCTCACACCCGACCACGAAGTCGGCTCCGCCCAAGCGAGGATGGGGCCAATACCCAACTCCCGTTGACACTCCCCTGCCGCGTTCACGCTTGGGCCCCCTAGCCCATACGGCAGTACAGCTCCGAGAATAGCCCGTCGGCGTGCACCCAACACACAGCACGCCGGTCACCGCATCAGCCATGCAAGAGGGCATGGCACCTACTACTGCACGTCGTTGTCGCCGTTGTCCACGTCGGCCAAGCGCACCTGGCCGATTGCAACGGAACACCGGTTGAAGGCCGGATCGTGCAGCGCCTTCGTCACGAAATCGGCCGGCTGCTCAGCGGTTGTGATGTACTGCAGCAAGAACTTCCCGCGCCTCACCATGTGCTCCAGCCAGGCCTCTCGCCGCTCCATGTGCTTGAGGTTGCCCGTCAACCCCATGCCCTCGGCGACCGTGATGACCGACTTGTTGTCCACGCGCAGAACAGTCGGCTTCCCGGCGTTGAGTTGCCGGAATTCTGCGAGGAGGAAGCGAAGGCGGCGTCCCTCCTTGCCAGCTTCAGTGGCCGCCACGTACTCCGACTCGATCGACGACAACGTCGCGCACTTGATGCGCTGGCTCGACCAGGAGACCGCAGCCCCTCCGTAGACGAACACGTAGCCACCCGTGCTCGTCCTGTTCTGCTTGTCACCTGCGTCATCGACGTCCACGTAGCCGACCAGCTCCAGCGACTCAAGTCCACCGCCAAACTCCAAGGCGGTATCACGTGTGTTGGCGAGGTAGGCGAGGCAGCGGTCGGCCTCGCGCCAATGCTGGTCGCTCCTCACCGTGAGGCCGCTCCCCAGCTTGCTACAGGCGAAGGCGATGTCCGGCCTCGTCGTCGTCGCCGCGAACTGCAGCGAGCCAACCTTCTGCCGGTACTCCTCCTCCTGCCGTTCCTGCGCCTCCTCGTCATCGAAGGTGAGCTCGGCGTAGGCACCGACCGAGACCGGTGTCTTCGGGGTGCGCCCGGTCTGCTCCTCGTCGAGGAAGCGCCTACGCAGCTTGTCGGCGTAGCCCTGCTGGTGCAGCCACAGCTTCCCCGCCGACCTGTCGCGCACGATCTCTAGCCCGAGGTACTTCTGCACCAGCGAGATCTCGCGCAGCTCGAAGGCGGCTTCCAGCAGCTCCTTCAGCTCCTTCAGCATCGCGGCGCTGCTTCTGGCGGCAAGCAGGTCGTCGACGTAGACCAGCACCCAGCAGGCTACTCCACCCTCTCCGACCTTGAAGTAAAGAGCCTCGTCGACCTGGCTCTTTTTCCACCCGGCGCCGACCAGCACATCATTGAGCGCCAAGTACCACAACAGCGGCGACTGCTTCAGCCCGTACAGGCTCTTCAGCAGCTTACACACCCGGCCGGTTCCGTCGTTGAAGTAGTCCGGCTGGGACATGTACAGCACCCGATCGAGCTTGCTCTGCAGGAAGGCGTTCTTCATGTCGAGCTGCATCAGGTTGAGGTTGAGGACGGCGACGATGCTGAGGAAGATCCTCAGCGTGACGTAGCTGCTCACCGGCGCGAACGTCTCGTCGTAGTCAGCGCCGTACACCTGCGTAAAGCCTTTCACAACCAGCCTCGCCTTCTCTCCCTCGATGGTGTCGTCGATGTGGTACTTCGTCGTCAACACCCACCGGTTCTTCATGACGTTCACTCCCGGCGGGCGCTCGACCAGCTCCCAAGTGCCGAGGCTGCGAATCTCCTCCTCAATGGCGGCCTTCACCGCCGGGCCCTTCCAGCTCGCCAACGCCTCCTTCACCGTCATCGTCAAGATGTCCCAACGGTGCTCGGGGTCAGCTAGCATGTCGGGGTCGAGCTCCGGAAACTCCTCATCCTCCTCGGCGTCATCGTACAGCAGGTCGTCGTCATCGTCCACGTCATACACCGTGGTGAAGGCAGCGGGGACAAAGAAGTCAGGCGGCATTCGAAGTCGGCCTGAACGCCGTGGTCCTTGCTGGACCTCCGCGGCGTTCCCTCCATCGTCGCTGTCGTCACTGCCCTCAGCGTCCTGCTGCTCCTTAGCCGGCGTCCCAGCCGACTGCTCCACTACGGTCGGCTTCCCAGCCGACTTCTCCCCTGTGGTCGGCTCCCCTGCCGGCCCGGTCGCCGACTGCTCCGTGGTCGGCTTCACGGCAGCCTGCTCCCTTGTCGGCTGCTGGTGCTTGACCTGCTCCTCCCCTGTCGACTGCAATCCCACGTCGATTCACCGCTCGTCACGTCGGCCACCGGCGATGCGCTTGGCCAGCGCCGAAGGCGACGTCCCACGTCTCCCCTCATCGCCGGAGGCCGACACCGAGGTCAGCCCACGCAGGTCGGCCACGAGGGGAGGGGCAGGGGTCAGAGGAAGAGGGGCAGGGGTGCGGACGTCCTCGACGTCCGCAGGAGCAAGCTCACCGACCTCGGCAAGCAACGGCTGCGTCGCCGACGAGGTGTTAGAGGGCGGGGTGGACGGCGACCGGCCGGACACCAGCCCATGCTCTGTCTTCCACTCGGTCAGCGACATCTCCTCGTAGAACACCACGTCCGACGTGGTGACCACCCAGTCAGTGGCGACGTCAAGGAGCTCCCAGCCCTTGCTCGCCTCTGACACGCCAAGGTGCAGGCCCCACCTGGCCTTCGGCTTCAGTTTCCCACCACGCTGCTGCTCAGGAACAAGGAACTGCGCCATGCAGCCCCACACCCGCGCCAGCGACAAGTCGGGCTTCTTCCCAGTCAGCAGCTGGTACGGCGTCGTCCCTGGTGGCAGCGTCGACCTCTCAAGGCAGTTGCGGACCCAGACAGCCTGCCGCAGAGCGAGGTGCCACCAGTGGTGCTGCACACCCATGTGCAGCAGCATTGTCCGCACCGACTCCACCACCGTCCTCATCTCCCGCTCCGCCATGCCGTTCTGCTGCGGGGTGTATGGGCAGGTCAGGTCGTGGACGATCCCCTTGCCGTTCACGAAGTCGGTGAACTGCTTCCCGAGGAACTCCCCTCCCCGGTCTGATCGCAGCATCAACACCGACTTCTTCGTCTGCCGCTCAGCCACCGCCAGCCACTGTACGAACGCCTGCAACGCATCTGACTTCTTGGCGACCGGCTTCACCCACACGTAGCGGGTCTTGCGGTCCTTCAGCAGCAAGAAGTACAGGCTGCCATCCTTGGCAGTCACGCGGAACGGCCCGCACAGGTCGATGTGCACGACGGCCAGCACGTCGTCGGCGCCGGAGCCTTGGTCGGGGAATGTGTGCCGCGCCAGTTTCCCACCGACGCACGAGACACACGGGGAGTCGGCGTCCGCCGCCGACTTGAGGTCCAGCCCAATGGCGACCTCGTTCTTCGCCGAGCTCCGTATGGTGTCCATGCCGACGTGCGCAAGCCTCGCATGCATCCGGTCCGGCGTCGACTTCGTCTTCGAGACGATCGCCCGCAGAGCCACAACCTCCGTCGTGGGCGACGTCGACCGCGTTGGGCAGGGACGCAGGTCGGTGCAGAGGACACGCCCGGTGTACGTCGCCCGCCCGAGCACCTCCCCTGCTGCCAAGACGAGCAGCATGCCGTCTCCGTCCTCCTGCAGCTTCACGCCATGCTCCTTCAGCTGGCCGGCCGACAGCACGTTGGCTCGCACACCCGGGACGTACAGCACGTCGGGGATGAGCACCTGCTTCCCGGCCTCTCCTTGCAGAGCGACAGTGCCGCGGCCCTGGACATCCTGCAGCGCCCCATTGAAGCCGTGCACATGCCTGATGGCGCCACTCGGCTGCAGGTCGACGAAGACCTCCTTCGTCCCCATCAGGTGGTGGGAGCAACTGCTGTCGAGCAGGACCACCGCCGGGTTCGCCTGCACAGCTGCCGCCACCGCCTGGAAGTCCTCTCCGGCCTCCGGCGCCAGAGAGATGGTTGGCTCCACGACGCCGACCAGCGAGCACGACGCCGTCTTGTCGTCTCGCCACTTGCCGCCAGCAGGGGAGTCGGCGTCCTTCGCCGAAGTCGATGTCTTGGTCGACTGCTTCTCCTTGCGCGGCTGGTTTCCTCCACGACGAGGACGACGGCTGCCAGACCTCCCACGGCCTCCCTTAGCATCGTCGTCGTCGGAGTCGCTGCGATTGGGACACTCGAAGGAGAGATGGTCGGGATCGCCGCACAGCCAGCACTCCCGACGTCGTCCTCCTCCTCCACGACCGCTGTCCTTGGTCGACTTCTTCTTGTCGACCTCCTTGGCCGGCTTCTAGCCACTGCTACCACCACCGCCAGTCTGCCCGCGCTACCCCGGTCGGCCTCCTTGCTTCGCTGAGGTGACCAAGTTCGCCTGCGCCAAGAGCTCCTGCGACCGCTCAGCCTCCTGCATCGCCTCGTCCTGCAGGATATACGAGGTCAAATTGTCCTCGTTGAGCGTCGCCCTTGTGCTCGGCGCCATAGACAGCCGCTTCAGCAGGTTGTAGCTGCTAGATAGACCCTGCATGACATGGGTGATGTACGACGCCGTGGAGTACTGCGCGCCAGCCATCCTGATGGTGGCGAGAATTCGCCGTGCCCGGTTGCAGTAGTCGGTCGCTGTCTCCTCGTCACCCATACGCAGGTGCGTCAACTGTCCCTCCAGCTGGGCGATGAACAGGTCGTCGGTGACCTGGTATGTCGACTCAATGAAGTGCCACGCCCGGTGGCCAGCGTCGATGTACTCCCGGCACCACTTCAAGGCGATCTGCACGCCCGGCGAGCAGCACCGGGAGATGACCGTGAAGGTCAACAGTTGCACGGCGCGAAACTCCGCCCGCAAGTCGGGGTGGTGCTCCCCCGGCGTCGCCACGGTTCCTCGGGCGAAGCCGATCAGCCCGGCCATCTCCAGCTGGGGCTTGATGGCTTCTTTCCAGGTGAGAATGTCGGGTCGACCGACCAGCGGAGGGGTGACCGAGATCCTGTCCGGCGTAAACTTAAAGTAGCCGTAGCTCGGCGCAATCCCGCCTGCCGTCACCTGGGACGCCGACATCGGCGACAGCCCACTTCGACGCCCACCAGCGTCGCCATGCGAGGAGCCTGCAGCCGCTGACGACTGCATCCCTCGCGCCTAAACGCCGCTGACTTCACCGGCGTGTATCACACCTCGGTGCCTCGACGTGCCTCCCGCACTGCTGCCGACCTGACCTCCACCGGCGTTGACACCCACGTCGACGCCGCCGTCGTTGTTCACCGGTCGAGGAGAGGCAGGTCGAGAAGTGGGGTGCTCCGCCGCCCACACGGAGCGGAGTCCGGCTTCGACGACTGCCCAGGGTATCGCCCCATACTCCTGGGCCTCATGGCGTCTCCTCGCATCCTCCAGCCGTCCCTCCAGGGTGTCCATCACCTCGGCATCGCCTACGTGCACGCTAGTGATTGCACGGCTGCCGGTCTACGAACACGATCGGTATGTGCTAAGTCGGCTAGACTGAACTACGTCGCGGTGTCTTCCACGCTCACCGCACCATGCGGAGATAACTGCAGCAACGGGAGCTAGGCTACGGGCTAGGCACGTGTGCTCGTGTGATCTCTGCGTTCGTTCACTTAGTCGTTTCCTTGTGTTCACGCTCCTTGCTAGTTCACGGGGAGAATTTGCAAGAGTTTCACTAGGAAAAACAAGACAACAATGATTGCAACAACATTGACAACATTGACTACATCAGAGCTAGCTAGGCTGCTGGTCGACCTCCAACGCAGCACGGTCGACCGCACTCCAGCGCAGCAGTGCTCGCACCGCTCCAGCGTAGCAGAGTAGCGGTTCGCCAACGTTGCAAGTCCACGGTGTGCCAGCGCTGCACCTGGTTGCACAGCGTTGCATCCGCAGGACAACGGTGCACCTGCTTCGCAGATGCGCGCAGCTGGTTGGTGCGCACTTCCCTGTCACATGCACAACGCAAACGCCTGGCAGACTCCATGCCAGCGACTATGCCCACCAGCCACGTCGACCTCGGGATACCACCCCCGAGGTCGGCCTCGCAGTCTCCACCCTGGGGACACTCGCGCATGTCGCCCGGGTATCCCGATCGACCGGGCAACCACGCCTGGTCGACTCGCGCAGTCCGTAGCTGGTCACGTATGCCCGGCGTCCCCAGTCCAGTGCCCACGCGCGCCCAGAACGCCTTCCGAACCCCTAGGTCGGCGTCCAGACGCCCAGGACGCCGACCAAACCTCCAGAGCGGCGTCCCTCCTCCCAGGACGCCGACCAGACACCCAGGTCGGTGTCAGGACCCGACGCCCAGGTCGGCGTCCGGATCCCCGGACGCCGTGCAGACGCCCACGACGTCGACCAGGCGTCCGGGTGGTCATGGCGACGCCCAGCTCCGCGTCCCTTACAGTGGTCCCCCGTGCAGGTCGACCTCCTCGTCGACCAGCTCACCCACTGCCGCAGGTCGGCTGCTCCCCTCACACCCGACCACGAAGTCGGCTCCACCCAAGCGAGGACGGGGCCAATACCCAACTCCCGTTGACACTGGGCGGCTCGGCTTGGCGGCTCGGCTGCTCGGTAGTGCCGCTGCAGGGCGAGAGGCGGCGAGGCCGCTGTAGAGTAGGGCGGCAACGGGCCGCACCAGGGCGGCGGCGGATCGCAGCGGGAGGAGCGGCGACGGGCCGCTGAAGGGCGGCTACGGGCCGCTGTAGAACGGGCAGCGGCGGCCCGCAGAAGGACAGCAGCGGGCCGCTTAGGGCGGCGGCGGGCTGCGGCGGAAAGGGGGCGGCGGCGAGCCGCAGCAGGGCGGCGACGGGCCGCTTTAGGGCTGTGGCGGGCCGCTGCAGAACTGTTGGATGCACGTCATTCTGAGTGCATGTCATCCTAACGTCCTGCCGAGTGCTCGTGCTATTTGTGCTTGCATGATTTGCATGAGCATATGTCATTATGCATGGCTGTTGGATATTGTCATCTCTGTGTTTTTTCTCCAAGTCTAAATGCGTGATCATGTAGGAGAAATCCAGAGCTTTCCAACGATACCAAGATCGCCTTATTCCGACCAAGATCGCCCAAGTTACAAGATTTCCAAGACTTGGATTTCTTATTACCTTTTGGGGTTATATCTAATTTGGGTGATTACTTGGGACATGAATATAAAGGGATCTTTGGTTGGGTGGTTAGGGAAGGCAACTTTGACTTTTGGATTGGGGTGGCTAGAAGTTTCTAGCATGGGTTGCAAATGTTGCAACACTTAGGCAAAATCCAACTAGATTGGATTTTGCATGTGACACCTCAAGGACCTCATGATGAGGGTTGCATCCTTGCTGGTAGGAAGGTTCCTACCATCCTTCCGTAGCTCTTGGAGAACCCCTTCCCTCTCATGGTTCTCTTGGAGGTTCCCAACTCCAACTTTCTATGCCTACATGCTTGTACTTCCCCTACCATTCTAGTCATGCGGCTGCTGGACGTTTTTACATGGTTCTCACTCTATAGACCATCTTAATGACTGATTCAACTTGGAGATGGTAGCTACGCCTAAGGCGCAACTTTCGACTGAGCGGATTTGCGTTTAATTGAGTAATGAGTTCGTCGTAAGCTCTCAAAGTGACGGATCCTGAACAACAAGTGGTATCAGAGCGAGTAGTCGACTTCGAGACGACGAATCGTCGTGAATTCTCAACCAATGGTGTCGAGTGAGACCATTTTATAGTAGCTCGGCTCGCGAAATTTCGATTGGTGGTCCAATCGCGTTCTAATTCGAAGTATCCAGTCCGCGACAGCGTTTTTCGTAGAATCAAAATTTCTGGCAGAATTCTCTCCAAACGATTTCTCAAGTTTCCACCGTTCATAAGGCCTCAATATGGTTGGTACGAACTCCGGAGGTGCTAGTGGCGAGATGGATAGAAGTAGAGAGGCTGGAGAGCAGGGGGGAGTTGCTGGTGGAGGAGTGGGGACTCACCAACCAGCCAGCCCTACGCTACCTACGTCTACTACACCATCTCCAACAACCGTGGATCCCGTGAAGGCGTTCTCTATTGAGAAATTCATGGGGGAGGACTACGAGCACTAGAGCTTCCGCATGAGGCTGATGTACACCCAATACAAGCTATTGGATCTGGTGGAAGGGAAGGAGAAGATGCCGGAGGCCGCGGAGCTGAAAGGAGCGTGGATGAAGCGATCGTTCGACGCGTACATGCTAATGGTGCAAGCGGTTGGCGGACGACAACTTGACCACATCAAGGACCTCTTGGGTGATCCAGAGTGTGGCCCCAAGGCTTGGAGGAAGCTTTTGGATGTGCACTCACCGACACATGCTACCGGCATCGTGCTACTCGCGCGGCGGCTGCGCGACATCAAGTTCGTTGATGGAGAGCCGATGCAACCGGTGTTGGATGAGATGCGGGACATCTTCACGAAGCTCCAAGGAGGCGGTGTGGTGTACCCGGAGCTCGTGCAATGCGTGGAGATCGTGATACGGCTGCCGGAGTCGTGGTCTGCCCTAGCGATCAACCTCAACTCCCAACAACCCCAATGGAGCGTGGATTACATTCGCGCGCGCATCCTAGAGGAGGACTTGCGGCGGCGGAGTGTCGAGCGCTCGGAGGAGGGGGCTGGCTATGGAGTTGGAGGTGGAAAGAGTGGCTTCAAGAAGAAGTGGAAGGGCAAAAACAAGGACAACCCTAAGGAGGATGGCGGCGGGGGTCAAGGGGAGGTATGCTTCTACTGCAAGAAGCGCGAACATCGTTGGCGGAAGTGCTACCAACGACCCAAGGATTGGACCCCGCCTTCATCGAGCAACCTGCATGGTGGCAAGAGGAGTGGGGGAGTCATGGGAGCTAGTGGTGAGGAGAAGGAGGAGGAGAAAGGCGGCAAATCTGAGGAGCGGAAGGCCGGGTTCTTCTTTTTCGTGAACGAAGGCGCAACCGACCTCGCTATGGCTGCCAAGGTTCTCCTACACCCCCTCACCCATTGGGTGATTGAGTCGGGAAGCTCCTGGCACATGACTCCTCGTGCGGACCTACTCGATGAGATTCAGCCCGCACCTATCTCTACGGTCACATCCGCGACGGGCGCGAAGGCCAAGGTCATGGGCATGGGATGCGCCAAGTTCATGGGAGCGGATGGAGAGCTCGTGGGGCTGAAGAATGTGCTGTGGGTGCCGGACTTGTGCGCGAACCTGATTTCTACCGGCCGGTTGGGAGATGCGGGTGTGAACACCGAGACGATTGGCTCGGAGCGCTATCGTGCTTACAACGATGAGCGCCTCATTTGGGACCTGCAGTGGAAGGGAGATGTCCACAAGCGGATGTGGCAGATCCCGGTCCTCCCTTGGCGGAAATCGGGCAAGGCGGCAGCGGCGGCATCTATGGAGGAGAGTGTCACCGAGGAGGAGCAGCAAGGAGTGCAAGGAGAGGAGCTGATTGGAGGAAGCGCGGCGGTGAAGGCGTCGGCTACCTCGGGCCAAGCGGATTGGGAGACTTGGCATCGGCGGCTCGCACACGTGGCTGTTTCAACACTGGAGGTGATGCATAAGGAGAAGTGCGTGCATGGGCTGCAACTGCAAGGAGATGGCGCTCACTATGGCAGCTGCGAGGCGTGCATGCAAAACAAGTTTGCGCGGTTCCCGTTTCCACGTGCGGAGGGATCAGCGAAGGCGCCGATGGAGGTGGTGCACATGGACCTGGTGGGTCCTATGAGGACTGAGGGGACTGGGGGAGTACTGTACTTCCTTACCATGGTGGACGAATGGAGCCGTTTCACGTGGGCGCGTCCCTTGTCCATGAAGAGCGATGCTGCAGCGGCGATCAAGGATGATTGGTTGCCGATGGTGGAGCGGCAAGCGATGCGGCTGGTGAAGGTGCTGAGGAGCGACCGAGGTGGAGAGTTCCTTGGAGCGGAATTCACCAAGTTCCTCAAGAGAAATGGCATCCGGCATCAGCTGACCTGCCCAGGAACACCGCAGCAGAACGGCATTGCTGAGCGTGCCAACCGGACCATTGGCAAGGCGGCTAAGACCTTGTTGGGGGCTGCTGGGATGCCCTACAAGTTCTGGCCTGATGCCGTTCGCCATGTCATCACGGTCAAGAACAGGGTCTTGACTCATGTTGGCGACAAGCATTGGGTGCCGTACGAGCGTTGGCTTGGGAAGAAGCCATCCATTGACATGCTGCGGGTATGGGGCTGCATGGGGCTTGTGATGGTGCCTAAGGAGCAGAGGCACAAGCTGGAAGTTGCTGCTGTGTGGGCTGTCCATCTTGGGATGGCTCCTGACTCGAAGGGGTGGTTGATGTGGGACCCCAAGAGCAAGAGGACGCTCGTCAGTCGTGACGTCAAGTTTTTGGAGGACGTCATGTACAAGGATTGGCAGCAGCAGCAGCAGGTGCAGATTGGCTTGCGTTTGCAGGAGATTGAGCGGTCTGCAGTGGAGGAGGTTCAGCTGCACCTTGAGGATCTCTCTGGGTCAGAGCTGACCAGTGACCACAGTGGCGGTGGTGAGCAGCAAGTTTCTGGTCCTGCTGCGGAGGAGGGGTTGGAGGATGAGTCGGCACGTGTGGACTCACCATCTCGGCCCGAGCCTGCAACTAACGCCAAGGTCACCAAGAGGAGTGTGCAGAGAGGAGCTTCACCACATGGGCAGCAGATTGCAACCCGCGAGAAGAGAGTGGTAGCAGCACCCTCAAGGCTGAAGTATAGCCGTTTGGGAGGACCCAAGCAAGGTGCCAGGGCGGTTCAGGCGGATGAGGGAGAGGATGAGGAGATGGCATTCTGTTTCTTCACACCCTTGCCTGGAGAACCAGCCACAATGGAGGAGGCACTGAGTGGACCCCACAAGGAGGAATGGAAGGCTGCCATGGATGCGGAGTTCAAAAGTCTCATTGAGAATGGGACTTGGGAGCTTGTTGAGTTACCCGAGGGGCGACGGCCGATCAGCAGCAAGTGGGTCTTCAAGGTGAAGAGTGGAGCTGATGGTGCGTTGGGGCGGTTCAAGAGCCGCTTGGTCGCCAAGGGGTTTCAGCAAAAAGAGAAGGTCGACTTTGGAGAGATCTTCGCTCCCGTTGCTAAGCTAGTAACACTGAGGACTTTGATGGCTGGCGCAGCTGTGAAGGGATGGCACGTGAAGCAGATGGATATCACCACTGCGTTCCTCAATGGAATACTGCTGGAGGATATCTACATGGCGCAGCCCGACGGCTATGAGGATGGGACCAGCCGGGTGTGCAAGCTTAAGAAGGCCACCTATGGCCTTAAGCAAGCACCCAGGTGTTGGTACGAGAAGCTGGAGGAGGTGCTGCTGAGTGGAGGCTTCAAGACATCCCAGGCGGATCACAGTTTGTTTCTGCTTGGAGAGGGGGAGCAGCTGCTCTTGCTGCTGGTGTATGTCGATGACATACTGCTGTTCTCACCCTCCATGGAGCAGATTGAGAGGACACAGAAGCTGCTGATGGACAACTTCAAGTGCAAGATGCTGGGGGATGTCCATTTCTACTTGGGGCTGCAGATTGAGAGGGATGTTGAGAGGAGGTGGCTGAAGGTGCATCAGTCACACTACATCTCTGGTGTCATGGAGCGCTATGGTGTGACTAGGGGTCGCACTGTGATGACACCGTTCCCTGCGGGCTTCAAACTGAAGAAGGCAGCTGAGGAGGATGATGTACTCGAGGATGAGCAGCAGAATGAGTACCAATCACTCATTGGGAGTGTGATGTATGCAGCTGTGCATACGCGACCTGATGCTTCATTCGGAGTGGGGCAGCTGGCCAGAGTTGTGCAGCGGCCCACTAAGGAGCAGTTGGAGGTGGCAAAGCGCTTGGTGCGCTACCTCGGATCAACGGCATCTGCTGGTGTTCAGTTTTCAGCTGGCGGTCAGCTGAAACAGATTGGAGCAGATGGGGTCACGCCTGGAACCTTGAAGCTGTCGTGCTTCACCGACGCCACATGGGCCTCAGAGGATGAGGATCAGTCATCGGTTGGCGGTTTTGTGTGCATGGTCGGAGATGGACCAGTGAGCTGGAGGTCCAAGAAGTAGAGTGAGATTGCTCAGTCTTCTGGAGAGGGCGAGTACATGGCGATGTACCATGCCATCAAGGAGATCGTGCTCCTGAGGAAGCTGCTGGAGGACATGGGAGCAGAACAGGAGGGACCTACACCACTTTTCTCCGACAGCGAGGCTGCTATTGGCATGGCAAATAATCCTATCCTTAATGGGCTGAACAAGCACATGAAGATTAAGTGGCATTGGGTGAGGCAGATGGTGAAGGAGGGGATTGTTGAGCTTCACCATGTCAAGGCTAGCAAGCAGGCGGCAGATTTTCTTACCAAGAGACTTCCCGAGAGCGCACATTGGAAGTGTGCTAAGATGTGTGGCATGGCATTGCACTAGTGTGGGCAGCAGTGTCATGAGTGCATGTGTGATTGTGTGCATGAGAGTTAGCATTTGTGTGAGTATATGTGCATGCAGTCCGTTAGTCTGAGGGGGAGTTTGTTGGATGCACGTCATTCTGAGTGCATGTCATCCTAACGTCCTGCCGAGTGCTCGTGCTATTTGTGCTTGCATGATTTGCATGAGCATATGTCATTATGCATGGCTGTTGGATATTGTCATCTCTGTGTTTTTTCTCCAAGTCTAAATGCTTGATCATGCAGGAGAAATCCAGAGCTTTCCAACGATACCAAGATCGCCTTATTCCGACCAAGATCGCCCAAGTTACAAGATTTCCAAGACTTGGATTTCTTATTACCTTTTGGGGTTATATCTAATTTGGGTGATTACTTGGGACATGACTATAAAGGGATCTTTGGTTGGGTGGTTAGGGAAGGCAACTTTGACTTTTGGATTGGGGTGGCTAGAAGTTTCTAGCATGGGTTGCAAATGTTGCAACACCTAGGCAAAATCCAACTAGATTGGATTTTGCATGTGACACCTCAAGGACCTCATGATGAGGGTTGCATCCTTGCTGCTAGGAAGGTTCCTACCATCCTTCCCTAGCTCTTGGAGAACCCCTTCCCTCTCATAGTTCTCTTGGAGGTTCCCAACTCCAACTTTCTATGCCTACATGCTTGTACTTCCCCTACCATTCTAGTCATGCGGCTGCTGGACGTTTTTACATGGTTCTCACTCTATAGACCATCTTAATGACTGATTCAACTTGGAGATGGTAGCTACGCCTAAGGCGCAACTTTCTACTGAGCGGATTTGCGTTTAGTTGAGTAATGAGTTCGTCGTAAGCTCTCAAAGTGACGGATCCTGAACAACAAGAACCAGCTGCGACGGGCCGCTTTAGGGCTGTGGCGGGCCGCTGCAGAACCAGCTGCGATGGGCCACTTAGGGCGGTGGCGGGCCACTTAGGGCGGCGGCGGGCCGCTGCAGACCAGGCAGCGGTCGGCCGCGTAGGGCGGCGGTGGGCCGTCGCGGGAAGGGCGGCGGCGGGCCTGGTTAGGGCGGCGATGAGCCGCTGCAGCGCGGGCGGCGGCGGGCCTGGTTAGGGCGGCGACGGGCCGCTGCAGTGCAGGTGGCGGGTGGCCGCTAAGGGAAGGGCGGCGGCGGGCCGCTTCAGGGCGGCGGAGGGCCGCTAACGAAAGAGCGGCGGCGCGCCGCAAAGGGCGGTAGCGGGCCGTTGCAGAAAGGGCGACGGGCCACTAGGGGCCGTCGCTAGGGCACGCGCGCTTCGGGCAGGGGGGGGCGCAGGACGCGCCCCGGGCAGGAAAACAAAGTTTGGTGGGCCCTAGGAACAGTTCCCACGAGGGAACCTGCTCGATACCATGAGGAAATGCAAACGAGAATGAATGAACTATGAATGAACTGGGTACAAGTACTAACCCTAATTGGGTTGTACCCCCTATGGGATACCCCACTATAGCCTACACAAAAGTATAAGCTATATATGTTCTGACAAGTAGTTGGCGAAGCCTAGGAACAGCTGCAATCCCTTCACGTTCTCCAGTACTTTCCATTCCTTGACGGCTTCAATCTTCCGCGGGTCCACATGTACGCCCTCGACACTCACCATGTGCCCGAAAAACTGCATTTTCTTCAGGTCGAAGTCGCTCTTCGAAAGCTTCACGTAGAATTTGTTGTTTTGCAGGATCTCGAAGACTTTCCGCAGATGCTCCACGTGCTCCTTCATGTTTTTGGAGTAGATGAGAATGTTGTCCAGGTACACCACCACGCACTCATCCAGCACGGGCCGTAGGATGTGATTCATCTCCGCCTGGAACGTCGCTTGCGCGTTGCAGAGTCCGAACGGCATCACCAAGTATTCGTAGGAGTCGTATCTGGTACGGAACGCCATCTTGTGGATCGAGTTGTCCACCATCTTGATCTGTCAGTAACCCGACCGTAAGTCCAGCTTCAAAAATATTATTGCACCATGCAGTTGGTCCAGGAGGTCGTCTATGCGCGTTATGGAATATTTGTTCTTGACTGTCTGTTTGTTCAGTGCGCGGTAGTCGATGCACATCCGTAAACTACCGTCTAGTTTTGTCAGACATATATGCTTATTATTGTGTAGGTTGTAGTGGGGTAGCCCATATAGGGTACAACCCAAATTAGGGTTTGCTACTTGTACCCATCCTGCTACTAGTTCATTCATTTTCCTGTTCATTATTCTGACATGGTTTCAGAGCAGGTCCTAGCCTAGGACCGATCTCTTAGGGCCCACCGAGTAGCGCTACTCTACCCGTCGCGCTAGTGTGATCACGTCGTACTGCCCTGCCCTGCCCTGCGCTGCTTGCTGCAGCGCGCACTGCTTTGTCTGCGCGCCGGCTGCTGCAGCGTGCCCTGCTGAGTCGTGCACCGCCTGCTGCAGTGCGCCCTACCCGCGCCCGCGCGCCGCGCCGCCGCGCGCCCTGCCCTGCCCGCGCGCCGTGCTGCCGCACGCCCTGCCCTGTCCGCGCGCCGCGCTGCCGCGTGCCCTGCCCTGCCCGCGCGTCGCGCTGCCGCGCGCCCTTCCCGCGCCCGCGTGCCGCGCTGCTGCGCGTCCTGCCCTGCCCGCGCGCCGCGCAGCTGCATGCCCTGCCCTGCCTATGTGCCGCGCTGCCGCGCGCCTCTGCCCTATGAGCACGCCGCGCGTCTCTGCTCTGCCCGCGCGCCCGCCTTTGCCCTGCCTGCGTGCGCGCCTTTGCCCTGCCCACGCCGCACGCCTCTGCCCTGCTCGTGCGCGCGCCTCTGCCCTGCCCGCGCACGCGCCTCTGCCCTGCCCACGCCGCGTGCCTCTGCCCTGCTTACGCGCGCGCCTTTGCCCTGCTCGCACACGTGCCTCTGCCCTGCCCACGCCGCGCGCCTCTGCCTTGCCCGCGCGCCGAGCCGCGCGCCCTGCCCTACCCGTGCTCCCTACCTGAGCGCAGCACCCTGCCCTGCCGTGCGCCCTGCTCTGCCGTGCGCACCCTACCCTACTGCTGTACTGCTTCTAGCGGGCTCCCTGCTACACTACTGCTAGCGTGCAGCTCTGCTACTAGTGCGCGCGACTGCTCTGCCTACTATGGCCACTCTCAACGTTCTCACCCTCGATTCGGAGGGCCGCCCGATAGATTTCAATGCATGGCTAGACAACTTACGACTGTTCCTGCTGACAGACTCTAAGGACGGTACCTCATTTTTTTACCTCACTTCTGGCGCCTCGCCCGCCCCTGACGCCACAGCTAACAGTGCGACCCGCTCATAGTGGCTTACTCATGA
This sequence comes from Closterium sp. NIES-65, assembly GCA_948144175.1. Taxonomy (NCBI): domain Eukaryota; kingdom Viridiplantae; phylum Streptophyta; class Zygnematophyceae; order Desmidiales; family Closteriaceae; genus Closterium; species Closterium sp. NIES-65. The sequence continues at coordinate 496,090 of CANXME010002221.1, forward strand.
CACTGCTGCTCGCCTAGCCGTTCGCAACCACCTGTCGTTAGCCAAACGCGCCCACTTTGGCCAGCATAAGACAGCAAAAGCACTGTACGACGCTGTAGTCGCTCGTTACTCCTCCCCGACCACTGCTGCTCTAGGCCACCTTCTCCTGCCCTACCTGTTCCAAGACCTATCGGCCTTTGCTACAGTAGCCAACCTAGTCACTCACCTCTGCACTAGTGACACTCGCTACCGTGCTGCGCTCCCCGCCGAGTTTCTCGCCAAGAACCCCCCCCCCCCCCCCCCCCCCCCCCCCCCCCCCCCATGTACATCACGCTCTACTTCATAGTCACCCGCCTCCCTGACTCTCTTACTGCAGTCAGGGACCTCCTCCTAGCACTTGACCCCACCGACCTCACTGTCGACCTGCTCGAGAAGCACCTCATAGCAGCTGAGACTAGCATAGTTGCTGTAGGCGCTTCTCGTGGCACTCCTCGAACCCCTTTCTTTGAGGGGTCTTCGCCCTCCCCCCTTCTCCCCTCAGTCGCCTCTACTGCAGCTATTGCCTACCTTCGTGCTGAGGAGGTAGGAGCTGCGTCTACCCCTAGTGCGAGGCGCCGCAGCGGCAGGGGAGGCCAGGGAGGCAGGGGCGGTGGGGGCGGCAGAGGTGGAGGCGGCGGTGGGGGCGGTGGTGGGGGCGGCGGTGGAGGAGGTAGTGGTGGTGGGGGCGGCGGGGCAGGTGGCGGCGGTGGTGGCGGCGGTGGTGGCGGCAGTGGGAGTGGCAGCGGCAGCGGTGGTGGCGGCGGTAGTGGCGGTAGTGGGGGTGGAGGCGGTGGCAGTGGGGGCGGCAAGGGTGGCACCAGCCAGACAGGAGGCCTTGGAGGTGGCCAGCAGCAGCAGCAGCGTCAGCCCCTTTCGTCTCAGGAGCTCCGTGAGTGGTTTGCTCAGCGTGGGGCGGCTGGGGGTAGTGGTTCCTGCCCGTATGTCATTCGCACAGGTGACCGCACTGGTCACACATGCGGGAGGTCTCACACTCAGCACCGCTGCTTCTACCGCCTTACCAATGCCTTCCGCGCAGAGTTCCCCGACGCAGCTGAGCTCCCCGACAGGGCGTCGCTGCTTAGGCAGAATGTTGATATATTTGCTCTAGACTTTGATGCTATCGTATCTGCCATGTATGCATTGACTGTTAGTGCCGAGGGTGATTGTTACCTGTGTATGCTGCCAGACCCAGGTATAGAGGCTGCTGCTCTAGGTGCTAGTGAGTCTGCTGCCCTAGGTGCTGGTGAGTCTGCTCTCTCTGGTACTGCATCGGCTGCGGCCTTGCACACCTTCATGCTTGACTTAGGTGCCTCCCGTTGTATCTTTTGCGACAGTACCACAGTCACACAACTTACTGCACCTGTTGCTGTGTCTTTGGCTGACCCCTCTGGGGGCCCAGTCCTTGCACGTTCCTCCACTGTTCTGCCCTGTCCGGCGATTCCGTCAGGGTCACTGTCAGGTGTCCACCTCCCCTGGTTCTCTACGAACTTGGTGAGCATTGCTGTCCTCCAGGATGCGGGGGTTGACACCTTCACCCCTGGACGACAGCATGTGGCAATCTGTACGTGCTCCCGGACCGGTCGCCACCTGACCACGTTCACCCGTCGGCCTGGGTCGAGTCTGTACACACTGACTACTGCGCCTCCTCAGGTAGCTGCGTCGGCGTCTGCGTCAGGTCAGCTTGCTGCCCCCTGCTCGTGTCGCGCCCTGTCTCAACAGACGCTCCTTTGGCACCACCGTATTGGTCACCCCTCTGTGGCACGCCTCCGTGGCATACACTTCCATCTCCTTGTCTCTGGTCTTCCCAGGTCTCTGCCTCCCCTCCCACCGTCGCCTGCCCCTCCCTGCCTTCCCTATGTCGAAGGGCGGCAGCGCGCCGCTCCTCACTCCTCCTCGTTCCCGCCGATAGAGGCCCCCCTGCAGACTCTCCACCTGGACGTGTGGGGCCCAACCCGCGTCCGTGGACAGGGCCACGAGCGGTACTTTCTGCTGGTTGTCAACGACCTTTCGCGTTACACCACGGTCTTCTCCTTGCGCCGCAAGGGGAAGGTCCCAGATGCTCTGATCCCTTGGATCCGCGCTGTTCGTCTCCAGCTCTGCGAGCGGTTCGAGACGGGCCTTCCAGTCCTGCGTCTGCACTCTGACAGAGGTGGTGAGTGTTCCTCCGACCTCTTGCGGGCATTTTTTCGTGCGGAGGGCATTCGCCAGACGTTCACGCTTCCGGCCTCTCCGTAGCAGAATGGGGTTGCTGAGCACCGCATTGGCTTAGACATGGAGGTCGCTCGTACCTCCATGATCCATGCGGGTGCCCCCCATTTTCTGTGGCCGTTTGCAGTCCAGTACGCTGCGCATCAGCTCAACATCTGGCCCAGTGTCTCCTTGCCGGAGACCTCGCCCACACTGCGTTGGATGGGGGAGGTTGGCGATTCGTCGGTGTTCTGGGTCTGGGGATGTCGAGCCTTTGTCCGCAATACGTCCGCGGACAAGCTCTCCTCCCGCGCCGTTCCGTGTGTCTTCCTTGGCTTTGTCCCTGACGCGCCTGGTTCGCATTTTTACCACCCCACCTCGCGCTGTGTCCTGCCCTCTCAGGATGTCACGTTTGACGAGTCGGTTCCCTTTTACCGTCTCTTCCCCTACCGCACTGCCCCTCTCCCTCCCACACCGCTCTTCCTCGCGCCAGGTCCTTCTCTGGTAGACCCCCTTCCCCCTCAGGGTCCTGCTCCCACAGGTGTGTCCCAAGTAGACCCTGTCGAGCCTGTCGAGGTCGCTGTCGACTCTGGTGCTGCTAGAGGTGTTGCGTCTGGGGGTGCTGGGCATGAGTGTGCGGAACCTGGGGGTGCTGAGCTTGAGCGTGCGGAGCCTGGGGGTGCTGAGCTTGGGGGTGCTGAGCCTAGGGTTGCTGAGTCTGAGAGTGCGGAGACTGGGGGTGCTGAGCCTAGTGGTGCTGAGCCTGGGGGTGCTGAGCTCGGGTGTGCTGAGCCTAGAGGCCCTTCGGGTGTCTTGTCACGGCCGGAGTCTCTCTCTCCACTCCAGCTGCGTGAGTGGTTTTCTCGGTGCTGGAGCCTCCAGAGTGGTGCTGCTGAAGCTGGAGCTGCTTGAGGTGCTAGAGCTGCTAGTCCCGGAGGTGCTCGTATTGGAGGTTTTGGAGCTGCTGGGGCTGGAGGTACTACTGGAGCTACTAGAGGTACAGGAGCTGCTGGAGCAGGAGGTCCTGCTTGCGTTGGAGCCACTAGAGGTCCTGCTGGAGGTACTGGTTCTGCTGGTGCTGGAGCTGCTGGAGATAATGGAGCTACTGGAGCTGGAGGTGCTGCTGGAGCTGGAGCTGCTGGAGGTGCTGTCGCTGCTGGAGCTGGAGGTGCTTCTGGAGTTGGAGCTGGAGTTGCTGCTGGAGCTGGTCCTGCTGGTGGTGCTGCTGGTGCTAGAACTAGTGGTGCTATAGGAGTTGGAGTTGGTGACCCTGGCGTTGGGGTTGCTGGAGTTGTCCCTGCTGGTTCTGGTGGTGCTGCACGGCCGCGGCCGTACTTCGTTCCACTCCATCAGCAGGTTCTTGGCCTCCCGCCTTCTACTTGTCCTAATCCTCCCATAGCATGTCCACCGCCTATCCAGTCGCAGTTGCAGTTACAGCCAGCCTCCTCACTGCCTGATACTTCTCCTTACACTGAGAAAACAGACGCTCTTATAGAGCGTCGTGAGCATGCGTCTCGTCCTGCGTTGCCTATTCGCGCGCGTCGCACCGGTGGTCGTATTCCGCGTCCGCGACCTCCTCCTATCCCCGGCACACACCAGATGGCACTTCGTCCTTCCTCTGTTCCACAGCGTATCCCTCAGCCGTCTCTTCCTGCGTCCTCCCTTGCTGACGGTCCGGACCTCGAGTCTGACTCACTTTGTGATGCCAGCCCTACCGTCACACGTCTGCTAGCTACTGTTGTAACTGACCCTTCCTTTGAGCCCACTGCTGCGTCTGCCTTAGTTGCTGAGCTTGTTGACTTTGCTGCTCGCTATCGTCTCGACTACGCCGCTAGTCTTGTTGCTGAGTCTGAGTCTGTCTGTCTTCCGTCCGTGAGGGGTGAGTGTGCTTTTGGCACGGACGTCCTTGAGGACAGGCAGGAGGACTATTTGTGCTTTGCAGCTGCTATACCTCATCTCGTGTCCATGCTGATTACACCTGAGGGAGACCCTGATGCACCAGACATCCCGACCCCGCGCTCTTACGCAGAGGCAATAGAGGGTCCCTACTCCTCTTAGTGGCAGTCAGCCATGGACGCAGAGATGGCATCCTGGAAGTCCACAAGCACTTACGTCGACGAGGTTCCCCCACCTGGGGCGAACATCGTCAGTGGCATGTGGATTTTCAGGGTGAAGCGGCCGCCGGGTTCTTCGCCTGTCTTCAAGGCGCGTTACGTTGTACGAGGCTTCAGTCATCGATAGGGAGTTGACTTCTTCCAGACCTTCTCCCCTACCCCAAAGATGACTACTCTTCGGGTGCTACTTCACGTCGCTGCTCAGCGTGACTACGAGCTTCACTCTCTTGACTTAAGCACTGCTTTCCTTCAAGGCAGCCTGCACGAGGAGATCTGGCTGCGCTGCCCACCTGGATTTACTTGGTCGTTTCCTTCTGGTACCCAGTGGAGCCTCCGGCGGCCAGTCTACGGTCTCCGCCAAGCTCCCCGCGAGTGGCACGACACACTGAGGACGACTCTTGCGGCTCTTGGGTTTGCTCCTACTACTGCTGACCCGTCGCTGTTTCGACGCACCGACACTTCGCTGTCGCCGTTCTGCATCCTCGTGTACGTCAACGACTTGGTCTTTGCCACTGCTGGACTGGCCCACGTGAAGTCGGAGCTGCAGAAGAGACACACGTGCACAAAGTTGGGTGAGCTATGCAACTATCTTGGCTTGCAGATCACCCGGGTCAGAGCACGCCGCACCATCACCCTGACTCAGTCACACATGGTGCACCAAGTCCTTCAGCGCTTCGACTTCCAGTACTCCTCGCCACAGTACACTCCTCTGCCTACCAGTCACTCACTCTCAGCTCTGCCTTCGGATGAGTCCGTAGAGCCGAGTGGCATGTATCCAGAGCTTGTGAGCTGCCTCATGGACCTGATGACCTGCACTCGACCTGACCTTGCATACCCTCTTAGCATCCTGTCACACTACGTTGTGCCCGGGAGACATCGACCAGAGCACTGGAAGGCCGCTAAGAGGGTGATGCGCTACTTGTGCAGTACGTCGGGCATGGGGCTCGTGCTTGGAGGACGGGCTCGAGTCGTCCTCACTGGTCACGCAGACGCTTCTTGGGTTGACAACTTGGATACGCAGCAGTCGTCACAGAGCTACACCTTCAGCCTTGGCTCCGGCTCTGTTTCGTGGCGGTCTACCCGCTCGTCTTCTGTTCTCAGCTCCAGTTTTGAGGCTGAGATAATCACAGGGGCCATGGCTGCACAGGAGCTCCGCTGGCTCACCTACCTGCTGACCGACTTGGGAGAGCGGCCTCGTTCTTCTCCAGTTCTGTACGTCGACAACAAGGCCATGATTGCCTTGTGACAGGAGCACAGAATGGAGCACAAAGTGAAGCACATAGCTTTGCGGTACTTTCTTGCTCGAGAGTTGCAGCAGCGTGGTCAGCTTTGTCTTGTTTACGTGGCCTCTCGGGCCAACACTGCTGATATCTTCACCAAGGCACTTCCGCCTTGTGATTATCAGCACTTTTGTATTGTTCTAGGCCTTGTGCCTACTTGGCCTCTCTTGCTCACTTATTGACTTTGGTTGTACTGTGATCAATATACTTGCACCTGCATGCTTACACTTGTTAGGTTGTGATCAATGTACTGCTTGTTCTCCTTTATATATATCTCAGCATGTGAACTGGCCTTGTGGCCATTTACTTGTGCTCAGAATCTGTGGTGACTTCGTGATCCATCCTGAGCTTGCCTTGCCTCTCTTGACTGGTCTTGTGACCCCTTGTTTTCCCCCACTTTGCCTATGGGGGTGTGTCAAACACATATGCTGATTATTGTGTAGGCTATAGTGGGGTAGCCCATATGGGGTACAACCCAAATTAGGGTTTGCTACTTGTACCCAAGCGGATGGTGTTGTACAACCCAAACGGATCGAATTTCATGTTATCATTCTGGTTTTGTACAACCTAAACGGATCGAATATCACGTTCATTAATTTTCCTGTTCATAATTCTGACAGGTTTTGGAGTGAAGAGAACCGGTGTGCTAAAGGGAAAGGTGGATGGGCGGATCAATTTTCTGTCCAGTAGATATTCGATCCGTTTTTTCATGTCTGTCAGTTCGGTCGAACTCAGTCAGGATGGTGTACGTGAGTCGGGTTTCGCACCTAGGTCCTCCACGATCTCGTGCTCGTGGGTGCGTGCTGTCAGATTTATATGCTATAGTCTGTGTAGGCTGTAGTGGGGTAGACAATATGGGGTACAACACTTTTAGGTTTTCCTACTTGTACCCACCTGTTTTCTAGTGCATTCATTCCTCGTTTCTTCACATGGTATAGAGCAGGTTCCCTAATGGGAACGTTTCCTAGGGCCCACCACTGAAAATCGATTTTTTTCTTTCTTTCTTTTCCTGCCCAGAGCCCGCTTCGCTCATGCCCGAATCGCGCCCCGTGTGCCCTCCCTCCCGTCACGCCCCTAGCCCTTAGCGGCCTGTCGCGCCCCTAGCCCTTAGCGGCCCGTCGCGCCCTCTTGTGGCCCCTCGCGGCCCCTTTCACGGCCCCTCGCGACCCCTTCGCGCCGCCCTTAGCGGCCCCTCTCACGGCCCTTTGCGGCCCCTTACGGCCCCTCGCGGCCCCTTACAGCCCCTCGCGCCGCCCTTCGCGGCCCCTTACAGCCCCTCGCGCCGCCCTTCGCGGCCCCTCGCGGCCCCTTCGCGGCCCGTCGCCGCCCTTCACGATCCCATCGCCGCCCTTCGCGGCCCCTCGAGGCCCCTCCACGGCCCCGTCTCTGCCCTCCGCGGCCCTGTCGCCGCCCTTCACTGCCCCGTCGCCGCCCTTTTGCGGCCTCTCGTCGCCCCGTCTCGGCCCCGTCGCCGCCCTTTGCGGCCTCTCGTCGCTCCGTCTCGGCCCCGTCGCCGCCCTTCGCGGCCCCTCTCGGCCCCGTCTCGGCCCCGTCGCCGCCCTTCACGGCCCCGTAGCCGCCCTTCGCGGCCCACCGTCGCCGCCCCTGCAGCATCAGCCGCCGCCGCCTCTGCAGCAGACAGCGCCACGGCCGGAGCCACCGACAGCAGCGGCCGCCGCCGTCACTCCCAAGGCAGCAGCCACCGCAGCCACCGCAGCCGTCACCAGCAGCAGCCGCCGCCGCCTCAACCTGCCCTGGTAAGAGCATCGCCGCGCTGAGCTGCTACTGCTACCACTGCTGCTCCTGCTGCCACTGCTGCTACTGCTGCCTCTGCTGTCATGGCTACCCCCAACGTCCTCGTCTTTGATGCTGAGGGTCGGGCTGTTGACTTTGAGGTCTGGGTCGATGATCTGCATCTTTTCCTGCAGTGCGATAGGAAAGACGGTCTCTCACTGTTCGATCTCACGTCTGGCGCCTCTCCTGCCCCTGCTGCCGATGCTGACAGCACTGTTCACTCACAGTGGGCCACACGCGATGCTGCTGCCCGTCTTGCTGTGCGTAGTCACTTGCCGTCCACTGAGCGCGCGCACTTTAGTCAGTACAAGAGTGCTAAGACCTTGTACGACGCTGTCATTGCACGCTACTCTTCCCCTGCCACTGTTGCCCTTAGCCGCCTCATGCTGCCGTACATGTTCCCTGACCTAGACGCCTTTCCCAAAGTCGCTGACCTCATTACGCACCTTCGCACTAGTGACACCCGCTATCGCGCTGCGCTTCCTGCTGAGTTCTGCGCCAAGAACCCCCCCCCCCCCCCCCCCCCATGTACATCACCCTCTACTACATAGTCACCCGGCTCCCTGACTCCCTTCGTCCAGTCAGGGACCACTTCCTCTCTGTTTGCCCCACCACACTCACCTTTGACCTCCTCGAGGAGCGCCTCCTAGCAGCTGAGAAGAGTATAGTCGCTGTAGGAGCCTCTCGTGGTGACCGTCGTACCCCCTTCTTTGAGGGGTGCTCCCCCTCCCCCCTTTTGCCCTCTATTGCCTCTGCTGCTGCCGTCGACTTCGTTGGCACCGAGTCGGTCGGCGCTGCGTCTGCCCCTAGCGGGAGACGCTGCACCGGCAAGGGCAAGGGGGGCAAGGGCGCTGGAGGGGCTGGCGGGGGTGGTGGAGGTGGCGGTGGAGGTGGCGGAGGGAGTTGGGGTGGCGGTGGGAGTGGTGGCAGGGGTGGGGGCTTCGGTGGCGGCGGTGGAGGCGGAGGCGGCGGCGCCGGTGGCAGTGGGAGCGGAGGAGGTGGCGGTGGCGGCGGTGGCGGAGGAGGCGGCGGTGGAGGTGGAGCTGGTCGGGGTGGCTCTGCGTAGCGGGGCGGCTTAGGTGGTGGTCAGCGCCAGTAGCAGCAGCGCACTCGTGAGACCCCGCCCCCCCAGCAGCTTCGTGAGTGGTATGCTGCGCGTCAGCGAGGCGGGGGTGCTGGTCCTTGTGCCTACGTTCTGCGTACCGGCGACCGCACTGGTGAGCCGTGCGGTGGCCCGCACACCACCCAGCACTACTTCGGCCGCCTGACGGACACTTGGCGTCTCCAGTTCCCTGACGCCACGGAGATCCCCCGCTGGGGCGAGCTGCTTAGGTCGGGGGTGGCTATCTTTGATCTGGATTATGATGCTATTCTTGCTGCCATGTATGTTGTGTTTACTAGTGATGAGGGTGACTGTTACCTGTGTGTTCCGCCTGACCCGGGCATTGAGGCTGCTGCTCTAGGTGCTGGTGAGGCTACTGCTCTAGGTGCTAGTGAGTCTGCTGTCCCAGGTGCTGGTGAGTCTGCTCTCTCAGGTACCACGTCGGCTCAGGCCTTACACACCTTCACCCTTGACTCGGGTGCTTCCCGCTCCTTCTTCCGAGACCGCACCACACTTACGCCGCTTGGTCGGCCAGTTGCGGACTCAATGGCCCTTTGGGGGTCCTGTCCTTGCCCACTTCTCCACTGTCTTACCGTGTCCGGCTGCCCCCTCAGGCACTCTGTCAGGTCTCTACCTCCCCTCGTTCTCCACGAACTTGGTGAGTGGAGCTGATCTACAGGATGGGGGGGTTGACCAGTTCACTCCTACGAGTCAGCGAGTGACCCACTGTACGTGTGCTCGGACGGGCCGCCAGTTGGCCACGTTTACCCGTCAGTCGGGGTCGAGCCTGTACACACTGACTACCGAGTCTTCTCCGGGTGCTGCCTCTGGTCAGGTAGTTGCGTCGGGTTAGGTGTTTGCTGCAGCGTCCAGGTCTGGTCCTGAGTCTGCTCCCTGCTCGTGTCGTCTCCTGTCCCACCAGACTCTCCTCTTGCACCACCGCCTTGGTCACCCCTCCTTGCCTCGTCTCAGAGGCATGGCCTCCCGTTACCTTGTCTCTGGTCTCCCCCGGTCCCTCCCTCCTCTTCCTCCGGGGCCTGCCCCTACCTGCGTTCCCTGCGTCGAGGGGCGGCAGCGCGCTGCCCCTCACTCCTCTGAGTTTCCTCCGACAGAGGCTCCGCTGCAGACTCTTCACATGGACGTGTGGGGCCCCACCCGCGTCCGTGGCCAGGGTCACGAGCGTTACTTCCTATTGGTGGTTGACGACTACTCGCGTTACACCACAGTGATCCCCTTGCGCAGCAAGGGTGACATCACTGGGGTGTTGATCGACTGGATCCGCGCAGCTCGTCTCTAGCTCCGTGAGACTTTCGGCTCGGATTTTCCTGTTCTGCGTATGCACTCTGACAGAGGCGGGGAGTTTTCCTCTACTCTTCTGGGAGCCTTCTGTAGTGCACAGGGCATCCGCCAGACGTTGACGCTTCCGGCCTCTCCACAGCAAAATAGGATTGCTGAGCGCCGCATTGGCATGGTAATGGACGTCGCTTGTACGTCCATGATCCATGCGGCTGCTCCCCATTTTCTTTGGCCGTTTGCGGTTCGGTACGTGGCGCATCAGATCAACCTTAAGCCCCGGGTCTCCTTGCCAGGGACCTCCCCCACCTTGTGGTGGACGGGGAAGGTTGGTGATGCGTCTGCGTTCCGTGTCTGGGGATCTCGGGCTTTTGTCCGCGACTTGTCTACGGACAAGCTGTCCCCCCGTGCTGTTCCCTGCGTCTTCCTTGGCTTCCCCCCTGACGCGCCTGGTTGGCAATTTTACCACCCCACCTCGCGCCGTGTTCTGTCCTCCCAGGATGTCACCTTTGACGAGTCAGTTCCTTACTACCGTCTCTTCCTCTACCGCACTGTGCCCCTCCCTCCGCCGCCGCTCTTCCTTGCGCCAGGTCCCCCCCTGGTAGACCCTCCCCCCCCTCAGGGTCCTGTCCGGATAGGTGTGTCCCAGGTAGACGCAGTCGACCCTGTCGAGGTAGCTGTTGACTCTGATGCTGCTAGGGGTGCTGAGCCTACGGGTGCGGGGTCTGGGGGTGCTGAGCCTGGGGGTGCTGAGCCTGGGGGTGCGGAGCCTGGGGGAGCGGAGCCTGGGGGTGCTGAGCCTGGGGGTGCGGAGCCTGGGGGTGCTGGGTCTACTCGTGTGGCCGCTGGCGGTGCTAGGTCTGGGGGTCCTTCGTGTACTTCGTCTTGGCGGGAGCTACCCTCTCCACAGGAGCTGCGCGAGTGGTTTGCTAGGCGTTGGAGTCGTGCTGCTGGAGCTGGATGTACTGGAGCTGCTGGGGGTGCTGGTGCTGGAGGTACTGTTGGCGCTGGTGCTTCTGAGGGTGCTGGAGTTGGCGCTGCTGGAGCTGGAGGTGCTGTTGGCACTCGTGCTGCCGCTGGGGGTAGTGGTACTGTCGCTGCTGCTTCAGGAGGCACTGCGCGGCCGCGGCCGTACTTCGTTCCGCTCCTTGAGCAGGTTCTTGGTCTCCCGCCTTCTACTGGTCCTGCTCCTCCCTTAGAGTGTCCACAGCCTGTCCAGTCGCAGTCACAGTTACAGCCCGCCTCCCCACTGCCTGCTCCTTCTCCCTACACTGGTCCTACTTGAGGTCTTGCTGAGCGTCGTGCGCCTGCGTCTTGTCCTGCGTCGCCTGTTCGTGCTACTCGCACTAGTCGTCGTGTTCCGCGTCAGCGTCCTCCTGTGGTCCCGGGCACGCACCAGATGGCACAGCGTCCTTCCACTGCTCCGCAGCGTGTCCCTTTGCCGTCTCCTCCAGAGTCCTCTCTTCCTGCTCTTGCTGACCCGGAGTCTGACTCTCTTCGTGCTGCCAGTCTTACTATCACGCGTCTCCTGGCTACTGTTGTCACTGACCCTTCCTTTGAGTCCACTGCTGCGTCTGCCTTAGTTGCTGAGCTTGTCGACTTTGCTGCTCACTGTCGTCTAGACTACGCTACTAGTCTTGTTGCTGAGTCTGAGTCTGTCTGTCCTACGTCCGTCGTGGGTGAGTGTGCTCTTAGCACGGACGTCCTTGAGGACAGGCAGGAGGAGTTCCAGTGTTTTCCTGCTGCTTTGCCTCATCTCGTGTCCATGCTGATTGCCCCTGAGGGAGACCCGGATGCACCAAACATCCCGACTCCTCGATCGTACGCTGAGGCGATCGAGGGTCCCTAATCCTCATAGTGGCAGTCAGCCATGGACGCAGAGATGGCTTCCTAGAAGTCCACAGGCACCTACGTCGACGAGGATCCCCCAACTGGGGCGAACATCGTCAGTGGCATGTGGATTTTCAGGGTGAAGCGGCCGCCGGGTTCTCCGCCTGTCTTCAAGGCGCGTTATACGGCTCGAGGCTTAAGTGAGTGGCATGGCTGCACAGGAGCTTCGCTGGCTCACCTACCTGCTGACTGACCTAGGAGAGCCGCCTCGTTCTCCTCCAGTTCTGTACGTAGACAACAAGGCCATGCTGGCCTTGTGTCGGGAGCACAGACTGGAGCACAGAACGAAGCACATTGCTCTTTGCTACTTCCTTGCTCGTGAGCTGCAGCAGCGTGGTCAGCTGCGCCTTGCTTACGTGGCCTCTGAGGCCAACACTGCTGATATCTTTACCAAGGCACTTCCGCCTTGTGATCATCAGCGCTTCTGTACGATGCTAGGTCTTGTGCCTACTTGGCCTCACTTGCTCACTTCTTGACCTTGCTTGTACTGTGATCTGTCTATACCTGCACTTGCTTGTTTACCCTTATATCTGATCTTGCATGTGAACTGCCCTTGTGGCCTTGAACTTGTGCTCGGAATGTGTGGTGACGTTGTGATCCACCCTGAGCTTGCTTTGCTTTGCTTGACTGGTCTTGTGACCCCTTGTTCTCCCCCACTTTGCCTATGGGGGCGTGTCAGATTCATATGCTATAGTCTGTGTAGGCTGTAGTGGGGTAGACAATATGGGGTACAACACTTTTAGGTTTTCCTACTTGTACCCACCTGTTTCCTAGTGCATTCATTCCTCGTTTCTTCACACGTGCTGGGGGCACTCCTGCAGGCAGGTCATCCAGCATGATGTCCTTGTACTGCTGTACTACTGCAGGTAGCTCCGTGTTCGGCTTTTCCTCTTCTGCTGCTGCCATACCAATGCCAAGTAACCCGTGTTACTCTCGTTCACCGTCTGTTCGAACCGTGCCTGTGTCGTTTCAGGAACATTCCTTGTATCCATCCAGCTTCTCAGCTCCACACGTTTCCCATTGTTGTAGATGCACGCCTTTCGGTTGACCCAGCCGATCTTGGGGTTGAACCGCTTCACAAAATCACGCCCTAAGATGAAATCCAATCCTTTGATGTTCTTGATCGGCAATGTCGGTTTCCACCTCAACGCTCCTATCTGCAGCTGCTGCGTTGACTCGCCATGGATGGGAAGCATCATACCGTCCACCATTGTTGCTGTAAATTGGGTCTTCTCCGATGGCTCTCCAATTTTCTCCAACGTCCCGTGGTCGCACACCGAGTGGGACGCGCCACTTTCCACCAGGGCCTGGAGGCGTCGCCCGGTGCAGATCACCTGGAGTAATAGTGGTTGTTGCCGCTCCGATTAGCTGTAGATGGTGTAGCTTATAGGATCATAGGGTAGATCAAATATATCATCCCTTGGTCCTACGCTCGAAGCTGCTGTCTCAATATCATGTATCATCTGAGTAGGGTTAGATGGATTTATCTAAGGGTGGTACAGCTTCTCTTGAGCCTGAAACCTTCCCCTAAGCCTTTGCAGCTATGTAGGCTTCATCTATGAGGAACAGGGAGCCTTTAAACAGAGCTGCTGGGAGAGAATATGAACTCCTCGTAACGCTCGACCCTTTTTAGCGCTCTGGAGTAGGGTCCCCATATTACCCGGTACCGGTTAAATTTCTGACTCTCCCTTAATAAGGGCTTGAAACCCACGAGAAGTAATATTCTTACTTGTCAGGGTGTACGGCTGGAGTTTCCCGGTTGGTGCAAGGTCTTGTTTTGCGGATCCTCCTTTAGTCTCGGCGATTTCCCCTGGTGCCGGCTGGTCGTGACGTTTAAAATTCGCGCCATCATATTCTCCCTTTTTCACCCTCTCTGAAGTTGCCACGTTGTCCGTTTTCTGCTTTGGTGGTGCCGCACTGTTCTTGCCCTTCTGCTCCGCACGCATTTCCTTCATTTTCCAACACGCCAAGATACGATATCATGTAGCGCCGCAAATTCCGCCCGTCTCATTTTTTGCTAGCCGCTGCTCCACATCGCCCTTGTCGTTCTCCATCGGGTCGGCAGTCGTGGGTGGTGCCAATCGCCCCATGCCACTATTTGGCTTGTTGCATCGTGTTCCGTAGTAGCTACTGTTCAACGCGTCGAACTGTTTGATCAGTGCTGCACGAAATCGCGCCCACGTCCCTTCGCCTTGGACTATACTGTTGTTGATCCACTCTAGAGCTGGGCCTCGTAACAGTGTTGCTGCGAGCCGTATGCGCATTGCGTCTTGGTCGAGGGTCGTGCATCCAACGGCTTTTAAGAACTTTTCTAGTACAGCTACAAATCAACGGACGTCGCTCCTTTTCGCGCTAGGATCAAACACCTCTCGTTGCCTCGTCTTCACTGCTTCGAGATTATCTGTAGCTGCTGCCATTGTCGCGGGTAAAATTGTCGGTGTTGCCGCTGCTGCTGATGCTACTGCTGCTGCTGTTGCTGTCACTGCTGCATTCGCTGCTGTTGTGGCGGTTGCCTACTGGTTCGCAAGGAGTTTTTTGAGTCGTGGGAGCGCCGCACGTATCTGCTTATGCTCGGCACGTAACTTCGCGATTTTCCGTACGATATTATCTATATTTCTCTCCATTAGGCGATTTACAGAAAGATGCGCGAAGAAAATAATTGAATTCTAAATGCTAGTTGACTTACTGCGAGTCGAGTCGACTTACCTTATTTGAAATTCGCGTTCAATCACAGCCGTTGAAGAAAAACTCGATCCGACGCTCCAAATTCCAATTTTTTTGGTCGAAATACTCTGGGCTGTTGAGATTCGAGTCGATCGAACGGTCGAAATTCCAACCTTTTCATCAATAAATCTGAGGGGTGTTCCGAAACCGAATCGAGGGTGACTTAGAAAAATGTGCGGGACTGGTTTTACATACCTGTATCGGCGCTTGTCGTCGCCCCCGCGGTTTTTAAAGGCCGGTTCTAAGCGTTTGAAGACCTCGCGTGTAAATTCGCTCTGATACCAAGTGTAAGGATCTGGTTCATGATAGATAAATCTATTGAATGATTCACCTGGGTACAAGGCGAGGCTATATATAGGCTCGACACAAAGGCAGTAAACCCGGGTGTTACTAGAAGGCTCAGCGGGTCGCGAAGCGTCCCGAACTGGTCCTTCCCGAATTCGGTAGAAGGCAATTTGGTGGCAACCGAAAAGCCTAGAATTCGGTGCACTCAACCTAGTTCGGTGCCTATAACTTTAATAACTATGGTAAAAGCAACGAACCTAGGAAATCAAGCAAAAGAATGCAAGATAAAATAAAGCTAAGCTAGATAATGCGTAATAAAGTAGACTCAAGCATGTAAAGTCCAGCAAAGCCGTTGTACTCTCACAACGGTCGCCCAGGAGGTTCTTGCAAAGCAGACCTCGGTGTGGTATCCCGAGGTCGACATGGAGGATAATTTGCAGCCGTGAGCACATGGTCAGCTTGGTGTCTGCGCTGTGCAGGTGACGAAGCAGCACGCCAATCAGCTGCGAGCACCTGCAAAGCATGTGCGCTGATGTCCTACGTGTGCAACGTTTTGCAGCCGCCTTGATGCAGCGTTAGCATGCCGTCGACTAGCAGGGTTGGCAGGCCGCGACTTTGCACTGCTGGAGTGCGGTCGACCTTGCAGTGCTGGAACGCGGTCGACCGTGTTGTGCTGGCAGTGGACCTGAATGTTTGCTAGCATCTGATGAAGTCAGTGTTGCATTGTTGTTGTCAATCATTGTTGTGAACTTTTGCTAGCGAAACTCTTGCCAATTCTTCGCATAAATATGCGTGTAGAGAGAACACAAGCAAACGACTAAGGAACGATACGATCACCCCCTGCAACCGTGCCTATCACATAGTCTAGCTCTTGTTGCTAAAGTTATCTCTGCATGGTGCGGTGAGCGTGGACGGCACCGCAACGATACCTTCGGTTTAGCCGACTTGGGTGCGCATTACCTAATTCGTTCGTAGGCCGGCAGCTGAGTTGGTCACCAAGGTTGGTCTCGTAGGTGACTTAGGCATAGTGGATACCCTAAAGACGCAGCTGGCTGATGCGAGGAGACGCCACAAGGATGGCGAATATGGGCAGACCCTCCCCTTGGAGGTCGTCGAGCTGGACATCCAAGCAAAGTGGGCGACGAAGCATCCCCTTCTCGACTTGCTTCTCCACGACCGGTGAACAACGAAGGTGGCGTTGACGTTAGCGTCAACGCCGGTGACCAAGTCAGCAGCAGTGCAGGAGGCACGTCGAGGTAGAGAGGGGTGTTCCGGACGGCCGGCATTCAGGCGCGAGGGCAACAGTCATCAGCTGCTGCTGCAGGCACCTCGCAAGGCGACGTCGGAGGATGTCGAAGCATGGTGACGCCAGCGTCGGCGAAATACGTGACGGCGGGCGGGATAGCGTCGACGTACGGCTAAATCAAGTTCACGCCAGACAAGATCACTGTCCCCGTGCTGCTGGTAGGTTGACATGATCTCCTCGCATGGAAGGAGGCCATTGAGCCTCCGCTGGAGATGGCCGGCTTAATGTGCTTCGCCCGCGGCAGCGTGGAGACGCTGCCAGAGTCCAACGCCGAGCTGCGTGCAGAGTTTCGCGCCATGCACCTGCTGACCTTCATGGTCATCTCACGGTGCTTCTCGCGGTGCTTCTCGCCAGTGGTGCAGATCGCCTTGAAGTCTAGCCAGAGTTTCTTGGACGGCGGCCACCAGGCGTGGCAATTCATCACATCGACGTACCAGGCCGCCGACGACCTGTAAATCGGCTAGCTGCAGGAGCACATGACGCACCTGAGGATGGGCGAGCATGAGACGGCGACCAACTACTGCAGCCGGGCTCGGCGCCTTCTTGCCAACATGAGGATGGCCAGCGTCTCCTACTCGATGGCGTCGTACTCCACGCACGTCGTCAAGGGGCTCCTGAGCGGCTGCAACCTCATGCGCGGGGCACGCGGGAGTCGCTCAACGAGGACACCCTAACCTCGTACATCCTCAGGGGCAAGGCAATGTAGGAGGCTGGTAGGTTAACAGAGCTTCTGCCGCAGGCGAACTACGTCGCCCCGACGAAGCAACTAAGTCGACCAAGGCAGCGCGGCACGCCTAGCGCTAGTGGTAGCGTAAGTGGAAAGCCGGCGAGGGACGCTGACAAGAGGAAGACGGCCAAAGATACCGGTCTAGGAGGTAGAGGTCGACATCGGGAATGTTGGCTGTACGGCGACCTCTCATTATCCTGCCCTGACCGCAAGGACTCCGACGACGATGACACCAAGGGAGGCCGAGGGAGGTTGATCGGTCGTCGACCGCGTCGGGCAAGCAAGCCGCGCAAAGAGAAGCAGTCTGTCACATGATCGAATTCTCAATCGAAACTTGTCACTAAAACTGAATACAAGGCCTATTTATACTCAGAAAGTACAAGGATAAACGAGATAAAACGAACCTTCGGGAACACACCCTTCCCGATACTACAATCACAAGTGCGCATAAGCACGCAAGTCTATTGGCACTTGGGATTACGCTCAGATTACACCGTATACACCACTGTCGGCGCTGTCGGTGCCGTATAATAGGTATGTCGGTGGGAAAAGTAGGAAATAAGAGAAATAAATAGAAGGCTCTAGAGAATAGAATAGTAGGCCGATTGAGATGAGATAAAGACCGAAATAAAGAGGAGAAAAGGGAGAATGGGATAACGGAAAAATATAATAGTGAGAAAATATTATAACGGGGACGTCCTCTCACACTTCCCCCCCTCAAAGCTGGGTGGTAGAAGTAACACCCTGCCTGACAAGGTAGTCCTGTAGAGGACGGCGGGCGTTATCCATGTTGTGTTCAGATACCCAGGTATCCTCGGAAGGATCATAGCCTTTCCAACGAATCAAGAGCTCCAAGGTGCCGCTACGTCGTCGTCGGTGCTCCAGAACGGCTTCGACTTCGTACTCGGGTTCTCCATTAACGATCACTGGCAGTGGCGGCGGCGGGTGGCGACCTTTGAAGACCGTGTTTGGGTCCCGATAGGGCTTGAGAATTTGAACATGGAAGGCATTGTGAATTCTCCAGGTAGCTGGTAAACGCAAGCGGAAGGTTACTGGAGTGACCTGCGCCTCGACGAGAAAAGGTCCGCAGAAGCGAGGTCGGAGCTTAGACGGAAGATGGCTAATGTCGAGATTGCGTGTATCCAGAAGCACCTGATCGCCAATCTGGATGGAATGATCTGTCAGAACATTATAGCTTACTTATTTGTGTAGGCTATAGTGGGGTATCCCATAGGGGGTACAACCCAATTAGGGTTTCATATTTGTACTCACTTCATTCATAGTTGATTCATTCTCGTTCAGTTTTCCACATGGTATAGAGCAGGTTCCCCTGTGGGAACTGTGCCTAGGGCCCACCACTCGAAATCTTTTTTTTTCTGCCCGAAGCGCGCTCATCCCGAGTCGCGCCTCGGGCCACTCCTTCCCCGAGCCGCCCTAGCGGCCGGCCTTACCCTCGCGGCCCCGCCACCCAGTGAACGCGGCCCCGCCGCCTCTTCTCTCGCGGCCCCGCCGCCCCAGCGCTCGCGGCCCCCGCCTCCCTAATCTCGCGGCCCCGCCGCCCGAGCGCTCCCGGCCCCGTCGCCCCTGATACGCGGCCCCGCCGCCCAAGCACTCGCGGTCCCCGCCGTCCCTGATCTCGCGGCCCCGCCGCCCCAACGCTCCTGGCCCCGCCGCCCCTGATACGCGGCCCCGCCGCCCCAGCGCCCGCGGCCCCGCCGTCCCTGATCTCACGGCCCCGCCGCCCCAGCGCTCACGGCCCCGCCGCCCCTGATCTCGCGGCCCCGCTGCCCCAGCGCTCCCGGCCCCGCCGCCCCTGATACGCGGCCCCGCCGCCCCAGCGTACGCGGCCCCGCCGTCCCTGATCTCACGGCCCCGCCGCCCCAGCGCTCACGGCCCCGCCGCCCCTGATCTCGCGGCCCCGCCGCCCCAGCGCTCCCAGCCCCGCCGCCCCTGTTACGCGGCCCTGCCGCCCCTGGTCTCGCGGCCCCGCCGCCCCAGCACTAACGGCCCCGCCGCCCCTTGCTCTCGCGCCGCCCGACTGCAGCAGCCGAGCCGCCCACCTGCAGCAGCCGAGCCGCCCGGAGCAGCCGAGCCGCCCAGGAGCCGCCGAGCCGCCCAGGAGCCGCCGAGCCGCCCAGCAGCAGCCGCGCCGCCAGCAGCAGCCGAGCCGCCCAGCAGCAGCTGAGCCGCCCGGAGCCGAGCCGCCCAGCAGCCTAGCGGCCGTTTCGCCAGGCGACCTTCCTCCCGAGCCGCCTGACCTGCCCTGCCCGGTGAGCACTGCACTGCTGTCACTGCGTACCCTTCCCCTACTGCTTGCACTGCTCCACTGTCGTCGTCATGGCTACACCCAGTGTCCTCGCTTTTGACGCTGAGGGTCGAGCCATTGACTTTGAGGTCTTGCTTGACGACCTGCAGCTGTTTTTACAGTGCGACAGGGCCGACGGTCTGTCTCTCTTTGACCTCACCTCTGGCGCCGTCCCTGCCCCTGCTGCTGATGCTGACGCCACTGTTCGCTCTCAGTGGGCCACGCGCGATGCTGCTGCACGTCTTGCTGTGCGTCGCCACCTGCCTACCGCTGAGCGCGCGCACTTTAGCTAGTACAAGAGTGCTCAGACCTTGTACGACGCTGTAGTTGCGCGCTACTCCTCCCCTGCCACTGCTGCACTGAGCCGCCTCATGCTCCCCTTCCTCTTCCCTGACCTTGCCGCCTTTCCCACTGTCGCTGATCTCATCACGCACCTCCGCACTAGTGACACTCGCTACCGCGCTGCGCTTCCTGCTGACTTCTGCGCCAAGAACCCCCCCCCCCATGTACATCACTCTCTACTTCTTAGTCACTCGCCTCCCTGACTCCCTTCGTGTAGTCCGGGACCGCTTCCTCGCGGTCTGTCCCACCACCCTCACAGTCGACAGCCTCGAGAAGGCCCTCCTTGCAGCAGAGAAGAGCATAGTTGCTGTAGGAGCCTCTCGAGGTGACCCCCGCGCCCCCATCTTTGAGGGGTGTTCTCCTTCCCCTCTCCTGCCCTCTGTCGCCTCTGCCGCTGCGGCCGACCTCGTTGGTCTTGAGTCGGTCGGTGCGGCGTCTGCCCCTAGCGGGAGACGCCGCTCTGGCAAGGGCAAGGGGGGCAAGGGAGCGGGTGGGGCCAGTGGGGGCGGTGGCGGTGGAGGTGGAGGCGGCGGAGGGAGTGGGGGTGGCGGTGGAGGTGGTAGCGGGGGTGCTAGTGGCAGCAGTGGAGGCGGGAGTGGCGGCGGCGGTGGCAGTGGTAGCGGAGGTGGCGGAGGTGGCGGCGGTGGAGGTGGAGGCGGGGGCGGTGGAGGCGGAGGCGGGGGTGGCGGAGGTGGAGGTGGTCGGAGTGGAGCTTCGCAGCGGAGCGGCACTGGTGGCGGTCAGCGCCAGCAGCAGCAGCAGCAGCGTTCTCGCGACGTCCCCACCCCTCAGCAGCTCCGTGAGTGGTACACACAGCGTCAGCGCGGTGGGGGTTTTGGTCCCTGCACCTACGTTCTCCGCACTGGCGACCGCACTGGAGAGCAGTGTGGGGGTGCCCACTCCGCCCAGCGCTGCTTTGGCCGCCTGACGGACGCTTGGCGTCAGCAGTTCCCGGAGGCCGCGGAGATCCCCCGCTGGGGAGAGCTGTCTAGGGCTGGTGTAGCTATCTTTGATCTTGATTTTGATGCTATCCTTGCTGCCATGTATGCTGTGACCATTAGTGAGGAGGGTGACTGTTACCGGTGTTTCCCGCCCGACCCGGGCATTGGTACTGCAGCTCCAGGTGCTGGTGAGGCTTCTGCTCTAGGTGCCAGTGCGTCTGTGCTCTCAGGTGCTCGTGAGACAGCTCTCTCAGGTACTAGTGCGTCTGCGCTCTCAGGTACTGCGTCGGCTTCGGCCTCCCACACCTTCACTCTTGACTCTGGAGCGTCTCGCTCTTTCTTTCGGGACCGCACCACACTTACGCCGCTTAGTCGGCCGGTTGCGGTTTCCCTGGCTGACCCCTCTGGGGGTCCTGTCCTGGCTCGCTTCTCCACGGTCCTCCCGTGTCCGCCGGCTCCCTCTGGCACCCTGTCTGGTCTCTACCTCCCCTCGTTCTCTACGAACTTGGTGAGTGGTGCTGACCTACAGGATGTGGGAGTCCACCAGTTCACCCCTGCTAGTCAGCGAGTAACGCACTGCACGGAGGCTAGCACGGGTCGTCACCTGGCTACGTTTACACGTCAGCCAGGGTCGAGCCTGTACACACTGACCACTGCTTCTCCTCCAGGTGCTGAGTCTGGTAGAGTCCCTTCGTCTGGTCAGGTGTTTGCTGCAGCGTCTAGGTCTGGTCCTGAGTCTGCCCCCTGTTCGTGTCGCCGTCTGTCTCACGAGACCCTCCTCTGGCACCACCGTCTTGGCCACCCCTCTCTGCTTCGGCTCAGAGGCATGGCCTCCCGTCTTCTTGTGTCTGGTCTCCCCCGGTCTCTACCTCCCCTTTCTCAGGGCCCTGGCCCTGCCTGTGTCCCTTGTCTCGAGGGGCGCCAGCGTGCTGCCCCTCACTCCTCCCAGTTTCCTCCGACAGAGGCTCCGTTGCAGACGCTTCACATGGACGTGTGGGGCCCTGCCCGCGTCCGTGGACTCGGTCACGAGCGCTACTTCCTGCTGGTGGTTGACGACTACTCGCGTTACACCACAGTCTTCCCCTTGCGCAGCAAGGATGATGTCACTGAGGTGCTGATCGACTGGATCCGCGCAGCTCGTCTCCAGCTCAGGTAGAGCTTTGGCTCGGACTTTCCTGTGTTGCGTCTGCACTCGGACAGAGGCGGAGAGTTCTCCTCTGGCCTTCTGCGTGCCTACTGTCGTGCGCGAGGCATCCGCCAGACCTTCACGCTTCCGGACTCCCTGCAGCAAAATGGGATTGCAGAGCGCCGCATTGGCATGGTCATGGACGTCGCTCGTACGTCCATGATGCATGCGGCTGCCCCCCATTTTCTGTGGCCGTTTGCGGTCAGGTACGCAGCGCATCAGATCAACCTCCACCCCAGGGTCTCCAGGCCGGAGACCTCCCCAGCGCTGCTGTGGACGGGGAAGGTTGGCGATGCGTCGGCGTTCCGGGTCTGGGGATCTCGGGCGTTTGTCCGCGACTTGTCTGCGGACAAGCTGTCCCCTCGCGCTGCTCCCTGCGTCTTCCTGGGGTTCCCCCCCGACGCCCCTGGGTGGCAGTTCTGCCACCCCACCTCTCGACGTGTTCTGTCCTCCCAGGACGTCACGTTCGACGAGTCGGTACCCTACTACCGCCTCTTCCCCTACCGCACTCCGTCCCTCCCCCCGCCCCCGCTCTTCTTGGTACCAGGTCCCCCCCCGGTAGACCCCCTCCCCCCTCAGGGTCCTGCCCCTTCAGGTGTGTCCCAGGTAGACGCGGTCGAGCCTGTCGAGGTCACTGGTGACTCTGGTGCTGCTGCGGGAGCTGAGCGTGGGGGTGCTGAGACTGGAGGTGCTACGCCTGCGGGTGCTGAGCCTGGGGGTGCGGAGTCTGGAGGTGCTGAGCCTGGGGGTGCTGAGCCTGGGGGTGCTGAGCCTGGGGGTGCTGAGCCTGGAGGTGCTGAGCCTGGGGGTGCTGTGCCTAGGGGTACTGAGCCTGGGGGTGCTGAGCCTGGGGGTACTGAGCCTGGGGGTGCTGAGCCTGGGGGTGCTGAGACTGGGGGTGCTCCGCCTGGAGGTGCTTCGTCTCGTCGAGAGCCACTCTCCCCTCAGGAGCTACGTGAGTGGTTTGCCAGGCGCTGGAGGCATGCTGCTGGTGCTGGAGGTTCTTCGGCTGCAGAGGGTACTGCTGCCGAGCGTCCCGGCGGTGCTCGTACTTTGGGTGCTGGAGCTGCTGGGTCTGAGGGTTCTCCTGGAGCTGGTGCTGCTGAGGGTGTTGACGCTGAGACTGCCGCTGGAGGTCCGACTGGTGGTGCTCCTGGTGGTGCTGCTGGAGGTTCTGGAGCTACTGGAGGTGCTGCTGGAGCGGGTACCCTTGCTGGGGGTACTGGTGCTGTCCCTGCTGTTTCTGGCGTCGCCGCGCGGCCCCGGCCGTACTTCGTTCCGCTCCTGCAGCAGGTTCTTGGTCTTACACTTTCTCCTTGTCCTCCTCCTCCTCCCTTAGAGGGTCCACAGCCTGTCTCGTCACAGTCACAGCTACAGCCTGCCTCAACTTTGCCTGCTCCTTCTCCCTACGCTGGTCCGACTGGAGGTCTTACTGAGCGTCGTGAGCCTGCGTCTCGTCCTGCGTCGCCTGTTCGTACTGCGCGCACTAGTGGTCGTGGTTCGCGTCAGCGTCCTCCTCCTGTCCCTGGCACGCACCGGATGTCTCTGCGTCCGTCTACTGCTCCTCTGCGTGCCCCTTTGCCTTCTCCTCCTGCTTCCTCTCTTCCTGCTCTGGCCGACCCGGAGTCGGACTCTCTTCGTGCTGCCAGTCCTACTGTCACGCGTCTTCTTGCTACTGCTGTCACTGACCCTTCTTTCGAGTCTTCTGCTGCGTCTGCCCTTGTCACTGAGCTCGTCGACTTTGCTGCGCGCTGTCGTCTAGACTACGCTGCTAGTCTTGTCACTGAGTCTGAGTCTGCCTGTCCTCCGTCCGTCAGGGGTGAGTGTGCCCTTGGCACGGACGTCCTTGAGGACAGGCAGGAGGAGTTCCAGTGTCTGGCCGCCGCTTCACCTCATCTCGCGTCTGTACTACTAGCCCCTGAGGGAGACCCGGATGCACTAGACATCCCGACTCCGCGCTCTTACGCGGAGGCGATAGAGGGTCCCTACTCCTCTCAGTGGCAGGCAGCTATGGATGCAGAGATGGCTTCCTGGAAGTCCACAGGCACCTACGTCGACGCTGTTCCCCCTCCTGGGGCGAACATCGTCAGTGGCATGTGGATTTTCAGGGTGAAGCGGCCGCCGGGTTCTCCGCCTGTCTTCAAGGCGCGTTACGTGGCTCGTGGCTTCAGTCAGCGGCAGGGGGTTGACTACTTTCAGACCTTCTCCCCCACCCCGAAGATGACCACTCTTCGGGTACTGCTGCACGTTGCTGCTCACCGTGACTACGAGCTGCACTCTCTCGACTTCAGCACAGCTTTCTTGCAGGGCAGCCTGCACGAGGAGATCAGGCTGCGTCGCCCACCTGGCTTCACTGGGTCTTTCCCTCCTGGTACCCAGTGGAGTCTCCGGCGTCCAGTCTACGGTCTCCGCCAGGCGCCACGTGAGTGGCACGACACACTGAGGACTACGCTTGCGGCACTTGGGTTTGCTCCTTCTACTACCGACCCGTCGCTGTTTCTGCGCACCGACACCTCTCTGCCGCCGTTCTACATCCTCGTGTACGTCGACGACTTGGTCTTTGCCACAGCGGACACTGCTGGACTCGCTTACGTGAAGTCCGAGCTGCAGAAGAGACACACGTGCACTGACCTGGGTGAACTGCGCAGCTACCTTGGCTTGCAGATCACCCGGGACAGAGCACGCCGCACCATTACCCTGACTCAGTCACACATGGTGCAGCAGGTCCTTCAGCGCTTCGGCTTCACGTACTCCTCGCCTCAGGCCACTCCTCTGCCTACTCGCCACTCGCTCTCAGCTCTGCCTTCGGATGAGTCCGTAGAGTCGAGTGGCCCGTATGCAGAGCTTGTTGGCTGCCTCATGTACCTGATGACCTGCACACGACCTGACCTTGCATACCCTCTCAGCATTCTCGCACGCTATGTTGCTCCTGGGAGACACGGACCAGAGCACATGGCTGCAGCGAAGAGGGTGTTGCGCTACTTGTGCAGTACGTCGGGCATGGGGCTAGTGCTTGGAGGGCGCAGTCCAGTGGTCCTCACTGGGCACGCGGACGCTTCTTGGGCTGACGACCAGGCTACGCAGCGGTCGTCACAGGGTTACACCTTCGGCCTTGGTTCCGGCTCTGTCTCGTGGCGGGCTACTCGCTCGTCTTCTGTTTTCGGCTCCAGTTGTGAGGCTGAGATCTACGCCGGGGCTATGGCTGCTCAGGAGCTTCGCTGGCTCACCTACCTGCTGACCGACCTTGGAGAGCCGCCTCGTTCTCCTCCAGTCCTGTACGTAGACAACAAGGCCATGCTGGCCTTGTGTCGAGAGCAGCGACTGGAGCACAGGACAAAGCACATTGCTCTCCGCTACTTTCTTGCTCGTGAGCTGCAGCAGCGTGGACAGTTGCGACTTGCGTACGTGGCCTCTGAGGCCAACACTGCTGATGTCTTCACCAAGGCACTTGCGCCTTGTGATCATCAGCGTTGCTGCACGCAGCTGGGTCTTGTGCCTGTCTTGCCTCACTTGCTCACTTCTTGACCTTGCTTGTACCTTGAACTATATATACTCTTGCTCTTGCTTGCTTGGCTCTTGTATATCTCTATATATGATCTTGCATGCGAACTGGCCTGTGGCCCTTGACCTTGCGCTCGGAATGTGTGGTGACTTTGTGATCCACCCTGAGCTTTGCTTTGCTTTGCTTGACTGGTCTTGTGACCCCTTGTTCTCCCCCACTTTGCCTATGGGGGTGTGTCAGAACATTATAGCTTACTTATTTGTGTAGGCTATAGTGGGGTATCCCATAGGGGGTACAACCCAATTAGGGTTTCATATTTGTACTCACTTCATTCATAGTTGATTTATTCTCGTTCAGTTTTCCACATGATCGTTGCGACTCCGATCAGCGAGCTTCTTTTGTTGCTGCTGGATAGTCAGAAGACGTTTATGCGTGCGCTCCCACAATTGGTGCATAGTGGAAATGAAGTCATGTGCTGGTTGCACCGTGGTGGGTACTGTTGGTTTCTGAGGCGTGAGTGGGTTGCGACCGTAACACAGGAAAAAAGGAGTTTGCCCTGTTGCGGCGTGCGTGGCGTTGTTATACGCAAACTCGAGAACCGGCAGATGTGCATCCCATTTAGAGATATCGTCCTTACACGCTGCTCGCAGAAGCTGTTCGACAATCTGGTTGAGGCGCTCTGTCTGACCATCCGTTTGGGGATGATAGGCTGATGACATGGCGAGTTTGGTCCCCATGAGCGACATGAGCTCCTTCCAGAATTTACTCTTTAATTTCGGGTCTCTGTCGGAGATCAGCGTGGTTGGAATGCCATGTTGCGAGATGACGTAGCGGAAGAATATTTGCGCTGTCTCCTCGATGCGAGCCGTTGTGTGTGTCGGAATGAAGTGTCCCATTTTGGAGAATTTGTCGATGACGACTAGAATGGCGTCGTAACCAGCTTTGGTAGGTGGTAACCCGGTGATGAAGTCGAGGCTAACCACTTGCCAAGGCTGTTCAGGGACTGGAAGAGGCTGTAGTAATCCTGCTTTCTTCTGTTTGCTGCTCTTCATCCGTTGGCATGTGTCGCACGAGGTGACGAATTTTTGTATGTCATCTGCCATGTGGGGCCAATAATAATGCTTCGCAATACCGGCAAGCGTCTTGTTACTACCGAAGTGGCCCGCGTAGAGAACATCATGATATTCTTCGAGCAGTAACTGGCGTAAGGGAGGGTAATTAGGTACCCATATTTTTGTGGAGCCCTTGCGGTATGCGATGTCTTGATCCCAATGTAGAAGATGGCGCTTTTCTGCTACAGAGACTTCGGGGTCGATGGTGTATCCATGCGTGAAGAGTCCCTTCAAAAGTGGGTTCATGCCATTGATTTGTAAGGCGGCAACGTGTGCAGGGCGACTCAGTGCGTCTGCCTTGTTCTTGTGCCCCGGCTTATACACGATGTCGTAATGGAAGTGGGTTTCGAGAAAGTCAATCCACCAAACCTGCCGCCTGGAGAGTGTTGGTTGGGTCTTCAGGTACTTGAGGCTGCAGTGGTCGGTGTAGACAGTCGTTTTTCTTCCTTGGAGATAACACCTCCATGCCTTAAATGCGTTGACGATGGCGAGGGCCTCTTTGTCATGGATGGGGTAATTGAGTTCTGCCCCGTGAAGTTTTTTACTGAGGTATGCAATGGGTTGCAGTCCCTTCCCTTGATCCTGCATGAGTACTGCGCCTACTGCTTGATCGCTAGCATCGGCCTCGATGACATAGTCAAGTTCAGTGTCTGGCAGGATAAGAACAGGTGCGGACGTGAGTGCGGTTTTAAGTTGTTCCACGGCTTCCTGGTGCTTCGCCCCCCATTGATATGGTGTATTCTTCTTCAACAGGTTCGTTAATGGTGCGGCAATCTTGGCGTAGTTCGGTACGAACCGGTTGTAGTAGTTGGCGAATCCAAGGAACTGTTGTAACTCCTTCACGTTCTCAGGGGTCTTCCAAGTTCGCACTGCTTCGATCTTCTTAGGATCCAAGTGAACTCCTTGAGCGCTCACCATATGTCCAAGGAACTGGACTTTTTTCAACGCAAACTCACTCTTGGATAGTTTCACGTAGAAGCGTTCTCGTCGAAGAATTTCAAACACCCGTCGTAGTTGGAGCTCCGTACGGCGAAGTCGAAGGTCGAATCAACCCTTTCTCCAGGAGATACTCTATTTGTTTTTTCATATCGGCAAGCTCTGTCGGGCTCAGCCGGTATGGTGCTCGAAATGTTGGCTTGGACCTCGTGTTGATGTGTCCGGTATGGCGGTAGTTGATCAGGTAAATCGTCGGGGAGAACGTCCTGGAACTCTTCAAGAATTTTCTTGACTGCTGGAGGAAGTTCCTGGGTCTGCTTCTCTCCGTTGTCTGCCTCGTTGACTATCGCCATGAATCCCGCCGTGGTCCGTTTGACGTCCTTTTCAAAGCGTGCGAGTGTCTCGACTGGAATATTTCCCGTGTCGTCCCATTTGGGAAGGCTGATTTTCCTCCCGTTGTTGTTGATGTTGGCCGTCTGGTTAACCCAGTTGATCTCGGGGTTGAACTTTTTAAGAAAGTCTCTCCCGAAGATTACGTCGAGTCCTTTGATATTTGTGACGGGGAGAGCAGGCTTCCATCGAAGGGGTCCAATCTGGAGTAGCAACCGTGTTTCCCCGTAGATAGGTAGCTTACTGCCGTCCACCATTGTTGCAGAGAAGCTTGAGGACTTGATGTCACTTCCGAGTCGATCGATTGCCTTTTTGTCATAGACGCTGTGCGACGCCCCACTGTCCACGAGTGCTTGGAGGCGCTGTCCGTTGCAGATCACCTCGAGCAGGAGTGGTGAGCGTTGCTCGGAGTACCCAAAAATAGTCTCATTAATAGGGTCATAGGGTACATCCCAATATTCAGTACACACCGTGGTTCCACTGCTTTCTTCTGGACAACTAGCTGGCCTGGGCTGCGTGGAGAAAGGCTCTTCTCCAATGCCAGGGGTAGAGGTAGTAACCGTACAAGTTGACCCTGAGGGGGTGGATCCGGTCGACGCATGCGATCCACTGGATGCATCCTTGAGGGGTTTTCGGAGTTTCTGCAGCTTCTTTTGAACTCCCAGCTGCCTCTTCAGCTGCTTCAGCTCCATAGACTTCTTCCCTGGGGAGTGGAGAGTCGTCTTGGGCTGGTTCCGGGAGTGGACGTTGACGCCGTGAAAAGGTCTACTCCTTTCCACACTCCTTAATTTTTTCCCCAGCTCCGTAGGCACCGGTACCACTTCTTTAATTGTCTGCTTCCTCTGGAGTTCTTCCCGGAATTTGTTTATGGCTCCGGACTCGCGAAAATCGCCAATCTTCATTAAAGCATCTTTGAAAGATAACTTTAACGAATTCTGTTTTTTTCCGGGGTCGAATTGGAGAGTTCCCGTCTTGGTCGAGTCTGTTTTCGCGGAGGTTTTCTTTTCCTCGGCGAATTCCTCTGACAAATTTCGGTCAAGGGGCTTGGGATTTCGCCCTTGATTCTCCAAATCTCGCGCCCAATGCTGTCCTTCAATCTCGATTCGGTCCAGATTGCGCTGACGCTTTCGGATCTGTTTTTTCTCGCCAGCACGATCCGCAATCACTGGCGAGATCCGTTTTTTGACTTTTTGTCTTTAGTTTCGCCACTCCCACGAGCTCGGAATGCCGCACGTGCTGATTTCATGTGAAAACAGTCGACAATCCGATGTCCGTTTCCGCCGCAAAATTCGCAAAGTGTTTTGTTTTTTGCAGGACGTGAACTCGCGTCGAATTTGTCGACTTCCATGGGGTCGGCGAACGTGGTTGAAGCCGAGCGATCCCCTTGTCGTGATCCGACGACGTGGGGTCGTCGTGTCCCGGAGTTGACCAAGTCAAAACGCTCCGCGGCCGATACGATTTCGCTGTAGCTGCTGCAATTCGCTGCTGCAACCTGGCGCCGAATGTCGGTTTTCAGCCCCGCGATGTAGGACTGAATTTTTTCGCCCTCGGTAATGTCGGGAATGCGATTATAAAATTCCTCCATCTGCTGTGTGTATTGCGCGACACTCCCGTATTGCCTATGGTGATGTATTTTTTCGCGCGCAATATAAGTGGAATTAATCGGCTCAAAACGTTTGAGAAGGTCTGCCCGGAACTGCTGCCACGTGGCTTCGCCCTGGAAAATGCTACTGTTGCTTCCGAGCCACTCGAGAGCTGGACCGCGCATCAACGTTGTCGCGAGACGAATTTTCTCGCCGTCGTACTCCGTCGTCGTCCATCCGATCGCCGCGAAATAAATTTCCATCGTCGCGAGCCACTGCCTGACGTCGGATTTTCGATCGCTAGGGTCGAACGATTCCGGCGAGCGAAGTTTCGGAACCTCAAACTGACGCTGCGACTGCTGCGAAGTCGTCGAAGCAGGAATGTTCATGGTCGAGAGGAGCCGCGTAACGCGCTGCAGTTCGTTTCGCATCTGCTCGTTCTCCAATCGCTGAGCCTACTGCTGTTGGTCCTGCCGCTGGAGGTGTGGGTGGCGCTGGTGCTGTCGCTGAGGGTGGTGGTGCTGTCCCTGCTGAGTCTGGAGCTGCCGCGCGGCCTCGGCCGTACTTCGTTCCGCTCCTGCAGCAGGTTCTTGGTCTTTCTCCTCTAGTAGAGGGTCCACCGCCTGTCCAGTCGCAGTCCCTGCTGGAGCCTTCCTCTCCACCGCCTGTAACCCTCTCCAGGATCAATCGGGCATCCACAGTGCAGATCTACTGACACCCCCCCACACTGGGAGGCCCAGGACTAAGCACAGCGGCAACGGCCTACATGTGCATACACCGGGAATCGAACCCGAGACCGCTCTGATACCATGTCAGAATCCCAACCACTAGACCATTGGGATAAAAGGGCTTGTTTCAATAGCGGGTCAGTGCGCCCATAACCCCCCAGGCGAACGCGCCTGTAACCCTCTCCAGGATCAATCGGGCATCCACAGTGCAGATCTACTGACAATTACACCGTATACACCACTGTCGGCGCTGTCGGTGCCGTATAATAGGTATGTCGGTGGGAAAAGTAGGAAATAAGAGAAATAAATAGAAGGCTCTAGAGAATAGAATAGTAGGCCGATTGAGATGAGATAAAGACCAAAATAAAGAGGAGAAAAGGGAGAATGGGATAACGGAAAAATATAATAGTGAGAAAATATTATAACGGGGACGTCCTCTCACACAGTCGACCAAGTCGACAACGGCGAAGGACGCCGACTCCTCCTCTGGCAGCAAGGGGCGAGGCGACGGGGAGGCATCGTGCTCGCTGGTCGGTGTCGTGGAGTTGACTGTCTCACTGGCGCCGGAGGCTGGCGAGGACTTCTAGGCAGTGGCAGCATCCGTTCAGGCGAACCCGGTGATGGTCCTGCTCGACACCGGATGTTCTCACCATCTCATGGGGACGAAGGAGGCCTTCATCGACTTGGGACCAACCGGCAACGTCAAGCACGTGCGCGGCTTCAATGGGGCGCTGCATGTCGTCCAGGGCCGGGGCACCGTCGCTTTGCAAGGGGAGGCCGGAAAGTAGGTGCTCATCTGCGACGTGCTCTACGTCATGGGTGTGCAGGCAAACCTGCTGTCGGCCGGCCAGCTGAAGGAGACCGGCGTGAAGTTGCAGGACGATGGTGATGGGATGTGGCTCTTCTCGTCGGCGGGAGACGTGCTTGGTCGGGCGACGTACATCGGCCGGGTCCTCTGCACCGACCTTCGCCTTGCACAACGAAGTCGACGGCTACCTCGACCGAGGTGGTGGCTCTGCGGGCGATTGTCTCGGCGACAAAGTCGACGCTGGCTAGGTGGCACGCAAGGCTTGCACACATCGGCGTCGACACCATCACGAGCTTGGCGAAGCACGAGGCCGCGACCGGCCTAGCCATTAAGCCGTCGACCGGCACCGACTCTCAGTGAGTCTCGTGCGTCAGTGGGAAGAGGGCGCATCACACCTTCCCCGACAAGGGCTCCAATGCCGATGACGCCGTAGTTGTCGTGCACATCGACCTGTGTGGGCCGTTTCGAATGGCCGACAAGGATGGCAACCTCTTCTTCTTGCTACCGAAGGACCACAAGACCTGGTACGTCTGGGTGAGGCTGGACACCAAGAAGTCCGACGTGCTGCGGGAGTCTGAGAAGTGGCTTGTGGTGGCTGAACGACAGACGAAGAAGACGATGCTAATGCTGCGCTCTGACCAGGGAGGGGAGTTCCTCGGGAAGCAATTCACCGCATTTGTGGGCGGTAAGGGAATCGTACACGACTTCACCTGCCCCTACACACCGTAGCAGAACAACATGGCGGAGCGGGAGATGCGGATGGTGGTGGAGTCAATGCGGACGATGTTGCTGCACATGGGCGTGCAGCACCACTGGTGGCGCCTCGCCCTACGGCAGGCCGTCTGGGTACGAAACTGCTTGGAGCGGTCGACGCTGCCACTGGGGACGACGCCGTCCCCGCTGTTGACTAGCAAGAAGCCCGACTTGACGCTGGCCCATGTGTGGGGTTGCGTGTCGCAGTTCCTGGTCCCTGAGCAGCAGCGCGATGGAAAGCTGGTGCCGAAGGCCAGGTGGGGCCTTCTGTCAAACATTATATATGTTGTTGTAGTTGTTTAGGCTACAGTGGGTTAGCCTATAGGGGGTACACATTTCTAGGTTTTCATACTTGTACTCATTTCACTGTTAGTTCATTCATTCTTGTTCAACATGGTATAGAGCAGGTCCTTCCTAGGACCGATTTTTTTAGGGCCCACCACTACCTACCTACCTACCTACCTACGCCCTAGGGCGCCTCGGCTTTCACGCCCCTAGAGGCCCCGTCGGCCCCGCGCTCTCGCACCTAGAGACCTCGCTCGGCCCCGCGCTCGCTTTTAGAGGCCCCGAATCGGCCCCGCGCTTACCCCTAGAGGCCCGCGTCGGCCCCGCGCTCGTCCTTAACGGCCCCGAATCGGCCCCGCGCTTACCACTAGAGGCCCGCGTCGGCCCCGCGCTCGTCCCTTCCGGCCCCGATCGGCCTCGCGCTCGTCCCTCACGGCCCCGATAGGCCCCCGCGCTCGCCCTTAGAGGCCCACGTCGGCCCCGCGCTCGTCCCTCACGGCCCCGATAGGCCCCGCGCTCGCCCTTAGCGCCCACGTCGGCCCCGCGCTCGTCCCTAACGGCCCCACCCGCTCCCCGCGCTCGCCCTTACCGGCCCCGAACGGCCCCACCCAGAACGAGCCGCCCGAACCGAGCCGACCCGAGCCGCCCAGCCCTAACGGAACCGAGCCGCCCGACCCGAGCAGCCAGCCCTAACCCAACCGAGCCGCCCGACCCGAGCCGCCCGAACCGAGCCGCCCGACCCGAGCCGCCCGAACCGAGCCGCGCCTCCCGACCCGAGCCGCGCCGCCCTACCCATACCAAGCCGCGCCGCCCTACCTACCCTACTGCTCCTACTGCTTTTCCTACTGCTGCTACCATGGCTAGCCCTCCTGTGCTAGCCTTCGATGCTGAGGGCCGCCCAGTGAAGTTCGACACCTGGCTTGATGACCTAGACCTCTTCCTACAGCTCACTGCCAAGGAAGACATCTCGCTGTACGATCACGCCTTAGGCCACGCTACTGCTCCTGCTGCTACTGCTGTCAGCACTGCCCGCTCACAGTGGCAGACTCGTGACGCCCATGCTCGCTTCGCTATTCGCAACTCTCTGCCGATAGATGAGCGCGAACACTTTGGGCAGCACAAGACTGCGCAGGCACTGTACACTGCTGTCGTTGCCCGCTACTCCTCACCGGCCTCTGCCGCTCTAGGCCGTCTCTCTCTTCCCTACCTGTTCCCCGACTTAGCTTCCTTCCACACTGTCGCTGATCTCATTACCCACCTCCGCACTAGTGAGGCTCGCTTCCGCGCCGCTATGCCTGATGATTTCCTTGCCAAGAACCCACCCCCGCTCTGGCTCACTCTCTACCACCTAGTCACGCGCCTCCCTGACACTCTGCGGTCACTCAGGGACCACTTCCTAGCTCGCTGCCCCACCGAGCTCACCATTGCCCTCCTCGAGAAGGAACTCCTTGCAGCTGAGGCTAGCATAGTCGCTGTAGGTGCCTCTCGCGGTGACCCCCGTACCCCGTTCTTTGAGGGGTGTTCTCCCTCCCCCCTTCTTCCCTCTGTCGCCTCTGCTGCTGCTGACGACCTCCTTGGTGCTGAGAAGGTCGGGACTGCGTCTGCTTCGAGTGGGCGCCGCAGCGGCAAGGGCAAGGGGGGCAAGGGCGGTGGTGGTGACAGCGGGGGTGGCGGTGGTGGGGGAGGTGGTGGTGGCGGGGGGGGTGGCGCGGGTGGGAGAGGTGGCAGCAGTGGAGGGGGTGGCGGCAGCGGCGGGGGAGGTGGCCGGGGCGGAGGAGGTGGTGGGGGCGGCAGTGGACGAGGCACCGGCCGGGGTTGGGGTGGTCGAGGAGGTGGTAGCGGCGGTGGTGGTCGTGGAGGCACTGGCGGTGGCCAGGGCCAGCAGCACACTCCGTCGCCCCAGGAGGTCCGTAAGTGGTACTCTCAGCACGGGGGGAGGGGTGGCCTTAGCTGCACGTACATCATTCGCACTGGTGACCGCACTGGCCAGCCGTGTGGGGGACCGCACGCCACACAGCGTTGCTTCGCTCGTCTGAACGACGCTTGGCGTGTTCAGTTCCCTTTGGCCACTGAGCTGCCCCGCTGGGTTGATCTCCTGAAGAAGGGGATTGATATCTATGCTCTAGACTTTGATGCTATTCTCACTGCCATGTATGTGATGTCTACTAGTGGAGAGGGTGCTGAGCAGCTGAGTGTCCCGCCCGACCCGGGCATTAGGACTAGTGCGTCTGCCGCTCCAGGTACTCGCGTGTCCGCTACCCCAGGTGCTGGTGAGGGTGCTGCTCTAGGTGCGTGTACGTCTGCCCCCCCTAGTACGGTGTCGACTGCAGCACTGCACACCTTCACACTGGATTCAGGTGCCTCTCGCTGTTTCTTTCGTGACCGCACTGCCCTTGAGCCCCTTGCTCGGCCAGTTGCTGTCTCCCTCGCTGACCCCTCTGGGGGTCCGGTCCTTGCGGCCTCCTCCACTGTCCTTCCATGTCCTGCGGTCCCGTCGGGCACACTGTCAGGTCTCCACCTCCCCTCGTTCTCTACGAACTTGGTGGCAGGTTGTGCACTACAGGACGCGGGTGTTCACCAGTTCACCCCTGCCTACGAGCGTGTCACACACTGCACGTGTGCCCGTACAGGCCGCCACTTGGCTACCTTCACCCGGCAGCCGGGGTCGGACCTGTACACACTCACTACTGCCCCCCCTCAGGTCGCTGCGTCTGCGTCTGCGTTCGCGTCAGGTCAGCTGTCCGCCCCCTGCTCGTGTCGCTCTCTAGCGCACGAGACTGTCCTCTGGCACCACCGACTTGGCCACCCGTCTGTGCAGCGCCTTCGTGCCATGCACTCCCGGTACCTTGTCTCTGGTCTTCCCAGGGTCCTCCCTCCCCTCCCACCTTCGCCTGCTCCTCCTTGTCTTCCCTGTGTCGGGGGGCGGCAGCGCGCCGCTCCTCACTCCTCCTCGTTCCCCCCGACGACTGCTCCTTTGCAGACGCTCCACATGGACGTGTGGGGCCCAGCCTGCGTCCGTGGTCAGGGTCAGGAGAGGTACTTCCTGATCGTTGTTGACGACTACTCGCGCTATACCACGGTCTTCCCCTTGCGCACCAAGGGTGAGGTCCCTGATGTTTTGATCCCTTGGATCCGCAGAGCTCGTCTCCAGCTCAGCGAGCGTTTCCGCTCGGAATTTCCTGTCCTGCGCTTGCACTCTGACAGAGGTGGTGAGTTCTCCTCCGACCTCTTGGCAGCCTACTGTGCTGAGCACGGCATTGAGCAGTCGTTCACGCTTCCGGCCTCTCCACAGCAGAATGGGGTTGCGGAGCGCCGCATTGGCCTGGTCATGGAGGTCGCTCGTACCTCCTTGATCCATGCGGCTGCCCCCTACTTTCTGTGGCC
Source organism: Closterium sp. NIES-65 (assembly GCA_948144175.1). Lineage (NCBI taxonomy): Eukaryota > Viridiplantae > Streptophyta > Zygnematophyceae > Desmidiales > Closteriaceae > Closterium > Closterium sp. NIES-65. The sequence continues at coordinate 531,065 of CANXME010002221.1, forward strand.
GTTTGCGGTCCGGTACGCTGCGCATCAGCTCAACCTCTGGCCCCGTGTCTCCTTGCCGAAGACCTCGCCCACACTGCTGTGGACGGGGGAGGTTGGCGATGCCTCGCGTTTCCGGGTCTGGAGATCTCGAGCTTTTGTCCGCGATTCGTCTGCGGACAAGCTCTCCTCTCGTGCTGTTCCCTGCGTCTTCCTAGGCTTTGTTCCGGACTCGACTGGTTGGCAGTTTTACCACGCCACCTCGCGCCGGGTCTTGCCCTCTCAGGACGTCACTTTTGACGAGTCTGTCCCCTACTACCGCCTCTTCCCCTACCGCACTGCCCCGCTCCCACCCCCGCCTCTCTTCCTCGCGCCAGGTGCTACTGTCGTAGACCCCCTCCCCCCTCAGGGTGCCGCTCCCTCAGGTGTGTCTCAGGTAGACCCGGTCGAGCCTGTTGAGGTTGCTGTCGACTCTCGTCCTGCTGGGGGTGCTGAGCCTGGGGGTGCGGACGCTGGGGGTGCTGGGCCTGGGGGTGCGGACTCTGAGTGTGCTGAGCCTGGGGGTGCGGACACTGGGGGTACTGAGCCTGGGGGTGCTGAGCCTGGGGGTGCGGTGACTGGGGGTGCTGAGCCTGGGGCTGCGGTGACTGGGGGTGCTGAGCCCGGGGGTGCTGGGTCTGGGAGTTCTGACTCTGGCGGTGCTGGGCCTGAGGGTACTACACCTGGACGAGACCTCTCCTCGGAGCAGTTGCGTGAGTGGTACTTACAGTACTGCAGCCTCTGGAGAGGTACCTTTGGGACCAGGCGCACTACAGGGACTGGTGCTAGTACTTCTCCTCCTTGTCGGGAGCTCCCCTCTCGTGAGCGGATCCGTGAGAGGTACGAGCGCCGTTGCATACTTCGGAGTGGTGCGCCTCGTCCCACGGACCCGGCTGCTGCTGGTGCTACGGACCCGAGCGGTGGAGCTGCTGCTGGTGCTGAGGACCCGAGCGTTGGGGCTGTGGCTGGTGCTGAGGACCCTGGCGTTGGAGCTGCTGCTGGTGCTGCGGACCCGGGAGTTGGAGGTGCTACTGGTGCTGAGGACCAGGGCGTTGGAGCTGCGGCTGGTGCTGTGGACCCTGGTGTTGGAGTCCCTGCTGGTGCTGAGGACCCGGGCGTTGGAGCTGCGGCAGGTGCTGTGGACCCTGGTGTTGGAGCCACTGCTGGTGCTGAGGACTCGGGCGTTGGTGCTGAGGCTAGTACTGAGGACCTGGGCGTTGGAGCTGCTGCTGGTTCGGGTACTGCCGCTGGGGGTACAGGTGCTGTCCCTGCTGTGTCTCGAGTCCCCGCGCGCCCTCAGCCATACTTCGTTCCGCTCCTTCAGCAGGTTCTTGGTCTCTCGCCTCCTCCTGGTCCTCCTCCCTTAGCGTGTTCACAGCCTGTCCCGTCACAGTTACAGTTGCAGCCAACCTCCCCACTACCTGCTCCTTCTCCTTACACTGGTCCTACTGGCGGTCTTACTGAGCATCGTGAGTCTGCGTCTCGTCATGCGTCGCCTGTCAGTCCTGCTAGCGCTAGTGCTCGTAGTTCGCGCCAGCGTCCTCCTCCTGCCCCTGGCACGCACCGGATGTCTCTACGTCCGTCTACTGCTCCTCTGCGTGCCCCTTTGCCTTCTCCTTCTGCGTCCACTCTTCCTGCTCTCGCCAACCCTGCGTCGGACTCTCTTTGTGCTGCCAGTCCTACTGTCACGCGTCTCCTTGCTACTGTAGTCACTGACCCTTCTTTCGAGTCTTCTGCTGCGTCTGCCCTCGTTGCTGAGCTCGTCGACTTTGCTGCTCGCTGTCGCCTAGACTACGCTGCGAGTCTTGTCGCTGAGTCTGAGTGTGTCTGTCCTCCGTCCGTCTGGGGTGCGTGTGCCCTTGGCACGGACGTCCTTGAGGACAGGCAGGAGGAGTTCCAGTGCTTGGCCGCTGCTTCACCTCATCTCGTGTCCGTACTGCTTACCCCTGAGGGAGACCCGGATGCACTTGACATCCCGACTCCGCGCTCTTACGCGGAGGCGATAGAGGGTCCCTACTCCTCTCAGTGGCAGGCAGCTATGGATGCAGAGATGGCTTCCTGGAAGTCCACAGGCACCTACGTTGACGCTGTCCCCCCTCCTGGGGCGAACATCGTCAGTGGCATGTGGATCTTCAGGGTGAAGCGGCCGCCGGGTTCTCCGCCTGTCTTCAAGGCGCGTTATGTGGCTCGTGGCTTCAGTCAGAGGCAGGGAGTTGACTAATTTCAGACCTTCTTCCCCACCCCGAAGATGACCACTCTTCGGGTACTGCTGCACGTTGCTGCTCACCGGGACTACGAGCTGCACTCTCTCGACTTCAGCACAGCTTTCTTGCAGGGCAGCCTGCACGACGAGATCTGGCTGCGCCGTCCACCTGGCTTCACTGGGTCTTTCCCTCCTGGTACCCAGTGGAGTCTCCGGCGTCCAGTCTACGGTCTCCGCCAGGTGCCACGTGAGTGGCACGACACACTGAGGACGACGCTTGCGGCTCTTGGGTTCGCTCCTTCTACTGCCGACCCCTCGCTGTTTCTGCGCACCGACACCTTTCTGCCGCCATTCTACATCCTCGTGTACGTCGACGACTTGGTCTTTGCCACAGCTAACACTACTGGACTTGCCTACGTGAAATCCGAGCTGCAGAAGAGACACACGTGCACTGACCTGGGTGAACTGCGCAGCTACCTTGGCTTGCAGATCACCCGGGGACAGAGCACGCCGCACCATTACCCTGACTCAGTCACACATGGTGCAGCAGGTCCTTCAGCGCTTCGGCTTCACGTACTCCTCGCCTCAGGCCACTCCTCTGTCTACTCGCCACTCGCTCTCAGCTCTGCCTTCGGATGAGTCCGTAGAGTCGAGTGGCCCGTACCCAGAGCTTGTTGGCTGTCTCATGTACCTGATGACCTGCACACGACCTGACCTTGCATACCCTCTTAGCATTCTTGCACGCTATGTTGCTCCTGGGAGACACCGACCAGAGCACATGGCTGCAGCGAAGAGGGTGTTGCGCTACTTGTGCAGTACGTCGGGCATGGGGCTAGTGCTTGGAGGGCGGAGTCCAGTGGTCCTCACTGGAAACGCAGACGCTTCTTGGGCTGACGACCAGGCTACGCAGCGGTCGTCACAGGGTTACACCTTCAGCCTTGGTTCCGGCTCTGTTTCGTGGCGGGCTACTCGCTCGTCTTCTGTTCTTGGCTCCAGTTGTGAGGCTGAGATCTACGCAGGGGCCATGGCTGCTCAGGAGCTTCGCTGGCTCACCTACCTGCTGACCGACCTTGGAGAGCCGCCTCGTTCTCCTCCAGTCCTGTACGTCGACAACAAGGCAATGCTGGCCTTGTGTCGAGAGCAGAGACTGGAGCACAGAACAAAGCACATTGCTCTCCGCTACTTCCTTGCTCGTGAGCTACAGCAGCGTGGTCAGTTGCGACTTGCGTACGTGGCCTCTCAGGCCAACACTGCTGATGTCTTCACCAAGGCACTTCCGCCTTGTGATCATCAGCGCTGGTGTACCCAGCTGGGTCTTGTGTCTGTCTTGCCTCACTTGCTCTCCTCTTGACCCTCTTTGTACTGTTACATATATATATTAGTGCTTTTGCTTGTTTAGTCTTATATATATATGTACTCCTGCATGTGAACTGGCCTTGTGGCCTTGAACTTGTGCTCGGATTGTGTGGTGACGTTGTGATCCACCCTGAGCTTGCTTTGCTTTGCTTTGCTTTACTTGACTGGTCTTGTGACCCCTAGTTCTCCCCAACTTCGCCTATGGGGGTGTGTCAAACATTATATATGTTGTTGTAGTTGTTTAGGCTACAGTGGGTTAGCCTATAGGGGGTACACATTTCTAGGTTTTCATACTTGTACTCATTTCACTGTTAGTTCATTCATTCTTGTTCAACACCTTCACCTCAATGTGTTAGAGGAGAGCAAGGGTTGGGAGGTCCTCTACCCCACCGACAACAAGGACGCCGACCGTGGACAACAAGTCGACCATCACGGTCACCGAGGTCTTAGGGCTGCTGGGAAACCTCAAGCACATCGACCGGCAATATGCCTGGCTACAGCACATGGTGAACCGTGGGAAGTTCACGCTGAAGTACATCCCAACCACTGAGCAGCCGGCCGACTTCTTGATGAAAGCGCTGCACTTCCCTACCTTTAACCGGTGCTCCGTTGCGATTGGCCAAGTGTGAATAGCCAACGTCAGCGACGGTGACGACTACGTGCAGCCGTAGGTGCCGTGCCATCCTGCACGGCTGGTGCAGTGGTGGCGTGCCGTGTGTTGAGTGCGCGCCGGCGAGCTGTTCTCCGACTGTAACTGCCGTGTGGGTTGGAGACCCAAGCGTGAACACGGGAGGGGAGTGTCAACGGGAGTTGGGTATTGGCCCCGTCCTCGCTTGGGCGGAGCCGACTTCGTGGTCGGGTGTGTAGGAGGTGCAGCCGACCTGCAGCAGTAGGCGACGCTGACTTTGACGAGCTGGTCGACCTGCACGGGGGCCACTGCGAAACCGACGACGAGGGGACGCCGACAACCGACTTTATGCGTGGTCGACGTGGGGGCACATCGACCTGGGAGGGGCGCCGACTTGGAGGGTACGACTTTAGGTGGTCGACCTAGCGAGGTCGACCTGGGAAGGCATCGACTTGGTGACGCCGACCCGATTAAGCCGATTTGGTGTGGTCGGCTAAAAGCTGGGCTGGTCGACCTGGAGCTGGTCGACCAGGGGTGTGGTCGACTTGGTGTGGTCGACCAGTGGCCGTCGTTGACCTGGGCGGTTGACGGGCACAAGGAGGAGTAGCTGGTCGACGTGGTTGCCCGGTCGACCAAGTTACCTGGGCGACGGGGTCCTGCGGAGGTGCACGGCCCAGGAGGTTCTTGCGAAGCTGACCTCAGTGCGGTATTTCGAGGTCGATGTGAGGGATTAGGTGCAGCTCTGGGCACATGGTCAGCTTGGCGTCTGCGCTGTGCAGGTGACGAAGCAGCACGCCAATCAGCTGCGAGCACCTTCATAGCAGGTGCGCAGGTGTCCTACGTGTGCTACTACACAAGTAACGCAGTATCCTTTGCGCAGCTGTCCAGTACTCCTTCCTGTGTATCCCGAGCGCGACGAAGCAAGCAAGGATGCTGAGAGGGTACACGAGGTCACGTCGAGTGCACGTCATCAGGTACATGAGGCAGCCCACAAGCTCTGGATACGGGCCACTTAGCTCTACGGACTCGTCCGAAGTTGGAGCTGAGAGCGAGTGACCCGTAGGCAGACGAGTAGGCTATGGCGTGGAGAACCGAAAGCTGAAGCACTGAAAGACTTGCTGCACCATGTGTGATTGAGTCAGAGTGATGGTGCGCCTTGCTTTGTCCCAAGTGATATGCAAGCCAAGATAGCTACGCAGCTCACCCATGTCAGTGCAAGGGAGTCTCTTCTGCAACTCCGCATTCACAAGGGTCAGCGCAAAGAAACGATGTAGAACAGCGCGAAGCCAGGCGTACGGCTCAGCCAGATCTCCTCGTGAAGGCTGCCTTACAAGAAAGCTGTGGAGAAGTAGAGGGAGTGCAGCTCGTTGTGACGATGTGCTGCAACGTGCAGTAACAACTGAAGAGTAGTCATCTTCGGGGTGGGGGAGAAGGTCTGGATGAAGTCGACCCCTGGCGCTGGCTGAAGCCTCGCTCAACGTAACGCGCCTTGAAGGCAACTGGAGAACCCGATGGCCGCTTCACTCTGAAAATGCACCTGCCATCGACTATGTTCGCCCCAAAAAGGAGGAAACTCGTCGACGTAGGTGCCTGTGGACTTCTAGAAAGCCATCTTTGTGTCCATGGGTGTCTGCCACTGAGAGGAGTATGCACCCGCGATCGCCTTAGCGTAAAAGCGTAGGGTAGGGATGTCAAGTGCATCCGGGTCTCCCTCAGGGCAAAGCAGCATGGATGCGAAACAAGGAAAAGCAGCTGTAAGACACTCAAGCTCAAACTGCCTGTCCTCAAGAACGTTATTGCTAAGGGCAAGCTCACCCGCGACGGACGGAGGACAGGTAGACTCAGACTCAGTAACAAGACTCGCGACGTAGTCGAGACGACGGGTAGCAGGAAAGTCGACGAGGAGATGAGTGACAGTGGGACTAGCTGTACCAGCAAGGTGGGACGTAGGATCAGGAACGTCAGGAAGAGAGGAAGCCGGAAAGGACGGTAGTGCAACACACTGTGTTTCAGAGGAAGGACGAAGTGCCATAGTGTGCGTGCCGAGGACAGGTGGAGAACGAGGACGACGAGCACGACTGAAAGCGTGAACAGGGGAGGCAGGACGAGACTTTGGCTCACGACGCTTTGCCAGGAAGCCTGTCTGCGCAGAGTAAGGAGAAGGAGCAAAAACTGGAGAGCCAGGCAGTAACTATGGCTATAACTGGTTAGGCGGAGGACACAGGAGAGGTGGAGTATGGCCCGTGGAAGTCGGAAGACTAAGAACCTGACGGAGTGCCGAGCCAGGCGGCGGCAGGGACGACTGCAGCTGTGGGTAGAAAAACGGTCGTCGCGGTGCAGTACCCACAGTACTAAAGCCTCCAGCTGTCAAACATTATATGTTTGTGTGGTTCTAGGCTGTAGTGGGTCACACCATAAGGGGTACACCAGATTAGGGTTTGACATATTTGTACTGTTGTTCCTGCTAGTCACTCCTCATTCTCGTTTCTCATTCTGACATGGTATTACGAGCCTAGGTTCCACCTAGGACCGAAACGATAGGGCCCACCGTTTCCGCTAGCCGCGCCCTCGTGCGCCGCCGTTCTTTTTCCTGCGCCTCGAGCGCCTCCTTCTCAAGGCCCCGTATGGCCCCGCGCTAGCCTCTCACGGCCCCCGATCGGCCCCGCGCTAGCCTCCTAAGGCCCCCGTCGGCCCCACGCTAGCTCCGCGCTAGCCTCCTAAGGCCCCCGATCGGCCCCGCGCTAGCCTCCTAAGCCCCCGTCGGCCCCACGCTAGCCCCGCGCTAGCCTCCTAAGGCCCCCGATCGGCCCCGCGCTAGCCTCCTAAGGCCCCCGTCGGCCCCGCGCTAGCCTCCCACGGCCCCTGCAGGCCCCGCGCTAGCCTCTCACGGCCCCTTAAGGCCCCACGCTAGCCTCCCACGTCCCCTGCAGGCCCCGCGCTAGCCTCTCACGGCCCCCCCCTTTGGCCCCGCGCTAGCCTCGACCGGCCCTCCCGCGCTCGCCCCTCTACGACCGAGCCGCACGGCGCGACCCGAACCGAACCGCGCGACCCAGCCGAGCCGCGCCGCCCCAGCCAAGCCGCGCCGCCCTAGCCGAGTCGCGCCGCCCTAGCCGAGTCGCGCCGCCCTAGCCGAGCCGCGCCGCCCTAGCCGAGCCGCGCCCTACTTACCTGTGCACAGCACTGCTACTGCTACTTCTACTGCTACTGCTACTGCTACTACCACCACTGCTGCTACTGCTACTTCAGCTATGGCTAGCCCTACAGTTCTCTCGTTCGATTCGGAGGGCCGCCCGATTAAGTTTGATACCTGGCTCGATGATCTGCACCTGTTCCTCCAGCTCACTGCCAGAGAGGATATCTCGCTGTACGATCACGCACTAGGCACAGTCCCTGCTCCTGCTACTACTGCTACCGCTACTGCTCGCTCGCAGTGGCAGACTCGCGATGCCCACGCCCGCTTTGCTATTCGCAACTCCCTGCCAGTAGATGAGCGTGAGCACTTCGGCCAGCATCAGACTGCGCAGGCCCTATACACTGCTGTAGTTGCGCGCTACTCCTCCCCGGCCTCAGCTGCACTAGGCCGTCTCTCCCTTCCCTACCTGTTCCCCGACCTGTCCGCTTTCCAGACAGTCGCTGACCTCATCACTCACCTCCGTACTAGTGATGCCCGCTTCCGTGCAGCCATGCCCGCTGAGTTTCTTGCCTCCAACCCTCCCCCGCTCTGGCTCACTCTCTACCACCTAGTCACCCGCCTCCCTGACACTCTGCGTACAGTTAGGGACCACTTCCTAGCTCGCTGCCCCACTGAGCTCACCATTACCGCCCTAGAGAAGGAACTACTTGCAGCTGAGAAGAGTATTGTAGCTGTAGGTGCCTCTCGTGGCGACCCCCGCACCCCTTTCTTCGAGGGGTGTTCCCCCTCCCCCCTCCTCCCCTCTGTCGCCTCTGCTGCTGCTGTCGACCTTCTTGGTGCTGAGCAGGTCGGCTCTGCGTCCGCTCCCAGCGGGCGCCGCAGCGGCAAGGGCAGGGGAGGCAAGGGCGGTGGGGGTGACGGCGGGGGAGGCGGTGGTGGGGGTGGTGGCAGCGGCGGGGGCGGTGGCGGGGCTGGAGGGGCTAGTGGCAGCGGTGGGGGTGGTGGAGGCAGCGGCGGCGGCGGTGGCCGCGGTGGGGGCGGTGGTGGTGGCGGCAGTGGACGTGGCGGCGGCAGGGGCGGTGGTGGTCGTGGTGGAGGCGGCGGTGGTGGTCGTGGAGGCTCTGGCACTGGCCAGAGTGCGCAGCACCCTCAGTCCTCCCAGGAGCTTCGTGAGTGGTACTTACAGCACGGGGGTGGGGGGGGTAGCCTTAGCTGCACGTACGTCATCCGCACTGGTCGCCGCAAGGGACAGACGTGCGGGAGGGCGCACACTTCGCAGCGCTGCTTCTCTCGCCTAGATGACGCTTGGCGTGCTCAGTTTCCTGACGCTCCTGAGCTCCCTCAGTGGGCTGATCTCCTCAAGAAGGATATCGATATCTATGCTCTTGATTTTGATGTTATTCTCAAAGCAATGTATGCATTGACTATTAGTGGAGAGGAGGACCAGTACCTGAGTGTTCCGCCTGACCCAGGCATCCGCACGAGTGAGGCTGCCGCCCTAGGTGCTTGCGAGTCTGCTGCCCCAGGTACTGGTGAGGCTACTGCTCTAGGTGCGTGTGTGTCCGCCACCCCAGGTGCTACTGAGTCCACTGAGGCACTGCACACCTTAACTCTAGACTCAGGCGCTTCGCGCTGTTTCTTTCGTGACCGCACTGCTCTTGAGCCCCTTGCTCGACCAGTCGCTGTCTCGCTCGCTGACCCCTCTGGGGGTCCGGTCATTGCGACCTCCTCCACCCTCCTTCCTTGTCCTGCTGTCCCGTCGGGCACACTGTCAGGTCTCCACCTCCCCTCGTTCTCTACGAACTTGGTGGCGGGTTGTGCGCTTCAGGATGGGGGTGTTCACCAGTTCACCCCTGCCTACGAGCGTGTGACACACTGCACGTGTGCTCGGACGGGCCGTCACCTGGCTACCTTCACTCGGCAGCCGGGGTCGGACCTGTACACACTGACCACTGAGTCCCCTCAGGTAGCGGCGTCTGCGTCTGCGTCTGCGTCAGGTCAGCTCTCTGCCCCCTGCTCGTGTCGCTCTCTAGCACACAAGACTGTCCTCTGGCACCACCGACTTGGTCACCCGTCAGTGCAGCGCCTTCGGGGCATGCACGCCCGGTACCTTGTCTCTGGTCTTCCTCGGGTACTCCCTCCCCTCCCACCCTCCCTTGCTCCTCCTTGTCTTCCCTGTGTCGAGGGGCGGCAGCGCGCTGCCCCTCAATCCTCCTCGTTCCCCCCGACGACTGCTCCTTTGCAGACGCTCCACATGGACGTGTGGGGCCCAGCCCGCGTCCGTGGTCAGGGCCAGGAGAGGTACTTCTTGATCGTCGTTGACGACTACTCGCGCTACACCACGGTCTTCCCCTTGCGCACCAAGGGTGAAGTCCCTGATGTTCTGATCCCCTGGATCAGCAGAGCACGTCTTCAGCTGCGAGAGCGTTTTCGCTCGGAGTTTCCTGTTCTGCGCTTGCACTCTGACAGAGGTGGCGAGTTCTCCTCCGACCTCTTGGCAGCCTACTGTGCCAAGCACGGCATTCGCCAGTCGTTCACGCTCCCGGCCTCTCCACAGCAGAATGGGGTTGCTGAGCGCCGCATTGGCTTGGTCATGGAGGTCGCTCGTACCTCCTTAGTCCACGCGGCTGCCCCCCACTTTCTGTGGCCGTTTGCGGTCCGGTACGCTGCGCATCAGCTCAACCTCTGGCCCCGTGTCTCCGCTCCGGAGACCTCGCCCACACTGCTGTGGACGGAGGAGGTTGGCGATGCATCACGCTTCCGTGTCTGGGGATCTCGAGCTTTTGTTCGCGACACGTCTGCGGACAAGCTCTCCTCCCGCACTGCTCCCTGTGCCTTTCTTGGCTTTGTCCCGGATGCGTCTGGCTGGCAGTTTTACCACCCCGCCTCGCACCGAGTCTTCCCCTCTCAGGACGTCACTTTTGACGAGTCCGTGCCCTTCTACCGCCTCTTCCCCTACCGCACTGCCCCGCTCCCTCCCCCGCCTCTCTTCCTCGCGCCAGGTGTTGCAGTGGTAGACCCCCTTCCCCCTCAGGGTGCCGCTCCCTCAGGTGTCTCTCAGGTAGACCCGGTTGAGCCTGCCGAGGTAGCTGTCGACTCGCGTCCTGCTGGAGGTGCTGAGCCTGAGCGTGCGGAGCCTGAGCGTGCGGAGCCTGAGCGGGCGGAGCCTGGGGGTGCTGAGTCTGGGGGTGCTGATCCTGGGGGTGCTGAGCCTGGGGGTGCTGGGTCTGGGGGTACTGAGCCTGGCGTTGCTGAGTCTAGGGGTGCTGCGCCTGGAGTTGCTGAGCCTGGGGGTGCTGAGCCTGGTGGTGTTGCAGTTGACTGTGAGGCGCCTGGAGGACCTCCCTCTTCGCAGCAGCTGCGTGAGTGGTACTCACGGTACTGCAGCCTCCGGCGGGGTGAGTCTCGGGCTCGTGGTGCTGCTGGAGTTGGTACTCGTGTTTCCCCACCACGGCGGGAGCCGCCCTCTTCCCCTCAGCTTCGAGATTGGTACGCTCGGCACATCAGTCTCCGTAGTGGAGCTGCTGGTGCTGGGGTCCCCGGAGTTGACGCTGCTGCGAGTGCTACGGACCCTGGTACTGGAGGTGCTGCTGCTGCTGGCGGTGCTGCTGGAGGTGCTGCTGCTGCTGGCGGTGCTGCTGGAGGTGCTGCTAGTACTGAGGACCCGGGCGTTGGAGCTGCTGTGGGTGCTACGGACCCTGGTGCTGGAGGTGCAGCTGCTGCTGGCGGTGCTGCTGGAGGTACTACTGCTGCTGGCGGTGCTGCAGGAGGTGCTGCTGCTGCTGGCGGTGCTGCTGGAGGTGCTGCGGACCCTGGTGCTGGAGGTGCTGCTGCTTCTGGAGGTGCTGCTGCTGCTGCTGGTGTCTCTGCTGGATCGAGAGCTTCTGCACGGCCACGACCGTACTTCGTTCCGCTCCTTCAGCAGGTTCTTGGTCAGCCTCCTCCTCCTTGTTCTCCTCTCGCCTTAGAGTGTCCGCCGTCTGTCCAGTCACAGCCACAGTTACCGCCTGCCTCCCCACTCCCTGTGCCTGCTCCTTACACTGGTCCGACTGACGGTCTTGCTGAGAGACGTGAGCCACCGTCACGTCCTGTGTCACCTGCGTCTCGTCGAGCGTCGCCTGTTCGAGCTGCTACCACTGGTAGTCGTGTCCCGCGTGAGCGTCCTCCTGCTGTCCCAGGCACGCACCGGATGGCGCTTCGTCAGTCCACTGCTCCGCAGCGTGTTGCTCTCCCGTCTTCTCCTGCGTCCTCTCTTCCTGCTCTTGCTGACCCGGAGTCAGACTCCCTTCGCGCTGCCAGTCCTACTGTCACACGTCTCCTGGCTACGGTTGTCACTGACCCTTCCTTTGAGTCCGCTGCTGCGTCTGCCCTAGTCACTGAGCTTGTCGACTTTGCAGCTGCGTGTCGTCTAGACTACGCAGCGAGTCTTGTTGCTGAGTCTGAGTCTGCCTGTCCTCCGTCCGTCGGGGGTGAGTGTGCTCTTGGCACGGACGTCCTTGAGGACAGGCAGGAGGAGTTTGGTTGCCTTGCCGCTGCTTTGCCCCATCTCGTGTCCATGCTTGTTGCCCCTGAGGGAGACCCGGATGCACCAGACATCCCGACCCCACGCTCTTACGCAGAGGCGATGGCCGGTCCCTACTCCTCTCAGTGGCAGTCAGCCATGGACACAGAGATGGCTTCCTGGAAGTCCACAGGCACCTACGTCGACGACGTTCCCCCACCTGGGGCGAACATCGTCAGTGGCATGTGGATTTTCAGGGTGAAGCGGCCGCCAGGCTCTCCGCCTGTCTTCAAGGCGCGTTACGTTGCACGAGGCTTCAGTCAGCAAGAGGGAGTTGACTTCTTCCAGACCTTCTCCCCGACCCCGAAGATGACCACTCTTCGGGTTCTGCTACACGTCGCCGCTCAGCGTGACTACGAGCTCCACTCTCTTGACTTCAGCACAGCTTTCTTGCAGGGCAGCCTGCACGAGGAGATCTGGCTGCGCCGCCCACCTGGCTTCACTGGGTCGTTCCCTCCTGGCACCCAGTGGAGCCTCCGGCGGCCAGTCTACGGTCTCCGCCAGGCGCCGCGTGAGTGGCACGACACACTGAGGACTACACTTGCGGCTCTTGGGTTTGCTCCTTCTACTGCTGACCCGTCGCTGTTTCTGCGCACCGACACCTCGCTGCCGCCGTTCTACATCCTCGTGTACGTCGACGACTTGGTCTTTGCCACTGCGGACACTGCCGCACTCGCCCACGTGAAGTCCGAGCTGCAGAAGAGACACACGTGCACAGACCTGGGTGAACTGACAAGCTATCTTGGCTTGCGGATCACCCGGGACAGAGCACGCCGCACCATTACCCTGACTCAGTCACACATGGTGCAGCAGGTCCTTCAGCGCTTCGGCTTCACGTACTCCTCGCCTCAGTCCACTCCACTGCCTACGGGTCACTCGCTCTCAGCTCTGCCTTCGGAAGAGTCCGTAGAGTCGAGTGGTCCGTATCCAGAGCTTGTGGGCTGCCTCATGTACCTGATGACCTGCACTCGACCTGACCTAGCATACCCTCTCAGCATCTTAGCACGCTATGTTGCTTCCGGCCGTCACCGGAAGGAGCACATGGATGCAGCTAAGAGGGTGTTGCGCTACTTGTGCAGTACGTCGGGCATGGGGCTAGTGCTTGGAGGGCGAGACCGGCCTGTTCTCACTGGGCACTCAGACACTTCTTGGGCAGACGACCAGGCTACTCAGCGGTCGTCTCAGGGTTACACCTTCAGTCTTGGCTCTGGCTCTGTCTCTTGGCGTTCTACTCGTTCTTCTTCTGTTCTCAGCTCCAGCTGTGAGGCTGAGATCTACGCCACGGCCATGGCTGCCCAGGAGCTTCGCTGGCTCACCTACCTGCTGACTGACCTTGGAGAGCAGCCTCGTTCTCCTCCAGTGCTGTACGTCGACAACAAGGCAACCATTGACTTGTGCCAGGAGCACAGACTGGAGCACAGGACGAAGCACATTGCTCTGCGTTAATTTCTAGCTCGATAGCTACAGCAGCGTGGTCAGCTTCTTCTGCGTTACGTGGCCACTGAGGCCAACACTGCTGATGTGTTCACCAAGGCGCTTCCGCCTGTTGACCATCAGCGTTTTTGCACTCTTCTAGGCCTTGTGCCGACTGTTTTTCACTTACTTACTTCTTGACTTTACCTGTACTGTGATCATTATATATATACCTGCATGTTTGCCTTGTTAGGTTGTGATCATTGTACCTCTTGCTCTATTATAAAACTGCATGTGAACTGGTCTTATGACCGCTTGCTTGTGCTCGGAATTTGTGTGGAATCCTCGAGATCCACCCTGAGCTTGTTTGCCTTGTTTTGCCTTGACTGGTCTTGTGACCCCTAGGTCTCCCCCACTTTGCCTATGGGGGTGTGTCAAACATTATATGTTTGTGTGGTTCTAGGCTGTAGTGGGTCACACCATAAGGGGTACACCAGATTAGGGTTTGACATATTTGTACTGTTGTTCCTGCTAGTCACTCCTCATTCTCGTTTCTCATTCTGACACCAGCTCCAGCATCTACAGCAACTCCAGCACCAGCACCTCCAGCACTAGCAGCTCCAGTACCTCTAGCACCAGCAGCTCTAGCACCTCCAGCTCGAGCAGCTCCTGCACCTCGAGCACCAGCAGTGCCAGTACCTCCAGCACCTCCGGCTCCAGTACCTCGAGTACTAGCAGCTCTAGCACCTCCAGCACCTCTAGCTCTAGAACCTCCAGCACCTCTAGCTCCAGCACCTCCAGCACCTCCCAGACCATCACCTCTAGTACCTCTAGTTCCAATACCTCCAGCACCAGCAGCTCCAGTAGCTCCAGCACAAGCAGCACCTCTAGCTCCAATACTCCAAGCTCCAGAAACCCGGCCCCACCAAACATTTCAGTTGTGAAGCTGCTGCGGCGAGAGGGTCTCTTGTCGACGAGACTGCTATTGTGGTCCAACGCTAGGACCTCCAGTAGGAGCACCCACGACTCCACCACCACTAGGACTCACAGCACCCCCAGAATCAGCACCCCCAAATCCAACACCTCTAGAGTCAGCAACCCCAGGACCAACACCTCCAGGATCTGCACCCCCAATGTCACCACCCCTAGCAGCACCAGAGTCCACAGCGACACGCCGTGGATGCGGCGAAGACGGTCGAGGCGGAAAACCAGGAAGGGTCTCCAAGCGCGGGGAGCGGCGAGTAGTTGCCGTATCGTCAGCAGCGGGGTCACCCCCCTCAGCTGGGCCAGAGGTGTCAGAGGAGACCTCCAAAGGCTCAACCAAGGGGGGTGGGTCCACCTGAGACACACTTGAGGGAGCAGGACCCTGTGGGGGGAGGGGGTCTACCGGGGGGGGACCTGGGACCCATAAGAGGGGCGGCGGGGGGACTGGAGAAGACGCGTGTGGGTGGAGACGGTAGAAGCAGACCGGCTGGTCAAATGTGACGTCTTGTGAGGACAGGACGCGGCGCGAGGCAGGGTGGTAAAACTGCAAGGGCGAGGCATCAGTGGGAAGCCAAGGAGGACACAGCAGAGAGTGCGAGGAGAGAGCTTGCCAGCGGTGGTGTCCCAGACAAGGGAGAGCGCGCCCCAGACTCAAAACGACGGTGCATTGCCAACCTCCCCTGTCCAACGAAGTGGGGCGAGGTCTCTGGCACAGAGACATGGAGTGAGAGGTTGAGTTGATGC
This sequence comes from Closterium sp. NIES-65, assembly GCA_948144175.1. Lineage (NCBI taxonomy): Eukaryota > Viridiplantae > Streptophyta > Zygnematophyceae > Desmidiales > Closteriaceae > Closterium > Closterium sp. NIES-65. The sequence goes on from CANXME010002221.1 coordinate 546,102, forward strand.
GCGACGTATTAGACCGCAAACGGCCACATGGGGAGCAACCGCATGGATCATGGAGGTGCGAGTAACTTCCATGATCAAGCCAATGCGACGCTCAGCAATCCCATTATGATGTGGAGAGGCCGGAAGCGTGAATGACTGGGCGATGCCCTCCGCACGACAAAAATCATAAAGGAGGTGGGAGGAAAACGCACCGCCTCTTTCAGAGTGCAGTCGCAAGACCTAGAGGTCCTACTAAAGCCGTGCACTCATTTGGCAATGAATCGCGATGATCTAGAGGATCGAAGCACCGCGGACATCCACCTTGCTCCGCAAGGGTAAGACCGTGGTGTAGCGCGTGTTGTCGTCAACAACTAAGAGGAAGTATCACTCCTGGTCCTATCCACGGACGCGGGCTGGGCCCTACACGTCCATGTGGAGAGTCCGCAGAGGAGCAGTGGTCGGAGGAAACGAGGAGGAGTGAGGAGCGGCGCGGTGCCGCCCCTTGACGCAGGGAAGGCACGGCGGCGCAAGCGAGGGCGGGAGCGGGGGCAGGGACCTTGGGAGGCAAGAGACTAGGAGACGAGAGAGCATGCCCCGGAGGCGCGGCAGAGAGGGGTGACCAAGAGGGTTGTGCCAAAGGAGAGTCTGGTGCGTGACGAGCGGACACGAACAAGACGCAGCTAATTGACCCGACGCAGCCACCTGTACAGAATCAGTGGTCAGTGTGTACATTCTTGACCCAATACTTCGAGGGAACATGGCGAGGTGCTCGTTGGCGCGTGATTTCGTACAGATCGCCACACGCCCACCTCCGGGAGTAAAGGTACTGACGAACTCGTCCTGGAGGACAGAGTTACTCACCAAGTTCGTAGAGAATGAGGGGAGGTGCAGACCATAGAAAGCCGGAGGGGACCGCCGGACAAGGGAGGACAGGGGAGGCTCGTGCAACGATTGGGCCCCTAGAGGGGTCAGCCAGAGCGACTGGGATAAGTGCTGTGAGCGGTGTGACTGTGGTGCAATCGCGAAAGAAGCAGCGAGACGCGCCTGAGTCAAGTGTTGCAAGGCCTCAGCAAAAGCAATACCTTCGGCATCAGACCTACAAGCACCAAGAGCAGCAGTCTCGACACCAGCAACACGCGTCACAAATGAGTGACAGTCACCCTCAACACTAGGGTTAGAACCAGCATACACAGCTGTGATTCCAGCAATGATCTTGTCAAAGTCAAGAGCAAACACATCCACCCCTTTCCCTATCAATCCTAACCAGTTGGGGCCCTGATCATACACTCGGTGCGCCAGGCATCCTCGAGACGGCAGAAGCAACGGTACACAGTTTGCCCAGTCTTCCCACAGGGCTCACCAATCCTGCGACCCTTACGCCTGATGTACGGGCAACTAACACTACCCCCAGAGGAGCCATGCTAGACAACCCACTCACGAAGATCCTGAGGGGTGCGTGGCTCCTTCTGGCGTGGCTGCTGCTGCTGCTGCTGTCCACCCCCAGTGCCTCCGCCACCACGAGCTGCACCCCTAGTCGCCGCCCCATATCCTCTGCCCCTGCCAGCTCCACCTTGACCGCCACTCGAGCCCCCTCCGCCCACTCCACCGCCTCCACCACCCCCGCCACCTCCACTGCCGCCACACCGCCTCCATTCCCGCCACCACGACCGCCTCCACCCCCACCACCACCACTGCCACCACCCCCGCCACCACCCCCGCAAAATAAGGGTGGGCTTGGTGGGGTCAAGAGCAAGAGAGTGGTCTCTAACAGTGTGGAGGGATTCAGGGAGGCGAGTAATGAGGTAGTATAGAGTGATGTACATTGGAGGCTGGTTCGCAGTTAGAAAGGCTTGCTTGAGAGCGGCACGGTAGCGAGTGTCACTAGAGCAAAGGTGGGTCATGAGGTCAGCGACAATGTGGAAATCCGGCAGCTCAGGAAAGAGGTACGGTAGCATGATACGGCCTATTCGTTCCTTTAGCGGAAGGGCATTGCGGACAGAAATGCGGGCAGCAGCATCGCACGTGAGCCACTGAGTACGAAGTGTGCTCTAACAGTGAAACGTCTGGGTAGTTGCAGTGGCAGCAGAAGCAGCAGCAGCAAAAAGGTAAGGCAGCAAAAGCATTTCGGCTGGGCAGCTAGGCAGGGCGGCTCAGCTGGGCAGTTTGGCAGGGCGGCGCGGCTCGGCAGGGCAGGGGGCACAGCGCGGGCGGCAACAGCAACTGCAGCGTATGCAGGGCGCGTGCAGGCAGCGCAGGAGAGCGCGCGGGCTGTGCGGGCAGAGCACGGGTGGCACGGGCCATAGGGGCAGCGGGCGGGCGGCGCCAGCATCGTCCGGGCGGTGCGCAGGCAGGGTGCGCGGTGCGCAGACAGGGCGCCCGCAGTGCAGGCAGTGCGCAAGCAGTTCGAGGGCGGGGCGAGCAGCGCGTGGGCAGAAAATGCAGTGCGCGGGCGGTGCAGGCAGCGCGCGGGCGGTGCAGGCAGCGCGCGGGCAGCGCAGGCAGCGAACGGGCAGCGGGTGCAGCGTACAGGCAGGGCGCGCGGTGAGCTCAGGCAGCGCGCATGCAGGCAGTGCGAGCAAGGCGCAAGCAGGCAGCATGTGGGTCATCCGCTGGGCAGCAAGCGGGCAGCACGTAGGGCAGGGCAGGGCGCGTGGGGTAGCACGGGCAGGGCAGCGTGATGGATGCAGTTGAGCAGGGCAGGAACGTAAGGGCAAGGCAGTTCAGGCACTTCAAAGCTAACGGTGGGCCCTAACAGGGCGATCCTACGGAAGGACCTGCTCTGAATACCATGTCAAAAATAACGTGCAGGAATGATGGACTCGGAATGTGAGATGAGTACAAGTACTAGGTCTAACCCTAAAGTGTTGTACTCAGTAGAGGCTATCCCACTACAACCTATAGACATACAAACATATTTGACACACAATCCAAAATGAGCTCATTTCCCTCCTCCACTGATCCACATTCCGCTTGTGCCTTCCACTTGCTCTCGCGCTCACTGCCTCTAATCGTGCACACGTGTGAGCCCCTAGCAGTTGCACATAGGAGCAGGCTGCATCCTCCCCGCTGTTCTCCCGTGGGGCCCAGTGTGCTGCACGCGAGCCTGCTGGGTGGCAATGGAGAGACGCGGTAATGGGGAGCATGGGAAACTGGCCCTCTCACACCCAACTCGTCTACCACCTGCAACTTGCTGCTGCCCCCTATGCCACCTTCCTCCGCCTCACTCAAACTGCTCCGCCTCACTCACCCTCCTCTGCCTCTGCCACTCATCTGCACTGTCAGTAGCAGCATGCTTTCACGGGGCACCACCGCTGTCCACAGTGCACATCACCTCCCACCGCTTGCAATATGGGCGACTATGGAAATTTGCGAGTTGACTCAATATAGGGTACAGACTTTTGGGGGTTGGGAAATTCGTCCGCATCACTGTAGATGATAACAAATGGTTGGGAGAAGCCAAACCAAGTTGGCAAGTGTGGCCAAGTTGGGTGACCTGGATGGCATGGGTTGGAAAAGTGGCAAAGGTCAAAGTTGGGGTGCCCATAGGGAGGGAATCTTTGTGCTTATGGGGTTTCCTTGGTTGGGGCTCCTTGGGGACCTTCCCTCTCGTCCTCCTCGTCCTCTCCTACCTGGTTTCTAGCTACTCTAACTTTCTTGTGTGAACTTGTAAAAACTATTGTGATTGAGTTAAGTTTCTACGGCAGCATACCCCCTAGTGCGCCGAAATCCATAACTCGAGTTATACCCCATCTTTTGATACGATTCAAATTGGGAGAGAGAGCCACATTCAAGGGCTACAACTTACTCGAGTGTGAGAGAATTCTAAGGGCGGGTCCAGCGCGTACGTTTTCCGTACCTTACAGTTCTTCCAGTACGGTAGTCTGTATTTCATCACGGTTCAAAATGGTGCAATTTGAGAACCGCTATGCACCGCTCGATATCTTTTCAAACCACTACAAATGAACTATATAGTACATGTAAACGTACGCGCTGGACCCGCCCTAACGCTGCTGTTTTCGTCGACGGCGTTTCTTGTAGCGACGACTTTTCTTTCCAGAATTGTAGTCAACGATTTTGAGATATTTCGGCCCCTAAACGTTTATAGGCTCCGTCCTTAGTCTCTAACAGCTTGGGGGTGTGGGGAGAGAAGCATGCGAGAGGGCAAGGACGGTTAGAGGGCCCTACGACAGCAAGGGCCCTCGATGATGCGCGTTGACTTGGTGAACGACCAAGACTATACGCTGCCTTGCACCGACCCTATGACTTCAAGATGGTTGTCACAATAGCGGTTAGAACGCAGGAGCCATAGCTAGCAAGCTAGGCAAGAGAGAATAAGCAAAGGAGGGGTTGCACTAGCAAGCAGGTGGATACATATAGGAAACCCTAAGGGGTCGTACTCACTATAGAAAACCCAACTGCAGGCTAGTCAAACTACACATTCTGACACACCTCCATAGTCAAAGTGGGGTATGATCAGCACAACAAGCAGCAGTTTATAGTTCACAAATATAAGCAAAGCTAGAGGCTATCACAGAGGGCTAGTGAGGAGGAGGAGGGACTATGAGAGTGTTAGAGACTAAGGACGGAGTCTATGAAGATTAGGTGCCCAAATTTCTCAAAATCGTTGGTCTCAATTTCTGGAAAGAAACTTCGACTTCACAAGAAACGTTGTCGACGACAGGTGCACCGTTAGAATCCCACGAAAATCGAATATAATGTAGCCCCAAACCGTGGCTACATTTCCCAATTTGAATCGTATCAAAATATGAAGCATATCTTGAGTTATGCTTTTCGGCGCACTAGGGGGTATGCTGCCACAGAAATTTAACACAATCACAATTAACTCACAAGTCCCACAAAAGAACATTAGAGTAGCACTAAACCAGGTAGGAGGGGAAGAGGAGGACGAGAGGGAAGGTCCCAAGAGAGAGTCCCCAACCAAGGAAACCCCATGCCACACAATTCTCTTCCCCATAGGCAACAAACTTTGACCTTTGTCACTTTCCAACCCATGCCATCCACCTCACCTCAACTTGGCCACACTTACCAACCTGGTTTGGCTTCACCCAACCTCTTGGCAGCATCTACAGTGATGGGTTCGAATTTCCCAACCCCCACAAGTCTGTACCCCATATTGAGTCAATGCCACAACTTCCCAAAGTAGCTGCAACCAAAATATATAAGCATACGAACTCCAATGTTCGTAACTTTCTTGGTTGTGCTCTGATCGCGACGATTCTTGGTTCGTTGGAAAGCTCTTGAGTAGAGGAATCACTTCAGATATCTGCTCAAGCCAAATAACACACACACACACACACACACACACACACACACACACACACACACACACACACATATACGCAGAAAATCCAAACCACACACGACACAAATTTCTTGCATACGCTCACACCACGCATGCAACGCACAAACACATGATGGGAGGCAGACAGACGTGAATGCATATGGTTGCATCGCACAACAAACTCCCCCTCTGGCTGCCAACCATCATCCCACATGCCATAACTCAAGCATGCACCCTCAATGCACACTCATTCCCGCAAGCTTCATGCCCTTCCAATGCTCAGGTTCTGCCAGGCGCTTGGTGAGAATGTCAGCCGCCTGCTGCTGGGTCTTCACAATCTCCAGCCGCACCTCCTTGTCCAGGAGCCTCCTTGTCCAATGCCACTTTGGCCTGATGTGCTTTGTCAAGCCATGAAGACAGGCATTCTTCGCAAGCTTCACCGCCGACTCATTGTCACAGGAGATCATAGTCGGCTCCCTCTGACACACTCCGATTTCCTCCAACAAACGCCTCAGCCACACCACCTCCTTTGCCCCATGGTGCAGGGCCATGTACTCTGTCTCACACGAGGACAACCCCACCTCGTTCTGCTTCTTGCTGCGCCAGCTCACTGCACCACCTCCAAAGAGGCACACATAGCCTCCAATGCTGGTGCCATCCATCTTCACTGAGTTGAAGCTAGCGTCGGTGTAGCAAGTCAAGCGCATCTCCCCCTTGCTCAAATCAGCTACACCCCTCTGTAGCCTCTGTCGCACAGCACTGTACTCCAAGCCCACTGATGCTGTAGCGCTCACATAGCGGACCAACCTCTTGGCCGCTTCCAGCTGCTCATGACTTGGGCATGAAACCACACTCGCAAGCCTGGATGTAGCAAAGGCAATGTCAGGCTGCGTGTGGTTAGCCGCATAGTTGAGTGCCCCCACCATGGAGTGAAACAACTTCCTGTCACTCTCCCCCACCACCTTCTCATCAGCACAGGGCTCCACAGTGAACCCCGAAGGCAGTGGGGTGGCTGGCTTTCCTGCATCTTGCAGCCCATACTTCTCAGCCAGCCCCTCACAATACTTCCTCTGGTGCAACCTCAACACTCCCTTGTCAAGGTCCCTCTCCACGTGCATCCCAAGGTACTACTTCACATCTCCCATTTTGGAGCACTTGAACTGCATTTCCAGCATCTCCTCCACACGTTCAATAATCGCAGACGACTAAGAGAAGAGCAGGATGTTATCCACGTACACCAGGAGCATGAGGAACTGCTCCTTCTCTTGCAGCAGGAACAGGCTGTAATCACACTCGCTCTTCTTGAACCCCCCAGCCAGCAGTGTCTCCTCCAGCTTGTGGTACCATGCGCGAGGAGCCTGCTTCAGGCCATAGATGGCCTTCTTGAGCCTGCACACCCTGCTGCTCCCATCATCCAACCCCTCAGGCTGCAGCATGTACAGCTCCTCCAGAATGATTCCATTGAGGAAGGTAGTGTTTATGTCCATCTGCTTGATCTTCCAGCCACGGTTTGCAGCCATTGCCAACATCGTCCTCAGTGTAGTGCCTTTCCCCACAGGAGAAAATATATTATCAAAATCCTTCCCCTTTGTTTGTTGGAACCCCTTAGCCACAAGCCTTGACTTGTAGCGGGTCAGCTCCCCATCAGGTCCGTACTTGTGCCTGAAAATCAGCTTGGAAGAAATGGCCTTCTTCCCTGGAGGCAGCTCACACAGCTCCCACATCTCGTTCTCCAGCAGAGAGTCATACTCCTCCTTCACACTCTGCTTCCACTTCTCAGCATCGGGCCCACTCAAGGCCTCGGTAAGTGTCTTGGGCTCAGGAACGGCTGCCCAGTAACAGTACGCTATCTCCTCCTCATCACACTGCTCAGCCACACTTCCAGCCCTTTCCACACTTGGCTTCCCAAAGCTCGGATAGGTCAGCCGGTTAGGAGGGCGCACATCCCTCCTTGGACGGTCAGCCGGACGTACGGCACCTTGTGGAGCATCTTGCTGCTGTTGCTGCGGCTGCTGCTGCTGCTGCTCCTCCACCTCAGGTTCTCCCCCACCCTCAGTCACCCCAGAAATCTCCTCCTCTAAGACAGTGACCTGCACTTGCCTCGAAGGCCGCTGCACCTCATCAGCCTCAATGATCAGCGGTGTAGTGGGAAGCTTCTGCTGCTGCTGCTTCCACTCCTTGTAGTACAAGGACTCAAGGAACTTCACATCCCTCGACACAGTCAGCTGCTGGCTGGTCAAGTCCCAAATCAGCCAGCCCTTGTGATCCTTAGCAAGCCCCAAGTGCACACCCCATCTCCCAGAAGCTTCTAGTTTTCCCCTCGTCTCCTTAGGCACATGAAACACCACCATGCAGCTGTAGGCTCTCAGCATGTTGACTGCTGGTGCACTCCCATACCACTTGGTGTAGGGGACCCATTGCTTGTCCCCCACAGTCGCCAGCACCCGGTTCTTCACAACAACGACCTGCCGCAGTGCTGTCACCCAAAACGGATCCGGCAGCCCTGCACGCCCAAGGAGAGTGCGAGCACCTTCCTGCAGGGTCCGGTTGAACTGCTCAGCCACGCCATTCTGCTGAGGGTTGTAAGGCACTGTGAGCTGATGCTGGATCCCCTTCCGCTTCAGCTCCTTCTCAAAATCAGTGCCGATGAACTCTCCTCCGTTGTCAGTGCGGATCACCTTCACCTTGTGTCCGCTTTCCCTCTGTGCTCTCGGCATCCACTCCTTAAGAACAGCCGCTGCCACCTCCCCCTTAGTCTTGAGAGGGTACACCCACACCGCACGCGTGTGGTCGTCCACAATGGTTAAGAAGTGGCGGCTGCCCGAGAGAGAAAGGGCCCTCGTGGGGCCCACCACATCCATGTGCACTAGTGCAAGTGGTGCCTTGGCTGGTCCTGCGCTGCTGCTGAAGGGAAACATCACGAATTTGGTCTCAAGGCAGGTAGGGCAGCTCCCAATATCCTTTGCTCCCCCCTTCACCTCCAGCCCCTTCAAGCACCCATCCTTTACCAACTTTTGCAGCATAGGAATTTTCACATGGCACAGCCTCTCATGCCACGTCTCCCAATCAGCCTCACCACTCCCAGACGAAGCCTTTGCCCATGCAGCTGTCGCATCCACACCAGCAAGCACCTCACCATGTGGCTGCTGTGGCTGCTGCACCTTCTTGACTGCATCCAGGGCCCCAGCAGTTGGTGCAGTCTCCTCTCCTCCCGCAGTTGCTTTAGCTGCTGTCGCTGCCTTTGCCGTTGCTTGTGGTTTCCCCTTCCAAGGGATGATGGGCAGCTGCCACAGGTCCTTGATGCAGCTGCTCTTCTCCTCCAAGTTCCACAGCAGCAGCTTCCCAATCTTTGCACGGCAACTGGTTGGGCCGAAGGTAATTTTGGCCTTGCTTTTCTGTAGCCGGCGCACAGAAAGAAGGTTAGCGGACAAACCTTCAACCAACAGCACATTCCCAAGCCCCACAAGCTCTCCATTGGCTCCCATCACCTTAGCATTCCCAACACCAATCACAGGGAGCAAAGCAGGGGGCTTCACCTACTTTGCTTCCCTCGCCTGCTCCTCCCTGTCTTCCCTGTGTCGAGGGGCGGCAGCGCGCCGCTCCTCACTCCTCCTCGTTTCCCCCGACGACTGCTCCCCTGCAGACCCTGCACACGGACTTGTGGGGCCCAGCCCGCGTCAGTGGACAGGACCGCGAGCGGTACTTCCTGCTGGTTGTTGACGACTACTCGCGTTAGACCACGGTCTTCCCCTTGCGCACCAAGGGTGAGGTCCCTGATGTTTTGATCCCTTGGATCCACGCTGCCCGTCTCCAGCTCCGCGAGCGGTTCGGGACGGAGTTTCCCGTCCTGCGTCTGCACTCTGACTGAGGTGGGGAGTTTTCCTCCGACCTTCTGCAGAGCTTTTGTCGTGGGGAGGGCATTCGCCAGACGTTCACGCTTCCGGCCTCTCCGCAGCAGAATAGGGTTGTTGAGCGCCGCATTGGCTTGGTCATGGAAGTCGCTCGTACCTCATGGTCCATGCGGCTGCCCCCCATTTTCTGTGGCCGTTTGCGGTCCGCTACGCCGCGCATCAGCTCAACCTCTGGCCCCGTGTCTCCTTGCCGGAGACCTCGCCCACACTGCGGTGGACGGGGGAGGCTGGCGATGCGTCGGTGTTCCGGGTCTAGGGTTCTCATGCCTTTGTCCGCGATACCACCGCGGACAAGCTCTCCACCCGCGCTGTTCCCTGTGTCTTCCTTGGCTTTGTCCCTGACGCGCCTGGTTGGCAGTCTTACCACCCCACCTCGCGCCGTGTCTTCGCCTCTCAGGACGTCACGTTCGACGAGTCGGTTCCCTTTTACTGTCTCCTCTCCTACCGCACTGCCCCTCCCCCCCCCCCCCCCCCCCCCCGCGCGCTCTGATCGCGCACACCTTTGCGCATTAAGGTGGTGGGTGCTGGTGTGGGGTTGAGGGGTGGAAGAGAAGGTGCGGGTGCGATAATACGACGACGGGTAATGTTGTTGGGGGCCTCACCATCATCGTTCTCTGAGTCGTCGCTGTCGTCTTGAATGACGATCGGTGCCGGTACGGGGGCGAGGAGAGGTGCGGCAGTGGTATCATTGACGCGAGCAGCCTTTTTTGCGCGGGGAGCGGTGACTTCTTTCTGATTTTCGTTTTTCGGAAATGGGCTTATCTTCCCTGGGGGCTTCACCTCATCAAGCAAATCTGCCCGTGGAGTCATGTGACTCGTGCAACCTGAATCGATCACCCAATGAGTGAGGAGGTGCATCACAACCTTCCCAACTGAACCCACATCACCCCCACTCCCTTGCACATTCTCAACCATGAGGAACATCCCAGGGTCGGCTTTACCTTGTGCACCATCACCTTGTGCACCTGATCCTTGCACAGCACCACCGCGTGCACGTTCACCACTTGGCGGCTTCATGCCTGGAGGGGCCCAACCCTCGGGCCGGCTGAAACACCTTGAACCACGGGTGTCCAGCCTTCTTGCAGTACCAGCACACACCCTCCATTCGGGTGCTCCCCCTGCCACCAGAGCTCCCATGCCCCTCATTGTAGTCACCTCGGCCTCTCCCTCTGCCAAAGCCTCTCCCACGGCCTCGGCCTCTCCCTCCCCCTCTTCCTCTGCTGCCTCCTGCAACTCCACACCCCTCAGCAGTTTTGTTGGCAGCACCACCTCCCGTGTGGCGCCTGTGGAAGTCCTCTTGCAGAATCTGCTGCCGTAGCCACTTAGGCATCCATTTGTCCTGCTGAACGTTGAGGGTGGGGATGAGGTTGTCCCACGAGTTGTCCAGCACCGAGATGATCTTGGTGCACTGTTGCATCTGCGACACTTCGCTGCCCGCCGCTGCCATCCTCGCATAGGTGTCCTTGATCTTGTCAAGGACCGGTTTCACATCATCTCCCGGTTTCATGGAGAGGGCAGCCAACTCCTTCTCCAACACAATCACCATCGGCAGCGTGTTGGGCTGAATCACGTCGCGTATCAGCTTCCATGCCTTCGGTCCGGAATCATCCAACTCCACCAAATCCTTGATGTGCTGGAACATCGTTGTTGACCGATTGGAGAATGAGGTCGTACAGCACCGCGCTCTTCTCAATCCACCGATCGCGGGCATCTCCTTCCTCGGGCATCTTCTCCTCTCCCATAGCCAATTTCAGCAGCTTGTAGCGCTTGAAGGCGCTCCTCATCCGCCCACTCCATTCTTCATAGTTGGAGCCATTCAATGCCTCAATCTTGGATGGTGGCGGCTCACTCGTCTTCTCAGCTCCTTCTCCACTCCCTTGACTCATCTCCTCTGCTCCCAATCAGAGGTTTCAGCTCCCCCCCTTTGCTGGTCACAATGTAGATCCACACAATCTTCACAAGTGTCGGCGCCAACGAAATCTCGGCAGAGTTTCCTCTTAGCGGAAGTCACATCCAACCTCCAGAACTCCACTTAGGCACGCCCACAGGCCATGGTGGCTCTAGGAGGGTCTTCACACTTCAGTAGAGTCTCCACAAAGTCCTTAATCAGCTCTGATACCACTTTTTAGAGACTAAGGACGGAGTCTATGAAGATTAGGTGCTCAAATTTCTCAAAATCGTTGGTCTCAATTTCTGGACAGAAACGTCGACTTCACAAGAAACGTTGTCGACGACAGGTGCACCGTTAGAATCCCACAAAATTCGAATATGTTGTAGCCCTAAACCGTGGCTACATTTCCCAATTTGAATCGTATCAAAATATGAAGCATATCTCGAGTTATGCGTTTCGGCGCACTAGGGGGTATGCTGCCACATAAATTTAACACAATCACAATTAACTCACAAGTCCCACAAAAGAACATTAGAGTAGCACTAAACCTGGTATGAGGGGAAGAGGAGGACGAGAGGGAAGGTCCCAAGAGAGAGTCCCCAACCAAGGAAACCCCATGCCACACAATTCTCTTCCCCATAGGCAACAAACTTTGACCTTTGTCACTTTCCAACCCATGCCATCCACCTCACCTCAACTTGGCCACACTTACCAACCTGGTTTGGCTTCACCCAACCTCTTGGCAGCATCTACAGTGATGGGTTCGAATTTCCCAACCCCCACAAGTCTGTACCCCATATTGAGTCAATGCCACAACTTCCCAAAGTAGCTGCAACCAAAATATATAAGCATACGAACTCCAATGTTCGTAACTTTCTTAATTGTGCTCCGATCGCGACGATTCTTGGTTCGTCGGAAAGCTCTTGAGTAGAGGAATCACTTCATGTTCAAGCCAAATAACATACACACACACACATACACACACACACACACACACAGAAAATCCAAAACCACACACGACACAAATTTCTTGCACAAGCTCACAGCACGCATGCAACGCACAAACACATGATGGGAGGCAGACAGACGTGAATGCATATGGTTGCATCGCACAACAGAGAGGAGAGGAGATAGTGGGTGGTAGTTGAAGCTGCTGGCACACGACGCAACTGGAGCAACTGACTCACGTGCAACTGGAGCAACTGGCATATTGGCAACTGGAGCAACTGGCACACGGGCAACTGGAGTAACTGGCTCCGCGGCTAGACGAGCAGCAGGAGCAACTGACTCTCGGGTGACTGGAGCAACGGGCTTACGGGCGACTGGAGCGACGGGCTCACGGGCGACTGGCGCAACGGTCTCACGGGCGTCTGGAGCTGCTGGCTTCACGACGGCCACCCCCTTTCAACCTCCCCCTTTGTCCCAAAACTCCCGTTCACACCCCTTGCTGCACCCCTAGCATCACGCCCACGACACCCCCCTAGCACCATTCCTTTGGCTCCCACACACCCACCCCCCTCAGCGACAGCTGCAGCAGTGGGAGATGGAGGAGGAGGAGGAGGAGGGGACAACGCACACACCTGTCACCCCCATACCCGCCACCCACACACTCCCCACCCCCAAACCCTAAATTGGGCAGCACGGGGCAGCAGCGCGGGCAGCAGCGCCGGGGACGGCGTGCGGACCCCCCTGGGCGCCACGATGGGCGACGGTAGGGGCGGACGCACGGGCCCCCGGGGCGCCACGACGGGCGACGGGAGGGCCCGCGGCGGGCGACGGGAGGGGGCCGCGCGCGGGCCCCCCGGGCGCCGCGACGGGGCGACGGGAGGGGAAAGCGCGCGGGCCCCCGAGGCACCACGACGGGCGTTGGGAGGGGGCCACGCGCGGGCCCCCAGGGCGCTGCGACGGGGCGACGGGAGGGGAAGGCGCGCGGGCCCCCGAGGCACCACGACGGGCGACGAGAGGGGGCCGCGCACGGGCTCCCAGGGCATCGGGACTGGGCGACGGGAGGGGGTGGCGCGCGGGCCCCTGAGGGAGCCACGATGGGCGACGGGAGGGGGTGGCTCCCGTCTACCTGCTCCCTCTCCTTACACTGGTCCTACTGGAGGTCTTGCTGAGCGTCGTGAGCCTCCGTCTCGTCCTGCGTCGCCTGTACGTGCTGCTCGCACTAGTGGTCGCGGTTCGCGTCAGCGTCCTCCTCCTGTCCCTGGCACGCACCAGATGTCTCTGCGTCCGTCCACTGCTCCTCTGCGTGCCCCTTTGCCTTCTCCTCCTGCGTCCTCTCTTCCTGCTCTTGCCGACCCGGAGTCGGACTCTCTTCGTGCTGTCAGTCCTACTGTCACGCGCCTCCTTGCTACTGTCGTCACTGACCCTTCTTTCAAGTCCACTGCTGCGTCTGCCCTCGTTGCTGAGCTCGTCGACTTTGCTGCTCGCTGTCGCCTAGACTACGCTGCTAGTCTTGTCGCTGAGTCTGACTCTGTCTATCCTCCGTCCGCCGGGGGTGAGAGTGCTCTTGGCACGGACATCCTTGAGGACAGGCAGGAGGAGTTCCAGTGCTTGGCCGCTGCTTCACCCCACCTCGTGTCCGTACTGCTTACCCCTAAGGGAGACCTCGATGCACTTGACATCCCGACTCCGCGCTCTTAAGCGGAGGCGATAGAGGGTCCCTACTCTTCTCAGTGGCAGGCAGCTATGGATGCAGAGATGGCTTCCTGGAAGTCCACAGGCACCTACGTTGACGCTGTCCCCCCTCCGGGGACGAACATCGTCAGTGGCATGTGGATTTTCAGGGTGAAGCGGCCGCCAGGTTCTCCGCCTGTCTTCAAGGCACGGTACGTGGCTCGTGGCTTCAGTCAGCGGCAGGGAGTTGACTACTTTCAGACCTTCTCTCCCACCCCAAAGATGACCACTCTTCGGGTGCTACTGCACCTTGCTGCTCACCGTGACTACGAGCTGCACTCCCTCGACTTCAGCACAGCTTTCTTGAAGGGCAGCCTGCACGAGGAGATCTGGCTGCGTCGCCCACCTGGCTTCACTGGGTCGTTCCCTCCTGGTACCCAGTGGAGCCTCCAGCGTCCAGTTTACGGTCTCCGCCAGGCGCCCCGTGAGTGGCACGACACACTGAGGACTACTCTTGCGGCTCTTGGGTTTGCTCCTTCTACAGCCGACCCGTCGCTGTTTCTGCGCACCGACACCTCTCTGCCGCCCTTCTACATCCTCGTGTACGTCGACGACTTGGTCTTTGCCACTGCTGACACTGCTGGACTCGCCCACGTGAAGTCCGAGCTGCAGAAGAGACACACGTGCACAGACCTGGGTGAACTGCGCAGCTACCTTGGCTTGCAGATCACTCGGGACAGAGCACAGCGCACCATTACCCTGACTCAGTCACACATGGTGCAGCAGGTCCTTCAGCGCTTCGGCTTCACGTACTCCTCGCCTCAGGCCACTCCTCTGCCTACTCGCCACTCACTCTCAGCTCTGCTTTCGGATGAGTCCGTAGAGTCGAGTGGCCCGTATCCAGAGCTTGTTGGCTGCCTCATGTACCTGATGACCTGCACACGACCTGACCTTGCATACCCTCTTAGCATTCTCGCACGCTATGTTGCTCCTGGGAGACACCGACCAGAGCACATGGCTGCAGCGAAGAGGGTGTTGCGCTACTTGTGTAGTACGTCGGGGATGGGGCTAGTGCTTGGAGGGCGCAGTCCAGTGGTCCTCACTGGGCACGCAGACGCTTCCTGGGCTGACGACCAGGCTAAACTGCGGTCGTCACAGGGTTACACCTTCAGCCTTGGTTCTGGCTCTGTTTCGTGGCGGGCTACTCGCTCGTCTTCTGTTCTCGGCTCCAGTTGTGAGGCTGAGATCTACGCTGGGGCTATGGCTGCCCAGGAGCTTCGCTGGCTCACCTACCTGCTGACCGACCTTGGAGAGCCGCCTCGTTCTCCTCCAAATCCAGTACGTAGACAACAAGGCCATGCTGGCCTTGTGTCGAGAGCAGCGACTGGAGCACAGAACGAAGCACATTGCTCTCCGCTACTTCCTTGCTCGTGAGCTACAGCAGCGTGGTCAGTTGCGGCTTGCGTACGTGGCCTCTGAGGCCAACACTGCTGATGTTTTCACCAAGGCACTTGCGCCTTGTGATCATCAGCGCTTCTGTACTCAGCTTGGACTTGTTCCTGTCTTGCCTCACTTGCTCACTTCTTGACCTTGCTTGTACTGTCTTATATATATACTCTTGCTCTTGCTTACTTAGCTTCTTATATATATATATGCTCCTGCATGTGAACTGGCCTTCTGGCCTTGAACTTGTGCTCAGAATGTGTGGTGACTTTGTGATCCACCCTAAGCTTTGCTTTGCTTTGCTTGACTGGTCTTGTGACCCCTTGTTCTCCCCCACTTTGCCTATGGGGGTGTGTCAAAACTTTATAGCTTATGCTATTGTGTAGGCTATAGTGAGGTATCCCATAGGGGGTACAACCCAATTAGGGTTTCCTATTTGTACTCACTTCATTCATAGTTCATTGATTCTCGTTCTACTTTTCTCACCGAGGCACCACGACGGGCGACGAGAGGGGGCCGCGCGCGGGCTCCCAGGGCGTCGCGACTGGGCGACAGGAGAGGGTGGCGCGCGGGCCCCTGAGGGAGCCACGATGGGCGACGGGAGGGGGTGGCGCGCGGGCCTCCGGGGCGCCGCGACGGAGCGGAAAACCGCCACGCGCCCCGAGCGCGCGGCGGGCAGAAAACCGCCACGCGCCCCGAGCGCGTGGCGGGAAGAAAAAGTCGTCGCGCGCCACGGGGTGCGCGACAAACAGTACAGTAGTGGCAGCGGAAGCAAACGGTGGGCCCACAGGCCATGAGCGTAATCGCTCTGTTACCATGTCACAATAGCGGTTAGAACGCAGGAGCCATAGCTAGCAAGCTAGGAAATAGAGAATAAGCAGAGGGGTTCCACTAGCAAGCAGGTGGATACATGGGCCGTACTCACTATAGAATACCCCACTGCATGCTAGACAAACTACACATTCTGACAATGGTTGAGTGCTGACATCGTGCGACTATGACGTCATTAATGAAGTTTCTGCTGGGGTGGTGCTAGCTTAAGGAAGTCGTGCCTATGCGTCTTGTAAAGTGTGTGCTAGTCTAGGGAAGTTGTGAGTAGTTTGTGGTGAGTCTCGCCATTTCTAGCTGTGCTGGGAGAATCAACGTGCTCAGCATTGACTTCCTTGCTAAGTTGGGTTGGTAATTTGGCGAGGCGAGTTCTCTCACCCACACACCACTTTCGTGGGGCTGGGTTAGACCGAAGCGCCACGCAACCTTTTGTGAACCTCGTCTGTCTATATCTAGTTGTGTGTTTGCTTTTGTATGCATGGATCATATTACAATTCTACTTGACCCAATTGTTACATGCATTCTCACAAAGTCATTGGACACTAACGCTACTGAAATTCTACCGAGTTGCTGGCGCAACACCGTTCCCATAGCATAAAATCTCCCCCTATCGCTACGCTCTCAATAGTATTCCTTCATGGTGCAGTGAGTGTGGAGCGAACACCCATAGATTTCCGTCGTCGTTAATATTCACGTTCGTATACTCACCTTGGCGTGCGGCGTTATTAAATGGCGCTTATTAATTTAAGTTGAACCTCTCGTAATTTCCCTCCACTTACGCTCTCGGACCCAAGGATAGGGCATTGGTAAGCTATTTCCACTCATCTGAGGACCCTTGAAAGGTGACCCCGATACGAGGGATTTAAGGAAGGGACAATTTGTTTTAATTTGTGGTACCTTATAGAGGCGTCATAGAGGATGATTACGGAGGAGGCGAACGTGGAGGCCGGTATATGCGCGCCCTATAGGAGGACCTCGTGGCCCGTCATCCTCGTGGTGAGCTTAGTGACATTGAATAGGAGCTCATGAAGGAGGGATTACGCGCTCGTCGGCGTCGCGATCATCCCTCACCACGTGTAGAGAATGTTGAGCAAGCTGCAGGAGGAACTAGTGCGTGTGATATGGCTATCGATGGGCGAGATAGCGATGACGAGGAGCTTGATGGGTTGATGTCGCGTGGGGTCCGGCTCGGTTTAGTACGACTAGGTCGGAGGCGTACAGGAGCGTGTTCATCGAGTGGCGGCATCACGAGAGCATGCGAATGTAGGATGGCAGAGCGTTGCTGCATGATGGAATGCGGAGGAGTACAATAGTGAGGCTATGCCAGGCGTTACCCCGTTTGGATCGATGTCGAGGGACGAGGGAATAGCCCCCAACTATGGCTACTTCAAATTCACTCCAGACAAGAAGGACGTCACGACCTGTCGACGTGGACAGAGTTGATCAAGCCGCAGCTTGAGATCGCTCAGCTAAAGCGATTCATAGATGGTACCACCCCCATTCCACCAACACAGGCAGTTGTGCATCTCTCTCAGTTTCGCGCAATGCAGTTATTGGCGTTCACCACAATCTCCCGTTGTTGCTCTCCTACAGTACAGATCGCCCTTAAGGTGTGCCGCTTCAAGGTAGATGCCGGCTTTCGGGCATGAAAGTTTATCATGCGCACGTATATGGCAAAGGACGACTTGTACATAGGTCAGCTAGAGCAGGCACTCACTAACCTCGAAATGGGAGAGCACGAGTCCGCCACGTCCTAATGCAACCGTGCACAGCAGATCCTAGTGAACCTGAGGCTGGCCGGCGTAGATTACTCACAGGCGTCGTACATTACTCACGTCGTGAAGGGGTTGCCGCAGCAGTACAACCTCTTACGCATGATGCTGAAACTGCCGCAGGTGCGCAAGGAGCTGGACGAGGACACCCTCGCTAGCTATATCATCGAGGAGGAGTGTACGTTGGTGGCGGAGGGACGGAAGGACCAATTTCTTCCCCAGGCAAACCAAGTGTTTACCAAGAAGGGTAAGCCCTATTTTTAGCAGACTTCATCCCCTTACCCTCCCACTACGGCACAGCAGCAGCAGCCTAAGCATGGGGGTGGGGTTAGTGAGGGAGGGGAGAAGGGGATATGGGCTAAGGGTGGCCAGCCGAAGGGGGGGAAAGTGGGCTTCAAGGGGAAGTGCTATGTGTGTGGACAACCAGGTCATGTTGCTTAGGGAGGATAAGGACGCAGACAACTGTGGAGAGGGTTTTGGAGGCAGCAGCGTGAGCTACAAGGGGGGTGAGGGCTCTAAAGGGAGCGGGCAGTCATCATGTGCGATGGTGAAACCCGTCGTAGAGCATATTCCTCCTGTCGTGCTGGAGCCTGAGGCCGAGGAGGGCTTACAGGCTGTTGGAGCTGCTGTGAAGGCGAACCCGAGCGTCGTGCTCTTGGATAGCGGATGCTCCTACCATCTTATGGGAGATCACTCTGCCTTTGTGGAGATGAGCAGCGGCGGCAGCGGTATCAAGCAGGTTATCGGCTTCAACGACGCTCCTCAGAAGGTGCAGGGGCAAGGCACAGTCGCTCTCCTTGGAGATGGGCCTTGGTGCCAGACGTGCTGTACGTGCTTGGAGTGCATGCAAGTCTTCTTTCTGCAGGGCAGCTGCGTGATAGTGGCGTGCAGTTGCTGGATGCCGGAGACATGACTCTGTTGCGTGCGCCAGATGAGTCGCTCCTTGGTCGTGTGGAGTTTAAAGGACGTGTTCTTTGCACGAACTTCCAGCCATGCTCGACGCAGCAGCAGGAGGGTGAAACGATGGACCTGCGCACTTTGGCGACGGGCGTGCGATCAAACGTGGGCAAGTGGCATGCGCGCCTCGCACACGTCGGTGTTGTCGCCATAGAGCGTACTGCAGCTCACGGGTCAGTGAAGGGCTTGGAGTTGGAGAAGGGGGGCAAGTCAGGCATGCCATGCGTCTCCTGTGTTGGGGGGGAGATCACCCGTCATACCTTTCCTTCTGTGGGAGAGGAGGATGAGCTGCTTGGGGGGGTGCATGCTGACCTGTGTGGCCCTTTTTGTGAAGCAGCTAAGGACGGCAGCCCCTACTTTTTGGTGCTGAATGATTGCAAGACGCGGTAAGTCTGGGCCTACCCTTTGGCCAAGAAAAGCGATGCACTTGCAGCGTTCCAGAAGTGGCTTCGGATGGAAGAGTGGCAGTGTAAGACCACGGTGAAGGCGCTGCATACTGATAGGGGTAGCGAGTTTCTGGGACACGACTTTACACTCTTCCTCGACGAGAAAGGCATCCTCCACGACCTCACGTGCCCGTACACGTCGAAGCGGAACGGGATGGCCGAGAGGGAGATGCGCAACATTGTGGAGGCTGTGCGGACGATGTTGCTGCACATAGGTGTGCAGCGCTATTAGTGTTAGAGACTAAGGACGGAGTCTATGAAGATTATGGGCCGAAATATTTCTCAAAATCGTTGGCTTAGAAAGCTGGACAGAACTTTCGACTTTACAAGAAACGCCGTCGACGAATCTTTCATGGTTGAAACTTCATCACTTTCAGACATGTTGTAGCTCTATTCCGTGGCTACAATTCCCAATTTGAATCGTACAAAAAGATGAAGTAAATCTTGAGTTATGGATTTCGGCACACTAGGGGGTAAGCTGCCATAGAAAACATAACTCAATTACAATTGTTTCACACAAGTCTCACAAAAGAGGATTGGAGTAGCAAGAACCAGGTAGGAGGGGATGAGGAGGACAAGAGGGAAGGTCCCAAAAGAGTCCCCAACTAAGGAAACCCCATGCTACACAATTCCCCTCTCTATAGGCACCCCAACTTTCACATTTGTCACTTTCCCAACCTCCACAATCCACCTCACCAAAGTTGGCCACACTTGCCAACCCAATTTAGTTTTTCCCAACCACTTGGCATCATCTACAGTGATGGGGACGAATTTCCCAACCCCCAAAAGTCTGTGCCCCATATTGAGACACTTCACAACTTCCCAAAGTCGTCGTATCTCAATCAAAACTTCGAACGATTATAGTTTCGTCGTTCTTGCTCCGATCGCAACGATTCTTGGTTCGTCGAAAAGCTCTTGAGCAGAAGAGTCACATCAGAAATCTGCTCAAGCCAAATAGCAGTTGCACGCACTCAGAAAATCCAAACCATACCGAACACAAATTCTTGTACACTCTCACACCACGCATGCAACGCACAAACATATGATGGGAGGCAGACAGACGTGAATTCAAATGATAGCATCACATAACAAACTCCCCCTCTGGCTGCCTACCATCATCCCACATGCCATAGCTCAAGCATGCACCCTCAATGCACACTCATTCCAGCAAGCTTCATGCCCTTCCAATGCTCAGTTTCGGCCAGGCGCTTGGTAAGAATGTCAGCCGCCTGCTCATGGGTCTTCACAATCTCCAACAGCACCTACTTGTCTAGGAGCCTCCTCACCCAGTGCCACTTGAGCCTGATGTGCTTTGTCATCCCATGAAGGCAGGCGTTCTTGGCAAGCTTCACTGCCGACTCATTGTCATAGAACATCACAGTCGGATCCCTCTGACCAACTCCAATCTCCTCCAACAAACGCCTCAGCCACACCACTTCCTTGGCCCCATGATGCAAGGCCATGTACTCTATCTCACACGAGGACAGCCCCACCTCGTTCTGCTTCTTGCTGCGCCAGCTCACTGCACCACCTCCAAACAGGCACACATAGCCTCTAATGCTGGCGTCGGTGTAGCAAGTCAAACGACGACTCCAATGCTGGTGCCATCTGCCTCCAATGCTGGTGCCATCTGCCTTCACAGAGTTGAAGCTGGCGTCGGTGTAGCCCAAATCAGCAGCACCCCGCTGCTGCTTTTGCCTCACAGCACTGTACTCCAAACCCACTGATGCTGCAGCACTCACATAGCGGACCAACCTCTTGGCCGCTTCCACCTGCTCATGACTGGGGCGTGAAACCACACTGGCAAGCCTGGATGTGGCAAAGGCAATGCCAGGCCGCGTGTGGTTAGCCACATAATTGAGTGACCCGAACATGGAATGAAACATCTTCCTGTCACTCTCACCCACCACCTCCTCATCAGCACAGGGCTCCACAGTGAACCCTGAAGTTAGTGGGGTGGCCGGCTTTCCTCCATCTTGCAGCCCATACTTCTCAGCCAGCCCCTCACATGACTTCCTTTGGTGCAACCTCAACACTCCCTTGTCAAGATCCCTCTCCACATGCATCCCCAAATAGTACTTCACATCTCCCATCTTCGAGCACTTGAACTGCATCTCCAGCATCTCCTCCATACGTTCAATCATTGCAGACGACTCATAGAAGAGAAGGATGTCGTCCACATACACCAAGAGCATGAGGAACTGCTCCTTCTCTTGCAACAGGAACAAGCTGTGGTCGCACTCACTCTTCTTGAACCCCCTAGCCAGCGGTGTCTCCTCCGGCTTGTCATACCATGCACGAGGAGCCTGCTTTAGGCCATAGATGGCCTTCTTCCGCCTGCACACCCTGCCGCTCCCATCATCCAACCCCTCAGGCTGCAGCATATACAGCTCTTCTAGGATGATCCCATTGAGGAAGGCAGTGGAAATGTCCATCTCCTTCACCCGCCATCCACGGTTTACTGCCATTGCCAATGACACCCGCAGTGTTGTGCCTTTCCTCACAGGAGCATAGAGCTCATTGAAGTCCTTTCCCTTTGTCTGCTGGAACCCCTTAGCCACAAGCCTTGACTTGTAGCGGGTCAGCTCCCCATCAGGTCCATAATTGTGCCTGAAGATTAGCTTCGAATAGATTGCCTTCTTCCCAGGAGGCAACTCACACAACTCCCAAGTCTCATTCTCCAGCAGAGAGTCATACTCCTCCTTCACACTCTGCTTCCACTTTTCAGAATCAGGCCCGCTCAATGCCTTAGCTAGCGTCTTGGGCTCAGGGACGGCTGCCCAGTAGAAGTGCGCTATCTCATCCTCATCACACTGCTCGTCCATACTTCCAGCCCGTACCACCTTAGGCTTTCCAAAACTAGGATAGGCCAGCCTGTTAGGTGGGCGCACATCCCTCCTAGGATGGTCAGGCGGACGTTGGGCACGTGAAGGAGCGTCTTATTGCTGCTGCAGCTGCTGCTGCTGCTGCTGCTGCTGCTGCTCATCCTCCACCTCAGGTTCTCCTCCATCCTCAGTCACCCCAAAGATCTCCTCCTCTGAGACAGTGACCTGCACTTGCCTCAAAGGCCGCTGCACCTCATCGGCCTCAGTGGTCTAGTGGGAAGCTTCTGCTGCTCCTGCTTCCACTCCTTGTAGTATAGTGACTCAAGGGTTTAGGGTTTAGTGAGACGAACTTCACATCCCTTAACACAGTCAGCTACTGGCTGGTCAAGTCCCATATCAACCAGCCCTTGTGATCCTTAGAAAGTCCCAAGTGCACACCCCATCTCCCAGAAGCTTCCAGCTTTCCCCTCTTCTCTTTAGGCACATGAAACACCACCATGCAGTTGTAGGCTCTCAGCATGTTGACCGCTGGTGCACCCCCATACCACTTGGTGTAAGGGACCCATTGCTTGTCCCCCACAAACACCAGCACGCTGTTCTTCACAAGGGCGACTTGCCGCAGTGCAGACACCCAAAACGGATCCGGCGGCCCTGCGCGCCCCAGGAGAGTGCGAGCACCTTCCTGCAGGGTCCGGTTGAACTGCTCAGCCACGCCGTTCTGCTGAGGGTTATAGGGCACCGTGAGCTGATGCTGGATCCCCTTCTTCTTCAGCACCGCCTCAAAATCAGCGCCAATGAATTCTCCCCCGTTGTCACTGCGGATCACCTTCACCTTGTGTCTGCTCTCCCTTTGAGCTCTCGACATCCAAACCTTAAGAACAGCTGCTGCCACCTCCCCCTTGGTCTTGAGAGGGTACACCCACACCGCACGTGTGTGGTTGTCCACAATGGTCAAGAAGTAGCGGCTGCCCGAGAGAGAAGGGGCCCTCATGGGGCCCACCACGTCCACATACACAAGTTCGAGTGGTGCCTTTGCTGGTCCTGTGCTGCTGCTGAAGGGAAATTTCGTGAAATTCGTCTTGAGGCATGTAAGACAGCTCCCAATCTCCTTTGCTATCCCCTTCACCTCCAATCCCTTCAAGCTCCCATCCTTCACCAACTTCTGCAGCATCGGAATGTTGATGTGACACAGCCTCTCGTGCCATGTCTCCCAATCGGCCTCACCACTCCTAGATGAAGCCTTTGCCCATGCAGCTATTGCATCCACACCAGCAAGCACCTCACCATGTGGGTGTTGTGGCTGCTGCACCTTCTTGAATGCATCCAGGGCCCCATCAATTGGTGCAGTCTCCTCTCCTCCCGTAGTTGCTTTAGCCGTTGCTGCTGCCGCTGCCGATGCTGGTGGTTTCACGTTCCAAGGGATGATGGGCAGCTACCATAGGTCCTTGATGCAGCTGCTCTTCTCCTCCAAATCCCAAAGCAGCAACTTCCCAAGCATTGCACGGCAGCTGGTTGGGCCGAAGGTCACTTTGGCCTTGTTCTTCTACAGCCGGCGCACAGAAAGAATGTTAGCGGACAAACCTTCAACTAACAGCACATTCCCCAGCCCCACAAGCTCCCCTTTAGCTCCCATTACCTTGGCATTCTCCACACCAATCACAGGGAGCAAAGCCTCTGAAGCTGCAGCCACAAAATTTATCTTCCGAGGGGGTTTTACCTTGTGAAGCAAATCTGCCCGTGGGGTCATGTGACTCGTGCAACCTGAATCGATCACCCAGTGAGTGAAAGGGTGCACCACAACCTTCCGAACCGAGCCCACATCATCTTCACTCTCTTTCACATCCTCAACCATGAGGAACATCCCAGGGTCAGCTTTACCTTGTGCACCATCACCTTGTGCACCTGAACCTTGCACACCGCCACCTCGTGCATGTTCACCACTTGGCGGCTTAATGCCTGGGGGCGCACATCCCTTAGGCCGGCTGAAACACTTAAACCATAGGTGTCCAACCTTCTTGCAGTACCAGCAAGCTCCCTCCATTCCGGTGCTCCCTCTGCCACCACAGCTCCCATGCCCCTCATTGTAGTCACCTCGGCCTCTTCCACTGCCAAAGCCTCTCCCACGGCCTCGGCCTCTCCCACCCCCTCTTCCTCTGCTGCCTCCTGCAACTCCATACCCCTCATGAGTTTTGTTGGTAGCACCGCCTCCCATGTGGCACCTTCGAAAATCCTCCAGCAGAATCTGCTGCCGTAGCCACTCAGGTGTCCACTGGTCCTGCTGAGTGTTGAGGGTGGGGATGAGGTTGTCCCATGTGTTGTCAAGCACCGAGATGATCTTGGTGCATTGTTGCATCTGCGACACCTTGCTGCCCGCCGCTGCCATCCTCGCATAGGTGTCCTTGATCTTATCAAGGACCGGCTTCACATCATCACCCGGTCGCATAGAGAGGGTAGCCAGCTCCTTCTCCAACACAATCATCTTCGGCAGCGTGTTGGGCTGAATCACGCCGTGCAGTAGCTTCCACGTCTTCTGTCCTGAATCATCGAGCTCTACCAAATCGTTGATATGCTAGAACATGTCGTTGTTAACCGATTGAAGGACAAGGTCGTACAGCACCGCGCTCTTCTCAATCCACCGATCGGGGGCATCTTTCCTCCTGCATCTTCTCTTCCCCCATCGCAATTTTCATCAGCTTGTAGCGCTTGAATGCACTCCGCATCCGCCCGCTCCATTCCTCATAGTTGGAGCCATCCAATGCCTCGATCTTGGATGGTGGCGGCTCATTCCTCTTCTCTGCTGTATCCACTCCCTTGACTCAGCTCCTCTGCTCCCAATCACATGTTCCAGCTCCCCCTTTGCTGTCCACACCGATGTCCCACTCAATTTCCACAAGTGTCGGTGCCAACGAAATTTCGGCAGAGTTTCTCCTTAGCGGAAGTCACATCCAACCTCTAGAACTCCAGTTAGGCACACCCATAGGCCATGGTAGGTCTAGGGGGGTCTTCAAACTTCAGAAGACTCCCCACAAATTCCTTAATCAGCTCTGACATCACTTGTTAGAGGATAAGGACGGAGTCTATGAAGATTATGGGTTGAAATATTTCTCAAAATCGTTGGCTTAGAAATCTAGACAGAACTGTTGACTTCATACGAAATGCCGTCGACGAAATGTTCACCGTCACAACTTTATCAAACTCAGCTGTGTTGTATTCCTGGTTCGTGGCTACAATTCCCAATTTGAATCGTACGAAACAGTGAAGTTTTTCTTGAGTTATGGATTTCGGCACACTAGGGTGTAAGCTGTCTTAGAAAACTTAACTCAATTACTATTGTTTCACACAAGTCTCACAAAAGAGGATTGGAGTAACAAGAACCAGGTAGGAGGGGATGATGAGGACGAGAGGGAAGGTCCTTAGGGAGTTCCCAACCAATGAAACCCCATGCCACACAATTCCCCTCTCTATAGGCACCCCAACTTTGACATTTGTCATTTTCCCAACCTCCATAATCCACCTCACCCAAGTTGGCCACACTTGCCAACCCAATTTGGTTTCTCCCAACCACTTGGCATCATCTACAGTGATGGGGACGAATTTCCCAACCCCCAAAAGTCTGTACCCCATATTGAGACACTTCACAACTTCCCAAAGTCGTCGCATCCCAATCAAAACTTCGAACAGTTACAACTTCGTCGTTCTTGCTCCGATCGCAACGATCCTTGGTCCGTCGGAAAGCTCTTGAGCAGAAGAGTCACATCAGATATCTGCTCAAGCCAAATAGCAGTCGCAACGTGGGGGGAATTTGGTGCCTTAGGCTCGCTGGGGATTGCACTTGGGGGTGTCAGCAGCGAGCAAGGGCTGGCACGTGCAGGACTTGGAGTCCAACCGTACTGTGGAAGTTGTTTTCTATGAGACCATGTCCTTGGCAAGATGGAAGGCTTGGCATCAGCAGGAGCATGCGGGACGCCCGATTCCCTATTAGCCCTTCCGTCACTTTTCCCAGGCACTCTTGAGGAGGAGGTGGAGGAGGAAGTGGTCGCACCTCCTGCTATGCCCCATGTCCCTACCTCAGTCCCCACCCCACCTCCTCCTGCAGTGTACCTTAGTGTGGTCCCTCCAACCGCGCCTCCTCCATCCTCATCCCCCTTGGCTTCCCATCCTCCTCCTGTCATTCCCTCTCCCCTTCCACCCTCCATCCCTCATGCACCTGCCCCACCCTCCTCTTCATCTTCCACGGCGCCGCCCGTTGGTGAGGGGGAGATAGTGGTGTTACCGTCTGTAGTGAACACCGACGGGCAGCGCCTTGTGACTGAGCAGCGGCAGGACGAGAGTAGCATGGATGGAGTGCAGCACAGTGGGGAGCAGTAGACAGGGGAGCAGTAGACAAGGGAGCAGCAGATAGGGGAGGAGCTGATTGGGGAGCAGCAGATAGTGGACCAGCAGCCAGTGGAGCCGCAGTCAGGGGAGCAGGAGATGTGGGAAATTAGAGATGGTGGTCGTGTGTTGGTTTCTGGGACAATCACTGCACCGCTGCGTCGTTCCACCTGCATCACTCGTGGTATCCCGCTTGTTAAGTATGCTTGGGCAGTAGTGGTTGAGCCGGCGGGTTTGGATGATGAGGAGGAGGACGAGGAGTGGACAGACGTGGACCCAGACATGGTGGCCGACCCTGAGAGGCAGTGGAATATAGCTAAGATGACAGTGCAGGAGGCCTTGGGCTGCTCAAAGGGCGACAAGGGGAAAGAGGCGATGGATGAGGAGATGCGGAGCTTGATTAAGGAGTGGACGTGGGAGTTGGTTCCACGTCCGCCAGGGGTGAATGTGATGAAGAACCGCTGGATTTTGAACACCAAGTTTCGACCTGATGGGATAGTGGAGCGTGAGAAGGCCAGGCTGGTGGCGAAGGGGTTCACGCAGGTGGCAAGGGTGGACTATGAGGAGACGTACGCCCCTGTGGGAAGCTATGTGACGGCACGTATGCTTCTGGCGATCGCAGCTGCACTCGATTTGGACCTGATGCAGCTGGATGTGAAGAATGTGTTCCTCCATGGCGTGCTGGACCGAGACCTTTACATGGAGCAGCCGAGCTACTACGAGGATGGGACTCCTCGTGTCTGTAAGTTGGTGAAGAGTCTGTATGGGCTCAAGCAGAGCAAAATGTTGTGGTATGAGGCCTTGGATGGGGTGCTGCTTGGGTCTGGATGGAAGAAGAGCCAGGTGGATGAGGCTTTGTACTTCAAGAGTGGTGCTGAGGGGGAGATGTGCTGGCTACTGGTGTATGTGGATGATTTTCTTGCTGCCAGCCGCATTCAGAGCACTCTGAGGGAGCTGCGTGAGCTGCTGCTGAGTGCGTTTCAGCTGCGGAGATTAGCCCTGTGGAGAAGTATTTGAGGTTGCAGCTGATTCGGGACAGGCCTACGAGGAGGATGTGGCTGCACCAGGGGGCCTATGTGGACAAGGTCCATAGGCGCTTCTTTGACAGAGCACAGGCGTTGCGAGTGCCTCGCACCCCTCTTTCCTTTGACCCTTTTAGTGTGCAGACCTTCGAGGATGTGGGATGGCAGTCTCGTCGGGAGGAGGAGTACAGGCAGAAGGTGGGATCCTTTGCAGTTCGCGGCCTGTACCACCCACCTCGACATCTCGTTCGCCTGCAGCAAGCTAGGGTCGGGCCAGACGGTGCGGATTGATCAGCACTGGAAGGAGTTGGATCGGTGCTTGGCGTACTTGGTGGGGAGCAGGGATGTGGCGCTGGAGTTTGGGGCATTACAATGGATTTTCAGTGGATTGGGGCATGGGGCATTACAATGGATTTTCCTCTTAGGTGGCATGGGGCTCAAGGGGAGCCTCAAGCATATGGAGTGTTGCCACATGTGGCTGTCAAAGTACAATCTTACTTGTAGGCTATATTGGGGCACTTCTTATGGGGTACAGCACTTCTAGGGTTAGTACTTGTACCCCGACTCATTGCTAATCCAATCATTCTTGCACTGTGATTCTGACATGGTATTTAGAGCAGGAAACCTGTTAGGTTTTTAGGGCCCACCGATAGTTCCGCTCTCCTGCCGAAGCGCCCTTGCGCTATCCGGCCCTGCTCGCTCAGTGTCACGCTGCCCTGCAGCTACTCACACTACCTGCCCTAGCACATTGCCCATCTGTCACGCGCGCCCCTCCTACTTGCGAGCGGCTACTGCCCCGCGCATCCCTACTGCCCGCGAGCGGCCCTTGCCACCCGCGCGCTCCT
The DNA here is from genome assembly GCA_948144175.1 of Closterium sp. NIES-65. Classification (NCBI taxonomy): domain Eukaryota; kingdom Viridiplantae; phylum Streptophyta; class Zygnematophyceae; order Desmidiales; family Closteriaceae; genus Closterium; species Closterium sp. NIES-65. Next base: position 574,316 of record CANXME010002221.1, read on the forward strand.
ACTACCCGCGAGCGGCCCTTGCCTTGCGTGGCCTACTGCCCGCGAGCAGCCCCTGCCCCGCGCGCCCCTGCTGCCCGCGAGCAGCCCCTGCCCCGTGCGCCACTGCTTCCCGCGAGCAGCCCCTGCCCCGTGCGCCACTGCTTCCCGCAAGCAGCCCCTGCCCCGTGCGCCACTGCTGCCCGCGAGCAGCCCCTGCGCTGCGCGCCCCTTCTGCCGAGCAGCCTCTACCCTAGCGCGCCCCGCAGCCCTAAGCGCGCCAGCTCACCCCGCAGGCCAGCGCGCCAAGCTGCTTAACGCGCCAACGCGCCCCATAGCCTAGCGCGCCAGTGCGCCCCGCAGCCCATCGCGCCAGCGTGCCCCGCTGCTAAGCGCGCCAGTGCGCCCTGCAGCCCTACGCGCGCCAGCGCGCCCCGCAGCCCTAAGCGCGCCCCGCAGCCCTAAGCGCGCCCCGCAGCCCTAAGCACACCCCGCAGCCCTAAGCGAGCCAGTGCGCCCTGCAGCCAAGCGCGCCAGCGCGCCCCGCAACCCTACAAGCGCCAGCGCGCCCTGCTGCCCAACGTGCTGCTACTGCATAAGCTACTGCTACTGCTATGGCTGCTACTACTACTACTGCTGCTGCTGCTCGTGCTGCCACTGCTTGCACTACTGCTGTTACTACGCTAGCCTGTACCCTGCTATCCACGTACTCTAGTGGCCTCCACATTCACAACAGCAGTCGCTACTACTGCCCTTGCGCCACTGCTATTGACTGCCACTGCCTGTCACGGCCACTATCACGGTAGTCACAGCGGCTAGGGGTGGTCAGCAGCAGCCACTGCCTCACCCGGACACACTATCTCCGCAGCACCTTCGCGAGTGGGTTCTTCAGCGAGCCCGTCCATGTGGTGGAGGCTTTGGTTTTCTGCGTACTGCACAGAGGCGACAGCAGAGTCAGCAGAAGACCTTCTCCCCGCAGCTGCTTAGTTAGTTGGTTTCTCAGCGATGTGTCATTGGTTATGTAAAGGCTGCTGCTCTAGGTGCTAGTGAGTCTGGTGCCGCACTAGGTGTTAGTGAGTCTGCTGCCACTCCAGGTGCTAGTGAGTCTGCTGCAGCTTTAGGTGCTCGTGCGTCTCCCGCCACAGGTCCTACCTCAGGTGAGGCCTTGCACACTTTTACACTTGACTCAGGCGCGTCACGTTGCTTCTTTCGTGACTGTACCACACTCGCACCACTTGTTGCACCGGTACCAGTCTCACTGGCTGACCCCACTGGGAGCCCAGTAGTCACACGAGCCTCCATTGTCCTCCCGTGTCCAGCAGTCCCCTCCACTTCTCTGTCAGGTCTCCACCTCCCCACGTTCTCGACGAACTATGTGAGCAACGCTACCATTCAGGATGTCTGGGTTGATACCTTTATTCCTGGAGGGCAGCGCGTGGCGATCTGTACGTGCTCTCGGACTGGTCGTCACCTTGCTACGTTCACTCGACGGCCTGGGTCTAGTCTGTACACACTAACCACTGCGTCTGCACAGGTGGCTGAGTCAGGTCAGGTGGCTGCGTCGAGTCAGATGTCTGCGTCTGGTCAGCTTGCAGCGTCTTGCTCGTGTCGGGTACTCTCCCACCAGACTCTCCTCTGGCACCACCACCTCGGTCACCCCTCCCTGCCGCGTCTCCATAGTATACACTCCCTTCTCCTTATCTCTGACCTTACCAGGTCCCTGCCCTCCCTCCCGCGCTCGCCTACCCCGCTGTGCCTTCCCTGCGTCGAGGGGCAGCAGCGCGCTTCTCCTCACTCCTCCGAGTTTCCTCCAACCATTGCTCCTCTGCAGACTCTCCACATCGACGTTTGGGGCCCGGCCCCCGTCGGCACGGTGATTCTGGCAGTGGCTGCAGCACATGGTCAAGCGGAGGAAGCTGTAGCTGCAGTACATTCCTACGAGCGAGCAGCCTGCTGACTACCTTACAAAGGCATTGCATTTCCACGCCTTCAGTCGTTGCTTCGAGGCTGTGGGGCAGGTGAGGCTCTTGATAAGGGGAATGAGACCTAGACACTGCATAATGGGTATGGTGCCATTGCCTATCCATGGCTGGTGCGGTGCGTGTTTGCACTTTGAGTGTACTTCGTCTGTGTGTTTAGTCTCTTTTGGCGTGTATGCGTGTGTATACGCCTTTTGATTATAAAGGCCCTTGCTTTAGTATGGCAGGGGAGTGTTAGAGGGCCCTACGACAGCAAGGGCCCTCGACAATACGCTGCCCTGCACCGACCCTATGACTTCAAGATGGTTGAGTGCTGACATCGTGCGACTATGACGGCGTTAATGAAGTCACTGCTGGGGTGGTGCTAGCTTAAGGAAGTCGTGGCTATGCGTCTTGGGAAGTGTGTGCTAGTCTATGGAAGTTGTGAGTAGTTCGTGGTGAGTCTCGCCATTTCTAGCTGTGCTAGGAGAATCGGCGTGCTCGGCATTGACTTCCTACTAAGTTGGGTTGGGAATTTGGCGAGGCGCGTTCGCTCACCCACAAACCACTTTCGTGGGGTTGGGTCACACCGAAGCACCACGCAACCTTTTGTGAAACCTCGTCTGCCTATATATAGTTGTGTGTTTACTTTTGTATGCATGGATCATATTACAATTCTACTTGGCCCAAACGCTACTTGAATTCTCACTAAGACATTAAACACTAACGCTACCGAAATTCTACCGAGTTGCTAGCGCAACACCGTTTCCATAGCAGAAACTCTCTCGCTATCGCTACGCTCTCAGTGATATTCCTTCAAGGACACACGATGGGGGTAGCTATGAAGAGAAAACCTTTGCAGATGCCCGGTGGGAACGATGCGAGATAATGCGCGCGTGGTGCAACGCACCGGGAGAGCGACGGGCGAGTACGAGGTGGGGCAGCGCGAGGTGCGGTCTGAGGTCGAGGAGACTTGAGCATCGCCCACGCCACGTGCGATGGCCTCATCGCCCACCTCACTGGCAGCGCGGCACGTGCGGCGGTGGAAAAGCCGAGTGGTGGAGAAGACGTCCGTGGCGGAGACGGCTGGATGACGGGAGAGACCGCAAGATGGCGTGAGCGGAGCTGCGTGGGGGTGAGCAGGCGTGATGTGGAAGGCCCACAACACAACGAGTGGTGGGCTGGACGAGGCTGTACCTTGAACACGCTGTGGAGTGGTGGAAGCGAGAGGCATCGTCAATCACACCATGATCGCTCCACCACTCCACGTGTCAACCGATGAATGGCTCACAGGCTGGTGCAGAGGGCGTGGCGAGCGCCCCGAAGCGAGCAGTGTGAAGAATGAGGAACGAATGAAGTGAGGGGTTTCACTAGCAAGCAGTTGAGTATATATAGCAAACCCTAAATTGGGCTGTACTCACTATTGAGTACCCCACTGCAGGCTAGACAAACATAACATTCTGACACACCCCCATAGCCAAAGTGGGATGTAATCAGCACAACAAGCAAGCAAAACACAAGCTCAGGATGGATCACAATGTCACCACACAATCTGAGCACAAGTACAAGAAGCAACAGTTTAAAGTTCACAAATGTAAGCAAAGCTAGAGGATATCACCGAGGGCAAGTGTGGAGGAGGAGGGACTATGAGAGGAGAGGAGGAAGTGGGCGGCAGCTGAAGCTGCTGGCACACGACGCAACTGGAGCAACTGGCACACGGGCAATTGGAGCAACTGGCACACTGTCAACTGGAGCAACTAGCACACGGGCTACTGGAGTAACTCGCTCCGCGGCTAACTCTGAGCGGCAGGAGCAACGGACTCACAGGCGACTGGAGCAATTGGCTCACGGGCGACTGGCGCAACGGGCTCACGGGCGACTGGCGCAACGGTCTCACGGGCGACTGGAGCTGCGGGCTTCACGGCGGCCACCCCCCTTCAACCTCCCCAAACTATCCCACCCCCTTTTCACACACCCCATGCTGCACCCTAGGTTCACTCACACCCCACCCCCTAGCACCACTCCGTCGACTCCCACACACCCAACCCCCTCAGCGGCAGCTGCAGCAGTGGGAGACAGAGGAGAAGGAGCAGGGGAGACCACACACCCGCCACCCCCTACTCGCCACCCCCAGACCCTAACACAGGGCAGGGCGGGACGGCGGGTAGGGAGGTTACGGGGGGGTGGGGGGGGGGGCGACGCGCGGCCTCCCAGGGCGCCAAAACAGGCGGCAGATGGGGCGACGCTCGCCCCCCCCTCCCAGGTCGCCCCTCTCGTTGCCTGTCGAGGCGACCTGAGGGGGCCGCGCGCAGCCCCCTAGGGAGCCGCGACGGGTGACGGGAAAAGAGGGGGGGGCGGTGCACGGGTCCCCGGTGCGCCGCGACAGGCGACGGAGCATGGCCGGGGCGGGGCCGGGGCAGGGTCGAGGCAGGGCCGAAAGGGGCGGCGACGGGGCCGCAAGGGGCGGCGACGGGGCCGCTGGAGGCGTCGACGGGGCCGATAGGGGCGGCGACGGGGCGCTAGGGGCGGCGACGGGGCCACTGGAGGAGGCGACGGGGCCGATAGGGGCGGCGACGGGGCCGCGAAGGGCGGCGACGGGGCCGCTAGGGGCGGCGACGGGGCCGCGAAGAGGCCGCGAGGGGCCTCGAAGGGCGGCAACAGGGCCGCGAAGGGCGGCGACGGGGCCGCTACGGGCGGCGACGGGGCTGCTAGGGGCAGCGACGGGGCCGCTAGGGGCGGCGACGGGGCCGCGAAGGGTGGCGACGGGGCCGCTAAGGGCGGCGACGGGGCTACTAGGGGTGGCGCGAGGGGCCGTGAGAGGGGCCTCTAGAAGGGCGCGACGGGCCGCTAAGGGTAGGGGACGCGACGAGAGGGCGGCCCACGGGGCGTGCCTCGGGCCGGGGCGACTTGCGCTTCGGTCAGAAAAAAAAAAATCAGTGGTGGGCCCAAGGAAGGAACAGTCCCAGGAGGGAACCAGCTCTATACCATGTGAATAATGAGGAATGATTGAAGTGAGGGGTTTCACTAGCAAGCAGTTTAGTACATATAGCAAACCCTAAATTGGGCTGTACTCACTATTGAGGGTCCCACTACAGGCTAGACAAACATAACATTCTGACAAGCAGTAGCGCGGGGCAGCTGTCAGTCCACCGCTCCGCCCGTCGCTCCAACAATCGTCGCCTCTGCTGCCGCCAACGGCCTTCCCGCCATGCGCTCGCCCCGCCACTCACTCCACGTCCCACCGGATCGGCACACAGCGAAACCTAAAGCTTGGCGTTGACGCAGACACTGCCGTAAGCCGATGCCTTACTAGGAGAATCCTCGTCGCTAGCTATTGATAAGTTCCAGTGAGGAAGCTGTGGCATATGCCATGGTCACGGGCCTATTGCTCGCGTCGCGTTGACATCTGGAACAAAGCGAGCTGGTGAGGGAGGACTTGGAGAGGATGCGAAAGAAGCGGTTTCAAGTTCTGTATTGCCCCTTCCAGTATTGTACCACGCAATACCGAAACGAACCTGGCTCTATCGGAATCAGACAAGTCGGCCTGGTGTGCTGATGGAACTTTTCGAACGACGAAGAGCGGTTCGAGGTGCAATTGCCAAATTAATCCCGCACGGACCCCAACACTGCACCCCCCAGTCTCCCTCCTACCGTGCCGAACCGAACGGACTCCCTTTCCCTCACTGCCCCGCCCATCCTCCCAACCCAACCGCTCCAGCATGACGCGCAATTCACAATTCACGACACAGCACCAAACTTGGTGAATTAGGCCCAGTTCGGCAGCCACGGAAGAAAGACGGAAGAAAAATTTCCAGCTTCTTCTATGAAGCTTCCAGACGCATTATTGAGGGATCTACGGTGCGGGTTGTATGGTAGATTTTTCGGAAATCGAGGTGCAGATTTTTACAGCAGCGACGTGAACACCATCAAAAATTGATTCCGCGTCGTCTTCTGTCCTTATTCTTCCCCCCCTGGCGGAAAGCTTCCGCCCTAGTGAGACGGAAGAAGAAAGTGATTCTTTGAAAACATAAGAATCAACCTTTTGATTCCACAGCAATCACTGTTCACGGGACAACATTGCACCCTACGAAATAAAGGGTTACTGCACAGAAGAACCCTACTCGAGGGCAAATGTGCATGCGATTTTTTTTTGGGAGAGAATTTTCGCTTTGCTACAGTGCTCTGGGACATTCGAATGTGAGGCAAATGTGCCTCGACCTGCGGCGTTTTTTCGTATCTCCCCCCTCCAACCTGCGCCGGCTCCCCCATGGCGCAGGTTGTCCGCGGTGCGGTCAAACCAGGGTCAAAATTCGTTGACCCTGGGTTGACGCACGCCTCACCTTCTCGTCATCTTCCTAACATTTTTCTTCCCTCTGGCTGCCGAACCGGGCCTTAGTGACGTGCGCCTTGCTAGCTAATTAGGTCTACTTAGGGCGACGTCAGGTTACACATTTCTCATGTGTTAACAGTTCTTGTAACGTGAACGGTCTAACACGGTGAAAAGCGGTTCTTGGCGTTTACCGCTCTTCACCGTGTTGAAACGAAGGTAACCGCAGTGGGCGTACAAGTTGTTGTACAACCTGACGTCGCCCTTAGCATCTCCCTTAGGTTAATGTATGCAGTTTCTAAACGAGTGCCCCAGTTGGTAGCCCTGATTTCAAGTGCTGACTGGATCACGGGCGCTTAAAAGCCAGGCTCGGCCGCAGCCGGAATTCCAAGGGCTACTTCCGGAGCGCCCACACCCAGCGACACTCCCGAGTCGGGAATTTCACATTTTCTGATGATCGCGGGGGTGGGGGAGCATGTGGAGGGTTGGCCTCCCGCGCGCGTGATTCACGTGCTGCGCGAGGAGGCGGGCGGGCGGAAGCTGAGCGGAGCGTACGCGTGCGTGGTGGTGGGGGGCACGTTCGACCGCCTGCACGACGGCCACCGCCTGCTGCTGCGGGTGGGTGAAAGCGTGGCGCGGATGGGCATTGCGCGGGCTGGGCATGGCGCGGATGGGCATTGCGCGGGCTGGGCATTGCGAGTCACAGCATTCCACCTCCCACAACCCCGCATGTCCGTTGCCACCCCTGCCTGCCTGCACTGTATTCTCATCGGCCGGGCAAATCGGATTAAGCAGAGGCCGTAGAGATAGCGGGTAACCCGTTGTGCGAGTCCGCGGACTCACACTTGGCGCCGTCTCTGCCGCCTTACTTGCCGCACGTGATGCTCGTCTCAACTGGCCTCCTTGCCGCCCTGGTTGCAGACAGCAGCGGCAGCAGCGCGGGAGCGAGTGGTGGTGGGGATCACGGTGGGGCGCATGCTGCAGTCCAAAGAGGTGCGCGCACCTCCACCTCCGCCCTGCGCCGCTCCGCTTTGCGCCTTACCGCTTTGCGCCTTACCGCTTTGCGCCTTACCGCTTTGCGCCTTACCGCTTTGCGCCTTACGGCTTTGCAGCACGTGAGCGCTACCAACCACCTTCATCCCTTTCTCGAAGCAGTCACATGCTTTCCCCCTGTAACTCTGACTGCTCCCTGCATGCTGTGTTGGGCGTGGTGGGTGTGCGGGCACCAGCTGTGCGAGCTGATTCAACCATTCGAGCAGCGGCAACAGGCCGTCACCCAGTTCATCCAGGTGCGCTTGCTTGTACCGCTGCGCTCTACTCCACGCCTCCACTTGCCTGCCTCCTCTCACACATGTCGCTTCTTCTGTGCACAGCCCTTTCAACCACTCTCTCGGATGTCAATCATTTCAGTTCTACTTGTCCGCACTCACCCCCCCGTCCCCCTTCCTCCCAATCCCTCCTCCCAATCCCTCCTCCCTTGCTGCGCCCCATGATCCCATCTCTCACTGATGGACATCCCACCCACCGCCTCATGCTCCACCCCCCCATGAATGCATGCACCATGCTGCATGGCGTGGCCATGGGCGGTGCGGCGAGAGCAAACGGGCAGGGGGAGAAGCCAGGCGTGGGGGTGGAGGCAGTGGCGATAGACGACCCCTTCGGCCCGGCCATCACCGACCCTCACATGGACGCCATCGCTGTCAGGTGCTCTGCTCTGCTCCCATCTCCACCCATTCGCCACCTCTCTCTCGCTTTTCAGGTGATATGTGGATGCCCATATGTAGAAGGTCTTTCAGGGCCGTGGCCGTTGCAGTCCAGTCACTGTGAACAAAAACACATGTCTTGTTCCTGTGACTTGTTTCCCTTGCTCAATCCCGTGCCGCAGTGTTGAGACGGAGAAGGGAGCCCATGCAGTGAATGAGAGGCGCGCAGCTAATGGGCTCAAGGCACTGGATGTGAGTCAAGGCAGTGGATGTGAGTCAAGGCAGTGGATGTGAGTGATGGTGGGGGGTGCGAGTGATGGTGGGGGGTGCGAGTGATGGTGGGGGGTGCGAGTGATGGCAGTACTCATGGGGTTGAATGTGCATGAGTGCTCATGCGAGTCATGGCACGACATTTCTTCCACGGTTCCCTCAGCCTTGCTCTTCATGTGTCTTGCCCCACGGCACCCGTGTGTGCCCCACGGCATGGCATCAGGTGATAGTGGTGCATCTGGTGGACGAGGGCGGCGGGCATGCGTGCATGGACGCCAAGATCAGCTCCACGCAGCTCAGGCAACGCGATAAGCAGCGCCTTCACGCACACTGATGCTGCCTGGTGCGTGGGGAGGTTGGGTGGTGCATGGGGAGGTTGGGTGGTGCATGGGGAGGTTGGGTGGTGCGTGGGGAAGGCGGGTCTGGGGCCAAACGAGGGTTGATAGGTGCCTGCGGGGAAGCAGGGAAGGGCAGAGACCACGGTATGGCAGTGTGGCGCCCATTGTTTGGTGCAGTGTGGCAGCGAGCAGAGTTGGTTCCGCCGCGCATTCGGTGCCGTTGCTTGGCAGGGCAAGCAGGTAAAGCCGACCCTGGGATGTTCCTCATGGTTGAGGATGTGCAAGGGAGTGGGGGTGATGTGGGTTCAGTTGGTGCAGAGGCGGACGGGGGTGACGAGTGGGATGGGAGGGATAGAGGGGAGAGAGGGGAGGGAGGGAGGGGGGAAGTGACGCGCATTGAGGGCAGCAGCGAGTGGTGGGTGGTAGAGGAGAGAGGCAGGGAGATCCCTCTCTTTCATGCAGAGGAGAGAGGCAGGGAGATCCCTCTCTTTCATGCAGAGGAGAGAGGCAGGGAGATCCCTCTCTTTCATGCAGAGGAGAGAGGCAGGGAGATCCCTCTCTTTCATGCAGAGGAGAGAGGCGGGGAGATCCCTCTCTTTCATGCTGAGGAGAGAGGCAGGGAGATCCCTCTCTTTGATGCAGAGGAGAGAGGCGGGGAGATCCCTCTCTTTCATGCAGAGGAGAGAGGCGGGGAGATCCCTCTCTTTCATGCAGAGGAGAGAGGCAGGGAGATCCCTCTCTTCGATGCAGAGGAGAGAGGCGGGGAGATCCCTCTCTTTCATGCAGAGGAGAGAGGCAGGGAGATCCCTCTCTTTCATGCAGAGGAGAGAGGCGGGGAGATCCCTCTCTTTCATGCAGAGGAGAGAGGCGGGGAGATCCCTCTCTTTCATGCAGAGGAGAGAGGCGGGGAGATCCCTCTCTTTCATGCAGAGGAGAGAGGCGGGGAGATCCCTCTCTTTCATGCAGAGGAGAGAGGCAGGGAGATCCCTCTCTTTCATGCAGAGGAGAGAGGCGGGGAGATCCCTCTCTTTCATGACCGCCGAACACACTCTCTCTTCTCACCCATCTCCCCTCCTCCCCACCCCCCTCTCTCCCTCTCTCACTTCCCCTCCCCACCCTCCAGGCAGCAACTCCTATTGTACAGATTCCTCCCTCTCACTTTCGTTCCTATTGGATGGAAGCAGAGTCGATGGTGCCTGGTGCTGTGTGCAACTGGTGTGGGCCGCATATGTGGAGCGCAGAGGCAGTGAGAGCGGGAGAGCAAGTGGAAGGCAGAGGCAGAAAGTAGAGTGGAGAAGAGGAGTGGGGACAGCAGCAGCAAGTACAGCAGGCAACGCACGTGTCCTTGTGGCTACTGCATTTGCCTGCAATACAGTGCAGTCTCTGTGCTCTGCGCTGCAGTGCAGCACTGCACGGCAATATTGTGCTGTCCGTGCATTGTCATCAGCAACCACCGGTCCACCACTGCTTCTCTTGTGCTTGGGCTACGGTATGTTTGAAAGGCCAGCAAGCCATTGCTGGTGGCGTTGGTCTGAGAAAGAAATATTCAAGATCATGCACCCTTGCTCCACTTCGGAGCACTGACATCCAAATAAATCCAATGCACCAGTTACAAGATCAACAGCACTAGGGTGAACTTTCTTTGTCAGGTCTCTATAGCATGCTGTTGCTTTCCTTTCAGGGACAAATGAAACCTTTACCCATAATCCCCCGGATATACCGGTATGACCCCCTCAACACCCTCGAACAGCTAATACGGGGGGGAGGCTACATTAAACGTCCTGGTATGAAAGAATGCAGTAATGGAACCAAATCATGGTACAAGTGGGGACCATATTCTTTGTTCAACGTTGCTCCTCCACCCTAGTTACCACTTCAAAAACGCACCAATACACTCAAATGGCTCCTGCTGGATGGCCCTACAACAAGGGAAGTAAGAGACTATTGATTAACATTTCAGGCTATGAAGCGGTGTCCTTCAGGTGTGCCTCTCAGGTGTGCCTCTCAGGTGTGCCTCTCAGGTGTGCCTGTCACACATCGAACTCATGCAGCACGTTGCCATGAGCGGGCCGGCCCCCCAGCACCGTGAGCGTGCGCGCATCGAGGTTGAAGAGCGCACTGTGCAGCGTGTGGATCACCGGGCCTGGTGGTGGCAGAAGCGATGCAGGGCGGAAAGGGGAAGGAGGAGGGGCGAGGTATGAGTGGTGCTTGCAGGGACGGAGGGAGATGAGCAGCGGCACGCAGGATCGAGTTGTGCGCGGTGGAGAGAGTGGATCACAGGGCCTATCGGCAGTCAACAGACCTCCTCATGCACCTGCGCACTCCATCCCTCACCTCCTCCTCATCATCTGCCACCCTTGTCGCCCACATCAATAAAACATCCCTCCTCATACTTCCCCACACTAAATCCCTCACCTCCCAAATACTCATCGTCTCACACTGACCGACCACCCACACTGCCCTACCTGCACCTCTTGCTACTCCACCCCAGCAGTGCACCCCTCACCTCCCGCGTCGTACACCTTGCCGGCATTGAAGATGGGGAAGTCACCGTCATCGGAGTTGGAGAGAATCTGGAGGCGGCAGTCAGGTGAGCCACGGCAGGCAGAGGCGAGAGACGGGAGGGGTGAGAGGGAGGGGTGAGAGGGAAGGGTGAGAGGGAGGGGTGAGAGGGAGGGGTGAGAGGGAGGGGTGAGAGGGAGGGGTGAGAGGGAGGGGTGAGAGGGAGGGGTGAGAGGGAGGGGTGAGAGGGAGGGGTGAGAGGGAGGGGTGAGAGGGAGGGGTGAGAGGGAGGGGTGAGAGGGAGGGGTGAGAGGGAGGGGTGAGAGGGAGGGGTGAGAGGGAGGGGTGAGAGGGAGGGGTGAGAGGGAGGGGTGAGAGGGAGGGGTGAGAGGGAGGGGTGAGAGGGAGGAGGGGTGAGAGGGAGGGGTGAGAGGGAGGGGTGAGAGGGAGGGGTGAGAGGGAGGGGTGAGAGGGAGGGGTGAGAGGGAGGGGTGAGAGGGAGGGGTGAGAGGGAGGGTGAGAGGGAGGGGTGAGAGGGAGGGGTGAGAGGGAGGGGTGAGAGGGAGGGGTGAGAGGGAGGGGTGAGAGGGAGGGGTGAGAGGGAGGGGTGAGAGGGAGGGGTGAGAGGGAGGGGTGAGAGGGAGGGGTGAGAGGGAAGTTGATTCGACTCAAGATCCAACTCGAGGGGTGTGGGAGAGAGGTGAAGTTGATTCGACTCAAGATCCAACTCGAGGGGTGTGGGAGAGAGGCATGGGAGAGATGCATGGGAGAGATGCGTGGGAGATGGAGATGGAGAGGCTCATTGGAGAGCAGATGATCCAATTCTCAAACCAAATCACAGGGTCCAAAGGGCTACGTGATTTCTTCCCTCTCATTTAAGCATCTCCACTCTCACACGCCCAAGAATTTTGACCTGAATAATCCCCACTTGTCGCAGTCCCACTCACTCGTTAATCACACTCTACAGTCACAGCAGTTACAATCATATTCGTCCAGCCTGCAGGGCGTCCTCAATGCAGCGCGCCTCCATGAGGCTGCGCGCGAGGAAGTTGCGCGCGATGCCGCCCCGCACCACCTCGGATGGCGCTGGTGGCACCGCGTCCATGGTGAACGCCTGGAGAGGCAAGGGGAAAAGAGGATGGAGAGCACAGGAGAGGCAAGGGGAAGAGAGGATGGAGAGCACAGGAGAGGCAAGGGGAAGAGAGGATGGAGAGCACAGGAGAGGCAAGGGGAAGAGAGGATGGAGAGCACAGGAGAGGCAAGGGGAAGAGAGGATGGAGAGCACAGGAGAGGCAAGGGGAAAAGAGGATGGAGAGCACAGGAGAGGCAAGGGGAAGAGAGGATGGAGAGCACAGGAGAGGCAAGGGGAAAAGAGGATGGAGAGCACAGGAGAGGCAAGGGGAAGAGAGGATGGAGAGCACAGGAGAGGCAAGGGGAAGAGAGGATGGAGAGCACAGGAGAGGCAAGGGGAAGAGAGGATGGAGAGCACAGGAGAGGCAAGGGGAAAAGAGGATGGAGAGCACAGGAGAGGCAAGGGGAAGAGAGGATGGAGAGCACAGGAGAGGCAAGGGGAAGAGAGGATGGAGAGCACAGGAGAGGCAAGGGGAAGAGAGGATGGAGAGCACAGGAGAGGCAAGGGGAAAAGAGGATGGAGAGCACAGGAGAGGCAAGGGGAAGAGAGGATGGAGAGCACAGGAGAGGCAAGGGGAAAAGAGGATGGAGAGCACAGGAGAGGCAAGGGGAAGAGAGGATGGAGAGCACAGGAGAGGCAAGGGGAAGAGAGGATGGAGAGCACAGGAGAGGCAAGGGGAAGAGAGGATGGAGAGCACAGGAGAGGCAAGGGGAAAAGAGGATGGAGAGCACAGGAGAGGCAAGGGGAAGAGAGGATGGAGAGCACAGGAGAGGCAAGGGGAAGAGAGGATGGAGAGCACAGGAGAGGCAAGGGGAAGAGAGGATGGAGAGCACAGGAGAGGCAAGGGGAAGAGAGGATGGAGAGCAAAGGAGAGGCAAGGGGAAGAGAGGATGGAGAGCACAGGAGAGGCAAGGGGAAGAGAGGATGGAGAGCACAGGAGAGGCAAGGGGAAAAGAGGATGGAGAGCACAGGAGAGGCAAGGGGAAAAGAGGATGGAGAGCACAGGAGAGGCAAGGGGAAGAGAGGATGGAGAGCACAGGAGAGGCAAGGGGAAGAGAGAATCGAGAGCACAGGAGAGGCAAGGGGAAGAGAGGATGGAGAGCACAGGAGAGGCAAGGGGAAAAGAGGATGGAGAGCACAGGAGAGGCAAGGGGAAGAGAGGATGGAGAGCACAGGAGAGGCAAGGGGAAGAGAGGATGGAGAGCACAGGAGAGGCAAGGGGAAGAGAGGATGGAGAGCACAGGAGAGGCAAGGGGAAGAGAGGATGGAGAGCACAGGAGAGGCAAGGGGAAGAGAGGATGGAGAGCACAGGAGAGGCAAGGGGAAGAGAGGATGGAGAGCACAGGAGAGGCAAGGGGAAAAGAGGATGGAGAGCACAGGAGAGGCAAGGGGAAGAGAGGATGGAGAGCACAGGAGAGGCAAGGGGAAAAGAGGATGGAGAGCACAGGAGAGGCAAGGGGAAAAGAGGATGGAGAGCACAGGAGAGGCAAGGGGAAGAGAGGATGGAGAGCACAGGAGAGGCAAGGGGAAAAGAGGATGGAGAGCACAGGAGAAGCAAGGGGAAGAGAGGATGGAGAGCACAGGAGAGGCAAGGGGAAGAGAGGATGGAGAGCACAGGAGAGGCAAGGGGAAGAGAGGATGGAGAGCACAGGAGAGGCAAGGGGAAGAGAGGATGGAGAGCACAGGAGAGGCAAGGGGAAAAGAGGATGGAGAGCACAGGAGAGGCAAGGGGAAGAGAGGATGGAGAGCACAGGAGAGGCAAGGGGAAAAGAGGATGGAGAGCACAGGAGAGGCAAGGGGAAAAGAGGATGGAGAGCACAGGAGAGGCAAGGGGAAGAGAGGATGGAGAGCACAGGAGAGGCAAGGGGAAAAGAGGATGGAGAGCACAGGAGAAGCAAGGGGAAGAGAGGATGGAGAGCACAGGAGAGGCAAGGGGAAGAGAGGATGGAGAGCACAGGAGAGGCAAGGGGAAGAGAGGATGGAGAGCACAGGAGAGGCAAGGGGAAGAGAGGATGGAGAGCACAGGAGAGGCAAGGGGAAAAGAGGATGGAGAGCACAGGAGAGGCAAGGGGAAGAGAGGATGGAGAGCACAGGAGAGGCAAGGGGAAGAGAGGATGGAGAGCACAGGAGAGGCAAGGGGAAGAGAGGATGGAGAGCACAGGAGAGGCAAGGGGAAGAGAGGATGGAGAGCAAAGGAGAGGCAAGGGGAAGAGAGGATGGAGAGCACAGGAGAGGCAAGGGGAAGAGAGGATGGAGAGCACAGGAGAGGCAAGGGGAAAAGAGGATGGAGAGCACAGGAGAGGCAAGGGGAAGAGAGGATGGAGAGCACAGGAGAGGCAAGGGGAAGAGAGGATGGAGAGCACAGGAGAGGCAAGGGGAAGAGAGGATGGAGAGCACAGGAGAGGCAAGGGGAAAAGAGGATGGAGAGCACAGGAGAGGCAAGGGGAAGAGAGGATGGAGAGCACAGGAGAGGCAAGGGGAAAAGAGGATGGAGAGCACAGGAGAGGCAAGGGGAAAAGAGGATGGAGAGCACAGTAGAGGCAAGGGGAAGAGAGGATGGAGAGCACAGGAGAGGCAAGGGGAAAAGAGGATGGAGAGCACAGGAGAGGCAAGGGGAAGAGAGGATGGAGAGCACAGGAGAGGCAAGGGGAAGAGAGGATGGAGAGCACAGGAGAGGCAAGGGGAAGAGAGGATGGAGAGCACAGGAGAGGCAAGGGGAAAAGAGGATGGAGAGCACAGGAGAGGCAAGGGGAAGAGAGGATGGAGAGCACAGGAGAGGCAAGGGGAAGAGAGGATGGAGAGCACAGGAGAGGCAAGGGGAAGAGAGGATGGAGAGCACAGGAGAGGCAAGGGGAAGAGAGGATGGAGAGCACAGGAGAGGCAAGGGGAAGAGAGGATGGAGAGCACAGGAGAGGCAAGGGGAAGAGAGGATGGAGAGCACAGGAGAGGCAAGGGGAAAAGAGGATGGAGAGCACAGGAGAGGCAAGGGGAAGAGAGGATGGAGAGCACAGGAGAGGCAAGGGGAAAAGAGGATGGAGAGCACAGGAGAGGCAAGGGGAAAAGAGGATGGAGAGCACAGGAGAGGCAAGGGGAAGAGAGGATGGAGAGCACAGGAGAGGCAAGGGGAAAAGAGGATGGAGAGCACAGGAGAAGCAAGGGGAAGAGAGGATGGAGAGCACAGGAGAGGCAAGGGGAAGAGAGGATGGAGAGCACAGGAGAGGCAAGGGGAAGAGAGGATGGAGAGCACAGGAGAGGCAAGGGGAAGAGAGGATGGAGAGCACAGGAGAGGCAAGGGGAAAAGAGGATGGAGAGCACAGGAGAGGCAAGGGGAAGAGAGGATGGAGAGCACAGGAGAGGCAAGGGGAAAAGAGGATGGAGAGCACAGGAGAGGCAAGGGGAAAAGAGGATGGAGAGCACAGGAGAGGCAAGGGGAAGAGAGGATGGAGAGCACAGGAGAGGCAAGGGGAAAAGAGGATGGAGAGCACAGGAGAAGCAAGGGGAAGAGAGGATGGAGAGCACAGGAGAGGCAAGGGGAAGAGAGGATGGAGAGCACAGGAGAGGCAAGGGGAAGAGAGGATGGAGAGCACAGGAGAGGCAAGGGGAAGAGAGGATGGAGAGCACAGGAGAGGCAAGGGGAAAAGAGGATGGAGAGCACAGGAGAGGCAAGGGGAAGAGAGGATGGAGAGCACAGGAGAGGCAAGGGGAAGAGAGGATGGAGAGCACAGGAGAGGCAAGGGGAAGAGAGGATGGAGAGCACAGGAGAGGCAAGGGGAAGAGAGGATGGAGAGCAAAGGAGAGGCAAGGGGAAGAGAGGATGGAGAGCACAGGAGAGGCAAGGGGAAGAGAGGATGGAGAGCACAGGAGAGGCAAGGGGAAAAGAGGATGGAGAGCACAGGAGAGGCAAGGGGAAGAGAGGATGGAGAGCACAGGAGAGGCAAGGGGAAGAGAGGATGGAGAGCACAGGAGAGGCAAGGGGAAGAGAGGATGGAGAGCACAGGAGAGGCAAGGGGAAAAGAGGATGGAGAGCACAGGAGAGGCAAGGGGAAGAGAGGATGGAGAGCACAGGAGAGGCAAGGGGAAAAGAGGATGGAGAGCACAGGAGAGGCAAGGGGAAAAGAGGATGGAGAGCACAGGAGAGGCAAGGGGAAGAGAGGATGGAGAGCACAGGAGAGGCAAGGGGAAAAGAGGATGGAGAGCACAGGAGAAGCAAGGGGAAGAGAGGATGGAGAGCACAGGAGAGGCAAGGGGAAGAGAGGATGGAGAGCACAGGAGAGGCAAGGGGAAGAGAGGATGGAGAGCACAGGAGAGGCAAGGGGAAGAGAGGATGGAGAGCACAGGAGAGGCAAGGGGAAAAGAGGATGGAGAGCACAGGAGAGGCAAGGGGAAGAGAGGATGGAGAGCACAGGAGAGGCAAGGGGAAAAGAGGATGGAGAGCACAGGAGAGGCAAGGGGAAAAGAGGATGGAGAGCACAGGAGAGGCAAGGGGAAGAGAGGATGGAGAGCACAGGAGAGGCAAGGGGAAAAGAGGATGGAGAGCACAGGAGAAGCAAGGGGAAGAGAGGATGGAGAGCACAGGAGAGGCAAGGGGAAGAGAGGATGGAGAGCACAGGAGAGGCAAGGGGAAGAGAGGATGGAGAGCACAGGAGAGGCAAGGGGAAGAGAGGATGGAGAGCACAGGAGAGGCAAGGGGAAAAGAGGATGGAGAGCACAGGAGAGGCAAGGGGAAGAGAGGATGGAGAGCACAGGAGAGGCAAGGGGAAGAGAGGATGGAGAGCACAGGAGAGGCAAGGGGAAGAGAGGATGGAGAGCACAGGAGAGGCAAGGGGAAGAGAGGATGGAGAGCAAAGGAGAGGCAAGGGGAAGAGAGGATGGAGAGCACAGGAGAGGCAAGGGGAAGAGAGGATGGAGAGCACAGGAGAGGCAAGGGGAAAAGAGGATGGAGAGCACAGGAGAGGCAAGGGGAAGAGAGGATGGAGAGCACAGGAGAGGCAAGGGGAAGAGAGGATGGAGAGCACAGGAGAGGCAAGGGGAAGAGAGGATGGAGAACACAGGAGAGGCAAGGGGAAAAGAGGATGGAGAGCACAGGAGAGGCAAGGGGAAGAGAGGATGGAGAGCACAGGAGAGGCAAGGGGAAAAGAGGATGGAGAGCACAGGAGAGGCAAGGGGAAGAGAGGATGGAGAGCACAGGAGAGGCAAGGGGAAGAGAGGATGGAGAGCACAGGAGAGGCAAGGGGAAAAGAGGATGGAGAGCACAGGAGAGGCAAGGGGAAGAGAGGATGGAGAGCACAGGAGAGGCAAGGGGAAAAGAGGATGGAGAGCACAGGAGAGGCAAGGGGAAGAGAGGATGGAGAGCACAGGAGAGGCAAGGGGAAGAGAGGATGGAGAGCACAGGAGAGGCAAGGGGAAGAGAGGATGGAGAGCACAGGAGAGGCAAGGGGAAAAGAGGATGGAGAGCACAGGAGAGGCAAGGGGAAAAGAGGATGGAGAGCACAGGAGAGGCAAGGGGAAGAGAGGATGGAGAGCACAGGAGAGGCAAGGGGAAGAGAGGATGGAGAGCACAGGAGAGGCAAGGGGAAGAGAGGATGGAGAGCACAGGAGAGGCAAGGGGAAAAGAGGATGGAGAGCACAGGAGAGGCAAGGGGAAAAGAGGATGGAGAGCACAGGAGAGGCAAGAGGAAGAGAGGATGGAGAGCACAGGAGAGGCAAGGGGAAGAGAGGATGGAGAGCACAGGAGAGGCAAGGGGAAAAGAGGATGGAGAGCACAGGAGAGGCAAGGGGAAGAGAGGATGGAGAGCACAGGAGAGGCAAGGGGAAAAGAGGATGGAGAGCACAGGAGAGGCAAGGGGAAGAGAGGATGGAGAGCACAGGAGAGGCAAGGGGAAGAGAGGATGGAGAGCACAGGAGAGGCAAGGGGAAGAGAGGATGGAGAGCACAGGAGAGGCAAGGGGAAAAGAGGATGGAGAGCACAGGAGAGGCAAGGGGAAGAGAGGATGGAGAGCACAGGAGAGGCAAGGGGAAGAGAGGATGGAGAGCACAGGAGAGGCAAGGGGAAGAGAGGATGGAGAGCACAGGAGAGGCAAGGGGAAGAGAGGATGGAGAGCAAAGGAGAGGCAAGGGGAAGAGAGGATGGAGAGCACAGGAGAGGCAAGGGGAAGAGAGGATGGAGAGCACAGGAGAGGCAAGGGGAAGAGAGGATGGAGAGCACAGGAGAGGCAAGGGGAAAAGAGGATGGAGAGCACAGGAGAGGCAAGGGGAAAAGAGGATGGAGAGCACAGGAGAGGCAAGGGGAAGAGAGGATGGAGAGCACAGGAGAGGCAAGGGGAAAAGAGGATGGAGAGCACAGGAGAGGCAAGGGGAAGAGAGGATGGAGAGCACAGGAGAGGCAAGGGGAAGAGAGGATGGAGAGCACAGGAGAGGCAAGGGGAAGAGAGGATGGAGAGCACAGGAGAGGCAAGGGGAAGAGAGGATGGAGAGCAAAGGAGAGGCAAGGGGAAGAGAGGATGGAGAGCACAGGAGAGGCAAGGGGAAGAGAGGATGGAGAGCACAGGAGAGGCAAGGGGAAAAGAGGATGGAGAGCACAGGAGAGGCAAGGGGAAAAGAGGATGGAGAGCACAGGAGAGGCAAGGGGAAGAGAGGATGGAGAGCACAGGAGAGGCAAGGGGAAAAGAGGATGGAGAGCACAGGAGAAGCAAGGGGAAGAGAGGATGGAGAGCACAGGAGAGGCAAGGGGAAGAGAGGATGGAGAGCACAGGAGAGGCAAGGGGAAGAGAGGATGGTGTCGGAGTTACCGCTATGCTCTTCTCTGCCTTGATTCTCCTGCTCTGCCTCTCCTTCGTTCCTTCTGCTGCCTCAGCCACTCTCATTGCAAGAGTGGTAACTCTCACCTCAAAGGTCCTCTCTGAGTGGTGTGTCACCTGTAGGCAAATCTGAGGTAACAACTGTCCACTATACGAAAGGATAACAAACAGAAAGCATTGTGTGTGTGTGTGAGAGTGAACTTACCTGTCCCTGGCTCGAGCCGTGCATTTCTCAATGTGCGGCTTGAGCCTGGGTTGGGTTTGTTCCCATTGGTCGCGAGGATTTCACCCCCTGGTGTTCTCCTACCAACTTCGCGTCAATTTCCCAGCCTCCCACCTACCCATCCTTGAGCCTGCATACAACAAATACAACACATTACTACACCCTTTCTACACCACAATCATACTGGCACCTTATATGCACAAACGTACATATTCGGTGACAGCTGTCGGAGTTACCGCTATGCTCTTCTCTGCCTTGATTCTCCTGCTCTGCCTCTCCTTCGTTCCTTCTGCTGCCTCAGCCACTCTCTGCCCCCTCCTGTGCCCGTGCTCGCGCAGCTTGAGCGCGGGTCACAGGACCGTTGCGCTGAGGCCCGCTGCCTCTGATCACGGCAGTGTTCGTTTGATGCTCCTTCACTTGCGCCCCCGTGTCATTCTCCAGGACCAGCACCCCTGAAGGGCGCACCTCCTTGACCTTCCAGCGGACCGTACCCAGCCCCACATCCAGGGTGTCTTGCTTTGCCCTCTTGAGGTACACCTCCTGCCCTTCACAGACGCCTCTTGCCACTCGCCCCTCTCCCTTGCGCTGCCTCTGTTCGTACCTCCTTGCGTCCCTCAGCTGTGCAGTGTGCAGGTTCTCCAGTGCCGCTGGCAGCATGTAGCGCATGTAGCGCGCTCTCACCTCGGACAGGGCCACCCAGTTCTTGATCGTGCCTGCTGTCACCGTGTCTGTCAGTACCCGTGGTGCCTCCACTGGCAGGATTGGCTCTCTTCCGTAATGGAGGCTGTACGGGGAGTGGTCCTTGAGTGCTGCCTGCTTCCCGAACCTGTACCCTGCGGCTATCCAATCCAGCTCCTCATCCCAGTCCCTCTTCCTCTGCTCCCCATAGGCCCGCAGCCCCCGCTTGAAGGTCTGCACCGCTCGCTCGGTCAGCCCGTCGCTTTGTGGGTGGTAGCGGGAGGTTTTTCTGTGCGCTATGCCGGATTCCTTCAGCAGCTTCTCAAATTCCCCCAGAAACTCCGTCCCCTGATCCGTGAGTACCTCCCCGCACGCTCCAAAGCGACACACCACCTGCGCCTTGAAGGCTGCTGCTATGTGCCTCGCGCTCTTGCTGGGGATGGCTTTCACCTCCAACCACTTGCTCGCATGCTCCACCATGAACACGATGTACCGATTTCCGCTCCTGCTGAGCGGCAGCTCTCCCGCGAGGTCCAAGGACCATCGGAATCCCAACCCGCAAATCGGCAGTGAATGCAGTTCTGCTTTGGCCTGCGTTAAGTTTGCCTTGCTCCTCTGACACGCCTCACACCCCTTCACCCACTCTTTCACTTGCTTGCGCATCCCTTCCCACCACCAGCCTGTCTTCAGCAGGTGTACAGTCCTCTCGTGCCCGAAGTGTCCCAGCTTCGTGTGCACCTCCTTGATCACTGCTTCACGGTCCGTGGGTGCAGGCACTAGCTTCCACCCGTCCTCTGTCTTGATCTGCAGCTGCCGCTGATACCACCTGTAGTGGTGCCCCCGTGCCCGCACTCTTTCTGACACTGTCTCGTCTTCCTCTGTTTCTCCTTTCACCCACCGCATTGCCTTCTCGTCCTGCCAGATGTCGGCTGGTCCCTTGCTCCCCTTGGCTCCGACCTCTTCCGCTTCTCTCGCCAGCATGATCAAGGTGTGTGCTGGCTCCAGCTCCGTCCCTTCCGTCCCCTGTGTTCTCTGTCCTGATTCCAGCGGTGGTGGGTTGCGAGAGAGACCGTCGACGTGCTGCAGCGTCTTCCCCGGCCTATGCCTGATCTGGAAATCATATTCTTGCAGCTTCACTGCCCACCTTGCGTTTCTTCCCGTCAGCCCTGGTGTGGTCATCAGCCAAGTGAGGGGCTGATGGTCAGTGACCAGTGTGAACTCGCGGCCCTGCAGGTACACCCTGAAATGCCCCACCGCCCACACGGCCGCCAGCCCCTCCCCTATGTATGAGCTATACTGCGCCTCTGCGGGGTTGCAGCTCCTGCTGGCGTAGGCTACCACTTTTTCCACTCCCTCCACTTCCTGGCACAGGATTGCCCCCATCCCCTGGCTGCTCCAATCGGTGTAGAGGACGAAGGGCTGGTCTGCTGCTGGCAGCCGCAGCACGGTTGCTGTCTTCACGGCTGTCATGAGGTCTTGCAGTGCTTCCCTCTGCTGTTCTCCCCACTCCCATACCTTGTCCTCTCGCAGCATCCCGTTCAGCACTGCCGCCCGCTTACTGAAGTTAGGCACGAAGCGCCTGTAGTAGCTGAGGAAGCCCAAGACTGCGCGCAGCCCTGTCTTGTCCCTGGGTTCCCTCAGCCTGTCCAGCACCTGCACCTTTGCTTGCTGAATCCCGATCTGTCCTCCTGTCACTTCATACCCCAGGTACTGCACTGTCCGCTCCCCCCACCTGCACTTGTTGGGATGACAGGTGAGCCCTGCCTCCTCTATTGCACTCAGGGTCCGCTCCACGTCCTCAAGGTGCTGCTGCTCTGTCTGGCTGAAGATGACCACATCATCAATGTAGCATGCTGCATGTTCAATCCCCCGCAGCACCGCATCCATAACTCTCTGAAACACTGCCGAGGCATTCCGCAGGCCGAAGGGCATGTATAACCACTCATACAGCCCGTCCGGTCCGTGGAAGGCTGTCTTCTTCACATCTTCCTCTCTGATTTTTATCTGATTGAATCCCTGGCGCAGGTCCAGCGTCGTGAAGTATACTCCGTCGGCCAGCTTGTCGAAGAGTTCTTCCGCCATTGGCATGGGGTACCTATCCGGCACGGTGATCTTGTTAAGATCTCTGTAATCACCGCACATTCTGCGGCTCAGCACCTCGCCTGTCAAATCCTTCCTGGCTGCCACCACGGTCGGGGTTGCGTACTCTGACTCTGACCTTCTGATCAGTCCTGCTTCCAGCAACTCCTGTACTTTCTCCTTGCAGATCGCCTCATCCCCTGGTGGCATCTTTCTTCTGCGATGGAACACCGGCTCTTCACTGTTCAGCTTCAATGCCATCTCCTTGATCTTGCACTTCCCCAACTCCTGCAGGGTGAAAGCGAAGCCTTTCCTGTGCTTGACCAGTAGTGCCAGCATCGCTGTCTTCCCTCCCTCGCTCATGCTCTCTCCTATCTTCCACTCAGGCTCTGCTGTTGGCAGGCAGGTCCACACCCCTTGTCTCACCGTTGCCTCTGTATTTTCTCCCTCCTTCAGTCCCCAGTGCAGCACCGTTTCTCTCCACATCCGCTGCACCAACCACCTCATCACGTATCCATCCATTGCATTCCCCATCGCCCGCCTCCTTTCCTGCTCTGTCACGCCCGGGGCTGCTGTGATGTTCTCCTTGTACCCCATAGCCAGCTCCCTCTCCAGGGCCGTGGGCTCTTCCCATCTTCCCTTCCTATGATCGAGCACTAGTCCTGGGCCTGGCTGCTTCCCCTCCATCTGGTACCCTGCTGCCCCTTCATATGACACGAGCGTCGGCAGTGCTTGCCTCTCTTGCCCCACTGTGTTGCAAGGGTAATGTCGGCTGTAGCTCCTCTTGCTTACTGGTGCTGGTGTTCGCCCAGGCTCGAGTATATCGCTCAGCTTCCGCCCCCCTGCTCTTCTCACCCCCTCTATCTCCCTCTGCAGGTCTTCTGCTGGCACCACGTTTTGCCAATACATTCTGAGCCTGTGTGAGTAGGCTCCCATCCGTGTTGCGTCGCAGCTTACCCCTTTTCCCACCTGTCTGGTCACTCGCTCCCTTACCAGCCGTATGGGCTCACGCACATCTCCTTCCATGTCTAAATGCTCCAGCAGGTACGCCACCCTGCCTTGTTGAGCCTGCAGCCATTCCATCACTCTGAACAAGTCCTCCATCAGCTGTGTTCGCAGGTCTTGCTCACCCTTGCCTTTCCCAGCCCATGATACCCCTTGGCACTCCCACCCAGCCACTAACAGGTCCACGTGCCCCCAGCTTGCCACCTCAGCTTCTGTGATGGCCCTGACGTCGTTGACTCCTCTGCTCATTGCTGCCCTGATCACCTCTTCCTTCAACAGCTCCGGGAACTCGCTGTGCAGCTGCCATGCATGATGCTCCGCCATTTTCCTTGCTTCTGCCGCCTTCTCTACGTAAATCCACTGCTTCACTGCTATCCCGTTCCGTACCACCGCTGCCAAACCCGCCCCTATGCCCCCGAAGAGTTCCACCAGGCGGATAGGTTGCTGCCAATCGGATTGTTGGCTGGGCTCGTCCATGAAGTGCATCCTCGGCTGTCCACCCTGTTCCTTGTTCCTCGCGGTCTCCTGTGCCCCCTGCTTCGCTGCCCCCTCCTTCAGATCCGCCCTGTAAGCCCGCTTTGGCTCTGTCTTGACGAACTGCACCGGCAGCTGTCCCAGTGGCTCACCCTTCTTCCACCACCTGGTTCTGAATTCTACCGTCTCCTTCCAAAAGCAGATGGTCATGCCCAGTGCAAAGATCATCTCCGTGCCCACCAAAACGTCGAAATCTTCAGATTCTGAGATCCCACACCTGATCCTCACCGGTGTTTCGTGCTTCTCTCCTTTGAGCACCGTCAGTTCTATTGGAGTCCTTGTGCATGGCATCCACTTTGACTCTCCTCCCTCTGCTGTCATCACCAGCATTCCCTTCACTACATGTCTGTCCGGCGCCCACAGTCCCAGTTTTTCTGCCATTCCCCTCCCTAGTATCACGCTCTGCGCGCCCGTGTCTATAATAGCCGTCTTCGCCTTCTCCCCTTCCACTGACAGCGCACCTCCTTGTATCAGCAGCACTGAAGTCTGGCACGCCAGCCGCTCCTGTGGATGCCGTGCCGCTGTACACCTCTCTTCCTTCTCCTCCGGTTTCTGTCCTCTCTCTCGCTCCTTCCTTACCTGGTCCTTCCGTGCATCCTTTCCTCCGCTGCGTAGCCCCATCTCCTCCCTTCCTCTCCATGCCATGTATGCTGGCTGCTCCTCGTGTTCCACCTCATCCTTCGCTTTGCCTGCCCAGCTCATGAAAGCGGCCTCCTCATCTTGCTCTACATCCTCTTCCTTTTCCTTCCCCGCGTACATCCCCGCTTCTGCCTCGCGTCGTGGTCCCATTGCCTGCAGCTGAGCCTGCAGCCTGCCAATCTGCTTTTCCAGGTCCTCTGGTGTCCTCTTCGCCGCTCCTTCCCGCTGATAACACTCCCTTGCTGCATGCCCTCCCTTCCCACAGATTTCGCACTTCGGAGCTGTTGGGCATTCCCGCCGCCGGTGCCCTGGCTTACCACAGGAGTCGCAGTTCTTGCAGTCTCTGCGCAGGTGCCCTGGCTGCCCGCATCGGTGGCACGTTCGTGCGTCAGTCCTGCTATCCCCTCTTCCCCCTGCCCTTTCCTTTTCCTCTGGTATCATGGCTGCTGCCCATGTAGGTCCTCTGCCACGCTCCGCTGGTCGTTGCCGGTAGGCTTCAAGCTTCCTCTGGGCCATCTCCATCTTCTCAGCTAGCTCAAACACTTCATCAAGTGTCACTTCAGCCCCCATCTCATATACTTTCAGCCTCAGCCCGCTTCCCAAGGTACCCTCCAGGCCGTCCAGGAACTTGCTCACAAGCAGGCCCATGTCCGCACAGCTCACGTCCTCCGCTATGTTGACCAGCCGATTGTAGTAGGTGAGTAGTGACTCTCCCCGCCCCTTCCTAAAGTCTTGAAACTCTCTGATCTTCTCTGCAGTGTGGCCTGGGAACTGCCGCTTCAGCCGCCTCAGAAATTCTTCGGTTGGGTCCTCCCCATACCTTCCTGCCCTCTCCAGTAGCTCATTCATCTTCATCCTGTATAACGTTTCTGCCTCCCCCTCCAGTGTGTTTGGCAGGCTCAGAAAGAAGTCCACTGCATCCATGCCGCCCCTCTCGCATCTGTACCGCACGTTGCCCACTTGCATGAGATAATTCTTCAGTGTGGGCCCCAATCGCTGGTCCCCAGAGAAGCGTGCTGGTACTTCCACCCTTGTGACCATGGCTGTACTTCCCTTTCCTTCTCCCCACGCCTCACTATATCTCTCTGCTGTCCTGCCTGCCGTTCCCCTCTCTCCCGCCCGCCGTATTCCCTCCCTCGCCTCTCTGGCTCGCTCCAGGCTGTCCATCAGCCCGCTGCCTCCCACTCTGCTGCTGCGCAGATCTTGTCCTCCTTCGCCGGCACGCCTCTCGTCATGTTGCCGATAACGCTCTGGCGAACGTGCCCCACCGCTTTGCCTTATATCCCTGCTCCGCTGCCGCGGTGGCGAGCGATGTCTGCCCCCGTGACTCTCCTCAAGCTGCTGCCGCCAATCCGGCGAGCGCGCCTCGCCTCTCCACCCTCCTCCAGGATACCGTTGCGCGTCAGGCGAGCGCTGGACATCTCTGCTCCTCCCATCATGATAGCGCTGCAGATCTGGTGAGCGTGAGCCCCTCTCGCTCCTCCCGCCGTGATACCTCCGCGGATCTGGTGAACGCGTGCTGTCTCCGCGCTCCTCCCCACGACGCTGCCGTGGATCTGGCAAGTGGTGACCACTTCCGCGCATTTCGTCGTGCCACTGCCGCACATCAGTCGAGCGGTAGCCGCCGTCGCGCCTGTCCTCACGCTGCTGCCGCGAATCTGGCGAGCGGTTGCCGCCGTCACGTCTGTCCTCGCGCTGCCGCCGCGGATCTGGCGAGCGGTAGCCGCCGCCGCGCCTCTCGTCACGCCGCAGCCGCGGATCTGGCGAGCGATGGTCGCCGCCGCGCCTCTCGTCACGCTGCAGCCGCGGATCTGGCGAGCGATGGTCGCCGCCACGCCTCTCGTCACGCTGCCGCCGCGGATCTGGCGAGCGATGGTCGCCGCCGCGCCTCTCGTCACGCTGCAGCCGCGGATCTGGCGAGCGATGCCCGCCGTCGCGCCTCTTGTCTTGCTGCAGCCGCGGATCTGACGCATGCCTCTCGCCACCATGATTCTGGTCGTGGTGCTGATGGGGGGTCGGCGAGCGCGATCCACGGCTACGCCTCCTGTCGTCGTTGCCTTCTTCACCACGCGTCTGGTTCCGCGCACCATCCTTCCCGCCTATTTCTGCCGCGCCTGGCGCAGCCTCCTCGCTCGCCAGCATCGGACTGGCTTCCTTGACTTCGGCGTGCATATCGCGCTGCTCGCCCGCGCCTTCCTCATGGGCCTCGTCATCGCCCTTCGCTTCACTCTCGAGATCCATTTCCTGCGGCTTCTCCGCCATATCGACCTCGCCCTCCCCATCCACATCGAGATCTCCTTGCCGACCAGAGAATAGCTCCTCCAGGCCACGCCCGCGACTGCGATCTTCGCGACGGCGGTAACCTTCGTCCGGCGAGCGATACGCTCCCGTGTCGTGGCGATGTCCGCATTCGCCACCAGCCCCGTGGTGCGTATCCGTCCGCCACGGGTCACTTCCCATCCTGACGGACTCGGATCCGCCTCTTCCTTCGCGCTCTGCACCTTCTTCACGGCGATCTGGCGCGAGAGGGACCAGATCGGCGCGAAAAGCCGGCCTCCGCGGCGAGCGCTCAGGACTCCGCGGCGAGCGGTCAGGCCTCCGCGGCGACCTCTCTAGCGAACGCCCGCGCTCTCGTGAGCGCTCCCGCCGCGAGCGATCACCCTCACGACGATCGTACTTCCTGCCATAACGCAACTCGTGCACATCCATGCTTGCACGCGCACCTTTCTGTTTGTTATGCAAGAGTGGTAACTCTCACCTCAAAGGTCCTCTCTGAGTGGTGTGCCACCTGTAGGCAAATCTGAGGTAACAACTGTCCACTATACGAAAGGATAACAAACAGAAAGCATTGTGTGTGTGTGTGAGAGTGAACTTACCTGTCCCTGGCTCGAGCCGTGCATTTCTCAATGTGCGGCTTGAGCCTGGGTTGGGTTTGTTCCCATTGGTCGCGAGGATTTCACCCCCTGGTGTTCTCCTACCAACTTCGCGTCAATTTCCCAGCCTCCCACCTACCCATCCTTGAGCCTGCATACAACAAATACAACACATTACTACACCCTTTCTACACCACAATCATACTGGCACCTTATATGCACAAACGTACATATTCGGTGACAATGGAGAGCACAGGAGAGGCAAGGGGAATAGAGGATGGAGAGCACAGGAGAGCCAAGGGGAAGAGAGGATGGAGAGCACAGGAGAGGCAAGGGGAAAAGAGGATGGAGAGCACAGGAGAGGCAAGGGGAAGAGAGGATGGAGAGCACAGGAGAGGCAAGGGGAAGAGAGGATGGAGAGCACAGGAGAGGCAAGGGGAAGAGAGGATGGAGAGCACAGGAGAGGCAAGGGGAAAAGAGGATGGAGAGCACAGGAGAGGCAAGGGGAAAAGAGGATGGAGAGCACAGGAGAGGCAAGGGGAAGAGAGGATGGAGAGCACAGGAGAGGCAAGGGGAAGAGAGGATGGAGAGCACAGGAGAGGCAAGGGGAAGAGAGGATGGAGAGCACAGAAGAGGCAAGGGGAAAAGAGGATGGAGAGCACAGGAGAGGCAAGGGGAAAAGAGGATGGAGAGCACAGGAGAGGCAAGGGGAAGAGAGGATGGAGAGCACAGGAGAGGCAAGGGGAAAAGAGGATGGAGAGCACAGGAGAGGCAAGGGGAAAAGAGGATGGAGAGCACAGGAGAGGCAAGGGGAAGAGAGGATGGAGAGCACAGGAGAGGCAAGGGGAAGAGAGGATGGAGAGCACAGGAGAGGCAAGGGGAAGAGAGGATGGAGAGCACAGGAGAGGCAAGGGGAAGAGAGGATGGAGAGCACAGGAGAGGCAAGGGGAAGAGAGGATGGAGAGCACAGGAGAGGCAAGGGGAAGAGAGGATGGAGAGCACAGGAGAGGCAAGGGGAAAAGAGGATGGAGAGCACAGGAGAGGCAAGGGGAAGAGAGGATGGAGAGCACAGGAGAGGCAAGGGGAAGAGAGGATGGAGAGCACAGGAGAGGCAAGGGGAATAGAGGATGGAGAGCACAGGAGAGGCAAGGGGAAGAGAGGATGGAGAGCACAGGAGAGGCAAGGGGAAAAGAGGATGGAGAGCACAGGAGAGGCAAGGGGAAGAGAGGATGGAGAGCACAGGAGAGGCAAGGGGAAGAGAGGATGGAGAGCACAGGAGAGGCAAGGGAAAGAGAGGATGGAGAGCACAGGAGAGGCAAGGGGAAAAGAGGATGGAGAGCACAGGAGAGGCAAGGGGAAGAGAGGATGGAGAGCACAGGAGAGGCAAGGGGAAGAGAGGATGGAGAGCACAGGAGAGGCAAGGGGAAAAGAGGATGGAGAGCACAGGAGAGGCGAGGGGAAGAGAGGATGGAGAGCACAGGAGAGGCAAGGGGAAGAGAGGATGGAGAGCACAGGAGAGGCAAGGGGAAGAGAGGATGGAGAGCACAGGAGAGGCAAGGGGAAAAGAGGATGGAGAGCACAGGAGAGGCAAGGGGAAGAGAGGATGGAGAGCACAGGAGAGGCAAGGGGAAGAGAGGATGGAGAGCACAGGAGAGGCAAGGGGAAGAGAGGATGGAGAGCACAGGAGAGGCAAGGGGAAGAGAGGATGGAGAGCACAGGAGAGGCAAGGGGAAAAGAGGATGGAGAGCACAGGAGAGGCAAGGGGAAGAGAGGATGGAGAGCACAGGAGAGGCAAGGGGAAAAGAGGATGGAGAGCACAGGAGAGGCAAGGGGAAGAGAGGATGGAGAGCACAGGAGAGGCAAGGGGAAGAGAGGATGGAGAGCACAGGAGAGGCAAGGGGAAAAGAGGATGGAGAGCACAGGAGAGGCAAGGGGAAGAGAGGATGGAGAGCACAGGAGAGGCAAGGGGAAAAGAGGATGGAGAGCACAGGAGAGGCAAGGGGAAGAGAGGATGGAGAGCACAGGAGAGGCAAGGGGAAGAGAGGATGGAGAGCACAGGAGAGGCAAGGGGAAAAGAGGATGGAAAGCACAGGAGAGGCAAGGGGAAGAGAGGATGGAGAGCACAGGAGAGGCAAGGGGAAAAGAGGATGGAGAGCACAGGAGAGGCAAGGGGAAGAGAGGATGGAGAGCACAGGAGAGGCAAGGGGAAGAGAGGATGGAGAGCACAGGAGAGGCAAGGGGAAGAGAGGATGGAGAGCACAGGAGAGGCAAGGGGAAGAGAGGATGGAGAGCACAGGAGAGGCAAGGGGAAGAAAGGATGGAGAGCACAGGAGAGGCAAGGGGAAGAGAGGATGGAGAGCACAGGAGAGGCAAGGGGAAGAGAGGATGGAGAGCACAGGAGAGGCAAGGGGAAGAGAGGATGGAGAGCACAGGAGAGGCAAGGGGAAGAGAGGATGGAGAGCACAGGAGAGGCAAGGGGAAGAGAGGATGGAGAGCACAGGAGAGGCAAGGGGAAAAGAGGATGGAGAGCACAGGAGAGGCAAGGGGAAAAGAGGATGGAGAGCACAGGAGAGGCAAGGGGAAGAGAGGATGGAGAGCACAGGAGAGGCAAGGGGAAGAGAGGATGGAGAGCACAGGAGAGGCAAGGGGAAGAGAGGATGGAGAGCACAGGAGAGGCAAGGGGAAAAGAGGATGGAGAGCACAGGAGAGGCAAGGGGAAGAGAGGATGGAGAGCACAGGAGAGGCAAGGGGAAGAGAGGATGGAGAGCACAAGAGAGGCAAGGGGAAGAGAGGATGGAGAGCACAGGAGAGGCAAGGGGAAGAGAGGATGGAGAGCACAGGAGAGGCAAGGGGAAGAGAGGATGGAGAGCACAGGAGAGGCAAGGGGAAGAGAGGATGGAGAGCACAGGAGAGGCAAGGGGAAGAGAGGATGGAGAGCACAGGAGAGGCAAGGGGAAGAGAGGATGGAGAGCACAGGAGAGGCAAGGGGAAAAGAGGATGGAGAGCACAGGAGAGGCAAGGGGAAAAGAGGATGGAGAGCACAGGAGAGGCAAGGGGAAGAGAGGATGGAGAGCACAGGAGAGGCAAGGGGAAGAGAGGATGGAGAGCACAGGAGAGGCAAGGGGAAGAGAGGATGGAGAGCACAGAAGAGGCAAGGGGAAAAGAGGATGGAGAGCACAGGAGAGGCAAGGGGAAGAGAGGATGGAGAGCACAGGAGAGGCAAGGTGAAGAGAGGATGGAGAGCACAGGAGAGGCAAGGGGAAGAGAGGATGGAGAGCACAGGAGAGGCAAGGGGAAGAGAGGATGGAGAGCACAGGAGAGCCAAGGGGAAGAGAGGATGGAGAGCACAGGAGAGGCAAGGGGAAAAGAGGATGGAGAGCACAGGAGAGGCAAGGGGAAGAGAGGATGGAGAGCACAGGAGAGGCAAGGGGAAGAGAGGATGGAGAGCACAGGAGAGGCAAGGGGAAAAGAGGATGGAGAGCACAGGAGAGGCAAGGGGAAGAGAGGATGGAGAGCACAGGAGAGGCAAGGGGAAGAGAGGATGGAGAGCACAGGAGAGGCAAGGGGAAGAGAGGATGGAGAGCACAGGAGAGGCAAGGGGAAGAGAGGATGGAGAGCACAGGAGAGGCAAGGGGAAGAGAGGATGGAGAGCACAGGAGAGGCAAGGGGAAGAGAGGATGGAGAGCACAGGAGAGGCAAGGGGAAGAGAGGATGGAGAGCACAGGAGAGGCAAGGGGAAAAGAGGATGGAGAGCACAGGAGAGGCAAGGGGAAGAGAGGATGGAGAGCACAGGAGAGGCAAGGGGAAGAGAGGATGGAGAGCACAGGAGAGGCAAGGGGAAAAGAGGATGGAGAGCACAGGAGAGGCAAGGGGAAGAGAGGATGGAGAGCACAGGAGAGGCAAGGGGAAGAGAGGATGGAGAGCACAGGAGAGGCAAGGGGAAGAGAGGATGGAGAGCACAGGAGAGGCAAGGGGAAGAGAGGATGGAGAGCACAGGAGAGGCAAGGGGAAAAGAGGATGGAGAGCACAGGAGAGGCAAGGGAAAGAGAGGATGGAGAGCACAGGAGAGGCAAGGGGAAAAGAGGATGGAGAGCACAGGAGAGGCAAGGGGAAGAGAGGATGGAGAGCACAGGAGAGGCAAGGGGAAGAGAGGATGGAGAGCACAGGAGAGGCAAGGGGAAGAGAGGATGGAGAGCACAGGAGAGGCAAGGGGAAGAGAGGATGGAGAGCACAGGAGAGGCAAGGGGAAGAGAGGATGGAGAGCACAGGAGAGGCAAGGGGAAGAGAGGATGGAGAGCACAGGAGAGGCAAGGGGAAAAGAGGATGGAGAGCACAGGAGAGGCAAGGGGAAGAGAGGATGGAGAGCACAGGAGAGGCAAGGGGAAAAGAGGATGGAGAGCACAGGAGAGGCAAGGGGAAGAGAGGATGGAGAGCACAGGAGAGGCAAGGGGAAAAGAGGATGGAGAGCACAGGAGAGGCAAGGGGAAGAGAGGATGGAGCGCACAGGAGAGGCAAGGGGAAAAGAGGATGGAGAGCACAGGAGAGGCAAGGGGAAGAGAGGATGGAGAGCACAGGAGAGGCAAGGGGAAGAGAGGATGGAGAGCACAGGAGAGGCAAGGGGAAGAGAGGATGGAGAGCACAGGAGAGGCAAGGGGAAGAGAGGATGGAGAGCACAGGAGAGGCAAGGGGAAGAGAGGATGGAGAGCACAGGAGAGGCAAGGGGAAAAGAGGATGGAGAGCACAGGAGAGGCAAGGGGAAGAGAGGATGGAGAGCACAGGAGAGGCAAGGGGAAGAGAGGATGGAGAGCACAGGAGAGGCAAGGGGAAGAGAGGATGGAGAGCACAGGAGAGGCAAGGGGAAGAGAGGATGGAGAGCACAGGAGAGGCAAGGGGAAGAGAGGATGGAGAGCACAGGAGAGGCGAGGGGAAGAGAGGATGGAGAGCACAGGAGAGGCAAGGGGAAAAGAGGATGGAGAGCACAGGAGAGGCAAGGGGAAGAGAGGATGGAGAGCACAGGAGAGGCAAGGGGAAAAGAGGATGGAGAGCACAGGAGAGGCAAGGGGAAGAGAGGATGGAGAGCACAGGAGAGGCAAGGGGAAAAGAGGATGGAGAGCACAGGAGAGGCAAGGGGAAGAGAGGATGGAGAGCACAGGAGAGGCAAGGGGAAAAGAGGATGGAGAGCACAGGAGAGGCAAGGGGAAGAGAGGATGGAGAGCACAGGAGAGGCAAGGGGAAGAGAGGATGGAGAGCACAGGAGAGGCAAGGGGAAGAGAGGATGGAGAGCACAGGAGAGGCAAGGGGAAGAGATGATGGAGAGCACAGGAGAGGCAAGGGGAAAAGAGGATGGAGAGCACAGGAGAGGCAAGGGGAAGAGAGGATGGAGAGCACAGGAGAGGCAAGGGGAAGAGAGGATGGAGAGCACAGGAGAGGCAAGGGGAAAAGAGGATGGAGAGCACAGGAGAGGCAAGGGGAAGAGAGGATGGAGAGCACAGGAGAGGCAAGGGGAAAAGAGGATGGAGAGCACAGGAGAGGCAAGGGGAAGAGAGGATGGAGAGCACAGGAGAGGCAAGGGGAAGAGAGGATGGAGAGCACAGGAGAGGCAAGGGGAAGAGAGGATGGAGAGCACAGGAGAGGCAAGGGGAAGAGAGGATGGAGAGCACAGGAGAGGCAAGGGGAAAAGAGGATGGAGAGCACAGGAGAGGCAAGGGGAAGAGAGGATGGAGAGCACAGGAGAGGCAAGGGGAAAAGAGGATGGAGAGCACAGGAGAGGCAAGGGGAAGAGAGGATGGAGAGCACAGGAGAGGCAAGGGGAAGAGAGGATGGAGAGCACAGGAGAGGCAAGGGGAAGAGAGGATGGAGAGCACAGGAGAGGCAAGGGGAAAAGAGGATGGAGAGCACAGGAGAGGCAAGGGGAAGAGAGGATGGAGAGCACAGGAGAGGCAAGGGGAAAAGAGGATGGAGAGCACAGGAGAGGCAAGG
The DNA here is from genome assembly GCA_948144175.1 of Closterium sp. NIES-65. NCBI lineage: Eukaryota > Viridiplantae > Streptophyta > Zygnematophyceae > Desmidiales > Closteriaceae > Closterium > Closterium sp. NIES-65. The sequence continues at coordinate 607,329 of CANXME010002221.1, forward strand.
GGAAGAGAGGATGGAGAGCACAGGAGAGGCAAGGGGAAGAGAGGATGGAGAGCACAGGAGAGGCAAGGGGAAGAGAGGATGGAGAGCACAGGAGAGGCAAGGGGAAGAGAGGATGGAGAGCACAGGAGAGGCAAGGGGAAGAGAGGATGGAGAGCACAGGAGAGGCAAGGGGAAGAGAGGATGGAGAGCACAGGAGAGGCAAGGGGAAGAGAGGATGGAGAGCACAGGAGAGGCAAGGGGAAGAGAGGATGGAGAGCACAGGAGAGGCAAGGGGAAAAGAGGATGGAGAGCACAGGAGAGGCAAGGGGAAGAGAGGATGGAGAGCACAGGAGAGGCAAGGGGAAAAGAGGATGGAGAGCACAGGAGAGGCAAGGGGAAGAGAGGATGGAGAGCACAGGAGAGGCAAGGGGAAAAGAGGATGGAGAGCACAGGAGAGGCAAGGGGAAGAGAGGATGGAGAGCACAGGAGAGGCAAGGGGAAAAGAGGATGGAGAGCACAGGAGAGGCAAGGGGAAGAGAGGATGGAGAGCACAGGAGAGGCAAGGGGAAGAGAGGATGGAGAGCACAGGAGAGGCAAGGGGAAGAGAGGATGGAGAGCACAGGAGAGGCAAGGGGAAGAGAGGATGGAGAGCACAGGAGAGGCAAGGGGAAGAGAGGATGGAGAGCACAGGAGAGGCAAGGGGAAAAGAGGATGGAGAGCACAGGAGAGGCAAGGGGAAGAGAGGATGGAGAGCACAGGAGAGGCAAGGGGAAAAGAGGATGGAGAGCACAGGAGAGGCAAGGGGAAGAGAGGATGGAGAGCACAGGAGAGGCAAGGGGAAGAGAGGATGGAGAGCACAGGAGAGGCAAGGGGAAGAGAGGATGGAGAGCACAGGAGAGGCAAGGGGAAAAGAGGATGGAGAGCACAGGAGAGGCAAGGGGAAGAGAGGATGGAGAGCACAGGAGAGGCAAGGGGAAAAGAGGATGGAGAGCACAGGAGAGGCAAGGGGAAGAGAGGATGGAGAGCACAGGAGAGGCAAGGGGAAGAGAGGATGGAGAGCACAGGAGAGGCAAGGGGAGGATGGAGAGCACAGGAGAGGCAAGGGGAAGAGAGGATGGAGAGCACAGGAGAGGCAAGGGGAAGAGAGGATGGAGAGCACAGGAGAGGCAAGGGGAAGAGAGGATGGAGAGCACAGGAGAGGCAAGGGGAAGAGAGGATGGAGAGCACAGGAGAGGCAAGGGGAAAAGAGGATGGAGAGCACAGGAGAGGCAAGGGGAAGAGAGGATGGAGAGCACAGGAGAGGCAAGGGGAAAAGAGGATGGAGAGCACAGGAGAGGCAAGGGGAAGAGAGGATGGAGAGCACAGGAGAGGCAAGGGGAAGAGAGGATGGAGAGCACAGGAGAGGCAAGGGGAAGAGAGGATGGAGAGCACAGGAGAGGCAAGGGGAAGAGAGGATGGAGAGCACAGGAGAGGCAAGGGGAAAAGATGATGGAGAGCACAGGAGAGGCAAGGGGAAGAGAGGATGGAGAGCACAGGAGAGGCAAGGGGAAAAGAGGATGGAGAGCACAGGAGAGGCAAGGGGAAGAGAGGATGGAGAGCACAGGAGAGGCAAGGGGAAGAGAGGATGGAGAGCACAGGAGAGGCAAGGGGAAGAGAGGATGGAGAGCACAGGAGAGGCAAGGGGAAGAGAGGATGGAGAGCACAGGAGAGGCAAGGGGAAGAGAGGATGGAGAGCACAGGAGAGGCAAGGGGAAAAGAGGATGGAGAGCACAGGAGAGGCAAGGGGAAGAGAGGATGGAGAGCACAGGAGAGGCAAGGGGAAAAGAGGATGGAGAGCACAGGAGAGGCAAGGGGAAGAGAGGATGGAGAGCACAGGAGAGGCAAGGGGAAGAGAGGATGGAGAGCACAGGAGAGGCAAGGGGAAGAGAGGATGGAGAGCACAGGAGAGGCAAGGGGAAGAGAGGATGGAGAGCACAGGAGAGGCAAGGGGAAAAGAGGATGGAGAGCACAGGAGAGGCAAGGGGAAGAGAGGATGGAGAGCACAGGAGAGGCAAGGGGAAAAGAGGATGGAGAGCACAGGAGAGGCAAGGGGAAGAGAGGATGGAGAGCACAGGAGAGGCAAGGGGAAGAGAGGATGGAGAGCACAGGAGAGGCAAGGGGAAGAGAGGATGGAGAGCACAGGAGAGGCAAGGGGAAGAGAGGATGGAGAGCACAGGAGAGGCAAGGGGAAGAGAGGATGGAGAGCACAGGAGAGGCAAGGGGAAGAGAGGATGGAGAGCACAGGAGAGGCAAGGGGAAGAGAGGATGGAGAGCACAGGAGAGGCAAGGGGAAGAGAGGATGGAGAGCACAGGAGAGGCAAGGGGAAGAGAGGATGGAGAGCACAGGCGCAAGAACGGATGATGCGAGTAACAGAGGCTGGCAGCAACACAGTTCCGCCCTGTGTGCCTCAGTTCACCCCTTGACACCCACAGGCACGCAGGCAGGCGGGCGGGCTGGCTGGCAGGGGTTTGAAGCACTGGCGTTGCTCTTCTTATGAGGGCATTGCTCTTCTTATGAGGGCGTTGCTCTTCTTATGAGGGCGTTGCTCTTCTTATGAGGGCGTTGCTCTTCTTATGAGGGCGTTGCTCTTCTTATGAGGGCATTGCTCTTCTTATGAGGGCATTGCTGGAGGCGCATAGCATCGGGAAAAGTTCTGAGATGTCCCAAACCCAGGCATCGTGAGCACCAGAGCTGCGCAGGCGTGCAAGGGAGGCAGGCAGGCAGTTTGATGTCTGACCATGTCAGCCTCGTTGAACGCAAAGGCGACGGAGGGCAGCTCGCCCACATAGGTGTACGCCATGACTGCCACCCCGCTGCCCGTGTGCATGCGGATGAAGAAACTGAGAGGACATGAGACGGGGTGCAGGGGAGGAAAGAAAGAGAGGATGTTGTGAGCATAGGGGAATGACATGGAATGGCAGTGCATGGAATAGCAGGGCGTGACATGCCGTGGAATGGCATAGCGATGGCAAAGCATGGGCATGGGCATGTGCATGTGCATGTGCATGTGCATGTGCATGGGCATGTGCATGTGCATGTGCATGGGCATGTGGAACCCTGCACATGTGGGCATGGCATGACATGACAACTCACGAGTTATCCACAATTGAGTAATCGGCATCCTCGTTGTGTCCCACTGCTGCCACGTCATCAGTGAGCAGCAGCACGTCAGTGCAGTCGTCAGATGCTATGCCATACTGCGTCCGCCTGTCCAACGTGGCAGACTCTGGCAGCACTGCTGACGTGGCAGGCGCGTTGAGGGAGGGCAAGAAGGCACCGAACTCCTTGCGGAGATTCAGAAGCAGCAGCTGACGTGGACGGAGTGGGTGACAGGTACAGCAGGGCCGGGAGGAATGCGATAGGGTTGGTGTGTGCTATGGGTGAGAATTTAGGGTACAGACGAGAGGAGAGGAAGAGAGCGGCATGTGCAGGGGGATGGCCAGGGGTGGGAACAGGAGCAGTTTCCGTTGAAGAACAGAGAGAGGAACACACGCCACGCATGGCCGGCGATCCAGGTCAGCTGTGGTGCGGGGCAGTTGATGGGCCCACCTGGTGAAAGGGCAGTTGATGGGCCCACCTGGTGAAAGGGCACGGTGCTGCCCGCCGCCATGCCGCGCAGCTCCTCCCAGTACTCCGGGTACTGCGCCCTGCCATGGCCGGGGGGGTGGGAGGGGGGGAGGGGAGGGGGAGAACGGGCGGGGTTAAGTTTGAGTCAACTGGAAAGTCGGCGGTCAGTGGGGCGGGGTACTGTGGACGTGAGTGGAACGGGGAGGAGAGGCGGGACGCGAGTGATGGTGAGGTACTCCTGTGCGGGCATGATTGAACCCTGCAGCACTGGCGTGGGCACGGCATCACAGCATGGCACTGGTAGCGTTTGCGGAGCTAAGGGGTATGCAGAGGGAAAGGACGGGAGGGGGGGCTTTGGAGTCGAGTGGAGAATTGGAAGAGCAACAGCATGATGAGCGTGCATGGGACGAGGCATGGGCAGCACCGAGGACGAGGCATGGGCAGCACAGAGGACGGAAACGAACGTGAGGACGCACGACGGTGTGGCGTGAGGGACAAGCGGGTGGAAACCAAGTTCCAATTGGACGTGTCGGTTGAGACGAAATCGTTGTGGCTGGCTCGTTACGAGTGGCATCACGACCACACATGACTGCACGGCATCTTGCTCAGAAGCATTGGCTCGGAATGCAGCAGTCACCTGTTGGACTCGGCAAACGCATTCAGCAGCGCAGCCCCATCGCCCGTGCGTGCGAACGGAATCATGTCGTCGTGCAGAAACGGCGCCTTGGCGACGCGATCGCGAATCTTGTCGCCGAAATGCGCGCCGATCGCACAGCCGCGCTCGAACGGGCTGCCAGCCACCTCGAGCCGCTCTAGCGGCCTGGGGATTGCCGACGCGCTCGCTGCACACACGTTCACTGACGTGGCTCTGGCTGACGTGGCGCATACGGGGGAATTGAGGGATGGAGAGAGTAGGCTGGCGGATGCGACTGGTGGTCGCACGGCGACTGGCGAGGGAGTCATATTCGCGCCTGCGACGGTGGGAGCCATGGCGAAAGGCGAAGTCAGATTCAGAAATCGTCCACACGATCATACTAGTAGTGGTTTCGGCATATTTAAAGGCGCAATGATTTCAACGATAAGTACGCCACACGATATCGTAGCGCGGGGCTGACGCGGTTTCGGCTACTTTGACGATCATGGCGCGAGAGGAACGTACTCGACGCGCGAAACTCACTCTGTGCACTTCGGGAGGTGAGAGCTGACGGGTCACGTCACGAGGGATGTGCTCGCGTCACCGCCTTGCTTTCCTTAGTAAGGCGCTGGCTTGGGGTTGTGGTGGATGAGTCCGCCGCTTGTTGCTCTGGTGTTTAGGTAGCGACGTGGGAGAGCAGTCTAGAATGCAGTCAAGCATCGTGGTTTCGATTCTACATAACTAACGCATTCCAACTATCGCGTGATAAAACTGAGAAACTGGAGCTCGCGTTTCTGATGAAGGCGTGGATCTACATGCGGTTGCTGCGACTCGGCAGGGCATAGGTGAAAAGGGCTGGACGAAAGATGCTTAGGCTTGAAAACGAGTATGACAACTCTGGAACATGTTTTGTCCGAAAAAGGGCTGGACGAAACATGCTAGGCTTGAAAACGAGTTTCCCCAACAAATACCGTACGAACACTTTCGGCTACTTTGATTATCTTAAGCACTTTGAGATTTATATTGCCCTTCCGCGTGCGTTCGTGGTTAGCGTTGGCGACTAGCAAACAAATAAACCTTATTAGGATGGTACTATGGCATCTGGGGGCATCAACGGTAAACACCTTGCTCCTGGTATTCAGGGTTGTTGCCTCCTAAAGTGTATTTCATCTACTGTATTCTCCCGTATATAGAACCCTCCAATAAGAGAGTCCCACGGGACTCATATGGGGGGGTGGGTGGTGGGGGAGAGGGGGAGAGGGGGAGCGGGGGGGTATGCTTATTAAAGACTGTCAGATTATTATAGCTGATGCATGTTTGTAGGCTATAGTGGGGTAGCACATATGGGGTACAGCTTTCTAGGGTTGTATTTGTACCCAACTCTGACTTAGTCATTTCATTCCTGTTCACTTGTTTCACATGGTATAGAGCGGGTCCTTCCTTAGGACCGTTTTTTTAGGGCCCACCGAAGCGCGCCCCGAGGCGCGCCTTTTTTTTTCGCGACCCCTCGGGTCGCCATTTCCCTCGCGGCCCCGCTGTCCCTCAGACGCGGCCCCGCCACCCCTACTGATCGCGGCCCCGCCGCCTGCTTGACGCGGCCCCGCCGCCTCCACTGACGCGGCCCCGCCGCCGGCTCTGACGCGGCCCTGCCGCCCGCTTCGTCGCGGCCCCGCCGCCTGCTTGACGCGGCCCCGCCGCCTCCTCTGACGCGGCCCTGCCGCCCGCTTCGTCGCGGCCCCGCCGCCTGCTTGACGCGGCCCCGCCGCCTCCACTGACGCGGCCCCGCCGCCGGCTCTGACGCGGCCCTGCCGGCCCGCCGCTGCACCCTACGGCCCGCCGCTGCACCCTACGGCCCGCCGCCTCACCTGACGGCCCCGCCGCTGCACCTGCCGGCCCGCCGCTGCACCTGCCGGCCCGCCGCTGCACCCAGCGGCCCGCCGCTTCACCTGACGGCCCCGCCGCTGCACCTGCCGGCCCGCCGCTGCACCCTACGGCCCGCCGCTGCACCCTACGGCCCGCCGCCTCACCTGGTCGGCCCGCCGCTGCACCCTACGGCCCCGCCGCTGCACCTGCCGGCCCGCCACTGCACCGGTCGACCCGCCGCTGCACCTGACGGCCCCGCCCCTGCATCTCCCGGCCGAGCCGCCCCAGCAGCCGAACCGCCCGGGAGCCGAGCCGCCCAACGCCGAGCCGCCCGGGACCCGAGCCGCCCTGCCACCGAGCCGCCCGGGAGCCGAGCCGCCCTGCACCCGAGCCGCCCTGCCGCCGAGCCGCCCGGGAGCCGAGCCGCCCTGCGCCCGAGCCGCCCAGCCGCCGAGCCGCCCGGGAGCCGAGCCGCTGTGCACCCGAGCCGCCCGGTCGCTGAGCCGCCTTTCTGCAGAGCTGCACGACCTGCCCTGCCTGGTGAGCACAGTCCCACTGACACTGCGAGCTCTTTCCCTACTGCTTGCACTGCGTCGCTGTCGTCGCCATGGCTACCCCTAGTGTCCTAGCTTTTGACGCTGAGGGTCGCGCCATTGATTTTGAGGTCTGGTTAGACGACCTGCAGCTGTTCTTACAGTGCGACAGGGCTGACGACCTTTCTCTCTTTGACCTCACCTCTGGCGCCTCTCCTGCTCCTGCTGCTGATGCTGATCCCACTGTCCGCTCTCAGTGGGCCACCCGCGATGCTGCTGCACGTCTTGCTGTGCGTCGCCACCTCCCTACCTCTGAGCGTGCGCACTTTAGTCAGTACAAGAGTGCTCAGACCTTGTACGACGCTGTAGTTGCGCGCTACTCCTCCCCTGCCACTGCTGCACTGAGCCGTCTCATGCTTCCCTACCTCTTTCCTGACCTCTCTGCCTTTCCCACTGTTGCTGACCTCATTACGCACCTCCGCACTAGTGACACTCGCTATCGCGCCGCCCTTCCTGCTGAATTCTGCGCTAAGAACCCACCCCCCATGTACATCGCTCTCTACTACGTAGTCGCGCGCCTCCCTGACTCCCTTCGCGTCGTCAGGGACCACTTTCTCGCAGTCTGTCCCACCACCCTCACCGTCGACCTCCTCGAGAAGGCCCTCCTCGTAGCGGAGAAGAGCATAGTCGCTGTAGGTGCTTCTCGTGGTGACCCTCGCACCTCCATCTTTGAGGGGTGCTCTCCTTCCCCCTTGCTGCCCTCTGTTGCCTCTGCTGCTGCTGCCGACCTGCTTGGTCTTGAGTCGGTCGGCGCGGCGTCTACCCCTAGTGGGAGACGTCGCTCCAGCAAGGGCAAGGGGGGCAAGGGCGCGGGTGGAGCTGGAGGGGGCGGTGGCGGTGGCGGCGGTGGCGGCGGAGGGAGTGGGGGTGGCGGCGGGACTAGTGGCGGGGGTGGTGGTGGTGGTGGCAGCAGCGGCGGAGACGGTGGTGGTGGTGCCAGCGGTGGTGGTGGAGGCAGCGGCGGAGGTGGAGGCGGCGGAGGTGGAGGCGGTGGAGGCGGCAGCGGAGGAGGCGGTGGTGGTGGAGGAGGTGGAGCTGGTCGGGGTGGTACCCAGCAGCGTAGCGGCGGTGGTGGTGGCCAGCGCTCGCAGCGGCAGCAGCAGCAGCGCTCGCGGGACATCCCTCCGCCTCAGCAGCTTCGTGAGTGGTACGCTGGGCGTCAGAGGGGTGGGGGTACTGGTCCCTGCACCTACGTTCTTCGTTCCGGCGACCGCGCGGGTGAGCAGTGTGGGGGTGCCCACGCCACCCAGCGCTGCTTTGGCCGCCTGACGGACGCTTGGCGTCAGCAGTTCCCTGGGGCTAGTGAGATCCCTCGCTGGGATGAGCTTCTAAGGGCTGGTGTAGCGATCTTTGATCTTGATTTTGATGCTATCCTTGCTGCTATGTATGCTGTGGATTATAGTGAGGAGAATGAGGGTTACCGGTGTTTCCAGCCCGACCCGGGCATTGGTACTGCTGCGCTAGGTGCTTGTGAGGCTGCTGATCTAGGTGCCAGTGCGTCTGTGCTCTCAGGTACTGGTGAGACTGCGCTCTCAGGTACTGCGTCGTCCTCGTCCTCCCTCACTTTCACACTTGACTCCGGGGCTTCTCGCTCCTTCTTTCGAGACCGCACTACCCTTACGCCGCTCGGCCGGCCGGTTGCGGTCTCCCTTGCTGACCCCTCTGGGGGTCCTGTCCTGTCTCACTTCTCCACTGTCCTCCCGTGTCCGGCTGCCCCTTCGGGCACCCTGTCTGGTCTGTACCTTCCCTCGTTCTCTACGAACTTGGTGAGTGGAGCGGACCTGCAGGATGTGGGGGTTCACCAGTTCACTCCTGCGAGTCAGCGGGTGACCCACTGCACGGAGGCACGCACAGGCCGACACCTGGCCACATTCTCGCGTCGGCCGGGGTCGAGTCTCTACACCCTGACCGTTGAGTCTCCTCCTGTCCCTGCGTCTGGTCAGGTGGCTGCGTCGGGTTAGGTGCTTGCTGCTGCGTCCCGGTCAGGTCCTGAGTCTGCCCCCTGTTCTTGTCGCCTCCTGTCTCACGAGACTCTCCTGTGGCACCACCGTCTTGGCCACCCCTCCTTGCCCCGTCTTCGGAGCATGGCTTCCCGTGTCCTTGTCTCTGGTCTTCCCCAGTCTCTCCCTCCTCTCCCCTCCGGGCCAGGACCTTCCTGTGTCCCCTGTGTCGAGGGTCGCCTCCGGGCTACTCCTCACTCCTCCCACTTCCCCCCGACAGAGGCTCCCCTGCAGACGCTTCACATGGATGTGTGGGGCCCAGCCCCCGTCCGTGGGCAGGGTCACGAGCGCTACTTCCTGTTGGTGGTTGACGACTACTCGCGTTACACCACAGTCCTCCCCTTGCGCAGCAAGGGTGCGGTCACTGAGGTGCTGATCGACTGGATCCGCGAGGCTCGTCTCCAGCTCAGGAAGAGCTTCGGCTCGGACTTTCCTGTTCTGCGTCTGCACTCGGACAGAGGCGGAGAGTTCTCTTCTCGCCTTCTGCGGGACTACTGTCGTGCACGGGGGATTCGCCAGACCTTCACGCTTCCGGACTCACCACAGCAAAATGGGATTGCTGAGCGCCGCATTGGCATGGTCATGGATGTCGCTCGTACGTCCATGATGCATGCGGCTGCCCCCCATTTTCTGTGGCCGTTTGCGGTGAGGTACGCGGCGCATCAGCTCAACCTTCACCCCCGGGTCTCTCGGCCTGCGATGTCCCCAGCCTTGCTGTGGACGGGGAAGGTTGGCGATGCGTCTGTGTTCCGTGTCTGGGGATCTCGGGCGTTTGTCCGCGACTTGTCTGCGGACAAGCTGTCCCCTCGTGCTGCTCCCTGTGTCTTCCTTGGCTTCCCCACTGACGCCCCAGGGTGGCAGTTTTACCACCCCTCCTCTCGTCGTGTTCTGACCTCCCAGGACGTCACGTTCGACGAGTCAGTCCCCTTCTACCGTCTCTTCCCCTACCGCACTCCTTCCCTCCCCCCTCCCCCGGACTTCCTTGTGCCGGTTCCCCCCCCGGTAGACCCCCTCCCCCCTCAGGTTCCTGCCCCCTCAGGTGTGTCCCAGGTAGACGCCGTTGACCCGGTCGAGGTTACTGGTGACTCTGGTGCTGCTGCGGGTGCTGAGCCTGGGGGTGCTGACTCTGGGGGTGCTGTGCGCGGGGGTGCTGAGCCTGGGGGTGCTACTGCTGGGGGTGCTGGGCCTGGGGGTGCTACTGCGGAGGGTGCGGAGCCTGGGGGTGCTGAGTCGGGGGGTGCTTGTGAGAATAAGCGAACAGGAATGAATGAACTAGCAGTGAAATGAGTACAAGTAGGAAACCCTAGAATTGTGTACCCCCTATAGGCTAACCCACTGTAGCCTACACAAGCATAACATATATAATGTTTGACACACCCCCATAGGCAAAGTGGGGGAGAACAAGGGGTCACAAGACCAGTCAAGCAAAGCAAAGCAAGCTCAGGGTGGATCACAAAGTCACCACACAGTCCGAGCACAAGAGCAGGGCCAGAGGCCAGTTCACATGCAGGAGTACAGACATATATATAAAACTAGACAAGCAAGAGCAGGTATATATATATGTCACAGTACAAGTGAAGTCAAGAGGAGAGCAAGTGAGGCAAGACAGGCACAAGACCCAGCTGGGTGCAAAAGCGCTGATGGTCACAAGGCGCGAGTGCCTTGGTGAACACATCAGCAGTGTTGGCCTCAGAGGCCACGTACGTAAGTCGCAACTGACCACGCTGCTGCAGCTCACGAGCGAGGAAGTAGCGGAGAGCAATGTGCTTCGTTCTGTGCTCCAAGCGCTGCTCTCGACACAAGGCCAGCATGGCCTTGTTGTCTACGTACAGCACTGGAGGAGAACGAGGCGGCTCTCCAAGGTCAGTCAGCAGGTAGGTGAGCCAGCGAAGCTCCTGTGCAGCCATGGCCCCGGCGTAGATCTTGGCCTCACAACTGGAGCCGAGAACCGAAGACGAGCGAGTAGACCGCCACGAGACAGAGCCGGAACCAAGGCTGAAGGTGTAACCCTGTGACGACCGCTGCGTAGCCTGGTCGTCAGCCCAAGAAGCGTCCGCGTGGCCGGTAAGGACCACTGGACTCCGCCCTCCAAGCACAAGCCCCATGCCCGACGTACTGCACAGGTAGCGCAATACCCTCTTCGCTGCAGCCATGTGCTCTGGTCTGTGTCTCCCAGGAGCAACATAGCGTGCAAGAATGCTCAGAGGATATGCAAGGTCAGGTCGTGTGCAGGTCATCAGGTACATGAGGCAGCCAACAAGCTCTGCATACGGACCACTCGACTCTACGGACTCATCCGAAGGCAGAGCTGAGAGTGAGTGGCGAGTAGGCAGAGGAGTGGCCTGAGGCGAGGAGTACGTGAAGCCGAAGCGCTGAAGGACCTGCTGCACCATGTGTGACTGAGTCAAGGTAATGGTGCGGCGTGCTCTGTCCCGAGTGATCTGCAAGCCAAGGTAGCTGCGCAGTTCACCCAGGTCTGTGCACGTGTGTCTCTTCAGCAGTTCGGATTTCACGTAGGCGAGTCCAGCAGTGTCCGCTGTGGCAAAGACCAAGTCGTCGACGTACACGAGGATGTAGAACGGCGGCAGTGAAGTGTCGGTGCGCAGAAACAGCGACGGGTCAGCAGTAGAAGGAGCAAACCCAAGAGCCGCAAGCGTAGTCCTCAGTGTGTCGTGCCACTCACGCGGTGCCTGGCGGAGACCGTAGACTGGCCGTCGGAGGCTCCACTGGGTGCCAGGAGGGAAAGTCCCAGTGAAGCCAGGTGGACGGCGCAGCCAGATCTCCTCGTGCAGGCTACCCTGCAGGAACGCAGTGCTGAAGTCGAGAGAGTGAAGCTCGTAGTCGCGCTGAGCGGCTATGTGCAGCAGCACCCGAAGAGTGGTCATCTTCGGGGTGGGAGAGAAGGTCTGAAAGTAGTCAACTCCCTGCCGCTGACTGAAGCCACGAGCAACGTACCGCGCCTTGAAGACAGGTGGAGAGCCCGGCGGCCGCTTCACCCGGAAGATCCACATGCCACTGACGATGTTCGCCCCAGGAGGGGGAACTGCGTCAACGTAGGTGCCTGTGGACTTCCAGGAAGCCATCTCTGCATCCATAGCTGCCTGCCACTGAGAGGAGTAGGGACCCTCTACGGCCTCCGCGTAAGAACGCGGAGTCGGGATGTCTAGTGCATCCGGGTCTCCCTCAGGGGCAAGCAGTACAGACGCGAGATGAGGTGAAGCAGCCGCTAGACACTGTAACTCCTCCTGTCTGTCCTCTAGGACGTCCGTGCCAAGAGCACACTCACCCCCGACGGACGGAGGACAGACAGACGCAGACTCAGCAACAAGACCAGCAGCGTAGTCGAGACGACAGCGAGCAGCAAAGTCAACGAGCTCAGCGACTAGAGCAGACGCAGCAGTGGACTCAAAAGAGGGGTCAGTGACGACAGTAGCAAGCAGACGCGTGACAGTAGGACTGGCAGCGCGAAGAGAGTCCGACTCAGGGTCGGCAAGCGCAGGAAGAGAGGACTCAGGAGGCGAAGGCAAAGGGGCACGCAGAGGAGCAGTGGACGGACGCAGAGACATCCGGTGCGTGCCAGGGACAGGAGGAGGACGCTGACGCGAACCGCGACCACTAGCGCGAGCAGCACGAACAGGCGACGCGGGACGAGACGCAGGCTCACGACGCTCAGCAAGACCTCCAGTAGGACCAGTGTAAGGAGAGGGAGCAGGCAGAGGAGAGGAAGGCTCCAACAGTGACTGCGACTGGACAGGCTGTGGACACTCTACCGAAGGAGAAAGACCAAGAACCTGCTGTAGGAGCGGAACGAAGTACGGCCGAGGCCGCGCGGCAGCTCCAGACTCAGCAGGGACAGCACCAGCACCCTCAGCGACAGCACCAGCGCCACCCACACCTCCAGCGGCAGGACCAACAGCAGTAGGCTCAGCACCAACGCCCTCAGCACCTCCAGCTCGAGGAGGACCCGCAGGTCCAGCAGCTCCGGGACCGGCAGCACCCGCACCCTCGACGGTCGAAGAAGCTCCAGCTCCAGCTCCAGCAGCACCTCCAGACTCAGCAGCACGCCTCCAGCGGCGAGCGTACCACTCGCGCAGCTCCTGTGGAGAGAGGGGCTCCCGGCGAGACGCAGCAGCAGGAGAAACCCCAGGCTCAGCAGCTCCAGACGCAGCAGGGACAGCACCAGCGCCCTCAGAGACAGCACCAGCGCCACCCACACCTCCAGCGGCAGGACCAACAGCAGCAGGCTCAGCACCAACGCCCTCAGCAGCTCCAGCTCCAGGAGGACCCGCAGGTCCAGTAGCTCCGGGACCGGCAGCACCCGCACCCTCGACGGTCGAAGAAGCTCCAGCTCCAGCTCCAGCAGCACCTCCAGACTCAGCAGCACGCCTCCAGCGGCGAGCGAACCACTCGCGCAGCTCCTGTGGAGAGAGGGGCTCCCGGCGAGACGCAGCAGCAGGAGAAACCCCAGGCTCACCAGCTCCAGACGCAGCACCCCCAGGCTCAGCAGCTCCCGACCCAGCACCCCCAGACCCATCACCTCCAGGCACAGCACCCCCCTGCTCAGCACCCCCAGGCTCCGCACTCTCCGCAGTAGCACCCGCAGGCCCAGTACCCCCAGCAGTAGCACCCCCAGGCTCAGCACCCCCGCGCACAGCACCCCCAGAGTCAGCACCCCCAGGCTCAGCACCCGCAGCAGCACCAGAGTCACCTGTAACCTCGACCGGGTCAACGGCGTCTACCTGGGACACACCTGAGGGGGCAGGAACCTGAGGGGGGAGGGGGTCTACCGGGGGGGGAACCGGTACAAGGAAGTCCGGGGGAGGGGGGAGGGAAGGAGTGCGGTAGGGGAAGAGACGGTAGAAGGGGACTGACTCGTCGAACGTGACATCCTGGGAGGACAGAACACGACGAGAGGAGGGGTGGTAAAACTGCCACCCTGGGGCGTCAGTGGGGAAGCCAAGGAAGACACAGGGAGCAGCACGAGGGGACAGCTTGTCCGCAGACAAGTCGCGGACAAACGCCCGAGATCCCCAGACACGGAACACAGACGCATCGCCAACCTTCCCTGTCCACAGCAAGGCTGGGGACATCGCAGGCCGAGAGACCCGGGGGTGAAGGTTGAGCTGATGCGCCGCGTACCTCACCGCAAACGGCCACAGAAAATGGGGGGCAGCCGCATGCATCATGGACGTACGAGCGACATCCATGACCATGCCAATGCGGCGCTCAGCAATCCCATTTTGCTGTGGTGAGTCCGGAAGCGTGAAGGACTGGCGGATGCCTCGCGCACGACAGTAGGCACGCAGAAGGCCAGAGGAGAACTCTCCGCCTCTGTCCGAGTGCAGACGCAGAACAGGAAAGTCCGAGCCGAAGCTCTTCCTGAGCCGGAGACGAGCCTCGCGGATCCAGTCGATCAGCACCTCAGTGACCTCACCCTTGCTGCGCAAGGGGAGGACTGTGGTGTAACGCGAGTAGTCGTCAACCACCAACAGGAAGTAGCGCTCGTAATCCTGCCCACGGACGGGGGCTGGGCCCCACACATCCATGTGAAGCGTCTGCAGGGGAGCCTCTGTCGGGGGGAAGTGGGAGGAGTGAGGAGTAGCCCGGAGGCGACCCTCGACACAGGGGACACAGGAAGGTCCTGGCCCGGAGGGGAGAGGAGGGAGAGACTGGGGAAGACCAGAGACAAGGACACGGGAAGCCATGCTCCGAAGACGGGGCAAGGAGGGGTGGCCAAGACGGTGGTGCCACAGGAGAGTCTCGTGAGACAGGAGGCGACACGAACAGGGGGCAGACTCAGGACCAGACCTGGACGCAGCAGCAAACACCTGACCCGACGCTGCTACCTGACCGGACGCGGGGACAGGAGGAGACTGAGTGGTCAGGGTGTAGAGGCTCAACCCCGGCCGACGCGAGAACGTGGCCAGGTGCCGGCCTGTGCGTGCGTCCGTGCAGTGGGTCACCCGCTGACTCGCAGGAGTGAACTGGTGAACCCCCGCATCCTGTAGGTCTGCACCACTCACCAAGTTCGTCGAGAACGAGGGGAGGTACAGGCCAGACAGGGTGCCCGAGGGGGCAGCCGGACACGGGAGGACAGTGGAGAAGTGAGCGAGGACAGGACCCCCAGAGGGGTCAGCCAGGGAGACTGCAACCGGCCGACCAAGCGGCGTGAGTGTGGTGCGGTCCCGAAAGAAGGAGCGAGAAGCCCCAGAGTCAAGTGTAAAGGTGAGGGAGGCCGAAGCCAACGCGGTACCTGAGAGCGCAGCCTCACCCGCACCTGAGGAAGCAGACTCACTAGCACCTAGAGCAGCAGCCGCACCTGTACCTGGAGCAGGAGACTCACTAGCACCCAGAGCAGCAGCCTCACCAGTAGCTAGAGCAGCAGGTCCTATACCTGGGTCAGGCGGGACGCACAGGTGACCTGCACGGTCAGCACTAGTAGGCAATGCATACATGGCAGTGAGAATAGCATCATAGTCAAGAGCATATATATCTACCCTCTGCCTAAGCAACTCCACCCAGTCGGGAAGCTCAGCCTCGTCGCCAAACACGGTACGCCAGGCGTCGCTCAGACGGGCGAAGCAGCGGGACGGTGTATGACTACGTGTCCCACAAGGCTGACCAGTCCGAGAACCAGTGCGAATCACGTAAGAGCAGCGAACAGCACTGAGAGACCCTCCACTCTGAGCGTACCACTCACGAAGCTGGCGAGGCGTGAGAGACACGCGAGAGGGTCGCGGGAGCTGCATCTGGCCGCCACCACGAGTAGAAGCAGCAGGAGTGGTAGTAGGAGTAGCGTCGCCACCCCTACAGCCCCAACCAGCGTACCACTCACGCAGCTGCTGCGGCGTGAGGGACTCACGCCGGCGTCGCTGGGGCTGCATTTGGCTCCGCAAGTAGAAGCAGGAGCAGGACTAGCAGCAGGGAGGCAGGCAGCCAGGCAAGCCAAAAGGCAGGCAGGCAGGCAAGCAGGCGACGCGCAGCGTGCTAGCAGGGCAAGAGCTCACCAGTGGTGGGAAGAGTAGGTTCGGCGACTCAGCGGCTCGGCAGCTCGGCGGCTCGGCGGCTCGGGCGACTCGGGCGGCTCGGCGGCAAGGCGGCTCAGCAGCAACTGCAGCTCAGTAGCTCGGTGACTCGGCGGCTCGGCGGCAGGGCGGCTCGGCAGCAACTGCAGCTCAGCAGCTCAGCGACCCGGCGGCTCGGCGGTGGGGCGGCTCGGCTGCTGCAGTGGGAGATGAAGGAGGAGGAGAAGCAGGGGAGGCCACACACCTGCCACCCTCCCGCAAGCGGCCCCCTCAGGTCGCCTCGACAGGCGACGGGAAAAGGGGGGG
The DNA here is from genome assembly GCA_948144175.1 of Closterium sp. NIES-65. Classification (NCBI taxonomy): domain Eukaryota; kingdom Viridiplantae; phylum Streptophyta; class Zygnematophyceae; order Desmidiales; family Closteriaceae; genus Closterium; species Closterium sp. NIES-65. The sequence continues at coordinate 623,336 of CANXME010002221.1, forward strand.
TGGGTGGTGGGGGGCCGGTAGGTTCAGCGGCGGGGCCAGCAGGTGCAGTTGCGGGGCCGTCAGGAAGGGACGGCGGGGCCGTCACGAAGGGACGGCGGGGCCGTCAGGAGGTGACCGGGCCGCGACGGGGGCAGGCGGCGGGGCCGCGTAAGGGCCTGGGCGGGGCCGCGACAGAGCCGTCGGCGGGGCCGCGTGAAAGCCGGGGCGGGGCCGCGTAGAAGCCGGGGCAGGGCCGCGCGAGAGCAGGCGGCGGGGCCGCGAAGGAGCCGGGGCGGGGCCGCGTGAGAGCAGGCGGCGGAGCCGCGTAAGGGCCTGAGCGGGGCCGCGACAAAGCCGTCCGCGGGGCCGCGTGAAAGCCGGGGCGGGGCCGCGTAGAAGCCGGGGCGGGGCCGCGCGAGAGCAGGCGGCGGGGCCGCGAAGGAGCCGGGGCGGGGCCGCGTGAGAGCAGGCGGCGGAGCCGCGTAAGGGCCTGAGCGGGGCCGCGACAAAGCCGTCGGCGGGGCCGCGTGAAAGCCGGGGCGGGGCCGCGTAGAAGCCGGGGCGGGGCCGCGCGAGAGCAGGCGGCGGGGCCGCGAAGGAGCCGGGGCGGGGCCGCGTGAGAGCAGGCGGCGGGGCCGCGACAGAGAGGGCGGCGGGGCCGCGTCAGTGAAGGCGGCGGGGCCGCAGGGGAAATGGCGACCCGAGGGGTCGCTAAAAAAAAGATCGCGCCTCGGGGGGGCGCTTCGGTGGGCCCAAAAAAAAACGGTCCGTAGAAGGACCCGCTCTGATACCATGTGAGAATAAGCGAACAGGAATGAATGAACTAGCAGTGAAATGAGTACAAGTAGGAAACCCTAGAATTGTGTACCCCCTATAGGCTAACCCACTGTAGCCTACACAAGCATAACATATATAATGTTTGACAGTGCTGTGCCTGGAGGTGCTGGGTCTGGGGGTGCTGGGTCGGGAGCTGCTGAGCCTGGGGGTGCTGAGCTGGGAGCTGCTGAGCCTGGGGGTGCTGCGTCTGGAGCTGCTGAGCCTGGAGTTTCTCCTGCTGCTGCGTCTCGCCGGGAGCCCCTCTCTCCACAGGAGCTGCGTGAGTGGTTCGCTCGCCGCTGGAGGCGTGCTGCTGAGTTTGGAGGTGCTGCTGGAGCTGGAGCTGGAGCTTCTTCGACCGTCGAGGGTGCGGGTGCTGCCGGTCCCGGAGCTGCTGGACCTGCGGGTCCTCCTGGAGCTGGAGCTGCTGAGGGCGTTGGTGCTGAGCCTACTGCTGTTGGTCCTGCCGCTGGAGGTGTGGGTGGCGCTGGTGCTGTCGCTGAGGGTGCTGGTGCTGCCCCTGCTGAGTCTGGAGCTGCCGCGCGGCCTCGGCCGTACTTCGTTCCGCTCCTGCAGCAGGTTCTTGGTCTTTCTCCTCCAGTAGAGGGTCCACCGCCTGTCCAGTCGCAGTCCCTGCTGGAGCCTTCCTCTCCACTGCCTGCTCCCTCTCCTTACACTGGTCCTACTGGAGGTCTTGCTGAGCGTCGTGAGCCTGCGTCTCGTCCCGCGTCGCCTGTTCGTGCTGCTCGCGCTAGTGGTCGCAGTTCGCGTCAGCGTCCTCCTCCTGTCCCTGGCACGCACCGGATGTCTTTGCGTCCGTCCACTGCTCCTCTGCGCGCCCCTTTGCCATCTCCTCCTGAGTCCTCTCTTCCTGCGCTTGCCGACCCTGAGTCGGACTCTCTTCGTGCTGCCAGTCCTACTATCACGCGTCTGCTTGCTACTGTCGTCACTGACCCCTCTTTTGAGTCCACTGCTGCGTCTGCTCTAGTCGCTGAGCTCGTCGACTTTGCTGCTCGCTGTCGTCTCGACTAGGCTGCTAGTCTTGTTGCTGAGTCTGCGTCTGTCTGTCCTCCGTCCGTCGGGGGTGAGTGTGCTCTTGGCACGGACGTCCTAGAGGACAGGCAGGAGGAGTTACAGTGTCTAGTGGCTGCTTCACCTCATCTCGCGTCTGTACTGCTTGCCCCTGAGGGAGACCCGGATGCACTAGACATCCCGACTCCGCGTTCTTACGCGGAGGCCGTAGAGGGTCCCTACTCCTCTCAGTGGCAGGCAGCTATGGATGCAGAGATGGCTTCCTGGAAGTCCACAGGCACCTACGTTGACGCGGTTCCCCCTCCTGGGGCGAACATCGTCAGTGGCATGTGGATCTTCAGGGTGAAGCGGCCGCCGGGCTCTCCACCTGTCTTCAAGGCACGGTACGTTGCTCGTGGCTTCAGTCAGCGGTAGGGAGTTGACTACTTTCAGACCTTCTCTCCCACCCCGAAGATGACTACTCTTCGGGTGCTGCTGCACATAGCCGCTCAGCGCGACTACGAGCTCCACTCTCTCGACTTCAGCACTGCGTTCTTGCAGGGTAGCCTGCACGAGGAGATCTGGCTTCGCCGTCCACCTGGCTTCACTGGGACTTTCCCTCCTGGCACCCAGTGGAGCCTCCGACGGCCAGTCTACGGTCTCCGCCAGGCACCGCGTGAGTGGCACGATACACTGAGGACTACGCTTGCGGCTCTTGGGTTTGCTCCTTCTTCTGCTGACCCGTCGCTGTTTCTTCGCACCGACACTTCCCTGCCGCCGTTCTACATCCTCGTGTAGGTCGACGACTTGGTCTTTGCCACAGCGGACACTGCTGGACTCGCCTACGTGAAGTCCGAGCTACAGAAGAGACACACGTGCACAGACCTGGGTGAACTGCGCAGCTACCTTGGCTTGCAGATCACTCGGGACAGAGCACGCCGCACCATTACCTTGACTCAGTCACACATGGTGCAGCAGGTCCTTCAGCGCTTCGACTTCACGTACTCCTCGCCTCAGGCCACTCCTCTGCCTACTCGCCACTCACTCTCAGCTCTGCCTTCGGATGAGTCCGTAGAGTCGAGTGGTCCGTATGCAGAGCTTGTTGGCTGCCTCATGTACCTGATGACCTGCACACGACCTGACCTTGCATACCCTCTGAGCATTCTTGCACGCTATGTTGCTCCTGGGAGACACAGACCGGAGCACATGGCTGCAGCGAAGAGGGTATTGCGCTACCTGTGCAGTACGTCGGGCATGGGGCTAGTGCTTGGAGGGCGGAGTCCAGTGGTCCTTACCGGCCACGCGGACGCTTCTTGGGCTGACGACCAGGCTACGCAGCGGTCGTCACAGGGTTACACCTTCAGCCTTGGTTCCGGCTCTGTCTCGTGGCGGTCTACTCGCTCGTCCTCGGTTCTCGGCTCCAGTTGTGAGGCTGAGATCTACGCCGGGGCCATGGCTGCACAGGAGCTTCGCTGGCTCACCTACCTGCTGACTGACCTTGGAGAGCCGCCTCGTTCTCCTCCAGTGCTGTACGTAGACAACAAGGCCATGCTGGCCTTGTGTCGAGAGCAGCGCTTGGAGCACAGAACGAAGCACATTGCTCTCCGCTACTTCCTTGCTCGTGAGCTGCAGCAGCGTGGTCAGTTGCGACTTGCGTACGTGGCCTCTGAGGCCAACACTGCTGATGTGTTCACCAAGGCACTCGCGCCTTGTGACCATCAGCGCTTTTGCACCCAGCTGGGTCTTGTACCTGTCTTGCCTCACTTGCTCTCCTCTTGACTTCACTTGTACTGTGACATATATATATACCTGCTCTTGCTTGTCTAGTTTTATATATATGTCTGTACTCCTGCATGTGAACTGGCCTCTGGCCCTGCTCTTGTGCTCGGACTGTGTGGTGACTTTGTGATCCACCCTGAGCTTGCTTTGCTTTGCTTTGCTTGACTGGTCTTGTGACCCCTTGTTCTCCCCCACTTTGCCTATGGGGGTGTGTCAGATTATTATAGCTGATGCATGTTTGTAGGCTATAGTGGGGTAGCACATATGGGGTACAGGTTTCTAGGGTTGTATTTGTACCCAACTCTGACTTAGTCATTTCATTCCTGTTCACTTGTTTCACAAAGACCAATATGTGAGGAACCCCTTTCCCACACGGCTGTTTTAAGACACCCCCCCCACCCCCCCCCCATCCACCATCTCCCCCCCCCACCCCCTTGTCAAAATATATGCCTATGTCATAATAAAATGTAGGCTTTAGTGGGGTAGCTAATGTAGGGTATAAGTTTTGTTACTTGTACCCAACTTTTTCGATAGTACGACAACATTTTCCCTTTACCGTATGGCCCCAGATATAAGCGCAGGCCTATTAAAGGCGCATGCGCTTGTATCTGGAGCAATGCGCTTATGGCCGATCCTCAATTATAAGCGCACCCCCTGTAAAACCTTGATTTATTATAAGCGCATGTACAATTTTTATTTTAAATCATGATTAAAACGGTAACGATTCCCTATTTTGCAGCGAGTCCACCCACATCCATTTCTACCGTACTTCGGTTGACTCTCTTGAGCACGGGCGATTCGATCAAGAAAGGCGGAACCTTGCGAAGCCGTTGACTGACAGCCCTTTCGGGGCGAAGGGGGGGGGGTGGGGGGGGGGGGGGGGGGGTGGGTGGAAAATGTTGGGCTGAGGTGCCCTAGGATCTTTGTAGAGTTTAAGTCTGAGTAGAATTGTAATAGCGGAAGCGTTGAATGAAAGTCCTTGAACCACCTTGCGCTAGTATGTGAGGGCAAAGTAAGTTAATTAAAACAAGCAAAATACAAGGCTTTATATAAGAGTACAAGGAATACGAATAGATATACCTAAACTGTTTTTTGCTGTTGCGATTCGATACAGTGCGACTCGGGCAACTGCTCAATGTCGAGTCAGTTGTGTGTCCTTGCTGTCGCGCTGTTTTGTCAAGTCAAAGGTCGCTGACCTTTGACCTTCGTGTAACCTCCAGGCGGTTACCTCAACCTCCGAGGGTTGACTCGCGATGCTTCGATTCGGACTGCTTCGCTAGTGTCCTGAGTTTCGACACGACAGAGGCGCTTTAGGACTTATTATTCCCAACACTCCCCTTCGCTTCTGGAGTGTCGCTGACGGTGACGTGGCCTTGTCCAGTCAGCAGCATGCAGTACTCGAACTTCTGTTTTCCGAGTTTCTTGGTCAAGTAGTCGGCTGCCATCTCGGACGTGGGACAGTAGGATAATTCGAGTTTTCCTTTCTCGATCTCGTCTTTCACGAAGAAGTATTGCAGAGCGATATGCTTCGTTCTGTTCGCGAATCCGCTTTTGTTGGCGATGCGAATTGCAGATTGGTTGTCGCAGAACAGGGTGAAGTTGGGTAACTCAGCTAATTTTGCTTCTTCCAACAGCTCGCGAAGGTAGAGTCCTTCCTTGGTGGCTGAGCAGAGGGCGATATATTCTGCTTCAGCTAAAGAGAGAGCGATTAGTTCCTGCTTACTCGACTGCCAGGAGATAGGTCTGATAGGCTCGAGACGATAGACGTAGCCAGTGCGAGAGCGCCTGTTATCTGAATCGCCGGCGTGATCGGCATCGACATAGCCGATTAGTTTCGTCGTCGTAGCTTCGTTTTTGTAGTAAGTCAGCCCGATCGTCGGTGTGCTCACGAAGTAGTGCAGTGCGCGATCGAGCTCCGCCAGGTGCTCTGCTTCAGGTTTCTTGAGATAGGTAGCGAGTTGGCTTGCGGAGTAGGACAAATCCGAACGACAGGTGACGGCTGCGAAGAGGAGGCAGCCCAACTTCCTCTGGTAGTCACGTATTCCGGCGGCTTTGAGTGGGGCGGGATTTCCTTTGTCACTTCCTGCCGTGTAGCGGTATGGCGTGGTGATGGCGGTAGGTGTGAGTGAGAAGCGTTTGGCGATGGTGTCGGCGTATTTCTCGGCGCTTAGGTAGATCGCATTTTCTTCTTCGCGGATGTTGAGCCCGAGGTACTGGGTCACGGTAGAAGAGACCGTGAGCGTGAGGTCTTTCTGCAGCTCCCCTTCGAACCAGGTGGTGACGTCGTCGGTGGAGCCGATGTAGAGCAAGTCGTCGACATAGACGATCAGCAGGATGTAGTCGGTGCCTTTAGTGAGTCTGTACATCCCTTGGTCATGAGGTAGTTGGCGGAATCCGATGCGGGTGAGACGGGTGTGTAGGTGCTGTTGCCACAGCCGCGGAGCTTGTTTGATTCCGTAGAGCGATTTCAGTAGCTGGCAGACCTGATTGGGATTTCCGTGAGTGCCGTGTGGGAGTTCGACGAAGATTTCGGCGTCGACGGGTGCGTAGAGGAATACGTTGGCAACATCGATTTGTCGCAGCTTCTTCTTCTTCATGGCGGCGACGGCGAGAAGGATTCGGAGAGAGGTATGTCGACTGACTGGGGCGAATGTTTCGGTGAAGTCTTGTCCTTGCTCCTGGTCGAATCCACGCACGACCCAACGTGCTTTGAACTTTTCGATTGTGCCGTCGGCTTTCGTTTTGATGCGGAAGACCCATTTCCCGGTGAGGATAGTCTTGTTCCTTGCCACGCTTGCGGGAACGACCTTCCAGGTGTTGCGTTCCTCCAATGCCTTCAATTCTCTGTCCATGGCTTCACGCCATTTTTCCCTGTGTTCCCCCCCCAGAGCCTGCTGAACCGTCGCAGGCTCTTTAGGAAGCGCGCTGCCTGTGTTCCCGTGGACTGCGGTGACGAGACCAAGGATTTGCAGCCCAGTCTGTGAGTATCGGGGAAGTGTTGTGTCCTCGGGATAAGCTGCTTCGTCTCCTGCTTCTGGATCGGGTATGAAATTTGGCCCTATCCTTTCTGCTTCATTTGTGTTGACTGTCGCAGGTGTTACGTAACCGTTGTCGGCGAAGTGATAGAAGACTTCGGCGTTGTTACTGTCGCGAGGATTTTCTTCGTCCATGGGCACGTCGACAGAGCAGTATGGGAGAGGTCCGGCTTCTTTCGATGCGTTGTCGACGTTCTGTTCATCCCATTCTGCTTCGTCCGCTGCTGAGGCGAAGGCTCGGTCACCACGAAAGCCACCTGTGAGGTCCCGATTCTCGTGCAAGTTGGCGAGGTACGTCTGAAGGGTGAGTCGCTCGTAGAAAATCACATCACGTGCTGCTACTGTTTCCTTTGTGTGGACGTCGAAGATTTTCCACGCGTTGTAATTTTTCTCGATGCCGAGGTGTAGTCCCCACTGTGCCCGTTGTGAAAATCTTCCCGCTCGTGCTTCTGGGGGTCGGTACTGTACCATGCATCCGAAAACTCGTAACATTCTTGTGCTGCCCAGCTTCCCTGTCCACAGCAGATGCGGTGAGGCGTTGTTCGGGAGTGACGACGACGACAACAAGTTGTGCAGCATGACAGCATGGTCCATTGCTGCAGGCCACTGGTGGTTGGGTAGCCGCATGCCACGTAGCAGTTTGCGCATGCTGTTCTGCAGAGTCCTGTTCATTCTTTCTGCTACACCTTGCTGCTGATGGGCGTAGGGAAGGGAGAGGAGTTGCTTGATTCCCCTTTCCGCCAGGTACTGCCTGAAGCGCTAGGAGGTGTATTCTCCTCCTCCGTCTGACTGGAAGCTTTTCAGTTGTGTTCCCGATTCTCTCTCTACTACCGGTAGCCAAGCGGCGAACGCTGCAAGAGCCATGTCGCGGCTGGGTAGGTTTCGATGCCAGACGTATCGAGTGGCGGCGTCGATGAAGGTTATCGTGTAGTTGTAGGTGACTTGTCCTGGTTCTCGGTTGAAGAGGATGTCGCTGTACACTTTCTCGAGTGGTGCGTATGTAGGTGCGCTCGGGTTGTGGTGAGAAGGAAACGGTCGATGAGGTAAGTCGGCTTCGGGGCAGATGAGGCAAGTTCCTCGTGCCCGTTGAAGTTCTCTGCCGTCGGATAGTAGTAGTGAATCTTTGTCTAGGACTCCTGCTCGTATTCTGTTATTTAACACTGTATTGCTTGGATGTCCTGTGCGTGCGTGCCAGATATCTTTAGGAGCGCGATGTCCGGGTGAGCGTTGATACGCGTCAGAGTTGGAGTAGAAGCTGGCGACGAAGTTGGCGCTTCGATGGACTTCTCGTTGAGTCGGGTTTAGTTGCTGTGCGGGTGTTGGTGGTTCTTCGTCGACGGAGACTGGTGTCGTTGGTCCTGCTGCTGCCGATGATGTCTCTGCTGCTGCCGTTGTTGTCTCTGCTACTACCGTTGTTGTCTCTGCTGCTGCCGTTGTTGTCCTTGCTGTTGTCGTTTGTTGAATCGTTGCTAATGCTCGTGTTCGTTCTGCCTCAGGGATGGTGTGCGAGTACCAGAAGCCTCCCGGGCTGAAGTCGGGATCGAGATCCGGGGGATGTGTCCAATCGGTGAAGTTGACGATGGCGTCGCTATCTGCAGTGCCCAGATCGGGGACGAAATCGAGGACGAAGACGTTATTCTTCAACACTGCTTTTCCGATGTAGAGGCCGCCCTTCCCGTGGTATAACTTAAACTCCTGGGTGGTGCTGTCGGCTTCCAAGTGGATGCCTTTCGCCATCAACTGGCTAACACTCAGTAAGTTGTAGCCTAGTCCCTCCGCGGTAAGTACCTTTGACATGTGTAATATGACATTTGTCTCTCGTGACTGAAGCTGTACCACTCCTTGTCGTCGTGTGCGCATGTTCTGATTGTTGGCGACCGTGATGACTACTTCTCGCTGGAGTCGATGTTCGCATTGAACGAAGCGCCCGGAGGAGCACATATGTTGTCCGCAGCAACTGTCCAAGAACCAAGTGTCTTGGCCGGACGGTTCGCTTTGAGCGATGGCGGCGTATGTCGGATTCGGCTGGAGTGACTCGCGGCGAGGCGTCCTGTTGTCGAGCTCTTCTTCCGGTGAGTAGTGGGGTGGTGACTTGGTTGTGCACGAATCGGTTATCTTCACCATGCAATTGACGATGCTTCTTGTTCCTTGTGCAGGTTGTCCAGTTGAAGTCGTTGAAGCTTGGATTGTGGTCGTCGGATTTGCTTGCGTTGAAGCAACTTGGGAGCTTGAAGGCCGGAGTTGTCGCTGTGGTGTCGTCGACTGCTGACGAGACGGGCAGTGCGTGCGAGGATGTCCCGAGGTCTTGCAGATGTGGCAAAACGGAGGTACCGTCTTCACTTGTTGATGTTGTCGATTGTTGTTGCCGTTGTGTCGTCGCTGAGTGTGAAACGCAAACTCCGGTGCTAATATTTTCTTCTTGTGTCTTTCTTCTTGCAGGTCCATGTCCTCCTGTTCGGTGTGGATTTCGGCGCAGAGTGCCGCTTCGGAGATCCTCCCGTGTGCTCGCAATATGGCGCGAGTGGAGCGCCAGTGGGGTCCGAGACCGCCGATGACCACCGTGACAAAAGCGTCTTCTGAAATCGACCCTCCGCATCGAAGGAGCTTGTCGCGCAGTTCGCGGCAGCGGCTGATATAAGCCATGCCTTTCTCGCCTGGTTTCATTTCAATTGTTGTCAGCTGCGCCATTAACCTGCTTTGATTTACGCTGTCTGTTGCTTGATACAGGTTCTTCAGGTGGTTGTACGCGAGCTCCGCGGAGTTGCCGTAGCCTCGGTAAGTCCTGGTGTTCTGCTGTTGGGTCGGGGTGATGTTTCTTAGCAGTATCGTGTACGCCGTCATTGATTGATAGGTGTACTGCTGCTTCTCATATTGTGTCCCGTTTGTTGGATATGGCAGGGACCCGTCGAAGAAGCCGTGAATCTGTGCTCCTTCCATCATCAACTCGAACTCGAATGACCAGGTGAAGAAGTCTTTGCTGTCGAAAGGCTTTGTCGTTTGCAACTTTAGGACGTGCGCGAATTGTGACTGAACTTGTAATGCGTCCAATGCCTTTTCTTGTCCCGGTGCAGATTGCGGTTGCGGCATGAAGCTGACGGAGCCACGCTGGGGCTCGTACGGCGCAAAGGTAGGCTGCTGTTGTTGTTGTTGAATCCCGCGTGCGTAGGATGAGCCGTCGAGACTCATAGGAGTCACGTTGTTGTTGTTGCTGTTGTTTGACTGCGCAGGTACTCCTTGCTGGTGCTGCTCGTAGAAGGACATGAAGGAGAAGAACTTCTCCATCATGCTTGGATCGAAGCCTGCGGGCGTTTCCGTAGACCCAGCTGCTGGTCTCGTGGTAGTCCCTTCCTCTGTCTGTAGACCAGAGACAGGAGGTGGAGTAGGAGTAGTGCCTGGAGAGCCGTTGGAGGAGCTCCTCTCCTTCCTAGTAGACATGTCTTCTTTCTTTGTATTGAGTGTTGAGAGAATTTTTTTTTTTTTTTTTAACTCTAACCGCTCTCATACCATGTTGGGCTGAGGTGCCCTAGGATCTTTGTAGAGTTTAAGTCTGAGTAGAATTGTAATAGCGGAAGCGTTGAATGAAAGTCCTTGAACCACCTTGCGCTAGTATGTGAGGGCAAAGTAAGTTAATTAAAACAAGCAAAATACAAGGCTTTATATAAGAGTACAAGGAATACGAATAGATATAACTAAATTGTTTTTTGTTGTTGCAATTCGATACAGTGCGACTCGGGCAACTGCTCAATGTCGAGTCAGTTGTGTGTCCTTGCTGTCGCGCTGTTTTGTCAAGTCAAAGGTCGCTGACCTTTGACCTTCGTGTAACCTCCAGGCGGTTACCTCAACCTCCGAGGGTTGACTCGCGATGCTTCGATTCGGACTGCTTCGCTAGTGTCCTGAGTTTCGACACGACAGAGGCGCTTTAGGACTTATTATTCCCAACAGAAAAAGGGGCTGTGCCTGTGCGCTGCGAGCGAGCGACTGCACGCGAGTGGCTCATATGCTGGCCTGGGGCGAAGCTGACTGACAGCACAGCCGTGGGTGCTGTGCACTGAGCGAGCGACTGTATGTGATTGGCTCATATACTGGACCGGGGCAAGCTTGACGTGTCCTTGCCCCTGTGCGCCGGCAGAAAATCGCCCTCGCGCGATTCTGATGCCCATTTCGATTTGATTAAATATGCAACTGTACTGGGATGCACAATTTGGTGCTTTAAATCATAATTATGTATTTGCCATTATATAAGCGCATGCGCTTATAAATTTGACTCAATTCTAAGCGTACAACCCCTAAAAAACACGGTTTTATTATAAGCGCAGGTGCGCTTATATCCGGGGTAATACGGTACTCTCGACATGGTATTAAGAGCAACATAAGTCCTTAGGACCGTTTTAGGACTGTTTTTCAGGGCCCACCAACCGTTTTCCGCCGGTTACCGCGTTACCCCGCCCCTTGCCTACACTGCCCTGAGTCACGCAGCCCTCGCGCTCGCCTCTGCTGGCCCTCCTACAGCCCGCTAGCAGCCCGCCTGCTGCCTCGTCAGCCCCGCGCGTAGCTCGCTAGCTGCCTTGTCAAGCCCGCGTGCCGCCCCGCAGCCCTCGCGCTGCCTTCTCCTGCCCCGCGCACCGCTCCGCAGCCCTCGCGCTGCCTTCTACTGCCCCGCACGCCGCCTCTCAGCCCTCGCGCTGCTTGTACTGACCTGCGAGCGCGCAGCCAGCCTGCTGCCTCGTCAGCCCCGTGCGACGCCCGCACAGCCCGCCCGCTGCCTCGTCAGCCCCGCGCACTGCCCTCCCACTGCCTTAAGCAGTGCTCGTACTGCCCTCCCACTGCCTTAACAGCCCTCGTGCTGCCTTAACAGCCCTCCCACTGCCTTAACAGCCCTCATGCTGCCTTAACAGCCCTCCCACTGCCTTAACAGCCCTCGTGCTGCCTTAGTAGCCCTCGTGCTGCCTTAGTAGCCCTCGTACTGCCCGAGCAGCCCTCGTACTGCCCTTCCTCGTCACCCGCCTCCCTGACACTCTTAGCTCCGTCAGGGACCACTTCCTAGCCCTAGACCCTACCACTCTCACTGTCGCCGACTTCGAGAAGCACCTCCTAGCAGCAAAGAAGAACATCCTCGCTGTAGGTGCTGCTCGTGGTACTCCTCGCACTCCCCTCTTTGAGGGGTGCTCCCCCTCCCCTCTTACCCCCTCCTACGCTTCCGCAGCTACTGCTGTCGACCTCCTTGGTGCTGAGAAGGTCGCAGCTGCTTCCGCTCCTAGTGGGAAGCGCAGCGGATCCAGGGGAGGCACGGGTGGCAAGGGTGGCGGACGTGGCGGTGGAGGGGGCGGTGGTGGAGGCGGCGGGGGCGGTGGAGGTGGTGTGGGTGGTCGTGGGGGTGGAGGTGGTGGTGGGGGGGGTGGTGGTGCCGGGAGTAGTGGCGGTGGCGGCGGCGGTGGTGGCGGAGGGGGGAGTGGTGGTGGCGGCGGTGGTGGGGGCTTGGGTGACACCAGTGGTGGCCAGGAGCAGCAGCAGCAGCAGCAGCAGCAGCCGCAGCAGCGTCAGTGCCAGACCCCCACTTCCCAGCAGCTTCTTGACTGGTATGCCGGGCGTGGGGCGTCTGGGGGTCCTGTTCGCTGCCCCTATATCATTTGCGCAGGTCCCCGCGCTGGTCGCCAGTGCACCGGCTTTCGCACTGAGTACCGCTGCTTCGCTCGGCTTAGCGACGCCTGGCGCGTCAAATTTCCTGATGCTACTAATTTCCCCAACTGGGCAGATCTGCTTAGGCGTGATGTACCTATCTTTGATCTTGACTATGATGCTATTCTTACTACCATGTATGCATTGACTATTAGTGCTGAGGGTGACTGCTACTTGTGTGTGCCGCCTGACCCCGGTATAGCCCCAGGTATAGCGCCTGCAGTTGTAGGTGCTAATGAGTCTGCTCTCCCTGGTACTGCTTCCGCACAGGCCTTGCACACCTTTACACTTGGCACTGGTGCTTCTCGCTGTTTCTTTCGCGACAGCACCACAGTCACTCGCCTCCGTGCCCCTGTCCCTGTCTCACTGGCTGACCCCTCTGGGGGCCCAGTGTTTGCACGGTCTTCCACTGTGCTTCCGTGTCCGGCGGTCCCGTCTGGTGAGCTGTCTGGTCTCCACCTCCCCTCGTTCTCTACGAACTTGGTGAGCAATGCCGTCCTTCAGGATCACTGGGTTGACACCTTTACTCCTGGAGGACAGCGTGTGGCAATCTGCACGTGCTCCCGGACCGGCCGTCACCTGGCCACGTTCACACGTGCGCCTGGGTCCAGTCTGTACAGCCTCACCACTGCGACGCGCTCCACCCCTTTGTCTCCTCTGCTGTACGCGTCCGCTCAGGTAGCTACCCAGTGTGAGTGTTGCAGCCTGTCGCACCAGACTCTCTTGTGGCACCACCGCCTTGGTCACCCCTCCCTGCCTCGCCTTCGTGGCATGCACTCTCGCCGCCTAGTCTCTGGTCTTCCTCGGTCTCTGCCCTCCCTGCCTCCCTCGCCTGCGCCGCCCTGCATTCCTTGCGTCAAGGGGCAGCAGCGCGCCGCTCCTCACTCCTCCTCGTTCCCTCCCACAGAGGCTCCACTACAGACTCTCCACCTGGACGTGTGGGGCCCAGCCCGCGTCTGTGGACACGGCCACGAGCGGTACTTCCTGCTGCTAGTCGATGACTACACTCGTTACACCACGGTCTTCCCCTTGCAGCGCAAGAGGGAGGTCCCTGATGTTTTGATCTCTTGGATCCGCGCTATTCGTCTCCAGCTCCGCGAGCGGCTCCACTCGGACTTTCCTGTCCTGCGTCTGCACTCCGACAGAGGTGGCGAGTTTACCTCCAACCTCTTGCGAGCCTACTGTGAGGAGCACGGCATTGGCTAGACATTCACGCTTCCGGCCTCTCCGCAGCAGAATGGGGTTGCTGAGCGCTGCATTGGCTTAGTCATGGAGGTCGCTCGTACCTCCATGATCCATGCGGCTGCCCCCCATTTTCGGTGGCCGTTTGCGGTTCGGTATGCCGCGCATCAGCTCAACCTCTGGCCCCGTGTCTCCGTTCCGTAGACTTCGCCCACACTGCGCTGGACGGGGGAGGTTGGCGATGCGTCGCGTTTCCGAGTCTGGGGTGCCCGTGCCTTTGTTCGCGATACCACTGCGGACAAGCTCTCCCCTCGCGCCATTCCCTGCGTCTTCTTTGGCTTTGTCCCAGACACGCCTGGTTGGCAGTTTTACGACCCCGCCTTGCGCCGTGTCTTTCCGTCTCAGGACGTCACCTTTGACGAGTCAGTCCCCTTTTACCGTCTCTTTCCCTACCACACTGCCCCTCGCCCCCCCCCCCCCGCCGCTCTTTCTCGCTCCAGGTCCTCCCCAGGTAGACCCCCTCCCCGCGCCAGGTCCTGCTCCTTCAGGTGTTTCTCAAGTAGACCCTCCCGTGCCTGCGCCTGTTGAGGTCACTGGTGACTCAAGTCCTGCTGGGGGTGGTCCTGCTCGGGGTGCTGTCTCTGGGGGTGCTGAGCCCGGGGGTGCGGAGCCTGAGCGTGAGGAGCCTGGGGGTGCTGAGCCTGGGGGTGCGGAGCGTGGGCGTGAGGAGCCTGAGGGTGCTGAGCCTGAGCGTGAGGAGGCTGGAGGTACTACGCCTGGGGGTGTTGCGTCTGGGGGTGCTGAGCTTGAGCGTGAGGAGCCTGGGGGTGATGAGTGTGGGGGTGCGGCGCCTGAGGGTACCGGGACTGCTCGTGCACGGTCTCATTGGAGAGGCCGCCTTCGTCCGCGTGCGCCTCTCTCCCCTCAGCAGCTGCACGAGTGGTACGCTAGCCGTCAGGGTCGCGCTGCTGGAGCTCAGGGCTCTGCAGCTGGGAGTGGTGATGGTACTTTGTCTACAGGAGGTGCTGGAGTCGCTTGTTCCGGAGGTGCTGGTACTGGAGGTACTGGAGCTGCTGGGGCTGGCGGTGCTGAGTCTGGGGGTGCCGCTGCTAGAGACCCTAGGGCTGGAGGTGCTGGTTCTGGGGGTACTGCTGCTGGTGACACTGGTACTGGAGGTGCTAGAGCTGGAGGTTCTGGAGCTGCTGGTGACGCTGGTACTGGAGGTGCTGGCGCTGGAGGTTCTGGGGCTGCTGGTGACGCTGGTATTTGAGGTGCTGGAGCTGGAGGTTCTGGAGCTGCTGGTGGTGCTGGCGCTCGAGGAGCTGGAGCTGGAGGTTCTGGAGCTGCTCGAGCAGCTAGAGCTGCTGGTGGTGCTTGAGCTGCTGGTGTTGGTGGCGCTGCGCAGCCACGACTGTTCTTTGCTCCGCCGTCTCTGTCGTCACTACCACTGCCTGACTCCGTGCTTCGCCAGGCTCTTAGCCTCCCGTCGTCTACTGGTCTTCCGTTACAGCCTGGCTCACCGCTACCTGCTCCTTCTCCTTACACTGAGCAGCCAGGAGGTCTTGCTGAGCGTCGTGAGCCTGTGTCGCGTCCTGTCTCGCCTGTCCGCACTGGTCGTCGTGTTCCTCATCCGCGTCCGCCAGCTGTCCCCGTCACACACCCCATGGCTCTGCGTCCGTCCTCTGCTCTGAAGCGTGTTCCTTTGCCGTCTCCTCCTACGTCTTCTCTGCCTGTCGTTGCTGACCGTGAGTCTGACTGGTTTCGTGCTGAGCACCCTACTGTCACGCGTCTGCTGGCCACTGTTGTCACTGACCCGTCGTTTGAGTCTGCTGCTGCGTCTGCCTTCGTCGCTGAGCTTGTTGACTTTGCTGCTACCCGTTGTCTAGACTACGGTGCTAGTCTTGTTGCTGAGTCTGAGTCTGTCTGTCCTCCGTCCGTTGGGGGTGAGTGTGCTCTTGGCACGGACGTCCTTGTGGACAGGCAGGAGGACCTTGAGTGTCTTGCAGCCGCTGCGCCTCATCTCGTGACCATGCTGCTTGCCCCTAAGGGAGACCCGGATGCTCCGGACATCCCGACCCCGCGCTCTTACGCTGAGGCGATCGCGTGTGAGTACTCCTCTTAGTGGCAGACAGCCATGGACGCAGAGATGCCATCCTGGAAGTCGACAGGCACTTCCGTTGACGAGGTTCCCCCTCCTGGGGTGAACATCGTCGATGGCATGTGGATTTTCAGGGTGAAGCGGCCGCCAGGTTCTCTGCCTGTCTTCAAGGCTTGTTACGTTGCTCGAGGCTTCAATCAACGAGAGGGAGTTGAATTCTTACAGACCTTCTCCCCCACCCCAAAGATGACCACTCTTCGGGTGCTGCTGCACGTTGCCGCTCAGCGTGACTACGAGCTTCACTCTCTTGACTACAGCATAGCTTTCTTACAGGGTAGCCTGCACGAGGAGATCTGGCTGCGCCGCACGCCTGGCTTCACTGGTCGTTCCCTCTTGGTACCCAGTGGAGCCTCCGGTGGCCGGTCTAGGGTCTCCGCCAGGCGCTACGTGAGTGGCACGACACACTGAGGACGACACTTGCGGCTCTTGGGTTTGCTCCGTCGTCTGCTGACCCGTCGCTGTTTCTGCGGACCGACACTTCGCTGCCACCGTTCTACATCTTCGTGTACGTCGACGACTTGGTCTTTGCCACTGCTGACACTGAGGCTCTCACCCTAGTGAAGTCGGAGCTGCAGAAGATGTTACAATACGATCTTAGTCTAGGAACCGGGGTTTACTAAGGGCCTAAGGTACATATAGCAAACAAACAGGTGCACCACCAAGCAAACAATCAGATAACTACACTACAGTAACTACAGCAAGCAGGATATATTAAATATAACTTTAACACACCCCCTTAGCCTGCTTGCAGTAATAATTAGTGCAGTCAACACCCCTTGAAGGGGTAGAGCAGGCACGGTGGGAGATGGCAGAGGGGTACGTGGGGGGAGGCGGCGAGAGGGAGAGAGGAGAGAAGAGGAGATAAGAACACAGGAGGAGGTGAGTGAGTGATGAGGAGAGGAGGTGGGGGGGTGGCCGCGGCGTCCCCTCTTACTAACCCCCTTTTACGAAAGGGGGGTTGAGTGGGGGATGAGGAGAGGAGGTGGGGGGGTGGCCGCAGCGTCCCCTCTTACTAACCCCCACATCCCCACCCCCAATCAACCACCCTCCTTCAACCTCACCTCCCATTTCAGCCACCCCCTGGAACCGCACCCCCTCCCTCCCTTCCTTCCTCCACACCCCTGCCCAACCCACAGTCGTCTCTGCCCTGTCCTTCACACTGCAGCCAGCCCTCCCACCCCCCCGCTCCCGCCACCTACCCCCCACAGTAGCAGCCGCGGGAGGGGAGAGGCAGGGCAGAGGGTGGTGCTCTGCTGGTGGGGTTCTCTGCTGGTGGGGTTCTCTGCTGGCGGGGTTCTCTGCTGGCGGTTGGCCCTGGAGCTGGTGCTGGTGCTGGCGGCTGGCCCTGGAGCTGGTGCTGGTGCTGGCGGCTGGCCCTGGAGCTAGTGCTGGTGCTGGCGGCTGGCCCTGGTGCTGGTGCTGGTGCTGGCGCCTGGCCCTGGAGCTGGTGCTGGTGCTGGCGGCTGGCCCTAGAGCTGGTGCTGGTGCTGACGGCTGGCCCTGGAGCTGGTGCTGGTGCTGGCAGCTGGCCCTGGAGCTGGTGGTGGTGCTGGCGGCTGGCCCTGGAGCTGGTGCTGGCGGCTGGCTCTGGAGCTGGTGCTGGTGCTGGCGGCTGGCCCTGGAGTTGGTGCTGGTGCTGACGGCTGGCCCTGGAGCTGGTGCTGGTGCTGGTGGCTGGCCCTGGTGTTGGTGCCTGGTGCCGGGGCTTGGTGGCTGGCGCTGGTACTTGTGCCTGGTGCTGGCGGCTGGCGCTGGTGCTGGTGCCTGGTGCTGGCATGACGGCGCTGGTGCCGGTGCCGGTGCTGGCGGCTGGCGCTGGTGCTGGTGCCTGGTGCTGATGGGGTGCGACGGGTGGGACGAGCTGCAGACGGGCTACAGGCTGGGCGGGATCTGATGGTAGGAGGCGCGCAAGAGCTGGTGCGATCGCCTGTGCGCTGGCGGTGATCGTTGGTGTTCCGCCGCCACTCCCTTCCCCCTTTTCCTCTCTCCCCCACAGCATTCCGCCGCCACTCCCTTCCCCCTTTACCACTCCCCCCCACAGAGTTCCGCCACTAATCCCTTCCCCTCCTCCCTCTCCCACCCACAACGACCGGCGGTGCACACGCAAACAGTCGCGACAGGGTGGGTGACGGGTATGGGGCCGGGGGAGTGCGACGGGCGGAGCGAGGTGACGGGAGGGTAGAAAATAGGACGGGGGGGGGGAAGGGCCGCGACGACCGCCACGGACGCCGTCCCCTTCATTCCCGATGCCGCCCCCTCCCCCCCCCCCCCTTTCCCCACTCTCGCCCAAACTCGGCGGCAGGCGTAGGCGCGGGCAGAGGTGGTGACGGGGGGGAAAAGCGACGGGCTGACGACGAGGGAAACGCGACGGGCTGGCGACGGGGGAAACGCGACGGGCTGGCGACGGGGGAAAACACAATGGGCTGGCGACGGGCAGGCGACGAGGGAAAAAAACTACGGGCTGGCAACGAGGGAAACGTGGCCAGCTCGCCGCCGCACCCGTCACAGCGAGCGCCGTGCCGCAAATGGGTGGGCCCATTAACTTAGGTCAGGATTTTGTTTGCTATATGTACCTTAGGCCCTTAGTAAACCCTGGCTCCTAGACTAAGATCATATTGTAACATGGTATAGAGCGATTAAAATCCTGACCTAAGTTAATGGGCCCACCCATTTGCGGCACGGCGCTCGCTGTGACGGGCGCGGCGGCGAGCTGGCCGCGTTTCCCTCGTTGCCAGCCCGTAGTTTTTTTCCCTCGTCGCCTGCCCGTCGCCAGCCCATCGTGTTTTCCCCCGTCGCCAGCCCGTCGCGTTTCCCCCGTCGCCAGCCCGTCGCGTTTCCCTCGTCGTCAGCCCGTCGCTTTTCCCCCCCGTCACCACCTCTGCCCGCGCCTACGCCTGCCGCCGAGTTTGCGCGAGAGTGGGGAAAGGGGGGGGGGGGGGAGGGGGCGGCATCGGGAATGAAGGGGACGGCGTCCGTGGCGGTCGTCGCGGCCCTTCCCCCCCCGTCCTATTTTCTTCCCTCCCGTCGCCTCGCTCCGCCCGTCGCACTCCCCCGGCCCCCTACCCGTCACCCACCCCGTCGCGACTGTTTGCGTGTGCACCGGCGGTCGCGCCCGTCACAGCGACGGGCTGGCAACGGGGGAAACGCGACGGGCTGGCGACGGGGGAAAACACGATGGGCTGGCGACGGGCAGGCAACGAGGGAAAAAAACTACGGGCTGGCAACGAGGGAAACGCGGCCAGCTCGCCGCCGCGCCCGTCACAGCGAGCGCCGTGCCGCAAATGGGTGGGCCCATTAACTTAGGTCAGGATTTTAATCGCTCTATACCATGTTACAATATGATCTTAGTCTAGGAGCCGGGGTTTACTAAGGGCCTAAGGTACATATAGCAAACAAACAGGTGCACCACCAAGCAAACAATCAAACAACTACACTATAGAAACTACAGCAAGCAGGATATATTAAATATAACTTTAATAGAAGGGACACGCGTGCACAGACCTGGGTGAGCTGCGCAGTTACCTTGGCTTGCAGATCACCCGCGATAGAGCATGCCGCACCATCACACTGACTCAGTCACACATGGTGCTGCGAATCCTTCAGCGCTTCGGCTTCACCTGGTCCTCGGCACAGGCCACTCCTCAGGCTACAGGTCACTCGCTCTCAGCTCCACCTTCGGACGAGTCCGTAGTGTTGAACAAGGAATGATATGACTAAGAATGAAATGAGTACAAATATGGAAACCTAGAAATGTGTACCCCCTATAGGCTAACCCAGTGTAGCCTAAACAACTAAAACAATATATATAATGTTTGACACCCCCCCATAGGCGAAGTGGGGGAGAACTAGGGGTCACAAGACCAGTCAAGTAAAGCAAAGCAAAGCAAAGCAAGCTCAGGGTGGATCACAATGTCACCACACAATCCGAGCACAAGGTCAAGGCGACAAGGCCAGTTCACATGCAGGAGTACATATATAAATAAGACAAAACAAGCAAGAGCAGTGATATATATATGTAACAGTACAAAGAGGGTCAAGAGGAGAGCAAGTGAGGCAAGACAGACACAAGACCCAGCTGGGTACAGCAGCGCTGATGATCACAAGGCGGAAGTGCCTTGGTGAAAACATCAGCAGTGTTGGCCTCAGAGGCCACGTACGCAAGTCGTAACTGACCACGCTGCTGTAGCTCACGAGCAAGGAAGTAGCGGAGAGCAATGTGCTTTGTTCTGTGCTCCAGTCTCTGCTCTCGACACAAGGCCAGCATGGCCTTGTTGTCGACGTACCGGACTGGAGGAGAACGAGGCGGCTCTCCAAGGTCGGTTAGCAGGTAGGTGAGCCAGTGAAGCTCCTGAGCAGCCATGGCCCCTGCGTAGATCTCAGCCTCACAACTGGAGCCGAGAACAGAAGACGAGCGAGTAGCCCGCCACGAAACAGAGCCGGAACCAAGGCTGAAGGTGTAACCCTGTGACGACCGCTGCGTAGCTTGGTCGTCAGCCCAAGAAGCGTCTGCGTGTCCAGTGAGGACCACTGGACTCCGCCCTCCAAGCACTAGTCCCATGCCCGACGTACTGCACAAGTATCGCAACACCCTTTTCGCTGCAGCCATGTGCTCTGGTCGGTGTCTCCTAGGAGCAACATAGCGCGCAAGAATGCTAAGAGGGTATGCAAGGTCAGGTCGTGTGCAGGTCATCAGGTACATGAGACAGCCAACAAGCTCTGGGTACGGGCCACTCGACTCTACGGACTCATCCGAAGGCAGAGCTGAGAGCGAGTGGCGAAAAGACAGAGGAGTGGCCTGAGGCGAGGAGTACGTAAAGCCGAAGCGCTGAAGGACCTGCTGCACCATGTGTGACTGAGTCAGGGTGATGGTGCGGCGTGCTCTGTCCCGGGTGATCTGCAAGCCAAGGTAGCTGCGCATTTCACCCAGGTCAGTGCACGTGTGTCTCTTCTGTAGCTCAGACTTCACGTAGGCGAGTCCAGCAGTGTTAGCAGTGGCAAAGACCAAGTCGTCGACGTACACGAGGATGTAGAACGGCGGCAGGGAAGTGTCAGTGCGCAGAAACAGCGACGGGTCGGCAGTAGAAGGAGCAAACCCAAGTGCCGCCAGAGTAGTCCTCAGTGTGTCGTGCCACTCACGCGGCGCCTGGCAGAGACCGTAGACTGGACGCCGGAGACTCCACTGGGTACCAGGAGGGAAACACCCAGTGAAGCCAGGTGGGCGACGCAGCCAGATCTCCTCGTGCAGGCTGCCCTGCAAGAAAGCAGTGTTGAAGTCGAGAGAGTGAAGCTCGTAGTCCCGGTGAGCAGCAACGTGCAGCAGTACCCGAAGAGTGGTCATCTTCGGGGTGGGGGAGAAGGTCTGAAAGTAGTCAACTCCCTGCCGCTGACTGAAGCCACGAGCCACGTAACGCGCCTTGAAGACAGGCGGAGAACCCTGCGGCCGCTTCACCCTGAAGATCCACATGCCACTGACGATGTTCGCCCCAGGAGGGGGGACAGCGTCAACGTAGGTGCCTGTGGACTTCCAGGAAGCCATCTCTGCATCCATAGCTGCCTGCCACTGAGAGGAGTAGGGACCCTCTATCGCCTCCGCGTAAGAGCGCGGAGTCGGGATGTCTAGTGCATCCGGGTCTCCCTCAGGGGCTAGAAGTACAGACGCGAGATGAGGTAAAGCGGCAGCCAAGCACTGAAACTCCTCCTGCCTGTCCTCAAGGACGTCCGTGCCAAGGGCACACGCACCCCCGACGGACGGAGGACAGACAGACGCAGACTCAGCGACAAGACTAGCAGCGTAGTCTAGACGACAGCGAGCAGCAAAGTCGACGAGCTCAGCAACTAGGGCAGACGCAGCAGAAGACTCGAAGGAAGGGTCAGTGACGGCAGTAGCAAGGAGACGCGTGACAGTAGGACTGGCAGCACGAAGAGAGTCCGACTCCGGGTCGGCAAGAGCAGGAAGAGAGGACGCAGGAGGAGAAGGCAAAGGAGCACGCAGAGGAGCAGTAGACGGACGCAGAGACATCCGGTGCGTGCCAGGGGCAGGAGGAGGACGCGGACGCGAACTACGAGCACTCCTGCCAGCAGGACGGACAGGCGACGCAGGGCGAGACGCATGCTCACGACGCTCAGTAAGACCGTCAGTAGGACCAGAGTAAGGAGAAGGAGCAGGCAGTGATTGGACAGGCTGTGGACACACTAAAGGAGAGGGAGGACCAGGAGGAGGCGAGAGACCAAGAACCTGCTGAAGGAGCGGAACGAAGTACGGCTGAGGGCGCGCGGCGACTCCAGACACAGTAGGGACAGCACCAGCGCCCCCAGGGGCAGTACCAACGCCCGAGTCCGCAGCACTAGCAGGGACTCCAACACCAGGGTCCTCAGCACCAGGCGCAGCTCCAACGCCCGGGTCCGCAGTACCAGCCGTAGCGCCAACGCCCGGGTCCTCAGTACCAGCAGCAGCTCCAACGCCCGAGTCCTCAGCACCAGTAGCAGCTCCAACGCCCGGGTCCGCAGCACCAGCAGCAGCTCCAACGCCCGGGTCCGCAGCACCAGCAGCAGCTCCAACGCCCGGGTCCTCAGCACCAGCAGCAGCTCCAACGCCCGGGTCCGCAGCACCAACAGCAGCTCCAACGCCCGGGTCCGCAGCACCAGCAGCACCTCCAACGCCCGGGTCCTCAGCACCAGCAGCAGCTCCAACGCCCGGGTCCGCAGCACTAGCAGCAGCAGGGTCCGTGAGACGAGGCGCGCCACTACGAAGTGTGCAACGGCGCTCGTACCACTCACGGATCCGCTCACGAGAGGGGAGCTCCCGACTAGGAGGAGAAGTACCAGCACCAATCTCCGTAGCTCGCCTGGTCCCAGAGGTACCTCTCCGGAGGCTGCAGTACTGTAAGTACCACTCACACAACTGCTCCGAGGAGAGGTCTCGTCCAGGCGGAGGACTCCCTGGCCCAGCACCGCCAGAGTCAGAACTCTCAGACCCAGCACCCCCAGGCTCAGCACCCCCACGCACAGCACCCCCAGGCTCAGCACCCCCAGGCTCAGCACCCCCAGGCACAGCACCCCCAGGCTCAGCACCCCCAGTGTCCGCACCCCCAGGCTCAGCACCCCCAGCGTCCGCACCCCCAGGCTCAGCACCCCCAGCAGGACGAGAGTCGACAACAACCTCAACAGGCTCGACCGGGTCTACCTGAGACACACCTGAGGGAGCGGCACCCTGAGGGGGGAGGGGGTCTACGATAGCAGCACCTGGCGCGATGAAGAGAGGCGGGGGTGGGAGCGGGGCAGTGCGGTAGGGGAAGAGGCGGTAGTAGGGGACAGACTCGTCAAAAGTGACGTCCTGAGAGGGCAAGACCCGGCGCGAGGTGGCGTGGTAAAACTGCCAACCAGGCGCGTCCGGAACAAAGCCGAGGAAGACGCAGGGAACAGCACGAGAGGAGAGCTTGTCCGCAGACGAATCGCGAACAAAAGCTCGAGATCCCCAGACCCGGAAACGCTACGCATCGCCAACCTCCCCCGTCCACAGCAGTGTGGGCGAGGTCTCCGGCAAGGAGACACGGGGCCAGAGGTTGAGCTGATGTGCAGCGTATCGGACCGCAAACGGCCACAGAAAATGGGGGGCAGCCGCATGGATCAAGGAGGTACGAGCGACCTCCATGACCAGGCCAATGCGGCGCTCCGCAACCCCATTTTGCTGTGGAGAGGCCGGAAGCGTGAACGACTGCTCAGTGCCGTGCTCAGCACCGTAGGCTGCCAAGAGGTCGGAGGAGAACTCACCACCTCTGTCAGAGTGCAAGCGCAGGACAGGAAAGTCCGAGCGGAAACGCTCGCTGAGCTGGAGACGAGCTCTGCGGATCCAAGGGATCAAAACATCAGGGACCTCACCCTTGTTGCGCAGGGGGAAGACCGTGGTGTAGCGCGAGTAGTCGTCAACAACGATCAGGAAGTACCTCTCCTGACCCTGACCACGGACGCGGGCTGGGCCCCACACGTCCATCTGGAGCGTCTGCAAAGGAGCAGTCGTCGGGGGAAACGAGGAGGAGTGAGGAGCGGCGCGCTGCCGCCCCTCGACACAGGGAAGGCAGGGAGGAGCAGGCGAGGGTGGGAGGGGAGGGAGGACCCTGGGAAGACCAGAGACAAGGTACCGGGAGTGCATGGCACGAAGGCGCTGCACAGACGGGTGGCCAAGTCGGTGGTGCCAGAGGACAGTCTCGTGCGCTAGAGAGCGACACGAGCAGGGGGCAGACAGCTGACCTGACGCGGACGCAAACGCAGACGCAGACGCAGCGACCTGAGGGGAGGCAGTAGTCAGTGTGTACAGGTCCGACCCCGGCTGCCGGGTGAAGGTAGCCAGGTGGCGGCCCGTACGAGCACACGTGCAGTGTGTCACACGCTCGTAGGCAGGGGTGAACTGGTGAACACCCCCGTCCTAGAGAGCACATCCTGCCACCAAGTTCGTGGAGAACGAGGGGAGGTGGAGACCTGACAGTGTGCCCGACGGGACCGCAGGACAGGGAAGGACAGTGGAGGAGGTCGCAATGACCGGACCCCCAGAGGGGTCAGCAAGGGAGACAGCAACTGGCCGAGCAAGGGGCTCAAGGGCAGTGCGGTCACGAAAGAAACAGCGAGAGGCACCTGAATCCAGCGTGAAGGTGTGCAGTGCTGCAGTCGACACCGTACCAGGAGGGGCAGACACGCATGCACCTAGAGCAGCAGCCTCACCAGCACCTGGGGTAGCAGACATGTGGGTACCTGGAGCAGCAGACGCACTCGTCCTAATGCCCGGGTCGGGCGGGACACTCAGGTACTCAGAACCCTCTCCACTAGTAGACATCACATACATGGCAGAGAGAATAGCATCAAAGTCTAGAGCATAGATATCAATCCCCTTCTTCAGGAGATCAAGCCAGCGGGGCAGCTCAGTGGCCTGAGGGAACTGAACACGCCAAGCGTCGCTCAGACGAGCGAAGCAACGCTGTGTGGCGTGCGGTCCCCCACACGGCTGGCCAGTGCGGTCACAAGTGCGAATGACGTACGTGCAGCTAAGGCCACCCCCCCCCCCCCCCCCCCCCGTGCTGAGAGTACCACTCACGGACCTCCTGGGGCGAGGGAGTGTGCTGCTGTCCCTGGCCACCGCCAGTGCCTCCACGACCACCACTCCCGCCACCACCTCCTCGACCACCCCAACCCCTGCCGCCGCCTCGTCCACCGCCACCCCCACTACCTCCTCCGCTCCGGCCACCTCCCCCGCTGCTGCCGCCACCCCCACCACCGCTGCCCCCTCCCCCACCCGCGCCACCCCCCCCCCGCCACCACCTCCCCCACCACCGCCACCCCCGCTGTCACCACCATTGCCCTTGCCCCCCTTGCCCTTGCCGCTGCGGCGTCCGCTCGAAGCAGACGCAGTCCCGACCTTCTCAGCACCAAGGAGGTCGACAGCAGTAGCAGAGGCGACAGAGGGAAGAAGGGGGGAGGGAGAACACCCCTCAAAGAACGGGGTGCGGGGGTCACCGCGAGAGGCACCTACAGCGACTATGCTAGTCTCGGCTGCAAGGAGTTCCTTCTCGAGGAGGGCAATGGTGATCTCGGTGGGGCAGCGAGCGAGGAAGTGGTCCCTGACTGAGCGCAGCGAGTCAGGGAGGCGCGTGACTAGGTGGTAGAGAGTGATCCAGAGCGGGGGTGGGTTCGTGGCGAGGAACTCATCAGGCATCGCGGCGCGGAAGCGAGCCTCACTAGTGCGGAGGTGGGTAATGAGGTCAGCGACTGTGTGGAAAGAGGCTAAGTCGGGGAACATGTAGGGAAGAGAGAGACGGCCAAGAGCAGCAGAGGCCAGTGAGGAGTAGCGGGCAACGACAGCAGTGTACAGTGCCTGTGCAGTCTTGTGCTGCCCAAAGTGCTCGCGCTCATCTATCGGCAGAGAGTTGCGAATAGCGAAGCGAGCATGGGCGTCACGAGTCTGCCACTGTGAGCGAGCAGTGCTGTCGGCAGTAGCAGCAGGAGCAGTAGCGTGGCCTAGGGCGTGATCGTACAGCGAGATGTCTTCCTTTGCAGTGAGCTGTAGGAAGAGGTGTAGGTCATCAAGCCAGGTGTCGAACTTCACTGGGCGGCCCTCAGCATCGAAGGCTAGCACAGGAGGGCTAGCCATGGTAGCAGCAGTAGTAAAAGCAGTAGGAGCAGTAGGATAGGTAGGGCGGCGCGGCTCGGTACAGGTAGGGCGGCGCGGCTCGGTTTAGGTAGGGCGGCGCGGCTCGGTCGGGCGGCGCGGCTCGGTCGGGCGGCTCGGGTCGGGCGGCGCGGCTCGGTTCGGGCGACTCAGTTCCGTTGGGGCCGGGCTGTTCGGTGCGGGCGGCGCGGTCTGGGTGGGGCCGTTCGAGGCGGCTAAGGGTGAGCGCGGGGAGCGGGTGGGGTTAGGGACGGGGCCGACGCGGGCCGAAAGGGGTAGGGACGGGGCCGACGCGGGCTGGTAGGGGTAGGGACGGGGCCGACGCGGGCTGTTAGGGGTAGGGACGGGGCCGACGCGGGCCTCTAGGGGTAGGGACGGGGGCCGACGCGGGCCTCTAGGGTAGGGACGGGGGCCGGCGCGGGCCTCTAGGGTAGGTGCGGGGGCCGTCGCGGGCCTCTAGGGGTAAGGACGGGGCCGTCGCGGGCCTCTAGGGGTAGGCTCGGGGCCGACGCGGGCCTCTAGGGTAGGCGCGGGGCCGACGCGGGCCTCTAGGGGACGAGTTCGGGGCCGGCGCGGGCCGTTAGGGTTAGGGGCGGGGCCGATTCGGGGCCTCTAGGTGCAACAGCGCGGGGCCTACAGGGCCTCTAGAGGCGTGAACGCCGAGGCGCCCTAGGGCAGGTAGGCAGATAGGCAGGTAGGTAGTGGTGGGCCCTTAGGAAAAACGGTCCTAGGAAGGACCTGCTCTATACCATGTTGGACAAGGAATGAAATGACTAAGAATGAAATGAGTACAAATATGGAAACCTAGAAATGTGTACCCCCTATAGGCTAACCCACTGTAGCGTAAACAACTAAAACAATATATATAATGTTTGACACGTAGAGCCGGGTGGTCCTTACCCAGAGCTAGTGGGCTGCCTCATGTACCTGATGACCTGCACTCGTCCTGACCTTGCGTACCCTCTTGGCCTTCTGGCTCGCTACGTGGTGTCAGAATGTTATGCTCTAGCCTGTAGTGGGGTGCTCTATAGCGAGTACAACCCTTCTAGGGTTTGCTATTTGTATCCTAAATCCTGCTAGTGAACATCCTCTTTGCCCAAACTGTTTCTTGCCTAGCTAGGGCTTTCCTAGCTATGGCTCCTAAGCTCTTAACTACTTATTTTCACATGTGGCTCCTGGTCGGCACCGAAAGGTGCACATGGATGCTGCTAAGAGGGTACTACGCTACTTGTGCAGTACATCGGGCATGGGGCTCGTGCTTGGAGGACGGAGCGACACTGTCCTGACTGGGCACTCAGACGCTTCTTGGGTTGACGGCCAGGCTACGCAGCGGTCGTCACAGGGTTACACCTTCAGCCTTGGCTCTGGTTCAGGCTCTTAGCGTTCTACACGTTTGTCTTTAGTTCTCAGCTCCAGTTGTGAGGCTAAGATCTACGCCACAGCCATGGCTGCACAGGAGTTACGCTGGCTCACCTACCTGCTGACCGGCCTGGGAGAGCGGCCTCGTTCTCCTCCAGTGCTGTACGTCGACAACAAGGCCGCCATTGCCTTGTGTCAGGAGCACAAACTGGAACACGAAACGAAGCACATCGCTCTGCGTTTCTTCATGGCTCGAGAGTTGCAGCAGCGTGGTCAGCTTCGTCTTACTCACGTGGCCACTCGGGCCAACACTGCTGATATATTCACCAAGGCACTTCCGTCTGGTGATCATCAGCGTTTCTGCACTTTGTTAGGCCTTGTGCTCACGTTTCCTCACTTGCTGTAGACTTTGCTTGTAGTGTGATCTACATATATATACCTGCATGCTTACTCTTGCTAGGTAGTGATCACTGTACTGCTGTTGTTGCATATATACCTCTGCATGTGAACTGACCTTGTGGCCCTCTGCTTGTGTTCGGTGTGTGTGGTGACGTTGTGATCCACCCCGAGCTTGCTTTGCTTTTCTTGACAGGTCTTGTGACCCCTTGTTCTCCCCCACTTTGCCTATGGGGGTGTGTCAATCTATATGCCTATGTCATAATAAAATGTAGGCTTTAGTGGGGTAGCTAATGTAGGTTATAGGTTTTGTTACTTGTACCCAGCTTTCTCGATAGTGCAACAACCCTTTCCCTTTACTCTCGACACCCCCTCCCTCCCTTGCTTAGAATTACCCTTTTGTAAGAAAATTTTGTCACTGAATTTAGCAGAATATGGTACCGTATAGTACCGTGATTGAGCAAATGCTTAGAGGGCACATATGAACGCAATCGCAAGTCAAGTTAAACTACCACTACATTAATTATGGTAACATGCTACTCAGTCCTCTCATGTAGTGCTACAGGTTTGTCCTAACTGTCAAATGTTGTAGTCTCAGTGATGTGTGTTATAGGGGGTACAAATGTTAGGGTTAGGTTTATGTACCCTAACCAACCTTAGTCAAACCAACACTTTCATTCATGACATGGTATCACCTAGGTTAGGATCCTGTGGGATCCCGTTCCTCTCGTTCACGTCCGTAGCCCCCGATCCTGTCCCATACCCTAGTGCCCGTTACGCCCGTACGGTCCCCTAGCGCCTATTGCGCTGGTCTCTCTCGTGCCCTAGCGCTTGCTGCCCTTGCCGTCGCGTCCCCCCTGCTGTCTCGTCCCGTCCCGTTGCCCCTGCTGTCCCGTCGCGTCGCCCCTGCTGTCCCGTCCCGTCCCATCGCCCCTGCTGTCCCGTCGCGTCGCCCCTGCTGTCCCGTCCCGTCCCGTCGCCCCTGCTGTCCCATCCGTCGCGCCCCTGCTGCGCCCTGCCCGTCCGTCGCGCCTCGTGCGCCCTGCCCGTCCATCGCACCCCCGCTGCGCCCTGCCCGTCCGTCGTGCCCCGTGCGCCCTGCCTGTCCGCACCTGTCACGCCCGTCCGTGCCAGTTGCATCCTGTCCCGTCGCGTCGTACTGTCTGTCACGCCCTATGCAGGCCCTTTAGGCGTTTAGGGCTTCGGCAACAGCGGTTACCATCCCTTAGCTTCCGCTATGGCGACCCCTAGGTTCTTGTGTTTTGACGCCGAGGTTAGGCCGCTTGAGTTCTCGGTCTGGCTCTTGCGTACGCGCCGCCTTTTAGAGAGTCAGGTTCAGGGTGATGAGTCTCTGTGGGCGCACGCTTCAAGCGACCTTCCTAAGCCCGACGACCCTGCACCCTTAGCAGCTGACCCTACACCTGCAGGCAGTGACCGCTATGCACGCGAGCGTGCTGACGTGACCGCGTGGAAGTCGCGTAACGCTGCGGCCTACATCGCCCTCAGCAGCCTCCTCCCTGAGTCTGAGGAGACCCACTTCACTCAGGTTCGCACGGCTATTAAGGTCCTGACTGCGATCAAGGCCCGCTACGCTACTCCCACCACTGTCTCTTTTGGTCGCCTGTTCCTGTTTCCCGACCTCGACTCGTTTGAGCACACTACTGACTTGATCAGTCATCTCCGCTCACTCGATTCTAGCTACCGCGCTGCTTGCACTGACGCACAACTTGCACTGCTCTCTCCCCCTATGGCGATTACTATTTATTTCATCGCCAATAGCCTCCCTGACCGCCTTGCCTCGGTTCGTGACGCGCTTCTTCTGAAGCACCCTAGCGAGCTCACTATCGAGGTCCTTGAGTCGGCCCTCAGGGACGTCGAGAGCAGCTACTGCTCCCGACCCCTGTCACTGCCCCCCGTCAGGTTCCCGCGTCTCACCAGGTTGTCGCGTCTCACCAGGTAGCTGTGTCTGGTCAGGTTCCCGTGTCTGGTCTAGTTGCCGTGTATTGCTCCTACCGGTCGCTTGCTCACGCCACCGTTCTGTGGCACCACCGTATGGGGCACCCATCTATTCCTCGCCTGCGCACTATGTCTAGTCAGCGTCTTGTCTTAGGCCTCCCGCGTGTCTTGCCATCACTGCCGCCTTCGCTTGGACCACCTTGCGGTCCCTGCGTCAAGGGTCGGCTTCGTGCCACCCCTCACTCCTCCTCCCTTCGTCCGGCCACCGAGCCCTTTGAGACTCTCCACTTGGACGTCTGGGGCCCCGCCCCTCGCCCTGGCCCTGAGCGAGAGAGTTTCTTTCAGGTGGTCGTTGATGACTACTCTTGCTACACCACAGTGTTTCCCCTGGCAAAGAAGTCTGAGGTGACTACTACGCTGATCCGGTGGTTACTTACCAATGCGGACACTTGTGGTCGTCGTGTCAGCTGTCTTCACTCCGACCACGGGGGTGAGTTTCGCTCCGGCATTCTCGCTGGATTCTGTCGCAAGCAGGGCATCCGTCAGTCTTGGACGCTTTGAGAGTCCCCACAGCACAATGGGGTTGCTGGGCGATGCATAGGCTTAGTCATGGAGATTGCACGCACCTCCATGATCTATGCCCATGCGCCCCATTTTCTGTGGCCCTACGCGTTTCGGTACGCCGCTCACCAGGCGAACCTCTGGCCACATGTCTCTCGGCCAGAGGCTTCACCGACCAGTCTTTGGACCGGGTCCCCTGGTGCTGCGTCGCGTTTTCGTGTCTGGGGCTGCTTGGCGTTTGTTCGCGACACCTCCGTAGACAAGCTCTCCCCTCGCGCCCTTCCTTGTGTCTTCCTTGGTTTCCCCGAGGACTCCTCTGACTTCACCTTTTACCACCCCCCCCTTCACCGGTTCTTTGACTCCCGCGACGTTCGTTTTGTCGAGTCAGTCCCTTACTACACTCGGTACCCGTGTCGAGGTCTCTCG
Organism: Closterium sp. NIES-65; assembly: GCA_948144175.1. NCBI lineage: Eukaryota > Viridiplantae > Streptophyta > Zygnematophyceae > Desmidiales > Closteriaceae > Closterium > Closterium sp. NIES-65. The sequence continues at coordinate 653,826 of CANXME010002221.1, forward strand.
GTTCCTCCTCCCCCTCTCTTCGTAGCTCTCGCTCTCCCTCCTGCCCCTCCGGTACAGTACCCCCTTCCTGGTCCAGCTCTGTGAGGTGTGTCACACGCTACCCACCCCCCCCTTTTCGGTTGCCCCTCAGGTGCCGCCCCCTTCCCCACAGTCCTCCTCACAGCCTACTGCAGACCCACCGGGAGCAGGTGCTTATGTCGAGGACCTTGGGAGTGTCACCTCTGGAGGTGTTGAAGTTGGAGTTGGGACTGTGCATGCATGAGGCCTTATTGCTGGGGGTGTTGGAGTTGGAGCTGAGCCCGTGTCTACAAGAGGTTCTAGTCTTTAGGGAGCTGGTGTTGATCGAGCTGTCCCTGGGGGTGCTACGACAGGGGGTGCGGGTGCGCCCTCTACGGGACCTGGAGAGTCTGGGACTGGCCGCGTTACTGCTGGTGGTGCTTGCTCTGGGGGTGGTGCGTCTAGTGCTTTGGAGAGCGGTCCCGGGGCTACCGCCGCCCCGGACACTACTCCTCCCCCCCATCCCTACCCGACCCGGCACCAGGCCCGTGTTTGCCGTGCACGTGAGGAGCAGCTGAAGGTAGAGGGAGAGGGGAGAGCGTTGCAGCGGCAACAGCTGGAGCTACAGCAGTTGGAGGAGGAGGAGGAGCAGCAGCAGCAGCAGCAGCAGCAGCAGGCGCAGCAGCCGCAGCAGCCGCAGCAGCCGCAGCTGCAGGAGCAGTCGGAGCAGCAGCCACCGCAGCTGGAGGAGCCGCAGCCGCCGCAGCTGCAGGAGCAGCAGCAGCAGCCGCCACAGCAGGATCAGAAGCAGCAGCCGCCGCAGCAATAGCAGCCGCCACCTCCGCCTCCTGTCTCTGGCCTTCGGGCCCTAGGTCTCCCCTCTCCCTCTCCTCCCCCTTCTCCCTCTCCTCCTGACTCTGCCCCAGCTGTTTTCCCCCGATCTCAGCCTCCGTTGTCCCCTCCTCTTTCTCACGCTTCGACTTCTCGCTCTCCTCGTGCTCGTCCCTTGTCCCCTGTCCCTGTCACTGACCTTCGCTGTCCTGTTCCATTCTAGTCCGCCTCGTTCGTCTCCGTCTGTGCTTCCTTCTCCTCCTGAGTCACACCTCACTGCTTCCCTCTCTACTCCTGTCACATACTACTATCGCACGTACCGCCCTATTCTCTCTCGTATTCTCACCTCGCTTGTTACTGACCCTCGTGCCTCTTTGTCCTTTGGGTCCGCCCTTACTGCCGCCGTCACTGATTTCGCCACTACTCGCCGCCTTGACTACGCCACTTGTCTCGTGGCTGCTCCTCCTACCAGTCCTCTCGCCGTCGGGGGTGAGTCTTCCCTTGGCTGTGACGCCCTAGAGGATAGGCAGATTGAGCTCGAGTACTTGGCAGCCGCTTCCCCTCATCTCTATGCCATGCTACTCGCCCCTGAGGGAGACCCCGACGCCCTTGACATACCGACTCCTACCACTTACGCTGAGGCAGTGTCAGGGCCTTGGGCCTCTCAGTGGAGAGCTGCCATGGACGCAGAGATGGCCTCCTACAGATCTAAATGCACTTACGTCGACGAGGTTCCCCCCCCTGGGGCGAACGTAGTCGATGGCATGTGGATCTACAGGGTAAAGCGGCCACCGGGATCTCCTTCGGTCGTCAAGGCACGCTACGTGGCTAGAGGTTTTAGTCAGCGCAAGGGAGTTGACTTCTTTCAGACCTTTGCGCCTACCCCAAAGATGACCACTCTTCGGGTGTTACTGCACGTAGCAGCACAGAGAGACTACGAGTTACACTCTCTCGACTTCTCCACTGCTTTCCTTCAGGGTAGCTTACACGAGGAGGTCTGGCTGCGTCGTCCCTCTGCCTTCACTGACACTTTCCCTCGTGGGACCCAGTGGAGGCTGAGGCGACCTGTCTACGGTCTTCATCAGGCTCCTCGTGAGTGGCACGACACTCTTTGTTCTACCTTCTCTGACCTTGGGTTCCAGCCGTCTTCTGCCGACCCATCGCTGTTAGTTTGTCGTGGCTCCACACCGTTCTTTGTTCTGGTCTACGTCGACGACCTGGTTTTTGCCACTGCTGACAGGGTTGCCTTGGCAGACGTGAAGTCCGAATTGCAGAAGAGACACGCGTGCACTGACCTTGGTGAGCTGCGCCACTACCTTGGCCTGCAGATCACCAGGGACAGAGCTGCTCGCACCATTACACTCTCAAAGTCACACATGGTGCAGCAGGTCCTTTAGCGGTTCGAGCTTCAGCACTCCACAGTACAGCGCACACCTCTTGCTGTTGACCACAGACTTACTGGACCCTTTCCTGACGAGCCGTTTGAGTCTAGTGGTCCCTATGCAGAGCTGGTGGGCTGCCTCATGTACCTGATGACTTGCACTCGCCCGAACCTCGCCTTCCCTCTCAGCATCCTTGCTCGCTTTGTTGCGCCAGGGAGACACCGTCCTGTTCTCTGGACGGCAGCTGTGAGGGTGGCGAAGTACCTAGCAACGACATCAGGCATGGGGCTAGTTCTTGGAGGGCAGCAGCCTGTCGTACTTCCTGGTCACTGTGACTCTTCTTACGCTGACGACGCCGAGACTCAAGGTCTAATCAGGGGTACTGTTTCAGCTTGGGTTCTGGAGCTGTTTCGTGGCGGTCCATGCGCTCCTCTTCGGTCTCGACCTCTAAATCTGAGGCGAGATCTATGCTGGAGCTATGGCTGCACAGGAGTTGCGCTGGCTGACTTTCTTGCTCACTGACCTTGGTGAGCGGCCGAGCTCTGCGCCGACCTTGTTCACTGACAACAAGGCGACGATTCTCCTCTGTCGAGAGCCGTGACTGGAGAGCAGAGTGAAGCACATTAACATCAGGTACTTTCTTCTGCGAGAGTTGCAGAGGCGTGGACAGGCTCGCTTAAACTTTGTTGAGTCCGAGGCCAACACTGCAAACATCTTCACCATGGCCCTGCCGCCTTGTGACCTCCAGAGGTGTTGTGTGCAGTTAGGTCTCATTGACACATGTTCTCGCCTTGCATAGTCTTGAGTTCTCTCCTTCCTTTTTTTGTTTGTTTCACTTCACATATACCTCTGTGAACTCTTGTACTAGCCTTGTGGCTCTTGCTTGTGCTCAAAGTGTGTGGTGACATTGTGATCCAACAAGAGCTTCGTTTCTTTGTATCTGGTCTTGTGACCGTACACTTTTGGTTCTGCTTGACACCCCTCACTTAGGCTATGGGGGTGTGTTAAATGTTGTAGTCTCAGTGATGTGTGTTATAGGGGGTACAACTGTTAGGGTTAGGTTTATGTACCCCAACCAACCTTAGTCAAACCAACACTTTTATTCTTGACACTAACTACCCATTCCCTCACTCCTCGTAGGCAGTAGGGTTGTCGGGGTCATGGTTGGGCTCATTAGCCTCTGACTCTGTCTCAGCGTCATCAGCACCAACATCATTGTTGGGCTGGTTGGTTGCGTAGAGTGGGCTTAACCACTCTTCCACCTCTGCAGTCACATTCACGCCCTCCGCCACCTCAACCTCTGTACCTTCACACATGTGAGCGAGGAAGAGGTGGTCCTCGCGACCGACGGTGCTATTGGTGATGCCACAATCTGAGACCGGGGAAAGCGATGGTGAGTGGTTGCATCACAATCACGCATTCAAACAATGGACCGGTGACGATCATTACCTTTCGACGTGAGGAAATTGATTCCCTCCACCACGAACCACTTGTTGTATCGTGGCTGCAGCAACGATGTGCATTTGCTGGGGATGATGGCAGGCGCCACGCTATTCCAGTGCAGTAACCCAAGCACAGTGTCGGTGAGATGACCCCGGTAGGAGTCGATCACCAGTAGCGAGCGGCTGCGGTTGATCCATGCCGGGGGGCACACAAATGGGAGAAGAACATGCTTCAGCCATCCTGCCCAATGGTGGCGTTCATCCACTCTCGGGGTTGTGCAGGGACCATGATACTGCACACGAATACAACGACGCGGCGTTAGTCCACACGGGAAACACAACCAAGAAACAGACAAGAGACTTACCTTTTGGAATTCGAATGGGGGGTAATGTCGGGAGAAGAACATGCTTCAGCCATCCTGCCCAATGGTGGCGTCCATCCACTCTCGGGGTTGTGCACGGACCATGATACTGCACACGAATACAACGACGCGGCGTTAGTCCACACGGGAAACACAACCAAGAAACAGACAAGAGACTTACCTTTTGGAATTCGAATGTGGGGTAATGTCTTGCGTTTAAACATAACAATCTGGCCAGACTCGTGCCCGTGCCCGACACACCAAGCATCACGATAAGTCGCACCTTCTTGTATCCCGCGCTGCGTGGGTACCATGTATAGGTACTGCTGCCATAGGCACGGTTCCAGCTTGATGCCATGCAACGACTTCTGGAGGAGGCAGACGGCGGAGTAGTCCTCCTCAAATGTGTGTGGCTGCTTGACGTAGATAATGGCGTTGACGATCGCGTACAAGAAGGCATTTGAGACGTCGATTTGGGGTAGCAGGCACTACTTCACGGCGGCGATGCAAATTTGAATTCGCACGGAGGTGTGTCGTTCGACAGGTACGAACGTGTGGTTGTAGTCAATAAAATGCATTTGTTTGAATTCGCGCATGACACACCGCGCCTTGTATTTGTTGATTGAGCTGTCGGCGAATGTTGCTATACAAAAAAAAAAAAAAAAAAAAAAAAAAAAAACACACACACACACATACATACATGTCAAACTTATATGCTATAGTTTGTGTAGGTTGTAGTGGGGTAGATAATATGGGGTACAACACTTTTAGGTTTTCCTACTTGTACCCACCTGTTTCCTAGTGCATTCATTCCTCATTTCTTCACATGGTATAGAGCAGGTTCCCCAGTGGGAACTGTTCCTAGGGCCCACCACTGAACATCGAGTATTTTGTTTTCCTGCCCTGAGATCGAGTCGCCCCTAACCGAGGCACCCCCTGTGTGCCGCCCACCCCTAAGCGACGCGTCGCGCCGCCCATAGCGGCCCCTCTCACGGCCCCTTGCGACCCCGTCGCCGCCCCCTAGCGGCCCGTCGCGCCGCCCTGAGCGGCCCATCGCGCCGCCCTTAGCGGCCCCTTGCGGCACCACCTATACGGCCCCGTCGCCGCGGTTCGCGGCCCCGCCGCCGTCCTTAGCGGCCGCGTTGCCGCCCGTCGCGGCCCTGCAGCCGCTCCTCGCGGCCTTGTCGCCGCCCCCTCGCGGCCCCAGTGCCGCCCTCTCGCGGCCGCGTCGCCGCCCTTTCGCAGCCCCGTCGCCGCCCTCTTGCGGCCTCGTCGCCGCCCTTAGCGGCCCCGTCGCCGCCCCTTGTGGCCCCGTCGCTGCCCCTTTCGGCCCCTCCCCGGCCCCTTCACCGCCGAGCCGCCGAGCCGCCAAGCAGCCGTGCCGCCGAGCCGCCGAACCGCTGAGCCGCCGAGCCGCCGAGCCGCCGAGGCCGCCGTCGAGCCGCCACTACCGAGCCGCTGCCGCCGAGCCGCCACCGAGCTGCCCCCGCCGCCGAGCCGCTACTGCCGCTGTCGAGCCGCCGCCACCGCAGTTGCAGCCCTGTTCCTACCGGCGCGCCCCGGCCCTACCCACCCAGACTGGTGAGAGCACTCCCTGCTAGACCGCTGCTGTCATGGCTACCCCCCGTGTCCTTACCTTTGATGCTGAGGGTCGTGCTGTTGACTTCGAGGTCTGGGTCAATGATCTACAGCTCTTCCTACAATGCGATAGGGCAGACGGACTCTCCCTGTTCGATCTCACCTCTAGTGCCTCTCCTACCCCGCCTGCTGATGCTGACAGCACTGTTCGCTCACAGTGGGCCACACACGATGCTGCTGCCCGTCTTGCTGTGCGTCGCCACTTACGGACCGCTGAGCGTGCGCACTTTAGTCAGTACAAGAATGCTAAGACCTTGTACGACGCTACTCTTCCCCTGCCACTGCTGCTCTTAGCCGCCTCATACTGCCGTACCTGCTCCCTGACCTTGCTGCCTTTCCCACAGTCGCTGACCTCGTTACGTACCTTCACACTAGTGACACTCGCTACTGCGCTGCGCTTCCTGCTAAGTTATGTGCCAAGAACCCTCCCCCCATGTACATCACCCTCTACTACATAGTCACCCGGCTCCCAGACTCCCTTCGCTTAGTCAGGGACCACTTCCTCTCAGTTTGCCCCACCACACTCACCGTTGACCTCCTCGAGGAGCGCCTCCTAGCAGCAGAGAAGAGCATAGTCGATGTAGGAGCCTCTCGTGGTGACCCTCGTACCCCCGTCTTTGAGGGGTGTTCCCCCTCCCCCCTCTTGCCCTCTGTTGCCTCTGCTGCTGCGACTGACCTCGTTGGCTTCGAGTCGGTCGGAGCTGCGTCTGCCCCTAGCGGGAGACGCCGCACCGGCAAAGGCAAGGGGGGCAAGGGCGCTGGAGGAGCTGGCGGGGGTGGTGGAGGTGGCGGTGGAGGAAGTGGAGGGGGTGGGGGTGGTGGTGGGAGTGGTGGCGAGGGTGGAGGTGTTGGTGGCAGCAGTGGAGGCGGAGGAGGCGGCGGCGGTGGCGGTGGGAGCGGAGGAGGCGGAGGTGGCGGAGGCGGCGGCGGCAGCGGTGGAGCTGGTCGCGGCTCTGCGCAGAGGAGTGGCTCCGGTGGTGGTCTGCGCCAGCTGCAGCAGCGCACTCGTGAGACCCCGTCCCCCCAGCATCTTCGTGAGTGGTACGCTGGGCGTCAGCGGGGTGGGGGTACTGGTCCCTGTACCTACGTCCTCCGTACCGGCGAACGCGCTGGTGAGCAGTGCGGGGGCTCGCACTCCACCCAGCGCTGCTTCGGCCGCCTGACGGACGCTTGGCGTCACCAGTGCCCTGACGCCACTGAGATCCCTCGCTGGGGAGAGCTGTCTAGGGCGGGGGTTGCTATCTTTGATCTTCACTATGATGCTATTCTTGCTGCCATGTATGCTATGTCTACTAGTGATGAGGGTGACTGTTACTTGTCTGTTCCGCCTGACGGGCATTGGGACTGCTGCTCTAGGTGCTGGTGAGGCTGCTGCTCTAGGTGCTGGTGATACTACTGCTCTAGGTGCTAGTGAGTCTGCTGCCCCAGGTGCTGGTGAGTCTGCTCTCTCAGGTACCACGTCGGCTCAGGCCTCCCACACCTTCACCCTTGACTCGGGTGCTTCCCGCTCCTTCTTTCGAGACCGCACCACACTCACGCCGCTTAGTCGGCCAGTGGCGGTCTCCTTGGCAGACCCCTCCGGGGGTCCTGTCCTTGCCCACTTCTCCACTGTCTTACCGTGTCCGGCGGCCCCCTCTGGCACCCTGTCAGGTCTTTACCTCCCCTCGTTCTCTACGAACTTGGTGTGTGGTGCAGATCTACAGGATGGGGGGGTTCACCAGTTCACTCCTGCGAGTCAGCGAGTGACCCACTGCACGTGTGCTCGGACGGGCCGACAATTGGCCACGTTTACCCGTTGACCGGGGTCGAGCCTGTACAAACTAACTACTGGTCCTCCTCAGTCTATTGCGTCTGGTGAGGTAGCTGCGTCAGGTCAGGCGTCTGCTGCGGCGTCCAGGTCTGCTCCTGAGTCTGCCCCCTGCTCTTGTCGTCTCCTGTCTCAGCAGACTCTCCTCTGGCACCACCGCCTTGGTCACCCCTCCCTGCCTCGTCTCCGAGGCATGGCCTCCCGTGTCCTTGTCTCTGGTCTTCCCCGGTCCCTCCCTCCTCTTCCTTCGGGGCCTGCCCCTACCTGCATTCCCTGCGTCGAGGGGCGACAGCGCGCTGCTCCTCACTCCTCCGAGTTTCCTCCGACAGAGGCTCCGCTGTAGACGCTTCACATCGACTTGTGGGGCCCAGCCCGCGTCCGTGGACAGGGTCACGGGCGTTACTTCCTGCTGGTGGTTGACGACTACTTGTGTTACACCACAGTCTTCCCCTTGCGCAGCAAGGGTGAGCTCACTGAGGTGTTGATCGACTGGATCCGCGCTGCTCGTCTCCACCTCAAAGAGAGTTTTGGCTCGGACTTTCCTGTTCTGCGTCTGCACTCCGACAGAGGCGGTGAGTTTTCCTCTGACCTTCTGCGAGCCTTCTGTCGTGCACAGGGTATCTGCCAGACGTTCACGCTTGCGGCCTCTCCACAGCAAAATGGGATTGTTGAGCGCCGCATTGGCATGGTCATGGACGTCGCTCGTACGTCCATGGTCCATGCGGCTGCCCCCCATTTTCTATGGCCGTTCACGGTTCGGTACGCGGCGCATCAGATCAACCTTCAGCCCCGGGTCTCCATGCCGGAGACCTCCCCTGCTTTGCGGTGGACCGGGAAGGTTGGCGATGCGTCTGCGTTCCGTGTCTGGGGATCTCGGGCGTTTGTTCGCAACTTGTCTGCGGACAAGCTGTCCCCCCGTGCTGTTCCCTGTGTCTTCTTTGGCTTCCCTCCTGACGCGCGAGGGTGGCAGTTCTACCACCCCACCTCGCGACGTGTTCTGTCCTCCCAGGACGTCACGTTTGACGAGTCGGTTCCGTACTACCGTCTCTTCCCCTACCGCACTGCCTCCCTCCCCCCGCCGCCGCTCTTCCTCGCGCGAGTTCCTCCCCCGGTAGACCCCCTTCCCCCTCAGGGTCTTGCCCCCTCAGGTGTGTCCCATCTAGATGCTGTCGAGCCTGTCGAGGTAGCTGTTGCCTTTGGTGCTGCTAGGGGTGCTGAGCCTGCGGGTGCGGGGTCCGGGGGTGCTGAGCCTGCGGGTGCGGGTTCTGGGGGTGCTGAGCCTGCGGGTGCGGGGTCTGGGGGTGCTGAGCTTGAAGTTGAAGACTCAGGGGGTGCTGAGCCTGAGGGTGCTGAGACTGGGGGTGCGGAGCCTGGGGGTGCGGAGCCTGAGGGTGCTGGGCCTGCTCGTGTGCCGTCTGGCGGTACAGAGCCTGGAGGTCTTTCGGGTGCTTCGTCCCGGAGGGAGCTGCTCTCTCCACAGGAGCTGCGCGAGTGGTTTGCTCCGAGCTCGAGCCGTGCTGCTGGAGCTAGAGGTGCTGCTGGAGTTGGAGGTTCTACTGCTGCTGAGGGTGCTGGTGCCGCGGGTCCCGGAGGTTCTCGTACCGGGGGTACTGGAGCTGCTACGCCTACGGGTGCTCCTGGTGCTGGAGCTAGTGGTGCTGTTGGGGTAGGTGCTACTGGAGGTGCTGGAGCTGGAGCTGCTCCGTCTTCTGGTGGTCCGACTGGAGCTCGTTGTGCTGGGGGTGTTGCTGCTGGAGGTGCTGCTGGCGCTAGTCCTTCTGAGGGTGCTGAAGCTGGCGCTGCTGGAGCTGGGGGTGCTACTAGCGCTGGTGCTGCCGTTGGGGGTACTGGTGCTGTTCCTGCTGGTTCAGGGGGCACTGCACGGCCGCGGCCATACTTCATTCCGCTCCTTGAGCAGGTTCTTGGTCTTCCGTCCTCTCTTGGTCCTGCTCCTTTCTTAGAGTGTCCGCCGCCTGTCCAGTCCGAGTCACAGTTACAGCCCGCCTCTCCACTGCCTGCTCCCTCGCCCTACACTGGTCCTACTGGAGGTCAACGGAGCGTCGTGAGCCTGCGTCTCGTCCTGCGTCGCCTGTCCGTGCTGCTCGCACGAGTGGTCGTGGTTCGCGTCAGTGTCCTCCGCCTGTTCCCGGCACGCACCGGATGTCTCTGCGTCCTTCCACTGCTCCGTTGCGTGCCCCTTTGCCTTCTCCTCCCGAGTCCTCTCTTCCTGCTCTTGCTGACCCGGAGTAGGACTCCCTTCGTGCTGCCAGTCCTACTGTCACGCGTCTCCTTGCTACTGTCGTCACTGACACTTCCTTTGAGTCCACTGCTGCATCTGCCTTAGTTGCTGAGCTTGTTGACTTCGCTGCTCACTGTCGTCTAGAATACGCCGCTAGTCTTGTTGCTGAGTCTGAGTCTGTCTGTCCTCCGTCCATCACGGGTGAGTGTGCTCTTAGCACGGACGTCCTTGAGGACAGGCAGGAGGAGTTCCAGTGTTTTGCTGCTGCTTTGATTCATCTCGTGTCCATGCTGATTGCCCTTTAGGGAGACCCGGATGCGCCTGACATCCCGACTCCTCGATCGTACGCTGAGGCGATCAAGGGTCCCTACTCCTCACAGTGGCAGTCAGCCATGGACGCAGAGATGGCTTCTTGGAAGTCCACAGGCACCTACGTCGACGAGGTTCCCCCACCCGGGGCAAACATCGTCAGTGGCATGTGGATTTTCAGGGTGAAGCGGCCGCCGGGTTCTCCGCCTGTCTTCAAGGCGCGTTACGTGGCTCGAGGCTTCAGTTAGCGATAGGGAGTTGACTACTTTCAGACCTTCTCCCCCACCCCGAAGATGACCACTCTTCGGGTGCTGCTGCACATAGCCGCTCAGCGCGACTACGAGCTTCACTCTCTTGACTTCAGCACAGCTTTCTTGTAGGACAGCCTGCACGAGGAGATCTGGCTGCGCCGCCCACCTGGCTTCACTGGGTCGTTTCCTCCTGGTACCCAGTGGAGCCTCCGGCGGCCAGTCTACGGTCTCCGCTAGGCGCCCCGTGAGTGGCACGACACACTGAGGACTACACTTGCGGCTCTTGGGTTTGCTCCTTCTACTACCGACCCGTCGTTGTTTCTGCGCACCGAAACCTCTTTGCTGCCGTTCTACATCCTCGTGTACGTCCACGACTTGGTCTTTGCCACTGCTGACACTGCTGGACTCGCCCACGTGAAGTCCGAGCTGCAGAAGAGACACACGTGCACAGACCTGGGTGAACTGCGCAGCTACCTTGGCTTGCAGTTCACCCGGGACAGAGCACAGCGCACCATTACCCTGACTTAGTCACACATGGTGCAGCAGGTCCTTCAATGCTTCGACTTCACGTACTCCTCCCCTCAGGCCACTCCTCTGTCTACTCGCCACTCGCTCTCAGTTCTGCCTTCGGATGAGTCCGTAGAGCCGAGTGGCCCGTACCCAGAGCTTGTTGGCTGCCTCATGTACTTGATGGCCTGCACTCGACCTGACCTTGCATACCCTCTTAGCATCTTGGCACGCTATGTTGCTCCTGGGAGACACCGACCAGAGCACATGGCTGCAGCGAAGAGGGTGTTGCGCTACTTGTGCAGTACTTCGGGCATGGGGCTCGTGCTTGGAGGGCGGAGTCCAGTGGTCCTCACTGGAAACGCAGATGCTTCTTGGGCTGACGACCAGGCTACGCAGCGGTCGTCACAGGGTTACACCTTCAGCCTTGGTTCCGGCTCTGTTTCGTGGCGGTCTACCCGCTCGTCTTCTGTTCTCGGCTCCAGCTGTGAGGCTGAGATCTACACAGGGGCCATGGCTGCACAGGAGCTACGCTGGCTCACTTACCTGCTGATTGACCTAGGAGAGCCGCCTCGTTCTCCTCCTGTTCTGTACGTAGACAACAAGGCCATGCTGGCCTTGTGTCGGGAGCACAGACTGGAGCACAGAACGAAGCACATTGCTCTTCGCTACTTCCTTGCTCGTGAGCTACAGCAGCGTGGTCAGCTGTGCCTTGCTTACGTGGCCTCTGAGGCCAACACTGCTGATATCTTTAGCAAGGCACTTCCGCCTTGTGATCATCAGCGCTGCTGTACGATGCTAGGTCTTGTGCCTACTTGGCCTCACTTGCTCACTTCTTGACCTTGCTTGTACTGTGATTTATCTATACCTGCACTTGCTTGTTTACCTTTATCTATGATCGTGCATGTGAACTGGCCTTGTGGCCTTGAACTTGTGCTCGGAATGTGTGGTGACATTGTGATCTACCCTGAGCTTGTTGTGCTTTGCTTGACTGGTCTTGTGACCTCTTGTTCTCTCCCACTTTGCCTATGGGGGTGTGTCAAACTTATATGCTATAGTCTGTGTAGGCTGTAGTGGGGTAGATAATATGGGGTACAACACTTTTAGGTTTTCCTACTTGTACCCACCTGTTTCCTAGTGCATTCATTCCTCATTTCTTCACAATACACACACACACACACACACACACACACACACACACACACACACACATTTTCTTTGTTGAGAATCTCCCTCCTTGTCGATGTTGATCATGGCACTAACTTCCATGTGCCGCGTCGGTTGAGTATAGCTACTTTAGTAGCCATGGCTGCTCTCCACTTCTCAGCGTCAGGTCCTTGCAGAGCTTGGCGAACTGTGGTTGGCTCAGTGGGGTGTTGGCTTCCGCGAACTTCGATGGCGAGATGCGTAGCCTGGTGAGACCAGAATCAGCAGTATTTGTCACTTCGAACATGTCGTCGTCAATGTGGTCACCAGGGATGTCGCGAATGCTATCACTAGAGGTATCCAGATTCGGGTCTTCTTCCATGGGTGACTGCAGTCGCGCTGAGCTTGTAGCGCTTCATTTGGTTGATGTTGGTCGCGATGAAAGTTGGGGTGTTGAGCTCTTCTGTAACAGGGATGAAGGGTGCCTCGCCACCAATTTGATTTTTTTGCACTTGTTCTGCCACGTCAACTTCGTCCTGATCGCTTGTGAAGTTGTGCCCCCCCTGGAAGATGTTGTCTAGAGCTTGCTGTGCAGTGTAGTGCTGGCAGAACAGTTGCAGCGTGAGCCTTTGATTGAAGATGCAGTCATGTAAACGCGTGATTTGGTGGGTGGCGAAGTCGAGGATGGTCCATGCATGGTACTCTTGTTCGATGCCAAGGTGGATGCCCCAGCTTGCCAAATCCTCAAATTTTCCTGTGTGGGCAGTGTGGGGTCGGTACTGTACCATGCAGCCTTAACACCCGTGTATCCAGTTTTTCATTCGTCCACTCCTTGAATGGTGAGCTGTTGTTGGGCAGGCTTTGAAGACAGGATGTTGAGCAGTCGCAGAGCATCGGCCATTGCGAAGGGCCAGTAAACGGTTGGCTCGGCTGACTGCTTCATGAAGGCCCTCATTTTTGTCGCGAGGCTCCCGTCGGTTCCTTTAACCAATCACTACAGCTCGTGGGCGTTGTGTCAAATGTTCTGTCTGCTACAGTTTGTTTAGTCTGTAGTGGGGTAGTTACTATGGGGTACAGTAAGTTTAGGGTTTCCTACTTGTACCCAACTCTTTCCTACTGCAATCACTCTTGTTCATTCTGACATGGTATCACGAGCCTAGGTTAGCCACCTAGGACCGCTTACTACCACGGGCCCACCATTCCGCTAGATGCGCCCTCGTGCGCCCTCCCCTCCGTGCGCCCTAGTGCGCCTTTCTCTGCTCGTGCGCCCTTGTGCGCCTTCTTTCTGCTAGTGCGCCCTCGCGCGCCCCGACCTTCGTTTTGCCCGCACGCCGTCCTCTCCCCGTGCGCACGCAGCCCGCTAGCCGCCCACACAGTTCGTACTGGCCTCGCACGGCCCCTCGAGCCGCCCGCGACCTGCTTGCACGTAGGCCGCTGCCCGTAGGCTGCCCGTCGCCCGCCGTCGCCCGTAGGCCGCCCTTACGCCGCCCGTAGGCAGCCCGTACGCCGCCCGTAGGCCTCTGCCGCCCGTAGGTAGCACGTAGGCAGCCCGTAGGTGGCCCATACGCCGCCCGTAGGCCGCTAACGCGCAGGCCATAACCTGCGCGCCGCGGCTGCTGCACGCCGGCGCATGCAGCCCGCTGGGACCCGCGCGCGTCGCCCCCTGCCTCTTCGCGACGCCTCTGCGGGACCCGCGCGTCGCCCCCGCCTCTTCGCGACGCCCTTGCGGGACCCGCACGTCGCCCCTGCCTCTTCGCGACGCCCCTGCGGGACCCGCGAGGCGCGGCTCCTGCGCGTCGCGCCACCCCAGCGGGACCCGGGCGTCGCCCCCGCTCGTCGCGACGCCCCTGCGGGGCCCGCGCGGCGTCGCCCCTGCCCGCCCCGTCGCCCTGCCCTATCCCGCGCCCGCCCTTTGGACAGCCGCCCCTGCCTCGCCCTGCAGCAGCTGCCTTCCTGGCCCTGCCCCACTCTACAGCAGCTGCAGTCGCGGACTGCCCCGCCCTGCAGCAGCTGCCGTCGCGGTTTGCCCCGCCCTGCAGCAGCTGCCGTCGCGGAGTGCCCCACCCTGCAGCAGCTGCCGTCACGGCCCCGCCCCACCCTGTAGCAGCGACCGTCGCGGCCCTGTCCCTGCCCTGCACCAGCTGCCGTCGCGGCCCCGTCCCGCCCTGCAGCACCTACCGCGGAGCCCCTAGCCGCAGTCGTCGCCCCGCCCTGCAGCAGCTGCTGCGGAGCTCCTTGCCGCTGTAGCGGCCCCGTAGTCGCCTCCGTCGTGCGCCTGCCCTTCCCACGACTGGTGAGCACTACCCTTCCTGCTGCTGCTATTGCTACTTCTGCTCCTGCTGCTGCTGCTTCTACTGCTGCTCCTGGCGTGGCCAGATGCAGCTCCAGGGCCGTCCGCGTGTGTCCCTCACGCCCCCGCAGCTTCGTGAGTGGTATGCCAGTTGGGGTTGTCGGGGTGGCCGTAGTGGGAGTCGTCCTGGAGTGGGTAGTTCGGAAGCTTCTTGTAGTGGCCCGGTGCAGCAGCAGCGTCGTCCGCGCGAGACTCTTTCGCCCCAGCAGCTTTGTGAGTGGTACGCTCAGAGTCGAGGGTCGCTGAGTAGTGCTCGCTGCCCGTACGTTATTAGCACGGGTATCCGAACTGGTCAGCCTTGCGGGACGCGTGGTCACACAGAGTCCCGCTGCTTCGCCCGTGTGAGCGACGCTTGGCGTACAGAGTTTGGCGACGATGCTGAGCTCCCTAACTGGGTGGAGCTACTTAGGCAGAGGGTAGATATCTTTGCTCTTGACTATGATGCTCTTCTCACTGCAATGTATGCATTGTCTAATAGTGCCGAGGGAGCCTGTCACCTGTGTGTGCCGCCTGACCCCGGTATCCAGTCTGCTCCTCAAGGTGCTGGTGAGGCTGCTGCTCTAGGTGCTAGTGCGTCTGCTGCCCTTGGTCCCGGTGAGGCTGCTGCTCTAGGTGCAGGTGTGTCTGCTGCTTTAGGTGCTTGTGAGTCTGCGCCTTCAGGTACTGAGTCTACTGCGGCACTGCACACCTTCACACTGGACTCAGGTGCTTCTCGCTGTTTCTTTCGCGACCGCAGTGCCCTCGAGCAGCTCCCTAGGCCGGTTGCTATCTCCCTGGCTGACCCCTTAGGGGGTCCGGTCCTTGCGACCTCCACCACTGCCCTCCCTTGTCCTGCTGTCCCGTCCGGCACACTGTCGGGCCTTTACCTCCCCTCGTTCTCTACGAACTTGGTGGCGGGTTCTGCGCTCCAGGACGCGGGTGTTCACCAGTTCACCCCTGCCTACGAGCGTGTGACACACTGCACGTGTGCCCAGACCGGTCGTCACCTGGCTACCTTCACTAGGCAGCCGGGGTCGTACTTGTACACACTGACCACTAAGTCCCCTCAGGTAGCGGCGTCTGCGTCTTCGTCAGGTCAGCTGTCCGCCCCCTGCTCGTGTCGCACCCTGTCGCACCGGACGGTCCTCTGGCACCACCGCCTTGGTCACCCTTCGATGCAGCGCCTTCGCGGCATGCACTTTCGTTTCCTTGTCTCGGGTCTCCCCAGGCCACTGCCTCCCCTGCCACCGTCCCCTGCACTTCCTTGCCTTCCTTGTGTCGAGGGGCGGCAGCGTGCCACTCCTCACTCCTCTGAGTTCCCCCCGACGGAGGCTCCTCTGCAGACCCTTCACATGGACGTGTGGGGCCCAGCCCGCGTCCGTGGACAGGGTGGAGAGCGCTACTTCCTGCTGGTAGTTGACGACTACACGCGTTACACCACGATCTTCCCCTTGCGCACCAAGGGAGAGGTCCCTGCTGTCTTGATCCCTTGGATCCGCGCTACTCGTCTCCAGCTGGAGAGGCGCTTTTGCACGGACCTTCCCGTCCTGCGACTGCACTCTGATAGAGGTGGTGAGTTTTCCTCTGGCCTCTTGGAGGCCTTCTATCAGGGGGAGGGCATTGAGCAGACGTTCACGCTTCTGGCCTCTCCTCAGCAGAATGGGGTTGCTGAGCGCCGCATTGGCTTGGTCATGGAGGTCGCTCGTACCTCCTTGATCCATGCGGCTGCCCCCCATTTTGTGTGGCCGTTTGCGGTCCGGTACGCCGCGCATCAGCTCAACCTCTGGCCCCGTGTCTCCGTTCCGGAGACCTCGCCGACACTGCGTTGGACGGGAGCGGTTGGCGATGCGTCTATGTTCCGTGTCTGGGGATCTCGTGCCTTTGTCCGCGATACGTCCGGGGACAAGCTCTCCTCCCGTGCCGTTCCTTGTGTCTTCTTGGGCTTTGTCCCGGACGCGCCTGGCTGGCAGTTTTACCACCCCACCTTGCGCCGTGTCTTCCCCTCTCAAGACGTCACGTTTGACGAGTCGGTCCCCTTTTACCGTCTCTTCCCCTACCGCACTGCCCCGCTCCCACCTCCGCCACTCTTCCTCACGCCAGGTGCTGCTTCGGTAGACCCCCAGCCTCCCCAGGGTCCTGCTCCCTCAGGTGTTTCCCAGGTAGACCCGGTCGAGCCTGTCGAGGTAGCTGTCGACTCTAGTCCTGTGCGAGGTACTGAGCGTGCTGAGCCTGAGCGTGCTGTGTTAGAGACTAAGGATGGAGTCTATGTAGATTAGGTGCCCAAATTTCTCAAAATCGCTGGTCTCAATTTCTGAACAGAAACGTCAACTTCACAAGAATTGTCGACGAAAGGTGCACCGTTAGAATCCCACGAAATTCGAAGATGTTGTAGCCCTAGACCATGGCTACATTTCCCAATTTGAATCGTATCAAAATATGAAGCATATATCGAGTTGTGCTTTTCGGCGCACTAGGGGGTATGCTGCCACAGAAATTTAACTCAATCACAATTAACTCACAAGTCCCACAAAAGAACATTAGAGGAGCACTAAACCTGGTAGGAGGGGAAGAAGAGGACGAGAGGGAAGGTCCCAAGAGAGAGTCCCCAACCAAGGAAACCCCATGCCACACAATTCCCTTCCCCATAGGCAACAAACTTTGACCTTTGTCACTTTCCAACCCATGCCATCCACCTCACCTCAACTTGGCCACACTTACCAACCTGGTTTGGCTTCATCCAACCTCTTGGCAGCATCTACAGTGATGGGTTCGAATTTCCCAACCCCCACAAGTCTGTACCCCATATTGAGTCAATGCCACAACTTCCCAAAGTAGCTGCAACCAAAATATATAAGCATACGAACTCCAATGTTCGTAACTTTCTTGGTTGTGCTCCGATCGCTACGATTCTTGGTTCGTCAGAAAGCTCTTGAGTAGAGGAATCACTTCAGATATCTGCTCAAGCCAAATAACATACACACACACACACACACAGAAAATACAAACCACACAAGACACAAATTTCTTGCACACGCTCACACCACGCATGCAACGCACAAACACATGATGGGAGGCACACAGACGTGAATGCATATGGTTGCATCACACAACAAACTCCCCCTCTGGCTGCCAACCATCATCCCACATGCCATAACTCAAGCATGCACCCTCAATGCACACTCATTCCCGCAAGCTTCATGCCCTTCCAATGCTCAGGTTCTGCCAGGCGCTTGGTGAGAATGTCAGCCGCCTGCTGCTGGGTCTTCACAATCTCCAGCCACACCTCCTTGTCCAGGAGCCTCCTTGTCCAATGCCACTTTGGCCTGATGTGCTTTGTCAAGCCATGAAGACAGGCATTCTTTGCAAGCTTCACCGCCGACTCATTGTCACATAAAATCACAGTCGGCTCCAACAAACGCCTCAGCCACACCACCTCCTTTGCCCCATGATGTAGGGCCATGTACTCTGTCTCACACGAGGACAACCCCACCTCGTTCTGCTTCTTGCTGCGCCAGCTCACTGCACCACCTCCAAAGAGGCACACATAGCCTCCAATGCTAGTGCCATCCGTCTTCACTGAGTTGAAGCTAGCGTCGGTGTAGCAAGTCAAGCGCATCTCCCCCTTGCTCAAATCAGCTGCACCCCTCTGTAGCCTCTGTCGCACAGCACTGTACTCCAAGCCCACTGATGCTGTAGCGCTCACATAGCGGACCAACCTCTTGGCCGCTTCCAGCTGCTCATGACTTGGGCATGAAACCACACTCGCAAGCCTGGATGTAGCAAAGGCAATGTCAGGCCGCATGTGGTTAGCCGCATAGTTGAGTGCCCCTACCATGGAGTGAAACAACTTCCTGTCACTCTCCCCCACCACCTCCTCATCAGCACATGGCTCCACAGTGAACCCCGAAGGCAGCCGGGTGGCTGGCTTTCCTGCATCTTGCAGCCCATACTTCTCAGCCAGCCCCTCACAATACTTCCTCTGGTGCAACCTCAACACTCCCTTGTCAAGGTCCCTCTCCACGTGCATCCCAAGGTAGTACTTCACATCTCCCATCTTGGAGCACTTGAGATGCATTTCCAGCATCTCCTCCACACGTTCAATCATCGCAGACGACTCAGAGAAGAGCAGGATGTCGTCCACGTACACCAGGAGCATGAGGAACTGCTCCTTCTCTTGCAGCAGGAACAGGCTGTGATCACACTCGCTCTTCTTGAACCCCCCAGCCAGCAGTGTGTCCTCCAGCTTGTGGTACCATGCGCGAGGAGCCTGCTTCAGGCCATAGATGGCCTTCTTGAGCCTGCACACCCTGCCGCTCCCATCATCCAACCCCTCAGGCTGCAGCATGTACAGCTCCTCCAGAATGATTCCATTGAGAAAGATAGTGATTATGTCCATCTGCTTGATCTTCCAGCCACGGTTTGCAGCCATTGCCAACATCGTCCTCAGTGTAGTGCCTTTCCCCACAGGAGCAAAGATATCATGAAAATCCTTCCCCTTTGTCTGTTGGAACCCCTTAGCCACAAGCCTTGACTTGTAGCGGGTCAGCTCCCCATCAGGTCCGTACTTGTGCCTGAAAATCAGCTTGGAAGAAATGGCCTTCTTCCCTGGAGGCAGCTCACACAGCTCCCACTCTCGTTCTCCAGCAGAGAGTCATACTCCTCCTTCACACTCTGCTTCCACTTCTCAGCATCGGGCCCACTCAAGGCCTCGGTAAGTGTCTTGGGCTCAGGGACGGCTGCCTAGTAACAGTGCGCTATCTCCTCCTCATCACACTGCTCAGCCACACTCCCAGCCCTTACCACACTTGGCTTCCCAAAGCTCGGATAGGTCAGCCGGTTAGGAGGGCGCACATCCCTCCTTGGACGGTCAGCCGGACGTACGGCACGTTGTGGAGCATCTTGCTGCTGCTGCTGTTGCGGGTGCTGCTGCTGCTGCTGCTGCTCCTCCACCTCAGGTTCTCCCCCATCCTCAGTCACCCCAAAAATCTCCTCCTCTGAGACAGTGACCTGCACTTGCCTCGAAGGCCGCTGCACCTCATCAGCCTCAATGATCAGCGGTGTAGTGGGAAGCTTCTGCTGCTACTGCTTCCACTCCTTGTAGTACAAGGACTCAAGGAACTTCACATCCCTCGACACAGTCAGCTGCTGGCTGGTCAAGTCCCAAATCAGCCAACCCTTGTGATCCTTAGCAAGCCCCAAGTGCACACCCCATCTCGTAGAAGCTTCCTGTTTTCCCCTCTTCTCCTTAGGCACATGAAACACCACCATGCAGCCGTAGGCTCTCAGCATGTTGACTGCTGGTGCACTCCCATACCACTTGGTGTAGGGGACCCATTGCTTGTCCCCCACTGTCGCCAGCACCCGGTTCTTCACAACAGCGACCTGCCGCAGTGCTGTCACCCAAAACGGATCCGGCAGCCCTGCACGCCCAAGGAGAGTGCGAGCACCTTCCTGCCATTGCCTTGTGTGAGGAGCACAGATTGGAGCACAGAACAAAGCACATCGCTCTGCGTTACTTCCTGGCTCGAGAGTTGCAGCAGCGTGGTCAGCTTCGTCTGCGTTACATGGCCACTCGGGCCAACACTGCTGATATATTCACCAAGGCACTTCAGTCTGGTGATCATAAGCGTTTCTGCACTATGCTAGGGCTTGTGCCCACCTTTCCTCACTTGCTGTAGGCTTTGCCTGTACTGTGATCCATATATATATGTATATATATATACCTGTATGCTTGCTTCACTAGATCAAGTTCACTGTGTTGTTTGTGTTGCATATATGTCTCTGCATGTGAACTGGCCTTGTAGCTTTCTTTGCTTGTGCTCAATGTGTGTGGTGACGTTGTGATCCACCTTGAGCTTGCTTTGTCTTTCTTGACTGGTCTTGTGACCTCTTGCTCTCCCCCACTTAGCCTATGGGGGTGTGTCAAACATTATATATGTTACTGCTGTGTAGGCTCCAGTGGGTTTAGCCTTTAGGGGGTACAATACTCTAGGTTTTCCTACTTGTACTCCCAATGTTCCTAGTCCAACCACTTCTCATTCTGACACTGCAGACGTTGCACATGGACGTGTGGGGCCCCGCCCCTGTCTATGGACCGCGCCGGGAGCACTACTTTCTGCTGGTTGTCGACGACTTCACACGCTACACCACGGTGTTCCCTTGCTGCACAAGGGTGGCGTCCGTGGTGTGTTGACTCCTTGGATCCGTGCTGTTCGTCTTCAACAAAGAGCTCGTTTGAAGCAGGACCTTCCGGTGCTTCGTCTACACTCTGATTGTGGAGGTGAGTTTTCCTCCGGTCACCTTGAGGACTTTTGTTGTAAAAAGGGCATGACCCACTCGTTCACGCTTCCGGCCTCTCCCCAGCAGAATGGGATCGCTGAGCCCTGCATCGGCCTACTCATGGAGGTTGCTCTCACCTCGAATATCCATGTGGTTGCTCCCCATTTTTTGTGGGCGTTTGCAGTCTGATACGCCGCGCATAATTTCAACGTCTGGCCGCGTGTTTCACAGCCAGAGGTCTCGCCCATCTGGACAGGGGAGGTGGGCGATGCGTCGTTGTTTCAGCTCTGGGGCTCGCTTTCCCTTGTCCGCGACCCTACCGCTGATAAGCTCTCTCCATGCCATGTTCGCTGCGTCTTCCTTGGCTTTCCCACCGACGCCCCTGACTGGAAGTTTTACCACCCACCCACGCGCCGTGTCCTGTCCTCCCAAAAAGTCACCTTTGATGAGCCAGTTAGCTACTACCGTCTCTTTCCCCACCGCAGCTGCCTCGTGCCCCCCCCCCCGCCTCTCTTCCTGGTACCCAGTCCTCCCCATGTAGACCCCCTCTCCCCCCCCATCCTGCTCCCTAAGGTGTGTCGCACGTCACCACAATCCCCTCGGTTGTGCTTTTGGAGCTCTCCTCAGACTCCTCTGGCCCGGCTGAGGGGGATGACCTTGCTGCTGATGACACCGCGGCCTCTCGCCACTCGTTGTGCTTGGAGACACCTCTGGATTTTCTGCCCCGAACTTCTTCGCCTCCTCTGCAGCCTGTTGCTGTGGTCTCCGAGGGCCCTGGTGCTGTTGGGGGTGGTGACGCTGGGGGTGCTGGTTTTGGGGGTGCTGACTCTAGGGGTGCTGACTTTGGGGGTGCTGAGGGTCCTCGTGTTGGTGGGGTCGAGGGTGCTACTGCTGGAGGGTTTGGGGGTGCATTGCACTGCCGCGGCAGCTGTTGTTCTGGGAGCAGCACCCGTCGTCGTTGCCACTTCCTGGCATTGCTGCTTGAGGTTCTGGGGGTGCGTTGCAGCCACTGCCGTGGCAGCCGTTGTTCCGGGAGAAGCAGCCGTCGTCGTTGCCACTTCCGAGCGCTGCTGCTAGAGGTTCTTGGGGTGGGTTGGAGCCAATGCCGCGGCGGCCGTTGTTCTAGGAGCAGCAGCCGTCGTCGTTGCCACCTCATGGTGCTGGCGGTATAAGTGCTGGAGCTGGAGGTCCTGGAGCTAGAGGTGCTCTCTCTGGCGGTCCTGCCGCTAATGGTGCAGGCAATACAAGTGCTGGAGCTGGAGGTGCTGGTGATGGAGGCACTGACACTGGAGCCGGAGGTGCTGAGTCTGAGAGTGTTGGTCGTACTTTCGCTAGAGGTGTTCCTGGGATTGGCGGTCCTGGTGTTCGTGCTTGAGGAGCTGGGTCTAGGGGTGCATCGCAGCCTCTGACACGGCGGTCGTTCTTCTGGGAGCAGCAGCCGTCGTCGCTACCGCTACCTGGGTCGGCGCTTTACGGCATCCTCGGTCTTCCACCTGGCTTTACTGAGCCGACGGCCGCTAGTACTAATCCTCTTCTGTTGTTTCCACTGCCTGACCTGTCTCAGGCACTGTTGCCGCCTGACTCCCCTCTGCTCGCTCCTGTTCGTTACTCCCCACTGCCAACTCCCTAACCGAGCCTAGGGAGCCTGCGTCTTGTGCTACCTCACATGTTGCCTATTATGTTGCTCGTGTTCGTCGTGCTCGCCGTGTTCGCCCTAATCCTATTCCCAGTACGCACACGAGGGCACTTCGTCCTTCGTCTATTTCACAGCCTGTTGTCCTGTCGTTACCTATCCCGTCTTCTCTTCCTGACGTTCCTCACCCTATGTCTAACCTTGCTCGTGCTGCTAGCTTGACTGACACTCGTTGTCTTGCCACGCTTGTGACTGGCCCTACTTTTTCGAGTGCTGCTGCTTCTGCCTTGGTCGCTAAGCTTGCTGACTTTGCTGCTACTTGCCACCTTGACTACCTTGCGAGTCTGGTTTCTGACCCTGCCTAGCCTATGTCCGTTGGGGGCGAGCTTGCCCTTGGCTGTGACGTCCTTGACGATAGGCAGTTCGAGCTGGATTACCTTGCGGCTGCTTCACCCCATCTCTCTGCCATGCTACTTACCCCAAACCCAATCCCTCGCTCTTATAGAGAGGCGATTACGAGTCCTTACTACTCTCAGTGGCAGACAGCTATGGACGCAGAGATGGCTTCCTGGAAGTCCACTGGCAGCTACGTCGACGCTGTCCCACCACCTGGGGCGAACGTCGGCAGTGGCATGTGGATCTACCGAGTGAAGCGTCCGCCGGATTCACAGCCTGCCTTCAAGGCGCGTTATGTTGCACGTGGTTTCAGTCAGTGTGAGGGGGTCGACTTTTTCCAGACCTTCTCCCCCACCTTGAAGATGACCATTCTTCGGGTGTTACTACACGTTGCAGCACAGCATGACTGCGAGTTGCACTCGCTTGACTTATCGACAGCTTTCTTGCAGGGCAGTTATCACGAGGAGATCTGGCTACGCCGCCTACCTGGCTTCACTGAGTCGTTTCCTGAGGGTACCCAGTGGAGTCTCCGGCGGCCTGTCTACGATCTCCATCAGGCACCCCGCGAGTGGCATGACACACTGAGGACGACACTTGCGGCTCTTGGTTTCCCTCATTCGACTGCTGATTCGTCCCTGTTTTTGCGCACAGACTCTGCCTTACCGCAGTTTCACATCCGAGTGTACGTAGACGACCTGGTCTTTGCGACTGCTGACAATGAGGCACTGGACTTCGTGAAGGCCGAGCTGCCGAAGAGACACATCTGCACTGACCTGGGTGAAGTGCGGAGCTATCTTGGCTTGCAGATCACCCAGAACAAAGGAGCGCGCACCATCACTTTGACTCAATCCAACATGGTGCAACAGGTCCTTCTGCGCTTCGGCTTTCAATTCTCCACGGCACAGCCCACTCCTCTGCCTACGGGCCACACGCTCTCAGCTCCACCTTCGGACGAGTCCGTAGAGCCTATTTGTCAGTATCCTGAGCTTGTGGGTTGCCTCATGTACCTGATGACGTGCACTCGGCCTGGCCTCTCAGCATCCTGGCGCGCTATGTTTCGCCCGGGAGATATCGCCCTGGGCACTGGTCGGCTGCTAGGAAGGTGTTGCGTTACTTGGCCAGTACATCAGGCTTGGGGCTTGTGCTTGGGGGATGGGGTTCAGTTGTGCCCATAGGGCACTCAGACGCTTCGTAGGCCGACGACTTGGCGACTTCCCAATCTTCGCAGGGCTACACTTTCAGCCTCGGCCTTGGCTCTGTCTCGTGGAGTTCCACTCGCTCTTCTCATGTGCTCAGCTCCAGCTCTGAGGCCGAGATCTACGCTGGGGCTATGGCTGCGCAGGATTTACGCTGGTTGACTTACTTGCTCACTGACTTGGGAGAGCAGCCTCATTCTGCACCAGTTCTATACGCTGACAACAAGACCATGATTGCCTTGTGTCAGGAGCAAAGACTCGAGAGCAGAATGAAGCACATTGCTTTTCGTTACTTTCTCGTGCCAGAGTTGCAGCAGTGTGGTCAGCTTCGCTTTTCCTACGTGGCCTCCCAGACCAACACTCCTGATATCTTCACCAAGGCCCTTGGGTCTGGTGATCATCTGCGTTTTTGTACTACTCTTGGCATGGTACCTACTCTGCCTCACTTGCTCTAATCTTATTCTAGTCTTGCTATACTGTGCTATATATATGTATACCTGCATGTCTACACCTGTTAGGTTCTGATCATTGTACAGCTTTTGTTGTTATAACACTTCCTGTGAACTGGCCTTGTGGCTGCTTGCTTGTGCTCAGACTGTGTGGTGTTCTTGAGATCCACCCTGAGCTTTGCTTTGCTTCTTCTTTTGACTGCTCTTGTGACTGTTTGTTTCCCCACTTAGCTTACAGTGGGCCACGTGGGGTACAACACTTTAAAACCGGAGTCCCAAACAGTCCGAAACTGCCTCAACCTTCCTAACTTCGGTTGGGTGTGACCCAGTTAATACCGAGCTCTCCTCGCAAATTGTTGGGACGATTTTCGCCAAGCGAAATTACTGTTCAAGCGAGGACGATAGCGGTGACAACTTCGCAAACACATTTGCAGCCCGTCCGAAAAAGTCAGCGACGAGTTCTGACGTAGCATTCCAGATCTGGTTACACTCGCGACTTTTTCATACTTAGCGACCCTCTACCACTGATTTCGACACCACCCTGGCTCGCGAGCCAGTCACCTTTCTCTCCCTTTTCAACCTTCCTAACTTAGAAACTCTTGGACCTCCGGTTTTAAGGTTTCTTGTATCCCAACCTTGCTTTGGTAGTCAATCACCATTTTGCTGTTCTTACATTCTATCACTTTACGCATGTTATGTCGTGGACGGATTAGGCTCTTATTATGCCTGTTGCGAAGGCTGGTTCACCATTGAGCGCATTTTAAAGCTCGCGTCTCATATTTCTGTGTCCCAACCAAGTGTTAAACGCTTGGTATCCGGTAACCCTCAAACTGTCGCACAACTCCACTGAAGGTTGGCCCAGGTTGAAACGATTGGTTGGGAACCTACAAACTTGCTTGGCGGTATGCGCAGGGACGTGCCAAACCAATCATGCGATCGTGCACCTAGGTAGGTTTGGAAAACACACCTGCACGGCGACAACACGATCGCCCAAACTCCCCCACCGGCGACCAGGTTGTCGCACGAATCAAGCATTTACAACAGCTGAAAAATATGAGACTGACAGAACTCAGAAACCCAATTTCGCACTAGCACTAGGCTCAGGTTCAAGAGTAAAACTCTTTCCACTAGCAACCGCGGTTACCTCTTACACAAAAGTTAGATTCTCGTTGATCAGCATATACGGCCGACCTATAAACTTGAAATTAGGTCTTCATTTATGAGTATCAGCGGCGACCAGGGTACATCCCGTGCTTATCGTGAACCATGTCCAGGTAATGAGGCGCGCCATGTAAGGGACGCGATGGGGCAGGACGGGACAGTACGGGAAGCGACGAGACTGGACAGGACTGGACGGGAAGGGACTGGAGGGACGGGACGGGACGGCACAGGAAGGTAAGAATCTCGACGAGGGGCCGGGAGGGGACGTGACGGGAAGGCGGGATGCGACGAGACCGGACGCAAATGGAAGGGAGGGAAGAGGAGCACGCGGAAGGGGCGGGATGCGACGGTACGGGGCGGAACGGGAGGGACGGGAGGGGACGCGACGAGGGGGCGTGCATGCAGGGGGTCATGCATGAATGCAGGTCCTTGGCGTAGCAGGGTGAAGAGCACATCGTGTAATACAGCACAACACAAGAACAGCGCACAGCGAGACACTTCTAAGAAACAGGTGTACACATGATGCTCACCCCTTGCACGCGAAATTGCCTTGCTCCGGATGGAAAACCTTGCACCCGTGGGTTTTGTGCCGTGAAGTTGCACGCCATTTACAAGCACCTCGAGCAAGTGGTTGTGATTTGAACCAATAGTAACCACAGAAACCTGAGTTTGACTGAAAAGACAGAAGTCAAACAGTCAACGGCGAGTTACAATGTTTATTTATAAGCCCTTTTGCTAGGTGCGAATTGGCGAAACCGTCGCGAAGTGCAAGAATCGCTTATACGCCAAGAGAGCAAGGCAAGGTTGGGAGGCTCAACCGGGCATCGTGTGTATAGGGGTTTTGGGCTTTCACCTGAGTGAACACCTAAACGTGGCTTACTTGCCTCGGACGCACGCCGTTTTGGCGGCGGTTTTGCCTTTTGACTCGCACTTCGCTTTGGGCTTTTTGTTTGAGGCAACGGTGGCTCCTCCAACTTTGCAGCATCGCTCCTTGGAAGCCTCAGCTAAGCGCTTGCTGACGCGTGTGGGTCGGAAACCGTTTTGGTTGAGGCCCCGAAAGTCTCCCAGCAGGTTTCAGCCGTCGATGAAACTCGTGCTTTCATTACATCAACGATATGTGGACCCCGATTGCTACAATGATCGCAGCGTCATCTCATTGCCACGCTGGCCACTGGAATCGTCCCAGGGTTGGGTTCACCGTTGATTCCGGCGGCTTACGATTTCTGCGCGAGGCGGGAAATGTTGGAGGCGGAGCGGCGGATGAGGGAGGCGAGATTCGAGAGATTCTCTGTGCTGGCTGGATCAACTGTTTTCCAATTCCTGCCAGCTCCGCCGATGCGGATCCAAGACGTTGCGGCTGAGGTTGCTCCGTGCTGCCAGCGCCACCCACCCGCTCTCACCAACAACCACCACCACCCTCGTCCTCCCCTTCATGGGCTTGCAGCACCAACGGCCAGACCAAAAGAGTCACATCACACACCCCTTCAGCTGCACCTGCAGATGCAACAACAGCCACACTGGCTCTTGTCATTTTCCACCCCATCCTCGCTTCGCTCATAGCTCTATTGCCTGTCTTTCAACAATACGTCTGTATTGTCAAATCCACACAGCCCGGTTCATGCGATTCGGTGTGTTCTGGAAGATGGAAGTGATGTGACACTAAATTATTCAGCCAATCAGAGCTCGCTTCTGCTCTTGGGTGTATATCCTGTAGGGACTTGTAACGATCTTCCAGCTCCCCATCGCAGTCAGCGCATCGCCGTCCGCCCACAGACGCCATGATCGTCACGAAGCCGGTGGACGTGCCGGGCCCAGCGCGGCGGCAGGCGGGCGTGGCGCGCGGGTCTGCCGTGAGCTACGCGTCGGCGTTGCTGCACCGCTCGTCCTGCCAAACCGGAGCTGCTGCCGCGCCCAAGGCCGCCGGCCCGCACCCACCCTCACATCTCGACGCGCTTAGGCCGCAGCCACAGAAGAAGCCCGAGCAGCCAATGCCGCCGCAGCAGCAGCGGCCGCAGGCGGTACTGCAGTGGCCCTCGCTGGGCCGACAGTCGCAGGAGCCGTCGCAAGCCCAGTCAGCAGCGCAGGGGGCAGTACAGGCTGTGCGACAGGCAGAGTCGCAGGAAGGGTCGCAGGCAGTAGGCCCGCAGCCAGTTAAGAAGCAGCAAGTAAAGGCGTGGGGGCGCAACGCTCCTAGACCGGAAGCGCAGGAGAAAGCGTTGGAACCGCAGCCGCAGCCGCAGCCGCATCAGCAGAAACAGCAACAGCCGTCGCAGCGACAGCCGCAGCAGTCTCAACCAAAGCCTAAACCCGAGGCACAGCCATCGCAGCGAGGCGTCGAGCAGGCGAACGACCACGAGTTCGACTTCGACGACGTCTTCGGCCCGTCGCCCGCATCTTCCGGGCGGCTGTCGTCTTCCAGCAGCTTCGACTCGTCGCACGACGCGTCGTCCGGTCGCCTGGCGACGGCGAGCGGTCGCAATCTTCGCACGGTGGCGGAGATGGACGAGGACGACCTGGCGAGCTGGATGGCCGACGAGCAGCTCGCGGATCGCGCGGCGGGCATGGCGGGCGAGGAGCCGCCGGAGGTGATCACGCACCGCTCGCACTCGCTTGTGGGACCCGCGCCCATCACGCCGCGGCAGAGCGTCGCGCGATCCAGCAGCCGCCGCTCGTCGCTGGACGAACCGGACAGTGCGCGACCGTCGCTGATGGGAACATCGCCGTGCGTGCGATCGATGGAGTCGCCGAGGAAGGCCGTCGCACGTGTGATGTTGGATGCTGGGATGGCGGCCGATGGGAGAGAGGGGGCAGCCGCAGCAGCGGCCGAGGCAGGAGCAGGATCGGAGGGCGGTAGGGACAGTGATGCGAGGGGCGCGATGGAGGCGAGGGAGGAGGGGGGAGCGGCGGAGAAGGCGGACAAGGTGGGGCCGGAAGACTTCGAGCTGCTGCGAGTGGTGGGGCAGGGCGCCTTCGGCAAGGTCTTCCAGGTGCGGCGAGGCAAGGTCTTCCAGGTGCCATCACGCGCGATTGCGCTCTTGAGGCAACTGTCTTCCCCCCCGTGGTCCCCGCTCCTACCCTCGTCCTCCACCTACGTCCTTTTCCCCGATGTAGTTTGGCACGCCGCAAGGCGGCGCTCGCGTCACGTTCCTCGCACAACCCTTGACAACCCTCCCGTAAACCCTTGGCCGACGGACGCGTGCAGGTGCAGCACCGGTGGACGGGCGAGATATTCGCGATGAAGGTGATGAAGAAGCAGCGCATCCTGGAGCGCAACCAGCGCGACTACATGCAGGCGGAGCGCGACATCCTCACCAAGGTCGTGCACCCCTTCGTCGTGCAGCTGCAGTACTCCTTCCAGGTCCGCCCCGCCTCTCCCTCCCCTCTCCCCCCAGGTTCGCCCTCCCCCTTCCGGGTACGCCTCGCCCTCCCCTCACATGCCGTCCGTGGTGCGCACACCCCCGCCGCCGTCGCCGCCTCCTTGCCACGGCATGCCCGTCCCTCTCTTATCTCGCTCGCCATACCCCTCTACTCCAAACCCCTCATAACTTGCTGTGTGAGCCGGCCAGGCGTTGCCGGTGTGCGTGACTTCATCCCCCCCCCATCTTCCGCGCCCTCTGCCCCACTGCGTCCCCCTCAACCACCCGTCGGCAGACGAGCGCAAAGCTGTATCTGATTCTCGACTTCATCAACGGCGGTCACCTCTTCTTCCAGCTCTACCGCCACGGCACCTTCAGGTACCGCCACGTCACCTTCAGGTACCGCCACGTCACCTTCAGGTACCGCCACGTCACCTTCAGGTACCGCCACGTCACCTTCAGGTACCGCCACGGCACCTTCAGGTACCGCCACTAAGTTAGCCTTTTACTGGCTGCTTGAACGTGCCATCAGAATTACAGCCTTACCAAGCCCCACATGCATCCCCTCCACTTCCCAGCTCCCCCTTATCACTCCCCTTTCCCACGCGTCCCTGGACCCCCTCCCCCTTTCTCTCCCACCCCCCCCATGTGCCATGCGAGGCAGTGAGGACTTGGCGCGCATCTACACGGCGGAGCTGGTGCTGGCCGTGGGGCACCTGCACGCACGGGGCATCATGCACCGTGACCTCAAGCCCGAGAACATCCTGCTCGACTCCGATGGCCATGTCAGTACTGTCGCTCGCTACAAGCACGTTGATGAGCCATGCAAGAACGTTGATGAGCCATGCAAGCACGTTGATGAGCCATGCAAGCACGTTGATGAGCCATGCAAGCACGTTGATGAGCCATGCAAGAACGTTGATGAGCCATGCAAGCACGTTGATGAGCCATGCAAGCACGTTGATGAGCCATGCAAGCACGTTGATGAGCCATGCAAGCACGTTGATGAGCCATGCAAGCACGTTGATGAGCCATGCAAGCACGTTGATGAGCCATGCAAGCACGTTGATGAGCCATGCAAGCACGTTGATGAGCCATGCAAGCACGTTGATGAGCCATGCAAGCACAGGGAGGGGGCGCGGGCATGGGAGAGTGCCCCTTGTGTTGTCCCCTTTAGTTTTCTGCTTGGCTCCCAAGCACCTCACAAGGCATGCCGGCGCACCACCCATGTGATTCGCCTGTACGCCTGCCACAACTTACCTCGCCCCTCCTTGCTCCTCTCGCTCCCTTTGTTGATCTTGGCATTCTTCTTATCCCACCCCTTGCCTGCCACACTCCCCCTCGCCCCCTCCCCCCCACTTGTCCCTCCGCTGGTTGGGACGGGCAGATTAAGCTGACGGACTTTGGGCTGGCGAAGGAGGTGAGGGAGAGCGATGCGCGGAGCAACTCGCTGTGCGGCACCATGGAGTACATGGCGCCCGAGATCATCCAGGCGCACGGCCATGGCTTCCCCGCCGACTGGTGGAGCATCGGCGTGCTGCTCTTCGAAATGCTCACCGGGCAGGTGAGATGCTGGTGGGATGGTGTGTATGATTGGTCGTGCATGGCCATGCCGCATGGTACATGGCATGGCATATCATACCCCTTGGCCGCTCCCACTTTCTCCTTCCCACCACTGGTTCTCTGCAGACCACTCACTGCCCTCCCTCCTCCTCTCTCCAATCCGCCTTGCCACACTCCAGCACTCTCATTGCCTTTCCCATCCTCTCTCCATGCGCCCGCCCCCACAATCTCCTACCCTGAGTATTCAATCTCTCCTATGCATTGGCGCTCTCGCCCCGTGCACCCCTCAGCCACCGTTTTCAGGCGGCAACAGGCAGAAGCTGCAGCAGCGCATCGTGAAGGAGAAGGTGAAGCTGCCACAGTACCTCACCAGCGAAGCTCACTCGCTGCTCCGCGGGGTGAGTAGAGGCCTTGCTCCATTGCTCTGAAATGCGAGGAGGGGTGGGACGAGGGGTTTCGAATGAGAGGAGGTTGGGATGAAAGGGTTACTGCTAAAAGGGAGGGATGGAGAGGGCAGGTGGGAAGAAGTTAGGGGTGTGAGGTGGTAGGCTAGATAGCAAGGCTCCTCGCACTTTGCCTCGCTTTTTACACTCTGTACAAACACTCTGTCGTGCGTTCTGTGTGATGTCAGGAAGTACCCCCCTCGACCCATCTCAACTCCCTCCCTCACCTCACCCTCCCTACCCCTGCAGCTGCTCCAGAAGGACCCTGCGAAGCGGCTGGGCAGCGGGGCGCGGGGGGTGGAGGAGATCCGCGGGCACAAGTGGTTCCGCGGGGTGCACTGGGGGCGCCTGGAGGCGCGCGAGGTGGTGCCGCTGTTCCGCCCCACGGTGATGGGCGGCAAGCGGTGCACGGCCAACTTTGACGAGATGTGGACGCAGATGCCCGTGCACGACTCGCCCGCCGGCACGCCCACCATGCACGGCGCCGATGCCCTCTTCCGCAACTACACCTTCACCGCCGCGCCGCCCGCCCTTTCCACCGTTGACAGCGACAGCGATGGCGAGGTGGGCAGCGGCGAGTCGGAGGAGAGCGAGGAGGGAGAGGAGGAGGGGGAGGGATGCGAGGGGGAGGAGCAAGTGGTGGAGAGGCAGTGAATGATGCAAGTGCGGTGTGAGGAACATTCAGTAAGCAGGTGACCCTCACAGGTGCATGCTTCGTCCAGAGAGCTTGAGCCACGTGTGCTGGGCAGCACTTGCACACCCAGAGGCCACAGGGGTGTGCATTGTTCTCTCCAATGCGCACACCTGGAATCACAGCACCTCTGCTCCCCCATCTCGCCCTACAGCTGCACCCTGTCAGCCCCCCAAAGTGGTTGCAGTGTGCAGTTGCTTTTTGTAGAGGAATGCTACAAACATTTCAAATCTTAGAATACCACAAGTATGGTAGTTGCTACCTTGATTATTTGGAGAAGGTGGTTGTAGGGTTATTTCAGGGCTTCGTTGGAATATGCAAATTGTAACAAACAAGGGGCCTTCATTGTCATGTAAAGAAAATTCATTCTCCCTCCTTCGCATCCTTGCTTAGCGCGTGCATGATTGTTCCCGCTGTTATGAGTTGTACTAAACAGAGTACGTGGAAGACTTCTATAAAGAGAATGTGATTACAGAATGCTGAAACAATGAAGAAAGCGAGCATTTATAGGGCGAAAACTAGCTAGGCGAGAACCTCTACCTAGGTGTGCGTGGCTCGGGAATGTCGCAATTGGTGCGGGGCGACTCGGAATTGGCTCGGTGCGAAAGTGTAGGCCGAGCCATCCTGACGCGAAGTGCTCGGGCTGTCCTCGCTAGGAGCAGCCTCTACAGTAATGAATTGCATATTCATTACACCCGCCATAGTACGGTACCCCAACAGTAATACCGTATGGCCCCGGATATAAGCGCATGCCTATTAAAGGCGCATGCGCTTGTATCTGGAGCAATGCGCTTATGGCCGATCCTCAATTATAAGCGCACCCCCTGTAAAACATTGATTTATTATAAGCGCATGTACAATTTTTATTTTAAATCATGATTAAAACGGTAACGATTCCCTATTTTGCAGCGAGTCCACCCACATCCATTTCTACCGTACTTCGGTTGACTCTCTTGAGCACGGGCGATTCGATCAGGAAAGGCGGAACCTTGCGAAGCCGTTGACTGACAGCCCTTTCGGGGCGAAGGGGGTGTCAGAACATATAGCTTCTGCATATTGTATAGGCTATAGTGGGGTAGCCCATAAGGGGTACCGTATGGCCCCGGATATAGGCGCCGGCCTATTACAGGCGCCGGCGCTTCTATCTGGAGCATGGCGCTTATGGCCGATCCTCGATTATAAGCGCCACCCCTTTTGTACCCTTCCTTATTATAAGCGCCACCTTCAATATTAACACTTTTTTTACCACCACAACAAAAGAAAACAACAACTATAACATCGTTCGCTTCAACGAATACTACAAGTTATACACAATTTTAGACTTAATCTGCTACGGTATTCTACCTAGGTTCACAATTTTAGACTTAATCTGCTATTCTACCGGAACTACCTACTCCTCGTCAGACTCGGGCTCCTGGCAGTTGTTGCCGAAAAATCCGTCGGCGATGATGCCGTTGTCTACATCCACTTCCGCCGTCAGTTGGCTCCGCCTGTGCGCCATGGCGAGGTGGTCCTCACTGCCGTCAAGTGCGTTGCTAATGCCGCAGGTGAGGAAGGCGCGCTTGACGAGGTCGGAGGGTACTGCTTTCCAGGCTTGTGAAATCCATCGAAGGACCACTTCTGGGGGGGGCTTCTTCAGATTCCCTGCACCGCAACAGAGACACCCGGGAAAGCGATGTTAGTGACCAAGGGTGAAAGGGGGATAAACGTGCGTGTTTAACGGAAACAACGTACCTGCAGGTGTCAGTTGCTCTTGGCCCTCCTCCTGAAACCACTTCTGGTACTGCTGACGAACAGATGCTTTGAAGCTCTAGTTGATGGAGACGTCGAGTGGCTGAACCTCACCCGTACAACCCGACGGGATGACAGCAGGCACGCAGTTGATCTCGCGGAGCTTCTCCTTCACCCCCTCGGTAAGGTGGCCGCGGTAGGAATCCAGCACGAGCATAGAGCTCTTCGCACACCTGCCAAATCGGGGCTGCAAGAAGGGCTTGACACACTCGTCAAGCCAGCGGATGACGCCTTCTACGTTCATCCACCCGTTCTCGTGGCAAGCCACGACCACATCTGCACACAAAAATGGCACTTAAACTGTTAGCGCGGCATGAGAAACGTGTCGGTAAGACAGCGGCAGTTGCTACTTATTACCAGGAGGAAAGTTGCCCTTCGGCAGCGTCTTCCGCTTGAAAAAGACCCACGGCTTGAGCTTCGCCCCGTCCGCCGTACACGCCAGCATCACGGTCACACGCTCCTTCTGGTAACCTGCACTCCGGATGGGCACCGACCGTACGCCCGTCTGATCCACGATCGTGGTGGCGGGCATCTCCAGCCAGAGCGGCGTCTGGTCAGCGTTGAGAATCCAGCATGGCTCGATGCCGCGCGCGCGACGCATGTGTCGGACAAAACGCCAGAATTTCTGGCACTGCTCCGCAAGATCTGTGAGACGGGGGAAAGCGGGCGGGATAGACGGCAGTTTAGTAAGTGAATTTGAAACTTAGACATAAAAGCAAGGGGCGTAATCTTATGAGCGGCTGTTTTCTGAGCAACCCGCGTCTTCATGCGGACGCTCAGATTCCACCGCTTCCG
Organism: Closterium sp. NIES-65; assembly: GCA_948144175.1. Taxonomy (NCBI): domain Eukaryota; kingdom Viridiplantae; phylum Streptophyta; class Zygnematophyceae; order Desmidiales; family Closteriaceae; genus Closterium; species Closterium sp. NIES-65. Next base: position 687,819 of record CANXME010002221.1, read on the forward strand.
AAACCGCTCCGACCATCTCTGACTCCCGCTCCACTTGACGTCCGGGTAGAGAATCTTCATGAACTCCCTCGACCACTCCCGCAGACGGCCGACCGACACGGCGGTTCCTTTGCGGCGCCAGTCTAGGAGCCGCTCGTACACCTTCAACTCCATGGGGCGGTACCACGAGGCCCGCCCGCGACCGTGCATGCGCTTCCGCCCGGAGTGTGCTTCTTTGAGAAACCCCGCTGCCACCTTCCGGTTGGCGAGACACTTCCGGTGAATCCCACACTCCCGAGCTAGTGCGCGCACCGACTTCGCCACATCCAGCATCGCGACGTACTTCATCTTCTCCGCAGCGGTGTAGCCTTTGCGCTTGTGATCGCTGATCTTGTGCCTGGGAGAGGGGGGGCGGGCATCACGGTTCTGGGTAGACGGGTGGGGTCGCTTGCGGTTAGCTGGTGGAAAGGAAGGTATCGGCAGTTCCTCGGGGAGCCCGTCACGTGACCAGTACTCGACACCGTCGTCGTCGTCGCCACCAGGTACGCCCTTAGGAAACACATCCTCAGCGGTGCCGCCCTACGCGCCACCTTCCTCAGCCTCGTCGCCGTCATCACGGCTCGCTTCCTCGTCGCCGTCAGCACGGCTCGCTTCCTCGTCCTCAGCCACGTCGTCGTCAGCTCCGAGTGCAGATTCGTCCCACGTGGTGCAATCATTGGGCCGGCCCCAACGTGGTCCAGGGTAAGGTGCGCCGGGTACCTCAACATCTTGGGCCTTGTTGCTTTCCGGTTCCTCCAGCCACTCGTCGAACGCAGTCGGGAGCAGCGTGAGCACGGGCGGATCCCCTGTGTTGTGAGGACATCCCAGAATCGGAGGAGACGGAGGAACAGGAGGAGCAGGAGGCGCAGGCGGCAAAGGAGGAGCAGGAGGAGCAGGCGGCGCAGGAGGCGATGGAGGCTGTGGTGGCTCTGGTGGTTCAGGTGGGACAGGGGAGTACCATCCGTCGGCGTCGACTACGAAGGCGGGCCTACGCGCGGGCTTCTTTTTGAACAAGAAATGAGTGCCAGCGAATTCCGCCATGGCTTCCGCAGCATGGCGGGCGAGACCAAGAATATGAATGACAAAAGTGAAAGAGAAGGCGAAGAAATGAGGGTTTGGAGGGGACCCCTTCTGGTGTGCGGCTCGAGTTCCTCTTCAGGCATAGTCAGATCCCCCCCTGCCTAAACCCGCAGAGGATGGAATCGCGACACGTATCTGCTGCGCTGGCAGGAATATGCCACCCCCTTCTCGAAAGTTCGGGTGAAATGTGGCACCCTAGCAGCGCATGTAAACCCTATTGGGCCGCACGCCAGGATGCACGTCATCGCTGGCAGGTGCGTTGCTCCAGGACAGGTTCTGTGCGGTGGGAAATCGAGTCGCGGCAGTTTTCGCCGGAATTTCATGCACGATCCCATGCGCAACGTTCACAGTTGTGTTCGCCTTATTGTGGGCTTCAATTTAATACTTCGAAAACCAAAATTGGAATTTGACATTTTATAAGCGCCGGCGCTTATGGCCGTTCCTCAATTACAAGCGCCACCCCTAAAAAATCATTACTTATTATAAGCGCATATGCGCTTATATCCGGGGCCAAACGGTACAACCCAATTACGGTTAGTACTTGTACCCAGTTCATTCATAGTTCATTCATTCTCGTTTCTTCTCATGGTATCGAGCAGGTTCCCTCGTGGGAACTGATCCTAGGGCCCACCATCGAATTTTTTTTTTCTGCCCGAAGTGCGCTCCACCTAGGCCCGAGTCGCGCCTCGGGTGCTCTCTCTGCCGTCGCGGCCTCTCTCGAGCCGCCCTTACTCGGCCCGTCGCTGCACTACGCGGCCCGTCGCCGCCCTTTCCTCGGCCCGTAGCCGCCCTTAAGCGGCTCGTCGCCGCCCTTCCTCGGACCGTCGCCGCCCTAAGCGGCCCGCCTCCACCCTTCTTCGGCCCGACGCCGCCCTACGGCCCGTCGCCACCCCTCGTCGGCCCGTTGCCGCCCTTACGGCCCGTCGCCGCCCTAAGCGGATAGTCGCCGCCCCTTCCTCGGCGCGTCACCGCCCTAAGCGGCCCGCCGCTGCCCTTCTTCGGCCCGACGCCGCCCTACGGCCCGTCGCCGCCCTTCGTCGGCCCGTCGCCGCCCTTACGCGGCTCGTCGCCACCCTAAGCGGCCCGTCGCCGCCCTACTCGGCCCGTCGCCGCCCTACTCGGCCCGTCACCGCCCTACGCGGCCCATCGCCGCCCTACGCGGCCCGTCGCCGCCCTACTTGGCCCGTCGCCGCCCTACTCGGCCCGTCCCCGCCCTACGCGGCCCATCGCCGCCCTACGCGGCCCGTCGCCGCCCTCACTCGGCCCGTGGCTGCCCGACGCGGCCCGTCGCCACCCTTCCGCGGCCCTTCACGCCGCCCTTCGCCTCTGCCCACCGTGTGCCACCCTACACCGCCGCAGTCGGGCCGCTGAGCCGCCTAGCAGCCGAGCAGCCGAGCCGCCGAGCCGCCCAGCTGCCGGGCCGCCCAGCAGCCGAGCCGCCCAGCAGCCAAGCCGCCCAACCGCCGAGCCGCCGAGCCGCCCAGCCGCCGAGCCGCCGAGCCGCCCAGCCGCCGATCCGCCAAGCCGCCGAGCCGCCGTGCAGCCGAGCCGCCGAGCCGCCCTACCGCCGAGCCGCCCGAGCAGCCCCGTCCGGTGAGTATAGCGCCTCTGTCACTGCACTGCCCCTTCCCTACTGTTTGCACTACTAGACTACTGTCGTCATGGCTACCCCTAGTGTCCTCGCTTTTGACGCTGAGGGTCGAGCCATTGACTTTGACGTTTGGGTAGATGACCTGCAGCTGTTCTTACAGTGCGATAGGGCAGACGGTCTCTCTCTCTTTGACCTCACCTCTGGCGCCTCTCCTGCCCCTGCTGCTGATGCTGACGCCACTGTTCGCTCCCAGTGGGCCACGCGCGACGCTGCTGCACGTCTTGCTGTGCGTCGCCACCTCCCTACCTCCGAGCACGCGCACTTTAGTCAGTACAAGAGTGATCAGACCTTGTACGACGCTATAGTTGCACGCTACTCCTCCCCTGCCACTGCTGCACTGAGCCGCCTCATGCTACTGTACCTCTTCCCTGACCTTGCTGCCTTTCCCACAGTCGCTGACCTCATTACGCACCTCCGCACTAGTGACACTCGCTACCGCGCTGCGCTTCCTACTGACTTCTGCGCCAAGAACCCCCCCCCCTATGTACATCACTCTCTACTACATAGTCACTCGCCTCCCTGACTCCCTTCGCGTAGTCAAGGACCACTTCCTCTCAGTCTGTCCCACCACTCTCACTGTCGACCTCCTCGAGAAGTCCTTGCTAGCGGCCGAGAAGAGCATAGTCGCTGTAGGGGCCTCTCGTGGTGACCCGCGCACCCCCATCTTTGAGGGGTGTTCCCCCTCCCCCCTTCTGCCCTCTGTTGCCTCTGCTGCTGCGGCCGACCTCCTTGGTCTTGAGTCGGTCGGTGCGGCGTCTGCCCCTAGCGGGAGACACCGCTATGGCAAGGGCAAGGGGGGCAGGGGCGCTGGAGGGGCAAGCGGGGGCGGTGGAGGTGGAGGTGGAGGCGGCGGGGGGAGTGGGGGTGGCGGTGGGAGTGGAGGTGGGGGTGGAGGTGTCGGTGGCGGCAGTGGAGGCGGAGGCGGCGGCGGCGGTGGCGGTGGGAGCGGAGGTGGCGGAGGTAGCGGCAGTGGAGGAGGCGGCGGATGCGGCGGTGGAGGCGGAGGCGGCGGAGGCGGCGGAGGCGGCGGGGGTGGCGGTGGAGCTGGTCGCGGGTCTACGCAGAGGAGTGGCTCCGGTGGTGGTCCGCGCCAGCAGAAGCAGCGCGGTCGTGAGATCCTGTCCCCTCAGCAGCTCCGTGAGTGGTACACTGCACGCCAGCGGGGTGGGGGTTTTGGTCCGTGCACCTACGTCCTGCGCACCGGCGACCGTGCGGGTGAGCAATGTGGTGGTGCGCACCCCACCCAGCGCTGCTTTGGCCGCGTGACGGACGCGTGGCGTCACCAGTTCCCGGAGGCCTCAGAGATCCCTCGCTGGGGCGAGCTGTCTAGGGCGGGAGTTGCCATCTATGATCTTGATCTTGATGCTATCCTCTCTGCCATGTATGCTGTGTCTATTAGTGATGAGGGTGACTGTTACCGGTGTTTCCCGCCCGATCCGGGCATTGAGACTGCTACTCTAGGTACTGGTGCGGCTGCTGCCCTGGGTGCTTGCGACGCTGCTGCTCTAGGTGCTAGTGCGTCTGCGTCCTCAGGTACTGGTGAGTCTGCGCTCTCAGGTACTGCGTCGGCTTCGGCCTCCCTCACCTTCACCCTTGACTCTGGGGCTTCTCGCTCCTTCTTTCAGGACCGCACCACACTCACGCCGCTTAGTCGGCCGGTTGCGGTGTCTCTGGCTCACCCCTCTGGGGGTCCTGTCCTGTCTCGCTTCTCCACAGTCCTCCCGTGTCCGGCGGCACCCTCTGGCACCCTGTCTGGTCTCTACCTCCCCTCGTTCTCTACGAACCTGGTGAGTGGTGCTGACCTACAGGATGCGGGAGTACACCAGTTCACTCCTGCGCGTCAGCGGGTGACGCAATGCACAGAGGCTAGCACAGGCCGACACCTGGCTACGTTTACCCGTCAGCCGGGCTCGAGCCTGTACACACTGACCACTGCGTCTCCTCCCGTTGCTGTGTCTGGTAGGGTAGCTGCGTCGGGTCAGGTGTTTGCTGCAGCGTCCAGGTCTGGTCCTGAGTCTGCCCCCTGTTCGTGTCGTCTCCTGTCTCATGAGACTCTTCTCTGGCACCACCGCCTTGGTCACCCCTCTCTGCTTCGGCTCAGAGGCATGGCCTCTCGTCTTCTTGTTTCTGGTCTCCCCCGGTCCCTCCCTTCCCTTCCTCAGGGCCCTGGCCCTACCTGTGTCCCCTGTGTCGAGGGGCGCCAGCGGGCTGCCCCTCACTCCTCCCATTTTCCTCCGACAGAGGCCCCGCTGCAGATGCTTCACATGGACGTGTGGGGCCCAGCCCGCGTCCATGGACTGGGTCATGAGCGCTACTTCCTGCTGGTGGTTGACGACTACTCGCGTTACACCACAGTCTTCCCCTTGCGCAGCAAGGGTGATGTCACTGAGGTGCTGATCGACTGGATCCGTGCAGCTCATCTCCAGCTCAGGCAGAGCTTTGGCTCGGACTTTCCTATTCTACGTCTGCACTCGGACAGAGGCGGAGAGTTTTCTTCTAGCCTTCTAAGAGCCTACTGTCGCGCACGAGGCATCCGTCAGACCTTCACGCTTCCGGACTCCCCGCAACAAAATGGGATTGCTGAGCGCCGCATTGGCATGGTCATGGACGTCGCTCGTACGTCTATGATGCATGCGCCTGCTCCCCATTTTCTGTGGCCGTTTGCGGTGAGGTACGCGGTGCATCAGATCAACCTACACCCCAGGGTCTCCAGGCCGGAGACCTCCCCAGCCTTGCTGTGGACGGGGAAGGTTGGCGATGCGTCGGCGTTCCGGGTCTGGGGATCTCGGGCGTTTGTCCGCGACTTGTCTGCGGACAAGCTGTCCCCTCATGCTGCTCCTTGCGTCTTCCTGGGGTTCCCCCCTGACGCGCTTGGGTGGCAATTCTACCACCCCACCTCTCGCCGTGTTCTGTCCTCCCAGGACGTCACGTTTGACGAGTCGGTCCCCTACTACCGCCTCTTCCCCTACCGCACTTCGTCCCTCCCCCCGCCGCCGCTCTTCCTTGTACCAGGTCCCCCTCCAATAGACCCCCTCCCCCCTCAGGGTCCGTCCCCTTCAGGTGTGTCCCAGGTAGACGCAGTCGAGCCGGTCGAGGTCACTGGAGACTCTGATGCTGCTGAGGGTGCTGAGCGTGGGGGTGCTGAGCCTAGGGGTGCTGAGCCTGGGGGTGCTGAGCGTGGGGGTGCTGAGACTAGGGGTGCTGAGCCTGGGGGTGCTGAGCCTGGGGGTGCTGAGCCTGGGGGTGCTGAGCCTGGGGGTGCTGAGCCTGGGGGTGCTTTGCCCGGGGGTGCTACACTTGGGTGTGCTGAGCCTGGGGGTGCTGAGCTTGGAGGTGCTCCGACTGGAGGTTCTCCGGGTGCTTCGTCTCTGCGGGAGCCACCCTCTCCACAGGAGCTGCGCGAGTGGTTTGACCGGCGCTGGAGGCGTGCTGGTGGTGCTGGAGGTTCGTCGGCTACTGAGGGTGCTGCTGTTGCGGGACCCGGAGGTGCTCGTACTGGGAGTACTGGAGCTGCTGGGCCTGCGGGCTCGACTGGAGCTGGTGCTGCTGAGGGTGTTGGAGCTGAGACTACTGCTCGCGGTCCTGCTGCTGGTACTCCTTGTGCTACTGGAGGTTCTGGAGCTGCTGGAGGTGCAGCTGGGGCGGGTGCTCCTGCTGGAGGTACTGCTGTGTCTGGCGTCGCCGCGCGGCCTCGACCGTACTTCGTTCCACTCCTGCAGCAGGTTCTTGGTCCTCCTCCCTCTTTAGAGTGTCCACAGCCAGTCCTGTCACAGTTACAGTTGCAGCCTACCTCCCCTTTGCCTGCTCCTTCTCCCTACACTGGTCCTACTCGAGGTCTTACTGAGCGTCGTGAGCCTGCGTCTCGCCCTGCGTCGCCTGTCCGTGCTGCTCGCGCTAGTGGTCGTGCTTCGCGTCAGCGTCCTCCTCCTGTCCCTGGCACGCACAGGATGTCTCTGCGTCCGTCCACTGCTCCTCTGCGTGCCCCTTTGCCTTCTCCTCCTGAGGCCTCTCTTCCTGTTCTTGCCGACCCGGAGTCGAACTCTCTTCGTGCTGCCAGTCCTACTCTCACGCGTCTCCTGGCTACTGTCGTCACTGACCCTTCTTTCGAGTCCACTACTGCGTCTGCCCTAGTTGCTGAGCTCATCGACTTTGCTGCTCGCTGTCGCCTAGACTACGCTGCTAGTCTTGTCGCTGAGTCTGAGTCTGTCTGTCCTCCGTCCGTCGGGGGTGAGTGTGCCCTTGGCATGGACGTCCTTGAGGACAGGCAGGAGGAGTTCCAGTGCTTGGCCGCGGCTTCACCTCATCTCGTGTCCGTACTGCTTACCTCTGAGGGAGACCCGGATGCACTTGACATCCCGACTCCGCGCTCTTACGCGGAGGCGATAGAGGGTCCCTACTCTTCTCAGTGGCAGGCAGCTATGGATGCAGAGATGGCTTCCTGGAAGTCCACAGGCACCTACGTTGACGCTGTCACCCCTCCTAGGGCGAACATCGTCAGTGGCATGTGGATTTTCAGGGTGAAGCGGCCGCCGAGTTCTCCGCCTCTCTTCAAGGCGCGTTACGTGGCTCGTGGCTTCAGTCAGCGGCAGGGAGTTGACTACTTTCAAACCTTCTCTCCCACCCCGAAGATGACCACTCTTCGGGTACTGCTGCACGTTGCTGCCCACCGTGACTATGAGCTGCACTCTCTCGACTTCAGCACTGCTTTCTTGCAGGGCAGCCTGCACGAGGAGATCTGGCTGTGCCGCCCACCTGGCTTCACTGGGTCTTTCCCTCCTGGTACCCAGTGGAGTCTCCGGCGTCCAGTCTACGGTCTCCGCCAGGCGCCGCGTGAGTGGCACGACACACTGAGGACTACGCTTGCGGCTCTTGAATTTGCTCCTTCTACTGCCGACCCGTCGCTGTTTCTGCGCACCGACACCTCTCTGCCGCCGTTCTACATCTTCCTGTACGTCGACGATTTGGTCTTTGCCACAGCTGACACTGCTGGACTCGCCTACGTGAAGTCCGAGCTACAGAAGAGACACACGTGCACAGACCTGGGTGAGCTGCGTAGCTACCTTGGCTTGCAGATCACCCGGGACAGAGCACGCCGCACCATTACCCTGACTCAGTCACACATGGTGCAGCAGGTCCTTCAGCGCTTCGGCTTCACGTACTCCTCGCCTCAGGCCACTCCTCTGCCTACTCGCCACTCGCTCTCAGCTCTGCCTTCGGATGAGTGCGTAGAGTCGAGTGGCCCGTATCCAGAGCTTGTTGGCTGCCTCATGTACCTGATGACCTGCACACGACCTGACCTTGCATACCCTCTTAGCATTCTCGCACGCTATGTTGCTCCTGGGAGACACCGACCAGAGCACATGGCTGCAGCGAAGAGGGTGTTGCGCTACTTGTGCAGTACGTCGGGCATGGGGCTAGTGCTTGGAGGGCGGAGTCCAGTGGTCCTCACTGGGCACGCGGACGCTTCTTGGGCTGACGACCAGGCTACGCAGCGGTCGTCACAGGGTTACACCTTCAGCCTTGGTTCCGGCTCTGTTTCGTGGCGGGCTACTCGCTCGTCTTCTGTTCTCGGCTCCAGTTGTGAGGCTGAGATCTACGTCGGGGCTGTCTGACTTTATATTAATTATATTTGTAACTGCCTGTAGCTGTAGTTAGTGTAGTTATTGCAAACTTTGTTAGGTGGTGCACCCTTTTGTTTCCTATACTATATGTTCCTTGAACCTATAGTGAAACCCACTTTTCATCTTTCCAACTTTCTCGATCCCCTAGGTGAAACCCGCTCGACATCCTAAGTTGGGCCTAGGCTCCTAAGCCTAGGCCCTAGTTAAAACTTACCTAACTCTTGCTCATTTTAACATGGTTATCAGAGCAGTTTCGTCCTGGCCTGTGGGCCCGCCCAATGCTTCCGCTGCTGGATTTCTGGTCACGCGCCTCGGGCGCGTGACGTTTTTCTTTTCTACCCGTCGCGGACTCGCCTTTGGCGCCTGCGACGGCGCCCTTAGCCGTCGCGGACCCGCCTCTGGCGCCTGCGATGGCGCTCTTAGCCGTCGCAAACCCGCCTCTGGCGCCTGCGACGGCGCTCTTAGCCGTCGCGGACCCGCCTTTGGCGCCCGTGGTGGTGCTCCAAACCGTCGCGGACCCGCCTTTGGCGCCTGCGGCGGTGCACTAAGCCGTCGCGGACCCGCCTTAGGCGCCTGCGGCGGTGCATTGAGCTGTCGCGGTCTTGCCTCTGGCACGCGACAGTGCCCTGCTCGTCGTGCGCCCCGAGGCACACGACGGTTCGCTTACCTTCAACTTACCCGTCGTGCGCCCCGTGGCAAGTGACGGGCCTTTCCGCACCTGCTCAAACTACAGCCGCCCCTTACCTCCCTGCCTCGACACATGGTAGCCGCTCTGCGGCTTTCTACCCGCCCACCCCCTCCTCCTTTGTTTCCCTGCAGCCGTGGGGGGGAGGGTATGGGGGTGGCGGGTGTTGGAGCTTTGGGACGTTTCCTTCCCTTCCCCTCCTCCTCCTTTTGTTCCCACTGCTGCAGCTGCCGCTGGGGGGGAGGGTGTGAGGGTGTGGGGGAGAAGGGGGATTGGCACCGGGGTGGCGGGTGTGAGGCAACCAGCAGCCGTCCCTCCGCCTCTCCTCTCTCCCCCCCTTCTCTGCTGCTCCTGCAGCAGTGTGGGGGAGGGGAGGGAGGAGGGTGAGGTGATGGAGGGGGTGACCAGTTAGTGTCTGCCCGCCTGCAGTATTTGCTGTTGCTTGATTTATATCTTGCTTGTGTTGCTTGTGTACCCCTGCAAGTTGTGCTCTGCACAAACTTCTGCTGCAGGCAGTTATGGGGGAGTGTCAGACTTTATATTTATTATATTTGTAACTGCCTGTAGCTGTAGTTAGTGTAGTTATTGCAAACTTTGTTAGGTGGTGCACCCTTTTGTTTCCTATACTATATGTTCCTTGAACCTATAGTGAAACCCACTTTTCATCTTTCCAACTTTCTCGATCCCCTAGGTGAAACCCGCTCGACATCCTAAGTTGGGCCTAGGCTCCTAAGCCTAGGCCCTAGTTAAAACTTACCTAACTCTCGCTCATTTTAACAGGGGCCATGGCTGCACAGGAGCTTCGCTGGCTCACCTACCTGCTGACCGACCTTGGAGAGCCGCCTCGTTCTCCTCCAGTCCTGTACGTAGACAACAAGGCCATGCTGGCCTTGTGTTGAGAGCAGAGACTGGAGCACAGAACAAAGCACATTGCTCTTCGCTACTTTCTTGCTCGTGAGCTACAGCAGCGTGGTCAGTTGCGGCTTGCGTACGTGGCCTCTGAGGCCAACACTGCTGATGTCTTCACCAAGGCACTTGCGCCTTGTGATCATCAGCGTTTCTGCACGCAGCTGGGTCTTGTGCCTGTCTTGCCTCACTTGCTCACCTCTTGACCTTGCTTGTACTGTTGCATATATATACACTTGCTATTGCTTGTCTAGTCCTTTATATATATGTACTTCTGCATGTGAACTGGCTTTGTGGCCTTGAACTTGTGCTCAGAATGTGTGGTGAATTTGTGATCCACCCTGAGCTTGCTTTGCTTTGCTTTGCTTGACTGGTCTTGTGACCCCTTGTTCTCCTCCACTTTGCCTATGGGGGTGTGTCAGAACATATAGCTTCTGCATATTGTGTAGGCTATAGTGGGGTAGCCCATAAGGGGTACAACCCAATTAGGGTTAGTACTTGTACTCAGTTCATTCATAGTTCATTCATTCTCGTTTCTTCTCAGGGGGGGGGTCAGTGGAAAAAGGGACCGTGCCTGTGCGCTGTGAGCGAGCGACTGCACGCGAGTGGCTCATATGCTGGCCTGGGGTGAAGCTGACTGATAGCACAGCCGTGGGTGCTGTGCACTGAGCGAGCGACTGTATGTGATTGGCTCATACACTGGGCCGGGGCAAGCTTGACGTGTCCTTGCCCCTGTGCGCCGGCAGAAAATCGCCCTCGCGCGATTTTGATGCCCATTTCGATTTGATAAAAAATGCAACTGTACTGGGATGCACAATTTGGTGCTTTAAATCATAATTATGTATTTGCCATTATATAAGCGCATGCGCTTATAAATTTGACTCAATTATAAGCGCACCCCCCTAAAAAACATTGTTTTATTATAAGCGCAGGTGCGCTTATATCCGGGGTAATACGGTACGTTACCACCTCGCAACACTCGCATCGACCACTGTTCCCGCCACGGACCAAGACCCACTTCGGGTCTTCCGGCTAAAATTTGCCCCTGGTCTCTGGAAAACACGAAGTTTGACAGGAAGTTTCACACAAGCGAGGAATGTACCTTCAGCCTCCAAGCAGCCGGTTCCATTTGATAGGTTATTTAGCAGGTCAAAAAAAGTCAGGGTAAAATACCTTGATTTCCTTGTCAGAGGTCCACTGGTGATCCCCGATTGATCTTAGAGAAGGGTTACAGGCTCGTTGTCCTGGGGGATTAAAAGCGCACTGACCCGCTACTTAAAAAGCCCTTTTATCCCAGTGGTCTAGTGGCTGAGATTCTGACATGGTATTAGAGCAAAGGTTTCGGGTTCGAATTCCAGTTTGTGCACATCAGGCATCCCAATGCGGGGGAGGTGTCATACGTTCACTGGTGATCCCCGATTGATCCTAGAGAAGGGTTACAGGCTCGATGTCAAGCCCTCACATTCGTTTTTGGCCTGTCTGATTCGTCAGACTAGTACACAGATTTAGTCTGAAACTCTCAGACTTGGTATTAAAAAAAGGCTGAAATTTCAGAGTGTCTTAAAAAAAAAAGTCTAGACATTCGAAATCAATGTATTCTGTGAGAATTGAGGAATGAAATGACTAAGGGAAACGTTGGGTACAAGTACAAACCCTAAAAATATGTTGTACCCCATATGTGCTACCCCACTATAGCCTACATAGGCTAAGTCATATAAGTCTGACACACCCCCATAGGCAAATTGGGGGAGAACAAGAGGTCACAAGACCAATCAAGCAAAACACAGCAAGCTCAGGGTGGATCACAACGTCACCACACAGTCCAAGCACAAGAGCAAGGCCACAAGGCCAGTTCACATGCAAGATCATATATAAAGGTAAACAAGCAAGTGCAGGTATAGAAAGATCACAGTACAAGCAAGGTCAAGAAGTGAGCAAGTGAGGCCAAGTAGGCACAAGACCTAGCATCGTACAGAAGCGCTGATGATCACAAGGCGGAAGTGCCTTGGTAAAGATATCAGCAGTGTTGGCCTCAGAGGCCACGTAAGCAAGGCGCAGCTGACCACGCTGCTGTAGCTCACGAGCAAGGAAGTAGCGAAGAGCAATGTGCTTCGTTCTGTGTTCTAGTCTGTGCTCCCAACACAAGGCCAGCATGGCCTTGTTGTCTACGTACACAACTGGAGGAGAACGAGGCGGCTCTCCTAGGTCAGTCAGCAGGTAGGTGAGCCAGCGTAGATCCTGTGCAGCCATGGCCCCCGCGTAGATCTCCGCCTTACAGCTGGAGCCGAGAACAGAAGACGAGCGGGTAGCCCGCCACGAAACAGAGCCGGAACCAAGGCTGAAGGTGTAACCCTGTGACGACCGCTGCGTAGCCTGGTCGTCAGCCCAAGAAGCGTCTGCGTGACCTGTGAGGACCACTCGACGTTGCCCTTCAAGCACTAGCCCCATGCCCGACGTACTGCACAGTTAGCGCAACACCCTCTTCGCTGCAGCCATGTGCTCTGGTCGGTGTCTCCCAGGAGCCACATAGCGTGCCAAGATGCTAAGAGGGTATGCTAGGTCAGGTCGTGTGCAGGTCATCAGGTACATGAGGCAGCCAACAAGCTCTGGGTACGAGCCACTCGGCTCTACGGACTCATCCGAAGGCAAAGCTGAGAGCGAGTGGCGAGTAGACAGAGGAGTGGCCTGAGGCGAGGAGTACGTGAAGTCGAAGCGCTGAAGGACCTGCTGCACCATGTGTGACTGCGTCAGCGTAATGGTAGCTACGTAGTTACACTTGTGTCAGCTGTGGCAAAGACCAAGTCGTCGACGTACACGAGGATGTAGAACGGCGGCAAAGAGGTGTCGGTGCGCAGAAACAGCGACGGGTCGGTAGAAGGAGCAAACCCAAGAGCCACAAGTGTAGTCCTCAGTGTGTCGTGCCACTCACGGGGCGCCTGGCGGAGACCGTAGACTGGCCGCCGGAGACCACTGGGTACCAGGAGAAAACGACCCAGTGAAGCCAGGTGGGCGGCGCAGCCAGATCTCCTCGTGCAGACTGCCCTGCAAGAAAGCTGTGCTGAAGTAAAGAGAGTGAAGCTCGTAGTCGCGCTGAGCGGCTATGTGCAGCAGCACCCGAAGAGTGGTCATCTTCGGGGTGGGAGAGAAGGTCTGAAAGTAGTCAACTCCCTGTCGCTGACTGAAGCTTCGAGCTACGTAACGCGCCTTGAAGACAGGCGGAGAACCCGGCGGCCGCTTCACCCTAAAAATCCACATGCCACTGACGATGTTCGCCCCAGGTGGGGGAACCTCGTCGACGTAGGTGCCTGTGGACTTCCAGGAAGCCATCTCTGCGTCCATGGCTGACTGCCACCGAGAGGAGTAAGGACCCTTGATCGCCTCAGCGTACGATCGAGGAGTTGGGATGTCTGGTGCATCCGGGTCTCCCTCAGGGGCAATCAGCGTGGACACGAGATGAGGCAAAGCAGCAGCAAAACAGTAGAACTCCTCCTGCCTGTCCTCAACGACGTCCGCTCTAAGAGCACACTCACCCCCGACGGACGGAGGACAGGCAGACTCAGACTCAACAACGAGACTAGTGGCGTAGTCTAGACGACAGCGAGCAGAAACGTCGACAAGCTCAGCAACTAAGGCAGACGCAGCAGTGGACTCAAAGGAAGGGTCAGTGACAACAGTGGCCAGGAGACGCGTGACAGTAGGACTGGCAGCACGAAGAGAGTCAGACTCCGGGTCAGCAAGAGTAGGAAGAGAGGACTCTGGAGGAGATGGCAACGGGACACGCAGAAGAGCAGTGGAAGGACGCAGTGCCATCTGGTGTGTGCCTGGGACCGCAGGAGGACGGGGACGCGAAGCACGACCACTAGTGCGAGCAACACGAACAGGCGACGCAGGACGAGACGCAGGCTCACGACGCTCAGCAAGACCTCCAGTAGGACCAGTGTAGGGAGAAGGAGCAGGTAGGGGGGAGGCGGGCTGTAAATGTGACCGCGACTGGACAGGCAGTGGACGCTCTAAGGGAGGAGCAAGACCAGTAGAGGGCGGGAGACCAAGAACTTGCTGAAGGAGCGGAACGAAGTGCGGCCTCGGCCGCGCATCGCCTCTAGAACCAGCACGGACAGCACCCGTACCCCCAGTGGCAGCACTAGCGCCAGCAGCACCAGCAGCACCAACTCCAGCAGGACCGTCAACTCCAGTACCTCCACCAGCTCCAGCAGTACCTCCAGCAGGACTAACCCCAGTAGCCCCAGCAGCACCCCCATTCCCAGCAGCTCAAGTACCGCTAGTACGGGCACCTCCAGGACCAGCCGCAACAGTAGTACCTCCAGCTCAAGCAGCACGGCTCCAGCGCCAGCCAGACCATTCGCGCAGCTCCTGCAGAGAGAGGAGCTCCCGCCTCGACGAAGCACCGCTAGAGGCCACACGAGCAGACCCAGTACCCCCAGGCTCCGCACCCCCAGGCTCCGTACCCCCAGGCTCAGCACCCCCAGGCTCCGCACCCCCAGGCTCAGCACCCCCAGACTCAGCACCCCCAGGCTCAACACCCCCAGGCTCCGCACCCCCAGACTCAGCACCCCCAAACTCAGCACCCCCAGGCTCAGCACCCCTAGACTCAGCACCCGTAGGCTCAGCACCCCTAGCAGCACCAGAGTCAACAGCTACCTCGACAGGCTCGATTGCGTCTACCTGTGACACACCTGACGGGGCAGGACCCTTAGGGGGGAGAGGGTCTACCGGGGGAGGACGTGGTGCAAGGAAGAGCGGCGGCGGGGGGAGGGGCGCATTGCGGTAGGGAAATAGTCGGTAGTAAGGCAACGACTCGTCAAAGGTGACGTCCTGGGAGGACAGAACACGACGCGAGGTGGGGTGGTAAAACTGCCAGCCAGGCGCGTCAGGTGGGAAGCCAAGGAAGACACAGGTAACAGCACGGGTGGAGAGCTTGTCCATAGACAAGTCGCGGACAAATGCCCGAGATCCCCAGACCCGAAACGTAGACGCATCGCCAACCTTCCCCGTCCTCCGCAAGGTGGGGGAGGTCTCTGGCAAGGAGACCCGAGGCTGAAGGTTGAGCTGATGCGCTGCGTACTAAACCGCAAACGGCCACAGAAAATGGGGAGCAACCGCATGGATCATGGACGTACGAGGGACGTCTATGACCATGCCAATGCGGCGCTCAGCAATCCCATTTTGCTGTGGAGAGGCCGGAAGCGTGAAGGTCTGGCAGATGCCCTGTGCACGACAGAAGGCTCCCAAACGGGCAGAGGAAAACTCCCCGCCTCTGTCAGAGTGCAGACGCATAACAGGAAAGTCCGAGCCGAAACTCTCTCTGAGCTGGAGACGAGCTGCGCGGATCCAGTCGATCAACACCTCAGTGACGTCACCCTTGCTGCACAAGGGAAACACCGTGGTGTAACGCGAGTAGTCGTCAACCACCAACAGGAATTAACGCTCGTGACCCTGGCCACGGACGCGGGCGGGGCCCCACACGTCCATGTGAAGAGTCTGCAGGGGAGCCTCTGTCGGAGGAAACTCGGAGGAGTGAGGAGCGGCGCGCTGCCGCCCCTCGACGCAGGGAACGCAGGTAGGGGCAGGCCCCGGAGGGAGGGGAAGGAGGGACCGGGGGAGACCAGAGACAAGGACACAGGAGGCCATGCCTCGGAGACGAGGCAGGGAGGGGTGACCAAAGTGGTGGTGCCAAAGGAGAGTCTGGTGGGACAGGAGATGACACGAGCAGGGAGCAGACTCAGGACCATACCTGGACGCTGCAGCAAACTCCTGACTAGATGCAGCTACCTGACCAGACTCAGCAACCGGAGGAGACTCGGTAGTTAGTGTGTACAGGCTCGACCCCGGCCGATGGGTAAACGTGGCCAAGTGTCGGCCCGTCCGAGCACACGTACAGTGGGTCACCCGCTGACTCGCATGAGTGAACTGGTCAACCCCCCGATCCTGTAGATCAGCACCACTCACCAAGATCGTAGAGAACGAGGGTAGGTAGAGTTGTGACAGGGTGCCAGAGGGGGCTGCCGGACACGGTAAGACACTGGAGAAGCGAGCAAGGACAGGACCCCCAGAGGGGTCCGCCAGGGAGACCGCAACCGGCCGACTAAGTGGCGTAAGCGTGGTGCTGTCTCGAAAGAAGGAGCGGGAAGCACCCAACTCAAGGGTGAAGGTGTGTAAGGCCTGAGCCGACGTGGTACCTGAGAGAGCAGACACACCAGCACTTGGGGCAGCAGACGCACTAGCAGCTAGAGCAGCAGCCTCACCAGTACCTAGAGCAGCAGCCTCAATGCCCGGGTCAGGCGGAAGACACAGGTAACAGTCATCCTCATCACTAGCAGACACAGCATACATGGCATCAAGAATAGCATCATAGTCAAGATCCAAGATAGCAACCCCCGCCCTAGACAGCTCTCCCCAGCGAGGGATCTTAGTGGCGTCAGGGAACTGGTGACGCCAAGCGTCCGTCAGGCGGCCGATTTAGCGCTGGGTGGAGTGCAAGCCCCCGCACTGCTCACCAACTCGGTCGCCGGTACGGAGGACGTAGGTACAGGGACCAGTACCCCCACCTCGCTGACGCGCAGCGTACCATTACGAAGCTGCTGGGGGGACGGGGTCTCACGAGTGCGCTGCTGCTGCTGGCGCTGACCACCACCTGAGCCGCTCCGCTGCGCAGAGCCACCCCGACTAGCTCCACCTCCTCCGCCGCCACCTTCGCCACCGCCGCCACTGCGTTCTCCTCAGCTCCCACTGCCACCACCGTCTCCGCCTCCGCCGCCACCGCCGCCACCGAAGCCCCCACCTCCACCACCACTCCCACCACCACCCCCACTCCCTCCGCCTCCTCCACCTACACCTCCACCGCCCCCGCCAGCCCCTCCAGCGCCCTTGCCCCCCTTGCCCTTGCCGGTGCGGCGTCGCCCGCTCCGGGTAGACGCAGCGCCGACCGACTCGGTGCCAACGAAGTCGACGGCAGCAGCAGAGGCAACAGAGGGCAAAAGGGGGGAGGGGGAGCACCCCTCAAAGACAGGGGCACGCGGGTCACCTCTAGAGGCTCCTACAGCGACTATACTCTTCTCAGCTGCCAGGAGGCGCTCCTCGAGGAGGTCAACGGTGAGTGTGGTGGGGCAAACTGAGAGGAAGTGGTCCCTGACTAAGCGAAGAGAGTCGGGGAGCCGGGTGACTATGTAGTAGAGGGTGATGTACATGGGGGGAGGGTTCTTGGCACAAAACTCAGCAGGAAGCGCAGCGCGGTAGCGAGTGTCACTAGTGCGAAGGTGTGTAATGAGGTCAGCGACTGTGCGAAAGGCAGCAAGGTCAGGGAACAGGTACGGCAGTATGAGGCGGCTAAGAGCAGCAGTGGCAGGGGAAGAGTAGCGTGCAACTACAGCGTCGTACAAGGTTTGAGAACTCTTGTACTGACTAAAGTGCGCACGCTCAGCGGTCGGTAAGTGGCGACGCACAGCAAGACGTGCAACAGCATCGCGTGTGGCCCACTGTGAGCAAACAGTGCTTTCAGCACTAGGAGGCGGGGCAGGAGAGGCACCAGAGGTGAGATCAAACAGGGAGAGTCCGTCTGCCCTATCGCACTTTAGGAAAAGCTGCAGGTCATCGACCAAGACCTCGAAGTCAACAGCACGACCCTCAGCATCAAAGGTAAGGACACTGGGTGTAGCCATGTCAGCAATGGTCTAGCAGGGAGTGCTCTCACCAGTCCGGGTGGGTAGGGCCGGGGCGCGCCGGTAGAAACAGGGCTGCAATAGTGGTGGCAGCGGCTCGACAGAGGAAGTGGCGGCTCGACGGCGGCCTCGGCGGCTCGGCTGCTCGGCGGCTCGGTGGCTCGGCTGCAGGCGACTCGGCGGCTCGGCTGCTCGGCGGCTCGGCGGCCCAGCTGCTCGGCGGCTCGGCGGTGAAGGGGCCGGGACGGTGACGGGGCCGCAAGAGGGCAGCGACTAGGCCGCACGAGAGGGCGGGGTAGAGGCCGTAAGAGGGCGGCGACGGGGCCGCGAGAGGGCGGTGACGAGGCCGCAAGAGGGCGGCGACGGGGCCGCGAGAGGTGGGGCCGCAAGGGGCCGCTGAGGGCGGCGCGAC
Source organism: Closterium sp. NIES-65 (assembly GCA_948144175.1). Classification (NCBI taxonomy): domain Eukaryota; kingdom Viridiplantae; phylum Streptophyta; class Zygnematophyceae; order Desmidiales; family Closteriaceae; genus Closterium; species Closterium sp. NIES-65. Next base: position 705,868 of record CANXME010002221.1, read on the forward strand.
GGGCCGTTCAGGGCGGCGCGACGGGCCGCTAGGGGGGCGGCGACGGGGTCGCGAGGGGGCGTGAGAGAGGGTGGGCCGCCAAGGGCGGCGCGACGGGTCGCTAAGGGGAGGGCGGCACACAGGGCGCGCCTCGTTCTCAGGGCAGGAATTTTTTTTTTTTTTTTTTCAGTGGTGGGCCCTAGGAAGTTCCCACTAGGGAACCTGCTCTATACCATGTGAGAATTGAGGAATGAAATGACTAAGGGAAAAGTTGGGTACAAGTACAAACCCTAGAAATGTGTTGTACCCCATATGTGCTACCCCACTATAGCCTACATAGGCTAAGTCATATAAGTCTGACATATTCAATGTTCATCAGAAATGTATTCAATGTTTCATTCACCTATTACCGAAACTAGACTAGGGGGATTTCGGGAGAACATGCTCTGACGGCGAATCTGCAATGTCAGACGCGAATCTTGTGTCATGGCGAATCTTGTGGTGATTGGGCGAATCTTTTGTCAGCGAATCTAGTGATGTGGGCACGGCGAATCTGCAATGTTGACGCGAATTTTTTATGATTGGGCGAAATTGTTGTGCTCTGACGGCGCAAATCTTGTCAGAACATTATACCTTATGCATATTGTGTAGGCTATAGTGGGGTAGCCCATAAGGGGTACAACCCAATTAGGGTTAGTACTCGTACCCAACTCTTTCATAGTTGATTAATTCTCGTTCAATTCTCACATGGTAATAGAGCACATATGCTCCTGGCCTGTGGGCCCTACTACTGCTTCCGCTGCTACTCGATCTGTCGCACGCCCCGTGGCGTGCGACCTATTTTTGCACGCGGCGATTTTCTCTCTGGCGCGCGCCCCGAGGCGCGCGGCCCCGCTACCCCGTCGCGGCGCCCTGGGGAGCCGCGCGCGACCCCTCGCTGCCCCGTCGCGGCCCCAACTAGTCACGCTGCCCTAGCGGCCGCGTCGCGCCGCCCTCGCGGCCCCGATCAGCCGCCCTAGCGGGCCCGTCACCTACCCCTGCGGCCCCGGCGCCGCCCTTCCCGGCCCCGGCTCCGCCCTTCCCGGCCCCGGCGCCACCTCGGCTGGTCCCGTCGCCTACCCCGGCGACCCCGACCCCGCCCTTCCCGACCCGGCCCGGCCTCTACTGGCCCCGTCGCCTACCTCTGCAGCCCCGGCGCTGCCCTTCTCGGCCCCAGCGCCACCTCTGCTGGCCCCGACGCCGCCCTTCCCGGCCCAGGCGCCGCCTTTGCTGGCCCCGTCGTCGCTCCACCCGGCCCCGCCGCCGTCCCCAAGCGGCCCCGCCGTCACCACCGAGCCGCCGGCGCCGCCGAGCTGCTGCCGAGCCTCCCGAGTCACCCGAGCCGCCCGAGCCGCAGCTCCACCTGAGCCGCCCAAGCCGCCGGGTCGCCGAGCCGCCGAGCTGCAGTTGCTGCCGAGCCGCCGTACCGCCGAGCCGCCCGAGCTGCCCGAGCCGTCGAGTCGCCGAGCCGCAGTTGCCGCCGAGCCGCCCGAGTCGCCTGAGCCGCAGTTGCTGCCGAGCCGTCGTGCCACCGAGCCGTCGTGCCTGCTTGCCTGGCTGCCTGCCCTACTGCTGCTACTCCTGCTCCTGCTTCTACTGGCGGAGCCAGATGCAGCCCCAGCAACGTCCGCGTGAGTCCCTCACGCCCCAGCAGCTGCGTGAGTGGTACGCTGGTTGGGGTTGTAGGAGTGGCGGCGCTACTACTGCTACCACTACTGTAGCCACTACTACTGGCGGCGGCCAGATGCAGCTCCAGAGACGCCCACGCACGTCTCTCACGCCCCAGCAGCTTCGTGAGTGGTACGCTCAGAGTAGAGGGTCTCTCAGTTCTGTTTGCTGCTCTTACGTGATTCGCACTGGTGCTCGGACTGGTCAGCCTTGTGGGACGCCTAGTCACACACAGTCCCGCTGCTTCGCCCGTCTGAGCGACGCCTGGCATACCGAGTTTGGCGACGAGGCAGAGCTCCCCTACTGGGTGGAGTTGCATAGGCAGAGGGTAGATATATTTGCTCTTGACTATGATGCTATTCTCACTGCCATGTATGCATTGCCTACTAGTACTGACCGTGCCGGTCACCTGTGTGTACCGCCTGATCCAGGTATAGAGCCTGCTGCTCTAGCTGCTGGTGAGGCTGCTGCTCTGGGTGCTAGTGAGTCTCCTGCTCCAGGTACAGGTGCGGCTGCTGGTCTAGGTGCTAGTGAGTCTGCTTCTTCAGGTGCTGGTGAGTCTGCGCTCTCAGGTCCTGCGTCGGCTTCGGCCTCCCACACCTTCACACTTGACTCGGGGGCTTCTCGCTCCTTCTTTCGAGACCGCACCACACTCACGCCGCTTGGTCGGCCAGTAGCAGTCTCTCTGGCAGACCCCTCTGGGGGTCCTGTCCTTGCTCACTTCTCCACTGTCCTCCCGTGTCCGGCGGCCCCCTCTGGCACCCTGTCTGGTCTTTACCTCCCCTCGTTCTCTACGAACTTAGTGAGTGGTGCTGACCTACAGGATGCGGGGGTTCACCAGTTCACTCCTGCGAGCCAGCGGGTGACCCACTGCACGGACGCTCGGACGGGCCGACACTTGGCCACGTTTACACGTCGGCCGGGGTCGAGCCTGTACACACTGACCACTGCGTCCCCTCCAGCCACTGCGTCTGGTCAGGTAGCAGCGTCGGGTCAGGTGTTTGCTGCAACGTCCAGGTCTGGTCCTGAGTCTGCCCCCTTCTCGTGTCGCCTCCTGTCTCACGAGACTCTCCTCTGGCACCACCGCCTTGGTCACCCCTCCCTTCTTCGTCTCCGAAGCATGGCCTCCCGTGTCCTTGTCTCTGGTCTTCCCCGGTCCCTCCCTCCCCTTCCTCCGGGGCCTGGCCCTACCTGCGTCCCCTTTGTCGAGGGGCGGCAGCGGGCTGCCCCTCACTCCTCCCAGTTTCCTCCGACAGAGGCCCCGCTGCAGACGCTTCACATGGACGTGTGGGGCCCAGCCCGCGTCCGTGCACAGGGTCACGAGCGCTACTTCTTGCTGGTGGTTGACGACTACTCGCGTTACACCACAGTCTTCCCCTTGCGCAGCAAGGGCGATGTCACTGAGGTGTTGATCGACTGGATCCGCGCAGCTCCTCTCCAGCTCAGGCGGAGCTTCGGCTCGGGCTTTCCTGTTCTGCGTCTGCACTCTGACAAAGGCGGAGAGTTCTCCTCTGGCCTTCTGCGAGCCTACTGTCGTGCACGAGGCATCCGCCAGACCTTCACGCTTCCGGACTCTCCACAGCAAACTGGGATTGCTGAGCGCCGCATTGGCATGGTCATGGACGTCGCTCGTACGTCCATGATGCATGCGGCTGCCCCCCATTTTCTGTGGCCGTTTGCGGTCCGGTATGCGGCGCATCAGATCAACCTTCAGCCCAGGGTCTCCATGCCGGAGACCTCCCTAGCTTTGCTGTGGACAGGGAAGGTTGGCGATGCGTCTGCGTTCCGTGTCTGGGGATCTCGGGCGTTTGTCCGCGACTTGTCTGCGGACAAGCTGTCCCCTCGTGCTGCTCCTTGCGTCTTCCTGGGTTTCCCCCCTGACGCGCCAGGGTGGTAGTTCTACCACCCCACCTCTCGCCGTGTTCTGTCCTCCCAGGACGTCACGTTCGAAGAGTCGGTCCCCTACTACCGGCTCTTCCCCTACCGCACTCCGTCCCTCCCCCCGCCACCGCTCTTCCTTGTGCCAGGTCCCCCCCCGGTAGACCCCCTCCCCCCTTAGGGTCCTGCCCCTTCAGGTGTTTCCCAAGTAGACGCTGTTGAGCCTGTCGAGGTCAATGGTGACTCTGGTGCTGCTGAGGGTGCTGAACATGGGGGTGCTGACTCTGGGGGTGCTGAGCGTGTGGGTGCTACGCCTGGGGGTGCTGAGCCTGAGGGTACTACGACCGGAGGCGGTCCTGCTGGGGGTGCTCCTGGTGCTGCTGGAGGTACTGGAGCTGGAGGTGCTGCTGGTGCTGGTGCTGCCGCTGGGGGTTCTGGTGCTTTCCCTGCTGTGTCTGGAGTCGCTACGCGGCCTCGGCCGTACTTTGTTCCGCTCCTTCAACAGGTTCTTGGTCTCCCGCCTTCTACTGGTCCTCCTCCTCCCTTAGAGTGTCCACAGCCTGTCCCGTAACAGTTACAGTTACAGCCGGCCTCCCCACTGCCTGCTCCGTCTCCCTACACTGGTCCTACTGGAGGTCTTGCTGAGCGTCGTGAGCCTGCGTCTCGCCCTGCGTCGCCTGTCCGTGCTGCTCGCACTAGTGGTCGCGGTTCGCGTCAGCGTCCTTCTCCTGTCTCTGGCACGCACCAGATGTCTCTGCGTCCGTCTACTGCTCCTCTGCGTGCCCCTTTGCCTTCTCCTCCTGAGTCCTCTCTTCCTGCTCTTGCCGACCCAGAGTCGGACTCTCTTCGTGCTGCGAGTCCTACTGTCACGCGTCTCCTTGCTACTGTTGTCACTAAGCCTTCCTTTGAGTCCACTGCTGCGTCTGCCCTAGTTGCTGAGCTTGTCGACTTTGCTGCTCGCTGTCGCCTAGACTACGCCGCCAGTCTTCTTGCTGAGTATGAGTCTGTCTGTCCTCCGTCCGTCGGGGGTGAGTGTGCCCTTCGCACGGACGTCCTTGAGGACAGGCAGGAGGAGTTCCAGTGCTTGGCCGCTGCTTCACCTCATCTCGTGTCAGTACTGCTTACTCCTGAGGGAGACCCGGATGCACTTGACATCCCGACTCCGCGCTCTTACGCAGAGGCGATAGAGGGTCCCTACTCCTCTCAGTGGCAAGCAGCTATGGACGCAGAGATGGCTTCCTGGATGTCCACAGGCACCTACGTTGACGCTGTTCCCCCTTCTGGGCCGAACATCGTCAGTGGCATGTGGATTTTCAGGGTGAAGCGGCCGCCGGGTTCTCCGCCTGTCTTCAAGGCGCGTTACGTGGCTCGTGGCTTTAGTGAGCGGCAAGGAGTTGACTACTTTCAGACCTTCTCTCCCACCCCGAAGATGACCACTCTTCGGGTACTGCTGCACGTAGCTGCTCACCGTGACTACGAGCTACACTCTCTTGACTTTAGCACTGCTTTCTTGCAGGGCAGCCTGCACGAGGAAATCTGGCTGCGCCGCCCACTTGGCTTCACTGGGACTTTTCCTCCTGGCACCCAGTGGAGCCTCTGGCGGCGAGTCTACGGTCTCCGCCAGGCACCGCGTGAGTGGCACAACACACTGAGGACTACACTTGCGGCTCTTGGGTTTGCTCCGTCTACTGCCGACCCGTCGCTGTTTCTGCGCACCGACACCTCTTTGCCGCCGTTCTACATCCTCGTGTACGTCGACGACTTGGTCTTTGCTACAGCTGACACTGCTGGACTCGCCCACGTGAATTCCGAGCTGCAGAAGAGACACACGTGCACTGACCTGGGTGAACTGCGCAACTACCTTGGCTTGCAGATCACTCGGGACAGAGCACGCCGCACCATTACCCTGACTCAGTCACACATGGTGCAGCAGGTTCTTCAGCGATTCGGCTTCACGTACTCCTCGCCTCAGGCCACTCCTCTGCCTACTCGCCACTCGCTCTCAGCTCTTCCTTTGGATGAGTCCGTAGAGTCGAGTGGCCCGTACCCAGAGCTTGTTGGCTGCCTCATGTACCTGATGACCTGCACACGACCTGACCTCGCATACCCTCTTAGCATTCTCGCACGCTATGTTGCTCCTGGGAGACACAGACCGGAGCACATGGCTGCAGCGAAGAGGGTGTTGCGCTACTTGTGCAGTACGTCGGGCATAGGGCTTGTGCTTGGAGGGCAGATTCCAGTGGTCCTCACTGGGCACGCAAACTCTTCTTGGGCTGACGACCAGGCTACGCAGCGGTCGTCTTAGGGTTACACCTTCAGCCTTGGTTCCGGCTCTGTTTTGTGGCGGGCTACTCGCTCGTCTTCTGTTCTCGGCTCCAGTTGTGAGGCTGAGATCTACGCAGGAGCCATGGCTGCACAGGAGCTTCGCTGGCTCACCTACCTGCTGACTGACCTGAAAGAGATGCCTCGTTCTCCTCCAGTGCTGTACGTAGACAACAAGGCCATGCTGGCCTTGTGTTGGGAGCAGCGACTGGAGCACAGAACGAAGCACATTGCTCTCCCCTACTTTCTTGCTCGTGAGCTGTAGCAGCGTGGTCAGCTGCGTCTTGCGTACGTGGCCTCTGAGGCCAACACTGCTGATGTCTTCACCAAGGCACTTGCGCCTTGTGATCATCAGCGCTTCTGCACCCAGCTGGGTCTTGTGCTTGTCTTGCCTCACTTGCTCACCTCTTGACCTTGCTTGTACTGTTACATATATATATACCTGCTCTTGCTTGTCTAGCCTTATATATATATGTACTCCTGCATGTGAACTGGCCTTGTGGCCTTGAACTTGTGCTCGGAATGTGTGGTGACTTTGTGATCCACCTTGAGCTTGCTTTGCTTTGCTTTGCTTTGCTTGACTGGTCTTGTGACCCCTTGTTCTCCCCCACTGTGCCTATGGGGGTGTGTCAAAACATTATAGCTTATGCATATTGTGTAGGCTATAGTGGGGTAGCCCATAAGGGGTACAACCGAATTAGGGTTAGTACTTGTACCCAACTCTTTCCTAGTTGATTAATTCTCGTTCAATTCTCACAAATCTGTGGTAAGGCAAAATTGTTGTGAATCTGTGGTGAATCGTGACTTTGCTATGATTGGACGATTTTTTTTGTGCTGCAACGCACGGATTTGCTGTGTTAAGGCGATTTTGCGTTGACAGTTCGAATCTGCTGTGACCCGTGAAGTCCGAATCACTAGTCAAGAACTCGTTTGTACCCTGAATTCATCAGAGTACACTCCCAAAAAAATCTGAAACGCCAGAGTCAGCCTATAAAAAAATATGATTTTCACAGAGTTGAGGCAATAAAAAAAATGGTTTTTGTAGAGTACACCCAAAAAAAAATCTGAAATCTCAAACTAAAAATGAAAAATTTCGAAAGTGTGTAACACTTTCTAAAAATGCGTATTGTAAAAGGGCAGCTGCCTATTACGAAGCAAAGCAACGGCGAATTACAATTCGCCGAGTACATAACGAGGGTTGGAGGCCATTCGGCCTCCACCCACAACTTCATTTCAGAACTTTGCAGTTTCACTCCCCACCCACCCACCCTAGTTGTACCAATATTTGTATGATCCATAGTTGGACGAGAATGTTGTATTACTGCAATTGTAATGAAGCCAGTTTGTAATGAAGCCAGTTGCTGTCAGAATGTTATGCTCTAGCCTGTAGTGGGGTGCTCTATAGCGAGTACAACCCTTCTAGGGTTTGCTATTTGTATCCTCATTCCTGCTAGTGAAAACCCCTCTTTGCCTAAACTGTTCCTTGCCTAGCTAGGGCTTTCCTAGCTATGGCGCCTACTTCTACTGCTTATCTTCATATGGTTTCAGAGCACATATGCTCCTGGCCTGTGGGCCCTACTACTGCTTCGGCTGCTACTCGATCTGTCACACGCCCCGTGGCGTGCGACCGCGCGGCGATTTTCTCTCTGGCGCGCGCCCCGAGGCGCGCGGCCCCGTTCCTTCCAGGCGCGCCACTCCCCGCTACCCCGTCGCGGTGCCCTGAGGAGCCGCGCGCGGCCCACACTGCCGCGTCGCGGTGCCCTAGGGAGCCGCGCGCGCGTCCCTTCTGCCCATCCGTCGCGGCGCCCAGAAGAGCAGCTCGCGCCACGCCCCTTCCCTCGCCCCACCCGTCCGTTCTGGCGCCCTAGAGCCGCGCGCCTTCCCCCCTTCTCTATCCCCCGCGCTCCTGCCCCTATCCCACCCGTTTTAGGGTTTGGGGGTGAGGAGTGTGAGGGTGGTGGTTGTGGGGGTGTCAGTTGTGCGTGCCGTACCCTTCTCCTCCTCCTTCGTCTCCCACGGCTGCAGCTGTCGCTGAGGGGGGTGGATGAGTGGGAGACTGGGATTTAGGGTTTAAGGGGGGTGCGTGGGAGTGGTGCTAGGGTTTGAGCAGTGGGCGTGTGTCGAGGGTGTGGGGCAGTTGGAGGAGGTTGTGTGGAGGTACCTGTCGTGTCGCCTGCAGCGCCTGTAGTCCGTCGCCCTTGCTTTGGTAGCCAGTGAGCCTGCTGCACCAGTCGCCAGTGGGTCCGTTGCTCTTGCCGCTCGTCTATAGCCGCCGAGCCAGTTACTCCAGTAGTCCGTCGCCCTTGCTTCGGTAGCCTCTGAGTCAGCCGCTCCTGTGCCCGTGCCTCTGCAGCTTCAGTCGTTGCCTCCCATCTTCTCTTCCTCCATAGCTCCTCCTCCTCCTCACTTGTCCGCTGTGATTAGCTCTAGCTTTGCTTATCTGTGTAAACTCCTGCTCTATACCTGCTTTCTCATTGTATTGATTACACCCCGCTTTGGCTATGGGGGTGTGTCAGAATGTTATGCTCTAGCCTGTAGTGGGGTGCTCTATAGCGAGTACAACCCTTCTAGGGTTTGCTATTTGTATCCTCATTCCTGCTAGTGAAAACCCCTCTTTGCCTAAACTGTTCCTTGCCTAGCTAGGGCTTTCCTAGCTATGGCGCCTACTTCTACTGCTTATCTTCACAGCTGCCTTTGCAAGAACAGAAAGCAAGCTTTCTCAATCAAGCAAATCATACAAAAAACTCTGACTTCTAGGGGCCTGCTCGTTGTCCTGGGGGGTTATGGGCGCTGTGAGGATCTGGGATCGAGCTCAGAAAAGATGATTCAAATTGAATTGAATGATCACCTGGGTACAACACGAGGCTATATATAGGCTCGACACAAGGCCCCGTAACCAGGTGTTACGCGAAGGTTCCGCGGGTCGCGAAGCGTCCCGAACAGATCCTTATCGAATTCGGTAGAAGGCAATTCGGTGGCAACCGAAAAGCCAGAATTCGGTGCACGCAACCTAGCTCGGTGCTATAACTAAAATAAAATATAGGAAAGCACCTAGCCTAGGAAATCAAGCAATTCATGCATGCATATAATTATCCTATGCTAGAAATAGCATGATAAAAGTAGAGGCAAGCAAGCATAGCTGGCATAAGCCGTCGTACTCTCACACGTCCCCCCCTCAAAGCTGGGTGGCGTGAGATACACCCTGCTTGACAAGATAGTCCTTGAGAGCACGGCGTGCGTTGCCCATATCAGCTTCTGCAACCCAACTGTCCTCAGTGGGGTCGTATCCCTTCTAGCGTATGAGGAACTCGAGAGTCTTGCCACCGCGGCGCCGATGAGAGAGAACGTGCTCGATCTCGTACTCGGGTTCATCCTGTATGAGAACAGGTGGTGGTGGCGGTAGTTGCCGTCCCTGGAACTGTTGGTTGGGGTCCTTGTAGGGCTTCAGTAGCTGGACATGGAAAGCGTTGTGAAGCTTCCATGTATCTGGTAAGCGCAAGCGGAATGTAACTGGTGTCACCTGTGCCTCAACGAGAAAAGGACCACAGAAGCGAGGCCAGAGTTTGGATGGGAGGTGAGACAGGTTCAAGTTGCGCGTGTCAAGAAGCACCTGATCTCCGACTGCTACTGAGTGATCACGTCGCTGACGATCGGCATACTGCTTCTGGGAGTTCAGCATCGTGGTGAGACGTCGCTGAGTCTTCTCCCATAGCTGCTGCATGGTGGTGACGAAGTCATGTGCGGCTTGGACGTGTGCCGGTGTAGTTGGCTGCTGTGGTGTGAGTGGTTCCCGTCCGTAACACAGGAAGAAAGGAGTTTTCCTTGTGGCCGCATGTGATGCGTTTTTAAGCGAACTCTAGGGTTGGTAACTGTGTGTCCCAGTGGCTGACGTCGTCCTTGCAAGCTGTGCGCAGTAACTGTTCAACCACTTGATTGAGTCGCTCTGTCTGTCCGTCAGTCTGGGGGTGGTATGCTGAAGACATTTTAAGCTTTGTCCCCAACAGTCCCATGAGCTCCTTCCAGAACTTACTCGTGAATTTGGGGTCTCTGTCTGAGATGAGTGTAGCGGGGATGCCGTGGATGGTGATGATGCGGTCGAAGAAGAGTCGAGCAGTTGCTTCAGCTGTAGCTGTGGCGTTGGTCGGTATGAAGTGACCCATTTTAGAGAACTTGTCGATCACCACGAGTATAGCATCATGCCCTCGTGAGGTCGAAGGAAGTCCCGTGATGAAGTCGAGGCTAACGACTTGCCATGGCTGCTCCGGTACGGGTAGAGGCTGAAGTAACCCTGCTATTTTCTGCTTGCTGCTCTTCATCCGCTGGCACGTGTCGCAAGAGGTGACGAACTGCTGCACGTCTGCTGCCATCCCGGGCCAGTAGTAATACTTCGCTATCCCTGCTAACGTCTTGTTGCTCCCGAAATGTCCCGCGCAAGGTACGTCGTGAAACTCCTCCAATAGGATCTGCCGTAGCGGGGCGTAATTCGGTACCCAAATCTTTCCTGAACCCTTCCTTACAGCTAAGTCCTTCTTCCACTGTCATAGCTTCTTACTGAGGTAGGCGATGGGCTGCAAACTGCGTTCGTGATGCTGCATCAGTACTGCTCCGACTGCTTGGTCACTAGCGTCTGCTTCCACCACGTAGTCTCTGTCTGGATCCGGTACGATGAGTACTAGCGCTGTAGTCAGTGCTGTCTGTTTGTTCAGTGCGCGATAGTCGATGCACATCCGTAAACTACCGTCTGGCTTTGGAGTGAAGAGAACTGGTGCACCGTAGGGAGAGGTGGATGGGCGGATCAGTTGTCTGTCAGTTCACTTGGACTCAGTCGGTATGGTGTACGTGAGACGGGTTTCGCACCTGGTTCCTCCACGATCTCGTGCTCGTGGGTGCGTGCTGGAGATACGCCTGTGGGTAGGTCGTCGGGCATTATATCCTTGTACTGCTCCAAGACCTCCTCCTCTGCTGCTGCTATAACCAGTGCTAAGTAACCCGTGTTACTCTCGTTCACTGTCCGTTCGAACCGTGCCAGTGTCGTTTCAGGAACGCTCCCTGTATCCGTCAAGCTTCGCAGTTCCACTCGTTTCCCGTTGTTGTAGATGCACGTTTTCCGGTTGACCCAGTCGATCTTGGGGTTGAACCGCTTAAGGAAATCTTGCCCCAAGATGAAATCTAGTCCCTTGATGTTCGTGATCGGCAACGTCGGCTTCCACCTCAACGCCCCTATCTGCAGCTGCAGTGTTGACTTTCCGTGGATGGGAAGCTTCGTACCGTCCACCATCGTTGCTGTAAACTGGGTTTCTTCTTAGGATTCTCCAATTTTCTCCAACGTCCCCTAAAAAGCTGTACCCCATATGTGCTACCCCACTATAGCTTACAGCCGCTATGTCATATAAATCTGACACACCCCCATAGGCAAGGTGGGGGAGAACAAGGGGTCACAAGACCAGTCCAGCAAAGCAAAGCAAGCTCAGGGTGGATCACAACGTCACCAAACATTCCGAGCACAAATTCAAGGCCACAAGGCCAGTTCACATGCAGGATTACATATATATATAAGGCTAGACAAGCAAGAGCAGGTGTATATATATATGTAACAGTACAAACAAGGTCAAGGGGTGAGCAAGTGAGGCAAGGCAGGCACAAGACCCAGCTGAGTACAAAAGCGCTGATGATCACAAGGCGCAAGTGCCTTGGTGAAGATATCAGCAGTGTTGGCCTTAGAGGCCACGTACGCAAGTCACAACTGACCACGCTGCTGTAGCTCACGAGCAAGGAAGTATCGGAGAGCAATGTGCTTTGTTCTGTGCTCTAGTCTCTGCTCTCGACACAAGGCCAGCATGACCTTGTTGTCTACGTACAGAACTGGAGGAGAACGAGGCGGCTCTCTGAGGTCGGTCAGCAGGTAGGTGAGCCAGCAAAGCTCCTGTGCAGCCATGGCTCCTGCGTAGATCTCAGCCTCACAACTGGAGCCAAGAACAAAAGACGAGCGGGTAGCCCGCCACAAGACAGAGCCGGAACCAAGGCTGAAGGTGTAACCCTGTGACGACCGCTGCGTAGCCTGGTCGTCAGCCCAAGAAGCGTCTGCGTGCCCAGTGAGGACCACTGGACTCCGCCCTCCAAGCACAAGCCCCATGCCCGATGTACTGCACAAGTAGCGCAACACCCTCTTTGCTGCAGCCATGTGCTCCGGTCTGTGTCTCCCACGAGCAACATAGCGTGCAAGAATGCTAAGAGGGTATGCAAGGTCAGATCGTGTGCAGGTCATCAGGTACATGAGGCAGCCAACAAGCTCTGGGTACGAGCCACTCGACTCTACGGACTCATCCGAAGGCAGAGCTGAGAGCGAGTGGCGAGTAGGCAGAGGAGTGGCCTGAGGCGAGGAGTACGTGAAGCCGAGGCGCTGAAGGACCTGCTGCACCATGTGTGACAGAGTCAGGGTAATGGTGCTGCGTGCTCTGTCCCGGGTGATCTGCAAGCCAAGATAGCTGCGCAGTTCACCCAGATCAGTGCACGTGTGTCTCCTCTGCAGCTCGGACTTCACGTGGGCGAGTCCAGCAGTGTCAGCTGTGGCAAAGACCAAGTCATCGACGTGCACGAGGATGTAGAACGGCGGCAAAGAAGTGTCGGTGCGCAGAAACAGCGACGGGTCGGCAATAGAGGGAGCAAACCCAAGAGCCGCAAGCGTAGTCCTCAGTGTGTCGTGCCACTCACGCGGTGCCTGGCGGAGACCGTAGACTGGCCGCCGGAGGCTCCACTGGGTGCCAGGAGGAAAAGACCCAGTGAAGCCGGGTGGGCGACGCAGCCAGATCTCCTCGTGCTGGCTGCCCTGCAAGAAAGAAGTGCTGAAGTCAAGAGAGTGCAGCTCGTAGTCACGGTGAGCAGCTATGTGCAGCAGTACCCGAAGAGTGGTCATCTTCGGGGTGGGAGAGAAGGTCTGAAAGTAGTCAACTCCCTGCCGCTGACTGAAGCCACGAGCCACGTAATGCGCCTTGAAGACAGGCGGAGAACCCGGCGGCCGCTTCACCCTGAAAATCCACATGCCACTGACGATGTTCGCCCCAGGTGGGGGAACCTCGTCGACGTAGGTGCCTGTGGACTTCCAGGAAGCCATCTCTGCGTCCATAACTGCCTGCCACTGAGAGGAGTAGGGACCCTCTATCGCCTCCGCGTAAGAGCGCGGAGTCGGGATGTCAAGTGCATCCGGGTCTCCCTCAGGGGTAAGTAGTATGGACACGAGATGAGTTGAAGCAGCAGCCAAACAATGGAACTCCTCCTGCCTGTCCTCAAGGACGTCCGTGCCAAGGGCACACTCACCCCCGACGGACGGAGGACAGAGAGACTCAGACTCAGCAACAAGACTAGCAGCGTCTTCTAGACGACAGCGAGCAGCAAAGTCGACGAGCTTAGTGACCAAGGCAGATGCAGCAGTGTATTCAAAGGAAGGATCAGTGACAACAGTAGCAAGGAGACGCGTGACAGTAGGACTGGCAGCACGAAGAGAGTCCGACTCCGGGTCGTGAAGAGCAGGAAGAGAGGACTCAGGAGGAGAAGGCAAAGGGGCACGCAGAGGAGTAGTAGACGGACGCAGAGACATCCGGTGCGTGCCAGGGACAGGAGGAGGACGCTGACGCGAACCACGACCACTAGTGCGAGCACGACGGACAGGCGACGCAGGGCGAGACGCAGGCTCACGACGCTCAGCAAGACCTCCAGTAGGACCAGTGTAGGGAGAAGGAGAAGGCAGTGGGGAGGCCAGCTGTAACTGTAACTGTAACTGTGACGGGACAGGCTGTGGACACTCTAAGGGAGGAGGAGGACCAGTAGAAGGCAGGAGACCAAGAACCTGCTGAAGAAGCGGAACGAAGTACGGTCGAGGCCGCACAGCGACTCCAGACATAGCAGGGACAACACCAGTACCCCAAGTGGTAGCACCAGCGCCAGCAGCACCTCCAGCTCCAGTACCTCCAGCAGGACCGCCTCCAGGACCGACAGTAGTAGCCTCAGTGCCAACACCCTCAGCAGCTCCAGCTCTAGTCGGACCACGAGAAGACGCAGTGGCACCAGCTCCAATAGTACCCGCAGGCCCAGCAGCTCCAGTACTCTCAGTACGAGCACCTCCGGGACCCGCGGCACCAGCACCCTCAGCAGCCGAAGAACCTCCAGCTCCAGCAGCACGCCTCCAACGGCGAGCAAACCACTAGCGCACCTCCTGTAGAGAGAGTGGCTCCCGCCGAGACGAAGCACCCAAAGAACCTCCAGGCACAGCACCGCCTGACGCCACACGAGCAGGCCCAGCTCCCTCAGGCTCCGCACCCCCAGGCTCAGCACCTCCAGGCCTAGCACCCCCAGGCTCAGCACCCCCAGGCGTAGCACCCCCAGACTCAGCACCCCCAGGCTCAGTACCCCCAGTCGTAGCACCCCCAGGCTCAGCACCCCCAGGCGTAGCACTCACACGCTCAGCACCCCCAGAGTCAGCACCCCCAGGCTCAGCACCCTCAGCAGTACCAGAGTCACCAGCAACCTCCACAGGCTCAACTGCGTCTACCTGAGACACACCTGAAGGGGCATGACCCTGAGGGGGAAGGGGGTCTACCGGGGGGGGACCTGGCACAAGGAAGAGTGGTGGTGGGGGGAGGGACAGAGTGCGGTAGGGGAAGAGACGGTAGTACGGCACCGACTCGTCAAACGTGACGTCCTGGGAGGACAGAACACGGCGAGAGGTGGGGTGGTAGAACTGCCACCCTGGAGCGTCAGGGGGGAAGCCAAGGAAGACGCAGGGAGCAGCACGAGGGGACAGCTTGTCCGCAGAGAAGTCGCGGACAAACGCCCGAGATCCCCAGACACGGAACGCAGATGCATCGCCAACCTTCCCCGTCCACAGCAAAGCTGGGGAGGTCTTCGGCATGGAGACCCTGGGCTGAAGGTTGATCTGATGCACCGCGTACCGAACCGCAAACGGCCACAGAAAATGGGGGCCAGCCGCATGCATCATGGACGTACGGGCGACGTCCATGACCATGCCAATGCGGTGCTCAGCAATCCCATTTTGCTGTGGAGAGCCTGGAAGCGTGAAGGTCTGGCGGATGCCTCGTGCACGACAGTAGGCTCGCAGAAGGGCAGAGGAGAACTCTCCGCCTCTGTCAGAGTGCAGACGAAGAACAGGAAAGTCCGAGCCAAAGCTCTGCCCGAGCTGGAGACGAGCTGCGCGGATCCAGTCGATCAACACCTCAGTGACATCAACCTTGCTGCGCAAGGGGAAGACTGTGGTGTAACGCGAGTAGTCGTCAACCACCAGCAGGAAGTAGCGCTCGTAACCCTGTCCACGGACGCGGGCGGGGCCCCACACGTCCATGTGAAGCGTCTGCAGCGGGGCCTCTGTCGGAGGAAACTGGGAGGAGTGAGGGGCAGCCCGTTGCCGCCCCTCGACATAGGGGACGCAGGTAGGGGCAGGCCCAGGAGGAAGGGGAGGGAGGGACCGGGGAAGACCAGAGACAAGGACACGGGAGGCCATGCCTTGGAGACGAAGCAGGGAGGGGTGACCAAGGCGGTGGTGCCAGAGGAGAGTCTCATGAGACAGGAGGCGACACGAGCAGGGGGCAGACTCAGGACCAGACCTGGACGCTGCAGCAAACACCTGACCCGACGCAGCTACCTGACCAGACGCAGTGACTTGAGGAGACTCAGTGGTCAGTGTGTACAGGCTCGACCCCGGCCGAGGTGTAAACGTGGCCAAGTGCCGGCCCGTCCGAGCGTCCGTGCAGTGGGTCACCCGCTGGCTCGCAGGAGTGAACTGGTGAACCCCCGCATCCTGTAGGTCAGCACCACTCACTAAGTTCGTAGAGAACGAGGGGAGTTAAAGACCAGAAAGGGTGCCAGAGGGGGCCGCCGGACACGGGAGGACAGTGGAGAAGTGAGCAAGGAAAGGACCCCCAGAGGGGTCTGCCAGAGAGACCGCAACTGGCCGACCAAGAGGCGTGAGTGTGGTGCGGTCTCGAAAGAAGGAGCGAGAAGCCTCCGAGTCAAGGGTGAAGGTGTGGGAGGCAGAAGCCGATGCAGTACCTGAGAGAGCAGACTCACCAGCACCTGAGGAAGCAGACGCACTTGCACCTAGAGCAGAAGCCTCGCTAGCACCTAGAGCAGCAGCCTCACCAGTACCTAGAGTAGCAGTCCCAATGCCCGGGTCGGGCGGAAGACACCGGTAACAGTCACTCTCATCACTAATAGTCACAGCATACATGGCAGCAAGAATAGCATCAAATTCAAGGTCAAAGATAGCTACTCCCGCCCTAGACAGCTCGCCCCAGCGAGGGATCTTATTGGCCTCAGGGAACTGGTGACGCCAAGCGTCCGTCAGGCGGCCAAAGCAGCGCTGGGTGGAGTGCGCACCCCCGCACTGCTCACCCGCGCGGTTGCTGGTGCGTAGGACGTAGGTGCACGGACCAGTACCCCCACCCCTCTGGCGTGCAGCGTACCACTCACGAAGCTGCTGAGGGGGGGGGATGTCACGAGTGCGCTGCTGCTGCTGCTGCTGCTGTTGGTGCTGCTGCTGGCACTGACCACCACCGGAGCCGACCCTCTGCGCAGCGCCACCCCGACCAGCTCCACCTCCTCCGCCGCCGCCTCCTCCACCGCCGCCACTTCCGCCACCTCCGCTCCCACCGCCACCGCCGCCTCCGCCTCCACTGCCGCCACCGACACCTCCACCCCCGCCACCACCCCCACTGCCACCCCCACTCCCTCCGCCTCCTCCACCCCCGCCTCCACCGCCCCCGCTAGCTCCTCCCCTGCCCCCGCTAGGGGTAGACGCCGCACGGACCGACTCAAGACCAACGAGGTCGGCCGCAGCAGAAGAGGCAATAGAGGGCAAGAGAGGAGAGGGGGAGCACCCCTCAAAGACAGGGGCGCGAGGGTCACCACGAGAGGCTCCTACAGCGACTATGCCCTTCTCTGCTGCTAGGAGGCGCTCCTCGAGGAGGTCAACCGTGAGGGTGGTGGGGCACACAGAGAGAAAGTGGTCCCTGACCGAGCGAAGGGTGTCAGGGAGGCGGGTGACTATGCAGTAGAGGGTGATGTCCATAGGGGGGGGGTTCTTGGTGCAGAACTCAGCGAGAAGGGCAGTGCGGTAGCGAATGTCACAAGTGCGTAGGTGCGTAATGAGGTCAACGATTGTGGGAAAAGCTGCGAGGTCAGGGAAGAGGTACGGCAGGATGAGGCGGCTAAGGGCAACAGTGGCAGGGGAAGAGTAGCGTGCAACTACAACGTCGTACAAGGTCTTAGCACTCTTGTACTGGCTAAAGTGCGCACGCTCAGAGGTAGGCAAGTGGCGACGCACAGCAAGACGTGCAGTAGCATCGCGTATGGCCCACTGTGAGCAAACAGTGGCGTCAGCATCAGCAGTAGGGGCAGGAGAGGCACCAGAGGTGAGGTCAAAGAGGGAGAGACCGTCTGCCCTATCGCACTGTAGGAAAAGCTGCAGGTCATCTACCCAGACGTCAAAGTCAATGGCCCGACCCTCAGCGTCAAAAGCGAGGACACTAGGGGTAGCCATGACAGCAGTAGACTAGCAGCGCGAGCAGCAGGGTAAGGGTAGTGCAGTGGTAGAGGCACTGCTCTTACCGAGCAGGCGAGAAGGACCGGGGCTCGCCGGCAGGGGCGGCTCGGTGACAACGGCAGCAACGGCAGCTTGGGGACAACGGCGGCTCGGCGGCTCGGCAGCTCGGCGGCAAGGGCGGCTCGGCGGCGCGACAGCTCGGCGGCAATGGCGGCTCGACGACTCGGCGGCTCGGCAGCTCGACGGCAACGGCGGCTCGGCGGCTCGGCGGTGACGGCGGTAGGGCCGGGTGGGGCGGCGACGAGGCCGCTGAGGGCGGCGGCGGGGCCGCTAAGGGCGGCGCCGAGTTTGCACGGGTGTGGCGACGGCGCTGCAAAAGGCGGCGGTGGGGTTGCGGGCAGCTGAGATGAAGCCGCGAGAAGCGGCGCCAGGGCCGCGAGGGTGGGGCCGTGGCCGCGAGGGTGGGGCGACTGGGCCGCAAAGGCGGCGTGAAGAGGCAGCGAGAGCGGCGCAAAGGGGCCGCAAGGGCGGCTCGAAGGGGCCGCGAGGGCGGGCGACGGGGCCGTAAGGGCGACGCGAAGAGGCCGCGAGGGCGGCGCGAAGGGGCCGCAAGGGCGGCTCGAAGGGGCCGCGAGGACGGCCCGACGGGGCCGCGAGGGCGGCGCGACGCGACGAGGCCGCGAAGGCGGCGCGACGAGGCCGCAAGGGCGGCGCGACGGGGCCGCAAGGGCGGCGCGACGGGGCCGCAAGGGCGGCGCGACGGGGCCACTAGGGGCCGTGAGAGGGGAGCGCGACTCGGGCAGGGGCTGAGTGCGCTCCGGGCAGAAAAAAATGAACGGTGGGCCCTAGGAACAGTTCCCACGAGGGAACCTGCTCGATACCATGAGAAAACTGAAACGAGAATGAAAATGACTAAGGGAAAGTTGGGAACAAGTACAAACCCTAGAAAGCTGTACCCCATATGTGCTACCCCACTATAGCCTACAGTAGCTATGTCATATAAATCTGACACCCACTACAGCCTAAACAAACTATAGCAAATATAACATTTGACACACCACCATAGGCAAAGTGGGGGAGAGCAAGGGGTCACAAGACCAGTCAAGAAAGACAAAGCAAGCTCAGGGTGGATCACAACGTCACAACACTCACTGAGCACAAGCAAAGGGCCGCAAGGCCACTTCACATGCAGAGGCATATATGTAACACAAACATCACAGTGATCTCTACCGAGCAAAGCAAGCATGCACGTATATATATATGTATATATAAAGATCACAGTACAAGCAAAGCCCACAGCAAGTGAGGAAAAGTGGGCACAAGCCCTAGCATAGTGCAGAAACGCTGATGATCACCAGACTGAAGTGCTTTGGTGAATATATCAGCAGTGTTGGCACGAGTGGCCACGTAACGTAGTCGAAGCTGACCACGCTCCTGCAACTCTCGAGCCAGGAAGTAACGCAGAGCGATGTGCTTCGTTCTGTGCTCCAGTCTGTGCTCCTCACACAAGGCAATGGCTGCCTTGTTGTCGACATACAACACTGGAGGAGAACGAGGCCGCTCCCCCAAGTCGATCAGCAGGTAGGTGAGCCAGCGTAACTCCTGTGCAGCCATGGCTGTGGCGTAGATCTTAGCCTCACAACTGGAGCAGAGAACTGAAGACGAACGTGTAGAACGCCAAGAAAATGAACCAGAGCCAAGGCTGAAGGTGTAACCCTGTGACGACCGCTGAGCAGCCTGGTCGTCAACCCAAGAAGCGTCTGAGTGCCCAGTGAGAACAATTGAGCACCTCCCTCCAAGCACAAGCCCCATGCCTGATGTACTGCACAAGTAGCATAGTACCCTATTAGCAGCATCCATGTGCATCTTTCGGTGCCGACAAGGAGCCACGTAGCAAGCCAGAAGGCCAAGAGGGTACACGAGGTCAGGACGAGTGCAACTCATCAGGTACATGAAGCAGCCAACTAGCTCTGGGTAAGGACCACTCAGCTCTACGGACTCGTCTGAAGGTGGAGCTAAGAGCGAGTGACCTGTAGCCAGAGGAGCCGGCTGTGCCGAGGACTAGGTGAAGCCGAAGCGCTGAAGGACCTGCTGCACCATGCGTGACTGAGTAAGCGTGATGGTGCGGCGAGCTCTGTCCCGAGTGATATGCAAGCTAAGGTAGCTGCGCAGCTCACCCAGGTCTGTGCACGTGTGTCTCTTCTGTAGCTCCGACTTCACCAGGGCAAGAGCCTCAGTGTCAGCAGTGGCAAAGACCAAGTCGGCGACATACACGAGGATGTAGAACGGCGGCAGCGAAGTGTCGTTGTGCAGAAACAGCGACGGGTCAGCAGTAGAAGGCGCGAACCCAAGAGCCGCAAGTGTAGTCCTCAGTGTGTCGTGCCACTCACGTGGCGCCTGGCGGAGACCGTAGACCGGCCGCCGGAGGCTCCACTAGGTACCAGGAGGAAACGACCTAGTGAAGCCAGGAGGGCGGCGCAGCCAGATCTCCTCGTGTAGGCTGCCCTGCAAGAAAGCTGTGCTGAAGTCAAGAGAGTGAAGCTCGTAGTCACGCTGAGCGGCAACGTGAAGTAGCACCCGAAGAGTGGTCATCTTTGGGGTGGGGGAGAAGGTCTGGAAGAAGTCTACTCCCTCTCGCTGACTGAAGCCTCGAGCAACGTAACGAGCCTTGAAGACAGGTGGAGAGCCTGTCGGCCGCTTCACCATGAAAATCCACATGCCACTGACGATGTTCGCCCCAGGAGGGGGAACCTCGTCGACGTAAGTGCCAGTGTACTTCCAGGATGCCATCTCTGCATCCATGGCTGTCTCCCACTGAGAGGAGTACTCCCCCGCGATAGTGCATCCGGGTTTCCCTCAGGTGCAATCAGCATGGACACGAGATGAGGTACAGCAGCGGCAAAGCACTCAAAGTCCTCCTGCCTGTCCTCAAGGACGTCCGTGCCAAGAGCACCCTCACCCCCGACGGACGGAGGACAGACAGACCCAGACTCAGCAACAAGAATGGCGGCGTAGTCTAGACGACAGTGAGCAGCAAAGTCGACAAGCTCAGCAACTAAGGCAGACATAGCAGCTGACTCAAAGGAAGGGTCAGTGACAGCCGTGGCCAGGAGACGCGTGACAGTAGGACTAGCAACACGAAGAGAGTTAGAATTCGGGTCAGCAAGGGCAGGAAGGGAGGACGTAGGAGGAGAAGGCAGAGGTACACGCTGTGGAGCAGTGGAAGGACGAAGCGTCATCTGGTGAGTTCCTGGGACAGCAGGAGGACGCTGACAGGGGACACGACGACCATTGCGAGCAGCACAAACAGGTGACGCAGAACGAGACTCGGGCGACACAGGACGAGACTCAGGCTCACGACGCTCCGTAAGACCTCCTGTCGGACCAGTGTAGGGAGAAGAACTAGGGAGTGGCGAGGCAGGCTGTAACTGTGAATGCGACTGGACAGGCGGAGGACACTCTAAGGAGGGAGCAGGACAAGGAGGAGGGGGCTGACCAAGAACCTGCTGAAGGAGGGGAACAAAGTACGGCCGCGGCCGTGAAGCGCCCCCAGAACCAGCAGAGACAGCACCAGAACCCCCAGCAGCAGCTCCAACTCCTGTAGCACCACCAGCAGCTCCAGTAGTGCCAACTCCAGTACCCCTAATAGCACCAGCTCCAGCCGCACTGTCGACTCCAGCACCTGCAGGAGGACGAGCGTCAGCACCTTCAGCTCCAGCCCCTGCAACACCAACCCCAGGGTCAGCATCTACACCAACTCCAGTAGGCCCATCGTCCTCAACTCCATCGGCAGCTCCAGCAGCTCCAGCACCTCCAGCTCCAACTCGAGCACCAGCAGCACCTCCAGCAGCTCCAGCACCAGCACCAGCTCCAGTAGCTCCAGCTCCAGCTCGAGTAGAACCCCAAGTCCAAGCACCTCTAGTACCTCCTGTACGAGCACCTCTAGAACTAGAGGCTCCTGCACCTCCAGCAGCACCTCGGCCTCTAGCGGGCGGCACCCCAGCGCTAGGAACGCCGCTGCGAAGGCTGCAGCACCGAGCGTACCACTCACGCAGCCGCTGTGGGGAGGAAGGCTCCGGCCGCGACACAGCACCCACAGCACCACCAGCTCCAACTCCGGCAGAACCCCTTGCTCCAGCAGCCCCACGCTGGAGGCTGCAATGCTGAGAGTACCACTCACGCAGCTGCTGTGAAGAGGGTGCGCCACCAGGCGCAGCACGGTCAGTCTCAGCTCCCCCAGGCTCAGCACCCCCAGTCTAAGCACCCCGAGGCTTAGCATCTTCAGTCTCAGCACCCCCGGGCTCAGCACCCCCAGACGTAGCACCCCCAGACTCAGTACCCCTCGCAGGACCAGAGTCGACAGCTACCTCAACAGGCTCGACCGGGTCTACCTGGGAAACACCTGAGGGAGCAGGACCCTGGGGAGTGAGGGGGTCTACCAAAGGGACACCTGGGGTGAGGAAGAGCGGCGGAGGGGGAAGTGGTGCAGTGCGGTAGGGGAACAGACGGTAAAAGGGTAACGACTCGTCAAAAGTGACGTCCTGAGAGGGGAAGACACGGCGCGAGGTGGGGTGGTAAAACTGCGAGCCAGGCGCGTCAGGGACAAAGCCAATGAAGATACAGGGAACGGCACGGGAGGAGAGCTTGTCCGCGGACGTATCGCGGACAAAGGCTCGACATCCCCAGACCCAGAATGGCGACGCATCGCCAACCTCCCCCGTCCAACGCAGTGTGGGCGAGGTCTCCGGAGCAGAGACACGGGGCCAGAGGTTGAGCTGATGCGTAGTACACTGGACTGCAAACGGCCACAGGAAATGGGAGGCAGCCGCATGGATCATGGAGGTACGAGCGACCTCCATGATTAAGCCAATGCGGCGCTCAGGAACCCCATTCTGTTGTGGAGAGGCCGGAAGTGTGAACGTCTGGCGGATGCCGTGCTCCGCACAGTAGGCTGCCAAGTGGTCGGAGGAAAACTCACCACCCCTGTCAGAGTGCAGACGCAGGACGGGAAAGTCCGACTGGAATCGCTCGCGGAGCTGGAGACGAGCAGCGCGGATCCAAGGGGTCAAAACATCAGGGACCTCACCCTTGGTGCGCAAGGGGAAGGCCGTGGTGTAGCGCGTGTAGTCGTCGACGACCAGCAGGAAGTACCGCTCGTGGCCCTGTCCACGGACGCGGGCTAGGCCCCACACGTCCAGGTGGAGAGTCTGCAGGGGAGCTTCTGTGGGAGGGAACGAGGAGGATTGAGGAGTGGCGCGCTGCTACCCCTCGACATAGGGAAGACAGGGAGGAGCAGGCGAGGGTGGGAGGGGAGGGAGAACCCTGGGAAGACCAGAGACAAGGTACCGGGAGTGCATGCCACAAAGGCGCTGCACTGACGGGTGACCAAGACGGTGGTGCCAGAGGACTGTCTGGTGCGACAGGGAGCAACACAAGCAGGAGGCCGACAGGTGACGCAGACGCAACTACCTGAGGGGACTCAGTGGTCAGTGTGTACAGGTTCGACCCCGGCTGCCGAGTGAAGGTAGCCAGGTGGCGACCCGTCTGAGCACACGTACAGTGGGTCACACGCTCATAGGCAAAGGTGAACAGGTGAACACCCCCGTCGTGGGGAGCAGAGCCCGCCACCAAGTTCGTAGAGAACGAGGGGAGGTAAAGACCCGAAAGGGTGCCGCACGGGACGGCAAGACAAGGGAGGGCAGTGGAGGAGGTTGCAAGGACCGGGCCCCCAGAGGGGTCGGCGAAGGAGATAGCAACAGGCCGAGCTAGCTGCTCAAGGACAGTGCGGTCACGAAAGAAGCAGCGGGAAGCACCCGAGTCCAGTGTGAAGGTGTGCAGTGCGTCAGTAGACGCAGTACTAGCAGGCGTAGACGCACGAGCACCTGGAGCAGTTGACTCACTAGCTCCTAGAGCAGCAGCCTCACCAAGACCTAGGGCAGCAGACGCACTAGCACCTAGAGTGGCAGCCTCACTGGTCCCAATACCCGGGTCGGGCGGTACACGCAGGTAACAGTCACCCTCAACGCTAATAGTCAATGCATACATAGCACCAAGGATGGCATGAAAATCAAGAGCAAAGCTATCAATGTTCTTTTTAAGCAGATCAGCCCAGCGGGGCAGCTCAGAGGGTTCAGGAAGCTGCTCGCGCCAGGCGTCGTCAAGACGAAAGAAGCAGCGCTGCGCCGTGCGGAGCCTCCCACAGGTCTGGCAAGTGCGTTCACTCGTGCGGATGACGTACGGGCAGGTACCTCCACCCCCAGACCCCCCACGCTGAGAGTACCACTCACGGAGCTGCTAGGGCGACGGAGTCTCGCTGGGACATTGCTGCTGCTGCCTCTGGCCACCGCCGAGCCCCCCACGCTGCACCGCTCCACTGCGCCCGCCACCAGCTCCACTGTCGCCACTACTGCCACCACCACCCCCACCACCCCCACCACCGCCGCCGCCACCACCCCCTGCTCCGCCACTAACCCCCCCACCACCAGCACCACTCCCACCACCGCCACCACCCCCGCCCCCTCCACCCCCTCCACCACCGCCGCCCCCGCCGCCTCCTCACCACCCCTGCCCCCCTTGCCCCTGCCGCCCTTGCGCCTCCCACTAGGAGCAGACGCAGCCCCGACCCCCTCACCACCGAGGTAGTCGACAGCAACAGCAGATGCAATGGAGGGGAGGAGGGGGACGAGGGAGCACCCCTCAAAGAAGGGAGCGCGAGGGTCGCCACGAGAGGCACCACAGCTACAATGCTCTTCTCAGCTGATAGGAGTTCCTTCTAGAGCAAGTCGATAGTGAGGTCGGTGGGGGAGAGGGCGAGAAAGTGGTCCCTGACAGTGCGAAGAGAGTCAGGGAGGCGGGTGACTAGGTGGTAGAGTGTGAGGTACATCGGCGGAGGGTTCTTGGCTAGGAAATCGGGGGGATGCACGGCATGGTAGCGGAGATCACTAGTACGGAGGTGCGTTATGAGGTCAGCTACAGTGGCAAAGGCAGACAGATCGGGGAAGAGATAGGGCAGCGAGAGATGGCCTATCGCAGCAGTAGCAGGGGAGGAGTAGCGTGCAACTACAGCATCGTACAGCTCCTTAGCGGTCTTATGCTGGCCAAAGTGCTCGCGCTCATCTAACGGCAGGTGGCTGCGAATGGCTAGGCAAACATGAGCGTCACGGGTCTGCCACTGTGAGCGAGCTGTATTGTCAGCAGTAGCAGCATGTGCGGGAGCGGCGCCGGACGTATGGTCAAACAGGGAAACATCGTCCTTGGCAGTGATCTGGAGGAACAGATGCAGGTCATCGAGCCAAACGTCAGTGTCATCGAAACTTAAACGGACGGCCCTCAGTGTCAAAAGTGAGAACGGTAGGACTGGCCATAGTGGCAGTAGCAGCAGTAGGAACAGTAGCAGCAGGTGCTGCAGGTGGGGCACAGTAGGGCGGCGCGGCTCGGTCAGGGCGGTGCGGCTCGGGCAGGACGACGCGACGCGGCTCGGTCAGAGAGGGTGGGCCGGCGTGTGGTCTGCGGTTGTGCGAGGCGGCGGCCTGTGTGCGGGCGGCAGCCGTCAAGAGGGCGGTGGCCTACGTGCGGGCGGCGGTCTAGCGCGGGCGGCGGCCTACGTGCACGAGGCGGCGGCGCGCGGCGGTCGACGAGCAGCCCGCGGGCTGTGCTAGGGGCCGCGCGAGGCTAGGGCAGGCTGCGCGTGGGCGATGTCGACGGCGCGGGCGGCTAGCGGGTCGCGCGCACGAGAAAAGGGGCCGCACGCGGGCGGCTTGCGGGCTAGGCGCTCGAAAAACAAGCCGCGCGCGCGGGCGGCTAGCGGCTGCGCACGGGCAGCGTGAGAGGAAGGGGCGCTCGAGGGCGCACTAGGAACGAGGCGCACGAGGGCGCGTGTAAGGGACGGCGCACGAGGGTGCTTCTAGCGGAACGGTGGGCCCTTAGGAACTAGCGGTCCTAGGTTCCTAACCTAGGCTCGTAATACCATGTCAGAATGAGAGAAGTGATTGCACTAGG
Source organism: Closterium sp. NIES-65 (assembly GCA_948144175.1). NCBI lineage: Eukaryota > Viridiplantae > Streptophyta > Zygnematophyceae > Desmidiales > Closteriaceae > Closterium > Closterium sp. NIES-65. Next base: position 731,303 of record CANXME010002221.1, read on the forward strand.
AAAGCGTTGGGTACAAGTAGGAAACCCTAAACTTACTGTACCCCATAGTAACTACCCCACTACAGCCTAAACAAACTATAGCAGATATAACATTTGACACACGCAGTACATGAAATTCTGTTTCCCGAGCTTCTTGTTCAAGTAATCGGCTGCCATCTCGGACGTGGGACAGTAGAACAGCTCAAGTCTCCCCTTCTCGATTTCGTCTTTCACGAAGAAATATTGCAGGGCGATGTGCTTCGTTCTGTTTGCGAATCCATTCTTGTTGGCGATGCGAATTGCTGACTGGTTGTCGCGGAACAGAGAGAAGCTGGGTAACTGGGCCAGCTTCGCTTCTTCCAGTGGTTCGCGAAGGTAGAGTCCTTCCTCGGTGGCTGAGCAGAGTGCAATATATTCTGCTTCAGCTGAGGAGAGAGCTATTAGCTTTTACTTGCTCGACTGCCACGAAATAGGTCCGATAGGCTCGGGTCGGTAGATGTAGCTGTCAGAACATTATAGCTTATGCTTTTGTGTAGGCTGTAGTGGGGTAGCCCATATGGGGTACAACCCAATTAGGGTTAGTACTTGTACCCAACTGTTTCATAGTTCATCCATTCTCGTTTCTTCTCATGGTATCGAGCAGGTTCCCTCGTGGGAACTGTTCCTAGGGCCCACCAAGTCGAATTTTTTTTTTCCTGCCCGGAGCGCGCTCCGCCTAGGCCCGAGTCGCGCCTCGTGTGCCCTCTCTACCGTCGCGCCTTCCTAGGCCTCCTTCGGCCCCGTCGCGTCGCCCCTAGCGGCCTCCCTCGAGCCGCCCTTACTCGGCCCGTAGCCGCCCTACGCGGCCCGTCGCCGCCCTTACGCGGCCCGTCGCCGCCCTACGCGGCCCGTCGCCGCCCCTTACTCGGCCCGTCGCCACCCTTTTGCGGCCCGGTGCCGCCCTACTCGGCCCGTTGCCGCCCTTACCCGGCCCGTCGCCGCCCGTCCCGGCCCGTCGCCGCCCTTACCCGGCCCGTCGCCGCCCCTACGCGGCCCGTTGCCGCCCTTCCCGGCCTGTCGCCGCCCTTCGCAGCTCGGCGCCGCCCTTCCCGGCCCTTCGCGCGGCCCTAACGGCTCGGCGCCGTCCTCTTACGGCCAGCCGTCGCCGCCCATCGGCTCAGCCCGCCGCCCTTGCGGCCCCCCCACGAGCCGCCTTTCGGCCCACCGTGCGCCACCCTACCCGGCCCCGGCGCCTCCTCCTCCGATCCCGCGGCCGCCCCACCTACCCTCGAGCCGCCGCTCCACCTGGCCCCTCGGGCCGTCGTCACGGAGGCACGAGCCGCAGGTGCCGAACCGCCGAGCCGCCGGGCCGCCCAGCAGCCGAGCCGCCGAGCAGCCGAGCCGCCCAGCGGTCAAGCCGCCGAACCGCCGAGCCACCCAGTAGCCGAGCCGTCGAGCCGCCGAGCCGCCCAGCAGCCGAGCCGCCGAGCAGCCGAGTCGCCGAGCAGCCGAGCCACCGAGCTGCCCGCAGACGAGCCGCCGAGTCGCCTGCCCTGTTCAGTAAGTGCGGCGCCTCTGTCACTGCACTGCCCCTACCCTACTGTTCGCGCTGCTAGTATACTGCTGTCATGGCTACCCCTAGTGTCCTCGCCTTTGACGCTGAGGGTCGGGCCATTGACTTTGACGTTTGGGTAGATGACCTGCAGCTTTTCCTACAGTGCGATAGGGCAGACGGTCTCTCCCTCTTTGACCTCAACTCTGGTGCCTCTCCTGCTCCTGCTGCTGATGCTGACGCCACTGTTCGCTCACAGTGGGCCACGCGCGATGCTGCTGCACGTATTGCTGTGCGTCGCCACCTCCCTACCTGTGAGCGTGCGCACTTTAGTCAGTACAAGAGTGCTCAGACCTTGTACGACGCTGTAGTTGCACGCTACTCCTCCCCTGCCACCGCTGCACTGAGCCGTCTCATGCTACCGTACCTCTTCCCTGACCTTGCTGCCTTTCCTACAGTCGCTGACCTCATTACGCACCTCCGCACTAGTGACACTCGCTACCGCGCTGCGCTTCCTGCTCAGTTCTGCGCCAAGAACCCTCCCCCCATGTATATCACCCTCTACTACATAGTCACCCGGCTCCTTGACTCCCTTCGCTTATTCAGGGACCACTTCCTCGCAGTGTGCACCACCACTCTCACCGTTGACCTCCTCCAGAAGGCCCTCCTAGCAGCGGAGAAGAGCATAGTCGCTGTAGGCGCCTCTCGTGGTGACCCCCGCACCCCTGTCTTTGAAGGGTGTTCTCCCTCCCCCCTCTTGCCCGCATTGGCATGGTCATAGATGTCGCTCGTACGTCCATGATGCATGCGGCTGCCCCCCATTTTCTGTGGCCGTTTGCGGTTAGGTACGCGGCGCATCAGATCAACCTCCACCCCAGGGTCTCCCGCCCGGAGACCTCCCCGGCCTTGCTGTGGACGGGGAAGGTTGGCGATGCGTCTGCGTTCCGTGTCTGGGGATCTCGGGCGTTTGTTCGCGACTTGTCTGCGGACAAGCTGTCCCCTCGTGCTGCTCCTTGCGTCTTCCTTAGTTTCCCCCCTAACGCGCCAGGGTGGCAGTTCTACCACCCCACCTCTCACCGTGTTCTGTCCTCCCAGGACGTCACGTTTGACGAGTCGGTCCCCTACTACCATCTCTTCCCCTACCACACTCCGTCCCTCCCCCCGCCGCCGCTCTTCCTTGTACCAGGTCCCCCCCCAGTAGACCCCCTCCCCCCTCAGGGTCCTGCCCCTTCAGGTGTGTCCCAGGTAGACGCAGTCGAGCCTGTCAAGGTCACTTGTGACTCTGGTGCTGCTGAGGGTGCTGAGCCTAGGGGTGCTGACTCTGTGGGTGCTGAGCGTGTGCGTGCTGCGTCTGGGGGTCCTGAGACTTGGGGTGCTCAGCCTGAGGGTGCTGCGTCTGGGGGTGCTGAGCCTGGGGGTGCTACGTCTGGAGGTGCTGAGCTTGGGGTTGTGGAGCCTGAGGGAGCTGGGCCTGCTTGTGAGGCGTCCGGCGGTGCTGGGCCTGGAGGTTCTCCGGGTGTTTTGTCTTTGCGGGAGCCGCTCTCTCCACACGAGCTGCGTGAGTGGTTTGCCCGGCGGCTGGAGGCGTACTGCTGGAGCTGGAGGTTCTTCGGATGCTGAGGGTGCTGGTGCCGTGGGTTACGGAGGTGCTCGTACTGGAGGTACTGGCGCTGCTCGGCTTGCGGGTACGACTGGGGCTGGAGCTGCTGCGGGTGTTGGCGCTGAGGCTACTGCTGTTGGTGCTGGAGGCGTTTCTGCTGGGGGTGCTACTGGTGCTGCTGGAGGTTCTGGAGCTGGAGGTGCTGCTGGTGCTGGTGCTGCACCTGGGGGTGCTGGTGCTGTTCCTGCTGTGTCTAGAGTCGCCGCGCGGCCTTGGCTGTACTTTGTTCCGCTCCTTCAGCAGGTTCTTGGTCTCCCGCTTTCTGCTAGTCCTCCTCCTCCGTTAGAGTGTCCACAGCCTGTCTCGTCACAATAACAGTTACAGCCCGCATCCCCACTGCCTGCTCCTTCTCCCTACACTGCTCGTACTGGAGGTCTTGCTAAGCGTCGTGAGCCTGCGTCTCGTCCTACGTTGCCTGTCCGTGCTGCTCGCACTAGTGGTCGCAGTTCGCGTCAGCGTCCTCCTCCTGTCCCTGGCATGCACCGGATGTCTCTGCGTCCGTCCACTGCTCCTCTGCGTGCCCCTTTGCCCTCTCCTCCTGAGTCCTCTCTTCCTGCTCTTCCCGACCCGGAGTCGGACTCTCTTCGTGCTGCCAGTCCTACTGTCACGCGTCTCCTTGCCACTGTCGTCACTGACCCTTCCTTTGAGTCCACTGCTGCGTCTGCTCTTGTTGCTGAGCTCGTTGACTTTGCTACTCGCTTTCGTCTAGACTTCGCTGCTAGTCTTGTCACTGAGTCCGAGTCTGTCTGTCCTCCGTCAATCGGGGGTGAGTGTGCCCTTGGCACGGACGTCCTTGAGGACAGGCAGGAGGAGTTCCAGTGTTTGGCTGCTGCTTCACCTCATCTCGTGTCCGTATTGCTCACCCCTGAGGGAGACCCGGATGCACTTGACATCCCGACTCCGCGCTCTTACGCGGAGGCGATAGAGGGTCCCTACTCCTCTCAGTGGCAGGCAGCTATGGACGCAGAGATGGCTTCCTGGAAGTCTACAGGCACCTACATTGACGAGGTTCCCCCACCTGGGGCGAACATCGTCAGTGGCATGTGGATTTTCAGGTTGAAGCGGCCGCCGGGTTCCCCGCCTGTCTTCAAGGCGCGCTACGTGGCTCGTGGCTTCAGTCAGCGGCAGGGAGTTGACTACTTTAAGACCTTCTCTCCCACCCCGAAGATGACCACTCTTCGGGTGCTGCTGCACATAGCCGCTCAGCGCGACTACGAGCTTCACTCTCTTGACTTCAGCACTGCTTTCTTGCAGGGTAGCCTGCACGAGGAGATCTGGCTGCGCCGCCCACCTGGCTTCACTTGGACTTTTCCTCTTGGCACCCAGTGGAGCCTCCGGCGGCCAGTCTACGGTCTCCGCCAGGCACCGCGCGAGTGGCACGACACACTGAGGACTACGCTTGCGGCTCTTGGGTTTGCTCCCTCTACTGCTGACCCGTCGCTGTTTCTCCGTACCGACACTTCTTTGCCGCCGTTCTACATCCTCGTGTACGTCGACGACTTGGTCTTTGCCACAGCTGACACTGCTGGACTCTCCCATGTGAAGTCCGAGCTGCAGGAGAGACACACGTGCACAAACCTGGGTGAACTGCGCAGCTACCTTGGCTTGCAGATCACCCGGGACAGAGCACGCCACACCATTACCCTGACTCAGTCACACATGGTGCAACAGGTCCTTCAGCGCTTCGGCTTCACGTACTCCTCGCCTCATGCCACTCCTCTGCCTACTCGCCACTCGCTCTTAGCTCTGCCTTCAAATGAGTCCGTAGAGTCGAGTGGCCCGTACCCAGAGCTTGTTGGCTGCCTCATGTACCTGATGACCTGCACTCGACCTGACCTTGCATACCCTCTTAGCATTCTCGCACGCTATGTTGCTCCTGAGAGACACAGACCGGAGCACATGGCTGCAGCGAAGAGGGTGTTGCGCTACTTTTGCAGTACATCAGGCTTGGGGCTTGTGCTTGGAGGGCGGAGTCCAGTGGTCCTCACTGGGCACGCAGATGCGTCTTGGGCGGACGACCAGGCTACGCAGCGGTCGTCACAGGGTTACACCTTCAGCCTTGGTTCCGGCTCTGTTTCGTGGCGGGCTACCCGCTCGTCTTCTGTTCTCGGCTCCAGTTGTGAGGCTGACATCTATGCCGGGGCCATGGCTGCACAGGAGCTTCGCTCGCTCACCTACCTGCTGTGTGACTTTGGAGAGGTGCCTCGTTCTCCTCCAGTGCTGTACGTAGACAACAAGGCCATGCTGGCCTTGTGTCAAGAGAAGAGACTGGAGCATAGAACGAAGCACATTGCTCTTCGTTACTTCCTTGCTCGTGAGCTGCAGCAGCATGGTCAGCTGCGTCTTGCGTACGTGGCCTCTGAGGCCAACACTGCTGATATCTTCACCAAGGCACTTGCGCCTTGTGATCATCAGCGCTTCTGTACTCAGCTTGGTCTTTCGCCTGTCTTACCTCACTTGCTCACCTCTTGACCTTGCTTGTACTGTTACATATATATACACCTTCTCTTGCTTGTTTAGCTTTCTATATATATATGTACTGCATGTGAACTGGCCTTGTGGCCTTGAACTTGTGCTCGGAATGTGTGGTGACTTTGTGATCCACCCTGAGCTTGCTTTGCTTTGCTTTGCTGGACTGGTCTTGTGACCGCTTGTTCTCCCCCAATTTGCCTATGGGGGTGTGTCAGAACATTAGAGCTTATGCTTTTGTGTAGGCTCTAGTTTGGTAGCCCATATGGGGTACAACCCAACTAGGGTTAGTACTTGTACCCAACTGTTTCATAGTTCATCCATTCTCGTTTCTTCTCAGTAGCCGGTGTGTGAGTGCTTGTTGTTAGAGTCTCCGGCGTGATCAGCGTCGACGTAGCCGATCAACTTAGGCGTCGAGGTTCCGGTCTTGTTGTAGGTTAGGCTGATCGTTGGAGTGCTGACGAGGTAGTGGAGTGCGCGGTCGAGCTCCGCCATGTGCTCTGCTTTAGGTTTCTTGAGGTAGGCTAGTTGGCTTGCGGAGTACGAGAGGTCCGGTCGGCAGGTGATGGCTGCGAAGAGTAGACATCCCTGCTTTTGTTGGTAGTTGCGTATGCCGGCGGGCTTGAGAGGGGCAGAGGCTTCCTTGTGATTTCCGGCGGTGTAGCGATATGGCGTGGAGATAGCAGTTGGGGTGAGTCCGAAGCGCTTGGCGATGGTGTCGGCGTATTTCGCGGCGCTGAGGTTGTCACAATGTAAATTGACTAAAACAGAAAGTAAAAAACCTAGCCCTAGTGCAAGTAGAAAATAACCTAAGGGAGAACACCTAGACTAGAACTACACAAACTATAGAATTATAGCTTGATACACCCCCATAGTCTAGGTGATGGTAGTCCTGTAGAAACAACAAGAGCAAGCAACGCCCACAAGACCAGTCCACAAGAACAAGACAAATCTAAGGGTGGAGCTCAAAGGCACCACACACTCCGAGAGCAAACAAGGGGCCACAAGGCCAGTCCACATGCAGGTATATAGCAAATATAAAGAGATGCAAGAGTACAAGACATGCAGGACAAGGCATCTCTACGTAAGCAAGTGGGGACGGGTAGGCACAAGGCCAAGCTGGGTGCAGAAACGCTGGTGGTAACAAGGCGGCAACGCCTTGGTGAAGATATCTGCCGTGTTGGCCTCAGAGACAACACGTCGAACGAGCGCCTGGCCACGCTGCGGCAACTCGCGCAGAAGGAAGTAACGAAGCTGGATGTGCTTCGCCTTCCCAACCAGTTGGGGCTCCTCTCACAACAGGACAGCAGACCTGTTGTCGGCGAACAAGACTGGGGGAGAGCGAGGCCGCTCACCAAGGTCGGTGAGAAGGAAAGACAGCCAGCGAAGCTCCTGAGCGGCCATGGCCGCAGCGTACACCTCTGCCTCACAGCTGGAACCAGCCACGGACGCCGCCCGAGTCGACCGCCACGAGACAGCACCTGTCCCGAGGCTAAAGGAGTACCCCTGTGTAGACCGAAGCGTCTCCGCGTCGTCGGCCCACGACAAGTCTGAGTAACTTGTGAGTGTAATTGGCTGCTTCCCTCCAAGGACAAGTTCCATGCCTGATGTACTCGCCACATACTTCGCCACCATCTTAGCAGCGGACCAGTGGGACGGTCGGTGTCTCCCAGGCGCAACAAAGCGCGCAAGGACGCTAAGAGGGTAAGCTAGGTCTGGGCGAGTACAGGTCATCAGGTACATGAGACAACCCACCAGCTCAGGATATGGACCACTGGACTCAAATGACTCGTCCGAAGGTGGAGCCGTAAGCCCATGATCCACAGCAAGAGGGGTGAGCTGTACCTTGGAGAACGGGAAGCGGAACCGCGTGAGGATCTGCTCGACCATATGCGACTGCGTCAGTGTAATGGTGCGAACTACCCTGTCCCTGGTGATCTGCAGGCCAAGGTAGTGCTGCAACTCACCAAGGTCAGTGCAAGTGTGTCTCCTCTGCAGTTCCTCCTTCACGGAGGCCAGTGCGTGTCAGTCGGGAGTGGCAAAGACCAGGTCGTCAACGTAAACAAGAACAAAGAACGGGGTCGAGCCATGGCGGACGAATAGTGACGGGTCGTCAGACGACGGAAAGAAGTCAAGTGCTGCAAGGGTCGAGCGAAGTTTGTCGTGCCACTCACGTGGAGCCTGGCACAGGCCGTAGACTGGTCGACGCAGCTGCCACTGGGTCCCAGGTGGGAAAGAGCCAGTGAAGCCAGGCGGGCGACGCAGCCAGATCGGCTCGTGCAGGCTCCCCTGAAGGAACGCGGTGGAAAAGTCCAAGGAGTGCAACTCATAGTCGCGCTGGGCTGCAATATGCAGCAGCACCCGAAGAGTACTCATCTTTGGGGTGGGCGCAAAGGTCTGGAAGAAGTCCACCCCCTCTCGCTGACTGAAGCCTCTCGCCACATAGCGCGCCTTGAACACTGGTGGTGATCCAGGCGGCCGCTTCACCTTGTAGAGCCATCGGCCACTGACGACGTTCGTCCTATGTGGTGGGACTGCGTCGACGTAAGTGCCTGTGGACCTATAAGATGCCATCTCTGCCTCCTCAGCTGCTATCCAGTACGAGGCCCAGGGTCCCGAGACCGCCTCAGCGTGATTGGGAGGGATCGGGATGTCAAGAGCGTCTGGATCCCCCTCAGGGGTAAGCAGCATGGCGCAAAGATGAGGAACAGCGGCCGCAAGGAAACCAAGCTCATGCATGTCCTCTAGGACCTCCAGGGGAAAGACAGGAGCACCCCCAGAGGACGGAGAATGAGCAGGGCCACTCACCAAGTGAGCGGCGTAGTCAAGGCAGTGGGAAGAGGCAAAGCCAGCGATAGTGGTAACAAGTGCTGAGACAGACGACAGGGGTGCAGTCGGGTGAGTGACCAACGCAGACAAAACACGGGAGACGACAGGACGGGAGGCATGAAGGTAGTCGGACAACGGGTCGTGAAGCACAGTGAGGGACGACTCAGGAGGCTGTGGAAGGATAGGAGGAGGTGGAACACGAGAGCGAAGAACAAGGTGGAACGGACCGTCTGCACAGTAACGGGACCGACGACGCTCTGGGGACACAGCACGACTGAGGGGAGAACGACGAGTCCACTGGGACGAGGACAGGGACTCAACAGGGGGAAAAGGAGGGGACGGTAGGGGACCACGAACAAAGCGTGCAGGTGCTGGGTTGGGGAGGTCGCGTAGTCGCAGTCGCTGCTGCTCTGCCTCCTCTGGCATCTGCTGCGACGGTACCGGCCCCTGCTGCTGCTCCTGTGGCTCCGCGTCTGCCCTCTCCTGCTGCGACTGTAGCTGCACCCGCTGCTGCGACCGGGACTCCTCTGCTACCCTCTCCTGCTGCGGCCGTGACTCCTCCTCTACTCTCTCCTGCTGGGTCTGTAACTGCACCTGCTGCTGCGGGTGGGACTGCTGCTCTACCCTCTCCTGGTGCGGCCGTGATTGGACCTCTACTCTCTCCTGCTGTGTCTGTAACTGCACCTGCTGCTGCGGGCAGGACTCCTGCTCTACCCTCTCCTAGTGCGGTCGTGACTCCTCCTCTACCCTCTCGTGCTGCGGCTGTGACTCCCCCTCTACTCTCTCCTGCTACTGCTGCTGGTGCTGCTGGTGCTGCTCTTGTTGCTGTGCCCTCTCAAACCGCTCACGCTCGTCCCTCTCCAACCTGAGGAGACGCTGCTCACGGGTCAGGAAACGTACAGTGCGCGATGTAGGTGCCACAGTGCTAGTGTCTCCAGCTCCAGCACCCCCGAAACAAGCACCTCCACCACCAACACCCCCGGGGCCATCGAGATGGTAGGAAACGAAAGTCTACACTAAGTGGGATGTGGCGCCCCAGACGCCTAAGGTCTACAGCGTCCTAAGAGATGTAGATAAGGAGAAAACGCCAAGGATTAGGCTCTGGATACCATGTGTCAAACATTATACATGTTGTTGTAGTTGTTTACGCTACAGTGGGTTAGCCTATAGGGGGTACACATTTCTAGGTTTTCATACTTGTACTCATTTCACTGTTAGTTCATTCATTCTTGTTCAACATGGTATAGAGCAGGTCCTTCCTAGGACCGTTTTTTCTAAGGGCCCACCACTACCTACCTGCCTATCTGCCTACCTACCCTAGGGCGCCTCGGCGTTTACGCCTCTAGAGGCCCTGTCGGCCCCGCGATTTTGCACGTAGAGGCCCCGAATAGGCCCCGCGCCTAACCCTAGAGGCCCGCGTCGGCCCCGTGCTTACCCCTAGAGGCCCGCGTCGGCCCCGCGCCTACCCTAGAGGCCCGCGTCGGCCCCGAGCCTACCCCTAGAGGCCAGCGACGGCCCCGTCCCTACCCCTAGAGGCCCGCGACGGCCCCGTCCCTACCCCTAGAGGCCCGCGACGGCCCCGTCCCTACCCCTAGAGGCCCGCGACAGCCCCGCCACTACCCCTAGAGGCCCGCGACGGCCCCGTCCCTACCTCTAAAGGCCAGCGTCGGCCCCGTCCCTGCCCCTAGAGGCCCGCGTCGGCCCCGCCCCTACCCCTATCAGCCCGCGTCGGCCCCGCGCTTACCCCCACCCGCTCCCCGCGCTCGCCCTTAGCGGCCTCGAGCGGCCCCACCCAGAACGAGCCGCCCGCATCGAACAGCCCGGCCCTAACGGAACCGAGCCGCCCGAACCGAGCCGCCCGACCCGAGCCGCCCGAACCGAGCCACGCCGCCCGACCCGAGCCGCGCCGCCCTACCTATACCGAGCCGCGCCGCCCTACCTGTACCGGACCGCGCCGCCCTACCTACCCTACTGCTCCTACTGTTTTTACTCCTACTGCTACCATGGCTAGCCCTCCTGTGCTAGCCTTCAATGCTGAGGGCCGCCCCGTGAAGTTCGACACCTGGCTTGATGACCTACACCTCTTCCTACAGCTCACTGCCAAGGAAGACATCTCGCTGTACGATCACGCCTTAGGCCACGCTACTGCTCCTGCTGCTACTGCTGACAGCATTGCTCGCTCACAGTGGCAGACTCGTGACGCCCATGCTCGCTTCGCTATTCGCAACTCTCTGCCGATAGATGAGCGCGAGCACTTTGGGCAGCACAAGACTGCACAGGCACTGTACACTGCTGTCGTTGCCCGCTACTCCTCACCGGCCTCTGCCGCTCTAGGCCGTCTCTCTCTTCCCTACCTGTTCCCCGACTTAGCTTCCTTCCACACTGTCGCTGACCTCATTACCCACCTCCGCACTAGTGAGGCTCGCTTCCGCGCCGCTATGCCTGATGAGTTCCTTGCCACGAACCCACCCCCGCTCTGGCTCACTCTCTACCACCTAGTCACGCGCCTCCCTGACTCGCTGCGCTCCGTCAGGGACCACTTCTTCGCTCGCTGCCCCACCGAGATCACCATTGCCCTCCTCGAGAAGGAACTCCTTGCAGCCGAGACTAGCATAGTCGCTGTAGGTGCCTCTCGCGGTGACCCCCGCACCCCGTTCTTTGAGGGGTGTTCTCCCTCCCCCCTTCTTCCCTATGTCGCCTCTGCTGCTGCTGTCGACCTCCTTGGTGCTGAGAAGGTCGGGACTGCGCCTGCTTCGAGCGGGCGCCGCAGCGGCAAGGGCAAAGGGGGCAAGGGCGGTGGTGGTGACATTGGGGGTGGCAGTGGTGGGGGGGGTGGTGGTGGCGGGGGTGGCGCAGGTGGGGGAGGTGGCAGCAGTGGTTTGGGTGGCGGCAGCGGCGGGGGAGGTGGCCGGGGCGGAGGAGGTAGTGGGGTTGGCGGTGGACGAGGCGGCGGCCGGGGTTGGGGTGGTCGAGGAGGTGGCAGCGGCGGTGGTGGTCGTGGAGGCACTGGCGGTGGCCAGGGACCGCAGCACACTCTGTCGCCCCAGGAGGTCCGTGAGTGGTACTCTCAGCACGGGGGGGGGGGGGGGTGGCCTTAGCTGCACGTACGTCATTCGCACTGGTGACCGCACTGGCCAGCCGTGTGGGGGACCGCACGCCACACAGCGTTGCTTCGCTCGTCTGAACGACGCTTGGCGTGTTCAGTTCCCTCAGGCCACTGAGCTGCCCCGCTGGCTTGATCTCCTGAAGAAGGGGATTGATATCTATGCTCTTGACTTTGATGCTTTTCTCTCTGCCATGTATGTGATGTCTACTAGTGGAGAGGGTTCTGAGTACCTGAGTGTCCCGCCCGACCCGGGCATTAGGACTAGTGCGTCTGCTGCTCCAGGTACTCACGTGTCTGCTACCCGAGGTGCTGGTGAGGCTGCTGCCCTAGGTGCGTGCGTGTCTGCCCCCCCTGGTACGGTGTCGACTGCAGCACTGCACACCTTCACACTGGATTCAGGTGCCTCTTGCTGTTTCTTTCGTGACCGCACTGCCCTTGAGCCCCTTGCTCGGCCAGTTGATGTCTCCCTTGCAGACCCCTCTGGGGATCCGGTCATTGCGACCTCCTCCACTGTCCTTCCCTGTCCTGCGGTCCCGTCGGGCACACTGTCAGGTCTCCACCTCCCCTCGTTCTCTACGAACTTGGTGGCAGGTTGTGCTCTCCAGGACGGGGGTGTTCACCAGTTCACCCCTGCCTACGAGCGTGTGACACACTGCACGTGTGCTCGTACGGGCCGTCACTTGGCTACCTTCACCCGGCAGCCGGGGTCAGACCTGTACACACTGACTACTGCCTCCCCTCAGGTCGCTGCGTCTGCGTCTGCGTTTGCGTCCGCGTCAGGTCAGCTGTCTGCCCCCTGCTCGTGTCGCTCTCTAGCGCACGAGACTGTCCTCTGGCACCACCGACTTGGCCACCCGTCTGTGCAGCGCCTTCGTGCCATGCACTCCCGGTACCTTGTCTCTGGTCTTCCCAGGGTCCTCCCTCCCCTCCCACCCTCGCCTGCTCCTCCCTGCCTTCCCTGTGTCGAGGGGCGGCAGCGCGCCGCTCCTCACTCCTCCTCGTTTCCCTTGACGACTGCTCCTTTGCAGACGCTCCACATGGACGTGTGGGGCCCAGCCCGCGTCCGTGGTCAGGGTCAGGAGAGGTACTTCCTGATCGTTGTTGACGACTACTCGCGCTACACCACGGTCTTCCCCTTGCGCACCAAGGGTGAGGTCCCTGATGTCTTGATCCCTTGGATCCGCAGAGCTCGTCTCCAGCTCAGCGAGCGTTTCCGCTCGGACTTTCCTGTCCTGCGCTTGCACTCTGACAGAGGTGGTGAGTTCTCCTCCGACCTCTTGGCAGCCTACTGTGCTGAGCACGGCATTGAGCAGTCGTTCACGCTTCCGGCCTCTCCACAGCAGAATGGGGTTGCAGAGCGCCGCATTGGCCTGGTCATGGAGGTCGCTCGTACCTCCTTGATCCATGCGACTGCCCCCCACTTTTTGTGGCCGTTTGCAGTCCGGTACGCTGCGCATCAGCTCAACCTCTGGCCCCGTGTCTCCTTGCCGGAGACCTCGCCCACACTGCTGTGGACGGGGGAGGTTGGCGATGCGTCGCGTTTCCGAGTCTGGGGATCTCGAGCTTTTGTCCGCGATTCGTCTGCGGACAAGCTCTCCTCTCGTGCTGTTCCCTGCGTCTTCCTCGGCTTTGTTCCGGACGCGCCTGGTTGGCAGTTTTACCACGCCACCTCGCGCCGGGTCTTGCCCTCTCAGGACGTCACTTTTGACGAGTCTGTCCCATACAACCGCCTCTTCCCCTACCGCACTGCCCCGCTCCCACCCCCGCCTCTCTTCCTCGCGCCATGTGCTGCTGTCGTAGACCCCCTCCCCCCTCAAAGTGCCGCTCCCTCAGGTGTGTCTCAGGTAGACCCGGTCGAGCCTGTTGAGGTTGCTTTCGACTCTCGCCTGCTGGGGGTACTGAGCCTGGGGGTGCGGACGCTGGGGGTGCTGAGCCTGGGGGTGCGGACTCTGGGGGTGCTGAGCCTGGAGGTGCAGACTCTGGGGGTGCTGAGCCTGGGGGTGCGGACACTGGGGGTGCTGAGCCAGGGGGTGCGGTGACTAGGGGTGCTGAGCCTGGGGGTGCTGGGTCTGAGAGTTCTGACTCTGGCGGTGCTGGACCAGAGGGTACTACAACTGGACGAGACCTCTCCTCGGAGCAGTTGCGTGAGTGGTACTTACAGTACTGCAGCCTCCGGAGAGGTACCTCTGGGACCAGGCGCACTACGGAGACTGGTACTGGTACTTCTCCTCCTAGTCGGGAGCTCCCCTCTCGTGAGCGGATCCGTGAGTGGTACGAGCGCCGTTGCACACTTCGGAGTGGTGCGCCTCGTCTCACGGACCCGGCTGCTGCTGGTGCTCCGGACCCGGGCGTTGGAGCTGCGGCAGGTGCTGAGGACTCGGGCGTTGGAGCTGCGGCTGGTGCTGAGGACCCGGGCGCTGGAGCTACTGCTGGTGCTGAGGACCCGGGCGTTGGAGCTGCTGCTGGTGCTGAGGACCCGGGTTTTGGAGCTGCCGCTGGTGCTGCGGACCCAGGTGTTGGAGCTGCTGCTGGTGCTGCGGACCCGGGCGTTGGAGCTGCTGCTGGTGCTGAGGACCCGGGCGTTGGAGCTGCTGCTGGTGCTGAGGACCCGGGCGTTGGAGTTGCTACTGGTGCTGAGGACCCGGGCGTTGGAGCTGCTGCTGGTGCTGAGGACCCGGGCGTTGGAGCTACTGCTGGTGCTGAGGCCCCGGGTGTTGGAGCTGCTGCTGTTGCTGCTGACCCGGGCGTTGGAGCTGCGACTGGTGCTGTGGACCCTGGTGTTGGAGTCCCTGCTGGTGCTGCGGACTCGGGCGTTGGTGCTGCCGCTGGGGGCACTGGTGCTGTCCCTACTGTGCCTGGAGTCGCCGCGCCCCCTCAGCCGTACTTCGTTCCGCTCCTTCAGCAGGTTCTTGGTCTCTCGCCTCCTCCTGGTCCTCCTCCTCCCTTAGTGTGTCCACAGCCTGTCCCGTCACAGCTCCAGTGGCAGCCGGCCTCCCCACTACCTGCTCCTTCTCCTTACACTGGTCCTACTGGCGGTCTTACTGAGCGTCGTGAGTCTGCGTCTCGCCCTGCGTTGCCTGTCCGTCCTGCTAGCACTAGTGCTCGCAGTTCGCGTCCGCGTCCTCCCCCTGCCCCTGGCACGCACCGGATGTCTCTGCGTCTGTCTACTGCTCCTCTGCGTGCCCCTTTGCCTTCTCCTCCTACGTCCTCTCTTTCTACTCTTGCCGACCCTGCGTCGGACTCTCTTCGTGCTGCCAGTCCTACTGTCACGCGTCTCCTTGCTACTGCCGTCACTGACCCTTCCTTCAAGTCTTCTGCTGCGTCTGCCCTAGTTTCTGAGCTCGTCGACTTTGCTGCTCGCTGTCGTCTAGACCACGCTGCTAGTCTTGTCGCTGAGTCTGAGTCTGTCTGTCCTCCGTCCGTTGGGGGTGCGTGTGCCCTTGGCACGGACGTCCTTGAGGACAGGCAGGAGGAGTTCCAGTGCTTGGCCGCTGCTTCACCTCATCTCGTGTCCGTACTGCTTACCCCTGAGGGAGACCCGGATGCACTTGACATCCCGACTCCGCGCTCTTACGCGGAGGCGATAGAGGGTCCCTACTCCTCTCAGTGGCAGGCAGCTATGGATGCAGAGATGGCTTCCTGGAATTCCACAGGCACCTACGTTGACGCTGTCCCCCCACCGGGGGCGAACATCGTCAGTGGCATGTGGATTTTCAGGGTGAAGCGGCCGCCGGGTTCTCCGCCTGTCTTCAAGGCGCGTTACGTGGCTCGTGGCTTCAGTCAGCGGCAGGGAGTTGACTACTTTCAGACCTTCTCTCCCACCCCGAAGATGACCACTCTTCGGGTACCGCTGCACGTTGCTGCTCACCGGGACTACGAGCTGCACTCTCTCGACTTCAGCACAGCTTTCTTGCAAGGCAGCCTGCACGAGGAGATCTGGCTGCGCCGCCCACCTGGCTTCACTGGGTCTTTCCCTCCTGGTACCCAGTGGAGTCTCCCGCGTCCAGTCTACGGTCTCCGCCAGGCGCCACGTGAGTGGCACGACACACTGAGGACTACACTTGCGGCTCTTGGGTTCGCTCCTTCTACTGCCGACCCGTCGCTGTTTCTGCGCACCGACACCTCTCTGCCGCCGTTCTACATCCTCGTGTACGTCGACGACTTGGTCTTTGCCACAGCTGACACTACTGGACTCGCCTACGTGAAGTCCGAGCTGCAGAAGAGACACACGTGCACTGACCTGGGTGAACTGCGCAGCTACCTTGGCTTGCAGATCACCCGGGACAGAGCACGCCGCACCATTACCTTGACTTAGTCACACATGGTGCAGCAGGTCCTTCAGCGCTTCGGCTTCACGTACTCCTCGCCTCAGGCCACTCCTCTGTCTACTCGCCACTCGCTCTCAGCTCTGCCTTCGGATGAGTCCGTAGAGTCGAGTGGCCCGTACCCAGAGCTTGGTGGCTGTCTCATGTACCTGATGACCTGCACACGACCTGACCTTGCATACCCTCTTAGCATTCTTGCGCGCTATGTTGCTCCTAGGAGACACCGACCAGAGCACATGGCTGCAGCGAAAAGGGTGTTGCGATACTTGTGCAGTACGTCGGGCATGGGACTAGTGCTTGGAGGGCGGAGTCCAGTGGTCCTCACTGGACACGCAGACGCTTCTTGGGCTGACGACCAAGCTACGCAGCGGTCGTCACAGGGTTACACCTTCAGCCTTGGTTCCGGCTCTGTTTCGTGGCGGGCTACTCGCTCGTCTTCTGTTCTCGGCTCCAGTTGTGAGGCTGAGATCTACGCAGGGGTCATGGCTGCTCAGGAGCTTCGCTGGCTCACCTACCTGCTGACCGACCTTGGAGAGCCGCCTCGTTCTCCTCCAGTCCTGTACGTCGACAACAAGGCCATGCTGGCCTTGTGTCGAGAGCAGAGACTGGAGCACAGAACAAAGCACATTGCTCTCCGCTACTTTCTTGCTCGTGAGCTACAGCAGCGTGGTCAGTTGCGACTTGCGTACGTGGCCTCTGAGGCCAACACTGCTGATGTCTTCACCAAGGCATTTCCGCCTTGTGATCATCAGCGCTGCTGTACCCAGCTGGGTGTTGTGTCTGTCTTGCCTCACTTGCTCTCCTCTTGACCCTCTTTGTACTGTTACATATATATATTCTGCTCTTGCTTGTTTAGTCTTATATATATATGTGTACTCCTGCATGTGAACTGGCCTTGTGGCCTTGAACTTGTGCTCGGATTGTGTGGTGACGTTGTGATCCACCCTGAGCTTGCTTTGCTTTGCTTTGCTTTACTTGACTGGTCTTGTGACCCCTAGTTCTCCCCCACTTCGCCTATGGGGGTATGTCAAACATTATACATGTTGTTGTAGTTGTTTAGGCTACAGTGGGTTAGCCTATAGGGGGTACACATTTCTAGGTTTTCATACTTGTACTCATTTCACTGTTAGTTCATTCATTCTTGTTCAACACCATGTTAATATGAGAGTGGTTGCCATGGCTAGCAAGATTGGTTGAAGAGATGAACCAAAGAACTTAAGGTGTGTTCAGTTTGTGCTAGAAACGAAGAAATGAACCTAAACTGAACTGAAAGTGTAACTCGCTTTAAACATGGAGAAATAACAAAAGAACGCCATGATAAATGCCAGAGCGAGCTCTAGCCTACTCCAACACACTGACCTTGGTGAGTTGCAGCACTACCTTGGCCTGCAAATCACCAGGGACATGGCAGCTTGCACCATTACACTGACGAAGTCGCATATGGTCAAGTAGATCCTCATGCGGTTTTGCTTCCCATTCTCCAAGGTACAGCTCACCTCTCTTGCTATGGATCATGGGCTCACGGCTCCACCTTCGGACGAGCCATTTGAGTCCAGGGGTCTTTACCTTGAGATGTTGGGTTCTCTCATGTACCTAATGTTATGTGATGCTATCATTTGCATTCACGTCTGTCTGCCTCTTATTATATGTTCGTGCTTTGCATGCGTGGTGTGAGCGTGTGCAAGAATTTGTGTTTCCTCTGGTTTCGATTCTCTGAGAGTGTGAATGTTATCAGGCTTGAGCAGATATCTGAAGTTCCTCCACTGCTTAAGAGCTTTCGGACGAACCAAGAATCGTCGCAAGAATGACGAATAATGTTCGTTCGAAGTTTTGATTGGGATGCGACGACTTTGGGTAGTTGTGAAGTGACTGTCAAACTTATATGCTATAGTCTGTGTAGGCTGTAGTGGGGTATATAATATGGGGTACAACACTTTTAGGTTCTTCTACTTGTACCCACCTGTTTCCTATTGCATTTATTTCCTCGTTCTTTCACATGGTATAGAGCAGGTTCCCTAGTGGGAACGTTTCCTAGGGCCCACCGAATATCGATTTTTTTTTCCTGCCCGGAGCGCACTTCGCCCCTGCCCGAGTCGCGCCCCGTGTGCCTACCCTCCCGTCGCGTCCCATGCCCTTAACGGCCCCGTAGCGACCCCTCTCAAGGCCTCTCACGGCCCCTCTCACGGCCCTTCGCGGCCCCTTCGCGGCCTCCTTCACGGCCTCTTAGCGGCCTCCCTTCGCGGCCCCTTCGCGGCCCCTTCACGGCCCCTTCACGGCCCCTTCACGGCCCCTTCGTGGCCCCTTCGCCGCCCCTTCGCAGCCCCTTCGCGGCACCTTCGCGGCCCCTTCGCGGCCCCTTCACGGCCCCTTCGCGGCCCCTTCGCGGCCCCTTCACGGCCCCTTCGCGGCCCCCCCTCGCGGCTCCCTTCGCGGCCCCTTCGCAGCCCCGCCCAGCTGCCCGTAGCGGCCCCGCCCTGTCGCCAGTCGCGGCCCCGCCCCGTCGCCGGTCGCGGCCCCGCCCCGTCGCCAGTCGCGGCCCCGCCGCGTCGCCCCCGCCTCGTCACGACGCCCCTGAGGGACCCGCGAGGCGCGGATCCCGCGCGTCGCGACGCCCCTGCGGGACCCGCGTGGCGTCACCCCTGCCCGCCGCGAAGCCCTGCCCTAACCCGCCCCTGGAGCAGCCGCCCCTGAAGCAGCCGCCCCTGGAGCAGCCGCCACTGCAGCAGCCGCCCCTGGAGCAGCCACCCCTGCAGCAGCCGCCCCTGGAGCAGCCGCCCCTGCAGCAGCCGCCCCTGGAGCAGCCGCCACTGCAGCAGCCGCCCCTGGAGCAGCCACCCCTGCAGCAGCCGCCCCTGGAGCAGCCACCTCTGCAGCAGCAGCCTCTGGAGCAGCCGCCCCTGCAGCAGCCGCCCCTGGAGCAGCCGCCATTGCAGCAGCCGCCCCTGGAGCAGCTGCCACTGCAGCAGCCGCCCCTGGAGCAGCCACCCCTGCAGTAGCCGCCCCTGGAGCAGCCGCCCCTGCAGCAGCCGCCCCTGGAGCAGCCGCCACTGCAGCAACTGCCCCTGGAGCAGCCGCCCCTGTAGCTGCCGCGGAGCCCTCGCCCTACAGTGGTAGCGGCCTCGCCATTGCCGCCGTCGTACGCCTGCCCTTCTCGCCACTGGTGAGCAGTGCCCTACCCGTACTGCTGTTACTGCTGCTCTTGCTGCTACTGCTCTTTCTACTGCTACTGCTGCTCCTGGCGTGGCCAGATGCAGCTCCAGCGCCGTCTGCGTGAGTCCCTCACGCCCCAGCAGCTTCGTGAGTGGTACGCTACGTGGGGCTGTCGGGGTGGCCGTAGTGGGAGTCGTCCTGGAGTGAGTAGTTCGAGAGCTTCTTATAGTGGCCAGGTGCACCTGCAGCGTCGTCCGTGCGCGGTCCTTTCGCCCCAGCAGCTTCGTGAGTGGTACGCTCAGCGTGACGGGTCACGGGGTACTGCTCGCTGTCCGTACGTCATTCGCACTGGTGCTCGGAATGGTCAGCCTTGCGGGACGTTTGGTCACGCAGAGTCCCGCTGCTTCGCCCGTCTGAGCGACGCCTGGCGTACAGAGTTTGGCGACGCGACTGAGCTCCCCGACTGGGCGGAGCTGCTTAGGCTGAGGGTAGATATCTATACTCTTGACTATGATGCTATCGTCACTGCCATGTATATATTGCCTACTAGTGATGAGGGTGACTGTTACCTGTGTGTTCCGCCTGACCCAGGCATTGAGACTGCTGCTCTAGGTGCTGGTGAGGCTGCTGCTCTAGGTGCTAGTGCGTCTGCTGCTCCAGGTGCTGGTGAGTCTGCTGCCCCAGGTACTGGTGCGTCTGCTCTCTCAGGTACCACGTCGGCTCAGGCCTCCCACATCTTCACCCTTGACTCGGGTGCTTCCCGCTCCTTCTTTCAAGACCGCACCACACTCACGCCGCTTAGTCGGCCAGTGGCGGTCTCCTTGGCAGACCCCTCCGGGGGTCCTGTCCTTGCCCACTTCTCCACTATCTTACCGTGTCCGGCCCCCTCTGGCACCCTGTCAGGTCTTCACCTCCCCTCGTTCTCTACAAACTTGGTGAGTGGTGCAGATCTACAGGATGGGGGGGTGCACCAGTTCACACCTGCGAGTCAGCGAGTGACCCACTGCACTTGTGCGCGGACGGGCCGACACTTGGCCACGTTTACCCGTCGACCGGGGTCGAGCCTGTACACACTGACTACTGGTCGTCCTCAGTCTACTGCGTCTAGTCAGGTAGCTGCGTCGGGTCAGGCATCTGCTGCGGCGTACAGGTCTGGTCCTGAGTTTGCCCCCTGCTCGTGTCGTCTCCTATCTCACCAGACTCTCCTCTGGCACCACCGCCTTGGTCACCCCTCCCTGCCTCATCTCCAAGGAACGGCCTCCCGTGTCCTTGTCTCTGGTCTTCCCCGGTCCCTCCCTTCTCTTCCTCTGGGGCCTGCCCCTACCTGCGTTCCCTGCGTCGAGGGGCGACAGCGCGCTGCTCCTCACTCCTCCGAGTTTCCTCCGACAGAGGCTCCGCTGTAGACGCTTCACATGGACGTGTGGGGCCCAGCCCGCGTCCGTGGACAGGGTCACGAGCGTTACTTCCTGCTGGTGGTTGACGACTACTCGCGTTACACCACAGTCTTCCCCTTGCGTAGCAAAGGTGAGGTCACTGAGGTGTTGATCGACTGGATCCGCGCTGCTCGTCTCCAGCTCAGAGAGAGTTTCGGCTCGGACTTTCCTGTTCTGCGTCTGCACTCCGACAGAGGCGGTGAGTTTTCCTCTGACCTTCTGCGAGCCTTCTGTCGTGCACAGGGCATCCGCCAGACGTTCACGCTTCCGGCCTCTCTACAGCAAAATGGGATTGCTGAGCGCCGCATTGGCATGGTCATGGACGTCGCTCGTACGTCCATGGTCCATGCGGCTGCCCCCCATTTTCTGTGGCCGTTCGCGGTTCGGTACGCGGCGCATCAGATCAACCTTCAGCCCTGGGTCTCCATGCCGGAGACCTCCCCTGCTTTGCGGTAGACCGGGAAGGTTGACGATGCGTCTGCGTTCCGTGTCTGGGGATCTCGAGCGTTTGTTCGCGACTTGTCTGCAGACAAGCTGGCCCCTCGTGCTGTTCCTTGTGTCTTCCTTGGCTTCCCTCCTGACGCGCCAGGTTGGCAGTTCTACCACCCCACCTCGCGACGTGTTTCGTCCTCCAAGGACGTCACGTTTGACGAGTCGGTTCCGTACTACCATCTCTTCCCCTACCGCACTGCCTCCCTCCCCCTGCCGCCGCTCTTCCTCGCGCCAGGCCCCCCCCCTCGGTAGACCCCCTTCCCCCTCAGGGTCCTGCCCCCTCAGGTGTGTCCCAGGTAGATGCAGTCGAACCTGTCGAGGTAGCTGTTGACTCTTGTACTGCTAGGGGTGCTGAGCCTGCAGGTGAGGGGTCTGGGGGTGCTGAGCTTGGGGGTGCTGACTCTGGGGGTGCTGAGCCTGAGGGTGCTGAGACTGGGGGTGCTGAGCCTGAGGGTGCTAAGACTGGGGGTGCGGAGCCTGGGGGTGCGGAGCCTGAGGTTGCTGGGCCTGCTCGTGTCCCGTCTGGCGGTACTGGGCCTGGAGGTCCTTCCGGTGCTTCGTCCCGGAGGGAGCTGCTCTCTCCATAGGAGCTGCGCGAGTGGTTTGCTCGGCGCTGGAGCCGTGCTACTGGAGCTGGAGGTGCTGCTGGAGTTGGAGGTTCTACTACTGCTGAGGGTGCTGGTGCCGCGGGTCCCGGAGGTGCTCGTACCGGGGGTACTGGGCTGCTGGGCCTGCGGGTGCTCCTGGTCTAGAGCTAGTGGTGCTGCTTGGGTAGGTGCAACTGGAGGTGCTCGAGCTGGGGCTGCTCCGTCTTCTAGTGGTCCGACTGGTGCTGGAGGTGCTGGGGGTGTTGACGCTGGAGGTGCTGCAGGCGCTAGTCCTTCTGAGGGTGCTGGAGTTGGAGCTGCTGGAGCTGGGGGTGCTACTGGCGCTGGTGCTGCCGTTGGGGGTACTGGTGCTGTTCCTGCTGGTTTTGGGGGCACTGCACGGCCGCAGCCGTACTTCGTTCCGCTCCTTGAGCAGGTTCTTGGTCTTCCGTCCTCTCTTGGTCCTGCTCCTCTCTTAGAGTGTCCGCCGCCTGTCTAGTCCGAGTCACAGTTACAGCCCGCATCTCCACTGCCTGCTCCCTCTCCCTACACTGGTCCTACTGGAGGTCTTACGGAGCGTCGTGAGCCTGCATCTCGTCCTGCGTTACCTGTTCGTGCTGCTCGCATGAGTGGTCGTGGTTCGCGTCAGCGTCCTCCGCCTGTCCCCGGCACGCACCGGATGTCTCTGCGTCCTTCCACTGCTCCGTTGCGTGCCCCTTTGCCTTCTCCTCCCGAGTCCTCTCTTCCTGCTCTTGCTGACCCGGAGTCGGACTCCCTTCATGCTGCCAGTCCTACTGTCACGCGTCTCCTTGCTTCTGCCGTCACTGACCCTTTCTTTGAGTCCACTATTGCGTCTGCCTTAGTTGCTGAGCTTGTCGACTTCGCTGCTCACAGTCGTTTAGACTACGCCGCTAGTCTTGTTGCTGAGTCTGCGTCTGTCTATCCTCCGTCCGTCGAAGGTGAGTGTGCTCTTAGCACAAACGTCCTTGAGGACAGGCAGGAGGAGTTCCAGTGTCTTGCTGCTGCTTTGCCTCATCTCGTGTTCATGCTGATTGCCCCTGAGGGAGACCCGGATGCACTTGACATCCCGACTCCTCGATCGTACGCTGAGGCGATCGAGGGTCCCTACTCCTCACAGTGGCAGTCAGCCATGGACGCAGAGACGGCTTCCTGGAAGTCCACAGGCACCTACGTCGACGAGGTTCCCCCACCTGGGGCGAACATCGTCAGTGGCATGTGGATTTTCAGGGTGAAGCGGCCGCCGGGTTCTCCGCCTGTCTTCAAGGCACGTTACGTGGCTCGAGGCTTCAGTCAGCGACAGGGAGTTGACTACTTTCAGACCTTCTCCCCCACCCCGAAGATGACCACTCTTCGGGTGCTGCTGCACATAGCCGCTCAGCGCAACTACGAGCTTCACTCTCTTGACTTCAGCACAACTTTTTTGCAGGGCAGCCTGCACGAGGAGATCTGGCTGCGCCGCCCACCTGGCTTCATTGGGTCGTTTCCTCCTGGTACCCAGTGGAGCCTCCGGCGGCTAGACTACGGTCTCCGCCAGGCGCCCCGTGAGTGGCACGACACACTGAGGACTACACTTGCGGCTCTTGGGTTTGCTCCTTCTACTGTCGACCCGTCGCTGTTTCTGCGCACCTACACCTCTTTGCCTCCGTTCTACATCCTCGTGTACGTCGACGACTTGGTCTTTGCCACTGCTGACACTGCTGGACTCGCCCACGTGAAGTCCGAGCTGCAGAAGAGACATACGTGCACAGACTTGGGTGAACTGCGCAGCTACCTTGGCTTGCAGATCACCCGGGACAGAGCACAGCGCACCATCACCCTGACTCAGTCACACATGGTGCAGCAGGTCCTTCAGCGCTTCGACTTCACGTACTCCTCGCCTCAGGCCACTCCTCTGTCTACTCGCCACTCGCTCTCAGCTCTGCCTTCGGATGAGTCCGTAGAGCCGAGTGGCCCGTACCCAGAGCTTGTTAGCTGCCTCATGTACCTGATGACCTGCACTCGACCTGACCTTGCATACCCTCTTAGCATCTTGGCACGCTATGTTGCTCCTGGGAGACACCGACCAGAGCACATGGCTGCAGCGAAGAGGGTGTTGCGCTACTTGTGCAGTACTTCGGGCATGGGGCTCGTGCTTGGAGGGCGGAGTCCAGTGGTCCTCACTGGTCACGCAGACGCTTCTTGGGCTGATGACCAGGCTACGCAGCGGTCGTCACAGGGTTACACCTTCAGCCTTGGTTCCGGCTCTGTTTCGTGGCGGTCTACCAGCTCGTCTTCTGTTCTCGGCTCCAGCTGTGAGGCTGAGATCTACGCGGGGGCCATGGCTGCACAGGAGCTACGCTGGCTCACCTACCTGCTGACTGACCTAGGAGAGCCGCCTCGTTCTCCACCAGTTCTGTATGTAGACAACAAGGCCATACTGGCCTTGTGTCGGGAGCACAGATTGGAGCACAAAACGAAGCACATTGCTATTCGCTACTTCCTTGCTCGTGAGCTGCAGCAGCGTGGTCAGCTGCGCCTTGCTTACGTGGCCTCTGAGGCCAACACTGCTGATGTTTTTACCAAGGCACTTCCGCCTTGTGATCATCAGCGCTGCTGTACGATGCTAGGTCTTGTGCCTACTTGGCCTCACTTGCTCACTTCTTGACCTTGCTTGTACTGTGATCTATCTATACCTGCACTTGCTTGTTTACCTTTATATATGATCGTGCATATGAACTGGCCTTGTGGCCTTGAACTTGTGCTCGGAATGTGTGGTGACGTTGTGATCCACCCTGAGCTTGTTGTGCTTTGCTTGACTGATCTTGTGACCTCTTGTTCTCCCCCACCTTGCCTATGGGGGTGTGTCAAACTTATATGCTATAGTCTGTGTAAGTTGTAATGGGGTAGATAATATGGGGTACAACACTTTTAGGTTCTCCTACTTGTACCCACCTGTTTCCTAGTGCATTCATTTCCTCGTTCTTTCACAGTGACTCAATATGGGGTACAGACTTTTGGGGGTTGGGAAATTCGTCCCCATCACTGTATATGCTGCCAAATGGTTGGGAGAAACCAAATTGGGTTCGCAAGTGTGGCCAATTTGGGTGAGGTGGATTGTGGAGGTTGGGAAATGGACAAAGGTCAAAGTGGGGTTCCTATAGGGAAGGGGTTTGGTGTGCTTATGGGGTTTCCTTGGTTGGGGACTCCTTGGGGACCTTCCCTCTCGTCCTCCTCTTCCCTCCCACCTGGTTTAATGGTACTCTAACTCTCTTGTGTAGTTTTTTTGAGGAACTTGTAAGACTCTTGTGATTGAGTTAAAATCCCTATGGCAGCTTACCCCCTAGTGCGCCGAAAATCATAACTCAAGATACACTCCATCTTTTGATACGATTCAAATTTGGAAAGATAGCCTTGGTCAAAGGCTATGACATATTCGTGTTTGAGAGAATTCTAACATTGCGTTTTTTTGTCGACGGCGTTTCTTGTGAGCGCGACTATTCTGTCCAGAATTCTAAGCCAACGATTTTGAGAAATTTAGGCACCTAATCTTCGTAGACTCCGTCCTTAGTTTTTAACACCTAATGACCTGTACTCGCCCACCTAGCTTACCCTCTTAGCGTCCTGACACTCTTTGTTGCGCCTGGGAGACACCGACCTTCCCAGGAATATGCTGCTAAGAGGGTGGCAAAGTATGTGGCGAGTACATCAGGCATGAGACTTGTCCTTAGAGTGAAGCAGTCAGCTACACTTATGAGTTTTTCGAACTCATTGTGGCCCGACGACGCTAAGTCGTTGCGGTCTACACTAGGTTACTACTTCAGCCTTGGGACCGGAGCTGTTTCGTGGAGGTCGACTCGGGCGTCGTCCGTCTCCAGTTCCAGCTGTGAGGCTAAGGTCTACACTGCGGCCATGACCGCCCAAGAGCTTCGCTGGCTGTCTTTCCTCCTCACCGACCTTGGTGAGCGGCCTCGCTCTCCCCCAATCTTGTTCGCGGAGAACATGTCTGCTGTCCTATTGTGCGAGGAGCCCCGACTGATTGGGAAGGCGAAGCACATCCAGCTTCGTTACTTCCTTCAGCGAGAGTTGCAGCAGCGTGTCCAGGCACGCAGACGATGTGTGGTTTCTGAGTCCAACACTACAGATATCTTCACCAAGACGTTGTAGCCTTATGACCACCAGCGTTTCTGCACCTAGATAGGCCTTGTGTCTACCGGCCTTTACTTTCTTGCGTAGAGATGCATCTACTTATGGACTGGCCTTATGGCCCCTTGCTTTCATAGAGATGCTTGTCGTGCATGTCTTGTATTCTTGCATCTTATATATTTGCTATGTCCTTACATGTGGACTGGCCATGTGGCCTCTTGCTTCTTCTCAGACTGTGTCGTAACCTGGAGATCCACCTTGAGATTTGTTTTGTTCTTTTGAACTGGTCTTGTGACCGTTGGTTGTTCTTGCTGACTAGTCATGTGACCCTTGCTCGTAGACTGTGTGTTGCTTTCTATAGGACTACCGTCACCTAGACTATAGGGGTGTGTCATACTATAATTGTTATAGTTTGTTAGTTTTTTTTCTAGGTGCTCTACATTGTGTTACATTTGTCCTAGCACTAGGGTTCGGGTTTGCTAAATCAACCCTTGTATGCCCTTGTTATCCCCATTCATTATCCCGTTACTACGTTGACATCAATACCAACACCAACACCCCCAGCGCCTTCAGTACCCCCTGTAGGAACACCCCCCGCAACGGCCGGCTGCAAAGGTGAACGGGGAGGGAAGTGCACAAGGGGCGGGAAACCAGGGGGGAGGCGGGTTGGGGCCTCCCACGCAAGGCAGTTGTGGCCTCCATAGGAGGGGCCTCCACACCTGCATCTCTCGCACCCCCAGAGCCGTCACCACCAGCTCCAGCACCCCCAGGTTTTGCATCCTCCGCAGCTACACTTCCAGCACCCCTAGAGTCGACAGGGGCCGGGTGTTGTGGTGACAGTAGCTGGGGAGATGAGGACTGCGGGGTAACGTGCGACACACCTGAAGGAGCAGGACGGGAGAGGAACTGGGGAGGAGAGAAGACCTTAGAACCTCAGTGGGGCAGACTCCTGCATTAACAAACCGACTCGTCGAAAGTGACGTCCTGGGAGGCAAAGAACCAAGGTTGCCGGGTCTTAGATTGCCTAGCTAAAGCATTGAAAGGGAAACCTAGGAAGATGAAAGGGCGGGTGCGAACAGGCAGCTTGTCCGCGCCAGGGTTGCGAAGGCGAGCCAGAGAACCCCAGACACGAACGCAACTGCCACTCCACGAGACCCATACCAAATGAGGGTCGGCGTTACCCGTCAGCGTGAAGTACGGGGCCACATGTGAAGCTGGTGCGCAGCGTAGCGGACTGGTGAGGCCACATAAAATGGAGGGCACCTGCATGGCACATAGAGGTGAGGGCAACCTGCATCACCAAGCCGTTGCGTCGCTCAACAATCCCCTTCTGTCGTGCCGAGTCCGGTTGCGTGTACGTCTGAGTGATCCTTTGACCCTGACAAAACCAGTCGAGGCCGGACGCAACTCATCACCACGGTCGAAGTGTAGACGAAGCACAAGACGGCACTACTGGGCACTGATCTCTAGTAACCACGGCTCGAGGACGTCAGGCACGTTGACCTTCTATTGCAAGGGAAGCACTGTGGTGTATCAGGAGATGTCGTCCACCACGATTAGGAATTAGCGCTCCTGTGGCCCTAGGATTGGGGAGGGAACCCAAACGTCCATGTGCAGCGCCTGCAACGGGCAATGGTGGTGCGATGCACGAGGTACACAGTGTTGAAATGAACAAACAGGAATGAATGAACTAAGAGTGAAATCAATACAAGTACCTAACCCTAGAATTGTGTACCCCATTTAGGCTAACCCACTATAGCCTAAACAAGTACAACATATATAATGTTTGACACACCCCCATAGGCGAAGTGGGGGAGAACTAGGGGTCACAAGACCAGTCAAGTAAAGCAAAGCAAAGCAAGCTCAGGGTGGATCACAAAGTCACCACACATTCCGAGCACAAGTTCAAGGCCACAAGGCCAGTTCATATGCAGGAGTACGTATATATATATATAAGGCTAGACAAGCAAGAGCAGGTATATATATATAACAGTACAAGCAAGGTCAAGAGGTGAGCAAGTGAGGCAAGATAGGCACAAGACCCAGCTGGGTACAGAAGCGCTGATGATCACAAGGCGCAAGTGCCTTGGTGAAGACATCAGTAGTGTTGGCCTCAGAGGCCACGTACGCAAGCCGCAACTGACCACGCTGCTGCAGCTCACGAGCAAGGAAGTAGCGGAGAGCAATGTGCTTTGTTCTGTGCTCCAGTCTCTACTCTCGACACAAGGCCAGCATAGCCTTGTTGTCTACGTACAAGACTGGAGGAGAACGAGGCGGCTCTCCAAGGTCGGTCAGCAGGTAGGTGAGACAGCGAAGCTCCTGAGCAGCCATGGCCCCTGCGTAGATCTCAGCCTCACAACTGGAGCCGAGAACAGAAGACGAGCGAGTAGCCCGCCACGAAACAGAGCCGGAACCAAGGCTGAAGGTGTAACCCTGTGACGACCGCTGCGTAGCCTGGTCGTCAGCCCAAGAAGCGTCTGCGTGACCAGTGAGGACCACTCGACTCTACGGACTCATCCGAAGGCAGAGCTGAGAGTGAGTGGCGAGTAGGCAGAGGAGTGGCCTGAGGCGAGGAGTACGTGAAGCCAAAGCGCTGAAGGATCTGCTGCACCATGTGTGACTGAGTCAGGGTGATGGTGCGGCGTGCTCTGTCCCGGGTGATCTGCAAGCCAAGGTAGCTGCGCAGTTCACCCAGGTCTGTACACGTGTGTCTCTTCTGCAGCTCGGACTTCACGTAGGCGAGTCCAACAGTGTCAGCTGTGGCAAAGACCAAGTCGTCGACGTACACAAGGATGTAGAACGGCGGCAGAGAAGTGTCGGTGCGTAGAAACAGCGACGGGTCGGCAGTAGAGGGAGCAAACCCAAGAGCCGCAAGCGTAGTCCTTAGTGTGTCGTGCCACTCACGCGGTGCCTGGCGGAGACCGTAGACTGGCCGCCGGAGGCTCCACTGGGTGCCAGGAGGAAAAGTCCCAGTGAAGCCAAGTGGGCGGCGTAGCCAGATCTCCTCGTGCAGGCTGCCCTGCAAGAAAGCAGTGCTGAAGTCAAGAGAGTGTAGCTCGTAGTCACGGTGAGCAGCTACGTGCAGCAGTACCTGAAGAGTGGTCATCTTCGGGGTGGGAGAGAAGATCTGAAAGTAGTCAACTCCCTGCCGCTGACTGAAGCCACGAGCCACGTAACGCGCCTTGAAAACAGGCGGAGAACCCGGCGGCCGCTTCACCCTGAAAATCCACATTCCACTGACAATGTTTGCCCCAGGACGGGGGACAGCGTCAAAGTAGGTGCCTGTGGACTTCCAGGAAGCCATCTCTGCATCCATAGCTGCCTGCCACTGAGAGGAGTAGGGACCCTCTAACGCCTCCGCGTAAGAGCGCGGAGTCGGGATGTCAAGTGCATCCGGGTCTCCCTCAGGGGTAAGCAGTACGGACACGAGATGAGGTGAAGCAGCGGCCAAGCACTGGAACTCCTCCTGCCTGTCCTCAAGGACGTCCGTGCCAAGGGCACACTCACCCCCGACGAACGGAGGACAGACAGACTCAGACTCAGCGACAAGACTAGCAGCGTAGTCTAGACGACAGCGAGCAGCAAAGTCGACGAGCTCAGCAACTAGGGCAGACGCAGCAGTGGACTCAAAGGAAGGGTCAGTGACGACAGTAGCAAGGAGACGCGTGACAATAGGACTCGCAGCACGAAGAGAGTCCGACTCTGAGTCGGCAAGAGCAGGAAGAGAGGACTTAGGAGGAGAAGGCAAAGGGGCACGCAGAGGAGCAGTGGACGGACGCAGAGACATCTGGTGCGTGCCAGGGACAGGAGGAGGACACTGACGCGAACCGCAACCACTAGTGCGAGCAGTACTGACAGGCGACGCAGGGCGAGACGCAGGCTCACGATGCTCAGCAAGACCTCCAGTAGGACCAGTGTAGGGAGAAGGAGCAGGCAGTGGGGAGGCGGGCTGTAATTGTAACTATGATTGAACAGGCTGTGGACACTCTAAGGGAGGAGGAGGACCGAGAGTAGGCGGGATATCAAGAACGTGCTGAAGGAGCGGAATGAAGTACGGCCGCCTGCGGTGCAGCGACTCCAGAACCAGCCGAGACACCAGCGCCACGGTCCTCCGCACCTGCAGCAGCTCCAACGCCCGACTCCACAGCACCAGCTCCAGGGTCCTCAGCACCAGCAGCAGCTCCAACGCCCGGGTCCTCAGTACCAGTAGCAGCTCCAACGCCCGGGTCCTCAGTACCAGCAGCAGCACTAGCGCCCGGGTCCGCAGCACCAGCCGTAGCTCCAACGCCCGGGTCCGCAGCACCAGAAACAACTCCAACCTCTTGGGCCGCAGCACCAGCAGAACCAGTAGAGTCTCCAGCACCAGCAGCACCACTAGCAGCAGCGGGGTCCGCGACACCAGGCGCGCCACTCCGAGGAGTGCAGCGCCGCTCGTACCACTCATGGATCCGCTCACGGGAGGGGAGCTCCCGGCTAGGAGGAGAAGCACTAGCACCAGTCCAAGTAGTACGCCTTGCTCCAGAGGTACCTCTCCTGAGGCTACAGTACTGGAAGTACCACTCACGCAACTGCTCTGAGGAGAGGGCTCCGCCAGGTGTAGGACCCTCAGGCTCAGGACCTCCAGACTCAAAACCCCCAGACTCTGGACTCTGCGGCTCAGCACCCCCAGGCTCAGTACTCCCAGGCTCAGCACCCCTAGGCTCCGCACCCCAAGGCTCAGCACCCCCAGGCTCCGCACCCCCAGGCTCCGCACCCCCAGGCTCCGCACCCCCAGGCTCAGCACCCCCAGGCTCCGCACCCCCATGCTCAGCACCCCCAGGCTCCGCACCCACAGCAGGACGAGAGTCGACAGCTACCTTAACAGGCTCAACCGGGTCTACCTGAGACACACCTGAGGGAGCGGCACCCTGAGGGGGGAGGGGGTCTACGACAGCAGCACCTGGCGCGAGGAAGAGAGGCGGGGGGGGGGGGGGGGGGGGGAGCGGGGCAGTGCGGTAGGGGAAGAGGCGGTAGTAGGGGACGGACTCGTCAAAAGTGACGTCCTGAGAGGGCAAGACTCGGCGCGAGGTGGCGTGGTAAAACTGCCAACCAGGCGCGTCCGGGACAAAGCCGAGGAAGACGCAGGGAACAGCACGGGAGGAGAGCTTGTCCGCAGACGTATCGCGGACAAAAGCTCGAGATCCCAAGACCCAGAAACGCAACGCATCGCCAACCTCCCCCGTCCACAGCAGTGTGGGCGAGGTCTCCGGCAAGGAGACACGGGGCCAGAGGTTGAGCTGATGCGCAGCGTACCGGACCGCAAACGGCCACAGAAAGTGGGGGGCAGCCGCATGGATCAAGGAGGTACGGGCGACCTCCATGACCAGGCCAATGCGGCGCTCTGCAATCCCATTCTGCTGTGGAGAGGCCGGAAGCGTGAACGACTGCTCAATGCCGTGCTCAGCACAGTAGGCTGCCAAGAGGTCGGAGGAGAACTCACCACCTCTGTCAGAGTGCAAGCGCAGTACAGGAAAGTCCGAGTGGAAACGCTCGCTGAGCTGGAGACGGGCTCTGCGGATCCAAGGGATCAAGACATCAGGGACCTCACCCTTGGTGCGCAAGGGGAAGACCGT
This sequence comes from Closterium sp. NIES-65, assembly GCA_948144175.1. NCBI lineage: Eukaryota > Viridiplantae > Streptophyta > Zygnematophyceae > Desmidiales > Closteriaceae > Closterium > Closterium sp. NIES-65. The sequence goes on from CANXME010002221.1 coordinate 762,619, forward strand.
GGTGTAGCGCGAGTAGTCGTCAACAACTATCAGGAAGTACCTCTCCTGACCCTGACCACGGACGCGGGCTGGGCCCCACACGTCCATGTGGAGCGTCTGCAAGGGAGCAGTCGTCGGGGGAAACGAGGAGGAGTGAGGAGCGGCGCGCTGCCGCCCCTCGACGCAGGGAAGACAGGGAGGAGCAGGCGAGGGTGGGAAGGGAGGGAGGACTCTGGGAAGACCAGAGACAAGGTACCGAAAGTGCATGGCACAAAGGCGCTGCACAGACGGGTGGCCAATTCGGTGGTGCCAGAGGACAGTCTCGTGCACCAGAGAGCGACACGAGCAGTGGAGAGACAGCTGACCTGACGCGGACGCAGACGCAGACGCAGCGACCTGAGGGGACTCAGTGGTCAGTGTGTACAGGTCCGACCTCCGCTGCCGAGTGAAGGTAGCCAAGTGGCGGCCCGTACGAGCACACGTGCAGTGTGTCACGTGCTCGTAGGCAGGGGTGAACTGGTGAACACCCCCGTCCTGGAGTGCATTACCTGCCACCAAGTTCGTAGAGAACGAGGGGAGGTGGAGACCTGACAGTGTGCCCGACGGGACCGCAGGACAGGGAAGGAGAGTGGAGGAGGTCGCAATGACCGGACCCCCAGAGGGGTCAGCGAGGGAGACAACAACTGGCCGAGCAAGCGGCTCAAGGGCAGTGCGGTCACGAAAGAAGCAGCGAGAAGCACCTGAGTCCAGTGTGAAGGTGTGCAGTGCTGCCGTCGACTCAGTACCAGGGGGGGCAGACGCACAAGCACCTAGAGCAGCTGCCTCACCAGCACCTGGGGTAGCAGACACGCGAGTACCTGGAGCGACAGATGCACTAGTCCTAATGCCCGGGTCGGGCGGCACACACAGGTACTCAGCACCCTCTCCACTAGTAGACATCACATACATAGCAGTGAGAATAGCATCAAAGTCTAGAGCATAGATATCAATCCCCTTCTTCAGGAGATCAACCCAGCGGGGCAGCTCAGTGGCCTGAGGGAACTGAACACGGCAAGCGTTGTTGAGACGAGCGAAGCAGCGCTGTGTGGCGTGCGGTCCCCCACACGGCTGACCAGTGCGGTCACCAGTGCGAATGACGTACGTGCAGCTAAAGCCACCCCCCCCCCCGTGCTGAGAGTACCACTCACGGACCTCCTGGGGCGACGGAGTGTGCTGCTGGCCCTGGCCACCGCCAGCGCCTCCTCGACCACCACCGACGCCACCACCTCCTCGACCGCCCCAACCCCTGCCGCCGCTGCATCCACCGCCACCCCCACCACCGCCTCCGCCCCTGCCACCTCCCCCGCCGCTGCCGCCACCACCCCCACCGCTGCCACTAGCCCCTCCAGTCGCGCCACCACCCCCACCGCCGCCACCGCTCCCACCACCGCCTCCCCCGCTGTCACCGCCACTGCCCTTGCCCCTATTGCCCTTGCCGCTGCGGTGCCCGCTCGAAGCAGACGCAGTCCCGACCTTCTCAGCACCAAAGAGGTCGACAGCAGCAGCAGATGCGACAGAGGGAAGAAGGGGGGAAGGAGAACACCCCTCAAAGAACGGGGTACGGGGGTCGCCACGAGAGGCACCTACAGCGACTATGCTAGCCTCAGCTGCAAGGAGTTCCTTCTCGAGGAGGGCAATGGTGAGCTCAGTGGGGCAGCGAGCTAGGAAGTGGTCCCTGACTGAGCGCAGAGTGTCAGGGAGGCGGGTGACGAGGTGGTAGAGAGTGAGCCAGAGCGGGGGTGGGTTCTTGGCAAGGAACTTATCAGGCATGGCGGCGCGGAAGCGAGCCTCACTAGTGCGGAGGTGCGTAATGAGGTTAGCGACTGTGTGGAAAGAGGCTAAGTCGGGGAACAGGTAGGGAAGAGAGAGACGGCCTAGTGCGGCAGAGGCCGGTGAGGAGTAGCGGGCAACGACAGCAGTGTACAGTGCCTGTGCAGTCTTGTGCTGCCCAAAGTGCTCGCGCTCATCTATCGGCAGGGAGTTGCAAATAGCGAAGCGAGCGTGGGCGTCACGAGTCTGCCACTGTGAGCGGGCAGTGCTGTCAGCAGTAGCAGCAGGTTCAGTAGCATGGCCTAAGGCGTGATCGTACAGTGAGATGTCCTCCTTGGCAGTGAGCTGTAGGAAGAGGTGTAGGTCATCTAGCCAGGTTTCGAACTTCACTGGGCAGCCCTCAGCATCGAAAGCTAGCATAGGAGGGCTAGCCATAGCAGTAGTAGGAGTATTAGCAGTAGGGGCACCCCAAAAACAGTAGGCAGTGCGACTCAGGTAGGGCGGCTCGGTCCCGTACGGGCGGCGCGGCTCGGTTCAGGTAGGGCGGCGCGGCTCGGGAAGGGCGGCGCGGCCAGGTTCGGGCGGCGCGGCTCGGTTTGGGCTGGGCGGCTCGGTTCGGGCTGCTCGGGTCGGGCGGCTCGTTCTGGGGGGGGCCGTTCGGGGCCTCTAGGGGCGAGCGCGGGGCCGATCGGGGCCTCTAGGGGCGAGTGCGGGGCCGTAAGGGGCCGCTAAGGGCGAGCGCGGGGCCGATCGGGGCCTCTAAGGGCGAGCGCGGGGCCGTAAGGGGCCGCTAAGGGCGAGCGCGGGGCCGTTCGGGGCCTCTAGGGGCGAGCGCGGGGCCGTAAGGGGCCGCTAAGGGCGAGCGCGGGGCCGTTCGGGGCCTCTAGGGGCGAGCGCGGGGCCGTAAGGGGCCGCTAAGGGCGAGCGCGGGGCATACGGGGGCCTCTAGGGAGGTGAGCGCGGGGCCGACGGGGCCGTTAGGGTCGCTAAGGGGCGAGCGCGGGGCCGTAAGGGGCGAGCGGGTGGGCCGACGGGGCCTTAAGGGGCGAGCGGGTGGGCCGACGGGGCCTTAAGGGGCGGCGCGCGAGTCGCTAAGGGGCGGGTCGCGGGGCCATAGAGGGCCGTGAAAAACGAGGCGCCCTAGGGCGCAGTGAGGTAGGTAGGTAGGTAGGTAGTGGTGGGCCCTTAAAAAAAACGGTCCTAGCGAAGGACCTGCTCTATACCATGTTGAAATGAACAAATAGGAATGAATGAACTAAGAGTGAAATCAGTACAAGTACCTAACCCTAGAATTGTGTACCCCATATAGGCTAACCCACTATAGCCTAAACAAGCACAACATATATAATGTTTGACACACAGGGGGTACGCAGTGGCGCAGGCGAGCGGGGAAGCGGGGTGGTTGACTTTGGGAGACTTAAGAACAGATGGAGGCGGACCATCTCTGTGACGCGGAAAGGACGGGTGACCAAGACGGTGGTGCCAGAGGACCGATGGGGGGGGATGAGCAACCAACAGTTGCACGACACAGCAGCTATCTGACTTGACCCAGCTACCTGAGGAGACTCAGTACGTAGAGAGTAAAGAGCTGAGCATGGCTCCCCGTGGCCAGAAGTGCCCCAATCGCACCGTCGGTGTAGGTCGCAAAACGCTCGTGCAAAGAAAAGTAGGTGCTGACACCAAGGTCCTGAAGGTGGCTGACACCCACCAATTTGTTGGAGGCAGACAAACGTGAATGCACATGATAGCATCACATAACAAACTCCCAGCTGCCAACCATCATCCCACATGCCTCAGCTCATGCATGCACATTCAATACACATTCATCTCAGCAGGCTTCATGCCCTTCCAATGCTCGGTTCAGCGAGGCGCTTGGTGAATGGTGAAGATATATGCAGCTTGCTGCTGTAGGAGCCTCCTCACCCAATGCCAATTTCACCTTATCTGCTTTGTCAGCCCATGAATACAAACATTCTTGGCTAGCTTCACAGTTGACTCACTGTCACATAACATCACAATCGGCTCCCTCTGACATGCACCGATCTCCTCCAACAAACGCCTCAGCCACACTACCTCCTTGGCCCCATGATGAAGGGCCATGTATCTAGTCTCGCATGAGGACAGCACCGTCAAACTATGTTTTGTCCAAGTGCTTGTAGTTGATTTTAGTGTAGTTATATCACCTTGCTGTTGGTGTTGCACCTTTGTTTTGGCCTATATCTTGTTTGGTTTTCTCTTAGTGAATGTTATGAGTTGTAAAACAGAGTTGCGCAGGTGACTAGATCACTCAATTGCACTCATAACACTTGGTATTCAGAGCCACGATCCCTTTCGGACTGCGCACATACTTTCGCTTCCCAACTTATCACATTTTTTTAGGGGGATACTGTCCCTTAGCACCCAGCTCCGCTGCTCGTATACTGTGTCGTAAGCATATACAGCCATGACAGAGGCTACCGCTAAGCCAGCCCGACACCTCCGCCATGGACTAAACCGGTTGCATTACGCTTGCGACTCTCGATGAAATGATGCGCCAAATGGAGGAATCTATGCTCGAGATTGCACCACTTATCGCCGAGCATGATTCCGCACGGCAGCAGTCGACAGCAAATGCACCGGCACCGACACCAGCAAATGCACCTGCACAAACTGAGGAATTGATAGTCATTTTATCTAGGATACAATCACAACACGACAGTGTGGAACATCGCTCATGTCAGAACATTATAGCTTATGCTTTTGTGTAGGCTGTAGTGGGGTATCCCATAGGGGGTACAACCCAATTAGGGTTAGTACTTGTACCCACTTCATTCATAGTTCACCCATTCTCGTTCTCATTTTCTCATGGTATCAGAGCAGGTTCCCTCGTGGGAACTGTTCCTAGGGCCCACCGAACTATTTTTCCTGCCCGGGGCGCGTCCTGCCCCTGCCCGAAGCGCGCCTAGACTCGCGCCCTTTTCAGCGGCCCGTGGCGTCGCCCTACCGGCCCTTCGCCGCCCTACCGGCCCGTCGCCGCCCTAATGGCCCGCCGCCGCCCTTGTACGGCCCGTCGCCGCCCTAACGGCCCGTCGCCGCCCTCTCCTGCGGCTCAGCCGCTCTCAACTGCGGCCCCGCCGCTCTCAGCGGCGGCCCCGCCACGCTCACCTGCGGCTCCGCCGCCTTCAATTCCGGCCCCGCCGTCCTGACCGACGGCCCCGTCCCCTGCTGCAGCGCCGCCCGCCACCCAACTGCACGAGCCGCCTCACCCAGCCGAGCAGCCGACCGCCGCGCCGCCCTGCAGCACCACCGCCGAGCCGCCCGGACACCCGAACAGCCGGACAGCCGAGCCGCCGAGCCGCCCAGCAACCGAGCAGCCGAGCCGCCCTGCAGCCGAGCCGCCCAGCAACCGAGCCGTCGTCAAGCCGAGCCGCCGAGCCGCCCAGCAGCCGAGCCGCCGAGCCGCCCAGCAGCCGAGCCGCCGAGCCGCCGAGCAGCCGAGCCGCCGAGCCGCCCAGCAGCCGAGCCGCCGAGCCGCCGAGCCGCCCTACCGCCGAGCCGCCCGAGCAGCCACGTCCAGTGAGCACAGTGCCTCTGTCACTGCACTGCCCCTTCCCTACTGTTTGCACTGCTAGTCTACTGTTGTCATGGCTACCCCTAGTGTCCTCGCTTTTGACGCAGAGGGTCGAACCATCGACTTTGACGTCTGGGTAGATGACCTGCAGCTGTTCTTATAGTGCGATAGGGCAGACGGTCTCTCTCTCTTTGATCTCACCTCTGGCGCCTCTCCTGCCCCTGCTGCTGATGCTGACGCCACTGTTCGCTCATAGTGGGCCACGCGCGACGCTGCTGCACGTCTTGCTGTGCGTCGCCACCTCCCTACCTCCGAGTGTGCGCACTTTAGTCAGTACAAGAGTGCTCAGACCTTGTACGACGCTGTAGTTGCGCGCTACTCCTCCCCTGCCACTGCTGCACTTAGCCGTCTCATGCTACCGTACCTCTTCCCTGACCTTGCTGCCTTTCCCACAATCGCTGACCTCATTACGCACCTCCGCACTAGTGCCACTCGCTACCGCGCTGCGCTTCGTGCTGACTTCTGCGCCAAGAGCCCCCCCCCCATGTGCATCACTCTCTACTACATAGTCACTCGCCTCCCTGACTCCCTTCGCGTAGTCAGGGACCACTTCCTCTCAGTCTGTCCGACCACTCTCACTGTTGACCTCCTCGAGAAGTCCCTCCTAGCGGCCGAGAAGAGCATAGTCGCTGTAGGGGCTTCTCGTGGTGACCCGCGCACCCCCATCTTTGAGGGGTGTTCCCCCTCCCCCCTTCTGCCCTCTGTTGCCTCTGATGCTGCGGCCGACCTCCTTGGTCTTGAGTCGGTCGGTGCGGCGTCTGCCCCTAGCGGGAGACGCCGCTCTAGCAAGGGCAAGGGGGGCAGGGGAGCTGGAGGAGCGAGCGGGGGCAGTGGAGGTGGAGGTGGAGGCAGCGGGGGGAGTGGGGGTGGCGGTGGGAGTGGAGGTGGGGGTGGAGGTTTCGGTGGCGGCAGTGGAGGCGGAGGCGGCGGCGGCGCTGGCAAAGGGAGCGGAGGTGGCGGCGGTGGAGGAGGCGGCGGAGGCGGCGGTGGTGGCGGAGGCGGCGGAGGCGGCGGAAGGTGGCGGTGGAGCTGGTCGCGGGTCTACGCAGAGGAGTGGCTCCGGTGGTGGTCCACGCCAGCAGCAGCAGCGCGGTCGTGAGACCCTGTCCCCTCAGCAGCTCCGTGAGTGGTACACTGCGCGTCAGCGGGGTGGGGGTTTTGGTCCGTGCACCTACGTCTTGCGCACCGGCGACCTTGCGGGTGAGCAGTGTGGGGGTGCGCACCCCACCCAGCGCTGCTTTGGCCGCCTGACGGACGCGTGGCGTCACCAGTTCCCTGAGGCCACAGAGATCCCTCGCTGGGGTGAGCTGTCTAGGGCAGGAGTTGCCATCTATGATCTTGATTTTGATGCTATTCTTTCTGCCATGTATGCTGTGTCTATTGTTGGTGTAAGGGCCTAATAAACTCAAGCTATTAAGACTTTATCACACTTAAAACCTCTCCTCGGGGTCACCTCCAAGGGTCCTTGGGTGCCTGGTACAAGACCAGCCCCTATCCTCGGGTCCGAGTTTGTAGAGAGAGGGATCAAGAGGGACTTAGTCAAAACAGCAAGAGTACCTTGAACGTCGCGCAGCGTATCGTGCAGACCGTCGATCGGATTAAGCTGAGAATTTCCTATATCGAAGCTCACTCTAAGAGCTTTAAAATAAGCCAAGTTGCCTCGCGAAAAGTTCTGCCATTACGAAGTTATGGCTCGGACAGCGTTAGCCTAGCGTTGGAGTGCTAGCGTACTAGCGTTGACTCGGGTAGCATTCCGCCGTCGCACCGCGTAGAAAAGAAATTCCAGCAAGGAAGGAATTTGCTTGAATCAATTTTGACTATGTTCAGGTACAAACAGAGAAGGAATAAATAGCTCTAGCTAGCAAGGACCTTGGGAATCAACCTGGGAACAACCAGGGATGATCCCAAATAATTCCAAGCAACAGAACCAACCTGGCTGGACAAAATAGCAGGTGATAGGTTGGTGAACAACCTCTGGTTCTGTTTTTCCAACCTGGGAAAACAACAACCAGGTTCAGGTCCTAAAAACAGAACCTGTTTTGTCTTTGCCCAACCAGCCAAATGCTGGTTCCGCTGGTTTCCCCTGGCCCTGTAGCATGCAGATACAGACAAACAACATCCAACCTTCACCTAAATTGTACCCCTATAGTGCCTGCCCTGCTACACTATAGTCAACCAAACAAAACAGTACAATTTCGAGTTGGATAGAACTGAATCTGCGCAATCAAGTAAGTTGAACCGCAAAGCTTCCATCTTCGGTTCCTTTGCGAGCTCGTCCTTTCTGCTTGTACTGTTCATAGCGCGTACAATGTTATGCCGAAGCGCACATTGTGCGAGTACCTGCAAATGCTTCAAGCGAAAATTGCGAAAGCAAACAAACACACGAACATACCATTCACACGCAAATGCATTCGCATACGCATACTCGAACAATCAGACGGCAGGATGTCGTGCAATGTGAATTTGCACCCAACACACTCCCCCTCAGCCTGCCGGCTGCATCCCCATCATTTCATACTAGTTCATGCTCATTCCACTCATGCGCACACAACGCCAATGAGGCTCATCCGCAAGCCTCTTGGTGAGGAAGTCTGCTGGCTGCTGGTGAGTCTTGATGTAGATCGGATTCACCGTCCCCCTCTTCACCTCCTTACGCAGCCAGTGCCACTTGATACGCATGTGCTTGTTCAGCCCATGAAGCACAGCGTTCCTGGCCATCCCAAGAGCTCCCTTGCTATCACAAAACAGCGGCGTAGCAACCTTTTGCTCCTGGCTAATCTCCTCCAACAGCCTCCTCAGCCAAATCACCTCCTTCACCCCATGGAACATCGCCATGTACTCTGATTCCACGGAAGAGAGTGCTGTCTCCGTCTGCTTCTTTGACCTCCAACTAACCGGTCCTCCCCCAACTACGCAGATGTATCCTCCCACAGATGAGGAATCCTCCTTCTCAGAGGCCCACGTAGCATCAGTAAAGCAAGTGAGAAAAAGCTTGCCTTCTCCAAGCCTCTCCCCCTTCTCTTTCAGCACCTCAACCCCTTTCTGCTTCACCTGTGCAGATGCGGAGTATTGAACTCCAATGCTTGGGTGAGAGTTCAGATACTTCACCACACGCTCAGCTGCATCCACCTGCTCCTCTGATGGATTCTGCACTACCCTAGCCAGCTGCCCAACCGAGAAAGAGATGTCGGGTCTCGTGTGAACTGCTGCATACAAGAGGCTGCCCACCAAGGACTGAAATTGCTGCTGCTCCTCGGCTTCAACCCCTTCATCCTCTGCAGCTTTCACAAGCTTGAATTCTGCTGGCAGGGGTGTTGCAACCTTGCGCTCATTCTCAATTCCATACTTCTCCCCAAGCTCCTTGATGAACTTCTCCTGGTGCAGCTTCAACCACCTGTGATCCAGATCCCTCTCCACGTGCATCCCGAGGTAGTACTTTACCTCCCCAAGGTTCTTGCACTTGAAGTTCTCCATCAGCTGCTGCTGCACCTTCTGGATCTCCTTCATGCTGCTGCTAAAGAGAAGAATGTCGTCCACATAGACCAGAAACAGAACCAGCTTCTCCCCCTCCCCCTTGAGAAAGAGGCTCTCATCACAGCTGCTGGTCCTGAATCCCATCTCCTCTAAAACAGCTGCCAACTTCTGGTACCAGCAGCGTGGCGCCTGCTTCAAGCCGTAGATGGACTTTTTCAGCTTGCACACCCTGCCCGTACCATCCTCATACCCAGGCGGCTGCGTCATGAACACCTCCTCCTCTAAAATCCCATTGAGGAATGCCGTTGATATATCCATCTGGATAATGAACTTCCCACCAACGGCTGCATCTGCCAACAAGACACGAAGGGTAGGGGGTTTGGCAGTGGGAGCAAAGATCTCATTGAAGTCCCGCTTCTCCTTCTGCATAAACCCCTTAGCCACCAACCTACTCTTGTAGATGGTGACCTGCCCCTTGTCGTCAGTCTTGATCCTTAGCACCCACTTGCATTGTACCGCTTTCTTTCCCTCAGGCAGCACCACTAGTTCCCAAGTCCCATTCTCCAGCAGGCTCTGGTACTCAGCATCCCTGGAAGCTAGCCATTTGTCCCTATCTGGTCCAGCTAATGCCTCCTCCATGCTAGCTGGTTCCTCTGGTGCAGGGGCAAGAAAACAGTACGCAGGTTGATCCTCCTCATCCGGGTCATAGCCATGCGGTAGAATCAGCAATGCCTCCTTGGTCCCAAGCTGCTGCTCCGCTACATCAGCTCCTGCAGTCAGCTTCTTAGTAGCCATACGGGTACGTCCTGGCCTGGAGACGGGTGTCTCCCATCCCTTCATAATAACGCCCTTCGGCTTCTTAGTTTTCCCCTGCTGCTGCTCTCCTCCCTCGGATCCAGCAGCTCCACTAGTGCTACCGCTAATCTCCACACCATCACCTCCACCAGCAGGTGCCTCCTGCACCTTCTCTTTATCACCACCCTCTGCAGCTGCCTCCTCTCCCTCCTCCCACACACTAGGAGTCAGGTCCAGCTGCATGGTAATCTGCTCCATCTGCTGGGACACCCTGGCCTCCGGCTGTTTCTCCCAGCTCCCATACATCATGCCCTCAACAAACTTCACATCCCTGCTGTCAAACAACACACCCTTGGAAGGCTCCCACAGCAGCCATCCCTTGCTCTCAGCAGCCAGCCCCAAATGGACACACCAGATTGCACTCGCCCCCAACTTACTGCGGTAGGTCTTGGGGACGTGGGCGACTGCCATGCAACCAAACACCCTCAGCATGTCCACCGGCGGCTTCCTCCCAAGCCACCTCTCCAACGGCACCCACGAGTCATCCCCAACCTTTGTGAGTACCCTGTTCCTAGCGACGGTAGCGTGCCGAACAGCATGGGGCCACATGGAGTTGCCCAGCCCAGATTCTATGAGCAGCGCCCTAGCTGTCTCCAGAATTGTCCGGTTCGCCCGTTCTGCTACACCGTTAGACTGTGGGGTGTAAGCCGTGGTCAGCTCCCTCTGGATGCCCTGCTTCTTGAGCCAGGCCGTCATCTCAGCTCCAAGAAACTCACCACCCCGATCTGTCCTAATCCGCTTCACCACACACTCCGCTTGCTTCTCCACGAACGGCAGCCAATCGTCCCGAATCGTGGAGGCGGCGTGATCTTTCTGCTTCAGCGGATACGCCCACATTAGCCTGCTCCAGTCATCCACTATGGTTAGGAAGTACCGCTCCCCCTTGTGCCCTTGCACCGGCAGCGGCCCCACCAAGTCCATGTGGACCAGCTCCAACGGCTTTTTGCTCCTGCCAGCCACACTATGGAAGGGGAAACGGGTGAACTTTGAAAGGAGGCAAATTTCACAGTTATCATCGGGTGGTTGTCCGTTCAGCTTCAAGCCCTTAACGGCTCCATCCTTCTCCAGCTGCTTCAGCAAAGGCATTGCCACATGCCCCAAACGTCGGTGTGCAGTTGCCCAATCTGTCTCCCCAGATCTGGCCGACACTTTCACACCAACCCCTCCAACGGCGTTGCACTCCCCCTGGGATGCAGACCCCTCTCTAGCCTGCCCCTCACCATGCCACGCCAACGCCGGCAGCTGCCACATGGATCTGTACACGTCCTTGCTCTCGTGCAGATCCCAAAGCACCCGATTGCCCAGCTTCCCCTTATAAGTGCGAGCCCCATCCGTGTTGGTGTTCACCCCAGCCTTGCCAAGCTTACGGAGGGAGATGAGGTTGGCCTTCAGGTCGGGGACGAGGAGAACGTCGTGCAGCACCACCGGCTTGCCATCCGCTCCCTTAAATGCAGCTCGTCCCGCACCAGCCACCTTCAACATGTGTCCAGAGGCAGAGCACACCTCATTAATCGGTGCAGCGCATACGTCGTCCAGCAGGTCCTTGCGCGGCGTCATTGTCCAAGCAGCGCCTGTGTCCAACACCCAATAGTCCAGGGGGTGCAGCTCTGCTCCAGCCTTAGCAGATGCGTCTCCTTGCTCCCCCTTGTCTCCCATATGGAAGAATTGGCCCGCGGTGCGCTCCTTCTTCTTCTCCACACCGCCGTTGCCCTTCGGGTTGTTGTCGGACGAATCAGCGACCATGTTGGCGCCGTTTTTCTGGTTCCTCCGCGCGCCGCCATCCTGGTGACGATTCTGGGGGGTCCATCCATCGGGTTTCTTATAGCACAAAAACCAGGGGTGCCCTTCCTTCTCACAATACCAGCAACTCCCTTTCATTTTGCCACCAGCACCCGACTTGCCCCCACGTCCAGATTTCGCACCGCGACCCCAACCGGTACCTCCTTGTTGGTCGTTGGAGTCGTCGTCTTTCTTTGCACCGCGTCCAGCACCACCGAAGCCACGTCCTTTGCCACGTCGGCTCCCTTGCATCCCGTAGCCGCTGCTGCCGTCGTCTCCACCCCTCAGTTGGCGGCGACGGAAGTCCTCCTCCAGAATCTTCGTCCGCACCCACTCGAGCGTCCACAAGCTCTGGTTCTGCGGCAGGCTCAATCCGCTCGTAAATTGAAGCCACGATTCCGGCAGCAGCGAGAGCATCTTCAAGCACTTTGTTTGCTCCGGGTAGGTGATTCCTGCGGTCGCCAACTTCGCGTAGAGGTCGCGCAATTTGTCCAGGACAGGTTGCACCGGCTCTCCCTCGCTCAGGCGCAACGCGGACAGCTCCCTCTCCAGCATCAATGTTGCAACAACGGAGGTCGGGGCGTGCAGCTCCTTCAACACGGTCCACGCCTTCGGACCGCACTCAACCTCCGGCAGCAGGTGCATGACGTGGTGACGCTGGTTCAGCTCCAAACTCTGCGACATCAAGTAGTAGCCAGCCGAGGCGCGCTCGTCCCAATCTTCCTGAAGGGCGGGGTCACTCGGTCTAGGCTCCTCCCCAATCATTAGTTTCAGCAATCCGATTTGACGGAAATAAAGTTGCATTTTCCAGGCCCAATCATCATAGCCCTCACCATTGAACTTCTCGACGGTGAAGTTTTTCAGCACCTCCTTGATCAGCGAGCCCTGGCTTGTTCGCGCTCCCCTTGGCGCAGAAACGCCAGAATCATGGCTGCCGCTACGATCTTGGGCTGAAGATTCACCAGCTACCGCCGAGGTGTTGCCCGCCATAGCTACCTATATCGAGGATCACTATAACGCAGCTCTGATACCAGCTTGTTGGTGTAAGGGCCTAATAAACTCAAGCTATTAAGACTTTATCACACTTAAAACCTCTCCTCGGGGTCACCTCCAAGGGTCCTTGGGTGCCTGGTACAAGACCAGCCCCTATCCTCGGGTCCGAGTTTGTAGAGAGAGGGATCAAGAGGGACTTAGTCAAAACAGCAAGAGTACCTTGAACGTCGCGCAGCGTATCGTGCAGACCGTCGATCGGATTAAGCTGAGAATTTCCTATATCGAAGCTCACTCTAAGAGCTTTAAAATAAGCCAAGTTGCCTCGCGAAAAGTTCTGCCATTACGAAGTTATGGCTCGGACAGCGTTAGCCTAGCGTTGGAGTGCTAGCGTACTAGCGTTGACTCGGGTAGCATTCCGCCGTCGCACCGCGTAGAAAAGAAATTCCAGCAAGGAAGGAATTTGCTTGAATCAATTTTGACTATGTTCAGGTACAAACAGAGAAGGAATAAATAGCTCTAGCTAGCAAGGACCTTGGGAATCAACCTGGGAACAACCAGGGATGATCCCAAATAATTCCAAGCAACAGAACCAACCTGGCTGGACAAAATAGCAGGTGATAGGTTGGTGAACAACCTCTGGTTCTGTTTTTCCAACCTGGGAAAACAACAACCAGGTTCAGGTCCTAAAAACAGAACCTGTTTTGTCTTTGCCCAACCAGCCAAATGCTGGTTCCGCTGGTTTCCCCTGGCCCTGTAGCATGCAGATACAGACAAACAACATCCAACCTTCACCTAAATTGTACCCCTATAGTGCCTGCCCTGCTACACTATAGTGAACCAAACAAAACAGTACAATTTCGAGTTGGATAGAACTGAATCTGCGCAATCAAGTAAGTTGAACCGCAAAGCTTCCATCTTCGGTTCCTTTGCGAGCTCGTCCTTTCTGCTTGTACTGTTCATAGCGCGTACAATGTTATGCCGAAGCGCACATTGTGCGAGTACCTGCAAATGCTTCAAGCGAAAATTGCGAAAGCAAACAAACACACGAACATACCATTCACACGCAAATGCATTCGCATACGCATACTCGAACAATCAGACGGCAGGATGTCGTGCAATGTGAATTTGCACCCAACATCTATTAATGATGAGGGTGACTGTTACCGGTGCTTCCCGCCCGATCCGGGCATTGAGACTGCTGCTCTAGGTACTGGTGAGGCTGCTGCCCTAGGTGCTTGCGACGCTGCTGCTCTAGGTGCTAGTGCGTCTACGTCCTCAGGTACTGGTGAGTTTGCACTCTCGGGTACTACGTCGGCTTCGGCCTCCCTCACCTTCACCCTTGACTCTAGGGCTTCTCGCTCCTTCTTTCAGGACCACACCACACTTACGCCGCTTAGTAGGCCGGTTGCGGTGTCTCTGGCTGACCCCTCTGGGGGTCCTGTCCTGTCTCACTTCTCCACAGTCCTCCCGTGTCCGGCGGCTCCCTCTGGCACCCTGTCTGGTCTCTACCTCCCCTCGTTCTCTACGAACTTGGTGAGTGGTGCTGACCTGCAGGATGGGGGAGTACACCAGTTCACTCCTGCGCGTCAGCGGGTGACACACTGCACAGAGGCTAACACAGGCCAACACCTGGCTACGTTTACCCGTCATCCGGGGTTGAGCCTGTACACACTGACCACTGCGTCTCCTCCAGTTGCTGAGTCTGGTAGGGTAGCTGCGTCGGGTCAGGTGTTTGCTGTAGCGTCCAGGTTTGGTCCTGAGTCTGCCCCCTGTTCGTGTCGTCTCCTGTCTCACGAGACTCTCCTCTGGCACCACTGCCTTGGTCACCCCTCACTGCTTCGGGTCAGAGGCATGGCCTCCCGTCTTCTTGTTTCTGGTCTTCCCCGGTCCCTCCCTCCCCTTCCTCAGGGCCGTGGCCCTACTTGTGTCCCCTGTGTCGAGGGGCGCCAGCGGGCTGCCCCCCACTCCTCCCAGTTTCCCCCGACAGAGGCCCCGCTGCAGACGCTTCATATGGACGTGTGGGGCCCAGCCCGCGTCCGTGGACAGGGTCACGAGTGCTACTTCCTGCTCGTTGTTGACGACTATTCGCGCTACACCGCGGTCTTCCCCTTGCGCAGCAAGGGTGATGTCACTGAGGTGCTGATCGACTAGATCCGCGCAGCTCGTCTCCAGCTCAGACAGAGCTTTGGCTCGGACTTTCCTGTTCTGCGTCTGCACTCGGACAGAGGCGGAGAGTTTTCTTCTGGCCTTCAGAGAGCCTACTGTCGCGCACGAGGCATCCGTTAGACCTTCACGCTTCCGGACTCCCCGCAGCTAAATGGGATTTCTGAGCGCCGCATTGGCATGGTCATGGACGTCGCTCGTACGTCTATGATGCATGCGGCTGCCCCCCATTTTCTGTGGCCGTTTGCGGTGAGGTACGCGGCGCATCAGATCAACCTCCACCCCAGGGTCTCCAGGCCGGAGACCTCCCCAGCCTTGCTGTGGACGGGGAAGGTTGGCGATGCGTCGGCGTTCCGGGTCTGGGGATCTCGGGCGTTTGTCCGCGACTTGTCTACGGACAAGCTGTCCCCTCGTGCTGCTCCTTGCGTCTTCCTGGGGTTCCCCCCTGACGCGCCTGGGTGGCAGTTCTACCACCCCACCTCTCGCCGTGTTCTGTCCTCCCAGGACGTCACGTTTGACGAGTCGGTCCCCTACTACAGCCTCTTCCCCTACCGCACTCCGTCCCTCCCCCCCCCCCCCCCGCTCTTCCTTGTACAAGGTCCCCCCCCCGGTAGACCCCCTCCCCCCTCAGGGTCCTGCCCCTTCAGGTGTGTCCCAGGTAGACGCAGTCGAGCCTGTCGAGGTTACTGGTGACTCTGGTGCTGCTGAGGGTTCTGAGCCTGGGGGTGCTGAGACTTGGGGTTCTGCGCTTGGGGGTGCTCGGCCTGGGGGTGCTGAGCCTGTAGGTGCTGAGACTGGGGGTGCTGAGCCTGGGGGTGCTGAGCCTGGGGGTGCTAAGCCTGGGGGTGCTGTACATGGGGGTGCTGTGCTTGGGGGTGCTACGCCTGGGGGTGCTTTGCTTGGGGGTGCTACACCTGGGGGTGCTGAGCCTGGGGGTGCTGAGCTTGGAGGTGCTACGCCTGGAGGTTTTCCGGGTGCTTCGTCTCTGCGGGAGCCACTCTCTCCACAGGAGCTGCGCGAGTGGTTTGCCCGGCGCTGGAGCTGAGGGAGCTGCTGTCGCGGGTCCCGGAGGTGCTCGTACCGGGAGTACTCGAGCTGCTGGGCCTGGGGTTCGACTGGAGCTGGTGCTGCTGAGGGTGTTGGCACTGAGACTACTGCTGGCGGTCATGCTGGGGGTACTACTGGTGCTGCTGGAGGTTCTGGAGCTGCTGGAGGTGCTGCTGGAGCGGGTGCTCCTGCTGGGGGTACTGGTGCTGTCTCTGCTGTGTCTGGCGTCGCCGCGCGGCCTCGATCGTACTTCGTTCCACTCCTGCAGCAGGTTCTTGGTCTTCCGCCTTCTACTGGTCCTCCTCCTTGTTTAGAGTGTCCACAGCCTGTCCCGTCACGGTTACAGTTGCAGCCTACCTCGCCTTTTCCTGCTTCTTCTCCCTACACTGGTCCTACTGGAGGTCTTGCTGAGCGTCGTGAGCCTGCGTCTCGCCCTGCGTCGCCTGTCCGTGCTGCTCGCGCTAGTGGTCGTGGTTCGCGTCAGCATCCTCCTCCTGTCCCTGACACGCACAGGATGTCTCTGCGTCTGTCCACTGCTCCTCTGCGTGCCCCTTTGCCTTCTCCTCCTGAGTCCTCTCTTCCTGCTCTTGCCGACCCGGAGTCGGACTCTCTTCGTGCTGCCAGTCCTACGATCACGCGTCTCCAGGCTACTGTCGTCACTGACCCTTCTTTCGAGTCCACTGCTGCGTCTGCCCTAGTTGCTGAGCTCGTCGACTTTGCTGCTCGCTGTCGCCTAGACTACGCTGCTAGTCTTGTCGCTGAGTCCGAGTCTGTCTGTCCTCCGTCTGTCTGGGGTGAGTGTGCCCTTGGCACGGACGTCCTTGAGGACAGGCATGAGGAGTTCCAGTGTCTTGCTGCTGCTTCACCTCATCTCGTGTCCGTACTGCTTACCCCTGAGGGAGACCCGGATGCACTTGACATCCCGACTCCGCGCTCTTACGCGGAGGCGATAGAGGGTCCCTACTCCTCTCAGTGGCAGGCAGCTATGGACACAGAGATGGCTTCCTGGAAGTCCACAGGCAACTACGTTGACGAGGTTCCCCCACCTGGGGCGATCATCGTCAGTGGCATGTGGATCTTCAGGGTGAAGCGACCGCCGGGTTCTCCGCCTGTCTTCAAGGCACGTTACGTGGCTCGTTGCTTCAGTCAGCGGCAGGAAGTTGACTACTTTCAGACCTTCTCTCCCACCCCGAAGATGACCACTCTTCCGGTACTGCTGCACGTTGCTGCTCACCGTGACTACGAGCTGCACTCTCTCGACTTCAGCACTGCTTTCTTGCAGGGCAGCCTGCACGAGGAGATCTGGCTGCGCCGCCCACCTGGCTTCACTGGGTCTTTCCCTCCCGGTACCCAGTGGAGTCTCCGGCGTCCAGTCTACGGTCTCCGCCACGCGCCACGTGAGTGGCACGACACACTAAGGACTACGCTTGCGGCTCTTGGGTTTGCTCCTTCTAGTGCCGACCCGTCGCTGTTTCTGCGCACCGACACCTCTCTGCCGCCGTTCTACATCCTCGTGTACGTCGACGACTTGGTCTTTGCCACAGCTGACACTGCTGGACTCGCCTACGTGAAGTCCGAGCTGCAGAAGAGACACACGTGCACAGACCTGGGTGAATTGCGCAGCTACCTTGGCGTGCAGATCACCCGGGACAGAGCACGCCGCACCCTTACCCTGACTCAGTCACACATGGTGCAGCAGGTCCTTCAGTGCTTCGGCTTCACGTACTCCTCGCCTCAGGCCACTCCTCTGCCTACTCGCCACTCGCTCTCAGCTCTGCCTTCGGATGAGTCCGTAGAGTCGAGTGGCCCGTATCCAGAGCTTATTGGCTGCTTCATGTACCTGATGACCTGCACACGACCTGACCTTGCATACCCTCTTAGCATTCTCGCACGCTATGTTGCTCCTGGGAGACACCGACCAGAGCACATGGCTGCAGCAAAGACGGTGTTGCGCTACTTGTGCAGTACGTCGGGCATGGGGCTAGTGCTTGGAGGGCGCAGTCCAGTGGTCCTCACTGGGCACGCAGACGCTTGTTGGGCTGACGACCAGGCTACGCAGCGGTCGTCACAGGGTTACACCTTAAGCCTTGGTTCCGGCTCTGTCTCGTGGCGGGCTACTCGCTCGTCTTCTGTTCTCGGCTCCAGTTGTGAGGCTGAGATCTACGCTGGGGCCATGGCTGCACAGGAGCTTCGCTGGCTCACCTACCTGCTGACTGACCTCGGAGAGCCGCCTCGTTCTCTTCCAGTTCTGTACGTAGACAACAAGGCCATGCTGGCCTTGTGTCGAGAGCAGCGAGTGGAGCACAGAACAAAGCACATTGCTCTTCGCTACTTCCTTGCTCGTGAGCTACAGCAGCGTGGACAGTTGCAGCTTGCGTACGTGGCCTCTGAGGCCAACACTGCTGATGTTTTCACCAAGGCACTTCCGCCTTGTGATCATCAGCGCTTCTGCACTCAGCTGGGTCTTGTCCCTGTCTTGCCTCATTTGCTCACCTCTTGACCTTACTTGTACTGTTACATATATATATACCTGCTCTTGCTTGTCTAGTCTTATATGTATATATATGTACTCCTGCTTGTGAACTGGCCTTGTGGCCTTGAACTTGTGCTCGGAATGTGTGGTGACTTTGTGATCCACCATGAGCTTTGCTTTGCTTTGCTTTGCTTGACTGGTATTGTGACCCCTTGTTCTCCCCCACTTTGCCTATGGGGGTGTGTCAGAACATTATAGCTTATGCTTTTGTGTAGGCTGTAGTGGGGTATCCCATAGGGGGTACAACCCAATTAGGGTTAGTACTTGTACCCACTTCATTCATAGTTCATCCATTCTCGTTCTCATTTTCTCAGCTCATGCCCAGTGAGCGATGGTGCCGGCCAATCCATGCCGGGCATGGAGCGGACCAGGGAGGCTCGGGCATAAACATACATCGTGAAGCCTGTCGTCACGACAGCATTACGACACCTGTCGTTAGCAACGACATTGGTGAGCCGATGCCACTCAAGCCGCAGGGCCCGCCTTGTTTAGGGCTCAATCGTGGATTTTCACGACGAATGTATTTTTTTTACCCGAATTGCATCATGTTGGATGCAGCGAAGATTCGGTACGCCGTTACCTTGCTGCGCGGGCCCGCCATGGACTGGTGGCGAGTTATTGTAACGTCGCCGAGTGCCTACGAACCACTCATGCAAGGGGGACACCCCTACGTAGTCACCCCATACGACACGAGGGACGCGTCGTGCGCAGGGCTACGAGCGCACTTTGAGCTGATCACTGCTTTGATCTCAACACTTGGTGGTAGCTAGGGTCGTTTCAAGACCACACCAACGGTTTTCTTGCGCTATGCAAACATGTCGGCTACATGCACGAAGAGGAGCGAGTGGATCGCTACGTCGGGGGCTTGAAGCTGGAAATCGAATAGGAAATCCTCCTTCGCGGGATCTCGAACTTCAACGAGATCCTGGTGATTGCCGAGAAAATCGACATTTTGCGACGACCGAAGCTGAGGTCCTACCACTACGGATAACGTACTCGGGGAACGACCGAGAACGCCACGGTTCACACCGCTGCGACGAACGCAGATGTCACGGTGTTTAATGGGCGCTGTTTTGCGTGCAACGGGCCGGGCCATCGCAAGAACGAATGTCCAGAGGAGCGAAGGCAGCAAGGAGCAGAGCAGGGGAGGGAGTCTTGAAGACAGGGAAACGCCAACATTCAGTAGAGTGCAGGTTCACTACTGACAAGACTCACTACTGGCCCGACCTTTGCGACCCTCACCGAGTGACTGTACCAATTCGCGCAATCGATCGGGCTCCGCTGAATCAGGAGGGTACAGCGATAGATTGCCTGGTACTGATTCACGGGATTATACAGGGGACACCAGTGAAAGTTTTTATTAACACAATGGCTAGTCACAGCTTAGTAAATACCGCAATCACAAGGAAACAAGTGACACTTAGTCGATGTTTACCAAAGATTGACGCACGCTTAGTTGACTGCACGTCGCTGGCAATACGGGAAAGGGTGGAAAGAGTGATGTTTCGCTGCGGGGGAATGTTAGGATTTACACAGGAAATGCTCACGACAACGCTGGATGGGACCGAATTTTTACTGGGACGTTATTGGCTACGACGGTACAGTCCGCGAATTCACTGGACGGTAGGCAGCTGCACTGTGCAAAGCGGTGGTAACTGGGTCTCCTGAGTCTTCAACAGTCCATGTCAATGCTTATCAAACTAGGATCAGGATAATGAATGACTAGAAATGAAAAGTACAAGCAAACATATAGGAAACAAGGGCAGATTCGTTTTGGCTTAGGTTGATTCATCAGCCTTGTGGTTGTGCTATACACTGATCAATCACTTTGGAAAAAAAAATCTGAAATTTCAGTGCTGCCCTTTGAGAAAAAGTTGATCAATCAGCCTGACTAATGAAAAATGTATGAACCATTCCTATGCGACTCGACAATGCACGTACCTGGTTGCAGGTTCGGGGTGGGTGAGGTGGGGGGGGGGGGTTTCAAATCGCGAGGCAACAATGCATGGTGATGTACCGTGCTGCTACAATGTGTGGTGCTGATTACGTTCTTTTCGACACAAAGTGTTGTGATTGCGCAAACAACCAATCACACACGAATATACCTTCTGTTGACGAGAGCAGTGCAAACGACGTGCAGGATAGATGCCAATTCTGTGTTGGCCCTGTACACCTAGTCCCTGCCAACTTCACTAGGGCCAATTCCCTCCACCCCCACCCCCCCTTGTCGTGAAGTGGGTCAGTGCGGTTGGGGTGCTGGACAGGGGATCGACGGTGTGACGGTGGATGGGGCGAACCTAGACATCCCTGATTCTAGGCACCTACACGAATCCTCATAAGTGGGATTTCAGCCCCCTGATACAATGCTGATCAGTCAAAGTACACCTCTAAAAAAACGTTGAAAAATCAGCCTACAAATTAATAAAAAGGCCGACAACTCAGCCCTACTTTCTCCACATCTCTGAAAAGTCAGCCTTATAAACTCTAGTCAGCCTTTTCTCGCTGACTTCTTAGGCCCTGGTTGTACACTGTAGAGAGAGAAACCCAGTGTAACAACTAGACAAATTAACAAACTATAACAATTATAGTTTGACACACCCCCTTAGTCTTGGTGACGGCAGTCCCGTGGAAAGCAGCACATATCTCAGCGTGGATCACGAAGTCACCACACAGTCTGAGAGCAAGCAAGGGTCATATGATTAGTCAACAAGAACAAGCAACGGTCACAAGTGTCAAACTAATTATTATACTTCGTTAGTTTAGTCTAGGTGTTATACTAAGTTATAATGTAGAGGGTATAACCCCCTTATGGTTTGCTATATGCTCCCGTATACTGCTTGTTTTGACCTATTCATTATTCCGTTACCTCGTTGACATGGTATAGTGTCAAAACCATATTGTAGGCTGTAGTGGGGTTGACAATATGGGGTACAACTCTTTTAGGTTTTCATATTTGTACCCACCTGCTTCCTAGTTGATTCCATTCCTCGTTCATTTTTCACATGGTATAGAGCGGGTTCCCTAGTGGGACCGTTTTTTTTAAAGGGTCCACCACTTAATATTTGTTCTGCCCTTCCCGAAGCGTGCTCCCTGCCCTGTCGAGCGCCTCGCGCGTGCCTTACCTGCGCCCTGTGCGTCTGCCTCCCTTGCGCCCCGTGCGCCTACCCTGCCGTCGCGGCCCTGACTAGAGCCGTCGCGGCCCTGCAGTCGCGGCCCCTCGCCGTTGCGCCCCCTGCCGTCGCGGCCCCTGCCGTTGCGGCCCCAGGCTGTCGCGGCCCCTGCCGTCGTGGCCCGTGGCCGTCGCGCCCCCTGACGTCGCGGCCCCTGTTGACGCGGCCCCTAGCCGTCGCGCCCCCGGACGTCGCGGCCCCTGCAGTCGCGGCCCCTGCTGTCGCGACCCTGCCGTCGCGGCCCCTGCCGTTGCGGCCTCTGCCGTCGCGGCCCCTGCCGTCATGGCCCCTGCCGTCGCGGCCCTGTCTGAGCCCGCCGCGGCCCTGCCACCCCGCCGTCACGGCCCTCTCTGAAGCCGCCGCCGCGGCCCTTTCTACTGCTGCCGTCGCTGCGGCCCTGACCTGCCGGCGCGCCTCGGCCCTGCTCTTCCAACTGCGGCCCTACCCCGATCCCGTCCTGGTAAGCACACCACTGCAGCCGCGCCGCCCTACCGAGCCGCGCCGCTCTGCCGAGTCGCGCTGCTCGTGCTACTGCTGCTGCTGCTGCTACTGCTACTACTACTGCTACTGCTGTCATGGCTAACCCTAATGTACTTTCCTTCGATGCTGAGGGTCGGGCAATTGATTTCAAGGTCTGGGTCGACGATCTGCAGCTAATTCTGCAGTGCGATAGCAAGGACAGAGTCTCGCTTTTTTATCTTACGTCTGGCGCCTCTGCTGCACCTGCTGCTGATGCTGACAGTACTGTTCACTCGCAATGGCCCACGCGCGATGCTGCTGCCCGTCTTGCTATTCGTAGTCACCTGTCGTCTGCTGAGCGCGCGCACTTTTGTCAGTACAAGACCGCTAGGACTCTGATCGACGCTGTTGTTGCGTGCTACTCCTCCCCTGCAACTACTGCCCTTAGCCGCCTCATGCTGACGTACCTGTTCCCTGACCTAGCCGCTTTTGCCACAGTCGCTGACCTCATTACGCACCTCCGCACTAGTGACACCCGCTACCGCGCTGCGCTTCCTGCCGAGTTCTACGCCGCGAACCCCCCCCCCTATGTACATCACTCTCTACTACCTCGTCACCTGGCTCCCTGACTCCCTTCGCTCGGTCAGGGACCACTTCCTCTCCCTTTGCCCCACAACGCTCACCATTGACCTACTCGAGGAGCGCCTCCTAGCAGCTGAGAAGAGTATAGTCATTGTAGGAGCCTCTCGTGGTGACCCTCGTGCCCCTTTCTTTGAGGGGTGCTCCCCTGTTCCCCTTTTGCCTTCTGTTGCCTCTGCTACTGCTGTCGACCTCGTTGGCACCGAGTCGGTCGGCGCTACGTCTGCTCCTAGTGGGAGGCGCCACAGTGGCACGAGCACGGGGGGCAAGGGTGCTGGAGGAGACGGCGGGGGCGGCGGTGGTGGAGGTGGAGGCGGCGGAGGGGTTGGGGGTGGAGGTGGGGGTGGTGGCGGGAGTGGGGGCTTCGGTGGCGGCAGTGGAGGTGGAGGCGGCGGAGGCAGCGGCAGTGGGGGTGGAGATGGCGGCGGCAGCGGCGGTGGGGGTGGCGGCGGCGGTGGTGCTGGTCGAGGTGGTGCTGTGTAGCGGGGAGGCTTTGGCGGTGGGCAGCGCTAGCAGCAGCAGCGCCCTCGTGAGTCGTTGTCGCCCCAGCGGCTTCGTGAGTGGTACGCTGGGCGTGGGAGGTCTGGGGGTGCTGGTCCCTGCGCTTACGTTCTCCGCACCGGCGGCCGCATTGGGAAGACGTGTGGAGGACCGCACGCCACACAGCGCTGCTTTGGCCGCCTGACTGACGCTTGGCGTACGCAGTTTCCCGACTCCTCTGAGATCCCTCGCTGGGGTGATCTGCTTAAGTCGGGAGTTGCTATCTTTGATCTTGACTATGATGCTATCCTTGCTGCTATGTATGCTATGTCTATTAGTGCTGAGGGTGACTGTTACCTGTGTGTTCCGCCCGACCCGAGCATTGAGGTTGCTGCTCTAGGTGCTAGTGAGTCTGCTGCTCCAGATGCTGGTGAGTCTGCTGCCGCAGGTACTGGTGAGTCTGCTCTCTCATGTACCGCGTCGGCTCAAGGCCTTACAAACTTTCACCCTTGACTCGGGTGCTTCCCGCTCCTTCTTTCGCGACTGCACCACACTCTCGTCTCTCTGTCAGCCAGTGGCAGTCTCTTTGGCTGACCCCTCTTGGGGTCTGGTCCTTGCACATTCCTCCACGGTCCTTCTGTGTCCGGCGGTCAGGTCTAGCTCTCTGTCTGGCCTCCACCTCCCCTCGTTCTCCACAAACTTGGTGAGTGGTGCTGACCTTCAGGACGCGTGGGTTGACCAGTTCACTCCTGGAGGTCAGCGGGTGACCCACTGTTCATGTACTCGGACGGGCCGACACCTGGCCACGTTCACTCGTCAGCCTGGGTCGAGCCTGTATACCCTGACTACCGTGTCTCGTCTCGTTGCTGAGTCTCGTCACGTAGCTGCATCAAGTCAGGTTTTTCCTGCAGCGTCCCGGTCTGGTCCTGAGTCTGCCCCTTGCTCGTGTCGCCTCCTGTCTCACCAGACTCTCCTCTGGCACCACCGCCTTGGTTACCCCTCCCTGCCTCATCTCCGAGGCATGGCCTCCCGTGTCCTTGTCACTGGTCTTCCCCGGTCTCTCCCTCCCCTCCCCCTGGGGCCTGGCCGTACCTCTGTTCCTTGCGTCAAGGGGCGACAGCGCACCGCTCCTCACTCTCCGAGTTCCTCCCACGGAGGCTCCCTTGCAGATTCTTCACATGGACGTGTGGGGCCCAGCCCGCATCCGTGGTCAGGGTCACGAGCGCTACTTTCTGCTGGTCGTTGACGACTACTTGCGTTACACCACAGTCTTCCCCTTGCGCCGCAAGGGTGAGGTCACTGAGGTGCTGAACGACTCGATCCGCGCTACCCGTCGTCAGCTCAGCAAGAGTTTCGTCTCGGACCTTCCTGTTCTGCGTCTGCACCCCGACAGAGGTGGAGAGTTTTCCTCCGACCTTCTGCAGGCCTTCTGTCATGCGGAGGGCATCCGCCGGACGTTCACGCTTCCGGCCTCTTCACAGCAAAATGGGATTGCTGAGCACCGCATTGGCTGGTCATAGACGTTGCTCGTACGTCCATGATCCATGCGGCTGCTCCCCATTTTTTGTGGCCGTTCAAGGTTCAGTACGTGGCGCATCAGATCAACCTCCAGCCCCGGGTCTCCGTGCCGGAGACCCCACCTACTCTGCGGTGGACGGGGAAGGTTGGCGATGCGTCTGCGTTCCGTGTCGGGGGATCTCGAGCTTTCGTCTGCGACTTGTCTGCGAACAAGCTGTCCTCCCGTGCTGTTCCCTGCGTCTTCCTTGGCTTCCCCCCTGACGCGCCTGGTTGGCAGTTTTACCACCCCACCTCGCGCCATGTTCTGTCCTCTCAGGACGTCACGTTTGACGAGTCGGTTCCTTACTACCGTCTCTTCCCCTACCGCACTGCCCCCCTCCCCCCCTCGCCGCTCTTCCTCGCGCCAGGTCCTCCCCCGGTAGACCCCCTCCACCCTTAGGGTCCTGCCCCCTCAGGTGTATCCCAGGTAGACGCAGTCGAGCCTGTCGAGGTAGCTGTTGACTCTGGTGCTGATAGGGGTGCTGAGCTTGCGTGTGCCGGGTCTGGGGGTGCTGAGCCTGAGTGTGCGGAACCTGGGGGTGCTGAGTTTGGGGGTGCTGAGCCTGGGGGTGCTGAGTCTGGGGGTGCGGAGCCTGAGGGTGCTGAGCTTGCGTGTGTGGAGTCTGGAGGTGCTGCGCCTAGAGGTCCTTCGGGTGCTTCGTCCCGGCGGGACCCACTCTCTCCACAGCAGTTGCGCGAGTGGTTTGCTCGCCGCTGGAGCCGTGCTGCTGGAGCTAGTGGTGCTACGGGCGCTGTAGGTCCTGCTGCTGTTGGAGCTGCTGGGGGTTTTGGAGCCACAAGTCCCGGAGGTGCTCGTACTGGAGGTACTGGAGCTGCTGGTCCTGGTTGTGCTGCTGGGGCTGGAGCTGCCGGAGGTGATGGAGCTGGCGGTACTACTGGTCCCGGTGTTGATGGAGGTGCTGGCCCTGGCGCTACTGGAGCTGCTGGGGCTTCCGGTTGTCCAGCTGGAGCTGGAGCTGCTGGAGGTGCTGGAGCTGGACGTGCTACTGGCGCCGGTGCTCCTGGGGGTGCTGGTGTTGGCGTTACTGGAGCTGCTGGGGGTGCTGCTGGAGCTCGTGGTACTGCTGGACTTGGTGCTGGTGCTGATCCTGCTGGTTCTGGAGGCGCTGCGCGGCCGCGGCCGTACTTCGTTACGCTCCTTGAGCAGGTTCTTGGTCTCCTTCCTTAGAGTGTCCACATCCTGTCCAGTCCAAGTCATAGTTACAGCCGGCCTCCCCACTGCCTGCTCCTTCTCCTTACAGTGGCCTGAGTCTCGTCCTGCGTCGCCTGTTTGTGCTGCTCGCACTAGTCGTCGTGGTTCCCGTCAGCGTCCTCATCCTGTCCCTGGCACGCACCAGATGGCTCTGCGTCCTTCCACTGCTCCGCAGCGTGTCTCTCTGCCGTCTCCTCCTGCGTCCTCTCTTCCTGCCCTTGCTGACCCAGAGTCCGACTCCCTTCGTGTTGCTAGTCCTACTGTCATGCGTCTCCTGGGCACTGTTGTTACTGACCCTTCCTTTGAGTCCACTGCTGCGTCTGCCTTACTTGCTAAGCTTGTCGACTTTGCTGCTCACTGTCGTATAGACTATGCTGCGAGTCTTGTTGCTGAGTCTGAGTCTGTCTGTCCTCCGTCCGTCGGGGGTGAGTGTTCTCTTGGCACGGACGTCCTTGAGGACAGGCAGGAGGACTTTGAGTGCTTTGCAGCCGCTGTACCTTATCTTGTGTCCATGCTGATTGCACCTGAGGGAGACCCTATTGCACTAGACATCCCGACCCCGCGCTCTTACGCAGAGGCGATAGAGGGTCCCTACTCCTCTCGGTGGAAGTCAGCCATAAACGCAGAGATAGCATCCTGGAAGTCCACAGGCAACTACGTCGACGAGGTTCCCCCTCCTGGGGTGAACATCGTTAGTGGCATGTGGATTTTCAGGGTGAAGCGGCCGCCGGGTTCCCCGCCTGTCTTCAAGGTGCGCTACGTTGCTCGAGGCTTCAGTCAGCGACAGGGAGTTGACTTCTTCCAGACCTTCTCCTCGACCCCGAAGATGACCACTCTTTAGGTTCCGCTGCACGTTGCTGCTCAGCGTGACTACGAGCTTCACTCTCTTGACTTCAGCACAACTTTCATACAGGGCAGCGTGCACGAGGAGATCTGGCTGCGCCGCCCACCTGGCTTCACTGGGTCGTTTTTTCCTTGTACCCAGTGGACACTCTGGCGGCCAGTCTACGGTCTCCGCCAGGTGCCCCGTGAGTGGCACGACACATTGAGAACTACGCTTGCGGCTCTTGGGTTTGCTCCTTCTACTGCTGACCCGTCATTGTTTCTGGGCACCGACACTTCGCTGCCTCCATTCTACATCCTCGTGTACGTCAACGACTTGGTCTTTGCTACTGCTGACACTGAGGGACGCGCCCACGTGAAGTCCGAGCTACAGAGGAGACACACGTGCACAGACCTGGGTGAGCTGCACAGCTATCTTAACTTGCAGATCACCCAGGACAGAGCACGACGCACCATTACCTTGACTCATTCACACATGGTGCAGCAGATCCTTCAGCGCTTTGACTTCACGTACTCCTCGCCTCATGCCACTCTTATGTCTACTCGCCACTCGCTCTCAGCTCTGCCTTCGGATGAGTCCGTAGAGCCGAGTGGCCTGTACCCAGAGCTTGTTTGCTGCCTCGTGCACCTGATGACCTGCACTCGACCTGACTTGGCATACCCTCTTAGCATCTTGGCGCGCTATGTTGCTCCTGGGAGACACTGACCAGAGCACATGGCTGCAGCTAAGAGGGTGTTGCGCTACCTTTGCAGTACGTCGGGCATGGGGCTCGTGCTTGGAGGACGGGCTAGAGTTGTCCTCACTGGTCACGCAAACTGTTCTTGGGTTCACAACTTGGCTAGACAGCGGTCGTCACAGGGTTACACCTTCAGCCTTGGTTCCGGCTCTATTTCGTGGTGGTCTACCCGCTCGTTCTCTATTCTCAGCTCCAGTTGTGAGGCTGAGATCTACTCTTGGGCCATGGCTGCACAGGAGTTACGCTGGCTCACCTACCTACTGACCGACTTGGGAGAGGCGCCTCGTTCTCCTCCAGTTCTGTACGTCGACAAGAAGGCCATGCTGGCCTTGTGTCAGGAGCACAGAATGGAGCGCGGAACGAAGCACATTGCTCTGCGCTACTTCCTTGCTCGAGAGTTGCAGCAGCGTGGCCAGCTTCGTCTTGCTTACGTGGCCACTCGGGCCAACACTGCTGATATCTTCACCAAGGCACTTCAGCCTTGTGATCATCAGCGTTTCTGTACTATGCTAGGTCTTGTGTCTGCAGGGCCTCACTTACTCACCTCTTGACTTTGCTTGTACTGTGATCTATATATACCTGCACCTGCATGCTTGCCCTTGTTAGGTTGAGATCACTGTCTTGCTTGTTCACCTTGATTTATAATCTTGCATGTGAACTGGCCTTGTGGCCTTGAACTTGTGCTCGGAATGTGTGGTGACGTTGTGATCCACCCTAAGCTTGACCTTGTCTTGTTTTGTTGCTTGTCCCCCACTTTGCCTATGGGGGTGTGTCAGAACCATATTGTAGGCTGTAGTAGTGTTGACAATATGGGGTAAAACTCTTTTAGGTTTTCACATTTGCACCCACCTGCTTCCTAGTTGATTCCATTTCTCGTTCATTCTTTACATATAGAGCAGTTTGATTCCCATGTGCCTGCCCCCCCATCAAATCGCGCGCTAGAGGGAGACCCTCGCGGGTCCTTGAATCGCATGTTAGAAGGACCCCCGCGGGTCCCCCACGTCGCGACCTAGGAAGGCCCCCGCGGACCTCCCAAACCGCGAACTAGAAGGACCCCCGCGAGTCCCCCCTACGTCGCGCCCTAGGAAGGCCCTCGCGTGCCCCCAAATCGCGCGTTAAAGGGCGCTTTTTCCCCCCTGTAACTCCTCGCCCCGCAGCCCTCCACGTCGCCTCCCCGTTGCGTCCCTTCCCCTTTTCCTTAGGGTTTGCTATATGCTTCTTTGTACTGCTTGTTTCTACTCATTATTCAATTACCTCATTCACAACAAGGACACGCAACAAAGACAAGAATTCTCACGGTGGATCACAAAGTCACCACACATTTCGAGTGCAAGCAAGAGGCCACAAGATCAGTCCACAAGCAGTTATATAGTAAATACAATTAGATGCAAGAGTACAAGTCAAAACATCTCTACGCAAGCAAGTGTGAACCTGCAGGTACAAGGCCCAGCTAGATGCAGAATTGGTGGTGGTCACAGGGAGCAATGCCTTTGTGAAGATACTTGCAGTGTTGGCCTTAGAGACCACACGTACCACGCAGACCTGGCCACACTGCTGCAAGTCGCGGAGACGGAAGTAACGAAGCTGGATGTGCTTCGCCTTCCCAACCAAACAGGACATCAGACTAGTTGTCAGCAAACAAGGCTGGGGGAGAGTCAGGCTGTTCACCAAGGCCGGTGAGAAGGAAAGACAACCAGTGAGGCTCCTGTGCGGTCGTGCCGCAGCGTACACCTCTGCCTCACAACTGGAGATAGCGACGGACGACGCCCGAGCAGGGCCTATGATTCGTTTTAGGCTGTCTGAGCAATCAGACCCGAACATCTCACCAGTCGTGACTTTCAGACCTACAGAAAAGAATTGTCTGACCCATCAGACTTGACAATTGAAATCATATTGACTAAGGACTAATAAGAATACTCACACACACAGACCTTCAAATTCAATGTTGGCAGTTTCACCACCAACACCGCGCCTGAAGCGTCGAGAAGGTTACGGTACCTACGCATAGACCAAGCTTTGATTGCACTAAAGGGCAGATTTTACAAGGCGGGTTTAGACCTGCACGCGATAGTGGCCTAACTCTTCAGACTAAAAAAAATTAACTTGCCTGAAAATCAGAGTTGCTCATGCCATTTTGTATGAAATTCAGACATGGAAAAGCAGAAAATGGGAAAATCCATACAAAGCCCCAAAAACAGCCATGTATCAGAAAATCTGACCATTTTGGTCTGAAAAAATAGGCCCTGCGCCCGAGTCGATTTCCACGAAACAGCTCCGGTCCTATGGCTAAAGTAAGAACCCTGTGTAGACATCAGCGTCGTCCACAGTCCGCGAACGACGAGTCTGCGTAACAGAGCCCAAAATTGGCTTTGGCCCACCCTGTCGAATCAGTGTTCCACGCTGGGCCAACCCTGACCCCTAGGGTAAAAGATCTCGCGCTACCCCACATGTTGGGCAGAGAAAACCCCTTAGGATATTTCTCAAGACTAAAGACTCCGTTTTTTTTAGGGCCCACCGAATCGCGCTACCCCACACGTTGCGCCGCCCTGCTAGCGTAGCGCTGCCCTGCCCTGCCTTGCGTCGCGCCGCCCGTGCACGCCCTGCCCTGTGTCGCGCCCCTTGCCGCCGCGCCGCCCGCAATGCCCGCACGTCGCTGTCGCCGCGCGCCCTTCTCTGCCCGCGCGCAGCTCCGCGCGCCCTGCTCTGCCCGCGCGCAGCTCCGCGCGCCTTGCCCTGCCCACACGCAGCTCGCCGCCGCGCGCCCTGCCCTGCCCGCGCGCCGCTTGCCGCCGCGCACCCTGCCCTGCGCGCACGCCGCTCGCCGCCGCGCACCCTGCCTTGCCCGTGCGCGGCTCGCCGCTGCGCCGCCTGCCCTGCCCGCGCGCAGCTCGCCGCCGCGCCGCCTGCCCTGCCTACGCGCAGCTCGCCGCTGCGGGCCCTGCCCTGCCCGTGTGCCGCGTATCGCCGTGCGCCCTGCCCTGTCAGCGCGCCGCCTGCCCTGCCTGCGCGCGGCTTGCTTCCGTGCCGCCTGCCCTGCCCGCGTGCCGCTAGCCGCCGCGCCGCCCTGCCCTGCCCGCGAGCCGCTAGCCGCCGCGCCGCCCTGCCCTGCCTGCGCGCCACTAGCAGCCGCCCTGCCCTGCCCTGCTCGCGTTCCGCATTGCTGGCTGCTGCCCTGCCCTGCCTGCGAGCTGCCCTGCTGGCCACCGCCCTGCTTTGCCCTGCCTGCGTGCTGCCCTGCTGCTAGCATGCCTAACTACTTTGCCTGCGATGGCTACTCTCAATGTACTCTCGGGATGCAGAGGGCCGCCCGATACAGTTCAACATGTGGCTAGATGACCTGCAGCTGTACTTACTGAGCAATTCTAGGGACGGTGTCTCGCTGTTTGACCTCATGTCTGGCGCCTCTCTCACCCCTCCCGACACAGCCGACAGTGTGACTCGCTGCTGCTCGCCTAGCCGTTCGCAACCACCTACCGTTAGCTGAACGCACTCACTTTGGCCAGCAAAAGACTGCTCGAGCCTTGTACGACGCTGTAGTCGCTCGTTACTCCTCCCCGGCCACTGTTGCTCTAGGCCTCCTCATATTGCCCTACCTGTTCCCCGAGCTGTCCGCCTTTTCCTCAGTAGCCGACCTCGTCACTCACCTTCACACTAGTGACACTCGCTAACGTGCCGCGCTTCCCGTCGAGTTTCTAGCCAAGAATCCTCCTCCCATTTACATCACGCCCTACTACATCATCACCCGCCTCCCTGACTCTCTTAGCGCAGTCAGGGACCTCCTTCTCGCTCTTGACACCACAGACCTCACTGCCCGCCTGCTCGAGAAGCACCTCCTTGCAGCTGAGACAGGCGTAGTCGCTGTAGGCGCTTCTCTTGGCACTCCTCACACTCCCTTCTTTGAGGAGTGCTCCCCCTCCCCCCTTGTCCCCTATGTCGCTTCTGCTGCTGCTGTCAACTTCCTTCGTGCTGAGGAGGTCGGAGCTGCGTCTGCTCCTAGTGGGAGGCGCCGCAGCGGCAAGGGGCAAGGGAGGCCAGGGTGGTGGGGGTGGCGGTGGTGGAGGCGGTGGTGGGGGCGGTGGAGGCGGTGGAGGTGGCGGTGGTGGCGGTGGGAGTGGTGGTGAGAGTGGAGGTGGTGGTG
Source organism: Closterium sp. NIES-65 (assembly GCA_948144175.1). Taxonomy (NCBI): domain Eukaryota; kingdom Viridiplantae; phylum Streptophyta; class Zygnematophyceae; order Desmidiales; family Closteriaceae; genus Closterium; species Closterium sp. NIES-65. Next base: position 794,097 of record CANXME010002221.1, read on the forward strand.
GAGGCAGTGATGGCGGCAGCGGTGGCGGCAGTGGGGGTGGCGGCAGCGGTGGCGGTAGTGGGGGTGGCGGCAGCAGAAATGGTTGCGGCAGTGGGAGTGGTGGCGGGAGCAGTGGTGGCGGTCAGCAGCAGCAGCAGCAGTGTCCGAGTGAGATCCCTTCGCCCCAGCAGCTTCGTGCGTGGTTTGCTCAGCGTGGGGCGTCGGGGGGTGTTGTTCGCTGCCCGTATGTCATTCGCACAAGTAGCCGCACTGGTCAGACATGCGGGAAGCCTCACACCCAGTACCACTGCTTCTCTCGTCTTGACGACGCCTTTCGCGCAAAGTTTCCCGACGCGACTGAGCTCCCCGCTGGGCAGAGCTGCTTAAGCAGGGTGTGGATATCTTTGCTCTTAATTATGATGATATCCTTGCTGCCATGTATGCGTTGTCTGTTAGTGCTCAGGGTGACTGTTACCTGTGTTATGTGATGCCATCATTTGCATTCACGTCTGTCTACCTCCCATCATATGTACTTGCGTTGCATGCGTGGTGTGAACGTGTGCAAGAATTTGTGTTTGGTATGGTTTGGATTTCCTGAGTGTGTGTAAATGTTATTTGGCTTGAGCAGATATCTGAATTGACTCCAGTGCTCAAGAGCTTTCCGGTGAACCAAGAATTGTTGCGATCGGAGCAAGAACGACAAAGTTACGATCGTTCGATTTTTTGTTTGTGATGCGACGACTTCGGGAACTTGTGGCGTGACTCAATATGGGGTACAGACTTTTAGGGGTTGGAAAATTCGTCCCCATCACTCTAGATGCTGCCAAATGGTTGGGAAAAACCAAATTGGGTTGGCAAGTGTGGCCAACTTGGGTGAGGTGGATTGTGGAGGTTGGGAAAGTGACAAATGTCAAAGTTGGGTTGCCTAGAGAGTGGGGAATTGTGTGCCATGGAATTTCCTTGGTTAGGGACTCTCTTGAGACCTTCCCTCTGGTCCTCCTCTTTCTCCAACCTGGTTTCTAGCTACTCCAACTTTCTTGTGTAGTAATTGTGGTACTTGTGAGACAATTGTGATTGAGTTAAGATTCTATGGCAGCATACCCCCCTGTGCGCCGAAATTCATAACTCAAGAAATACTTCACCTCTTTGTACAATTCAAATTGGGAAGTTGTAGCCACATACTAGTTTTAGCGGTGCACCTTTCGTTGACGGCGTTTCTTGTGAGCGCGACTTTTCTGTCCAGAATTCTAAGCCAACGATTTTGAGAAATTTAGGCACCTAATCTTTGTAGACTCCGTCCTTAGTCTCTAACAACCTGTGTGTGCCGCCCGACCCAGGTATAGAGGCTGCTGCTGTAGGTGCTAGTGAGTATGCTCTCTCTGGTACTGCGTCTGCTGAGGCCTTGCACACCTTCACGTTTGACTCAGGTGCTTCCCGCTGTTTCTTTGGCGACAGTACCACAGTCACACCACTAACTACTACGCCTCCTCATGTAGCGGCTTCTGCGTCCGCGTCAGGTCAGCTTGCGGCCCCCTACTCGTGTCGCGCCCTGTCGCACTAGACTCTCCTTTGGCACCACCGCCTTGGTCACCCCTCCCTGCCACGCCTCCGTGGCATGCACTTCTGTCTCCTTGTCTCTGGTCTTCCCAGGTCTATGCCTCCCCTCCCACCCTCGCCTGCCCCTCCCTGCCTTCCGTGTGTCGAGGAGCGGCAGCGCGCCACTCCTCACTCCTCCTCGTTCCCCCGACAGAGGCTCTCCTGCAGACTCTCCACATGGACGTGTGGGGCCTAGCCCGCGTCCGTGGACAGGGCCGTGAGCGATACTTTCTGCTGGTTGTTGACGACTACTCGCTTTACACCACGGTCTTCCCCTTGCGCAGCAAGGGGGAGGTCACTCATGTTCTGATCCCTTGGATCCGCACTGTCCGTGTCCAGCTCCGCGAGCGGTTTGACACAGACCTTTCGGTCCTGCTTCTGCACTCTGACAGAGGTGGTGAGTTTGCCTCCGACCTCTTGCGGGACTTTTGTCGTGGGGAGGGTATCACCCAGTCGTTTACGCTTCCGGCCTCTCTGCAGCAGAATGGGGTTGCTCAGCGCCGCATTAGCTTAGTCATGGAGGACGCTCGTACCTCCATGATCCATGCGGCTGCCCCCCATTTTATGTGGCCGTTGCGATCCGGTACGATGCGCATCAGCTGGCGCCTAGATCAAGAAGGAGGCGAAGAGTGGGGAGACGGGCAGTGGGGGAGTAAGTGGCAAAGTAGTCAATGCCTTCACGTTGGGTGAAACCTTTGGCGCAGTAACGGGCTTTGAAGACAGGGAGCTCCCCAGCCAGTTGTTTGACACGAAAGACCCGTTTGCCCTTAACAATGGTGGCGCCCGGGGGGGGGGGGGGGAGTGTCAACATAAGATTGGGTTCTGGTGAATGCCTCACACTCGGCAATGATGGCAGCCATCCACTCAGTTGCATGAAAGCCAGACATTGCCTCGGAATAGGTCTGAGGGGTGGGAATAGCGGCAGTGTCAACGGAGAGAAGACTGGGAGAACTGGAGAAATCGCCAATGGTGACACAGAGGAGGGTGAAATAGGATGAACAGAGAACAACTCTTCAAATCGATTGTCGAGAAGATCGACGTTTTGAGAGGGAGAGAGACGAGTAAAGGGAGCAGAGTGCTGAAAGTTGGACATTGCACGGGGTCATGAAACGGGTGAGACGCGGAGGTGGAGAAGCAGGAGCAGAAGGAGGTGGTAAAAGAGGGGATGGGAGCAGAAGAGAAAGAGGGAGGAGGAGAGGTGCCGGAGATGACAGCAGAGGGGGGAGTGGAGGGGGCAAGGAGGGGAGGCGGAGCAAGGGGGGGAGGAAGTGGAGAAGGAGAGGGAGCAGCAGAGGGCAGCGGATCAAAGTAAGACCAGTGAAGAGAGGGAGGAGGAGGGGTGGGAGGGGGGATGAGGAATGGAGAACGAGTCTCATCAAAGATAACATCTTAGCTGCGAATGAGCTGCTGAGAGGGGGGAGCATAGAGCAGATAGCCAGGACAGTCAGCGTTGATGCCAATGAACGCACAAAGTTGCGTCTTGAGAGCGAGCTTCCCACCCTGACATGCTCGATCGGCGGGATTGATAAGGATATGAGCGACACAGCCCCACACCCGAAGAGGGCGGGCGTCCAGTCCAGAGCTGGAAGGGTGTAATGGAAGGGCAAAGCGGAGAAAGAAGAGTGGCATGAACAAGAGCATAGCTCCAAAGCGAGTGTAGAGCAGAGGCATGGGTAAGGAGACAACAGATGATCTCCATGAGAGTGAGAATACGATGCTCAGCAACAACATTCTATTTGGGAGAATGCGGAAAGGTGGAGGTTTGGCAAATGCCATGAGAGGAGCAGTAAGAAAGGAGAGAGTGGTTAAAGAACTCGCCACCACCATCAAAGTGGAAGCGTGCGACACGACGGCCAAAGCGAAGGTGCGCCTGCTCAGCCCAGCGAATGATGAGGGAGGGGGCATCAGATTTGGCACGAAGGGGATAGACAGTGGCAAAGCGAGAGTGTTCATCGACAAGAACCAGAAAGTAATGATGATCCTGATGGGAGGCAATGGGGGAGGGACCCCAGAGGTCCATATGCACAAGATCAAGGAGTTTGGGGGAGGCTAAAGGGGAAGAAGGATGAGGAGATTGAGAGAGCTTGGCTTGAACACAAGGGGTACATAGAGGAGCAGGAGAAGGGGGAAGGGGCAGGAGAGAGTGAGGGAGATCATGAAGTAGCTTTGAAGTGACCATGCTGTGATCATGGCGTTGTTGTCTACGTAAAGAACTGGAGGAGAACTAGGCCGCTCTCCCAAGTCGGTCAGCAGGTAGGTGAGCCAGCGTAACTCCAGTGCAGCCATGGCCCCTGCGTAGATCTCAGCCTCACAACTGAACTGAGAACAGAAGACGAACGGGTAGACCGCGAAGAAGCAGGATCGGAGCCAAGGCTGAAAGTGTAACCCTGTGACGACCGCTGCGTAGCCAAGTCGTCAACCCAAGAAGCGTCTGCGTGGCCAGTGAGAACAACTCGACTCCGTGCTCCAAGCGCGAGCCCCATGCTCGACGTACTGCACAAGTAGCGTAACACCCTCTTAGCGGCCTCCCGGTGCTCTGGTTGGTGTTTCCCGGGCGCAACGTAGCGTGCCAGGATGCTTAGAGGGTAAGCAAGGTCAGGTCCAGTGCAGGTCATCAGGTACATGAGGCAGCCCACAAGCTCTGGAAACGGGCCACTCGGCTCTACAGACTCGTCCAACGGTGGAGCTGAGAGCGAGTGACCGGTAGGCAGAGGAGTGGACTATGGCGAGGACCAAGTGAAGCGGAAGCGCTAAAGGACCTGCTGCACCATGTGTGACTGAGTCAGGGTGATGGTGCCGCGTGCTCTGTCCCGGGTGATCTGCAAGCCAAGATGGCTGCCAGCTCACCCAGGTCTTGTCAAACACTATATGTGTTATTGTTGTGTAGGCTATAGTGGGTTAGCCTTTAGGGGGTACACAAAGCTAGGGTTTCCTGCTTGTACTCCAACTTTCATAGTGCAATCACTTCTTCTTCGTAACATGCTATCAAAGCAGGTCCTTCGCTAGGACCGATTTTTTTTAGGGCCCACCACTATTGTCTGCCTACTAGTGCCCTCGTGCGCCCTACTGTCGGAGCGCCCTTGAACGCCTCCCCCCTAGCACCCTCGTGCGCCTCTCTCTCACGGCCCCCTAAGGCCCCGCGACCCGCGACTGGCCCCTTAGCGACCCGCGCGCCGCCCCTTAGAGGCCCAGTCGACCCCGCGCGCCGCCCGTTAGAGGCCCTGCTGGCCCCGTCGACCCCGCGCGCGACTTACTTAGAGGCCCTGTCGGCTTCCTATGCCCCGCGCGCCCACCCCTTAGCGGCCCCATTGCCCCCCCCCTTGACCCACGCGCCGCCTCTTAGCACCCCGCCGCGACACCCACGGCCCCACCAGACCAAGCCGCTCGAACCGAGCAGCCCGAACCGAGCTGCCCAGCCCGAACCGAGCCGCCCGAACCGAGCCGCCCAGCCCGAACCGAGCCGCGCTGCCCGAACCCAGCCGCGCCGCCCTACTCGAGCCGAGCCGCCCTACCTGAACCGAGCCGTGCCGCCCGTACTGGACCGAGCCGCCCTACCTAAGTCGCACTGCCTACTGCTTTGAGGGTGCAGCTACTGCTACTACTGCTACTCCTACTGCTGCTATGGCTAGCCCTCCTGTGCTAGCTTTCGATGCTGAGGGCCGCCCAGTGAAGTTCGAAACCTGGCTAGATGACCTACACCTCTTCCTACAGCTCACTGCCAAGGAGGACATCTCACTGTACGATCACGCCCTAGGCCATGCTACTGCTCCTGCTGCTACTGCTGACAGCACTGCCCGCTCACAGTGGCAGACTCGTGATGCCCACGGTCGCTTCGCTATTCGCAACTCCATGTCGATAGATGAGCGCGAGCACTTTGGCCAGCACAAGACTGCACAGGCACTGTACACCGCTGTCGTTGCCCGTTACTCCTCACCTGCCTCTGCCGCGCTAGGCCGTCTCTCACTCCCCTACCTGTTTCCCGACCTGGCCTCGTTCCACACAGTCGCTGTCCTCATCACGCACCTCCGTACTAGTGAGGCCCGCTTCCGTGCCGCCATGCCCGATGAGTTTCTTGCCAAGAACCCCCCCCCCCCCCCCCCGCTCTAGCTCACTCTCTACAACCTAGTCACCCGCCTCCCTGACACTCTACGTGCTGTCAAGGATCACTTCCTAGCTCGCTGCCCCACTGAGCTCACCATTGCCCTCCTCGAGAAGGAACTGCTTGCAGCTGAGGCTAGCATAGTCGCTGTAGGTGCCTCTCGTGGCGACCCCCGCACCCCTTTCTTTGAGGGGTGTTCCCCTTCCCCACTTCTTCCCTCTGTAGCCTCTGTTTCTGCTGTCGACCTCCTTGGTGCTGAGAAGGTCGGGGCCGCGTCTGCTTCGAGCGGGCGCCGCAACGGCAGGGGCAGAGGGGGCAAGGGAGGCGGAGGTGACGGCGGGGGAGGCGGTGGTGGGGGTGGTGGCGGCCGTGGGGGTGGTGGTGGGACTGGGGGGGCTAGTGGCAACGGTGGGGGTGGTGGCGGCAGCGGCGGGGGAGGTGGCAGGGGCGGGGGCGGTGGTGGGGGCGGCGGTGGACGCGGCGGCGGCAGGGGAGGGGGTGGTCGAGGAGGTGGCGGCGGCGGTGGTGGTCGTGGGGGCACGGGCGGTGGCCAGAGCCTGCAGCACACTCCGTCGCCCCAGGAGCTCCGTGAGTGGTACGCTTAGCATGGGGGGGGGGGGGGGTGTGGCCTTAGCTGCACGTACGTCATCCGCACTGGTGACCGCACTGGTCAGATGTGTGGGAGAGCGCACCCCACGCAGCGCTGCTTCTCACGCCTTGACGATGCTTGGCGTACTCAGTTCCCTGATGCCACTGAGCTGCCCCGCTGGGCTGATCTGATGAAGCAAAACATTGATATCTTTGCTCTAGACTTTGATGCTATTCTCTCTGCCATGTATGTGATGTCTATTAGTGGAGAGGGTGCTCAGTACCTGCGTGTTCCGCCCGACCCAGGCATCCGAACCGGTGAGGCTGCCGCTCTAGGTGCTAGAGTGTCTGCTACCCCAGGTGCTGGTGAGGCTGCTGCTCTAGGTGCTGGTGCGTCTGCGCCCCCAGGTACTGAGTTGATTGAGGCACTGCACACCTTTACACTAGACTCAGGTGCCTCTCGCTGTTTCTTTCGTGACCGCACGGCTCTTGAGCAGCTTGCTCGGCCCGTTGCAGTCTCTCTCGCTGACCCCTCTGGGGGTCCAGTCCTTGCGACCTCCTCCACTGTCCTCCCCTGTCCGGCTGTCCCGTCGGGCACACAGTCCGGTCTCTACCTCCCCTCGTTCTCTACGAACTTGGTGGCGGGTAGTGCGCTCCAGGACGGGGGTGTCCACCAGTTCACCCATGCCTACGAGCGCGTGACACACTGCACGTGTGCTCGGACGGGCCGTCACCTGGCGACCTTCACACGGCAGCCGGGGTCAGACCTGTACACACTAACTACTGAGTCCCCTCAGGTAGCTGCGTCTGCGTCTGCGTCAGGTCAGCTGTCGACCCCCTGCTCGTGCCGCTCTTTGGCGCACGAGACCGTCCTCTGGCACCACCGACTTGGTCACCCGTCCATGCAGCGCCTTCGGGCAATGCACAAGCCGTACCTTGTCTCTGGTCTTCCCAGAGTTCTCCCTCCCCTCCCACCCTCACCTGCTCCTCCCTGCCTTCCCTGTGTCGAGGGGCGGCAGCGCGCTGCTCCTCACTCCTCGTTTCCCCCGACGACTGCTCCATTGCAGACGCTCCACATGGACGTGTGGGGCCCCGCCCGCGTCCGTGGTCAGGGTCAGGAGAGGTACTTCCTGATAGTTGTGGACGACTACTCGCGCTACACCACGGTCTTCCCCTTGCGCACCAAGGGTGAGGTCCCTGATGTTTTGATCCCTTGGATCTGCGCTTCTCGTCTTCAGCTCAGCGAGCGTTTCCACTCGGACTTTCCTGTCCTGCGCTTGCACTCTAACAGAGGTGGTGAGTTCTCCTCCGACCTCTTGGCAGCCTACTGTGCGGAGCACGGCATCCGCCAGTCGTTCACGCTTCCGGCCTCTCCACAGCAGAATGGGGTTGCTGAGCGCCGCATTGGCCTCATCATGGAGGTCGCTCGTACCTCCTTGATCCATGCGGCTGCCCCCCCACTTTCTGTGGCCGTTTGCGGTCCGATACGCTGCGCATCAGCTCAACCTCTGGCCCCGTGTCTCCTTGCCGGAGACCTCCCCGACACGGCGTTGGACGGGAGAGGTTGGCGATGCGTCGCGTTTTCGGGTCTGGGGATCCCGAGCTTTTGTTCGCGATACGTCCGCGGACAAGCTCTCCTCCCGCGCTGTTCCGTGTGTCTTCCTAGGCTTTGTTCCGGACGCGTCTGGTTGGCAGTTTTACCACCCCACCTCGCGCCGTGTCCTCGCCTCTCAGGACGTCACCTTAGACGAGTCGGTACCCTTCTACCGCCTCTTCCCCTGCCGCACTGCCCCGCTCCCTCCCCCGCCTCTCTTCCTCGCGCCAGGTGCTGCAGTGGAAGACCCCCTCCCCCATCAGGGTGCCGCTCCCTCAGGTGTGTCCCAGGTAGACCCGGTTGAGCCTGTCGAGGTAGCTGTTGACTCTCGTCCTGCTCGAGGTGCTGAGCCTGAGCGTGCGGAGCCTGGGGTTGCAGAGACTGGGGGTGCTGAGCCTGGGGGTTCGGAGTCTGGAGGTACTGAGCCTGGGGGTGCTGAGCCTGGGGGTGCTGAGTCTGAGAGTGCTACGCCTGGAGGAGCTCTCTCCTCACAGCAGCTGCGTGAGTGGTACTTACAGTACTGCAGCCTCAGGAGGGGTGCTTCTGGAGCTAGGAGTGCTGCTGGAGCTGGTGCTCGTGCTTCCTCTCCTGCGCGGGAGCTGCCCTCTCCCCAGCGACTCCGTGAGTGGTACGCATGGCGGTGCAGTCTCAGGAGTGGCGCTCCTAGTGTTGTGGACCCTGCTACTGGTGCTGGGGACCCTGGAGTTGGAGCTGCTACTGGTGGTGCGGACCCGGGCGTTGGAGCTGCTGCTGGTGCTGCGGACCCTGGAGTTGGTACTGCTACTGGTGCTGCGGACCCTGAAGTTGGAGCTGCTGCTGGTGCTGCGGACCCGGGCGTTGGAGCTGCTGCTGGTGCTGCGGACCCTGGAGTTGGTACTGCTGCTGGTGCTGCGGACCCTGGCGTTGGAGCTGCTGTTGGTGTTGTGGACCCTAGAGTTCGGGCTGCTGCTGGTGCTGCGGACCCGGGCGTTGGAGTTGCTGGAGCAGCTGGTCCTGGAGGTGCGTGTGCTGGAGGAACTGGAGGTGCTGGGGTTGCTGCTGGAGCTGCTGGAGGTTCTGGTGCTGTCTCTGCTGCTGCAGGAGGCACCTCACGGCCGCGGCCGTACTTCGTTCCTCTCCTTCAGCAGGTTCTTGGTCAGTCGCCTCCGCCTGGCCCCCCTCCCTCTGTAGAGAGTCCACCGCCGGTCCAGTCGTAGTCACAGCTACCGCCTGCCTCGCCAATTCCTCGTCCTTCTCCCTACACTGGTCCTACAGGCAGTCTCACAGAGCGTCGCTAGCCTGAGTCTCGTCCTGTGTCGCCTGTGTCCTGTCCTGAGTCACCTGTTCGTACTACTTCCACCAGTCACCGTACTCCACATGAGCGTCCGCCACCAGTCCCTGGCACACACCGGATGTCACTGCGTCCTTCCTCTGCTCCACAGCGTGTCCCTCTGCCGTCTCCTCCTGAGTCCTCTCTTCCTGCTCTTACTGACCCAGAGTCTAACTCTCTTCGTGCTGCCAGTCCTACTGTCACCCGTCTCCTGGCCACTGCTGTCACTGACCCTTCGTTTGAGTCTACTGCTGCGTCTGCCCTAGTTGCTGAGCTTGTCGACTTTGCTGCTCGCTATCGTCTAGACTACGCTGCCAATCTTGTCGCTGAGTATGAGTCTGTCTGTCCTTCGTCTGTCGGGGGTGAGTGTGCTCTTGCAGCCGCTGCGCCCCATCTCGTGTCCATGCTAGTTGCCCCTGAGGGAGACCCGGATGCACCAGACATCCCGACTCCTCGATCGTACGCTTAGGCGATCGAGGGTCCCTACTCCTCACAGTGGCAGTCAGCCATGGACGCGGAGATGGCTTCCTGGAAGTCCACAGGCACCAACGTCGACGACGTTCCCCCACCTGGGGCGAACATCGTCAGTGGCATGTGGATTTTCAGGGTGAAGCGACCGCCGGGTTCTCCGTCTGTCTTCAAGGCTCGTTACGTTGCTCAAGGCTTCAGTCAGCGAGAGGAAGTAGACTTCTTTCAGACCTTCTCCCCCACCCCAAAGTTGCTGCTCAGCGCGACTACGAGCTTCAATCTCTTGACTTCAGCACAGCTTTCTATCAGGGCAGTCTGCACGAGGAGATCTGGTTGCGCCGCCCTCCTGGCTTCACTGGGTCGTTTCCTCCTGGTACCCAGTGGAGCCTCCGGCAGCCGGTCTACGGTCTCCGCCAGGCGCCACGTGAGTGGCACGACACACTGAGGACTACTCTTGCGGCACTTGGGTTCTCTCCTTCTATTGCTGACCCGTCGCTGTTTCTATGCACCGACACTTCGCTGCCGCCGTTCTACATCCTCGTGTAAGTCGACGACTTGGTCTTTGCCACAGCTGACACTGAGTCTCTCGCTCACGTGAAGTCGGAGCTGCAGAAGAGACACACGTGCACAAACCTGGGTGAACTGCGCAGCTACCTTGGCTTGCAGATCACCCGGGACAGAGCACGCCGCACCATTACCCTGACTCGTCACACATGGTGCAGCAGGTCCTTCAGCACTTCGGCTTCACCTGATCCTTAGCACAGGCCACTCCTCTTGCTATAGGTCACTCGCTCTCAGCTCTGCCTTCGGATGAGTCCGTAGAGTCGAGTGGTCCTTACCCAGAGCTAGTTGGTTGCCTCATGTACCTGATGACTTGCACTCGTCCTGACTTAGCATACCCTCTTGGCCTTCTGGCTCGCTATGTGGCTCCTGGTCGTCACCGAAAGGTGCACTGGGATGCTGCAAAGAGGGTATTCCGCTACCTGTGCAGTACATCAGGCATGGGGCTCGTGGTTGGAGGAGGGAGCTCAGTTGTTCTCACTCGGCACTCAGACGCTTCTTGGGTTGACGACCAGGCTACTTAGCGGTCGTCACAGGGTTACACCTTCAGTCTTGGCTCTGGTTCAGTTTCGTGGCACTCTACGCGTTCGTCTTCAGTTCTCAGCTCCAGTTGTGAGGCTGAGATCTACGCCACAGCCATGGCTGCACAGGAGTTACGCTAGCTCACCTACTTGCTCACCAACCTTGGAGAGCGGCCTAGTTCTCCTCTAGTGCTGTACGTCGACAACAAGGCTGCTATTGCCTTGTGTGAGGAGCACAGATTGGAGCACAGAACAAAGCACATCGCTCTCCGTTACTTCCTTGCTCGTGAGCTGCAGCAGCGTGGTCAGCTTTGTCTACGCTACGTGGCCTCTCAGGCCAACACCGCTGATCTATTCACCAAGGCACTTCAGTTTGGTGATCTTCAGCGCTTTTGTACTTTGTTGGGGCTGGTGCCCCGTTTGCCTCACTTGTTGTAGGCTTTGCCTGTACTGTGATCTCTATATATACTCCTGCCTGTTTTCTCTGCTAGGCTGAGATCTCCTTTGCTGTTTGTACTACTTATATATACTTCTGTATGTGAACTGGCCATGTGGCCCTTTGCTTGTGCTCGGAATGTGTGGTGACGTTGTGATCCACCCTGAGCTTGCTTGCCTTTCTTGACTGGTCTTGTGACCCCTTGTTCTCCCCCACTATGCCTATGGGGGTGTGTCAAACACTATATGTGTTATAGTTGTGTAGGCTATAGTGGGTTAGCCTTTAGGGGGTACACAAAGCTGGGGTTTCCTACTTGTACTCCAACTTTCATAGTGCAATCACTTCTTCTTCGTAACAGGTCTGTGCACGTCTGTCTCTTCTGCAGCTCCAACTTCACTAGAGTCAGTGCCGCAGTATCAGCAGTGGCAAAAACCAAGTCGTCGACGAGGATGTGTAACGACGACAGTGAAGTGTCGGTGCGCAGAAATAGCGACAGGTGAGCAGTCGAAGGAGCAAACCCAAGAGCCGCAAGTGTCGTCCTCAGTGTGTCGTGCCACTCACGGGGCGCCTGGCGGAGACTGTAGACTGGCCGCCGGAGGCTCTACAGGGTACCTGCAGGAAACGACCCAGTGAAGCCAGGTGGGCGGCGCAGCCAGATCTCCTCGTATAGGTTGCCCTGTAAGAAAGTTGTGCTGAAGTCAAGAGAGAAGCTCGTGGACACGCTGAGCGACGACGTGCAGCAGCACCCGAAGAGTGGTCATCTTCGGGGTAGGGGAGAAGGTCTGGAAGAAGTCAACTCCCTGTCGCTGAATGAAGCCTCTTGCAACGTAACGAGCCTTGAAGACAGGTGGAGAACCCGGCGGCCGCTTCACCCTAAAAATCCACATGCTATCGATAATGTTCGCTCCAGGATGGCAAACTGCATTGACGTAAGTGCCTGTGCACTTCTAGGATGCCTTCTCTGTGTCCATGGCGTCTGCCACTGAGAGGAGTAGGGACCTGTAATCGCCTCTGTGGTAGAGTGCGGGGTCGGGATGTCTGGAGCATCTGGGTCTCGCTCAGGTGCAAGCAATATAGACAAAAGATGAGGTACAGCAGCTGCAAGACACTCAAATTCCTCCTGCTTATCCTCAAGGACGTCCGTGCGAAGAGCACACTCACCCCCGACGGACGGAGGACAGACAGACTCAGACTCAGCAACAAGACTAGCGGCATAGTCAAGACGACATCTAGCAGCAAAGTCGACAAGCTTAGCAACTAGGGTAGACGTAGCAGTGGACTCAAATCAAGGGTCGCTGACAACAGTGGCTAAGAGACTGGTGACAACAGGTATTGTAGCACGAACTAAGTTAGACTCAGGGTCTGGACCGTCAGGAAGAGAGGACGCATGAGGAGACGGCAGGGGAACTCGTAGTGGAACAGAGGAAGGACGATGTGTCATACTGTGAGCGTCGGGGACAGGAGGAAGACGCGGACGCGGAACACGACTACCAGTGCGACCAGGGCGAACAGGCAAGGCAGGGTGAGACACATGCTCACGACGCTCTGTAAGAGAGTCTGTCTGCGTAGTGTAAGGAGGCTAGCAGTAACTGTGGCTGCGACTGGTCTGGGCGGTGGACACAGTAGAGGCGGAGTAAGGTCAGTAGAAGACGGGAGACCAAGAACCTGGCGAAGTAGTGGAACGAAGTATGGTCACTGTCGCACAGCGCCTCCAGCACCAATACCGACAGCTCCAGGACCCCCTACGCCAGCACCTCCACCTCCAGGGTCTCCAGCTCCAGCGCCCCCAGCGCCAGCACCTCCAGCTCCAGGGTCACCAGCTCCAGCACCTGCAGCACCACCAGCTCCAGCAGCTCCAGCACCTCTAGCACCTCTAGTAGCTCCAGTACCTCCAGCACCTCCAGAGCCTCCAGCAGCACCACCACCACCAGCTCCGGCAGCTCCAGTACCTCCAGCACGAGCACCTCTATGACCAGCAGCTCGAGCACCTCCAGCACCTCTAGCACCTCCAGCAACTCTAGCACCTCTAGTAGCAGCAGCACCACCAGCTCCGGTAGCACTAGTACCTCCACTACGAGCACCTCCGAGACCAGCAGCTCCAGCACCTCAAGCAGCAGTAGCACCAGTAGCTCCAGAACCTCTACTACCTGCAGCACCTCCAGCACCAGCAGCACCACCAGCTCTGGCAGCTACAGCACCTCCAGCACGAGCACCCCCGAGACCAGCAGTGCCAGCACCACCAGCACCTCTAGCACCAGCAGCACCATTGCCTCCAGTGCCAGTGCCTCCAACGGCAGGGCCTCCAGCTCCAGCAGCGCGACTCCGGAGGCGGGTGCGCCAAGCATACCACTCGCGCAGCTGCTGTGGTGAGAGAGGCTCTTGCAGGCTAGACTGCTGGGGCGAGGCACCAGTGGGACCTCCAGGACTAGTAGCTCCAGCACCCCCAGTACCTCCAGTACCATCAGTACCTCCAGCACCTCCAGGACTAGCAGCTCCAGGGCCTTCAGCTTCAGCAGCGCCACTACGAAGGTGTATGCGCCGAGTGTACCACTCGTGCAGCTGCTGTGGTGATAGAGGCTCCCATAGTGTAGACGTAGCACCCCTAGGCTAAGCATTCCCAGACTCAGCACCCCTAGGCTCCGCACGCTCAGGCTCAGCACCCCTAGGCTCCGCACGCTCAGACGCAGCACCCCTAGGTTCCAAACCCGCAGGCTCAGCACCCCCAGGCTCCGCACTCGCAGGCTCAGCACCTCCAGGCTCCGCACCCGCAGGCTCAGCACCCTCAGACGTAGCACCTCGAGCAGTACTAGAGTCGCCAGTGACCTCGACAGGCTCAACCAAGGAGAGTGGGTCTACCTGAGACACACCAGAAGGAGCAGGACCCTAAGGGGGGAGGGGGCCTACCGGAGGGGGACCTGGAGCGAGGAAGAGCGGCGGGGGGGGGGAGAGAGGGGCAGTGCGGTAGGGGAAGAGACGGTAAAAAGGGACCGACTTGTTGAACGTGACGTCCTAAGAGGGCAGGACACGGCGCGAGGTGGGGTGGTAAAACTGCCAGCAAGGCTCGTTAAGGGGAAAGCCAAGGAAGACGCAGGGATTGGCGCGGGAGGAGAGCTTGTTCGCGAATGTATCGCGGACAAAGGCACGAGAGCCCCAGACCCGGAACACCAACGCATCGCAAACCTCTCCCATCCAACGCAGTGTAGGCGAGGTCTCTGGCAAGGAGACACGGGGCCAGAGGTTGAGCTGATGCGCCACGTACCAGACTGCAAACGGCCACAAAATGTGGGGAGCAGCTGCATGGATCTGTTGGTGCAACCCTATGGTTTGCACTCGGCTTGTTGTCCGTGTGCATGCATGTGTGTGTGTATGGAATGGTATGAGGGCATGGGATAATATATATTTCATGCTTATAATTGTGTATGAATGTTGAGTCATGATGTTGAGTGTGTGTTTTGAGTCAATAGCGAGTTATCGCTAGACGCGTGTTACGCGGTCGTTTGTGTCTCGCGCGCGGTTTCTATTTTGTCGTGCGCGGTTTCTATTTTGTCCTGTGTCGAACGTTCGGTGTGTCGCAGGTGTGTGCCGCAGACCCATCAAGAACTCAAGGATGAGTTTGTGATTAAGAGCCCGAGCCTTGGTGTCAAGCCTCAAGTGATTTCGAAGCTCGCCAAAAGGGTACACCTCAAGATATTGAAGATAGTTACATTACTTTGTGTAGTGTAACATTTCACTTGGTGTAGGCCCTAGTGAAGGGTAGTTTCGAGACCCTTCGTGGTTGGGGACAGTGTGGCACTGTTCCACATCACTGTACCTCGGCTCTTGGGGTTTGTAGGAGCTGGGAGTCATTCCCAACTCGTAACTCTTCATATCTCTTCCTATTTTGTGTTCTAAGAATATAGTGGCTGCCATAGTGCCGTTCGTTCAAACCAACACTGTGTCGTCAATACTTGGTGAAATTGTGCGATCTAAATTGCCTATTGTAGGCGACGTTCAGACGCTCCAGATCCAAGTTGAATCAGGTCATTTGAAGTTGTGACCAGAACGCTATGAACGTTTGAAGCCGCTGTGCAGAAATCCGGCTGTGCACTCTATCTTTCGTTTTAGGCACATTGGAGCCTATTGTGACTATAACAAGTGGTATCAGAGCCCCTTGGAGCAGTTTCGACAATGGCTGGACCTGAGGAAAGGGGTGGCAGAGGTGCTGGTGGCAGAGGAGAAGCCCAAGCTCAAGGCCAACCCCGTGATTCAACCATGGCGCCCGTGCAACCAAGTGTTGGCCCATCTAGGGATGAGCCTAGAGTATTTGGCCTTGACAAGTTCAATGGTGACAACTTTGCTGAGTGGTCCTTCAGAATGGAGAACATATTTGACCACTATGACCTGCTGGAGGTGATGGAAGGAACGGAGAAGCGCCCCGAGAACGACCCGGAGAAGAGCCCGTGGGTGCGGAAGAGCGCACAAGGCTACCTCCTACTTGGGCAAGCGTTGGGGAGCAGCCAAATCCGTCACATCAAGCCTTTCCAGCGTGAACCAGAGAAGGGACCAAAAGCATGGGCTGCTCTCAAGGGTGTACACGCTCCTGCAACAGCGGCGGTAGCTGTGGTGTTGGAACGGCAAATGGCGACGTTACGAATTGAAGAGGATGAAGCGGTTGAAGAAGGGGTGCAGAAATTCTTCGACTTGTTGACGCGGCTTGAGGGAGCTGATTTGAACTATAGTGAGCTCCAAAAGAAGACCAAGTTGCTGGCCCTACTCCCCAAATCATGGTCCTCGCTCATCATCAACCTGAATCGCGACTTGCCCCGCCTCTCGCTCGAAGACGTGAAGCGGGCTATCCTTCAAGAGGATTTCCGCCGCCGTGAGTTGGCGAGTGCGGATGGCGCTGGGGCAGCGAGCATCGGCCGTGGATATGGTCGAGGAAGAGGCAGAGGACGAGGGGGAGGAAGGTTTGGTGGCAGCAACTTCGGCGGAGGCCGCGGGAGTGGCGGTTACGGCAGCGACGACAAGAGCTACGGACGCGGTCGCGGCCGATTCGACGGCGAGTGTCACTATTGCCACAAGAGCGGACACATGTGGTGCGACTGCTACAAACTCCCTGATGGTTGGACCCCTGCTCAAGGCCAAGAGGGTAGAGGAGCAGGAGGAGGGAGAGGACGAGGCCGTGGAGGCCGTGGCGGTCGCGGTGGCGGAGCTGCAAACATGAAGAGCGGAGACAAAGACAAGGACCCGAGCGACGATCGATACCCGGGTCTATTCTACTTCGTGTCGACGCAAGCACCGGCTGGTCCAGAGAAGGATGAAGGCTTTGAGGAGCCAGCAGCTGCGGGGAAGGTGACCCTACACCCCCTGGACTACTGGGTGATTGATAGTGGCGCTACCTATAGCATGACACCTCGCCCGGACTTGCTCACCGAACTCGAGCCGTCACCGGTGAAGCATGTCACGTCGGCTTTGGGGCAGCGAGCTGAGGTGAAAGGCATGGGGAAGGCCATGTTCAAGGGTGCTGATGGGAAGATGGTGGGCCTCAAGAACGTGCTTTGGGTGCCCAGCCTTGCTGCAAACCTGATTTCCGTGCGGCGGTTGGCAAAGGCCGGCATGGACACGAACTCGAAGGGAGCCAAGACCTACACCGCAAGGCTTGGCGATCGAATTCTCTGGGACCTTCATGAGGACAGAGATGTCTACAACGAGATGTGGCAGATCCCAGTGGTCCCTATGCCTAAGGAGAGGCAAGTGGCAGCAAGCATCAGCACCAAGGATGGAGCGGTCGGTAGCGACGATGGCGCGAACGGTCGCGCTAAGGAGAATGAGCTCAAGAAGAGAAAACCTGGAGGGACCAGCAAGCTTGGTGAACCTATGGAGAGAGGTGCAGCAGCCAAGGAGCAGCAAAAGGGTGAGGAGAACCCCGAGGCAGCAGCGGAGGAGGACTACGGAGAGAGTATGTGGGGCGCTATTGCGAGCGCGACATTCTCCAATCCAACTTCGGCTACGGGGGAGTGTGATTGGCTCACCGTGCATCGACGCATGGGGCATGTGGCCCTGCCCATCTTGCAGCAGCTAGTGAAGAATGAGATGGTTGCTGGCATACGTGTGAAGGGGGAGCCCGATGAGGTACTTGGCTGCCCGACGTGCATGCAAGCCAAGTTCACCCGTTTCCCATTCTCTAGTTCGGAGGCAACAGCTAAGGCACCACTTGATGAGGTGGTGATGGACGTGGTGGGCCCCCTGAAGCTTGGAGCTGCTGGAGCTGAGTACTTCCTCACTATTGTGGACGTCTACACTCGTATGACTTGGGTGTACGTGCTGGCCAGGAAGAGCGACGTGGCTGAAACGTTGAAGACGGATTGGTTCCCGATGGTGGAGCGGCAACAAGACCGTCTAGTCAAGTCAATCCGCACCGA
Source organism: Closterium sp. NIES-65 (assembly GCA_948144175.1). Taxonomy (NCBI): domain Eukaryota; kingdom Viridiplantae; phylum Streptophyta; class Zygnematophyceae; order Desmidiales; family Closteriaceae; genus Closterium; species Closterium sp. NIES-65. The sequence continues at coordinate 811,649 of CANXME010002221.1, forward strand.
TCGAGGGGGAGAGTTCCTGAGCAAGGAGTTTGGGTTGTGGCTGAAGAAGAATGGTATTCGGCACTCCCTCACCATGCCATACTCCCCTGCAATGAACGGCATCGCCGAGCGAGCGAACCGCACAATCACGGAGGCGGCACGTGGGTTGCTCATTGAAGCCGGGCTACCCGACTATTTCTGGCCTGATGCGGTGCGGAATGCGTGTGTGGCCAAGAACAGAGCCTTGACTCATGTAGGAGCAGACAAATGGGTGCCCTATGTGGAGTGGCTAGGAAGGAAGCCAAAGGTGGATATGCTTCGGGTGTTTGGGTGCATGTGCATGGCGCTCGTGCCTAAGCATCTTCGGCACAACAAGCTTGGTGCCAAGGCGGTGTGGGCCGTGCACTTGGGCATGGCTCAAAACAGCAAGGGATGGCTTCTTTGGGACCCATTCACCAAGAAGTTCTTGGTGAGCAGGGACTGCAAGTTCATGGAGAACTTCATGTACAAGGATTGGAAGGCGGAGAATGAGGCGAAGATAGGCGTGCGGTTTGGGGAGGTGAAGAGTTCCGATTTGGAGCATGTGGAGCTGCCTTTGGAGCTGAGCAGCGGCAGCACTACCACAAGGCAATCTTCCCTTGTGAATGGGGGAGAGGAGGCCAATAATGCAGAGGAAGAAGAGGAGGAGGTGCAGCAAGTGAGCGACCGTGCACCGTCACTCCCTTCCCGCACTACAAGTGCTCCACGGATTCGAGCCACACCGCAGCAACGCCAAGGCCTTCAAGTCCCTGCAGCTGAGGAGGAAGGAAGGGGGAAGAGGAGAGTTCAACCCCCTAATAGGCTGACCTATGATGCGCTGGGAAAGCAGGGCAAGACAGCCCTGGCCGGAGCGGCAATGATGGTCGGAGACGACGAGGAGAGTGACTACGAGGAGTGTGCCTTCGCGTTCTTCTCTCCGGTGGAGATGCCGGGAGAACCAGCAACTCTCAAGGAGGCTTTGGAGAGTAGTGATGCTGAGGAGTGGAAGAAGGCCATGGAGAGTGAGCTGAAGAGCATCGAGGAGAATGACACGTTTGAATTGGTGGAGCTACCGGAGGGGCGTACGGCGATAACGTCCAAGTGGCTCTTCAAAATCAAGTCGGATGCCGACGGCAAGATCGAGCGCTACAAGTCTAGGCTTGTAGCCAAGGGGTACCAGCAGAAGGAGAAGGTGGACTTCAAGGAGCTGTTTGCCCCTGTGGTGAAGCCGACGACGCTGCGAACCCTATTCGCGGGAGCCGCCATCAAAGGATGGGTAGTTAAACAAATGGACATCGTAACGGCATTCCTTAACGGCATCCTTGAGGAGGAGATTTTTATGGCGCAGCCAGAGGGGTTTGATGATGGTAGTGGCAGAGTGTGGAAGCTGAAGAAGGCCCTCTATGGGCTGAAGCAGGCCCCTAGGCAATGGTACATGAAGCTGCGCGAAGTGTTGGAGGAGATCGGCTTCACTCCCTCAACGGCCGATCACTCCTTGTTCATGCTTGGCGAGGGGGAGCAGAGGAGCTTCATGGTGGTTTATGTGGATGACATTCTCATATTCTCACCCTCCTCTGACCTTGTGAAGGAGGTGATGCTGAAGCTGCATGACAAGTTCAAGTGCAAGTCCCTTGGCGACGTGAACTTCTACCTTGGGCTCCACATCGAACGAGACGTGGAGAAGCGGAGCATGCGAGTGCACCAACGGAAGTAACTGGAGGCGTTGGCTGCCAACTTCGGCCAGAGTGAAGGTCATGTGGCTACTCCCTTTCCCTCTGGGTTCAAGTGTGTGAAGGGGCCAGAGGAGGAGAGCGTTGGAGAAGAGGAGAGGCGCCGATTTCACTCGTTGGTGGGCAGCCTCATGTATGCGGCGGTAAACACCCGACCGGACGTCGCGTTTGCCACCGGGCAGCTGGCTAGGGTTGTGCAATGCCCTAATGAGGAGCAGGTAGCAGCTGGAATGAGGGTGGCCAAGTATCTTGGCCAAACACCGACCGTTGGGCTGCAATACTCGGCGGCGGCACAAAGGCGCCAAAAGGGCGCGGATGGTGTTGAGCCCGGGCGTTTGTTCCTCACCGCCTACTCGGATGCGTCATATGCATCGGAACCAGAGGACATGACAAGTGTGGGAGGCTTCATATGCTGTGTTGGTGGAGGCCCAACTGCTTGGGAGAGCAAGAAGCAGGTTGACCAAGCTTTGAGCTCGGTGGAGTCCGAGTACATGGCACTCTTCCGTGCCGTACGGGAGATTGTGTGGCAGCGGCGTTTGTTGGCTGAATTGGGGGAGGAGCAGCAAGGACCTACCCCACTCTACTGTGACAGCCAGGGTGCCATTGCTCTTGCTAAGAACCCTGTGTTGCATGGACTCACAAAGCACATGAGGGTGAAGTGGCATTGGACAAGGAGCATGGTGACCGCGGGTGAAGTTGAGTTGCGGTACGTGAAGACCACGGGGCAGCCGGCTGACATGATGACCAAGAGGCTGGTGGAGCAGCAGCATTGGAAGTGTTGCAAGCTGGCTGGGATGGCTCTGAACTGAGAGAGCAACATATCCTAAGGCCAACAATCCGAGGGGGAGTTTGTTGGTGCAACCCTATGGTTTGCACTCGGCTTGTTGTCCGTGTGCATGCATGTGTGTGTGTATGGAATGGTATGAGGGCATGGGATAATATATATTTCATGCTTATAATTGTGTATGAATGTTGAGTCATGATGTTGAGTGTGTGTTTTGAGTCAATAGCGAGTTATCGCTAGACGCGTGTTACGTGGTCGTTTGTGTCTCGCGCGCGGTTTCTATTTTGTCGTGCGCGGTTTCTATTTTGTCCTGTGTCGAACGTTCGGTGTGTCGCAGGTGTGTGCCGCAGACCCATCAAGAACTCAAGGATGAGTTTGTGATTAAGAGCCCGAGCCTTGGTGTCAAGCCTCAAGTGATTTCGAAGCTCGCCAAAAGGGTACACCTCAAGATATTGAAGATAGTTACATTACTTTGTGTAGTGTAACATTTCACTTGGTGTAGGCCCTAGTGAAGGGTAGTTTCGAGACCCTTCGTGGTTGGGGACAGTGTGGCACTGTTCCACATCACTGTACCTCGGCTCTTGGGGTTTGTAGGAGCTGGGAGTCATTCCCAACTCGTAACTCTTCATATCTCTTCCTATTTTGTGTTCTAAGAATATAGTGGCTGCCATAGTGCCGTTCGTTCAAACCGACACTGTGTCGTCAATACTTGGTGAAATTGTGCGATCTAAATTGCCTATTGTAGGCGACGTTCAGACGCTCCAGATCCAAGTTGAATCAGGTCATTTGAAGTTGTGACCAGAACGCTATGAACGTTTGAAGCCGCTGTGCAGAAATCCGGCTCTGCACTCTATCTTTCGTTTTAGGCACATTGGAGCCTATTGTGACTATAACAGGATCATCGAGGTACGAGCGTCCTCCATAACTAAGCCAATCGGCGCTCAGCAACCCCATTCTTCTGCGGAGAGGCCAGAAGTGTGAACGACTGGAGGATGCCCTCCCCACAACAAAAATTCCTGCGAGAGGTCGGAGGAAAACTCACCACCTTTGTCAGAGTGTAGGCGTAGGACAGGAAGGTCCGTGTCGAACCGCTCGCGGAGCTGGAGACGGACAGCGCAGATCCAAGGGATCCAAACATCAGGGACCTCCCCCTTGCTGCGCAATGGGAAGACCGTGGTGTAACGCGAGTAGTCGTCAACAACCAGCAGAAAGTATCGCTCGCGACTCTGTCCCTGGACGCGGGCTGGGCCCCACACGTCCATGTGGAGAGTCTGCAGGGGAGCAGTCGTCGGGGGAAATAAGGAAGAGTGAGGAGCAGCGCACTGCCGCCCCTCGACACAGGGAAGGCACGGAGGGGCAGGCGAGGGTGGGAGGGGAGGCAAAGACCTGGGAAGACCAGAGACAAGGAGGCGGGAGTGTATGCCATGGAGGCGTGGCAGAGAAGGGTGACCAAGGCGGTGATGCCAAAGGAGAGTCTGGTGTGACAGGTGGCGACACGAACAGGGGGCTGCTATCTGGCCTGACGCGGACGCAGACGCAGCTACCTGAGGATGCGCAGTTGTCAGTGTGTACAGGCTCGACCCGGGCCGATGGGTGAACGTAGTCAGGTGACGGCCCGTCCGTGCACACGTGCATATCGCCGCACGCTGTCCTCCAGGAATATCGGTTTAACCCCTTCATATTCCTTGCAATCTTATAAAAGGCTTGTATTACTTTTTTACAATCAAACTATCTTGCCCTCTCATACTAGCACAAGGTGGTTCAATACTTATCATTAAAACGCTTCCGCAACTACAACACCTCTACTCAGAGTTTAGCCTTGCAAAGATCCTAAGGGCTTTTCTCAGCCTAACATGGTATGAGAGCCTACAAGGCAAAACTCCACTCCATTTCAACTCCTACAACATCACAAGACATGGTAACACAGAAGGAGAGAAGCTCCTCTAACGGCTCTCCCGGCACTACTCCTACTCCACCTCCAACCTCTGGCCTACAGACAGAGGGAGGTACGGCAACAAGACCAGCAACTGAATATACTAAGACTCCCGCGAATCAAGCGACAGGCTTCGACCCAAGCATGATGGAGAAATTCTTCTCCTTCATGTCCTTCTACGAACAGAATCAGCAAACGGCACCTGCGCAGTCAAACATCAGCAACAACAACAACGACGTTACGCCCATGAGCCTCGAGAGTTCATCCTATGCGCGCGGAAACCAGCAGCAACCCACCTTCGCTGCGTATGAGCCTCAACGTGGCTCGATCAGCTTCATGCCCCACCAGCAGCCTCAACCTGGACAGGAGAAAATACTGGATGCACTTCAGATTCAATCGCAGTTCGCGCACGTTTTGAAACTTCAGACATCAACACCTTTCGACGGGAATAATTTTTATACCTCGTCATTTGAGTTTGAGTTGATGATGGAAGTGTCAAACATATATGATATAGTTTGTGTAGGCTGTAGTGGGGTAGACAATATAGGGTACAACACTTTTAGGTTTCCCAACTTGTACCCACCTGTTTCGTAGTGCATTCATTCCTCGTTCTTTCACATGGTATAGAACAGGTTCCCTAGTGGGAACGTTTCCTAGGGCCCACCGAAAATCGATTTATTTTTTCCTGCCCGGAGCGCGCTTCGCCCCTGCCCGAGTCGCGCCCCGTATGCCTACCCTCCCGTCGCGTCCCCTGCCCTGAGCGGCCCGTCGCGCTCCCTTACGGCCCCGTTGCAGCCACTCTCACGGCCCCTCACGGCCCCTCTCACGACCCTTCGCGGCCCCTTCAGGCCCCTCGCGGCCCCTTCGCGGCCTCGTCGCCGCCCTTCGAGGCCCCTCGCGGCCCCTTCTTGGCCCTGTCGCCGCCCTTCGCGGCCCTGTCGCCGCCCGTCTTGGCCTCCTCGCCGCCCGTCTCGGCCCCGTCGCCGCCCTTCGCGGCCCCGTCGCCGCCCTTCACGGCCTCGTCGCCGCCCTTCTTGGCCCCGACGCCACCATTCGCGGCCCCTCGCGGTCCCGTCTCGGCCCCGTCGCCGCCCTTTGCGGCCCCCTCATGGTCCCTCGTGGCCCCTTCGCCGCCCTTACCGGCCCCTTCACGGCTCCTCTGCGAACAGCAGCAGCCGCCGGCAGCAGCAGCCGCCGCTGCCGACAGCAGTAGCCGACAGCAGCAGATGCCGCTGACAGCAGCGGCGGCCGCCGACAGCAGCAGCCGTCGCCGCCGACAGCCGTAGCTGCCACCGCCGCTGCCGTTACCGCCGTCACCGCCGCTACCAGGGCCGCAACTGCCGCCGCCGCTGACAGCAGAAGCTGCCGCCGCGGTCGCGGCCCTGTCCCTGCCGACGCGCCTCGGCCCTGCCCCACCACTTGCGGGCCCCTACCCACCCGCCCTGGTAAGAGCACCGCCGAGCCGCGCCTGCTGCTACTGCTACTAGCCTGCTGCTGCTACTGTCATGGCTACCCCTAGCGTTCTAACCTTTGATGCTAAGGGTCGGGCTGTCGACTTTGAGGTCTGGGTGGATGATCTGCAGCTTTTCCTACAGTGCGATAGGAAAGACGGTCTCTCACTGTTCGATCTCACGTCTGGTGCCTCTCCTGCCCACTTCCGATGCTGACAGCACTGTTCGCTCCCAGTGGGCCACACGCGATGCTCCTGCCCGTCTTGCTGTGCGTAGTCACTTGCCGTCCACTGAGCGCGCACACTTTAGTCAGTAAAAGAGTGCTAAGACCTTGTACGACGCTGTAGTTGCACGCTACTCTTCCCTTGCCACTGCTGCCCTTAGCCGCCTCATGCTGCCGTACCTGTTCCCTGACCTCGCCGCCTTTCCGACTGTCGCTGACCTCATTACGCACCTTTGCGGTAGTGACACCCGCTACCGCGCTGCGCTTCCTACTGATTTCTACGCCAAGAACCCCCTCCCCCCCCCATGTACATTAGCCTCTGCTACATAGTCACCCGGCTCCCTGACTCCCTTCGCTCGGCCAGGGACCACTTCCTCTCTGTTTGCCCCACCACACTCATCGTTGACCTCCTTGAGGAGCACCTCCTGGCAGCTGAGAAGAGTATAGTCGCTGTAGGAGCCTCTCGTGGTGACCCTCGTACCCCCTTCTTTGAGGGGTGCTCCCCCTCCCCGCTTTTGCCCTCTGTTGCCTCTGCTGCTACCGTCGACTTTGTTGGCACCAAGTCGGTCGGCGCTGCGTCTGCCCCTAGCGGGAGACGCCGCACCGGCAAGGGCAAAGGGGGCAAGGGCGCCGGAGGGGGTGGCGGAGGCGGTGGAGGTGGCGGTGGGGAAGGCGGAGGGAGTGGGGGTTGAGAAGAAACGAGAATGAATGAACTATGAATGAACTGAGTACAAGTACTAACCCTAATTGGGTTGTACCCCTTCTGGGCTACCCCACTATAGCCTACACAATAAGCACAAGCTATATGTTCTGACACACCCCCATAGGCAAAGTGGGGGAGAACAAGGGGTCACAAGACCAGTCAAGCAAAGCAAAGCAAAGCAAGCTCAGGGTGGATCACAAAGTCACCACACATTCCGAGCACAAGTTCAAGGCCACAAGGCCAGTTCACATGCAGGAGTACATATATATAAAATACTAGACAAGCAAGAGCAGGAGTATATATATGCAACAGTACAAGCAAGGTCAAGAAGTGAGCAAGTGAGGCAAGACAGGCACAAGACCCAGCTGCGTGCAGAAGCGCTGATGATCACAAGGCGCAAGTGCCTTGGTGAAGACATCAGCAGTGTTGGCCTCAGAGGCCACGTACGCAAGCCGCAACTGACCACACTGCTGTAGCTCACGAGCAAGGAAGTAGCGAAGAGCAATGTGCTTTGTTCTGTGCTCCAGTCTCTGCTCTCGACATAAGGCCAGCATGGCCTTGTTGTCTACGTACAGGACTGGAGGAGAACGAGGTGGCTCCCCAAGGTCGGTCAGCAGGTAGGTGAGCCAGCAAAGCTCCTGTGCAGTCATGGCCCCTGCGTAGATCTCAGCCTCACAACTGGAGCCGAGAACAGAAGACGAGCGAGTAGCCCGCCACGAAACAGAGCCGGAACCAAGGCTGAAGGTGTAACCCTGTGACGACCGCTGCGTAGCCTGGTCGTCAGCCCAAGAAGCGTCCGCGTGCCCGGTGAGGACCACTAGACTGCGCCCTCCAAGCACTAGCCCCATGCCCGACGTACTGCACAAGTAGTGCAACACCCTCTTCGCTGCAGCCATGTGCTCTGGTCGGTGTCTCCCAGGAGCAATATAGCGTGCGAGAATGCTAAGAGGGTATGCAAGGTCAGGTCGTGTGCAGGTCATCAGGTATATGAGGCAGCCAACAAGCTCTGGGTACGGGCCACTCGACTCTACGGACTCATCCGAAGGCAGAGCTGAGAGCGAGTGGCGAGTAGGCAGAGGAGTGGCCTGAGGCGAGGAGTACGTGAAGCCGAAGCGCTAAAGGACCTGCTGCACCATGTGTGACTGAGTCCGAGTAATGGTGCGGCGTGCTCTGTCCTGGGTGATCTACAAGCCAAGGTAGCTGCGCAGTTCACCCAGGTCTGTGCACATGTTTCTCTTCTGCAGCTCGGACTTCACGTAGGCGAGTCCAGCAGTGTCAGCTGTGGCAAAGACCAAGTCGTCGACGTACACGAGGATGTAGAACGGCGGCAGAGAAGTGTCGGTGCGTAGAAACAACGACGGGTCGGCAGTAGAGGGAGCAAACCCAAGAGCCGCAAGTGTAGGCCTCAGTGTGTCGTGCCACTCACGCGGTGCCTGGCGGAGACTGTAGACAAGCCGCCGGAGGCTCTACTGGGTGCCAGGAGGAAAAGTCCCAGTGAAGCCAAGTGGGCAGCGCAGCTTGATCTCCTCGTGCAAGCTGCCCTGCAGGAAAGCAGTGCTGAAGTCAAGAGAGTGTAGCTCGTAGTCACGGTGAGCAGCTACGTGCAGCAGTACCCAAAGAGTGGTCATCTTCGTGGTAGGGGAGAAGGTCTGAAAGTAGTCAACTCCCTGCCGCTGACTGAAGCCACGAGCCACGTAACGCGCCTTGAAGACAGGCGGAGAACCCGGCGGCCGCTTCACCCTGAAAATCCACATGCCACTGACGATGTTCTCCCCAGGAGGGGGGACAGCGTCAACGTAGGTTCCTGTGGACTTCCAAGAAGCCATCTCTGCATCCATAGCTGCCTGCCACTGAGAAGAGTAGGGACCCTCTATCGCCTCCGCGTAAGAGCGCGGAGTCGGGATGTCAAGTGCATCCGGGTCTCCCTCAGGGGTAAGCAGTACAGACACGAGATGAGGTGAAGCAGCTGCTAGACACTGGAACTCCTCCTGCCTGTCCTCAAGGACGTCCGTGCCAAGGGCACACTCACCCCCGACGGACGGAGGACAGACAGACTCTGAGTCAGCGACAAGACTAGCAGCGTAGTCTAGGCGACAGCGAGCAGCAAAGTCGACGAGCTCAGCAACTAGTGCAGACGCAGCAGTGGACTCAAAGGAAGGGTCAGTGACGACAGTAGCAAGGAGACGCGTGACAGTAGGATTGGCAGCACGAAAAGAGTCCAACTCCGGGTCGGCAAGAGCAGGAAGAGAGGACTTAGGAGGAGAAGGCAAAGGGGCACGCAGAGGAGCAGTGGACGGGCGCAGAGACATCCGGTGCGTGCCAGGGACAGGAGGAGGACGCTGACGCGAACCACGACCACTAGTGCGAGCAGCACGGACAGGTGACGCAGGGTGAGACGCAGGCTCAAGACGCTCAGCAAGACCTCGAGAAGGACCAGTGTAGGGAGAAGGAGCAGGCAAAGGGGAGGTAGGCTGCAACTGTAACTGTGACGGGACAGGCTGTGGACACTCTTAAGAAGGATGAGGACCAGTAGAAGGCGGAAGACCAAGAACCTGCTGCAGGAGGGGAACGAAGTACGGTTGAGGCCGCGCGGCGACGCCAGACACAGCAGAGACAGCACCAGTACTCCTTGCAGGAGCACCCACTCCAGCAGCACCTCCAGCAGCTCCAGAACCTCCAGCAGCACCAGTAGTACCCCCAGTAGGACCGCCAGCAGTAGTCTCAGCGCCAACACCCTCAGCAGCACCAGCTCCAGTCGAACCCACAAGCCCAACAGCTCAAGTCCTCCCAGTACGAGCACCTCTGGGACCCGCGACAGCAGCACCCTCAGTAGTCGAAGAACCTCCAGCTCCAGCAGCACGGCTCCAGCGCCGGGCAAACCACTCGCGCAGCTCCTGTGGAGAGATTGGCTCCCGCAGAGACGAAGAACCCGGAGAACCTCCAGGCGTAGCACCTCCAAGCTCAGCACCCCCAGGCTCAGCAGCCTTAGGTAAAGCACCCCCAGGCGCAGCGCCCCCAGACACAGCACCCCCAGGCTCAGCACCCCCAAGCTCAGCACCCCCAGTCTCAGCACCCCCGGGCTCAGCACTCCCAGGCGCAGCACCACCAGGCCCAATACCCCCAGTGTCAGCACCCCCAGGCTCAGAACCCCCAGGCTCAGCACCCTCAGCAGCACCAGAGTCACCAGTGACCTCGACAGGCGTCTACCTGGGACACACCTGAAGGGGCAGGACCCTGAGGGGCAAGGGGGTCTACCGGGGGGGGACCTGGTACAAGGAAGAGCGGAGGGGGGGGGAGGGACTGAGTGCGGTAGGGGAAGAGGCGGTTGTAGGGGACCGACTCGTCAAACGTGACGTCCTGGGAGGACAGAATACGGCGAGAGGTGGGGTGGTAGAACTGCGACCCAAGCGCGTCAGGGGGGAACCCTAGGAAGACTCAAGGAGCAGCACGAGGGGACAGCTTGTCCGCAGACAAGTCGCGGACTAACGCCCGAAATCCCCAGACCCAGAACGCCGATGCATCACCAACCTTCCCCGTCCACAGCAAGGCTGGGGAGGTCTCCGGCCTGGAGACCCTGGGGTGGAGGTTGATCTGATGCGCCGCGTACCTCACCGCAAACGGCCACAGAAAATGGGGGGCAGCTGCATGCATCATAGACGTACGAGCGACGTCCATGACCATGCCAATGCGGCGCTCAGCAATCCCATTTTGCTGCGGGGAGTCCGGAAGCGTGAAGGTCTGACGGATGCCTTGTGCGGGACAGTAGGCTCTGAGAAGGCCAGAGGAAAACTCTCCGCCTCTGTCCGAGTGCAGACGCAGAATAGGAAAGTCCGAGCCAAAGCTCTGCCTGAGCTGGAGACGAGCTGCGCGGATCCAGTCGATCAGCACCTCAGTGACATCACCCTTGCTTTGCAAGGGGAAGACCGTGGTGTAACGCGAGTAGTCGTCAACAACGAGCAGGAAGTAGCGCTCGTGAGCCTATCCACGAACGCAGGCTGGGCCCCACACGTCCATGTGAAGCGTTTGCAGCGGGGCCTCTGTCGGAGGAAACTGGGAGGAGTGAGGGGCAGCCCGCTGGCGCCCCTCGACACAGGGGACACAGGTTGGGCCAGGCCCCTGAGGAAGGGGAGGGAGGGACCGGGGGAGACCAGAGACAAGAAGACGGGAGGCCATGCCTCTGAGCCGAAGCCGTGAGGGGTGACCAAGGCGGTGGTGCCAGAGGAGAGTCTCGTGAGACACGAGACGACACGAACAGGGGGCAGACTCAGGACCAGACCTAGACGCTGCAGCAAACACCTGACCCGACGCAGCTACCCTACCAGACTCAGCAACTGGAGGAGACGCAGTGGTCAGTGTGTACAGGCTCGACCCCGGCTGACGTGTAAACGTAGCCAAGTGTCGGCCTGTGCGAGCCTCTGTGCAGTGCATCACCCGCTGACGCGCAGGAGTGAACTGGTGTACTCCCCCATCCTGTAGGTCAGCACCACTCACCAGGTTCGTAGAGAACGAGGGGAGGTAGAGACCAGTTAGGGTGCCAGAGGGAGCCGCCGGACACGGGAGGACTGTGGAGAAGTGAGACAGGACAGGACCCCCAGAGGGGTCAGCCAGAGACACCGCAACGGGCCGACTAAGCGGCGTGAGTGTGGTGCGGTCCCGAAAGAAGGAGCGAGAAGCCCCAGAGTCAAGGGTGAAGGTGAGGGAGGCCGAAGCCGACGCAGTACCTAAGAGCGCAGACTCACCAGTACCTGAGGACGCAGACGTACTAGCACCTAGAGCAGCAGCGTCGCAAGCACCTAGGGCAGCAGCCTCACCAGTACCTAGAGCAGCAGTCTCAATGCCCGGATCGGGCGGGAAACACCGGTAACAGTCACCCTCATCACTAATAGTCACAGCATACATGGCTGAAAGAATAGCATCAAAATCAAGATCATAGATGGCAACTCCCGCCCTAGACAGCTCTCCCCAGCGAGGGATCTCTACGGCCTCAGGGAACTGGTGACGCCACGCGTCCGTCAGGTGCCCAAAGCAGCGCTGGGTGGGGTGCGCACCCCCACACTGCTCACCCGCATGGTCGCCGGTGCGCAGGACGTAGGTGCACGGACCAAAACCCCCACCCCGCTGGCGTGCAGTGTACCACTCACGGAGCTGCTGAGGGGACAGGGTCTCACGACCGCACTGCTGCTGCTGGCGCGGACCACCACCAGAGCCACTCCTCTGCGTAGACCCGCGACCAGCTCCACCGCCACCTCCGCCGCCTCCGCCGCCTCCACCGCCTCCGCCACCACCGCCGCCTCCGCCGCCTCCTCCATCGCCGCCACCTCCGCCACCTCCGCTCCCACCACCATCGCGGCCGCCACCCCCACCTCCACTGCCGCCACCAACACCTCCACCCCTACCTCCACTCCCACCGCCACCCCCACTCCCCCCGCCGCCTCCACCTCCTCCTCCACCGCCCCCGCTCGCTCCTCCAGTGCCCCTGCCCCCCTTGCCCTTTCCAGAGCTGCGTCTCCCGCTAGGGGCAGACGCCGCACCGACCGACTCTAAACCAACGAGGTCGGCCGCAGCAGCAGAGGCAACAGAGGGCAGAAGGGGGGAGGGGGAACACCCCTCAAAGATGGGGGTGCGCGGGTCACCACGAGAGGCCCCTACAGCGACTATGCTCTTCTCGGCCGCTAGGAGGGACTTCTTGAGGAGGTCGACAGTGAGAGTGGTGGGACAGACTGAGAGGAAGTGGTCCCTGACTACGCGAAGGGAGTCAAGGAGGCGAGTGACTATGTAGTAGAGAGTGATGTACATGGGGGGGGGGTTCTTGGCGCAGAAGTCAGCAGGAAGCGCAGCGCGGTAGCGAGTATCACTAGTGCGGAGGTGCGTAATGAGGTCAGCGACTGTGGGAAAGGCAGCAAGGTCAGGGAAGAGGTACGGTAGCATTAGACGGCTCAGTGCAGCAGTGGCAGGGGAGGAGTAGCGCGCAACTACAGCGTCGTACAAGGTCTGAGCACTCTTGTACTGACTAAAATGCGCACGCTCGGAGGTAGGGAGGTGGCGACGCACAGCAAGACGTGCAGCAGCGTCGCGCGTGGCCCACTAGGAGCGAACAGTGGCGTCAGCATCAACAGCAGGGGCAGGAGAGGCGCCAGAGGTGAGGTCAAAGAGAGAGAGACCGTCTGCCCTATCGCACTGTAAGAAAAGCTGTAGGTCATCTACCCAGACGTCAAAGTCAATGGCTCGACCCTCAGCGTCAAAAGCGAGGACACTAGGGGTAGCCATGACAACAGTAGACTAGCAGCGCAAACAGTAGGGAAAGGGCAGTGCAGTGACAGAGGCGCTGTGCTCACCGGACGGGGCTGCTCGGGCGGCTCGGCGGTAGGGCGGCTCGGCGGTGCGGCTGCTGGGCGGTTCAGTGGCTCGGCTGCATGGCGGCTGGGCGGCTGGGCGGCTCGGCTGCAGGGCGGCTCGGCGGCTTGGCGGCTTGGCTGCTCGGCTGCAGGGCAGCTCGGCGGCTCGGTGGCTCGGCTGCTCGGCTGCTCGGGGGCTCGGCGGCTCGGCTGTCCGGCTGCTCGGCCGCTGGGTGGCTCGGCTGTGCTGCTGCAGAGTGGCGCGGCGGTCGGCTGCTCGGCTGGGTGAGGCGGTTCGAGCGGCTCGAGTGGCGGGCGGCGCTACAGCAGTTGACGGGGCCGCAGGTAAGGGCGGCGGGGCCGCAGTTAGGGTGGCGGGGCCGCAGTTAAGGCGGCGTGGCCGCAGGTAGGGTAGCGGGGCCGCAGGTAAGGTGGCAAGGCCGCGGGGAGGGTGGCGGGGCCGCAAGTAAGGCGGCGGGGCCGCAAGTAAGGTGGCGGGGCCGCAGGTAAGGTGGCAGGGCCGCAGGTAAGGTGGCGGGGCCGCAGGTAAGGTGGCAGGGCCGCAGCAAAGGGCGGCGGGGCCGCAGGTATGGGCGGCGTGCCCGCTGGAAGGTGGCGGGGCCGCAGGTGAGGGCGGCGCGAGGGGCCGCGGAGGTCGGCGGCGTGCCGTAAGGGCGGCACGCGACGCCGCGAAGGGCGGAGATGGGCCGTTACGGGCGGCGCAAGGGTGGCGACGGGCCGTTACGGGCGGCGCAAGGGCGGCGACGGGCCGCTTAGGGTGGCGACGGGCCACGAAGGGCGGCGACGGGCCGAGCAGGGGCCGCGACGGGCCGTAGTAGGGCGGCGAGGGGCCAAGTAGGGCGGCGCCTAGCCGCTAAGGGCAGCGACGGGCCGAGTAAGGGCGGCGCAAGGGAGGCCGCTAGGGGCGACGCGACGGGGCCGAAGGAGGACTAGGAAGGGCGTGACAGTAGAGAGGGCACGCGAGGCGCGACTCGGGCCTAAGCGAAGCGCGCTACGGGCAGGAAACAAAAACTTCGATTTGGTGGGCCCTAGGAACAATTCCCACGAGGGAACCTGCTCGATACCATGAGAAGAAACGAGAATGAATAAACTATGAATGAACTGAGTACAAGTACTAACCCTAATTGGGTTGTAACCCTTATGGGCTACCCCACTATAGCCTATGGGGGTGTGTCAGAACATATAGCTTGTGAGGCACACAATAAGCACAATCTATATATTCTGACAGGGGTGGCGGTGGGAGTGGTGGCGGGGGTGGGGGCTTCGGTGGCGGCGGTGGCGGCGGAGGCGGCGGTGGCGGTGGTGGTGGGAGCGGAGGAGGAGGTGGTGGCGGCGGTGGCGGAGGTGGCGGCGGCGGAGGTTGAGCTGGTCGGGGTGGCTCTGCGCAGCGGGGCGGCTTCGGTGGTGGTCAGCGCCAGCAGCAGCAGCGCACTCGTGAGACCCCGCCCCCCAAGCAGCTTCGTGAGTGGTACGCTGCGCGTCAACGGGATGGGGGTGCTGGTCCTTGTGACTACGTCCTATGTACCGGCGACCGCACTGGTGAGCCGTGCGGTGGCCCGCAAACCACCCAGCGCTGCTTCGGCCGCCTGACGGACGCTTGGCGTCTCCAATTCCCTGACACCACTGAGATCCCCCGCTGGGGTGAGCTGCTTAGGTCGGGGGTTGCTATCTTTGATCTGGATTATGATGCTATTCTTGCTGCCATGTATGTTGTGTCTACTAGTGATGAGGGTGACTGTTACCTGTGTGTTCCGCCTGACTCGGGCATTGAGGCTGCTGCTCTAGGTGCTAGTGCGTCTGCTGCCCCAGGTGCTGGTGAGTCTGCTCTCTCAGGTACCACGTCGGCTCAGGCCTTACACACCTTCACTCTTGACTCGGATGCTTCCCGCTCCTTCTTTTGAGACCGCACCACGCTTACGCCGCTTAGTCGGCCAGTTGCGGACTCACTGGCGGACCCCTCTAGGGGTCCTGTCCTTGCCCATTTCTCCACTATCTTACCATGTCCGGCGGCCTCCTCTGGCACCCTGTCAGGTCTCTACCTCCCCTCGTTCTCTACAAACTTGGTGAGTGGTGCTGATCTATAGGATGGGGGGATTGACCAGTTCACTCCTGCGAGTCAGCGGGTGACCCACTGTACGTGTGCTCGGACGGGCCGACACTTGGCCACGTTTACTCGTCAGCCGGGGTCGAGCCTGTACACACCGACTACTGAGTCTCCTCCTATTGCTGCGTCGGGTCAGGTGTTTGCTGCAGCGTCCAGGTATGGTCCTGAGTCTGCTCCCTGCTCGTGTCGCCTCCTGTCCCACCAGACTCTCCTCTGGCACCACCGCCTTGGTCACCCCTCCCTGCCTCGTCTTCGAGGCATGGCCTCCCGTTACCTTGTCTCTGGTCTCCCCCGGTCCCTCCCTCCCCTCCCTGCGGGGCCTGGCCTACCTGCGTTCCCTGCGTCAAGGGGCGGCAGCGCGCCGCTCCTCACTCCTCGGAGTTCCCTCCGACAGAGGCTCCGCTGCAGACTCTTCACATGGACGTGTGGGGCCCCGCCCGCGTCCGTGGCCTGGGTCCCGAGCGTTACTTCCTGTTGGTGGTTGACGACTACTCGCGTTACACCACGGTTTTCCCCTTGCGCAGCAAGGGTGACGACACTGAGGTGTTGATCGACTAAATCCGTGCAGCTCGTCTCCAGCTCAGAGAGAGTTTCGGCTCGGACTTTCCTGTTCTGCGTCCGCACTCTGACAGAGGCGGAGAGTTTTCCTCTGGCCTTCTGGGAGCCTTCTGTCGTGCACAGGGCATTCGCCAGACGTTCACGCATCCGGCCTCCCCACAGAAAATTGGGATTGCTGAGCGCCGCATTGGCATGGTCATGGACGTCGCTCGTACGTCCATGATTCATGCGGCTGCTCCCCATTTTCTGTGGCCGTTCGCGGTTCAGTACGCGGCGCATCAGATCAACATTCAGCCCCGAGTCTCCTTGCCGGAGACCTCCCCTACTCTGCGGTGGACGGGGAAGGTTGGCGATGCATCTGCGTTTCGTGTCTGGGGATCTCGGGCTTTTGTTTGCGACTTGTCTGCGGACAAGCTGTCCCCCCGTGCTGTTCCTTGCGTCTTCCTTGGCTTCCCCCCTGAGGCACCTGGTTGGCAGTTTTACTACCCCACCTCGCGCCGTGTTCTGTCCTCCCAGGACGTCACTTTTGACGAGTCGGTTCCTTACTACCGTCTCTTCCCCTACCGCACTGCGCCCCTCCCCCCGCCGCCGCTCTTCCTCGCGCTAAGTCCCCCCCCAAGTAGATCCCCTTCCCCCTCAGGGTCCTGCCCCCTCCGGTGTGTCTCAGGTAGACGCAGTCGAGCCTGTCGAGGTAGCTGTTGACTCTGGTGCTGCTAGGGGTGCTGAGCCTGCGGGTGCGGAGTCTGGGGGTGTTGAGTCTGGGGGTGCTGAGCCTGGGGGTGCTGAGTCTGGGGGTGCTGAGTTTGGGGGTGCTGAGCCTGGGGGTGCGGAGCCTGAGGGTGCTGGGCGTGCTCGTGTGGAGTCTGGCAGTACAGGGTCTGGAGGTCCCTCGGGTGCTTCGTCCCGGCGGGAGCTGCCCTCTCCACAGGAGTTGGGCGAGTGGTTTGCTCGGCGCTGGAGCCGTGCTGCTGGAGCTGGAGGTGCTACTGGAGCTGGAGGTTCTGCTGCTACAGAGGGTGTTGGTGCCACGGGTCCTGGAGGTGCTCGTACTGGAGGTGCTGGAGCTGCTGGGCCTGGGGGTGCTCCTTGTGCTGGAGCTGCTGGCAGTGCAGGAGCTGTGGCTGTTGAGTCTTCTGGTGGTCCGGCTGGAGCTGGAGCTGCTGGGGGTGTTGGCTCTGGAGGTGCTGCTAGCGTTGGTGCTTCTTAGGGTGCTGGAGTTGGCGCTGCTGCAGCTGGGGGTGCTACTTGTGCTGGTGCTGCCGGTGGGGGTGCTGGTGCTGTCCCTTCTGGCTCTGGAGGCGCTGCGCGGCCGCGGCTGTACTTCGTTCCGCTCCTTGAGCAGGTTCTTCGTCTCCCGCCCAGGGCTGACGCTATCAGAGTAAATAGTCTGATTAGTCTGACGGATCAGACCCATCCCGCCTTCTACTGGTCCTGCTCCTTCCTTAGAGTGTCCGCCGCCTGTCCAGTCTGAGTGGCAGTTACAGCCCGCCTTCCCGCTGCCTGCTCCTTCTCCCTACACTGGTCCTACTAGAGGTCTTGCTGAGCGTCGTGAGCCTGCATCTCGTCCTGCGTCGCCTGTTCGTGCTGCTCGCACTAGTCATCGTGTTCCGCGTCCGCGTCCTCCTGTGGTCCCCGGCACACACCAGATGGCGCTGCGTCCTTCCACTGCTCCACTACGTGTTTCTTTGCCGTCTCCTCCACAGTCCTCTCTTCCTGCTCTTGCTGACCCGGAGTCGGACTCCCTTCGTGCTGCCAGTCCTACTGTCACGCGTCTTCTGGCTATTGCTGTCATTGACCCTTCCTTTGAGTCCACTGCTACGTATGCCTTAGTTGCTGAGCTTGTCGACTTTGCTGCTCATTGTCGTCTAGACTACGCTGCTAGTCTTGATACTGAGTCTGAGTCTGTCTGTCCTCCGTCCGTCGGGGGTGAGTGTGCTCTTAGCACGGACGTCCTTGAGGACAGGCAGGAGGAGTTCCAATGTTTTGCTGCTGCTTTGCCTCATCTCGTGTCCATGTTGATTGCCCTTGAGGGAGACCCGGATGCACCAAACATCCCGACTCCTCGATCGTACGCTGAGGCGATCGAGGGTCCCTACTCCTCTTAGCCTTGGACGCAGAGATGGCTTCCTGGAAGTCCACAGGCACCTACGTCAACGAGGTTCCCCAACCTGGGGCGAACATCGTCAGTGGCATGTGGATTTTCAGGGTGAAGCGGCCACCGGGTTCTCCGCCTGTCTTCAAGGCGCGTTACGTGGCTGGAGGCTTCAATCAGCGGCAGGGAGTTGACTACTTTCAGACCTTCTCTCCCACCTCGAAGATGACCACTCTTCGGGTGCTGCTGCACATAGCCGCTCAACGTCAGTACGAGCTTCACTCTCTTGACTTCAGCACTGCTTTCTTGCAAGGCAGCCTGCACGAGGAGATCTGGCTGCGCCGCCCACCTGGCTTCACTGGGTCGTTTCCTCCTGGTACGCAATGGAGCCTGCGGCAGCCAGTCTACGGTCTCCGCCAGGCGCCCCGTGAGTGGCACGACACATTGAGGACTACACTTGCGGCTCTTGGGTTTGCTCCTTCTACTGCCGACCCATCGCTGTTTCTGCGCACCGACACCTCTTTGCCGCCGTTCTACATCCTCGTGTACGTCGACGACTTGGTCTTTGCCACTGCTGACACTGCTGGACTCGCCCACGTGAAGTCCGAGCTGCAGAAGAGACACACGTGCATAGACCTGGGTGAACTGCGCAGCTACCTTGGCTTGCAGATCACCCGGGACAGAGCACAGCGCACCATTACCCTGACTCAGTCACACATGGTGCAGCAGGTCCTTGAGCGCTTCGACTTCACGTACTCCTCGCCTCAGGCCACTCCTCTGTCTACTCGCCATTCGCTCTCAGCTCTGCCTTCGGATGAGTCCGTAGAGCCGAGTGGCCCGTACCCAGAGCTTGTTGGCTGCCTCATGTACCTGATGACCTGCACTCGACCTGACCTTGCATACCCTCTTAGCATCTTGGCACGCTATGTTGCTCCTGGGAGACACCGACCAGAGCACATGGCTGCAGCAAAGAGGGTGTTGCGCTACTTGTGCAGTACGTCGGGCATGGGGCTTGTGCTTGGAGGGCGGAGTCCAGTGGTCCTCACTGGGCACGCAGACGCTTCTTGGGCTGACGACCAGGCTACGCAGCGGTCGTCACAGGGTTACACCTTCAGCCTTGGTTCCGGCTCTGTCTCGTGGCGGGCTACCCGCTCGTCTTCTGTTCTCGGCTGCAGTTGTGAGGCTGAGATCTACGCAGGAGCCATGGCTGCACAGGAGCTTCGCTGCTCACCTACCTGCTGACCGACCTCGGAGAGCCGCCTCGTTCTCCTCCAGTTATGTACGTAGACAACAAGGCCATGCTGGCCTTGTGTCGGGAGCATAGACTGGAGCACAGAACGAAGCACATTGCTCTTCGCTACTTCCTTGCTTGTGAGCTGCAGCAGCGTGGTCAGCTGCGCCTTGCTTACGTGGCATCTGAGGCCAACACTGCTGATATCTTTACCAAGGCACTTCCGCCTTGTGATCATCAGCGCTACTGTACGATGCTAGGTCTTGTGCCTACTTGGCCTCACTTGCTCACTTCTTGACCTTGCTTGTACTGTGATCTATCTATACCTGCACTTGCTTGTTTACCTTTATATATGATCTTGCATGTGAACTGGCCTTGTGGCCTTGAACTTGTGCTCGGAATGTGTGGTGACGTTGTGATCTACCCTGAGCTTGCTATGCTTTGCTTGACTGGTCTTGTGACCTCTTGTTCTCCCCCACTTTGCCTATTTGGGTGTGTCAAATATATATGTTATAATCTGTGTAGGCTGTAGTGGGGTAGACAATATAGGATACATCACTTTTAGGTTTTCCTACTTGTACCCACCTGTTTCGTAGTGCATTCATTCCTTGTTCTTTCACAAGAAGGCACGCAAATTCTTGGAGTCTTTGACGGGACTCTGCCATACCCAACACACGTAACGCAATATGACAAGCAATTGTACACCTATCAGTCGATGATGGCATACACGATCTTGCTGAGAAACTTAACTCCAAACCAGCAGCAGAACATCCGTTCTTATCAAGGATACGGCAACTCCGCCGAGCTCGCGTACAACCATTTGAAGAACCTGTATCAAGCAACAGACAGCGTCAATCAGAGTCGGTGTATGGCACAGCTGACAACAGTTGAAATGAAACCCCGATTGCTGCCACAACTTCTTCAAATCCGACTTTGGTCACCGAAGTCTCGTTTTTTGTCGGAGCCAAAACAGTGTCGCACCACTTTAAAAAATGCTCTTTTTTTCTCACATCCAGCTGTCTGACCAGTGCACGCGCTATTTAACCAGCACATGGCTAAATGCAAGATCCCACCTTGTCGTCTAGGGCCAATAGGACTTCGAAGCTCCTTGTGTGAGGTATGTGAGCCATTTGGAAACCTCGGTCAGTAGTGGTACCCATCTGACTACCTTTAGGCACAAACCTTTAGGCACAAACCTTTAGGCATCAGCTTAAGCATTTCCCCATTGGTCAACCTCCCACCTCCTGAAGCCGAAACTCGTTTCTCTCGCCAGACCTGTACTCGACACAACTCCGTATATTGTAGCAGGTAGAACCCCTAAATATTTGTGTTGAATATTTGTGCCGTTGGTGTACTGCCCCGTCTGCGACACAACTACTTCTGGCCGAAGGGGTTTGTGCCGCCTGAAGTACAGTATCGGCTGCAACTGTTGCTCCAAAATCATGCACGTGGCTTGCTCGGACAGCCGACGTTTCCCACGTGCTGCTACTCCGAAATCTTTGCGCACAGTGACGACGCTTGTCACTTGCCGAAGACGTCTGAATATCTTCTGCGCAATGTCACGAAGATGCCCGACGCCACTTGTTGTACGCATTAACTCCGAAATAGCGCGCACAGTTGACGACGATGGAGTGACGCCAACCCTCACCACGTTTGTCTCCGACAATCTCGATCCGTTCGACTCAATTGCCATAAAGAATGCAACGACTGCCATAGCTATCCGCCACCTAGGTGGAGGGAGTTCACGGTCAATCTCGACCTTCGAGGGCAAGGATCCGGCGGTGTCGAAGGAGCGCCAGTCAATTTCATGGCCGCGAGGAGCAATTACTCGTTCTCTTGGCCGGCTAGCGCGCAGCTCCTGGACCTCACGACATCCTTCCATGCCCCCCCCCCCCCCCCCTCCCCCACCCCCCGAGGAGGGGTATTTCATTCTAAAAATCGGGGTGACCTAGGAAAGTGGCTCTGATACCATGTCTTATGAGTTGTACTAAATAGTGTCAAACATATATGATATAGCCTGTGTAGGCTGTAGTGGGGTAGACATTATGGGGTACATCTTTTCTAGGTTTTCATACTTGTACCCATCTCCTTTCTAGTCCACACCATTCCTCGTACTATTCTCACATGGTATTGAGCGGGTTACCTAGTGGGACCATTTTTTTTAGGGCCCACGACTTTTTTTTCCTGCCCTGCCCGAAGCGCGCTCCTGCCCCTGTCGCGCGCCTCGCGCCTGCCTCACCTGCGCCCCGTGCGCCTACCCTGCCGTCGCGGCCTCTGCTGTCGCGGCCCTGTTTGAAGCCGTCGCGGCCCTGCCCTGCCGTCACGGCCCTGCCGCCCTGCCGTCGCGGCCCTCCCTGCAACCGTCGCGGCTCTACTCTGCTGTCGCGGCCCTGCCGCCATGCAGTCGCGGCCCTGCCGCCATACCGCCGCGGCCCTCCCTGGCGTCGTCGCGGCCCCACCCTGCCGTCGCAGCCCTGCCGCCCTGCCGTCGCAGCCCTCCCTGAAGCCGTCGCAGCCCTGCCTTCGCGTCGCGGCCCTACCGCCCTGCTGTCGCGGCCCTGCCTGAAGCCATCGCGGCCCTGCCTGCCGCCGCCGCGGCCCATCCTACGGCCGCCGTCGCGGCCCTGCCTACCGCCGCAGTTGCGGCCCTACCTACAGCCACTGTTGCGGCCCTACCTCGTCGCGGCCCTGCCCGACGCGGCCCTGACCTGCCGGCGCGCCACGGCCCTACCCTTCCAGTTGCGGCCCTACCCCGATCCCGCCCTGGTAAGCGCACCGCCGCACCCGCGCCGCCCTGCCGAGCCGCGCAGCCTTACCAAGCCGCGCCGCCCTACCAAGCCGCGCCGCCCTGCAGAGTCGCACTGCTCTTGCTACTACTGCTATCATGACTACCCCTAATGTACTTACCTTCGATGCTGAGGGTCGGGCAGTTGATTTCGAGGTCTGGGTAGATGATCTGCAGCTGTTTCTGCAGTGCGGTTCTAGGGACGGAGTCTCACTGTTCGATCTCACGTCCGGCGTCTCTGTTGCACCTGCTGCTGATGCTGATAGTACTGTTTGCTCGTAGTGGACCACGCGCGATGCTGCTGCCCGTTTTGCTGTTCGTAGTCACCTGCCGTCTGCTGAGCGTGCGCACTTTAGCCAGTACAAGACCGCTAGGACTCTGTACGACGCTGTTATTGCGCGCTACTCCTCCCCTGCCACTGCTGCCCTTAGCCGCCTCATGCTGCCGTACCTGTTCCCTGACCTAGCTGCTTTTGCCACAGTCGCTAACCTCATTATGCACCTCCGCACTAGTGACACCCGCTACCGCACTGCGCTTCCTGCCAAGTTCTGCGCCGCCAACCCTCCCCCCCCCTCCTATGTACATCACTCTCTACTACCTCATCACCCAGCTCCCTGACTCCCTTCGCTTGGTCAGGGACCACTTCCTCTCCCTTTGCCCCACCACACTCACCATTGACCTCCTCGAGAAGCGCCTTCTTGCAGCTGAGAAGAGTATTGTAGCTGTAGGAGCCTCTCGTGGTGACCCTCATGCCCCTTTCTTTGAGGGGTGCTCCCCCGTTCCCCTCTTGCCTTCTGTTGACTCTGATGCTGCTGTCGACCTTGTTGGCACCGAGTCGGTCGGCGTTGCGTCTGCTCCTAGTGGGAGGTGCCGCAACGGCAGGAGCAAGGGGGGCAAGAGTGTTGGAGGAGACGGCGGGGGCGGAGGTGGTGGCGGTGGAGGCGTCGGAGGGGGTGGGGGTCGAGGTGGGTGTGGTGGCGGGAGTGGGGGCTTCGGTGGCTGTAATGGAGGTGGAGGCGGCAGAGGCAGCAGCAGTGGGGGTGGAGGTGGTGGCGGCGGCGGCGGAGGCGGTGGGGATGGTGGCGGGGGTGGTGTTGGTCGGGGTGGTGCTGTGCAGCGGGGAGGCTTTGGCGGTGGCTAGCGCCAGCACCAGCAGCGCCCTCGTCAGACCCTGTCGCCCCAGCAGCTTCGTGAGAGGTATGCTGGGCGTGGGAGGTCTGGGGGTGCTGGTCCCTGCGCTTACGTTCTCCGCACCGGCGACCGTAGTGGAGAGACGTGCGGCGGCCCGCACGCCACGCTCCGCTGTTTCGACCGCCTGACTAACGCCTGGCGTACACAGTTTCCTGACGTCACTGAGATCCCTCGCTGGTGTGATCTGCTTAAGTTGGGGGTTGCTATCTATGATCTTGATTATGATGCTATCCTTGCTGCTATATATGCTGTGTCTATCAGTGCTAAGGGTGACTGTTACCTGTGTGTTCCGCCCGACCCGGGCATTGAGTCTGGTGCTCTAGGTGCTAGTGAGTCTGCTGCTCCAGGTGCTAGTGAGGCTGCTCTCTTAGGTACCGCATAGGCTCAGGTCTTGCACACTTTCAACCTTGAATAGGGTGCTTCCCACTCCTTCTTTCACGACTGCACCACACTCTCGCCGCTTAGTCGGCCGGTGGCAGTCTCTCTGGCTGACCCCTCTGGGGGTCCGGTCCTTGCACACTCTTCCACGGTTCTGCCGTGTCCGGCGGTCCCATCCGGATCTTTGTCTGGCCTCCACCTCCCCTCGTTCTCCACGAACTTGGTGAGTGGAGCTGACCTTCAGGACGCGTGGGTTGACCAATTCACTCTTGGAGGTCAGTGGGTGACTGACTGTTCGTGTACTCGGACGGGCCGGCACCTGGCCACGTTCAGTCGTCCGCGACTTGTCTATGGAGAAGCTGTCCTCCCGTGCTATTCCCTGCGTCTTCCTTGGCTTCCCCACTGACGCGCCTTGGCATTTTTACCACCCTACCTTGCGGCGTGTTCTGTCCTCTGAGGACGTCACGTTTGACGAGTCGGTTCCTTACTACCATCTCTTCCCCTATCGCACTGCCCCCCTCCCCCCCCCCCCCGCCGCTCTTCCTCACGCCAGGTCCTCCCCCGGTAGACTTCCTCCCCCCCTCAGGGTCCTGCCCCCTTCGGTGTGTCCCAGGTTGACGCAGTCGAGCCTGTCCAGGTAGCTGTTGACTCTGGTGCTGCTAGGGGTGCTGAGCCAGCAAGTGCCGGGTCTGGGGGTGCAGAGCCTGAGCGTGCGGAGCCTGGGGGTGCTGAGTTTGGGGGTGCTGAGCCTAAGGGTGCTGAGTCTGGGGGTGCTGAGCCTGGGGTTGCTGAGTCTGGGGGTGCGGAGCCTGAGGGTGCTGAGCCTGCGCGTGTGGAGTTTGGAGGTGCTGCGCCTGGAGGCTCTTCGGGTACTTCGTCCTGGCGGGAGCCACTCTCTCCACAGCAGCTGCGCAAGTGGTTTGCTCGCTGCTCGAGCCGTGCTGCTGGAACTGGTGGTGCTACGGGCGCTGGAGGTCCTGCTGCTGCTGGAGGTGCTGGGGGTTCTGGAGCCACTAGTCCTGGAGGTTCTCGTACTGGAGGTACTAGAGCTGCTGGGTTGGTGGAGCTGCTGGGGCTGGAGCTGCTGGAGGTGATGGAGCTGGCGGTACTACTGGACCCGGTGCTGCTGGAGGTGCTGGCCCTAGCACTGCTGGAGCTGCTGGGGCTTCTTGTGGTCCTGCTAGAGCTGGAGCTGCTGGAGGTGATGGAGTTGGAGGTGCTGGAGCTGGAGTTGCTGCTGAAGTCGGTGCTCCTTGGGGTGCTGGTGTTGGTGCTACTGGAGCTGCTGGGGCTCTGCTGGAGCTGGTGGTGCTGCTGGAATTGGAGCTGACGCTGGGGGTTTTGGTGCTGTTCCTGCTGGTTCTGGAGGCCGCGGCCGCGCAGCGGAACGAAGTACGGCCGCACCCGCGGCCGAGTTCTCCTTCCTAAGGCGGGAGACGAAGAACCTGCTCAAGGAGCGGAACGAAGTACGGCCACGGCCGCGCAGCGCCTCCAGAGCCAGCAGGGACAGCACCAGCACCCCCAGCGGCAGCACCAGCACCAGTAGCACCCCCAGCTGCAGCACCGCCAACTCCAGCACCCTCTGAAGCACCAACGCCAGCAGCACCTCCATCGCCAACACCCCCAGCAGCTCCAGCTCCAGCCGGACCACCGGAAGACTCAACAGCCACAGCTCCAGCACCGCCACCAGCTCCAGCACAAGGAGCACCCCCAGGCCCAGCAGCTCCAGCACCTCCAGTACGAGCACCTCCGGGACCCGTGGCACCAACACCCTCAGTAGCAGCAGAACCTCCAGCTCCAGTAGCACCTCCAGCTCCAGCAGCACGGCTCCAGCGCCGAGCAAACCACTCGCCCAGATCCTGTGGAGAGGGCAGCTCCCGCCGGGAGGAAGCACCCAAGGGACCTCCAGACTCAGTACCACCAGACTCCACACGAGCAGGCCCAACACCCTCAGGCTCCGCACCCCCAGACTCCGCATCCCCAAGCTCAGCACCCCCGGACTCAGCACCTCCAGACTTCGCACCCGCACGCTCAGCACCCCTAGCAGCACCAGAATCAACAGCTACCTCGACAGGCTCGACTGTGTCTACTTGAGACACACCTGAGGGGGCAGGACCCTGAGGGGCAAGGGGGTCTACCGGGGGGGGACCTGGCGCAAGGAAGAGCGGAGGGGGGGGGAGGGGCGCAGTGCGGAAGGGGAAGAGACGGTAGTAAGGAACCGACTCGTCAAAGGTGACGCCCTGGGAGGACAGAACACGGCTCGAAGAGGGGTGGTAGAACTGCCAAACAGGCGCGTCAGGGGGGAAGCCAAGGAAGATGCAGGGAACAGCACGAGGGGATAGCTTGTCCGCAGACAAGTCGCAAACAAAAGCCCGAGATCCCCAGACACGAAACGCAAACGCATCGCCAACCTTCCCCGTCCACCGCAGAGTAGGGGAGGTCTCCGGCAAGGAGACTCGGGGCTGAAGGTTGATCTGATGCGCCGCGTACTGAACCACGAACGGCCATAGAAAATGGGGAGCAGCCGCATGAATCATGGACGTATGAGCGACGTCCATGACCATGCCAATGCGGCGCTCAGCAATCCCTTTTTGCTGTGGGGAGGCCGGAAGTGTGAACGTCTGGTGGATGCCCTGTGCATGACAGAAGGCTCCCAGAAGGCCAGAGGAAAACTCTCCGCCTCTGTGAGAGTGCAGACGCAGAACAGGAAAGTCCGAGCCGAAACTCTCTCTCAGCTGGAGACGAGCAGCGCGGATCCAGTCGATCAACACCTTAGTGACGTCACCCTTGCTGCGCGAGGGGAAAACCGTGGTCTAACGCGAGTAGTCATCAACCACCAACAGGAAGTAACGCTCGTGACCCAGGCCACGGATGCGGGTGGGGCCCCACACATCCATGTGAAGAGTCTGCAGCGGAGCCTCTGTCGGAGGAAACTCTGAGGAGTTAGAAGCGGCGCGCTGCCGCCCCTCGACGTAGGGAACGCAGGTAGGGGCAGGCCCCAGAGGGAGGGGAGGGAGGGACCGGGGGAGAGCAGAGACAAGGTAACGGGAGGCCATGCCTCGGAGACGAGGCAGGGAGGGGTGACCAAGGCGGTGGTGCCAGAGGAGAGTCTGGTGGGACAGGAGACGACACGAGCAGGGAGCAGACTCAGGACCAGACCTGGACGCTGAAGCAAACACCTGACTCGACGCAGCAACAGGAGGAGACTCAGTAGTCAGTGTGTACAGGCTCGACCCCGGCTGACGGGTAAACGTGGCCAAGTGTCGGCCCGTCCGAGCACACGTACAGTGGGTCACCCGCTGACTCGCAAGAGTGAAGTGGTCAACCCCCCCATCCTGTAGATCAGCACCACTCACCAAGTTCGTAGAGAACGAGGGGAGTTAGAGACCTCACAGGGTGCCAGAAGGGGCCGCCGGACACGGTAAGACAGTAGAGAAGTGGGCAAGGACAGGACCCCTAGAGGGGTCCGCCAGGGAGAGCGCAACTGGCCGACTAAGCGGCGTAAGCGTGGTGCGGTCTCGAAAGAAGGAGCGGGAAGCACCCGAGTCAAGGGTGAAGGTGTGTAAGGCCTGAGCCGATGTGGTACCTGAGAGAGCACACTCACCAGCACCTGAGGCAGCAGACGCACTAGCACCTAGAGCAGCAGCCTCACCAACACCTAGAGCAGCAACCTCAATGCCCGGGTCAGGCGGAACACACAGGTAATAGTCACCCTCATCACTAGTAGACACAACATACATGGCAGCAAGAATAGCATCATAATCAAGATCAAAGATAGCAACCCTCGACCTAAGCAGCCCACCCCTGCGGGGTATCTCAGTGGCGTCTGGGAACTGGAGACGCCAAGCGTCCGTCAGGCGGCCGAAGCAGCGCTGGGTGGTGTGCGGGCCACCGCACGGCTCACCAGTGCGGTCGTCGGTACACATGACGTAGGCACAAGGACCAGCACCCCCACCCCGTTGACGCGCAGCGTACCACTCACGAAGCTGCTGGGGGGGCGGGGTCTCATGAGTGCGCTGCTGCTGCTGGCGCTGACCACCACCAAAGCCGCCCCGCTCCGCAGAGCCACCCCGACCAGCTCCACCTCCGCTGCCGCCACCTCCGCCACCGCCGCCACCGCCTCCTCCTCCGCTACCACCGCCACCGCCGCCACCGCCTCCGCCTCCACCGCCGCCACCGAAGCCCCCACCCCCGCCACCACTCCCACCGCCACCCCCACTCCCTCCGCCGCCCCCACCGCCACCTCCACCGCCTCCGCCACCCCCTCCAGCGCCCTTGCCCCCCTTGCCCTTGCCGGTGCGGCGTCTCCCGCTAGGGGCAGACGCAGCGCCAACCGACTCGGTGCCAACGAAGTCGACGGCAGCAGCAGAGGCAACAGAGGGCAAGAGGGGGGAGGGGGAGCACCCCTCAAAGAAGGGGGTACGAGGGTCACCACGAGAGGCTCCTACAGCGACTATACTCTTCTCAGCTGCCAGGAGGCGCCCCTCGAGGAGATCAACGGTGAGTGTGGTGGGGCAAACAGAGAGGAAGTGGTCCCTGGCCGAGCGAAGGGAGTTAGGGAGCCAAGTGACTATGTAGTAGAGGGTGATGTACATGGGGGGGGGGGGGGGGGGGGGTTCTTGGCACAGAACTCAGCAGGAAGCGCAGCGCGCTAGCAGGTGTCACTAGTGCGAAGGTGCGTAATGAGGTCAGCGACAGTGGGAAAGGCGGCAAGGTCAGGGAACAGGTACGGCTGCATGAGGCGACTAAGGGCAGCAGTGGCAGGGGAAGAGTAGCGTGCAACTACAGCGTCGTACAAGGTCTTAGCACTCTTGTACTGACTAAAGTGCGCGCGCTAAGTGGACGGCAAGTGACTACGTTTAGCAAGACGGGCAGCAGCATTGCGTGTGGCCCACTGGGAGCGAACAGTGCTGTCAGCATCGGCAGTAGGGGCAGGAGAGGCCCCAGACGTGAGATCGAACAGTGAGAGACCGACTTTCTTATCGCACTGTAGGAAAAGCTGCAGATCATCGACCCAGACATCAAAGTCGATAGCCCGACCCTCAGCATCAAAGGTTAGAACGCTAGGGGTAGCCATGATAGCAGCAGCAGCAGGCTAGTAGCTGTAGCAGCAGGCGCGGCTCGGCGGTGCTCTTACTAGGGCGGGTGGGTAGGGGCCCGCAAGTGGTGGGGCAGGGCCGAGGCGCATCGGCAGGGACAGGGCCGCGACCGCGGCGGCGGCAGATGCGGCCTTGGCAGCGGCGGTGACGGCGGTCACGGCAGCGGCGGTGGCGGGTGCGGCTGTCGGCGGCCGCCGCTGCTGTCGGCGGCTTCTGCTGCTGTCGGCTGTTGCTGTCGGCGGTGGCGGCTGCTGCTGGCGGCGGCTGCTGCTGTTCGCGGAGGAGCCAAGAAGGGGCCGGTAAGGGCGGCGAAGGGTCCACGAGGGACCGTGAAGGGGCCGCGAAGGGCGGCGACGGGGCCGAGACGGGACCGCGAGGGGCCGCGAAGGGTGGCGACGGGGCCGAGAAGGGCGGCGACGGGGCCGTGAAGGGCGGCAGCGGGGCCGCGAAGGGCGGCGACGGGGCCGAGACGGGCGGCGACGAGACCGAGAAGGGCGGCGACGGGGCCGAGAAGGGCGGCGACGGGGCCGAGACGGGCGGCGACGGGGCCGCGAAGGGCGGCGACTGGGCCGAGAAGGGGCCGCGAGGGGCCTCGAAGGGCGGCGACGGGGCCGCGAAGGGCGGCGACAGGGCCGCTAAGGGCGGCGACGGGGCCGCGAAGGGGCCGCGAAGGGGCCGCGAGGGGCCTGAAGGGGCCGCGAAGGGTCGTGAGAGGGGCCGTGAGGGGTCGTGAGAGGGGCTGCAATGGGGTCGTAAGGGAGCGAGACGGGCCGCTAAGGGCAGGGGACGCGACGGGAGGGTAGGCACACGGGGCGCGACTCGGGCAGGGGCGAAGCGCGCTCCGGGCAGGAAAAAAAAATCGATTTTCGGTGGGCCCTAGGAAACGTTCCCACTAGGGAACCTGCTCTGATACCATGTGAAAGAACGAGGAATGAATGCACTACGAAACAGGTGGGTACAAGTAGGAAAACCTAAAAGTGTTGTACCCTATATTGTCTACCCCACTACAGCCTACACAGACTATAGCATATATGTTTGACACTCTCCTAGCACGCCACTTCATAACGAAGCAGTGCGGCTGTACCAATACTGCAATAGCTTATATAGAGCACGCAGCATCTCGAGAGTCACTCGAAGGTCAACAGTCGCAGTTAGTCAACGGTTGTGACTGTTGATCGTCCAGTAACCATACTCGGAGGTTACACGCTGCAGCATGGTAATTGTCGAGAAGAGTAAAAGTCGCGGTTATGTAGTAAAATCGGCATCGTATAAGAAATAGAGTGGATTATAAGATCTGCCAAGTTCTTGTTCTTCCTAGAACAAACTTTGTAAAATTACTCACTAAGATACCTGTTACAATTCTGAAGACTCTCCAGGGCCACCACCTGCAACGACTAATGCACCATCAGCTGTGACCTCCGTCAGCGCCGCCCTCGTTGAGCAACTCGTCGCTCGCATCAACGCTCTTGAGAGCCATCAAGCCATGAACATTGATGGCTCAAGCTCCGCAAGAGGAGTTGCTGGACCACCTCTCCCAGGAGAAGACCGCCGCGTCAACTCCTATAGATCAATATCGTTTGACAACCGTCAAGCTTCAGCTCTTGCGCAAGACTGTGAACTACGTGCACAAACAGAAGCAATTACAAACATGCAAACAAATTTTGTTTTGACTTCAAAGCTGAAGACTTCAACGCCATTTGATGGCAAAGATCTCTACACGTAGAGTTTCGAGTTCGAACTCCTTGCAACAACCGCGCGGATCTGGATGTACTAGGATGGGAGCTTACCTTTTCCAACGGAAGGAGCCATCCAAGAGAAGAATCAGTACTACCATAAGTCCCTCCTCGCGTTCACCGCTCTTCTCCGAAACCTCTCCCCCGTCGAGCAACTTTCCATCCGCTCTTACAAATCGGAGTGGGCACCACGCAAGCGTCTTGGGAGCACCTGCGCAATTCATACATGGCAATAGATCTAGTTACCATGAGTCGCCTGCTCAATCAACTAACATCAGAAAAAAATGCAAAAAGGGGAGAAGGCGAGGCCGTATATCAATCGGTGCCGCAATCTGCACGACCACATCAAGAAGTGTGGCGGAACCGTCCCTGATGACATGTTCGTCTTGATGGTCCTCTATGGACTAGACCCCATTGGCATCAATGCCAGTCGTTGCTCCGCGCCCAAGCAACCATATCCGATTCCGCTCTTTGTGCCACACTCCTCTCCGAACAGAAGGAGATCCATCTGTACAATGAGAAGAACAGCAAGCGGGAGAAATTAATGTTGTTCGCTAGAGCAACTGAAGGGGAGTCACAAGAGAAGAAAGGGTTCTTCTACAAATACTGCAAGAAATCGGGTCACACCATAGACTGATGCTACAAGCGCAAAGCTGCTAACAAAAGACTCGACAACAGCTCTTCTGGTCAACAACCCTCAGCCCCCTCCTCAACTCCAGCTAAGACGACGACAATGTCGCCACCCTCTGTCGCAAGCACTTCACAAACCCCTGCATGCATTTCATCTAAGGACAAAGGAAGAGGGACGGTTTTGAGCTGCATGGCGCGACGTATAGGCATTCGCTACACCGACGGAACTTAGTTCCCGCCAATCGCGCCAATCGATCCAATCACACCAAGCCCGAACAACAACCCTACACGCAGTCCTTGGATCGCCAGGCCGACCAACATACCACCTGATTTCAAGTTACCTCCCAGCACGCCGGAGCCGCCTCCCAGTTTTCCCGCAAGGCACGAGAATGATCCCTCGCCATACCGCATTGACGTCGACCTCATCGTCACTCCAAAGATCGCCACCATTGCGCGACAAAGTCGCGACAACTTCAACACTTGGTAACTTGATAGCTGCTGCGGACAACACATGGTGGTATCACCGACATTCATCAGTAACTCCAAGCGCATGTGACAAGCGTGCGAAATCACTGTCGCGAACAATAATCGGCTCCAAGCGTACGACACCGGCATAATCTACATGCAGTCGAACGACATTAACTTTACGATTCACATCAGAAAAGTGCTCGTCGTCACCGATCTTCAGTTCAACCTTCTCTCCACTGCTCAACTAATGAAGTGTGGAGTTGACATTCGAAGCAACTGCGAAGACAAAACCTTCGATTTTTTTTACAAAAACACTTACATTGCGATGGTGGGACTTCCAGCTTCCGAATGGCCTGAGGCGGCAGGACTCCCGCGGCTGCTCGTCACCGACAATCTGATTCACACCGCCTATACGGACGATGTCGCCGAAATTCCCAAATCTTTTCTTGAACGAGCCTTCGCTCGAGCCTTCGCAACAGATGTAAACGCCGCCACTAACGAAGGACCTGACAAGGAGCAGCGAGACAGAGCAGAAACAAATATGTATTACAATAAAACAGTCGGTTATCGTGTCGAACCAGAGATTTCGCACGAGCGGCTCGGACATCCTTCGCACGCCACACTCAAGGACTCCATCGAATCTCAGGCCTTTGATTCAAAAGGATTACTACTACCCCGCCAGTTGTCAGAATATTATGTT
Organism: Closterium sp. NIES-65; assembly: GCA_948144175.1. Lineage (NCBI taxonomy): Eukaryota > Viridiplantae > Streptophyta > Zygnematophyceae > Desmidiales > Closteriaceae > Closterium > Closterium sp. NIES-65. Next base: position 843,795 of record CANXME010002221.1, read on the forward strand.
TCTCTAGTCTGCAGTGGGGTACTCTATAGTGAGTACAACCCTTTAGGGTTTGCTATATGTATCCCAATGTTTGCTAGTGAACATCCTCTTCTCTCTTTTCACATTACTCATTCTCGTTCATTTTCACATGCTATCAGAGCGACTACGCTCCTGGCCTGTGGGCCCACCCAACTACTTTCGCTACTACTCTGTGTGTTGCACGCCCTCTGTTGTGCCCCTCGCGCTACTCTCCGCGGCCCCGTCGCCGCCCTTCTCGGCCCCTCGCGGCCCCTTCGCGGCCCGTCGCTGCCCTTCCAGGCCCGTCGCGGCCCGTCGCCGCGCCTCTCGTCGGCCCCGTGTGCCGCCCTTGCGGCCCCTCACGCCTCTCGTCGGCCCCGCGCGCCGCCCCTGCGGCCCCTCGCGCCACCCGTCGGCCCTGCGCGCCTCTTGTCGGCCCCGCGCGCCGCCCTTGCGGCCCCGAGCGCCTCCAGCGGCCCAGACGCCGCCACTTGCGGCCCCGTCGCCGCCCATTTCGGCCCTTCCTCGACCCTGCCCCAGCCTCGCCCCGGCCATGCTGCGTCGCCAGTCGCGGCGCACCGAGGGCACGTGCACCGCCCCCCCCCCCCCCCCCCCTTTTCCCGTCGCCCGTCGCGGCTCCCTCGGGGGCCGCTGGGGGAGGGGGGCGAGCGCCGCCCCTTCTGCCGCCTGATTTGGCGCCCTGGGAGGCCGCGCGTCTGTCCCCCCCCCCCCCCCCCCTCCCCCCCCGTAACCTCCCTACCCGCCATCCCGCCCTGCCCTGTGTTAGGGTTTGGGGGTGGCAAGTAGGGGGTGACGGGTGTGTGGTCTCCCCTGCTCCTCCTCCTCCTCTGTCTCCCACTGCTGGAGCTGCCGCTGAGGGGGGTGGGTGTGTGGGAGTCGACAGAGTCGTGCTAGGGGGTGGGGTGTGAGTGAACCTAGGGGTGCAGTAGGGGGTGTGTGAAATGGGGGTGGGATAGTTTGGGGAGGTTGAAGGGGGTGGCCGCCGTGAAGCCAGCAGCTCCAGTCGCCCGTGAGACCGTTGCGCCAGTCGCCCGTGAGCCCGTTGCGCCAGTCGCCCGTGAGCCCGTTGCTCCAGTCGCCCGTGAGTCCGTTGCTCATCTGCCGCTACTTTTAGCCGCGGAGCCAGTTACTCCAGTAGCCCGTGTGCCAGTTGCTCCAGTTGCCAGTGTGCCAGTTGCTCCAGTTGCTCCAGTTGCCCGTGTGCCAGTTGCTCCAGTTGCGTCGTGTGCCAGCAGCTTCAGCTGTCGCCCACTACCTCCTCTCCTCTCATAGTCCCTCCTCCTCCACACTTGCCCTCTGCGATAGCCTCTAGCTTTGCTTGCATTTGTGAACTATAAACTATTGCTTCTTGTACTTGTGCTCAGAATGTGTGGTGACATTGTGATCCACCCTGAGCTTGTTCTGCTTTGCTTGCTGTGCTGATTACACCCCACTTTGACTATGGGGGTGTGTCAGAATATTATGTTTCTCTAGTCTGCAGTGGGGTACTCTATAGTGAGTACAACCCTTTAGGGTTTGCTATATGTATCCCAATGTTTGCTAGTGAACATCCTCTTCTCTCTTTTCACATTTCTCATTCTCGTTCATTTTCACACCAGTGACGTGCATTTAAAGCGACTTCAAACGACCCACCGAGCCTCGTTTTCCCCACCGCGTCACTCACTCACAAGCCCTTCCCCGACTTAACTCCTGGCTACGAACGCTACGAACTCCTTGAAAAGGTTTAGACCGACGTAGCCAAGAAGGGCTTGACGGCGAGCAAAACACAATGACCTTCATCGACGCGTGCACACGCCGTGTATGGGCCATCAACATCGACTACCGCTCTCGAGCTTTCGACTATTTCATAATCTGAATGAAACGCGCCGACCATCAGTCAGGACTGAAGCTGTAAAGCTTCCAGACAGATGGGGGTGCGGAGTTCTTCTCAACTGAGTTCAAGGAACTCTTCTCCAAGAAATGGATTGAGCACCTGGTCTCCCTGCCCTACGCTCACGAGCAGGAAGGAGTACCAGAACGGACAAACAGGAGCCTCACCACAAGGATAAGGGCCCTGATAAAGGAGTATGCCATCCCAACGAGGTTTTGGCCTTTTGTAATGAACCACACTGTTCGGCTACACAACTTGCTGTCCTCCCGAAGCCTCGAGAACAACACCTCACCTTGCAAGGCTTGGACGGGCAGAAAGGCTGACACGCGTCTTCTTCGAGTGTTTGGCTGTATGGTAAAATTTAGAACACAAACAGCAAGGATCGGAAGATTTGCTGATCGGGCATGCTTAGGCCTTCACCTTGTGATCGAAAAGCTGACCTTGCCACTTTTCAAGGTGTATCGCGAAGCTGACAAGGCACTGGAAAGGGTTTACGAGGGGCACCGCAGCTTCGCCACGTCACAGGATGAGGCTGACCTGGCAGAGAATGCAGTCGCAACAGACAACACACCGTTCGACTCCTTTCTCAACATCCCCCTTACAAGCTCATTCCAGACTCCAACCTACATCCCTGTTTCTCAAGTTGATCCCCGACGATACAACTTGTGAAGCCCACAACTACAACAGCACAGCGCGCGGATCTCCGGATGCTGAGCTAGTACTAGAATTTTTCTCACAAGTCACCATCCGCTCCGGCCACGACAGAGACAACAAAGTTGTTGAAGTTACCAGCTTCCACGACTAGGACCGTCTCGCCTACGAAAAGACCAACGGAACTGGCCTTCGCATCCTTGGACACGCAGTCGCAGTTCGCCATACCTTTCAAGGAGCCCACCACCGTTCGCCAGGCCATGTTTGGACCCGACAGCGAGAAATGGAAGGCATACATGGCGGCAGAAGTAGAAGCACTAAAGCGCTGCGGGACTTGGAAGCTCGTTCCCTGATCATCTGCAAAGGGAAGAAAGTTAAACGGGTCTTCCGGATTTAAACTCTTGCGAATGGCGCAATCAATTAATACAAATCGCGATGGGTGGTGCGCAGCTTCGAGCAAACTCACATGGTGGATTAGGACCAGACATTCATGCCCGTCGGACAGCACACCCCGGTCTGAATCCTCATCGGCATCGCAGCTCGTTCCCTGATAATTTGCTAAGGGGAGAAAGATACTCTGCGGCAAACGGGTCTTCCGGATTAAAACTCTTGCGAATGGCGAAATCGACAAGTACAAATCGCGATGGGTGGTGCGCGGCTTTGAGCAAACTCACATGGTGGATTACGACCAGACTTCCATGCCCGTCGGACAACACACCCCAAACTGGATCCTCATCGGCATTGCAGCCGTCAAGCATCGCTCGCTTCGACAGATCAACGTCGGAAGTGCATTTCTGTACGCGCTTGTCGATGCTATCTTTTAGTCGAGCAACCATACGCCTTCGAAGAATGCGACGGCATCATATGCCTTCTCCAAAAGTCCCTCTACGACATCAAACAAGCGCCTCGTCTCTTGCAGCAGTACCTGCACACCGTTCTCTTGGACCTCGGATTCGTTCATTTGCCGCCAAGGCATGTACCGGAAAGAGTCACGCGGCAAGTTCATCCTTCTCGTCGCCTACGTCGACGATCTACTCTACACCGGCGATGACACAGAACTACTTGGCTCGTTCGAGGAAGAAATTAAGGTGAAGCTCGAGGTGACGATCAACCACGACGTCACACAGTTCTTGGGGCTCAACATCACTCAGTCTGCCACCTCCACTCATCTCTCCGCCGCCAAGTACGCGAAATGTTGAATGCACGTCAGGTTGAGTGCATGTCATCATAACTCCTGCCGAGTGCTCGTGCTATTTGTGCTTGCATGACTTGTCAGACTTATATGACTTAGCCTATGTAGGCTATAGTGGGGTAGCACATATGGGGTACAACACATTTCTAGGGTTTGTACTTGTACCCAACTTTTCCCTTAGTCAATCATTCCTCATTCTTCACATGGTATAGAGAAGGTTCCCTCGTGGGAACGCTTCTCAGGGCCCACCACCTAACTCGACCTTTTTTTTCCTGCCCGAGGCGCGCCCCGTAGGCCGCCCTCACATCGCGCCCTCCTAGAGGCCCCTCGCACCACCCTTAGCGGCCCCGTCGCCGTCCTTTCCGGCCCCGTTGCCACCCCTCTAGGCCCCTCGCGGCCCCTTCACGGCCCCGTCGCCGCCGCTCTAGGCCCCGTCGCCGCCCCTCTAGGCCCCTCGCGGCCCCTTCGCGGCGCCGTCGCCACCACTCTAGGCCCCGTCGCTGCCCCTCTAAGCCCCTCGCGGCCCCTTCGCGGCCCCGTCGCCGCCACTTGCGGCCCCGTCGCCGCCCCCTCTAGGCCCCTTACGGCCCCTTCGCGGCCTCGTCGCCGCCCCTCTGGGCCCCTTGCGGCCCCTCTGCGGCCCCGTCGCCGCCCCTGGAGGCCCCGTCGCCGCCCTTGGAGGCCCCGTCGCCGCCCTTCGCGGCCACCTCGCCGCCTCTATCGACCCCGTCGCCGCCTCTACCGGCCCCGTCGCCGCCTCTACCGGCCCCTTCACCACTGACAGCCTGCTACTGCTGACAGCACTAGTGCCTCTACTGCCCAGCCTACTACTGCTGACAGCACTGTTCGCTCATAGTGGGCCACACGCGATGCTGCTTCCCGTCTTGCTGTGTGTCCCCACTTACCGACCGCTGAGCGTGCGCACTTTAGTCAGTACAAGAGTGCTAAGACCTTGTACGACGCTGTAGTTGCACGCTACTCTTCCCCTGCCACTGCTGCTCTTAGCCGCCTCATACTGCCGTACCTGTTCCCTAACCTTGCTGCCTTTCGCACAGTCGCTGACCTCATTACGCACCTTCGCACTAGTGACACTCGCTACCTCGCTGCGCTTCCTGCTGAGTTCTACGCTAAGAACCCTCCCCCCATGTACATCACCCTCTACTACATAGTCACCCGGCTCCCTGACTCCCTTCGCGTAGTCAGGGACCACTTCCTCTCGGTTTGCCCCACCACACTCACCGTTGACCTCCTCGAGGAGCGCCTCCTAGCTGCAGAGAAGAGTATAGTTGCTGTAGGAGCCTCTCGAGGTGACCCGCGTGCCCCTGTCTTTGAGGGGTGCTCCCCCTGCCCCCTTTTGCCCTCCGTTACCTCTGCTGCTGCTGTCGACTTCGTTGGCACCAAGTCGGTCGGCGCTGCGTCTGCACCTAGCGGGCGACGTCACACTGGCAAGGGCAAGGGGGGCAAGGGCGCTGGAGGGGCAGGCGGGGGCGGTGGAGGTGGAGGTGGAGGAGGCAGAGGGAGTGGGGGTGGTGGTGGGGGTGGTGGGGGCTTCGGTGGCGGCAGTGGCGGCGGAGGCGGCGACGCCGGTGGCGGTGGGAGCGGAGGAGGAGGCAGTGGCGGCGGTGGCGGAGGTGGCGGCGGAGGAGGTGGAGCTAGTCGGGGTGGCTCTGCGCAGCGGAGCGTCTCAGGTGGTGGTCAGCGCCAGCAGCAGCAGCGCACTCGTGAGACCCTGTCCCCCCAGCAGCTTCGTGAGTGGTACACTGCGCGTCAGCGAGGTGGGGGTGCTGGTCCCTGTACCTACGTCCTCCAAACCGGCGACCGAGCTGGTGAGCAGTGTGGGGGCTTGCACTCCACCCAGCGCTGCTTCGGCCGCCTGACGGACGCTTGGCGTCACCAGTTCCCTGACGCCACTGAGATCCCTCACTGGGGAGAGCTGTCTAGGGCGGGGGTTGCTATCTTTGATCTTGACTATGATGCTATTCTTGCTGCCATGTATGCTGTGTCTCCTAGTGATGAGGGTGACTGTTACCTGTGTTTTCCGCCTGACCCGGGCATTGAGGCTGCTGCTCTAGGTACTGGTGAGGCTGCTGCTCTAGGTGCTAGTGAGTCTGCTGCCCCAGGTGCTGGTGAGTCTGCTCTTTCAGGTACCACGTCGGCTCAGGCCTTACACACCTTCACCCTTGACTCGGGGGCTTCCCGCTCCTTCTTTCGAGACCGCATCATGCTTACGCCGCTTAGTCGGCCAGTTGCGGTCTCCCTGGCGGACCCCTCTGGGGGTCCTAACCTTGCTGGCTTCTCCACTGTCTTACCGTGTCCGGCAGCCCCCTCTGGCACCCTGTAGGGTCTCTACCTCCCCTCGTTCTCTACGAACTTGGTGAGTGGTGCTGATCTACAGGATAGGGGGGTTGACCAGTTCACTTCTGCGAGCCAGCGAGTGACCCACTATACGTGTGCTCGGACAGGCCGACACTTGGCCACGTTTACCCGTCGGCCGGGATCGAGCTTGTACACACTGACTACTGAGTCTCCTCCGGTTGCTGAGTCTAGTCAGGTAGCTGCGTCGAGTCAGGTGTTTGCTGCAGCGTTCAAGTCTGGTACTGGGTCTGCTCCCTGCTCGTGTCGTCTCCTGTCCCACCAGACCCTCCTCTAGCACCACCGCCTTGGTCACCCCTCCCTGCCTCATCTCCGAGGCATGGCCTCCCGTGTCCTTGTCTCTGGTCTTCCCTGGTCCCTCCCTCCCCTCCCTTCGGAGCCAGGCCCGACCTGCATTCCCTGCGTCGAGGGGCGGCAGCGCGCCGCCCCTCACTCCTCTAAGTTTCCTCGGACAGAGGCTCCGCTGCAGACTCTTCACATGGACGTGTGGGGCCCCGCCCGCGTCCGTGGCCAGGGTCACGAGCGTTACTTCCTCTTGGTGGTTGACGACTACTCGCGTTACACCACGGTGTTCCCCTTGCGCACCAAGGGTGACGTCACTGAGGTGTTGATTGACTGGATCCGCACAACTTGTCTCCAGCTCAGAGAGAGTTTCGGCTCGGACTTTCCTGTTCTGCGTCTGCACTCTGACAGAGGCGGGGAGTTTTCCTCTGCCCGTCTGGGAGCCTTTTGTAATGCACAGGGCATCCGCCAGACCCTCATGCTTCCGGACTCTCCACAGCAAAATGGGATTGCTGAGCGTCGCATTGGCATGGTCATGGATGTCGCTCGTACGTCCATGATCCATGCGGCTCCTCCCCATTTTCTGTGGCCGTTTGCGGTTCAGTACGCCGCGCATCAACCCAACCTTCAGCCTCGGGTCTCCTTGCCAGAGACCTCCCCTGCTTTGCGGTGGACCAGGAAGGTTTGCGATGCGTCTGCGTTCCGTGTCTGGGGATCTCGGGCGTTTGTCTGCGACTTGACTACGGACAAGCTGTCCCCCCGTGCTGTTCCCTGCGTCTTCCTTGGCTTCCCCCCTGACGCGCCTGGCTGGCAGTTTTACCACCCCACCTCGCCCCGTGTTCTGTCCTCCCAGGACGTCACCTTTGACGAGTCGGTGCCTTACTACCGTCTCTTCCCCTACCGCACTGGGCCCCTCCCACCGCCGCCGCTCTTCCTTGTGCCAGGTCCTCCCTGTCAGAATGAGAAACAGGAATGGTTGTGACTAGCAGGAACAACAGTACAAATATGAAACCCTAATCTGGTGTACCCCCTAAGGTGTAACCCACTACAGCCTAGAACCACATAAACATATAATGTTTGACACACCCCCATAGGCAAAGTGGGGCAGACCTAGGGGTCACAAGACCAGTCAAGGTAAAACAAGGCAAGCAAGCTCAGGGTGGATCTCGAGGATTCCACACAAATTCCGAGCACAAGTAAGCGGTCACAAGACCAGTTCACATGCAGTTTTATAATAGAGCAAGAGGTACAATGATCACAACCTAGCAAGGGCAAACATGCAGGTATATATATAATGATCACAGTACAGGCAAAGTCAAGAAGTAAGCAAGTGAGGAACAGTCAGCACAAGGCCTAGAAGAGTGCAAAAACGCTGATGGTCAACAGGCGGAAGCGCCTTGGTGAACACATCAGCAGTGTTGGCCTCACTGGCCACGTAACGCAGAAGAAGCTGACCACGCTGCTGTAGCTCTCGAGCTAGAAAGTAACGCAGAGCAATGTGCTTCTTCCTGTGCTCCAGTCTGTGCTCCTGACACAAGGCTATGGTTGCCTTGTTGTCGACGTACAGCACTGGAGGAGAACGAGGCTGCTCTCCAAGGTCAGTCAGCAGGTAGGTGAGCCAACGAAGCTCCTGGGCAGCCATGGCCGTGGCGTAGATCTCAGCCTCACAGCTGGAGCTGAGAACAGAAGAAGAACGAGTAGAACGCCAAGAGACAGAGCCAGAGCCAAGACTGAAGGTGTAACCCTGAGACGACCGCTGAGTAGCCTGGTCGTCTGCCCAAGAAGCGTCTGAGTGCCCAGTGAGAACAGGCCGGTCTCGCCCTCCAAGCACTAGCCCCATGCCCGACGTACTGCACAAGTAGCACAACACCCTCTTAGCTGCATCCATGTGCTCCTTCCGGTGACGGCCGGGAGCGACATAGCGTGCTAAGATGCTGAGAGGGTATGCAAGGTCAGGTCGAGTGCAGGTCATCAGGTACATGAGGCAGCCCACAAGCTCTGGATACGGACCACTCGGCTCTACGGACTCATCCGAAGGCAGAGCTGAGAGCGAGTGTCCCGTAGGCAGAGGAGTGGACTGAGGCGAGGAGTGCGTGAAGCCAAAGCGCTGAAGGACCTGCTGCACCATGTGTGACTGAGTCAGGGTGATGGTGCGCCGTGCTCTGTCCCGGGTGATCCGCAAGCCAAGATAGCTTGTCAGTTCACCCAGGTCTGTGCACGTGTGTCTCTTCTGCAGCTCGGACTTCACGTGAGCGAGACCAGCTGTGTCAGAAGTGGCAAAGACCAAGTCGTCGACGTACACGAGGATGTAGAACGGCGGCAGTGAGGTGTCGGTGCGTAGAAACAGCGACGGATCAGCAGTAGAAGGAGCGAACCCAAGAGCCGCAAGTGTAGTCCTCAGTGTGTCGTGCCACTCACGTGGCGCCTCGCAGAGACCGTAGACTGGCCGCCGGAGGCTCCACTAGGTACCAGGAGGGAACGACCCAGTGAAGCCAGGTGGGCGGCGCAGCCAGATCTCCTCGTGCAGGCTGCCCTGCAAGAAAGCTGTGCTGAAGTCAAGAGAGTGGAGCTCGTAGTCACGCTGAGCGGCGACGTGTAGCAGAACCCGAAGAGTGGTCATCTTCGGGGTCGGGGAGAAGGTCTGGAAGAAGTCAACTCCCTCTCGCTGACTGAAGCCTCGTGCAACGTAACGCACCTTGAAGACAGGCGGAGAGCCCGGCGGCCGCTTCACCCTGAAAATCCACATGCCACTGACGATGTTCGCCCCAGGTGGGGGAACCTCGTCGACGTTGGTGCCAGTGGACTTCCAGGAAGCCATCTCTGTGTCCATGGCTGACTGCCACTGAGAGGAGTAGGGACCGGCCATCGCCTCTGCGTAAGAGCGTGGGGTCGGGATGTCTGGTGCATCCGGGTCTCCCCCAGGGGCAACAAGCATGGACACGAGATGGGGCAAAGCAGCGGCAAGGCAACCAAACTCCTCCTGTCTGTCCTCAAGAACGTCCGTGCCAAGAGCACACTCACCCCCGACGGACGGAGGACAGACAGACTCAGACTCAGCAACAAGACTCGCAGCGTAGTCTAGACGACACGCAGCTGCAAAGTCGACAAGCTCAGTGACTAAGGCAGACGCAGCAGCGGACTCAAAGGAAGGGTCAGTGACAACCGTAGCCAGGAGACGTGTGACAGTAGGACTGGCAGCGCGAAGGGAGTCTGACTCCGGGTCAGCAAGAGCAGGAAGAGAGGACGCAGGAGGCGACGGGAGAGCGACACGCTGCGGAGCAGTGGACTGACGAAGCGCCATCTGGTGAGTGCCTGGGACAGCAGGAGGACGCTCACGCGGGACACGACTACCAGTGGTAGCAGCACGAACAGGCGACGCTCGACGAGACGCAGGTGACACAGGACGTGACGCTGGCTCACGTCTCTCAGCAAGACCTCCAGTCGGACCAGTGTAAGGAGCAGGCACAGGGAGTGGGGAGGCAGGCGGTAACTGTGGCTGTGACTGGACAGACGGCGGACACTCTAAGGCGAGAGGAGAACAAGGAGGAGGAGGCTGACCAAGAACCTGCTGAAGGAGCGGAACGAAGTACGGCCGTGGCCGTGCAGCAACTCCCGAACCAGCAGAGACACCAGCGGCAGGGACCTCAGGACCAGCAGAAGCTCCACTCGCCGGGTCCTCCACTCCAGCAGCAGTAGCAGCACCTCCAGCAGCACCAGCAGCACCTCCAGCACCAGGGTCCGCAGCACCCGCAGTAGCTCCAACGCCCGGGTCCTCAGTACGAGCAGCACCTCCAGCAACACCGCCAGTAGCAGCGGCACCTCCAGCACCAGGGTCCGCAGCACCCGCAGCAGCGTCAACTCCGGGGACCCCAGCACCAGCAGCTCCACTCCGGAGACTGATGTGCCGAGCGTACCACTCTCGAAGCTGTGGGGAAGAGGGCGGCTCCCGCCGTGGTGGGGAAACACGAGTACCAACTCCATTAGCACCACGAGCCCGAGACGCACCCTGCCGGAGGCTGCAGTACCGTGAGTACCACTCACGTAGCTGCTGCAAAGAGGGAGGTCCTCCAGGCGCCTCACAGTCAACTGCAACACCACCAGGCTCAGCACCCCCAGACTCAGCACCCCCAGGCTCAGCACCCCCAGTCTCAGCACCCCCAGTCTCAGCACCCCCAGGCTCAGCACCCCCAGTCTCAGCACCCCCAGACTCAGCACCCCTAGGCTCCGCCCGCGCAGGCTCCGCACGCTCAGGCTCCGCACGCTCAGGCTCAGCACCTCTAGCAGGACGCGAGTCGACAGCTACCTCGGCAGGCTCAACCGGGTCTACCTGAGAGACACCTGAGGGAGCGGCACCCTGAGGGGGAAGGGGGTCTACCACTGCAGCACCTGGCGCGAGGAAGAGAGGCGGGGGAGGGAGCGGGGCAGTGCGGTAGGGGAAGAGGCGGTAGAAGGGCTCGGACTCGTCAAAAGTGACGTCCTGAGAGGGGAAGACGCGGTGCGAGGCGGGGTGGTAAAACTGCCAGCCAGACGCATCCGGGACAAAGCCAAGAAAGACACAGGGAGCAGTGCGGGAGGAGAGCTTCTCCGCAGACGTGTCGCGAACAAAAGCTGGGGATCCCCAGACACGGAAGCGTGACGCATCGCCAACCTCCCCCATCCACAGCAGTGTGGGCGAGGTCTCCGGAGCGGAGACACGGGGCCAGAGGTTGAGCTGATGCGCAGCGTACCGGACCGCAAACGGCCACAGAAAGTGGGGGGCAGCCGCGTGGACTAAGGAGGTACGAGCGACCTCCATGATCAAGCCAATGCGGCGCTCAGCAACCCCATTCTGCTGTGGAGAGGCCGGAAGCGTGAACGACTGGTGAATGCCGTGCTCTGCACAGTAGGCTGCCAAGAGGTCGGAGGAGAACTCGCCACCTCTGTCAGAGTGCAAGCGCAGGACAGGAAACTCCGAGCGAAAACGCTCTCGCAGCTGAAGACGTGCTCTGCTGATCCAAGGGATCAGAACATCAGGGACTTCACCCTTGGTGCGCAAGGGGAAGACCGTGGTGTAGCGCGAGTAGTCGTCAACGACGATCAAGAAGTACCTCTCCTGGCCCTGACCACGGACGCGGGCTGGGCCCCACACGTCCATGTGGAGCGTCTGCAAAGGAGCAGTCGTCGGGGGGAACGAGGAGGAGTGAGGGGCAGCGCGCTGCCGCCCCTCGACACAGGGAAGATAAGGAGGAGCAAGGGAGGGTGGGAGGGGAGGGAGTACCCGAGGAAGACCAGAGACAAGATACCGGGAGTGCATGCCCCGAAGGCGCTGCACTGACGGGTGACCAAGTCGGTGGTGCCAGAGGACAGTCTTGTGCGCTAGAGAGCGACACGAGCAGGGGGCAGACAGCTGACCTGACGCAGACGCAGACGCCGCTACCTGAGGGGACTCAGTGGTCAGTGTGTACAGGTCCGACCCCGGCTGCCGAGTGAAGGTAGCCAGGTGACGGCCCGTCCGAGCACACGTGCAGTGTGTCACACGCTCGTAGGCAGGGGTGAACTGGTGAACACCCCCATCCTGAAGCGCACAACCCGCCACCAAGTTCGTAGAGAACGAGGGGAGGTGGAGACCTGACAGTATGCCCAACGGGACAACAGGACAAGGAAGGACAGTGGAGGAGGTCGCAATGACCGGACCCTCAGAGGGGTCAGCGAGCGAGACAGCGACTGGTCGAGCAAGGGGCTCAAGAGCAGTGCGGTCACGAAAGAAACAGCGCGAAGCGCCTGAGTCTAGAGTGAAGGTGTGCAGTGCCTCAGTGGACTCAGTAGTACCTGGGGTGGCGGACACACAAGCACCTAGAGCAGTAGCCTCACGAGCACCTGGGGCAGCAGACACGCAAGCACCTAGGGCTGCAGCCTCACTCGTGCGGATGCCTGGGTCAGGCGGAACACACAGGTACTGGTCCTCCTCTCCACTAATAGTCAATGCATACATGGCTTTGAGAATAACATCAAAATCAAGAGCATAGATATCGATATCCTTCTTGAGGAGATCAGCCCACTGAGGGAGCTTAGGAGCGTCAGCGCTGCTTCTCTCGCCTGAAACTGAACCCTCGTCATCTAGGCGAGAGAAGCAGCGCTGCGCAGTGTGCGCCCTCCCGCACGTCTGTCCCTTGCGGCGACCAGTGCGGATGACGTACGTGCAGCTAAGGCTACCCCCCCCCACCCCCGTGCTGTAAGTACCACTCACGAAGCTCCTGGGAGGACTGAGGGTGCTGCGCGCTCTGGCCAGTGCCAGAGCCTCCATGACCACCACCGCCGCCTCCACCACGACCACCACCGCCTCTGCCGCCTCCACGTCCACTGCCGCCACCACCACCGCCCCCACCCCGGCCACCTCTGCCGCCGCTGCCTCCACCACCCCCACCGCTGCCACTAGCCCCTCCAGCCCCGCCACCACCCCCACCGCCGCCACCACCCCCACCACCGCCTCCCCCGCCGTCACCCCCACCGCCCTTGCCTCCCCTGCCCTTGCCGCTGCGGCGTCCGCTGGGAGCGGACGCAGAGCCGACCTGCTCAGCACCAAGGAGGTCGACAGCAGCAGCAGAGGCGACAGAGGGGAGTAGGGGGGAGGGGGAACACCCCTCGAAGAAAGGGGTGCGGGGGTCGCCACGAGAGGCACCTACAGCTACAATACTCTTCTCAGCTGCAAGTAGTTCCTTCTCTAGGGCGGTAATGGTGAGCTCAGTGGGGCAGCGAGCTAGGAAGTGGTCCCTGACTGTACGCAGAGTGTCAGGGAGGCGGGTGACTAGGTGGTAGAGAGTGAGCCAGAGCGGGGGAGGGTTGGAGGCAAGAAACTCAGCGGGCATGGCTGCACGGAAGCGGGCATCACTAGTGCGGAGGTGAGTGATGAGGTCAGCGACTGTCTGGAAGGCGGACAGGTCGGGGAACAGGTAGGGAAGCGAGAGGCGGCCTAGTGCAGCTGAGGCCGGGGAGGAGTAGCGCGCAACTACAGCAGTGTACAGGGCGTGCGCAGTCTGATGCTGGCCAAAGTGCTCGCGCTCGTCTACTGGCAGGGAGTTGCGAATAGCAAAGCGGGCGTGGGCATCGCGAGTCTGCCACTGTGAGCGAGCAGTAGCAGCAGCAGTAGTAGCAGGAGTAGGGACTGTGCCTAGTGCGTGATCGTACAGCGAGATATCCTCTCTGACAGTGAGCTGGAGGAACAGATGCAGATCATCGAGCCGGGTCTCAAACTTAATCGGGCGGCCCTCAGTATCGAACGAGAGAACTGGAGGGCTAGCCACAGCTGAAGTAGCAGTAGCAAAAGTAGCAGTAGCAGTAGCAGCAGCAGCAGTAGTAGCAGCAGCAGTAGCAGTAGCAGTAGCAGTGGCAGTAGTAGTAGCAGTTCAGTACTGGTGCTGCTGCTCAGGTAAGGAGGGCGCGGCTCGGCTAGGACGGCGCGGCTCGGCTAGGGCAGCGCGGCTCGGCTAGGGCGGCGCGGCTCGGCTAGGGCGGCGCGGTTCGGGTCGGGTCGCGCAGCGCGGCTCGGCCGTAGAGGGGCGAGCGTGGGAGGAGCCGTGAGAGGCAAGCGTGGGGGGGCCGTTCGGGGGCCGGTCGGTGCTAGTGCGAGGCCATTCGGGGCCGTAGGAGGCTAGCGCGGGGCCTTAAGGGGCCGTGGGAGGCTAGCGCGGGGCCTGAAGGGGCCGTGGGAGGCTAGCGCGGGGCCTGACGGGGCCGTGGGAGGCTAGCGCGGGGCCTGAAGGGGCCGTGGGAGGCTAGCGCGGGGCCTTACGGGGCCGTGGGAGGTTAGCGCGGGGGGCACACGGGGCCGTTCGAGGCTAGCGCGGGGCCACGCGGGGCCGTTCGAGGCTAGCGCGGGGCCAATCGGGGCCGTAGGAGGCTAGCGCGGGGCCGTAGGTGGGCCGTTCGGGGCTAGCGCGGGGCCGTAGGGGGCCGTGAAAGGCTAGCGCGGGGCCGACGCGGGGCCTTAAGGGGCTAGCGCGGGGTCTTAAGACGGGGCCGTGAGAGGCCGTAAGGGGCGACGCGAGGGGCCGTGAGGGGCCTGAAGGGGCGACGCTAGGAACGAGGCGCACGAGGGCGCTAGGAAAAAGGCGGCGCACGAGGGCGCGGCTAGCGGAAACGGTGGGCCCTAACGTTCCAGTCCTAGGTGGAACCTAGGCTCGTAATACCATGTCAGAATGAGAAACAGGAATGGTTGTGACTAGCAGGAACAACAGTACAAATATGAAACCCTAATCTGGTGTACCCCCTAAGGTGTAACCCACTACAGCCTAGAACCACATAAACATATAATGTTTGACACCGTGAGGCGCAGCTCCTGCGCGTCGCGACGCCCCAACGGGACCCGGGCGTCGCCCCCGCTCGTCGCGACGCCCCTGCGGGACCCGCGCGGCGTCGCCCCAGCCCGCCGCGGTGCCCTGCCCTAACCCGCGCCTGACCTTCGGACGGCCGCCCCTGCCCCCCCCCCCTGCAGCAGCCGCCCCTGGCCTCTGGAGCAGCCACCCTTGCTGCAGCCGCCCCTGCAGTAGCCGCCCCTAGCCCCTGAAGCAGCCGCCCCTACAGCAGCCGCCCCTGGCCCCTCGAGCAGCCGCCCCTGCAGCAGCCGCCCTTGGCCCCTAGAGCAGCCGCCCCTGGAGCAGCAGCCCCTGCAGCTGCCGCGGAGCCCTCGCCATGCACTGGTAGCAGCCTCGCCATTGCCGCCGTCGTACGCCTGCCCTTCTCGCCACTGGTGAGCACTGCCTTGCTGAGCTTGTCGACTTCGCTGCTCACTGTCGTCTAGACTACGCTGCCAGTCTTGTTGTTGAGTCTGAGTCTGTCTGTCCTCCGTCTGTCGGGGGTGAGTGTGCTCTTAGCACGGACGTCCTTGAGGACAGGCAGGAGGAGTTCCAGTGTCTTGCTGCTGCTTTACCTCATCTTGTGTCCATGCTGATTGCCCCTGAGGGAGACCTGGATGCACCAGACATCCCGACCCCGCGCTCTTGCGCAGAGGCGATAGAGGGTCCCTACACCTCTCAGTGGAAGTCAGCCATGGACGCAGAGATGGCTTCTTGGAAGTCCACAGGCACCTACGTCGACGAGGTTCCCCCACCTGGGGCGAACATCGTCAGTGGCATGTGGATTTTCAGGGTGAAGCGGCCGTCGAGTTCTCCGCCTGTCTTCAAGGCGCGCTACGTGGCTCGAGGCTTCAGTCAGCGGCAGGGAGTTGACTACTTTCAGACCTTCTCTCCCACACCGAAGATGACCACTCTTTGGGTGCTGTTGCACGTTGCCGCTCAGCGTGACTACGAGATTCACTCTCTTGACTTCAGCACTGCTTTCCTACAGGGCAGCCTACACGAGGAGATCTGGCTGCGCTGCCCTCCTGGCTTCACTGGGTCGTTTCCTCCTGGTACCTAGTGGAGCCTCTGGCGGCCAGTCTATGGTCTCCGCCAGGCGCCCCGTGAGTGGCACGACACACTGAGGACTACGCTTGCGGCTCTTGGGTTTGCTCCTTCTACTGCTGACCCGTCGCTGTTTCTACGCACCGACACCTCTTTGCCACCGTTCTACATCCTCGTGTACCTCGACGACTTGGTCTTTGCTACTGCTGACACTGCTGGACTCGCCCACGTGAAGTCCGAGCAGCAAAAGAGACACACTGCCAGCAGCAGCAGCAGCAGCAGCAGCAGCAGCAGCAGCAGCAGCAGCAGCAGCGCTCTCGCGACGTCCCCGCCCCTCAGCAGCTCCGTGAGTGGTACTCGCAGCGTCAGCGTGGTGGGGCGTTCGGTCCCTGCACCTACGTCCTTCGCACCGGCGACCGCGCGGGTGAGCAGTGTGGGGGCACCCACACCGCTCGCCGCTGCTTTGCCCGCTTGACTGACGCTTGGCGCCAGCAGTTTCCGGAGGCCTCTGAGATCCCCCGCTGGGGAGAGCTGTCTAGGGCTGGTGTAGCTGTTTTTGATCTTGACTTTGATGCTATCCTTGCTGCCATGTATGCTGTGACTGTTAGTGATGATGGTGACTGTTACCGGTGTTTCCCGCCCGACCCGGGCATTGGTACTGCTCCGTCAAGTGCCAGTGAGGCTGCTGCTCTAGGTGCCAGTGCGTCTGTGCTCTCAGGTACTAGTGAGTCTGCCCTCCCAGGTACTGTGTCGGCTTCTGCCTCTCACACCTTCACCCTTGACTCTGGGGCGTCTCGCTCCTTCTTTCGGGACCGCACCACTCTCACGCCGCTTAGTCGGCCGGTTGCGGTGTCCCTGGCTGACCCCTCTTGGGGTCCTGTCCTGTCTCGTCTCTCCACAGTCCTCCCGTGTCCGGCGGCTCCCTCTGGCACCCTGACTGGTCTCTACCTCCCCTTGTTCTCTACGGACCTGGTGAGTGGTGCTGACCTACAGGATGTGGGTGTCCACCAGTTCACTCCTGCTCGTCAGCGGGTGACACACTGCACAGAGGCTAGCACAGGTCGCCACCTAGCTACGTTTACACGTCAGCCAGGGTCGAGCCTGTACACACTGACCACTGCTTCTCCTCCCGGTGCTGAGTCTGGTAGAGTCCCTTCGTCTGGTCAGGTGTTTGCTGCAGCGTCCAGGTCTGGTCCTGAGTCTGCCCCCTGTTCGTGTCGCCGTCTGTCTCACGAGACTCTCCTCTGGCACCACCGCCTTGGCCACCCCTCTCTGCTTCGGCTCAGAGGCATGGCCTCCCGTCTTCTTGTGTCTGGTCTCCCCCGGTCCCTCCCTCCCCTTCCTGAGGGCCCTGGCCCTGCCTGTGTCCCCTGTGTCGAGGGGCGCCAGCGTGCTGCCCCTCACTCCTCCCAGTTTCCTCCGACAGAGGCTCCGTTGCAGACGCTTCACATGGACGTGTGGGGCCCTGCCCGCGTCCGTGGACTCGGTCACGAACGCTACTTCCTGTTGGTGGTTGACGACTACTCGCGTTACACCACAGTCTTCCCCTTGCGCAGCAAGGGTGATGTCACTGAGGTGCTGATCGACTGGATCCGCGCAGCTCGTCTCCAGCTCAGGCAGAGCTTTGGCTCGGGCTTTCCTGTGTTGCGTCAGCACTCGGACAGAGGCGGAGAGTTCTCCTCTGGCCTTCTGCGTGCCTTCTGTCGTGCGCGAGGCATCCGCCAGACCTTCACGCTTCCGGACTCACCACAGCAAAATGGGATTGCAGAGCGCCGCATTGGCATGGTCATGGACGTCGCTCGTACGTCTATGATGCATGCGGCTGCCCCCCATTTTCTGTGGCCGTTTGCGGTCAGGTACGCGGCGCATCAGATCAACCTCCACCCCAGGGTCTCCAGGCCGGAGACCTCCCGAGCCCTGCTGTGGACGGGGAAGGTTGGCGATGCGTCGGCGTTCCGGGTCTGGGGATCTCGGGCGTTTGTCCGCGACTTGTCTGCGGACAAGCTGTCCCCTCGCGCTGCTCCCTGCGTCTTCTTGGGGTTCCCCCCCCGACGCGCCTGGGTGGCAGTTCTACCACCCCGCCTCTCGACGTGTCCTGTCCTCCCAGGACGTCACGTTCGACGAGTCGGTACCCTACTACCGCCTCTTCCTCTACCGCACTACGTCCCTCCCCCCATCCCCGCTCTTCTTGGTACCAGGTCCCCCTGCGGTAGACCCCCTCCCCCCTCAGGGTCCTGCCCCTTCAGGTGTGTCCCAGGTAGACGCGGTCGAGCCTGTCGAGGTCACTGGTGACTCTGGTGCTGCTGCGGGAGCTGAGCCTGGGGGTGCTGGTACTGGAGGTGCTACGCCTGGGGGTGCTGAGCCTGGGGGTGCTGAGCCTGGGGGTGCTGAGCCTGGGGGTGCGGAGTCTGGAGGTGCTGAGCCTGGGGGTGCTGAGCTTGGGGGTACTGAGTCTGGGGGTGCTGAGCCAGGGGGTGCTGAGACTGGGGGTGCTGAGCCTGGGGGTGCTCCACCTGGAGGTGCTTTGCCTGAGGGTGCTGAGCCTGGAGGTTCTCCGCCTAGAGGTGCTTCGTCTCGCCGAGAGCCACTCTCCCCATAGGAGCTGCGTGAGTGGTTTGCCCGGCGCTGGAGGCGTGCTGCTGGTGCTGGAGGTTCTTCGGCTGCAGAGGGTGCTGCTGCCGCGCGTCCAGGAGGTGCTAGTGCTGTGGGTACTGGAGCTGCTGGGCCCGAGGGTTCTCCTGGAGCTGGTGCTGCTGAGGGTGTTGGTGCTGATACTACCGCTGGCGGTCCGCCTGGCAGTGCTCCTGGTGCTGCTAGAGGTTCTGGTACTGCTGGAGGTGCTGCTGGAGCGGGTACTCCTGCTGGGGGTACTGGTGCTGTCCCTCCTGTTTCTAGCGTCGCCACGCGGCCCCGACCGTACTTCGTTCCGCTCCTGCAGCAGGTTCTTGGTCTTACACCTTCTCCAGGTCCTCCTCCTCCTCCCTTAGAGGGTCCACAGCCAGTCCCGTCACAGTCACAGCTACACCCTGCCTCCCCTTTGCCTACTCCTTCTCCCTACGCTGGTCCGACTGGAGGTCTTACTGAGCGTCGTGAGCCTGCGTCTCGTCCTGCGTCGCCTGTTCGTACTGCACGCACTAGTGGTCGCGGTTCGCGTCAGCGTCCTCCTCCTGTCGCTGGCACGCACCGGATGTCTCTGCGTCCGTCCACTGCTCCTCTGCGTGCCCCTTTGCCTTCTCCTCCTACTTCCTCTCTTCCTGCTCTTGCCGACCCGGAGTCAGACTCTCTTCATGCTGCAAGTCCTACTGTCATGCGTCTCCTTGCTACTGCTGTCACTGACCCTTCTTTCGAGTCTTCTGCAGCGTCTGCCCTTGTCACTGAGCTCGTCGACTTTGCTGCGCGCTGTCGTCTAGACTACGTTGCTAGTCTTGTCGCTGAGTCTGAGTCTGCCTGTCCTCCGTCCGTTGGGGGTGAGTGTGCCCTTGGCACGGACGTCCTTGAGGACAGGCAGGAGGAGTTCCAGTGTCTGGCCGCCGCTTCACCTCATCTCGCGTCTGTACTGCTAGCCCCTGAGGGAGACCCGGATGCACTTGACATCCCGACTCCGCGCTCTTACGCGGAGGCGATAGAGGGTCCCTACTCCTCTCAGTGGCAGGCAGCTATGGATGCAGAGATGGCTTCCTGGAAGTCCACAAGCACCTACGTTGACGCTGTTACCCCTCCTGGGGCGAACATAGTCAGTGGCATGTGGATCTTCAGGGTGAAGCGGCCGCCGGGTTCTCCGCCTGTCTTCAAGGCGCGTTACGTGGCTCGTGGCTTCAGTCAGCGGCAGGGAGTTGACTACTTTCAGACCTTCTCCCCCACCCCGAAGATGACCACTCTTCGGGTACTGCTGCACGTTGCTGCTCACCGTGACTACGAGCTGCACTCTTTCGACTTCAGCACTGCTTTCTTGCAAGGCAGCCTGCACGAGGAGATCTGGCTGCGTCGCCCACCTGGCTTCACTGGGTCTTTCCCTCCTGGTACCCAGTGGAGTCTCCGGCGTCCAGTCTACGGTCTCCGCCAGGCGCCACGTGAGTGGCACGACACACTGAGGACTACTCTGGCGGCACTCGGGTTTGCTCCTTCTACTGCTGACCCGTCGCTGTTTCTGCGCACCGACACCTCTCTTCCGCCGTTCTACATCCTCGTGTACGTCGACGACTTGGTATTTGCCACAGCTGACACTGCTGAACTCGCCTACGTGAAGTCTGAGCTGCAGAAGAGACACACGTGCACTGACCTGGGTGAACTGCGCAGCTACCTTGGCTTGCAGATCACCCGGGACAGAGCACGCCGCACCATTACCCTGACTCAGTCACACATGGTGCAGCAGGTCCTTCAGCGCTTCGGCTTCACGTACTCCTCGCCTCAGGCCACTCCTCTGCCTACTCGCCACTCGCTCTCAGCTCTGCCTTCGGATGAGTCCGTAGAGTCGAGTGGCCCGTGTGCAGAGCTTGTTGGCTGCCTCATGTACCTGATGACCTGCACACGACCTGACCTTGCATACCCTCTTAGCATTCTCGCACGCTATGTTGCTCCTGGGAGACACCGACCAGAGCACATGGCTGCAGCGAAGAGGGTGTTGTGCTATTTGTGCAGTACGTCGGGCATGGGGCTAGTGCTTGGAGGGCGCAGTCCAGTGGTCCTCACTGGGCACGCGGACGCTTCTTGGGCTGACGACCAGGCTACGCAGCGGTCGTCACAGGGTTACTCCTTCGGCCTTGGTTCCGGCTCTGTTTCGTGGCGGGCTACCCGCTTGTCTTCTTTTCTCGGCTCCAGTTGTGAGGCTGAGATCTACGCCGGGGCTATGGCTGCACAGGAGTTACGCTGGCTCACCTACCTGCTGACCGACCTTGGAGAGACGCCTCGTTCTCCTCCAGTCCTGTACGTAGACAACAAGGCCATGCTGGCCTTGTGTCGAGAGCAGCGACTTGAGCACAGGACAAAGCACATTGCTCTCCGCTACTTTCTTGCTTGTGAGCTACAGCAGCGTGGACAGTTGCGACTTGCGTACGTGGCCTCTGAGGCCAACACAGCTGATGTCTTCACCAAGGCACTTGCGCCTTGTGATCATCAGCGTTGCTGCACGCAGCTGGGTCTTGTGCCTGTCTTGCCTCACTTGCTCACTTCTTGATCTTGCTTGTACCTTCACCTATATATATTCCTGTTCTTGCTTGCTTGACTCCTGTATATCTCTATATATATGATCTTGCATGTGAACTGGCCTTCTGGCCTTTGAACTTGTGCTCGGAATGTGTGGTGACTTTGTGATCCACCCTGAGCTTTGCTTTGCTTTGCTTGACTGGTCTTGTGACCCCTTGTTCTCCCCCACTTTGCCTATGGGGGTGTGTCAGAACATTACAGCTTACTTATTTGTGTAGGCTATAGTGGGGTATCCCATAGGGGGTACAACCCAATTAGGGTTTCCTATTTGTACTCACTTCGTTCATGGTCATTCCATTCTCGTTCAATTCTTCTCACTTTGGATTGTCCGGACTCGATGTCATGGGCACTGTTGGATTTTGCCCGTAATTCAGGTAAAACGGGGACTGCTGCGTCGTCGCTGACGTGGCATTGTTGTATGCGAACTCAATCAGCGGCAACTGCTGCTCCCATGTTGTCGGGTCGTCGCACGTGGCACGAATCAAGAGCTCCATGGTCTGGTAAACTTCGTGTCGCGGTCGCTAATGATTGCGGCTGGTATCCCGTGCAGTCAAATGACGGTTGCGATGAACAGGCGAGCGGTTTCTTTGGCTGAGATCGATTTCCAGCACGCCGCGAAGTGGGCCATTTCGTCAGTCTGTCAACGACGACCATTACCGCATCGTTACCCCTAGGGTTCAAAGGTAGCCCCGTAACGAAATCCATGGTAACCTGCTGCCAGTTGCGCTCAGGCGGTGGAATCGGCTACAACTGACCCGCCTTTCTTTTTCACGGGCTCTTCATCACCTGACACGTAGGACACGAGTCCACGTGGTGCTGTACGTCGGGCAACAGCCTCAGCCAGTAGTACTACCGCTGAAGTTGCTGTCGCGTTTTTTCTACCCCGAAGTGACCCGAGGTAACCCTGTCGTGTGCCTCCTGCAGTAGCAATTCCCTCGGTAGTGAGTACGCGGGTACCCAAATGCGGTTGGTGCATGGTTTTATGTAATAGACTCCCTTGGCTTCTGCTTGTTGCTGTGAATTTCCGGTCGTGAAAAATGGATCGGTACTGTATCCGTGGGTGAAAAGGCCTGTTAACAGTGGGTTGGTTTGGGCGAGTAGGATGGCGTGGAGTCGAGCTGTTGGGCGGGTGAGTGCGTCGGCGATATTTGATGCGCCTTTTTTGTATGTGATGGTGTAGTGGAAGTTGGACTCCAGATAGTCCAACGAGCAGACCTGTCGCCGATTGAGATTTAGTTGGGCGCGGAGGTATTTTAGGGATCGGTGGTCTGTCTGTACTATCACGTTGGTGTCAGAATGTTATATTTGTTATCTAGCCTGCAATGGGGTACTCTATAGCGAGTATAACCCCTTAGGGTTTCATATTTGTATCTCATTGCTTGCTAGTACAACACCTCTTTTGCCTAACTTCTTCTTGCCTAGCTAGGTTAGTCCTAGCTATGGCTCTTACCTCGATCTACCTATTTTCACAGTCGGCACCGGTCAGGTACCATCGCCATACTTTGAACGCGTCCACGATCGCCAGCATCTCGCGGTCGTGTATCGGGTAGTTGCGTTCGGGCGGGTGAAGCTTGCGGGACTCATACGCGATTGGCTAGAGGCCGTTCCCGAGATCCTACAACAGTGCAGCTCCCATAGCGATGTCACTTGCGTCGGTGACGAGCTCGAACAGACGGTGCGGATCTGCAATGTGAAGCACGGGCGGCGAGCACAATTTTATCTTGAGGGCCGAGAAGGCAGCTTGCTCTTTCTCCCCCCACGTATACTCAACCCCCTTCCTCAGCAGGTCGGTCAACGGAGCAGTCAACTTCGTTGTGAGAGTACGACGGCTTATGCTAGCTATGCTTGCTTGCCTTTACTTTATTATGCTATTTCTAGCATAGGATAATTATATGCATGCATGAATTGCTTGATATCCTAGGCCAGGTGCTTTCCTATATTTTATTATATTTATAGCACCGAGCTAGGTTGCGTGCACCGAATTCTGGCTTTTCGGTTACCACCGAATTGCGTCCTACCGAATTCGGGAAGGATCTGTTCGGGACGCTTCGCGACCCGCGGAACCCTCGCGTAACACCTGGTTACGGGGCCTTGTGTCGAGCCTATATATCGCCTCGTGTTGTACCCAGGTGTTTAATTCAATTCGATTCAATTCATATTCTCTTTTCTGAGCTCGATCCTAGATTCTCACACTTGGTAATCAGAGTCCGTTTACACGCGAAGTTCTTTCGACCGCTAAAACCAGTCTTCAAAAAAACCGCGGGGACGACGCAGTCAAACATCGATTTCAGGTACGTAAAACCGGTTCCGTGTTTTTCGCTCCCCCTCGATTCGGTTTTTCGGACGCGTTGATGTCAGGCATGGAAGGCCAAGGCGACAACTACGCAACTACGATCCTACGATCCTATAAGCAAGACCATCTACGGTTACTCGGAGCAGCAACCACTGCTACTCGAGGTGATCTGCAACGGGCGATGCCTCCAGGCACTGCTGGATAGCGGTGCGTCTCACTCGGTGTGCGACCGCGGGACGTTGGAGAAAATTGGAGAATCTTCAGAGGAGACCAAGTTCACGGCAACGATGGTGGATGGTACGAAACTTCCCATCCACGGCGAA
This sequence comes from Closterium sp. NIES-65, assembly GCA_948144175.1. Lineage (NCBI taxonomy): Eukaryota > Viridiplantae > Streptophyta > Zygnematophyceae > Desmidiales > Closteriaceae > Closterium > Closterium sp. NIES-65. The sequence goes on from CANXME010002221.1 coordinate 867,376, forward strand.
GCATCACTGCAGCTGCACATAGGGGCGCTAAGGTGGAAGCCGACATTGCCGATCACGAACATCAAGGGATCAGATTTCATCTTGGGGCGAGATTTCTTGAAGCGGTTCAACCCCGAGATCGACTGGATCAACAGGAAGGCGTGCATCTACAACAACGGGAAAAAAGTGGAGCTGCGAAGCTGGACGGATACAGGGAGCGTTCCTGAAACGACACTGGCACGGTTCGAACGGACAGTGAACGAAAGTAACACGGGTAACTTAGCACTGGTCATGGCAGCAGCAGAGGAGGAGAAGCCGAGTTCGGAGCTACCTGCAGCAGTGAAGGAGGTCTTGGAGCAGTACAAGGATATAATGCCCGACGACCTACCCGCACGCGTACCTCCAGCACGCACCCACGAGCACGAGATCGTGGAGGAACCAGGTGCGAAACCCGTCTCACGTGCACCATACCGGCTAAGTCCGACCGAATTGACAGACATGAAGAAACAGATAGAATATCTACTGGACAGACAACTGATCCGCCCATCCACCTCTCCCTACGGTGCACCAGTCCTCTTCACTCCAAAACCAGACGGCAGTCTAAGGATGTGCATCGACTACCGCGCACTGAACAAACAGACAGTCAAAAACAAATATCCCATACCACGCATAGACGACCTACTGGTTAAACTGCGTGGAGCAACAGTATTCTCGAAGCTGGACCTACGATCGGGTTACTGGCAGATCAAAATGGCAGACAACTCGGTCCACAAGACGGCGTTCTGTACCAGATACGGCTCCTACGAATACTTGGTGATGCCGTTTGGACTCTGCAACGCACCAGCAACATTTCAGGCGGAGATGAATCACATCTTACGACCCCTGCTGGACGAGTGCGTGGTGGTGTACCTGGACGACATTCTTATCTACTCCAAGAACATGAAGGAGCACGTGGAGCATCTACGGAAGGTGTTCGAGATCCTGCGGAAAAACAAGTTCTACGTGAAGCTGTCGAAGAGCGACCTCGCCCTGAAGAAGGTGCAGTTTCTCGGGCACATGGTGAGTGCCGAGGGCGTACACGTGGACGCGCGGAAAATCAAAGCCGTCAAGAAATGGAAAGTACCGGAGAACGTGAAGGAGTTGCAGCAGTTCCTAGGCTTCGCCAACTACTACAACAGGTTCGTGCCGCAGTACGCTAAGATAGCAGCGCCATTGACTGACCTACTGAAAAAGGATACGCCCTACAAATGAGATACGCCTCATCAGCAAGCCATGGAGCAGCTACAGACAGCACTGACTGCAGCGCCAGTACTCATCCTACCAGATCCAGACAAGGACTACGTGGTGGAAGCAGACGCTAGTGACCAAGCAGTCAGAGCAGTACTGATGCAGGATCACAGACGCGGTTTGCAGCCCATCGCCTACCTCAGTAAGAAGCTACATGGAGCAGAACTGAACTACCCCATCCATGACAAGGAAGCCTTAGCGATAGTCATAGCCTTCAAGGCGTGGAGGTGTTACCTAGAGGGAGCCAAGACTACAGTCTATACTGACCACTGCAGTCTCAAATACCTGAAGTCGCAGCCGACGCTCTCACGACGACAAGTGCGGTGGGTGGACTTCCTGGAAACTCACTTCCACTACGACATCGTCTACAAGCCCGGGCTACACAACAAGGCAGACGCGTTGAGCCGCCCCAGACATGTAGCAGGCATCCAGCTCGACGGGATGAACCCTCTGCTCAAGGGTCTATTCCAACATGGGTACTCCGTGGACGCAAAGATTGCTACAGCACAGACCAAGAAGCTGTTACAGTGGGAGAAAGACTTAGCTGTAAGGAAGGGTTCAGGAAAGATTTGGGTACCGAATTACGCCCCGCTACGGCAGATCCTATTGGAGGAGTTTCACGACGTACCTTACGCGGGACATTTCGGGAGCAACAAGACGTTAGCAGGGATAGCGAAGTATTACTACTAGCCCGGGATGGCAGCAGACGTGCAGCAGTTTGTCACCTCTTGCAACACGTGCCAGCGGATGAAGAGTAGCAAGCAGAAAAAAGCAGGGTTACTTCAGCCTCTACCCGTACCGGAGCAGCCATGGCAAGTGGTTAGCCTCGACTTCATCACGGGACTTCCTTCGACCTCACGAGGGCATGATGCTATACTCGTGGTGATCGACAAGTTATCTAAAATGGGTCACTTCATCCCGACCAACGCCACCGCTACTGCTGAAACAACTGCTCGCCTCTTCTTCGACCGCATCATCACCATCCACGGCATCGTCGCTACACTCATCTCAGACAGAGACCCCAAATTCACGAGTAAGTTCTGGAAGGAGCTCATGGGATTATTGGGGACTAAACTGGCGATGTCCTCAGCATACCACCCACAGACTGACGGACAGACAGAGCGACTCAATCAAATGGTTGAACAGTTACTGCGCATAGCTTGCAAGAACGACGTCAGCCACTGGGACACACAGTTACCAACCCTAGAGTTCGCTTACAACAACGCATCACATGCGGCCACAGGGAAAACTCCTTTCTTCCTGTGTTACGGACGGGAACCACTCACACCACAGCAGCCAACTACACCGGCACACGTCCAAGCCGCACATGACTTCGTCACCACCATGCAGCAGCTATGGGAGAAGACTCAGCGACGTCTCACCACGATGCAGAACTCCCGGAAGCAGTATGCCGATCGTCAGCGACGAGATCACTCAGTAGCAGTCGAAGATTAGGTGCTTCTTGACACGCGCAACTTGAACCTATCTCACCTTCCATCCAAACTCCGGCCTCGCTTCTGTGGTCCTTTTCTCGTTGAGACACAGGTGACACCAGTTACATTCCGCTTGCGCTTACCAGATGCATGGAAGCTTCACAACGCTTTCCATGTCCACCTACTGAAGCCCTACAAGGACCCCAACCAACAGTTCCAGGGACGGCAACTTCCGCCACCTCCACCTGTTCTCATCCAGGATGAACCTGAATATGAAGTGGAGCGCGTTCTTTCTCATCGACGCCTCGGCGGCAAGACCCTCGAGTTCCTGATACGCTGGAAGGGTTATGACCCCACTGAGGACAGTTGGGTTGCAGAAGCAGATATGGGCAACGCAGGCCGTGCTCTCAAGGACTATCTTGTCAAGCAAGGTGTTTCTCACGCCACCCAGCTTTGAGGGGGGGACGTGTGAGAGTACGACCGCTTATGCTAGCTATGCTTGCTTGCCTTTACTTTATTATGCTATTTCTAGCATAGGATAATTATATGCATGCATGAATTGCTTGATATCCTAGGCTAGGTGCTTTCCTATATTTTATTATAGTTATAGCACCGAGCTAGGTTGTGTGCACCGAATTCTGGCTTTTCGGTTGCCACCGAATTGCCTTCTACCGAATTCGGGAAGGATCTGTTCGGGACGCTTCGCGACCCACGGAACCTTCGCGTAACACCTGGTTACAGGGCCTTGTGTCGAGCCTATATATAGCCTCGTGTTGTACCCAGGTGATCATTCAATTACAATTCTCTTTTCTGAGCTCGATCCTAGATCCGCACACTCGCCATGTCGGGGACGAACCGGCGCACGTATTTGACGAACCCCAAAAGAGGTATAGATGAACAAGGCAAGTGTGTGATACAAAATATGAAACCCTAGAATTGAGTACCCCTTAATGTCTACCCCGCTACAGCCTCCATAGGCTAGGTCATGTATGTCTGACACACCCCCATATGCAAAGTGGGGGAGAACAAGGGGTCACAAGACCAGTCAAGCAAAGCAAAGCAAAGCAAGCTCAGGGTGGATCACAACGTCACCACACATTTCGAGCACAGGTTCAAAGGCCACAAGGCCAGTTCACATGCAGGATTATATATTAAGGTAAACAAGCAGGTGCAGGGATATAGAGTTCACAGTACAAGCAAAGTCAAGAGGTAAGCAAGTGAGGCCAAGTAGGCACACAACCTAGCATAGTACAGAAGCGCTAATGATCACAAGGCTGAAGTGCCTTGGTGAAGATATCAGCAGTGTTGACCTTAGAGGCCATGCAAGCAAGGCGCAGCTGACCACGCTGCTGCAGCTCACGAGCAAGGAAGTAGCGAAGAGCAGTGTGCTTCGTTCTGTGCTCCCGACACAAGGCCAGCATGGCCTTGTTGTCGACGTACAAAACTGGAGGAGAACGAGGCGGCTCTCCCAGGTTAGTCAGCAAATAGGTGAGCCAGCGTAACTCCTGTGCAGCCATGGCCCTAGCGTAGATCTCAACCTCACAGCTGGAGCTGAGAACAGAAGACGAGCGAGTAGACCGCCACGAAACAGAGCCGGAACCAAGGCTGAAGGTATAACCCTGTGACGACCGCTACGTAGCCAGGTCGTCAACCCAAGACGCGTCTGCGTGACCAGTGAGGACCACTAAACTCCGCCCTCCAAGCACGAGCCCCATGCCCGAAGTACTGCACAAGTAGCGCAACACCCTCTTCGCTGCAGCCATGTGCTCTGGTCGTTGTCTCCCAGGAGTAACATAGCGTGCCAAGATGCTAAGAGGGTATGCCAGGTCAGGTCGAGTGCAGGTCATCAGGTACATGAGGCAGCCAACAAGCTCTGGGTACGGGCCACTCAGCTCTAAGGACTCATCCGAAGGCAGAGCTGAGAGCGAGTGGCGAGTAGACAGGGGAGTGGCCTGAGGCGAGGAGTACATGAAGTCGAAGCGCTAAAGGACCTGCTGCACCATGTGTGACTGAGTCAGGGTAATGGTGCGCCGTGCTCTATCGCGGGTGATGTGCAAGCCAAGATAGCTGCACAGTTCACCCAGGTCTGTGCACGTGTGTCTCTTCTGCAGCTCGGACTTCACGTGGGCGAGTCCAGCAGTGTCAGCAGTAGCAAAGACCAAGTCGTCGACGTACACGAGGATGTAGAACGACGGCAAAGAGGTGTCGTTGCGTAGAAACAGCGACGGGTCGGGAGTAGAAGGAGCAAACCCAAGTGCCGCAAGTGTAGTCCTCAGTGTGTTGTGCCACTTACGAGGCGCCTGGCAGAGACCGTAGACTGGCCGCCGGAGGCTCCACTGGGTACCAGGAGGAAACGACCCAGTGAAGCCAGGTGGGCGGCGCAGCCACTTCTCCTCGTGCAAGCTGCCCTGTAGGAAAGCAGTGCTGAAGTCAAGAGAGTGAAGCTTGTAGTCGCGCTGAGCGGCTATGTGCAGCAGCACCCGAAGAGTGGTCATCTTTGGGGTGGGAGAGAAGGTCTGAAAGTAGTCAACTCCCTGGCGTTGACTGAAGCCTCGAGCCACGTACCGCGCCTTGAAGACAGGCGGAGAACCCGGCGGCCGCTTCACCCTGAAAATACACATGCCACCGACGATGTTCGCCCCAGGTGGGGGAACCTCGTTGACGAAGGTGCCTATGGACTGACTTCCAGGAAGTCGAGAAGCTCAGCAGATAAGGCAGACGCAGCAGTGGACTCAAAGGAAGGGTCACTGACAACAGTAGCTAGGAGACACGTGACAGTAGGACTGGCAGCACGAAAGGAGTCAGACATCAGGTCAGCAAGAGCAGGAAGAGAGGACTCAGGAGGAGACGGCAAAGGGACACGTCGTGGAGCAGTGGAAGGACGCAGTGCCATCTGGTGCGTGCCCGGGACCGCAGGAGGGCGCTGACTTGGAACACGACGACCAGTGCGAGCAGCACAAACAGGCAAAGCAGGTCGCGACTCAGGCTCACAACGCTCAGCAAGACCTCCAGTTGGACCAGTGTAGGGAGAAGGAGCAAGCAGTGGGGAGGCCAGCTGTAATTGTGACTCGGACTGGACAGGCGGTGGAAACGCTAAGGAAGGAGCAGGACCAGAAGAAGGCAAAAGACCAAGAACCTGCTCAAGGAGCGGAACGAAGTACGGCCGCGGCCACGCAGCGCCTCTAGAACCAGCAGAACAGCACCAGCACCCTCAGCGTCAGCTCCAACTCCAGCAGCACCACCAGCTCCAGCAGCATCTCTAGCAGCTCCAGCTCTAGTGGGACCACCGGAAGACGCAGTAGCTCCGGCTCTAGTACCCCTAGCAGCACCTTACTTCAGCAGCACCACTAGCTCTAGCTCCGCTAGCAGCTCCAGCACCAGCAGCACCACCAGGCCCAGCAGCTCCAGTACCTCCAGTACGAGCACCTCCGGGACCCGTGGCTCCAGCACCCCTAGCAGCAGTAGAACATCCAATACTGGCAGCACCACCAGCTCCAGCGGCACTGCTCCAGCGCCGAGCAAACCACTCGCGCAGCTCCTATGGAGAGGGTAGCTCCCGCCGGGACGAAGCACACGAAGGACCTCCAGGCCCAGCACCGCCAGACTCCACACGAGCAGGCCCAGCTCCCGCAGGCTCCGCACCCCCCGACTCAGCAACTCCAATGTCAGCACTCCCAGACTCAGCACCCCCAGGCTCCGCACGCTCAGTCTCAGCACCCCCAGATTCAGCACCCCCAGGCTCCGCACGCTCAAGCTCAGCACCCCCAGACCCGGCACCCGCAGGCTCAGCACCCCTAGTAGCACCAGAGTCAACAGCTACCTCGACAAGCTCGACTACATCTACTTGGGAAACACCGGAGGGGGCAGGACCCTGAGGGGGGAGGGGGTCTACCAGGGGGGGAGCTGGCACGAGGAAGAGCGGCGAGGGGGGGGAGGGGGGCAGCACGGTAGGGAAAGAGAAGGTAGTATTTAACCGACTCGTAAAAAGTGACGTCCTGGGAGGACAGAACACGGCGCAAGGTGGGGTGGTAAAACTGCCAACCAGGCGCATCAGGGGGGAACCCAAGGAAGACGCAGAGAACAGCACGGGAGGACAGCTTGTCCGCAGACAAGTCGCGGACGAAAGCTCGAGATCCCCAGACACGGAACGCAGACGCATCGCCAACCTTCCCCGTCCACCGCAGAGTAGGGGAGGTCTTCGGCATGGAGACCCGGGGCTGAAGGTTTCTCTGATGTGCCGCGTACTGGACCGCGAACGGCCACAGAAAATGGGGAGCAGCCGCATGGATCATGGACGTACGAGCGACGTCCATAACCATGCCAATGCGGCACTAAGCAATCCCATTTTGCTGTGGAGAGGCCGGGAGCGTGAACGTGTGGCGGATGCCCTCCGCACGACAGAAGGCTCGCAGAAGGTCGGAAGAAAACTCTCCACCTCGGTCGGAGAGCAAACACAGAACAGGAAAGTCCGAGCCGAAACTCTCTCTGAGGTGGAGACGGGCAGCGCGGATCCAATCGATCAACACCTCAGTGACCTCACCCTTGCGGCGCAAGGGGAAGACTGAGGTGTAACGCGAGAAGATGTCAACCACCAGCAGGAAGTAACGCTCGTGACCCTATCCACGAACGCGGCTGGGCCCCACACATCCATGTGGAGAGTCTGCAGCGGAGCCTCTGTCGGAGGAAACTCGGAGGAGTGAGGAGCGGCGCGCTGCCGCCCCTCGACGCAGGGAACGCAGGTAGGGGCAGGCCCCGGAGGAAGGGGAGGGAGGGACCTGGGGAGACCAGAGACAAGGACACGAGAGGCCATGCCTCGGAGACGAGGCAGGGAGGGGTGACCAAGGCGGTGGTGCCTGAGGAGGGTCTGGTGGGACAGGAGGCGACAAGAGCAGAGGGCAGACTCAGGACCAGACCGAGACGCTGCAGAAAACACTTGACCCGATGCAGCTACCTGACCACACGCAGCAACAAGAGGAGACTCGGTAGTCAGTGTGTGCAGGCCCGACCCCGGCTGATGGGTAAACGTGGCCAAATGTCGGCCCGTCCGAGCACACGTGTAGTGGGTCACTCGCTGACTCGCAGGAGTGAACTGGTCAACCCTTCCATCCTATAGGTCAGCACCACTCACCAAGTTCGTAGAGAACGAGGGGAGGTAAGGACCTGACAGGGAGCCAGAGGGGGCCGCCGGACACGGTAGGACAGTGGAGTAGTGGGCAAGTACAGGACCCTCAGAGGGGTCTGCCAGGGAGACTGCCACCGGCCGACTAAGCGGCGTGAGTGTGGTGCGGTCTCGAAAGAAGGAGCGAGAAGCACCCGAGTCAAGGGTGAAGGTGTGTAAGACTGAGCAGGCGCAGTACCAGAGAGAGCAGACTCACCAGCACCTGGAGTAGTAGACTCATGAGCACGTAGAACAGTAGCTGTCAACATATATTTTATTTGTGTTGTTTAGTTTAGCCTAGGTGTTACATTCACTATTCCTAGGGTTTGCATATATCTCCTTGTACCTTGTTTCCTTAGTCAATTTTCACGCTCGTTAGTCCTTTGACATGGTATAGAGCTAAGCGATCCGATGGGCCCACCGCCCCGTGACCCGACCTAGCCCGTAGCGCCCTAAGGCCCGAAGCGCCCCGGTAGCCCCGTTGCCCGTGCGTTACCCGTTTTCAGCCCGTCGCGTCACCCGGTTTGCCCCTTGGGTCACCCGTTTCTGCCCCGCGTGTCACCTGTTAGTGCCCCGCGCGATTTGCCTGCCAGCCTGCTAGCGCCCGTCAGACCCGCGCGCGCCGCCCTAGACGCACGCGTAGCCGCCCGCACGTACGTCGCGACGGTTCGCGAGTAGAGGAGGAGCCCGCTACCCGCGCCCGTCGCCTCACCCGTCACTTTTTCGTGCTGAAATCATGGCCTCACCAGGAACCCGCCGCCAAACGTCGCACCTTCACCGTTTAGAAGGCGCCCCACGTGTAGCCCGCCACCTTTCCCGCCGTCCCTCATGCTAGCACCATCCTCACGCCCTGAAACCGCCGTCCCGCCAGTTCGAACTCTCCCCACGCCCTGAAACCCGCGTTCCCACTGGTTAGATCGTGACCTTACCCGTCGCCCGCCACCTTACCCGCCACCCCAACCGTTATCACCCTCCCTATGACCTAAAACCGCCGCCCCACCTGGTACCCGCCATCCCACCTGTCGCCCCACCCGCAGCCCCACCTGGACAGCCTAAACCGCCACCCTACCTGTCACTTGCACCCTGGAATCGCACTCAACCGCATTCAACCGCACAGAACCGCACTCAACTGTTATAGTCACAATAGGCTCCAATGTGCCTAAAACGAAAGATAGAGTGCACAGCCGGATTTCTGCACAGCGGCTTCAAACGTTCATAGCGTTCTGGTCACAACTTCAAATGACCTGATTCAACTTGGATCTGGAGCGTCTGAACGTCGCCTACAATAGACAATTTAGATCGCACGATTTGACCAAGTATTGACGACACAGTGTCGGTTTGAACGAACGGCACTATGGCAGCCACTATGGTCTTAGAACACAAGATAGGAAAGGTTAGGAAGAGTTACGAGTTGGGAATGACTCCCAGCTCCTACAAACCCCAAGAGCCGAGGTACAGTGATGTGGAACAGTGCCACACTGTCCCCAACCACGAAGGGTCTCGAAACTACCCTTCACTAGGGCCTACACCAAGTGAAATGTTACACTACACAAAGTAATGTAACTATCTTCAATATCTTGAGGTGTACCCTTTTGGCGAGCTTCGAAATCACTTGAGGCTTGACACCAAGGCTCGGGCTCTTCATCACAAACTCATCCTTGAGTTCTTGATGGGTCTGCTGCACACACCTGCGACACACCGAACGTTCGACACAGGACAAAATAGAAACCGCGCACGACAAAATAGAAACCGCGCGCGAGACACAAACGACCGCGTAACACGCGTCTAGCGATAACTCGCTATTGACTCAACACTGTCACTCGACATCATGACTCAGCATTCATACACAATTATAAGCATGAAATATATATTATCCCATGCCCTCATACCATTCCATACACACACACATGCATGCACACGGACAACAAGCCGAGTGCAAACCATAGGGTTGCACCAACATCAACTGCATTCAACCGCATTCAACCGCACTCAACCGCATCCAACCACACAGAACCGCACTCAACTGTTCTAGACCGCACCCGTTAGTACCCCTACGCGCTAGTTGTTCCTACGACCATGTCTACCTCTCGAGTTCTCACGTTTGATCCGAAGGGCCGCCCGATCGATTTCCCTGGATGGCTTCGCAAGCTTAAGCTGTACCTAGGGTCGAGGATCGAGAACGACGTGCGCCTGCTGGAGCACGCCACCGGCAAGCTCGTTGCCCCGAAGGATCCCGACCCCCTAGGTGCTTCCCCGTTGGAGGTGGACGAGGCTCGCTTTGAGAAGGCGCAGTTGGCGGCCAGTCGCTGGGCGGCGCGGGACGACGCTACCGTGCTCGCCATCGCCGACCTCCTGCCACTATCAGAGCAGCATCACTTCGAACAGGAGGTGACGGCCAAGGGCCTTTTCGACGCGGTAGTCAAACGGTGCTCCACCCCGACCACTGCGTCCCTTGGCCGTCTTGTGCTGCCTTTCCTTTTCCCCGACCTCCCCTCGTTTCCGCGTGTTGCTGACCTCATTCTGCACTTGCGCTCACTTGATGCTCAGCTCCACTCTGTTGCCCCTGACGCCGACCTGCTTGCCATCAACCCCCCCGCGATGTGGATGACATTGTACCTCCTTTCCACCCGCCTCCCTGACCACTTTGCGACTGCCCGTGACCACTTCCTCACTGTCAACCCCATGTCCCTCACTATTGACCTCTTTGAGAAGAGGCTCACTACTGTTGAGGACCTTGCCCGCTCCCTTGCTGCTGCCTCTAGTGCCGTCCTCCCCCCCATCTTCGAGGGGTGTGCCCCTTCGTTCCTTGCCTCGTCTGTCGACTCGGCCTCTGTTTCCACTGCATCCGAGGTTGCAGCTGTTGCCTTTGGCAACAAAGGGGGCAAGAAGAGCGGTAAGAAGGGAGGAGGTGGTGGCAGTGGTGGGGGTGGCGGAGGGGGCAGCAGTGGAGGTGGTGGAGGGGGCGGTGGTGGAGGTGGTGGAGGGGGCGGTGGTGGGGGGGGCGGCAGGAGTGGTGGTGGCGGCGGCGGTGGGGGTGGGAGTGGTGGCGGAGGTGGAGGTGGAGGCAGTGGAGGAGGTAGTGGGGCGTCCTAGCAGCAGCAGCCCCAGCAGCAGCACCACCACCAGCAGCAGCCACAGTAGCAGCGACAGCAGCAGTTCCAGGGCCAGCGCCAGCAGACCCAGCAGCAGCAGTGGGGGCCGCTTGGACCAAGGAGCTCTGTCAGCAGCAGCGGCCCACCCAGCTGGACGTCGCGTGGCCCGGTCCAGCGCCCCCCCTGCCCGTACTGGGCGCTGACTGGGCCGCGCAGAGACGGCATCTGTGGCCGCCTCCACCCTGCGGGTCAGTGCTTTGCGCAGCTTACTGACCGCTACCGCGCCCAATTTGGCCCCACCCGCTCTGCCCCAGACTGGGCCTCACTGGTCCGCACAGTTGGCACGCAGTTGTATCACATGTCTCCCGCAGAGTTAGCCGCAGAGTTAGATAATGCTGTACAATCTGTTTCTGTGATGTATGCTGATGACTCTAGTGTTGATCGTTCTGGCTATTACTCTTGTTTGTCTAGCTTAGGTGCTGTAGAGGTTGCTAGTGCTGTACTAGCTAGAGTAGCTTGCACAGGTCCAACCACCCAGTCTGCGTCCCTTTCGTTCACGCTCGGCTCAGGGGCGTCCAGCTGTTTCTTTCGTGACCACACCGACCTTACGCCACTACGCACCCCAGTCACTGTCGCCTTGGCTGACCCTTCAGTGGGAGCAATGGTTGCCCACAGCACCACCACTCTTCCGTGTCCGGCGGCTCCCTCTGGGGTCCTTACAGGTTACTACACCCCCTCGTTCTCCAGGAACTTGGTGGGTGTCAGCCACCTCCACGACCTCGGAGTAGTCACCACTTTTACTTTAGACGAGTCCGTTGCCTCCTGCACAGACGGTGTCACTGGGGCTCCTTTGGCTACTTTCCCCAGGGAGCCGGGCTCTGGTCTTTACTCACTGCACACTGGGTCCCGCCGCACTGGGTCAGGTCAGGTCAGGTAGCTGCTGTGTCGTGCGACTGTCGGTCTCTCACCCACCCGTCGGTCCTCTGGCACCACCGTCTAGGTCACCCGTCGTTCCCACCTCTCAATAGGATGGCACGTCACCGTCTGGTCTCAGGTCTCCCAGCGTCGCTTGCACCGCTTCCCCGCTCGCCTGCGCCGCTGTGCACTCCTTGCGTCGAGGATCGGCAGCACGCTGCCCCTCACTCCTCCTCGTTCCCCTCCACCACGGCTCCCTTCCAGACCCTGCACTTGGACGTCTGGGGCCCCTCCCCGGTCCTTGGCCCACGTCAGGAGCGCTACTTCCTGATTGTGGTGGACGACTACTCTCGCTACACCACGGTTTTCCCCTTGCGACGGAAGGCCGACGTGCCCACCGTTCTCGAGCCTTGGCTACTAGCGAGGGGTGGCGCCCAGGGCCTTTGTGGGCTCCGCCTACACTCGGACCGTGGTGGTGAGTTTTCCTCCACTCGCTTGGAGACGTTCTGTCAAGGTCGGGGGATCATCCAGTCTTACAGGCTACCAGCCTCGCCGCAGCAGAACGGGGTAGCCGAGCGACGCATCGGCCTGGTCATGGAGGTTGCCCAGACCTCCATGTGCCATGCCGGTGCCCCCCAGTTCTTGTGGCCTCAGGCAGTCCGCACCAGCTGAACCTGTGGCCCAGTGACGCACGGCCACGGGTGACGCCAGTCTCCCTTTGGACAGGTTCACCGGGCGTAGCAGCTGACTTCGGTGTCTGGGGTTCTCTGGCTCACGTTCACGCCCCTGGCGCGAACAAGTTGTCTCCTCGCACTCGTGCCTGCGTCTTTCTTCGTTTCCCTTTGGACGCCTCCGGCTGGGTGTTCTACGACCCGGTCACCTACGAGTTCTTCTGTGAGAGTACGACGGCTTATGCCAGCTATGCTTGCTTGCCTTTACTTTATTATGCTATTTCTAGCATAGGATAATTATATGCATGCATGAATTGCTTGATTTTCTAGGCTAGGTGCTTTCCTATATTTTATTATATTTATAGCACCGAGCTAGGTTGCGTGCACCGAATTCTGGCTTTTCGGTTACCACCGAATTGCCTCCTACCGAATTCGGGAAGGATCTGTTCGGGACGCTTCGCGACCCGCGGACCCCTCGCGTAACACCTGGTTACGGGGCCTTGTGTCGAGCCTATATATCGCCTCGTGTTGTACTCAGGTGATTAATTCAATTCGATTCAATTCATATTCTCTTTTCTGAGCTCGATCCTAGATTCTCACACTTGGTAATCAGAGCCCGTTTACACGCGAAGTTCTTTCGACCGCTAAAACCAGTCTTCAAAAAAACCGCGGGGACGACGCAGTCAAACATCGATTTCAGGTACGTAAAACCGGTTCCGTGTTTTTCGCTCCCCCTCGATTCGGTTTTTCGGACGCGTTGATGTCAGGCATGGAAGGCCAAGGCGACAACTACGCAACTACGAGCGACATTGCGAGCCTCCGCACCGACATGGAGCAGACGCAGGCGACGCTTCGTCGACTCGAGGCTTTTCTGACAAGCCAACCAGGGTTCGCCACCGCAGCAGCAGCGACCGCAGCGACTGCAGCACCGACAACTCCAGCAGCAGTGGCGACATCGACATTTCACGGACCAATGGCACCACTGTCGCCGAACCTCGAAGCAGCACGACCGAGGCTCCCGGAGGCGTTCGATCCAAGCGCGAAGGGATCCGACGTCCGGCGATTCATGGCCACCCTCTAAAATTACTTCGAGGCCATTGGCTGTTCGACCCCGCAACACGACGCAGCAAGGATTCGGCTCGCAGCGACACTGTTACGTGTACCGGCTTTCGATACGACGCGCTGACTCGAGGTCAACCCGAAACACGACGCTTCATGCCGAACCGTACATTCGGCACGGAGCGATCGGCACCCCCCACGTTTGCCGAACCAATGGATATCGACAAATACGACGCGAAGAAGCAGTCGACAAAATGCGAATTTTGCGGCGCAGCAAGGCATCAGTTTTTGTCGTGCTACAAAATGAAGAAAGCACGTGCGGCACTCCGGGACAGAAACAGTGGAGCACCCCCGAAGTAAAAAAACGAGAATCGCCAGTAGCCGCAGATCGACCTGGCGATCGCGTAAAGATCCGAAAAGCAGAAAAAGGCGATGACGTGGCGACTTCGGAGCGGGTGAAAAAAGGAGAAAATAATGGTGCGAATCTAAAACATCACGACCGGCCGGCATCAGGGGAAATCGCCGAGGCGAATGGAGGCTCCGCAAAAAACTCCAGCCGAACACCCACGAAAGTAAGAACTCGTAAAAAGAATCTTATAAAGATACTCTAATGAAGAATATTGCTTCTCGTGGTTTTCAAGCCTTTGAAATATTCAGGGGAGGTTTAGAGGCCAAGAAAAAGCCTTTAGAAATTATTCAGGTACCTGAGAAGTTGGGCAAAGTACTACGGAGCGTAGAAAAGGGTCGTGCGTTCCGTGGAGTTAATATTCTCTCTCCCGCAGCACAGTGTTAAGGCTACCCGTTGCCCACACGTGAAGCCTATACAGCTGCCAAGGCTTAGAGGAGACATCCAGGCTCAAGAGAAATTATACAAGCCTCACAAAAATCCTCCTACCCCCCAGGTGAAGTTGGAAAGCGCTGAGTGAAGTATAGGAAAAAGGGAAGGTATTAAGTTTGATGTACCCTATGATCCTAATAATGAGACCCTCTTTGGCTACTCAGCGCAGCAGAAACCACTACTCCTCGAGGTGTTATGCAATGGGCGACGCCTGTGAAAGAAAGAACGAGAATGAATTGACTATGAACGAAGTGAGTACAAATAGGAAACTCTAATTGGGTTGTACCCCCTACGGGATACCCCACTATAGCCTACACAAATAAGTAAGCTATAATGTTCTGACACACCCCCATAGGCAAAGTGGGGGAGAACAAGGGGTCACAAGACCAGTCAAGCAAAGCAAAGCAAAGCTCAGGGTGGATCACAAAGTCACCACACATTCCGAGCACAAGTTCAAAAGGCCACAAGGCCAGTTCACATGCAAGATCATATATAGAGATATACAAGAGTCAAGCAAGCAAGAACAAGAGTATATATTGGTGAAGGTACAAGCAAGGTCAAGAAGTGAGCAAGTGAGGCAAGACAGGCACAAGACCCAGCTGCGTGCAGCAACGCTGATGATCACAAGGCGCAAGTGCCTTGGTGAAGACATCAGCAGTGTTGGCCTCAGAGGCCACGAACGCAAGTCGCAACTGTCCACGTTGCTGTAGCTCACGAGCAAGAAAGTAGCGGAGAGCAATGTGCTTTGTCCTGTGCTCAAGTCGCTGCTCTCGACACAAGGCCAGCATGGCCTTGTTGTCTACATACAGGACTGGAGGAGAACGAGGCGGCTCTCCAAGGTCGGTCAGCAGGTAGGTGAGCCAGCGTAACTCCTGTGCAGCCATAGCCCCAGCGTAGATCTCAGCCTCACAACTGGAGCCGAGAACAGAAGACGAGCGAGTAGCCCGCCACGAAACAGAGCCGGAACCAAGGCCGAAGGAGTAACCCTGTGACGACCGCTGCGTAGCCTGGTCGTCAGCCCAAGAAGCGTCCGCGTGCCCAGTGAGGACCACTGGACTGCGCCCTCCAAGCACTAGCCCCATGCCTGATGTACTGCACAAGTAGCGCAACACCCTCTTCGCTGCAGCCATGTGCTCTGGTCGGTGTCTCTCAGGAGCAACATAGCGTGCGAGAATGCTGAGAGGGTATGCAAGGTCAGGTCGTGTGCAGGTCATCAGGTACATGAGGCAGCCAACAAGCTCTGCATACGGGCCACTCGACTCTACGGACTCATCCGAAGGCAGAGCTGAGAGCGAGTGGCGAGTAGACAGAGGAGTGGCCTGAGGCGAGGAGTACGTGAAGCCGAAGCGCTGAAGGACCTACTGCACCATGTGTGACTGAGTCAGGGTAATGGTGCGGCGTGCTCTGTCCCGGGTGATCTGCAAGCCAAGGTAGCTGCGCAGTTCACCCAGGTCAGTGCACGTGTGTCTCTTCTGCAGCTCGGACTTCACGTAGGCGAGTCCAGCAGTGTCCGCTGTGGCAAAGACCAAGTCGTCGACGTACACCAGGATGTAGAACGGCGGCAGAGAGGTGTCGGTGCGCAGAAACAGCGACGGGTCGGCACTAGAAGGAGCAAACCCAAGTGCCGCAAGCATAGTCCTCATTGTGTCGTGCCACTCACGTGGCGCCTGGCGCAGACCGTAGACTGGACGCCGGAGACTCCACTGGGTACCAGGAGGGAAAGACCCAATGAAGCCAGGTGGGCGACGCAGCCAGATCTCCTCGTGCAGGCTGCCCTGCAAGAAAGCTGTGCTGAAGTCGAGAGAGTGCAGCTCGTAGTCGCGGTGAGCAGCAACGTGCAGCAGTACCCGAAGAGTGGTCATCTTCGGGGTGGGGGAGAAGGTCTGAAAGTAGTCAACTCCCTGCCGCTGACTGAAGCCACGAGCCACGTAACGCGCCTTGAAGACAGGCGGAGAGCCCGGCAGCCGCTTCACCCTGAAGATCCACATGCCACTGACGATGTTCGCCCCAGGAGGGGGAACAGCGTCAACGTAGGTGCCTGTGGACTTCCAGGAAGCCATCTCTGCATCCATAGCTGCCTGCCACTGAGAGGAGTAGGGACCCTCTATCGCCTCCGCGTAAGAGCGCGGAGTCGGGATGTCTAGTGCATCCGGGTCTCCCTCAGGGGCGAGCAGTACAGACGCGAGATGAGGTGAAGCGGCGGCCAGACACTGGAACTCCTCCTGCGTGTCCTCAAGGACGTCCGTGCCTAGGGCACACTCACCCCCGACGGACGGAGGACAGGCAGACTCAGACTCAGCGACAAGACTAGCAGCGTAGTCTAGACGACAGCGCGCAGCAAAGTCGACAAGCTCAGTGACAAGGGCAGACGCAGCAGAAGACTCGAAGGAAGGGTCAGTGACAGCAGTAGCAAGGAGACGCGTGACAGTGGGACTGGCAGCACGAAGAGAGTCCGACGCCGGGTCGGCAAGAGCAGGAAGAGAGGAAGCAGGAGGAGAAGGCAAAGGGGCACGCAGAGGAGCAGTGGACGGACGCAGAGACATCAGGTGCGTGCCAGGGACAGGAGGAGGACGCTGACGCGAACCGCGACCACTAGTGCGTGCAGTGCGAACAGGCGACGCAGGACGAGACGCAGGCTCACGACGCTCAGTAAGACCTCCAGTCGGACCAGCGTAGGGAGAAGGAGCAGGCAAAGGGGAGGCAGGTTGTAGCTGTGACTGTGACGGGACTAGCTGTGGACCCTCTAAGGGAGGAGGAGGAGGACCAGGAGAAGGTGTCAGACCAAGAACCTGCTGCAGGAGCGGAACGAAGTACGGTCGGGGCCGCGTGGCGACTCCAGAAACAGCAGGGACAGCACCAGTACCCCTAGCAGGAGTACCCGCTCCAGCAGCACCTCCAACAGCACCTCCAGCACCCCCAGCAGCACCAGGAGCACTGCCAGTCGGACCGCCAGCAGTAGTCTCAGCGCCAACACCCGCAGCAGTACCAGCTGCAGGAGAACCCTCAGGCCCAGCAGCTCCAGCACCCACAGCACGAGCACCTCCGGGACGCGCGGCGGCAGCACCCTCTGCAGCCAAAGAACCTCCAGCACCAGCATCATGCCTCCAGCGCCGGGCAAACCACTCACGCAGCTCCTGTGGGGAGAGTGGCTCTCGGCGAGACGAAGCACCTCCAGGCGGAGAACCTCCAGGCTCAGCACCCTCAGGCAAAACACCTCCAGGCGGAGCACCCCCAGTCTCATCACCCCCAGGCTCAGCACCCCCAGGCTCAGCACCCTCAGGCTCAGTACCCCCAGGCTCAGCACCCCCAGGCTCAGCACCCCCAGGCTCAGCACCTCCAGGCTCAGCACCCCCAGACTTTGCACCCCCAGGCCCAGCACCCCCAGGCTCAGCTCCCGCAGCAGCACCAGAGTCACCAGTGACCTCGACTGGCTCGACCGCGTCTACCTGGGACACACCTGAAGGGGCAGGACCCTGAGGGGGGAGGGGGTCTACCGGGGGGGGACCTGGTACCAAGAAGAGCGAGGGCGGGGGAAGGGAAGGAGTGCGGTAGGGGAAGAGGCGGTAGTAGGGTACTGACTCATCGAACGTGACGTCGTGGGAGGACAGAACACGTCGAAAGGTGGGGTGGTAGAACTACCACCCAGGGGCGTCGGGGGGGAACCCCAGGAAGACGCAGGGAGCAGCGCGAGGAGACAGCTTGTCCGCAGACAAGTCGCGGACAAACGCCCGAGATCCTTTAACCCGGAACGCCGACGCATCGCCAACCTTCCCCGTCCACAGCAGGGCTGGGGAGGTCTCCGGCCTGGAGACCCTGGGGTGGAGGTTGATCCGATGCGCCGCGTATCTGACCGCAAACGGCCACAGAAAATGGGGGGCAGCCGCATGCATCATAGACGTACGAGCGACGTCCATGACCATGCCAATGCGGCGCTCTGCAATCCCATTTTGCTGCGGTGAGTCCGGAAGCGTGAAGGTCTGGCGGATGCCTCGCGCACGACAGAAGGTACGCAGAAGGCCAGAGGAGAACTCTCCGCCTCTGTCCGAGTGCAGACGCAACACAGGAAAGTCCGAGCCAAAGCTCTGCCTGAGTTGGAGACGAGCTGCGCGGATCCAGTCGATCAGCACCTCAGTGACATCACTCTTGCTGCGCAAGGGGAAGACTGTCGTGTAACGCGAGTAGTCGTCAACCACCAACAGGAAGTAGCGCTCGTGACCGAGTCCACGGACGCGGGCAGGGCCCCACACGTCCATGTGAAGTGTCTGCAACGGAGCCTCTGTCGGAGGAAACTGGGAGGAGTGAGGGGCAGCACGCTGGCGCCCCTCGACACAGGGGACACAGGCAGGGCCAGGGCCCTGAGGAAGGGGAGGGAGGGACCGGGGGAGACCAGACACAAGAAGACGGGAGGCCATGCCTCTGAGCCGAAGCAGAGAGGGGTGGCCAAGGCGGTGGTGCCAGAGGAGAGTCTCGTGAGACAGACGGCGACACGAACAGGGGGCAGACTCAGAACCAGACCTGGACGCTGCAGCAAACACCTGACCAGACGAAGGGACTCTACCAGACTCAGCACCGGGAGGAGAAGCAGTGGTCAGTGTGTACAGGCTCGACCCTGGCTGACGTCTAAACGTAGCCAGGTGGCGACCTGTGCTAGCCTCTGTGCAGTGTGTCACCCGCTGACAAGCAGGAGTGAACTGGTGGACCCCCACATCCTGTAGGTCAGCACCACTCACCAGGTTCGTAGAGAACGAGGGGAGGTAAAGACCAGTCAGGGTGCCAGAGGGAGCCGCCGGACACGGGAGGACTGTGGAGAAACGAGACAGGACAGGACCCCCAGAGGGGTCAGCCAGGGACACCGCAACCGGCCGACTAAGCGGCGTGAGAGTGGTGCGGTCCCGAAAGAAGGAGCGAGACGCCCCAGAGTCAAGGGTGAAGGTGTGGGAGGCAGAAGATGACACAGTACCTGAGAGGGCAGACTCACTAGCACCTGAGAGCACAGACGCACTGGCACCTAGAGCAGCAGCCTCACTGGCACCTGACATAGCAGTACCAATGCCCGGGTCGGGCGGAAAGCATCGGTAACACTCACCATCATCACTAACAGTCACAGCATACATTGCAGCAAGGATAGCATCAAAGTCAAGATCAAACACAGCTACACCAGCCCTAGACAGCTCTCCCCAGCGGCGGATCTCAGAGGCCTCCGGAAACTGCTGGCGCCAAGCGTCGGTCAGGCGGGCAAAGCAGCGGCGAGCGGTGTGGGTGCCCCCACACTGCTCACCCGCGCGGTCGCCGGTGCGAAGGACGTAGGCGCAGGGACCGAACGCCCCACCATGCTGACGCTGGGAGTACCACTCACGGAGCTGCTGAGGGGCGGGGACGTCGCGAGAGCGCTGCTGCTGCTGCTGCTGCTGCTGCTGCTGCTGCTGCTGCTGGCGCTGACCACCCCCAGTGCCGCTCCTCTGGGACGAGCCACTCCGACCACCTCCACCACCGCCACCCCTGCCTTCGCCGCCACCGCCGCCACCGCCACCCTCGCCCCTGCCGCTCCCACTGCCTCCTCCGCCACCACCTCCGCCGCCACCTCCGCCTCCACCGCCGCCACCAGGACCTCCACCCCCTCCTCCACCCTCACCGCCACCCCCACTCCCCCCGCTAGCTCCACCCGCGCCCTTGCCCCCTTTGCTCCTGCCAGAGCGGCGCCTACCGCTGGGGGCAGACGCCGCACCGACCAACTCTAAACCAACGAGGTCAGCCGCAGCAGCAGAGGCGACAGAGGGTAGCAGGGGGGAAGGAGAACACCCCTCAAAGATGGGGGTGCGCGGGTCACCACGAGAGGCCCCTACAGCGACTATGCTCTTCTCGGCCGCTAGCAGGGACTTCTCAAGGAGGTCGACAGTGAGGGTGGTGGGACAGACAGAGAGAAACTGGTCCCTAACAGCACGAAGGGACTCAGGGAGACGGGTGACTAGAAAGTAGAGGGTGATGTACATGGGAGGGGGGTTTTCGGCGAGGAAGGCAGCAGGAAGCGCAGCTCGGTAGCGAGTGTCACTAGCGCGAAGGTGGGTAAAGAGGTCAGTGACTGTGGGAAAGGCAGCAAGGTCAGGGAAGAGGTACGGTAGCATGAGGCGGCTCAGTGTAGCAGTGGAAGGGGAGGAGTAGCGCGCAACTACAGCGTCGTACAAGGCCTGAGCCGTCTTGCACTGACTAAAGTGTGCACGCTCGGAGGAAGGGAGGTGGCGACGCACAGCAAGACGTGCAGCAACATCGCGTGTGGCCCACTTGGAGCGAACAGTGGGGTCAGCATCAGCAGGAGGGGCAGGGACAGCGCCAGAGACAAAGTCAAAGAGAGAAACCTCATCGATCGCATCGCACAGTAAGTACAGCTGCAGGTCCTCAATCCAGACTGCAAAGTCAATGGCGTGACCCTCAGCGTCAAAAGTCAGGACACTGGGGGTGGCCATTGTAGCAGCTGACAGTCTCACCGGGCAGGAAGAGTCGGGTAGCACAGCGACACAGCAACACGGCAGCACAGCAGCTGCGCCGGCCCAGGAGCAGTAGGAGCCCCACAGGAGCAGAAGATCGGCTCCTCGGGCGGCTGGGGCGGCACGGGCGGCTCGGGCGGCTCGGGCGGCGCGGGCGTCTCGCGGGCGGCTCGGGCGGCTCGGGCGGCGCGGGCGTCTCGCGGGCGGCTCGGGCGGCTCGCGCGGCGCGGGCGTCTCGCGGGCGGCTCGGGCGGCGCGGGCGTCTCGCGGGCGACTCACGGGCGGCCGCACGGGCGGCTGGGACGGCTCGCGGGCGGCTGCACGGGCGGCTGCACTGGCGGCCGTACGGGTAGGTGCACGGGTGGGTGCACGGGCAGGTGCACGGGCGACGCGGCGGCGAGGCGGCGTAGCAGAGGGCGGCAGGGCCGCGTGAGCAAGGCGGCGGGGCCGCTTAGCAGAGGGCGGCGGGGCCGCTTAGCAGAGGGCGGCGGGGCCGCTTAGCAGAGGGCGGCAGGGCCGCGATCGAAGGGCGGCGGGGCCGCTTAGCAGAGGGCGGCGGGGCCGCGATCGAAGGGCGGCGGGGCCGCTTAGCAGAGGGCGGCGGGGCCGCGATCGAAGGGCAGCGGGGCCGCTTAGCAGAGGGCAGCGGGGCCGCTAAGGAAGGGCGGCGGAGCCGCGATCGAAGGGCGGCGGGGCCGCGATCGAAGGGCGGCGGGGCCGCTAAGGAAGCGCGGCGGAGCCGCGATCGAAGGGCGGCGGGGCCGCTAAGGGAAGGGCGGCGCGACGGGCCGCTGGGGGCGACACAACGGGTCGCTAAAAAAAAAGGAAAACGCGCCTCGGGGCACGCTTCGGTGGGCCCTAGAAGCAGTCCCTAGGAGGGAACCTGCTCTGATTCTATGTGAAAGAAAGAACGAGAATGAATTGACTATGAACGAAGTGAGTACAAATAGGAAACCCTAATTGGGTTGTACCCCCTATGGGATACCCCGCTATAGCCTACACAAATAAGTAAGCTATAATGTTCTGACAACGCCTCCAGGCACTTGTGGACAGCGGTGCATCTCACTCGGTGTGTGACCGCGAAGCATTGGAGAAAATTGGAGAGAAGGCGGAAGAGACCCAGTTTTCAGCAACCATGGTGGACGGTGCAAAGCTTCCTATCCACGGCGAAGCATCACTGCAGCTGCATATAGGTGCGTTGAGGTGGAAGCCGAAGCTACTAGTCACCAACATCAAAGAATTAGATTTTATCTTGGGGCGAGATTTTCTGAAGCGGTTCAACCCCGAGATCGATTGGGTCAACAGCAAGGTGTGCATCTACAACAACGGGTTGCGGATAGCACTGTGAAGCTGGACGGATACAGGCGACGTACATGAAACGACACTGGCACGGTTCAAACAGACGGTGAACGAGAGTAACACGGGTTACCTAGCACTGGTCATGGCAGCAGCAGAGGAGGAGAAGCCGAGTTCCGAGCTCCCTGCAGCAGTAAAGGAGGTCTTGGAGCAATACAATGATATAATGCCCGACGACCTACCTGCAGGCGTACCTCCAGCGCGCAACCACGAGCATGAGATCGTGGAGGAACCAGGTGCAAAACCGTCTCACGTGCACCATACCGACTGAGTCCGACCGAACTAACAGACATGAAGAAACGGATAGAGTATCTACTGGACAGACAACTGATCCGCCCATCCACCTCTCCCTATGGTGCACTAGTTCTCTTCACTCCAAAACCAGACGGCAGTTTACGGATGTGCATCAACTACCGCGCACTGAACAAACAGACAGTTAAAAACAAATTCCCCATACCGCGCATCGACGACTTACTGGACCAACTGCGTGGTGCAACAGTCTTCTCGAAGCTGGACCTACGGTCGGGTTACTGTCAGATCAAGATGGCGGATGACTCGATCCACAAGACGGCGTTCCGTACTCGATACGGCTCCTACGAATACTTGGTGATGCCGTTCGGACTCTGCAACGCACCAGCAACATTCCAGGCGGAAATGAACCATATTCTCCGGCCCCTGCTGGACGAGTGCGTTGTGGTGTACCTGGACGATATCCTCATCTACTCGAAGAACATGAAGGAACACGTGGAACATCTACGGAAGGTGTTCGAGATCCTGCGGAAGAATAAGTTCTGCGTGAAACTGTCGAAGAGCGACTTCGCACTAAAGAAGGTGCAGTTTCTGGGGCACATGGTGAGTGCCGAGGGCGTACACGTGGACCCGCGGAAGATCGACGCCGTTAAAAAGTGGAAAAATCCGGAGAACGTGAAGGAGTTGCAGCAGTTCCTAGGCTTCGCCAACTACTACAACGGGTTCTTGCCGCAGAATGCTAAGATAGCAGCGCCACTGACCGACCTACTGAAAAAGGATACGCCCTTCAAATGGGATACTCCTCATCAGCAAGCCATGGAACAGCTACAGACAGCACTGACTACAGCGCCAGTACTCATCTTGCCGGATCCAGACAAGGACTACGTGGTGGAAGCAGACGCTAGTGACCAAGCAGTCGGAGCAGTACTGATGCAGGATCACGGACGCGGTTTGCAGCCCATCGCCTACCTCAGTAAGAAGCTACATGGAGCAGAACTAAACTACCCCATTCACGACAAGGAAGCCCTAGCGATAGTCGTAGCCTTCAAAGCGTGGAGGTGTTACCTAGAGGGAGCCAGGACCACAGTCTATACTAACCACTGCAGCCTCAAATACCTGAAGTCACATCCAACGCTCTCACGACGACAGGTGCGGTGGATGGATTTCTTGGAGACCCACTTCCACTACGACATCATCTACAAACCCGGGCTACACAACAAAGCAGACGCGTTGAGCCGCCCAGGTCATGTAGCAGGCATCCAGCTCGAAGGGATGAACCCTCTACTCAAGGGTCTATTCCAACATGGGTACTCCGTGGACGACGAGATAGCAACGGCAGAGAAACAGAAACTGTTACAGTGGGAGAAAGACCTAGCGGTAAGGAAGGGTTCAGGAAAGATTTGGGTACCGAATTACGCCCCGCTATGGCAGATCCTATTGGAGGAATTTCACAATGTACCATACGCGGGACATTTCGGGAGCAACAAGACGTTAGCGGGAATAGCGAAGTATTACTACTGGCCTCGGATGGCAGCAGACGTGCAGCAGTTCGTCACCTCCTGCGACACGTGCCAGCGGATGAAGAGCAGCAAACAGAAAAAAGCAGGATTACTTCAGCCTCTACCCGTACCGGAGCAGCCATGGCAGGTCGTTAGTCTCGACTTCATCACAGGACTTCCCTCGACCTCACGGGGACATGATTCCATCCTCGTAGTCATCGATAAGTTCTCCAAAATGGGACACTTCATACCGGCCAACGCCACCGCCACAGCTGAAGCAACGGCTCGCCTCTTCTTCGACCGCATAATCACCATCCACGGCATCCCTGCTACACTCATCTCAGACAGAGACCCCAAATTCACGAGTAAGTTCTGGAAGGAACTCATGGGATTATTAGGGACTAAACTTGCGATGTCCTCAGCATACCCCCCCACAGACATACGGACAGACCGAGCGACTCAATCAGGTGGTTGAACAGTTACTGCGCACAGCTTGCAAAGACAACGTCAGCCACTGGGACACACAGTTACCGACCCTAGAGTTCGCTTACAACAACGCGTCACATGCGGCCACAGGGAAAACTCCTTTCTTCTTGTGTTACGGACGGGAACCACTTACCCCACAGCAGCCAACTACACCGGCACACGTCCAAGCCGCACATGACTTCGTCACCACCATGCAGCAACTATGGGAGAAGACTCAGCGACGTCTCACCACGATGCAGAACCCCCAGAAGCAATATGCCGATCGTCAGCGACGAGATCACTCAGTAGTAGTCGGAGATCAGGTGCTTCTTGACACACGCAACTTGAACCTGTCTCACCTCCCATCCAAACTCCGGCCTCGCTTCTGTGGTCCGTTTCTCGTGGAGGCACAGGTGACACCAGTTACATTCCGCTTGCGCTTACCAGATACGTGGAAGCTTCACAACGCTTTCCATGTGCAGCTACTGAAACCCTACAAGGACCCCAGCCATCAGTTCCAGGGACGGCAGCTACCGCCACCTCCACCTGTTCTTGTTGCGGATGAACCCGAGTACGAGATTGAGCGCGTTCTCTCTCATCTGCGCCGTGGCGGCAAGACCCTCGAGTTCCTGATACGCTGGAAGGGATACGACCCCTCTGAGGACAGTTGGGTTGCAGAAGCTGATATGGGCAGCGCACGCCGTGCTCTCAAGGACTATCTTGTCAAGCAGGGTGTATCTCGCGCCACCCAGCTTTGAGGGGGGGACGTGTGAGAGTACGACGGCTTTACCAGCTATGCTTTCTTGCCTTTACTTTATTATGCTATTTCTAGCATAGGATAATTATATTCATGCATGAATTGCTTGATTTCCTAGGCTAGGTGCTTTCCTATATTTTATTATAGTTATAGCACCGAGCTAGGTTGTGTGCACCGAATTCTGGCTTTTCGGTTACCACCGAATTGCCTCCTACCGAATTCGGGAAGGATCTGTTCGGGACGCTTCGCGACCCGCGGAACCTTCGCGTAACACCTGGTTACGGGGCCTTATGTCGGGCCTATATATAGCCTCGTGTTGTACCCAGGTGATTCATTCAATTTGATTCAATTCATATTCTCTTTTCTGAGCTCGATCCTAGATCCTCACATCTTCGCTTCTCAGGACGTCACGTTCGACGAGTATGTCTGTTACTACAGGAGTCGTCCCCACCGAGGTACTGAGGCCTTTTCCCCCCCACTGTTCCTCAACCTTGAGCCCCCGACAGTCGCCCCAGTAGCCCCCCCACCTACGCGTCCTGCCCTGTCAGGTGTGTCGCACATCACTCCGCAGTCGTCCTCCCCGCAGCGTCCAGCCCCTGTCGTGTCTGGGGGTGCGGGAGGTGCAGTTGCGGAGGGTGAGGGTACTGGGGCTACTGGAGCTGGTGGTGTCGGCTCTGGGGCTGCAGGGGGTGTGGGCGTGGAGGCCACTCCCGTGGAGGATACTGCAGCCACGACTCGGTGGCCTTGCCTCGCGTCACCCCCTGGCTTCCCGTCCGTCCCGCAGTTCCCTTCTCGTTCTTCTTTGCAGCCGGTTGCTGCGGAGCCTGGGGGTGTTCCTGTAGGAGGTACTAGAGGCCCCGGGGGTGTCGGTGGTGGAGGTGCTGGTTCTGGGGGTGCTGGAGCTGGAGGCACTGCCACTGTGGCGCCCACACCGCGCGCTGTATGTTTCCACACCCGTGAGCAGCGTCTCCTCCAGTTGGAGAGCGAGGAGCGTGAGCGGTTTGAGAGGGCACAGCAGCAGCAGGAGCAACCGCAGCAGCAGCAGCAGCAGCAGGAGCAGTCTCAGTCGCAGCAGCAGGAGAGAGTAGAGGTGGAGTCACAGCAGCAGCAGGTGCCGTTGCAGCCGCAGCAGGAGAGAGTAGAGGAGGATTCACGAGTGCAGCAGCGGGTGCAGTTGCAGTCGCAGCAGGAGAGAGTAGAGGAGGAGTCACGACCGCACCAGGAAAGGGTAGAGCAGGAGTCCCGCCCGTAGCAGCAGGTGCAGTTACAGACACGGCAGGAGAGAGTAAAGGAGTCACAACCACAGCAGGAGAGGGCAGAGGAGGAGCCACAGGAGCAGCAGGAGGGGCAGGTACCATCGCAGCAGACGCCAGAGGAGGCAGAGCGGCAGCGACTGCGACTACGCGACCTCCCCGACCCAGCACCTGCACGCTTTGTTCGTGGTCCCCTACCGTCCCCTCCTGTTCCCCCTGTTGAGTCCCTTTCCTCGTCCCAGTGGACTCGTCGTTCTCCCCTCAGTCGTGCTGTGTCCCCAGAGCGTCGTCGGTCCCGTTACCGTGCAGACGGTCCGTTCCACCTTGTTCTTCGCTCTCGTGTTCCACCTCCTCCTGTCCTTCCACAACCCCCTGAGTCATCCCTCACTGTGCTTCACGACCCGTTGTCCGACTACCTCCGTGCCTCCCGTCCTGTCGTCTCCCGATCTGGCTGCGTTGCCCGCCTGGCTTCACTGGCTCTTTCCCACCTGGGACCCAGTGGCAGCTGCGTCGACCAGTCTACGGCCTGCGCCAGGCTCCACGTGAGTGGCACGACAAGCTTCGCTCGACCCTTGCAGCGCTTGACTTCCTTCCATCGTCTGCCGACCCGTCGCTGTTCGTCCGCCGTGGCTCGACCCCGTTCTGTGTCATGGTCTACGTTGACAACTTGGTCTTCGCCACTCCCGACCGACGCGCGCTGGCCTCTGTGAAGGAGGAACTACGGAGGAAACACACTTGCACTGGCCTTGATGAGTTGCAGCACTACCTTGGCCTACAGATCACCAGGGACAGGGCAGCTCGCACCATTACGCTGACTCAGTCGCATATGGTCGAGCAGATCCTCGCGCGGTTTCGCTTCCCGTTCTCCAAGGTACATCTCACCCCTCTTGGTGTGGATCATGGGCTCACAGCGTTTCTGCACCCAGCTTCGCCTTGTGCATGCCCGTCCTCACTTGCTTACGTAGGGATGCTTTGTCCTGTTTGCCTTGTACTCTAGCATCTCCCAATATTTGCTATATATCTGTATGTGGACTTGCCTTGTGGCCCCTTGCTTGTTCTCAGAGTGTGTGGTGACTTTGAGCTCCACCCTGAGATTTGTCTTCTTCTTGTGGACTGGTCTTATGACCCTTGCTTGTTCTTGCTGACTGGTCGTGTGACCCTTGCTCGCTCTCAGACTGTGTGTCTCCTTGAGACTCACCCTGAGATATGTGTTGCTTTCCACAGGACTACCGTCACCTAGATAATGGGGGTGTGTCAACATATATTTTATTTGTGTTGTGTAGTTTAGCCTAGGTGTTACATTCACTATTCCTAGGGTTTGCATATATCTCCTTGTACCTTGTTTCCTCAGTCAATTTTCACGCTCGTTAGTCCTTTGAAAGTAGCCTCACCAGCACCTGGAGCAGGAGACGTACCAGCACCTAGAGCAGCAGCCTCACCAGCACCTAGAGCAGCAGACTAGATACCGGGGTCAGGCGGCCCACACAGGTAACAGGCACCCTCAGCACTAGTAGGCAATGCATACATGGCAGTGAGGATAGCATCATAGTCAAGAGCATAGATATCTACCCTCTGCCTAAGCAGCTCCACCCAGTCAGGGAGCTCAGTCGCATCGCCAAACTCTGTACGCCAGGCGTCGCCCAGATGGGCGAAGCAGCGGGACTCTGTGTGACCAAACGTCCCGCAAGGCTGACCAGTCCGAGCACCAATGCGAATGACATACGGGCAGCGAGCAGTACCCCGTGACCCTCCACGCTGAGCGTACCACTCACGAAGCTGCCGAGGCGAAAGGACCTCCCGCAGACGACGCTGCAGCTGCACCTGGCCACTACAAGAAGCTCCTGAACTACTCACTCCAGGACGACTCCCTCTACGGCCACCCCGACAACCCCAACTAGCGTACCACTCACGAAGCTGCTGAGGCGTGAGGGACTCACGCGGACGTCGCTGGAGCTGCATCTGGCCACCGCCAGGAGCAGCAGTAGCAGTAGTAGCAGCGCGGCCACCCCTACAACCCCAACTAGTGTACCACTCACGAAGCTGTTGGGGCGTGAGGGACTCACGCGACGGCGCTGGAGCTGCATCTGGCCACGCCAGGAGCAGCAGTAGCAGTAGAAAGAGCAGTAGCAGTAGGAGCAGCAGTAACAGCAGTACAGGCAGGGCAGTGCTCACCAGTGGTAACGGCGAGGCCGCTACTACTGCAGGGCGAGGGTTCCGCGGCAGCTCCAGGGGCGGCTGCTCCAAGGGCCAGGGGCGGCTGCTGCAGGGGCGGCTCCTCAGGGGCCAGGGGCGGCTGCTGCAGGGGCGGCTGCTCCCGGGGCCAAGGGCGGCAGCAGAGGTACAGGGGCGGCGGCTACAGGGGTAGCTGCTGCAGGGGCGGCTGCTGTAGGGGCGGCTTGCTCCAGGGGCCAGGGGCGGAAGCTGCAGGGGCCAGGGGCGGCTGCTCCAGTGGCCAGGGGCGGCTGCTGCAGGGGCGGCTGCTCCAAGGGCCAGGGGCGACTGCTGCAGGGGCGGCTGCTGCAAGGGTGGCTGCTCCAGGGGCCAGGGGCGGCTGCTGCAGGTCGGGCATGGGTTAGGGCAGGGCGCCGCGGCGGGCAGGGGGGACGCCGCGCGGGTCCCGCAGGGGCGTCGCGACGAGCGGGGGCGACGCCCGGGTCCCGTTGGGGCGTCGCGACGCGCAGGAGCCGCGCCTCGTGGGTCCCGCAGGGGCGTCGCGTCAAGGCAGGGGCGACGCGAGTGTCCCGCTGAGGCGTCGCGACGAGGCAGGGG
This sequence comes from Closterium sp. NIES-65, assembly GCA_948144175.1. NCBI lineage: Eukaryota > Viridiplantae > Streptophyta > Zygnematophyceae > Desmidiales > Closteriaceae > Closterium > Closterium sp. NIES-65. Next base: position 896,638 of record CANXME010002221.1, read on the forward strand.
CGACACCCGGGTGGCGACAAGGCGGGGCCGCGACTCGCGACGGGGCGAGGCCGCTACGGGCAACGGGGCGGGGCCGCGAAGGGGCCGCGAAGGGGCCGCTAAGAGGCCGCGAAGGGGCCGCGAAGGGGCCGTGAAAGGGCCGCGAAGGGGCCGCGAAGGGGCCGCTAAGGGGCCGCGAAGGGGCCATGAAGGGGCCGCTAAGGGGCCGCGAAGGGGCCGCGAAGGGGCTGCTAAGGGGCCGCGAAGGGGGGGGCGCTAAGGGGCTGCGAAGGGGCCACTAAGGGGCCGCGAAGGGGCTGTGAAGGGGCCGCAAAAAGGGGGCAGCGACGAGCCTCAGGAGCAGGGCAGGCCTCTAAGTGGCCGCGAAAGGGTAGGGCAGGTCAGAGCGCGAAGCGTGCTTCGGGTAGGTTAGGAAAAAAAAAAATGGTGGGCCCTTAGGAAGAAACGGTCCCACTAGGGAACCCGCTCTATACCATGAGAAGAAAGAGGAATGAATGAACTAGGAAAGTGTGTGATACAAAATATGAAACCCTAGAATTCAGTACCCCTTAGTGTCTACCCCGCTACAGCCTACATAGGCTAGGTCATGTATGTCTGACACGATCTTCTTCGGGTCTATTTCCACTCCTTCAGCTAAAATAATGTGCCCTAAAAACTCCAGTCAGTCCTGTAGGAACTCACAGTTAGAGGCCTTGGTCAGTGATCTCTTCTCACTAAGTGTTTTAAAAACTGCATCAATGTCCTGTAGGTGATGTGCTCTGTCTGGGCTGTAAATCAGTATGTCATCCAGATATTCGATGACGACTTATCTAAAAGCGTGCGGAAAGCTTCGTTCATGGTCATCTAAAAAGTGGCGGGGGCGTTGGTCAGTCCGAAGGGCATGATGGTGTATTCCAAGGATCCGTAGCGTGTTTGAAAAGTTGTTTTCGGTCAGTCGAGCAGGTTGACGCGGATCTGGTGGTAGCCTCGTCAAAGGTCGATTTTCGAGAAAACCCGGGCTGTGCGCAGTTGGTCAATCAGTTCGTCGACTCGTGGGATGGGGTAACGTGTAAGAATGAGGGAAGTGATTGAACTAGGAAAGGGTTGGGTACAAGTGGGAAACCCTAAACTTACTGTACACCATAGTAACTACCCTACTACAGCCTAAACAAACTGTAGCACATATAACATTTGGCACACCCCCATAGGAAAAGTGGTGGAGAGCAAGGGGTCACAAGACCAGTCAAGGGAGGCAAAGCAAGCTCAGGAAAGGTGGGCACATGCCCTAGCATAGTGAGGAAAGGTGGGCACAAGCCCTAGCATAGTGCAGAAACGCTGATGATCACCAGACTGAAGTGCCTTGGTGAATATCTCAGCAGTGTTGGCCCGAGTGGCCACGTAACGCAGTCGAAGCTGACCACGCTGCTGCAACTCTTGAGCCATGAAGTAACGCAGAGCAAAGTGCTTCGTTCGGTGCTCCAGTCTGTGCTCTTCACACAAGGCAATGGCTGCCTTGTTGTCGACGTACAGCACTGGAGGAGAACGAGGCCGCTCTCCCAAGTCGGTCAGAAGGTAGGTGAGCCAGCGTAACTCCTGTGCAGCCATGGCTGTGGCGTAGATCTCAGCCTCACAACTGGAGCTGAGAACAGAAGACGAGCGTGTAGAACGCCAAGAAACTGAATCAGAGCCAAGGCTGAAGGTGTAACCCTGTGAGGACCGCTGAGTAGCCTAGTCGTCAATCCAAGAAGCGTCTGAGTGCCCAGTGAGAACAACTGAGCTCCTCCCTCCAAGCACGAGCCCCATGCCTTATGTACTGCACAAGTAGTGTAGTACCCTCTTAGCAAAATCCATGTGCACCTTTCGGTGCCGACCAGGAGCCACGTAGCGAGCCAGAAGGCCAAGAGGGTACGCAAGGTCACGACGAGTGCAAGTCATCATGTACATGAGGCAGCCAAATAGCTCTGGGTAAGGACCACTCGGCTCTACGGACTCGTCCGAAGGTGGAGCTGAGAGCGAGTGACCTGTAGCCAGAGGAGTCTGCTGTGACGAGGACCAGGTGAGGCCGAGCCCTGAAGGACCTGCTGCACCATATGTGACAAGGTCAGTATGATGGTGCGGCGTGCTCTGTCCCGTGTGATCTGCAAGCGAAGGTAGCTGCTCAGTTCACCCAGGTCTGTACACGTGTCTATCTTCTGCAGCTCCGACTTCACGAGGGCGAGAGCCTCAGTGTCAGCATGGGCAAAGACCAAGTCGTCGACGTACACGAGGATGTAGAACGGCAACAGTGAAGTGTCGGGGAGCAGAAACAGCGACGGGTCAACAGTAGAAGGCGCGAACCCAAGAGCCGCAAGTCTAGTCCTCAGTGTGTTGTGCCACTCACGTGGCGCCTGGCGGAGACCGTAGACCGGACGCCGCAGGCTCCATTGGGTCCAGGAGGGAACGACCAAGTGAAGCCAGGAGGGCGGCGCAGCCAGATCTCCTCATGCAGGCTGCCCTGCAAGAAAGCGGTGCTGAAGTCAAGAGAGTGAAGCTCGTAGTCACGCTGAGCGGCGACATGCAGTAGCACCCAAAGAGTGGTCATCTTCGAGGTGGGGGAGAACTTCTGGAAGAAGTCTACTCCCTCTCGCTGACTGAAGCCTCGAGAAACGTAATGAGCCTTGAGGATAGGCGAAGAACATGGCGGCCGCTTCACCCTGAAAATCCACATGCCACTGACGATGTTCGCCCCAGGAGGGGGAACCTCGTCGACGTAAGTGCCAGTGGACTTCTTGGATGCCATCTCTGCGTCCATGGCTGACTGCCACTGAGAGGAGTACTCACCTGCGATCGCCTCAGCATAAGAGCGCGGGGTCGGGATGTCTGGTGCATCCGGGTCTCCCTCAGGTGCAATCAGCATGGACACGAGATGAGGTACAGCAGCGGCAAAGCACTCAAACTCCTCCTGCCTGTCCTCAAGGACGTCCGTGCCTAGAGCACACTCACCCCCGACGGACGGAGGACAGACAGACTCAGACTCAGCAATAAGACTCGCAGCGTAGTCTAGACGACAGTGAGCAGCAAAGTCGACAAGCTCAGAAACTAAGGCGGATGCAGCAGCTGACTCAAAGGAAGGGTCACTGACAGCAGTGGCCAGGAGACGAGTGACAGTAGGACTAGCAGCAAGAAGAGAGTCAGACTCCAGGTCAGCAAGGGCAGGAAGGGAGGACATAGGAGGAGAAGGCAGAGGGACATGCTGTGGAGCAGTGGAAGGATGAAGCGTCATCTGATGAGTGCCTAGGACAGAAGGAGGACGCTGACGCGGGACACGAGAACCAGTGCGAGCAGGTGACGCAGAACGAGACTCAGGCGACACAGAACGAGACTCAGGCGACACAGGACAAGACTCAGGCTCACGACGCTCTGTAAGACCTCCTGTCGGACCAGTGTAGGGAGAAGGACCAGGCAGTGACGAGGCAGGCTATAACTGTGACTGCGACTGGACCGGCGGAGGACACTCTAAGGAGGGAGCAGGACAAGGAGGAGGCGGCTGACCAAGAACCTGCTGAAGGAGCGGAACGAAGTACGGCCGAGGCCGTGAAGCGCCCCCAGAACCAGCAGAGACAGCACCAAAACCCCCAGCAGCAGCTCCAACTCCTGTAGCACCACCAGCAGCTCCAGTAGTGCCAACTCCAGTACCCCTAGTAGCACCAGCTCCAGCCGCACCATCGGCTCCAGCACCTGTAGGAGGAGGAGCGTCAGCACCTCCAGCTCCAGCCCCTGCAGCACCAACCCCAGGGTCAGCAGCTACACCAATTCCAGCAGGCCCAGCGGCCTCAGCTCCACCGGTAGCTCCAGCAGCTCCCGCACCTCCAGATCCAACTCCAGCACCAGCAGCACCTCCAGCAGCTCCAGTAGAACCCCCAGTCCGAGCAGCTCCAATACCGCCTGTACGAGCACTTTGAGGACCAGAGGCTCCAGCACCTCCAGCAGCACCAGGTGCTCCAGCGGGCGGCACCCCAACGCTAGGAGCGCCGCTCCGGAGGCTGCAGCGCCGAGCGTACCACTCACGCAGCCGCTGTGGGGAGGGAGGCTCCGGCCGCGACACAGCACCCGCAGCACCACTAGCTCCAACTCCGGCAGAACCCCCAGCTCCAGCAGTCCCACGCCGGAGGCTACAACGCTGAGAGTACCACTCACGCAGCTGTTGTGAGGAGGGAGCACCACCAGGTGCAGCACGGTCAGTCTCAGCTCCCCCAGGCTCAGCACCCCCAGTCTCAGCACCCCCAGGCTCAGCACCCCCAATCTCAGCACACCCAGGCTCAGCACCTCCAGTCGCAGCACCAGAGTTGACAGTTACCTCGACAGGCTCGACTGGGTCTACCTGGGAAACACCTGAGGGAGCAGCACCCTGGGGAGGGAGGGGATCTACCGACGGGACACCAGGGGTGAGGAAGAGCGGCGGGGGGTGAAGCGGCGCAATGCGGTAGGGGAACAGACGGTAAAAGGGTACCGACTCGTCAAAAGTGACGTCCTGAGAGGGGAAGACACGGCGCGAGGTGGGGTGGTAAAACTGCCAACCAGGCGCGTCAGGGACAAAGCCAAGGAAGACACAAGGAACGGCACGGGATGAGAGCTTGTCTGTGGACGTATCGCGGATAAAGGCTCGACATACCCAAACCCGGAACACTGACGCATCGCCAATCTGTCCCGTCCAACGCAGTGTGGGCGAGGTCTCCGGAGCAGAGACACAGGGCCAGAGGTTGAGCTGATGCGCAGCGTACTGGACTGCAAACGGCCACAGGAAATGGGGTCAGCCGCATGGATCATGGAGGTACGAGCGACCTCCTTGACTAGGCCAATGCGGTGCTCAGCAACCCGATTCTGCTTTGTAGAGGCCGGAAGTGTGAACGTCTGGCGGATGCCGTGCTCCGCACAGTAGGCTGCCAAGAGGTCGGAGGAAAACTGTCAGAGTGCAGACGCAGACGCAGGACCGGAAAGTCCGACTGGAACCGCTCGCAGAGTTGGAAACGAGCAGCGCGGATCCAAGGGATCAAAACATCAGGGACCTCACCCTTGGTGCGCAAGGGGAAGACCGTGGTGTAGCGCGAGTAGTCGTCGACGACCAGCAGGAAGTACCGCTCGTGGCCCTGTCCACGGACGCGGGCTGGGCCCCACACGTCCAGGTGGAGAGTCTGCAGGTGAGCCTCTGTGGGAGGGAACGAGGAGGAGTGATGAGTGGCGCGCTACCGCCCCTCGACATAGGGAAGATAGGGAGGAGCAGGCAAGGGTAGGAGGGGAGGGAGAACCCTGGGAAGACCAGAGACAAGGTACCGGGAGTGCATGCCACAAAGGCGTTGCACTGACGGGTGACCAAGACGGTGGTGCCAGAGGATTGTCAGGTGCGACAGGGAGCGACACGAGCAGGGGGGCGACAATTGACCTGACGCAGTCGCAGACGCAGCTACCTGAGGGGACTCAGTGTGTACAGGTCCGACCCTGGCTGCTGAGTGAAGGTAGCTAGGTGGCGACTTGTCCGAGCATACGTACATTGGGTCACACGCTCATAGGCAGGGGTGAACTAGTGAACACCCCCGTCCTGGAGAGCAGAGCCCGCCACCAAGTTCGTAGAGAATGAGGGGAGGTAAAGACCCGAGAGGGTGCCGGACGGGACCGTAGGACAAGGGAGGACAGTGGAGGAGGTCGCAAGGACCGGGCCCCCAAAGGGGTCAGCTAGGGAGACAGCAACCAGCCGAGCTAGCTGCTCAAGGACAGTGCGGTCACGAAAGAAGCAGCGGGAGGCACCCAAGTCCAGTGTGAAAGTGTGCAGTGCCTCAGTAGACGCAGTACCAGCAAGCGCAGACGCACGAGCACCTGGAGCGGAAGACCCACTAGCACCTAGGGCAGCAGCCTCACCAAGACCTAGGGCAGCAGACGCACTAGCACCTAGAGCAGCAGTCTCATTGGTCCCAATACCCAGGTCGAGCGGTACACTCAGCTAACAGTCACTCTCAACACTAATAGTCAATGCATACATGGCACCAAGGATAGCATCAAAATCAAGAGCAAAGATGTCAATGTTCTTTTAAGCAGATCTGCCCAGCGGGGCAGCTCAGAGGAGTCAAGAAACTGCTCGTGCCAGGTGTCGTCGAGACGAAAGAAGCAGCGCTGCACCGTGTGGAACCTCCCACAGGTCTGGCCAGTGCGGTCACCTGTGCGGATGACGTACGGGCAGGTACCTCCACCCCCAGACCCCACACGCTGAGAGTACCACTCACGGAGCTGCTGGGGCGACGGAGTCTTGCTGGGACGCTGCTATTGCTGCCTCTGGCCACTTCCGAACCCCCCACGCTGCACGGCTCCACCGCGCCCTCCACCAGCTGCACTGCTGCCACTACTGCCACCACCACCCCCACCACCCCCACCACCACCGCCGCCACCACCCCTTGCTCCGCCACTGACCTCCCCACCACCAGCACCACTCCCACCACCACCACCACCACCACCACCACCCCCGCCCCCTCCATTCCCTCCACCACCGCCGCCCCCTCCGTCACCTCCGCCCCCCTTGCCCCTGCCACCCTTGTGCCTCCCACTAGGAGCAAACGCAGCCCCGACCCCCTCAGCTCCGAGGTATTCGACAGCAGCAGCAGATGCAATGGAGGGGAGGAGGGGGATGGGGGAGCACCCCTCAAAGAAGGGAGCGCGAGGGTCGCCACGAGAGGCACCTACAGCTACAATGCTCTTCTCAGCTGCTAGGAGTTCCTTCTTGAGCAGGTCGACACTGAGGTCGGTGGGGGAGAGGGCGAGAAAGTGGTCCCTGACGGTGTGAAGGGAGTCAGGGAGGCGGGTGACATCGGGGGAGGGTTCTTGGCTAGGAAATCGGGGGGAAGCGCGGCACGGTAGGGGAGATCACTAGTATGGAGTTGATGAGAAAAGTAGAACGAGAATGAATGAACTATGAATGAAGTGGGTACAAATATGAAACCCTAATTGGGTTGTACCCCCTATGGGATACCCCACTATAGCCTACACAATAGCATAAGCTATAATGTTCTGACACACCCCCATAGGCAAAGTGGGGGAGAACAAGGGGTCACAAGACCAGTCAAGCAGAGCAAAGCAAAGCTCAGGGTGGATCACAAAGTCACCACACATTCCGAGCACAAGTTCAAAGGCCAAAGGGCCAGTTCACATGCAAGATCATATATGTATATGCAAGAGGCTAAGCAAGCAAGAGCAGGAGTATATATATGTGACCGTACAAGCAAGGTCAAGAAGAGAGCAAGTGAGGCAAGACAAGCACAAGACCCAGCTGAGTGCAGAAGCGCTGATGATCACAAGGCGCAAGTGCCTTGGTGAACACATCAGCAGTGTTGGCCTCAGAGGCCACGTACGCAAGCCGCAACTGTCCACGCTGCTGTAGCTCACGAGCAAGAAATTAGCGGAGAGCAATGTGCTTTGTCCTGTGCTCCAGTCGCTGCTCTCGACACAAGGCCAGCATGGCCTTGTTGTCTACGTACAAGACTGGAGGAGAACGAGGCGGCTCTCCAAGGTCGGTCAGCAGGTAGGTGAGCCAGCGAAGCTCCTGGGCAGCCATAGCCCCGGCGTAGATCTCAGCCTCACAACTGGAGCCGAGAATAGAAGACGAGCGGGTAGCCCGCCACGAAATAGAGCCGGAACCAAGACTGAAGGTGTAACCATGTGACGACCGCTGCGTAGCCTGGTCGTCAACCCAAGAAGCGTCCGCGTGCCCAGTGAGGACCACTGGACTCCGCCCTCCAAGCACTAGCCCCATGCCCGACGTACTGCACAAGTAGCGCAACACCCTCTTCGCTGCAGCCATGTGCTCTGGTCGGTGTCTCCCAGGAGCAACATAGCGTGCGAGAATGCTAAGAGGGTATGCAAGGTCAGGTCGTGTGCAGGTCATCAGGTACATGAGGCAGCCAACAAGCTCTGGATACGGGCCACTCGACTCTACGGACTCATCCGAAGGCAGAGCTGAGAGCGAGTGGCGAGTAGGCAGAGGAGTGGCCTGAGGCGAGGAGTACGTGAAGCCGAAGCGCTGAAGGACCTGTTGCACCATGTGTGACTGAGTCAGGGTAATGGTGCGGCGTGCTCTGTCCCGGGTGATCTGCAAGCCAAGGTAGCTGCGCAGTTCACCCAGGTCAGTGCACGTGTGTCTCTTTTGCACCTCGGACTTCACGTAGGCGAGTCCAGCAGTGTGAGCTGTGGCAAAGACCAAGTCGTCGACGTACACGAGGATGTAGAACGGCGGCAGAGAGGTGTCGGTGCGCAGAAACAGCGACGGGTCGGCAGTAGAAGGAGCAAACCCAAGTGCCGCCAGCGTAGTCCTCAGTGTGTCGTACCACTCACGTGGCGCCTGGCGGAGACCGTAGACTGGACGCCGGAGACTCCACTGGGTACCGGGAGGGAAAGACCCAGTGAAGCCAGGTGGGCGGCGCAGCCAGATCTCCTCGTGCAGGCTGCCCTGCAAGAAAGCAGTGCTGAAGTCGAGAGAGTGCAGCTCGTAGTCACGGTGAGCAGCAACGTGCAGCAGTACCCGAAGAGTAGTCATCTTCTGGGTGGGGGAGAAGGTCTGAAAGTAGTCAACTTCCTGCCGCTGATTGAAGCCACGAGCCACGTAACGCGCCTTGAAGACAGGCGGAGAACCCGGTGGCCGCTTCACCCTGAAAATCCACATGCCACTGACGATGTTCGCCCCAGGAGGTGGGACAGCGTCAACGTAGGTGCCTGTGGACTTCCAGGAAGCCATCTCTGCATCCATAGCTGCCTGCCACTGAGAGGAGTAGGGACCCTCTATCGCCTCCGCGTAAGAGCGCGGAGTCGGGATGTCAAGTGCATCCGGGTCTCCCTCAGGGGTGAGTAGTACGGACACGAGATGAGGTGAAGCGGCAGCCAGACACTGGAACTCCTCCTGCCTGTCCTCAAGGACGTCCGTGCCAAGGGCACACTCACCCGTGACGGACGAAGGACAGACAGACTCAGACTCAGCGACAAGACTAGCAGCGTAGTCTAGGCGACAGCGAGCAGCAAAGTCGACAAGCTCAGTAACAAGGGCAGACGCAGCAGAAGACTCGAAAGAAGGGTCACTGACGGCAGTAGCAAGGAGACGCGTGACAGTAGGACTGGCAGCACGAAGAGAGTCCGACTCCGGGTCAGCAAGAGCAGGAAGAGAGGACTTAGGAGGAGAAGGCAAAGGGGCACGCAGAGGAGCAGTAGACGGACGCAGAGACATCCGGTGCGTGCCAGGGACAGGAGGAGGACACTGACGCGAACCGCGACCACTAGCGCGCGCAGGACGAACAGGCGACGCAGGACGAGACGCAGGCTCACGACGCTCAGTAAGACCTCCAGTAGGACCAGTGTAGGGAGAAGGAGCAGGCAAAGGGGAGGCAGGCTGTGACTGTGACAAGACAGGCTGTGGACCCTCTAAGGGAGGAGGAGGAGGACCAGTAGAAGGTGTAAGACCAAGAACCTGCTGCAGGAGTGGAACGAAGTACGGTCGAGGCCGCGTGTCGACGCCAGAAACAACAGGGACAGCACCAGGACCCCCAGCAGGAGTACTCGCTCCAGCAGCACCTCCAGTAGCACCTCCAGCAGTTCCAGAACCCCCAGCAGCACCTCCAGCAGCTCCAGAACCTCCAGTAGCACCAGGAGCATTGCCAGCAGGACCGCCAGTGGTAGTCTCAGCGCCAACACCCTCAGCAGCACCAGCTCCAGTTGAACCCGCAGGCCCAGCAGCTCCAGTACTCCCAGGACGAGCACCTCCGGGACCCGCGATAGCAGCACCCTCAGTAGCCGACGAACCTCCAGCACCAGCAGCACGACTCCAGTGCCGGGCAAACCACTCGCGCAGCTCCTGTGGAGAGAGTGGCTCCCGGCGAGAAGAAGCACCCAGAGAACCTCCAGGCGGAGCACCTCCAGGCTCAGCACCCCCAGACCCAGCACCCCCAAGCAAGGCACCTCCAGGCGTAGCACCCCCAGGCTCAGCACCCCTAGGCTCACTACCCGCAGGCTCAGCACCCCCAGGCTCAGCACCCCCAGGCTCAGCACCCCTAGGCTCCGCACCCCCAGGCCTAGCACCCCCAGGCGCAGCACCCCCAGGCTCAGCACCCCCAGTCTCAGCACCCCTAGGCTCAGCACCCTCAGCAGCACCAGAGTCACCAGTGACCTCGACAGGCTCGACTGCGTCTACCTGGGACACACCTGAAGGGGCAGGACCCTGAGGGGGGAGGGGGTCTACCGGGGGGGGGACCTGGTACCAAGGAAGAGCGGGGGCGGGGGAAGGGACGGAGTGCGGTAGGGGAAGAGGCGGTAGTAGGGTACCGACTCGTCGAACGTGACGTCCTGGGAGGACAGAACACGGCGAGAGGTGGGGTGGTAGAACTGCCACCCAGGGGCGTCGGGGGGGAACCCCAGGAAGACGCAGGGAGCAGCGCGAGGGGACAGCTTGTCCGCAGACAAGTCGCGGACAAACGCCCGAGATCCCCAGACCCGGAACACCGACGCATCGCCAACCTTCCCCGTCCACAGCAGGGCTGGGGAGGTCTCTGGCCTGGAGACCCTCGGGTGAAGGTTGATCTGATGTGCCGCGTACCTGACCGCAAACGGCCACAGAAAATGGGGGGCAGCCGCATGCATCATAGACGTACGAGCGACGTCCATGACCATGCCAATGCGGCGCTCTGCAATCCCATTTTGCTGCGGTGAGTCCGGAAGCGTGAAGGTCTGACGGATGCCTCGCGCACGACAGTAGGCATGCAGAAGGCCAGAGGAGAACTCTCCGCCTTTGTCCGAGTGCAGACGCAGAACAGGAAAGTCCGAGCCAAAGCTCTGCGTGAGCTGGAGACGAGGTGCGCGGATCCAGTCGACCAGCACCTCAGTGACATCACCCTTGCTGCGCAAGGGGAAGACTGTGGTGTAACGCGAGTAGTCGTCAACCACCAACAGGAAGTAGCGCTCGTGACCTAGTCCACGGACGCGGGCAGGGCCCCACACGTCCATGTGAAGCGTCTGCAACGGGGCCTCTGTCGGAGGAAACTGGGAGGAGTAATGGGCAGCACGCTGGCGCCCCTCGACACAGGGGACACAGGCAGGGCCAGGGCCCTAAGGAAGGGGAGGGAGGGACCGGGGGAGACCAGACACAAGAAGACGGGAGGCCATGCCTCTGAGCCGAAGCAGAGAGGGGTGACCAAGGCGGTGGTGCCAGAGGAGAGTCTCGTGAGACAGGCGACGACACGAACAGGGGGCAGACTCAGGACCAGACCTGGACGCTGCAGCAAACACCTGACCAGACGCAGGGACCCTATTATACTCAGCAACTGGAGGAGAAGCAGTGGTCAGTGTGTACAGGCTCGACCCTGGCTGACGTGTAAACGTAGCCAGGTGGCGACCTGTGCTAGCCTCTGTGCAGTGCGTCACCCGCTGACGAGCAGGAGTGAACTGGTGGACACCCGCATCCTGTAGGTCAGCACCACTCACCAGGTTCGTAGAGAACGAGGGGAGGTAGAGACCAGACAGGGTGCCAGAGGGAGCCGCCGGACACGGGAGGACTGTGGCGCTTCCCGTGTCCGGAGCAGTGTGAGGGTCCTCCCGCCGGACACGGGAGCCGCCGGACACGGGAAGCGCCACTCCGACCACCTCCACCACCTCCACCTCCGCCGCCTCCACCTCCACCGCCACCGCCGCCTCCGCCAGCAACGCCGCCACCACCGCCGCCTCCGCCTCCACTGCCGCCACTAGCACCTCCACCCCCTCCACCACCTCCACCGCCACCCCCACTCCCTCCGCCACCGCCACCTCCACCTCCACCGCCCCCGCTAGCTCCACCCGCGCCCTTGCCCCCCTTGCCTTTGCCAGGGCGGCGTCTCCCGCTAGGGGCGGACGCCGCACCGACTGACTCAAGACCAACGAGGTCGTCCGCAGCGGCAGAGGCGACAGAGGGCAACAGGGGGAAAGAAGAACACCCCTCAAAGATGGGGGTGCGAGGGTCACCACGAGAGGCCCCTACACCGACTATGCTCTTCTCTGCCGCTAGGAGGGACTTCTCGAGGAGGTCTACAGTGAGTGTGGTGGGACAGACTGAGAGGAAATGGTCCCTGACTACACGAAGGGAGTCAGGGAGACGCGTGACTATGAAATAGAGAGTGATGTACATGGGGGGGGGGGGGGGGGGTTCTTGGCGCAGAAGTCAGCAGGGAGCGCAGCGCGGTAGTGAGTGTCACTAGTGCGGAGGTGCGTAATGAGGTCAGCAACTGTGGGAAAGGCAGCAAGGTCAGGGAAGAGGAAGGGTAGCATGAGGCGGCTCAGTGCAGCAGTGGCAGGGAAGGAGTAGCGCGCAACTACAGCGTCGTACAAGGTCTGAGCACTCTTGTACTGACTAAAGTTGCGCGCGCTCAGCGGTAGGCAGGTGGCGACGCACAGCAAGACGTGCAGCAGCATCGCGTGTGGCCCACTGGGAGCGAACAGTGGGGTCAGCATCAGCAGCAGGGGCAGGGACGGCGCCAGAGGTGAGGTCAAAGAGAGAAAGACCGTCTGCCCTATCGCACTGTAAGAACAGCTGCAGGTCGTCGACCCAGACCTCAAAGTCAATGGCGCGACCCTCAGCGTCAAAAGCTAGGACACTAGGGGTAGCCATGACAGCAGTCGACGGTCTCACCAGACAGGACGGGTCGGGCAGCTCAGCAGCACAGCAACACGGCAACACTGCAGCTCGGCCGGCCCAGCAGCAACAGCAGCTCCGCGGGACCAGCGGCTCGGCTCCTCAGGTGACTCGGGCGGCTCGGGCGGCGCAGGCGGCTCGGGCGGCTCGGGCGGCCCGGGCGGCTCGGGCGGTTCGGGCGGCTCGGGCGGCTCGGGCACTCAGCGGCACAGGCGGCTCGGGCGGCTCGGCTCCTCAGCGACGCAGGCGGCTCGGGCGGCTCGGGTGACGCAGGCAGCACGGGCGGCTGGGTGTCACAGCGGCGTACGGGCGGCGTGGGGCCGGGACGGCGGCGTGCGGCCGGGACAGGTGGCGCACGGGCGGTGTGGAGCCGGGACGGCGGCGCACGGCTGGGACGGGTGGCGCACGGGCTGCGTGGGGCCGGGACAGCGACGCGCGGCCGGGACGGGTGGCGCACGGGCGGCTGGGAGCGGGGCCGGGACGGGCGACGCACGGGCGGCTTGGGGCCGGGAAGGTGGCGAGGGGCCAGGGCGGGCGGCGCATGGGCGACGAGGGGCCGGGACGGCTGTGCGCGGCCGGGACGGGCGGCGCACGGGTGGCGTGGGGCCGGGACGGGCGGCGCACGGCGTCGACGGGCCGGGACGGCCGGCGCACAGGCGCCTAAGGGTGGCGCGACGGCGGCGTGGGGCCTGACGGGCGGCGCGCGGGCGTCTAGGGGCCGAGACGGCCGTCGCGCGGGCGTCTAAGGGCGGCGCGCGGGCGGCGTGGGGCCTGGACGGGCGGCGCGCGGGCGTCTAAGGGCGGCGCGCGGGCGTCTAGGGGTCGGGAAGAGCGGCGCGCGGGCGTCTAAGGGCGGCGCGCGGGCGTCTAGGGGCCGTAGGGCAGGTCGACAAAGTGAGAGAGAGGGCCCGGAGCGCGCTTCGGGCAGAAAAAAAAGTTCCATGTGGTGGGCCCTAAGCACTGTTCCCACGGGGGAACCTGCTCGATACCATGAGAAAAGTAGAACGAGAATTAATGAACTATGAATGAAGTGGGAACAAATATGAAACCCTAATTGGGTTGTACCCCCTATTGGATACCCCACTATAGCCTACACAATAGCATAAGCTATAATGTTCTGACAGTTGAGTGATGAGGTCAGCTACAGTGGCTAAGGCAAACAGATTGGGGAAGAGATAGGGCAGCGAGAGACGACCTATCGAAGCAGTAGCAAGGGAGGAGTAGCGTGCAACTACAGCATCGTACAGCTCCTTAGCGGTCTTATGCTGGCCAAAATGCTCGTGCTCATCTAACGGCAGGTGGCTGCGAACGGCTAGGCGAGCATGAGCGTCACGGGTCTGCCACTTTGAGCGAAGCAGCAGGTGCGGGAGCAGCGCCGGACGTGTGGTCAATAAGGGAAACATCGTCCTTGGTAGTGATCTGGAGGAACAGGTGCAGGTCATCGAGCCAAACGTCAAACTTAATCGGACGGCGCTCAGGGTCAAAAGTGAGAACCGTAGGACTGGCCTTAGTGGCAGTAGGAACAGTAGCAGCAGTAGTCGCAGTAGCAGTAACAAGAGCAGCAGGTGCTGCAGGTGGAGCACAATAGGGCAGCGCGGCTCGATCAGGGCGGCGCGGCTCGATTAGGGCGGCGCGGCTCGGTCAGGGCGGCGCGACTCGGGCAGGACGGCGCGGCGCGGCTCGAGAAGGGAGGATGGGCCGACGCGCGGTCTGCGGCTGTGCGGGGCGGCGGCCTACGTGCGGGCTGCAGCGTTCGCGGTGGCGGCGGCCTAAGAGGGGGGCGGTGGCCTACGAACAGGCGGCGGCCTACGGGCACGAGGCGGCGGCGCGCGACGGTCGACGAGCAGCTCGCGGGCTGCGCTAGGGGCCGCGCGAGGCCAGGGCAGATTGCGCGCGGGCGGCGTCGAGTGCGTGGGCGGCTAAGGGGTCGCGCGCACGAAGAAAAAGGGCCACGCGCGGGCGGCTAGCGGGCTACGCGCTCTAAAAACGGGCCACGCGCGGGCGGCTAGCGGGAGAAGCAGGGCGCGCGAGGGCGCACTAGAAACGAGGCGCACGAGGGCGCTAGTGAGGGACGGCGCACGAGGGCGCTTCTAGCGGAACGGTGGGCCCTTAGGAAAAGCTGCACTGCACGGCCGTTGCCATACTTTGTTCCGCTTCTTGAGCAAGTTCTTGGTCTTCCGTCCTCTCTTGGTCCTGCTCCTCTCTTAGAGTGTCCGCCACCTGTCCAGTCCGAGTCACAGTTACAACCCGCCTCTCCACTGCCTGCTCCCTCTCCCTACACTGGTCCTACTGGAGGTCTTACGGAGCGTTGTGAGCCTGCGTCTCGTCCTGCGTCGCCTGTCCGTGCTGCTTGCACGAGTGGTCGTGGCTCGCGTCAGCGTCCTCCGCCTGTCCCCGGCACGCACCGGATGTCTCTGCGTCCTTCCACTGCTCCGTTGCGTGCCCTTTTGCGTTCTCCTCCCGAGTCCTCTCTTCATGCTCTTGCTGACCCGGAGTCAGACTCCCTTCGTGCTGCCAGTCCTACTGTCACGCGTCTCCTTGCTACTGTCGTCACTGACCCTTCCTTTGAGTCCACTGCTGTGTCTGCCTTAGTTGCTGAGCTTGTCGACTTCGTTGCTCACTGTCGTCTAGACTACGCCGCTAGTCTTGTTGCTGAGTCTGAGTCTGTCTGTCCTCCGTCTGTTGGGGGTGAGTGTGCTCTTAGCACACACGTCCTTGAGGACAGGCAGGAGGAGTTCCAGTATTTTGCTGTTGCTTTGCCTCATCTCGTGTCCATGTTGATTGCCCCTGAGGGAGACCCGGATGCACCGGACATCCCGACTCCTCGATCGTACGCTGAGGCGATCGAGGGTCCCTACTCCTCACAGTGGCAGTCAGCCATGGACACAGAGATGGCTTCATTGAAGTCCACATGCACCTACGTAGAGGAGGTTCCCCCACCTGGGGCGAACATCGTCAGTGGCATGTGGATTTTCAGGGTGAAGCGGCCGCCGGGTTCTCCGCCTGTCTTCAGGGCGCGTTACGTGGCTCGAGGCTTCAGTCAGCGGCAGGGAGTTGACTACTTTCAGACATTCTCTCCCACCCCGAAGATGACCACTCTTCGGGTACTGCTACATATAGCCGCTCAGCGCAACTACGAGCTTCACTCTCTTGACTTCAGCACTGCTTTCCTACAGGACAGCTTGCACGAGGAGATCTGGCTGCGCCGCCCTCCTGGCTTCACTGGGTCGTTTCCCCCTGGTACCCAGTGGAGCCTCCGGTGGCCAGTCTACGGTCTCCGCCAGACGCCACGTGAGTGGCGCGACACACTAAGGACTACACTTGCGGCTCTTGGGTTTGCTCCTTCTACTGCCGACTCGTCGCTGTTTCTGCGCACCGATACCTCTTTGCCGCCGTTCTACATCCTCGTGTACGTCGACGACTTGGTCTTTGCCACTGCTGACACTGCTGGACTCACCCACGTGAAGTCCGAGCTGCAGAAGAGACACACGTGCATAGACCTGGGTGAACTGCGCAGCTACCTTGGCTTGCAGATCACCCGGGACAGAGCACAGCGCACCATTACCCTGACTCAGTCACACATGGTGCAGCAGGTCCTTCAGCGCTTCGACTTCACGTACTCCTTGCCTCAGGCCACTCCTCTGTCTACTCACCACTCGCTCTCAGCTCTACCTTCGGATGAGTCCGTAGAGCCGAGTGGCCCGTACCCAAAGCTTGTTGGCTGCCTCATGTACCTGATGACCTGCACACGACCTGACCTTGCATACCCTCTTAGCATCTTGGCACGCTATGTTGCTCCTGGGAGACAGCGCCTAGACACATGGCAGCAGCGAAGAGGGTGTTGCGCTACTTGTGCAGTACGTCGGGCATGGGGCTAGTGCTTGGAGGGCGACGTCCAGTGGTCCTCACAGGCCACGCAGACGCTTCTTGGGCTGATGACCAGGCTACACAACGGTCGTCACAGGGTTACACCTTCAGCCTTGGTTCCGGCTCTGCTTCGTGGCAGTCTACCCGCTCGTCTTCTGTTCTCGGCTCCAGCTGTGAGGCTGAGATCTACGCAGGGGCCATGGCTGCTCAGGAGCTTTGCTGGCTCACCTACCTGCTGACCGACCTTGGAGAGCCGCCTCGTTCTCTCCAGTCCTGTACGTAGACAACACGGCCATGCTGGCCTTGTGTTGAGAGCAGAGACTGGAGCACAGAACGAAGCACATTGCCCTATGCTACTTCCTTGCTCGTGAGCTGCAGCAGCGTGGTCAGCTGCGCCTTGCTTACGTGGCCTCTGAGGCCAACACTGGTGATATCTTTACTAAGGCACTTCCGCCTTGTGATCATCAGCGCTTCTGTACGATGCTAGGTTTTGTGCCTACTTGGCCTCATTTGCTCACTTCTTGACCTTGCTTGTACTGTGATCTTTCTATACCTGCACTTGCTTGTTTACCTTTATATATGATCTTGCATGTGAACTTGGCTTGTGGCATTGAACTTGTGCTCGGAATGTGTGGTGACGTTGTGATCCACCCTGAGCTTGCTTTGCTTTGCTTGACTGGTCTTGTGACCTCTTGTTCTCCCCCACTTTGCCTATGGGGGTGTGTCAAACTTATATGCTATGGTCTATCTAGGCTGTAGTGGGGTAGACACTATAGGGTACAACATTTCTAGGTTTCCTACTTGTACCCACACTTTTCCTTAGTCAATTCATTCCTCATTTCTTCACAATTTTGTTGTAAATTAGTCATCTACATATATTTGAACGACTTCGAACTCTTAGAAACATTAGTGAAATGCAATGACCGACCAACCAAACGATCATTGTATTTCTCCTTGTGTATACCATCTAGTATACACTAGACGTAAGCATATTCATCAAATGAATTGATGAATATGTCTCGTAGTCTGATTTTGAACGAACTAATATTTTGTGTCAGTTAAAGAAAAAAAATATATACTACCGCTTCCCCAGCCTAGCATGGGCGGGAAGTCAGTAGTATAAACAAAACTGTGACAACGCAATACAATCTGCAAATCCCAAAGAAACATCTACACCGATCAAGTCCAGCTGAAAATGGCTTCACTGTCATAGTGGGGCGCCACTCAACCTTTTGTGATGATGAACGGCAAGATATCTCTTTGAAATATGCAGACATGCATTACGGTTCCAACAAGAAGCATAGAACAAACAGAAATGGATCAAATCAAACAATTACTCAAAATTATTCCGTAATACCCCGGATATAAGCGCATATGCGCTTATAATAAAACAATGTTTTTTAGGGGGGTGCGCTTATAAATGAGTCAAAATTATAAGCGCATGCACTTATATAATAACAAACACAGAACAAACACAGAAATATGTTATAAACGCACCAATCTGTGCATTAGAGTCTTGCAATTTCATTCAAATCGAAATGTGTGGAGCGTTCTGAATCAGAATCGCGCGAAGGCGATTCTCTGCCGGCGCACAAGGGCAAGGACACGTCACTTTCGCATAGGAATGTGTCATGCTCGCCCCAGCAGAGTGTACAAACCAATAGCTTGCAGTCGCTCGTTCGCATCGCACAGGCTTGCCCTAGTGTGCGACCAATAGCGTGCAGTCGCTCGCTCGCAGCGCACAGACAACACGTGTTTGTCAGAATGTTATGTTTGTCTAGCCTGCAGTGGGGTACTCAATAGTGAGTACAGCCCAATTTAGGGTTTGCTATATGTACTCAACTGCTTGCTAGTGAACCTTCTTCTTCCTTCTTTCATTCCTCGTTTTTTCACATGCTATCAGAGCATCTACGTGTCAGAATGTTATCTTATGCTCTAGCCTGTAGTGGGGTGCTCTATAGCGAGTACAACCCTTCTAGGGTTTCCTATTTGTATCCCCATTCTTGCTAGTGCAGTACTCTTCTCTTTTGTAAACTTTCACACTACGCTCCAGGCCTGTGGGCCCACCTAACCGCTTCCGCTGCTACTCTGTGTGTTCCACACCCCATGGCGTGCGACGAATTTTTTCTTCCCCTCGACCGCCCTCTTGTCAAGCCCTCCTAGAGGCCCCTCTCACGGCCCCTCGCGCGACCTGTAGAGGCCCCGTCGCCACCCCTAGCGGCCCCGTCGCCGCCCTTCTCGGCCCCTCGAGGCCCCTTCGCGACCCCGTCGCCGCCCCTAGTGGCCCGGTTGCCGCCCTTCCAGGCCCCTCGCGACCCCTTCGCGGCCCCGTCGCCGCCCCTAGCGGCCCCGTCGCCGACCTTTCAGGCCCCTCGCGGCCCCGTCGCCGCCCCTAGCGGCCCGTCGCCGCCCTTCTAGGCCCCTCGCGACCCCTTCGCGGCCCCGTCGCCGCCCCTATCGGCCCCGTCGCCGCCTCCAGCGGCCCCGTCGCCGCCCCTAGCGCCCCCGTCGCCGCCCCTATCGGCCCCGTCGCCGCCTCCAGCGGCCCCGTCGCCGCCCCGTGCGGCCCCGTCGCCGCCCCTTTCGGCCTTGCCTTGACCCTGCCCCGGCCCCGCCCCGGCCATGCTCCGCCGTCTGTCGCGGCGCACCGGAGGCCCGTGCACCGCCCCCCCCCCTCTTTTCCTGTCGCCTGTCGAGGCGACCTGAGGCTTTTTGTTGACACACAATATGACACGGACCGTTTAAATTACGGCCTACAAGACTTTCACAAGGCACGCCATTAACTCATCGCACATCTCACTGTATAAAGGGGCCATTCTTGCCGGACTGGCCCAATGTTCTACTGTGAATCGACTGATCAACAGCCCGATGGTGGTGCCAAGGTCACCGAAGCGCGGTGTGAAATTTGTTAGGTGTGAATTTTTTTAGAAACATGTGTACTGATCGGGTGCGCGGCAAGCACCTAATCGTGTATGTGAGCTTCATGAAGGACGATGCAAGCGTCTGAGTTTCTCACACTGCTGACGGTGGAGAAACGTGACGCGTCGAGCCTCGTCGACATTCTACTGACCCACCTGGACGCCGTGGGCATTGACATGTCCAAGATAGTCGGAATCAGTATCGACGGTGCCAGAGTCATGACAGGCACCAGCAATGGCATTGTGGCACGACTCCGAGCGTGGAATCCCTATCTCATGTCATGCCACTGCATCGCACATCGATAAGTCCGTTATTGTTATCGGTTTTAAGCTAAGTGTGTATTGTTGTTCATGTTCTGCCCACTAACTACATGTCCCTCTTCTTTTTCTGTTCTACCTTGAGCAGGGAGGCGTTGGGCGTGAAGGATGTCGTTGAGAAGGTGCCAGAGTTCGACATCATTGACCAGGCGATGCCCAACGTGGAGGGACAAGTATTGAGGTCGAGCACCTGGCACCGCCGATTCGAGCACCTTCAGGAGAACATCTGCGAAACCAACTTGGAGCTGCAGAGGATCCACGCCGTGTGATGGCTCTCTAGAGGGGAGGCAGTGAAGCAGTTCGCCAAGGTTCTGCCAGCGACGATCGTGCTGCTGCATGATTTTGTCAGAATGTTATGTTTGTCTAGCCTGCAGTGGGGTACTCAATAGTGAGTACAACCCAATTTAGGGTTTGCTATATGTACTCAACTGCTTGCTAGTGAACCCCCCTCTTCTTTCATTCCTCATTCTGCACATGCTATCAGAGCATCTACGCTCCTGGCCTGTGGGCCCACCCTACTGCTTCCGCTGCTACTGACCGAGGCGCGCCCTCTGTGCCGCCCTCCCCTTAGAGACCCGTCACGCCGCCCTTAGCGGCCCTCTCACGGCCCTGTCGCCGCCCTTAGCGGCCCCGTCGCCACCCTTCGCGGCCCCGTCGCCGCCCCTAGTGGCCCCGTCGCCGCCCTTCGCGGCCCCGTTGCCGCCCTTCGAGGCCCCTCGCGACCTCTTCGCGGCCCCGTCGCCGCCCCTAGCGGCCCCATCGCCGCCCTTCGCGGCCCCGTCGCCGCCCCTATCGGCCCTGTCGCTGCCTCCAGCGGCCCCGTCGCCGCCCCTAGCGGCCTCGTCGCCGCCCCTATCGGCCCCGTCGCCGCCTCCAGCGGCCCCGTCGCCGCCCCTAACGGCCCCGTCTCCGGCCCTATCGGCCCCGTCGCCGCCTCCAGCGGCCTCATCGCCGCCTCTTGCGGCCCCGTCGCCGCCCCTTTCGGCCCTGCCTCGACCCTGCCCCGGCCCCGCCCCGGCCATGCTCCGTCGCCTGTCGCGGCGCACCGGGGATCCGTGCACCGCCCCCCCCCCCTCTTTTCCCGTCGCCTGTCGAGGCGACCTGGGGGGGGGGAGGGGGGGGGGGGGGGGGGGGGCGAGCGTCGCCCCTTCTGCCGCCTGTTTTGGCGCCCTGGGAGGCCGCGCGTCGCCCCCCCCCCCCCCCCCCCCCCCCGTAACCCCCCTACCCGCCGTCCCGCCCTGCCCTGTGTTAGGGTCTGGGGGTGGCGAGTAGGGGGTGGCGGGTGTGTGGTCTCCCCTGCTCCTCCTCCTCCTCTGTCTCCCACTGCTGCAGCTGCCGCTGAGAGGGGTGGGTGTGTGGGAGTCGACGGAGTCGTGCTAGGGGGTGGGGTGTGAGTGAACCTAGGGTGCAGCAAGGGGTGTGTGAAAGGGGGGTGGGATAGTTTGGGGAGGTTGAAGGGGGGTGGCCGCCATGAAGCCCGCAGGTCCAGTCGCCCGTGAGACCGTTGCGCCAGTCGCCCGTGAGCCCGTTGCGCCAGTCGCCCGTGAGCCAGTTGCTCCAGTCGCCCGTGAGTCCGTTGCTCCTGCCGCTCAGAGTTAGCCGCGGAGCCAGTTACTCCGGTAGCCCGTGTGCCAGTTGCTCCAGTTGCCAGTGTGCCAGTTGCTCCAGTTGCCCGTGTGCCAGTTGCTCCAGTTGCGCCGTGTGCCAGCAGCTTCAGCTGCCGCCCACTACCTCCTCTCCTCTCATAGTCCCTCCTCCTCCACACTTGCCCTCGGTGATAGCCTCTAGCTTTGCTTACATTTGTGAACTTTAAACTGTTGCTTCTTGTACTTGCGCTCAGATTGTGTGGTGACATTGTGATCCACCCTGAGCTTGCTTGTTGTGCTGATTACACCCCACTTTGGCTATGGGGGTGTGTCAGAATGTTATGTTTGTCTAGCCTGTAGTGGGGTACTCAATAGTGAGTACAACCCAATTTAGGGTTTGCTATATGTACTCAACTGCTTGCTAGTGAACCCCCCTCTTCTTTCATTCCTCATTCTTCACAGATTTCAAGCACGCGCTCTATGAAGTCGTGACCTCTTTCAAATTCCACTTCATGTTTTGTTTTCCTTGCCGGCATTCTTGCCGTGCTCAACGAACTCAACGCCAAGTTACAGAAGCGGTGATCTGTGGTGTCCATGCGGTTGTTCTTTTATGCCGTTGTTTCCCAACTTGTGTCTGTTAGATTCTAAGGACAGAGTCTATGAAGATTAGGGCGCGTGTGGTCTTACAAATTTGTGAAAGTTTATGTTTTTAGGTCGACTGTAGCATTTGAACAAAACTCAACTTTCCTTGTAGAGAAATTCGAATCTTGGGTCTCCAACACAGACGAGTCAAAATCACACAACCAAGGTCGAACACAGATATTCGACCTTTTAGGGAAGGCGGCGAGCCGCCCGTAGGGGGTTATAGGTTACCTGGTACAGCGTGACACGTTAAAGTAATGCACAACGTAACTCTGCGACCATCGCAAAGCAGTCGTGATTTTCGGATGGCCTTCGTACGTGCTGAAAAACAACACACGCTCGCCTTATGTGCACCCGCACGTTCATCCGTGTGATTCGAGTTGAGTTCACATTTGACGTTCGCACTTAGGTGCCCACAAAATTCTCATGCCTTTGCCAAAGCTTCTTGACGACATTGGTGAAGCTGGTAAATACACAAAGTTCGTCCTTTTTTTCTGAAATTGAAAATAGATCACACGCACCCTTAGGGACTGGAATATCTCAAAATTGTTGGACTAATTCGCTGGACAGAAACCTCGACTCCACAAGAAACGCTATCGACAAAAAAATCACCATTATAACTGCACCAAAACCGTTGTATCTCTAGACCGTAGCTACAATCTCCAATTTGAAACGTATCAAAAGGTGAAGTATTACTTGAGTTATGAATTTCGGCGCATTGGGTGGTATGCTGCCACATAAACTTAACTCAATCACAATTATCTCACAAGTTCCACACAAGAAAGTTATGTCAGAACATTATAGCTTACTTACTTGTGTAGGCTATAGTGGGGTATCCCATAGGGGGTACAACCCCAATTAGGGTTTCCTATTTGTACTCACTTCGTTCATAGTCATTTCATTCTCGTTCAATTCTTCTCATGGAATCAGAGCAGGTCCCCTCCTAGGGACTGTTCCTAGGGCCCACCGAAGCGCGCCCCGAGGAGCGCGTTCTTTTTTTTTAGCGACCCTGCGTGTCGCCCTTACCTTCGCGATCCCGCCGCCCTTTAGTCGCGGCCCCGCTTTACCCCTACGGCCCCGCTTCGGCCCCGCTTAGGCCCCGTCGGCCCCGCTTAGGCCCCGCTACGGCCCCGCGTCGGCCCCGCTTAGGCCCCGTCGGCCCCGCTTAGGCCCCGCTACGGCCCCTCGTCGGCCCCGCTTAGGCCCCGTCGGCCCCGCTCAGGCCCCGTCGGCCCCACTTAGGCCCCGCTACGGCCCCGCGTCGGCCCCGCTTAGGCCCCGTCGGCCCCGCTTAGGCCCCGTCGGCCCCGCTTAGGCCTCGCTACGGCCCCGCTACGGCCTCGCTACGGCCCCGTCAGCCCCGCCTAGGCCCCGCCGACCCTGCTACGGCCCCGCTACAGCCCGTCGTCGGCCCCGCTACCGCCCCCATTGCGGCCCCGCCGCCTGTGCTGCAGCCCGCCGCGCCACCCGTGCAGCCGCCCGTGCGCCGCCCGTGCACCCGCCCGTGCAACCGCCCGTGCAGCCGCCCGTGCAGCCGCCCGTGCAGCCGCCCGTGCAGCCGCCCACCGTGCCGCCCGTGAGCCGCCCCAGCCGCCCGTGAGCCGTCCGTGCAGCCGCCCGCGCCGCCTGTGTGCCCCCGCGTCACCCGAGTCGCGCGAGCCGCCCGAGCCGCCCGAGCCGCCCGAGCCGCCCGATCCGTCTACGGTCCCGGGAGCCGGATCGTGTGGGGCTGCTGCTACTCCTGGGCCGGCGGAGTTGCTGAGCTGTTGTGTTGCTGTCCTACTGAGCTGCTCGACCCTTCTTCTCTAGTGAGACTATCGGCTGCTATCATGGCCACCCCCAGTGTCCTGGCCTTTGACGCTGAGGGTCGCGCCATTGACTTTGCGGTCTGGGTCGAGGACCTGCAGCTGTACTTGCAGTGCGATTCAGTAGATGACATCTCTCTCTTTGACTTTGCCTCTGGCGCTGTCCCTGCCCCTCCTGCTGATGCTGACCCCACTGTTCGCTCCAAGTGGGCCACACGCGATGCTGCTGCATGTCTTGTTGTGCGTCGCCACCTCCCTTCCTCCGAGCGTGCCCACTTTAGTCAGTGCAAGACCGCTCAGGCCTTGTACGACGCTGTAGTTGCGCGCTACTCCTCCCCTTCCACTGCTACACTGAGCCGCCTCATGCTACCGTACCTCTTCCCTGACCTTGCTGCCTTTCCCACAGTCACTGACCTCTTTACCCACCTTCGCGCTAGTGACACCCGCTACCGAGCTGCGCTTCCTGCTGCCTTCCTCGCCGAAAACCCCCCTCCCATGTACATCACCCTCTACTTTCTAGTCACCCGTCTCCCTGAGTCCCTTCGTGCTCTTAGGGACCAGTTTCTCTCTGTCTGTCCCACCACCCTCACTGTCGACCTCCTCGAGAAGTCCCTGCTAGCGGCCGAGAAGAGCATAGTCGCTGTAGGGGCCTCTCGTGGTGACCCGCGCACCCCCATCTTTGAGGGGTGTTCTCCTTCCCCCCTGTTACCCTCTGTCGCCTCTGCTGCTGCGGCCGACCTCGTTGGTTTAGAGTCGGTCGGTGCGGCGTCTGCCCCCAGCGGTAGGCGCCGCTCTGGCAGGAGCAAGGGGGGCAAGGGAGCGAGTGGAGCTAGCGGGGGCGGTGGCGGAGGAGGTGGGGGCGGCGGGGGGAGTGGGGGTGGCGGTGGGGGTGGAGGCGGGAGTGGAGGTACTGGTGGCGGTAGTGGAGGCGGAGGTGGCGGCGGAGGTGGTGGCGGAGGTGGCAGTGGGAGCGGCGGGGGCGAGGGTGGCGGTGGCGGCAGTGGCGGCGGAGGCGGGGGTGGCGGTGGTGGAGGTGGTCGGAGTGGCTCGTCCCAGAGGAGCAGCACTGGGGGTGGTCAACGCCAGCAGCAGCAGCAGCAGCAGCGCTCTCGCAACGTCCCCGCCCCTCAGCAGCTCTGTGAGTGGTACTCGCAACGTCAGCGTGGTGGGGCGTTCGGTCCCTACACCTACGTCCTTCGCACCGGCGACCGAGCGGGTGAGCAGTGTGGGGGCACCCACACCGCTCGCCGCTGCTTTGCCCGCTTGACCGACGCTTGGCGCCAGCAGTTTCCGGAGGCCTCTGAGATCCCCCGCTGGGGAGAGCTGTCTAGGGCTGGTGTAGCTGTTTTTGATCTTGACTTTGATGCTATCCTTGCTGCCATGTATGCTGTGATTGTTAGTGATGATGGTGACTGTTACCGGTGTTTCCCGCCCGACCCGGGCATTGGTACTGCTGCGTCAGGTGCCAGTGAGGCTGCTGCTCTAGGTGCCAGTGCGTTTGTGCTCTCAGGTACTAGTGAGTCTGCCCTCTCAGGTACTGTGTCGGCTTCTGCCTCTCACACCTTCACCCTTGACTCTGGGGCGTCTCGCTCCTTCTTTCGGGACCGCACCACTCTCACGCCGCTTAGTCGGCCTGTTGCGGTGTCCCTGGCTGACCCCTCTGGGGGTCCTATCCTGTCTCGTTTCTCCACAGTCCTCCCGTGTCCGGCGGCTCCCTCTGGCACCCTGACTGGTCTTTACCTCCCCTCGTTCTCTACGAACCTGGTGAGTGGTGCTGACCTACAGGATGTGGGTGTCCACCAGTTCACTCCTGCTCGTCAGCGGGTGACACACTGCACAGAGGCTAGCACAGGTCGCCACCTGGCTACGTTTACACGTCAGCCAGGGTCGAGCCTGTACACACTGACCACTGCTTCTCCTCCCGTTGCTGAGTCTGGTAGAGTCCCTTCGTCTGGTCAGGTGTTTGCTGCAGCGTCCAGGTCTGGTCCTGAGTCTGCCCCCTGTTCGTGTCGCCGCCTGTCTTACGAGACTCTCCTCTGGCACCACCGCCTTGGCCACCCCTCTCTGCTTCGGCTCAGAGGCATGGCCTCCCGTCTTCTTGTGTCTGGTCTCCCCCAGTCCCTCCCTCCCCTTCCTCAGGGCCCTGGCCCTGCCTGTGTCCCCTGTGTCGAGGGGCGCCAGCGTGCTGCCCCTCACTCCTCCCAGTTTCCTCCGACAGAGGCTCCGCTGCAGACACTTCACATGGACGTGTGGGGCCCTGCCCGCGTCCGTGGACTCGGTCACGAGCGCTACTTCCTGTTGGTGGTTGACGACTACTCGCGTTACACCACAGTCTTCCCCTTGCGCAGCAAGGGTGATGTCACTGAGGTGCTGATCGACTGGATCCGCGCAGCTCGTCTCCAGCTCAGGCAGAGCTTTGGCTCGGACTTTACTGTGTTGCGTCTGCACTCGGACAGAGGCGGAGAGTTCTCCACTGGCCTTCTGCGTGTCTTCTGTCGTGCGCGAGGCATCCGCCAGACCTTCACGCTTCCGGACTCACCGCAGCAAAATGGGATTGCAGAGCGTCGCATTGGCATGGTCATGGACGTCGCTCGTACATCTATGATGCATGCGGCTGCCCCCCATTTTCTGTGGCCGTTTGCGGTCAGGTACGCGGCGCATCAGATCAACCTCCACCCCAGGGTCTCCAGGCCGGAGACCTCCCCAGCCCTGCTCTGGACCGGGAAGGTTGGCGATGCGTTGGCGTTCCGGGTCTGGGGATCTCGGGCGTTTGTCCACGACTTGTCTGCGGACAAGCTGTCCCCTCGCGCTGCTCCCTGCGTCTTCCTGGGGTTCCCCCCCGACGCCCCTGGGTGGCAGTTCTACCACCCCGCCTCTCGACGTGTTCTGTCCTCCCAGGACTTCACGTTCGACGAGTCGGTACCCTACTACCGCCTCTTCCCCTACCGCACTCCGTCCCTCCCCCCGCCCCCGCTCTTCTTGGTACCAGGTCCCCCCCCGGTAGACCCCCTCCCCCCTCAGAGTCCTGCCCCTTCAGGTGTGTCCCAGGTAGACGCGGTCGAGCCTGTCGAGGTCACTGGTGACTCTGGTGCTGCTGCGGGAGCTGAGCCTGGGGGTGCTGGGCCTGGAGGTGCTACGCTTGGGGGTACTGAGCCTGAGGGTGCGGAGTCTGGAGGTGCTGAGCCTGGGGGTGCGGAGCCTGGGGGTGCTGAGCCTGGGGGTACTGAGTCTGGGGGTGCTGAGCCTGGGGGTGCTGGGCCTGGGGGTGCTGAGCATGGGGGTGCTGAGACTGGGGGTGCTCCGCGTAGAGGTGCTTTGCCTGAGGGTGCTGAGCCTGGAGGTTCTTCGCCTGGAGGTTCTCCGCCTGGAGGTGCTTCGTCTCACCGAGAGCCCCTCTCCCCACAGGAGCTACGTGAGTGGTTTGCCCGGCGCTGGAGGCGTACTGCTGGTGCTGGAGGTTCTTCGGCTGCAGAGGGTGCTGCTGCCGCGCGTCCCGGAGGTGCTGGTGCTGTGGGTGCTGGAGCTGCTTGGCCTGAAGGTTCTCCTGGAGCTGGTGCTGCTGAGGGTGTTGGCGCTGAGACTACTGCTGGCGGTCCGACTTGCCGTGCTACTGGTGCTGCTGGAGGTTCTGGAGCTACTGGAGGTGCTGCTGGAGGTGCTGCTGGAGCGGGTACTCCTGCTGGGGGTACTGGTGCTGTCCCTGCTGTTTCTGGCGTCGCCGCGCGGCCCCGACCGTACTTCGTTCCGCTCCTGCAGCAGGTTCTTGGTCTTACACCTTCTCCTGGTCCTCCTCCTCCTCCCTTAGAGGGTCCACAGCCTGTCCAGTCCCAGTCACAGCTACAGCCTACCTCCCCTTTGCCTGCTCCTTCTCCCTACACTGGTCCGACTGGAGGTCTTACTGAGCGTCGTGAGCCTGCGTCTCGTCCTGCGTCGCCTGTTCGTCCTGCACGCACTAGTGGCCGCGGTTCGCGTCAGCGTCCTCGTCCTGTCCCTGGCACGTACCGGATGTCTCTGCGTCCGTCCACTGCTCCTCTGCGTGCCCCTTTGCCTTCTCCTCCTGCTTCCTCTCTTCCTGCTCTTGCCGACCCGGAGTCGGACTCTCTTCGTGCTGCCAGTCCTGCTGTCACGCGTCTCCTTGCTACTGCTGTCACTGACCCTTCTTTCGATTCTTCTGCTGCGTCTGCCCTTGTCACTGAGCTCGTCGACTTTGCTGCGCGCTGTCGTTTAGACTACGCTGCTAGTCTTGTCGCTGAGTCTGAGTCTGCCTGTCCTCTGTCCGTCGGGGGTGAGTGTGCCCTTGGCACGGACGTCCTTGAGGATAGGCAGGAGGAGTTCCAGTGTCTGGCCGCCGCTTAACCTCATCTCGCGTCTGTACTGCTAGCCCCTGAGGGAGACCCGGATGCACTTGACATCCCGACTCCGCGCTCTTACGCGGAGGCGATAGAGGGTCCCTACTCCTCTCAGTGGCAGGCAGCTATGGATGCAGAGATGGCTTCCTGGAAGTCCACAGGCACCTACGTTGACGCTGTTCCCCCTCCTGGGGCGAACATCGTCAGTGGCATGTGGATCTTCAGGGTGAAGCGGCCGCCGGGTTCTCCGCCTGTCTTGAAGGCGCGTTACGCGGCTCGTGGTTTCAGTCAACGGCAGGGAGTTGACTTCTTTCAGACCTTCTCCCCGACCCCGAAGATGACCACTCTTCGGGTACTGCTGCACGTTGCTGCTCACCGTGACTACGAGCTGCACTCTCTCGACTTCAGCACTGCTTTCTTGCAGGGCAGCCTGCACGAGGAGATCTGGCTGCGTCGCCCACCTGGCTTCACTGGGTCTTTCCCTCCTGGTACCCAGTGGATTCTCCGGCGTCCAGTCTACGGTCTCCGCCAGGCGCCGCGTGAGTGGCACGACACACTGAGGACTACGCTGGCTGCACTTGGGTTTGCTCCTTCCACTGCAGACCTGTCGCTGTTTCTGCGCACCGACACCTCAGTGCCGCCGTTCTACATCCTCGTGTACGTCGACGACTTGGTCTTTGCCACAGCTGACACTGCTGGACTCGCCTACGTGAAGTCCGAGCTGCAGAAGAGACACACGTGCACTGACCTGGGTGAACTGCGCAGCTACCTTGGCTTGCAGATCACCCGGGACAGAGCACGCCGCACCATTACCCTGACTCAGTCACACATGGTGCAGCAGGTCCTTCAGCGCTTCGGCTTCACGTACTCCTCGCCTCAGGCCACTCCTCTGCCTACTCGCCACTCGCTCTCAGCTCTGCCTTCGGATGAGTCCGTAGAGTCGAGTGGCCCGTATGCAGAGCTTGCTGGCTGCCTCATGTACCTGATGACCTGCACTCGACCTGACCTTGCATACCCTCTTAGCATTCTCGCACGCTATGTTGCTCCTGGGAGACACCGACCAGAGCACATGGCTGCAGCGAAGAGGGTGTTGCGCTACTTTTGCAGTACGTCGGGCATGGGGCTAGTGCTTGGAGGGCGGAGTCCAGTGGTCCTCACTGGGCACGCGGACGCTTCTTGGGCTGATGACCAGGCTACGCAGCGGTCGTTACAGGGTTACACCTTCAGCCTTGGTTCCGGCTCTGTTTCGTGGCGGGCTACCCGCTCGTCTTCTGTTCTCGGCTCCAGTTGTGAGGCTGAGATCTACGCCGGGGCTATGGCTGCCCAGGAGCTTCGCTGGCTCACCTACCTGCTGACCGACCTTGGAGAGCCGCCTCGTTCTCCTCCAGTCCTGTACGTAGACAACAAGGCCATGCTGGCCTTGTGTCGAGAGCAGCGACTGGAGCACAGGACAAAGCACATTGCTCTTCGCTACTTTCTTGCTCGTGAGCTACAGCAGCGTGGACAGTTGCGACTTGCGTACGTGGCCTCTGAGGCCAACACTGCTGATGTCTTCACCAAGGCACTTGCGCCTTGTGATCATCAGCGCTTTTGCACGCAGCTGGGTCTTGTGCCTGTCTTGCCTCACTTGCTCACTTCTTGACCTTGCTTGTACCTTCACCTATATATACTCTTGCTCTTGCTTGCTTGACTCTTGTATATCTCTATATGTGATCTTGCATGTGAACTGGCCTTTTGGCCTTTGAACTTGTGCTCGGAATGTGTGGTGACTTTGTGATCCACCCTGAGCTTTGCTTTGCTTTTCTTGACTGGTCTTGTGACCCCTTGTTCTCCCCCACTTTGCCTATGGGGGTGTGTCAGAATATTATAGCTTACTTACTTGTGTAGGCTATAGTGGGGTATCCCATAAGGGGTACAACCCCACTTAGGGTTTCCTATTTGTACTCACTTCGTTCATAGTCATTTCATTCTCGTTCAATTCTTCTCAAGTTAGAGTTGCAATGAACCAGGTAGGAGGGGATAAGGAGGACGAGAGGGAAGGTCCCAAAGGAGTCCCCAACCTAGGAAACCCCATACCACACAATTCCCCTCCCTATAGGCACCCCAACTTTGACATTTGTCACTTTCCCAACCCATGCCATCTACCTCACCCAACTTGGCCACACTTGCCAACCTGGTTTGGCTTCTCCCAACCACTTGGCATCATCTACAGTAGAAGTGACGAGTTTTCAAACCCCCCTAAAGTCTATGCCCCTTATAGAGTCAACCCCACAACTTCCCATAGTTGTCGCATCACAATCAAAACTTCGAACGATCATATCTTTCTCGTTGTTGCTCCGATCGCGACGATTCTTGGTTCCTCGAAAAGCGCTCGAGAAGAGAAGGCATTGCAGATATCTTCTCAGACAAAATAACATTCAATTACACTCAGAGAGTCCAAACCATACCGAACACAAATTCTTGCACACGCTCAGACCACGCATGCAAAGCACGAACATAGGATGGGAGGCAGACAGATGTGAATGCAAATTATAGCATCACATAACAGTATCCCGTTGTTCCCCACCTTGGCCGCTATTATTCTTGTATGTCGCGGTTGTTGTATGTCGTTGTTACCCACCTTACACCAACCTATTAATGCTGTTCTTTATCCCAAACCTAACGACAGGTTGACATCAAGGTGGTCGCGGGGGAGGTGTCGCTCGCATGCCGGACTATTGAAGTGCGTTAGGTGGCCTACGAGGATCGTTTTGGCGACAATCAGTCGCCCATGCTCGGCACGTTCCTGAAGAGGCACGGCTATCTGGTCCACTTCGAAGTCACTGTCAAAGGCGTCGACTAGAATGCCGACGCTGCAGAGCACAAGTTCGTGCTACACGAGCGTAAAATCCCAGGCTATAAGACTGGCGGCGACTACTACTCCTGCAAAGCATTGTGGCAGGAGTTTGCAAAGGCCTGCATTGAGCGTCTTAAGTTCCGCCTTGAAGACCTGAAGGACCTGGCCAGCCAAGCTATTTCGGCCGTCGGTCAATCCCGACGACAACGCACAGCGGATGAAGAAGTGCCGCGAGTGGTTGGGCAGGCTGGACCACATGTTTCACCACCGCCTCTATGGTATGCCACCTGGTTGTGCATGCAATGTTCTGTTCGCTCTGTATATGTGTGTGTGTGTGTACCTTGGTGTACTGCTAAACACCTCTCCTACGCCCCGATGCGCCCCTCTCCCTGATCTCCCATCCCGTCGTGTGTGTGCTTCAAGGCGTGCGAGAAGGAGCTGCAGTTGTTTCTGCACATGATGGATACCAACCACGGCAACCCGGACTTCCACAAGTCGCTCTCGCTCACGCGCCAGTCAACTGACAATATGGGAGCTTACCCAAACCTCGTGCAGCTGTGGCAGGCTAGAGCAGTGCTCCCACTCAGCACGGTGGAGTGCGAGTGTGGCTGCAGTCGCCAGAACCGTATCAAGTCGTGGACACGGAGCTGCCTGAGCGACGCCAAACTAGGCAATCTGATGACTATAGCACTCCAGCCTATTGAGGGTCTGAACTCGGTAAATATAGTAGCCATTTTCAATGCTAGCAAAAAGAACGTCCTGTCCAAGAATTCCTGTATTGACTTGTGTTTTTTCCCTGCTAAGCTAAGCGTATTCTGCTAGAACCAGACCATCCTATATGTAGGTGAGAAAAAACGAGGAATCATTGAACTATGAAGGAGTTGGGTACAAGTACTAACCCTAATTGGGTTGTACCCCTTATGGACTACCCCACTACAACCTACACAAATGTATAAGCTATAATGTTCTGACACACCCCCATAGGCAAAGTGGGGGAGAACAAGGGGTCACGAGACCAGTCAAGCAAAACAAAGCAAAGCAAAGCAAGCTCAGGGTGGATCACAAAGTCACCACACATTCCGAGCACAAGTTCAAGGCCACAAGGCCAGTTCACATGCAGGATTACATATATATATAAGGCTAGACAAGCAAGAGCAGATGCATATATATATGCAACAGTACAAACAAGGTCAAGGAGTGAGCAAGTGAGGCAAGGTAGGCACAAGACCCAGCTGAGTACAGAAGCGCTGATGATCACAAGGCGCAAGTGCCTTGGTGAAGATATCAGCACTGTTGGCCTCAGAGGCCACGTACGCAAGTCGCAGCTGACCACGCTGTTGTAGCTCACGAGCAAGGAAGTAGCGGAGAGCAATGTGCTTCGTTCTGTGCTCTAGTCTCTGCTCTCGACACAAGGCCAGCATGGCCTTGTTGTCTACGTACAGCACTGGAGGAGAACGAGGCGGCTCTCCAAGGTCAGTCAGCAGGTAGGTGAGCCAGCGAAGCTCCTGTGCAGCCATGGCCCTGGGGTAGATCTCAGCCTCACAACTGGAGCCAAGAACAGAAGTCGAGCGGGTAGCCCGCCACGAAACAGAGCCGGAACCAAGGCTGAAGGTGTAACCCTGGTCGTCAGCCCAAGAAGGGTCTGCGTGCCCAGTGAGGACCACTGGACTCTGCCCTCCAAGCACAAGCCCCATGCCTGATGTACTGCACAAGTAGCGCAACACCCTCTTCGCTGCAGCCATGTGCTCCGGTCTGTGTCTCCCACGAGCAACATAGCGTGCAAGAATGCTAAGAGGGTATGCAAGGTCAGGTCGTGTGCAGGTCATCAGGTACATGAGGCAGCCAACAAGCTCTGGGTACGGGCCACTCGACTCAACGGACTCATCCGAAGGCAGAGCTGAGAGCGAGTGGCGAGTAGGCAGAGGAGTGGCCTGAGGCGAGGAGTACATGAAGCCGAAGCGCTGAAGGACCTGCTGCACCATGTGTGACTGAGTCAGGGTAATGGTGCGGCGTGCTCTGTCCCGGGTGATCTGCAAGCCAAGGTAGCTGCGCAGCTCACCCAGGTCTGTGCACGTGTGTCTCTTCTGCAGCTCGGACTTCACTTGGGCGAGTCCAGCAGTGTCAGCAGTGGCAAAGACCAAGTCATTGACGTACACGACGATGTAGAACAGCAGCAAAGAGGTGTCGGTGCGCAGAAACAGCGACAGGTCGGCAGTAGAGGGAGCAAACCCAAGAGCCGCAAGCGTAGTCCTCAGTGTGTCGTGCCACTCACGCGGTGCCTGGCGGAGACCGTAGACTGGCCGCCGGAGGCTCCACTGGGTGCCAGGAGGAAAAGTCCCAGTGAAGCCAGGTGGGCGGCGCAGCCTGATCTCCTCGTGCAGGCTACCCTGCAAGAAAGCAGTGCTGAAGTCAAGAGAGTGCAGCTCGTAGTCGCGGTGAGCAGCTATGTGCAGCTGTACCCAAAGAGTGGTCATCTTCGGGGTGGGAGAGAAGGTCTGAAAGTAGTCAACTCCCTGCCGCTGACTGAAGCCACGAGCCACGTAACGCGCCTTGAAGACAGGCGGAGAACCCGGCGGCCGCTTCACCCTGAAAATCCACATGCCACTGACGATGTTCGCCCTAGGCGGGGGAACGTCGTCAACGTAGGTGCCTGTGGACTTCCAGGAAGCCATCTCTGCGTCCAGAGCTGCCTGCCACTGAGAGGAGTAGGGACCCTCTATCACCTCCGCGTAAGAGCGTGGAGTCGGGATGTCAAGTGCATCCGGGTCTCCCTCAGGGGTAAGCAGTACGGACACGAGATGAGGTGAAGCAGCAGCCAAACACTGAAACTCCTCCTGCCTGTCCTGAAGGACGTCCGTGCCAAGGGCACACTCACCCCCGACGGACGGAGGACAGACAGACTCAGACTCAGCGACGAGACTAGCAGCGTAGTCAAGACGACAGCGAGCAGCAAAGTCGACGAGCTCAGCAACTAGGGCAGACGCAGCAGTGGACTCAAAGGAAGGGTCAGTGACGACAGTAGCAAGGAGACGCGTGACAGAAGGACTAGCAGCACGAAGAGAGTCTGACTCCGGGTCGGGAACAGGAGGAAGAGAGGACTCAGGAGGAGAAGGCAAAGGGGCACGCAGAGGAGCAGTGGACGGACGCAGAGACATCCGGTGCGTGCCAGGGACAGGAGGAGGACGCTGACGCGAACAACGACCACTAGTACGAGCAGCACGGACAGGCGACGTAGGGTGAGACGCAGGCTCACGACGCTCAGCAAGACCTCCAGTAGGACCAGTGTAGGGAGAAGGAGCAGGCAGTGGGGAGGCAGGCTGTAACTGTAACTGTGACGGGACAGGCTGTGGACACTCAAAGGGAGGAGGAGGACCAGTAGAAGGCGGGAGACCAAGAACCTACTGAAGGAGCGGAACGAAGTACGGCCGAGGTTGCGCGGCGACTCCAGACACAGCAGGGACAGCACCAGTACCCCCAGGGGCAGCACCAGCGCCAGCAGCACCTCCAACTCCAGTACCTCCAGCAGCACTAGTAGTACCCCCAGCAGGACCGCCTCCAGGACCGACAGCACTAGCCTCATCGCCAACACCCTCAGCAGCTCCAGCTTTAGTCGTACCTGCAGGCCCAGGAGCTCCAGTACTCCCATTACGAGCACCTCCGGGACCCGCGGCACCAGCACCCTCAGCAGCCGAAGAACCTCTAGCTCCAGCAGCACACCTCCAGTGTCAGGCAAACCACTCGCGCAGCTCCTGTGGAGAGAGGGGCTCCTGCCGAGATGAAGCACCCGGAGAACCTCCAGGCCCAGCACCGCCAGACGCCACACGAGCAGGCCCAGCTCCCTCAGGCTCCGCACCCCCAGGCTCAGCACCTCCAAGCGTAGCACCCCCAAGCTCAGCACCCCTAGGCGTAGCACCCTCAGGCCCAGCACCCCCAGGCTCAGTACCCCCAGGCTCAGCACCTCCAGGCGTAGCACCCCCAGGCTCAGCACCCCCAGGCTCAGCACCCCCAGTCTCAGCACCCCCAGGCTCAGCACCCCCTGTAGTAGCACCCGCAGGCTCAGCACCCCCAGGCGTAGCACCCACACGCTCAGCACCCCCATAGTCAGCACCCCCAGGCTCAGCACCCTCAGCAGCACTAGAGTCACCAGTAACCTCGACAGGCTCGACTGCGTCTACCTTAGACACACCTGAAGGGGCAGGACCCTGATGGGGGAGGGGGTCTACCGGGGGAGGACCTCGTACAAGGAAGAGCGGTGGCGGGGGGAGGGACGGAGTGCGGTAGGGGAAGAGGCAATAAGTAGGGGACCGACTCGTCAAACGTGACGTCCTGGGAGGACAGAACACGGCGAGAGGTGGGGTGGTAGAACTGCCACCCCGGCGCGTCAGTGGGGAAGCCAAGGAAGACGCAAGGAGCAGCACGAGGGGACAGCTTGTCCGCAGACAAGTCGCGAACAAACGCCCGAGATCCCCTGACACGGAACGCAGACGCATCGCCAACCTTCCCCATCCACAGCAAAGCTGGGGAGGTCTCCGGCATGGAGACCCTGGGGTGAAGGTTGATCTGATGCGCCGCGTACCGAACCGCAAACGGCCACAGAAAATGGGGGGCAGCTGCATGCATCATGGACGTACGAGCGACGTCCATGACCATGCCAATGTGGCGCTCAACAATCCCATTTTGCTGTGGAGAGTCCGGAAGCGTGAAGGTCTGGCGGATGCCTCGTGCACGACAGTAGGCTTGTAGAAGGCCAGAGGAGAACTCTCCGCCTCTGTCAGAGTGCAGACGCAGAACAGGAAAGTCCGAGCCGAAGCTCCGCCTGAGCTGGAGACGAGTTGGGCGGATCCAGTCGATCAACACCTCAGTGATATCACCCTTGCTGCGCAAGGGGAAGACTGTGGTGTAACGCGAGTAGTCATGAACCACCAGCAGGAAGTAGCGCTCGTGACCCTGTCCACGGACGCGGGCTGGGCCCCACACGTCCATGTGAAGCGTCTGCAGCGGGGCCTCTGTCAGAGGAAACTGGGAGGAGTGAGGGGCAGCCCGCTGCCGCCCCTCGACACAGGGGACGCAGGTAGGGCCAGGCCCCGGAGAAAGGGGAGGGAGCGACCGGGGAAGAGCAGAGACAAGGACACGGGAGGCCATGCCTCAGAGACGAAGCAGGGAGGGGTGACGAAGGCGGTGGTGCCAGAGGAGAGTCTCGTGAGACAGGAGGCGATACGAGCAGGGGGCAGACTCAGGACCAGACCTGGACGCTGCAGCAAACACCTGACCCGACGCAGCTACCTGACCAGACACAGTGACTGGAGAAGACGCAGTGGTCAGTGTGTACAGGCTCGACCCCGGCCGACGTGTAAACGTGGCCAGGTGTTGGCCTGTCCGAGCGTCCGTGTAGTGGGTCACCCGCTGACTCGCAGGAGTGAACTGGTGAACCCGCGCATCCTGTAGGTCAGCACCACTCACCAGGTTCGTAGAGAACGAGGGGAGGTAAAGACCATACAGGGTGCCAGAGGGGGCCGCCGGACACGGGAGGACAGTGGAGTAGTCAGCAAGGACAGGACCCCCAGAGGGGTCTGCCAGAGAGACTGCAACTGGCCAGCCAAGCGGCGTGAGTGTGGTGCGGTCTCGAAAGAAGGAGCGAGAAGCCCCCGAGTCAAGGGTGAAGGTGTGGGAGGCCGAAGCCGACGCAGTACCTGAGAGAGGAGACTCACTAGCACCTGAGGGAGCAGACGCACGAGCACCTAGAGCAGCAGCCTCGCTAGCACCTAGAGCAGCAGCCTCACCAGTACCTAGAGCAGCAGTCTCAATACCCGGGTCGGGCGGAAAACACCGGTAACAGTCACCCTCATCAGTAATAGTCACAGCATACATGGCAGCAAGAATAGCATCAAAGTCAAGGTCAAAGACAGCTACTCCCGCCCTAGACAGCTCGCCCCAGCGGGGGATCTCAGTGGCCTCCGGGAACTGGTGACGCCAAGCGTCCGTCAAGCGGCCAAAGCAGCGCTGGGTGGAGTGCGCACCCCCACACTGCTCACCCGCGCGGTCGCCGGTGCGTAAGACGTAGGTGCACGGACCAGTACCCCCACCCCGCTGGCGTGCAGCGTACCACTCACGGACCAGCTGAGGGGGGGGGATGTCACGAGTGCGCTGCTGCTGCTGCTGCTGCTGCTGCTGGCGCTGACCACCACCGGAGCCGACCCTCTGCGCAGCGCCACCCTGACCAGCTCCACCTCCTCCGCCACCGCCTCCTCCATCGCCGCCACCGCCGCCACCTCCGCTCCCACCGCCACCGCCGCCGCCGCCTCCGCCTCCACTGCCGCCACCCACACCTCCACCCCCGCCACCACCCCCACCGCCACCCCCACCCCCTCCACCGCCTCCACCGCCTCCTCCACCGCCCCCGCTAGCTCCTCCAGCGCCCCTGCCCCCCTTGCCCTTGCCAGGGCAGACGCCGCACCGACCGACTCAATCCCAACGAGGTCGGCTGCAGCAGCAGAGGCAACAGAGGGCAAAAGGGGGGAGGGGGAACACCCCTCAAAGATGGGGGTGCGAGGGTCACCACGAGAGGCTCCTACAGCTACTATGCTCTTCTCTGCTCCTAGAAGGGCCTTCTCGAGGAGGTCAACGGTGAGAGTGGTGGGGCAAACTGAGAGGAAGTGGTCCCTGACTACGCGAAGGGAGTCAGGGAGCCGGGTGACTATGTAGTAGAGGGTGATGTACATGGGGGGGGGGGGGGGTTCTTGGCGCAGAACTCAGCAGGAAGCGCAGCGCGGTAGCGAGTGTCACTAGTGCGGAGGTGCGTAATGAGGTCAGCGATTGTGGGAAAGGCAGCAAGGTCAGGGAAGAGGTACGGTCGCATGAGGCGGCTCAGTGTAGCAGTGGCAGGGGAGGAGTAGCGTGCAACTACAGCGTCGTACAAGGTCTGAGCACTCTTGTACTGACTAAAGTGCGCACGCTCAGAGGTAGGCAGGTGGCCACGCACAGCAAGACGTGTAGCAGCATCGCGTGTGGCCCACCGTGAGCGAACACTGGCGTCGGCATCAGCAGCAGGGGCAGGAGAGGCACCAGAGGTGAGGTCAAAGAGGGAGAGACCGTCTGCCCTATCGCACTGTAGGAAAAGCAGCAGGTCATCTACCCAAACGTCAAAGTCAATGGCCCGACCCTCGGCGTCAAAAGCGAGGACACTAGGGGTAGCCATGACAGCAGTAGACTAGCAGCGCGAACAGTATGGTAAGGGCAGTGCAGTGACAGAGGCGCTGCTCTTACCGGACAGGGCGGCTCGGGCGGCTCGGCGGCTCGGCGGCTTGGCAACTGGGCGGCTCGGCAGCAACTGCGGCTCGGCTACTCGGCGACTCGGGCGGCTCGGGCGACTCGGCGGCTCAAGCGGCTCGGGCGGCTCGGCGGTCGGCTGGTGGGCGGCTCGGTAGCTCGGCTGCTGGGTGGCTTGTCGGCTCGGCGGCTCGGCTGCTGGGCGGCTCGGCGGCTCGGCGGCTCGGCTGCTGGGTGGCTTGGCGGCTCGGCGGCTCGGCGGCTCGGCCGCTCGGCTGCTGGGCTGCTTGGCGGCTGGTGTGGCTGGTGACGGCCACGGCAGCAGTTGCAGGAGCTGTGGCGACTGCTGCTGTAGAGACGCCGGCGGCTGCTGCCTCAGGGACGGCGGCGGCCGGCCGCTAGGGGCCGCGAAGGGCGGCGGAGGGGCCATGAAGGGCGGCACGAGGGGCCGCCAAGGGCGGCGACGGGCCGTAAGGAGGCCGCGGAAGGCGGCTTGAGGGGCCGCGAGGGTGCCGTAAGGGGCCGACGGGCGGCGGGTGGGGCCGTAATTGGCCGCGGGAGGGGCCGTAAGGGGCTGTAAGGGCGGCTCGAGGAGCCGTAAGGGCGGCACGAGGGGCCGTAAGGGCGGCGCGACGGGCGCGATAGGCCGTAAGGGCGGCGCGACGGGCCGTAAGGGCGGCGCTAGAGAGGCGTGAGAGGGCCGTTAAGGGTGACGCAACGGGGCCGTGAGGGGCCTAGCGAGGGCGCGACGGTAGGGAGAGCACACGGGGCGCGACTCGGGCCGGAGCGAAGCGCGCTCCGGGCAAGAAAAAAAAAATCGTGGTGGTGGGCCCTAGGAATCGTTCCCACTAGGGAACCTGCTCGATACCATGAGAAGAAACGAGGAATCATTGAACTATGAAAGAGTTGGGTACAAGTACTAACCCTAATTGGGTTGTACCCCTTATGGGCTACCCCACTACAGCCTACACAAATGTAAAAGTTATAATGTTCTAACAGTAGGTGCTGCTGTAGTTGCTATTGTTATGTAGTTTTGTCTCTATTTTACACTTCATGCAAAATCAACCGTACATATTACCTAAACAAGGAATTGTAACTAAACTTACTAGTATGCACATTGACGAGCACGAGTAACATTACAGTAGACACTGATAAAAAAGGCTGACATGGCTGCCCCACCATTACAAAAAGACCAACTTCCGCGAAATGGCTTTTTGAGTAAGTGCGCATTCAATCCTATACAGAGGCCTGACCTCAACTGATATTACAACTCTCTCTCTACACGCTCAGACCCTTGGATAGGGCGTGACCTTAGTCAGGCACCCAAGGACCCTCGGAGGTGACCCCAAGGAGAGAGTCTTAGTATCAACTAAGGGCAATAGTAGCTAGGGTAGTACGTTTTAAGAGAAACAAGTGTTATCAGAGCTCAGATTGCCACATCGATTTCCATTAGAGCGTCATGATTAAGTGTGGAGCGGAAGGGTCCTCAAGCCAAGAAAGCAGTGGAGGCCAAGCTACGGGTGTTTCGGCGCCGAGGATGGTGAGAACCAGCTAGGGGTCCTTACTAAAGGAGGTATTGAGGAACTTCTCGGTTGAAAATTCCAACGGCACTTGCTACGATGATTGTGCATGGAAGATGCAGCTATACTTCAGGCACGTGTGACTTCTCAAGTTGACGACGAGAAAATAAGAGAGGCCAAGTGATCATGAGCTGCAAGGAGAATGGGATGAGAAGGCATCAGAAGGATATTACCGTATGTCGTAGAGTCTGGAGCTGAATCAACAGGCACACATCATGCATCTGCTAGAGGAAGCAGATTGTGGGCCAAAGGCGTGGGCCGTGCTGAGGAACTTCCATGCACCGACGCCGGTGGCATCTACAGGAGTTGTCTTTACTACGAGTGAGTGAAGGGGAACCGCTAAAACCTATTCGAGAGGATGCGGGACGCGTACGCGAGGCTGACAATGGCCGTAATAGTGTATCCCGAACAAGCCAAGCGTCTGAAGATGCTGTCGCTACTACCGGAGTCATGGTTGCAGTTCACGAGTGGCTTGAGCCTCCCACAGAACTAGGGGCTATAGACTCTTGAAAAGGCAAGTTTTTGGAGGAGGATTTTTGAATGCGCCAGATGAACAACGTGGATGGCAGCAATGGTGGTTTTGCCATGCAGGGAAGCAAATGGAGGAACAAGCAAAGTGGGCCTAAGAGCGTGCAGGGCGATAAGCGGTATGTGAACATGACCAGACATCTGGAGTATGATGAAGACAATTCAAAAAGTGGACGTGATAGGTTTCATCGGAAACGGGGGTAGTACGCACGATTATGAAAACTGGAACACTGAAGCTATAGGACAAGGAAGCTACAGGGCTGGATCTGGACGCTTTAGGGGAAGTTGTTGGTACTGCCAAAAGAGGGACACACTTGGGTTCAGTGTCACAAACGGCCAGACTAGTGAAACCCTAGTTACCAGAACAATGACAGGAATGAAGGCAAGAGGAATGGCGTCAATATGGTAGCGGATCGTGATGGCTATAAAGGAAGGGCGGCAAGGCACTTCTTCCA
The DNA here is from genome assembly GCA_948144175.1 of Closterium sp. NIES-65. Taxonomy (NCBI): domain Eukaryota; kingdom Viridiplantae; phylum Streptophyta; class Zygnematophyceae; order Desmidiales; family Closteriaceae; genus Closterium; species Closterium sp. NIES-65. Next base: position 937,428 of record CANXME010002221.1, read on the forward strand.
TGTGATGGCCGGAGAAGCAGCATGTGTGAAAAGAGCACGAGACGAATCCGCGCGACGCACTTGGACCTTGGACACTAGAGCCGCTTGGTCGATGACACCGTGTGCGGAAAGTATTGGTGTAGCACCCGTTTCAGAAGTCAAGTCTGGATCTGGACATTCAATGAGAGTGATGGGTGCAAGAAGGGCTGCATTCTTGGGAGCTGACGAGAAGGCGATCGTGATTGAGAAAGTGTTGTTTGTACCAAAAATGGCAGCAAACTTGATATCGCTAAGGAAGTTGGCGATTGCTAGAGTGAACACCGAGAGCAGAGCTGGGCACTTCAAAGGAATGTTCAGGACTAAAATGTCAACGGTATTTGTGGTTGGCCTCGTCCTCACTTGGGCGGAACCGACTTTGTGGTCGGGTGTGCGGGAGATGCAGCCGACCTGAAGTAGTTGGCGACGCCGACTTGGGCGTGCTGGTCGACAATTGTGGTCGACCTGCATGGGGCCACTGCAAAGCCGCCGACCTTGGGGAGCCGGTGGCAGACTTCGGCCTGGTGGTCGACGAGGGGAGACGTCGACCTGGGTGGGGCGCCGACTTCGGAGGGCGTCAAGGTCGACCTGGCGAGGTCGACCTCGAAGGCGTCGACTTGGTGATGCCGACTTTGGGCAGCCTACTTGGTATGGTTGGCTTACAGCTGCGCTGGTCGACCTGAAGCTGGTCGACCAGGAGCGTGTGTTGGAGTAGGTTAGAGCTCGCTCTGGCCTTTATTTTGGTCTTCTCTTATCATTCCACCATGCTTAGAGCGAGTTATGCTTCCAGGTTCAATTTAGGTTCATTTCGTAGCTATAGTATAGACTGAACACACCCTAAGTTCAATTAGGGTTTCCAATCCCTTTCTAGCCTTGTATCTCGACACTTCTTTCCTAATACAATTCTCTCCCTAGCCATGGCTTCCATATTCCTAGCTTCAACATGGTATCTAGAGCCAAATCCTTGGTGTTTTGTGTCAATCTATATCTCGTAGTACGGTTTAGGCCTTAGGCATTCGGCACGCCATCTTCTTACCTAGTCGAATGATTGTTTCCCTACTATTTCGGCCCTTAATTTTCTCCTGTTTTTTTCACTCGCGGTACATTCTATCCATCGCCCGCGGCTGTCAGAACATTATAGATTATGCATTTGTGTAGGCTGTAGTGGGGTAGCTCATAAGGGGTACAACCCAATTAGGGTTAGTACTTGTACCCAACTGTTTCATAGCTCATTAATTCTCGTTTCAGTTTTCTCATGGTATCGAGCAGGTTCCCTCGTGGGAACTGTTCCTAGGGCCCACCGATTCGATATTTTTTTTCCTACCCGGAGCGCGCTCAGCCCTTGCCCGAGTCGCGCTCCCCTTTCTCGACCCTGTCGCGCCGCCCTAGCGGTTGTATCGTGCCGCCCTAGCGGCTGTGTCGCGCCGCCCTTGCGGCCCCGATCCGCTGCCCTAGCGACCCGTCGCCTACCCCTGTGGCCCCGGCGCCGCCCTTGACGGCCCCGATCCGCCGCCCTAGCGGCCCCGTCGCCTACCCCGCGGCCCTGGCGCCGCCCTTCCTGGCCCCGATCCGCAGCTCTGCGACCCCGTCGCCTACCCCGCGGCCCTTGCGCCGCCCTTCCCGGCCCCGATTCGCCGCCCTGCGGCCCCGTCGCCTACCCCGCGGCCCTTGCACCGCCCTTCTCGGCCCCGATCCGCCGCCCTGCGGCCCCGTCGCCTACCCCGCGGCCCGGACGCCGCCCTTCCCGACCCGGCCCCGTCCTTGCTGGCCCCGCCGCCTACCCCGCGGCCCTGACGCCGCCCTTCCCGACCCGGCCCCGCCCTTGCTGGCCCCGTCGCCTACCTGCGGCCCCGGTGCTGCCCTTCCCGGCCACGTCGCCTACCTGTGCGGTCCCGGCGCCGCCTCTGCAGGCCCCGCCGCCATCCCCACGCAGCCCCGCCGTCACCACCAAGGCGCCAGTGCCGTCGCCTCCTGCCAAGCCGCCCACCACCCGAGCCGCCCGAGTCGCCGCACCGCCGAGCCGTCGGGCCGCCCGCCACCCGAGCCGCCCGAGCCGCCGAGCCGCCGAGACGCCCGAGCCGCTTAGCCGCCGAGCCGCCCAGCAGCCGAGCCGCCCGAGCCGCCGAGCCGTCGAGCCGCCCAGCAGCCGAGCAGCCGAGCCGCCGAGCTACTGAGCCGCCCAGCAGCTGAGCAGCCGAGCCGCCGAGCCGCCGAGCCGCCCAGCAGCCAAGCGGCCGAGTCGCCCTGCCGCCGAGCCGCCCTGTCTGGTGAGAGCAGCGCTTCTGTCACTTCACTGCCCTCACCCTACTGTTTGCGTTGCTAGTCTACTGCTGACATAGCTACCCCTAGTGTCCTCGCTTTTGACGCTGAGGGTAGGGCCATTGACTTTGACGTCTGGGTAGATGACCTGCAGCTTTTCTTATAGTGCGATAGGGCAGACGGCCTGTCCCTCTTTGACCTCACTTCTGGTGCCTCTCCTGCCCCCGCTGCTAATGCTGATGCCACTGTTCGCTCACAGTGGGCCACGCGCGATGCTGCTGCACGTCTTGCTGTGCGTCGCCACCTGCCTACCTCTGAGCGTGCGCACTTTAGCCAGTACAAGAGTGCTCAGACCTTGTATGATGCTGTAGTTGCACGCTACTCCTCCCCTGCCACTGCCGCACTGAGCCGCCTCATGCTACCGTACCTCTTCCCTGACCTTGCTGCCTTTCCCATAGTCACTGACCTCATTTTCCACCTCCGCACTAGTGACACTCGCTACCGCGTTGCGCTTCCTACTGAGTTCTGCGCTAAGAACCCCCCCCCCATGTACATCACCCTCTACTACATAGTCATCCGTCTCCCTGACTCCCTCCACGTAGTCAGGGACCACTTTCTCTCTGTTTGCCCCACCACTCTCACCGTTGACCTCCTCGAGAAGGCCATCTTAGCAGCAGAGAAGAGCACAGTCGCTGTAGGAGCCTCTCGTGGTGACCCCCGCACCCCCGTCTTTGAGGGGTGCTCTCCCTCCCACCTCTTAACCTCTGTTGCTTCTGCTGTTGCGGCCGACCTCGTTGGTTTCGAGTCGGTCGGTGCGGCGTCTGCCCCCTCGGGGAAGTGCCGCACAGGCAAGGGCAAGGGGGGCAAGGGCGCTGGAGGAGCAGGCGGGGGCAGTGGAGGCGGCGGTGGAGGCGGCAGAGGGGTGGGGGTGGTAGTGGGAGTGGTGGCGGGGGTGGAGGTGCTGGTGGCAGCAGTGGAGGCGGAGGAGGCGGCGGTGGTGGCGGAGGGAGCGGAGGCGGCGGTGGTGGCAGAGGCGGCGGAGGTGGAGGAGGCGGCAGAGCGCACTCCACCCAGTGCTGCTTTGGTCGCCTGACGGACGCTTGGCGTCACCAGTTCCCCGAGGCCACTGAGATCCCTCGCTGGGGCGAGCTGTCTAGGGCGGGAGTAGTTATCTTTGACCTTGACTTTGATGCTATTCTTGCTGCCATGTATGCTGTGACTATTAGTGATGAGGGTGACTGTTACCGGTGCTTTCCGCCCGACCCGGGTATTGAGGCTGCTGCTCTAGGTACTGGTGAGGCTGCTGCTCTTGGCGCTAGCGAGGCTGCTGCTCTAGGTGCTAGTGCGTCTGCTTCCTCAGGTGCTGGTGAGTCTGCTCTCTCAGGTACTTCGTCGGCTTCGGCATCCCTCACCTTCACCCTTGACTCGGTGCAACACAAGTAGCGCAACACCCTCTTCGCTGCAGCCATGTGCTCCGGTTTGTGTCTCCCAGGAGCAACATAGCGTGCGAGAATGCTAAGAGGGTATGCAAGGTCAGGTCGTGGGCAAGTCATCAGGTACATGAGGCAGCCAACAAGCTCTGGGTACGGGCCACTCGACTCTACGGATTCATCCGAAGGCAGAGCTGAGAGTGAGTGGCGAGTAGACAGAGGAGTGGCCTGAGGCGAGGAGTACGTGAAGCCGAAGCGCTGAAGGACCTGGTGCACCATGTGTGACTGAGTCAGGGTAATGGTCCGGCGTGCTCTGTCCCGGGTGATCTGCAAGCCAAGGTAGCTGCGCAGTTCACCCAGGTCTGTGCACGTGTGTCTCTTCTGCAGCTCGGACTTCACGTAGGCGAGTCCAGCAGTGTCAGCTGTGGCAAAGACCAAGTCGTCGACGTACACGAGGATGTAGAACGGCGGCAGAGAGGTGTCGGTGCGCAAAAACAGCGACGGGTCAGCAGTAGAAGGAGCAAACCCAAGAGCCGCAAGCGTAGTCCTCAGTGTGTCATGCCACTCACGTGGTGCCTGGAGGAGACCGTAGACTGGCCGTCGGAGGCTCCACTGGGTGCCAGGAGGAAAAGACCCAGTGAAGCCAGGCGGGCGGCGCAGCCAGATCTCCTCGTGTAAGCTACCCTGCAAGAAAGCAGTGCTGAAGCCAAGAGAGTGCAGCTCGTAGTCACGTTGAGCAGCTACGTGCAGCAATACTCGAAAAGTGGTCATCTTCGGGGTGGGAGAGAAGGTCTGAAAGTAGTCAACTCCGTGCCGCTGACTAAAGCCACGAGCCACGGAACGCACCTTGAAGACAGGCGGAGAACCCGGCGGCCGCTTCACCCTGAAAATCCACATGCCACTGACGATGTTCGCCCCAGGCGGGGGAACCACGACAACGTAGGTGCCTGTGGACTTCCAGGAAGCCATCTCTGCATCCATAGCTGCCTGCCACTGAGAGGAGTAGGGACCCTCTATCGCCTCCGCGTAAGAGCGCGGAGTCGGGATGTCAAGTGCATCCGGGTCTCCCTCAGGGTAAAGCTGTACGGACACGAGATGAGGTGAAGCAGCAGCCAAACACTGGAACTCCTCCTGCCCGTCCTCAAGGACGTCCGTGCCAAGGGCACACTCACCCCCGACGGACGGAGGACAGACAAACTCAGACTCAGCGACAAGACTAGCAGCGTAGTCTAGACGACAGCGAGCAGCAAAGTCGACGAGCTCAGCAACTAGGGCAGACGCAGCAGTGGACTCAAAGGAAGGGTCAGTGACGACAGTAGCAAGGAGACGCGTGACAGTAGGACTGGCAGCACGAAGAGAGTCCGACTCCGGGTCGGGAAGAGCAGGAAGAGAGGACTCAGGAGGAGAAGGCAAAGGGGTACGCAGAGGAGCAGTGGACGGACGCAGAGACATCCGGTGCGTGCCAGGGATAGGAGGAGGAAGCTGACGCGAACCACGACCACTAGTGCGAGCAGGACGAACACGCGACGCAGGGCGAGACGCAGGCTCACGACGCTCAGCAAGACCTCCAGTAGGACCAGTGTAGGGAGAAGGAGCAGGTAGAGGGGAGGCAGGCTGTAGCTGTAACTATGACGGGACAGGCTGTGGACACTCTAAGGGAGGAGGAGGACCAGCAGAAGGCGGGAGACCAAGAACCTGCTGAAGGAGCGGAACGAAGTACGGCCGAGGCCGCGCGGCGACTCCAGACACAGCAGGGACAGCACTAGCACCCCCAGCGGCAGCACCAGCGCCAGCAGTACCCCTAGTAGCTTCAGTAGCTCCAGGACCTCCAGCAACACCAGTAGCACCCCCAGCAGGACCGCCAGCAGTAGCCTCAGCGCCAACACCCTCAGTAGCTCCAGCTCCAGTCGTACCCGTAGGCCCAGCAGCTCCAGTACTCCCAGTACGAGCACTTGCGGGACCCGCGACAGCAGCACCCTCAGTAGCCGAAGAACCTCCAGCTCCAGCAGCACGCCTCCATCGCCGAGCAAACTACTCGCGCAGCTCCTGTGCAGAGAGTGGCTCCCGCCGAGACGCAGCACCCGGAGAACCTCCAGGCACAGTACCGCTAGACGCAACACGAGCAGGCCTAGCTCCCGCAGGCTCCGCACCCCCACGCTCCGCACCCCCAGGCTCAGCACCCCCACTCGTAGCACCCCCAGGCTCAGCACCCCCAGGCGTAGCACCCCCAGGCTCAGCACCCCCAGGCGTAGCACTCCCAGGCTCAGCACCCCCAGTCGCAGCACCCCGGGACTCAGCACCCCCAGGCTCAGCACCCCCAGTAGCAGCACCCTCAGGCTCAGCACCCCCAGGCGTAGTACCCACACGCTCAGCACCCCCAGAGTCAGCACCCCCAGGCTCAGCACCCTCAGCAGCACCAGAGTCACCAGCAACCTCGACAGGCTCGACTGCGTCTACGTGGGACACACCTGAAGGGGCAGGACCCTGAGGGGGGAGGGGGTCTACCGGGGGGGGACCTGGCACAAGGAAGAGCGATGGCGGGGGAAGGGACGGAGTGCGGTAGGGGAAGAGGCGGTAGTAAGGGACTGACTCGTCAAACGTGACGTCTTGGGAGGACAGAACACGGCGAGAGGTGGGGTGGTAGAACTGCCACCCTGGCGTGTTAGGGGGGAAACCCAGGAAGACGCAAGGAGCAGCACGAGGGGACAGCTTGTCCACAGACAAGTCGTGGACAAACGCCTAAGATCCCCAGACACGGAACGCAGACGCATCGCCAACCTTCCCCGTCTACAGCAAGGCTGGGGAGGTCTCCGGCAAGGAGACCCTGGGCTGAAGGTTGATCTGATGCGCCGCGTACCGAACCGCAAACGGCCATAGAAAATGGGGGGCAGCCGCATGCATCATGGACGTACGAGCAACGTCCATGACCATACCAATGCGGCGCTCAGCAATCCCATTTTGCTGTGGAGAGTCCGGAAGCGTGAAGGTCTGGTGGATGCCTCGTTTACGACAGTAGGCTTGCAGGAGACCAGAGGAGAACTCTCTGCCTCTGTCAGAGCGCAGACGCATAACAGGAAAGTCCGAGACGAAGCTCCGCCTGAGCTGGAGACGAGCTGCGCGGATCCAGTCAATCAACACCTCAATGACATCACCCTTGCTGCGCAAGGGGAAGACTGTGGTGTAACGCGAGTAGTCGTCAACCACCAGCAGGAAGTAGCGCTCGTGACCCTGTCCACGGACACGTCCATGTGAAGCGTCTGCAGTGGGGCCTCTGTCGGAGGAAACTGGGAGGAGTGAGGGGCAGCACGCTGGCGCCCCACGACGCAGGGGACGCAGGGAGGGGCAGGGCCCGGTGGAAAGGGAGGGAGGGACCGGGGAAGACTAGAAGCCGAGTCAAGGGTGAAGGTGAGGGAGGCCGAAGGTGCGTATGCTTCCTCAGGTGCTGGTGAGTCTGCTCTCTTAGGTGCTAGTCGAATTATTTTTTCCCTACTATTTCGGCCCTTAATTTTCTCCTGTTTTTTTCACTCGCGGTACATTCTATCCATCGCCCGCGGCTGTCTGAACATTATAGCTTATGCATTTGTGTAGGCTGTAGTGGGGTAGCCCATAAGGGGTACAACCCAATTAGGGTTAGTACTTGTACCCAACTTTTTCATAGTTCATTCATTCTCGTTTCAGTTTTCTCAGCGGCCTCCTTGCCTAGTCGCGCGCCTTGTTCTGTCGTCGCGTCGTCCTCCCCTGCCCCACCTCGTCGCGCGCCCTAGCCACCGCCGCGTCGCGCGCCCTGCCTGTCGTCGACGTGCGCGGCCTTCCCGCCGTCGACGCGCGCGGCCTTACTGCCGTGGACGCGCGCGGCCTTCCCGCCGTCAATGCGCCCGCACGTCTTGTCCACCGCCCTCCCTCTCCCCGGCCACCCTTCCCTCCCCGCGGCCGCCCTCCCTTACCCTCTTGTTGGCGTCCTGCCTCACCTCCCTGCAGGCGCCTTCCCTTCCCTCGTGGTGCACCTTCTTCTGCCGCTTTTGCACCACCTCCTCCTTCTCCCCTCACCCCTTCCGCCTCTTCATCCTCCTCCTCCTCTCTTCATACATTCCTCCCCTCCGTGCCTCTCCTCCCTTCCTCCACCTCCTTCCCCTCCGCCTCTGCCAACTGGCTGCGTGGTATTGGTTGCCACTTGGTGATCGTGACCCTACTTCCTCCCCACCTTCCGCCTCTTCACCCTCCTCCTCCTCTTCTCTCTCCCTCTATTCCCCCCCCCACCCTCTAACCTCTTCCTGCGCCTCTCTTCTCTCCCTCTCTGCTGCAGCTCGTAGCTGTCTGTGTTTCGGCGCCAATCTCCTTCCACACCTTTCCTCCTCCTCTTGTTTCTCCTCTAAGCGGCGCAGCAGCAGACTACTCCGCCGCTATCCCTCCTCCTCGTATTTCTCCCCTCAGCGGCGCAGCAGCAGACTACTCTGCCGCTATCCCTCCTCCTCTTGTTTCTCCTCTCAGCGGCGCAGCAGCAGACTACCCCACCGTTATCCCTCCTCCTCTTATTTCCCCCTCTCAACGGCTCAGCAGCTGACTACCTCGCCCCTATTCCTCCTCCTCTTTTATCTCCCCACATCTTCTTCATTATTATCCCCTCCTTAGATAGGGCCCCTTATCACTCTTCCCTCTCTTCCTCTGCGTTTCCGCCCTCGCCCCTCTCCCGCCGTACCTCCTCTCCTGCCCTTGCCTTCCCTACTCTCCGCTCCCTTCGCTGCCCCTTCCTCCCCTTGCTACTCTCCTGCTTGTCACTGGACCTCCCCTCTTCTCCACCCCTCTGCTTGGATTCCGCTGTCCCATCGACGTCGCCGCTCTTCTGCCGCTGTAACTTCTGGTATTGGTTCTTTGGCCTCTGTCTTCAGTGTGACCATGCCATCTCAGGATAGCATCCTTGGTGCTTCTCCTCTTATGGACCCTCGCTTTGTCGTTCCATTTTCTCCACCTCTTCACAACACTCCCTCTCACTTGCCCAGCCCTACGGTTGCCGCTCTCTCACTTCATCACACCTTGGATTTTGTCCTTGACAGTGCTGCTACTGACTCTGTCTTCCGTGATGCTGGTGTCCTTCGTACTTTTCCTCGTCCCCTTTCTATTGATGGGGCAGGGGAGACCATGACCATGATCTGCACTGGCACTTCCTCTCTTCCTTGTCATGCCTCTCCCTCTGGCGCTATTACTGGCCTTTATGTTCCCTCTTGCCGTCACAACCTTTTATCTCTCCCTGCCCTCCAACGCCTGGGTGTGCGAGCGCTCTTCCCCGCAGGTGCACTCTATTGTGATCTTCATTACCTCGACCGGCACCTTGCTCGTTTCACCCTTTCTCCTATTACTCGCCTCTACACCGTTCGTGTTCCCGTCCCCTCCTCTGTCCATCACACTTCCTCTTCTGCTGCCCCTCCTGTCTCCTCTTGTGACTGTCGCTCCCTCACCCAACCTACCTCTAGTTAATAGCTTAGGGTTTTCTCACCTTTTAGTGGTAGGTGGAGCGTGAGTAGGGGGCGGATGTCAGGAACCAGGCTCCACTACCGAGAGGAAGGGAGAGAGAGAAAAAAAGATAAGGGTGAAAAAAGGATAGAGCAAAAAAAGTCACGAAAACCAAGAGAAACGTTACTGAATGAGGCATTGTTCGAATGGAAGGAACAAGTAGATATAAACTCAAGAAACATAATGAACGAGATAGTATGGAACGAACATGGGACTGGAACGAAATAAGAGGGAAAAACAACAACCGGATAGCATATAAATAGAGAAAACGATTCATGGTAAGCGAGAGATAAGAGCGCGATAGGGTAAGATGCAGCCTTATTAACGACCTAAAGGATACAAGGACAGGTGGCGTCTTTACAAAGCCTAGAACCTAGGTTTCAACAGCTTTCACTCCATTAAAACGACCAAACGAAGATCTTAGTCTAGCTTGAAATCGTCTAACATAGTCTCTAGTTGATAGCTAGGGGTCTTCACACCTTTCAGTGGTAGCAGTAGATGGAACGTGAGTAGCTGGCTCGTATTAGAAACTAGGCTTCACTGGAGAGTGGGAGGGATGGAGGAAAAAAGGGACGTTGATGTCAGAATGTTATTGTTCTCTAGCCTGCAGTGGGGTACTCTATAGCGAGTACAACCCCTTAGGGTTTCCTATATGTATCCTGCTGCTTTCTAGTGAACCCCCTCCTTTGCTTACTCTCTCTTGCCTAGCTAGGGTTTACCTAGCTATGGCTCCTACTTGTGTCTACGATTCTAACATGTTATCAGAACGGTTACGCTCCTGGCCTGTGGGCCCACCTACTTCCGCTGCCCTACTGTGTGTCGCGCGCCCCATGGCGCGCGATGTTCGAATTTTTCTTCCGCCACGCGCTCCGGGCCCGTGGCGGTTTTCTCCCTACCGTGCGCCCCGAGGCGCCCGGCGGTTTTCTGCCCGCCGTGCGCCCCGAGGCGCGCGGCGGTTTCCTCCCTCGTCGCGGCGTCTTGGGGGCCCGCGCGCCGGCCCCTCCCGTCACCTCATCGCGGCGCCTTGGGGGCCCGCGCGCGGCCCCTCCCGTCACCCACCGTGGCGCCCTCCGGGGGGCCCGCGCCCTGCTCCTTCGTGGCGCCCTGGAGACCCCCCGCCGCCTCCCTTTCCCTCCGTTACCCGTCCCTCTTGCTTCCCGCGCTTCTACCTGCGTTAGGGTTTGGGGGTGGCGGGCATGGGGGTGACTGATGTGGGTCACCTGTAGTTACTCCTCCTCCTCCTCCTCCGTCTCCCACTGCTGCAGCTGCCGCTGAGGGGGGTGGGTTTGTGGGAGCCGAAGGAGTGGTGCTAGGGGGGTGACGTGGGAGTGGAGTGGTGCTAGGGGGGTGCCGTGGGAGTGGAGCTAGGGTGTGAGCAGGGGGTGTGTGTTGAGGGTGTGGGGCAGTTAGAGGAGGTTGTGTGAAGGTAGTTGTCTTGTCGCCTGCAGCGCCTGTAGTCCGTCGCCCTTGCTTCAGTAGCCAGTGAGCCTGTTGTACCAGTCGCCAGTGGGTCCGTTGCTCCTGCCGCTCGTCTATAGCCGCGGAGCCAGTTACTCCAGTAGTCCGTCGCCCTTGCTTCGGTAGCCACTGAGTCAGCCGCTCCTGTGCCCGTGCCTTTGCAGCTTCAGTCGTTGCCTCACATCTTCTCTCCCTCCACAGTTCTTCCTCCTCCTCACTTGCCCGTTGTGATTAACTCTAGCTTTGCTCGCTATTGTGAACTCCCGCTCTATGCCTGCTTGCTCATTGTGCTGATTACACCCCACTTTGGCTATGGGGGTGTGTCAGAATGTTATTGTTCTCTAGCCTGCAGTGGGGTACTCTATAGCGAGTACAACCCCTTACGGTTTCCTATATGTATCCTGCTGCTTTCTAGTGAACCCCCTCTTTTGAGAAAAGTAGAACGAGAATGAATGAACTATGAATGAAGTGGGTACAAATATGAAACCCTAATTGGGTTGTACCCCCTATGGGATACCCCACTATAGCCTACACAATAGCATAAGCTATAATGTTCTGACACACCCCCATAGGCAAAGTGGGGGAGAACAAGGGGTCACAAGACCAGTCAAGCAGAGCAAAGCAAAGCTCAGGGTGGATCGCAAAGTCACCACACATTCCGAGCACAAGTTCAAAGGCCAAAGGGCCAGTTCACATGCAAGATCATATATATATATGCAAGAGGCTAAGCAAGCAAGAGCAGGAGTATATATATGTGACAGTACAAGCAAGGTCAAGAAGAGAGCAAGTGAGGCAAGACAGGCACAAGACCCAGCTGAGTGCAGAAGCACTGATGATCACAAGGCGCAAGTACCTTGGTGAACACATCAGCAGTGTTGGCCTCAGAGGCCACGTACGCAAGTCGCAGCTGTCCACGCTGCTGTAGCTCACGAGCAAGAAAGTAGCGGAGAGCAATGTGCTTTGTCCTGTGCTCCATTCGCTGCTCTCGACACAAGGCCAGCATGGCCTTGTTGTCTACTGTGAGGATCTAGGATCGAGCTCAGAAAAGATGATCCAAATTGAATTGAATTGAATGATCACCTGGGTACAACACGAGGCTATATATAGGCTCGACACAAGGCCCTGTAACCAGGTGTTACGCGAAGGTTCCGCGGGTCGCGAAGCGTCCCGAACAGACCCTTCCCGAATTCGGTAGAAGGCAATTCGGTGGCAACCGAAAAGCCAGAATTCGTTGCACGCAACCTAGCTCGGTGCTATAACTATAATAAAATATAGGAAAGCACCTAGCCTAGGAAATCAAGCAATTCATGCATGCATATAATTATCCTATGCTAGAAATAGCATGATAAAGTAAAGGCAAGCAAGCATAGCTGGCATAAGCCGGCGTACTCTCACACGTCCCCCCCTCAAAGCTGGGTGCCGTGAGAGACACCCTGCTTGACAAGATAGTCCTTGAGAGCACGGCGTGCGTTGCCCATATCAGCTCCTGCAACCCAACTGTCCTCAGTGGGGTTGTATCCCTTCCAGCGTATCAGGAACTCGACAGTCTTGCCACCGCGGCGCCGATGAGAGAGAACGCGCTCGATCTCGTACTCGGGTTCATCCTGTATGAGAATAGGTGGTGGTGGCGGTAGTTGCCGTCCCTGGAACTGTTGGTTGGGGTCCTTGTAGGGCTTCAGTAGCTGGACATGGAAAGCGTTGTGAAGCTTCCATGTATCTGGTAAGCGCAAGCGGAATGTAACTGGTGTCACCTGTGCCTCAACGAGAAAAGGACCACAGAAGCGAGGCCGGAGTTTGGATGGGAGGTGAGACAGGTTCAAGTTGCGCGTGTCAAGAAGTACCTGATCTCCGACTGCTACTGAGTGATCACGTCGCTGACGATCGGCATACTGCTTTTGGGAGTTCTGCATCGTGGTGAGACGTCGCTGAGTCGTCTCCCATAGCTGCTGTATGGTGGTGACGAAGTCATGTGCGGCTTGGACGTGTGCCGGTGTAGTTGGCTGCTGTGGTGTGAGTGGTTCCCGTCCGTAACATAGGAAGAAAGGAGTTTTTCCTGGTGGCCGCATGTGATGCGTTGATGTAAGCAAACTCTAGGGTCGGTAACTGTGTGTCCCAGTGGCTGACGTCGTCCTTGCAAGCTGTGCGCAGTAACTATTCAACCACTTGATTGAGTCGCTCTGTCTGTCCGTCAGTCTGGGGGTGGTATGCTGAAGACATTGTAAGCTTTGTCCCCAACAGTCCCATGAGCTCCTTCCAGAACTTACTCGTGAATTTGGGGTCTCTGTCTGAGATGAGTGTAGCGGGGATGCCGTGGATGGTGATGATGCGGTTGAAGAAGAGTCGAGCAGTTGCTTCAGCTGTAGCTGTGGCGTTGGTGAGTATGAAGTGACCCATTTTGGAGAACTTATCAATCACCACGAGGATGGAATCATGTCCCCGTGAGGTCGAAGGAAGCCCTGTGATGAAGTCGAGGCTAACCACCTGCCATGGCTGCTCCGGTACGAGTAGAGGCTGAAGTAACCCTGCTTTTTTCTGCTTGCTGCTCTTCATCCGCTGGCACGTGTCGCAAGAGGTGACGAACTGCTGCACGTCTGCTGCCATCCCGGGCCAGTAGTAATGCTTCGCTATCCCTGCTAACGTCTTGTTGCTCCCGAAATGTCCCGCGTAAGGTACGTCGTGAAACTCCTCCAATAGGATCTGCCGTAGCGGGGCGTAATTCGGTACCCAAATCTTTCCTGAACCCTTCCTTACAGCTAAGTCCGTCTTCCACTGTAATAGCTTCTTACTGAGGTAGGCGATGGGCTGCAAACTGCGTTCGTGATGCTGCATCAGTACTGCTCCGACTGCTTGGTCACTAGCGTCTGCTTCCACCACGTAGTCTCTGTCTGGATCCGGTAGGATGACTACTGGCGCTGTAGTCAGTGCTGTCTGTTTGTTCAGTGCGCGGTAGTCGATGCACATCCGTAAACTACCGTCTGGCTTTGGAGTGAAGAGAACTGGTGCACCGTAGGGAGAGGTGGATGGGCGGATCAGTTGTCTGTCAGTTCAGTTGGACTCAGTCGGTATGGTGCACGTGAGACGGGTTTCGCCCCTGGTTCCTCCACGATCTCGTGCTCGTGGGTGTGTGCTGGAGATACGCCTGTGGGTAGGTCGTCGGGCATTATATCGTTGTACTGCTCCAAGACCTCCTTCTCTGCTGCTGCTATAACCAGTGCTAAGTAACCCGTGTTACTCTCGTTCACTGTCCGTTCGAACCGTGCCAGTGTCGTTTCAGGAACGCTCCCTGTATCCGTCAAGCTTCGCAGCTCCACTCGTTTCCCGTTGTTGTAGATGCACGTTTTCCGGTTGACCTAGTCGATCTTGGGGTTGAACCGCTTAAGGAAATCATGCCCCAAGATGAAATCTAGTCCCTTGATGTTCGTGATCGGCAACGTCGGCTTCCACCTCAACGCCCCTATCTGCAGCTGCAGTGTTGACTTTCCGTGGATGGGAAGCTTCGTACCGTCCACCATCGTTGCTGTAAACTGGGTTTCTTCTTAGGATTCTCCAATTTTCTCCAACGTCCCGCGGTCGCACACCGAGTGGGACGCACCACTGTCCACCAGGGTCTGGAGGCGACGCCCAATGCAGATCACCTCGAGTACTAGTGGTTGCTGCTGCTCCGAGTATCCGTAGATGGTATCGCTCATAGGATCCTAGGGTACGTCGAATATGTTATCCCTAGGTCCTGCGCTCAAAGATGCAGCTTCAGTATCAGTTTTCAACTGAGAAAGGTTAGAAGGATTTATCCGAGGCCGATTCGGCTTCTCTTGGGCCTGGAACCTTCCACTAAGCCTTTGCAGCTGTGTAGGCTTCATCTGTGGGGAACAGGGAGCCTTTAAATAGTGCTGCTGGGAGAGAATATTATATTAGCGCTCTGGAGTAGGGTCCCCATAATACCCGGTACCGGTTTAATTTCTGACTCTCCCTTAATAAAGGCTTGAAACCCACGAGAAGTAATATTCTTACTTGTCGGGGTATACGGCTGGAGTTGCCCAGTCGGTGCAGGGTCTTGTTTCGCGGATCCTCCATTAGTCTCGGCGATTTCCCCTGGTGCCGGCTGGTCGTGACGTTTTAAATTTGCGCCACCATATTCTCCTTTTTTCGCTTTCTCCGAAGTTGCCACGTTGTCTGTTTTCTGCTTCGGGGGTGCCGCACTGTTCTTGTCCTTCAGCTCCGCACACCTTCTCTTCATTTTCAAACACGCCAAGATACAATGTCCTGTAGCGCCGCAAAATTTGCACGTCTCATTATTTGCTAGCCGCTGCTCCACATCGCCCTCGTCGTTCTCCATCGGGTCGGCAGTCGTGGGTGGTGCCAATCGCCCCATGCCACTAGTTGGCTTGTTGCGTCGTGTTCCGTAGTAGCTACTGTTCAATGTGTTGAACTACTCGATCAGTGCTGCCGGAACCTGCGCCCACGTCCCCTCGCCTTGGACTATTCTGTTGTTGATCCACTCTAGAGATGGGCCTCGTAACAGTGTTGCTGCTAGCCGTATGCGCATTGCGTCTTTTGTCGGGGTCGTGCATCTAACGGCTTCGAAGTAAATTTCGAGTTCAGCTACAAATCGACGAACGTCGTTCCTTTTTACTGTAGGATCGAACGCCTCCGGTAGCCTCAGCTTCACTGCTTCGAGGTTAACTGTAGCTGCTGCCGTTGTCGCATGTAGAATTGTCGGTGTTGCCGCTGCTGTTGCTGCTACTGTTGTCGCTGCTGCTGTGGCGGTTGCCGACTGGTTCGCAAGGATTTTCTTGAGTCGTGGGAGCGCTGCACGTATTTGCTTATGCTCAGCACGTAACTCCGCGATTTTCTGTACTGAAATATCTCCTTTTCCCTCCATTTGGCGATTTACAGGAAGATGAGCGACGAAAATAATCGAATTCTAGGTGCTGGTCGACTTACTGCGAGTCAAATTGACTATAGAATCGACGAGCGCGAATTCTGTAGGTTGCGTAAATCTCCCTTAGGCGAAATTCGCGTCCGATCTTGGCCGTTGAGGAGAAAATCGATCCGACGCTCCAAATTCCAACTTTTTTGGGTGAAATTCTCTGGGTTGTTGAGATGAAACTCGATCGAACGGTCGAAACTCCAACCTTTCCACCAGTAAATCTGAGGGGGGTTCGAAAACCGAATCGAGGGGGACTTAGAAAAATTGCGCGGAACTGGTTTTACATACCCGTATCGGCGCTTTCGTCGTCGCCCACGCGGTTTTTAAAGGCCGGAACTCAGCGGTTGAAGACCTCGCGTGTAAACCCGCTCTGATTACCAAGTGTGAGGATCTAGGATCGAGCTCAGAAAAGATGATCCAAATTGAATTAAATTGAATGATCACCTGGGTACAACACGAGGCTATATATAGGCTCGACACAAGGCCCTGTAACCAGGTGTTACGCGAAGGTTCCGCGGGTCGCGAAGCGTCCCGAACAAACCCTTCCCGAATTCGGTAGAAGGCAATTCGGCGGCAACCGAAAAGCCAGAATTCGGTGCACGCAACCTAGCTCGGTGCTATAACTATAATAAAATATAGGAAAGCACCTAGCCTAGGAAATCAAGCAATTCATGCATGCATCTAATTATCCTATGCTAGAAATAGCATGATAAAGTAAAGGCAAGCAAGCATAGCTAGCATAAGCTGTCGTACTCTCACATCTACGTACACGACTGGAGGAGAACGAGGCGGCTCTCCAAGGTCCGTCAGCAGGTAGGTGAGCCAGCGAAGCTCCTGGGCAGCCATAGCCCCGGCGTAGATCTCAGCCTCACAACTGGAGCCGAGAACAGAAGACGAGCGGATAGCCCGCCACGAAACAGAGCCAGAACCAAGACTGAAGGTGTAACCTTGTGTCGACCGCTGCGTAGCCTGGTCGTCAGCCCAAGAAGCGTCCGCGTGCCCAGTGATGACCACTGGACTCCGCCCTCCAAGCACTAGCCCCATGCCCGACGTTCTGCACAAGTAGCGCAACACCCTCTTTGCTGCAGCCATGTGCTCTGGTCGGTGTCTCCCAGGAGCAACATAGCGTGCGAGAATGCTAAGAGGGTATGCAAGGTCAGGTCGTGTGCAGGTCATCAGGTATATGAGGCAGCCAACAAGCTCTGGATACGGGCCACTCGACTCTACGGACTCATCCGAAGGCAGAGCTGAGAGCGAGTGGCGAGTAGGCAGAGGAGTGGCCTGAGGCGAGGAGTACGTGAAGCCGAAGCGCTGAAGGACCTGCTGCACCATGTGTGACTGAGTCAGGGTAATGGTGCGGCGTGCTCCGTCCCGGGTGTTCTGCAAGCCAAGGTAGCTGCGCAGTTCACCCAGGTCAGTGCACGTGTGTCTCTTCTGCAGCTCGGACTTCACGTAGGCGAGTCCAGCAGTGTCAGCTGTGGCAAAGACCAAGTCGTTGACGTACACGAGGATGTAGAACGGCGGCAGAGAGGTGTCGGTGCGCAGAAACAGCGACGGGTTAGCAGTAGAAGGAGCAAACCCAAGTGCCGCCAGCGTAGTCCTCGGTGTGTCGTGCCACTCACGTGGCGCCTGGCGGAGACCGTAGACTGGACGCCGGAGACTCCACTGGGTACCAGGAGAGAAAGACCCAGTGAAGCCAGGTGGGTGGCGTAGCCAGATCTCCTCGTGCAGGCTGCCCTACAAGAAAGCAGTGCTGAAGTCGAGAGAGTGCAGCTCGTAGTCACGGTGAGCAGCAACGTGCAGCAGTACCCGAAGAGTGGTCATCTTCGGGGTGGGGGAGAAGGTCTGAAAGTAGTCAACTCCCTGCCGCTGACTGAAGCCACGAGCCACGTAACGCGCCTTGAAGACAGGCGGAGAACCCGGCGGCCGCTTCACCCTGAAGATCCACATGCCACTGACGATGTTCGCCCCAGGAGGGGGGACAGCGTCAACGTAGGTGCCTGTGGAATTCCAGGAAGCCATCTCTGCATCCATAGCTGCCTGCCACTGAGAGGAGTAGGGACCCTCTATCGCCTCCGCGTAAGAGCGCGGAGTCGGGATGTCAAGTGCATCCGAGTCTCCCTCAGGGGTGTGCAGTACGGACACGACATGAGGTGAAGCGGGAGCCAGACACTGGAACTCCTCCTGCCTGTCCTCAAGGACGTCCGTGCCAAGGGCACACTCACCCCGGACGGACGGAGGACAGAGAGACTCAGACTCAGCGACAAGACTAGCAGCGTAGTCTAGGCGACAGCGAGCAGCAAATTCGACGAGCTCAGTAATAAGGGCAGACGCAGCAGAAGACTCGAAAGATTGGTCAGTGACGGCAGTAGCAAGGAGACGCGTGACAGTAGGACTGGCAGCACGAAGAGAGTCCGACCCCGGGTCGGCAAGAGCAGGAAGAGAGGACGCAGGAGGAGAAGGCAAAGGGGCACGCAGAGGAGCAGTAGACGGACGCAGAGACATCCGGTGCATGCCAGGGACAGGAGGAGGACGCTAACGCGAACAGCGACCACTAGCGCGCGCAGGACGAACAGGCGACGCAGGACGAGACGCAGGCTCACGACGCTCAGTAAGACCTCCAGTAGGACCAGCGTAGGGAGAAGGAGCAGGCAAAGGGGAGGCAGGCTGTAGCTGTGACTGTGACTGGAAAGGCTGTGGACCCTCTAAGGGAGGAGGAGGAGGACCAATAGAAGGTGTAAGACCAAGAACCTGCTGCAGGAGTGGAATGAAGTACGGTCGAGGCCGCGTGGCGACGCCAGAAACAGCAGGGAAAGCACCAGGACCCCCAGCAGGAGTACCCGCTCTAGCAGCACCTCCAGTAGCACCTCGAGTAGCTCCAGAACCCCCAGCAGCACCTCCAGCAGCTCCAGAACCTCCAGAAGCACCAGAAGCACCGCCAGCAGGACCGCCAATGGTAGTCTCAGCGCCAACACCCTCAGCAGCACCAGCTCCAGTCAAACTCGCAGGCCCAGCAGCTCCAGTACTCCCAGGACGAGCACCTCCGGGACTCGCGAGAGCAGCACCCTCAGTAGCCGACAAACCTCCAGCACCAGCAGCACGGCTCCAGCGCCGGGCAAACCACTCGCGCAGCTCCTGTGGAGAGAGTGGCTCCCGGCGAGAAGAAGCACCCGGAGAACCTCCAGGCGGAGCACCTCCAGGCTCAGCACCCCCAGACCCAGCACCCCCAGGCAAGGCACCTCCAAGCGTAGCACCCCCAGGCTCAGCACCCCTAGGCTTAGTACCCCCAGGCTCAGCACCCCCAGGCTCAGCACCCCCAGGCTCAGCACCCCTAGGCTCCGCACCCCCAGGCCCAGCACCCCCAGGCGCAGCACCCCCAGGCTCAGCACCCCCAGTCTCAGCACCCCTAGGCTCAGCACCCTCAGCAGCACCAGAGTCACCAGTGACCTCGACAGGCTCGACTGTGTCTACCTGGGACACACCTGAAGGGGCAGGACCCTGAGGGGGGAGGGGGTCTACCGGGGGGGGACCTGGTACAAGGAAGAGCGGGGGCGGGGGAAGGGACGGAGTGCGGTAGGGGAAGAGGCGGTAGTAGGGTACCGACTCGTTGAACGTGACGTCCTGGGAGGACAAAATACGGCGAGAGGTGGGGTGGTAGAACTGCCACCCAGGGGCGTCGGGGGGGAACCCCAGGAAGACGCAAGGAGCAGTGCGAGGGGACAGCTTGTCCGCAGACAAGTCGCGGACAAACGCCCGAGATCCCCAGACCCGGAACGCCGACGCATCGCCAACCTTCCCCGTCCACAGCAGGGCTGGGGAGGTCTCCGGCCTGGAGACCCTGGGGTGAAGGTTGATCTGATGCGCCGCGTACCTGACCGCAAACGGCCACAGAAAATGGGGGGCAGCCGCATGCATCATAGACGTACGAGCGACGTCCATGACCATGCCAATGCGGCACTCTGCAATCCCATTTTGTTGCGGTGAGTCCGGAAGCGTGAAGGTCTGACGGATGCCTCGCGCACGACAGAAGGCACGCAGAAGGCCAGAGGAGAACTCTCCGCCTCTGTCCGAGTGCAGACGCAGAACAGCAAGTCCGAGCCAAAGCTCTGCCTTAGCTGGAGACGAGATGCGCGGATCCAGTCAATCAGCACCTCAGTGTGATCACCCTTGCTGCGCAAGGGGAAGACTGTGGTGTAACGCGAGTAGTCGTCAACCACCAACAGGAAGTAGCGCTCGTGACCTAGTCCACGGACGCGGGCAGGGCCCCACACGTCCATGTGAAGCGTCTGCAACGGGGCCTCTGTCGGAGGAAACTAGGAGGAGTGAGGGGCAGCACGCTGGCGCCCCTCGACACAGGGGACACAGGCAGGGCCAGGGCCCTGAGGAAGGGGAGGGAGGGACCGGGGGAGACCAGACACAAGAAGACGGGAGGCCATGCCTCTGAGTCGAAGCAGAGAGGGGTGACCAAGGCGGTGGTGCCAGAGGAGAGTCTCGTGAGACAGGCGACGACACGAACAGGGGGCAGACTCAGGACCAGACCTGGACGCAGCAGCAAACACCTGACCAGACGCAGGGACCCTACCAGACTCAGCAACAGGAGGAGAAGCAGTGGTCAGTGTGTACAGGCTCGACCCTGGCTGACGTGTAAACGTAGCTAGGTGGCGACCTGTGCTAGCCTCTGTGCAGTGCGTCACCCGCTGACGAGCAGGAGTGAACTGGTGGACACCTGCATCCTGTAGGTCAGCACCACTCACCAGGTTCGTAGAGAACGAGAGGAGGTAGAGACCAGACAGGGTGCCAGAGGGACCGCCGGACACGGGAGGACTGTGGAGAAGCGAGACAGGACAGGACCCCCAGAGGGGTCAGCCAGGGACATTGCAACCGGCCGACTAAGCGGTGTGAGTGTGGTGCGGTCCCGAAAGAAGGAGCGAGACGCCCCAGAGTCAAGGGTGAAGGTGTGGGAGGCCGAAGCCGACGCAGTACCTGAGAGCGCAGACTCACTAGTACCTGAGAGAACAGACGCACTAGCACCTAGAGCAGTAGCCTCACTGGCACCTAGAGCAGCAGTACCAATGCCCGGGTCGGGCGGGAAATACCAGTAACAGTCACCCTCATCACTAATAGTCACAGCATACATGGCAGCAAGGATAGCATCAAAGTCAAGATCAAAGATAGCTACACCAGCCCTAGACAGCTCTCCCCAGCGGGGGATCTCAGTGGCCTCCGGGAACTGCTGGCGCCAAGCGTCCGTCAGGCGGCCAAAGCAGCGCTGGGCGAAGTGAGCACCCCCACACTGCTCACCCGCGCGGTCGCCGGTGCGAAGGATGTAGGTGCAGGGACCGAAACCCCCACCACGCTGATGCTGCGTGTACCACTTATGGAGCTGCTGAGGGGTGGGGACGTCGCGAGAATGCTGCTGCAGCTGCTGCTGGCGCTGACCACCCCCAGTGCTGCTCCGCTGCGAAGCGCCACTCCGACCACCTCCACCACCTCCACCTCTGCCGCCTCCACCTCCACAGCCACCGCCGCCTCCGCCAGCAACGCCGCCACCACCGCCGCCTCCACCTCCACTGCCGCCACTAGCACCTCCACCCCCTCCACCACCTCCACCGCCACCCCCACTCCCTCCGCCACCGCCACCTCCACCTCCACCGCCCCCGCTAGCTCCACCCGCGCCCTTGCCCCCCTTGCCTTTGCCAGGGCGGCGTCTCCCGCTAGGGGCGGACGCCGCACCGACCGACTCAAGACCAACGAGGTCGGCCGCAGCGGCAGAGGCGCCAGAGGGCAACAGGGGGGAAGGAGAACACCCCTCAAAGATGGGGGTGCGAGGGTCACCACGAGAGGCCCCTACAGCGACTATGCTCTTCTCTGCTGCTAGGAGGGACTTCTCGAGGAGGTCTACAGTGAGTGTGGTGGGATAGACTGAGAGGAAGTGGTCCCTGACTACACGAAGGGAGTCAGGGAGACGCGTGACTATGAAATAGAGAGTGATGTACATGGGGGGGGGGGGGGGGGGGGTTCTTGGCGCAGAAGTCAGCAGGGAGCGCAGCGCGGTAGTGAGTGTCACTAGTGCGGAGGTGCGTAATGAGGTCAGCGACTGTGGGAAAGGCAGCAAGGTAAGGGAAGAGGAAGGGTAGCATGAGGCGGCTCAGTGCAGCAGTGGTAGGGGAGGAGTAGCGCGCAACTACAGCGTCGTACAAGGTCTGAGCACTCTTGTACTGACTAAAGTGCGCGCGCTCAGCGGTAGGCAGGTGGCGACGCACAGCAAGACGTGCAGCAGCATCGCGTGTGGCCCACTGGGAGCGAACAGTGGGGTCAGCATCAGCAGCAGGGGCAGGGACGGCGCCAGAGGTGAGGTCAAAGAGAGAAAGACCGTCTGCCCTATCGCACTGTAAGAAGAGCTGCAGGTCGTCGACCCAGACCTCAAAGTCAATGGCGCGACCCTCAGCGTCAAAAGCTAGGACACTAGGGGTAGCCATGACAGCAGTCGACGGTCTCACCAGACAGGACGGGTCGGGCAGCTCAGCAGCACAGCAACACGGCAACAATGCAGCTCGGCCGGCCAAGCAGCAACAGCAGCTCCGCGGGACCAGCGGCTCGGCTCCTCAGGTGACTCGGGCGGCTCGGGCGGTGGAGGCGGCTCGGGCGGCTCGGGCGGCTCGGGCGGCTCGGGCGGCTCGGGCGGTTCGGGCGGCTCGGGCGGCTCGGGCACTCAGCGGCACATGCGGCTCGGGCGGCTCGGCTCCTCAGCGACGCAGGCGGCTCGGGCGGCTCGGGTGACGCAGGCGGCACGGGCGGCTCGGGCGGCTGGGTGTCACAGCGGCGTACCGGCGGCGTGGGGCCGGGACGGCGGCGTGCGGCCGGGACGGGTGGCGCACGGGCGGTGTGGGGCCGGGACGGCGGCGCACGGCTGGGATGGGTGGCGCACGGGCTGCGTGGGGCCGGGACAGCGACGCGCGGCCGGGACGGGTGGCGCACGGGCGGCTGGGAGCGGGGCCGGGACGGGCGACGCACGGGCGGCTTGGGGCCGGGAAGGTGGCGAGGGGCCAGGGCGGGCGGCGCACGGGCGACGAGGGACCAGGACGGCTGTGCGCGGCCGGGACGGGCGGCGCACGGGTGGCGTGGGGCTCGGACGAGCGGCGCACGGCGTTGACGGGCCGGGACGGGCGGCGCACAGGCGCCTAAGGGTGGCGCGACGGCGGCGTGGAAACTGACGGGCGGTGCGCGGGCGTCTAGGGGCCGAGACGGCCGTCGCGCGGGCGTCTAAGGGCGGCGCGCGGGCGGCGTGGGGCCTGGACGGGCGGCGCGCGGGCGTCTAGGGGCCGAGACGGGCGGCGCGCGGGCGTCTTAGGGCGGCGCGCGGGCGTCTAGGGGCCGGGACGGGCGGCGCGCGGGCGTCTAAGGGCGGCGCGCCGGCATCTAGGGGCCGTAGGGCAGGTCGACAAAGTGAGAGAGAGGGCCCGGAGCGCGCTTCGGGCAGAAAAAAAAGTTCGATGTGGTGGGCCCTAAGCACAGTTCTCACGGGGGAACCTGCTCGATACCATGAGAAAAGTAGAACGAGAATGAATGAACTATGAATGAAGTGGGTACAAATATGTGTGAAAAGTTTAGAAGAAAGAAGAGGATTGCACTAGCAAGAATGGGGATACAAATAGCAAACCCTAGAAGGGTTGTACTCGCTATAGAGCATCCCACTACAGGCTAGAGCATAAGATAACATTCTGACACACCCCCATAGCCAAAGTGGGGTGTAATCAGCAGAGTAAGCAAAACAGAACAAGCTCATGGTGGATCACAATGTCACCACACATTCTGAGCACAAGTTCAAGAAGCAATAGTTTCAAGTTCACAATTATGAGCAAAGCTAGAGGTAGTCACAATGGGAAAGTGAGGAGGAGAGAGAGTGAGAGGAGAGGAGATAGGAGGCGACGGATGAAGCTGCAGACACACGGGCAATAGGAGGCAGACTGGCACAGCGGCTACCGGACGAAGTCCCCGGAATACAGGAGTAACAGGCCCCGCGGCTAAAGTAGCGGCAGACGAGCAACGGACCCACGGGTGGCTGGCACAGCTGGCTACGACTGGGCTACCGGACGAAGTCCCCGGAATACAGGTGCTGCTGGCGACACGACGGCAACCTCCATACAGCTTCCCAAAACGATCCCACTCCCCCTGACACACACCCGCTGCTACACCCCTAGCTCCACTCTCACCCCACCCCCTAGCACCACTCCGTCGAATCCCACACACCCACCCCCCTCAGCGGTAGCTGCAGCAGTGGGAGACAGAGGAGGAGGAGGAGCAGGGGAGACAACACACCCGCCACCCCCCCGAAGGAGCCGCGACGGGCGACGGGAAAAGGGGGGGGGGGGGGGGGGGGGGGGGGCGGTGCCGTAGGTAGGGCGACGAAGCCGGGCCGTAGGTAGGGCGACGGGCGACGGGCGACGGGGCCGCAGGTAGGGCGGCGGGGCCGGGGCCAGGGCCGCAGGTAGGGTGGCGGGGCCGGGGCCAGGGCCGCAGGTAGGGTCGCCCGAGCCGCGCGCGGGCCTGGCGCCGCCCGTTCGGGTCTCGCGTAGGCCTGGCGCGGCCCGTACGGGCCGCAGACGGGTCTGGCGCAGCCCGTACGTGCCGCGCGCAGGCTGTACGGGCCGCGCGCAGGCCACGACGGGCGACGGGGGGCGACGCGGAGGTCCCCGTCGCCCGTCGCAGCGCCTCCCGGGAGCGGCGCGCGGCGTGACGGGGCAGTAACCCGCCGCGCGCCTCGGGGCGCACGGCGGGAAGAGAACCGTCGCGCGCCTCGGGGCGCACGGCGGGCAGAAAACCGCCGCGCGCCTCGGGGCGCACAGCGGGATGAAAAAATGCCGCACGCCACAGGGCGTGCGGCACAGAGAGTAGTGATAGCAGTAGCAGTAGGAGTTGCAGCGGAAGCAACGAGGTGGTGAGCCCACCCACAGGATTGATCCAAGGGGATCGACCTGCTCTGATAGCATGTGAAAAGTTTAGAAGAAAGAAGAGGATTGCACTAGCAAGAATGGGGATACAAATAGCAAACCCTAGAAGGGTTGTACTCGCTATAGAGCACCCCAATACAGGCTAGAGCATAAGATAACATTCTGACAATATGAAACCCTAATTGGGTTGTACCCCCTATGGGATACCCCACTATAACCTACACAATAGCATAAGCTATAATGTTCTGACATCTTTTGCTTATTCTCTCTTGCCTAGCTAGGGTTTACCTAGCTATGGCTCCTACTTGTGCCTACGATTCTAACAGCTGAAACCCTAGGGCAGTTCACAATTCGTCGCAAAGAAATTAAAACTATACGTTAAAAAACGATTAAAAATGTGTCATCTGGAGCATAGTGAAATTGGGCGTAGGGTCGGAAGGTCTCCAGTTCGATTCTGGAATACTTCACAATTTTTTAAAATCTCAAGTGTTGTACTCTTTGAAAGTTGTTTCTTTAGAAACTTTACTGTCATAACATTATAGCTTATATATATTTGTGTAGGCTATAGTGGGGTATCCCATAGGGGGTACAACCCAATCAGGGTTTCCTATATGTACTCACTTCATTCATAGTTGATTCATTCTCGTTCTAGTTTTCTCATGGTATCGAGCAGGTTCCCCCGTGGGAACTGTGCTTACGGCCCACCACATCGAACTTTTTTCTGCCCGGAGCGCGCTCCGGGCCCTCTCTCTCACTTTTTCGACCTGCCCTAACGGCCCCTAGACGCCCGCGCGCCGCCCTTAGACGCCCGCGCGCCGCCCGTCCCGGCCCCTAGACGCCCGCGCGCCGCCCTTAGACACTCGCGCGCCGCCCGTCCCGGCCCCTAGACGCCCTCGCGCCGCCCGTCCAGGCCCCCACGCCGCCCGCGCGCTGCCCTTAGAGCCCGCGCGCCGCCCGTTCAGGCCCCGCCCTTGGCACGGACGTCCTTGAGGACAGGCAGGAGGAGTTCCAGTGTCTGGCCGCCGCTTCACCTCATCTCGTGTCCGTACTGCTCACCCCTGAGGGAGACCCGGATGCACTTGACATCCCGACTCCGCGCTCTTACGCGGAGGCGATAGAGGGTCCCTACTCCTCTCAGTGGCAGGCAGCTATGGATGCAGAGATGGCTTCCTTGAAGTCCACAGGCACCTACGTTGACGCTGTCCCCCCTCCTGGGGCGAACATCGTCAGTGGCATGTGGATCTTCAGGGTGAAGCGGCCGCCGGGTTCTCCGCCTGTCTTCAAGGCGCGTTACGTGGCTCGTGGCTTCAGTCAGCGGCAGGAAGTTGACTACTTTCAGACCTTCTCCCCCACCCCGAAGATGACCACTCTTCGGGTACTGCTGCACGTTGCTGCTCACCGTGACTACGAGCTGCACTCTCTCGACTTCAGCACAGCTTTCTTGCAGGGCAGCCTGCACGAGGAGATCTGGCTGCGCCGCCCACCTGGCTTCACTGGGTCTTTCCCTCCTGGTACCCAGTGGAGTCTCCGGCGTCCAGTCTACGGTCTCCGCCACGCGCCGCGTGAGTGGCACGACACACTGAGGACTACGCTGGCGGCACTTGGGTTTGCTCCTTCCACTGCAGATCCGTCGTTGTTTCTGCGCACCGACACCTCTCTGCCGCCGTTCTACATCCTCATGTACGTCGACGACTTGGTCTTTGCCACAGCTGACACTACTGGACTCGCCTACGTGAAGTCCGAGCTGCAGAAGAGACACACGTGCACAGACCTGGGTGAACTGCGCAGCTACTTTGGCTTGCAGATCACCCGGGACAGAGCACGCCGCACCATTACCCTGACTCAGTCACACATGGTGCAGCAGGTCCTTCAGCGCTTCGGCTTCACGTACTCCTCGCCTCAGGCCACTCCTCTGCCTACTCGCCACTCGCTCTCAGCTCTGCCTTCGGATGAGTCCGTACAGTCGAGTGGCCCGTATCCAGAGCTTGTTGGCTGCCTCATGTACTTGATGACCTGCACTCAACCTGACCTTGCATACCCTCTTAGCATTCTCGCACGCTATGTTGCTCCTGAGAGACACCGACCAGGGCACATGGCTGCAGCGAAGAGGGTGTTGCGCTACTTGTGCAGAACGTCGGGCATGGGGCTAGTGCTTGGAGGGTGGAGTCCAGTGGTCCTCACTGGGCATGCGGACGCTTCTTGGGCTGACGACCAGGCTACGCAGCGGTCGTCACAGGGTTACACCTTCAGTCTTGGTTCCGGCTCTGTTTCGTGGCGGGCTACCCGCTCGTCTTCTGTTCTCGGCTCCAGTTGTGAGGCTGAGATCTACGCCGGGGCTATGGCTGCCCAGGAGCTTCGCTGGCTCACCTACCTGCTGACCGACCTTGGAGAGCCGCCTCGTTCTCCTCCAGTCCTGTGTCAGATTATTATAGCTGATGCATGTTTGTAGGCTATAGTGGGGTAGCACATATGGGGTACAGCTTTCTAGGGTTGTATTTGTACCCAACTCTGACTTAGTCATTTCATTCCTGTTCACTTGTTTCACATGGTATAGAGCGGGTCCTTCCTTAGGACCGTTTTTTTTAGGGCCCACCGAAGCGCGCCCCGAGGCGCGCCTTTTTTTTTCGCGACCCCTCAGGTCGCCATTTCCCTCGCGGCCCCGCTGTCCCTCAGATGCGGCCCCGCCACCCCTACTGATCGCGGCCCCGCCGCCTGCTTGACGCGGCCCCGCCGCCTCCACTGACGCGGCCCCGCCGCCGGCTCTGACAGGGCCCTGCCGCCCGCTTCGTCGCGGCCCCGCCGCCTGCTTGACGCGGCCCCGCCGCCTCCTCTGACGCGGCCCTGCCGCCCGCTTCGTCGCGGCCCCGCCGCCTGCTTGACGCGGCCCCGCCGCCTCCACTGACGCGGCCCCGCCGCCGGCTCTGACGCGGCCCTGCCGGCCCGCCGCTGCACCCTACGGCCTGCCGCCTCACCTGACGGCCCCGCCGCTGCACCTGCCGGCCCGCCGCTGCACCTGCCGGCCCGCCGTTGCACCCAGCGGTCCGCCGCTTCACCTGACGGCCCCGCCGCTGCACCTGCCGGCCCGCCGCTGCACCCTACGGCCCGCCGCTGCACCCTACGGCCCGCCGCCTCACCTGGTCGGCCCGCCGCTGCACCCTACGGCCCCGCCGCTGCACCTGCCGGCCCGCCACTGCACCGGTCGACCCGCCGCTGCACCTGACGGCCCCGCCCCTGCATCTCCCGGCCGAGCCGCCCCAGCAGCAGAGCCGCCCCAGCAGCCGAACCGCCCGGGAGCCGAGCCGCCCAACGCCGAGCCGCCCGGGACCCGAGCCGCCCTGCCGCCGAGCCGCCCGGGAGCCGAGCCGCCCTGCACCCGAGCCGCCCGGGAGCCGAGCCGCTCTGCGCCCGAGCCGCCCAGCCGTCGAGCCGCCCGGGAGCCGAGCCGCTGTGCACCCGAGCCGCCCGGTCGCTGAGCCGCCTTTCTGCAGAGCTGCACGACCTGCCCTGCCTGGTGAGCACTGTCCCACTGACACTGCGAGCTCTTTCCCTACTGCTTGCACTGCGTCGCTGTCGTCGCCATGGCTACCCCTAGTGTCCTAGCTTTTGACGCTGAGGGTCGCGCCATTGATTTTGAGGTCTGGTTAGACGACCTGCAGATGTTCTTACAGTGCGACAGGGCTGACGACCTTTCTCTCTTTGACCTCACCTCTGGCGCCTCTCCTGCTCCTGCTGCTGATGCTGATCCCACTGTCCGCTCTCAGTGGGCCACCCGCGATGCTGTTGCACGTCTTGCTGTGCGTCGCCACCTCCCTACCTCTGAGCCTGCGCACTTTAGTCAGTACAAGAGTGCTCAGACCTTGTACGACGCTGTAGTTGCGCGCTACTCCTCCCCTGCCACTGCTGCACTGAGCCGTCTCATGCTTCCCTACCTCTTTCCTGACCTCTCTGCCTTTCCCACTGTTGCTGACCTCATTACGCACCTCCGCACTAGTGACACTCGCTACCGCGCCGCCCTTCCTGCTGAGTTCTGCGCTAAGAACCCACCCCCCATGTACATCGCTCTCTACTACGTAGTCGCGCGCCTCCCTGACTCCCTTCGCGTCGTCAGGGACCACTTTCTCGGAGTCTGTCCCACCACCCTCACCGTCGACCTCCTCGAGAAGGCCCTCCTCGCAGCGGAGAAGAGCATAGTCGCTGTAGGTGCTTCTCGTGGTGACCCTCGCACCCCCATCTTTGAGGGGTGCTCTCCTTCCCCCTTGCTGCCCTCTGTTGCCTCTGCTGCTGCTGCCGACCTGCTTGGTCTTGAGTCGGTCGGCGCGGCGTCTACCCCTAGTGGGAGACGTCGCTCCAGCAAGGGCAAGGGGGGCAAGGGCGCGGGTGGAGCTAGAGGGGGCGGTGGCGGTGGCGGCGGTGGCGGCGGAGGGAGTGGGGGTGGCGGCGGGACTAGTGGCGGGGGTGGTGGTGGTGGTGGCAGCAGCGGCGGAGACGGTGGTGGTGGTGCCAGCGGTGGTGGTGGAGGCAGCGGCGGAGGTGGAGGCGGCGGAGGTGGAGGCGGTGGAGGCGGCAGCGGAGGAGGCGGTGGTGGTGGAGGAGGTGGAGCTGGTCGGGGTGGTACCCAGCAGCGTAGCGGCGGTGGTGGTGGCTAGTGCTCGCAGCGGCAGCAGCAGCAGCGCTCGCGGGACATCCCTCCGCCTCAGCAGCTTCGTGAGTGGTACGCTGGGCGTCAGAGGGGTGGGGGTACTGGTCCCTGCACCTACGTTCTTCGTTCCGGCGATCGCGCGGGTGAGCAGTGTGGGGGTGCCCACGCCACCCAGCGCTGCTTTGGCCGCGTGACGGACGCTTGGCGTCAGCAGTTCCCTGGGGCTAGTGAGATCCCTCGCTGGGATGAGCTTCTAAGGGCTGGTGTAGCGATCTTTGATCTTGATTTTGATGCTATCCTTGCTGCTATGTATGCTGTGGATTATAGTGAGGAGAATGAGGGTTACCGGTGTTTCCAGCCCGACCCGGGCATTGGTACTGCTGCGCTAGGTGCTTGTGAGGCTGCTGCTCTAGGTGCCAGTGCGTCTGTGCTCTCAGGTACTGGTGAGACTGCGCTCTCAGGTACTGCGTCATCCTCGTCCTCCCTCACTTTCACACTTGACTCCGGGGCTTCTCGCTCCTTCTTTCGAGACCGCACTACCCTTACGCCGCTCGGCCGGCCGGTTGCGGTCTCCCTTGCTGACCCCTCTGGGGGTCCTGTCCTGTCTCACTTCTCCACTGTCCTCCCGTGTCCGGCTGCCCCTTCGGGCACCCTGTCTGGTCTGTACCTTCCCTCGTTCTCTACGAACTTGGTGAGTGGAGCGGACCTGCAGGATGTGGGGGTTCACCAGTTCACTCCTGCGAGTCAGCGGGTGACCCACTGCACGGAGGCACGCACAGGCCGACACCTGGCCACGTTCTCGCGTCGGCCGGGGTCGAGTCTCTACACCCTGACCGTTGAGTCTCCTCCTGTCCCTGCGTCTGGTCAGGTGGCTGCGTCGGGTCAGGTGCTTGCTGCTGCGTCCCGGTCAGGTCCTGAGTCTGCCCCCTGTTCTTGTCGCCTCCTGTCTCACGAGACTCTCCTGTGGCACCACCGTCTTGGCCACCCCTCCTTGCCCCGTCTTCGGAGCATGGCTTCCCGTGTCCTTGTCTCTGGTCTTCCCCAGTCTCTCCCTCCTCTCCCCTCCGGGCCGGGACCTTCCTTTGTCCCCTGTGTCGAGGGTCGCCTCCGGGCTACTCCTCACTCCTCCCACTTCCCCCCGACAGAGGCTCCCCTGCAGACGCTTCACATGGATGTGTGGGGCCCAGCCCCCGTCCGTGGGCAGGGTCACGAGCGCTACTTCCTGTTGGTGGTTGACGACTACTCGCGTTACACCACAGTCCTCCCCTTGCGCAGCAAGGGTGCGGTCACTGAGGTGCTGATCGACTGGATCCGCGAGGCTCGTCTCCAGCTCAGGAAGAGCTTCGGCTCGGACTTTTCTGTTCTGCGTCTGCACTCGGACAGAGGCGGAGAGTTCTCTTCTCGCCTTCTGCGGGACTACTGTCGTGCACGGGGGATTTGCCAGACCTTCACGCTTCCGGACTCACCACAGCAAAATGGGATTGCTAAGCGCCGCATTGGCATGGTCATGGATGTCGCTCGTACGTCCATGATGCATGCGGCTGCCCCCCATTTTCTGTGGCCGTTTGCGGTGAGGTACGCGGCGCATCAGCTCAACCTTCACCCCCGGGTCTCTCGGCCTGCGATGTCCCCAGCCTTGCTGTGGACGGGGAAGGTTGGCGATGCGTCTGTGTTCCGTGTCTGGGGATCTCGGGCGTTTGTCCGCGACTTGTCTGCGGACAAGCTGTCCCCTCGTGCTGCTCCCTGTGTCTTCCTTGGCTTCCCCACTGACGCCCCAGGGTGGCAGTTTTACCACCCCTCCTCTCGTCGTGTTCTGTCCTCCCAGGACGTCACGTTCGACGAGTCAGTCCCCTTCTACCGTCTCTTCCCCTACCGCACTCCTTCCCTCCCCCCTCCCCCGGACTTCCTTGTGCCGGTTCCCCCCCCGGTAGACCCCCTCCCCCCTCAGGTTCCTGCCCCCTCAGGTGTGTCCCAGGTAGACGCCGTTGACCCGGTCGAGGTTACTGGTGACTCTGGTGCTGCTGCGGGTGCTGAGCCTGGGGGTGCTGACTCTGGGGGTGCTGTGCGCGGGGGTGCTGAGCCTGGGGGTGCTACTGCTGGGGGTGCTGGGCCTGGGGGTGCTACTGCGGAGGGTGCGGAGCCTGGGGGTGCTGAGTCGGGGGGTGCTGTGCCTGGAGGTGCTGGGTCTGGGGGTGCTGGGTCGGGATCTGCTGAGCCTGGGGGTGCTGAGCTGGGAGCTGCTGAGCCTGGGGGTGCTGCGTCTGGAGCTGCTGAGCCTAGAGTTTCTCCTGCTGCTGCGTCTCGCCGGGAGCCCCTCTCTCCACAGGAGCTGCGTGAGTGGTTCGCTCGCCGCTGGAGGCGTGCTGCTGAGTCTGGAGGTGCTGCTGGAGCTGGAGCTGGAGCTTCTTCGACCGTCGAGGGTGCGGGTGCTGCCGGTCCCGGAGCTGCTGGACCTGCGGGTCCTCCTGGAGCTGGAGCTGCTGAGGGCGTTGGTGCTGAGCCTACTGCTGTTGGTCCTGCCGCTGGAGGTGTGGGTGGCGCTGGTGCTGTCGCTGAGGGTGCTGGTGCTGTCCCTGCTGAGTCTGGAGCTGCCGCGCGGCCTCGGCCGTACTTCGTTCCGCTCCTGCAGCAGGTTCTTGGTCTTTCTCCTCTAGTAGAGGGTCCACCGCCTGTCCAGTCGCAGTCCCTGCTGGAGCCTTCCTCTCCACTGCCTGCTCCCTCTCCTTACACTGGTCCTACTGGAGGTCTTGCTGAGCGTCGTGAGCCTGCGTCTCGTCCCGCGTCGCCTGTTCGTGCTGCTCGCGCTAGTGGTCGCAGTTCGCGTCAGCGTCCTCCTCCTGTCCCTGGCACGCACCGGATGTCTTTGCGTCCGTCCACTGCTCCTCTGCGCGCCCCTTTGCCTTCTCCTCCTGAGTCCTCTCTTCCTGCGCTTGCCGACCCTGAGTCGGACTCTCTTCGTGCTGCCAGTCCTACTGTCACGCGTCTGCTTGCTACTGTCGTCACTGACCCCTCTTTTGAGTCCACTGCTGCGTCTGCTCTAGTCGCTGAGCTCGTCGACTTTGCTGCTCGCTGTCGTCTCGACTACGCTGCTAGTCTTGTTGCTGAGTCTGCGTCTGTCTGTCCTCCGTCCGTCGGGGGTGAGTGTGCTCTTGGCACGGACGTCCTAGAGGACAGGCAGGAGGAGTTACAGTGTCTAGTGGCTGCTTCACCTCATCTCGCGTCTGTACTGCTTGCCCCTGAGGGAGACCCGGATGCACTAGACATCCCGACTCCGCGTTCTTACGTGGAGGCCGTAGAGGGTCCCTACTCCTCTTAGTGGCAGGCAGCTATGGATGCAGAGATGGCTTCCTGGAAGTCCACAGGCACCTACGTTGACGCGGTTCCCCCTCCTGGGGCGAACATCGTCAGTGGCATGTGGATCTTCAGGGTGAAGCGGCCGCCGGGCTCTCCACCTGTCTTCAAGGCACGGTACGTTGCTCGTGGCTTCAGTCAGCGGCAGGGAGTTGACTACTTTCAGACCTTCTCTCCCACCCCGAAGATGACTACTCTTCGGGTGCTGCTGCACATAGCCGCTCAGCGCGACTACGAGCTTCACTCTCTCGACTTCAGCACTGCGTTCTTGCAGGGTAGCCTGCACGAGGAGATCTGGCTTCGCCGTCCACCTGGCTTCACTGGGACTTTCCCTCCTGGCACCCAGTGGAGCCTCCGACGGCCAGTCTACGGTCTCCGCCAGGCACCGCGTGAGCGGCACGACACAGTGAGGACTACGCTTGCGGCTCTTGGGTTTGCTCCTTCTTCTGCTGACCCGTCGCTGTTTCTTCGCACCGACACTTCCATGCCGCCGTTCTACATCCTCGTGTACGTCGACGACTTGGTCTTTGCCACAGCGGACACTGCTGGACTCGCCTACGTGAAGTCCGAGCTGCTGAAGAGACACACGTGCACAGACCTGGGTGAACTGCGCAGCTACCTTGGCTTGCAGATCACTCGGGACAGAGCACGCCGCACCATTACCTTGACTCAGTCACACATGGTGCAGCAGGTCCTTCAGCGCTTCGGCTTCACGTACTCCTCGCCTCAGGCCACTCCTCTGCCTACTCGCCACTCACTCTCAGCTCTGCCTTCGGATGAGTCCGTAGAGTCGAGTGGTCCGTATGCAGAGCTTGTTGGCTGCCTCATGTACCTGATGACCTGCACACGACCTGACCTTGCATACCCTCTGAGCATTCTTGCACGCTATGTTGCTCCTGGGAGACACAGACCGGAGCACATGGCAGCAGCGAAGAGGGTATTGCGCTACCTGTGCAGTACGTCGGGCATGGGGCTAGTGCTTGGAGGGCGGAGTCCAGTGGTCCTTACCGGCCACGCGGACGCTTCTTGGGCTGACGACCAGGCTACGCAGCGGTCGTCACAGGGTTACACCTTCAGCCTTGGTTCCGGCTCTGTCTCGTGGCGGTCTACTCGCTCGTCCTCGGTTCTCGGCTCCAGTTGTGAGGCTGAGATCTACGCCGGGGCCATGGCTGCACAGGAGCTTCGCTGGCTCACCTACCTGCTGACTGACCTTGGAGAGCCGCCTCGTTCTCCTCCAGTGCTGTACGTAGACAACAAGGCCATGCTGGCCTTGTGTCGAGAGCAGCGCTTGGAGCACAGAACGAAGCACATTGCTCTCCGCTACTTCCTTGCTCGTGAGCTGCAGCAGCGTGGTCAGTTGCGACTTGCGTACGTGGCCTCTGAGGCCAACACTGCTGATGTGTTCACCAAGGCACTCGCGCCTTGTGACCATCAGCGCTTTTGCACCCAGCTGGGTCTTGTACCTGTCTTGCCTCACTTGCTCTCCTCTTGACTTCACTTGTACTGTGACATATATATATACCTGCTCTTGCTTGTCTAGTTTTATATATATGTCTGTACTCCTGCATGTGAACTGGCCTCTGGCACTGCTCTTGTGCTCGGACTGTGTGGTGACTTTGTGATCCACCCTGAGCTTGCTTTGCTTTGCTTTGCTTGACTGGTCTTGTGACCCCTTGTTCTCCCCCACTTTGCCTATGGGGGTGTGTCAGATTATTATAGCTGATGCATGTTTGTAGGCTATAGTGGGGTAGCACATATGGGGTACAGCTTTCTAGGGTTGTATTTGTACCCAACTCTGACTTAGTCATTTCATTCCTGTTCACTTGTTTCACATCTGTACGTAGACAACAAGGCCATGCTGGCCTTGTGTCGAGAGCAGCGACTGGAGCACAGGACAAAGCACATTGCTCTCCGCTACTTTCTTGCTCGTGAGCTACAGCAGCGTGGACAGTTGCGGCTTGCGTACGTGGCCTCTGAGGCCAACACTGCTAATGTCTTCACCAAGGCACTTGCGCCTTGTGATCATCAGCGCTTCTGCACGCAGCTGGGTCTTGTGCCTGTCTTGCCTCACTTGCTCACTTCTTGACCTTGCTTGTACTTTCACACATATATACTCTTGCTCTTGCTTGCTTAGACTCTTGTATATCTATATATGTGATCTTGCATGTGAACTGGCCTTCTGGCCTTTGAACTTGTGCTCGGAATGTGTGGTGACTTTGTGATCCACCCTGAGCTTTGCTTTGCTTTGCTTGACTGGTCTTGTGACCCCTTGTTCTCCCCCACTTTGCCTATGGGGGTGTGTCAGAACATTATAGCTTATATATATTTGTGTAGGCTATAGTGGGGTATCCCATAGGGGGTACAACCCAATCAGGGTTTCCTATATGTACTCACTTCATTCATAGTTGATTCATTCTCGTTCTAGTTTTCTCATGTACATGTTAATGTACTTTTGCAAAATGCTTCGCAACCCTAAGACGATTTCGTCGCCTCTTGTTTTTTATTTTCATATTTTATTTAAAATAAATAAAATGTGAAAATGTTTAAAAAAACAAAAACTGGCCAGATCGATCGTAATAGGTTGCTTCGCAACCCAAAAAAAAGGTTGATTTCTTGGGGTGCGGAGATGCGCGGTCCGAAAGAAGGTGGCTCTGAATACCAAGTGTTACGGGTGCAATGAATCAAGGTAGCGAGGATTGCACCTGCTAGAAAGGCATAGTGCCGGCGTTGCGGAAGCTTGATTGTAGAATAAGTAGCAAGAGGAACTTGCAACTGAAATGATTCAGAACAATAGGATGATTATGAAATGACAGAGCAGGGTATTTATCTTGACCAGCTAACCCCTTCAGGATGGTTCTATCCACACCAACAACGCCACACCAATAATTCTACTCGCCAATAATTCTTACCCTCCATTAATTCTAGACTCCAATAATTCTGACCCTCCAATAATTGTACAATTATTGGAGGGCTGAGAGTCTTATAAAGGAACACTACAGTAAAACCTAACAGCATTAGTATCATCTTATGTTTGTATATTTAACACTCCCCCTTGCTGTAGGTTTTACTGAGGCGTGACTGAATGGAGGATACGTTGGAATTGACGATTGAATTTGTGGTAACGGCGTTGATTGCGGCGGTGATTTCGGTGGTGGCGGTGATCACGGCAGTGACTGTTGATTGATCCACCCTACTAGGGTTTCGAACGTTCCGTCGAGAAAGTGTCGGCGGGAACCATACTTGCGACGGCTGCACGATCCAGGCTGAGTAGGCGCACGTCTCGCTTCTCAGGTGATTCCAGCAGTGCTACGCCCTGGGTCGCAATTCTCCCCGCAATCTCTCGGTTCTCGCTCAGCAGGGGTCTTCCAGACTCGTCATTCAGGCTCATTCTCGACAGATTGTCTCAGGGTTTCTCAGCACCTCCTCCCGTTCAGTTTCTTGTTCATCGTTTCCTGCTGCTGCTGCTGATGAGACTATGCCCGATTTCCTTTGCTATCGTGCGACTGCTGCTTTAGTCGCCACGGATTTGCTGCGCCATGGCGCGATGTCCTTCAGCTGCGCGTCTCACTAGCGCTCGCCATGTCATGGCTGGTGCTTGGTGACAGCAGCGCACGTGACGACCTGCAGCGCCGGATGCGCGTTTTTCTGAGGCTGCGGCCAGATCCGCGACTGCTACTTCGGTCGCGCGGCTGCCGTGACCTCCTCGCTTGACAATCTGCGCGCTGCAGCTCCTTGCGCGCGACTGCTGTTCATGGCGCCCGTGGCGATCGGCAGCAGCGACTGACTGCAGCAGCATGCGCGCCGCTGCATTACCTCACATGTGGCGGCTTCTGCTGGTGCGCGCCCTCCCCTTGCCATTTCGGGCGACCTTGTGCTCGTGTGGCAGCATCTGCACTGCGACACTCGGCTCTTGGCAGGTGCGGGGCCTTCTCACACCAGCAGCTTCCGACGCCGCACCGCTGCAGCTGCGCGCCTACTCTGTCGTGACGAGGTGAGTTGCTCTTCTCCGTGTAACTACCACTGCTTGCACCTTGACCTCACTCATGTGTGTTTCTTGCTATTGATGTACTGCAGCACTGGCCGTGCTAAGTCGCTTGTTACTGCTTCCACGTTCTCTTGTGATTTTCCTTGCCCCCGCCCATACCAGCTAGCGAGCGTGAGCGGCTGCAGCCGGCATCGGCACCTGGCACTCTGGCCCACATGTCTGCAGCTCCTGGTAGCGCATGGCTGCTGCTCCTGGCGGCTGCACGGCTGCTACTTCTGGCGGCCCACTACTGCTACTCCTGGCTGCGCACGACTTTCTCCTTCCGACCGAGGTGAGAATGCTTAGTTGACTCTTGTCAGTTTCACCCATGTTACTCTGTTACTCTGTGCTACTTCCCATGACCCTGTGCTGCTCCTCATGACCCTGTGCTGCTCCCCCTATACTAGGTGAACCCCGGAGGCAGCTGCAACTGGTACGCAAGCACCTGGCGGCTGCATCTGCTCCTGGCGGCTGCTTCTGCTCCTGGCGGCTGCATCTGCTCCTGGCAGCTGCTTCTGCTCCTGGCAGCTGCTTCTGCTCCTGGCGGCTGCTTCTGCACCTGGCGCCTGCGTCTGCAAATGTCTGCCAGCGGCACCCCGTGACTGGTGGCAGCAGCATCACCTGGTCGCTTGCAGCAGCTCCCCCTGACGCCCTGCAGCACCTGGAGCCCTGCAGCACCGGGCTGCATCAGCTTTCCCTGATGCGCTGGCCGCTTGCACTGGTGCAGCTCCAGCACTGGGTGGCAGCAGTATCAGCAGCACCTGCGTCACTTTGGTGAGCAGCACCAGCAGTGCCTGTCTCCAGTTGTCTCCCCCTTCTCCTCTCATTGGAGTCATACTTTTGTATTTAGTAGACGTCAGCTACCTCTTGTGATTCCCTCTGTCTACTTGCCTCATGTTGACTCATGCTGATGTTTCGTCTCCCCCTGAAACCTGCAGGCATATAAAGTCTTCAGGAACGGCCGCTGTAGATGGCGAGTGGTTGTGACCAACCAGCAGCAGCGACTGTCCAGCAGAATATCCGATGGCTGCTGTTGTTACTGATTGCAGTAGGTCTTCTCATGATGATATGCTGACTCTTGTGATGACGAAAATGAAAAGATGGTTGTGAGATGAAATCCTGATTTGTTGCACCCCAGGATACTCCACACCCCACTCCCCCTCTCACTCGTGTGTTTGGAGGCACGCACATGCGTGAGCACGCACATATCACCAAACACATGAGTGAGATGTGTGGAGTTACGTGATGCCGTGTTGTTCAGCTCCCCTTGAGAAGCCCGGACTTGAGAGTGCAGCTCCAGCAGCTTCAATGTGAGTACTGGGTGCAGATGGTGTTACATGTGAAATAGGTTGGAGACCGCACAAGTGGCTGCAGGTGAGATGTTGTTTCGCTGTGAGGGGCTTCGTAAGATAATCCGCAGCTTGCTGAGTTGTTGGGCAGTACTCCGGCCGCACAACGCCATCACGAACGGCCTTCCTCGTCCAATGGTAACGTACGTCCATGTGCTTGATACGTTGACTCATCTGCTCCCCGGTTGCAAGCGCAATGGCGCTTTGGTTATCCACAAAGATGACGGTAGGTTCTTGCTGTTGAAAACCGAGGTCTTCACACAAGCGGCGAAGGTATGTGGCTTCCCTTGCTCCTTCAAACAGTGCAATGTATTCTGCTTCAGCTGTTGATGTCGCAATGACCGTTTGTCGTTTGGTCCTCCAACTGACAGCAGCTCCTCCCAAGGTAAACACGTAGCCTCCAACTGAGTGACGCCCCTCTTCGTTCGCATAATCCGAGTCCGTATATCCACGGAGCACCAAGTCTCCTCCTCCATACACCAGCCCCATGTTTGCAGTGTTCTGTAAGTAGTTGAACACCCGGTGGATTCCAAGCACTGTCGCTGCTGTTGGTTTGCTTGCTTGCCTGGCCAGCACATGCGCCGCATATGTTATGTCCGGCCGCCCTGCTGTTGAGATGTACAGCAATGTCCCAACTTGTTTCAGCACCAATTGACCATCAATCTCGTCCGGTGGTTCTCCTTGTGGTCCAGGTTCCTTGGCGATCGGTGTCCGAACTCCGGAACGGCTGCTCTCCATCCCGAATGTCGCCAAAGCCTGTGAGATGTACTTTGTGAGTCCGAGTGCGATCGAGTCATTGTCCGCGGCGACGTTGAGCCCCAAAAACTGTGTCATGGTCTTGCTGACCGTTAAGGTAAAGTGCTGCTTCAAGTGTTGAATCACAGCGTCAATGCCTTCTGCGTCATGAGACTGGATGAGGATGTCGTCAACGTAAGTGAGTAGCCACACTGGGTCCTGTCCGTCTCTTTTCCAGATAAACAGAGAGGGGTCTGATTCGGATTGCACCATGTCCAGCGCCAACAAGACACCCCGTAAGTGCTGATGCCACAAGCGTGGTGCTTGTTTCAGCCCATATACACTTCTTTTGAGTTTCCAGACT
The DNA here is from genome assembly GCA_948144175.1 of Closterium sp. NIES-65. Classification (NCBI taxonomy): domain Eukaryota; kingdom Viridiplantae; phylum Streptophyta; class Zygnematophyceae; order Desmidiales; family Closteriaceae; genus Closterium; species Closterium sp. NIES-65. Next base: position 976,438 of record CANXME010002221.1, read on the forward strand.
TTGTCTCCGTCCCGCCTTGGTTCTGGTGGTCTCACGTATATGTCCCGGTCAATCGGAGCGTATAGGAATGCATTGGAGATGTCCAATTGCACCACTTTCCGCTTTGTAGCAGATGCACCAGCAACGAACACGTGAGAGGTAGGTCCTTGGCTGACCGGTGCATACGTCCCATCATATGTCCCCCAAGTTTGGCCGCATCCCTTGACCACCCAGCGCGCTTTGAGCCGGTTTGGCTGCCCGTGCTCATCTCGTTTCACCCGTAGAACAACTCCTTCCGACAGCACTGGTGTTCCTTTTGGTACGTCCGCTCTGTCCACCACTTCGTATGCATCCAGGTCATCGAACTTGGCCAATTCTGCATCCACAGCGGCTTGCCAAAGAGGTGCGTACGGGTCCTTGGTCATTTCGTGAAGTGTTTTTGGTTCTTTGTATGTCAGCTCCACCATGGGGACGTCAGTTGCTGCACATCCCAGTACGTTCTGCTGCTGCACGTTGGGAAATCGTGTGAATGTTTGTCCTGCCTGCCGCCTCCCAAACAGTACGTCCAGTCCTGTCATTTTGTCCATCCCTTGTCCTTCTCCTCCAAGTACTGTCACTGTTGGGTTGAAGTGAACCCGCCTTGGTGGCACGTCAGGAGCAGCCAGCGGGATCCCATCGGGTGGGTAGGCATAGTTGTATAGATGACCTACGTCATTTTCTGGTTCGTTGTTGTCTGCACCTTCACAAACAGAGATGCCTGCCGCTGGTAAGTCACTTTCCCCTGTCTCTTCTCCTATATCAGCTTCAGTAGCTGCTGGTGGGTCTTCTTGAGCTGCGTCATTGGTCGTAGGTCCATGTTGTTCTGCTGTAGAGACGTCAGAAGATGACGTGGAGGAAGTGAGAGATGCGGGAAAAGAGTCGAATGCTGACCCAACGTCCTCTCCCCCGGAGGTCCATTCCGAGATATGAGGTGAGACTTCATCGATGTACCGTTGGCGTTCGAGCAGAGACTCGGCGTCCGGGAGCATGAGGTCGTCAAAGAAGCGAGCTGAGCGTGTGTCCGTGTCAACGTCGCTTGCCAAGTCCCGTACGATCCATGCTTTTCGTGAGTTAGAGAGGCCGAGAAACATGCCTGCCCGTCCTCGTTGTTCAAATTTCCCAAAGCTGCCTTGGGGAGGGAGATAGTAGCAGAGGCATCCGAAGGTTCTGGCCATGGAGACATCTGCTGCCTTTCCCATCATCATGAAGTATGGTGAGTGTGCGGATGGGTTGCTGCTGCAGCTGATGCGGTTGTGTAACCATGCCGCATATTCCAGTGCATAAGGCCAGAACTTGGAGGAAAGGCTGGCCCCGGTAGTCATTGCTCGCACTCGGTCCATGAGTGTGCGGTTAACCCGTTCGGCGACTCCATTCTGCTGTGGCGTATGTGGTAAAGACGTTTGGTGATTGATACCGTGAGAACTCAGGTAATCCGTGAATGCGTTTGATGTATACTCCCCCCCGTTGTCCGTGCGCAAGGCAGCCAGCGGCATCTTGGGCAGCTTGGTCTTCATCTCACGGTGCCAAGCCGAGAAAACTGCAGCCATGTCGGACCGGCGAGCCAACGGCGCCACCCACAGGTAGTTGGTGTAGTCGTCCTTGAGCGTCAGCACATAGCGAAGGGAAGGGTGAGCATCACCCAGGTCCATGATGTCGCTGTGCACGAGCTCCAAAGGTCGAGTTGTGGCATTGGTGCTTCCTGTGGGAAAGGGGTTCTTGCTCATCTTCCCTCGAAGACATGAATCACATGGGGGTTTGAGAGGGTTAGTCTTGTCGGATATGGTGAGTCCTTCAACATCACCATTTCGAAATGTTGCATCCATGGATGTGTATGATGGGTGACCCAAGCGCTTGTGGGCCATGCGATATGTGATGGATGCATGAGCAGATTGCACATTCGGCCCTCCAAGGTCAGTCTCATTCAATGCTTCATTCGGATGATCATGACCAGATGCATGGGCGGATGCAAGTGCAGGCTCATATTGCACCATTAGCACCCCATGCATGACCATTCCAACTCCAATGAGTACATGCTCATCCCCATCCGCCATTGTGATATCCGTGCGCCCATCCTCACGTGTGTGAATGCGAGCTCCCTTCTTGTACAGCTGGCAATAGGAGAGCAGGTTGGACTTCAAGCCGGGTACGTAGAGTACGTCCGTGTAGCGCACCGTTGTTCCATTGGGTGCCGTTGCTCGGATTGTTCCCGCCATCGAGCTCAACAGGTGGCTTCCGTCAGCAAGCTCCACATAAACGGGTTCGTTCAGCTCCTCTAGACCCTCAAACCACTCCTTTTCCGAAGTCATGTGTTGGCTGCATCCGCTGTCCAGCAGCCACATCGACCCTCCGGTTGACGGTGATGTTGCTTGCGACGATCGAACTTTGCAATGCATGTCATGGTTCGTTTGTTGTCTCCCCCGCCTGCCCCTTGCTATTTTGTCGCTTGGTTGTCACGTTTCGGACTTTCACTCCTTCGCGGCGAGGACGAGCGGCTACTCCAGGTGCGCTGGTTGGTTCTCCCTCTGTTTTGTGGTTCCCAACCTGGTGGTGACCAACCCGGAGGCGCCTTCGGACACTTGTAGAACGGGTGGCCAGATTCCTTGCAGTACCAACACACAAGGTTAGACCGTCCTCCCGCTGACCTTGCCGCATTCCGGTTGTCCTTTGTCTCGGTTCTCTCTTTCGCTGGTGAATTATCTCCACGTGCTTGGCCAGCCATGCGGGGAGGACGCTTGTCATGGTTGGTCTTGCTAATGAGGTCTTGGTAGCGTTGTTCCTGAATCATCATTCGTTGCAGTGCGTAGCTGTCCGAGATGTCGTGTAGCATTGCCGAATGCCTCAACTCCTCCCAATGCGGTGGCAGCCCGGTGATCAAATTTAAGGTGAATGAATCTTCATCCACCATTTTTCCCGCCATTGCCAGCTTATCCCGAATTGCAGTTGCTCGGTTGATGTAGTCCTCCACTCTTTCTTGGCTCCCCATCTTCAGGTTGTCCAATTGCCTCTGGAGAGACGCCTTTGCCACCGAATCCTTCGCCTGGTAAGTCTCCATCAGGTACTCCCATGCTTCGAATGCCGGACTGTATGACTCTTGGAACACGTCAAGTTGCAGCTGAATCGTTGCGCTTACGCTATGCAGAAGCACCCAAAAAGGCAGCGTAGCACGTTGTGAGTAATCTGCTTGTAGAACTTCCAGCCGTTCCATTGCATCTCGCATTTCTCCTTGCACCATTGTAACCGGGTATTGTAGCGTCACGAAGAACTCCCACAGGTTTGTCACGCGCGCGTTTATGCGAAACCGAAGAGCCCACTCTCGAAAGTTAGTGCCGTCGAATGGAGTTGTTGTGAACGCTTTGTCCACTGCTGCTCCCACCATTTTGCGTGACAACCTGTCCTTGTCTTCTTCCGTGTACTCGCGTAGAGACGGGTCGAAGAGCGTAGGCACGTTAGATGGTCGAGGTAGTTGTACCGTGCGTTGTGTGCCTTCACGTTCCACCACTTCCACTTGATCACGTCGCATAACACCACTTGACTGCATCCCGTGCCCCATGCGCCCCATGCTTCCTGCAGGTGCAGCTTCCATTTGAAACTGTGGCACACGAGGAGGTACGACGTTGTTGCCAAAGAGGTGAGATCTGCCCATCACGGGAACTCCAATGGGATGGGAGTTAGTAGCGAGACGTCGCAGTGGGGGAGCACCAATAGTGTAGGATTCGAATCCCACACCTTCCATGCCCACATGACTGCTTCGACCACTCCCTTCCCCAATCTGCCCTCTCATGTTTCTTCCCACGCCGATCCCATCACCATGCTCCATCACATTTGTTCCACTTCCGTACGCATCGTCCCTCCCCGTTGCTGCCCTTTGCATGGTTGATTGAGGTTCGGGGTGGGAGCTCCCTTCTCCTTGGAAGGATGCATCCCTCCCTTGGGATGACTCTCCTCCTTGGGGTAAGCTTCCCTCTCCTTCACCTTCAATCCCTGCATCCATATTTGAAGTACGGGTTTGGTTAGTACGCGGAGTGCTTGCATGTGACTGTTCACGGATGGATGGGTTGCTGAAATCTCGAACTTGGGCTGGCATGTTGAACTTTGCTCTTAATGACGCTTGGAGTGTTGGTGGTGCCCTTGCAATCATGTTCTCCAGGTGCTCATGTTGAGCCATGATGGCTTCTTCAAACGCCTCGTATCCAGCATCGACTTCATCGTCGAATCGCGCCATGCCTCCAATCCAAATGTTGTCACTTGCTGTGCGAGTTTGCTAATGTCCCTGTCCAATGTGAATGCTGACAAGGTTCTAACCAAATTTCGGCAGCATGCCCCCTAGAGTAGCTCTGATACCATGCTAGAAAGGCATAGTGCCGGCGTTGCGGAAGCTTGATTGTAGAATAAGTAGCAAGAGGAACTTGCAACTGAAATGATTCAGAACAATAGGATGATTATGAAATGACAGAGCAGGGTATTTATCTTGACCAGCTAACCCCTTCAGGATGGTTCTATCCATACCAACAACGCCACACCAATAATTCTACCCGCCAATAATTCTTACCCTCCAATAATTCTAGACTCCAATAATTCTGACCCTCCAATAATTGTACAATTATTGGAGGGCTGAGAGTCTTATAAAGGAACACTACAGTAAAACCTAACAGCATTAGTATCATCTTATGTTTGTATATTTAACAGCACCAAGGGTACATTCCGCTGTGAACACATGTCCCAATCGATGTGTCCCAATCGTTTCTACCGCACTGCATCGTATTACACCCAATTGCACCCTAGTTTCGAATTTTTTGCGTCTCTGGTTTTAGTTCGGTTCGGAGCAGTACACTCGATTGGGACACATCGATTGGGACATGTGTCCACAGCGGAATGTACCCTGAGTTGTCAAATGAGTACGAAGTATGAACGAAAGGCATGAGCCGAATGCTTATACGCGAAACGTGCAAACGGTAACGGGGTGCGTGCGAGCTAGCTAGTGCTACGCTGGCGCGAGGTTCGGGCTAGTCCCGAAGCGTAGGCCGACTCGGTTGGTCCAGCAGTGCGAGGTTTGGTGAAATAGTACGCGCAAAGTTGGCGAAGCCCCGTTAGCAGTAACGGGCGAACAAAGGCTGCTTCTGTACGCGATGTTGACGGTCGTGGTAAGGAATGCCGAGAAAATTCCTTACACTAGTCAACAACTTTTGAGACACTTATGGGTTCATCGATTGAATTCAGGAAACCTGAACTTAACAAATGTTAATAAAGCGTTTCAAATATGTGATGTATGTCTAGTTGTGAGGTGTGGTGGTGTCGGTCCTAGTGTCGAAGCCATTGACAAACCACGTGAAGTTCTGGCTAACGGCGCGAAACTCGGAAGCGCGCAGATGAGCGCTGCGCGGGAACTGACGGCTTTCATTGGTTCCACCCCATTGGTTTCGCCGGACCGCTCACCAAGCGAAGTGAAGCCTCAGCCGTCGATGAACTTCAGATGTCCGAAACAAACAAGTAGACCCCGAAACAACCAGGCCGCACCCACTGCTACCGATCTCGAGAGTGCGTGGGAGAGGGTCCTGCCGGATGGCGCATAGGCATGGGGTTTTACTTACGACACCTAACTAGTAGCGTGCACTTCGGGCCCCAACAACTCCCGTCAAGGTGGCCTAGATGTCTGTCAGAAACAGCGTCATGTCACACTGTCACGGGCGGCGTCGTATTCCTCAGCGCCTTGGGAATACAGGGGTGGGAGAACTCCACAGGGTGTGCATTCAACTGGTCCACCCCCAATCTCAGCTTTCGCAAACCCGAACCGAAGGGGTCACCTCGTAGAACTACGAACCATTCTTCTCACCAATCGCTTTGGTCCGGGATGTGGTTCGGTAATAAAGTTCCCCTAATTCCCCTAAGCACATCTCCCCGTTTCATGCGGCATTGAGCTTCCCGCGCGTATCACTGGGTTGTTTGGTGTGTTATGAGCCAACATCCAAGCCAACGGCTCTGAAACTAGGCAGCACAAATTCAGTGCGCAAGCTCGAGATTCAGAAACAGATCTTTTGTTCTCACGGAGGACTGGCCTCTTTCAGGTCTGCTCGGAGTGGATCACCTTTATTTTCGTACATTTGTGGGACAGGAGTCGTCTGTAAGCATTAGGTTTAGTTGCTCGACAGTTGCTGAGTTTCCACATAACTTCACGATGGGTCTCAAACGGCATGCGTACGAGACGCAGACTAACTTCCTACCAGCATGTCTCCTCGTCGCCTTTTGCCTCTTCGGCGTCTGGCTGTTCGCCAAGTCCGGACATCCGCCACCAACGGTACGAAATCGCATCGCTTCCCAATGAGAGACGTAACGAATTTAGCACGCGTCAACAAGTCAGTTCTTCAGTCTGTGTTTTAATCTCGCACCTTAACCATTGCCAGGCCACTGAAGTGATTATTGAAACCTCTCGCGTGGGAACTGACGGGCAGGTTATCGTGGTGGAGGACAGTGTCGACATCACCGAGACCCCCGACTCCGATGTTGGGGAACCAAAAGTAAGCATAATCTCTTATAATCCTCATATGTCGACCTGATAAATTTCCGTCACTCAGTATAAAGCGTCCCTGTTTTACCTGCAGGCCGTCTTCTTGCAGCCGGATTCGTCCACTGGGGATGTAGAGAGCTTCCAGTCTGCGGAATCCGCATCAATAGGTGGCCTGTCCAAGTCGCCCAAGGACTCTGAATCCGCGGAGGAGGTAACCCCTCAATAAGCTTTTCCATTCTTCGTTTGTCGAGTTATGCCTAGTCGAACGTCGCTCCCTTGTCGGCTATCCACAATTGACGTTCGATCTGTTGGCCTAACGGCAGGAGCCGGAGTTGGCGTTCGAGTACTCGCTGTGCGCCGACAAGGGCGTAGACCACATCCCGTGCCTCGACAACGAGAAAGCCATTGCGAAGCTCAAGTCGAGGTCGCACTACGAGCACCGCGAGCGCCACTGCCCCACGGGCGACGACACCCTGCAGTGCCTGCTGCCTCTGCCCAGCGGCTACAAGCCCCACATCAACTGGCCCGACTCCCGTGATCAGGTATTGCACCTCTCCTTCTTATCTCTTCCGTCGGCTTACCCTTCAGGTCGTTTTGCCAGCGTCGGTTATGTGTCTGACCACGGTTCCCGAGGCTGGTGCAGATCTGGTACGACAACGTGCCGCACCCGAAGCTGGCGTCGTACAAGGCGGACCAGAACTGGGTGAAGCCCGACGGCGACAAGTTCATCTTCCCGGGCGGCGGCACGCAGTTCAAGTACGGCGCCACCAAGTACATCGAGTGGCTGCAGGAGGCCGTGCCCTTCCTCAGCTGGGGCAAGCACATCCGCACGGCGCTCGACATGGGGTGCGGCGTCGCCAGCTTCGCGGCGTACCTGGAGCCGTTCAGCACGCGCGTGATGTCCGTGGCGCCCAAGGACGAGCACGACGCGCAGATCCAGTTCGCGCTCGAGCGCGGCGTGTCGGCCATGATCGGCGTGATGGGCACGCAACGCCAGCCGTACCCGTCGAACGTGTTCGACATCGTGCACTGTGCGCGCTGCCGCGTGCCGTGGCACCGCGAGGGCGGCAAGCTTCTGCTGGAGCTCAACCGCCTCATCCGCCCCGGCGGCTACTTCGTGTGGTCCGCCACACCCGTGTGCCCCAAGTGCAAGGCCAAGGAGCCCGACGACAAAGAGATCTGGGAGGGTAAGTAAAGGGCAGCTTCCTCGCCATCGCCTATGTTTTCCGTCGCGGCTTGTCGAGCGATTATCACCTTTGCTGCTGGAATTCGATGAATGTGGTTGGTTATGATTATTAACAGGCTCTTCATTTTCTCTCCTGGCTTGCGCAGCGATGTCGGAGCTGACGAAGAACATGTGCTGGCGCAAGGCGGCGAAGGAGATCAACATGGCGTTCGGCGTGGGCGTGATGGTGTGGCAGAAGCCCACCGACAACGACTGCTACGACAGCCGCGCCCAGGGCACTGAGCCGCCCATGTGCCCCGAGGAGGACAACGCCGACGCCGCGTGGTAAGCGCGCGTGGTGCCACTCGTTCGCCCCCTTTTTTACACGCGCATACGTCACCTCGTATGCTCCTGATGCTTGACCCTCCTCCTCTTCGCTTGTCGATTGTTCCTCTCCTTGCACCTCTCTTTCCCGAGGCTCTTCGACTCGTTGGTCCAGTCGTGCGAATTCAATAACTCAACCCCTCCCCTCTTCTTGTAATCCGACGCAGGTATGTGCCAATCCAAGCGTGCATGCACCGCGTGCCTACCAAGGAAAAGACACGTGGCGTCGGGTGGCCGGTGGAGGGCAAGGACCGTTTGAGCGTGGTGCCGACGTGGCTGGAGGGCGTGCAGAAGGGCATCTACGGGCGACGCGCGGCGGTGGAGTTCGACGCGGACAAGGCGCACTGGCTGCGCGCGTACCGCACGTACCTCACGGAGATGGAGATCGAGTGGGCCTCCGTGCGCAACGTGATGGACATGGACGCGCACTACGGCGGGTACGTGCCATGCCACGCGTGTAGCATAGCCTAGCGAGGGAAGGGCGGGAGAATGAAGGAGACACACAACACATAAGGGAAAATGAAGGAGCACTCAAAACACGTTTATTTCTAGGGCAGGAGCCCGGGGGATGTCAACAATGTGAGGCATCTGAACGTTCCTCGATTCATTTCCCCTCGCCGCGTGTTGAACAGGTTCGGCGCGGCGCTGGAGGCGTCAGCCAAGGCGGTGTGGACGATGAACGTGGTGCCGGTGACGAGCCCCGATACGCTGCCCATCATCTTCGACCGCGGGCTGCTGGGCGTCTACCACGACTGGTGCGAGTCGTTCAACACCTACCCGCGCACCTACGACATGCTGCACGCCGACCGCCTCCTCGGCGCCTTCGCCACCAGCTCCAAGTAAGCCCTCGCTCGCTCGCTCCACAGCCACCCTCCCCGCGCCCCCTCCTCCCCTCCCATCGCGCCCTTTAGTTGCCTTGTTCGTTGCGCCTTTTGCTCATGGCCCCTAGCTCATCAACCCGTCTCATGCGCACCCGCGTCCGTCTGAATCTCCTTTCTCTGTTCTCGGCCTTGCTCCTGTACTTCCTCGCTGCATACTGCTTCCCTTCTACTCGCTCTTAAATCCCTGGAATATTCATGCCAGTGATTCTTCCTTGTCTTTAGTGGAATGTACTCGCTCTTCTAGTGATTCATTTGCACCCACTTGTGTCGTCCGTGTCTCGCGCCCCTCGCCTCTCCGCCCCGCCAGGTGCGGGGTGGCGGACGTGATGTTGGAGATGGACCGCATCCTGCGCCCGCTGGGCTACGTCATCGTGCGCGAGGTGGACGCCTCGCACGTGCGCCTCATCCAGGCCGTGGCGCGCGGCATGCACTGGGATGCCGTCTCCAGCATTCAGAAGCACAACGAGACGCTCCTCACCTTCCGCAAAACCATGTGGCGGCCAGATCCCGTCGCCGACCCGACAAAGAACGAGGAGTGATGGGGAGTGCAGCCATGGAGAGGGAATGGACTTGGGTTGTACCCGTGGGTCTAGCCCTTCCAAAAGCTATACTAGGTATTGTCTTTAGGTCTGCCATTCTTCTTTCCTTAGGTACATTAGGAATATTCTTCGTTTCTGACATTTTAAGGTACCAATTCTACAAATTTACGGTAATAGAGGAGAGGCAACCGGTACGAAGCGCTTATGTTGTGAAAGGAAAGAGTGCGCAGAACTCAATAATGCGGAAGTGATTACAACGTCTGAATGAACAACGAGGCCTAGGCACAATACAGCAAGGCTAACTAGGCCGAGGCCGAGGGATCGCAAGATGGCTGGGTGAAGGTTCGGGGTTGGAAAACCCGAAAGCGACGCGGTGGAGGCTCGGAAGGCGAGGTCGGCGGGACGAGCATGGTTTTCCGAAAGTTGGGGTGCGTACAGTGTGACTCAGGAAGGAATCCGGGAAAATTCCTTACACTACCCCCCCCTTTAAGAAAGGTGGTGAATATCCGAATCACCTCGGCGGGCCAGGTAAGCGTCCAAAACCGGGTGTCCCAGTAGCGTATCAGCAGCGACATGCGTGTCGTCCTCGCTCGTGCGGTCTTTCCAGCGAAGCAGGAATTTCACCGAGCGGCCGGCGGCAGTCACATCCACGCGATGGTTAAGAATCTTCCAAGGTTCCAGCGTTGGCTCTGCCACGGGGCGAGTGGTCGGCGCGATGGTTGGTCGAGCAACAGCTGGCGACTGCGGCTGTTCGTAATGACGCAACAGGCTCACGTGGAAGGCGTCATGGATTTTCCAATCGTCGGGCAGCAGCTTCGCGGTGACAGGTGTCACCATCTGGATGATACGGAATGGTCCCACGTATCGGGGCCGTAATTTCGCGGGTTGCGGCAGCCGAAGGTTCTTGGTGTCCAGAAGCACAATCTGCCCTGTGCGGAAGGGTAAATTTCGTCGGTGTTTATCCGCCTGGCGACTGGCCGTGGTATTAGCCTTACGAATGAGGTGAGCAAGTGGGGCAAGGCAAGCACAAGACCCAGCTGAGTACAAAAACGCTGATGATCACAAGGCGCAAGTGCCTTGGTGAAGATATCAGCAGTGTTGGCCTCAGAGGCCACGTACGCAAGTCGCAGCTGACCACGCTGCTGTAGCTCACGAGCAAGGAAGTAGCGGAGAGCAATGTGCTTTGTTCTGTGCTCCAGTCTCTGCTCTCGACACAAGGCCAGCATGGCCTTGTTGTCTACGTACAGAACTGGAGGAGAACGAGGCGGCTCTCCGAGGTCGGTCAGCAGGTAGGTGAGCCAGCGAAGCTCCTGTGCAGCCATGGCTCCTGCGTAGATCTCAACCTCACAACTGGAGCCGAGAACAGAAGACGAGCGGGTAGCCCGCCACGAGACAGAGGATGTAGAACGGCGGCAGAGAGGTGTCGGTGCGCAGAAACAGCGACGGGTCAGCAGTAGAAGGAGCAAACCCAAGAGCCGCAAGCGTAGTCCTTAGTGTGTCGTGCCACTCACGTGGTGCCTGGAGGAGACCGTAGACTGGCCGCCGGAGGCTCCACTGGGTGCCAGGAGGAAAAGACCCAGTGAAGCCAGGCGAGCGGCGCAGCAAGATCTCCTCGTGCAGGCTACCCTGCAAGAAAGCAGTGCTGAAGTCAAGAGAGTGCAGCTCGTATTCACGATCAGCAGCTACGTGCAGCAGTACCCGAAGAGTGGTCATCTTCGAGGTGGGAGAGAAGGTCAGAAAGTAGTCAACTCTCTGCCGCTGACTGAAGCCACGAGCCACGTAACGCGCCTTGAAGTCAGGCGGAGAACCTGGCGGCCGCTTCACCCTGAAAATCCACATGCCACTGACGATGTTCGCCCTAGGTGGGGGAACCTCGTCGACGTAGGTGCCTGTGGACTTCCAGGAAGCCATCTCTGCGTCCATAACTGCCTGCCACTGAGAGGAGTAGGGACCCTCTATCGCCTCCGCGTAAGAGCGCGGAGTCGGGATGTCAAATGCATCCGGGTCTCCCTCAGGGGTAAGCAGTACGGACACGAGATGAGGTGAAGCAGCAGCCAAACAATGGAACTCCTCCTGCCTGTCCTCAAGGACGTTCGTGCCAAGGGCACACTCACCCCCGACAGACGGAGGACAGAGAGACTCAGACTCAGCAACAAGACTAGCAGCGTATTCTAGACGACAGCGAGCAGCAAAGTCGACGAGCTCAGTGACCAAGGCAGACGCAGCAGTGTATTCAAAGGAAGGATCAGTGACAACAGTAGCAAGGAGACGCTTGACAGTAGGACTTGCAGCACGAAGAGAGTCCGACTCCGGGTCGTGAAGAGCAGGAAGAGAGGACTCAGGAGGAGAAGGCAAAGGGGCACGCAGAGGAGCAGTGGACGGACGCAGAGACAGAAGGAGGACGCTGACGCGAACCACGACCACTAGTGCGAGCAAGACGGACAGGCGACGCAGGGCGAGACGCAGGCTCACGACGCTCAACAAGACCTCTAGTAGGACCAGTGTAGGGAGAAGGAGCAGGCAGAGGGGAGGCCGGCTGTAGCTGTAACTGTGACGGGACAGGCTGTGGACACTCTAAGAGAGGAGGAGGACCAGTAGAAGGCGGGAGACCAAGAACCTGCTGAAGGAGCGGAACGAAGTACAGCCGAGGCCGCGCGGCGACTCCAGACACAGCAGGGACAGCACCAGCACCCCCAGCGGCAGCACTAGCGCCAGCAGCACCTCCACCCCCAGTACCCCCAGCAGCTCCTGTAGGTCCAGGACCTCCAGCAGCACCAGTAGCACCCCCAGCAGGACCGCCAGCAGTAGCCTCAGCGTCAACACCCTCAGTAGCTCCAGCTCCAGCCGTACCCAGCAGGCCCAGCAGCTCCAGTACTCCAAGTACGAGCACCTCCGGGACCCGCGACAGCAGCACCCTCAGTAGCCGAAGAACCTCCAGCTCCAGCAGCACGCCTCCAGCACCGGGCAAACCACTCGCGCAGCTCCTGTGGAGAGAGTGGCTCCCGCCGAGACGCAGCACCCGGAGAACCTCCAGGCATAGTACCGCCAGACGCGACACGAGCAGGCCTAGCTCCCGCAGGCTCCGCACCCCCACGCTCCGCACCCCCAGGCCCAGCACCCCCAGTCGTAGCACCTCCAGGCTCAGCACCCCCAGGCGTAGCACCCCCAAGCTCAGCACCCCCAGGCGTAGCACTCCCAGGCTCAGCACCCCCAGTCGCAGCACCCCCCGACTCAGCACCCCCAGGCTCAGCACCCCCAGTAGTAGCACCCTCAGGCTCAGCACCCCCAGGCGCAGTACCCACACGCTCAGCACCCCCAAATTCAGCACCCCAAGGCTCAGCACCCTCAGCAGCACCAGAGTCACCAGCAACCTTGAGAGGCTCGACTTCGTCTACCTGGGACACACCTGAAGGGGCAGGAACCTGAGGGGGGAGGGGGTCTACCGGGGGGGGACGTGGCACAAGGAAGAGCGGTGGCGGGGGAAGGGACCGAGTGCGGTAGGGGAAGAGGCGGTAGTAGGGGACCGACTCGTCAAACGTGACGTCCTGGGAGGACAGAACACGGCGAGAGGTGGGGTGGTGGAACTGCCACCCTGGCGCGTCAGGGGGGAAACCCAGGAAGACGCAAGGAGCAGCACGAGGGGACAGCTTGTCCGCAGACAAGTCGCGGACAAACGCCCGAGATCCCCAGACCCGGAACGCAGACGCATTCCAACCTTCCCCGTCCACAGCAAGGCTGGGGAGGTCTCCGGTCTGGAGACCCTGGGCTGAAGGTTGATCTGATGCGCCGTGTACCGTACCGCAAACGGCCAAAGAAACTGAGGGGCAGGCGCATGCATCATGGACGTACGAGCAACGTCCATGACCATGCCAATGCGGCGCTCAGCAATCCCATTTTGCTGTGGAGAGTCCGGAAGCGTGAAGGTCTGGCGGATGCCTTGTGCATGACAGTAGGCTCGCAGGAGGCCAGAGGAGAACTCTCCGCCTCTGTCAGAGTGCAGACGCCGAACAGGAAAGTCCGAGCCGAAGCTCCGCCTGAGCTGGAGACGAGCTGCGCGGATCCAGTCGATCAACACCTCACTAACATCACCCTTGCTGCGCAAGGGGAAGACTGTGGTGTAACGCGAGTAGTCGTCAACCACCAGCAGGAAGTAGCGCTCGTGACCCTGTCCACGTACGCGGGCTGGGCCCCACACGCCCATGTGAAGCGTCTGCAGCGGGGCCTCTATCGGAGGAAACTCAGAGGAGTGAGGGGCAGCACGCTGGCGCCCCTCGACGCAGGGGACGCAGGGAGGGGCAGGCCCCGGGGGAAAGGGAGGGAGGGACCGGAGAAGACCAGAGACAAGGACACCGGACGCCATGCCTCGGAGACGAGACAGGGAAGGGTGACCAAGGCGGTGGTGCCAAAGGAGAGTCTCGTGAGACAGGAGACGACACGAGCAGGGGGCAGACCCAGGACCAGACCTGGACGCTGCAGCAAACACCTGACCCGACGCAGCTACCCGACCAGACTCAGTGACTGGAGGAGACTCAGTGGTGAGTGTGTACAGGCTCGACCCCGGCTGACGTGTAAACGTGGCCAAGTGTCGGCCCGACCGAGCCTCAGTGCAGTGCGTCACCCGCTGGCTCGCAGGAGTGAACTGGTGAACTCCCCCATCCTGTAGGTCAGCACCATCACCAAGTTCGTAGAGAACGAGGGGAGGTAAAGACCAGACATGGTGCCAGGAAGAGCCGCTGGACACAGGAGGACAGTGGAGAAGTGAGCAAGGACAGGACCCCTAGAGGGGTCTGCCAGAGAGACTGCAACTGGCCGACTGAGCGGCATGAGTGTGGTTCCGTCTCGAAAGAAGGAGCGAGAAGCCCCCGAGTCAAGGGTGAAGGTGAGGGAGGCCGAAGCCGACGCAGTACCTGAGAGAGCAGACTCACCAGCACCTGAGGAAGCAGACGCACTAGCACGTAGAGCAGCAACCTCGCTAGCGCCAAGAGCAGCAGCCTCACCAGTACCTAGAGCACCAGTCTCAATGCTCGGGTCGGGCGGAAAGCACCAGTAACAGTCACCCTCATCACTAATAGTCACAGCATACATGGCAGCAAGAATAGCATCATAGTCAAGGTCAAAGAAAGCTACTCCCGCCCTAGACAGCTCGCCCCAGCGGGGGATCTCAGTGGCCTCAGGGAACTGGTGACGCCAAGCGTCCGTCAGGCGGCCAAAGCAGCGTTGGGTGCAGTGCGCACCCCCGCACTGCTCACCTGTGCGGTCGCCGGTGCGCAGGACGTAGGTGCACGGGCTAGTACCCCCACCCCGCTGACGCCCAGCGTACCACTCACGAAGCTGCTGAGGGGACAGGGTCTCACGACCGCGCTGCTGCTGCTCGCGCGGACCACCACCGGAGCCACTCCTCTGCGCAGAGCCGCGACCAGCTCCACCGCCACCTCTGCCGCCTCCGCCACCTCTGCCGCCTCCGCCACCACCGCCGCCTCCGCTCCCTCCGCCACCACCGCCGCCTCCTCCGCCTCCACTGCTGCCACTAGCACCTCCACCCCCGCCACCACTCCCACTACCACCCCCACCCCCTCCGCCGCCTCCACCGCCGCCTCCACCGCCCCCGCCAGCTCCTCCAGCGCCCTTGCCCCCCTTGCCCTTTCCTGTGCGGCGCTTCCCTGAGGGGGCAGACGCCGCGCCGACCGACTCGAAACCAACGAGGTCGGCCGCAGCAGCAGAAGCAATAGAGGGCAAGAGGGGGGAGGGAGAACACCCCTCAAAGACGGGGGTACGGGGGTCACCACGAGAGGCTCCTACAACGACTATGCTCTTCTCTGCTGCTAGGAGGGCCTTCTCGAGGAGGTCAACGGTGAGAGTGGTGGGGCAAACAGAGAGAAAGTGGTCCCCTACTACGCAGAGGGAGTCAGGGAGACAGGTGACTATGTAGTAGAGGATGATGTACATGAGGGGGGGGTTCTTGGCGCAGAACTCAGTAGGAAACGCAGCGCGGTAGCGAGTGTCACTAGTGCGGAGGTGTGTAATGAGGTCAGTGACTGTGGGAAAGGCAGCAAGGTCAGGGAAGAGGTACGGTAGCATGAGGCGGCTCAGTGCGGCAGTGGCAGGGGAGGAGTAGCGTGCAACTACAGCGTCGTACAAGGTTTGAGCACTCTTGTACTGGCTAAAGTGCGCACGGTCAGAGGTAGGCAGGTGGCGACGCACAGCAAGACGAGCAGCAGCATCGTGCGTGGCCCACTGTGAGCGAACAGTGGCGTCAGCATTAGCAGCGGGGGCAGGAGAGGCACCAGAAGTAAGGTCAAAGAGGGAGAGGCCGTCTGCCCTATCGCACTGTAAGAAAAGTTGCAGGTCATCTACCCAGACGTCAAAGTCAATGGTCCTACCCTCAGCGTCAAAAGCGAGGACACTAGGGGTAGCCATGACAGCAGTAGACTAGCAGCGCAAACAGTAGGGTAAGGGCAGTGCAGTGACAGAAGCGCTGCTCTCACCAGACAGGGTGGCTCGGCGGCAGGGCGACTCGGCGGCTCGGCTGCTGGGCGGCTCGGCGGCTCGGTGGCTCGGCTGCTCGGCTGCTGGGCGGCTCGGCGGCTTGGCTGCTCGGCTGCTCGGCTGCTGGGCGGCTCGGCGGCTCGGCGGCTCGGGCGGCTCGGCTGCTGGGCGGCTCGGCGGCTCGGCGGCTCGGGCGGCTCGGCTGTTGGGTGGCTCGGCGGCTCGGCGGCTCGGCGGCTCGGGCGGCTCGGGTGGCGGGCGGCCCGGCGGCTTGGCGGTGCGGCGGCTCGGGCGGCTCGGGTGGCGGGCGGCTCGGCAGCAGGCGACGACGCCGGCGCCTCGGTGGTGACTGCGGGGCCGCGTGGGGACGGCGGCGAGGCCTGCAGAGGCAGCGCCGGGACCGCACAGGTAGGCGACGGGGCCGGGAAGGGCAGCACCGGGGCCGCAGGTAGGCGACGGGGCCAGCAAGGGCGAGGCCGGGTCGGGAAGGGCGGCGTCAGGGCCGCGGGGTAGGCGACGGGGCCAGCAAGGACGGGGCCGGGTCGGGAAGGGCGGCGTCCGAGCCGCGGGGTAGGCGATGGGGCCGCAGGGCGGCGGCCGATCGGGGCCGAGAAGGGCGGCGCAAGGGCCGCGGGGTAGGCGACGGGGCTGCAGGGCGGCGAATCGGGGCCGGGAAGGGCGGCGCAAGGGCCGCGGGGTAGGCGACGGGGTCGCAGAGCGGCGGATCGGGGCCAGGAAGGGCGGCGCAAGGGCCGCGGGGTAGGCGACGGGGCCGCTAGGGCGGCGGATCGGGGCCGTCAAGGGCGGCGCCGGGGCCGCAGGGGTAGGCGACGGGTCGCTAGGGCAGCGGATCGGGGCCGCAAGGGCGGCGCGACACAGCCGCTAGGGCGGCGCGATACAGCCGCTAGGGCGGCGCGACAGGGTCGAGAAAGGGGAGCGCGACTCGGGCAAGGGCTGAGCGCGCTCCGGGTAGGAAAAAAATATCGAATCGGTGGGCCCTAGGAACAGTTCCCACGAGGGAACCTGCTCGATACCATGAGAAAACTGAAACGAGAATGAATGAACTATGAAACAGTTGGGTACAAGTACTAACCCTAATTGGGTTGTACCCCTTATGGGCTACCCCACTACAGCCTACACAAATGCATAAGCTATAATTTTCTGACAGAATCTTCCCACTTGTGAATGTCGGGGCAGTTGGTGCGAATCAGTTGTTCCATGGTCTGATTTGTCCGTTCCGTCTGTCCGCCGGTTTGCGGGTGGTATGACGACGAAAACTGCAGGCGGGTACCGTACTGTGCCCACGTTTCCTGCTAGAACTTTGACGTAAATTTCGGATCACGATCGCTGATGATCGCCGAAGGTAACCCGTGTAGGCGTACGACGGTGGAGATAAACAGTTTGGCTGTATCTTCGGCTGTGATCGTCGTTCGGCATGGGGCGAAATGCGCCATCTTCGTTAGGCGATCGACGACGACCAACACCGAGTCGTTGCCACTCGCGCCAGATGGGAGCCCCGTGACGAAATCCATCGTCACCTGTTGCCACGGTCGTTCGGGTGGCGTGAGGGGTTGCAGCAGTCCGGCTGGCCTTTGTCGCGATGACTTCATTGCTTTGCAGGTCGGGCAAGTTGACACGTAGCGCTGCACATCGGTCTGCATGTCCGGCCAGTAATAATTCCGCTGCAGCAGCTTCAGTGTCTTGTCGGCGCCGAAATGCCCGGAGAGGTTGGAGTCCTGAACCTCCTGCGTCAGCAGCTCCCGTAAAGGCTGGTATGTTGGTACCCAAATCCGGTTCGTACCGGTTTTTAGGTAGTATTTGCCGTGCGGTGTAGCAGGCTGTTGTTGCGGGTTCCGAAAAAACCTGTCGATTTTGTAGCCGTGGGTGAATAGTCCTGTTAGCATCGGGTTTGTGTGGGCGATTAGTACCGCCGCGTTTTGCATGGATGGTCGGGTAAGGGCGTCGGCGATGTTGTTGGCGCCCTTTTTGTACATGATGTTGTACCGGAAATCGGATTCGAGGAAGTCCAACCACCGGATTTGTCGCGGGTTGAGTGTCGGTTGCGTGCGCATGTACTGTAGCGATTTATGGTTGGTCCGAATCGTCACGTCGGCTCCTGTGAGGTAGCAGCGCCAGACGCGAAATGCATGGACGATGGCCAGCATTTCTTTGTCGTGGACTTGGTAGTTGCGCTCAGGTGGCTGCATCTTGCGTGACTCGTAGGCGATGAGTTGCAGCCCTTGGCCGAAGTCCTGTAGCAGGACGGCGCCGACAGCGAAATCGCTGGCGTCCGTGACGACTTTGAAGGGTCGAGATGGATCGGCGAGGCGGAGTACCAGGGGTGAACCCAAAATGTTTTTGAGGGCGTCGAAGGCGGATTGCTCCCTCTCCCCACACCTGAAATCACTATCGTGGTGCAGCAGGTCGGTCAGCGGCTTGGTTATCCCTGCCATATTGGGTACAAAACGACGAACGTAGTTAACAAACCCCAGAAAACTTTTCAACTCAGGGATATTAGTAGGCGGCTTCCACTTAACGATGGCGTCCACCTTACGCGGGTCGATTTTAATCCCTTCGCCAGAAACCACATGCCCCAAAAACTCTAATTCCGGCTTCAGGAACTCACACTTAGACCCCTTGGTAATTAGCCGATGTCCCTGTAAACGCCGGAACACCTCCTCTAAATCCCGCAGATGGTCCTCTTTTGTCGCGCTGTACACCAGGATATCGTCCAGGTACACGATGACCTTCTTGTCCAGCATGTCCCGAAAAATTCCATTCATTGTGAGCTGGAACGTCGAGGGCGCGTTTGTCAGGCCGAACGGCATCACTGTGAACTCGTAACTGCCGTAGCGTGTGCGAAAAGCGGTCTTCGGGCAGTCGTCGGCGAATACGCGAATTTGGTGTAGCCTCCTCGCAGGTCGATTTTCGAAAAATACCGAGCTCCGCGAAGTTGATCGAACAGATCGTCGGTTCGCGGGATCGGGTAACGCGACTTTATCGTGACCCGATTCAGCGCCCGATAATCAATGCACATGCGTAGGCCACCGTCCTTCTTCGGCGTGAACAGTATCGGTGCTGCATACGGTGACGTGCTGGGCCGGATAAATCCCTTGGCGAGCAGGTAATCCAGTTGGGCCCGCAGCTCGGCGAGTTCTGGTTGACTGAGCCGCCACTGTGTCCGCACAGTAGGTTGCGCGCCGGGCTCCAGCTGGATCCGATGATCCTCATGTTGTTGGGAGGGCAAACCATCCGGGAGGTCATCCGCGAAAATTTCGGGATACTTCCGAATAGGACTGCCGCGCAGAAGGTGTCGATGTCCGCGATTTTCTCAGAAGCTGCCACTTCGTACAGGTGCACTAAGAAGGCCTGGGCTCCGCTGTTCATCGCACGCTGCATGTTGACCGCGTTGACACGTGTCGTCACCGGCTCCGGCTCCGTCCATTTCGGAAGCGTCGTCTTCCCTCCGTATCCTCGCACAACGCACGCCCCAGTCATCCAGTCGATCGTCGGATTGAAGCGCTGCAGCCAATCCCTCCCCAGCAGCACATCGCAGCCGTCCAACGTTGTCGCCAACATCCTCATGCCAAACCCGAATTTGTCGCCGCACTGTATCCGAATTTTTCGCGCCTCATCTCGGATGGCCAGCGGTGTTCCGTCCACCAACCTTGCATCGATCTCTGGCAGACACCCGGTCAGCTTCACCCCCATTTTTTTGGCCGTTGCCAGGTTGACGAGACTGTGGCTCGCCCCACCGTCAACGAAGATTTTAATTTTATAACCGTTAACCCTCCCTACCACCAGCACAGGGTAGTCCACGTGTTCACCCACGTTATTCGTCCGGTTCTGGTCGATAGCGCTGATCGGTACCACGACCCGGTGTGGATGGTGATTGTCGGGCGACAGGGTCTCGTTAGTAGGTGGCCCGTCTGCTACTGACTCGTATCTTTTCCCGACCCTTCTCCGTCGTTCTTCTTCCCCTGCTTAAGCCTCGAGCAGTCTTTTTTCAGGTGGCCCAGCTGGTTGCATAAAAAGCACGGCCCAAGGGCTCGGCTAGGTGCATCCACGCCGTTGATCGTGGGCTGCTGAGTCGGTCCACGAAATCGAGGGCCCTCCCGGGAGCTCGATCTCGCCTACTGTATCAGCGCATCCGTTGACTCGGCTTCCCGGACGGCGTCGTTGAAGCTGCGTGGCCGGGTTCGTCGGACCTCGCTGTATCTCGTATTTCAGGCCCGCCACGTAGCGATCCAACCGCTCCGCGTCGCTCATGTCGTCCACCTGGTCCGCGAAGTTGCAGAATTTGCTGGTGTAGTCTTGGACTGAAGTAAGCTGCTTCCAGGTACGCAGGTGCATGCGGGCAGAGTCCTGTCAGAATATTATAGCTTACTTATTTGTGTAGGCTATAGTGGGGTATCCCATAGGGGGTACAACCCAACTAGGGTTTCCTATTTGTACTCACTTCATTCATAGTTCATTCATTCTCGTTCAATTCTTCTCAAGTCCAAGGCGGATACGTGCTCGAATCTGGTTCGCAAGGCGGCGCCCCACTCCTTCCATGTGCGTATCGTGGCCGTCCCGAAAATCGATGCTGCCTGATGCGTGACAGGTGTTGAAGTCCCGTCGTTCGCACGTGCTATTCCTGCCGAAGTCCCTTCGTGTTGCAACGTTCGCCTCCACCACTCCAGCGCAGGTCCTCGCAACAGTGAAACTGCAAAATTAATGCGGGTGGCGTCGTCATAAATCATGGCAGCATTAAAGAACACCTCCACACCGAACAACCATGCAGAAACAGTGACAAACTTGTCACTCGGGTTAAACGGGGGCGGGTTTGTCGGCTTGATTTTCACAAAAGCCGTTGCTGCCATCGGGGCCGTTGGCATTGCTGCTGGTGTCGCTGTCGTCGTCGCTGCTGCACGTGGTGGTACTACACGCGACTGTTGTGGCGAGTGTTCCTGTTGCGCCTGCCTCGTTTTGTCCGCATCCATCTCGCCTTCCAGCTCGCTCCAGACCCGCTCATCTGGTGTAGTGCTTCTACTTGCGTCGTCCACGACAGGCGACTCCTGGCGCGCTTCACCATGCGCCTGGTGTAGTTCGGCGTTTTCCTTCCGTAGACGCTCCATCTCTGCAGTCATACCCTGCAAGTTGGCCTGCATCGCACGGAACTGTTGCATGAACTCGTTGAACTCGGCCTGCTCCACGTGCCTCAGGCTTTGTCGAACGGGCAGGGGGTGGCTCGCAATTTTTCTGACTTCGGTGAAGGCGTTAATGCTATCGTAGTCAGAGTGGAATAATCAGATCTATTCCACGGGCCGACCGCTTAACAGCCCACCAAGTCTATCGCTCCCCTTCTACAAACTACCCCGAAAACGCGAGGGTAGCCTAGGACTTTAGGCTCTGATACCAAGTGTTATAAGTTGTGAAAGGAAAGAGTGCGCAGAACTCAATAATGCGGAAGTGATTACTGTCAGAATGTTATCTTATGCTCTAGCCTGTAGTGGGGTGCTCTATAGCGAGTACAACCCTTCTAGGGTTTGCTATTTGTATCCCCATTCTTGCTAGTGCAATCCTCTTCTTACTTCTAATTTTGACAATTACAGCGTCTGAATGAACAACGAGGCCTAGGCACAATATAGCAAGGCTAACTAGGCCGAGGCCGCGGGGTCGCAAGATTGTTGGGTGCAGGTTCGGGGTTGGAAAACCCGAAAGCTACGCGGTGGTGGCTCGGAAGGCGAGGTCGGCGGGCCGAGCCTGGTTTTCCGAAAGTCGGGGTTGTACGCGTACAGTGTGACCCAGGAAGGAATCCGGAAAAATTCCTTACAGCTTATATTTCGTTTTTCGCAACCCTGATATTCGGGGTGGCTCATTTGAAATCCTGATTTTCAGGATAGACCCCGACGATCAGGGTCAAGCCCCTATATTCGTTTTGAGGCACTCTGATCAATCAGAGTACAGTACACACCTCCTGGAACTCAAAATTGTAGTCTGAAAATTCAGACAAGCAATTTTTTTTTTGTCTGAGCTGTCAGAATTAATTCAAATTTTAAGACCGTCATACCCCGTAATATGCACCCAGCCCTATGATACACCCATGGGCTTATAATCGTACCAGTGGGCTTATAGCCGGTTGCCGATTATAAGCCCACCCTAAATTTGGGTCATCTTCGTATAAGCGCACCCAATGGTTTTTTACTCCAATTTGTGTTTTTCTAGTGAGTTCGCCACTAACGCGCCAGGAACAATCGTCGCTGACGTGCCTGGCAAAATCTTCCCTGGCCCACTTGGCGAAATAGCCACAGGCGCGCACGTGTTTGCAACTTTTCAGCACACGATGGCAGAGTTTTTTGCCATGGTGGCACATTCTCAGTGAATTTCGAAGCGAAGATTTTTTTGGTAGTCTCGATTGAAACCGCAAGGCTGAGCTCTACATTTCTATGTTTTAAATTCATATTTCTCTAAGTATCATATATTTCCCCCATGGGGTTATAAAAAATGCCTCATTATAAGCCCACCCAACATTTTTCCAGGTTTTACTATACCCCCACCTGGGGGTATATCCGGGGTATGACGTGATGTTCATGCAGTTTCGTAAAAGCACAGTTATAGTAGCATTGAAGCTGATTACGGTACAGCCCACCAATGCATCAGGCAACGTGCTCGTGTATCGCCTCTGCTCATGTCGGCGGCGGCGTTGCGGCCGTTGTTTTTGTCACGTGCAGCGCATGATTGTTTCTGCTGATCTCATTTTGTTTTGTCGTGTGTGTGATTACTGTTCTGTACCCATTTTCTCGCCTGTGTGCCGATTTTGTCAATTTTGGATTTGCGTTTCAAGCGATGCGATCGTTCACCTGATCTGTATCAGGTGGGCCAAGTGCCACGCAGCTGAGCTGGCAGCAAGCAGAAACTGTTGCTTGGCGTGGCGTATGAGCATCAGGCAGTGCCACACGAAACTTTCACTACGAATCAGGACCTTCGCAATTTCACAGCAGTGCGTGCTGTAGATGTTTTTACAGTGAATCAGCATCAAAGTCGCCTATCCTTTACAATACATTAGCGATAACTTACTATCAAGAATGAATGTGTTAGAGCGTGTTCCTACGGCCTCATATCAAGAATGCTGTTTTTGCCTGGTAAAACTAGAGAGAGGTTTTGGGTTTAGGGGAATTTTCAGTGTGAGCCTGATACAAGGTTATCTTGATACGAGGATAGGAACACGCTCTTAGTTCATTGATATGGGTTGGGGTACATATAACAAACCCTAACATCTGTACCCTCTAAGACAAACCTCACTACACGCTACAACATTTGACACATCCCCATAGCCTAAGTGAGGGGTGTCAAGCAAAACCAAGAGTGTACAGTCACAAGACCAGTCACAAAGAAACAAAGCTCAGGGTGGATCACAACGTCACCACACACTCTGAGCACAAGCAACAGAAGCCACAAGGCCAGTTCGAGAGTTCACAAGTGTGTATAGCAAGAGTACAAGCAAAACAGTAGACTCAAGCCTATACACGACTAGAAACTGTGTCAACAAGGCCTAACTGCACACAACACCTTTGTTGGTCACAAGGCGGAAGAGCCTTGGTGAAGATGTCTGCAGTGTTGGCCTCGGACTCCACAAACTCGAAGCGAGTCAGTCCACGTCTCTGCAACTCTCGTAGAAGAAAGTACCTGACGTTAATGTGCTTCACTCTGCTCTCCAGTCGCGGCTCTCGACAAAGGAGAATCGACGCCTTCTTGTCAGTGAACAAGGTTGGTGCAGAGCTCGGCCGCTCACCAAGGTCGGCGAGCAAAAAGGTCAACCAACGCAACTCCTGTGCCGCCATGGCACCAGCGTAGATCTCAGCCTCAGCTGTAGAGGTCGAGACCGAAGAAGAGCACGTGGACCGCCACGAAACAGCTCCAGAACCCAATCTGAAACAGTACCTCTGAGTAGACCTATGAGTCTCAGCGTCGTCAGCGTAAGAAGAGTCACAGTGACCAGTAAGTACGACATGTTGCTGCCCTCCAAGAACTAGCCCCACGCCCGATGTCGTTGTCAGAGGTCCACTGGTGATCCCCGATTGATCCTAGGGAAGGGTTACATGCTCGTTGTCCTGGGGGGTTATGGGCGCAATGACCCGCGACTTAACAAGCCCTTTTTGATCCTAGGGAAGGGTTACAGACATGTTGGCCTGGGGGGTTATGGGCGCACTGACCCGCTACTTAACAAGCCCTTTTATCCCAATGGTCTAGTGGTTGGGATTCTGACATGGTACCAGAGCGAAGGTCACGGGTTCGAATCCCAGCGTGTGCACTTTGGGCATCCTTGCGGGGGGGTGTCAGAGGTCCACTGGTGATCCCCGATTGATCCTAGGGAAGGGTTACAGGCTCGTTGTCCTAGGGGGTTATGGGCGCACTGACCCGCTACTTAACAAGCCCTTTTGATCCTAGGGAAGGGTTACAGGCATGTTGGCCTGGGGGGTTATGGGCGCACTGACCCGCTACTTAATAAGCCCTTTTATCCCAATGGTCTAATGGTTGGGTTTTTGACATGGTATCAGAGCGAAGGTCTCGGGTTCGAATCCCAGTGTGTGCACTTCGGGCATCCGAGCGGGGGGGGGGTTGTCAGAGGTCCAGTGGTGATCCCCGATTGATCCTAGGGAAGGGTTACAAGCATGTTGGCCTGAGGGGTTATGGGCGCACTGACCCGCTACTTAACAAGCCCTTTTATCCCAATGGTCTAGTGGTTGGGTTTCTGACAGTCGTCGCTAGGTACTTCGCCACCCTCACAGCTGCCGTCGAGTGAACAGGACGGTGTCTCCCTGGCGCAACAAAGCGAGCAAGGATGCTGAGGGGGAAGGCGAGGTCTGTTAAATGTTATATCTGCTATATATGTTTAGGCTGTAGTGGGGTAACCAATATGGGGTACAGCCCACTTTAGGGTTTCATATTTGTACCCAACTCTTCCATAGTGCAATCATTCCTGCTGCTAGATTCTAACATGGTTTCAGAGCACTAGGTCCGTAGGACCATCTTTTTTTTCCGGGCCCACCTACCGTTGCGGTTACCACGCTACCCCACGTGTTGCCTGCCTTGCCTTGTGACGTGCTGCGCAGCGCGCGCCGTCCTGCAGCCCTCGCGCTCCCTACTGCTGCCCTAGGCTAGCGTGCCGCCCCTACAGGCCCGTAAGGCCCACGTGCCGCCCCTGCAGACTCGTACGGCCCGCACGTCGCCCCTGCAGGCCCGTCAGGCCCGCGAGCCGCCCCTACAGGCCCTTCAGGCCCGCGAGCCGCCCCTGGAGGCCCGTCAGGCCAGAGCGCCGCCCCTCCTCGCGGCCACGACCTGCCACTGACGCGGCCCCACCTGGCCCCGCCTTGCAGCAGCTCGCGCACGGCTCGCTGCTGCTCCACGCGCCACGTCCGCAGCCCGCCCTGCGTGCTGCAGCCCCGCGCGTCGCACTGCAGCCCCGCGCGTCGCGCTGCAGCCTCGCGTGTCACGCTGCAGCCCCGCGCGTCGCGTCAGCTGCCCGCACGTCGCGCTGCAGCCTCGCGCGTCGCGCTGCAGCCCCGCACGTCGCGTCCGCTGCCCGCACGTCGAGCTGCAGCCCCGCGCGCCGCGGCTGCCGTCCTCGCGCAGCCCGCGGCGACTTCGCGCACCGCGCCTGCAGCTCCCGTTGCGTGCTTCAGGCCTGCATGCCGCGGCTGCCCCTGGACCCTCGTGCAGCCGCCCCTGGACTCTCGAGCAGCCGCCCCAAGACCCAGAGCAGCCGCCCCTGGCTCCTACAGCAGCCGCCCCTGGTGCAGCCGCCCCTGGACCCTCGAGCAGCTGACCCTGGACCCTCAGCAGCCGCCCCTGGCCCTTGTAGCTGCCGCCCCTGGTGCAGCCGCCCCTGGACCCTCGAGCAACCGCCCTTGGACCCAGAGCAGCCGCCCCTGGCCCTTGAAGCAGCCGCCCCTGGAATCAGTGGAGCCGCCCCTGGACCCCGCGACGCCGCCCCTGGACCCCGTGCAGCCGCCCGCTGAGCGCCGGCCTTGCTCGCCCGACGAGCGCCTGCTCTTCCCGCCACTGGTGGGCACCTGCCTTGTTCCCGCACTGCCTGCCTGCTAGCCACCCTGTCTGCCTGCCAGCCTGTCTGCTTGCCTGCCAGCCTGCCTGCCTGCCTGTCTGCCTATCTGCCTGCCTGCCTACCTGCCTGCCGCACCTCCCCTGCCCGCGCTGCTGCTGCTACTACTGCCATTACCATTGCTACTGCTGCTACTGGCGGTGGCCAGATGCAGCTCCAGCAACGTCCGCGCGAGTCTCTCACGCCCCAGCAGCTTCGTGAGTGGTACGCTAGTTGGGGTTGTGGCGGTAGCCATCGTGGCTGTCGCCCTGGAGCTGGTCAGTCGGGAGCATCTGGCAGTGGCCAGCTGTAGCTGCAGCGGCGTCCGCGTGAGACACTTACGTCCCAGCAGCTTCGTGAGTGGTACGCTAAGAGTAGAGTGTCTTTGAGTACCGTTCGCTGTCTGTACGTCATTCGCACAGGTGATCGGACGAGTAGGGCTTGCGGGACGCTTAGTCACACACAGTCCCGCTGCTTCGCCCGTCTTAGCGACGCCTGTCGTACCGAGTTTGGCAACGAGGCTGAGCCCCCTAACAGGGTGGAGCTGCTTGGGAAGAGGGTAGATATGTTTGCTCTTGACTATGATGCTATTCTCACTGCCATGTATGCATTGCCTACTAGTGCTGACACTGCCTGTTACCTGTGCGTACCGCCTGACCCAGGTATAGAGCCTGCTGCTCTCGGTGCTGGTGAGGCTGTTGCTCTAGGTGCTCGTGCGTCTCCTGCTCTAGGTGCTGGTGAGGCTGTTGCTTCAGGTGCTGGTGAGTCTGCTCTCTCTGGTACTGCGCCTGCTGAGGCCTTGTACACCTTCACACTTGACTCTGGTGCTTCTCACTACTTCTTTTGCGACAGCACCACCCTCACGCCGCTCAGTTGGCCGGTTCCAGTCTCCCTGGCAGACCCCTCTAGGGGTCCAGTCCGTGCGACCTCCTCCACTGTCCTCCCTTATCCTGCTGTCCCGTCCGGCACACTGTCGGGTCTTTACCTCCCCTCGTTCTCTACGAACTTGGTGGCGGGTTCTGCGCTCCAGGACGCGGGTGTTCACCAGTTCACCCCTGCCTACGAGCGTGTGACGCACTGCACGTGTGCTCAGACGGGTCGTCACCTAGCTACCTTTACTCGGCGGCCGGGGTCGGGCCTGTACACACTAACCACTGCGTCCCCTCAAGTAGCTGCGTCTGCGTCTGCGGAGCCTGAGGGTGCTCCTGCTAGAGACCCTGGGTCTGGGGGTGCTGCTACTGGAGACACTGAGACTAGAGACCCTGGGACTGGAGGTGCCGGTTCTGGGGGTGCTGGTGCTGGTGGAGCTGGTCCTGGACAAGCTGGCGCTGAGGGTTCTGGAGCTGCTGGAGGTGCTGGAGCTGCTAGGGGTGCTGGAGCAGCTGGTGTTGGTAGCGCTGCACAGCCGCACCTGTTCTTCGCTCCTCCGTCTCCGTCGTCTCAGCCACCGTCTGACTCTATACCTCGCCAGGTTCTTAGTCTCCCTTCGTCTACTGGTCTTTGGTTACAGCCTGGCTCACCGCTGGCTGCTCCTTCTCCTTACACTGAGCAGACAGGGGGTCTTACAGAGCGTCGTGAGCCTGCGTCGCGTCCTGTCTCGCGTGTCCGTTTTGGTCGTCCTGGTCGTCGTGTTCCTCGTTCGCGTCAGCTGGCTGTCACCGGCACCCCCCTCGTAGTCCGTCGTCCTTCCTCTCCTCCACAGTGTGTTCCCCTGCCGTCCCCTCCTGCATCTTCTCTGCCTACCGTTCCTGAGCCTGAGTCTGACCGCACCCGTGCTGCTCACTCTACTGTCACGCGTCTGCTAGCCACAGTTGTCACTGACCCGTCGTTTGAGTCTGCTGCTGCGTCTGCCTTAGTCACTGAGCTTGTTGACTTTGCTGCTGCCTGTCGTCTAGACTACGCAGTTAGTCTTGTTGCTGAGTCTGAGCCTGTCTGTCCTCCGTCCGTCGGGGGTGAGTGTGCTCTTGGCCCGGACGTCCTTGAGGACAGGCAGGAGGACCTTGAGTGTCTTGCAGGCGCTGCGCCTCATCTCATGTCCATGCTGCTTGCCCCTGAGGGAGACCCGGATGCACCAGACATCCTAACCCCGCGCTCTTACGCTGAGGCGATCGCGGGTGAGTACTCCTCTCAGTGGCAGACAGCCATGGACGTGGAGATGGCATCCCGGAAGTCCACAGGCACTTACGTTGACGAGGTTCCCCCTCCTGGGGCGAACATCGTCAGTGGCATGTGGATTTTCAGGGTGAAGCGACCGCCAGGTTCTCCGCCAGTCTTCAAGGCTCGTTACGTTGCTCGAGGTTTCAGTCAGCGAGAGAGAGTAGACTTCTTTTAGACCTACTCCCCCACCCCAAAGATGACCACTCTTTGGGTGCTGCTGCACGTTGCCGCTCAGCGTGACTACGAGCTTCTCTCTCTTTATAGGGCAGCCTGCACGAGGAGATCTGGCTGCACCGCCCTCGTGGTACCCACTGGAGCCTCCGGCGGCCGGTCTACGGTCTCCGCCAGGCACCACGTGAGTGGCACGACACACTGAGGACTACACTTGCGGCTCTTGGGTTTGCTCCGTCGACTGCTGACCCGTCGCTGTTTCTGCGCACCGACACGTCGCTGCCGCCGTTCTACATCCTCGTGTATGTCGTCGACTTGGTCTTTGCCACTGCTGACACTGAGGCTCTCGCCCTGGTGAAGTCAGAGCCGTAGAAGAGACACACGTGCACAGACCTGGGTGAACTGTGCGGCTACCTTGGCTTGCAGATCACCCGGGATAGAGCACGCCGCACCATCACACTGACTCAGTCACACATGGTGCAGCAGGTCCTTCAGCGTTTCGGCTTCACGTACTCCTCGCCTCAGGCCACTCCTCTGCCTACTCGCCACTCGCTCTCAGCTCCACCTTCGGACGAGTCCGTAGAGCCGAGTGGCCCGTACCCTGAGCTTGTGGGCTGCCTCATGTACCTGATGACCTGCACTGGACCTGACCTTGCGTACCCTCTTGGCCTTCTGGCTCGCTAGGTGGCTCCTGGTTGGCACTGAAAGGTGCACATGGATGCTGCGAAGAGGGTACTGCGTTACTTGTGTTCAGTTTCTTGGCGTTCTACACACTCGTCTTCTGTTCTCAGCTCCAGTTGTGAGGCTGAGATCTACGCCACAGCCATGGCTGCACAGGAGTTACGCTAGCTCACCTATCTGCTGACCGACTTGGGAGAGCGACCTCGTTCTCCTCCAATGCTGTACGTCGACAACATGGCCGCCATTGTCTTGTGTTAGGAGCAAAGACTGGAGCACAGAACGAAGCACATCGCTCTGCGTTACTTCCTGGCTCGAGAGTTGCAGCAGCGTGGTCAAATTCGTCTTGCTCACGTGGCCACTCGGGCCAACGCTGCTGATATATTCACCAAGGCACTTCCGTCTGGTGATCATCAGCGTTTCTGCACTTTGTTAGACCTTGTGCCCACTTTGCCTCACTTGCTGTAGACTTTGCTTGTACTGTGATCTAAATATATATTACTACATGCCTTTTCTGCTAGGTAGAGATCACTGTACTGCTGTTGTTGCATATAGAACTCTGCATGTGAACTGGCCTTGTGGCCCTTTGCTTGTGCTCAGTGTGAGTGGTGACGTTGTGATCCACCATGAGCTTGCTTTGCTTCTCTTGATTGGTCTTGTGACCTCTTGCTCTCCCCCACTTTGCCTTTGGGGGTGTGTCAAATGTTATATCTGCTATATGTGTTTAGGCTGTAGTGGGGTAACCAATATTGGGTACAGCCCACTTTAGGGTTTCATATTTGTACCCAACTCTTCCATAGTGCAATCATTCCTACTGCTAGATTCTAACAAGGTCCGGGCGAGTGCAAGTCATCAGGTACATGAGGCAGCCCACCAGCTCTGCGTAGGGACCACTAGACTCAAACGGCTCGTTAGGAAAGGGTCCAGTAAGTCTGTGGTCAACAGCGAGAGGTGTGCACTGTACTGTGCAGTGCTGAAGCTCGAACCGCTGAAGGACCTGCTGCACCATGCGTGACTGTGAGAGTGTAATGGTGCGAGCAGTTCTGACCCTGGTGATCTGCAGGCCAAGGTAGTGGCACAGCTGCGGAGATAACTAGTGCAACGGGAGCTAGACTGCGGGCTAGGCACGGGGCAAGAGTGATCGTAGCGTTCGTTCGTTCCTTAGTCGTTTCCAAGTGCTAACACTGCTGCTAGTTCACTGGATAAATCGGCAAGAGTTTCACTAGGAAAACATAACAACAAAAGTTCAGAATCATTACATCAACATGGGCAACACTGACTACATCAGACCTAGCAAGGCTGCTGGTCTACTACCAGCGCAGCACGGTCGACCGCGTGCCAGCACGACTTGGTCGACCGCGCTCCAGCAGAGCAGAGTCGCGGCTTGCCAACGTTGCCCGTCCGTGGTGTGCCAACGCTGCAGTAAGTCGGCTGCACAGTGATGCATCCGCGGGACAACGGTGCACCGGCTTCGCAGGTGCGTGCAGCTGGTTGGTGCCCAACTCCCCGTCACATGCCCAGCGCAGACACTTCACCCGTGACGGCGCCCACCAGTCACGTCGACCTCGGGATACCACCCCCGAGGTCGTCCTCGCAGAGAACATCCCCGGCGACTTTCGCGCACGTCGCCCGGGTATCCTGGTTGACTGGGTATTTCGCGGTCCTCTCGCGGTTTCTCGGCCACCGCGGTCCTCTGCGGTTTCATGGATCCACGGTCCCCCGTGATTTCGTGGCTCCACGGTCCCCCGTGATTTCATGGCTCCACGGTCCCCCATGATTTCGTGGCTCCCACGGTCCACCGCGATTTCGTGGCTCCCACGGTCGGCTCCGCCCAAGCGAGGACGGGGCCAAACACAACTCCCGTTGATAGCAGCTCACCAAGGTCGGTGCACGTGTGTCTCTTCTGCAGTTCGGACTTCACGTCTGCCAAGGCAACCCTGACAGCAGTGGCAAAAACCAGGTCGTCGACGTAGACCAGAACAAAGAACGGTGTGGAGCCACGACGAACGAACAGCGACGGGTCGGCAGAAGACGGCTGGAACCCAAGGTCAGAGAGGGTAGAACGAAGAGTGTCGTGCCACTCACGAGGAGCCTGACGAAGACCGTAGATAGGTCGCCTCAGCCTCCACTGGGTTCCACGAGGGAAAATCTCAGTGAAGGCAAAGGGACGACGCAGCCAGACCTCCTCGTGTAAGCTACCCTGAAGGAAAGCAGTGGAGAATTCGAGAGAGTGTAACTCGTAGTCTCTTTGTGCTGCTACGCGCAGTAACACCCGAAGTGTGGTCATCTTCGAGGTAGGCGCGAAGGTCTGAAAGAAGTCAATTCCCTCGCTCTGACTAAAACCTCTAGCCACGTAGCATGCCTTGAAGACCGGAGGAGATCCCGGTGGCCGCTTCACCCCGTAGATCCACATGCCATCGACTACGTTCGCCTCAGGGGGGGGAACCTCGTCGACGTAGGTGCCTGTGGATCTGTAGGAGGCCATCTCTGTGTCCATGGCAGCTCTCCACTGAGAAGCCCGAGGCCCTGACACTGCCTCAGCGTAAGTGCGAGGAGTTGGTGTGTCAAGGGCGTCGAGGTCTCCCTCAGGGGCAAGCAGCATGGCACAGAGATGTGGGGAAGCGGCTGCCAGGAACTCTAGCTCGAACTACCTGTCCTCTAGGGTGTCATAGCCAAGGGCAGACTCACCCACAAGACCGGTGGCGTAGCCAAGGCAACGAGTAGAGGCAAAATCAGTGACTGCGGCAGTAGGGGCGGTGGCAGAGGAGACAGAGGCACGAGGGTCGGTAACAAGAGAGGCGAGAACACGAGAGAGAACAGCACGGTACGTGCGGTAGTAGTCAGTGACAGGAGTAGAGAGAGAAGCAGTGAAGGCCGACTCAAGAGGAGACGGAAGGAGAGATGGAGACAAACGAGGCGGACTAGAACGAAAGAGGGCAGTACGAAGGTCAGTAACGAGAACAGGAGACAAGGGACAAGCACGAGGGGAGCGACGAGAGGCCCAAGTCTGAGAAGGAGGAGGGGTCAGGAGGAGGAAGCGGAGGACCTGAGACGAGAGGAGAGGGGGAGGAGGAAGGAGAGAGAGAGGGGAGACCGAGGGCCCAAAGACCAGAGACAGGAGGAGGAGGCGGCGGTTGCTGCTGCTGTTGCTGCGGCGGCGGCTGCTGCTCCTCGTGCTGCTGCAGCAGCTCCAGTTGCTGCGCCTCGTGCTGCTGCGGTGGCTCCAGCTGCGGCTGCTGCAGCTGCTCTTGCTGCTACTGCTGCTCCTCCAGCCGCTGCAACTCTCTCTCCTCTCTCTCCAACTCCAGCTGCTCCTCACGGGCACGGCGAACACGAGCCTGGTGCCGGGTCGAGTAGGGGTGGGGGGGAGGAGTAGTTTTGGGGGCTGCGGCAGCCCCGGGACCGCCCTCCAAAGCAACTGGTGCACCACCCCCATAGTCAGCACCACCAACAGCAACACGACCAGTCTCACCAGGACCGGAAGAGGGTGCACCCGCACCCCCAGAGTCAGCAGGACCAACATCAGCTCCTGGAAGACAAGAGTCTCCTGCAGCAACGGGCTCAGCTCCAACTCCAACACCCCCAGAGCTAGCACCTGTAGAGCCCTCTCCACGAGCACCGGCTCCCGCAGGGTCTGCAGCAGGCTGCGAGGAGGACATCGGGGAAGGAGGCTGCACCTGAGGGGCTACCGAGGGGAGAGGGGTAGCCTGGGACACACCTGATGGGGCAGGACCAGGGGGGGGAGCAGGAGGGGGAGCGGAAGTCAGGAAGAGAGGGGGAGGAGGAACCGGGAGACCTCGACTGGGGTACCTGACGTAGTAGGGGGTGGACTCCTCGAAAGGGACGTCACGGGAGTCAAAGAACCGGTGAGAGGGAGGGTGGTAAAAGGTGAAGTTAGAGGAGTCCTCAGGGAAACCAAGGAAGACACAGGGAACGGCGCGAGGCGAGAGCTTGTCCGAGGAAGAGTCGCGGACAGGCGCCAAGCAACGCGAGACACGAAACCTCGACGCAACACCAGGGGACCCGGTCCAAAGACTGGTCGGTGAAGCCTCTGGTGGAGAGACGCGTGGCCAGAGGTTCAGCTGGTGAGCGGCGTACCTAGCCGTGTAGGGCCACAGAAAATGGGGGGCACGGGCGTGAGTCAAGGAGGTGCGGGCGATCTCCATGACCAAGCCTATGCGGCGCTCAGCAACCCCATTCTACTGTGGGGACTGTGGAAGCGTCCAGGACTGGCGAATGCCCTGCTCGCGACCGAATCAAGCGAGAATGCCAGAGCAAAACTCACCCCCACGGTCAGAGTGAAGATAGTTAACACGACGACCACGAGTGTCCTCTGTGGTAAGCAACCACCTTATCAGCGTAGAAGTCACCTCTGACCTCTTCGCCAGGGGGAACACTGTGGTGTAGCGGGAGTAGTCGTCAACGACCACCAGAAAGAAACGCTCGCGCTCAGAGCCAAGGCGAAGGGCAGGGCCCCAGACGTCCAAGTGGA
Source organism: Closterium sp. NIES-65 (assembly GCA_948144175.1). NCBI lineage: Eukaryota > Viridiplantae > Streptophyta > Zygnematophyceae > Desmidiales > Closteriaceae > Closterium > Closterium sp. NIES-65. The sequence continues at coordinate 1,009,995 of CANXME010002221.1, forward strand.
GCATCTCAAAAGGCTCGGTGGCCGGACGAAGGGAGGAGGAGTGAGGGGTGGCGCGCAACCGACCCTCGACGTAGGGACCGCACGGAGGTGCAAGCGAAGGCGGCAGCGACGGCAAGATACGCGGGAGGCATAAGACAAGACTCTGACGAGACATAGCGCCTAGATGAGGGAGGGACAGGTGCCCCATCCGGTGGTGCGACAAAACGGTGGGGTGTGCAAGCGACCGGCAGGAGCACGACGCAGCAACTGGACCAGACACTGGAACCTGACCAGACACAGGTATCTGGGGGGACGCAGCAACCTGGTGAGACGCAGGGACCAGACTGGGGGAAGTAACCGGGGCTGGGGGCAGGAGTCGCTGCTGCTGTTGCTGTTGCTGCTGCTGCCGCCGCTGCTGTTGCTGCTGCCCACCAGGGCCCGTGTGAAATGTGTAGAGACCTGAGCCCGGCTCGGCACTAAAGGTGGCAAGGGGCGAGTAAGTGTTGCCGTCAACACAAACCGCCGTCTCACCAGAGGGCTCAATCCACACACCCACGTGCTGACTCACAAGAGGCCTCACACCCACCAAGTTCCTCAAGAACGAGGGGACGTGGAAGCCAGTCCAAGACCCAGAGGGAACAGCAGGTCACGGAAGAGTAGTAGTGTACTGTAGCGAGCAGTGACTGGTCCCGAGGTGAGATCAGCCAATGCCACAGAGACTGGCGCAGGAAGTGGAGTAAGTGTCGTGTGGTCGCGGAAGAAGCAGTGCGAAGCCTCAGAGTCCAAAGTGAAAGACAGCGAAGCGTCCTCCAAAGTAGCACCAGGACTAGTGTCTACACAAGTGCCTACACTAGCAACAGGCAACTCAGCAAGACTAGCACCTAAGCTAACAACACTCGAGTAAACAGAGTCAGAAGCACTAGAGTCAACAACAGCATACATAGCATGAGGAGTTCCTAAGAGATGAAGCAACTGAGAAGCAGACATGCCTCAAAGAGCGGAGCCGTACGTCTGAACAAGAGGAAACCAGTCAGGGGCAGGGCCGCCAACGCCGAAGGCCAAGCGAACCGGGCCAATGAGCTGAGCAAAGCACTGACCAGGAGGGTGGGTGCAACCACAAGGCTGGCCTCGGCGAGCACCTGTCGGAACCTGATAGGTGCACGAAGGGTGAACAACACATCGCTGGGGCTGACGCTGTCCGGGCCCCGAAACCTGCTGCTGCCGCTGCTGCTGCTGCCGCTGCTGCTGCAGGGGCTGCTGCAAGGGGAGGGGCTGCTGCTGCTGCACCTGCTGCTTCCGCTGGGCCAGGTACCATGCCGCTGCTCCACCCACCGCGGCCGGCAGACCAGGAGGAGGCTGACGAGGCTGGGTGTCGCCTCCACCAGCTGCAGTAGGGGAGTCACTGGCCGCTGCAGTAGGGGAGTCACTGGCCGCTGCGCTCCCGCCGCCACCGGTCGGCACGCCACCCCCACCACCTCCGCCGCCAACGCCTCCACCGCCGCCGCCGCCTGCACCCTGACTGCCCCTCCTGCCACCCCTACCCTGAGACCGCGACGAAGTCGTAACAGCAGCTGCGGCCATGTCAGTAGTGGCAGTGGCTAGTGAGGCAGTAAAAGTGGGCAGCTGAGGGACACTGCACCCGTGAAATAGTGGAGGGGGCACAGCACCAGAGGCGGAGGCTACGGAGTGGAGGTTGCTCTCGACGTCCTTGAGCGCAGACTCAAGGACCTCGATAGTGAGCTCACTAGGGTGCTTCAGAAGAAGCGTGTCATGAACCGAGGCAAGGCGGTCAGGGAGGCTAGTGGCAATGAAGTAAATAGTAATCGCCATGGGAGGGGGAAGTAGTGCAAGTTGTGCGTCAGTGCAAGCATCGCGGTAGCTAGAATCGAGCGAGCGGAGGTGAGCAATCAGGTCAGCAGAGCGCTCAAACGAGGCGAGGTCAGGGAACAAGAACAATAGGAATAGGCGGCCAAGAGAGACAGTGGTGGGAGTAGCGTAGCGGGCCTTGATCGCAGTCAGGAACTCACTAGCAGTGCGAACTTGAGTGAAGTGGGCCTCCTCAGACTCAGGGTGGAGGCTGCTAAGAGCGACGCAGGCCGCAGAGTCACGCGACTTCCACGCCGTCAGGTCAGCACGCTGGCCAGTAAAGCGGTCTCTGGCGGTGTTGTCAGGGGCAGGGCCTAAAGGCGTAGGGTTGTCGGGCGCAGGAAGGTCACCAGTAGCGTGCGCCCAGAGGGACTCGCCCGCCTGGACGTGACTCTCTAAAAGGCAACGCGCGCGTAGGAGCCAGACCGGAAACTCGAGTGGTCTACCGTCAGCGTCAAAACGAAGAACCCTAGGGGTCGCCATAGCAAAAGCAAAGAGGTGGGAAGTGCTGCTGCTGAAACCCTAATCACTGAGAGCGACTCTGTAGGGCGCTACGGGACATAGGGTAGGGCACTACGGGACACAGAGTAAGGCGCAACACTGCTGGACTAGGAGGGCGCAGCTCCATGGGCAAGGTAGCGCGACGCGACGCAACGGGACAGGACGGGCAGCGCGACGCGACGCGACGGGACGGGACGGACTGCGCGACGCGGACGGGCAGCACGACGCGACGCGAAGGGACGGGACGGACTGCGCGACGCGGACGGACAGCGACTGCTGGACGAACGGGACGGGACGGACGGGCAGCGCGACGTGGACGGACGAGACGGGACGGACTGCGCGACGCGGACGGACGGGACGGGACTGAAGGCGCGACGTGGATGGGCAGCGTGATGCGGACGGACGGGACGGGACGGACGGCGCGTCGCGGACAGACAGCGCGATGCGGCGGGACAGTTGGAGCGACGTAACGGCAGGCGCAGCGGGCGCTAGGGGACGAGAGCGACATAACGGCAGGCGCGATAGGCGCTAGGGAACAGTACAAGTGCGGAGATAACTGCCACAAACGGAGCTAGACTACGGGCTAGGCACGGGTGCTCGTGTGATCTCTGCGTTCGTTAGTCCTTAGTCGTTTTCCTTGTGCGCACACTACTTGCTAGTTCACGGGGAAAGTTGGCAAGAGTTCCACTAGGAAAAGTTCAGAACAATGGTGTAATAAAGTTGGCATAGCAAGACTACATCAAAGCAAGCATTCAGGTCGGCCAACTGCCAGCGCAGCTTGGTCGACCGCGTTCCAGCACGACTTGGTCGACCGCGCTCCAGCAAGGCAAGGTCGACGGCGTGCCAACGTCGCAGGTTGACGGCGTGCCAGCATTTCTCACGCAGGACAGCAGTGCACCCGCTTCGCAGGTGCGCGCATATGATTGGCGTGCAGAGTCTCGTCACCTGCACAGTGCACACACCACGTCAAGCTCGAGCTGACGACTGCCTCTGATCCGCCACGTCGACCTCGGGATACCACCACCGAGGTTGGGCTCGCCAACTTCGCCTGGGAGACCGTCGCACTCCTCCGCAGCACTTCGTCACCCAGGTAACCTGGTCGACCAGGCAACCACGTCAACCAGCAGCTCCCGTACGTGCCCGTCGACCTCCCAAGTCGACGACCACCTCCACGTTGACCTCACCAGGTCGACCACACCATCGGTCGACCTCCTCCAGGTCGACGTCCCTTCTGGTCGACCAGCTCCACGTCGACCAGCACTCCTGGTCGACCTGCTCCTCGTCGACCAGCACAGTCGTCGGCCGACCACCCACGTCGCCCACCCGAAGCTGGCGTCACGAAGTGAACGCCCCGCTACTCGACGCCCAACTGCTCGGTGTCCTGAGTCGAGGTCGACGTCGGCCCCTCCTTCGTCGACCACCAGGTCCAGTCGACCACCAACGGGTCGACCAGCAGGCCTGATGGACCAACCACCAGGTCGACCAGCAGTCCGTCAGCCGACCGCCGAAGTCGGCTTCCCCAAGTTGACGTCACCAAGTTGACGTCCTCCGCAGGTCGACTCCCAAGTCGACCTCCCCGGAGTTGGCGCCACCCTGAAGTCGGCGCCCGTGCACTGGTCCCCGTGCAGGTCGACCTCCTCGTCAACCAGCTCACCCACTGCTGCAGGTCGGCTGCTTCCCACACACTCGACCACGAAGTCGGCTCCGCCCAAGCGAGGACGGGGCCAATACCCAACTCTCGTTGACACTCCCCTGCCGCGTTCACGCTTGGGCACCCAGCTCACACGGCAGTACAGCTCTGAGAATAGCCCGTCGGCGTGCACCCAACACACAGCACGCCGGTCACCGCACCAGCCATGCAAGAGGGCATGGCACCTACTGCTGCACGTCGTTGTCGCCGTCGCCCACGTCGGCCAAGCGCACCTGGCCGATTGCGACGGAGCACCGGTTGAAGGCCGGATAGTGCAGCGCCTTCGTCAGGAAGTCGGCCGGCTGCTCAGCGGTTGGGATGTACTGCAGCGAGAACTTCCCGCACTTCACCATGTGTTGCAGCCAGGCCTGTCGCCGCTCCATGTGCTTGAGGTTGCCTGTCAACCCCATGCCCTCGGCGACTGTGATGGCCGACTTGTTGGCCACGCGCAGGACAGTCGGCTTCCCGACGTCCAGCTGCCGGAACTTGGTGAGGAGGAAGCGAAGGCGGCGTCCCTCCTTGCCAGCTTCAGTGGCCGCCACGTACTCCGACTCGGTCGACGACAACGTAGCGCACTTGGTGCGCTGGCTCGACCAGGAGACTGCAGCCCCTCCGTAGACGAACACGTAGCCGCCCGTGCTCGTCCTGTTCTGCTTGTCACCAGCGTCGTCGGCGTCCACGTAGCCGACGAGCTCCAGCGACTCAGGTCCACCGCCGAACTCCAGGGCGGTGTCACGTGTGTTGGCGAGGTAGGCGAGGCAGCGGTCGACCTCGCGCCAGTGCTGGTTGCTCCTCACCGTGAGGCCGCTCCCCAGCTTGCTGCAGGCGAAGGCGATGTCCGGCCTCGTCGTCGTTGCCGCGAACTGCAGCGAGCCGACCTTCAGCCGGTACTCCTCCTCCTGCCGTTACTGCGCCTCCTCGTCGTCGAAGGTGAGCTCGGCGTAGGCGCCGACCGAGACCGGCGTCTTCGGGGTGCGCCCGGTCTGCTCCTCGTCGAGGAAGCGCCTACGCAGCTTGTCAGCGTAGCCCTGCTGGTGCAGCCACAGCTTCCCTGCCGACCCGTCGCGCACGATCTCCAGCCCGAGGTATTTCTGCACCGGCGAGATCTCGCGCAGCTTGAAGGCGGCTTCCAACAGCTCCTTCAGCTCCTTCAGCATCGCGGCGCTGCTGCTGGCAGCAAGCAGTTCGTCGACGTAGACCAGCACCCAGCAGGCCACTCCGTCCTTTCCGACCTTGAAGTAGAGAGCCTCGTCGACCTGGCTCTTCTTCCACCCGGCGCCGACCAGCACATCGTTGAGCGCCAAGTACCACAACAGCGGCGACTGCTTCAGCCCGTACAGGCTCTTCAGCCGCTTGCCGACCCGGCCGGATCCGTCATTGAAGTAGTCCGGCTGGGCCATGTAGAGCACCCGGTCGAGCTTGCTCTGCAGGAAGGCGTTCTTCATGTCGAGCTGCATCAGGTTGAGGTTGAGGACGGCGACGATGCTGAAGAAAATCCTCAGCATGACGTAGCTGCCCACCGGCGTGAACGTCTCGTCGTAGTCAGCGCCGTACACCTGTGTGAAGCCCTTCACGACCAGCCTCGCCTTCTCACGCTCGACGGTGTCGTCGACGTGGTACTTCGTCGTCAACACCCACCGTTTCTTCATGAGGTTCACCCCCGGCGGGCGTTCGACCAGCTTCCAAGTGCCCATGTTGATGAGGCTGCGAATCTCCTCCTCCATGGCGGCCTTCACCGCCGGGCCCTTCCAGCTTGCCAATGCCTCTTTCACCGTCATCGTCGAGATGTCCCGACGGTGCTCGGGGTCGGCTAGCATGTCGGGGTCGAGCTCTGGAAACTCCTCATCCTCCTCGGCATCGTCGTATAGCAGGTCGTCGTCATCATCGTCCACGTCGTAAACCGTGGTGAAGGCAGCGAGGACGAAGAAGTCAGGCGGCCTCCGAAGTCGGCCTGAACGCCGTGGTCTCGACTGGACCTCCTCGGTGTCCCCTCCATCGTCGCTGTCGTCGCTGCCCTCGGCGTCCTGCTGCTCCTCAGGTGGCGTCCCAGCCGACTTCTCCCCTGTGGTCGGCGTCCCAGCCAACTTGTCCCCTGTGGTCGGCGTCCCAGCTGACTTCTCCCCTGTGGTCGGCTCCCCTGCCAACTGCCCGGTTGCCGACTGCTTCTTGGTCGGCGTCACTGCTGCCTGCTCCCTTCTTAGCTGCTGTTCTGCAGGCGGCGCCTCCTTCACCGGCCTCACCAAAGTCGGCTGCACCACCTGCTTCACGGCATCACGTCGGCCACCGGCGATGCTTGTGGCCGGCGCCACAGGTGACGCCCCACGTCTCCCCTCATCACTGGAGGTCGACGTCGAGGCCAGCCCAGGCAAGTCGGCCACGAGGGGAGGGGCAAGGGTCGTAGGAGAAGGGGAAGGAGGACGGACGACCTCGGCGTCCTCAGCAGCAAGCTCACCGACCCCGGCGAGCAGAGGCAGTGTCGCTGACGAGGTGTCAGAGGGCGGGGTGGACGACGAGCGGCCGGACACTGGCCCGTTCTCCGTCTTCCACTCGGCCAGCGACATCTCCTCGTAGAACACCACGTCCGACGTGGTGACCACCCGGTCAGTGTTGACGTCGAGGAGCTCCCAGCCCTTGCTCGCCGTCGACACGCCAAGGTGCAGGCCCCACCTGGCCTTCGGCTTCAGCTTCCCGCCACGCTGCTGCTCAGGGACAAGGAACTGCGCCATGCAGCCCCACACCCGCGCCAGCGACAAGTCGGGCTTCTTCCCGGTCAGCAGCTGGTACGGCATCTTCCCCGGCGGCAGCGCCGACCTCTCAAGGCAGTTGCGGACCCAGACGGCCTGCCGCAGAGCGAGGTGCCACGAGTGGTGTTGCATGCCCATGTGCAGCAGCATTGTCCGCACCGACTCCACCACCGTCCTCATCTCCCGCTCCGCCATGCCGTTCTGCTGCGGGGTGTATGGGCAGGTCAGGTCGTGGACGATTCCCTTGCCGTTCACAAAGTCGGTGAACTGCTTCCCGAGGAACTCCCCTCCCCGGTCAGAGCGCAGCATCAACACCGACTTCTTTGTCTGCCGCTCAGCCACCGCCAGCCACTGCACGAACACCGGCAATGCATCTGACTTCTTGGCGACCGGCTTTACCCACACGTAGCGGGTCTTGCGGTCCTTCAGCACCAAGAAGTACAGGCTGCCGTCCTTGGCAGCCACGCGGAATGGCCCGCACAGGTCGATGTGCACGACGGCCAGCACGTCGTTGGCGTCGGAGCCTTGGTCGGGGAAGGTGTGCCACGCCAGTTTCCCGCCGACGCACGAGACACACGGGGAGTCGGCGTCCGTCGCCGACTTGAGGTCCAGCCCAATGGCGACCTCGCTCTTCGCCGAGCTCCGTATGGTGTCCATGCCGACATGAGCAAGCCGCGCATGCATCCGGTCCGGCGTCGACTTCGTCTTCGAGACGATCGCCCGCAGAGCCACAACCTCCGTCGTGGACGACGCTGACATCGTCGTGCAGGGACGCAGGTCGGTGCAGAGAACTCGCCCGGAGTACGTCGCCCGCCCGAGCACCTCCCCTGCTGCCGAGACGAGCAGCATGCCGTCTCCGTCCTCCTGCAGCTTCACGCCGTGCTCCTTCAGCTGGCCGGCCGATAGCAGGTTGGCCCGCACACCCGGGACGTACAGCACGTCGGGGATGAGCACCTCTTTCCCGGCCTCTCCTTGCAGGGCGACGGTACCACGGCCATGGACGTCCTGCAGCGCCCCATTGAAGCCGCGCACGTGCTTGATGGAGCCGCTCGGCTGCAGGTCAACGAAGACCTCCTTCATCCCCATCAGGTGGTGGGAGCAGCCGTTGTCGAGCAGGACCACCGCCGGGTTCGCCTGCACAGTTGCCACCACCGCCTGGAAGTCCTCTCCGGCCTCCGGCGCCAGAGAGATGGTCGGCTCCACGACGCCGACCAGCGAGCACGACGCCATCTTGTCGTCCCGCGACTTGCCGCCAGCAGGGGAGTCGGCGTCCTTCGCCGAAGTCGACGTCTTGGTCGACTGCTTCTCCTTGCATGGCCGGTTTCCTCCTCGACGAGGACGACGATTGCTCGACCTCCCACGGCCGCCCTTGTCGTCGTCGTCGGAGTCACTGCGGTCGGGACACTCGAAGGAGAGGTGATCGGGGCTGTGGCAGATCCAGCACTCCCGACGTCGACCTCCTCCTCCTCGACCGCCATCCTTGGTCGACTTCTTCTCGACCTCCTTGGTCGACTTCCAGCCATCGATCCCGCCGTCACCGCTGTCCTGGTCGACCTCCTTGCTTCGCCGGGGCGACGAAGCTGGCCTGCGCCAAGAGCTCCTGCGATCGCTCAGCCTCCTGCATCGCCTCGTCCTGCAGGATGTACGAGGTCAGGTTGTCCTCATTGAGCGTCGCCCTCGTGCTCGGCGCCATAGACAGCTGCTTCAGGAGGTTATAGCTTCTAGACAGTCCCTGCATGACATGGGTGATGTACGACGCCGTGGAGTACTGCGCGCCGGCCATCCTGACGGTGGCGAGAATTCGCCGTGCCCGGTTGCAGTAGTCGGTCGCTGTCTCCTCGTCACCCATACGCAGGTGCGTCAGCTGTCCCTCCAGCTGGGCGATGAACAGGTCGTCGGTGACCTTGTACGTCGACTTAATGAAGTGCCACGCCCGGTGGCCGGCGTCGATGTACTCCCGGCACCACTTCAAGGCGATCTGCACGCCCGACGAGCAGCACCGCGAGATGACCGTGAAGCTCAACAGCTGCACGGCACGAAACTCCGCCCGCAAGTCGGGGTGGTGCTCCCCGGGCGTCGCCACGGTCCCTCGGGCGAAGCCGATCAGCCCGGCCATCTCCAGCTGGGGCTCGATAGCTTCCATCCAGGTGAGAATGTCGGGTCGACCGACCAGTGGGGGGGTGACTGAGATCCTTTCCGCGTGTATCACACCTTGTTGCCTCGACGTGCCTCCCGCACTGCTGCCGACCTGACCTCCACCGGCGTTGACGCCCACGTCGACGCCGCCTTCGTTGTTCACCGGACGAGGAGAGGCAGGTCGAGACGGATGCTCCGTCGCCCACATGGTGCGGAGTCCAGCCTCGACGACCGCCCAGGGCAAGTCGCCATACTCGTTGGCCTCGTGCTTCCTCCTCGCATTCTCCAACCGTGCCATCAGGGTGTCCACCACCCCTGCGCCACCTACGGCTCCTACCATAGTGACTACCGCACAGTTGCCGGCCTGCAACTACGGAATAGGTAAGTGGTGTCTACGTCGACCTGACTGAAAGGTAAGTCGTGTGCCGTCCACGCTCACCGCACCATGCGGAGATAACTGCTACAACGGGAGCTAGACTACGGGCTAGGCACGGGTGCTCGTGTGATCTCTGCGTTCGTTAGTCCTTAGTCGTTTTCCTTGTGCGCACACTACTTGCTAGTTCACGGGGAAAGTTGGCAAGAGTTCCACTAGGAAAAGTTCAGAACAATGGTGTAATAAAGTTGGCATAGCAAGACTACATCAAAGCAAGCATTCAGGTCGGCCAACTGCCAGCGCAGCTTGGTCGACTGCGTTCCAGCACGACTTGGTCGACCGCGCTCCAGCAAGGCAAGGTCGACGGCGTGCCAACGTCGCAGGTTGACGGCGTGCCAGCATTGCTCACGCAAGACAGCAGTGCACCCGCTTCGCAGGTGCGCGCAGATGATTGGCGTGCAGAGTCTCGTCACCTGCACAGCGCACACACCACGTCAACCTCGAGCTGACGACTGCCTCTGATCCGCCACGTCGACCTCGGGATACCACCACCTAGGTCGGGCTTGCCAACTTGGCCTGGGAGACCGTCGCACTCCTCCGCAGCACTTCGTCACCCAGGTAACCTGGTCGACTAGGCAACCACGTCGATCAGCAGCTCCCGTACGTGCCCGTCGACCTCCCAAGTCGACGACCACCTCCACGTTGACCTCACCAGGTCGACCACACCATCGGTCAACCTCCTCCAGGTCGACGTCCCTTCTGGTCGACCAGCTCCACGTCGACCAGCACTCCTGGTCGACCTGCTCCTCGTCGACCAGCACAGTCGTCGGCCGACCACCCACGTCGTGCACCCGAAGCTGGCGTCACGAAGTGGACGCCCCGCTACTCGACGCCCAACTGCTCGGTGCCCTGAGTCAAGGTCGACGTCGGCCCCTCCTTCGTCGACCACCAGGTCCAGTCGACCACCAACAGGCCGACCAGCAGGCCTGATGGACCAACCACCAGGTCGACCAGCAGTCCGTCAGCCGACCGCCGAAGTCGGCTTCCCCAAGTTGACGTCACCAAGTTGACGTCCTCCGCAGGTCGACTCCCAAGTCGACCTCCCCGAAGTTGGCGCCACCCTGAAGTCGGCGCCCGTGCAGTGGTCCCCGTGCAGGTCGACCTCCTCGTCAACCAGCTCACCTACTGCTGTAGGTCGGCTGCTCCCCTCACACCCGACCACGAAGTCGGCTCCGCCCAAGCGAGGACGGGGCCAATACCCAACTCCCGTTGACAACGAGCGTAACGGGCACTAGGGTACGGGACAGGCTCGGGCGCTATGGACGTAAACGAGAGGAACGGGATCCCACAGGATCCTAACCTAGGTGATACCATGTCAAGAATGAATGTGTTAGTTCATTGATGTGGGTTGGGGTACATATAACAAACCCTAACATCTGTACCCCCTAAGACAAACCTCACTATAGGCTACAACATTTGACACTTACGTGTGACGAGATTTTGTCTTAGAAATCTAGTAATCACACAACCATTTCCTCAGCGTAACTGGAAGATATTCTTGACGAACGAGTGTATTCGGATCTCCAAGCTGTTGAAGTGTGCATTGCTCACGTCCTGGCACTCCCCTGCCATCTCGGAAGTGGGCATATCGAAAGGAAACTTCCAGTAAACCCCCAATACAGTGCTCACGTACTGAGGCACTCCGTACGCGTACAATTCCAACTTTTCGCAGTTCAGGCTCGGTCCGACGACCCCGCCTTCCGAACGTCCCTCTCATCGCCTTCAGGTTTCCCAACCCCAAACCTTGCTATATTATGCCTAGGCCTCGTTGTTTTCTTAGTAGTTGTAATCACTTCTGCGATATTGCATTTCGCGCCAGGCCCTCAGAAGTCAGAGTCTTTTGTCTGATTTGCTTGAAACATTCTAAGAATTTCAGATTTTTTTTTTTCAGGTGTACCCTGTGAATTTAGACTTTTTATGGCCTCAACTCTGTGAAAATCAGATTTTTTTTTTAAAGCTGACTCTGAAATGTCAGAATTTTTCGGGAGTGTACTCTGATGAATTCAGAGTACAAACGAGTACGAGCTCTGATTTATTCTACCTGTGCGCCGACACCCAAAATTAGCGGTGGTGCATTGTACCTGTCATGTTCTTTGGGCGACACCGCCCTGCGGCCCGGTGTTTCCCTCGTACAGCTGGATGTCTCACCCGCCGTGCGGTGCGTTGTTCCCCTCCGTGTAAGCTCCAACTCACACCCTCTCTGAGCACTGATTGGTGCGTTTGGCAGCTTTTGTCTGCCACCACAAACTCCGCCACCACCTCTGTCCAAGATGCAGCAGCAGTTGCCACCCACGTAAAGGTGATGGCAAGCAGACGGTGCCAACAAGTCCTGTTGGCACACACCCAGAGCATTTGATTGGTCCTTTAGGCAGCATCGTGTACCACGATGCTGCAACATCCACACACCAAACATTCCTCACAGCATTGCACGGCAAACGTGCCTCGTTGTTGCCGTGCATGCTAGGCAACCACCCACCCAACTCATGGATGGCCTAGAGTGTGTTATAGGGCCTTTTTCTACAAACTAGGGTTTCATCCACACCCTTCAGCTCAGCTTCAACTCACTAGGCCCATCCAGTGCCCAGTTCAGCAGCCTCTTTGTCCTCTCCATTCTGCTCGGCAGGCTCTTTCAGATCCCCGCCATGGCTCTGCCCAACAATCCCGCTATCTGCGATGACGACGAACCTAATTCACAGCCTGTCCTAACACCCTTAATATTTGTACTTCCTCTACCAAGATCGCCTTATACTGACCAAGATCGCCCAAGTTACAAGATTTCCAAGACTTGTATTTCTTATTACCTTTTGGGGTTATATATCTAATTTGGGTGATTACTTGGACATGACTTTAAAGGGATCTTTGTTTGGGTGGTTAGAAAGGCAACTTTGACCTTTGGATTGGGGTGGCTAGAAGTTTCTTGCATGGGTTGCAATTGTTGCAACACCTAGGCAAAATCTAACTAGATTGGATTTTGTTGTGACACCTCAAGGACCTCATGATGAGGGTTGCATCCTTGCTGCTAGGAAGGTTCCTACTATCCTTCCCTAGCTCTTGGAGAACCCCTTCCCTCTCATGGTTTTTTTGGAGTCCCCAACTCCAACTATCTTATGCCTTAATGTTTTTACTTCCTCTACTATTCTAGTCATGCTGCTGCTAGACGTTTTCAACAGGTTCTCACTCTATCGACCATTGTTTTCAGTTATTCAAGTTGGAGATGGTAGCTAAACCTAAGGCGCAACATCCTACTGAGGGGATTTGCGTTCAGTTGAGAAATGAATTCGTCGTAAGTTCTCAAAGTGACGGATCCTGAACAAGTGGTATGAGAGTGGGTAGTCGACTTTGAGACGACAAATCGTCGTGAAATCTCAACCAATGTTGACAAGTGATACCATTTTCTAGTAGCTCTCCTCACGCTCTTTCAATTGGTGGTCGAACCGCGTTCTAGTTCAAAGTATCCAGTAGGCGACGACGTTTTTTCATTGAATCAAAATTTATGGCAAAACTCTCTCCAAACGATTTCTCAAGTTTCCATCGTTCATAAGGCCTCAATATGACTGGAACGGATTCTAGAGGTGCTAATGGCGAGAAGGCTAGAGATAGAGAGGCTGGATATGTCTACTATTCCATCTCCAACAACCGTGGATCCCTTGAAGGCTTTCTCTATTGTAAAATTCATGGGGGAGGACTACGAGCACTTGAAGCTTCCGCATGAAGTTGATGTACACCCAATACAAGCTATTGGACCTGGTGGAGGGGAAACAGAAGATGCAGGAGGCCGGAGCTGAAAGGAGCATGGATGAAGCGCTCGTTTGACGCGTGCATGCTTATGGTGCAAGCGGTTGGCGGACGCAACTCGACCACATCAAAGACCTTTTGGGTGATCCAGAATGTGGACCCAATGCTTGGAGGAAGCTTCTGAATGTGCACTCACAGACACACGCTACCGGCATTGTGCTACTCGTGCGGCGGCTGCGCGACATCAAGTTCTTTGATGGAGAGTCGATGCAACCAGTGTTGGATGAGATGCGGGACATCTTCACAAAGCTCCAAGGTGGCGGTGTGGTGTACTCGGAGCTCGTGCAATGCGTGAAGATCGTGATACGACTTCCGGAGTCGTGGTCCGCCCTTGCGATCAACCTCAACTCTCAACAGCCCCAGTGGAGCGTGGATTACATTCGCGCGCACATCGTAGAGGAGGACTTGCGGCGGCGGAGTGTGGAACGCTCGGAGGAGGGGGCTGGCTATGGAGTTGGAGGTGGAAAGAGTGGCTTCAAGAAGAAGTGGAAGGGCAAGAACAAGGACAACCCTAAGGAGGATGGAGGCAGGGGCCAAGGGGAGGTGTGCTTCTACCAACAACCCAAAAATTGGACCCCGCCTTCATCAAGCAACCAGCATGGTGGCAAGAGGAGTGGGGGAGTCATCAGAGCTAGTGAAGAGGAGAGGGATGATCAGAAAGGCGACAAATCTGGGGAGCGGAAGGCCAGGTGCTTCTTCCTCGTGAACGAAGGCGCAACTGACTTTGCTATGGCTGCTAAGGTTCTCCTACACCCCCTCACCAATAGGGTGATTGACTCGGGAAGCTCCTGGCATATGACTCCTCGTGCGTACCTACTCGATGAGATTCAGCCCGCACCCATCTCTACGGTGACGTCCGCGACGAGCGCTAAGGCCAAGGTCATGTGCATGGGTTGCGCCAAGTTCATGGGAGCGGATGGAGAGCTCGTGGGGCTGAAGAACATGCTGTGGGTGCCGGACTTGTGTGCGAACCTGATTTCTACCGGCCGATTCGGAGATGGGGGTGTGAACACCGAGACGATTGGCTTGGAGCGCTATCGTGCCCACAACGATGAGCACCTTATTTGGGACCTGCAGTGGAAGATTTGGGACCTGCAGCGGAAGGGAGATATCCACAAGCGCATGTGGCGGATCATTGGAGGAAATCGGGCAAGGCGGCAGCCGCGGCATCTATGGAGGAGAGCGTCACTGTGGAGGAGCAGCAAGGTGTGCAAGGAGACGAGTTGATTGGAGGAAGCGCGGTGGTGAAGGCGTCGGCTACGTTGGGCCAAGCGGATTGGGAGACTTGGCATCAGCGACTCGCACACGCGGCTGTATCTACATTGGAGGTGATGCCCAAGGAGAAGTGCGTGCATAGGCTGCAACTGCAAGGAGATGGCGCTTAGTATGGCAGCTGCGAGGCGTGCATGCAAAACAGGTTTGCGCGGTTCCCGTTTCCACGTGCGGAGGGAGCGACAAAGGCACCCTTGGAGGTGGTGCACATGGACCTGGTGGGTCCTATGAGGATAGAGGGGACTAAGGAAGAAGCCATATATTGACATGCTTTGGGTGTGGGGCTGCATGGGGCTTGTGATGGTGCCTAAAGAGCAGGGGCACAAGCTAGAAGTTGCTGCTTTATGGGCTGTCCATCTTGGGATGGCTCCTGACTCGAAGGGGTGGCTCATGTGGGACCCAAAGAGCAAGAAGACGCTGGTCAGCCGTGACGTCAAGTTTGTGGAGGACGTCATTGAGAAGAAACGAGAATGAATGAACTAAGAAAGGAGTGAGTACAAGTACTAACCCTAATTGGGTTGTACCCCTTATGGGATACCCCACTATAGCCTACACAAATGTATAAGCTATATAACATTTTGACACACCCCCATAGGCAAAGTGGGGGAGAACAAGGGGTCACAAGACCAGTCCAGCAAAGCAAAGCAAAGCAAGCTCAGGGTGGATCTCAAAGTCACCACACAGTCTGAGCACAAGGTCAAGGCCACAAGGCCAGTTCACATGCAAGTGTACACATATATATAAAGCTAGACAAGCAAGAGTAGGTATATAGATATGTGACAGTATAAGCAAGGTCAAGAGGTAAGCAAGTGAGGCAAGACAGGCACAAGACCCAGCTGAGTGTTGAAGCGCTGATGATCACAAGGCGCAAGTGCCTTGGTGAAGACATCAGCAATGTTGGCCTCAGAGGCCACGTACGCAAGCCGCAACTGTCCACGCTGCTGAAGCTCACGAGCAAGGAAGTAGCGAAGAGCAATGTGCTTTGTTCTGTGCCCCAGTCTCTGCTCTCGACACAAGGCCAGCATGGCCTTGTTGTCTACGTACAGGACTGGAGGAGAACGAGGCGGCTCTCCAAGGTCGGTCAGCAGGTAGGTGAGCCAGCGAAGCTCCTGTGCAGCCATAGCCCCGGCGTAGATCTCAGCCTCACAACTGGAGCCGAGAACAGAAGACGAGCGAGTAGCCCGCCACGAAACAGAGCCGGAACCAAGGCTGAAGGTGTAACCCTGTGACGACCGCTGCGTAGCCTGGTCGTCAGCCCAAGAAGCGTCCGCGTGCCCAGTGAGGACCACTGGACTCCGCCCTCCAAACACTAGCCCCACGCCCGACGTACTGCACAAGTAGCGCAACACCCTCTTTGCTGCAGCCATGTGCTCTGGTCGGTGTCTCCCAGGAGCAACATAGCATGCGAGAATGCTAAGAGGGTATGCAAGGTCAGGTCGTGTGCAGGTCATCAGGTACATGAGGCAGCCAACAAGCTCTGGATACGGGCCACTCGACTCTACGGACTCATCCGAAGGCAGAGCTGAGAGTGAGTGGCGAGTAGGCAGAGGAGTGGCCTGAGGCGAGGAGTACGTGAAGCCGAAGCGCTGAAGGACCTGCTGCACCATTTGTGACTGAGTCAAGGTAATGGTGCAGCGTGCTCTGTCCCGGGTGATCTGCAAGCCAAGGTAGCTGCGCAGTTCACCCAGGTCTGTGCACGTGTGTCTCTTCTGCAGCTCGGACTTCACGTAGGCGAGTCCAGCAGTGTCAGCTGTGGCAAAGACCAAGTCGTCGACGTACACGAGGATGTAGAACGGCGGCAGAGAGGTGTCGGTGCGCAGAAACAGCGACGGGTCGGCAGTAGAAGGAGCAAACACAGGAGCCGCAAGCGTAGTCCTCAGTGTGTCGTGCCACTCACGTGGCGCCTGGCGGAGACCGTAGACTGGACGCCGGAGACTCCACTGGGTACCAGGAGGGAAAGACCCCGTGAAGCCAGGTGGGCGGCGCAGCCAGATCTCCTCGTGCAGGCTGCCCTGCAAGAAAGCTGTGCTGAAGTCGAGAGAGTGCAGCTCGTAGTCACGGTGAGCATCAACGTGCAGCAGTACCCGAAGAGTGGTCATCTTCAGGGGGGGGGGGGGGGAAGGTCTGAAAGTAGTCAACTCCCTGCCGCTGACTGAAGCCACGAGCCACGTAACGCGCCTTGAAGACAGGCAGAGAACCTGGCGGCCGCTTCACCCTGAAGATCCACATGCCACTGACGATGTTCGTCCCAGGAGGGGGGACAGCGTCAACGTAGGTGCCTGTAGACTTCCAGGAAGCCATCTCTGCATCCATAGCTGCCTGCCACTGAGAGGAGTAGGGACCCTCTATCGCCTCCGCGTAAGAGCGCGGAGTCGGGATGTCAAGTGCATCCGGGTCTCCCTCAGGGGTAAGCAATACGGACACAAGATGAGGTGAAGCAGCTACCAGACACTAGAACTCCTCCTGCCTGTCCTCAAGGACGTCTGTACCAAAGACACACTCACCCCCGACGGACGGAGGACAGACAGATTCAGACTCAGCGACCAGACTAGCAGCGTAGTCTAGGCGATAGCGAGCACCAAAGTCGACGAGCTCAGCAACTAGGGCAGACGCAGCAGTGGACTCGAAAGAAGGAGCAGTGATGACAGTAGCAAGGAGACGCGTGACAGTAGGACTGGCAGCACGAAGAGAGTCCGACTCCGGGTCGGCAAGAGCAGGAAGAGAGGACTCAGGAGGAGAATACAAAGGGGCACGCAGAGGAGCAGTGGACGGACGCAGAGACATCCGGTGCGTGCCAGGGACTGGAGGAGGACGCTGACGCGAACCGCGACCACTAGTGCAAGCAGCACGGACAGGCGACGCAGGGCGAGACGCAGGCTCACGACGCTCAGCAAGACCTCCAGTAGGACCAGTGTAGGGAGAAGGAGCAGGCAAAGGGGAGGTAGGCTGCAACTGTAACTGTGACGGGACAGGCTGTGGACACTCTAAGGAAGGAGGAGGACCAGTAGAAGTTGGAAGACCAAGAACCTGCTGCAGGAGTGGAACGAAGTACGGTCGAGGCCGCGTGGGGACGCCAGAAGCAGCAGGGACAGCACCTGTACCCCCAGCAGGAGCACCCGCTCCAGCAGCACCTCCAGCAGCTCCAGAACCTCCAGCAGCACTAAGAGCACCCCCAGCAGGACCGCAAGCGGTAGTCTCAGCGCCAACACCCTCAGCAGCACCAGCTCCAGTCGAACCCGCAGGCCCAGCAGCTCCAGTACTCCCCGTACGAGCACCTCTGGGACCCGCGACAGCAGCACCCTCAGCAGCCGAAGAACCTCCAGTACCAGCAGTACGGCGCTAGCGCCGGGCAGACCACTCGCGCAGCTCCTGTGGAGAGAGTGGCTCCCGGCGAGACGAAACACCCGGAGAACCTCCAGGTGGAGCATCTCCAGGCTCAGCATCCCCAGGCGTAGCACCCCCAGGCTCAGCACCCCCACGCGTAGCACCCCCAAGCTCTGCACCCCCAGGCTCAGCACCCCCAGACTCAGCACCCCCAGACGTAGCACCCCCAGGCTCAGCACCCCCAGGCTCAGCACCCCCAGGCTCCGCACCCCCAGGCTCAGTACCCCCAGGCCCAGCACCCCCAGGCTCAGCACCCTCAGCAGCACCAGAGTCACCAGTAACCTCGACAGGCTCGAATGCGTCTACTTGGGACACATCTGAAGGGGCGGGACCCTGAGGGGGGAGGGGGTTCTACCTGGGTGGGACCTGGTACAAGGAAGAGCAGGGGCAGGGAGAGGGACGGAATGCGGTAGGGGAAGAGGTGGTAGTAGGGGACCGACACGTCGAACGTGACGTCCTGAGAGGACAGAACACGGCGAGAGGTGGGGTGGTAGAACTGCCACCCAGGCGCGTCTGGGGGGAACCCCAGGAAGACGCAAGGAGCAGCACGAGGGGACAACTTGTCCACAGACAAGTCGGGGACAAACGCCCGAGATCCCCAGACCCGGAACGCCGACGCATCGCCAACCTTCCCCGTCCACAGCAAGGTTGGGGAGGTCTCCGGCCTGGAGACCCTGGGGTGAAGGTTGATCTGATGCGCCGCGTACCTCACAGGAAACGGCCACAGAAAATGGGGGGCAGCCGCATGCATCATAGACGTACGAGCGGCGTCCATGACCATGCCAATGCGGCGCTTAGCAATCCTATTTTGCTGTAGAGAGTCCGGAAGCGTGAAGGTATGACGGATGCCTCGTGCACGACAGTAGGCTGGCAGAAGGCCAGAGGAGAACACTCCGCCTCTGTCCGAGTGCAGACGCTGAACAGGAAAGTCCGAGCCAAAGCTCTGCCTGAGTTGGAGACGAGCTGCGCGGATCCAGTCGATCAGCACCTCAGTGACATCACCCTTGCTGCGCAAGGGGAAGACTGCGGTGTAACGCGAGTAGTCGTCAACAACGAGCAGGAAGTAGCGCTCGTGACCCTGCCCACGGACGCGGGCTGGGCCCCACACGTCCATGTGAAGCGTCTGCAATGGGGCCTCTGTCGGAGGAAACTGGGAGGAGTGAGGGGCAGCCCGCTGGCGCCCCTCGACACAGGGGACACAGGTAGGGCCAGGGCCCTGAGGAAGGGGAGGGAGGGACCGGGGGAGACCAGACACGAGAAGACGGGAGGCCATGCCTTTGAGCCGAAGCAGAGAGGGGTGACGAAGACGGTGGTGCAAGAGGAGAGTCTCGTGAGACAGGAGACGACACGAACAGGGGGAAGACTCAGGACCAGACCTGGACGCTGCAGCAAACACCTGACCTGACGCAGCGACCCTACCAGACTCAGCAACGGGAGGAGACGCAGTGGTCAGTGTGTACAGGCTCGACCCCGGCTGACGGGTAAACGTAGCCAGGTGTCGGCCTGTGCTAGCCTCTGTACAGTGCGTCACCCGCTGACGTGCAGGAGTGAACTGGTGTACACCCACATCGTGTAGGTTAGCACCACTCACCAGGTTCGTAGAGAACGAGGGGAGGTAGAGACCAGACAGGGTGCCAGAGGGAGCCGCCGGACACGGGAGGACTGTGGAGAAGCGCGACAGGACAGGACCCCCAGAGGGGTCAGCCAGCGACACTGCAACCGGCCGACTCAGCGGCGTGAGTGTGGTGCGGTCCCGAAAGAAGGAGCGAGACGCCCCAGAGTCCAGGGTGAAGGTGTGGGAGGCCGAAGCCGATGTAGTACCTGAGAGCGCAGACTCACCAGTACCTGAGGACGTAGACGCACTAGCACCTAGAGCAGCAGCGTCGCAAGCACCTAGGGCAGCCGCCTCACCAGTACCTAGAGCAGCAGTCTCAATGCCCGGATCGGGCGGGAAACACCGGTAACAGTCACCCTCATCACTAATAGACACAGCATATATGGCAGAGAGAATAGCATTAAAGTCAAGATCATAGATGGCAACACCCGCCTCAGACAGCTCGCCCCAGCGAGGGATCTCTGAGGCCTCCGGGAACTGGTGACGCCACGCGTCCGTCAAGCGGCCAAAGCAGCGCTGGGTAGGGTGGGCTCCCCCACACTGCTCACCCGCACGGTCGCCGGTGCGTAGAACGTAGGAGCACGGACCAAAACCCCCACCCCGCTGGCGTGCAGTGTACCACTCATGGAATTGCTGAGGGGACAGGGTCTCATGACCGCGCTGCTGCTGCTGGCGCGAGCCACCACCGGAGCCACTCCTTTGCGAAGACCGCGACCAGCTCCACCGCCACCCCCGCCGCCTCCGCCGCCTCCGCCGCCTCTGCTACTGCCGCCGCCTCCGCCACCGCCTCCACCGCCGCCACCTCCGCCGCCTCCGCCTCCACTGCCGCCACCAACCCCTCCACTCCCACCTCCACTCCCACCGCCACCCCCACTCCCCCCACCGCCGCCACCTCCACCTCCACCGCCCCCGCTCGCTCCTCCAGCGCCTTTGCCCCCCTTGCCCTTGCCAGGGCGGCGTCTCCCGCTAGGGGCAGACGCCGCACCGACCGACTCAAGACCAAGGAGGTCGGCCGCAGCAGCAGAGGCAACAGAGGGCAGAAGGGGGGAGGGGGAACACCCCTCAAAGATGGGGGTGCGCGGGTCACCTCGAGAGGCTCCTACAGCGACTATGGTCTTCTCTATCGCTAGGAGGGCCTTCTCGAGGAGGTCGACAGTGAGAATGGTGGGACAGACTGAGAGGAAGTGGTCCCTAACTACACGAAGGGAGTCAGGGAGACGAGTGACTATGTAGTAGAGAGTGATGTACATGGGGGGGGGGGTTCTTGGCGCAGAAGTCAGGAGGAAGTGCAGCGCGGTAGCGAGTGTCACTAGTGCGGAGGTGCGTAATGAGGTCGGCTACTGTTGGAAAGGCAGCAAGGTCAAGAAAGAGGTACGGTAGCATGAGACGGCTCAGTGCAGCAGTGGCAGGGGAGGAGTAGCGCGCGACTACAGCGTCGTACAAGGTCTGAGCTCTCTTGTACTGACTAAAGTGCGCACGCTCGGAGGTAGGGAGGTGGCGACGCACAGCAAGACGTGCAGCAGCGTCGCGCGTGGCCCACTGGGAGCGAACAGTGGCGTCAGCGTCAGCAGCAGGGGCAAGGGAAGCGCCAGAGGTGAGGTCAAAGAGAGAGAGGCCGTCTGCCCTATCGCAGTGTAAGAACAGTTGCTGGTCATCTACCCAGACCTCAAAGTCAATGGCCCGACCCTCAGCGTCAAAGGCGAGGACACTAGGGGTAGCCATGACCCTAGACGACTAGCAGTGCAAACAGTAGGGTGAGGGCAGTGCAGTGAAAAAGGCGCTGTGCTTACCAGACTGGGCAGGTCGGGCGGCCCGAAAGTAGGGCGGCTCGGCGGCTCGGCTGCTGGGCGGCTCGGCAGTTCGGCGGCTCTGCTGCTGGGCGGCTTGGCTGCTGGGCGACTCGGCTGCTGGGCGGCTCGGCTGCTGGGCGGCTCGGCTGCTGGGCGGCTCGGCTGCTGGGCGGCTCGGTTGTGCTGCTGTAGGGCGGCGCGGCGGTCGGCTGCTCGGCCGGGTGGGACGGCTCGGGCGGCTCGGGTGGCGGGCGGCGCTGCAGCAGGTGAAGGGGCCGAGAGCGAGGTGGCGGGGCCGCAGGTAGGGCGGCGGGGCCGCTGAGTGAGGCGGCGGGGCCGAGAGTGAGGCGGCGGGGCCGCAGGTAGGGTGGCGGGGCCGCTGATAGGGTGGCCGGGCCGTAGGTAGGGCGGAGGGGCCGCAGGTAGGGTAGGGCGGCGGAGCCACGGGTAGGGTGGCGGGGCTGCAGGTAGGGTAGGGCGGCGGGGCCGCAGGTAGGGTAGGGCGGCGGGGCCGCAGGTAGGGTAGGGCGGCGGAGCCATAGGTAGGGTGGCGGGGCCGCAGGTAGGGTGGCAGAGCCGCGGGTAGGGTGGCACGTGACGCCGCAAAGGGCGGCGACGGGCCGGTACGGGCGGCGACGGGCCGGGACGGGTGGCGCACGGGCCGGTACGGGCGGCGACGGGCCGGGACAGGCGGCGCACGGGCGGCGACGAGCCGGGACAGGCGGCGACGGGCCGGGGCGGGCACCGCACGGGCGGCGACGGGGTGGGACAGCGGCGCGGGGCCGGGACGGGCGGCGCACGGGCGTCGCCGGGCCGGGACGGGCGGCTAAAGGGCGGCACCGGGCCGCGTAGGGTGGCGACGGGCCGCTAAGGGCAGCGACGACCGAGCAAGGGCAGCGGAAGTAGGGTCGCTAGGGGCGACGCGACGGGGCCGAAGGAGGCCTAAGCGAGGCGCGCTCCGGGCAGGAAAAAAAAAAGGTTCGATTTTGGTGGGCCCTAGGAACAGTTCCCACGAGGGAACCTGCTCGATACCATGAGAAGAAACGAGAATGAATGAACTATGAAAGGAGTGAGTACAAGTACTAACCCTAATTGGGTTGTACCCCCTATGGGATACCCCACTATAGCCTACACAAATGTATAAGCTATATAACATTCTGACAGTCATGTACAAGGACTGGCAGTAGCAGCAGCAGGTGCAGATTGGCTTGTGTATGCAGGAGATTGAGCGGTCTGCAGTGGAGGAGGTTCAGCTGCACCTTCATGAGCTCCATGGGTCAGAGCTGACCAGTGACCACAGTGGCGGTGGTGAGTAGCAAGTTTCTGGTCCTGTTGCGGAGGAGGGGTTGGAGGATGAGTCGGCACGTATGGACTTACCATCTCAGCCCTAGCCTGCTGCAATCGCCAAGGTCACAAAAAGGAGTGTGCGGAAAGTAGCTTTACCACATGGGCAGCAGACTGTAACCCACGAGAAGAGAGTGGCAGCACCACCTTCAAGGCTGAAGTATAGCCGTTTAGGAGGGCCCAAGCAAGGTGCTATGGAAATTCAGGCGGATGAGGGAGAGGATGAGGAGATGGCCTTCTGTTTCTTCACACCATTGCCTGGAGAACCAGCAAGAGTGGAGGAGGCACGGAGTGGACCCAAGAAGGAGGAGTAGAAGGCTGCCATGGATGCGGAGTTCAACATTGAGAATAGGACTTGGGAGGTTGTTGAGTTACCCAGGGGCGACGGCCAGTCAGCAACAAGTGGGTCTTCAAGGTGAAGAATGGAGCTGATGGTGCTTTCGAGCGGTTCAAGCGCCGCGTGGTCGCCAAGGGGTTTCAACAGAAGGAAAATGTCGACTTCGGTTAGATCTTTGCTCCCGTTGCTAAGCCAGTGATGTTGAGGGCCTTGCTGGCTGGCGCAGCTGTGAAGGGATGGCACGTGAAGCAAATGAATATAACCACTGCATTCCTCAATGGAATAGTGCTGGAAGATATCTACATGGCGCAGCCCAACGGCTATGAGGATGGGACCAGCTGGGTGTGCAAGCTCAAGAAGGCTATCTATGGCCTTAAGCAAGCGCCGAGGTGCTGGTACGAGAAGTTGGAGTTGGTGCTGGTGGGTGGAGGCTTCAAGACGTCCCAAGCAGATCACAACTTGCTTCTGCTTGGAGAGGGGGAGCAGCTGCTTTTGCTGCTGGTATATGTCGATGGAATACTGCTATTCTCACCTTCCATGGAGCAGATTTAAAGGACACAGAAGCTGCTGATGGACAACTTCACGTGCAAGATGCTTGGGGATGTCCGTTACTATTTGAGGCTGCAGATTGAGAGGGATGTTGAGAGTAGGTGGCTGAAGGTGCATCAGTCACACTACATCTCTGGTGTCATGGAGCGCTATGGTGTGACTGGGGGTCGCACTGTGATGACACCGTTTCCAGCAGGCTTCAAATTGAAGAAGGCAGCCGAGGAGGATGATGTGCTTGAGGATGAGCAGAAAAATGAGTACCAGACACTCATTGGTAGTGTGATGTATGCTGCTGTGCATATGCGACCTGATGCTGCATTCGGAGTGGGCAGCTGGCCAGAGTTGTGCAGCGGCCCACTAAGGAGCAGCTGGAGGTGGCAAAGCGCTTGGTGCGCTACCTCAGATCAACGGCATCTGCTGGTATTCAGTTTTCAGCTGGCGGCCAGCTGAAACTGTTTGGAGTAGATGGGATCACGCCTGGAACCTTGAAGTTGTCGTGCTTCACCGACGCTACATGAGCCTCAGGGGAGGAGGATCAGTCATTAGTTGGCGGCTTTGTGTGCATGTTCGGAGGTGGACCAGTGAGCTGGAGGTCCAAGAAGCAGAGTGAGATTGCTCAGTCTTCCGGAGAGGCAGAGTACATGGCAATGTACCATGCCATCAAGGAGATCGTGCTCCTAGGGAAGTTGCTGGAGGACATAGGAGCTGAACAGGAGGGACCTACACCACCATTCTCCGATAGTGAGGCTGCTGTTGGCATGGCCAATAATCCTATCATGAATGGGCTGAACAAGCACATGAAGATTCAGTGGCACTGGGTGAGGCAGATGGTGTAGGAGGGGATTGTTGAGCTTTACCATGTGAAGGCTAGCAAACAGGCGGCAGATTTTCTCACCAAGAGACTTCACGAGAGCGCTCATTGGAAGTGTGCTAAGATGTGTGGCATGGCATTGCACTAGTGTGGGCAGCAGTGTCAAGAATGCATGTGTGATTGTGAGCATGAAGTTTGCATGTGTGTGAGTGTGTGTGCATGTAGTCCGTAAGTCTGAGGGGGAGTTTGCTGGATGCACGTCATTCTGAGTGCATGTCATCCTAAATCCTGCCGAGTACTCATGCTATTCATGCGCGCATTGTTTGCATGGGCACATATCATTATGCATTACCGTTGGATATTACCATCTCTGTGTTTTTTCTCCAAGTCTACATGCTTTAACATGCAGGAGAAATCCAGAGCTTTTCAACGATACCAAGATTGCCTAATTCCGACCAAGATTGCCCAAGTTACAAGATTTCCAAGACTTGGATTTCTTATTACCTTTTGGGGTTATATCTAATTTGGGTGATTACTTGGACATGACTTTAAAGGGATCTTTGGCTGGGTGATTAGAAAGGCAGCTTTGACTTTTGGATTAGGGTGGCTAGAAGTTTCTAGCATGGGTTGCAATTGTTGCATCACCTAGGCAAAATTTACCTAAATTAGATTTTGCATGTGACACCTCAAGGACCTCATGATGAGGGTTGCATCCTTGCTGCAAGGACGGTTTATACTGTTAGAATCTAGCAGCAGGAAAGAATGCACTATGAAAGAGTTGGGTACAAGTATGAAACCCTAAACGGGGCTGTACCCCATATTGGCTACCCCACTACTGCGTACACATATATAGCATGCATATACTTTGACATATACCATCCTTCCATAGCTCTTGGAGAACTCCTTCCCTCTCATGGTTCTTTTGGAGTCCCCTACTCCAATTATCTTATGCCTTAATGTTTGTACTTCCTCTACCATTCTAGTCATGCTACTGCTGGACGTTTTCAATTGGTTCTCACTCTATAGACCATCTTTTTCAGTGATTCAAGTTGCTAAGCCTAAGGCGCAACATCCTACTGAGGGGATTTGCGTTTAGTTGAGAAATGAATTTGTTGTAAGTTCTCAAAGTGGCGGATCCTGAACAACACTTCTACGGGGCCCACCATGGCGTCTAGCACTGCTGGCGGCCTACGAACACAATAGGTAAGTGACAACTAAGTCGACACGACAGAAAACTACGCCGCGGTGCCGTCCACGCTCACCGCACCATGCGGAGATAACTAATTCAATGGGAGCTAGACTACGGGTTAGGCACGTAGTTTGAGTGATCTCCGCGTTCGTTCTTTAGTTGTTTCCTTGTGTGCCCACTACTTGCTAGTTCACAGGGATAATTGGCAAGAGGTTCACTAGGAAAAGTTGACAACAATGGTACAATGAGGTTGGCAAGATAAGACTACGTCATGGCTAGCATGCAAGCAGGACAACTGCCAGCTCAGCACGATCGATCGCGTTCCATCATGACTTGGTCGACCGCGCTCCAGCAGTGCAAAGTCGCGGCCCACCAGCACTTCAAGTCGACGGCGTGCCAACACTGCAGCAAGTCGGCTGCACAGCGTTGCACCCGCAGGATAGCTGCACACCCGCTTTGCATGTGCTCGCAGATGATTGGCGAGATGTGTCTTGTCACCTGTACAACGCACACACCAAATCGTCCTCGTGCTGACGACTGCTTCTGATCAGCCACGTCGACCTCGGTATACCATGCAGAGGGCGGCCTCGCCACTAACTCCTGGGCAACTGTCACGTGCCTCCGCAGAAACCGTTGCCCGTGTAACCTGGTCGACTGGGCGACCACCTCGTCGACCAGCCCCTCCTTCTGCACGTCGACCTCCCAAGTCGATGACCATCTCATGCCAACCAACTCCAGGTTGACCGCGCTGTTGAAGCTAGGAATATGGAAGCCATGGCTAGGGAGAGAGAAGGTAGCGAGAGAATTGTATTAGGAAAGAAGTGTCGAGATACAAGGCTAGAAAGGAATTGGAAACCCTAATTGAACTTAGGGTGTGTTCAGTCTATACTATAGCTACGAAATGAACCTAAATTTAACCTGGAAGCATAACTCGCTCTAAGCATGGTGGAATGATAAGAGAACACCAAACTAAAGGCCAGAGCGAGCTCTAGCCTACTCCAACACACCCCCAGGTTAGGTTAAGCTCTGGAACAAAACACCTAGCGAACAGGAACACCCCCAGAAGTGGCAAGATGTGTGAGCCCAAGCTCGCGCATGTAGAAACGGTGTGGCGCACGCAGAAGGGCCTTGGTGAAAATTTCAGCAAGGTTGGCAGTAGCGCCCACCTTGCGAAGGCGTAAGAAGCCAGACTGCACCAGCTCGCGCACGAAGAAGTAGCGGACCTCTATGTGTTTGCTGCGGGCGTGATAGACAGGATTTTCAGTGAGATGAATCATGCTCGCACTGTCACAGGAGAGCGTCACAGAGGGCTGAGATTGACCGAGCTCAGCAAGGAGAAAGGAGAGCCAGCGAGCCTCCTGAGCTGCCAAGGTGCCTGCGTACAACTCAGCTTCGCAGGTAGAAAGGCAGACAGAGGATGAGCGAGTGGAGTGCCAGCTGATGAGACCACTGCCAAGAGTAAAACCATAACCCTGAGAGGAGCGGCGATCAGGGCGAGAATCAGCATAGGAGGAATCACTATAACCGGAAAGAACAGGGGGAGAAGAGCCACCAAGAGTGAGAGCAAGATCAGAGGTAGCGCGGAGATAGCGGAGAACGCACTTGGCAGCCGCCCAGTGCACGTCAGTGTGTCGACCAAGGCCAACAAAGCGAGAGAGGATACTGAGGGGGTAAGCAAGATCGGGGCGAGTGCACATCATAGCATACATGAGTGACCCAACGAGCTTAGGATAGGGTCGCAGTTCCGAGGAGGGAGCGGGAACGGCAGGGGCAGTAAGCTGATGGCTAGCGGGAAGAGTAGTGGAAACTGGCTTAGCCTGTGACATTTCAAAGCGTTCAAGGAGGGAGTGGATCTAGAAAGATTGAGAGAGAGAGAGATGGTGCGCGCAGTACGATCGCGACGAATCTCCATGCCGAGGTAGTGGCGAAGCTCGCCAAGATCCTTGCACAGGAGACGTGCCTGGAAGGCTAGCTTGACAGCGGCAAGGTCGGCAGAATCTTCAGCGAGGAGCACCAAGTCATCAACGTTGGCAAGAATGTAAACCATGTGGGGGGAAGTGCGAATGAAGAGACTGGGGTCGGAAGAGGAGGTGGAGAAGCCAAGAGAGTGAAGAGTGGAGGCAAGCTTAGCATGCCACTCGCGTAGGGCCTGCTTAAGACCATACACTGGGCGCTTCAGCTCCCAGACAGTGCCTGGAGGGAAGGGGCGAGGAAAGCCAGCTGGGCGCTCAAGGAAAATGCGTTCATGAAGCTCGCCTTGGAGAAAGGCATTGGAGACATCCATAGAGTGAATCTCCCAATTCCAGCGGGCGCCTAGATCAAGAAGGAGGCGAAGAGTGGGGAGACGGGCAGTGGGGGAGTAAGTGGCATAGTAATCAATGCCTTCACGTTGGGTGAAGCCTTTGGCGCAGTAACGGGCTTTGAAGACAGGGAGCTCCACAGGCAACTGTTTGACACGAAAGACCCATTTGCCCTTCACAATGGTGGCGCCAGGGGGGGGGACAGAGTCAACGTAAGAGTGAGTCCTAGTGAATGCCTCACACTCGGCAATGATGGCAGCCATCCACTCAGTTGCATGAAAGCCAGACACTGCCTCGGAATAGGTCTGAGGGGTGGGAATAGCGGCAGTGTCAACAGAGAGAAGAGTGGGAAAATTGGAGAAGTCGCCAATGGTGACACAGAGGAGGGGTGAAACAGGATGAACAGAGAAAAGCTCCTCAAAGCGATCTTCGAGAAGATCAACGTTCGGAGAGGGAGAGAAACGAGTAAAGAGACGTGGAGAGGGTGGGGGGGGGGTAGCAGAAGGAGGTGATGAGGGAGGGGCCATGGGAGTAGAAGATGAAAAGGCAGGAGGAGAGATGCCAGAGATGACAGCGGAGGGGGGAGTGGAGGAGGCAGGCAGGGGAGGTGGAGCAGGGGCAAGAGGAAGGGGAGGAGGAGAGGGAGCAGCAAAGGGCAGCGGATCAAAGTCAAACCAATGGAGAGAGGGAGCAGGTGGGGTGGGAGGGGGAGTTTGGAATAGAGATCGAGTCTCATCAAAGATGACATCCTGGCTGCGAATGAGCTGCTGAGAAGAGGGAGCATAGAAAAGATAACCAGGTCAGTCAATGTTGATGCTAATGAACGCACAGAGCTGCGTCTTGGGAGCGAGCTTCCCACCCTGGCGTGCTCGATCGGCGGGATTGATGAGGACATGAGCGACACAGCCCCACACCCGAAGAGGGCGGGCGGAGGGCTGACGGCCAGTCCAGAGCTGAAAGGGTATAATATAGGGGCGAAGGGGATGAGGGCGAAGGTTGGAAAGAAGAGTGGCATGAACAAGAGCGTAGCTCCAAAGAGAATGTGGAGCAGAGGAATGAGTAAGGAGATAGCGGGTGATCTCCATAAGAGTGCGAATACGACGCTCGGCAACACCATTCTGTTCGGGAGAATGCGGAAGAGTGGAGGTTTGGCGAATGCCATGAGAGGAGCAGTAAGAAGAGAGAGAGTGGTTAAAGAACTCGCCACCACCATCAGAGTGGAGGCGTGCGACAGGACGACCAAAGCAAAGGCGCGCCAGCTCAGCCCAGCGAATGATGAGGGAGGGGGCATCGGATTTGGCACGGAGGGTATAGACAGTGGCAAAGCGAGAGTGGTCATCAACAAGAAGGAGAAAGTAACGATGACCTTGACGTGAGGCAATAGGAGAGGGACCCCGGAGGTCCATATGTACAAGATCAAGGGGTTTGGGGGCGGCAGAAGGGGAAGAAGGATGAGGAGATTGGGAGAGCTTGGCTTGAACACAAGGGGTGCATGGAGGAGCGGGAGAGGGGGGAAGGGGCGGGAGAGAGGAAGGGAGATCATGAAGCAGCTTCGAATCGACCATGCTGCGAAGGAGAGGGAAATTGGGGTGGCCAAGGCGATGATGGAGAAGAAGGGTAGGTTGGGTGTGTCAGAGGTCCACTGGTGATCCCCGATTGATCCTAGGGAAGGGTTACAGGCACGTTGGCCTGGGGGGTTATGGGCGCACTGACCCGCTACTTAAACAAGCCCTTTTATCCCAATGGTCTAGTGGTTGGGATTCTGAAATGGTATCAGAGCGAAGGTCTCGGGTTCGAATCCCGGTGTATGCACTTCGGGCATCCCAGTGCGGGGGGGTGTCAGAGGTCCACTGGTGATCCCCGATTGATCCTAGGGAAGGGTTACAGGCACGTTGGCCTAGGGGGGTTATGAGCGCACTGACCCGCTACTTAAACAAGCCCTTTTATCCCAATGGTCTAGTGGTTGGGATTCTGACAGGGTGAGGGAGCGATAGTCACAAGAGGAGACAGGAGGGGCAGTAGAAGAGGAAGTGTGATGGACAAAGGAGGGGACGGGAACACGAACGGTGTAGAGGCGAGTAATAGGAGAAAGGGTGAAACGAGCGAGGTGCCGGTCGAGGTAATGAAGATCACAATAGAGTGCACCTGCGGGGAAGAGCGCTCGCACACCCAGGCGTTGGAGGGCAGGGAGAGATAAAAGGTTGTGACGGCAAGAGGGAACATAAAGGCCAGTAATAGCGCCAGAGGGAGAGGCATGACAAGGAAGAGAGGAAGTGCCAGTGCAGATCATGGTCATGGTCTCCCCTGCCCCATCAATAGAAAGGGGACGAGGAAAAGTACGAAGGAAACCAGCATCACGGAAGACAGAGTCAGTAGCAGCACTGTCAAGGACAAAATCCAAGGTGCGATGAAGTGAGAGAGCGGCAACCGTAGGGCTGGGCAAGTGAGAGGGAGTGTTGTGAAGAGGTGGAGAAAATGGAACGACAAAGCGAGGGTCCATAAGAGGAGAAGCACCAAGGATGCTATCCTGAGATGGCATGGTCACACTGAAGACAGAGGCCAAAGAACCAATAACAGAGGTTACAACGGCAGAAGAGCGGCGACGCCGATGGGACAGCGGAATCCAAGCAGAGGGTTGGAGAAGAGGGGAGGTCCAGCGAGAAGCAGGAGAGTAGAAAGGGGAGGAAGGGGCAGCGAAGGGAGCGGAGAGTAGGGAAGGCAAGGGTAGGAGAGGAGGTACGGCGGGAGAGGGGCGAGGGCGGAAACGCAGAGGAAGAGAGGGAAGAGTGATAAGGGGCCCCATCTAAGGAGGGGATAAAAATGAAGAAGATGTGGGGAGATAAAAGAGGAGGAGGAATAGGGGCGAGGTAGTCAGCTGCTGAGCCGTTGAGGGGGGGAAATAAGAGGAGGAGGGATAACGGTGGGGTAGTCTGCTGCTGCGCCGCTGAGAGGAGAAACAAGAGGAGGAGGGATAGCGGCAGAGTAGTCTGCTGCTGCGCCGCTGAGGGGAGAAATACGAGGAGGAGGGATAGCGGCGGAGTAGTCTGCTGCTGCGCCGCTTAGAGGAGAAACAAGAGGAGGAGGAAAGGTGTGGAAGGAGATTGGCGCCGAAACACAGACAGCTACCAGCTGCAGCAGAGAGGGAGAGAAGAGAGGCGGAGGAAGAGGTTAGAGGGTGGGGGGGGGGGGAATAGAGGGAGAGAGAAGAGGAGGAGGAGGGTGAAGAGGCGGAAGGTGGGGAGGAAGTAGGGTCACGATCACCAAGTGGCAACCAATACCACGCAGCCAGTTGGCAGAGGCGGAGGGGAAGGAGGTGGAGGAAGGGAGGAGAGGCACAGAGGGGAGGAATGTATGAAGAGAGGAGGAGGAGGGTGAAGAGGCGGAAGGGGTGAGGGGAGAAGGAGGAGGTGGTGCAAAAGCGGCAGAAGAAGGTGCACCACGAGGGAAGGGGAAGGCGCCTGAAGGGAGGTGAGGCAGGACGCCAACGAGAGGGTAAGGGAGGGCGGCCACGGGGAGGGAAGGGTGGCCGGGGAGAGGGAGGGCGGTGGGCAAGACGTGCGGGCACGTTGACAGCAGGAAGGCCGCGCGCGTTGACGGCAGTAAGGCCACGCGCGTCGACGGCGGGAAGGCCGCGCATGTCGACGACGGGCAGGGCGCGCGACGCGGCGGTGGCTAGGGCGCGCGACGAGGCGGGGCAGGGGGAGGATGACGCGACGACGGAACAGGGCGCGCGACTAGGCAAGGAGGCCGCAGGTGATGGATAGAATGTACCGCGAGTGAAAAAAACAGGAGAAAATTAAGGGCCGAAATAGTAGGGAAAAAAAAATTCGACTAGGTAAGAAGATGGCGCGCCGGATACCTAAGGCCTAAACCTTACTACGAGATATAGATTGAGACAAAACGCCAAGGATTTGGCTCTAGATACCATGTTGAAGCTAGGAATATGGAAGCCATGGCTAGGGAGAGAGAAGGTAGCGAGAGAATTGTATTAGGAAAGAAGTGTCGAGATACAAGGCTAGAAAGGAATTGGAAACCCTAATTGAACTTAGGGTGTGTTCAGTCTATACTATAGCTATGAAATGAACCTAAATTGAACCTGGAAGCATAACTCGCTCTAAGCATGGTGGAATGATAAGAGAACACCAAAATAAAGGCCAGAGCGAGCTCTAGCCTACTCCAACACACGCTCCTGGTCGACCAGCTTCAGGTCGACCAGCGCAGGTGTAAGCCAACCATACCAAGTTGGCTGCCCAAAGTCAGCATCACCAAGTCGACGCCTTCGAGGTCGACCTCGCCAGGTCGACCTTGACGCCCTCCGAAGTCGGCGCCCCACCCAGGTCGACGTCTCCCCTCGTCGACCACCAGGCCGAAGTCTGCCACCGGCTCCCCAAGGTCGGCGGCTTTGCAGTGGCCCCATGCAGGTCGACCACAATTGTCGACCAGCACGCCCAAGTCGGCGTCGCCAACTACTTCAGGTCGGCTGCATCTCCCGCACACCCGACCACAAAGTCGGTTCCGCCCAAGTGAGGACGAGGCCAACCACAAATACCGTTGACATTTTAGTCCTGAACATTCCTTTGAAGTGCCCAGCTCTGCTCTCGGTGTTCACTCTAGCAATCGCCAACTTCCTTAGCGATATCAAGTTTGCTGCCATTTTTGGTACAAACAACACTTTCTCAATCACGATCGCCTTCTCGTCAGCTCCCAAGAATGCAGCCCTTCTTGCACCCATCACTCTCATTGAATGTCCAGATCCAGACTTGACTTCTGAAACGGGTGCTACACCAATACTTTCCGCACACGGTGTCATCGACCAAGCGGCTCTAGTGTCCAAGGTCCAAGTGCGTCGCGCGGATTCGTCTCGTGCTCTTTTCACACATGCTGCTTCTCCGGCCATCACATGGAAGAAGTGCCTTGCCGCCCTTCCTTTATAGCCATCACGATCCGCTACCATATTGACGCCATTCCTCTTGCCTTCATTCCTGTCATTGTTCTGGTAACTAGGGTTTCACTAGTCTGGCCGTTTGTGACACTGAACCCAAGTGTGTCCCTCTTTTGGCAGTACCAACAACTTCCCCTAAAGCGTCCAGATCCAGCCCTGTAGCTTCCTTGTCCTATAGCTTCAGTGTTCCAGTTTTCATAATCGTGCGTACTACCCCCGTTTCCGATGAACCTATCACGTCCACTTTTTGAATTGTCTTCATCATACTCCAGATGTCTGGTCATGTTCACATACCGCTTATCGCCCTGCACGCTCTTAGGCCCACTTTGCTTGTTCCTCCATTTGCTTCCCTGCGTGGCAAAACCACCATTGCCGCCATCCACGTTGTTCATCTGGCGCACTCAAAAATCCTCCTCCAAAAACTTGCCTTTTCAAGAGTCTATAGCCCCTAGTTCTGTGGGAGGCTCAAGCCACTCGTGAACTGCAACCATGACTCCGGTAGTAGCGACAGCATCTTCAGACGCTTGGCTTGTTCGGGATACACTATTACGGCCATTGTCAGCCTCGCGTACGCGTCCCGCGTCCTCTCGAATAGGTTTTAGCGGTTCCCCTTCACTCACTCGTTGTAAAGACAACTCCTGTAGATGCCACCGGCGTCGGTGCATGGAAGTTCCTCAGCACGGCCCACGCCTTTGGCCCACAATCTGCTTCCTCTAGCAGATGCATGATGTGTACCTGTTGATTCAGCTCCAGACTCTACGACATACGGTAATATCCTTCTGATGCCTTCTCATCCCATTCTCCTTGCAGCTCATGATCACTTGGCCTCTCTTATTTTCTCGTCGTCAACTTGAGAAGTCACACGTGCCTGAAGTATAGCTGCATCTTCCATGCACAATCATCGTAGCAAGTGCCGTTGGAATTTTCAACCGAGAAGTTCCTCAATACCTCCTTTAGTAAGGACCCCTAGCTGGTTCTCACCATCCTCGGCGCTGAAAGCCCCGTAGCTTGGCCTCCACTGCTTTCTTGGCTTGAGGACCCTTCCGCTCCGCACTTAATCATGACGCTCTAATGGAAATCGATGTGGCAATCTGAGCTCTGATAACACTTGTTTCTCTTAAAACGTACTACCCTAGCTACTATTGCCCTTAGTTGATACTAAGACTCTCTCCTCGGGGTCACCTTCGAGGGTCCTTGGGTGCCTGACTGAGGTCAGGCCCTATCCAAGGGTCTGAGCGTGTAGAGAGAGAGTTGTAATATCAGTTGAGGTCAGGCCTCTATATAGGATTGAATGCGCACTTACTCAAAAAGCCAGTTCGCGAAAGTTGGTCTTTTTGTAATGGTGGGGCAGCCATGTCAGTCTTTTTTATCATTGTCTACTGTAATGTTACTCATGCTCTTCAATGTGCATACTAGTAAGTTAGTTACTATTCCTTGTTTAGGTATTATGTACGGTTGATTTTGCATGAAGTGTAAAATAGAGACAAAACTACATAACAATAGCAACTACAGCAGCACCTACATATGGGATGGTCTGGTTCTAACAGAATACGCTTAGCTTAGCAGGGAAAAAACACAAGTCAATACAGGAACTCTTGGATAGGACAGGCTTTTTGCTAGCATTGAAAATGGCTACCACATTTACCGAGTTCAGGCCCTCAATAGGCTGGAGTGCTATAGTCATCAGATTGCCTAGTTTGGCGTCGCTCTGGCAGCTCCGTGTCCACGACTTGATACGGTTGTGGCGACTGCAGCCACGCTCGCACTCCACCGTGCTGAGTGGGAGCACGCTCCAGCCTGCCACAGCTGCACGAGGTTCGGGTAAGCTCCCATATTGTCAGTTGACTGGAGCATGAGCGAGAGCGACTTGTGGAAGTCTGGGTTGCCGTGGTTGGTATCCATCATGTGCAGAAACAACTGCAGCTCCTTCTCGCACGCCTTGAAGCACACACACGACGGGATGGGAGAGTAGGGAGAGGGGCGCATCGGGGCGTATGAGAGGTGTTTAGTAGCACACCAAGGTACACACACACACACACACATATACAGAGCGGACAGAACATTGCATGCACAACCAGGTGGCATACCATAGAGGCGGTGGTGAAACATGTGGTCCAGCCTGCCCAACCACTCGCGGCACTTCTTCATCCGCTGTGCGTTGTCGTCGGGATTGACCGACGACCGAAAAATCTTGGCTGGCCAGGTCCTTCAGGTCTTCAAGGCGGAACTCAAGACGCTCAATGCAGGCCTTCGCAAACTCCTGCGACAATGCTTTGCACGAGTAGTAGTCGCCGCCAGTCTTATAGCCTGGGATTTTACGCTCGTGTAGCACGAACTTGTGCTCTGCAGCATCGGCATTCTAGTCCACGCCATTGACAGTGACTTCGCGGTGGACCAGATAGCCGTGCCACTTCAGGAACGCGCCGAGCATGGGTGACTGATTGTCGCCAAAACGATCCTCGTAGGCCACCTAACGCACTTCAATAGTCCGGCATGCGAGCAACACCTCCCCCGCGACCACGTTGATGTCAACCTGTCGTTAGGTTTGGGATAAAGAACTGCATTCATAGGTTGGTGTAAGGTGGGTAACAGCGACATACAACAACCGCGACATACAAGAATAACAGCGGATAAGGTGGGGAACAACGGGATACTGTTATAAGATGCTATAATTTGCATTCACATCTGTCTGCCTCCCATCCTATGTTCGTGCTTTGCATGCGTGGTCTGAGCGTGTGCAAGAATTTGTGTTCGGTATGGTTTGAACTCTCTGAGTGTAATTGAATGTTATTTTGTCTGACAAGATATCTGCAATGACTTCTCTTCTCGAGAGCTTTTCGAGGAACCAAGAATCGTCGCGATCGGAGCAAGAACGAGAAAGATATGATCGTTCAAAGTTTTGATTGTGATGCGACAACTA
Source organism: Closterium sp. NIES-65 (assembly GCA_948144175.1). Classification (NCBI taxonomy): domain Eukaryota; kingdom Viridiplantae; phylum Streptophyta; class Zygnematophyceae; order Desmidiales; family Closteriaceae; genus Closterium; species Closterium sp. NIES-65. Next base: position 1,045,592 of record CANXME010002221.1, read on the forward strand.
TGGGAAGTTGTGGGGTTGTCTCTATAAGGGGTATAGACTTTAGGGGGGTTCGAAAACTAGTCACTTCTACTGTAGATGATGCCAAGTGGTTGGGAGAAGCCAAACCAGGTTGGCAAGTGTGGCCAAGTTGGGTGAGGTAGATGGCATGGGTTGGGAAAGTGACAAATGTCAAAGTTGGGGTGCCTATAGGGAGGGGAATTGTGTGGTATGGGGTTTCCTTGGTTGGGGACTCCTTTGGGACATTCCCTCTCATCCTCCTCATCCCCTCCTACCTCTTTTATTGCAACTCTAACTTTCTTGTGTGGAACTTGTGAGATAATTGTGATTGAGTTAAGTTTATGTGGCAGCATACTTCCCAATGCGCCGAAATTCATAACTCAAGTAATACTTCACCTTTTGATACGTTTCAAATTGGAGATTGTGGATACGGTCTAGAGATACAACGGTTTTGGTACAGTTATAATGGTGATCTTTTTGTCGATAGCGTTTCTTGTGGAGTCGAGGTTTCTGTCCATCGAATTAGTCCAACAATTTTGAGATATTCCAGTCCCTAAGGGTGCGTGTGATCTATTTTCAAGTTCAGAAAAAAGGTCGAACTTTGTGTATTTACCAGCTTCGCCAATGTCGTCAAGAAGCTTTGGCGAAGGCATGAGAATTTTGTGGGCACCTTACTGCGAACGTCAAATGTGAACTCAACTCGAATCACACGGATGAACGTGTGGGTGCACATAAGGCGAGCGTGTGTTGTTTTTCAGCACGTACGAAGGCCATCCGAAAATCACGACTGCTTTGCGATGGTCGCAGAGTTACGTTGCGCATTACGTTAACGTGTCACGCTGTACCTGGTAACCTATAACCCCCCTACGGGCGGCTCGCCGCCTTCCCTAAAAGGTCGAATCTCTGTGTTCGACCTTGGTTGTGTGATTTTGACTCGTCTGTGTTGGAGACCCAAGATTCGAATTTCGCTGCAAGGAAAGTTGAGTTTTGTTCAAATGCTACAGTCGACCTAAAAACATAAACTTTCACAAATTTGTAAGACCACATGCGCCCTAATCTTCATAGACTCCGTCCTTAGAATCTAACAGACACCAGTTGGGAAACAACGGCGTATAAGAACAACCGCATGGACACCACAGATCACCGCTTCTGTAACTTGGCGTTGAGTTCGTTGAGCACGGCAAGAATGTCGGCAAGGAAAACAAAACATGAAGTGGAATTTGAAAGAGGTCACGACTTCATAGAGCGCGTGCTTGAAATCTGTGAAGAATGAGGAATGAAAGAAGAGGGGGGTTCACTAGCAAGCAGTTGAGTACATATAGCAAACCCTAAATTGGGCTGTACTCACTATTGAGTACCCCACTGCAGGCTAGACAAACATAACATTCTGACAAAATCATGCAGCAGCACGATCGTCGCCGGCAGAACCTTGGCGAACCGCTTCACTGCCTCCCCTCTAGAGAGCCATCACACGGCGTGGATCCTCTGCAGCTCCAAGTTGGTTTCGCAGATGTTCTCCTGAAGGGGCTCGAATCGGCGGTGCCAGGTGCTCGACCTCAATAGTTGTCCCTCCACGTTGGGCACCGCCTGGTCAATGATGTTGAACTCTGGCACCTTCTCAACGACATCCTTCGCGCCGAACGCCTCCTTGCTCAAGGTAGAACAAAAAAAGAAGAGGGACATGTAGTTAGTGGGCAGAACATGAACAACAATAGACACTTAGCTTAAAACCGATAACAATAACGGACTTATCGATGTGCGATGCAGTGGCATGACATGAGATAGGGATTCCTCGCTCGGAGTCGTGCCACAATGCCATTGCTGGTGCTTGTTATGACTCTGGCACCGTCGATACTGATTCCGACTATCTTGGACATGTCAATGCCCACGGCGTCCAGGTGGGTCAGTAGAATGTCGACGAGGCTCGACGCGTCATGTTTCTCCACCGTCAGCAGTGTGAGAAACTCAGACGCTCGCATCGTCCTTCATGAAGCTCACATACACGATTAGGTGCTTGCCGCGCACCCGATCGGTACACATGTTTCTAAAAAAATTCACACCTAACAAATTTCACACCGCGCTTCGGTGACCTTGGCACCACCATCGGGCTGTTGATCATTCGATTCGCAGTAGAACATTGGGCCAGTTCGGCAAGAATGGCCCCTTTATACAGTGAGATGTGCGATGAGTTAATGTCATGCCTTGTGAAAGTCTTGTAGGCCGTAATTTAAACGGTCCGTGTCATATTGTGTGTCAACAAAAAGCCTTGCTGAATCTCAAGCCTGTAACTGAAATTTAGGGTAATATCTTATGTGACATTCGAAGGACTGACACGAGGTAAATTATTTCGCGTTGAGCGAGGACTCGGTTCTATTGAGCCCAAACCGAATCATGGTAGGGTGGTTATTCACTGGTTAGACAAATTTCATTAGATCATCAAGATTTTTTCGGTCCATGTCAGCACGAGGGGAACGCGATCCCGTTGTGAAATTAAGGGGTACTTTTTTCTTATGTCTAATTTCAGACACCCTGGGGCAAACTTCGGCACGGTTCGGGGATTTCAGAGTGTGGAATTATCGGAGGACATGTGTACTCTCTTTGAGCTGTATGGCGATGTACGGGCTCGCTTCGATTTGCTTCAGTTGCTCTTGACGCACGTACTTCGCAGCAATGTCTTGCAACTCCCAAAAACCGTACCTGCATGAGACAATAATTGATGTTAGCAATTTGTAAACCAATGAGTGGTAGAGAAACAACTACTACGACTGCACGGACTGGCAAAACTCACTAAAAAAAGTAGGTTCCCTTGGAATCTAAGGGAAGGTTCGGGACTCCCATCTTGGCCATGAACTTGATGGTGCCCACGTAGGAGGTGATCGGCGCCTCCTACTTGCAGGTGTATACGGTAGTTGTGAGAGCGGTGATGATGTGGATGAGGAGATTAAATCTACAACGGTGGGAGCTAGACTACCGGGTTGGCACGAGTTGTCAGAGTGATCATAGCTCTGTCTGTATTCTCTAGGACTTGTGCTTTCACAGGGCAAAACAATAAGAGCTTCACTTAGGAAAGTTAAGAATTCAGAGTTCAAAATAAGAACAAGCAATGGCAAGAATGACTACATCACATGCAAGGTTTGCTAGTGCACAGACAGGTCGACCGCCAGCACGACAAAGTTGTCGACCTGCCAACGTAACAAGTCTACGGCCCGCCAACGCAGCTAGTGTACGACTTGCCAACGCTGCAAAATGGTGGCTTGCTAACGCTGCACACGCGCGGCTTGCCAACGCTGCTCCCACGCGGCTTGCCAACATTGCATCCGCAGGTGATTGTAAGCGCATGTGCAAGCACCTACTTCGCAGGTGCTTGTAGACAATTACGCACGACATACACTGTCGAGCATATTGCGCAGGTGCCAGGTCGGCCACATGCAGACGGTTGCACCTGACTAGCCACGTCGACCATGTGTTGCCACATCGGTCGACTTCGCCACAACAACCTCGACGACGTTCGCACATCTCCGCAGAACCTCGTCGAGCGGGTAATTCTGCAGGTTGACGACCTTCGCTGTTGTAGGTCGACGACATTCGTCGTCACGGGTCGACGACCTTCGTCGACCACCTTCTTAGACCACCTCGGTCGACATTCCAAAATTTCAGCTCCTCATTGGTCGAAATTAGGGCACATTCGAATTTCTGGCCAAAATTCGCCTGTGCACTCGTGAGGGTGCGCAAGGCCAGACGCGACCATGTGCTGATGAACAGCCGTGAACTTCTCCACTAGCTGCGCCACTTGCACATGTGTACGAGGCATTTGCGTTGCACTCGCGGATGCTTCAATTACTCTTGCATGGGTTTCCTAATACACCTCATGTACAGGCAACCCTTCACCCAACCTGCGCAAAATCACAATCTCGTATACTGCTTGGGGTTGGCTGCAACTCCCACAGACCCGACCACTAAGTCAGTTTTGCCCAAGCGAGGGCAGGGCCAACTTCCTTGTACACACTCCCCTGCCGCGCTCATGCATGGGCACCCTATGCATAAGGCCCAGAACCCATAGGATAGAATACACGGGGAAAATCCTTCGGCGTGCACCCAACACACAGCACGCCGGTCACCGCACCAGTAGTGCAGAAGGGCACGGCACCTAATGCTGCACATGATCGTTACCGTCGCCGACGTCAGCCAGACAAACTTGGCCGATCGAGACAGAGCACCGGTTGAAGGCCGGAAAGTGTAGCGCCTCTGTCATGAAGTCGGCCGGCTGCTCAGTGGTCGGGATGTACAGCAGAACGAACTTCCCGCGCTTCACCATCTGCTGCAACCAGGCGTAACGTATCTCCATGTGCTTGAGGTTTCCCTTCAGCCCAAGCCTTTGGCGATAGTGATGGCCGACTTGTTGTCCACACGAAGGACCGTTGGTGTCCCAGCATCAAGCTGCTGGAACTCTGCAAGGAGGAAGCAAAGTCGGCGTCCCTCCTTGCCGGCTTCTGTGGCCACGACGTACTCAGACTCGATCGATGAAAGCGTCGCGCACTTGATGCGCTGGTTCGACCACAAGATAGCAGCCCTTCCGAAGGCGAACACGTAGCCGCCCATGCTCGTCCGGTTTTGTTTGTTGACTGCGTTGTCGGCGTCTACGTAGCCGACCAGGCATATCGTCTCTGGTCCACCGCCAAACTCCAGGGCGGTGTCACGGGTGTCGGCGAGGTAGTGCAGGCAGCGATATACCTCGCGCCAGTGGTTGTCATTCCGCACCGTCAGGCCGCTTCCCAGCTTGTTGCACGCGAAGGCGATGTCAGGCCTTGTTGTCGTCACCGCAAACTGCAATGAGCCGACCTTCTGCCGATATTCCTCCTCTTCGCGACCTTGAGCGTCCTCGTCATCGAGTGTCAGCTCCGCGTAGGTGTCGACGGAGACCGACGTCTTCGAGATCCGCCCCGTCTCCTCCTCGTCGATGAAATGCCTTCACAGCTTGTCGGTGTACGACTGCTGGTGCAGCCACATCTTCCTTGCCGACCTGTCGCGCACAATCTCCAGCCCGAGGTACTTCTTTACCGGGCTAATCTCGCCCAGCTCAGAGGCAGCCTCTAGCAGCTCTTTCAGCTCCTTCGTCAAGGGTCGTCAACGTAGACGAGCACCCAGCACATCACTCCTCCGTCGCCGACTTTGAAGTAGAGTGCCTCATCATCCTGACTCTTCTTTCAGCCGGCGCCCAGCAGCACTCCGTCAAGGGCCCTGTGCCACAGCAGCGGCGACTGCTTCAGCCCGTAGAGGCTCTTCACCAGCTTGCACACCCGGCCGGTTCCATCGTCATAGTAGTCTGACTGGTACATGTTCAGCATCGTGTACAACTTACTCTGCAGGAAGGCATTCTTCATGTCGAGCTGCATCAGGTGCAAGTCAAGTGCGGAGATAACTGCTACAACGGGAGCTAGACTACTGGCTAGGCACGTGTGCTCGTGTGATCCCTGCGTTCTCTGTTCCTTAGTCGTTTTCCTTGTGCGCACACTACTTGCTAGTTCACGGGGAAAGTTGGCAAGAGTTCCACTAGGAAAAGTTCAGAACAATTGGTATAATGAAGTTGGCATAGCAAGACTACATCAGAGCAAGCATTCAGGTCGGCCAACTGCCAGCGCAGCTTGGTCGACCGCGTTCCAGCAAGGCAAGGTCGACGGCGTGCCAACGTCGCAGGTTGACGGCGTGACAGCGTTGCTCACGCAGGACAGCAGTGCACCCTGCTTCGCAGTTGCGCGCAGATGATTGGCGTGCAGAGTCTCGTCACCTGCACAGCGCACACAACACGTCAACCTCGAGCTGACAACTGCCTCTGATCCGCCACGACGACCTCGGGATACCACCTCCGAGGTCGGGTTCGCCAACTTCGCCTGGGCGACCGTCGCACTCCTCCGCAGCACTTCGTCACCCAGGTAACCTGGTCGACCAGGCAACCATGTCGACCAGCAGCTCCCGTACGTGCCTGTCGACCTCCCAAGTCGACGACCACCTTCACGTCGACCTCACCAGGTCGACGACACCATCGGTCGACCTCCTCCAGGTCGACGTCCCCTCTGGTCGACCAGCTCTACGTCGACCAGCACTCCTGGTCGACCTGCTCCTCGTCGACCAGCACATTCGTCGGCCGACCTCCCACGTCGGCCACCCGAAGCTGGCGTCACAAAGTTGACGCCCCGCTACTCGACGCCCAACTGCTCGGCGTCCTGAGTCGAGGTCGACGTCGGCCCCTCCTTCGTCGACCACCAGGTCCAGTCGACCACTAACAGGTCGACCAGCAGTCCGTTAGCCGACCGCCGAAGTCGGCTTCCCCAAGTTGACGTCCTCCGCAGGTCGACTCCCAAGTCGACCTCCCTGAAGTCGGCGCCACCCTGAAGTCGGCGCCCGTACAGTGGTCCCCCGTGCAGGTCGACCTCCTCGTCGACCAGCTCACCCACTGCAGAAGGTCGGCTGCTCCCCTCACACCCGACCACGAAGTCGGCTCCGCCCAAGCGAGGACGGGGCCAATACCCAACTCCCGTTGACACTCCCCTGCCGCGTTTACGCTTGGGCCCCCAGCCCACACGGCAGTACAGCTCCGAGAATAGCCCGTTGGCGTGCACCTAACACACAGCACGCCGGTCACCGCACCAGCCATGCAAGAGGGCATGGCACCTACTGCTTCACATCGTCGACTTCGTTGCCAACGTTGGCAAAACGCACCTGGCCGATGGCGACGGAGCACCGGTTGAAGGCCGGATAGTGCAGCGACTTCGTCAGGAAGTCGGCCGGCTGCTCAGCGGTTGGGATGTACTGCAGCGAGAACTTCCCGCGCTTCACCATGTGCTGCAGCCAGGCCTGTCGCCGCTCCATGTGCTTGAGGTTGCCTGTCAACCCCATGCCCTCGGCGACCGTGATGGCCGACTTGTTGTCCACGCGCAGGACGGTCGGCTTCCCGGCGTCCAGCTACTGGAACTCTGCAAGAAGGAAGCGAAGGCGACGTCCCTCCTTGCCAGCTTCAGTGGCCGCCACGTACTCTGACTCGGTCGACGACAACGTTGCGCACTTGATGCGCTCGCTCAACCGGGAGGCTGCGGCCCCTCCGCAGACGAACACGTAGCCACCCGTGCTCGTCCTGCTCTGCTTGTCACCGGCGTCATCGGCGTCCACGTAGCCGACCAGCTCCAGCGACTCAGGTCCACCGCCGAACTCCAGGGCGGTGTCACGTGTGTTGGCGAGGTAGGCGAGGCAGCGGTCGACCTCGCGCCACTGCTGGTCGCTCCTCACCGTGAGGCCGCTTCCCAGCTTTCTGCAGGCAAAGGCGATGTCCGGCCTCGTCGTCGTTGCCGCAAACTGCAGCGAGCCGACCTTCTGCCGGTACTCCTCCTCCTGTCGCTCCTGTGTCTCCTCGTCGTCGAAGGTGAGCTCGGCGTAGGCACCGACCGAGACCGGCGTCTTTGGGGTGCGCGCGGTCTGCTCCTCGTCGAGGAAGCGCCTACGCAGCTTGTCGGCGTAGCCCTGCTGATGCAGTTACAGCTTCCGCGCCGACCTGTCGCGCATGATCTCCAGCCCGAGGTACTTCTGCACCGGCGAGATCTCGCGCAGCTCGAAGGCGGCTTCCAGCAGCTCCTTTAGCTCCTTCAGCATCGTGGCGCTGCTGCTGGCGGCAAGCAGGTCGTCGACGTAGACCAGCACCCAGCAGGCCACTCCACCCTCGCCGACCTTGAAGTAAAGAGCCTCGTCGACCTGGCTCTTCTTCCATCCGGCGCCGACCAGCACATCGTTGAGCGCCAAGTACCACAACAGCGGCGACTGCTTCAGCCCGTACAGGCTCTTCAGCAGCTTACACACCCGGCCGGTTCCATCGTTGAAGTAGTCCGACTGGGACATGTACATCACCCGATCGAGCTTGCTCTGCAGGAAGGCGTTCTTCATGTCGAGCTGCATCAGGTTGAGGTTGAGGACAGCGACGATGCTGAGGAAGATCCTCAACGTGACGTAGCTGCTCACCGGCGCGAACGTCTCATCTTAGTCGGCGCCATACACCTGTGTGAAGCCCTTCACGACCAGCCTCGCCTTCTCTCGCCCGACGGTGTCGTCGATGTGGTACTTCGTCGTCAACACCCACCGGTTCTTCATAACGTTCACCCCCGGCGGGCGTTCGACCAGCTCCCAAGTGCCCATGTTGATGAGGCTGCGAATCTCCTCCTCCATGGCGGCCTTCACCGCCGGGCCCTTCCAGCTCGCCAACGCCTCCTTCACCGTCATCGTCGAGATGTCCCAACGGTGCTCGGGGTCGGCTTGCTTGTCGGGGTCGAGCTCCGGAAACTCCTCATCATCATCGGTGTCGTCGTACAGCAGGTCGTCGTCATCGTCCACGTCATACACCGTGGTGAAGGCAGCGGGGACGAAGAAGTCAGGCGGCCTCCGAAGTCGGCCTGAACGCCGTGGTCCCGGCTGGACTTCCTTGGCATCCCCTCCATCGTCGCTGTCGTCATCGCCCTCGGCGTCCTGCTGCTCCTCAGCCGTCGTTCCAACCGACTTCTCCCCTGTGGTCGGCTCCCCTGCCGACTGCTCCGTGGTCGGCTTCACGGCAGCCTGCTCCCTTGTCGGCTGCTGCTCCTCGACCTGCTCCTCCCCTGTTGACTGTAATCCCACGCCGATTCGCCGCTCGTCACGTCGGCCACCGGCGATGCACTTGGCCGGCGCCGAAGGCGGCGTCCCACGACTCCCCTCATTGCCGGAGGCCGACACCGAGGTCATCCCACGCAGGTCGGCCACGAGGGGAGGGGCAGGGGTCAGAGGGGGAGGGGTAGGGGTGCGGACGTCTTCGACGTCCTCAGTAGCAAGCTCATCGACCTCGGCAAGTAGCGGCAGCCTCGCCGACGAGGTGTCAGAGGGCGGGGTGGACGGCGACCGGCCGGACACCGGCCCTTGCTCCGTTTTCCACTCGGTCAGCGACATCTCCTTGTAGAACACCACGTCCGACGTGGTGACCACTCGGTCAGTGTTGACGTCGAGGAGCTCCCAGCCCTTGCTCGCCGCTGACACGCCAAGGTACAGGCCCCATTTGGCCTTCGGCTTCAGCTTCCCACCACGCTGCTGCTCAGGGACAAGAAACTGCGCCATGCAGCCCCACACCTGCGCCAGCGACAAGTCGGGCTTCTTCTCGGTCAGCAGTTGGTACGGCGTCGTCCACGGCGGCATCGTCGACCTCTCAAGGCAGTTGCGGACCCAGACGGCCTGCCTCAGAGCGAGGTGCCACCAGTGGTGCTGCACACCCATGTGCAGCAGCATTGTCCGCACCGACTCCACCACCGTCCTCATCTCCCGCTCCGCCATGCCGTTCTGCTGCGGGGTGTATGGGCAGGTCAGGTCGTGGACTATCCCCTTTCCGTTCACGAAGTCGGTGAACTGCTTCCCGAGGAACTCCCCTCCCCGGTCTGAGCGCAACATCAACACCGACTTCTTCGTCTGCCGCTCAGCCACCGCCAGCCACTGCACGAACGCCTGCAATGCATCTGACTTCTTGGCGTCCGGCTTCACCCACACGAAGCAGGTCTTGCGGTCCTTCAGCAGCAAGAAGTACAGGCTGCCATCCTTGGCAGCCACGCAAAACGGCCCGCACAGGTCGATGTGCACGACGGCCAGCACGTCGTTGGCGTCGGAGCCTTGGTCGGGGAAGGTGTGCCGCGCCAGTTTCCCGCCGACGCACGAGACACACGGGGAGTCGGCGTCCGTCGCCGACTTGAGGTCCAGCCCAATGGCGGCCTCGTTCTTCGCTGAGCTGCGTATGGTGTCCATGCCGACGTGCGCAAGCCTTGCATGCATCCGGTCCGGCGTCGACTTCGTCTTCGAGACGATCGCCCGCAGAGCCACGACCTCCAGCGTGGTTGACGCTGACGTCGTCTTGCAGGGACGCAGGTCGGTGCAGAGGACTCGCCCAGAGTACGTTGCCCGCCCGAGCACCTCCCCTGCTGCCGAGACGAGCAGCATGCCGTCTCCGTCCTCCTGCAGCTTCACGCCATGCTCCTTCAGCTGGCCGGCCGACAGCAGGTTGGCTCGCACAACCGGGACGTACAACACGTAAGGGATGAGCACCTCCTTCCCGGCCTCGCCTTGCAGAGCGACGGTGCCGCGGCCCTGGACATCCTGCAGCGCCCCATTGTAGCCGCGCACATGCCTGATGGCGCCGCTCGGCTGCAAGTCGACGAAGGCTTCCTTTGTCCCCATCAGGTGGTGGGAGCAACCGCTGTCGAGCAGGACCACCGCCGGCTTCACCTGCACAGCTGCCGCCACCGCTTGGAAGTCCTCTCCGGCCTCCGGTGCCAGAGAGATGGTCGGTTCCACGATGCCGACCAGCGAGCACGACGCCGTCTTGTCGTCTCGCCCCTTTCCGCCAGTAGGGGAGTCGGCATCCTTCGCCGAAGTCGATGTCTTGGTCGACTGCTTCTCCTTGCGCGGCTGGTTTCCTCCACGACGAGGACGACGGCTGCCAGACCTCCCACGGCCTCCCGTAGCGTCGTCGTCATCGGAGTCACTGTGGTTGGGACACTCGAAGGAGAGATGGTCGGGGTCGCCGCACAGCCAGCACTCCCGACGTCGACCTCCACCTCCACGACCGCTGTCCCTGGTCGACTTCCTCTTGTCGACCTCCTTGGCCGGCTTCCAGCCACTGCTACCACCACCGCCAGACTGCCCGCGCTGCCCCGGTCGGCCTCCTTGCTTCGCTGAGGTGACCAAGTTTGCCTGCGCCAAGAGCTCCTGCGACCGCTCAGCCTCCTGCATCGCCTCGTCCTGCAGGATATACGAGGTCAGGTTGTCCTCGTTGAGCGTCGCCCTTGTGCTCGGCGCCATAGACAGCCGCTTCAGCAGGTTGTAGCTGCTAGAGAGACCCTGCATGACATGGGTGATGTACGACGCCGTGGAGTACTGCGCGCCGGCCATCCTGATGGTGGCGAGAATTCGCCTGGCTCGGTTGCAGTAGTCGGTCGCACTCTCCTCGTCGCCCATACGCAGGTGTGTCAGCTGTCCCTCCAGCTGGGCGGTGAACAAGTCGTCGGTGACCTGGTACGCCGACTCAATGAAGTGCCACGCCCGGTGGCCGGCGTTGAGGTACCCCCAGCACCACTTCAAGGCGATCTGCACGCCCGGCGAGCAGCACCGCGAGATGACCGTGAAGGTCAACAGCTGCACGGCGCGAAACTCCGCCCGCAAGTCGGGGTGGTGCTCCCCCGGCGTCGCCACGGTCCCTCGGGCGAAGCCGATCAGCCCGGCCATCTCCAACTGGGGCTCGATAGCTTCCTTCCAGGTGAGAATATCGGGTCGACCGACCAGTGGGGGGGTGACTGAGATCCTGTCCGGCGTAAACTTGAAGTAGCCGTAGCTCGGCGCGATTCCACCTGCCGTCACCTGGGACGCTGACATCGGTGACAATCCGCTTCGTCGTCCTCTGACGTCGCCCTGCGAGGAGCCTGCAGCCGCCGACGACTGCATCCCTCGCGCCTGAACGCCGCCGACTTCACCGGCGTGTATCACACCTCTCTGCCTCGACGTGCCTCCAGCACTGCTGCCGACTTGACCACCACCGGCGTTGACGCCCACGTCGACGCCGCCTTCGTTGTTCACCGGACGGGGAGAGGCAGGTCGAGACGGGTGCTCCGTCGCCCACATGGAGCGGAGTCCAGCCTCGACGACCGGCCAGGGCAAGTCGCCATACTCGTTGGCCTCGTGCTTCCTCCTCGCGTTCTCCAACCGTGCCTCTAGGGTGTCCACCACCCCTGCGTCACCTACGGTTCCTACCATAGTGACTACCGCACAGTTGCCGGCCTGCAACTACGAAATAGGTAAGTGGTGTCTACGTCGACCTGACTGAAAGGTAAGTCGTGTGCCGTCCACGCTCACCGCACCATGCGGAGATAACTGCTACAACGGGAGCTAGACTACGGGCTAGGCACGTGTGCTCGTGTGATCTCTGCGTTCTCTGTTCCTTAGTCGTTTTCCTTGTGCGCACACTACTTGCTAGTTCACGGGGAAAGTTGGCAAGAGTTCCACTAGGAAAAGTTCATAACAATTGGTATAATGAAGTTGGCATAGCAAGACTACATCAGAGCAAGCATTCTGGTCGGCCAACTGCCAGCGCAGCTTGGTCGACCGCGTTCCAGCAAGGCAAGGTCGACGGCGTGCCAACGTCGCAGGTTGACGGCGTGACAGCGTTGCTCGCGCAGGACAGCAGTGCACCCTGCTTCGCAGTTGCGCGCAGATGATTGGCGTGCAGAGTCTCGTCACCTGCACAGCGCACACAACACGTCAACCTCGAGCTGACGACTGCCTCTGATCCGCCACGACGACCTCGGGATACCACCTCCGAGGTCGGGCTCGCCAACTTCGCCTGGGCGACCGTCGCACTCCTCCGCAGCACTTCGTCACCCAGGTAACCTGGTCGACCAGGCAACCATGTCGACCAGCAGCTCCCGTACGTGCCCGTCGACCTCCCAAGTCGACGACCACCTTCACGTCGACCTCACCAGGTCGACGACACCATCGGTCGACCTCCTCCAGGGCGACGTCCCCTCTGGCCGACCAGCTCTACGTCGACCAGCACTCCTGGTCGACCTGCTCCTCGTCGACCAGCACACTCGTCGGCCGACCTCCCACGTCGGCCACCCGAAGCTGGCGTCACGAAGTTGACGCCCCGCTACTCGACGCCCAACTGCTCGGCGTCCTGAGTCAAGGTCGACGTCGGCCCCTCCTTCGTCGACCACCAGGTCCAGTCGACCACTAACAGGTCGACCAGCAGTCCGTTAGCCGACCGCCGAAGTCGGCTTCCCCAAGTTGACGTCCTCCGCAGGTCGACTCCCAAGTCGACCTCCCTGAAGTCGGCGCGACCCTGAAGTCGGCGCCCGTGCAGTGGTCCCGTGTGCAGGTCGACCTCCTCGTCGACCAGCTCACCCACTGCAGAAGGTCGGCTGCTCCCCTCACACCCGACCACGAAGTCGGCTCCGCCCAAGCGAGGACGGGGCCAATACCCAACTCCCGTTGACATCAAGGACGGCGACAATATTGAGGAAGATCCTTCGCGTGGCGTAGTTGCTGACTGGCGCGTACGTCTCATCGTAGTCGGCGCCGTACACATGCGTGAAGCCCTTCACGACCAAGCGTGCCTTATTGCAAGCGACCGTATTGTCAAACATTATATATGTTGTGCTTGTGTAGGCTACAGTGGGTTAGCCTATAGGGGGTACACAATTCTAGGGTTAGGTACTTGTACTCATTTCTCTGCTAGTTCCATGATTCCTGTTCTTTCATTTCAACATGGTATAGAGCAGGTCCTTCAGTAGGACCGTTTTTTTAGGGCCCACCACTACCTACCTACCTACCTACATAACTGCGCCCTAGGGCGCCTCGTTCTTCACGGCCCCCTAAGGCCCCTCGACCCGCGACCCGCCCCTTAGCGACCTGCGCGCCGCCCCTTAAGGCCCCGTCGGCCCACGCGCTCGCCCCTTACAGCCCCGCGCTCGCCCCTTAGCGACCCCGTCGGCCCCGCGATCGCCCCTAACGGCCCCGTCGGCCCCGCGCTCACCTCCCTAGAGGCCCCCGTCGGCCCCGCACTCGCCCCTAGCGGCCCCGAACGGCCCCGCGCTCGCCCCTATAGGCCCCGAGCGGCCTCGCGCTCGCCCTTAGCGGCCCCTTACAGCCCCGCGCTCGCCCCTAGAGGCCCCGAACGGCCCCGCGATCGCCCTTAGCGGCCCCTTACGGCCCCGCGCTCGCCCCTAGAGGCCTCGAACAGCCCCACGCTCGCCCTTAGCGGCCCCTTACGGCCCCGCGCTCGCCCCTAGAGGCCCCGAACGGCCCGTGACCGCCACAGCCCCTCCAGGACCGAGCCGAGCCGCGCGACCCGAACCGAGCCGCCCTGTCCGAGCCGAGCCGCGCGACCCGAACCGAGCCGCGCCGCCCTACCCGAGCCGCGCCGCCCTACCTGAACTGAACCGAGCCGCGTGTACTGTCCGAGCCGCCCTACCTGTCTCACCCTCCTACTCCTACTGCTGCTCCTACTGCTGCTATGGCTAGCCCACCTGTACTAGCTTTCGATGCTGAGGGCCGCCCAGTGAAGTTTGACACCTGGCTAGATGACCTGCACCTATATCTACAACTCACTGCCAAGGATGACATCTCACTGTACGACCATGCCCTAGGCAATGTCACTGCCCCTGCTGCTACTGCTAACAGCACTGCCCGCCCACAGTGGCAGACTCGTGACGCCCACGCTCGCTTTGCTATTCGCAACTCCCTGCCGACAGATGAGCGCGAGCACTTTGGGCAGCACAAGACTGCACAGGCACTGTACACTGCTGTCGTTGCCCGCTACTCCTCACCGGCCTCTGCCGCACTAGGCCGTCTCTCTCTTCCCTACCTGTTGCCCGACTTAGCCTCTTTCCACACAGTCGCTGACCTCATTACGCACCTCCGCACTAGTGAGGCTCGCTTCCGCGCAGCTATGCCAGATGAGTTCCTTGCCACGAACCCACCCCTGCTCTGGCTCACTCTCTAACACCTAGTCACCCGCCTCCCTGACACTCTGCGCTCAGTCAGGGACCACTTCCTAGCTCGCTGCCCCATTGAGCTCACCATTGCCCTCCTCGAGAAGGAACTCCTTGCAGCTGAGGCTAGCATAGTTGCTGTAGGTGCCTCTTGTGGCGACCCCCGTACCCCGTTCTTTGAGGGGTGTTCTCCTTCCCCCCTTCTTCCCTCTGTCGCCTCTGCTGCTGCTGTCGACTTCCTTGGTGCTGAGAAGGTCGGGACTGCGTCTGCTTTGAGCGGGCGCCGCAGCGGCAAGGGCAAAGGGGGCAAGTGTTGTGCCAACACATTACAGTGGCACGGTCATCGCACTCCCATTCGGCCTACAAGCCTGCTCAGCTTGTGGAATTTTGTGAGGAGGTTGTTCAAAATGTGCTCTTCAAACCCTCAAAGTTTCAGAGTTTTTGAATCAGTTACCAAGGCATGACAACATTCTCCTTTTGAGAAGTGTGGTCTTCCTGGAACCAGCTTGCAAGAGGGTGCAAGTGGGAAGACAAGCTGACTCATGGTTGGCTTAACTCACAATTGGTTGCCTTGAGTACAGCTCTGAACATCCATGTGTGGTTGGCTTTGCTGACCAAGCTAGGAGGTTTCCCATTCTTCTGTAGCCTTTCTCCCCTAGGACTCAACCTTCTCTGAGTTCCCAGGATGACCCAACCCCTTATGAGTCCCTTAGGCAATGTTGTACTCACCTCTTCCTTGCATCAATGAAACTACACGTATTTCGTTCACTGCGTAGTGCACACACCTCTGATAATAGCAAGTAATATACCGTTGGAAAGCAGACACCTAAGGCTAACCGCTGTTCAAGTTTAAGCTTCGTGTGATTTTGGAGCTGATCGTGACGGCGTTTTGAACAGAGGCGGTTTGAAGACGTCAGATTCTGCTTAGGGGGTTTCATGGGCATCCGCGACCTCTAAGTGGACTGCAGACTATAACAGCAAGGTCGGTGGCGGTGACGGCGGGGGAGGCGGTGGTGGGGGCGGTGGCGGCGGTGGGGGTGGTGGCGCGACTGGAGGGGCTAGTGGTAGCGGTGGGGGTGGTGGCGGCAGCGGCGGGGGAGGTGGCAGGGGCGGAGGCGGTGGTGGGGGTGGCGGTGGACGCGGCGGCGGCAGGGGTTGGGGTGGTCGAGGAGGTGGCGGTGGCGGTGGTGGTCGTGGAGGAGCTGGCGGTGGCCAGAGCCAGCAGCACACACCGTCGCCCCAGGAGGTCCGTGAGTGATACTCTCAGCACGTGGGAGGGGGGGGGGGGGGGGGGGGGGGGGGTGGCTTTAGCTGCACGTACGTTATTCGCACTGGTGACCGCACTGGTCAGCCATGTGGGGGACCGCACGCCACACAGCGTTGCTTCGCTCGTCTCAACGACGCTTGGCGTGTTCAGTTCCCTCAGACCACTGAGCTGCCCCGCTGGGTATGGGATTGCTGAGCGCCGCATTGTCATGGTCATGGACGTCGCTCGTACGTCCATGATCCATGCGGCTACTCCCCATTTTCTGTGGAGAGGCCGGGAGCATGAAGGTCTGGCGGATGCCCTGTGCTCGACAAAAGGCTCCCAGAAAGGCAGAGGAAAACTCCCCGCCTCTGTCACAGTGCAGACGCAGAATAGGAAAGTCCGAGCCGAAATTCTCTCTGAGCTGGAGACGAGCTGCGCGGATCCAGTCGATCAATACCTCAGTGACGTCACCCTTGCTGCGCAAGGGGAAGACTGTGGTGTAACGCGAGTAGTCGTCAACCACCAACAGGAAGTAACGTTCGTGCCCCTAGCCACGGACGCGTGCGGGGCCCCACACGTCCATGTGAAGAGTCTGCAGCGGAGCCTCTATCGGAGGAAACTCGGAGGAGTGAGGGGCGGCGCGCTGTCGCCCCTCGACGCAGGGGACGCAGGTAGGGGCAGGCCCCGGAGGTAGGGGAGGGAGAGACCGGGGGAGACCAGAGACAAGGACACGGGAGGCCATGCCTTGGAGACGAGGCAGGGAGGGGTGACCAAGGCGGTGGTGCCAAAGGAGAGTCTGGTGTGACGAGCAGGGATCAGACTCAGGACCAGACCTGGACGCTGCAGCAAGCACCTGACTCGACGCAGCTACCTGACCAGACTCAGCTGCCGGAGGAGACTCAGTAGTAAGTGTGTACAAGCTCGACCCCGGCCGACAGGTGAACGTGGCCAAGTGTCGGCCTGTCCGAGCACACGTGCAGTGGGTCACCCACTGACTCACAGGAGTGAACTGGTCAACCCCCCTGTCCTGTAGATCAGCTCCACTCACCAAGTTCGTAGAGAACGAGGGGAGGTAGAGACCAGACAGGGTGCCAGAGGGGGCTGCCGGGCACGGTAAGACAGTAGAGAAGCTAGCAAGGACACGACCCCCAGAGGGGTCCGCCAGGGAGACCGCAACCGGCCGACTAAGCGGCGTAAGTATGGTGCGGTCTCGAAAGAAGGAGCGGGAAGCACCCGAGTCAAGGGTGAAGGTGTGTAAGGCCTGAGCCAACGTAGTACCTGAGAGAGCAGACTCACCAGCACCTGGGGCAGCAGACACACTAGCACCTAGAGCAGCAGCCTCACCAACACCTAGAGCAGCAGTCTCAATGCCCGGGTCAGGCGGAACACACAGGTAACAGTCACCCTCAACACTATCAGACACAACATACATGGCAGCAAGAATAGCATCATAATCAAGATCAAAGACAGCAACCCCCGCCCTAGACAGCTCTCCCCAGCGAGGGATCTTAGTTGCGTCAGGGAACTGGTGACGCCACGCGTCCGTCAGGCGGCCGAAGCAGTGCTGGGTGGAGTGCGGGCCCCCGCACTGCTCACCAGCGCGGTCGCCGGTACGGAGGACGTAGGTACAGGGACCAGTACCCCCACCGCGCTGACGCGCAGCGTACCACTCACGAAGCTGCTAAGGGGACAGGGTCTCACGACTGCACTGCTGCTGCTGGCGCTAACCACCACCGGACCCACTCCTCTGCGCAGAGCCTCGACCAGCTCCACCGCTGCCGCCACCGCCTCTGCCACCTCCGCCGCCTCCGCCACCTCCGCCACCTCCGCCACCTCCGCAGCCTCCGCTCCCTCCGCCATCGCCGCCGCCTCTGACGCCTCCACTGCTGCCACCGACACCTCCACCCCCGCCACCACTCCCACCACCACCCCCACCCCCTCCACAACCTCCACCACCACCTCCACTGCCCCCGCCAGCCCCCCTAGCGCCCTTGCCCCCCTTGCCCTTGCCGGTGCGGCGTCTCCCGCTAGGGGCAGACGAAGCGCCGACCGACTCGAAACCAACGAGGTCGGCCGCAGCAGCAGAAGCAACAGAGGGCAAGAGGGGGGAAGGGGAACACCCCTCAAAGACGGGGGTGCGAGGGTCACCACGAGAGGCTCCTACAGCGACTATGCTCTTCTCTGCTGCTAGGAGGCGCTGCTCGAGGAGGTCAACGGTGAGTGTGGTGGGCCAAACTGAGAGGATGTGGTCCCTGACTAAGCGAAGGGAGTCAGGGAGCCGGGTGACTATGTAGTAGAGGGTGATGTACATGGGGGGGGGGGGGGGGGGTTCTTGGCACAGAACTCAGCAGGAAGCGCAGCGCAGTAGCGAGTGTCACTAGTGCGAAGGTGCGTTATGAGGTCAGCGACTGTGTGAAAGGCAGCAAGGTCAGGGAACAGGTACGGCAGCATGAGGCGGCTAAGCGCAGCAGTGGCAGGGGAGGAGTAGCGTGCAACTACAGCGTCGTACAAGGTCTGAGCACTCTTGTACTGGCTAAAGTGCGCACGCTCAGTGGTCGGTAAGTGGCGGCGCACAGCAAGACGGGCAGCAGCATCGCGTGTGGCCAAATGTGAGCGAACAGTGCTGTCAGCAGTAGCAGTCGGGGAATGAGAGGCCCCAGAGGTGAGATCGAACAGCGAGAGTCCGTCAGCCCTATCGCACTGTAGGAACAGCTGGAGGTCATCGACCCAGACCTCAAAGTCAACAGCACGACCCTCAGCATCAAAGGTAAGGACATTGGGGGTAGCCATGACTGCAGTGGCCTAGTAGGGAGGGATCTCACTAGTCCGAGTAAGCAGGGCCGGGGCGCGCCGGTAGGAACAGTAGCGGCTCAACAACAGGGCTGCAGGGCGGCTCGGCGGCTCGGCTGCTGGACGGGTCGGCGGCTCGGCGGCTCGGCTGCTGGGCGGCTTGGCGTTTCGGCTGCTGGGCGGCGCGACTGCTGGGTGGCTCGGCACCTTAGTTGCTTGGCGGCTCGGCGGCTCGGTCACTGGGCGGCTCGGCAGCTCAGCTGCTGGGCGGCTCAGCGGTGAAGGGGCCGGTAGAGGCGGCGAGGTGGCCGCGAAGGGCGGCGAGGTGGCCGCGAAGGGCGGCGAGGCGGCCGCGAAGGGCGACGAGGTGTGCGCGAAGGGCGGCGAGGTGGCCGCGAAGGGCGGCAAGGTGGCCGCGAAGGGCGGCGAGGTGGCCGTGAAGGGCGGCGAGGTGGCCGCAAAGGGCAACAAGGTGTGCGTGAAGGGCGGCGAGGTGGCCGCGAAGGGCGGCGTGGTGTGCGCGAAGGGTGGCGAGGTGGCCGCGAAGGGCGGCGAGGTGGCCGCAAAAGGCGGCGACAGGGCCGCGAGAGGTCGCGAAGGGCGGCGAAGGGGCCGTGAAGGGCGACGCGAGGTGCCGCGGAGGGTGGCGATGGGCCGGAAAGAGGCCGCGAGGGGCCGCAAAGGGCGGCGTGAGGGGCTGCGCGAGGGGCCGTAAGGGCGGCACGACTGGCCATAAGGAGCCGCAAGGGCGGCGAGAGGGGCCGACGGGCGGCGCGAGGGGCCGTAAGGGGCCGTAAGGGCGGCGCGAGGGGCTGTAAGGGGGGCCGCTAAGGGCGACGCGAAGGGGCCGTGAGGGGCCGTGAGAGAGCGCGACGGTAGGGAGGGCACACGGGGCGCGACTCGGGCAGGAGCAAAGCGCGCTACGGGCAGGAAAAAAAATTGTGGTGGGCCCTAGGAAGCGTTCCCACTAGGGAACCTGCTCTATACCATGTGAAGAAATGAGGAATGAGAATGACCAAGGGAAAAGTTGGGTACAAGTATGAAACCCTAGAAAGTTGTACCCCATACTGTCTACCCCACTAAAGCCTAGAAAGACTATAGCATATAAGCCTGACATGGCCTACAGACAGAGGAGGGCACGGCAACAAGACCCAGAGCAACATCTACCGAGACTCCCGCGAATCAACCTGCTGACTTCGACCAGAGCATGATGGAGAAGTTTTTCTCCTTCATGTCCTTCTACGAGCAACACCAGCAATCGGCACCTGCGCAGTCACACAACAGCAACAACAACGGAGCAACACCCATGAGTCTCGACGGCTCATCATATGCACGAGGAAATCAACAACAGCAGCCTACCTTTGCTCCGTACGAGCGCGGGTCCATCAGCTTTATGCCACACCCACAGCCTTCACCTGGACAAGAAAAATCACTGGACGCATTACAAGTTCAGTCGCAGTTCGCACACGTTCTGAAGATGCAAACGTCAAGACCCTTCGACGGAAAGGACTTCTTCACCTGGTCGTTGGAGTTCGAGCTGATGATGGAAGGCGCGCAGATACTCGGGTTCTTCGACGGGTCTCTGCCATACCCAACAAACGGCACACAGTACGAGAAGCAGCAGTACACCTATCAGTCAATGATGGCGTACACGATCCTACTAAGGAATATCACCCCGACTCAACAGCAGAACATAAGGTCTTACCGAGGTTACGGCAACTCTCCGGAGCTCGCGTACAACCACCTGAAGAGCCTGTATCAAGCAACAGATAGCGTAAGCCAAAGTCGGTTAATGGCGCAACTGACAACGGTTGAAATGAAACCAGGGGAGAAAGGAATGGCGTATATCAGTCGATGTCGCGAATTGCGTGACAAGCTTCTTCGATGCGGAGGGTCAAATTCTGAAGACGCCTTCGTGACAGTCATCATCGGCGGCCTCGGTCCTCAATGGCGCGCCACAAAGGCCATTCTTCGAGCTGACGGAAGAATCTCCGAAGCAGCGCTCTGCGCCGAAATCCACGCCGAGCAGCAAGACATGGACCTGCAAGAAGAACGACACAAAAAGAAGACATCAGCACCAGAATTCGCATTCCACACTCAGCGACGCTACAACAAAAACAACAACCGGCAGCAACAACCGAAGCCAGTACCTCCGTTTTGCCACATCTGCAAAACTTCAGGACACCCGCGTACGCATTGCCTGAATCGTCAACACTCAACAACTCCACAGCGGCAACTTCGACCTTCAAGCAGCCAAATCGCCTCAACGCAAGCAAATCCCACGACCCAGATTCAAGCCTCAACGACTTCGACGGGACAACCTGCACAAGGAGCAAGAAACATCGTCAGCTGCATGGCAAAGATAAGTGACTGCTGCATCACCGAGTCACCACCACACTACTCACCGGAAGAACAACTCGTCGAAACCACACCCCGCCGCGAGTCACTTCAGTCGAACCCGACATACGCCGCCATCGCCCAAAGCGAACCATCCGGAAAGGACACATGGTTCTTGGAAAGTTGCTGCGGACCGCACATGTGCTCCTCGGGACGCTTCGTTCAACAAGAACACCAACTTCAACGCGAAGTTGTCATTACAGTCGCCAACAATCAGAACCTGCGAACACGACGACAAGGCGTAGTTCAACTCCAATCAAGGGAAACAAACATTATACTGCAGATGTCAAAAGTACTAATCGCGGAGGGACTCGGCTACAACTTACTGAGCGTCAGTCAGCTAATGGCGAAAGGGATTCATCTCGAAGCAGACAGCACTACCCAAGAATTCAAGCTTTATCACGGGAGAGGAGGACTTTACATCGGCAAGGCGGTTCTCAAGAACAACGTCTTCGTTCTTGACTTCGTTCCTGATCTTGGCACCGCCGACAGCGACGCCATCGTTAACTTCACCAACTGAACACACCCTCCAGACCTTGATCCAGACTTCAGTCCAGAAGGCTTCTGGTATTCACACACCATCCCTGAAGCAGAAAGAACAAGGGCGTTAGCAACAATTTAGACAACATCGGCAGCAGCAGAGACAACATCGGCAGCAGCAGAGACAACATCGGCAGTAGCAGAACCATCAACGGCAGCAGCAGGAACGTCAACACCAATTGCTGGTCCTTCAACGACACCGCTCCTCATCGACGACACACCGCCGACACCCGCGCAACAAATACACCCAGCACCACGAGAAGTTCATCGTTGCGCCAACTTCACCGCCAACTTCTACTCCAACTCTTGTGAAACGAGTAAGCAGGAATGGAATGACTAAGGAAAGATTGGGTACAAATACAACCCTAGAAACCCTTTACCCCATATGTGCTACCCCACTATAGCCTACAGCAACTATGTCATATAAATCTGACACACCCCCATAGGCAAAGTGGGGGAGAACAAGGGGTCACAAGACCAGTCAAGTAAAGCAAAGCAGAGCAAGCTCAGGGTGGATCACAAAGTCACCACACAGTCCGAGCACAAGAGCAGGGCCAGAGGCCAGTTCACATGCAGGAGTACAGACATATATATATAAAACTAGACAAGCAAGAGCAGGTATATATATGTCACAGTACAAGTAAATTCAAGAGGAGAGCAAGTGAGGCAAGACAGGCACAAGACCCAGCTGGGTGCAAAAGCGCTGATGGTCACAAGGCGCGAGTGCCTTGGTGAACACATCAGCAGTGTTGGCCTCAGAGGCCACGTACGCAAGTCGCAACTGACCACGCTGCTGCAGCTCACGAGCAAGGAAGTAGCGGAGAGCAATGTGCTTCGTTCTGTGCTCCAAGCGCTGCTCTCGACACAAGGCCAGCATAGCCTTGTTGTCTACGTACAGCACTGGAGGAGAACGAGGCGGCTCTCCAAGGTCAGTCAGAAGGTAGGTGAGCCAGCGAAGCTCCTGTGCAGCCATGGCCCCGGCGTAGATCTCAGCCTCACAACTGGAGCCGAGAACCGAAGACGAGCGAGTAGACCGCCACGAGACAGAGCCGGAACCAAGGCTGAAGGTGTAACCCTGTGACGACCGCTGCGTAGCCTGGTCGTCAGCCCAAGAAGCGTCCGCGTGGCCGGTAAGGACCACTGGACTCCGCCCTCCAAGCACTAGCCCCATGCCCGACGTACTGCACAGGTAGCGCAATACCCTCTTCGCTGCAGCCATGTGCTCCGGTCTGTGTCTCCCAGGAGCAACATAGCGTGCAAGAATGCTCAGAGGGTATGCAAGGTCAGGTCGTGTGCAGGTCATCAGGTACATGAGGCAGCCAACAAGCTCTGCATACGGACCACTCGACTCTACGGACTCATCCGAAGGCAGAGCTGAGAGTGAGTGGCGAGT
This sequence comes from Closterium sp. NIES-65, assembly GCA_948144175.1. Classification (NCBI taxonomy): domain Eukaryota; kingdom Viridiplantae; phylum Streptophyta; class Zygnematophyceae; order Desmidiales; family Closteriaceae; genus Closterium; species Closterium sp. NIES-65. Next base: position 1,068,492 of record CANXME010002221.1, read on the forward strand.
AGGCAGAGGAGTGGCCTGAGGCGAGGAGTACGTGAAGCCGAAGCGCTGAAGGACCTGCTGCACCATGTGTGACTGAGTCAAGGTAATGGTGCGGCGTGCTCTGTCCCGAGTGATCTGCAAGCCAAGGTAGCTGCGCAGTTCACCCAGGTCTGTGCACGTGTGTCTCTTCAGCAGCTCGGACTTCACGTAGGCGAGTCCAGCAGTGTCTGCTGTGGCAAAGACCAAGTCGTCGACGTACACGAGGATGTAGAACGGCGGCAGGGAAGTGTCGGTGCGAAGAAACAGCGACGGGTCAGCAGTAGAAGGAGCAAACCCAAGAGCCGCAAGCGTAGTCCTCAGTGTGTCATGCCACTCACGCGGTGCCTGGCGGAGACCGTAGACTGGCCGTCGGAGGCTCCACTGGGTGCCAGGAGGGAAATTCCCAGTGAAGCCAGGTGGACGGCGAAGCCAGATCTCCTCGTGCAGGCTACCCTGCAAGAACGCAGTGCTGAAGTCGAGAGAGTGAAGCTCGTAGTCGCGCTGAGCGGCTGTGTGCAGCAGCACCCGAAGAGTAGTCATCTTCGGGGTGGGAGAGAAGGTCTGAAAGTAGTCAACTCCCTGCCGCTGACTGAAGCCACGAGCAACGTACCGTGCCTTGAAGACAGGTGGAGAGCCCGGCGGCCGCTTCACCCTCAAGATCCACACGCCACTGACGATGTTCGCCCCAGGAGGGGGAACCGCGTCAACGTAGGTGCCTGTGGACTTCCAGGAAGCCATCTCTGCATCCATAGCTGCCTGCCACTGAGAGGAGTAGGGACCCTCTACGGCCTCCGCGTAAGAACGCGGAGTCGGGATGTCTAGTGCATCCGGGTCTCCCTCAGGGGCAAGCAGTACAGACGCGAGATGAGGTGAAGCAGCCGCTAGACACTGTAACTCCTCCTGCCTGTCCTCTAGGACGACCGTGCTAAGAGCACACTCACCCCCGACGGACGGAGGACAGACAGACGCAGACTCAGCAACAAGACTAGCAGCGTAGTCTAGACGACAGCGAGCAGCAAAGTCGATGAGCTCAGCGACTAGAGCAGACGCAGTAGTGGACTCAAAAGAGGGGTCAATGACGACAGTAGCAAGCAGACGCGTGACAGTAGGACTGGCAGCACGAAGAGAGTACGACTCAGGGTCGGCAAGCGCAGGAAGAGAGGACTCAGGAGGAGAAGGCAAAGGGGCACGCAGAGGAGCAGTGGACGGACGCAAAGACATCCGGTGCGTGCCAGGGACAGGAGGAGGACGCTGACGCGAACTGCGACCACTAGCGCGAGCAGCACGAACAGGCGACGCGGGACGAGACGCAGGCTCACGACGCTCAGCAAGACCTCCAGTAGGACCAGTGTAAGGAGAGGGAGCAGGCAGTGGAGAGGAAGGCTCCAGCAGGGACTGCGACTGGACAGGCGGTGGACCCTCTACCGGAGGAGAAAGACCAAGAACCTGCTGCAAGAGCGGAACGAAGTACGGCCGAGGCCGCGCGGCAGCTCCAGACGCAGCAGGGTCTGCACCAGCACCCTCAGCGACAGCACCAGCGCCACCCACACCTCCAGTGGCAGGACCAAGAGCAGTAGGCTCAGCACCAGCGCCCTCAGCAGCTCCAGCTCCAGGAGGACCCGCAGGTCCAGCAGCTCCGGGACCGGCAGCACCCGCACCCACGACGGTCGAAGAAGCTCCAGCTCCAGCTCCAGCAGCACCTCCAGACTCAGCAGCACCCAGCTCAGCACCTCCAGGCTCAGTAGCTCCCGACCCAGCACCCCCTGACCCCGCACCCCCAGGCACAGCACCCCCCGGCTCAGCACCCCTAGGCTCCGCACCCTCCGCAGTAGCACCCTCAGGCCCAGCACCCCCAGCAGTAGCACCCCCAGGCTCAGCACCCCCGCGCACAGCACCCCCAGAGTCAGCACCCCCAGGCTCAGCACCCGCAGCAGCACCAGAGTCACCAGTAACCTCGACCGGGTCAACGGCGTCTACCTGGGACACACCTGAGGGGGCAGGAACCTGAGGGGGGAGGGGGTCTACCGGGGGGGGAACCGGCACAAGGAAGTCCGGGGGAGAGGGGAGGGAAGGAGTGCGGTAGGGGAAGAGACGGTAGAAGGGGACTGACTCGTCGAACGTGACGTCCTGGGAGGACAGAACACGACGAGAGGAGGGGTGGTAAAACTGCCACCCTGGGGCGTCAGTGGGGAAGCCAAGGAAGACACAGGGAGCAGCACGAGGGGACAGCTTGTCCGCAGACAAGTCGCGGACAAACGCCCGAGATCCCCAGACACGGAACACAGACGCATCGCCAACCTTCCCCGTCCACAGCAAGGCTGGGGACATCGCAGGCCGAGAGACCCGGGGGTGAAGGTTGAGCTGATGCGCCGCGTACCTCACCGCAAACGGCCACAGAAAATGGGGGGCAGCCGCATGCATCATGGACGTACGAGCGACATCCATGACCATGCCAATGCGGCGCTCAGCAATCCCATTTTGCTGTGGTGAGTCCGGAAGCGTGAAGGTCTGGCGGATCCCCCGTGCACGACAGTAGTCTCGTAGAAGGCGAGAAGAGAACTCTCCGCCTCTGTCCGAGTGCAGACGCAGAACAGGAAAGTCTGAGCCGAAGCTCCTCCTGAGCTGGAGACGAGCCTCGCGGATCCAGTCGATCAGCACCTCAGTGACCTCACCCTTGCTGCGCAAGGGGAGGACTGTGGTGTAACGCGAGTAGTCGTCAACCACCAACAGGAAGTAGCGCTCGTAACCCTGCCCACGGACGGGGGCTGGGCCCCACACATCCATGTGAAGCGTCTGCAGGGGAGCCTCTGTCGGGGGGAAGTGGGAGGAGTGAGGAGTAGCCCGGAGGCGACCCTCGACACAGGGGACACAGGAAGGTCCTAGCCCAGAGGGGAGAGGAGGGAGAGACTGGGGAAGACCAGAGACAAGGACACGGGAAGCCATGCTCCGAAGACGGGGCAAGGAGGGGTGGCCAAGACGGTGGTGCCACAGGAGAGTCTCGTGAGACAGGAGGCGACAAGAACAGGGGGCAGACTCAGGACCTGACCGGGACGCAGCAGCAAGTACCTGACCCGACGCAGCCACCTGACCAGACGCAGGGACAGGAGGAGACTCAACGGTCAGGGTGTAGAGACTCGACCCCGGCCGACGCGAGAACGTGGCCAGGTGTCGGCCTGTGCATGCCTCCGTGCAGTGGGTCACCCGCTGACTCGCAGGAGTGAACTGGTGAACACCCCCATCCTGCAGGTCCGCTCCACTCACCAAGTTCGTGGAGAACGAGGGAAGGTACAGACCCGACAGGGTGCCCGAAGGGGCAGCCGGACACGGGAGGACAGTGGAGAAGTGAGACAGGACAGGACCTCCAGAGGGGTCAGCAAGGGAGACTGCAACCGGCCGGCCGAGCGGCGTAAGGGTAGTGCGGTCTCGAAAGAAGGAGCGAGAAGCTCCGGAGTCAAGTGTGAAAGTGAGGGAGGACGAGGACGACGCAGTACCTGAGAGCGCAGTCTCACCAGTACCTGAGAGCGCAGACGCACTGGCACCTAGAGCAGCAGCCTCACAAGCACCTAGCGCAGCACTACCAATGCCCGGGTCGGGCTGGAAACAACGGTAACCCTCATTCTCCTCACTATAATCCACAACATACATAGCAGTAAGGATAGCATCAAAATCAAGATCAAAGATCGCTACACCAGCCCTTAGAAGCTCATCCCAGCGAGGGATCTCACTAGCCCCAGGGAACTGCTGACGCCAGGCGTCCGTCAGGCGGCCAAAGCAGCGCTGGGTGGCGTGGGCACCCCCACACTGCTCACCCGCGCGATCGCCGGAACGAAGAACGTAGGTGCAGGGACCAGTACCCCCACCCCTCTGACGCCCAGCGTACCACTCACGAAGCTGCTGAGGCGAAGGGATGTCCCGAGAGCGCTGCTGCTGCTGCCGCTGCGAGCGCTGGCCACCACCACCGCCGCTACGCTGCTGGGTACCACCCCGACCAGCTCCACCCCCTCCACCACCACTGCCTCCTCCGCCGCCGCCTCCACCGCCTCCACCTTCGCCGCCTCCACCTCCGCCGCTGCCTCCACCACCACCGCTGGCACCACCACTACTGTCTCCGCCGCTGCTGCCACCACCACCACCACCCCCGCCACTAGTCCCGCCGCCACCCCCACTCCCTCCGCCGCCACCGCCGCCACCGCCACCGCCCCCTCCAGCTCCACCCGCGCCCTTGCCCCCCTTGCCCTTGCTGGAGCGACGTCTCCCACTAGGGGCAGACGCCGCGCCGACCGACTCAAGACCAAGCAGGTCGGCAGCAGCAGCAGAGGCAACAGAGGGCAGCAAGGGGGAAGGAGAGCACCCCTCAAAGATGGGGGTGCGAGGGTCACCACGAGAAGCACCTACAGCGACTATGTCATATAAATCTGACAACTCTGATATGTACCGACAATCACCCGGACATCGCGCCGACGAAAGCACCTGGCACGCAAGGATGGAACACCCAAGCAACACAGTATTAAACCATACGATTAGAGCAAGAGTACTCGACAAGGACTCACTCCTACTGACCGACGGACGAGAACTTCAACGAGTACGCGGAACGTGCCTCACCTGCCCTGAAGGTGACTTACCACATCGACCGTTTGCGTCTCATCACAACCCGAGCGCACCCGCGTACGCACCACTCGAGAAGGTGTATAGCGACATCCTGTACAATCGGGAACCAGGACAAGTAACATACAACTATACAATCACCTTCATCGACGCCGCCACCCGTTACGTCTGGCACCTAAACCTCCCTAGCCGCGACATGGCATTCGCAGCCTTTGTTCCCTGGCTACCAGTAGCAGAGAGAGAATCGAGCGTGAAACTGAAAAGCTTCCAGTCAGACGGAGGAGGAGAATACACCTCTCAGCGATTCAAGCAGTACCTGGCGGAAAGGGGAATCAAGCGGCTCATTTCCCTCCCATACGCCCATCAGCAGCAAGGTGTAGCAGAAAGAATGAACAGGACCTTGCAGAACAGCATGCGCAAACTGTTACCTGGCATGCGGCTACCTAACCACCAGTGGCCTGCGGCAATGGACCACGCCGTCATGCTGCACAACTTGCTCTCGTCATCATTGCTTCCAAACAACGCATCACCGCATCTGCTATGGACAGGGAAACAAGGCAGCACAAAAATGTTACAAGTATTCGGATGCATGGTACAGTACCGACCCCCAGCAGCACGAGCGGGCCGATTTTCTCAACGAGCACAGTAGGGACTACACCTGGGAATTGAAAAGAACTACAAGGCGTGGAAAATCTTTGACGTCCATTCCAAGGAAACAGTAGCAGCACGTGATGTAATTTTCTACGAACAACTCACGCTCCAGACATACCTTGCCAGCCTGCAAGAAGACCAGGATCCCACAGGTGGTTTTCGCAGTGACCGAGCCTTCGCCTCAGCAGCGGACGAAGCTGACTGGGACGAGCAGAATGTGGACAATGCATCAGAAGAAGCCGGACCTCTTCCATTCTGCTCCATCGACGTTCCCATGGACGAAGATAACCCTCGCGAAAGTGTCAACGCCGAAACCTTCTACTATTTTGCCGACAACGGTTACGTAATACCTGCAACACTCAACACCAACGAAGCAGAACGAGTAGGACCGAACTTCATACCTGATCCAGAAGCGGGAGATGAAGCCGCTTATCCCGAGGACGCAAATCTTCCCCGCTACTCACAGAGTGGACTGCAAATTCTCGGACTCCTCACCGCAGTCCACGGCGCCACCATTCCTAAAGAGCCTGCGACAGTTCAACAAGCTCTGGGGGGGGGGAGCATAAGGAAAAATGGCGCGAAGCCATGGACAAGGAGCTGAAGGCACTGGAGGAACGCAACACGTGGAAAGTGGTTCCTATCGGCGTGGCACGGAACAAGACAGTGCTCACCGGGAAGTGGGTCTTCCGTGTGAAGACAAAGGCTGACGGCACCATTGACAAATTTAAAGCTCGCTGGGTTGTACGCGGCTTCGACCAAGAACACGGACGCGACTTCACCGAAAATTTCGCTTAGGTTAGCCGCCGCACCTCACTACGCATTCTCCTCACAATCGCCGTCATGAAGAAGAAGAAGCTGTGACAAATTGACGTCGCGAACGCGTTTCTCTACGCACCTGTTGATGCAGAAATTTTCGTTGAGCTACCGCACGGCTCCCACAGAGAACCCAACCAAGTCTGCCAGCTACTCAAGTCACTCTACGGCATCAAGCAGGCTCTGTGACTGTGGCAACAGTACCCGCACGCTCGCCTCATCCGCATCGGCTTCAAGCAACTACCGCACGATCAAGGCATGTACCGGCTCGCAAAAAAAAACGACGACTACATCTTACTAATCGTCTATGTGGACGATCTCCTTTACATCGGCTCAACTGACGGCATCACTACCTGGTTCGAAGGGGAGCCGCAGCGAGATCTCACGCTCATAGTTTCATCTACCGTCACTCAGTACCTTGGCCTCAACATCCGGGAAGAGGAGGACGCGATCTACCTCAGTGCCGAGAAATATGCCAACACCATCGCCAAACGCTTTACGCTTACACCGACAGCCATCTCCACGCCATATCGCTACACGGCAGGGAACGACAAAGGAAGCTCCGCTCTACTCAAGCCCGCCGGCATACGAGACTACCAAAAGAAGCTGGGATGTCTTCTCTTCGCAACCGTCACCTGTCGCCCCGACCTCTCATACTCTGCAAGCCAGCTCGCCACCTACCTCAAGAAGCCTGAAGCAGAACATCTGGCAGAGCTCGACCGCGCTCTTCACTACTTCGTCAGCACCCCAACGATCGGCCTAACTTACTACAAGAACGCAACCACACCGACTAAGTTAATCGGCTACGTCGACGCTGATCACGCTGGCGACTCCGACAATAGGCGCTCCCGCACCGGCTACATCTACCGCCTCGAACCTATTGGACCTATCTCCTGGCAAGAATTAATTGCTCTCTCGTCAGCTGAAGCAGAATATATTGCACTCTGCTCAGCCACCAAGGAAGGACTCTATCTTCGCGAACTGCTGGAAGAAGCGAAGTTAGCCGAGTTACCCAACTTTATCCTGTTCTGCGACAACCAGTCGGCAATTCGCATCGCCAACAAGAACGGCTTTGCGAACAGGACTCTATCGAGCAAGCAGGAATTGATTGCTCTATCGTCAGCTGAAGCAGAATATATTGCACTCTGCTCAGCCACCAAGGAAGGACTCTATCTTCGCGAACTGCTGGAAGAAGCGAAGTTAGCCGAGTTACCCAACTTTATCCTGTTCTGCGACAACCAGTCGGCAATTCGCATCGCCAACAAGAACGGCTTTGCGAACAGGACAAAACACATCGCCCTGCGATACTTCTTCGTGAAGGACGAGATTGAGAAGGGAAGGCTCGAGCTGTCATACTGTTCCACGTTCGAGATGGCAGCTGACTACCTTACCAAGAAGCTCGGAAAGCAGAAGTTCGAATACTGCATGCTGCTGACTGGACAGAGCCACGTCAGCGACACTCCAGAAGCGAAGGGGAGTGTTGGAAACAATCGATCCTAAGCGCCTCTGTCGTGTCAAAACAATAAGACACAAAAGAAACGAAGTATAGCGAATCACCGGCGAGTCAACCCTCGGAGGTTGAACAACTGCTGGAGGTTACGCGAAAGTCAAAAGTCAGCGACCTTTGACCTGACAAGTACAGCGCGACAGCAAGGACAAACAACTGAGTCGTCACTGTATCGAACCGCAACAGCAACAACAAAACAGTTATTAGTCATAGCCCTTCATATTCCCTTGTACTCTTATAAAAGCTTATATCTCTCTGTTCTTAATCATATTACTTTGCCCTCACATACTAGCGCAAGGTTGTTCACAACTCTTTAATTAACGCTTCCGCTACTACCCCAACTCTACCCAGAGTTCACCCTTGCAAAGATCCTAAGGGCTTTTTCAGCCCAACACGAAGGTGGCGGGCGGATTGTCGATGCGAGGGTTGTGAGTGGTAACGGTGCTGACTGTGGTGCTATAGTGATGTACGCGTTGAGCAGGGATGCGAAGTAAGGAAAAGGAATTTTCCTTACACTACCCCCCCCCCCTTAGGAGGTCCTCCTTACGAAAGTGCGTGTACATCCCTGAAATTTCGGCTGCGCAGATACTCGGTGAGGACGGGGTGGTTTTCGATTGTCCAGGGGAACCCAATTGTCTTCGGTGGGTGTTGTTAAAGAAACTAGAATGTTAGGGCCTAGGCTTAGGAGCCTAGGCCCAACTTAGGTATCGAGTGAGTTGAGCCAAAGGGTGAGGGGATCGAGAAAGTTGTAAAGGTGAAAAGTGGGTTTCACTATAGGTTCAAGGAACATATAGCATAGGAAACAAAAGGGTGCACCACCTAACAAAGTTTGCAATAACTACACTAACTACAGCTACAGGCAGTTACAAATATAAATAATATAAAGTCTGACACTCCCCCATAACTGCCTGCAGCAGAAGTTTGTGCAGAACACAACTTGCAGGGGTACACAAGCAACACAAGCAAGATAATAACCAAGCAACAGCAGGTACTGCAGGCGGGCAGACACTAACTGGTCACCCCCTCCATCACCTCACCCTCCTCCCTCCCCTCCCCCACACTGCTGTAGGAGCAGCAGAGAAGGGGGGGAGAGAGGAGAGGTGGAGGGACGGCTGCTGGTTGCCTCACACCCGCCACCCCGGTGCCGATCCCCCTTCTCCCCCACACCCTCACACCCTCCCCCCCAGCGGCAGCTGCAGCAGTGGGAACGAAAGGAGGAGGAGGGGAAGGGAAGGAAACGACCCAAAGCTCCAACACCCGCCACCCCCATACCCTCCCCCCCACGGCTGCAAGGAAACAAAGGAGGAGGGGGTGGGCGGGTAGAAAGCCGCAGAGCGGCTACCATGTGTCGAGGCAGGGAGGTAAGGGGCGGCTGTAGTGAGAGCAGGTGCGGAAAGGCCCGTCGCTTGCCACAGGGCGCACGACGGGTAAGTTGAAGGTAAGTGCACCGTCGTGTGCCTCGGGGCGCACGACGAGCAGGGCACCGTCGCGTGCCAGAGGCAAGACCGCGACAGCTCAGTGCACCGCCGCAGGCGCCTAAGGCGGGTCCGCGACGGCTTAGTGCACCGCCGCAGGCGCCAAAGGCGGGTCCGCGACGGTTAAGAGCACCACCACGGGCGCCAAAGGCGGGTCCGCGACGGCTAAGAGCGCCGTCGCAGGCGCCAGAGGCGGGTCCGCGACGGCTAAGGGCGCCGTCGCAGGCGCCAAAGGCGGGTCCGTGACGGCTCAAGGCGCCGTCGCGGGCGCCAAAAGCAGGTCCGCGACGGGTAGAAAAGAAAAACGTCACGCGCCCGAGGCGCGTGACCAGAAATCCAGCAGCGGAAGCATTGGGCGGGCCCACAGGCCAGGACGAAACTGCTCTGATAACCATGTTAAAGAAACTAGAATGTTAGGGCCTAGGCTTAGGAGCCTAGGCCCAACTTAGGTATCGAGTGAGTTGGGCCAAAGGGTGAGGGGATCGAGAAAGTTGTAAAGGTGAAAAGTGGGTTTCACTATAGGTTCAAGGAACATATAGCATAGGAAACAAAAGGGTGCACCACCTAACAAAGTTTGCAATAACTACACTAACTACAGCTACAGGCAATTACAAATATAAATAATATAAAGTCTGACAGGTGTACGGTCCTTCCAGCGGAGTAAGAACTCGATCCTTCGGGCTCCTCGAGGGTCGCGAACTCTGTGACTCAGGATTTTCTCGGGGGTGATGATTGGTTCAGTTGGTGGTCTTGTCATGCTGGCTGGGCGATTGCGTGGTAGTTGGCTCGTGGACGGGACGTAAGGGCGAAGCAGGCTGACGTGGAATGAGGGGCTGATGTACCAGTCAGCAGGGAGGAGGAGGTGGGCGGTGACGGGTGTAAGCATGTGGCTTAGGCGAAATGGCCCGCAGTATCGGGGGCGGAGTTTCGGGGTGATGGGCAGTCGGAGGTTCTGAGTGTCAAGTAAAACTAAGTCGTCGGGCTGGTAAGTGACAGGTCTGCGGTGGCGGTCGGCGTTGCGTTCAGCGATGATGTTCGATTTTTTTATTGCGTCTGCTGCCCGGATCCATGCTGCTTGTAATATTTCGGCGAACTGTTGTGCTCATGGTACTGGGTTGTCGGGATTCGGGGTCATGGGTACTGTCGGGTCTTGTCCGTAGTTTAGGTAAAATGGTCACTATTGGGTCGTGGCGGATGGCGAGTTGTTGTACGCGAATTCGATTAGTGGCAGTTGCTGTTCCCACGTGGTCGGGTCGTCACACGTGGCCCTGATGAGCTGTTCCATGGTCTGATTTGTCCATTCTGTCTGTCCGTCGATTTCGGGGTGGTATGATGAACTGAATTGCAATCGCGTGCCGAACTGCTGCCACAGGTTCCGCCAAAAGTTGCTGGTGAATTTCGTGTCGCAGTCGCTGATGATCGCGGCTGGTATCCCGTGCAGTCGAACGACGGTGGAGATGAAGAGGCGTGCTGTTTCTTCGGCTGTGATTGATTTTTTTGCAGGCTGCGAAATGTGCCATTTTCGTCAATCGATCGACAACGACCAGGATCGCGTCGCTCCCACTCGCCCCGGCTGGTAACCCCGTAACGAAGTCCATCGTCACCTGCTGCCAAGCACGCTCTGGGGGTGGTATCGGCTGCAACTGTCCCGCCGGCCGCTGTCGTGATGATTTCATGAGCTGACAAGTGGAACACGATGCCACGTGTCGTTGTACGTCGCTCAGCATTTCTGGCCAGTAATAATATCGCTGCAGCTGCTGCCGTGTTTTTTCTACTCCGAAATGGCCCGAGGTAACTCCGTCGTGTGCCTCCTGTAACAGTAATTCCCGTAGCAGTGTATACCCAGGCACCCAAATGCGATCAGTCCCGGTTTTTACGTAATAGACTCCCCTTGCTGCATCGAACTGCTGCGAATTTCCTCCTGTGAAGAATGGATCCGTTTGGTACCCGTGGGTAAATAGGCCTGTCAGTAGCGGGCTTGTCTGGGCGAGTAGTATTGCGTGGATCTGGGCAGTGGGGCGGGTCAGTGCGTCGGCGATGTTCGAGGCTCCCTTTTTGTAAGTGGCCGTGTAGTGAAAGTTGGACTCGAGGAAATCGAGCCAGCGAATCTGTCTTGGGTTGAGGTGTGGATATGCGCGAAGTTACTGTAGTGATTTATGGTCTGTCCGTACTCTCACGTCTGCGCCAGTCAAGTAATAGCGCCATACTTTGAACGCGTGCACGATCGCAAGCATTTCGCGGTCGTGTATCGGGTAATTTTTGTCAAATTATAATGTTGTGTAGGCTGTAGTGGGGTAGCCTATATGGGGTACACAATTCTAGGGTTGCATACTTGTATCACTTTCATTCGTAGTTCACTCATTCTCGTTTCTTCTCATGGTATCGAGCAGGTTCCTTAACGGGAAAGATTCCTAGGGCCCACCACTACGATTGTTTTTTTCCTGCCCAGAGCGCGCTCCGCTCAGGCCCGAGTCGCGCCCCGGGTGCTCTCATTACCGTCGCGCCCTCGCTAGGCCCCTCACGGCCCCGTCGCGTCGCCCTTAGCGCCCCCACCCTCACGGCTCGTCGCGTCGCCCTTGCGGCCCGTCGCGCCGCCCCTACGGCCCGTCGCGCTGCCCTAACTGCCGCGTTGCACCGCCCTAGCCGCCCTCACGGCCCCTTATCGGCCTCTAGCGGCCCTGATCCGCCGCCCTAGCGGCCTCGATCCGCCGCCCTTTGCAGCCCGTCGCCGCTCTCACCCCGCGGCCTCGTCGCCGCCCTTGCACGGCCCCGACGCTGCCCTTCCAGCGGCTTCGTCGCCACCCTTGCAGCGGCCCGTCACCGCCCTTCTCAGCGGCCCCGCCGTGTCCTTTCAGCGGCCCCGCCACTGCACCTACAGCGGCCTCGTCGCCGCCCTTTCAGCGGCCCCGCCGCCTCCTTTCAGCGGCCCCGCCGCCTCCTTTCAGCGGCCCCGCCGCCTCCTTTCTATGGCCACGCCGCCCAGGAAGCGGCCTCGTCGCCGCCCTCTCACGGCCCCACTACCGTCCTCTCAGCGGCCCCGCCGCCTCCTCTCAGCGGCCCCGCCGTCTTCTCTCCGCGGCCCAACCGCCTCCTCTCAGCGGCCCCGGACGCCGCCCTCTCAGCGGCCCTTACGCCGCCTCCTTCGCGGCCCAGCCGAGCCGCCTAGCAGCCGAGCCGCTCAGCCGCCGAGCCGCCCTGAGCCGAGCCGCCCAGCAGCCGAGCCGCCCAGCCGCCGAGCCGCCCTAAGCCGAGCCGCCCAGTAGCCGAGCCGCCCAGCAGCCGAGCCGCCCAGCCGCCGAGCCGCCCAGCAGCCGAGCCGCCCAGCAGCCAAGCCGCCCAGCAGCCGAGCCGCCCAGCAGCTGAGCCGCCCAGCTGCCGAGCCGCCGAGTCGCCCTGCAGCCGAGCCGCCCGAGCCGCCTGGTCCGGTAAGAGCCGTGCCTCTGTCACTGCACTGCCCTCACCCTATTGTTCGCACTGCTAGTCTACTGCTGTCATGGCAACCCCTAGTGTCCTCGCTTTTGACGCTGAGGGTCGGGCCATTGACTTTGACACTTGGATAGATGACCTGCAGCTTTTCTTACAGTGCGATAGGGCAGACGGTCTCTCTCTCTTTGACCTCACCTCTGGTGCCTCTCTTGCTCCTGCTGCTGATGATGACGCCACTGTTCGCTCACAGTGGGCCACGCGCGATGCTGCTGCACGTCTTGCTGTGCGTTGCCACCTGCCTACCTCTGAGCGTGCGCACTTTAGCCAGTACAAGAGTGCTCAAACCTTGTACGACGCTGTAGTTGCACGCTACTCCTCCCCTGCCACTGCTGCACTGAGCCGCCTCATGCTACCGTACCTCTTTCCTGACCTTGATGCCTTTCCCACAGTCGCTGACCTCATTACGCACCTCCACACTAGTGACACTCACTACCGCGCTGCTCTTCCTGCTGAGTTCTGCGCCAAGAACCCCCCCCCCCCCCATGTTCATCACTCTCTACTACATAGTTACTCGCCTCCCTGACACCCTTCGCGTAGTCAAGGACCACTTCCTCTCGGTATGTCCCACCACTCTCACTGTTGACCTCCTCGAGAAGGCCCTCTTAGCAGCGGAGAAGAGCATAGTCGCTGTAGGAGCCTCTCGTGGTGACCCGCGCACCCCCATCTTTGAGGGGTGTTCCCCCTCCCCCCTTCTGCCCTCTGTTGCCTCTGCTGCTGCGGCCGACCTCGTTGGGCTTGAGTCGGTCAGTGCGGCGTCTGCCCCTAGCGGGAGACGCCGCTCTGGCAAGGGCAAGGGGGGGAAGGGCGCTGGAGGAGCTAGCGGGGGCGGTGGAGGCGGAGGTGGAGGCGGCGGAGCGAGTGGGGGTGGCGGTGGGGGTGGTGGCGGGGGTGGAGGTGTCGGTGGCGGCAGTGGAGGAAGAGGCGGCGGCGGCTGCGGTGGCGGTGGGAGCGGAGGTGGCGGAGGTGGGGGCAGTGGAGGAGGCGGTGGCGGAGGAGGTGGAGCGGGTCGAGGTGGTGCTGCGCAGAGGGTCAGCTCCGGTGGTGGTCAGCGCCAGCAGCAGCAGCAGCAGTGCACTCGTGTTATCCCCCCACCTTAGCAGCTCCGTGAGTGGTACGCTGCACGCCAGCGGGGTGGGGGTACTGGTCCGTGCACCTACGTCCTACGCACTGGCAACTGCTCGGGTGAGCAGTGTGGGGGTGCGCACCCCACCAACGCTGCTTTGGCCGCCTCACGGACGCTTGGCGTCACCTGTTTCCGGAGGCCACGGAGATCCCCCGCTGGGGTGAGCTGTCTAGGGCGGGAGTAGCTATCTATGATCTTGACTTTGATGCTATTCTTGCTGCCATGTATGCTGTGACTATTGGTGATGAGGGTGACTGTTACCGGTGTTTCCCGCCCGACCCAGGCATTGAGACTTCTGCTCTAGGTACTAGTGAGGCTGCTGCTCTAGGTGCTAGCGAGGCTGCTGCGCTAGGTGCTAATGAGTTTACGGCTTCAGGTGCTGGTGAGTCCGCGCTCTCAGGTACCGAGTCGGCTTCGGCCTCCCTCACCTTCACCCTTGACTCAGGGGCGTCTCGCTCCTTCTTTCGAGACCGCACCACACTCACGCCGCCTGGTCGGCCAGTTGCGGTCTCTCTGGCAGACCCCTCTGGGGGTCCTGTCCTTGTTCACTTCTCTACTGTCCTCCCGTGTCCGGCGGCTCCCTCTGGCACCCTGTCTGGTCTTTACCTCCCCTCGTTCTCTACGAACTTGGTGAGTGGCGCTGACCTTCAGGATGGGGGAGTTCACCAGTTCACTCCTGCGAGCCAGCGGGTGACCCACTGCACGGACGCTCGGACGGGCCGACACTTGGCCACGTTTACCCGTCGGCCGGGGTCGAGCCTGTACACACTGACCACTGTGTCTCCTCCTGTCCCTGCGTCCGGTCAGGTAGCTGCGTTGGGTCAGGTGTTTGCTGCAGCGTCCAGGTCTGGTCCTGAGTCTGCCCCCTGCTCGTGTCGCCTCCTGTCTCACGAGACTCTCCTCTGTCACCACCGCCTTGGTCACCCCTCCTTGCTTCGTCTCCGAGGCATGGCCTCCCGTTTCCTTGTCTCTGGTCTTCCCTGGTCCCTCCCTCCCCTTCCTCCGGGGCCTGGCCCTACCTGTGTCCCCTTTGTCGAGGGACTGCAGCAAGCTGCCCCTCACACCTCCCAATTTCCTCCGACAGAGGCCCCGCTGCAGACACTTCACATGGACGTGTGGGGCCCGGCCCGCGTCCGTGGACAGGGCCACGAGCGCTACTTCCTGTTGGTGGCTGACGACTACTCGCGTTACACTACAGTCTTCCCCTTGCGTAGCAAGGGTGATGTCACTGAGGTGTTGATCGACTGGATCCGCGCAGCTTGTCTCCAGCTCAGGCAGAGCTTCAGCTCGGACTTCCCTGTTCTGCGTCTGCACTCTGACAGAAGCGGAGAGTTCTCCTCTGGCCTTCTGCGCGCCTACTGTCGTGCACGAGGCATCCGCCAGACCTTCACCCTTCCAGACTCTCCACAGCAAAATGGGATTGCTGAGCGCTGCATTGGCATGGTCATGGACGTCGCCAGTACGTCCATGATGCATGCGGCTGCCCCCCATTTTCTGTGGCTGTTTGCGGTTCGGTACGCGGCGCATCAGATCAACCTTCACCCCAGGGTCTTCAGGAAGGAGACCTCCCCAGCCTTGCTGTGGACGGGGAAGGTTGGCGATGTGTCTACGTTCCGTGTCTGGGGATCTCGGGCGTTTGTCCGGGACTTGTCTGCGGACAAGTTGTCCCCTGGTGCTGCTCCTTGCGTCTTCCTAGGTTTCCCCCCTGACGCGCTAGGGAGGCAGTTCTACCACCCCACCTCTCGCTGTGTTCTGTCCTCCCAGAACGTCACGTGTGACGAGTCGGTACCCTACTACCGCCTCTTCCTCTACCGCACTCCGTCCCTCCCCCCGCCGCCGCTCTTCCTTGTACCAGGTCCCCCCCCGGTAGACCCCCTCCCCCC
The DNA here is from genome assembly GCA_948144175.1 of Closterium sp. NIES-65. NCBI lineage: Eukaryota > Viridiplantae > Streptophyta > Zygnematophyceae > Desmidiales > Closteriaceae > Closterium > Closterium sp. NIES-65. The sequence goes on from CANXME010002221.1 coordinate 1,084,053, forward strand.
TCAGGGTCCGTCCCATTCAGGTGTGTCCCACGTAGACGCAGTCGAGCCTGTCGAGGTCACTGGTGACTCTGGTGTTGCTGAGGGTGCTGGGGGTGCTGAGCCTGGGGGTGCTGAGATTGGGGGTGCTGAGACTGGGGGTGCTGAGCCTGGGGGTGCTGAGCCTGGGGGTGCTGAGACTGGGGGTGCTGAGCCTGGGGGTGCTGAGCCTTGGGGTGCTGAGCCTGGGGGTGCTGAGTCTGGGGGTGCTACGCGTGGGGGTGCTGGGCCTGGGGGTGCTCCGCCTGGAGGTGCTGAGCCTGGGGGTGCGGAGCCTGAGGGAGCTGAGCCTGCTGGTGCTGTGTCTGGCGGTTCTCCATGTGCTTTGTCTCGCCGGGAGCCCCTTTCTCCACAGGAGCTGCGTGAGTGGTTTGCCCGACGCAGGAGGCGAGCTGCTGGAGCTGGAGGTGCTGCGGGTACTGGGGGTTCTGCTGCTGCTGAGGGTGCTGGTGCCGCGGGTCACGGAGGTGCTCGTACTGGGAGTACTGGAGCTACTGGGCCTGCGGGTACTTCTGGAGCTGGAGCTGCTGAGGGTGTTGGCGCGGAGGCTACTGCTGTCAGTCCTGGAGGCGGCCCTGCTGGGGGTGCTACTGGTGCTGCTGGAGGTACTAGAGCTGGAGGTGGTGCTGGTGCTGGTGCTGCCGCTGGGGGTACTGGTGCTGTCCTTGCTGTGTCTGGAGTCGCCGCGCGGCCTCGGCCGTACTTCGTTCCGCTCCTTCAGCAGGTTCTTGGTTTCCCGCCTTCTACTGGTCCTACTCCTCCTCCTTCCTTAGAGTGTCCACAGCCTGTCCTGTCACAGGTACAGTTACAGCCGACCTCCCCACTGCGTGCTCCTTCTCCCTACACTGGTCCTACTGGAGGTCTTGCTGGGCGTCGTGAGCCTGCGTCTCGCCCTGCGTCGCCTGCCCGTGCTGCTCACACTAGTGGTCGTGGTTCGCGTCAGCGTCCTCCTCCTGTCCCTGGCACGCACCGGATGTCTCTGCGTCTGTCCAGTGCTCCTCTGCGTGCCCCTTTGCCTTCTCCACCTGAGTCTTCTCTTTTTGCTCTTGCGGACCCAGAGTCGGAATCTCTTCGTGCTGCCAGTCCTACTGTCACGCGTCTCCTTGCTACTGTTGTCACTGACCCTTCTTTTGAGTCCACTGCTGCGTCTGCCCTAGTTGCTGAGCTCGTCGACTTTGCTGCTCGTTGTCGTCTAGACTACGCTGCTAGTCTTGTCGCTGAGTCTGAGTGTGTCTGTCCTCCGTCCGTCGGGGGTGAGTGTGCCCTTAGCACGGACGTCCTTGAGGACAGGCAAGAGGAGTTCCAGTGCTTGGCCGCTGCTTCACCTCATCTCGTGTCCGTACTGCTTACCCCTGAGGGAGACCCGGATGCACTTGACATCCCGACTCCGCGCTCTTACGCGGAGGCGATAGAGGGTCCCTACTCCTCTCAGTGGCAGGCAGCTATCGACGCGGAGATGGCATCCTGGAAGTCCACAGGCACCTACGTTGACGCTGTTCCTCCTCCTGGAGCGAACATCGTCAGTGGCATGTGGATTTTCAGGGTGAAGCGGCCGCCGGGTTCCCCGCCTGTCTTCAAGGCGCGGTACGTCACTCGTGGCTTCAGTCAGCGGCAGGGAGTTGACTACTTTCAGACCTTCTCTCCCACCCCGAAGATGACCACTCTTCGGGTGCTGCTGCACATAGCCGCTCAGCGCAACTACGAGCTTCACTCTCTTGACTTCAGCACTGCTTTCTTGCAGGGTAGCCTGCACGAGGAGATCAGGCTGCGCCGCCCACCTGGCTTCACTGGGACTTTTCCTCCTGGCACCCAGTGGAGCCTCCGGCGGCCAGTCTACGGTCTCCGCCAGGCACCGCGTGAGTGGCACGACACACTGAGGACTACGCTTGCGGCTCTTGGGTTTGCTCCCTCTATTGCCGACCCGTCGCTGTTTCTGCGCACCGACACTTCTCTGCCGCCGTTCTACATCCTCGTGTACGTCGTCACTTGGTCTTTGCCACACCTGACACTGCTGGACTCGCCCACGTGAAGTCCGAGCTGCAGAAGAGACACACGTGCACAGACCTGGGTGAACTGCGCAGCTACCTTGGCTTGCAGATCACCCGGGTCAGAGCACGCCGCACCATTACCCTGACTCAGTCACACATGGTGCAGCAGGTCCTTCAGCGCTTCGGCTTCACGTACTCCTCGCCTCAGGCCACTCCTCTTCCTACTCGCCACTCACTCTCAGCTCTGCCTTCGGATGAGTCCGTAGAGTCGAGTGGCCTGTACGCAGAGCTTGTTGGCTGCCTCATGTACGTGATGACCTGCACTCGACCTGACCTTGCATACCCTCTTAGCATTCTCGCACGCTATGTTGCTCCTGGGAGACACAGACTGGAGCACATGGCTGCAGCGAAGAGGGTGTTGCGCTACTTGTGCAGTACGTCGGGCATGGGGCTTGTGCTTGGAGGGCGGAGTCCAGTGGTCCTTACTGGGCACGCAGACGCTTCTTGGGCGGACGACCAGGCTACGCAGCGGTCGTCACAGGGTTACACCTTCAGCCTTGGTTCCGGCTCTGTTTCGTGGCTGGCTACCCGCTCGTCTTCTGTTCTCGGCTCCAGTTGTGAGGCTGAGATCTACGCCGGGGCCATGGCTGCACAGGAGCTTCGCTGGCTCACCTTCCTGCTGTCTGACTTTGGAGAGGTGCCTTGTTCTCCTCCAGTGCTGTACGTAGACAACAAGGCCATGCTGGCCTTGTGTCGAGAGCAGAGACTGGAGCACACAACGAAGCACATTGCTCTCCGCTACTTTCTTGCTGGTGAGCTGCAACAGCGTGGTCAGCTGCGTCTTGCGTACGTGGCCTCTGAGGCCAACACTGCTGATATCTTCACCAAGGCACTTGCGCCTTGTGATCATCAGCGCTTCTGTACTCAGCTTGGTCTTCTGCCTGTCTTGCCTCACTTGCCCACCTCTTGATATTGCTTGTACTGTTACTTATATATACACCTGATCTTGCTTGTCTAGTCTTCTATATATATATGTACTCCTGCATGTGAACTGGCCTAGTGGCCTTGAACTTGTGCTCGGAATGTGTGGTGACTTTGTGATCCACCCTGAGCTTGCTTTGTTTTGCTTGACTGGTCTTGTGACCCCTTGTTCTCCCCCACTTTGCCTATGGGGGTGTGTCAAATTATAATGTTGTGTAGGCTGTAGTGGGGTAGCCTATATGGGGTACACAATTCTAGGGTTGCATACTTGTATCACTTTCATTCATAGTTCACTCATTCTCGTTTCTTCTCAAGTTTTCTCGGGCGGATGCAGTTTTCGTGACTCGTATGCGATAGGTTGTAGGCCATTGCCGATGGCGATATCGCTCGCATCGGTAACTACTTCGAATGGGCGGTGTGGGTCGGCGATGCGCAGGACGGGCGGTGAACAGAGAACATTTTTCAAGGCAGAGAAGGCAGCATGCTCTTTCTCCCCCCACGTAAAAACGACCCCCTTTCGCAGTAAATCCGTCAGTGGGGCAGTTAACTGTGCCATATCGGGGACGAACCGACGCACATAATTAACAAACCCTAAAAAGCTCTGCAGCTCCGTGATGTTCGTCGGGGATGTCAAACTTATATGCTATAGTCTGTATAGGCTGTAGTGGGGTAGACTGTACGGGGTACAACATTTCTAGGTTTTCCTACTTGTACCCACCTGCTTGCTAGTTCCTTCATCCTCGTTCTCTCACATAGTATAGAGCAGGTTCCCTAGTGGGAACGTTTTCTAGGGCCCACCGAATATCGGTTTTTTTTTTCCTTCCCGTAGCGCGTTTTGCCCCTGCCCAAGTCGCGCCCCGTGTGCCTACTCTCCCGTCGCGTCCCCTGCCCTTAGTGGCCCGCCGCGCTCCCCTACGGCCCCGTAGCGGCCCCTCTCACGGCCTCTCACGGCCCCTTCAGGCGCCTCGTGGCCCCTTCGCGGCCTCCGTTCGCGGCCCCTTTGTGGTACCTTCGTGGCCCCTTCACGGCCCCTCTCACGGCCCTTCGCGGCCCCTTCAGGCCCCTCGTGGCCCCTTCGCGGCCTCCCTTCGCGGCCCCTTCGTGGCACCTTCGTGGCGCCTGCACGGCCCCTACGCGGCCCCTTCACGGCCCCTTCACGGCCCCTTTGCGGCCCCTTCGCGGCCCCTTCATAGCCCCTTCACGGCCCCCTCGTGGCCCCCTCGCGGCTCCCTTTGCGGCCCCTTCGCAGCCCCGCCCCGCTGCCTGTAGCGACCCCGCCCCGTCGCCCTTCGCGGCCCCTTCGCGGCCCTGCCCCGCTGCCCGTAGCGACCCCGCCACGTCACCCTTCGCGACCCCGCCACGTCGCCCCCGCCTCGTCGCGTCGCCCCTGCGGGACCCGCGAGGCGCGGCTCCTGTGCGTCGCGACGCCCCTGCGGGACCCGCGTGGCGTCACCGCTGCCCGCCGAGACGCCCTGCCCTAACCCGCGCCCTGGAGCAGCCGCCACTACAGCAGCCGCCCCTAAAGCAGCCGCCACCACAGCAGCCGCCCCTGGAGCAGCCTCCCCTGCAGCAGCCGCCCCTGGAGAAAACGCCCCTGAAGCAGCCGCCCCTGGAGCAGCCGCCCCTGAAGCAGCCGCCCCTGGAGCAGCCGCCACAGCAGCAGCCGCCTCTGGAGCAGCCGCCGCTGCAGCAACCGCCCCTGGAGCAGCCGCCACTGCAGCAGCCACCCCTGGAGCAGCCGCCCCTGCAGCAGCCGCCCCTGGAGCAGCCACCACTGCAGCAGCCGCCCCTGGAGCAGCCTCCTCTGCAGCAGCCGCCCCTGGAGCAGCCGCCACTGCAGCAGCCGCCCCTGGAGCAGCCTCCCCTGGAGCAGCCGCCCCTGGAGCAGCCGCCCCTGAAGCAGCCGCCCCAGGAGCATTTGCCACTACAACAGCCGCCCCTGGAGCAGCCACCCCTGCAGTAGCCGCCCCTGGAGCAGCCGCCCCTGCAGCATCCGCCCCTGGAGCAGTCGCCCCTGCAGCAGCCGCCCCTGGAGCAGCTACCCCTGCAACAGCCACCCCTGGAGTAGCCACCCCTGCAGTAGCCGCCCCTAGAGCAGCCGCTCCTGCAGTAGCCGCCCCTGGAGCAGCCGCCCCTGCAGCACCCGCCCCTGGAGCAGCCGCCCCTGCAGCAGCCGCCCCTGGAGCAGCCGCCCCTGGAGCAGCCGCCCCTGGAGCAGCCGGTCCTGTAGCAGCCGCCCCTGGAGCAGCCGCCCCTGAAGCAGCCGCCCTAGGAGCAGCTGCCACTGCAGGAGCCGCCCCTGGAGCAGCCACCCCTGCAGTAGCCGCCCCTAGAGCAGCCGCCCCTGCAGCAGCCGCCCCTGGATCAGCCACCCCTGCAGCAGCCGCCCCTGGAGCAGCCACCCCTGCAGTAGCCACCCCTAGAGCAGCCGCCCCTGCAGCAGCCGCCCCTGGAGCAGCCGCCCCTGCAGCAGCCGCCCCTGGAGCAGCCGCCCATGCAGCAGCCGCCCCTGGAGCAGCCGCCCCTGGAGCAACCGCCCCTGGACCAGCCGCCCCTGCAGCTGCCGAGGAGCCCTCGCCCTACAGTGGTAGCGGCCTCGCCGTTGCCACAGTCGTATGCCTGCCCTTCTCGCCACTGGTGAGCACTGCCCTGCCCGTACTGCTGGTACTGTTGCTCTTGGTGCTACTGCTCTTTCTACTGCTACTGCTGCTCCTTGCTTGGCCTGATGCAGCTCCAGCGACGTCCGTGTGAGTCCCTCACGCCCCAGCAGCTTCGTGAGTGGTACGCTACTTGGGGTTGTCGGGGTGGCCGTAGTGGGAGTCGTCCTGGAGTGAGTAGTTCGGCCAGGTGCAGCTGCAGCGTCGTCCGTGCGCGGTCCTTTCGCCCCAGCAGCTTCGTGAGTGGTACGCTCAGCGTGGCGGGTTACGAGGTACTGCTCGCTGTCCGTACGTCATTCGCACTGGTGCTCGGACTGGTCAGCCTTGCGGGACGTTTGGTCACGCAGAGTCCCGCTGCTTCACCCGTCTAAGCGACGCCTGGCATACTGAGTTTGGCGACGCGGCTGAGCTCCCCGACTGGGTGGAGCTGCTTAGGCTACGGGTAGAAATCTATACTTTTGACTATGATGCTATCCTCACTGCCATGTATGCATTGCCTACTAGTGATGAGGGTGACTGTTACCTGTGTGTTCCACCTGACCTGAGCATTGCGGCTACTTCTCTAGGTGCTAGTGAGGCTGCTGCTCTAGGTGCTAGTGCGTCTACTGCCCCAGGTGCTGGTGAGTCTGCTCTCTCAAGTACCACGTTGGCTCAGGCCTTACACACCTTCACCCTTGACTCGAGTGCTTCCCGCTCCTTCTTTCGAGACCGCACCACGCTTACACCGCTTAGTCGGCCGGTTGCGGTCTCCCTGGCGGACCCCTCTGGGGGTCCTGTCCTTGCTAGCTTCTCCACTGTCTTACCGTGCCCGGCAGCCCCCTCTGGCACTCTGTCAGGTCTCTACCTCCCCTCGTTCTCTACAAACTTGGTGAGTGGAGCTGATCTACAGGATCGGGGGGTTGATCAGTTCACTCCTGCGAGTCAGCGGGTGACCCACTGCATGTGTGCTCGGACGGGCCGACACTTGGCCACGTTTACCCGTCGGCCGGGGTCGAGCCTGTACACACTTACTACTGAGTCTCCTACGGTTGCTGAGTCTGGTCAGGTAGCTGCGTCGAGTCAGGTGTTTGCTGCAGCGTCCAGGTCTGGTCCTGAGTTTGCGCCCTGCTCGTGTCGTCTCCTGTCCCACCAGACACTCCTTTGGCACTACCGCCTTGGTCACCCCTCCCTGCCTCGTCTCCGAGGCATGGCCTCACGTGTCCTTGTCTCTAGTCTCCCCCGGTCCCTACCTTCCCTACCACCGCGGCCTGCCCCTACCTGCGTCCCCTGCGTCGAGGGGCGGCAGCGCGCCGCCCCTCACTCCTCCGAGTTTCCTCCGACAGAAGCTCCGCTGCAGACTCTTCACATGGACGTGTGGGGCCCCGCCCGTGTCCGTGGCCAGGGTCACGAGCGTTACTTCCTGTTGGTGGTTGACGACTACTCGCGTTACACCACGGTGTTCCCCTTGCGCCGCAAGGGTGACGTCACTGAGGTGTTGATCGACTGGATCCGCACAGCTCATCTCCAGCTCAGAGAGAGTTTCGGCTCGGACTTTCGTATTCTACGTCTGCACTCTGACAGAGGCGGGGAGTTTTCCTCTGCCCGTCTGGGAGCCTTCTGTCGTGGACAGGGCATCCGCCAGACCCTCACGCTTCCGGCCTCTCCACAGCAAAATGGGATTGCTGAGCGCCGCATTAGCATGGTCATGGACGTCGCTCGTACGTCCATGATCCATGCGGCTGCCCCCCATTTTCTGTGGCCGTTTGCGGTTCAGTACGCAGCGCATCAGCTCAACCTTCAGCCCCGGGTCTCCTTGCCAGAGACCTCCCCCACCTTGCGGTGGACGGGGAAGGTTGGCGATGCGTCTGCGTTTCGGAACTGGGGATCTCGGGCGTTTGTCCGCGACTTGTCTGCGGACGAGCTGTCCCCCCGTGCTGTTCCCTGCGTCTTCCTTGGCTTCCCCCCTGACGCGCCTGGGTGGCAGTTTTACCACCCCACCTCGCGCCGTGTTCTGTCCTCCCAGGACGTCACCTTTGACGAGTCGGTGCCTTACTACCGTCTCTTCCCCTACCGCACTGCGCCCCTTCCCCCGCCGCCGCTCTTCCTTGCGCCAGGTCCTCCCCCGGTAGACCCCCTCCCCCCTCAAGGTCCTGCCTCGTCAGGTGTGTCCCAGGTAGACGCAGTCGAGCCTGTCGAGGTAGCTGTTGACTCTGGTGCTGCTAGAGGTGCCGAGCCTGCGGGTGCCGGGTCTGGAGATGCTGAGCCTGGGGGTGCGGAGCCTGGGGGTGCTGAGTCTGGGGGTGCTGAGTCTGGGGGTGCTGAGTCTGGGGGTGCTGAGCGTAAGGTGCTGAGCCTGGGGGTGCGGAGACTGGGGGCGCTGAGCCTGGGGGTGCGGAGCCTGGGGGTGCTGGGTCTGCTCGTGTGGTCTCTCGCGGTGCTTCTTCGAGGCGGGAGCTACTCTCTCCGAAGGAGCTGCGTGAGTGGTTTGCCCGGCGCTGGAGCCGTGCAGCTGGAGCTTGAGGTACTAGTGTTGCTGCTGGTCCTGGAGGTGCTCGTACTAGCGGTGCTGGAGCTGCTGGGACTGGGGGTGCTGCAGGGGCTGCTGGAGTTCGTCCTGCTGGAGGTACTGCTGGAGCTGCTGGCAGTACTGGAGCTGCCGGTCCTACTGGAGTTGGTGCTCCTGGAGCTGCAGGAGCTGGAGCTGCTGGGGGTGTTGGTGCTGGTGGTTCGGCTGGTGCTAGTGCGTCTGTGGGTGCTGGAGTTGGCGCTGTTGGAGCTGGAGGTGCTGCTGGCGCTGGTGCTGTCGCTGGGGGTGCTCGTGGTGTCCCTGCTGGTTCTGGAGGCGCTACGCGCCCGCGGCCGTACTTCGTTCTGCTCCTTGAGCAGGTTCTTGGTCTCCCGCCCTCTACTAGTCCTGCTCCCCCCTTAGAGTGTCCACAACCTGTCCAATTGCAGTCACAGTTACCGCCAGTCTCCCCCTTACCTGCTCCTTCTCCCTACACTGGACCTACTTGAGGTCTTGCTGAGCGTCGTGATCCTGCGTCTTGTCCTGCGTTGCCTGTTCGTGCTGCTCGCACTAGTGGTCGTGCTCCGCGTCCCCGCCCTCCTGCGGTCCCAGGCACACACCAGATTGCATTGCGTCCTTCCACTGCTCCTCTGCGTGTTCCGTTGCCGTCTCCTCCAGATTCCTCTCTTCCTATTCTTGCTGACCCAAAGTCTGACTCTCTTCGTGCTGCCAGTCCTACTGTCACGCGTCTCGTGGCTAGTGTTGTCACTGACCCTTCTTTTGAGTCCGCTGCTGCGTCTGCCTTGGTTGCTGAGCTTGTCGACTTTGCTGCTCCCTGTCGTCTAGACTACGCTGCTCGTCTTATTACTGAGTCTGAGTCTGTCTGTCCTCCGTCCATCGGGGGTGAGTGTGCTCTTAGAACGGACGTCCTTGAGGACAGGCAGGAGGAGTTCCAGTGTTTTGCTGCTACTTTGCCTCATCTCGTGTCCACGCTGATTGCTCCTGAGGGAGACCCGGATGCACCAGACATCCCGACTCCTCGATCGTACGCTGAGGCGATCGAGGGTCCCTACTCCTCTCAGTGGCAGTAAGCCATGGACGTAGAGATGGCTTCCTAGAAGTCCACAGGCACCTACGTCGATGAGGTTCCCCCTCCTGGGGCGAACATCGTCACTGGCATGTGGATTTTCAGGGTGAAGCGGCCGCCTGGTTCTCCGCCTGTCTTCAAGGCCCATTACGTGGCTCGAGGCTTCAGTCAGCGGCAGGGAGTTGACTACTTTCAGACCTTCTCTCCCACCCCGAAGATGACCACTCTTCGGGTGCTGCTGCACATAGCCGCTCATCGCAACTACGAGCTTCACTCTCTTGACTTCAGCACTTCTTTCCTGCAGGGCAGCCTTCACAAGGAGATCTGGCTGCGCCGCCCACCTGGCTTCACTAGGTCGTTTCCTCCTGGTACCCAGTGGAGCCTCCGGCACCCAGTCTACGGTCTCCGCCAGGTACCCCGTGAGTGGCACGACACACTGAGGACTACACTTGCGGCTCTTGGGTTTGCTCCTTCTACTGCCAACCCGTCACTGTTTCTGCGCACCGACACCTCTTTGCCGCCGTTCTACATCCTCGTATACGTCGACGACTTGGTCTTTGCCACAGCTGACACTGCTGGACTCGCCCACGTGAAGTCCGAGCTGCAGAAGAGACACACGTGCACAGACCTGGGTGAAGTGCGCAGCTACCTTGGCTTGCAGATCACCCGGGACGGAGCACGCCGCACCACTACCCTGACTCAGTCACACATGGTGCAGCAGGTCCTTCAGCGCTTCGACTTCACGTACTCCTCGCCTCAGGCCACTCATCTGTCTACTCGCCACTCGCTCTCAGCTCTGCCTTCGGATGAGTCCGTAGAGCCGAGTGGCCCGTACCCAGAGCTTGTTGGCTACCTCATGTACCTGATGACGTGCTCTCGACCTGACCTTGCATACCCTCTTAGCATCTTGGCACGCTATGTTGCTCATGGGAGACACCGACCAGAGCACATGGCTGCAGCGAAGAGGGTGTTGCGCTACTTGTGCAGTACGTTGGGCATGGGGCATGTGCTTAGAGGGCGAGGTCGAGTGGTCCTCACAGGTCACGTAGACGCTTCTTGGGCTGATGACCAGGCTACGCAGCGGTCGTCATAGAGTTACACCTTCAGCCTTGGCTCCGGCTCTTTTTCGTGGCGGTCTACCCACTCTTCTTCTGTTCTCGGCTCCAGCTGTGAGGCTGAGATCTACGCGGGGGCCATGGGTGCACAGGAGCTACGCTGGCTCACCTACCTGCTGACTGACCTAGGAGAGCCGCCTCGTTCTCCTCCAGTTCTGTACGTAGACAACAAGGCCATGCTGGCCTTGTGTCGGAAGCACAGACTGGAGCACAGAACGAAGCACATTGCTCTTCGCTACTTCCTTGCTCGTGAGCTGCAGCAGCGTGATCAGCTGCGCCTTGCTTACGTGGCCTCTGAGGCCAATACTGCTGATATCTTTACCAAGGCACTTCCGCCTGGTGATCATCAGCGCTTCTGTACGATGCTAGGTCTTGTGCCTACTTGGCCTCACTTGCTCACTTCTTGACCTTGCTTGTACTGTGATCTTTCTATACCTGCACTTGCATGTTTACCTTTATATATGATCTTGCATGTGAACTGGCCTTTTGGCCTTGTTCTTGTGCTCAGATTGTGTGGTGACGTTGTGATCCACCCTGAGCTTGCTTTGCTTTGCTTGACTGGTCTTGTGACCTCTTGTTCTCCCCCACTTTGCCTATGGGGGTGTGTCAAACTTATATGCTATAGTCTGTGTAGGCTGTAGTGGGGTAGACTGTATGGGGTGCAACATTTCTAGGTTTTCCTACTTGTACCCATCTGCTTGCTAGTTCATTCATCCTCGTTCTCTCACAGGGGGATGCCACGCTTTTACCGTATCCAGCTTCTTTGAAATAACGTGCCCCAAAAATTCTAACCTATCCTGGAAGAACTCGCACTTGGAACCCTTGGTTAGTAATTTGTGCTCGTGTAAAACCTTAAACACTGCTTCCAGATCTGCTTAGTGCTGCTGCTTATCCCGACTGTAAACTAGGATGTCGTCCAGCTAAACTATTACACATTTATCTAAGAGCGGCCTAAATGCCTCGTTCATGGTCATCTGAAAAGTCACCGGTTTGTTGGTCAGCCCGAATGGCATCAAAGTGTACTCGAACGACCCGTACCTAGTCCTGAAAGCTGTTTTGGCGCAGTTCGATGGTTCGACCCTAATCTGATGGTAACCTCCCCGTAAATCTATTTTCGAAAAAACCCGTGCATTTCGCAGTTGGTCGATCAGTTCGTCGGCGCGGGGAATGGGGTACCGCGACTTGATTGTTACCCTGTTCAGTGCTGTGTAGTCGATACACATGCAAAAAACCCCGTCTTTTTTCGGCGTGAACAGTATCGGTGGGGCGAACGGTGACGAGCTCGGTCGGATTAATTTTTTCTCTAACAGGTAATCTAACTGCTTCCTTAGTTCGTCGAGCTCGGGCTGTGTCAATCTGAAATGGCGCTGTACGGTTGGCTGTGCTCCCGGTTCTAATTCGATTCAGTGGTCATGTGCTCGCTGAGGTGGCAGTCCTTCCGGTAAGTCATCGGGGAAAATCCTGGGGTATCGTTTCAACTGGTTCTGTAATTCGGGCGGTACGGTTGCCAACAGTTTCTTGAAATCACTCGGCTGCTCTGCTTCCTCTACTACTGCGATGTCTACTCCATACACGTCAGCTCCAGCAGCGACAGCCCGTTTCATTGTGATGGCGTTGACGTGTACCGTTGAAGACTCGGGCGACTGCCAGCAAGGTAGCTCGACCCAGTTACCACTACTTCGCACGGTGCAGCTACCCATCATCCAGTCAATTCGCGGGTTATACCGTCGCAGCCAATCACGTCCCAGTAAAATATCGTACCCATCCAGTGTCGTTGCGAGCATTTCCTATGTAAACCCGAAATTTCCCCCGCAGCGGACTTTGACTCTCTCTACCTTTTCCCGTATGGCCAGTGGCGTACCGTCGACTAAGCGTGCGTCTATCTCCGGTAAGCAACGGCTAAGTATCAGTTGCAGCTTTCGTGCGGTTGCGGTATTGACTAAACTGTGGCTTGCTCCTCCGTCAATAAAAATCTTCACTACTGCTCCCTGTATTTTCCTGTGGATCAGTACTGGGCAATCCGTCGCTGTACCCTCCTTATTCGTCCGAGTCCGATCGATAGCATGAATCGGTACTGTGACTCGGTGAGGGTCGGTGGGGTTGGACGAGCAGGCAGTCTCGTCAGTAGTTGGCCCGATTCCTACTAACTGCTGGCATTTCCCTGCCTTGGAGACTCCCTCCCCTGCTCTGCTCCACGGCGCCTTAGCTCCTCTGGGCATTCGCTCTTGCGATGGCCCGGCCTGTTGCAAGCAAAGCAGCGCCCCTTAAACGGCGCGGCAACTGCATTCGTCGCAATAGCGTGTACAGTGGCGTGCTCGATCGGCCCCCGAGGACGATGTCCATAGTAGGACCCCGGTCTCGGACGGTGTAAAATGTCGATTTTCTCGGCGAGCGCGAGAATCTCGTTGAAGTTCGAGAGCCCGCGTAGCATGATTTCGTGCGAGATGTCCGGCTTCAGCCCTCCGACGTAACGGTCCACCCGCTCCGCTTCGTGCATGTAGCCGACTTGCTCGCATAATGCGAGAAAACCACTCGTATAGTCTTGAACCGATCCGAGCTGCTGCCAAGTGCGCAATCTCTGACGCGGCGAAATAGAAGCCGCGATCGGCTCGAAGCGCGCCCGAAGCCCTGCGCACCACGCATCCCACGTGCTGTATTGGGCGGTCTCGCAGAATGAACTCCAGGTGTCAGCTGGGCCCGTGGGCCCTTCCTCTTGCGACGGTGGCTCGTAGGCGCGTGGCGACGTCACGATGAGTCGCCAACAGTCCATGGCGGGGCCCCTTAGCAGCGAAACGGCATACCGAATCTTCGCAGCGTCCGACTCAACGTAATTCGCGTCGAAGAAGACGTTCATCGTGAAGACCCACGATTGAACCGTCGGACCTCCACGCTGGCTCGGGTCGAAGCAGGGCGGGCGTTGCGGCTTGAGTGGCATTGGTGCCATAATGGCCTGTTCGCCACTTGTCGACGCGAACTCCACGTGCCGACGGGCTTTGCGAGGCTCCCGCGGGCTTGGTGCGACCCTGTTTCCTCCCATGCCAGGCATCGGCTGGGCGGCGCCATCGCTGGCTGCGCCTGAGCGCTGTCCCACGCAGTTGTTTTGTGTTGGTGTGTCGGACGAGATGACGATCGGCTCGTCCGATTGTGCAGATGCATTTGTCAGTGCGTGTGGTGGCGCTGGAGTGTTCATCGTTGATTGCTGACGCGCGGAGTCACGTTCCGCCGTGAGCGTCGCAATTTCGAGCGCCGAATCTTCAAGTTGGCGCACCAGACGGTCGAGCTGCTCCTGCGTCAATGTGGCGAGTGTGAATTCGGCCATGGCGGGGGTGTCGGGCGAGCTCAGCGAGAGCCTCGGTCGTGGCCGTGCGTGCTTACGAGAGAGCACTACGAGCGGCGGTGCTGTGTCGCTGAGAGACGTCTACCCCCCCCAAAAAATGAGATAGTGGGGAAGCGAAGGTGTGAGTGCGGTTCGAGAAGAGATCGTAGGCTTTGAATACCAAGTGTTACGAGTGCAATTGAGTGAACGAACGAGAAAAGCACTATCGAAGCAAGAGTACAATGAGCGAAGGCATGAGCGAAGAATATATAGCGAAACTACAGTGGTAACGGTAATGGACTGTGGTTGTCGCGCGACGGGCCTAGGACTGAGGTTGCAAAAAGTGTCGAAGCGGAGGCCCGGAGCGCGGGTTACCCACCGAGCCATGAGGTCGGGGTGCGACGTACGAAGGTGGCAGGCGGATTGTCGATGCGAGGGTTGTGAGTGGTAACGGTGCTGACTGTGGTGCTACAGTGACGTACGCGTTGAGCAGGGATGCGAAGTAAGGAAACGGAAATTTCCTTACAAATACCGTGTTCTCCCGGACATAACATCCTAGGGTATAGCTAAAAATACAGGGAAAAAATGGGGGGGGGGGGGGGGGGGGGGGGGGAGGGGGTCTCCTCAGAGGAAAAAAATACATAATACCCGGGTCTTATTATATTGCACATTTTTTTATAAGCAGAAATGAATGGAAACAAAAACAAGAGTCTGGCCTCACTAGTACATTTAATATCACGGTCGCCAGACCGCGTCTACGAGGATAACGTCGGCCTCCACTGGAATCTGCCACTGTGACACATGATTGGTTGACATCAGTGCCAACCTCGCACCACTTGGGTTCATGCAGTACGGTACAAGGCCGGAATCGCGCACGGTGCTGTGTTGTCACTGTACCTGTGACATCTTGACTACCGTGTAGTCACGTCCAGGCTTCCTCCAGGCCCTCAGATTCGTTTTTGGCCTGTCTCATTCGTCAGACTAGTACACAGTTTAAGTCTGAAACTCTCAGAGTTGGTATAAAAAATAGCTGAAATTTCAGAGTATCTCGAAAAAAAAAAAGTGTGAACATTCGAAATCAATGTATTTAAATGTTCATAAAAAATGTATGTTGGGCTGAGAAAAGCCCTTAGGATCTTTGCAAGGCTAAACTCTGGGTAGGACTTGTTGTGAATGCGGAAGCGTATAATGATAAGTCTTTGAACCACCTTACGCTGGTTTGTGAGGGCAAAATAGATTGATTAATCAAAGAGATACAATGCTTTTATAAGAGTACAAGGAATATGAAAAAATGCAACTGATAACTGTTTTACTACTGTTGCTGTTGCGGTTCGATACAGTGACGACTCGGGCAACTGCTCAATAACGAGTCAGCTGTTTATCCTTGCTGTCGCGCTGTACTTGTCAGGTCAAAGGTCGCTGACCTTTGACTTTCGCGTAACCTCCCGCGGTTTCTTCACTTCTCAACCTCCAAGTGTTGACTCACTGATGCTTCGCTGTACTTCGCCTCGTTTACGACTTAGTGTTTCGACACACAACAGAAGCGTTCAAATTACTTGTTTCCAACACTCCCCTTCGCTTCTAGAGTGTTGCTGCTAGTGACGTGGCTTTGTCCAGTCAGCAGCATGCAGTACTTGAACTTCTGTTTTCCGAGTTTCTTGGTCAAGTAATCACCTCCCATCTCGGACGTGGGGAAGAATGACAACTCGAGTCTTCCTTTCTCGATCTCGTCCTTCACGAAAAAATATCGCAAGGCGATGTGCTTCGTCCTGTTCGCGAATCCGTTTTTGTTCGCGATGCGAATTGCAGACTGGTTGTCGCAGAACGGAGAGAAGCTGGGTAACTGGGCCAGCTTCGCCTCCTCCATCAGCTCGCGAAGGTACAGTCCTTGCTTGGTGGCTGAGCAGAGTGCGATATATTATGCTTCAGCTGAGGAGAGGGCGATTAGTTCCTGCTTGCTCGAATGCCACGAGATGGGTCCGATAGGCTCGAGTCGGTAGACGTAGCCGTTGCGCGAGCGCCTGTTCAGCGTCGACGTAGCCGATTAACTTAGGTGTTGTAGATCCGGTCTTGTGATAGGTTAGGCCGATCGTCGAGGTGCTGACGAGGTAGTGAAGGGCGCGAGCGAGCTCCGCTAGGTGTTCCGCTTCAGGTTTCTTGAGGTAGGTGGCGAGTTGGCTTGCAGAGTATGATAGATCCGGACGACAGGTAACAGCTGCGAAGAGGAGGCATCCCAGCTTTCTCTAATAGTCACGTATGCCTGCGGGCTTGAGCCGAGTGGAGCTTTCCCTGTGATTTCCGGTAGTGTAGCGGTATGGTGTTGAGATGGCAGTTGGGGTGAGTCCGAAGCGTTTGGCAATGGTGTCGGCGTACTTCGCAGCGCTGAGGTAGATTGTCCTTTCTTCTTCCTGAATGTTGAGACCGAGGTACTGCGTGACGGTCGATGACACTGTGAGAGTAAGATCCTGCTGCAGCTCCCCTTCGAACCAGGTAGTAACGCTGTCGGTCGAACCAATGTAGAGAAGGTCATCTACATAGACGATCAGTAAGATGTAGTCGTCGCCTTTCGTGAGCCGGTACATGCCCTGGTCGTGCGGTAGTTGGCGGGATCCGATGCGGATGAGTCTGGCATGCAAGTACTGTTGCGACAGTCTCGGGGCCTGTTTAATACCGTACAGGGACTTCAGCAGCAAACAGACTTGGTTGGGCTCTTCGTTGGAGCCGTGTGGTAGTTCGACGAAGATTTCGGCGTCAACAGGTGCGTAGAGAAATGCATTGGCGACGTCAATTTGCCGCAGCTTCTTCTTCTTCATGGCGGCTACTACGAGGAGAATTCGCAAAGAAGTGTGTCGGCTGACCTGTGCAAATGTCTCGTTGAAGTCACGTCCGTGCTCTTGGTCGAAACCGCGTACGACCCAGCGTGCTTTAAACTTGTCGATGGTGCCGTCTGCCTTTGTCTTCACACGGAAGACCCATTTTTCGGTGAGTACCGTTTTGTTGCGTGCCACGCCGATGGGAACGACTTTCCAGGTGTTCCGTTCTTCCAGCGCTTTCAGCTCCTTGTCCATGGCTTCGCGCCAATTTTCCCTATGCTCCCCCCCCAGAGCCTGCTGAACTGTGGTTGGCTCCTTAGGAATCGCTGTGCCGTGGACCGCGGTGACAAGGCCCAGTATCTGGAGGCCACTCTGTGTGTAGCGGGGAAGTGTCGTGTCCTTGGGATAAGCTGCTTCGTCTCCCGCTTCTGGGTCAGGTATGAAATTGGGCCCTATGCGTTCTGCTTCGTTGGTGTTGAATGTTGCAGATGTAACGTAACCGTTGTCAGCGAAGTGGTAATATACTTCGGCGTTGACGCTTTCGCGAGGATTTTCGTCATCCATTGGGACGTCGACACAGCAGTAAGGGAGAGGTCTGGCTTCCTCCAAGGCTTCATCCACATCCTGCTCGTCCCAGTCAGCTTTGTCTGCTGCCGAGGCGAAGGCTCATTCACCATGAAAACCACCTGTCGGGTCCCAATCTTCTTCCAGGTTGGCGAGGTACGTCGGAAGTTTGAGTCGTTCGTAGAAAATGACATCTCAAGCTGCTACTGTTTCCTTTGAGTGGACGTCAAAAATCTTCCACGCGTTGTAATTCCTTTCAATGCCAAGGTATAGACCCCACTGTGCGCGTTGGGAGAATCGGCCGGCTCGTGCAGCTGGGGGTCGGTACTGTACCATGCAACCGAATACTCTCAACATTTTTGTGCTGCCCTGTTTTCCTGTACACAGCAGGTGTGGTGATGCATTGTTCGGGAGCGATGATGACAAGAGCAAGTTGTGCAGCATGACAGCGGTCCATTGCTTCGGGCCATTGGTGGTTGGGTAGCCACATGCCACGTAGCAGCTTGCGCATGGTGTTCTGGAGAGTCCTGTTCATCCTTTCTGCTACGCCTTGCTGTTGGTGGGCGTAGGGAAGAGAGATGAGCCGCTTGATTCCTCTCTCTACCAAGTACTGCTTGAACCTCTATGAGGTGTATTCTCCTCCCCCGTCAGACTGGAAGCCCTTTAGCTTAACTCTCGATTCCTATTCTGCTACTGGGAGCCAGGCAATGAAGGCTTCGAAGGCCATGTCGCGGCTTGGAAGGTTGAGATGCCAGACATAGCGAGTGGCGGCGTCAATGAACGTGATGGTGTAGCTGTATGCTCCTTGTCTAGGTTCGCGATTGTACAGGATGTCGCTGTACACTTTCTCCAGAGGCGCGTAAGTTGGAGCACTAGTGTTGTGATGAGATACAAACGGCCGATGTGGTAAGTCGGCTTCGGGGCAGGTAAAGCACGTTCCGCGAGCTCGTCGAAGTTCGCTTCCGTCGGTTAGAAGAATTGAGTCTTTGTCGAGCACGTCTGCTCTGATTGTGTTGTTTAACACTGTGTTGCTTGGATGTCCCATTCGTGCATGCCAGATATCTTTGCTAGCTCAATGTCCGGGTGAGCGACGGTATAAGTCGGAGTTGGAGTAGAAGCCTGCGGTGAAATTTGCGCTTCGATGGACTTCTCGTGGTGTTGAATTCAGTTGCTGCGCAGGAGTCGGTGGAGTGTCGTCGATTGGGGCTGGTGCAGTTGAAGGACCCGCGATTGGTGCCGATGTTGTCTCTGCTGCTACCGATGTTGTCTCTTCTGCTGCCGGTGTTGTCTCTGCTGCTGCCGAGTGTTGAATCGTTGCTAATGCTCCTGTTCGTTCTGCCTCAGGAATAGTGTGCGAATACCAGAAGCCTTCGGGGCTGAAGTCAGGATCAAGATCCGGTGGGTGCGTCCAGGAGGTGAAGGTGACGATTCCGTCGCTGTCGGCGGTGCCTAAATCTGGAACGAAGTCGCGGACGAAGACGTTATTCTTCAGGACCCCATTCCCGATGTAAAGTCCGCCTCTCCCGTGGTATAGCTTGAACTCATGAGTGGTGCTGTCTCCTTCGAGATGGATGCCTTTCGCCATCAGCTGGCTGACGCTCAGGAAGTTGTAGCTGAGTCCTTCTGCTATTAAAACCTTCGACATCTGTAGTATAACGTTCATTTCTCGTGACTGAAGTTGAACCACGCCTTGTCGTCGTGTGCGCAGGTTCTGGTTGTTGGCGACAGT
This sequence comes from Closterium sp. NIES-65, assembly GCA_948144175.1. Taxonomy (NCBI): domain Eukaryota; kingdom Viridiplantae; phylum Streptophyta; class Zygnematophyceae; order Desmidiales; family Closteriaceae; genus Closterium; species Closterium sp. NIES-65. The sequence goes on from CANXME010002221.1 coordinate 1,102,824, forward strand.
GATGACAACTTCGCGTTGAAGTTGGTATTCTCGTTGAACGAAACGACCCGAAGAGCACATATGCTGTCCGCAACAACTGTCCAAGAACCAAGTGTCTTTCCCGGACGGCTCGCTTTGAGCGATGGCTACATACGTCGGGTTCGGTTGAAGTGACCCGCGGCGAGGGGTACTGTTGTCAAGTTGCTCTTCCGGTGAGTAATGCGGTGGTGACTCGGTGATGCAGGAGTCGGTCAATCTTGCCATGCAGCTGAAGATGTTTCTTGCTCCTTGTGCAGATTGTGTTGGAGATGCTGTTGAAGACTGTAGCTGGCTTGTGGGGTGCGTCTGTGTGGACGCTACCTGACTGCTTGAAGGGCAAAGTTGACGTTGTGGTGGCGTTGATTGCTGTCGATCTGGGCAGTGTGTGCGAGGGTGCCTTGACGTCTTGCAGAGATGACAGAACGGAGGTACGGGTTTTGGTTGATGCCGGTTGTTGTTATTGTTGTAGCACTGTTGAGTGTGGAACGCAAATTCGGGTACTGGCGTTTTCTTCTTGTGCCGCTCCTCTTGCAGGTCCATGTCTTGCTGCTCAGCGTGAATTTCGACGCAGAGTGCTCCTTCGGAGATCTTCCCGTGAGCTCGGAGTATGGTGCGAGTGGAACGCCAGTGAGGACCAAGACCGCCAATAACTGTCAGAACATATCTATAGCTTATACTGCTGTGTAGGCTGTAGTGGGGTATCCCATAGGGGGTACAACCCAGTTAGGGTTTCATATTTGTACTGCTTTCATTCATAGTTCATTCATTCCTGTTTTCCTATTTTCACATGGTATAGAGCGGGTCCTACCTTAGGACCGTTGTCTGGGCCCACCGACGCGCGCCCCGAGGCGCGCCCTTTTTTTTTTAGCGACCCCTCGGGTCGCCTTTTCACTCGCGGCCCCGCCGCCTCCTCTGACGCGGCTTTGCCGCCTCCCCTGACGCGGCCCAGCCGCCTCCCTTGACGCGGCCCCGCCGCCTCTTTTAACGCGGCCCCGCCGCCTCCCTTGACGCGGCCCCGCCGCCTCCCTTGACGCGGCCTCGCCGCCTCCCCTGACGCGGCCCCGCCGCCTCCCCTGACGCGGCCCTGCCGCCTCCCTTGACGCGGCCCCGCCGCCTCCCTTGACGCGGCCCCGCCGCCTCCCCTGACGCGGCCCCGCCGCCTCCCCTGACGAGGCCCCGCCGCCTCCCCTGACGCGACTCCGCCGCCTCCCCTAACGCGGCCCCGCCGCCTCCATTGACGCGGCCCCGCCGCCTCCCCTGACGCGGCCACGCCGCCTCCTCTGACGCGGCCCCGCCTCTGCTGCCGACGGCCCCGCCGCTGCACTCTACGGCCCGCCGCTGCACCCTGCCGGCCCGTCGCTGCTCCTGCCGGCCCGCCGCTGCACCCTGCCGGCCCGCCGCTGCTCCTGCCGGCCCGCCGCTGCACCTACCGGCCCGCCGCTGCACCCATCGGCCCGCCGCCTCTTACGGCCAGCAACTTGCACCTGCCGGCCCGCCGCTGCACCTGCCGGCCCGACGCTGCACCTGCCGGCCCGACGCTGCATCTCCCGGCCGAGCCGCCCAAGCAGCCGAGCCGCCCGGGACCCGAGCCGCCCTGCCGCCGAGCCGCCCGGGAGCCGAGCCGCCCTGCACCCGAGCCGCCCAGCCGCCGAGCCGCCCGGGAGCCGAGCCGCCCTGCACCCGAGCTGCCCAGCCGCCGAGCCGCCCGGGAGCCGAGCCGCCCTGCGCCCGAGCCGCCCAGCCGCCGAGCCGCCCGGGAGCCGAGCAGCTGTGCACCCGAGCCGCCCGGTCGCTGAGCCGCCTTTCTGCTGACTGCACGACCTGCCCTGCCTGGTGAGCACTGTCCCACTGACACTGCGAGCTCTTTCCCTACTGCTTGCACTGCGTCGCTGTCGTCACCATGGCTACCCCTAGTGTCCTAGCTTTTGACGCTGAGGGTCGCGCCATTGATTTTGAGGTCTGGTTAGACGACCTGCAGCTGTTCTTACAGTGCGACAGGGCTGACGACCTTTCTCTCTTTGACCTCACCTCTGGCGCCTCTCCTGCCCCTGCTGCTGATGCTGATCCCGCTGTCCGCTCTAAGTGGGCCACCCGCGATGCTGCTGCACGTCTTGCTGTGCGTCGCCACCTCCCTACCTCTGAGCGTGCGCACTTTAGTCAGTACAAGAGTGCTCAGACCTTGTACGACGCTGTAGTTGCGCGCTACTCCTCCCCTGCCACTGCTGCACTGAGCCGTCTCATGCTTCCCTACCTCTTTCCTGACCTCTCTGCCTTTCCCACTGTCGCTGACCTCATTACGCACCTCCGCACTAGTGACACTCGCTACCGCGCCGCCCTTCCTGCTGAGTTCTGCGCTAAGAACCCCCCCCCCATGTACATCGCTCTCTACTACGTAGTCGCACGCCTCCCTGACTCCCTTCGCGTCGTCAGGGACCACTTTCTCGCAGTCTGTCCCACCACTCTCACCGTCGACCTCCTCGAGAAGGCCCTCCTTGCAGCGGAGAAGAGCATAGTCGCTGTAGGTGCTTCTCGTGGTGACCCTCGCACCCCCATCTTTGAGGGGTGCTCTCCTTCCCCCTTGCTGCCCTCTGTTGCCTCTGCTGCTGCTGCCGACCTGCTTGGTCTTGAGTCGGTCGGCGCGGCGTCTGCCCCTAGTGGGAGACGTCGCTCCAGCAAGGGCAAGGGGGGCAAGGGCGCGGGTGGAGCTGGAGGGGGCGGTGGCGGTGGCGGCGGTGGCGGCGGAGGGAGTGGGGGTGGCGGCGGGGCTAGTGGCGGGGGTGGTGGTGGTGGTGGCGGCAGCAGCGGCGGAGACGGTGGTGGTGGTGCCAGCGGTGGTGGTGGAGGCAGCGGCGGAGGTGGAGGCGGCGGAGGTGGAGGCAGTGGAGGCGGCAGCGGAGAAGGCAGTAGTGGTGGAGGAGGTGGAGCTGGTCGGGGTGGTACCCAGCAGCGTAGCGGCGGTGGTGGTGGCCAGCGCTCGCACCGGCAGCAGCAGCAGCGCTCGCGGGACATCCCTTCGCCTCAGCAGCTTCGTGAGTGGTACGCTGGGCGTCAGAGGGGTGGGGGGTACTGGTCCCTGCACCTACGTTCTTCGTTCCGGCGACCGCGCGGGTGAGCAGTGTGGGGGTGCCCACGCCACCCAGCGCTGCTTTGGCCGCCTGACGGACGCTTGGCGTCAGCAGTTCCCTGGGGCTAGTGAGATCCCTCGCTGGGATGAGCTTCTCAGGGCTGGTGTAGCGATCTTTGATCTTGATTTTGATGCTATCCTTACTGCTATGTATGTTGTGGATTATAGTGAGGAGAATGAGGGTTACCGGTGTTTTCAGCCCGACCCGGGCATTGGTACTGCTGCGCTAGGTGCTTGTGAGGCTGCTGCTCTAGGTGCCAGTGCGTCTGCGCTCTCAGGTACTGGTGAGACTGCGCTCTCAGGTACTGAGTCGTCCTCGTCCTCCCTCACTTTCACACTTGACTCCGGAGCTTCTCGCTCCTTCTTTCGAGACCGCACTACCCTTTCGCCGCTCGCCAGGCCGGTTGCGGTCTCCCTTGCTGACCCCTCTGGGGGTCCTGTCCTGTCTCACTTCTCCACTGTCCTCCCGTGTCCGGCTGCCCCTTCGGGCACCCTGTCGGGTCTGTACCTTCCCTCGTTCTCTACGAACTTGGTGAGTGGAGCGGACCTGCAGGATGGGGGTGTTCACCAGTTCACTCCTGCGCGTCAGAGGGTGACCCACTGCACGGAGGCTCGCACAGGCCGACACCTGGCCACGTTCTCACGTCGGCCGGGGTCGAGTCTCTACACCCTGACCGTTGAGTCTCCTCCTGTCCCTGCGTCTGGTCAGGTGGCTGCGTCGGGTCAGGTACTTGCTGCTGCGTCCCGGTCAGGTCCTGAGTCTGCCCCCTGTTCTTGTCGCCTCCTGTCTCACGAGACTCTCCTGTGGCACCACCGTCTTGGCCACCCCTCCTTGCCCCGTCTTCGGAGCATGGCTTCCCGTGTCCTTGTCTCTGGTCTTCCCCAGTCTCTCCCTCCTCTCCCCTCCGGGCCAGGACCTTCCTGTGTCCCCTGTGTCGAGGGTCGCCTCCGGGCTACTCCTCACTCCTCCCACTTCCCCCCGATAGAGGCTCCCCTGCAGACGCTTCACATGGATGTGTGGGGCCCAGCCCCCGTCCGTGGGCAGGGTTACGAGCGCTACTTCCTGTTGGTGGTTGACGACTACTCGCGTTACACCACAGTCCTCCCCTTGCGCAGCAAGGGTGCGGTCACTGAGGTGCTGATCGACTGGATCCGCGAGGCTCGTCTCCAGCTCAGGAAGAGCTTCGGCTCGGACTTTCCTGTTCTGCGTCTGCACTCTGACAGAGGCGGAGAGTTCTCTTCTCGCCTTCTGCGAGACTACTGTCGTGCACGGGGGATCCGCCAGACCTTCACGCTTCCGGACTCACCACAGCAAAATGGGATTGCTGAGCGCCGCATTGGCATGGTCATGGATGTCGCTCGTACGTCCATGATGCATGCGGCTGCCCCCCATTTTCTGTGGCCGTTTGCGGTGAGGTACGCGGCGCATCAGCTCAACCTTCACCCCCGGGTCTCTCGGCCAGCGATGTCCCCAGCCTTGCTGTGGACGGGGAAGGTTGGCGATGCGTCTGTGTTCCGTGTCTGGGGATCTCGGGCGTTTGTCCGCGACTTGTCTGCGGACAAGCTGTCCCCTCGTGCTGCTCCCTGTGTCTTCCTTGGCTTCCCCACTGACGCCCCAGGGTGGCAGTTTTACCACCCCTCCTCTCGTCGTGTTCTGTCCTCCCAGGACGTCACGTTCGACGAGTAAGTCCCCTTCTACCGTCTCTTCCCCTACCGCACTCCTTCCCTCCCCCCTCCCCCGGACTTCCTTGTGCCGGTTCCCCCCCCGGTAGACCCCCTCCCCCCTCAGGTTCCTGCCCCCTCAGGTGTGTCCCAGGTAGACGCCGTTGACCCGGTCGAGGTTACTGGTGACTCTGGTGCTGCTGCGGGTGCTGAGCCTGGGGGTGCTGACTCTGGGGGTGCTGTGCGCGGGGGTGCTGAGCCTGGGGGTGCTACTGCTGGGGGTGCTGGGCCTGAGGGTGCTACTGCGGAGGGTGCGGAGCCTGGGGGTGCTGAGCCGGGGGGTGCTGTGCCTGGAGGTGCTGGGTCTGGGGGTGCTGGGTCGGGAGCTGCTGAGCCTGGGGGTGCTGAGCTGGGAGCTGCTGAGCCTGGGGGTGCTGCGTCTGGAGCTGCTGAGCCTGGGGTTTCTCCTGCTGCTGCGTCTCGCCGGGAGCCCCTCTCTCCACAGGAGCTGCGCGAGTGGTTCGCTCGCCGCTGGAGGCGTGCTGCTGAGTCTGGAGGTGCTGCTGGAGCTGGAGCTGGAGCTTCTTCGACCGTCGAGGGTGCGGGTGCAGCCGGTCCCGGAGCTGCTGGCCCTGCAGGTCCTCCTGGAGCTGGAGCTGCTGAGGGCGTTCGTGCTGAGCCTGCTGCTGTTGGTCCTGCCGCTGGAGGTGTGGGTGGCGCTGGTGCTGTCGCTGAGGGTGCTGGTGCTGTCCCTGCTGAGTCTGGAGCTGCCGCGCGGCCTCGGCCGTACTTCGTTCCGCTCCTTCAGCAGGTTCTTGGTCTTTCTCCTCCAGTAGAGGGTCCACCGCCGGTCCAGTCGCGGCCCCTACTGGAGCCTTCCTCTCCACTGCCTGCTCCCTCTCCTTACACTGGTCCTACTGGAGGTCTTGCTGAGCGTCGTGAGCCTGCGTCTCGTCCCGCGTCGCCTGTTCGTGCTGCTCGCGCTAGTGGTCGCAGTTCGCGTCAGCGTCCTCCTCCTGTCCCTGGCACGCACCGGATGTCTTTACGTCCGTCCACTGCTCCTCTGCGTGCCCCTTTGCCTTCTCCTCCTGAGTCCTCTCTTCCTGCGCTTGCGGACCCTGAGTCGGACTCTCTTCGTGCTGCCAGTCCCACTGTCACGCGTCTGCTTGCTACTGTCGTCACTGACCCCTCTTTTGAGTCCACTGCTGCGTCTGCTCTAGTCGCTGAGCTCGTCGACTTTGCTGCTCGCTGTCGTCTCGACTACGCTGCTAGTCTTGTTGCTAAGTCTGCGTCTGTCTGTCCTCCGTCCGTCGGGGGTGAGTGTGCTCTTGGCACGGACGTCCTAGAGGACAGGCAGGAGGAGTTACAGTGTCTAGCGGCTGCTTCACCTCATCTCGCGTCTTTACTGCTTGCCCCTGAGGGAGACCCGGATGCACTAGACATCCCGACTCCGCGTTCTTACGCGGAGGCCGTAGAGGGTCCCTACTCCTCTCAGTGGCAGGCAGCTATGGATGCAGAGATGGCTTCCTGGAAGTCCACAGGCACCTACGTTGACGCGGTTCCCCCTCCTGGGGCGAACATCGTCAGTGGCATGTGGATCTTCGGGGTGAAGCGGCCGCCGGGCTCTCCACCTGTCTTCAAGGCACGGTACGTTGCTCGTGGCTTCAGTCAGCGGCAGGGAGTTGACTACTTTCAGACCTTCTCTCCCACCCCGAAGATGACTACTCTTCGGGTGCTGCTGCACATAGCCGCTCAGCGCGACTACGAGCTTCACTCTCTCGACTTCAGCACTGCGTTCTTGCAGGGTAGCCTGCACGAGGAGATCTGGCTTCGCCGTCCACCTGGCTTCACTGGGACTTTCCCTCCTGGCACCCAGTGGAGCCTCCGACGGCCAGTCTACGGTCTCCGCCAGGCACCGCGTGAGTGGCACGACACACTGAGGACTACGCTTGCGGCTCTTGGGTTTGCTCCTTCTACTGCTGACCCGTCGCTGTTTCTTCGCACCGACACTTCCCTGCCGCCGTTCTACATCCTCGTGTACGTCGACGACCTGGTCTTTGCCACAGCGGACACTGCTGGACTCGCCTACGTGAAGTGCGAGCTGTTAAAGAGACACACGTGCACAGACCTGGGTGAACTGCGCAGCTACCTTGGCTTGCAGATCACTCGGGACAGAGCACGCCGCACCATTACCTTGACTCAGTCACACATGGTGCAGCAGGTCCTTCAGCGCTTCGGCTTTACGTACTCCTCGCCTCAGGCCACTCCTCTGCCTACTCGCCACTCACTCTCAGCTCTGCCTTCGGATGAGTCCGTAGAGTCGAGTGGTCCGTATGCGGAGCTTGTTGGCTGCCTCATGTACCTGATGACCTGCACACGACCTGACCTTGCATACCCTCTGAGCATTCTTGCACGCTATGTTGCTCCTGGGAGACACAGACCGGAGCACATGGCTGCAGCGAAGAGGGTATTGCGCTACCTGTGCAGTACGTCAGGCATGGGGCTAGTACTTGGAGGGGGAGTCCAGTGGTCCTTACCGGCCACGCGGACGCTTCTTGGGCTGACGACCAGGCTACGCAGCGGTCGTCACAGGGTTACACCTTCAGCCTTGGTTCCGGCTCTGTCTCGTGGCGGTCTACTCGCTCGTCTTCGGTTCTCGGCTCCAGTTGTGAGGCTGAGATCTACGCCGGGGCCATGGCTGCACAGGAGCTTCGCTGGCTCACCTACCTGCTGACTGACCTTGGAGAGCCGCCTCGTTCTCCTCCAGTGCTGTACGTAGACAACAAGGCTATGCTGGCCTTGTGTCGAGAGCAGCGCTTGGAGCACAGAACGAAGCACATTGCTCTCCGCTACTTCCTTGCTCGTGAGCTGCAGCAGCGTGGTCAGTTGCGACTTGCGTACGTGGCCTCTGAGGCCAACACTGCTGATGTGTTCACCAAGGCACTTGCGCCTTGTGACCATCAGCGCTGCTGCACCCAGCTGGGTCTTGTGCCTGTCTTGCCTCACTTGCTCTCCTCTTGACTTCACTTGTACTGTGACATATATATATACCTGCTCTTGCTTGTCTAGCTTTATATATATGTCTGTACTCTTGCTTGTGAACTGGCCTTTGGCCTTGCTCTTGTGCTCGGACTGTGTGGTGACTTTGTGATCCACCCTGAGCTTTGCTTTGTCTTGCTTGACTGGTCTTGTGACCCCTTGTTCTCCCCCACTTTGCCTATGGGGGTGTGTCAGAACATATCTATAGCTTATACTGCTGTGTAGGCTGTAGTGGGGTATCCCATAGGGGGTACAACCCAATTAGGGTTTCATATTTGTACTGCTTTCATTCATAGTTCATTCATTCCTGTTTTCCTATTTTCACAATAACAACTGTGACGAAGGCGGCTTCCGAGATCGACCCTCCACATCGAAGGAGTTGATCGCGCAATTCACGACAGCGACTGATATACGACATTCCCTTTTCGCCCGGTTTCATTTCCACTATCGTCAATTGTGCCATTAATCGACTCTGATTGATGCTGTCTGTAGCCTGATACAGGTTCTTCAAGTGGTTGTACGCGAGCTCGGCGGAGTTTCCGTATCCTCGGTAAGAGCGAATTTTCTGCTGCTGGCTTGGAGTTATGTTCTTCAGTAGGATCGGATATGCCATCATTGACTGATATGTGTACTGCTGCTTGTCGTATTGCGTCCCGTGTATTGGGTATGGCAGGGACCCATCGAAGAATCTATGGATTTGCGCACCTTCCATCATCAGCTCGAACTCGAATGACCAGGCAAAGAAATAATTTCCGTCGAATGGTCTTGACGTTTGCAGTTTTAGGACATGCGCAAATTGTGACTGAAGTTGAAGTGCGTCCAATGTCTTCTCTTGCTCGGGTGAAGGCTGCTGGTGCGGCATGAAGCTGACAGAACTGCATTGGGGTTCGTACGGGGCGAAAGTAGGTTGCTGTTGTTGACTTCTTCGTGCGTAGGATGAGCCGTCGAGGCTCATCGGTGTCACGTGACACTATTTGTTGTTGTTGCTGTTGTTTGACTGCGCACGTGCCCCTTGCTGATGTTGTTCGTAGAAGGACATGAAGGAGAACTTCTCCATCATGCTTGGGTCGAAGCCCGCGGCTTGATTTGCGGGAGTTTCAATAGACCCTCCTCTGTCTGTAGGCCAGAGGCAGGAGGTGGAGTAGGAGTAGTACCGGGAGAGCCGTTAGAGGAGCTTCTCTCCTTCTGTGTTGCCATACCTTCTGATGTTGTAGGTGTCTTTGAAATAGTTGAGTTTGCCTTGATAGCTCTCATACCATGTTGGGCTGAGAAAAGTCCTTAGGATCTTTGCAAGGCTAAACTCAAGGTAGGACTTGTTGTAAATGCGGAAGCGTATAATGATAAGTCGTTGAACCACCTTGCGCTAGTATGTGAGGGCAAAGTAGATTGATTAATCAAAGAGATACAAGGCTTTTATAAGAGTACAAGGAATATGAAAAGATGCAACCGATAACTGTTCTACTGTTGCTGTTGCGGTTCAATATAGCGACGATCCGGGCAACTGCTCAATAACGAGTCAGCTGTTTGTCCTTGCTGTCGCGCTGTACTTGTCAGGTCAAAGGTCGCTGACCTTTGACTTTCGTGTAACCTCCAGCGGTTTCTTCACTTCTCAACCTCCAAGTGTTGACTCGCCGATGCATCGCTGTACTTCGCCTCGTCTACGGCTTAGTGTCTCGACACACAACAGAAGCGTTCAAATTACTTGTTTCCAACAATATATTCAATGTTTCATTCATCTGATACCGAAACACGCTAGCGTAAGGGGATTTCCGGGAGAACATGCTCTGACATGGCGAATTTTTCTGTCAGGGCGAATCTTGTGGTATGAAAGGGCGAATCTGCAATATCATGTGGAATGATTTTGTTAAGAATTAACAAGCAGGAAATGATGTTAACTATCGAGAGAGTTGGTACAAGTACAAAACCTAAAAGGGTTGTACCCCACTATAGCCTTCCCATTATACCATAGCATATATATAGTTTGACACACCCCCATAGGCAAAGTGGGGGAGAACAAGGGGTCACAAGACCTGTCAAGAAAAGCAATGCAAGCTCAGGGTGGATCACAACGTCACCACACACTCCGAGCACAAGCAAAAGGGCCACAAGGCCAGTTCATATGTAGAGGTATATATGCAACAACAACAGTACAGTGATCACTACCTAGCAAGAGTAAACATGCAGGTTGATATATATAGATCACAGTACAACCAAAGTCTACAGCAAGTGAGGAAACGTAGGCACCAGGCCTAGAGGAGTGCAGAAGTGCTAATGATCACCAGTCGGAAGGGCCTTGGTGAACACATCAGCCGTGTTCGCCCAGGTGGGCACGTGGGCGACACGAAGCTGACTACGCGGGTGCAACTCTTGAGCAAGGAAGTAACGTAGAGCAATGTGCTTCGTTGTGTGCTCCAGTCTGTGGTCCTGACACAAGGCAATGGCAGCCTTGTTGTTGACGTACAGAACTAGAATAGAACATGTCAAACATATGTTTATATGTTGTAGTTTAGGTAGGCTTTAGTGGGGTACTCACTGTGGGGTACCACCCCTTAGGCTTTTCCTTTTGTACCAAACTCTCGATATTCCAATACCACCTTGCCTAAGCTTTAACAGAACAAGGCCTCTCTCCCAAGTCGGTCAGCAGGTAGGTGAGCCAGCATAACTCCTGTGCAGCCATGGCTGTGGCGTAGATCTCAGCCTCACAGCTAGAGCTGAGAACAGAAGATGAACGGGTAGACCACCAAGAAACAGAGCCAGAGCCAAGACTGAACGTGTAACCCACTGACAACCGTTGCGTAGCCAGGTCGTCAGCCCAAGAAGCATCGGAGTGCCTAGTCAGGACAACTGAGCTCCACCCTCCAAGCGAGAGCCTCATGCCCGATGTACTGCACAAGTAGCGCAGTACCCTCTTCGCAGCATCGAAGTGCACCTTTCGGTGCCTACGAGGAGCCACGTAGCGGGACAGAAGGCCTAGAGGGTACGCAAGGTCAGGTCCAGTGCAGGTCATCAGGTACATGAGGCAGCCCACTAGCTCTGGGTATGGGCCACTCGGCTCTACGGACTCGTCCGAAGGTGGAGCTGAGAGCGAGTGGCCTGTAGCCAGAGGAGTGCGCTGTGGCGAGGACAAGGTGAAGCCGAAGCGCTGAAGGACCTGCTGCACCATGTGTGACTGAGTCAGTGTGATGGTGCACCGTGCTCTGTCCTGTGTGATCTGCAGGCCAAGGTAGCTGTGCAACTCACCCAAGTCTGTGCATGTGTGTCTCTTCTGCAGCTCCGACCTCACAAGGGCGAGAGCCTCAGTGTCAGCTATTGTAAACACCAATTCGTTGACGTACACGAAGTGTCGGTGCTCGGAAAAAGCGAGCGGTCAGCAGTGGAAGGTGCAAACCCAAGAGCCGCAAGTGTCGTCCTCAGTGTGTCGCGCCACTCACGAGGCACCTGACGGAGACCGTAGACTGGCCGGCGGATGCTCCACTGGGTACCAGGAGGGAACGACCCAGTGAAGCCAGGTGGGCGGCGCAGCCGGATCTCCTCGTGCAGACTGCCCTGTAAGAACGCAGTGCTGAATTCCAGAGAGTGAAGCTCGTAGTCACGCTGAGCGGCAACGTGCAACAGCACCCGAAGAGTGGTCATCTTCGATATGGGGGAGAAGGTCTGGAAGAATTCAACTCCTTGTCGCTGAGTGAAGCCTCGTGCAACGTAAGGAGCCTTGAAGACAGGCGGAGAACCCGGCGGCCGCTTCACCCTGAAAATCCACATGCCATCGACCACGTTCGCCCCAGGAGGGGGAACTGCGTCGACGTAAGTGCCTGTGGACTTCCAGGATGCCATGTTTGCGTCCATGGATGTCTGCCACTGAGAGGAGTACTCATCCGCGATCGCCTCTGCGTAAGAGCGCGGGGTCGGATGTGTGGAGCATCCGGGTCTCCCTCAGGGGCAAGCAGCATGGCCACGAGATGAGGCGCAGTGGCTGCAAGACACTCTAAGTCCTCTTGCCTGTACTCAAGGACGTCCGTGCCAAGAGCAGACTCACTTCCGACGGACGGAGGACTGAGAGACTCAGACTCAGCAACAAGACTAGCAGCGAAGTCTAGACGACAGGCTGCAGCAAAGTCAACAAGCTCAAAGACTAAGGCAGACGCAACAGCAGACTCAAACGACGGGTCAGTGAAGACAGTGGCTAGCAGACGTGTGACAGTCGGGTGAGCAGCATGAACCAGGTCAGACTCAGGGTCCTGAACGCCAGGCAAAAAACACACAGGAGGAGACGGCAGGGGAACACGCTGTGGAATAGAGGAAGGACGAAGTGCCATAGCGTGCGTGCCAGGGACAGGAGGCGGACGCTCACGAGGAACACGACTACCAATGCGACGCGCACGAACAGGCGAGGCAAAACGAGACGCAAGCTCACGAAGCGCTGTAAGCGAGTCTGTCTGCTCAGTGTAAGGAGAAGAAGCAGGCAGTGGTGCGCCAGGCTGTAACGGGAGGCCAGTAGAAGAACGAGAGGCTAAGAACCTGGTGAAGCACAGAGTCAGGCGGTGGCAGAGACAACGGTGACGGTGGAGCGAAAAACAGTCGCGGCAGTGCAATGCCACCAGTACCAGTAGCTCCAGCGCCTCCAGCAGCTCCAGAACCTCCAGCCCCAGGGCCTCCAGCAGCAGCACCTCCAGATCAAGTGACTCCAGCAGCAGCACCTCTAGATCCAGTGCCTCCAGCAGCTCCAGAACCTCCAGCTCCAGCGCCTCCAGCAGCAGCACCTCCAGCTCTAGTGACTCCAGCAGCAGCACCTCCAGCTTCAGCTCCTCCAGCAGCTCCAGAACCTCCAGCTCCAGCGCCACCAGTAGCAGCACCCCCAGAACCAGCACCTCCAGCCCCAGGGTCCCCAACTCCAGAGTCAACAGTACTAGCTCCAGGGCCTCCAGCAGCAGCACCCCCAGAACTGGCACCTCCAGCTCTAGGGTCTCCAACGCCAGGGTCGACAACACCAGCTCCAGGGCCTCCAGCCCTAGTACTGCCAGTAGCAGCACCCCCAAAGCCGACACCTCCAGCTCTAGGAGCAGTACTAGTCGTGACAGCTCCAGTACCTCCAGTACGAGCACCTCCAGGACAAGAGACACCAGCACTCCCAGCGCCTCCACGACAAGCAGCTCCAGCAGCACAACTCCTCAGGCGGGTACGCGACGCAAGCCACTCTCGTGCTTGCTGTGGTGAGACAGGCCCGCGTCGTGCAACGAGACCCAGAGGAACGCCAGCAGACCCAGCACCCCCCGACCTGGCACCCTCCGGCTCAGCATCCCTAGACTCCGCATCCGCAGGCTCAGCACCCCTAGGCTCCACACTCCCCAGCACCTTACGCGCAGGCTCAGCACCCCTAGCAGCAGCACCCCCAGCAGCACCTCCCGCAGCAGCAGCTGAGTCGCTAGTGACCTCTATAGGCTCAGCCACGGGGGGCGGGTCTACCTGAGACACACCTGAAGGAGCAGGACCCTGAGGGGGGAGGGGGTCTACCAAAGGTGGACCTGGAGGGAGGAAAATCGGCGGGGGAGGGAGAGGGGCCATGCGGTAGGGGAAGAGATGGTAGAAAAGAACCAACTCGTCAAAGGTGACGTCCTGAGAGGGGAAGACACGACGCGAGGTGGAGTGGTAAAACTGCCAGCCAGGCGCGTCAGGGACAAAGCCAAGGAAGACACAGGGAATGGTGCGGGAGGAGAGCTTGTCCGCGGACGTATCGCGGACTAAGGTATGAGCACCCCAGACCCGGAAACGCGACGCATCGCCAACCTCCCCCGTCTAATGCAGTGTGGGCGAGGTCTCCGGCAAGGAGACACGGGGCCAGAGGTTCAGCTGCTGCGCGGCGTACCGGACCGCAAACGGCCACAGAAAATGGGGAGCCGCCGCATGGATCAAGGAGGTACGACCGACCTCCATGACTAAGCCAATGCGGCGCTCAGCAACCCCATTTTGCTGCGGCGAGCCCGGAAGCGTGTACGACTGCTCGATGCCCTCCCCTTGACAGAAGGCCCGCAAGAGGTCGAAAGTAAACTCACCACCTCTTTCAGAGTGCAGACGCAGGACATTAAGGTCCTAGCGGAACCTGCCGTGGAGCTGGAGACGAACCTCTCGGATCCAAGGGATCAGGACAGCAGGGACCTCACCCTTTGTGGTGTAACATGAGTAGTTGTCGACAACTAGCAGAAAGTACCGCTAACCGCCCTGTCCACGAACGCGGGTTGGGCCCCACACGTCCAAGTGGAGGGTCTGCAGAGGAGCCTTTGTCAGGGGAAAAGAGGAGGAGTGAGGAGCGGCGCGCTGCCGCCCCTCAACGCAAGGATGGCAGGGCGGCGCACGCGAGGCAGGGAGGGGAGGGAGAGACTTGGGAAGACCAGACACAAGGAGGCGACGGTGCATGCCACGGAGACGTGGCAAGGAGGGGTGACCCAGGCGGTGGTGCTAGAGAAGAGTCTGGTGAGACAGGGAGCGACACTCGCAGGGGGAGGCTACCAGACCTGACACAGACACGTGACCGAGAACAACTGCATGAGGAGACACAGTCGTCAATGTGTAAAGACTCGACCCTGGCCGACGGGTGAACGTGGCCAGGTGACGGCCAGTCCTGGAGCACGTACAGATCGCCACGCGCTGTCCTCCAGGGGTAAAGGTGTCAACCCAATGATCATGGAGGACAGCGTTGCTCACCAAGTTCGTCGAGAACGAGGGGAGGTTGAGACCTGACAGTGAGCCAGACGGAACCGCCGGGCACGGAAGCACAGTGGTGGACCGTGCAAGAACTCGGCTCCTTGAGGGGTCAGCCAGAGAGACTGCAATAGGTGCAGGGAGTGGTGTGAGTGCGGTACTGTCACGGAAGAAGCAGCGGGAAGCACCTGAGTCGAGCGTGAAGGTGTGCAAGGCCTCAGTAGGCGCAGTACCTGAGAGAGCAGACTCACCAGCACCTAAGGCAGCAGCCTCACTAGCACCTAGAGCAGCAACCTCTATACCGGGGTCGTACTGCACATACAAGTAACAGTCACTCTCAGCACCACCAGGCAAAGCACACATGGCAGTAAGGATGGCGTCATAGTCTAAAGCAAAGGCATCAACGCCTGACCTAAGCAGCTCAAGCCAGTGGGGGGTCTCAGCCTCGTCACCAAACTCTGCGTGCCAAGCGTTAGTCAAATAGGCGAAGCAGCGGGACTGTGCGTGACCAGGTGTCCCACAGGTCTGACCAGCTTGACAACCTGTGCGAATGACGTACGGACAGCGACCAGGACTCGGAGACGTCCCACGCTGGTAAAGCCACACACGAAGCTACTGGGGCGTAAGGGTCGGACGCCGCCATAGTTGCATCTGGCCACCGACAGAGGCTCCACACCACACAGCTCCACAATGACTGCTATTACGGCTGCCACGACTCCCACTGTTGCCACCACTGCCGTCACCACTCCCACCGCGACTACAAAGTGAAGTCATGGCGGGAAAGCTAGGAGGAGCGCGACCTCTAGGGCAGTACGGAGTGAAAGCAGTAGTACGGATAGCAGCAGCAGTAAGACGAACTCCAGAGCGGCTCGTGAGGCTGGGCTGCAGCACCTCCAGCACTCATAGCAGCACCTCCACCAGCAGCAGCAGTAGCACAAGCAGAAGGGCGGATCGTGTCGGGCGGCGCGGCTCGGCCTGGGCGGCGCGGGGAGCAGGGCGCGCGCGGTGGAGGGCAGCAGGGTGCAGCACGCTGGCTGCAGCAGGGCGCGACGCGCAGGGCAGCAGGGCGAGACGTGCGGGCTGCAGCAGAGCGCGACGCACGGGTCAGCATCGCGCGACGCGCGGGCTGCCGTAGGGCGCAACGCGCGGGGCGGCAGCGTGCGACGGGCGGGCTGCCGTAGGGCACGAGATGTGGGGCAGTAGAGCACGACGCGCGGGGTAGCAGGGTGCGACGTTCAGCTGCCGCAGGGTGCGGGCTTCAGCAGGACGCAGGGCAGGGCGCTAGCGCAGGGCAGAGCGCTGGCGCAGGGCAAGGTGCTAGCGCAGGGCAGGGCGCTAGCGCAGGGCAGGGCGCTGGCGCAGGGCAGGGCGCTGGCGCAGGGCAGGGCGCTGGCGCAGGGCAGGGCGCTGGCGCAGGGCAGGGCGCTGGCGCAGAGCAGGGCAGGGCGCTGGCGCAGGGCAGGGCAGGGCACTGGCACAGGGCAGGGCGCTGGCACAGGGCAGGGCGCTGGCGCAGGGCAGGGCGCTGGCGCAGGGCAGGGCGCTGGCGCAGGGCAGGGCGCTGGCGCAGGGCAAGGCGCTGGCGCAGGGCAGGGCATCAGTGCGCGCAGGGCAGGGCAGGGCAGGGCACGCGCTGACAGCGCAGCGGAGGGCAGGACGTGAGGTAACGCGGTAACCGTAGTCGATCACTAGGTAATGGTGGGCTCGAAAAAAAAAAAAACGGTGCTACGGACCTACTGCTTTGAAACCATGTTAAGAATTGACAAGCAGGAAATGATGTAAACTATCGAGAGAGTTGGTACAAGTACAAAACCTAAAGGGGTTGTACCCCATGTTGGCTACCCCACTATAGCCTACCCATTATACCACAGCATGTATATAGTTTGACAATTTTTGGTGATTGGGCGAAATCGTTGTGCTCTGACGGCGCAAATCTGTGGTGTCACGGCGATTTTGCTGTGATTGGGCAAAAATTTTGTGCTGATTTGCAGCGGATTTGCTGTGTCAAGGCGATTTTGCGTTGACAGTGCGAATCTGTTGTGACCCGTGAAGTCTGAATCACCTGTCAAGAACGTGTTTGTACTCTGAATGATCAGAGTACACTTCCTGGAAAACTCTGAAATTTCAGAGTTAGCCTTAACATTTGTCTAAAGATTACAGAGTTGGGACCCAAAATCTCTGATTTTAACAGAGCTCACTTCAAAAAAAATCTGAATTCTCAGAGTTTTTCATGCAAATCAGAGAAAAAAGTCCTGACTTCTGAGGGCCTGGTTTGCTCTTCCCCGTCAAGCGGTTCCAGTGCACGTCTTTGACTAGTGCTCGGCAGGCTGTGAGAGCGGCTCGGCAGGAGTGGGGCGCAGCCTTGCGAGGTCGCTTCGAGCACGTATCCGCCTCGGAGCAAGCTCACATGAAGCTGCGTGCATGGTCGCAAATGGCTTCTGTCCAAGATTACACGGCGTCATTTATGAGCCTCGCCGACCAAGTCAATGACATGTCGGAAGCTGAACGGCTGGATAAATACATCAGCGGCCTCAAATACGAGATACAGTACGAGGTTCGCAGGGGCCGTCCGACGTCATTCCTTGCAGCAGTACAGTTGGCGGAGTCCACAGATGCGCTGATGCAGTACGTGAGAGCAGCTTCCCAGGAGGGAAACCGTTTTCGGGGCCAGACCCATCGGACCACGATCAACGCCGTCCATACACCCGACCGCCCTCCTAAGGGACCGTGTTACCGGTGTGGGAAGACGGGTCACTACATGAAAGACTGCCACGAGAAAACGCCGCTGACGGGGAACGACAGGAAGGAGCAGGGAAATGGGAAGAGTCAGTAATTAGCGGGCCCTTTACTGACTGTGCTCCGTCGCCCGAACCCCACCATCCCCACCGAGTCGTGGTTCCGATTCATGCAATCGATCGCACTCGGCCGAATAACGGGGATAATCACGTCACCCTGTGCTGGTCGCTGGTAAGGTGTTAAAAAATAACTTGAAAATGTTCGTCGATGGAGGGGCCAGTCATAGCCTCTTCAATTTGGCGAGCGCAAAAAAATGCAAGCTGCAACTTGACAGGTGTCTGCCCGAAATCGACGCCCGCCTCGTGGATGGGACGCCTCTGGCGATAACAGAAGAAACACGGACGGTCAGGATCGAATGCGGCGACGATTTCGACTTCAGCATGAAGTTCCTCGCGACAACATTGGACGGCTGCGACGTACTGCTGGGACGCGATTGGTTGCGATGGCACAACCCCGTCATCGACTGGACAACGGGAACGTGCAGCATCAACAAGCACGAGGGGCTAATTAAGCTCCCTGCATGGACACCTGACTACATCCAAGCCCCGTGCGTCAAAGCCATCACTATAACTCGCCACTTCAACAAGGGCGCGCAGCTGTTCGCCGTTTGTTTACGCGAGTTGGCAGTCGACACCGACGGAAAAGACATCGAGAAGCTGTGTGCAGCTGTACCACCGGATTTAGCGGAGCTGATTCGGAGGTACCCGGAAATCTTCCCCGCAATCTGCCACCTGGACTGCCACCGGAGAGACCTGAGGACCACAAAATCCAGCTGGAACCTGGAGCGCAACCAACCGTTCGGACACAGTGGCAGTTGACCCAGCCGGAACTCGAGGAGCTGCGACGAAAAATCGACGCACTGTTGGAGAAAGGGTTCATTCGGGCCAGCACATCTCCCTTTGCAGCACCGATTCTGTTCACTCCAAAGAAAGACGGCGGGCTTCGCATGTGTATCGACTATCGCGTGCTGAACAGGGTCACCATCAAGTCTCGCTACCCAATCCGACGCACCGACGACCTCCTCGACCAACTTCGTGGCGCTCGCTATTTCTCGAAGATTGACTTACGTGGCGGTTACCATCAAATTCGAGTCTTCGCCGACGATTGTCACAAGACTGCGTTTCGTACATGCTACGGGAGTTACGAATTTACAGTGATGCCTTTCGGCCTCACGAACGCGCCATCAACTTTTCAGCTGACCATGAACAGGGTTTTTCGGGATCTTCTAGACCGGTGCGTCATCGTCTACTTGGACGATATCCTCATTTTTAGCAAGACAAGGGAGCAGCACCTCCGTGACCTGGACGCAGTGTTTAAGCGGCTGCAGGAGAACCGACTCATCACCAAGGGCTCTAAGTGCGAGTTTTTTAAGCAGGAGTTGGAGTTTTTAGGGCACGTCATCTCGCGCGACGGCATTAAAATCGACCCGGCGAAAATCAAGACCATACAGGAGTGGAAGTCCCCGACGAACGTCACGGAGCTCCAGAGTTTCCTCGGATTCGTAAATTACGTCAGGAGGTTTATCCCGAATATGGCGGGGATAACCGGACCACTGACCGACCTGCTGCACAAGGACAAGAATTTTGTGTGGGGGGAGGAGGCAGAAGCGGCTTTCCAGGAACTCAAGAATTTTCTCGTTTCCCCTCCTGTGCTGCGCATCGCCGATCCATCGAAGCCGTTCGAAGTTGTAACCGACGCCTCAGATTTCGCCATCGGAGCTGTGCTTCTCCAAGACTTTGGGAACGGGTTGCAGCCGATAGCCTACGAATCACGCAAGCTGCAGGCAGCCGAACGCAACTACCCGATCCACGACAAGGAGATGCTCGCCATCATACACACATTTAAACTATGGCGATGCTACCTGGTGGGCGCCGACGTCACTGTTCGCACGGACCACAAATCCCTACAGTACCTGCGAGCCCAACCCAACCTCAACCCACGACAGATTCGATGGCTCGACTACATGGAGAGCCACTTCACCTACCGCATCACGTACAAAAAAGGGGCTAATAACATCGCCGACGCCCTGACCCGACCGACAGTACAATCCGCTGCAGTACTCATCACCCACTCGAACCCGCTACTTACCGGACTATTTACCCACGGCTACACGACAGACCCCTTCTTCACAACGGGAAATCATCAGCAGGCTACGACGCAGAAAGGGGACTATTACCTAAAAGCCGGAACCGACCGGATTTGGGTTCCCGCTTACCGACTGCTGCGTGAGCTTCTCATCCAGGAGATCCACGAATCAAACCTCTCCGGACACTTCGGGGTCGATAAGACACAGAAAATACTGCACCGTCACTATTACTGGCCTGATTCCTCTAACGACGTGCAGCGCTATGTGTCCTCATGCAGGGTGTGCCAAGCAATGAAGTCGACACGTCAGCGACCAGCTAGACTGCTGCAACCCCTCGAGCCACCCGAACGACCGTGGCAACAAGTGACGATGGATTTTGTCACGGGGATGCCAGCTGGGCCGACAGGCAACGACGCTGTTCTCGTCGTCGTCGACCGCTTCACGAAAATGGCGCACTTCACAACATGCCGAACAACAATCACAGCCAAAGAAACTGCGCGACTTTTCATCTCGACGGTCGTGCGACTGCACGGCATCCCTTCGGCGATCATCAGGGACCGCGACCCAAAGTTCACATCCAAGTTCTGGAAGGAGACATGGGCGCAATACGGCACGAAGCTACAGTTCTCATCGGCTTACCACCCGCAGACCGACGGTCAAACCGAGCGGACCAACCAGACCATGGAGCAGTTAATCAGGACAAACTGCCCCGACCCCGCCCGCTGGGAAGACTCGCTCGCAATGCTGGAATTCGCTTTCAACAACGCACCATCTAGCAAGACTAATCACTCCCCATTTTTCCTGAATTATGGGATGGACCCGCCAGTTCCAACGAAAACTACACTCGCCAATCCGGTCCCGCGTTCCCAGACTTTCGTGACGGAACTCCAGGAAGTCCGTAAAAAAGCCGCCGACGCAATTCGCAAGGCGAATATTACTTCCCGCAAATACACCAACCTCCTACGACGGGAACTCGTCTTGACAACTGGGCAACTAGTGCTTCTCGACACGAAGAACCTGAACCTGCCCGGTCCATCGAAACTCCGGCCACGATTTTGTGGACCGTTCAAAATTCTCAAGATGGTGACACCTGTCACCGCGAAGCTGTTGCTACCCGACGATTGGCATATCCATGACGCGTTCCACATCAGCCTTCTTCGGAAGTTCGTGCCTGCCACGACCGACATCGCACGTCAGCAAGCGGCCCCGACTGGCCGCCCTGTCCCGGAGCCAACCCTTGAACCTTCCAAGATTCTCGCTCATCGGGTCTGCCTTGACGCAGCTGGACGCCACGTGGATTTCTTAATTCGCTGGACCGACCGCACCAGTGAAGACGACACGTGGGTGCCATCCGCGTCACTTGACGCCTCGACACTTGTTGGTGATTATTTGGCACGACGGCGTGTTTCGGATATTGACTGCCTTTCTTAAGGGGGGGGGTGGTGTTAGGAATTTTCCCGAATTCCTTATCGGGGTTGACTGCTTCGCGTACAACCCGATTTTCAGAGTTCCCACGTTCGGCCGACTTCAACGCTGCCAAGGCTCCTCGCGTCGCCTTCGGCATTTCCATCGCCAAACCTGCACCCAACCTCGCTCGTCCGAGGTTTCCTCCTAGCTAGAGTAGGCCTACATTAGTCTGTGCATTCATTGTATTCGCAGTTGATTCAGTCACAGCCTCGTTATTTGTTTACATGCGCACTCTCTTACAACTCATAACATCTTTAGTACCTGTAATATTCGCTGTATGCAATGTAAGCAAATTCAGTATTATTGCCGCCCATAACACCCCCACCCCCCCCCCCTCCCGGGTCTTATAGAGAATCAGGCAAAAAGGGAGGTATAGTAGAAACGAGGCTGCCCATAACAGCCACCCCGCACAAGCTATCAGGGGGTGTACAATTGCAAGGGGGTGTTTTTTCCGGGAGAATACGGTAAAATATGTTTTTTTAGGGGGGTGGGGTTATAATTGAGTAAATTTATAAGCGCCGGCGTTAAAGCCAGCAGCTAAAATAGTGACCCCCCCCCTTCTAGTTGGGTCCAATTGAAAACAGAAGTTTTTCTGGAACACTTTGGATAGTTGGAAGTGCTGTGCATTTTTTTTTTTTTCACTCCATACGAGTCTCATTGTGAACGGGGAACTTTTGGACTATGTATACAACTCTGATTGGCAGCGAAACTCACACACAACTCACACATACTTGTGTGCGAATTTGGCGCAAGGTTGCAATGACTGTATTCACTCGAGCAGGCATGGTAACTTCACCAAAACTCACATTAATCAACAACACAGGCAAAGTCTAGCGCACAAACATATGCAAGAGTTGAGAGCAGAGCTGCGAGAAAGGACGTTTCCTTGGTCTTGGGGCTGAAAGAGGTAAAAAAATTGGGTGTCGAAGAACGAGGGGAGAAAATAAGTTGGACAAGGTAATAACCAGCGGATGGGAGGGGAGAGTACAAGAGCGACAGGAAGAAAGGGGAGAGAGGAGGAAACGAGGGGATGGGAGGGGAGAGGAGGAGAACGACGGTATGTGAGGGGAGAGGAGGCGAACGACGGGATGGGAGGGGAGAGGAGGAATTCGACGGGATGGGAGGGGAGAGGATGAATTTGACAGGATGGGAGGGGAGAGGAGGAATTCGACGGGATGGGAGGGGAGAGGAGGAATTCGATAGGATGGGAGGAGGGAGAGCGAGGGTGACGGGGAGGGAGGGAAGAAAGAGAGGGCGACCGGGGGGGGGAGGGGAGGAGAGAGACCCCCGAAGGTGATGGGAGGGGAGCGGACAGCGGACGAAGGACTAGAGGGTAGGGGAGATGGCAAAGGCGCAAGACAGGAAACTAGCCCCTGCAGAAAGGTATCGATAGCTTGCGGAGGGGAAAATATTACGATACTAAGCTACGTGTCTTACGCATTCCCGCAGTGTCGAAAGTTACTTATCTTGGCCTCAAACACCTATTGTTAGCTAAAATATGCTAGGAATAAAACTAGTGACTTCGCGATGGAGAGTAGCTAATCATGGAACCCAGTTCCAACTTGAAACCAACGTTGGCCTTGGCGATGGAAACCATCGCTGGGCAACAGTCGTGCAGATGTATCACGTAGACATGCGACGGAGGAGATCAACATGGAAAACTGTTTTGGCGGGAACAAGAAGCATCAAGATTGGCGAAAGCCAATCACATTTATTCATAGTGCTACTCGTTTTTTTGGAACAGTTCTCTATCGGCCCGCTCTCTACAGCACCATTTCAAGCTGGGACATAATTCACTATTTTGTATTTCGGTTTTAATGTTATGTCAAAATTGAAATTCTTTTTTTTTAGATGAAATCGAAGCATTTTGAAATCACCTAAGTCGAGAACGTTCAAAACTGTGCATGTGATCCGCGTGAAAAGGCCAACAAGGCGTTGCTTCACACCTTCCACGCCTTGTTGGCCAGGCCAGGTTCATCGAACGTGAACCTGGCCCATGCCAACGCACACGCACTTCGCATCACGACTACCCAATCAGGGCTACATGCGGTCCAGGGCACGCCATGGTTCAGCCACGACGTGCCCATCTAGAGCACGATTCCCTTCCACCGAGGCACCGAGCTGACCAACTCAGCTCCTCTGCGGGGAATCTGGACTGTGGCGATCCATTACCCGTAGAGGAGGCCGGGCCGCGAAACTGGAGGGGTCTCGGGCGAGGGCTTTACGGCCCTCATTCTCAACTTTCAACTAACTTTTCTCCCTTCGTTTGGCCTGCCGTGGCCATGGCGGGCCTTGCAGGCACTCATTTCTTGTTCTGCCGTTAACCTGTTGCTAGAGAAAATAGAGGCAACCGTGACTACTCGCAATGGCAGAGCCGCCCTACGGCCGTCCCTCCAACACACCCAGTAGTGCCTCCCGTTCCTCCCACTCCTCCAACGCCTCCTAATCCTCCCGCTCCCCCGACGCCTCCTATTCTGTCAAACATTTATATGTTTGTGTGGTTCTAGGCTGTAGTGGGTCACACCATAAGGGGTACACCAGATTAGGGTTTGACATATTTGTACTGTTGTTCCTGCTAGTCACTCCTCATTCTCGTTTCTCATTCTGACATGGTATTACGAGCCTAGGTTCCACCTAGGACCGAAACGATAGGGCCCACCGTTTCCGCTAGCCGCGCCCTCGTGCGCCGCCGTTCTTTTTCCTGCGCCTCGAGCGCCTCCTTCTCAAGGCCCCGTATGGCCCCACGCTAGCCCCGCGCTAGCCTCCTAAGGCCCCCGATCGGCCCCGCGCTAGCCTCCTAAGGCCCCCGTCGGCCCCGCGCTAGCCTCCTAAGCCCCCGTCGGCCCCACGCTAGCCCCGCGCTAGCCTCCTAAGGCCCCCGATCGGCCCCGCGCTAGCCTCCTAAGGCCCCCGTCGGCCCCGCGCTAGCCTCCCACGGCCCCTGCACGCCCCGCGCTAGCCTCTCACGGCCCCTTAAGGCCCCACGCTAGCCTCCCACGTCCCCTGCAGGCCCCGCGCTAGCCTCTCACGCCCCCACCCCCTTTGGCCCCGCGCTAGCCCCGACCGGCCCTCCCGCGCTCGCCCCTCTACGACCGAGCCGCACGGCGCGACCCGAACCGAACCGCGCGACCCAGCCGAGCCGCGCCGCCCCAGCCGAGCCGCGCCGCCCTAGCCGAGTCGCGCCGCCCTAGCCGAGTCGCGCCGCCCTAGCCGAGCCGCGCCGCCCTAGCCGAGCCGCGCCCTACTTACCTGTGCACAGCACTGCTACTGCTACTGCTACTGCTACTGCTACTACCACCACTGCTGCTACTGCTACTTCAGCTATGGCTAGCCCTACAGTTCTCTCGTTCGATTCTGAGGGCCGCCCGATTAAGTTTGATACCTGGCTCGATGATCTGCACCTGTTCCTCCAGCTCACTGCCAGAGAGGATATCTCGCTGTACGATCACGCACTAGGCACAGTCCCTGCTCCTGCTACTACTGCTACCGCTACTGCTCGCTCGCAGTGGCAGACTCGCGATGCCCACGCCCGCTTTGCCATTCGCAACTCCCTGCCAGTCGATGAGCGTGAGCACTTCGGCCAGCATCAGACTGCGCAGGCCCTGTACACTGCTGTAGTTGCGCGCTACTCCTCCCCGGCCTCAGCTGCACTAGGCCGTCTCTCCCTTCCCTACCTGTTCCCCGACCTGTCCGCTTTCCAGACAGTCGCTGACCTCATCACTCACCTCCGTACTAGTGATGCCCGCTTCCGTGCAGCCATGCCCGCTGAGTTTCTTACCTCCAACCCTCCCCCGCTCTGGCTCACTCTCTACCACCTAGTCACCCGCCTCCCTGACACTCTGCGTACAGTCAGGGACCACTTCCTAGCTCGCTGTCCCACTGAGCTCACCATTGCCGCCCTAGAGAAGGAACTACTTGCAGCTGAGAAGAGTATTGTAGCTGTAGGTGCCTCTCGTGGCGACCCCCGCACCCCTTTCTTCGAGGGGTGTTCCCCCTCCCCCCTCCTCCCCTCTGTCGCCTCTGCTGCTGCTGTCGACCTTCTTGGTGCTGAGCAGGTCGGCTCTGCGTCCGCTCCCAGCGGGCGCCGCAGCGGCAAGGGCAGGGGAGGCAAGGGCGGTGGGGGTGACGGCGGGGGAGGTGGTGGTGGGGGTGGTGGCAGCGGCGGGGGCGGTGGCAGGGCTGGAGGGGCTAGTGGCAGCGGTAGGGGTGGTGGAGGCAGCGGCGGCGGCGGTGGCCGCGGTGGGTGCGGTGGTGGTGGCGGCAGTGGACGTGGCGGCGGCAGGGGCGGTGGTGGTCGTGGTGGAGGCGGCGGTGGTGGTCGTGGAGGCTCTGGCACTGGCCAGAGTGCGCAGCACCCTCAGTCCTCCCAGGAGCTTCGTGAGTGGTACTTACAGCACGGGGGTGGGGGGGGTAGCCTTAGCTGCACGTACGTCATCCGCACTGGTCGCCGCAAGGGACAGACGTGCGGGAGGGCGCACACTTCGCAGCGCTGCTTCTCTCGCCTAGATGACGCTTGGCGTGCTCAGTTTCCTGACGCTCCTGAGCTCCCTCAGTGGGCTGATCTCCTCAAGAAGGATATCGATATCTATGCTCTTGATTTTGATGTTATTCTCAAAGCAATGTATGCATTGACTATTAGTGGAGAGGAGGACCAGTACCTGAGTGTTCCGCCTGACCCAGGCATCCGCACGAGTGAGGCTGCAGCCCTAGGTGCTTGCGAGTCTGCTGCCCCAGGTACTGGTGAGGCTACTGCTCTAGGTGCGTGTGTGTCCGCCACCCCAGGTGCTACTGAGTCCACTGAGGCACTGCACACCTTCACTCTAGACTCTGGCGCTTCGCGCTGTTTCTTTCGTTACCGCACTGCTCTTGAGCCCCTTGCTCGACTAGTTGCTGTCTCGCTCGCTGACCCCTCTAGGGGTCCGGTCATTGCGACCTCCTCCACCCTCCTTCCTTGTCCTGCTGTCCCGTCGGGCACACTGTCAGGTCTCCACCTCCCCTCGTTCTCTACGAACTTGGTGGCGGGTTGTGCGCTTCAGGATGGGGGTGTTCACCAGTTCACCCCTGCCTACGAGCGTGTGACACACTGCACGTGTGCTCGGACGGGCCGTCACCTGGCTACCTTCACTCGGCAGCCGGGGTCGGACCTGTACACACTGACCACTGAGTCCCCTCAGGTAGCGGCGTCTGCGTCTGCGTCTGCGTCAGGTCGGCTCTCTGCCCCCTGCTCGTGTCGCTCTCTAGCGCACAAGACTGTCCTCTGGCACCACCGACTTGGTCACCCGTCAGTGCAGCGCCTTCGGGGCATGCACGCCCGGTACCTTGTCTCTGGTCTTCCTCGGGTACTCCCTCCCCTCCCACCCTCCCTTGCTCCTCCTTGTCTTCCCTGTGTCGAGGGGCGGCAGCGCGCTGCCCCTCACTCCTCCTCGTTCCCCCCGACGACTGCTCCTTTGCAGACGCTCCACATGGACGTGTGGGGCCCAGCCCGCGTCCGTGGTCAGGGCCAGGAGAGGTACTTCTTGATCGTCGTTGACGACTACTCGCGCTACACCACGGTCTTCCCCTTGCGCACCAAGGGTGAAGTCCCTGATGTTCTGATCCCCTGGATCAGCAGAGCACGTCTTCAGCTGCGAGAGCGTTTTCGCTCGGAGTTTCCTGTTCTGCGCTTGCACTCTGACAGAGGTGGCGAGTTCTCCTCCGACCTCTTGGCAGCCTACTGTGCCGAGCATGGCATTCGCCAGTCGTTCACGCTTCCGGCCTCTCCACAGCAGAATGGGGTTGCTGAGCGCCGCATTGGCTTGGTCATGGAGGTCGCTCGTACCTCCTTAGTCCACGCGGCTGCCCCCCACTTTCTGTGGCCGTTTGCGGTCCGGTACGCTGCGCATCAGCTCAACCTCTGGCCCCGTGTCTCCGCTCCGGAGACCTCGCCCACACTGCTCTGGACGGGGGAGGTTGGCGATGCGTCACGCTTCCGTGTCTGGGGATCCCGAGCTTTTGTTCACGACACGTCTGCGGACAAGCTCTCCTCCCGCACTGCTCCCTGTGTCTTTCTTGGCTTTGTCCCGGATGCGTCTGGCTGGCAGTTTTACCACCCCGCCTCGCACCGAGTCTTCCCCTCTCAGGACGTCACTTTTGACGAGTCCGTGCCCTTCTACCGCCTCTTCCCCTACCGCACTGCCCCGCTCCCTCCCCCGCCTCTCTTCCTCGCACCAGGTGCTGCAGTGGTAGACCCCCTTCCCCCTCAGGGTGCCGCTCCCTCAGGTGTCTCTCAGGTAGACCCAGTTGAGCCTGCCGAGGTAGCTGTCGACTCGCGTCCTGCTAGAGGTGCTGAGCCTGAGCGTGCGGAGCCTGAGCGTGCGGAGCCTGAGCGTGCGGAGCCTGAGCGGGCGGAGCCTGGGGGTGTTGAGTCTGGGGGTGCTGAGCCTGGGGGTGCTGGGTTTGGGGGTACTGAGCCTGGCGTTGCTGAGTCTAGGGGTACTGCGCCTGGAGTTGCTGAGCCTGGGGGTGCTGAGCCTGGTGGTGTTGCAGTTGACTGTGAGGCGCCTGGAGGACCTCCCTCTTCGCAGCAGCTGCGTGAGTGGTACTCACGGTACTGCAGCCTCCGGCGGGGTGAGTCTCGGGCTCGTGGTACTGCTGGAGTTGGTACTCGTGCTTCCCCACCACGGCGGGAGCCGCCCTCTTCCCCTCAGCTTCGAGAGTGGTACGCTCGACACATCAGTCTCCGTAGTGGAGCTGCTGGTGCTGGGGTCCCCGGAGTTGACGCTGCTGCGAGTACTACGGACCCTGGTGCTGGAGGTGCTGCTGCTGCTGGCGGTGCTGCTGGAGGTGCTGCTGCTGCTGGCGGTGCTGCTGGAGGTGCTGCTAGTACTGAGGACCCGGGCGTTGGAGCTGCTGTGGGTGCTACGGACCCTGGTACTGGAGGTGCAGCTGCTGCTGGCGGTGCTACTGGAGGTACTGCTGCTGCTGGCGGTGCTGCTGGAGGTGCTGCTGGAGGTGCTGCGGACCTTGGTGCTGGAGGTGCTGCTGCTTCTGGAGGTGCTGCTGCTGCCGCTGGTGTCTCTGCTGGTTCGAGCGCTGCTGCACGGCCACGACCGTACTTCGTTCCGCTCCTTCAGCAGGTTCTTGGTCAGCCTCCTCCTCCTTGTTCTCCTCTCGCCTTAGAGTGTCCGCCGTCTGTCCAGTCACAGCCACAGTTACCGCCTGCCTCCCCACTCCCTGTGCCTGCTCCTTACACTGGTCCGACTGACGGTCTTGCTGAGAGACGTGAGCCTGCGTCACGTCCTGTGTCACCTGCGTCTCGTCGAGCGTCGCCTGTTCGAGCTGCTACCACTAGTAGTCGTGTCCCGCGTGAGCGTCCTCCTGCTGTCCCAGGCACGCACCGGATGGCGCTTCGTCAGTCCACTGCTCCGCAGCGTGTTGCTCTCCCGTCGCCTCCTGCGTCCTCTCTTCCTGCTCTTGCTGACCCGGAGTCAGACTCCCTTCGCGCTGCCAGTCCTACTGTCACACGTCTCCTGGCTACGGTTGTCACTGACCCTTCCTTTGAGTCCGCTGCTGCGTCTGCCCTAGTCACTGAGCTTGTCGACTTTGCAGCTGCGTGTCGTCTAGACTACGCAGCGAGTCTTGTTGCTGAGTCTGAGTCTGCCTGTCCTCCGTCCGTCGGGGGTGAGTGTGCTCTTGGCACGGACGTCCTTGAGGACAGGCAGGAGGAGTTTGGTTGCCTTGCTGCTGCTTTGCCCCATCTCGTTTCCATGCATGTTGCCCCTGAGGGAGACCCGGATGCACCAGACATCCCGACCCCACGCTCTTACGCAGAGGCCATGGCCGGTCCCTACTCCTCTCAGTGGCAGTCAGCCATGGACACAAAGATGGCTTCCTGGAAGTCCACAGGCACCTACGTCGACGACGTTCCCCCACCTGGGGCGAACATCGTCAGTGGCATGTGGATTTTCAGGGTGAAGCGGCCGCCAGGCTCTCCGCCTATCTTCAAGGCGCGTTACGTTGCACGAGGCTTCAGTCAGCGAGAGGGAGTTGACTTCTTCCATACCTTCTCCCCGACCCCGAAGATGACCACTCTTCGGGTTCTGCTACACGTCGCCGCTCAGCGTGACTACGAGCTCCACTCTCTTGACTTCAGCACAGCTTTCTTGCAGGGCAGCCTGCACGAGGAGATCTGGCTGCGCCGCCCACCTGGCTTCACTGGGTCGTTCCCTCCTGGCACCCAGTGGAGCCTCCGGCGGCCAGTCTACGGTCTCCGCCAGGCGCCACGTGAGTGGCACGACACACTCAGGACTACACTTGCGGCTCTTGGGTTTGCTCCTTCTACTGCTGACCCGTCGCTGTTTCTACGCACCGACACCTCGCAGCCGCCGTTCTACATCCTCGTGTACGTCGATGACTTGGTCTTTGCCATTGCGGACACTGCCGCACTCGCCCACGTGAAGTCCGAGCTGCAGAAGAGACACACGTGCACAGACCTGGGTGAACTGACAAGCTATCTTGGCTTGCGGATCACCCGGGACAGAGCACGCCGCACCATTACCCTGACTCAGTCACACATGGTGCAGCAGGTCCTTCAACGCTTCGGCTTCACGTACTCCTCGCCTCAGTCCACTCCTCTGCCTACGGGTCACTCGCTCTCAGCTCTGCCTTCGGATGAGTCCGTAGAGTCGAGTGGTCCGTATCCAGAGCTTGTGGGCTGCCTCATGTACCTGATGACCTGCGCTCGACCTGACCTAGCATACCCTCTCAGCATCTTAGCACGCTATGTTGCTCCCGGCCGTCACCGGAAGTAGCACATGGATGCAGCTAAGAGGGTGTTGCGCTACTTGTGTAGTACGTCGGGCATGGGGCTAGTGCTTGGAGGGCGAGACCGGCCTGTTCTCAATGGGCACTCAGACGCTTCTTGGGCAGACGACCAGGCTACTCAGCGGTCGTCTCAGGGTTACACCTTCAGTCTTGGCTCTGGCTCTGTCTCTTGGCGTTCTACTCGTTCTTCTTCTGTTCTCAGCTCCAGCTGTGAGGCTGAGATCTACGCCACGGCCATGGCTGCCCAGGAGCTTCGCTGGCTCACCTACCTGCTGACTGACCTTGGAGAGCAGCCTCGTTCTCCTCCAGTGCTGTACGTCGACAACAAGGCAACCATTGCCTTGTGCCAGGAGCACAGACTGGAGCACAGGACGAAGCACATTGCTCTGCGTTACTTTCTAGCTCGAGAGCTACAGCAGCGTGGTCAGCTTCTTCTGCGTTACGTGGCCACTGAGGCCAACACTGCTGATGTGTTCACCAAGGCGCTTCCGCCTGTTGACCATCAGCGTTTTTGCACTCTTCTAGGCCTTGTGCCGACTGTTTCTCACTTACTTACTTCTTGACTTTACTTGTACTGTGATCATTATATATATACCTGCATGTTTGCCTTGTTAGGTTGTGATCATTGTACCTCTTGCTCTATTATGAAACTGCATGTGAACTGGTCTTGTGACCGCTTGCTTGTGCTCGGAATTTGTGTGGAATCCTCGAGATCCACCCTGAGCTTGTTTGCCTTGTTTTGCCTTGACTGGTCTTGTGACCCCTAGGTCTCCCCCACTTTGCCTATGGGGGTGTGTCAAACATTTATATGTTTGTGTGGTTCTAGGCTGTAGTGGGTCACACCATAAGGGGTACACCAGATTAGGGTTTGACATATTTGTACTGTTGTTCCTGCTAGTCACTCCTCATTCTCGTTTCTCATTCTGACATATTCCTCCTGCTCCTTCGTCCCCTCCTGACCCGCCTGTTGTCGGTGTTCAGCGTCAAGGGCATCTGCAGCTTCTCCTCCCCCCTAGCTACTCGGCGTTCGACGATTACATGTCCGAGCCCGACCGCAGTGGCGCCGAAGCATCTTCCTTTGCACCATCGCCATGGTAGGGAGCCCCGGCTGATTGCCCGTTGGACGAATCCACGACCGGTGCCAAGGACGATGTGGAGTTCTGAGCTGCCGACGGTCTTCCCGAGCTCCTGCCTATTCCCACCTTTCCCCCCCCCTAATAAAAAACGGCCCCACCCGTCACGCGAGAATCGTGATGCCCGTCCTCCCTCCCTCAGGCACAAGCCGACAACTCACAAGCGCAATTCTTACACCTCGCAGGAGAAGCTGCAGTGGATTCTGAAGCTTGAATCTGGTGAGATGAGTGTGCACTGGATGTCTCGCGAATCCGGCATCTCCCAAAGGTCATTCGCCAAGTGGAAGACCCAGAAGGCTGAGCTGGAGGGTGCGCACAGTGCACGCAAGCGCCTGCATGGGCGCGGAAGGAGCTCGTGGTATCGCGACATGGAAGCGGAGGTCGACAGGAGGTTTCTTGACCACCGCAAAAAGTGTCTTGCCGTATCGATCTGATGAGATAGAGGCGAGGAATGAGTGCACTATGAAATGAAACAAGTACAAGTACCAACCCTAATTGGGTTGTACCCCCTATGGGCTACCCCACTACAGTCTAAATATATGCATCAGTAATATAATCATCTGACACACCCCCATAGGCAAAGTGGGGGAGAGCAAGGGGTCACAAGACCAGTCGAGCAAAGCAAAGCAAAGCAAAGCAAGCTTAGGGTGGATCTCAAGGATACCACACAAATTCTGAGCACAAGGTCAAGGCCACAAGGCCAGTTCACATGCAGCAGAGCATATATATATAACAGTGCTAAACAAGCAAGAGCAAGGATATATATATGCAGCAGTACAAGCAAGGTCAAGAGGTAAGCAAGTGAGGCCCAGTGGGCACAAGGCCTAGCAGAGTGCAAAAGCGCTGATGGTCACGAGGCGGAAGTGCCTTGGTGAACACATCAGCAGTGTTGGCCTCAGTGGCCACGAAACGCAGGCGAAGCTGACCACGCTCCTGCAGCTCTCGAGCAAGGAAGTAGCGCAGAGCAATGTGCTTCGTCCTGTGCTCCAGTCTGTGCTCCTCACACAAGGCAATGGTTGCCTTGTTGTCGACGTACAACACTGGAGGAGAACGAGGCCGCTCTCCAAGGTCAGTCAGCAGGTAGGTGAGCCAGCGAAGCTCCTGGGCAGCCATGGCCGTGGCGTAGATCTCAGCCTCACAGCTGGAGCTGAGAACCGAAGAAGAGCGAGTAGAGCGCCAAGAGACAGAGCCAGAGCCAAGACTGAAGGTGTAACCCTGAGACGACCTCTGAGTAGCCTGGTCGTCAGCCCAAGAAGCGTCTAAGTGCCCAGTGAGCACAGGCCGCTCACGCCCTCCAAGCACTAGCCCCATGCCCGACGTACTGCACAAGTAGCGCAACACCCTCTTAGCTGCATCCATGTGCTCCTTCCGGTGACGGCCGGGAGCAACATAGCGTGCTAAGATGCTGAGAGTATGCGAGGTCAGGTCAAGTGCAAGTCATCAGGTACATGAGGCAGCCCACAAGCTCTGGATACGGACCACTCGACTCTACGGACTCATCCGAAGGCAGAGCTGAGAGCGAGTGTCCCGTAGGCAGAGGAGTGGACTGAGGCGAGGAGTACGTGAAGCCGAAGCGCTGAAGGACCTGCTGCACCATGTGTGACTGAGTCAGGGTAATGGTGCGGCGTGCTCTGTCCCGGGTGATCCGCAAGCCAAGATAGCTTGTCAGTTCACCCAGGTCTGTGCACGTGTGTCTCTTCTGCAGCTCTGACTTCACGTGGGCGAGTGCGGCAGTGTCCGCAGTGGCAAAAACCAAGTCGTCGACGTACACGAGGATGTAGAACGGCGGCAGCGAGGTGTCGGTGCGCAGAAACAGCGACGGGTCAGCAGTAGAAGGAGCAAACCCAAGAGCCGCAAGTGTAGTCCTGAGTGTGTCGTGCCACTCACGCGACGCCTGGCGGAGACCGTAGACTGGCCGCCGGAGGCTCCACTCGGTACCAGGAGGGAACGACCCAGTGAAGCCAGGAGGGCGGCGCAGCCAGATCTCCTCGTGCAGGCGGCCCTGCAGGAAAGCAGTGCTGAAGAGAGTGTAGCTCGTAGTCACGCTGAGCAGCGACGTGCAGTAGAACCCGAAGAGTGGTCATCTTCGGGGTCGGGGAGAAGGTCTGAAAGAAGTCAACTCGTTGTCGCTGACTGAAGCCACGAGCCACGTAGCGCGCCTTGAAGACAGGCGGAGAACCCGGCGGCCGCTTCACCCTGAAGATCCACATGCCACTGACAATGTTCGCCCCAGGAGGGGGAACAGCGTCAACGTAGGTGCCTGTGGACTTCCAGGAAGCCATCTCTGCGTCCATGGCTGACTGCCACTGAGAGGAGTAGGGACCGGCCATCGCCTCTGCGTAAGAGCGTGGGGTCGGGATGTCTAGAGCATCCGCGTCTCCCTCAAGGGCAACAAGCATGGACACGAGATGGGGCAAAGCGGCGGCAAAGCACTGGAACTCCTCCTGCCTGTCCTCAAGGACGTCCGTGCCAAGAGCACAGTCACCCCCGACGGACGGAGGACAGGCAGACGCAGACGCAGCAGACGCAGACTCAGCAGACTCAGCAGACTGAGCAACAAGCCTGGCAGCGTAGTCCAGACGACACGCAGCAGCAAAGTCGACCAGCTCAGCAACTAGGGCAGACGCAGCAGCGGACTCAAAGGAAGGGTCAGTGACAAGAGAAGCAAGAAGACGCGTGACAGTAGGACTGGCAGCACGGCGAGAGTTCGACTCCGGGTCGGCAAGTGTAGGAAGAGAAGACTGAGGGGGAGAAGGCAAAGGGGCACGCAGAGGAGCAGTGGACGGACGCAGAGACATCTGGTGTGTGCCAGGGACAGGAGGAGGACGCTGACGCGAACCGCGACCACTAGGGCGAGCAGCTCGGACTGGCGACGCAGGG
Organism: Closterium sp. NIES-65; assembly: GCA_948144175.1. NCBI lineage: Eukaryota > Viridiplantae > Streptophyta > Zygnematophyceae > Desmidiales > Closteriaceae > Closterium > Closterium sp. NIES-65. The sequence continues at coordinate 1,136,524 of CANXME010002221.1, forward strand.
CGGGACGTAGGCTCACGACGCTCAGCAAGACCTCCAGTAGGACCAGCGTAGGGAGAAGGAGAAGGCAGGGGAGAGGCGGGCTGTAACTGTGACTGTGACGGGACAGGCTGCGGACACTCTACGGGAGGAGAAGGACCAGTGGAAGGCGGGAGACCAAGAACCTGCTGAAGGAGCGGAACGAAGTACGGCCGAGGCCGCGCAGCACCGCCAGAGACAGCAGGGACAGCACCAACACCTCCAGAGGCAGCACCAGCACCAGTAGCAGCTCCAACTCCAGCACCACCAGTAGCTACAGAAGTACCCGCAGTAGGACCGACAGTCGTAGCCTCAGCGCCAGCACCTGCAGCAGCTCCAGCTCCAGAGGCACCCCCGGGCCCGGCAGCTCCAGTACCCTCAGTACGAGCACCTCCGGGACCCGTGGTACCAGCTCCCTCGGCAGCAACGGAACCTCCAGCACCCGCAGTACCCCCAGCTCCAGCAGCTCGCCTCCAGCGCCGGGCAAACCACTCACGCAGCTCCAGAGGAGAGAGCGGCTCGCGGCGCGAAGAACGGTCTGGAGAACCACCAGGAACAGAAGCAGCAGGCGCAGCACCCCCAGACGCAGTACCCCCAGGCTCAGCACCCCCAGGCACAGCACCCCCAGGCTCAGCACCCCCAGGCTCAGCACCCCCAGGCTCAGCACCCCCAGGCACAGTACCCCCAGGCTCAGCACCCCCAGGCTCAGTACCCCCAGGCTCAGCACCCCAAGGCTCAGCGCCCCCAGTCTCAGCACCCCCAGGCGCAGCAACCCCAGTCTCAGCACCCCCAGTCTCAGCACCCCGAGGCTCCGCACCCGCAGCAGCACCAGAGTCACCAGTGACCTCGACAGGCTCAACCGCGTCTACCTGAGACACACCTGAAGGGGCAGGACCCTGAGGGGGGAGGGGGTCTACCGGGGGGGGACCTGGGACCAGGAATAGGGGCGGGGGGGGGAGGGACGGAGTGCGGTAGGGGAAGAGCCGGTAGAAGGGAACCGACTCGTCGAACGTGACGTCCTGGGAGGACAGAACACGACGAGAGGTGGGGTGGTAAAACTGCCACCCAGGTGCGTCAGGGGGAAAACCCAGGAAGACGCAAGGAGCAGCACGAGGGGACAGCTTGTCCGCAGACAAGTCGCGGACAAACGCCCGAGATCCCCAGACACGGAACGCCGACGCATCGCCAACCTTCCCCGTCCACAGCAAAGCTGGGGAGGTCTCCGGTCTGGAGACCCTGGGCTGAAGGTTGATCTGATGCGCGGCGTACCGAACCGCAAACGGCCACAGAAAATGGGGGGCAGCTGCATGCACCATGGACGTACGGGCGACGTCCATGACAATGCCGATGCGGCGCTCAGCAATCCCATTCTGCTGTGGAGAGTCCGGAAGCGTGAAGGTCTGGCGGATGCCTCGTGCCCGACAGTAGGCTCGCAGAAGGCCGGAGGAGAACTCTCCGCCTCTGTCCGAGTGCAGACGCAAAACAGGAAAGTCCGAGCCGAAGCTCCGCCTGAGCTGGAGACGGGCTGCGCGGATCCAGTCGATCAACACCTCAGTGACCTCACCCTTGCTGCGCAAGGGGAAGACTGTGGTGTAACGCGAGTAGTCGTCAACCACCAGCAGGAAGTAGCGCTCGTGACCCTGCCCACGGACGCGGGCTGGGCCCCACACGTCCATGTGAAGCGTCTGCATCGGGGCCTTCGTCGGAGGAAACGGGGAGGAGTGAGGGGTAGCCCGTAGGCGACCCTCGACACAGGGGACACAGGGAGGGCCAGGCCCCGGAGGAAGGGGAGGGAGGGACCGGGGAAGGCCAGAGACAAGAAGGCGAGAGGCCATGCCCCGGAGACGAGGCAGGGAGGGGTGACCCATCCTGTGGTGCCACAGGAGGGTCTCGTGGGACAGGAGGCGACACGAGCAGGGGGCAGACTCAGGACCAGACCTAGACGCTGCAGCAAACACCTGACCCGACGCAGCTACCTGACCAGACGCAGGAGGAGGAGACGGAACAGTGAGTGTGTACAGGCTCGACCCCGGCCCACGTGTGAACGTGGTCAAGTGTCGACCCGTGTCCGCGTCCGTGCAGTGGGTGTCCCGTCGGCGTGCAGGGGTGAACTGGTCGACCCCTGCATCCTGTAGGTCAGCACCCGCCACCAAGTTCGTAGAGAACGAGGGGAGGTAGAGACCGGACAGGGCGCCAGACGGGACCGCAGGGCACGGCAGGACAGTGGAGTAGCGAGCCAGAACAGGACCCCCAGAGGGGTCCGCCAGGGAGACCGCCACTGGCCGACTAAGCGGCATGAGTGTGGTGCGGTCTCGAAAGAAGGAGCGAGACGCCCCTGAGTCAAGAGTGAAGGTGAGAGAGGGCGGAGCCGACGCAGTACCTGAGAGAGCAGACTCACCAGCACCTGAGGACACAGACTCACTGGCACCTAGAGCGACAGCCTCACCAGCACCTGGAGCAGCAGCCTCAACAGCACCTAGAGCCGCAGTACCAATGCCCGGGTCGGGCGGGAAACACCGGTAACAGTCACCCTCCTCAAAGATAGCTACTCCTGCCCTAGACAGCTGGTCCCAGCGAGGGATCTCAGAGGCGTCAGGAAACTGGCGGCGCCAAGCGTCAGTCAGGCGGCCGAAGCAGCGCTGGGCGGAGTGTGAACCACCACACGGCTCAACCGCACGGTCGCCAGTGCGCAGGACGTAGGTGCACGGACCAGTACCCCCACCCCTCTGACGTGCAGCGTACCACTCACGGAGCTGCCGCGGGGGGAGGGTCTCCTGACCACGTTGCTGCCGCTGCTGCTGGCGTCGACCGCCACCGGAGCCACTCCTCTGCGACGAGCCACGACCTCCTCCGCCGCCTCCTCCGCCGCCGCCGCCACCACCTCCGCTGCCACCGCCACTCCCACCTTCGCTGCCGCCACCGCCGCCTCCGCCTCCACTCCCACCACCACCGCCGCTGCCACCCCCGCCTCCTCCGCCGCCGCTGACACCTCCACTCCCGCCACCACTCCCGCTACCACCCCCACCTCCTCCGCTGCCTGCACCGCCGCCTCCACCGCCCCCGCCGCCTCCACCACCGCTCCTGCCCCCTTTGCCCTTGCCAGAGCGACGTCTCCCACTAGGGGCAGACGCCGCACCGACCGACTCAAAACCAACTAGGTCGGCCGTAGCAGCAGAGGCGACAGAGGGCAGGAGGGGGGAGGGGGAACACCCCTCAAAGATGGGGGTGCGCGGGTCACCACGGGAGGCCCCTACAGCGTGAATGCTCTTCTCGGCTGCTAGGAGGGACTTCTCGAGGAGTTCAACAGTGAGAGTGGTGGGGCAGACTGAGAGTAAGTCGTCCCTGACTCCGCGAAGGGAGTCAGGGAGGCGGGTGACAATGTAGTAGAGAGTGAAGTACTTGGGGGGGGGGGGTTCTTGGCGCAGAACTCAGCAGGAAGCGCAGCGCGGAAGCGAGCGTCACTAGTGCGCAGGTGGGTAATGAGGTCGGCGACTGTGGCAAAAGAAGCAAGGTCGGGAAAGAGGTACGGTAGCATGAGGCGGCTCAGTGCAGCAGTGGCAGGGGTGGAGTAGCGTGCAATAACGGCGTCGTACAAGGTCTGAGCACTCTTGTACGACCCAAAGTGTGCACGCTCAGAGGGAGGGAGGTGGCGACGCACAGCAAGATGTGTAGCAGCATCGCGTGTGGCCCACTGTGAGCGAACAGTGGCATCCTCAGTAGCAGCAGGGGCGGGAGAGGCACCAGAAGTGAGATCAAAGAGAGAGAGGCCGTCAGCTCTGTCGCACTGTAGGAAAAGCAGCAGGTCGTCTACCCACACGTCAAAGTCGATGGCTCTGCCCTCAGCGTCGAAGGTGAGGACACTAGGGGTAGCCATGACAGCAGTAGGGTGAGGGCAGTGCGCAGAGTAAAGCTCAGTGCTCACCAGACAGGGCAGTACAGGCGGCTCGGGCGGCTCGGGCGGCTCGGGCGGCTCGGGCGGCTCGGGCGGCTCGGCGGCTCGGCTGCTGGGCGGCTCGGGCGGCTCGGCGGCTCGGGCGGCTCGGGCGGCTCGGCTGCTGGGGCGGCTCGGCTGCTGGGGCGGCTCGGCTGCTGGGGCGGCTCGGTTGCTGGGGCGGCTCGGCTGCTGGGGCGGCTCGGCTGCTGGGGCGGCGCAGTTGCTGGGGCGGCGGGGCCGGGAGATGCAGCTGCGGGGCCGTCAGGGGTAGTGGCGGGGCCGGTAGGTGAAGCGGCGGGGCCGTCAGGTACAGCAGCGGGGCCGGCAGGTGAGACGGCGGGGCCTGCAGATGAGGCAGCGGGGCCGGCAGGTGCAGCAGCGGGGTCGTCAGGGGTAGCGGCGGGGTCGGTAGGTGCAGTGGCGGGGCCGTCAGAGGGGACGGCGGGGCCGTCAGGTGCAGCGGCGGGGCCGTCAGAGGGGACGGCGGGGCCGTCAGGTGCAGCGGTGGGGCCGTCTGAAGCAGCGGCGGGGCCGGCAGAGGGGACAGCGGGGCCGTCGGGTGCAGCGGCGGGGCCGGCAGAGGGGACGGCGGGGCCGTCGCAGGCGATCGCGGGGCCGTCAGAGACGACGCCGGCGTCGCGAGGGTCAGAGGGGGCGGCGCGCGACTGGAGGGCGGCACGCGCGACGCGGCGCGGCCGTCTAGGGGCGGCGCGACGAGGCCGCGTAGGTGGCGCGCAAAAAAAAAAATCGCGGGCGGCTCGACGCGATCGGGCCGCCAAAGGAAAAAAAAAGGCCCAGCGCGACTCGGGCTAGGGCAGAGCGCGCTCCGGGCAGGACGGAATAGTAGGTGGGCCCTAGGAACAGTTCCCACTAGGGAACCTGCTCTGATACCATGATGAGATAGAGGCGAGGAATGAGTGCACTATGAAATGAAACAAGTACAAGTACCAACCCTAATTGGGTTGTACCCCCTATGGGCTACCCCACTACAGCCTAAATATATGCATCAGTAATATAATCATCTGACACGATCGCACGCCTGCAGAAGTGGTTGCACGAGGTGATGAAAGACATACATCCAGGTGAAAAGTGGGCCGGCTCTCAGCGGTGGACTGAGCGCTTTCGCCGCCGCTGGAACTTGACAACCCGAGCGAAGACCCGGGTCGGCTAGTAGCTTGCGGCAAGTGAGTAAAATATATCAATCTGTTCTAGTTTACTGTTATTTGTGTTCCTGTGTTTGTCTGTCCTCATCTATGCACGTCACTCATCCTGTGTTTGTTCTTTCTCATCCTCCCATCCCCACTCCCAGACTGCGAGACTGATGTCAGGAACTTCTGGAAGTTTGTGCGTCACACCCACCGCCAATACAAGATCGACCTGCCGTGGATTGTTAACGCGGACCAGACGCCCCTCTGGCTCGAGATGCTAGCCGAACGCACCGTTGAAGAGATGGGCTCGCGCTCTGTGCCCATCCGCAGCGGCGGCCATCAGAAAGAGCAAGATACGGTGATGCTCGCCTGCACCGCCAGCTGTGAGAAGTTGAAGCCGTGGGTCTTCTTCAAAAGGAAGACCGTCCCCAAAGGGGAATTCTCTTCAGGTAAGCCTTAGCACAGACTGCTGCATGTTTATCGTGTTTATAGTTTATACTAATCTTGTTTGTGCGTTTGTTGATGTGCAGATGTCGTCGTGTCCGCGCATCCCAACGGTTGGATGGACGCGGAGGGTGTCATCGCGTGGCTCGACGGGACGATCAAGCCGTACGTCAACCCCAAGTTCGGTGTCCGCCCCCACAAAGCGATGCTCGTCCTGGATTTGTACCACGGGCACCTGACTGCGGAGGTGAAGCAGAAGTTCGAGGAGTTGAACCTGGTTCCTGCCATTATCACAGCAGGCTGCACGTCGGAAATTCAACCCCTCGATGTCGCGGTGAATCGCTCCTTCAAGGCCGCTGTGCACCAGCTCTACCAGGAGTGGTTCGAGAAGGAGGGAGTCGACACCTCGACGAAGAAAGGTGAGACAGTCCGCCCATGTGTGTGTTTGTGTTTGTATTGTTTTGTTCCCTACACCCTTCTGACTCCGGTTCTTGTATTTCGTGGCAGGCAACATCAAGAAGCCTCCACCCGAGCTGACACTTACATGGATCTCATCGGCTTGGAAGGCCATGCCCAAGGACCTGGTTCAACGCTCGTTTCTCACCTGTGGGATCATCATGTCAAACTTATATGCTTTAGTCTGTGTAGGCTGTAGTGGGGTAGACAATATGGGGTACAACACTTTAAGTTTTCCTACTTGTACCCACCTGTTTCCTAGTTCATTCATTCCTCATTTCTTCACACATCAATACACTGGATGGATCCCTGGACAAGCGCTGCCTGCAACAAAAGCGAGACGAGCTCGAGGGTGAAGAGATAGATATGGATGATGAGATTGCAGCAGACGGTTTCTTCTGCAACAACGTAGAGGAGCCTGAGACGGACTCTGAGGCCGACCTTGATGATCCCACCGCAGCTAATAACTAGAGTAGATGTAGGGAAAATCATGTAGCCGGTGTTTCACCCTCTTAGGTAGATGTAGGGTTGCAATGTTTGCAATTAATGGTAAACAAAGTAGGAAATTCTTGTAAGCGAATAACTTGAAATATATATAAAAAAAAAAACAAAAATAGGGTGGCGGTTATATTATGTAGATATAAGTTTGCGGCTATAATCCGTAAGCCATTTGGGTATGCGCTTATAATCGAGGAGCGAATATAAGCGCCATACGCCACAAGCGCCAGGCGCTTATCCCAGGGTGGCGCTTATATCCAGGGAGTGACGGTAGTGAGCTCGCTAGGGTGCTTCAGAAGAAGCGCGTCACGAACCGAGGCAAGGCGGCAGGGAGGCTAGTGGTGATGAAATATATAGTAATCGCCATAGGGGGAGGGAGCAGCGCAAGCTGTTCGTCAGTGCAGGCAGCGCGGAAGCTGGAATCAAGCGAGCGCAGCTGAGCAATCAAGTCAGCAGAGCGCTCAAACGAGGCGAGGTCAGGAAACAGGAACGGGAAAAAGAGGCGACCAAGAGAGACAATGGTGGGAGTAGCGTAACGGGCCTTGATCGCAGTTAGGAACTCACTTGCCGTGCGAACCTGAGTGAAGTGGGCCTCCTCAGACTCAAGGAGGAGGCTGCTGAGGGCGATGCAAGCTGCAGCGTCATGCGACGTCCACGCTGTGAGGTCAGTACGCTGGCGAGCATAACAGTCTGTGGCGGCAGAGCTAGTGTCAGCGCCTAAGGGTGCAGGATTGACGGGCTTAGGAAGGTGGCCGGAAGCGTGCACCAACAAAGACTCATCCGCCTAAACCTGACTCTCTAAAAGACGGCGCGCACGCTGGAGCCAGACGGAGAACTCAAGTGGCCTACCCTTGGCGTCAAAGCAGAGGACCCTAGGGGTCGCCATAGCGGAAGCGAAAAGTTGGGAACCCTGTCGCCGAAACCCTAAACGCCCAAAGGGCTGCGTAGGGCGTGACAGACAGTGCGAAGCGACGGAACAGGATGCGACTTGTCAGAATCAACAAGGGTTATTGCACTAGGAAAGAGTTGGGTACAAGTAGGAAACCCTAAACTTACTGTTCCTCACAGTAACTACCCCACTTCAACCTAAACAAACTGTAGCAAATATAACATTTGAGACACCCCCATAGGCAAAGTGGGGGAGAGCAAGGGGTCACAAGACCAGTCAAGAAAGGCAAAGCAAGCTCAGGGTGGATCACAACGTCTCCACACACTCTGAGCACAAGCAAAGGGTCACAAGGCCAGTTCACATGCAGAGGCATATATGCAACACAAACAGCACAGTGATCTCTACCTAGCAGAGAAAGCATGCAGGTATATATATATAGATCACAGTACAAGCAAAGCCTACAGAAAGTGAGGAAAGGTGGGCACAAGCCCTAGCATAGTGCAGAAACGCTGATGGTCACTAGACGGAAGTGCCTTGGTCAATATATCAGCAGTGTTGGCCCGAGTGGCCACGTAACGCAGACGAAGCTGATCACGCTGCTGCAACTCTCGAGCCAGGAAGTAACGCAGAGCGATGTGCTTCGTTCTGTGATCCAGTCTGTGCTCCTCACATAAGGCAATGGTAGCCTTGTTGTCGACGTACAGCACTGGAGGAGAACGAGGCCGCTCTCCCAAGTCAGTCAGCAGGTAGGTGAGCCAGCGTAACTCCTGTGCAGCCATGGCTGTGGCGTAGATCTCAGCCTCACAACTGGAGCTGAGAACTGAAGACGAGCATGTAGAACGCCAAGAAACTGAACCATAGCCAAGGCTGAAGGTGTAACCCTGTGACGACCGCTGAGTAGCCTGGTCGTCAACCCAAGAAGCGTCTGAGTGCCCAGTGAGAACAACTGAGCTCCTCCCTCCAAGCACGAGCCCCATGCCTGATGTACTGCACAAGTAGCGCAGTACCCTCTTAGCAGCATCCATGTGCACCTTTCGGTGCCGACCAGGAGCCACGTAGCGAGCCAGAAGGCCAAGAGGGTACTCTAGGTCAGGACGAGTGCAAGTCATCAGGTACATGAGGCAGGCAACAAGCTCTGGGTAAGGACCACTCGGCTCTACAGACTCGTCCGAAGGTGGAGCTGAGAGCGAGTGACCTGTAGCCAGAGGAGTGGCCTGTGCCGAGGACCAGGTGAAGCCGAAGCGCTGAAGGACCTGCTGCACCATGTGTGACTGAGTCAGTGTGATGGTGCGGCGTGCTCTGTCCCGGGTGATCTGCAAGCCAAGGTAGCTGCGCAGTTCACCCAGGTCTGTGCATGTGTGTCTCTTCTGCAACTCTGACTTCACCAGGGCGAGAGCCTCAGTGTCAGCAGTGGCAAAGACCAAGTCGTCGACGTACACGAGGATGTAGATCGGCGGCAGCGAAGTGTCGGTGCGCAGAAACAGCGACGGGCCAGTAGTAGAAGGCGCTCACCCAAGAGCCGCAAGTGTAGCCCTCAGTGTGTCGTGCCACTCACGTGGCGCCTGGTGGAGACCGTAGACCGGCCGCTGGAGGCTCCACTGGGTACCAGGAGGGAACGACCCAGTGAAGCCAGGAGGGCAACGCAGCCAGATCTCCTCGTGCAGGCTGCCCTGCAAGAAAGCTGTGCTGAAGTCAAGAGAGTGAAGCTCGTAGTCGCGCTGAGTGGCAACGTGCAGTATCACCCGAAGAGTGGTCATCTTCGGGGTGGGGGAGAAGGTCTGGAAGAAGTCTACTCCCTCTCGCTGACTGAAGCCTCGAGCAACGTAACGAGCCTTAAAGACAGGCGGAGAACCTGGCGGCCGCTTCACCCTGAAAATCCACATGCCACTGACGATGTTCGCCCCAGGAGGGGGAACCTCGTCGACGTAAGTGCCAGTGGACTTCAAGGATGCCATCTCTGCGTCCATGGCTGACTGCCACTGAGAGGAGTACTCACCCGCGATCGCCTATGCGTAAGAGCGCGGGGTCGGGATGTCTGGTGCATCCGGGTCTCCTTCAGGTGCAATCAGCATGGACACGAGATGAGGTACAGCAGCGGCAAAGCACTCAAACTCCTCCTGCCTGTCCTCAAGGACGTCCGTGCCTAGAGCACACTCACCCCTGACGGACGAAGGTGTCAAAACATATATGTAGCTTATGCTGTTGTGTAGGCTACAGTGGGGTATCCCATAGGGGGTACAACCCAATTAGGGTTTTGCTATTTGTACCCAACTCTTCCATAGTGCATTCATTCTCGTTCTATTTTCCACATGGTATCGAGCAGGTTCCCCCGTGGGAACTGTGCTTAGGGCCCACCACTTTTAAACTTTTTTTTCTGCCCGGAGCGCGCTCCGGGCCCTCGCTCTCACTCTTTCGGCCTGCCCTGAGCCGCCCGCGCGCCGCCCGTCCCGGCCCCTAGCCGCTCGCGCGCCGCCTGTCCCGGCCCCTAGCCGCTCGCGCGCCGCCCGTTCAGGCCTCTAGCCGCCCGCGCGCCGCCCGTCCCGGCCCCTTGCCGCTCGCGCGCCGCCCGTTCAGGCCCCTAGCCGCCCGCGCGCCGCCCGTCCCGGCCCCTAGCCGCTCGCGCGCCGCCCGTTCAGGCCCCTAGCCGCCCGCGCGCCGCCCGTCCCGGCCCCTAGCCGCTCGCGCGCCGCCCGTTCAGGCTCCTAGCCGCCCGCGCGCCGCCCGTCCCGGCCCCTAGCCGCTCGCGCGCCGCCTGTTCAGGCCCCTAGCCGCCTGCGCGCCGCCCGTCCCTGCTGCACGCCGCCATCCCGGCCCCCCACGCCGCCCGTTAGCCGCCGTGCAGCCTGAGCCGCCCGAGCCGTCTGCGCAGCTGAGGAGCCGAGCCGCCCGAGCCGCCTGTGCCGCTGACAGCCTGAGCCGCCCGAGCCGCCCGAGCCGCCTCCCCCCCCCCCCCCCCTTTTCCCGTCGCCTGTCGAGGCGACCTGAGGGGTGGCAGGTGTGTGGTCTCCCCTGCTTCTCCTCCTCCTTCGTCTCGTGCCTCCCAGCAGCCGCGCCGCCCTGCAGCCGAGCCGCTCTACACCCGAGCCTTCCAGCAGCCGCGCCGCCGGGTCGCCGAGCTGCCGAGCTGCAGTTGCTGCCGAGTCGCCCTGCCGCCGAGCCGCCCGAGTCGCCCGAGCCGCAGAGCCGCCGTGCTGCCGAGCCGCTGAGTCGCTGAGCCTACTCTACCCACCACTGGTGAGCCCCTGCCCTGCTAGCACGCTGCGCGTCGCCTGCTTGCCTGCCTGCCTCCCTTTTTGGCTTGCCTGGCTGCCTGCCTTACTGCTGCTACTCCTGCTCCTGCCTCTACTGGTGGAGCCAGATGCAGCCCCATCGACGTCTGCGTGAGTCCCTCACGCCCCAGCAGCTGCGTGAGTGGTACGCTGGTTGGGGCTGTAGGGGTGGTGGCGCTACTACTGCTACCACTCCTGCTGCTTCTACTACTGGTGGCGGCCAGATGCAGCTCCCGCGACCCCCCCGCGCGTCTCTCACGCCTCAGCAGCTTCGTGAGTGGTACGCTCAGAGTGGAGGGTCTCTCAAAACTGTTCGCTGCTCTTACGTGATTCTCACTGGTGCTCGGACTGGTCAGCCTTGTGGGACACCTAGTCATACACAGTCCCGCTGCTTCGCCCGTCTGAGCGACGCCTGGCGTACCGTGTTTGGCGACGAGGCTGAGCTCCCCGACTGGATGGAGTTGCTTAGGCAGAGGGTAGATATATTTGCTCTTGACTATGATGCTATTCTCACTGCCATGTATGCATTGCCTACTAGTGCTGACCGTGCCGGTCACCTGTGCGTCCCGCCTGACCCGGGTATAGGACCTGCTGCTCTAGCTACTGGTGAGGCTGCTGCTGCTCTGGGTGCTAGTGAGTCTCCTGCTCCAGGTACAGGTGCGGCTGCTGCTCTAGGTGCTAGTGAGTCTGCTTCCTCAGGTGCGGGTGAGGCTGCGCTCTCAGGTACCGCGTTGGCGTCGGCCTCCCTCACCTTTACACTTGACTCTGGGGCTTCTTGCTCCTTCTTTCGAGACCGCACCACACTCACGCCGCTTGGTCGGCCGGTTGCAGTCTCCCTGGCTGACCCCTCTGGGGGTCCTGTCCTCGCTCACTTCTCCACTGTCCTCCCGTGTCCGGTTGCCCCCTCGGGCACCCTGTCTGGCCTGTACCTCCCCTCGTTCTCGACGAACTTGGTGAGTGGTGCAGACCTGCAGGATGCGGGGGTTCACCAGTTCACTCCTGCGAGTCAGCGGGTGACCCACTGCACGGACGCACGCACAGGCCGGCACCTGGCCACGTTCTCGCGTCGGCCGGGGTCGAGCCTCTACACCCTGACCACTGAGTCTCCTCCTGTCCCTGCGTCCGGTCAGGTAGCAGCGTCAGGTCAGGTGTTTGCTGCTGCGTCCAGGTCTGGTCCTGAGTCTGCCCCCTGTTCGTGTCGCCTCCTGTCTCACGAGACTCTCCTGTGGCACCACCGTCTTGGCCACCCCTCCTTGCCCCGCCTTCGGGGCATGGCTTCCCGTGTCCTTGTCTCTGGTCTTCCCCAGTCTCTCCCTCCCCTTCCTTCGGGACCAGGACCTTCCTGTGTCCCCTGTGTCGAGGGGCGCCTCATGGCTGCTCCTCACTCCTCCCAGTTTCCCCCGACAGAGGCTCCTCTGCAGACACTTCACATGGACGTGTGGGGCCCGGCCCCCGTCCGTGGGCAGGGTCACGAGCGCTACTTCCTGTTGGTGGTTGACGACTACTCGCGTTACACTACAGTCTTCCCCTTGCGCAGCAAGGGTGCTGTCACTGAGGTGCTGATCGACTGGATCCGCGAGGCTCGTCTCCAGCTCAGGAGGAGCTTCGGCTCGGACTTTCCTGTTCTGCGTCTGCACTCTGACCGAGGTGGGGAGTTCTCCTCTCGCCTTCTGCGAGACTACTGTCGTGCACAGGGGATCCGCCAGACCTTTACGCTTCCGGACTCTCCAGAGCAAAATGGGATTGCTGAGCGCCGCATTGGCATGGTCATGGATGTCGCTCGTACGTCCATGATGCATGCGGCTGCCCCCCATTTTCTGTGGCCGTTTGCGGTTCGGTACGCGGCGCATCAGCTCAACCTTCACCCCAGGGTCTCTCGGCCCGCGATGTCCCCAGTGTTACTGTGGACGGGGAAGGTCGGCGATGCGTCTGCGTTCCGTGTCTGGGGATCTCGGGCGTTTGTCCGCGACTTGTCTGCGGACAAGCTGTCCCCCCGTGCTGCTCCCTGTGTCTTCCTTGGCTTCCCCCCTGACGCTCCAGGGTGGCAGTTCTACCACCCCTCCTCTCGTCGTGTTCTGTCCTCCCAGGACGTCACGTTCGACGAGTCAGTCCCCTTCTACCGCCTCTTCCCCTACCGTACTCCTTCCCTCCCCCCCCCACCCGACTTCCTTGTGCCAGTTCCCCCCCCGGTAGACCCCCTCCCCCCTCAGGTTCCTGCCCCTTCAGGTGTGTCCCAGGTAGACACAGTCGAGCCAGTCGAGGTTGCTGCTGAGTCTGGTCCTGTTGCGGGTGCAGAGCCTGGGGGTGCTACGCCTGGGGGTGCTGCTGCTGGGGGTGCTGAGCCTGGGGGTGCGAGGCCGGGGGGTGCTGAGCTTGGGGGTGCTGCTGCTGGGGGTACTGAGCCGGGGGGTGCTACGTCAGGAGCTGCTGAGCCTGGGGGTGCGGAGCCTGCGACTGCTAGACCTGAGGGCTCTCCGGTTGCTCCGTCTCGGCGGGAGCCGCTCTCTCCACCGGAGCTGCGCGAGTGGTTTGCTCGCCGCTGGAGGCGTGCTGCTGGAGGTGGAGCTCCTTCGACTGCTGAGGGTGCTGGTGCTGCCGGTCCCGGAGCTGCTGGGCCTGCGGGTCCTACTGGAGCTGGAGCTGCTGAGCCTGGGGGTGCTGAGTCTGGAGCTGCTGAGCCTGGGGGTGCTGAGTCTGGAGCTGCTGAGCCTGGGGGTGCTACGTCTGGAGCCGCTGAGCCTGGGGTTTCTCCTGGTGCTGCGTCTCGGCGGGAGCCCCTCTCTCCACAGGAGCTGCGCGAGTGGTTTGCTCGCCGCTGGAGGCGTACTGCTGGAGCTGGAGCTTCTCCGACCGTCGAGGGTGCTGGTGCCGCCGGTCCCGGAGGTGCTACGCCTGCGTGTCCTACTGGAGCTGGGGCTGCTGAGGGCGGTGGTGCTGAGTCTGCTGCTGTCTGTCCTGACGGTGGTTCTGCTGCTGGTGCTGCTGGAGGTACTGCCGCTGGAGGTGTTGGTGGCGCTGGTGCTGCCGCTGAGGGTGCTGGTGCTGTCCCTGCTGAGTCTGGAGCTGCCGCGCGGCCTCGGCCGTACTTCGTTCCGCTTCTACAGCAGGTTCTTGGTCTTTCTCCTCCGGTAGAGTGTCCACAGCCTGTCCAGTCGCAGTCACTGTTGGAGCCTACCTCCCCACTGCCTGCTCCCTCTCCTTACACTGGTCCTACTGGAGGTCTTACTGAGCGTCGTGAGCCTGCGTCTCGTCCCGCGTCGCCTGTTCGTGCTGCCCGCGCTACTGGTCGTGGTTCGCGTCCGCGTCCTCCTCCTGTCCCTGGCACGCACCGGATGTCTCTGCGTCCGTCCACTGCTCCTCTGCGTGCCCTTTTGCCTTCTCCTCCTGAGTCCTCCCTTCCTGTGCTTACGGACCCAGAGTCGGACTCCCTTCGTGCTGCCAGTCCTACTGTCACGCGTCTGCTTGCTACTGTCGTCACTGACCCCTCTTTTGAGTCCGCTGCTGCGTCTGCTCTTGTCGCTGAGCTCGTCGACTTTGCTGCTCGCTGTCGTCTAGACTACGCTGCTAGTCTTGTTGCTGAGTCTGCGTCTGTCTGTCCTCCGTCCGTCGGGGGTGAGTGTGCTCTTGGCACGGACGTCTTAGAGGACAGGCAGGAGGAGTTCCAGTGTCTGGCTGCTGCTTCACCTCATCTCGCGTCTGTACTGCTTGCTCCTGAGGGAGACCCGGATGCACTAGACATCCCGACTCCGCGCTCTTACGCGGAGGCCGTAGAGGGTCCCTACTCCTCTCAGTGGCAGGCAGCTATGGATGCAGTGATGGCTTCCTGGAAGTCCAGAGGCACCTACGTTGACGCCGTTCCCCCTCCTGGGTCAAACATCGTCAGTGGCATGTGGATCTTCAGGGTGAAGCGGCCGCCGGGCTCTCCACCTGTCTTCAAGGCGCGGTACGTCGCTCGTGGCTTCAGTGAACGGCAGGGAGTTGACTACTTTCATACCTTCTCTCCCACCCCGAAGATGACCACTCTTCGGGTGCTGCTGCACACAGCCGCTCAGCGCGACTACGAGCTTCACTCTCTCGACTTCAGCACTGCGTTCTTGCAGGGGAGCCTGCACGAGGAGATCTGGCTGCGCCGTCCACCTGGCTTCACTGGGACTTTCCCTCCTGGCACCCAGTGGAGCCTCCGACGGCCAGTCTACGGTCTCCGCCAGGCACCACGTGAGTGGCACGACACACTGAGGACTACGCTTGCGGCCCTTGGGTTTGCTCCTTCTACTGCTGACCCGTCGCTGTTTCTGCGCACCGACACTTCACTGCCGCCGTTCTACATCCTCGTGTACGTCGACGACTTGGTCTTTGCCACAGCGGACACTGCTGGACTCGCCTACGTGAAGTCCGAGCTGCTGAAGAGACACACGTGCACAGACCTGGGTGATTTGCGCAGCTACCTTGGCTTGCAGATCACTCGGGACAGAGCACGCCGCACCATTACCTTGACTCAGTCACACATGGTGCAGCAGGTCCTTCAGCGCTTCGACTTCACGTACTCCTCGCCTCAGGCCACTCCTCTTTCTACTCGTCACTCGCTCTCAGCTCTGCCTTCGGATGAGTCCGTAGAGTCGAGTGGCCCGTACCCAGAGCTTGTTGGCTGCCTCATGTACCTGATGACCTGCACACGACCTGACCTTGCATACCCTCTTAGCATTCTTGCACGCTATGTTGCTCCTGGGAGACACCGACCAGAGCACATGGCTGCAGCGAAGAGGGTATTGCGCTACCTGTGCAGTACGTCGGGCATGGGGCTAGTGCTTGGAGGGCGGAGTCCAGTGGTACTTACAGGTCACGCGGACGCTTCTTGGGCTGACGACCAGGCTACGCAGCGGTCGTCACAGGGTTACACCTTCAGCCTTGGCTCCGGCTCTGTCTCGTGGCGGGCTACTCGCTCGTCTTCGGTTCTCAGCTCGAGTTGTGAGGCTGAGATCTACGCAGGGGCCATGGCTGCACAGGAGCTTCGCTGGCTCACCTACCTGCTGACTGACCTTGGAGAGCCGCCTCGTTCTCCTCCAGTGCTGTACGTAGACAACAAGGCCATGCTGGCCTTGTGTCGAGAGCAGCGTCTGGAGCACAGAACGAAGCACATTGCTCTTCGCTACTTCCTTGCTCGTGAGCTACAGCAGCGTGGACAGTTGCGGCTTGCGTACGTGGCCTCTGAGGCCAACACTGCTGATGTGTTCACCAAGGCACTCGCGCCTTGTGACCATCAGCGCTTCTGCACCCAGCTGGGTCTTGTGCCTATCTTGCCTCATTTGCTCTCCTCTTGACTTTACTTGTACTGTCGCATATATATACCTGCTCTTGCTTGTCTAGCTTTATATATATATGTGTATACTACTGCATGTGAACTGGCCTTGTGGCCTTGCTCTTGTGCTCGGACTGTGTGGTGACTTTGTGATCCACCCTGAGCTTTGCTTTGCTTTGCTTGACTGGTCTTGTGACGCCTTGTTCTCCCCCACTTTGCCTATGGGGGTGTGTCAGAACATATATGTAACTTATGCTGTTGTGTAGGCTACAGTGGGGTATCCCATAGGGGGTACAACCCAATTAGGGTTTTGCTATTTGTACCCAACTCTTCCATAATGCATTCATTCTCGTTCTATTTTCCACAGAAGGACAGACAGACTCAGACTCGGCAACAAGACTGGCAGCGTAGTCTAGACGACAGTGAGCAGCAAAGTCGACAAGCTTAGTAACTAAGGCAGACGCAGCAGCTGACTCAAAGGAAGGGTCAGTGACAGCAATTGCCAGGAGACGCGTGACAGTAGGACTAGCAGTACGAAGAGAGTCAGACTCTGGGTCAGCAAGGGCAGGAAGAGAGGACGCAGGAGGAGAAGGCAGAGGGACACGCTGTGGAGCAGTGGAGAGACGAAGCGTCATCTGGTGAGGAGGAAGACGCTGACGCGGGACACGACGACCAGTGCAAGCAGCACGAACAGGTGACGCAGAACGAGATACAGGCGACACAGGACGAGACTCAGGCTCACGACGCTCTGTAGGACCTACTGTCGGACCAGTGTAGGGAGAAGGACCAGGAAGTGGCAAGACAAGCCGTTGTCAAACATTATATATGTTATTGTTGTGTAGGCTATAGCGGGTTATCCTTTAAGGGGTATATCATTCTAGGGTTTGCTACTTGTATCACCAATGTTCATAGTTCAATCACTTGTTCTTTCTTACATGGTATTAAGAGCGTAGGTCCTAGCCCTATGACCGCTTACCTATGGGCCCATCGTTCCGCTAGTTGCGCCCTCGTGCGCCTTCTCCTAATCGCGCCCTCGTGCGCCTCACGCCTAGTGCGCCCTCGAGCGCCCCGATTTTTTGGCCGCGTCGCCCGCTAGTCGCTCGCGCGGCCCGTTTTTTGCCCGCGTAGCCCGCTAGCCGCCCGCGCGCGGCCTTTTCTGAGCGCGCGCCGACCCCTAGCCGCCCGTGCGACCGGCGCCGCCCACGAGCAGCCTCTAGCCGCCCGTCGACCGCCGCCTAGAGCGTCGCAGCCATGCTCGTAGGCCGCCGCGACGCCCTCTCTAGGCCGCCGCCCGCGTGCTAGTCAGGCCCACGCGTAGCCACGGCCCGCCCGCTACAGCCGCCCACTCGCACGCCCCCAGTCGCGCACCGCTGCGTAGCCCAGCACGAGCCGAGCCGCGCCGCCCCAACCGAGCCGCGCCACCCGAACCGAGCCGCGCCGCCCTGGCTGAGCCGCGCCGCCCTACTGTGCCCCACCTGCAGTAACTCCTGTTCCTGTTCCTACCGTACAACTGCTTCAGCTGCAACTGATACTCCTACTACTACTACTGCTACTGTTCCTACTGCCACTATGGCCACTCCCTCTATTCTCACCTTTGACGCTGAGGGCTGCCCGATTAAGTTTGAGGTTTGGTTAGATGACCTCCACCTGTTCCTCCAGATCACTGCCAAGGATGATGTCAGGCGCTGCTCCCGCACCTCCCACTACTGCTGACAGTACTGCTCGCTCCAAGTGGCAGACCCGTGATGCTCACGCTCGCCTAGCCGTTCGCAGCCACCTGCCGTTAGATGAGCGCGAGCACTTCGGCCAGCATAAGACCGCTAAGGAACTGTACGACGCAGTAGACGCGCGCTACTCCTCCCCTGCCACTGCTGCTATAGGCTGTCTCTCACTGCCCTACCTCTTCCCCGACCTGTCCGTCTTTGCCACTGTAGCTGACCTCATCACCCACCTCCGTACCAGTGACCTCCGCTAACGTGCCGCACTCCCCCCCGATTTCCTCGCCAAGAAACCCCTCCCCCCGATGTACCTCACACTGTACCACCTTGTCACCTGCCTCTCTGACTCCCTTCGCACTGTCAGGGACCAGTTTCTCACCCTCTCCCCCACTGACCTCACTGTCGACCTCCTCGAGAAGGAACTCCTAGCAGCTGAGAAGAGCATTGTAGCTGTAGGTGCCTCTCGTGGTGATCCCCGCACCCCCTTCTTTGAGGGGTGCTCCCCCTCCCCCCTCCTCCCCTCCATTGCATCTGCCGCTGCTGTCGACTACCTCGAAGCTGAGGGGGTTGGGGCCGCGTCTGCTCCTAGTGGGAGGCGCAAGGGCGGCAGGGGCAAGGGGGGCAGGGGTGGTGGAGGTGGAGGCGGGGGCGGCGGCGGTGGAGGGGGTGGGGGGGGCGGGGGTGGTGGCGGAGGTGGGAGTGGCGCGGGTGGTGGGGGGGTCGGTGGCGGCACAGGGGGTGGTGGCGGCGGCAGTGGTGGGGGTGGTGGGGGCGGTGGTGGCAGTGGTGGCGGCGGTGGAGCGGGTGGCGGGCGCGGTGGAGCGGTGCAGCGTGGGGGGTTCGGCAGTGGCCAGAGGTAGTAGCAGCAGCGTCCCGGTGAGACTCCCTCGCCCCAGCAGCTCCGTGAGTGGCACTCTCAGCGTGGTGGATCTGGGGGTGGGGGTACCTGCCCGTATGTCATCCGCACAGGTGACCGCACTGGCCAGACTTCACTGGGAGGTTTCACACGGCGCAGCGCTGTTTCTTTCGCCTCGACGACGCTTGGCGCGAGTAGTTTCCTGACGCCTCTGAGCTGCCCCGCTAGGCTGATCTACTTAAGAAGGGGATTGATATCTTTGCTCTTGATTATGATGCGATCCTTGCTGCTATGTATGCATTGACTATTAGTGTTGAGGGTGACTGTTACCTGAGTGTACCGCCCGACCCGAGTATTGGGACCAGTGAGGCTGCAGCTCTAGGTGCTAGCGCATCTGCTGCTCCAGGTCCTGGTGAGGCTGCTGCCCTAGGTACTAGTGCGTCTGCGTCTGCTAGTACCGCACCTACTGAGGCACTGCACACCTTCACACTGGACTCAGGTATCTCCCGCTGTTTCTTTCGCGACCGCACTGCCCTCGAGCAGCTTCCTAGACCGGTTGCTGTCTCCCTGGCTGACCCCTCAGGGGGTCCGGCCCTTGCGACCTCCACCGCTGCCCTCCCTTGTCCTGCTGTCCCGTCTGGCACACTGTCGGGCCTCTACCTCCCCTCGTTCTCTACGAACTTGGTGGCGGGGTCCGCGCTCCAGGACGCGGGTGTTCACCAGTTCACCCCGGCCTACGAGCGTGTGACGCACTGCACGTGTGCCCAAACGGGTCGTCACCTGGCTACCTTCACTCGGCAGCCGGGGTCGGACCTGTACACACTGACCACTGAGTCCCCTCAGGTAGCTGCATCTGCGTCTGCTTCTGCGTCAGGTCAGCTGTCAGCCCCCTGCTCGTGTTGCTCCCTGTCGCACAGGACTGTCCTCTGGCACCACCGCCTTGGTCACCCGTCAGTGCAGCGCCTTTGCGGCATACACTCCAGGTACCTTGTCTCTGGTCTTCCCAGGGTTCTCCCTCCTCTGCCACCCTCGCCTGCTCCTCCCTGTCTTCCCTGTGTTGAGGGGTGGCAGCGCGCCGCTCCCCACTCTTCATCGTTCCCTCCCACAGAGGCTCCCCTGCAGACTCTCCACCTGGACGTGTGGGGCCCTGCTCGCGTCCAGGGACAGGGCCACGAGCGGTACTTTCTGCTGGTCGTCGACGACTACACGCGCTACACCACGGTCTTCCCCTTGCGTACCAAGGGTGAGGTCCCTGATGTCTTGATCCCGTGGATCTGCGCTGCTCGTCTCCAGCTCCGCCAGCTGTTCCAGTCGGACTTTCCTATCCTACGTCTGCACTCTGACAAAGGTGGCAAGTTTTCCTCTGACCTCTTGGCAGCCTACTGTGCAGAGCACGGCATCCGCCAAACGTTCACTCTCCCGGCCTCTCCGCAGCAGAATGGGGTTGCTGAGCGCCGCATTGGTCTTGTCATGGAGGTCGCTTGTACCTCCATGATCCATGCGGCTGCCCCCCATTTCCTGTGGCCGTTCGCAGTGCAGTACGCCGCGCATCAGCTCAACCTCTGGTCCCGTGTCTCCGTTTTGGAGACCTCGCCCACCCTGCGTTGGACGGGGGAGGTTGGTGATGCGTCGGTGTTCCGAGTCTGGGGATGTCGAGCTTTTGTCCGCGATACGTCCGCGGACAAGCTCTCCTCCCGTGCTGTTCCCTGTGTCTTCCTTGGCTTTGTCCCTAACGCGCCTGGCTGGCAGTTTTACCACCCCACCTCGCGTCGTGTCTTCGCCTCTCAGGACGTCACCTTTGACGAGTCGGTATCCTTTTACCGTCTCTTCCCCTACCGCACTGCCCCACTCCCCCCCCCCCCGCCGCTCTTCCTCACCCTAGGTGTCCGGTCGGTAGACCCCCTCCCTCCCTAGGGTGCTGCTCCCTCAGGTGTTTCCCAGGTAGACCCGGTCGAGCCTGTCGAGGTAGCTGTTGACTCTGGTCTTGCGCGAGGTGCTGAGCGTGCTGAGCCTGGTGGTGTTGGGTCTGGGGGTACTGAGACTGGGGGTGTTGAGCTTGGGGGTGCGGAGATGGGGGTGCTGAGTCTGGGGGTGCGGAGACTGCGGGTGGTGAGCCTGGGGGTGCTGCGAGTGGGGGTGCTGAGCCAAGAGGAGCTGAGGCTGGAGGTTCTGAGACTGACCGTCCAGCGCTTGTTGGCGCTCCCTCTTCACAGCAGCTGCGTGAGTGGTACTCCCAGAGTTACAGCCTCCGTCGTGGGGCTAATGGAGTTGGGGCTGGTGGCCCTGCGGGTGCGGTGTCGCGGCCGGAGCCTCCCTCCCCTCAGCGGCTGCGTGAGTGGTACGCTCGGCGCTGCAGCCTCCGGAGTGGAGCTCTTGGTGTTGAGGTATCGCCCGCTGGAGGCCCTACTGCTGCTGGAGGTTCTGGAGCTGCTAGAGGTGCTGCTGGTGCTGGAGCTGCTGGAGGTGCTGCTAGTGCTGGTTCGTCTGGAGGTTCTGGAGCTGCTGGAGGTGCTGCTGGTGCTGGAGGTGCTGGAGGTGCTGCTGGTGCTGCTGGAGGTTCTGGAGCTGCTGGAGGTGCTGCTGGTGCTGCTGGAGGTACTGGAGCTGCTGGAGGTGCTGCTTGTGCTGGTTTAGCTGGAGGTTCTGGTGCTGTTTCTGCTGCTTTTGGGGGCACTTCACGGCCGCAGCCGTACTTCATTCCACTCCTTCAGCAGGTTCTTGGTCAGCCGCCTCCTCCTAGTCCTCCTCCCCCCTTAGAGTGTCCTCTGCCTGTCCAGTCGCAGTCACAGCTACCGCCTGCCTCGCCACTTCCTGGTCCTTCTCCCTGCACTGGTCCGACAGGCAGTCTTACAGAGCGTCGTGAGCCTGAGTCTCGTCCTGTGTCGCCTGTGTCTCGTCCTGTGTCACCTGTTCGTGCTTCTCGCTCTGGTCGCCATGCTCTGCGGGAGCATCCTCCACCTGTCCCTGGCACACACTATATGACTCTGCGTCCTTCCACTGCTCCACAGCGTGTCCCTCTGCCGTCTCCTCCTACGTCCTCTCTTCCTGTTCTTGCTGACCCGGAGTCTGACTCTCTTCGTGCAACCAGTCCTACTGTCACGCGTCTCTTGGCCAATGCTGTCACTGACCCTTCCTTTGAGTCTGCTGCTGCGTCTGCCCTAGTTGCTGAGCTTGTCGACTTTGCTGCTCACTGTCGTCTAGAATACGCAGCGAGTCTTGTTGCTTAGTCTGAGTCTGTCTGTCCTCCGTCCGTCAGGGGTGAGTGTGCTCTAGGCACGGACGTCCTTGAGGACAGACAGGAGGACCTTGAGTGTCTTGCAGCCGCTGTGCCTCATCTCGTGTCCATGCTGATTTCCCCTGAGGGAGACCCGGATGCTCCAGACATCCCGACCCCACGCTCTTACGCTGAGGCGATCGCGGATGAGTACTCCTCTCTGTGGCAGACAGCTATGTACGCAGAGATGGCATCCTAAAAGTCCACTGGCACTTACGTCAATGAGGTTCCCCCTCCTGGGGCAAACATCGTCAGAGGCATGTGGATTTTCAGGGTGAAGTGGCTGCCGGGTTCTCCGCCTGTCTTCAAGGCTCGTTACGTTGCTCGAGGCTTCAGTCAGCGAGAGGGAGTAGACTTCTTTCAGACCTTCTCCCCCACCTCGAAGATGACCACTCTTCGGGTGCTACTGCACGTTGCTGCTGAGCGTAACTACGAGCTTCACTCTCTTGACTTCAGCACAGCTTTCTTGCAGGGCAGCCTGCACGAGGAGATCTGGCTGCGCCACCCTCCTGGCTTCACTAGGTCGTTTCCTCCTGGTACCCAGTGGAGCCTCCGGCGGCCAGTCTACGGTCTCCGCCAGGCGCCTTGTGAGTGGCACGACACACTGAGGACTACTCTTGCGGCACTTGGGTTCGCGCCTTCTACTACTGACCCGTCGCTGTTTCTCCGCACCGACACTTTGCTGCCGCCGTTCTACATCCTAGTGTACGTCGACGACTTAGTCTTTGCCATTGCTGACACTGAGGCTCTCGCCCACGTGAAGTCGGAGCTGCAGAAGAGACACACGTGCACAGACCTGGGTGAACTGCGCAGCTACCTTGGCTTGCAGATCACCCGGGACAGAGCACGCCGCACCATCACATTGACTAAGCCACACATGGTGCAGCAGGTCCTTCAGCGCTTCGGCTTCACCTGGTCCTCAGCACAGGCCACTCCTCTGGCTATAGGTCACTCGCTCTCAGCTTTGCCTTCGGATGAGTCCGTAGAGCCGAGTGGTCCTTACCCAGAGCTAGTTGGTTGCCTCATGTACTTGATGACTTGCACTCGTCCTGACCTAGCATACCCTCTTGGCCTTCTAGCCCGTTATGTGGCTCCTGGCAGGCACCGAAAGGTGCACTGGGATGCTGCAAAGAGGGTGTTGTGCTACTTGTGCATTACATCGGGCATGGGGCTCGTGCTTGGAGGAGGGAGCTCAGTTGTTCTCACTGGGCACTCAGACACTTCTTGGGTTGACGACCAGGCTACTCAGTGGTCGTCACAGGGTTACACCTTCAGCCTTGGTTCTGGCTCAGTTTCGTGGCATTCTACGTGTTCGTCTTCAGTTCTCAGCTCCAGTTGTGAGGCTGAGATCCACGCCACAGCCATGGCTGCACAGGATTTACGCTGGCTCACCTACCTGCTGACTGGCGTGGGAGAGCGGCCTCGTTCTCCTCCAGTGCTGTACGTCGACAACAAGGCTGCCATTGCCTTATGTGAGGAGCACAGACTGGAGCACAGAACGAAGCACATCGCTATACGTTACTTTTTGGCTCGAGAGCCGCAGCAGCGTGGTCAGCTTCGTCTGCGTTACATGGCCGCTCAGGCCAACATTGCTGATATATTCACCAAGGCACTTCAGCCTGGTGATCATCAGCGCTTCTGTACGTTGTTAGGGCTTGTTCCCACTTTGCCTCACTTGCTGTAGACCTTGCACTGCTAGGCAGAGATCACTTTGATGTTTGTGATGCATATATGCCTCTGCATATGAACTGGCCTCGTGGCTCCTTGCTTGTGCTCAGTGTTTGTGATGACTTTGTGATCCACTTTGAGCTTGCATTCTCTTTCTTGACTGGTCTTGTGACCCCTTGCTCTACCCCACTTAGCCTATGGGGGTGTGTCAAACATTATATATGTTATTGTTGTGTAGGCTATAGCGGGTTAGCCTTTAAGGGGTATATCATTCTAGGTTTGCTACTTGTATCACCAATGTTCATAGTTCAAACACTTGTTCTTTCTAACAGCTGTAACGGTGACTGCGACTGGACAGGCGGAGGACACTCTAAGGAGAGAGCAGGACAAGGAGGAGACGGTTGACGAAGAACCTGCTGAAGGAGCGGAACGAAGTACGGCCGAGGTCGTGAAGCGCCTGCAGAACCAGCAGAGAAACCACCAGAGCCCCCAGCAGAAGGTCCAACTCCCGTAGCACCACCAGCAGCTCTAGCCGCACTGTCGACTCCAGCACCTGCAGGAGGACGAGCGTCAGCACCTCTAGCTCCAGCCCCTGCAGCACCAACCCCAGGGTCAGCAGCTACTCCAACTCCAGTAGGCCCAGCGGCCTCAGCTCCACCGGTAGCTCCAGCAGCTCCAGCACCTTCACCAGCTCCAGCACCAGCAGTACGTCCAGCAGCTCCAGCACCAGCAGCACCTCCAGTAGCACCAGCTCTAGCAGCTCCAGCTCCAGCTCCAGCAGAACCCCCAGGCCCAGCAGCTCCAGTACCGCCTGTACGAGCACCTCCAAGACCAGAGGCTCCAGTTCCTCCCGTAGCACCAGGGCCTCCAGCGGGCGGCACCCCAGTGCTAGGAGCGCCGCTCTGGAGGCTGCAGCGTCGAGCGTACCACTCACGCAGCCGCTGTGGGAGGGAGGCTCCGGCCGCGATACAGCACTTGCAGCACCTCCAGCTCCAGCAGCCCTACGCTGGAGGCTGCAACGCTGAGAGTACCACTCACACAGCTGTTGTGAAGAGGGAGCGTCACCAGGCGCAGCACGGTGAGTCTCAGCTCCCCCACGCTCAGCACCGCCAGTCTCAGCACCCCCAGGCTCAGCACCCCCAGTCTCAGCACTCCCAGGCTCAGCACCCCCAGTCTCAGCACCCCCAGACGCAGTACCTCGCGCAGGACCAGAGTCGACAGCTACCTCGACAGGCTCGACCGGGTCTACCTGGGAAACACCTGAGGGAGCAGGACCCTGGGGAGGGAGGGGGTCTACCGAAGCAGCACCTGGCGTAAGGAAGAGCGGCGGAGGGGGGAGCGGGGCAGTGCGGTAGGAAAATAGACGGTAAAAGGGTACCGACTCGTCAAAAGTGACGTCTTGAGAGGGGAAGACACGGCGCGAGGTGGGGTGGTAAAACTGCCAGCCAGGTGCGTCTGGGACAAAGCCAAGGAAGACACAGGGAACGGCACGGGAGGAGAGCTTGTCCGCGGACGTACCGCGGACAAAGGCTCGACATCCCAAGACCCGGAACACTGACGCATCGCCAACCTTCCCCGTCCAACGCAGTGTGGGCGAGGTCTCCGGAGAAGAGACACGGGGCAGAGGTTGAGCTGATGCGCAGCGTACTACACTGCAAACAGCCACATGAAATGGGGGGCAGCCACATGGATCATGGGGGTACGAGCGACCTCCATGACTTAGCCAAAGCGGCGCTCAGCAACCCCATTCTGCTGTGGAGAGGCCGGAAGTGTGAACGTCTGGCGGATGCCGTGCTCTGCACAGTAGGCTGCCAAGAGGTCGGAGGAAAACTCACCACCCTTGTCAGAGTGCAGACGCAGGACGGGAAAGTCCGATCGGAACTGCTCGCGGAGCTAGAGACGAGCAGCGCAGATCCAAGGGATCAAAACATCAGGGACCTCACCCTTGGTGCGCAAGGGGAAGATCGTGGTATAGCGCGTGTAGTCGTCAACAACCAACAGAAAGTACCGCTCGTGGCCCTGTCCACGAACGCGGGCTGGGCCCCACACGTCCAGGTGGAGAGTCTGCAGGGGAGCCTCTGTGGGAGGGAACGAGGAGGAGTGAGGAGCGGCGCGCTGCCGCCCCTCGACACAGGGAAGACAGGGAGGAGCAGGCGAGGGTGGGAGGGGAGGGAGAACCCTGGGAAGACCAGAGACAAGGTACCGGGAGTGCATGCCACGAAGGCGCTGCACTGAGGGGTGACCAAGGCGGTGGTGTCAGAGGTTGGTCTGGTGCGACAGGGTGCAACGCGAGCAGGGGGCGGACAACTGACCTGACGTAGACGCAGACGCCGCTACCTGAGGGGACGCAGTGGTCAGTGTGTACAAGTCCGACCCCGGCTGACGAGTGAAGGTAGCCAGGTGACGACGCGTCTGGGCACACGTGCAGTGTGTCACGCGCTTGTAGGCAGGGGTGAACTGGTAAACACCCGCGTCTTGGAGCACAGAACCCGCCACCAAGTTCGTAGAGAAGGCCCGACAGTGTGCCGGACGGGACAGCAGGACAAGGGAGGGCAGTGGTGGAGGTCGCAAGGACCGGACCCCTGGAGGGGTCAGCCAGGGAGAGAGCAACCGGTCTAGGGAGCTGCTCTAGGGCAGTGCGGTCGCTAAAGTAACAGCGGGAAGCACCTGAGTCCAGTGTGAAGGTGTGCAGTGCCTTAGTAGACGTAGTACCAGAAAGCGCAGACTCACAAGCACCTGAAGTAGCAGACTTACGAGCACCTAGCGCAGCAGCCTCACCAGCACCTGGAGCAGCAGACTGGATACCGGGGTCAGGCGGCACACACAGGTGAAAGGCTCCCTCGGCACTAGTAGACAATGCATACATTGCAGTGAGAATAGCATCATAGTCAAGAGCAAAGATATCTACCCTCTGCCTAAGTAGCTCCACCCAGTCGGGGAGCTCAGCGTCGTCGCCAAACTCTGTACGCCAAGCGTCACTCAGATGGGCGAAGCAGTGAGATGCTGTGTGACTAGGCGTCCCGCAAGGCTGACCAGTCCGGACTCCTGTGCAAATAACGTATAGGCAGCGAGCAATACGCAGCGACCCTCTACTCTGAGCGTACCACTCACGAAGCTGCTGGGGCGAACGATTCTCGCACAGACGACGCTGCTGCGGCACAGGGCCACTATAAGAAACTCCCAAACTACGCACTCCAGGACGACTCCCACTACTGCCACCCCGACAACCCCAACTGGTGTACCACTCACGAAGCTGCTGGGGCGTGAGGGACACACGCGTACGGCCCTGGAGCTGCATCTGGCCACGCGAGGAGCAGCAGTAGAAGCAGTAATAGCAGGAGCAGCAGTAGTAGTAGCAGCAGCAGTAAGGACGTGCTCACCAGTGGTGGGAAGGGCAGGCGCACGACGGAGGCGACTGCGGGGCCACTACAGCAGTAGGGTAGGGCCGCGACCGCGGCAGGGAGCTCCGCGGCAGTTGCTGCAGGGCGGGACCGGGCCACGACCGTAGCTGGTGCAGGGCAGGGACAGGGCTGTGACGGTCGCTGCTACAGGGGCGGCTGCTCCAAGGGCCAGAGGCGGCTACTGCAGTGGCGGCTGCTCCAGGGGCGGCTGCTCCAGGGGCGGCTGCTCCAGGGGCCAGGGGCGGCTCCTGCAGTGGCAGCTGCTCCACTGGCCAGGGGCGGCTGCAGCAGGGGCGGCCGCTCCAGGGGCCAGGGGCGGCTGCAGGTGCGGCTGCTCCAGGGGCCAGGGGCGGCTGCTGCAGTGGCGGCTGCTCCAGGGGCCAGGGGTGGCTGCTGCATGGGCGGTTGCTCCAGGGGCAGCTGCTCCCGGGGCCAGGCGCGGGGTAGGGCAGGGCGATGCGGCGGGCAGGGGCGACGCCGCGAGCAGGGGCGACGCCGCGAGCAGGGGCGACGCGGCGGGCAGGGCGACGCGGCGGGCAGGGGCGACGTCGCAGGCAGGGCGACGCGGCGGGCAGGGGGTGACGACGCGTCAGCTGCTGGGCACGGCCGCGTCAGTAGCAGGGGGCGGCCGCGTCAGTAGCAGGGCGCGGCCGCGTCCGCAGAAGGGCGTGGCCGCGTCAGCAGTAGGGCGCGGCCGCGTCAGCTGCAGGGCTGGCGGGGCCGCGTCACGGCAGGGCGGGGCCGCGTCCGCGTCGGCGGCAGGGCGGGGCTGCGACCGCAGCAGGGTGGGGCCGCGTCAGCGATAAGGCGGGGCCGCGACTGCGGCCTGACGGGGCCGCGACAGCGACCTGACGGGGTCGCGCGCTGGCCTGACGGGCCAGCGAGGGCCTGCAGGGGCGGCGAGGGCCTGCAGGGGCGGCGCGCGGTCGGGCAAAAGCTGCGCGCGGGCGGCGTGGTTCCGCAGGGGCAGCGCGCCGACCTGTCGGGCCTGCAGGGGCGGCTCTCGGGCCTGACGGGCCTGCAGAGGCGGCTCAAGGGGCCTGACGGGCGTGCAGAGGTGGCTCGGGGGCCTGACGGACCTGCAGGGGCGGCTCGAGGGCCTTACTAGCTTGCAGGGGCGGCTCACTGGCCTAGGGCAGCAGGAGGCAGCGCGAGGGCTGCAGGACTGCGCGCAGGCAGAACGAAGAGCGGGGCGCGCGAGGGCGCACTAGCAGAAAAAAGGCGCACGAGGGCGCACGAGTAGAGAAAGGTGCACGAGGGCGCACGTAAGGTAGGGCGCACGAGGGCGCTTCTAGCGGAATAGTGGGCCCGTAGTAGTAAGCGGTCCTAGGTGGCAACCTAGGCTCGTGATACCATGTCAGGATCAACAAGGGTAATTGCACTAGGAAAGAGTTGGGTACAAGTAGGAAACCCTAAACTTACTGTACCCCACAGTAACTACCCCACTACAGCATAAACAAACTGTAGCAGATATAACATTTGACACGACTGGCAGGGATGGGCGCAATAGGTGCGGACGGGCAGACGGACGGGCAGGGCGCACGGGGCGGGATTGACAGACAGGTAGAGCGGGGGCGCGACGGACGGTCAGGACGCACAGGGCGCGACGGACGGAGAGGGCGCAGTGGGGGCGTGACGGACGGGCAGGGCACACGGAGCGCGACAGACGGGCAGGGCGCACGGGGCGCGTGCGACTTGACGGGATGGGACGCGCGGGGTGCGACAGACGTGCGAGACGGGACATGTGGGACGCGCAGGACAGGACGCGTGGGACGGGACGCACGGGACGCGCGGGCTGCGGGGGACGAGAGGGGACATGAGGCGCGGGACGGAACAAGTGGGACGCGCGGGACGAGCGGGACGAGCGGGACGGGACGGGCGGCGCAGCAGGCACTAGGGCACGTGAGAGACGAGCGCGAGAGGCGCCAAGGGACAATACGGGCATGACGAGCACTAGGGTACAAGACAGGCTAGGACGCTACGGACTTGATCGAGAGGAATGGGATCCCACAGGATCCTAACCTAGGTGATACCATGTTAAGAATGAAAGTGTTGGTTTGACTAAGGTTGGTTGGGGTACATAAACCTAACCCTAACAGTTGTATCCCCTGTAAGGCACCTTACTAAGACTACAACATTGACGATATTTGCCGAGACTCGTCTTCACATTTGTTTGCCACAACCAGACCCTTTTTGCGACTAATTGTGATACGGTACTCTGAAACCCCGTCCAACCCGGTTAGTAGCACGTCTGCGCTCATAATATATTCGTAATGCTAATTTACATGGTACGGATGCGGTAACATCATATTGAATGTTTTTTTTTAGCAAGTAGATGAGGCTATTGCCATGTATGTTGCAAACCACTTAGGGCGTATTCCTAGCTTCGGGTCATCCGTTATTTGTGTCATCCGAAATTGTGGGAGCCACTCGGAAAGCCCGCGGTTTGAGATTCGATTTTTTCGATTGGATCCCACAATTTCGGAAGACATGAAGGCGGGATGACCCGAAGCTAGGAATACGCCCTTATTGACTCGTGCCATGATTGCCTTGATTGAATCAGGACACACGTCTTTGTTGATGTCGCGCATTCGCTCGGGTATCCCCATTTGTGCCTTCAGTCTGCACTCTTCTACCTTAATTTAAGTTTGTTTTGTCAAATTATATGTTTACTGTTATCTAGGTTGTAGTGGGTTTAGCCTTTAGGGGGTACAGTAATTTTCTCGATCCCCATCCTTGCCCTAATTCATCATTCCTTCCTAGCTATTCTAACATGGTTTTAAGAGCCACTAGGTCCTTTAGGTCTGTCCATTAGGGATCAAATTGTTTTTCATTTCAGGCTGCCCGTTATTGTTCCACTTCCGCTGCCCGTGGCGCGCCCTGCTAGCGCGCGGTTTTTGTGCCCGCTAGTGCGCTGTTTTCCTACCCGCCGCTCGTCCCTTGCTGCCCCACGTGTCGCGCGCATCTCTCCTGCACACGCGTCACGCCCCTGCTGGGCGCCGCTGCTGTGCACTGCCGCACGCTAAGCCGCGCTTGCGCACTGCCCTGCTACACCCACGCACTGCCCTTTCGCACCCTCTGCCTGCTGCACGAGGCACTGCGTGCTGCTCCTGCTGTGCCGCCCGCGTGCTGCACGCGCGCTGCCCCTGCTGCCCGTGCGTCGCCCACGCTCTGCCCGCACAGCCCGCGCCCTGCCCTGCCCTGTGCTCGCCCTTCCCGCGCTGCAGCTGCTGCTCTGCCCTGCCCAGCCACCGCCAGAGCTGCCTTACATGCTGCCCAGCATTGGCCTGCCCTGCCTGGCCGCCACCAGCGCTGCCCTGCACGCTGCCGAGCGCTTCCCTGCCAAGCCGCAGCTGCTGCCTGCTGCTGCCTGCTGCTGCCGCCACTGCTACTATCCGCTGCCACAGCTGCCCTGCCTGCACGCGCTGCTTGGCGCTGCCCTGCCCTGCCTGGCCGCTGCCAGCGTTGCCCTGCCAATCCGCAGCTGCAGCCTACTGCTGGCCCACCGCCCCCTGACTTGCGGGTTCGATTACTTCCGTTCCGCCAAGTCGAGCCACCCGATCGAGCCGCCCTGCTGAGCAGCCCTTCTGAGCCGCCCCTTTCTGTTGCTACTGCCAACTGCCGCTGCCGCCCTTGCTACCGCCTGCGCGCACTCCTACAGTTGCTACCGCTACTGCTCCTACCACTGCTGCCATTATACCTACCGTTCCAACTACCGCCGCTACATTCGCTACTTCAGCCATTGAGCCGCTACTGCTGACTTACACTGCCTACCATGGCCAGTTTCACTGTCCTGCGTCAGCGGCAGTCGAGTGTGCCGGAGTCTCTCTCGTCGCACCAGCTTCGCGAGTTGGCCATCTGGTGGGGCAGCCTCAGTGGCGGAGCTAGCCGTGCTTGTCAGGGGAAGCCGCTTTCGCCACAGTAGCGTCGTGAGTGCCTTCCCTGCGTCGAGGGGCGGCAGCGCACCGCTGCTCACTCCTCTCGTTTCCTCTGACCACAGCTCCTCTTCAGACCCTCCACATCGATGTGTGGGGTCCAGTCCGAGTCCTTGGACAGGGCGTAGAGCGCTACTTCTTGCTGGTTGTAGACGACAACACGCTCTATACCACGGCCTTCCCCTTGCAGAGCAAGGCGGAGGTCCGCAGTGTTCTGATCCACTGGATTCGTGCTGTCCGTTGCCAGCTCAGTGCCCGGATTCAGCACGACCTCCCGGTCCTGCGACTGCACTCTGACCAAGGTGGTAAGTTTTCCTCCGGCCTCCTCGAGGACTTATGTGGTGCTGAGGGCATCCGCCAGAAGTTTACGCTTCCGGCCTCTCTACAGCAGAATGGGATTGCCGAGCGCCGCATTTGCTTGGTGATGGAGGTTGCTTGCACCTCCATCGTATATGCGGCTGCACCCCATTTCTTGTGGCTATTTGCTTTCCGATACGCTGCTGAGCAACTCAACCTCTGGTCCCGTATCTCCCACCTGGAGACCTCTCCCTCTCTGCGGTGGACGGGCGAGGTCGGTGATGCGTCAGCATTTCGGGTCTGGGGTGCACTTTCGCTTGTTTGCGACCCCCCCCCCGCGGGGAAATTTTCTCCCCGCGCTCTTCGCTACGTCTTCCTTGGCTTCCCTACCGACACCCCGGGCTGGCAGATTTACCACCCGGAATCTCGTTGTGTTCTCTCCTCCCACGACGTCACCTAAGTTCGGGCCTAGGCTCCTAAGCCTAGGCCCCACCTTTCAACTTAATTCCTTTTACTCTCGACATGTTATCGGAGCTAGGTTCGTCCTGGCCTGTGGGCCCACTTTACACTTCCGCTGCTAAGGTTTTCCGGTCGCGCGCCTAGGGCGCGTGACGATTTTATTTTTACATTGTCCCGCCCACGGGCGAGTGACTCCTTCCCTGCCCGTCGCGCGCCCCGTGGCACGCGACGGTGCCCTTCGTCTGCCCATCGTGCGCCCCGTGGCACACGATGGTGCCCTGCTCGTCGTGCGCCCCGAGGCACACGATCGGGCCCTTCTATTCTACCCGTCGTGCGCCCCGTGGCACTGGCCCGCGACGGGCCTTTCCGCCCCTGCACTCCCTGAAGCCGCCCCTGACACCACTGCACCGACACCTTTTCGCCGCTCTGCGGCTTTCTTCCTTCCCACCCCCCTCCTCCTTTGTCTCCCTGCAGCCGCGGGGAGGAGGGTATGGGGGTGGAGGGTGTTGGAGTGTGGCGTCACCTCTCTCCCTTCCCCTCCTCCTTCTTTCAGTCCCACCGCTGCAGCTGCCACTGGGGGGAGAAGGTGTGAGGATGTGGGGGAGCAGGGGGAGTGGTACCGGGGTGGCGGGTGTGAGGCAACATGTGGCCGTCCCTCCACCTCTCCTCTCTTCCCCCCCTTCTCTGCTGCTCCTGCAGCAGTGTGGGGGAGGGGAAGGAGGAGGGTGAGGAGATGGAGGGGGTAATGTTAGCCCGCCTGCATTACCTGCTGTTGCTTGTGATTATTTTGCATGGTAACTACATTTCTACCTACAAGCATTATGGGGGCGTGTCGAAATATGTTTGTCATATTTTATAACTGCTTGTAGTTGTAGTGTAGTTATTGTACTTTGTAGGTGGTGCACCAACTTTGTTTCCTATGCTATATGTTTCTTGAAACCTATAGTGAAACCCATTCTCCAATTTCCCTCTTCCAACTCACTCGATACCTCGCCTAGGGAAACCTACTCGACACCTAAGTTCGGGCCTAGGCTCCTAAGCCTAGGCCCCACCTTTCAACTTAATTCCTTTTACTCTCGACACTTCCCGCCTCTCGCACAGGTCTCCAACCCCACCCCGGTAGCCCCACTCCCCCCCCAAAGTCCTGCTCCCTCAAGTGTGTCTCAGGTTGACCCGTCCCCCTTGGTTGAGCCAGTCGAGGTCTCCTCTGACACCTCTGGCCCAGCTGAGGGGGGTGACCCAACTCCTGCTGCCACCGTGACCCCTCGCTGCTCCGCGCGCTTGGCGATCCCTCTTGGGCTTCCGCCTCAACCATCTTCACCGCCGTTGCAGCCTGTCGCTGGGGAATATGGTGCTGCAAGAGGTGGTGCCACTGGGGGAGCGGACTCTGAGGGTGCTGGTTCTGGGGGTGATGAGTGTCCTCCGAGTACTGGAGGTACTGGAGGTGCTAGTGCTGGTGGTTCTGGTACTAGTCGGCAGGAGGCTCTCTTGCCGGAGAGGCTTCACGAGTGGGCTGCCTAGTGGGGCAGCCTTGGTGGCGGAGCTAGCCGTCTTCGAGCGGGAGGTGCTAGGACTACTGGTGCTACTGAAGGTAATGGAGGTGCTGCTGCTGTGGGTCCTTCTACGGGTAGTCTTGGCTCATGTCGCCACGAGCCTCTCTCGCAGGAGCAGCTTCACAAGTGGGCTGTTCGCTGGGGCAGTCCTGGTGGTGGCGCTGGATGTGCTGGAGCTGCAGAATCTGGAGGTGCTGGCCGTGGAGGTGCTAGTGCTGGTATTCCTGGAGTTGGCCGTGCTGGAGGTACTGGTACTGGAGGCACAGGTGCTGCTGGAGGTACTGGACGTGCTAGCCCTGTAGGTGCTAGTGCCGTTGTTCCGCGACTTGGGGGTACTGGTGGTGCTGACACTGGAGGTGCTACTAGAGGTACTGGAGTTAGTGGTGCTAGTCGGCATGAGTTGCTCTCGCTGCAGCAACTTCGCGAGTGGGCTGTTCGTTGGGGCAATCCCGTTGGTGGAGCTGGAGGTACAGGTTCCAGGGGTCTTGTTGCTACTGGAGCTAGAGGTTCTGGGGGTGCGA
Organism: Closterium sp. NIES-65; assembly: GCA_948144175.1. NCBI lineage: Eukaryota > Viridiplantae > Streptophyta > Zygnematophyceae > Desmidiales > Closteriaceae > Closterium > Closterium sp. NIES-65. The sequence goes on from CANXME010002221.1 coordinate 1,170,155, forward strand.
CTACTCACCCGCAGCTGTCTAGGCTTAGTCACCTTCTCACTCTCCCGCCTGCTGTTACTGAGTTCCCTGTTGCTGGCACTACTCCTTCGTTACTGTTTACACCGCCTGACCGGTCTCTGCCACAGCTACTGCCTCACTCCCCACTTCCTGCTCCTGCTCCATACACTACGGAGACAGAGTGGTTCACTGAGCGTAGAGAGCCCGCAGAGCATCCTGTCACGCATGTCCGTTCTCGCCGTGATAAACGTCCTCGTCCTCCACCCGTCCCTAGCACACACACCATGGCACATCGTCCTTCCTCTGTTCCACAGTGTGTTGTCCTGCCGACGCCTCCCGCATCTTCTGTTCCTCATGTTCCTAACCCTGAGTCAGACCTTGTCCATGCTGCCAGTCCGACTGTCACTCGTCACCCCTCTTTTGAGTCCGCTACTGCGTCTGCCTTAGATGCTGAGCTTGTTGAGGTTTGCTGCTTTGTGTCACCTTGACTACGCTGCGAGTATTGTTTTTTACTCTTCCTGTCCTCCATCCGTCAGGGATGAGCTTGCCCTTGGCTGCGACGTCCTTAAGGACAGGCAGTTTGAGTTGGAGTGCCTGGCGGCTGCTACACCTCATCTCACGTCCACGCTACTTTGCCCTAAGGGAGACCCGGATGCACTAGACATCCCAACCCCGCGTTCTTACGCAGACGCGACAACGGGACCGTACTCCTCTCAGTGGCAGATAGCCATGGATGCAGAGATGGTTTCCTGGAAGTCCACAGGCACCTACGTCGACGCAGTTCCCACACGTGGGGCGAACATTGTCGATGGCATGTGGATTTTCAGGGTGAAGCGGTCACATCGCTCTCCGCCTGCCTTCAAGTCGCGTTACGTTTCACGAGGCTTCAGTCAGCGTCAGGGGGTCGACTTCTTCCAGACCTACTCCCCCACCCCCAAGATGACCACTCTTCGGGTGCTACTGCACGTTGCTGCACAGCGTGACTACGAGCTGCACTCCCTCGACTTCTAGACAACTTTCTTGCAGGGCAGCCTTTACGAGGCTATCTGATTGCGCCGTCCCCCTGGCTTTACTGGGTCATTTCCTCAGGGTACCCAGTGAAGTCTCCGGTGACCAATCTATGGTCTACGTCGGGCACCCCGTGAGTGCTACGACACACTGAGGACGACACTTGCGGCTCTTGGTTTTGCTCCCTCGACTGCTGACCCTTCACTCATCTGCGTGCAGACACTTCTCTGTCGCCGTTCTACGTTCTTGTGTACGTCGACGACTTGGTTTTTGCTAGTGCTGACACTGAGGCACTAGCCCTAGTGAAGGCGGGGTTGCAGAAGAGACACACCTGCACTGACCTGGGTGAGCTGCAGAGCTACCTTAGCTTGCAGATCACCCGGGACAAAGCACGACGCACCATCACCCTGATTCAGTTGCACATGGTGCACCAGGTCCTTCAGCGCTTCGGCTTCCAGTTCTCCTCGCCACACCCCACTCCTCTGCCTACGAGCCACTCGCTCTCAGCTTTACCTTTGGACGAGTCCGTAGAGCTGAGTCGTCCATATCCATAGCTTGTGGGTTGCCTCATGTACTTGATGACGTGTACGCGACCTAACCTCGCGTACCCTCTCATCCTTCGGGCTCGCTACGTGGCTCCCTGTAGGCACCAAAAGGTGCACTGGGAAGCTGCGAAGAGGGTACTGGATTAGTTGTGCAGTATATCGAGCATGGGGCTTGTGCTTGGAGGACAGGGTTCAGTTGTTCTCACCGGTCACTCAGACGCTTCTTGGGCTGACAACCAGACGACTCACCGGTCGACACAAGGTTACACTTTCAGCCTTGGAGCTATCTTGTGGAGGTCCACTCGCTCGACTTCTGTACTTAGTTCGAGCTGTGAGGCCGAGATCTACGCTGGGGCTATGGCTGCACAGGAGCTCCGCCGGTTGACCTACCTGCTGACCGGTTTGGGTGAGCGGCCTTGTTCTCCTTCGGTTGTGTACGTCGACAACGCGGCCATGATTGCCTTGTGTCACGACGAAGCACATTTCTCTCTGATACTTCCTCACGCGAGAGCTGCAGCAGCATGGGCAGCTTCGTCTTGCTTACGTGGCCACGTAGGCCAACACTGCTGATGTCGTCACCAATGCCCTTGGGTCTAGTGATCATTAGCGTTTCTGCACTGCTCTTTGGCTTTTGCCCACTCTTCCTCACCTGCTTGTCTCTTGATCTTGCCTTGCCCTTGATTTACACTGATATATATGAGTATACCTGCATGCTTACACTTGCTAGGTTGTGATCAGTGTACTGCTCTTGCTATTATAAATGCTGCATGTGAACTGGCCTTGTGGCCGCTTGCTTGTGCTCGGAATGTGTGGTGTCCTTGAGATCCACCATGAGCTTTTCTTTGCTTCGTCTCTTGACTGGTCTTGTGACCATTGTTTTCTTTGGCTATCCCCCACTTCGCCTATGGGGGTGTGCCAAATTATATGTTTACTGTTACCTATCTAGGCTGTAGTGGGTTTAGCCTTAGGGGCAGACCCTCGGATTCGTTTTTGGCCTGTCTGATTCGTCGGACTCGTACACATTTTTAGTCTCAAATCCTCAGAGTTGGTAAAAAAAAAAAAGCTGAAATTTCTGATCAATGAATTTAATGTTTCGACAGAAATGTATTCAATGTTTTATCTGATACCGAAACATGCGTGACTAAGGGGTCCGGGAAAACATGCCCTGGCGGGGCGAATTTATGTATCAAGGCGAATCTTGTGGTGTTAAAGGGCGAATCTGCCATGTCAAGTGGATATCTTGGTGATTGGGCAAAATCGTTGTGCTCTGACGGCGCAAATCTGTTGTGTCAGGGCGATTTTGCTGTGATTGGGCGAAAATCTTGCGCTGTAAAGTGCGGATTTGATGTTCCAAGCCGATTTTGCATGCGAATCTGCTGTGACCCATGAAGTCCGAACCGAATCACCTGTCAAGAACGCAAGCAGAAAAAAGGAGTCGGTACATGTTTGTACACTGAGTGATCAGAGTACACTCCTAGAAAACTCTGAAACGCTAGAGTTAGCTTTAAAATTTCTCTGAAAATTACAAAGTTGGGGCCCTAAAATCTCTGATTTTATAATAACAGAGCTCATTTAAAAAAAAAAAATCTGAATTCTCAGAGTTTTTCATGCAAATCAGAGGAATTTCTCTGAATTCTGGGGGCCTGCTTAAGGGGTACAGTGATTTGCTTGACACTTTATCGTATCCCCCTCCTTGCCCTAATTCATCATTTCTTCCTAGATATTCTAACATGTTCATATCTCGGTGTCTAACCGATTGCTTTTCATCCACAAGCATATGATCTGTGTAATATTACGCACCAGGCCATTGCAGTGCTCAATCAACATTCTATTGTGTATATAAATGTCAAAATCATTATTACAATATGTGAACCAATGGGTGTAGAATGCAGCACAAATACCATGAGAATTTTGACCGTTTCTTTAGTGACACTGGCAGCGCAAGATTCCAACGGTTTTCATTGCAACCGTTCGCAGATGGCACGAAGAATAAAGTTCGAATAGGCACCATTGGTTTTCTTCGCACCCGACTTTCGAATGGTTCCAGCGACAAACCGGGAGTTCGCCGTGTTACAAAATAAATTAGGGAGGGAAACACGAAAATGTTCGCGCTACGAGAAACGAGACGGCAAACTTGACGGATAGGGTAAGGTAGAATAGAAAGCAATAGAGCTAGAATATACTCGTGTGTTCTTTTTGTTCAAAGTATAACTTGAGTAAAAGTTCTTTCCTGCGCCTACTATGAGTACGCTGCCGCAATACACCGTTTTAACAACGCCAAGAAAGCGACGACTGCTGCTGCACCTCAGCCAAGCCTCTCGATATCAGGGTAAAACACCCTTATGGCCCTTACTATAAGGGAGGGTATAGGTGTTCACCCTTAACACTGATATTTCATACATGCCTGGTGTACTCGCCCTGATGACCAAGACTAGTGTCGGGTACCACCCTGATGCGATTTGAGGAGAGGGGGGGGAGGGGAGAGGGGGGGGGGTGTAGTAATGACGTGATATGGGCTGCAATTAGCGGCGTTTTGTTTGAGTCAGCAGAGTTGCGCATCGCCAAGACGGCTTGCGTCGCCACTGCCACAGTCCCGCCAACTGTACCTGGCTCACCTGCAATTTGCCCGTATGGCAATGCTGCGCAGCGCCACACATGTGTGCATCGTGCAGGAGGAGTGTCCTGCTTGGTCCCATCTTCCCTCTCCAGCGGACACCCACCCACCGATCAACCGCACTCACCCAACCCCAGTCCTCTCATTTCATTTCTCCATCCTACTGCCTCGCGTTCTCGTCTAGGGTTTGCAAACCACACCACCACGCCTTCCTCCAGCTAGCGTAGGCCCAGCTCCTACATCAACCTCTCTGGGCGTCGCCATGGCTATTGACAAAACCGGTGATGGTGACAACAAGGCATGTCATCAACTCCAGAACTCACCCCCGTGAATGGGGCTCAGCTTTTTACGAGGCCCCACTAAGAGGCTTCAAGAACTGGAACCCGTTGTCGCTTCTACCGAGAATGAGACCGCGCTGGATGAATCGGGACATGATCTACGCTCACCTGAACCTGCCCCTCCAGAAGCGATAGCACATGTAACGGCTATTGTCGCTGCTGCTCGCGACACTACGACCAAAAGCGGAAAGACTCAAGTGGCAGTGCAAAGCAGAGGTGGCGGCAACCAAAGCTGTCTTTTTCGCATGGGGCACGTGCAACCGCACAAGTGGACGACGAAGGCTGTGATGACGAGGAGGAGGAAGACGGCTTGCCGACTGTTGGAAAGATGGGATGTAACCTGGAAATTTCTTTCGCTAAAGCACATAAGCAATTGAAGACGTCATGGGAGTCTCTGTATTCGTGGCTTATTCTAACTCGTGATGATTTCGGCTTCTTTATTCTGAGATGCAGCATGTGCTTGGAGCATGGCGTGGAAGGCGCAGAAACGGCGTATGGCAAGGGTGGCAGTGGAGGGCGTTGCATGCAGAAGGGGAGAATCCGGACGCAAGCGCTCCACCGCACACCAGAACGCATACGCCGTGTTGAAGTCGAAGGAGAGTTCGAAAGCTACGTCAGGCGTTGCTTAGTGAGTTCAAGGGTCTGGATCACGGCACGCTTCACTGTTGAAGGAAGTTGGCCCCGCCCTCGCTTGGGCAAAACCGACTTCGTGGTCGGATGTGTGGGAAATGCAGCCGGCCCTATGCAATATACGAGATCTGGAGCTTCTGCGCAGGTTGGGTGAAGGGTTGCCTGTACATGAGGTGTATTAGGGAACCCATGCAAGAGTAACTGAAGCATCCGCGTGTGCAACGCAAATGCCTCTTGCACATGTGCAAGTGGCGCAGCTGGTGCAGAAGTTCGCGGGTCGCGTCTGGCCCTGCACACCCTCGAGAGTGCACAAGTGAATTTTGGCCAGAAATTCGAATATGCCTTAGTTTCGACCAATGAGCAGCTGAAATTTTGGAATGTCCACCAAGGTGGTCAACAAAGGTGGTCGACGAAGGTTGTCGACCCGCGACGACGAAGGTCGTCGACCTGCAGGATTACCCATTCGACGAGGTTATGCGGAGATGCGCGAACGTCGTGGAGGTTGCTGTGGCGAAGTCGACCGATGTGGTAGCACGTGGCCGGCCTAGCACATGCGCAATGTTCTCCATAGTGTATATGGTGCGTAACTGTCTACAAGCACCTGCGAAGTAGGTGCTTGCACTTGCGCTTACAGTCACCTACGGATGCAATGTTGGCAAGTCGTGCGAGTGCACCGTTGGCAAGCCGCGCGGGTGCAGCGTTGGCAGGCCGCCATTCTGCAGCGCTAGCAAGTCGTACACGAGTTGTGTTGGTGGGCCGCAGACTTGCTATGTTGGCAGGTCGACTATGTCGTGCTGGCGGTCGACCTGCCTGTGCACTAGCAGACTTTGCATGTGATGTAGTCAATCTTGCCATTGCTTGTTCTCATTATGAACTTTAGTAGTGAAACTCTTGCTGTTTTGCCCTCTTCCATAGTCCTAGAGAATACAGACAGAGCTATGATCACTCAGACAACTCGTGCCAAGCCTGTAGTCTAGCTGTCACCGTTGTAGAGTTAACCTCCTCATGGTGCAATGAGCATGGACGGCCCTGCAATTTCCTTCAGGTAGGAGCCGACGTTTGCACCTACTAAGTCGTTCATAGGCCCACAGCCGCGTTAGACGCCATGGTCAACCCTGTAGCTGATGTGGGAGTAGCGGACAACTTGGAGGCACGTTTGGCTGATGCGAGGAAACGCCATGAGGATGGCGAGTACGGGACGATCACCTTGGCGATCGTCGAGTTCGGCATCCGGGCGCAGTGGGCGACGGAGCACCCTTCCTGTCCTGCGTCTCCTTGACCGGTACAAAACGAAGGTGGCGTCGAAGACAAGGTCGACAGCGGTGCACGAGTCAGCGGTATGTCGATGTTGATGGTCGACGTTGCTCTCCATAATGAAGCTGTTGATGGTTCTCGGCGACGACGCACGTGACGGCGGGTGGGATCGCACCGACGTATAGCTACTTCAAGTTTTCGCTAGACAGGATCACCGTCACATTGCTGCAAGGTCGACGAGACCTCATCACCTGGAGGGAGTCAATAGAACCTCAGCTGGATGTCGCTGGGCTGAAGGGCTTTGCAGGACTGCGCCAACTCCGCCCGAGGACAATGTGGAGCTGCCGCGCAAGGAGCTCCGTGCTACTCATTTGCTCACTTTCATGGTCATCTCGAGGTGCTGCTTGCCGATGGTGCAGCTACCGCTCAAGTCCTTTCGAGAGCGACTGGATGCTGGTCTCCAAGTATGGCACTTCATCCCGTCGACATACCAGACGAAGGATGACCTGTACATCGGGCAGCTGGAGGAACAGATGACACACATTCAGATGGGCGAGAAGGAGTCGGTGACGGACTACTGCAATCCTGCTCGACAGATCCTGGCCGAGATGCGGATGGTGGGCGCCGAATACTCTACGGCATCCTACATCATCCACATCGTCAAGGGCCTGCCGCGTAGCTACAACCTCATGAGGAGGATGATGTTGGTGCCCGACACGCGTGACTCCGTCGACGAGGACTCCATCACCAGCTACATCCTTCAAGACGAGGCTATGCAGGAGGCAGAACAGCCCATGGAGCTCCTTCCGCAAGCAAATTACGCTTCACTGATGAAGCAGAATTGTCAGTAGGTGCAGCGCGGAAAGACTGGCGGAGGTGGCAGTGGAGGTGGGAGGCCGGCGAAGGACGCCGATCGGGAAAAATCAACTCGTGATAGTGGTCGCGGCAAAGGTGGTCGACCGTGCAAGTGCTGGGTATGTGGAAGCGCCGACCACCTCTCCTATGACTGCCCCGACCAAGAGGAGTCTGACAACGATGACCACAAGGGAGGCCATGGAAGGTCGGCCAACGGTCGTCAAAGCCGGGATTAGAAGTCGCGCAAGGAGAAGCGGACATCGAAGAAGGCGTGGTCGACGACGGACATCGCTTCTTCCAGTGGTAAGGGAACGAGAGGCAACAAAGAGGCTTTATGCTGAATGGTTGGCGTGGTGGAGCAGACTGTTTCGCTGGCGCTAGAGGCCGGCAAAGAATTCAAAGCGGTCGCAGCAGTTGTGCAGGAAAATCCGATGGTGGTTATGCTCGACAGCGGTTGCTCGCACCACCTCATGTGGACGAAGGAGGCCTTCGTCCACATGGCACCGAGCGGCGACATGAAGCATGTGCGTGGCTTCAACGGGGCTCTGCAGACCGTCGAGGGCCGAGGCACCTGTCAACGAGAGTTGTGGTTGGCCTCGTCCTCGCATGGGCGGTGCCGACTTCGTGGTCAGGTGTAAGGGGTGCAGCCGACCTGCAGCAATGGGCGAGCTGGTCGACGCGGTTTGGTCGATCTGCATGGGGGCCACTGCAAGGGCGCTGACTTCAGGAGGGCGCCGACTTCGGGTGGTTGACCTGGCGAGGTCGACATCGTAGGCGTTGACTTGATGAGGCCGTCTTGCGGAAGCCGAGTTTGACGTGGCTGATCGAGAGCATTCGTCAGCACAAGGATGACTTTGTGTTTGCGCTGTGCAAGTGACGAGGCACAGCACGCCAATCATCTGCGTGCAGCTGCAAAGCGGGTGCGCTGCTGTCCTGCAGGTGCAACGCTGGCACGCCTTCGACTTGCATCGTTGGCACGCCGTTGACCTACAACGTTGGCAAGCCGCGACTCTGCACTGCTGGAGCGCGGTCGACCTTGTCGTGCTGGAACGCGGTCACCGTGTTGTGCTGGCAGTTGGCCGACTTGCATGCTAGCTCTGATGTAGTCAGCCTTGCCAGCTTTGTTGCAATTATTTTGAACCATTGTTCTCAACTTTTGCTAGTGAAACTCTGGCGGTTTTGCCTCGTGAATGCACAAGTGCTAGAGAATGACTAAGGGAACGAACGCAAAGATCCCTCCTACCCCGTGCCTAGCCCGTAGTCTAGCTCTCGTTGATAGAGATATGTCCGCATGGTGCGGTGAGCGTGGACGGCACACGACTTACATTTCAGTAGGTCGACGCAGTTGCTACTTACCTAATTCGTGTTCGTAGGACGGCAGCTTTGCGATTGTCACTATGGTAGGCGTCGTAGGTGACGCGGGGGTGGTGGACGCCCTAGAGGCACGGCTAGAGGGCGCGAGGAGACGCCATGAGGCCCGCGAATACGGGGAGAATCTCACCTGGGCGGTCGTCGAGGCTGGCATTCGCAGTGTGTAGGCGACGGAGCACCCTTCTCGAAGGCGACGTCGGAGGACGTCGAAGGGTCCCTACAAGGCGACGTCGGAGGACGTCGAAGCGGTTTGTCACTGATGTCAGCGACCCACGTGACTGCGGGCGGGATAGCGCCGAGCTACGGCTACTTCAAGTTTATGCTGGACAGGATTTTTGTCAGCCCCCTGCTGGTCGGTCGACCTAGAAGGAGGCGATTGAGCCTCAGCTGGAGATGGCCGGACTGATGGGGTTCACCCGCGGCGCTGCGGCAATGCCGTCGGAGCTCTACCCCGACCTGCGTGTGGAGTTTCACCTTGTGCAGTTGCTGGCCTTCACGGTCATCTCGCGGTGCTGCTCGATGGGCGTGCAGATTGCCTTGAAGCTGTGCAAGGAGTACCTGGATGCCGGCCACCAGGTGTGGCACTTCATCGAGTCGACGTACCAGGTCACCGACGACTTGTACATCAGCCAGCTCGAGGAGCAGATGACGCATCTTCGGATGGGCGACCAGGAAACGGCGACCGACTACTGCAACCGGGCTCGGCGACTTCTCGCCACCATGAGGATGTCCGACGTGTAGTACTCGACGGTGTCGTACGTCACGCACGTCCTAAAAGGGCTCCCGAGCATCTACAACCTGCTGAAGCGGCTGTTGGTGGTGCCGAGCACGCGGGCGACGCTCAACGATGACTCCCTGACCTCGTACATCCTGCGGGACGAGGCGATGTAGGAAGCCGAGCGGTCCTCAGAGCTCCTGTCGTAGGTGAACTACGCCACCCCGGCGAAGCAAGGTGGTCGACCGGGCCAGCGCGGGCAGTCTGGCGGCGGTGGAAGAAGTGGCGGAAAGCCCGCGAAGGACGCCGACAAGAGGAAGTCAGCCTAGAATGGCGATCGAGGAGAAGGAAGTCGACGTCGGGAGTGCTGGATCTGTCATAGCCCCGACCATCTCTCCTTTTGAGTGCCACGTGTCAGAATCCCAGTCACTATCCACTGGGATAAAAGGGCTTGTTTGTGTAGCGGGTGAGAGCGCCCATAACCCCCCAGGCCAACGTGCCTGTAACGCTTCCCTAGGATCAATCGCGGATCTCCAGTGGACCTCTGACACCATAGCCGCAGTGATTTTGACGAAGACGACGCCAAGGGAGGCCGTGGCAGGCCGACCAGCCGTCGTCCACGTCGAGGAAACAGGCCGTGCAAGGAGAAGCGGTTGAACAAGTCGACCTCGGCGAAGGACGCCGACTCCTCTGCTGGCGGCAAAGGGTGAGATGACAAGGAGGCGTCTTGCTCGCTGGTCGGCGTTGTGGAGCCGACCGTCTCGCTGGCGTCGTAGGCTGGCGAGGACTTCTAGGCGATGGCGGCGGCGGTGCAAGCGAACCCGTCAGTGGTCCTGCTCGACAGCGGCTGCTCCCACCACCTGATGGGGACGAAGAAGGTCTTCGTCGACCTGCAACCGAGCGGCGGCGTCAATCACGTGCGCGGCTTCAATGGGGCGGTGCAGGACGTCAAGGGCCGGGGCACGATCGCTTTGCAAGGGGAGGCCAGGAAGCAGGTGCTGATTCCCGACGTGCTCTATGTCCAGGGCATGCACGCGAACCTGCTGTCGGCTAGCCAGCTGAAGGAGAACGGTGTGAAGCTGAAGGAGGACGGCGACGGGATGTTGCTTGTCACGATGGCAGGAGACGTCCTCTGTCGGGCGTCCTGCACAGGCCGGGTACTCTGCACTGACCTACACCCCTGCTCAAGGACGTCGACGACGCCCTCGACGGAGGTGGTGGCCCTGCGGGCGATAGTCTCGGCGACGAAGTCGATGCCAGACAGACTACATGCGAGGCTTGCGCATGTCGGCATGGACTCCATCCTGAGCTCGGCGAAGCACGAGGTCGCCACTGGGCTAGACCTCAAGTCGGCGTCTGGAGCCGACTCACTGTGTGTCTTGTGCGTAGGCAGGAAGCTGGCATGGCACACCTTCCCCGACCAAGGCTCCGACGCTGGCGACGTGCTGGCCGTTGTGCACATCGACCTCTGCGGGTCGTTTCGCGTGGCTGCCAAGGATGGCAGCTTGTACTTCTTGCTGCTAAAGAACCGCCGGACCCGCTACGTCTGGGTGAGGCCGGTCGCTCAGAAGTCAGACGTGCTTCGGGAGTTCGTGCAGTGGCTGGCGGTGGCTGAGCGGCAGACGAAGAAGTTGGTGTTGATGCTGCGTTCTGGTCGGGGCGGAGAGTTCCTCAAGAAGCAGTTCACTGACTTCGTGGACAGCAAGGGGATTGTCCACGACCTGACCTGACCATACACCCCGCAGCAGAACGGCATGGCGGAGCGGGAGATGAGGACGGTGGAGGAGTCGGTGCGGATGATGCTGCTGCACATAGGCGTGCAGCACCACTGGTGGCACCTCACTCTGCGGCAGGCCGTCTGGGTCCGCAACTGCCTTGAGAGGTCGGCGCTGCCGCCGGGGACGACGCCGTACCAGCTGCTGACCGGGAAGAAGCCCGACTTGTCGCTGGCACGGGTGTGGGGCTGCATGGTACAGTTCCTGGTCCCCGAGCAGCAGTGTGGTGGGAAGCTGAAGCTGAAGGCCAGGTGGGCCCTTCACCTCTGCGTGTCGGAGGAGAGCAAAGGCTGGGAGCTCCTTGACATCGCCGACAACCGGGTAGTCACCACGTCGGGCGTGGTGTTCCAAAACACAATGTTGCTTGAGGTGTGGAAGTCGGAGCATGGGCCGACGTCAAGGTGGTCGCTGGCCAGCCTGCCGACGGACACCTCGGCGGCAACGTTCCCCCTGCTCGCCGAGGTCGGTGATCTTGATGAAGAGGATGCCGACGTCGGCTGCCCTTGTTCCCCTACCCCTGCCCTTCCTACTCCTCCCTTTGTCGCCGACCTGCGTAGGCTAGCTCCGGTGTCGGCCGCTGGCGATGAGGGGAGACATGGAGCGTCGCGTGTGGCCAAGAACATCGCCGGTGGTCGACGTGACGTCAAGCAAGTTGAAGTGAGAGTGAAGTCGGCGCCAGCAGGGGAGCAGCAGGCCAAGGAGGTGAAGCCAGCTTCGGTGAAGCCGGCGAAGGAGGCACCAGCAGGGCAGCAGCTGACAGGGGAGCAGGCAACAGGGACACCGACCAAAGAGCAGTTGGCGACCGGGCAGTCGGCAGGGAAGCCGACCGCAGGGGAGAAGTCAGCAGGGACGCCGACGAGAGTTCAGCAGGATGCTGAGAGCAGCAACGGCGGTGACGAGGGGGACGTCGAAGAGTCTTCCGACAGTGATGTGGTGAAGGTCCAGACTGGACCACGGCAGTCAAGCCGGATTCAGAGGCCGCCCAAATTCTACGTACCGGCTGCCTTCACCACGGCGTGCGACGAGATCGACAACGACCTGCGTACGACGACGCTGAGAAAGATGAAGACCTGCCGGAGCTGGACCCTAACATGCACGCCGACCCTGAGCACCGTTGGGACATCTCGGCGATGACGGCAAAGGAGGCGTTGGCGAGCTGGAAGGGCAAGACGGTGAAGGCCGCCATGGAGGAGGAGGTCCGTAGTCTAATCAGCATGGGGACCTGGAAGCCGGTCGAACGCCCACCTGGGGTGAACATCATGAAGAACCTGTGGGTGTTGACGGCGAAGTACCGCATCGATGATACCATCGAGCGCGAGAAAGCGAGGCTGGTCGTGAAGGGCTTCACGCAGGTGTATGGCGCCGACTAAGACGAGACATACATGCCGGTAAGCAGCTACGTCACGCTGAGGATCTTCCTCAGCATCGTCGCCGTCCTCGACCTCAACCTGATGCAGCTCGACATGAAGAACGCCTTCCTGCAGAGTAAGCTCGACCGGGTGCTGTACATGAACCAGCCGGACTACTTCAACGACGGGACCGGCCAGGCTGAAGAGCCTCTACGGGCTGAAGCAGTTGGAGTACGTGGCGGCCACCGAAGCCGGCAAGGAGGGACGTCGCCTTCGCTTTCTTCTTGCAGAGTTCCGGCAGCTGGACACCGTGACACCGACCGTCCTTCGCGTGGATAACAAGTCGGCCAACACGGTCACCGAGGGCATGGGGTTGAGGGGCAACCTCAAGCACATGGAGCGGTGACAAGCCTGGTTGCAGCACATGGTGAGGCGCGGGAAGTTCACGCTGAAGCACATCCCGACCACCGAGCAGCCGGCTGACTTCCTGACGTAGGCGCTGCACTATCCGGCCTTCAACCGGTGCTCCGTCGCAATTGGCCAAGTGCACCTTACCGACGTGGGCGACGTCGACAATGACGTGCAGCAGTAGGTGCCATGCTTTTCTACATGGCTGGTGCGGTGAACGGCGTGCTGTGTGATGGGTGCACGCAGACGAGCTATTCTCCAAGAGGTGCTGCCGTATGGGCTAGGGGCCCAAGCGTGATCGTGACAGGGGAGTGTCAACGGGAATTGTGGTTGGCCTCGTTCTCGCTTGGGCGGTGCCGAATTCGTGGTCGGGTGTGAGGGGTGCAGCCGACCTGCAGCAGTGGGCGAGCTGGTCGACAGGGTTTGGTCGACTTGCATGGGGGCCACTGCAAGGGCGCCGACTTTGGGAGGGCACCGACTTCGGGTGGTTGACTTGGCAAGGTCGACATCGCGGGCGTCAACTTGATGACGCCGACTTGGGGAAGCTGACTTGGGTAGTAGGCTGACAGGCGTGCTCGTCGACTTGGAGCTGGTCGACTAGGAGTGTGGTCGGCCTATTGAGGTCGACTTGGGTTGACCATCGACTTGGGTGGTCGACGGGCACACGAAGAAGCAGTTGGTCGATGTGGTTGCTTGGTCGACCAGGTTACCTGGGTGACGAGGTTCTGCGGAGGAGTGCGACGGTCGCCCCGGTGGTATTGGCGAGACCGACCTCGGTGGTCGTATCCCGAGGTCGACGTGGCTGATCGAGAGCATTCATCAGCACGAGGACGACTTAATGTGTGCGTTGTGCAAGTGACGAGGCACAGCACGCCAATCATCTGCATACACCTGCGAAGCGGGTGCGCTGCTGTCCTGCAGGTGCAACGCTGGCACGCCGTCGACCTGCAGCATTGGCAAGCCGCGACTCTGCACTGCTGGAGCGTGGTCGACCTTGTCATGCTGGAACGCGGTCACCGTGCTGCACCGTGCTGCGCTGGAGCGTGGCCGACTTGCATGCTAGCTCTGATGTAGTCACCCTTGCCAACTTTGTTACGATTATTCTAAACCATTGTTCTCAACTTTTGCTAGTCAAACTCTTGCTGTTTTGCCCCGTGAATGCACAAGTGCTAGAGAACGACTAAGGGAACGAACGCAGAGATTCCTCCTACCCCATGCCTAGCCCGTAGTCTAGCTCCCGTTGATAGAGTTATCTCAGCAGCACCGTCGCTCTACAAGGGGAGGACGGAAAGCAGGTCCTCATCCCCGACTGGCTCTACGTCCCTACGTGCAGGCGAACCTGCTATCAACCGGTCAGCTGAAGGAGAACGGCATGCTGCTGCAGGATGACGGTGACGAGATGATGCTCGTCAACGCGACCGGGGAAGTGCTCGGTCGAGCACGCTATACTGGCCGCGTCATCTACACCAACCTTCAACCCTGCTCGACAAAGCTGTCGTTGAAGTCGACAGAGGTGGTGGTCCTGCGGACGATCGCATCGGCAACGAAGTCGACGCTGCCCAGGTGGCACGAGAGGCTTGTGCACGTGGCGTCGACACCATCACGAGCTCGACAAAGCACAAAGTCGCCATCGGCCTGGACACCAAGCTGTCGACGGGGACCGATTTGCTGTGCGTCTCCTACGTAAGTAGAAAACTTGCATGGCACACCTTCCCCGACAAAGGCTCGGACGTGGAGGAAGCTCTAGCCGTCCTGCAGATTGACCTGTGCGGACCGTTCCGAGTGGTCGCCAAGGATGGCAGCTTCTACTTGCTTCTGCTGAAGGACCGGAAGACGCGCTACGTGTGGGTGAGGCCGGTCGCCAAGAAAAGTGACGTCCTGCAAGTATTCGAGTAGTGGCTCCTGGTCGTGGAGAGGCAAATCAAGAAGTCGGTGATGATGCTCTGCTCCGACCGCGAAGGCAAGTTCTTGGGAAAGGACTTCACCAACTTCGTCAACGGTAAAGGAATCGTCCACAACCTGACCTGCACGTACACTCCGCAGCAGAACAATCTGGTAGAGAGGGAAATGCGCACAGTTGTCGAGACCATGCGGATGATGCTGCTGCACATGGGTGTGCAGCACCATTGGTGGCATCTCGCCCTTGTCAGAATGTTATTGTCTAGCCTGTAGTGGGGTGCTCTATAGCGGGTACAACCCAACTAGGGTTTGCTATATGTATCCCAACTGCTGCTAGTAAAACTCCTCTTTGCCTAAACTTTCTCTTGCCTAGCTAGGTAAACCCTAGCTATGGCTCCTTCATTCTAACTACTATTTTGACATGCTATCAGAGCAAGTACGCTCCTAGCCTGTGGGCCCACCTGCTTCCGCTGCTATCCTGTCTGTCGCGCGCCCCGTGGCGTGCGACGTTTATTTTCTTCCCGCCACGTGCTCGGGGCGCATGGCGGTTTTCTGCCTCACGCGTCACCCCGAGAACCTGCGGGTCCCTCCCCGTCGACCGTCGTGTCACCCCGGGGACCCGCGCGTCCCTCCTTGTCGACCGTCGCACCGCCCCCAGAGAACCGCGCGTCCCCCCCGTCGACCGTCGCGTCGCCCCTGGGGACCCGCGCGCGCCCCCCGCGATCCCATTGCGTCGCCCTAGAGACCCGCGCGCGGCCCCCGCCATCCCGGCGCGCCATCCCGTGGGACCCGTGCGCCGCTTCGTGGACCCGCGTGTCGCCCTGCGGCCCCCCTCCCCGCACACCTGAGTTCGCTTACCGCACACCCGAGTTTGCTTCCCGCACGCTTGTGCACGCTTCGCGCACACCTGAGCTCGCTTACCGCACACTCAGAGTATGGGGGTGACAGGTATGGGGGGGGGGTGGGTGTGTGGGAGCCGAGGGGAATGGCGCTAGGGGGGTGCCGTGGGAGTGGAGCTAGGGTTTGAGCAGGGGGTGTGTGTCGAGGGTGTGGGGCAGTTGGAGGAGGTTGTGTGAAGGTAGTTGTCGTGTCGCCTGCAGCGCCTGTAGTCCATCGCCCTTGCTTCGGTAGCCAATGAGCCTGTTGCACCAGTCGCCAGTGACTCAATTGCTCCTGCCGCTCGTCTATAGCCGCGGAGCCAGTTACTCCAGTAGTCCGTCGCCCTTGCTTCGGTAGCCACTGAGTCAGCCGCTCCTGTGCCCGTGCCTCTGCAGCTTCAGTCGTTGCCTCCCATCTTCTCTCCCTCCACAGTTCCTCCTCCTCCTCACTTGCCCGCTGTGATTAACTCTAGCTTTGCTCGCTATTGTGAACTCCTGCTCTATGCCTGCTTGCTCATTGTACTGATTACACCCCACTTTGGCTATGGGGGTGTGTCAGAATGTTATTGTCTAGCCTATAGTGGGGTGCTCTATAGCGGGTACAACCCAACTAGGGTTTGCTATATATATCCCAACTGCTGCTAGTAAAACTCCTCTTTGCCTAAACTTTCTCTTCCCTAGCTAGGTAAACCCTAGCTATGGCTCCTTCATTCTAACTACTATTTTGACAGCCCTGCGGCAGGCTGTCTGTGTGTGCAGTTGGAGCGGTCGACGCTGCCGTAGGGGACGACGCCGCACCAGCTGCTGACAGGAAAGAAGCCCGACCTCACGCTGGCGAGGGTGAGGGGCTGCATGGTGCAGTTCATGGTCCCCAAGCAGCAGCGCGGTGGGAAGCTGGCGCCGAAGGCTCGTTCCACTCGTGTCAACTTTGGCAAGCCTCGCAAGAATCTGAGCTACCATGCTAGCATGCCGCCTACATCCTACAGCACGTTGCTCGACGATGTGCAAGACGGCATCGACCTAGCCGAGCTTGACCCCGACGTGCACGCCGACCCAGAGCATCGCTGGGACATTGCAACGATGACAGTGAAGGAGGCGCTGGCGAGCTGGAAAGGCCACCATGGACGAGGAGATTCGCAGCCTTATCGCCAACGGCACATGGGAACAGGTCGAACATCCGCGCGGGGTGAACATCATGAAGAACCGATGGTGAAGACATCAGCAGTGTTGGCCTCACAGGCCACGTACGCAAGCCGCAACTGACCACGCAGCTGTAGCTCACGAGCGAGGAAGTAGCGGAGAGCAATGTGCTTTGTTCTGTGCTCCAGTCTCTGCTCTCGACACAAGGCCAGCATGGCCTTGTTGTCTACGTACAGGACTGGAGGAGAAAGAGGCAGCTCTCCAAGGTCGGTCAGCAGGTAGGTGAGCCAGCGAAGCTCCTGAGCAGCCATGGCCCCTGCGTAGATCTCAGCCTCACAACTGGAGCCGAGAACAGGAGACGAGCAAGTAGCCCACCACGAAACAGAGCCGGAACCAAGGCTGAAGGTGTAACCCTGGGACGACCGCTGCGTAGCCTGGTCGTCAGCCCAAGAAGCGTCTGCGTGACCAGTGAGGACCACTAGACTCCGCCCTCCAAGCACTAGCCCCATGCCCGACGTACTGCACAAGTAGCGCAACACCCTCTTTGCTGCAGCCATGTGCTCTGGTCGGTGTCTCCCAGGAGCAACATAGCGTGCGAGAATGCTAAAAGGGTATGCAAGGTCAGGTCGTGTGCAGGTCATCAGGTACATGAGGCAGCCAACAAGCTCTGGGTACGGGCCACTTGACTCTACGGACTCATCCGAAGGCAGAGCTGAGAGCGAGTGGCGAGTAGGCAGAGGAGTGGCCTGACGCGAGGAGTACATGAAGCCGAAGCGCTGAAGGACCTGCTGCACCATGTGTGACTGAGTCAGGGTAATGGTGCAGCGTGCTCTATCCCGGGTGATCTGCAAGCCAAGGTAGCTGCGCAGTTCACCCAGGTCTATGCACGTGTGTCTCTTCTGCAGCTCCGACTTCACGTAGGCGAGTCCAGCAGTGTCAGCGGTGGCAAAGACCAAGTCGTCGACGTACACGAGGATGTAGAACGGCGGCACAGAAGTGTCGGTGCGTAGAAAGAGCGACGGGTCGGCAGTCGAGGGAGCAAACCCAAGAGCCGCAAGCGTAGTCCTCAGTGTGTCGTGCCACTCACGCGGTGCCTGGCGGAGACCGTAGACTGGCCGCCGGAGGCTTCACTGGGTGCCAGGAGGAGAAGTCCCAGTGAAGCCAAGTGGGCGGCGCAGCCAGATCTCCTCGTGCAGGCTGCCCTGCAGGAAAGCAGTGCTGAAGTCAAAAGAGTGTAGCTCGTAGTCACGGTGAGCAGCTACGTGCAGCAGTACCCAAAGAGTGGTCATCTTCGGGGTGGGAGTGAAGGTCTGAAAGTAGTCAACTCCCTGCCGCTGTCTGAAGCCACGAGCCACGTAACGCGCCTTGAAGACAGGCGGAGAACCCGGCGGCCGCTTCACCCTGAAAATCCACATGCCACTGACGATGCTCGCCCCAGGAGGGGGGACAGCGTCAACGTAGGTGCCTGTTGACTTCCAGGAAGCCATCTCCGTGTCCATAGCTGCCTGCCACTGAGAAGAGTAGGGACCCTCTATCGCCTCCGCGTAAGAGCGCGGAGTCGGGATGTCAAGTGCATCTGCGTCTCCCTCTGGGGTAAGCAGTACGGACACAAGATGAGGTGAAGCAGCGGCCAAGCACTGGAACTCCTCCTGCCTGTCCTCAAGGACGTCCGTGCCAAGGGCACACTCACCCCCAACGGACAGAGGACAGACAGACTCAGACTCAGCGACAAGACTAGCAGCGTAGTCTAGACGACAGCGAGCAGCAAAGTCGACGAGCTCAGCAACTAGGGCAGACGCAGCAGTGGACTCAAAGGAAGGGTCAGTGACGACAGTAGCAAGGAGATGCGTGACAGTAGGACTGGCAACACGAAGAGAGTCCGACTCCGGGTCGGGAAGAGCAGGAAAAGAGGACTTAGGAGGAGAAGGCAAAGGGGCACGCAGAGGAGCAGTGGACGGACGCAGAGACATCCGGTGCGTGCCAGAGACAGGAGGAGGACTCTGACGCGAACCGCGACCAATAGTGCGAGCAGTACGGACAGGCGACGCAGGGCGAGACGCAGGCTCACGACGCTCAGCAAGACCTCCAGTAGGGCCAGTGTAGGGAGAAGGAGCAGGCAGTGGGGAGGCGGGCTGTAACTGTAACTGCGACGGGACAGGCTGTTGACACTCTAAGGGAGGAGGAGGATCGGTAGAAGGCGGGAGACCAAGAACCTGCTGAAGGAGCGGGTAGAAGTACGGCCGCTGCCGTGCAGCGACTCCAGAACCAGCAGAGACACCAGCGCCAGGTTCCTCAGCACCAGGAGCAGCTCCAACTCCCGACTCCACAGCACCAGCAGCAGCACCAGCGCCAGGGTCCTCAGCACCAGCAGTAGCTCCAGCGCCCGGGTCTTAGCACCAGCAGCAGCTCCAACGTCCGGGTCCTCAGTACCAGCAGTAGCTCCAACACCCGGGTCCTCAGCACCAGCAGCAGCAAAAGCGCCCGGGTCCTGAGCACCAGCCGTAGCTCCAACGCCCGGGTCCGCAGCACCAGAAGCAACTCCAACCTCTGGGGCCGCAGCACCAGCAGAACCAGTAGAATCTCCAGCACCAGCAGCACCACCAGCAGCAGCGGGGTCCGCGACACCAGGCGCGCCACTCCGAAGAGTGCAGCGCCGCTCGTACCACTCACGGATCCGCTCACGGGAGGGGATCTCCTGGCTAGGAGGAGAAGCACTAGCACCAATCCAAGTAGTACGCCTGGCTCCAGAGGTACCTCTCTTGAGGCTGTAGTACTGTAAGTACCACTCAAGCAGCTGCTCCGAGGAGAGGGCTCCTCCATGTGTAGGACTCTCAGGCTCAGGACCTCCAGACTCCGAACCCCCAGACTCCGGACCCTGCGGCTCAGCACCCCCTGGCTCAGCACCCCCAGGCCCAGTACCCCCAGGCTCAACACCCCCAGGCTCCGCACCCACAGGCTCAGCACCCCCAAGCTCCGCACCCCCAGGCTCCGCACCTCCAGGCTCCGCACCCCCAGGCTCAGCACCCCCAGGCTCCACACCCCCAGCAGGACAAGAGTCGACAGCTACCTCAACAGGCTCAACCGGGTCTACCTAAGACACACCTGAGGGAGCGGCACCTTGAGGGGGGAGGGGGTCTACGACAGCAGCACCTGGCGCGAGGAAGAGAGGCGGGGGGGGGGGAGCGGGGCAGTGCGGTAGGGGAAGAGGCGGTAGTAGGGGACAGACTCGTCAAAAGTGACGTCCTGAGAGGGCAAGACTCGGCGCGAGGTGGCGTGGTAAAACTGCCAACCAGGCGGGTCCGGGACAAAGCCGAGGAAGACGCAGGGAACAGCACGGAAGGAGAGCTTGTCCGCAGACGTATCGCGGACAAAAGCTCGAGATCCCCAGACCCGGAAACGCGACGCATCGCCAACCTCCCCCGTCCACAGTAGTGTTGGCGAGGTCTCCGGCAAGGAGACACGGGGCCAGAGGTTGAGCTGATGCGCAGCGTATTGGACCACAAACGGCCACAGAAAGTGGGGGGCAGCCGCATGGATCAAGGAGGTACGGGCGACCTCCATGACCAGGCCAATGCGGCGCTCCGCAACCCCATTCTGCTGTGGAGAGGCCGAAAGCGTGAACGACTGCTCAATGCCGTGCTCAGCACAGTAGGCTGCCAAGAGGTCGGAGGAGAACTCACCACCTCTGTTAGAGTGCAAGCGCAGGACAGGAATGTCCGAGTGGAAACGCTCGCTGAGCTGGAGACGGGCTCTGCGGATCCAAGGGATCAAGACATCAGGGACCTCACCCTTGGTGCGCAAGGGGAGGACCGTGGTGTAGCGCGAGTAGTCGTCAACAACTATCAGGAAGTACCTCTCCTGACCCTGACCACGGACGCGGGCTGGGCCCCACACGTCCATGTGGAGCGTCTGCAAGGGAGCAGTCGTCGGGGGAAACGAGGAGGAGTGAGGAGCGGCGCGCTGCCACCCCTCGACACAAGGAAGACAGGGAGGAGCAGGCAAGGGTGGGAGGGGAGGGAGGACCCTGGGAAGACCAGAGACAAGGTACCGGGAGTGCATGGCACAAAGGCGCTGCACAGACGGGTGGCCAAGTCGGTGGTGCCAGAGGACAGTGTTGTGTGTCAGAGAGCGGCACGAGCAGGGGGCAAACAGCTGACCTGATGCGGACGCAGACGCAGACACAGCGACATGAGGGGACTAAGTGGTCAGTGTGTACAGGTCCGACCCCGGCTGCCAAGTGAAGGTAGCCAAGTGGCGGCCCGTACGAGCACACGTGCAGTGTGTCACGTGCTCATAAGCAGGGGTGAAGTGGTGAACAACCCCGTCCTGGAGTGCACAACCTGCCACCAAGTTCGTAGAAGAAGGGGAGGTGGAGACCTGACAGTGTGCCCGACGGGACCGCAGGACAGGGAAGGAGAGTGGAGTTGGTCGCAATGACCGGACCCCCGGAGGGGTCAGCGAGGGAGACAGCAACTCGCCGAGCAAGCGGCTCAAGGGCAGTGCGGTCACGAAAGGAGCAGCGAGAAGCACCTGAGTCCAGCGTGAAGGTGTGCAGTGCTGCAGGCGACTCAGTACCAGGGGGGGCAGACGCACAAGCACCTAGAGCAGCTGCCTCACCAGTACCTGGGGTAGCAGACACGCAAGTCTAGCGGTACTGGAGTTGTCGGTCCTGTTGGAGTTGGTGCTGCTAGAGCTACTGGAGCTACTGGAGCTGGAGCTGCTGGGGGTGTTGGCTCTGGTGGTTCTGCGGGCGCTGGTGCTTCTGAGGGTGCTGGAGTTGGCACTGTTGGAGCTGGAGAGGCTGCTGGCGTTGGTGCAGCCGCTGGGGGTACAGGAGCTGTCCCTGCTAGTTCTGGAGGCGCTGCGCGGCCGCGACCGTACTTCATTCCGCTCCTTGAGCAGGTTCTTGGTCTCCTGCTCTCTACTGGTCCTGCTCCTCCCTTAGAGGGTCCACAGCCTGTCCAGTCGCGGTCACGGTTACAGCCCGCCTCCCCCCTACCTGCTCCTTCTCCCTACACTGGTCCTACTGGAGGTCTTGCTGAGCGTCGTGAGCCTGCGTCTCGTCCTGTGTCGCCTGTTCGTGCTGCCCGCACTAGTGGTCGTGCTCCGCGTCCGCGTCCCCCTACGGTCCCAGGCACACACCAGATGGCGCTGCGTCCTTCCACTGCTCCTCTGCGTGTCCCGTTGCCGTCTCCTCCAGAGTCCTCTCTTCCTGTTCCAGCTGACCCGGAGTCTGACTCTCTTCGCGCTGCCAGTCCTACTGTCACGCGTCTCCTAGCCACTGTTGTCACTGACCCTTCGTTTGAGTCCACTGCTGCGTCGGCCCTCGTTGCTGAGCTTGTCGACTTTGCTGCTCGCTGTCGTCTAGACTACGCTGCTAGTCTTGTTGCTGCGTCTGAGTCTGTCTGTCCTCCGTCCGTTGGGGGTGAGTGTGCTCTTAGCACGGACGTCCTTGAGGACAGACAGGAGGAGTTCCAGTGTTTTGCTACTGCTTTGCCTCATCTCGTGTCCACGCTGATTGCCCCTGAGGGAGACCAGGATGCACCACACATCCCGACTCCTCGATCGTACGCTGAGGCGATCGAGGGTCCCTACTCCTCTCAGTGGCAGTCAGCCATGGATGCAGAGATGGCTTCCTAGAAGTCCACAGGCACCTACGTCTACGAGGTTTTCCCACCTGGGGCGAACATCGTCAGTGGCATGTGGATGTTCAGGGTGAAGCGGCCGCCGGGTTCTCCGCCTGTCTTCAAGGCGCGTTACGTGGCTCGAGGCTTCAGTCAGCGACAGGGAGTTGACTACTTTTAGACCTTCTCTCCCACCCCGAAGATGACCACTCTTCGGGTGCTGCTGCACATAGCCGCTCAGCGCGACTACGAGCTTCACTCTCTTGACTTCAGCACAGCTTTCCTGCAGGGCAGTGTGCACGAGGAGATCTGGTTGCGCCGCCCACCTGGCTTCACTGGGTCGTTTCCTCCTGGTACCCAGTGGAGCCTCCGGCGGCCAGTCTACGGTCTCCACCAGGCGCCCCATGAGTGGCACGACACACTGAGGACTACACTTGCGGCTCTTGGGTTTGCTCTTTCTACTGCCGACCCGTCGATGTTTCTGCGCACCGACACCTCTTTGCCACCGTTCTACATCCTCGTGTACGTCGACGACTTGGTCTTTGCCACAGCTGACACTGCTGGACTCGCCCACGTGAAGTCCGAGCTGCAGAAGAGACACACGTGCACAGACCTGGGTGAACTGCGCAGCTACCTTGGCTTGCATATCACCCGGGACAGAGCACAGTGCACCATTACCTTGACTCAGTCACACATGGTGCAGCAGGTCCTTCAGCGCTTGGACTTCGCGTACTCCTCGCCTCAGGCCACTCCTCTGTCTACTCGCCACTCGCTCTCAGCTCTGCCTTCGAATGAGTCCGTAGAGCCGAGTGGCCTGTACCCAGAGCTTGTTGGCTGCCTCATGTACTTGATGACCTGCACACGACCTGACCTCGCATACCCTCTTAGCATCTGGGCACGCTATGTTGCTCCTTGGAGACACCGACCAGAGCACATGGCTGCAGCGAAGAGGGTGTTGCGCTACTTGTGCAGTACGTCGGGCATGGGGCTAGTGCTTGGAGGGCGACGTCTAGTGGTCCTCGCAGGTCACGCAGACGCTTCTTGGGCTGACGACTAGGCTACGCAGCGGTCGTCACAGGGTTACATCTTCAGCCTTGGCTCCGGCTCTTTTTCGTGGCGGGCTACCCGCTCGTCTTCCGTTCTCGGCTCCAGCTGTGAGGCTGAGATCTACGCAGGGGCCATGGCTGCACAGGAGCTACGCTGGCTCACCTACCTGCTGACTGACCTAGGAGAGCCGCCTCGTTCTCCTCCAGTTCTCTACGTAGACAACAAGGCCATGCTGGCCTTGTATCGGGAGCACAGACTGGAGCACAGAACGAAGCACATTGCTCTTCGCTACTTCCTTGCTCGTGAGCTGCAGTAGCGTGGTCAGCTGCGCCTTGCTTACGTGGCCTCTCAGGCCAACACTGCTGATATCTTTACCAAGGCACTTCCGCCTTGTGATCATCAGCGCTTCTGTACGATGCTAGGTCTTGTGCCTACTTGGCCTCACCTGCTCACTTCTTGACCTTGCTTGTACTGTGATCTTTCTATACCTGCCCTTGCTTGTTTACCTTTATATATGATCTTGCATGTGAACTGGCCTTATGGCCTTGCTCTTGTGCTCGGATTGTGTGGTGACATTGTGATCCACCCTGAGCTTGCTTTGCTTTGCTTGACTGGTCTTGTGACCCCTTGTTCTCCCCCACTTTGCCTATGGGGGTTTGTCAGACTTATATGCTATAGTCTTTCTAGGCTGTAGTGGGGTAGACAGTATGGGGTACAACTTTCTAGGGTTTCATACTTGTACCCAACTTTTCCCTTAGTCATTCTCATTCCTCATTTCTTCACAAGTCAGAGGCAGGAGGTAGAGTAGGAGTAGTGCCCTGGGAGCCGTTGGAGTTGCTCCTATCCTTTTGTGTAGCCATGCTTGTTGATGTTGTCGGTATAGAAGTTGAATTCCCTCTGATAGCTCTCATACCATGTTGGGCTGAAAAAGCCTTTAGGATCTTTGCAGGGGTGAACTCGGGGTAGAGTTGGTGTAGTAGCGGAAGCGTTAATTAAAGAGTTGTGAACCACCTTGCGCTAGTATGTCAGGGCAAAGTAAGTTGATTAAGAACAGAGAGGTACAAGCTTTTATAAGAGTACAAGGGAATATGAAGGGCTATGACTAATAAATGTTTTGCTGTTGCTGTTGCGGTTCGATACAGTGACGACTCGGGCAACTGCTCAATAGTGAGTCAGTTGTTTGTCCTTGCTGTCGCGCTGTACTTGTCAGATCAAAGGTCGCTGACCTTTGACTTTTGCGTAACCTCCAGCAGTTGTTCAACCTCCGAGGGTTGACTCGCCGGTGATTCGTTACACTTCGTTTTTTTTTTGTCTTAGTGTTTCGACAAGACAGAGGGGCTTAGGATCGATTGTTTCCAACACTTCGCACGTCGCACCCCGACCTCACGGCTCGGTGGGTAACCCACGCTCCGGGCCTCCGCTTCGACACTTTTCCCAACCTCAGTCCTAGGCCCGTCGCGCGACAACCACAGTCCATTACCGTTACCACTGTAGTTTCGCTATATATTCTTCACTCATGCCTTCGCTCATTGTACTCTTGCTTCGATAGTGCAATTCTCGTTCGTTCACTCAATTGCACTCGTAACAGTATTATAGCCCCCCATTGGGGCTTATCCGGGGGGTGAGGGTATCGACATCCTTGAGTCTGCCCTCAAGGACGTCGAGAGCAACCTCCGTTCGGTTGCCTCCGCCTCTGGTGCTGTGCCCCCTCGTTCTCAGAGAAGAATGCAGTTTCAATGTGAATTTTTGTACCGTATATATACCGTATGGCCCCGGATATAAGCGCAGGCCTATGTTAAGTGCATGCGCTTGTATCTGGAGCAATGCGCTTATGGCCGATCCTCAATTATAAGCGCACCCCTTAGAAAATCGGGACTTATTATAAGCTCACCCATTTAGTTTAAAAAACAATAACATTTTTTTTAACCTACCTAGCCTACATGTTCTAATTTTTACATTAACTTAGACAATCACATACAAGGGTGGTCTTTGCTGTCGTGCACTACACACCTTTCATCCTGCCTAGTCTACCCTACTGCCTATTCTTCCTCCTCGTCCGACTCGGGCTCGGTGGAGTTGTTGCCCCATAACCCATCTGCCTGGATGTCGTCGTCCACCTCCACCTCATGGGACAACTGGCCTCTCCGGTGCGCCAGCACCAGTTTGTCTTTGCTCCCATCAAGGGCGTTGCTGATGCCGCACGTGAGGAAGGCTCTCTTGATCAGGTCGGCGGGCACCGCCTTCCACGCCCGGGAAATCCACTTGAGCACCACCTCCGGAGGTGGTTTCTTGATGTTCCCTACATCACACGAAGTGGGGCGGGGAAACATGAGACAACTAAGCAGGCATACAAGCTCAAGATTTGCAGACGGGAGCACATGTCGTCACTCACCTGCCGGGGTCAGGATGTTCATGCCGTCCGCCTCAAACCAAGTCTGGTATTGCTGACGAATGCTTGTTTTGAAGCTTTTGTTGATCGACACATCGAGGGGCTGCAGGTCTGCCGAGCAACCCGCCGGAATGATAGCAGGCACGATGTTGAGCGTCGCGAATCTCTCCTTGACTTCTGGTGTCAGGTGACCGCGATACGAGTCGAGCACCAGCATGGCGCTACGACTCTGCAGGCCGAATTTCGGCTTCAGGAACGACACCACGCCCGTGTTGAGCCACTCGATGACGCCAGCGGCCTCCATCCACCGGTTCGCTTGGCAGCCGACCACAACATCTGCACGCAAGGAAAAAGAACGGTCGACGACTCTGGTAGTAACGGGAATAAACACGCGCGACGATCACGTACCGTTCGGGAAGTCACCCTTGGGGAGTGTCTTGCGCTTGAAAAACACCCACGGCTTCAGCTTCTCGCCCGTCGCCGTGTACGCAAGCATGATGGTCACTCTCTCCTTCTGGTACCCACCGCTGCGGATGGGCACCGACCTCACGCCCGTCTGCTCCACAGTGGTCGTCGCCGGCATCTCCAACCACAGCGGTGTCTGGTCGGCGTTGATTATGTAGCGGTTGTCAATGTCGTATTCGTTCCGCTCGTCACGTACGTACTGCCAAAAATCCTTGCACTACTCAGCCACGTCTGCGGAACAGGGAGATAAGTACACATAGTAAACCAAATCAGTATCATGCACAGGAGACATGCGAAAAAGAAACTAAGCATAATCGGGATAAATCAAAATCAGCAGTAGACGACCCACTTACGCTCCAGTGTTTTCTGCGCCACCTTTGTTTTCATGCGCACGGTGAGGTTCCACCGCTTGCGGAACCGCTCCGTCCACCGCTGACTGGCTTTCCACTTGACGTCCGGGAAGAGAACCTTCATCACTTCTTTGGACCACTCTTGCAGCCGGCCGACCGAAACCGCAACTCCGCGGCGTCGCCAGTCGAGGAGTTGCGCGTACACCTTTAACTCCATGGGGCGGTACCAAAACGCCCTCCCGCGCCCGTGAAGTCGCATCCGTGCTCCGTGTGCAGCCTTGAGCGCCTCCGCTTGGGCTTTCTATTCTGTCAGACATTTTCGGTGTATGCCTGACTCCCGCACCACTTCGCTCACCGAAGCCGCAAGCTCGAGCCGCACGAGCCACCTCAACTTCTCCTGGGCGGTGTAGGACTGCCGCTTATGTTGACTCTGCTTGTGCCTGGGGGAGGGGGGGCGGGCATCTCGATTCTCGGTAGACGGGTGGGGGCGTTTTTTGTTAAGGGGCGGATACGTCGGTATCGGCATCTTCGCGCGTGGTGCGTCGCGCCACCAGGACTCCACACCGTCCTCGTCCTCGGCAGTTGTGTCACGGTCGGGGAACACGTCTTCCTCGTCGCCCGCTGCACCGGCGCCACCAGCTTCACCGTCGCCTCCAGCTTCGCCGGCGCCGCTGTCATGTTTATCGGCGGCCACATCATCGTCGGCGCCCACAGCCGACTCATCCCACGCGCAGGATTCAGGTTGTCCCCACCGTGGTGCAGGCGCCGGAGCTTGGATGCGTGCATCGGGGGCCTTGGGTGTGTCCGCTTCATCTAACCATTCGTCGAACGTGGCCGGTAAATACAGTTGGAGCACGGGCCGTTGGTGAGCACCTGCCGTAACAGACTCAGGCGGATTCGGAGGAGCGGGAGGTGCGGGAGGAGCGGGTGGAGCAGGAGGCGCAGGAGGAGCAGGAGGAGCAGGGGGTGCAGGGGGATCTGGTGGCACTGGAGGCGCTGGTGGCTCACGGGTATACCACCCGTCCTCGGTAAGTTGCCATGTGCGGCGGGGCTTTTTCTTGAAGAGGATGTGAGTCCCACTAAATTCCGCCATGGCTTTGCCTGCCAGGCGGGGTTGACAAGAAACTGAATGAAAAAATCAGAGAAGAGGGTGAAGAAATGGGCAACGACGGTGACCCCTGTTGCGTGGCGGCTCGGGTTCCTCGTCGATGACAGGCAGGAAACCCCCGCCTACTCCCGCAGAGGCGCCTGCTTGGCAGCATCTACGCTGCGCTGGCAGGGAATTTTGCCGAACCTTCGAGATGGTTCTGCCCGAATGCGCATGTCACGCAGCGCATGCGGCTCTGATTGGGCCGCACGGCAACATCCTCGTCACGGGTGTCACTGTCGATGTTTCCAGACAACATTGTGCAGTGGGAAACCGAACCGCTGCGGTTTCTGCCTGAAAACCATGCACGATCCCACTTGGTGCATGGTTGGTTGAATTCGCCTTATTGAGAGCTTCACAATGGTGTTTTTAAAATTGACTTTCATTTTATCCTTTACACAAGCACATGCGCTTATAAATCAGACTCAATTATAAGCGCACCCCCCCAAAAAAACAGGTTTTACTACCGTACCGTATAAGCGCAGGTGCGCTTATATCCGGGGTATTACGGTATATATTTTTCTTATCAACCTGGATAGGAACATTTTCTACATAAGATCATCAGACAGAAACACAGATACACACCACAAACTACAGGGAGGGAACTTGTGTGCATGTTATTCTATTCTCATTCACTCTCTCTCCGCACTTCCTGCAAAAACAAAGGCCACATAACCCCGCCTCGTGTTAAGCCACTCCTGCACCCCTTCCCCGCCACGCACAGCGCTCAGAGCACCACCTTCTGCTTCTTCTCGAGAATGGGCGGCACGACATCGATGCCCATGTTGGCGGCGGTGCCGGCAATGATGCGCATGGCGGCGTCCACGGTGGTGCAGTTGAGATCCGGCAGCTTCTCCGTGGCGATCTCCCTCACCTGCTCCACCGTCACCTTCCCCACCTTCTCCTTCCCGGGGTTCGATGAGCCCCGCGCTGCCCCTGCCACGGTGGGTGACGTGGGGATGGGGGTCCGGGCGCCATGGCAGAGACAAGTGGCGTGGGGGAGAAATGAGGGGGGTTGAGTGGGGAGGGAAGCGGAGTGGAGAGGGAGACGGGAAAGGAGCGAGGGGGGATGGAGGGAGGGAAGAGGGAGGGAAGGAGGGAGAGAGAGAGAGGGAGAAAGAGAGAGAGAGAGTGAGAGAGAGAGAGAGAGGGTGAGAGAGAGAGAGAGAGGAAGAAGAGGGGGGAGAGTGGAGGGGGGGAACAGGGAAAAAAGTTGTTGTGAGGGGTTTGGGGGGATCGAACGATTGTGGGCGTGAATGCAGAGAAAGGAAAGGCTGCAGAGAAAGGGAAGGACTCCAAGCACAGTTTGAGCTCATACCAGCGGCCTTGAGCAGGAGAACCGAGGCCGGCGGTGTCTTGAGCACAAACGTGAAGCTCTTGTCCTGATGGCCGTGATGCCCGCGATGAGGGTGATGGGGAAAGGAGGGTGGACAGGGATGGGAAGGCATGAAGAGAAGAGGCAACCGCAGGCAAGATCGAGCATGGATACCACAAGTGAAAACATAGATACCACATGTCAATGCTCCGATATGCAGCATATCACCATGGCATGCCATACTATCCCATGCCACGCCACGCCACGCCACGCCATGCCATGCCATGCCATGCCATGCCATGCCATGCCACGTCACGCCATTCCATGCCATGCCATGCCATGCCATGCCACGTCACGCCATTCCATGCCATGCCACGCCACGCCACGCCACGCCACGCCACGCCACGCCACGCCACGCCACGCCACGCCACGCCACGCCACGCATGCCATGCCCATGCCATGCCATGGCATGCCCATGCAGGGCCAGCAGCAGCGAGGCGATGAGGGGCGGGGCACGGACGTCGAAGACGGTGATTTCGACGGGGATGACGTAGCCGGCCTTGTCGGCCGTCTTGGCGTTGTACTCCTTGCAGAACATCATGATGTTCACCCCCTTCGCTCCCAGCGCCGGCCCCACCGGCGGCGCTGGCGTCGCCTTGCCCGCCTCCAGCGCCAGCTTGATCATGCCCACCACTGCGGGGCGCGCGGGGGGAGGAACACGCGCGAGGGGGGGATGGGGGGATAACAGGAAACGGTGGAAGGAGGAAGAGCGGAGTTGGCAAGAGGGCGTTGCGTGGTGGGGAAAGCGGCGCGGAGGGCAGGAATTGACGGCAGCGAGCAGTGTTAGTGGACGGCGCATGAGTAGGGCGAGCAGGCACAGCGAAGAGAGGCTCGACGCCGATGCGCGGCGAGCAAGGCGCGGAAGAGGCGGCTCTCCGCCAGCACGCCCAGTGCCACGCGCAGTGCCACGCCCAGTGCCACGCGCAGTGCCACGCGCAGTGCCACGCGCTGCACCGCGAGACACCATCGCTGTTCACGCAGTGTCCCGAGAGGCTTGTGTGTGCATCAAGTCCTACCGCGTCATTTGGAAAAAAATCGTATGTAGTAATTTGATTACTCATTTGGATGCACTCATCCAACGGCTGACACTCGTGGAGCAGCGGCTGCTGCACGTCGGCCTTGCGCGGTGAGGCGTGAGGGAGTCGACGACTAACAGCGGCGAGCCAACTGTGCCGAGCGTACGACTGCCGATGTATCCGACGACGTCGTTCCGCTAACCCTAATTCTCGCCACACGCTACGCGCCGTAAACCCGCCGGAACGAAGAGACGTCGGAGTGCACTGCGGCGCGCAACGACTCACCCGAGCCAACGTTAGAATGTCCGACAAGGGCGCCAACGAGGCAGCTCGCCGGTCGCGGGATGTGAGAGTCAGAAACTGCATATTATGAACCTCTAAATGGCCGAAACTAGCTCCTTGCACTTCGACTCCAATGGTCCGCCGAGGTTCAGGGTTCAGCGGCCCTTAACGGCCCTCGGCAGCCGAACTTCCCGTGCGTGGCCGTCACCAGCTACTCCAACCCGCACTCGCATTCCCACTCCCACGGTCACGACACGGATGAAGCAGCACCGACACTATGTTGCCGCGCACGCCCCCACCCACCTTTCTTGGCTTTCCCGCCAGCCTTGGGCGGCGCCATGGCCACGACTCTCAGCCGCCCAGCGGACGGCGCGGCGACTGCAGACGCGCGCTGCGGGGCAACGCTCCGCACCTTCTGCCCCCAGAAGCCGCTGCCGAGCCTGCCCACATCATCCGAGCCACCCTGTGGCCCGAGCCTAGCTGATAGTGACGGCAGCGAGCGACCACCATCAAGCGCCGCAGGCGCGAGGGAGGCGCGCGAGTCGAGCGTTGTCTGAAAAGAGGCGGTTTGACAAGCGAGGGAAGCCATGATGCAGCAGTCAAGGCTTAGAGCGCGGCTCGGGTATGTATTAATCACAACCCTAGTTGAAGGGAAGAAGTGCAACGTGATGGCCAACAAGGTTGAAGAGCCATGAGGGTTGGCGAGATGAGGATGAGGACAAGCAGGGGTCCACTGGCGACTGGAAAGGTCACAAGGCGAAGGCCCTTGCGACGTGGCGACAATCTTCAATACCCCGGTCACTACTAGAGCCTTCGCATGACGAATCGCCAGCGGTTACGGAGCAACTTTTTCCGTGAAATCAACCGAAGTGCCACGACGACAGCCACGCTGGCGATTCACATTGTAGCGCACGTGGAAACTCGCTAGGGACTCGTCAAATGGCCTTATCGCGATGCGTTGAGACATATTTCTGTGCATGGCTCGCCGTGGCTCATATACTGCACTTCTGGAGCACATTTGTGCAATATTGTTTTCTTTGATCAGTTTCAGCAATTTTGTGGACAATAAAACTCCTACGGAAAGCGTGATTTTTTAATAAAAAATGATTTGACATACTGCAAGCGCACGTCTACTATCGTTTCCTACATACACCGTAAGTGCCTCTACTACGTGCGATTTGAAGGGGTGCGCTTTATGGTGTGTTCCTACGCTCTTATCATGCCAACCTCTTGTCAGGCTCGCCTGGTAATTTTTGCGAAAGTCTCTAAGTTTCGGGAAATTGCAGTGTGTTTTGACGCAAGCCTGATAAGAGGTTGGCCAGAAAAGGGGCCATAGGAACATGCATTTACATTGAGGATCCTACAAGCATCGTGGACAGTATCAAGGCCAAAATGGAACGATTTTTGTTCATAAAAAATTGAAGCATTCTCAGAGGCGGAACCCACCCATTCAAGAACCTTCGAAAACATGTTTCAAACATTGAGTTGGCCAGCAAGGCATAGATTCACGTCTTCTTGGCCATGCTAGGTTCGTAGAACATGAACCTTGCCCATGCCAGTGCACATGCAGCTCGAAACATGACTGCCCAATCAAGGTCGCATTGAATCCAATGTCAAAACTGTTACAAATAGTGAATTGAGAAAACTAATGTGCATTCATTCTGGTAGTAAGAACGAAGAATGCAGAAGCAAGTACAAAGGCGAAAGATGAATGTACCAGTAACACGAAGAGTCGCATACGGTTAGGCAGCATCTGAACGGTCGGAGCAAGAAGCATCGAGCAGCTGCTGGATCGAGAATTTTGGCGTTAACAGTTTTGTAACGGTCCCTCGTCGCACGGTTGAAGTTGAATGTAGTAAGGGAATGTACTCCTTATAGTACATGGATAGACTAAGTCGTTTCGTATTCCCTTGCACCCATATATAGATGTATGCATTTGCATGTTTTTATCATCTCAGTCATTTTAAACCACTATGACCCGAGGCCAATCTTCCGCTGCAACACATTCTCTGCGACCTGGGGTGATCCTATACATAATCAACTTCTGATCGCAACACAGTGTGAGAGTGACGCAGGAATACTTCGCACCCTCAGTCTTCGGCGAATTAAGGTGGCGTCCGGCACACGTTCGCGCGTAAGGATGGCCGGAGCTTCTGGTGGTCAGACAAATATGACTGCTGAAGTGCAACCCAACATGGCTGCGATAGACGAGGTGACGACGACTATAAGTTTCGTTGCACTCAAACAATTGTGTTGAGTTGAGAGAGGAATGATGCACTATGAAATGAAACAAGTACAAGTACCAACCCTAATTGGGTTGTACCCCATATGGGCTACCCCACTACAGCCTACATATATGCATCAGCAATATATAATCATCTGACACACCCCCATAGGCAAAGTGGGGGAGAGCAAGGGGTCACAAGACCAGTCAAGCAAAGCAAAGCAAAGCAAAGCAAGCTCAGGGTGGATCTCAAGGATACCACACAAATTCCGAGCACAAGGTCAAGGCCACAAGGCCAGTTCACATGCAGCAGAGCATATATATATAACAGTGCTAAACAAGCAAGAGCAAGGATATATATATGCAGCAGTACAAGCAAGGTCAAGAGGTAAGCAAGTGAGGCCCAGTGGGCACAAGACCTAGCAGAGTGCAAAAGCGCTGATGGTCACGAGGCGGAAGTGCCTTGGTGAACACATCAGCAGTGTTGGCCTCAGTGGCCACGAAACGCAGGCGAAGCTGACCACGCTGCTGCAGCTCTCGAGCAAGGAAGTAGCGCAGAGCAATGTGCTTCGTCCTGTGCTCCAGTCTGTGCTCCTGACACAAGGCAATGGTTGCCTTGTTGTCGACGTACAGCACTGGAGGAGAACGAGGCCGCTCTCCAAGGTCAGTCAGCAGGTAGGTGAGCCAGCGAAGCTCCTGGGCAGCCATGGCCGTGGCGTAGATCTCAGCCTCACAGCTGGAGCTGAGAACCGAAGAAGAGCGAGTAGAGCGCCAAGAGACAGAGCCAGAGCCAAGACTGAAGGTGTAACCCTGAGACGACCTCTGAGTAGCCTGGTCGTCAGCCCAAGAAGCGTCTGAGTGCCCAGTGAGCACAGGCCGCTCACGCCCTCCAAGCACTAGCCCCATGCCCGACGTACTGCACAAGTAGCGCAACACCCTCTTAGCTGCATCCATGTGCTCCTTCCGGTGACGGCCGGGAGCGACATAGCGTGCTAAGATGCTGAGAGGGTATGCGAGGTCAGGTCGAGTGCAGGTCATCAGGTACATGAGGCAGCCCACAAGCTCTGGATACGGACCACTCGACTCTACGGACTCATCCGAAGGCAGAGCTGAGAGCGAGTGTCCCGTAGGCAGAGGAGTGGACTGAGGCGAGGAGTACGTGAAGCCGAAGCGCTGAAGGACCTGCTGCACCATGTGTGACTGAGTCAGGGTAATGGTGCGGCGTGCTCTGTCCCGGGTGATCCGCAAGCCAAGATAGCTTGTCAGTTCACCCAGGTCTGTGCACGTGTGTCTCTTCTGCAGCTCGGACTTCACGTGGGCGAGTGCGGCAGTGTCCGCAGTGGCAAAGACCAAGTCGTCGACGTACACGAGGATGTAGAACGGCGGCAGCGAGGTGTCGGTGCGCAGAAACAGCGACGGGTCAGCAGTAGAAGGAGCAAACCCAAGAGCCGCAAGTGTAGTCCTCAGTGTGTCGTGCCACTCGCGCGGCGCCTGGCGGAGACCGTAGACTGGCCGCCGGAGGCTCCACTGGGTACCAGGAGGGAACGACCCAGTGAAACCAGGAGGGCGGCGCAGCCAGATCTCCTCGTGCAGGCAGCCCTGCAGGAAAGCAGTGCTGAAGTCAAGAGAGTGTAGCTCGTAGTCACGCTGAGCAGCGACGTGCAGCAGAACCCGAAGAGTGGTCATCTTCGGGGTCGGGGAGAAGGTCTGAAAGAAGTCAACTCCCTGTCGCTGACTGAAGCCACGAGCCACGTAGCGCGCCTTGAAGACAGGCGGAGAACCCGGCGGCCGCTTCACCCTGAAAATCCACATGCCACTGACAATGTTCGCCCCAGGAGGGGGAACAGCGTCCACGTAGGTGCCTGTGGACTTCCAGGAAGCCATCTCTGCGTCCATGGCTGACTGCCACTGTGAGGAGTAGGGACCGGCCATCGCCTGTGCGTAAGAGCGTGGGGTCGGGATGTCTAGAGCATCCGGGTCTCCCTCAGGGGCAACAAGCATGGACACAAGATGGGGCAAAGCGGCGGCAAAGCACTGGAACTCCTCCTGCCTGTCCTCAAGGACGTCCGTGCCAAGAGCACAGTCACCCCCGACGGACGGAGGACAGGCAGACGCAGACGCAGCAGACGCAGACTTAGCAGACTCAGCAGACGCAGCAACAAGACTGGCAGCGTAGTCTAAACGACACGCAGCAGCAAAGTCGACTAGCTCCGCAACTAGGGCAGACGCAGCAGCGGACTCAAAGGAAGGGTCAGTGACAAGAGAAGCAAGAAGACGCGTGACAGTAGGACTGGCAGCACGGCGAGAGTCCGACTCCGGGTCGTCAAGAGTAGGAAGAGAGGACTCAGGAGGAGAAGGCAAAGGGGCACGCAGAGGAGCAGTGGACGGACGCAGAGACATCTGGTGCGTGCCAGGGACAGGAGGAGGACGCTGACGCGAACCGCGACCACTAGGGCGAGCAGCTCGGACTGGCGACGCAGGGCGGGACGCAGGCTCACGACGCTCAGCAAGACCTCCAGTAGGACCAGCGTAGGGAGAAGGAGAAGGCAGGGGAGAGGCGGGCTGTAACCGTGACTGCGACGGAACAGGCTGTGGACACTCTACGGGAGGAGAAGGACCAGTGGAAGGCGGGAGACCAAGAACCTGCTGGAGGAGCGGAACGAAGTACGGCCGAGGCCGCGCAGCACCGCCAGAGACAGCAGAGACAGCACCAACACCTCCAGAGGCAGCACCAGCACCAGTAGCAGCTCCAACTCCAGCACCTCCAGCAGAGCCAGAAGTACCCTCAGGAGGACCGACAGTCGTAGTCTCAGCGCCACCACCCGCAGCACCTCCAGCTCCAGCAGCGCGCCTCCAGCGCCGGGCAAACCACTCACGTAGCTCCAGAGGAGAGAGCGGCTCGCGGCTCGAACCACCAGGAAGAGGAGCAACAGGCGAAGCACTCCCAAACGCAGTACCCCCAGGCTCAGCACCCCCAGGCTCAGCACCCCCAGTCGCAGTACTCCCAGGCTCAGCACCCCCAGGCTCAGCACCCCCAGGCTCAGCACCCCCAGTCGCAGTACGCCCAGGCTCAGCACCCCCAGGCTCAGCACCCCCAGGCTCAGCACCCCCAGGCTCAGTACCCCCAGTCTCAGCACCCCCAGGCTCAGCACCCCCAGTCGCAGCACCCCCAGGCTCAGCACCCCCAGTCTCACCACCCCCAGGCTCAGTACCCCGAGGCTCCGCACCCGCAGCAGCACCAGAGTCACCAGTGACCTCAACAGGCTCGACCGCGTCTACCTGAGACACACCTGAAGGGGCAGGACCCTGAGGGGGGAGGGGGTCTACCGGGGGGCGGACCTGGGACCAGGAAGAGGGGCGGTGGGGGAAGGGAGGGAGTGCGGTAGGGGAAGAGCCGGTAGAAGGGGACCGACTCGTCGAACGTGACGTCCTGAGAGGACAGAACACGACGAGAGGTGGGGTGGTAAAACTGCCACCCAGGGGCGTCAGGGGGGAAACCCAGGAAGACGCAAGGAGCAGCACGAGGGGACAGCTTGTCCGCAGACAAGTCGCGGACAAACGCCCGAGATCCCCAGACACGGAACGCCGACGCATCGCCAACCTTCCCCGTCCAGAGCAGAGCTGGGGAGGTCTCCGGTTTGGAGACCCTGGGCTGAAGGTTGATCTGGTGCGCGGCGTACCTCACCGCAAACGGCCACAGAAAATGGGGGGCAGCCGCATGCACCATGGACGTACGGGCGACATCCATGACAATGCCGATGCGGCGCTCAGCAATCCCATTCTGCTGTGGAGAGTCCGGAAGCGTGAAGGTCTGGCGGATGCCTCGTGCACGACAGTAGGCTCGCAGAAGGCCAGAGGAGAACTCTCCGCCTCTGTCCGAGTGCAGACGCAAAACAGGAAAGTCCGAGCCGAAGCTCCGCCTGAGCTGGAGACAAGCTGCGCGGATCCAGTCGATCAACACCTCAGTGACCTCACCCTTGCTGCGCAAGGGGAAGACCGTGGTGTAACGCGAGTAGTCGTCAACCACCAGCAGGAAGTAGCGCTCGTGACCCTGTCCACGGACGCGGGCTGGGCCCCACACGTCCATGTGAAGCGTCTGCATCGGGGCCTCCGTCGGAGGAAAGGGGGAGGAGTGAGGGGTAGCCCGCAGGCGACCCTCGACACAGGGGACACAGGGAGGACCAGGCCCCGGAGGAAGGGGAGGGAGGGACCGAGGAAGACCAGAGACAAGAAGGCGAGAGGCCATGCCCCGAAGACGAGGCAGGGAGGGGTGACCCATCCTGTGGTGCCACAGGAGGGTCTCGTGAGACAGGAGGCGACACGAGCAGGGGGCAGACTCAGGACCAGACCTGGACGCTGCAGCAAACACCTGGCCCGACGCTGCTACCTGACCAGACGCAGGAGGAGGAGACGGAACAGTGAGTGTGTACAGGCTCGACCCCGGCCCACGTGTGAACGTGGTCAAGTGTCGACCCGTGTCCGCGTCCGTGCAGTGGGTGACCCGTCGGCGCGCAGGGGTGAACTGGTCAACCCCTGCATCCTGTAGGTCAGCACCCGCCACCAAGTTCGTAGAGAACGAGGGGAGGTAGAGACCGGACAGGGCGCCGGACGGGACCGCAGGGCACGGCAGGACAGTGGAGTAGCGAGCCAGAACAGGACCCCCAGAGGGGTCCGCCAGGGAGACCGCCACTGGCCGACTGAGCGGCGTGAGTGTGGTGCGGTCTCGAAAGAAGGAGCGAGACGCCCCAGAGTCAAGAGTGAAGGTGAGAGAGGGCGGAGCCGACGCAGTACCTGAGAGAGCAGACTCACCAGCACCTGAGGACACAGACTCACTGGCACCTAGAGCGACAGCCTCACCAGCACCTGGAGCAGCAGCCTCAACAGCACCTAGAGCCGCAATACCAATGCCCGGGTCAGGCGGGAAACACCGGTAACAGTCACCCTCCTCACTAATAGTCACAGCATACATGGCACGAAGAATAGCATCAAAGTCAAGATCAAAGATAGCTACTCCTGCCCTAGACAGCTGGTCCCAGCGAGGGATCTCAGAGGCGTCAGGAAACTGGCGGCGCCAAGCGTCAGTCAGGCGGCCGAAGCAGCGCTGAACGGAGTGAGGACCACCACACTGCTCACCCGCACGGTCGCCAGTGCGCAGGACGTAGGTGCACGGACCAGTACCCCCACCCCTCTGACGTGCAGCGTACCACTCACGGAGCTGCTGCGGGGAGAGGGTCTCCTGACCACGCTGCTGCTGCTGGCGCTGACCACCACCGGAGCCACTCCTCCGCGACGAGCCACGACCGCCGCCGCCCCCTCCGCCGCCTCCTCCGCCGCCACCGCCACCACCTCCACCGCCACCGCCACCTCCACCGTCGCTGCCGCCACCACCGCCTCCGCCTCCACCCCCACCACCACCGCCACTGCCGCCCCCGCCTCCACTGCCGCCGCTGACACCTCCACTCCCGCCACCACTCCCGCTACCACCCTCACCTCCTCCGCTGCCTCCACCGCCGCCTCCACCGCCCCCGCCGCCTCCCCCACCGCCCCTGCCTCCCTTGCTCTTGCGAGAGCGACGTCTCCCACTGGGGGCAGACGCCGCACCGACCGACTCAAAACCAACTAGGTCGGCCGTAGCAGCAGAGGCAACAGAGGGCAGGAGGGGGGAGGGGGAACACCCCTCAAAGATGGGGGTGCGCGGGTCACCACGAGAGGCCCCTACAGCGAGAATGCTCTTCTCGGCCGCTAGGAGGGACTTCTCGAGGAGCTCAACGGTGAGAGTGGTGGGGCAGACTGAGAGTAAGTCGTCCCTGACTCCTCGAAGGGAGTCAGGGAGGCGGGTGACAATGTAGTAGAGAGTGAAGTACTTGGGGGGGGGGTTCTTGGCGCAGAACTCAGCAGGAAGCGCAGCGCGGAAGCGAGCGTCACTAGTGCGCAGGTGGGTAATGAGGTCGGCGACTGTGGCAAAAGCAGCAAGGTCGGGAAAGAGGTACGGTAGCATGAGGCGGCTCAGTGCAGCAGTGGCAGGGGTGGAGTAGCGTGCAATAACGGCGTCGTACAAGGTCTTAGCACTCTTGTACGACCCAAAGTGCGCACGCTCAGCAAGGGGGAGGTGGCGACGCACAGCAAGACGTGCAGCAGCATCGCGAGTGGCCCACTGGGAGCGAACAGTGGCATCCTCAGTAGCAGCAGGGGCGGGAGAGGCACCAGAGGTGAGATCAAAGAGAGAGAGTCCGTCAGCTCTGTCGCACTGTAGGAAAAGCAGTAGGTCGTCTACCCACACGTCAAAGTCGATGGCTCTGCCCTCAGCGTCAAAAGTGAGAACACTGGGGGTAGCCATGACAGCAGTAGGGTGAGGACAGTGCGCAGAGTAAAGCTCAGTGCTCACCAGACAGGGCAGTGCAGGGAGGGCTCGGGCGGCTCGGCGGCTCGGGGCGGCTCGGCTGCTGGGGCGGCACGGCTGCTGGGGCGGCTCGGCGCTCGGGGCGGCTCGGCTGCTGGGGCGGCTCGGCTGCTGCGGCGGCTCGGCTGCTGGAGGCGGCTCGGCTGCTACGGCGGCTCGGCTGCTGGGGCGGCGGGGCCGGTAGGTGCAGCGGCGGGCCGGCAGGTGTAGCAGCGGGCCGGAAGGTGCAGCGGCGGGGCCGTCAGGTGGTGCGGCGGGCCGGCAGGTGCAACAGCGGGGCCGGCAGGTGCAGCGGCGGGGCCGTCAGGTGCAGCGGCGGGCCGGCAGGTGCAGCGGCGGGGCCGTGAGGTGGTGCGGCGGGCCAGCAGGTGCAGTGGCGGGCCGGCAGGTGCAGCGGCGGGGCCGTCAGGTGCTGCGGCGGGCCGGCGGGTGCAGCTGCGGGGCCGTCAGGCGCAGCTGCGGGGCCGGCAGAGCAGGCCGCGGGGCCGCGCCGTAGCGAGCGGCGGGGCCGCGGGTGAGCAGGCGGCGGGGCCGCGTCTGAGAGGGCGGCGGGGCCGCGTCGTAGTAGGTAGCGGGGCCGCGTTCGAGAAGGGCGGCGGGGCCGCGTTCGAGAGGGCGGCGGGGTCGCGTTCGAGAAGGGCGGCGGGGCCGCGTTCGAGAGGGCGGCGGGGCCGCGTTCGAGAAGGGCGGCGGGGCCGCGTTCGAGAGGGCGGCGGGGCCGCGTTCGAGAGGGCGGCAGGGCCGCGAGGGAAGGGCGACACGGAGGGTCGCTCGAGCGAGAGAAAAAAAAAGTTGGCGCGCCTCGGGGCGCGCTTCGGTGGGCCCTAGGCTAAGTTCCCACAGGGAACCCGCTCTATACCATGTTGAGTTGAGAGAGGAATGATGCACTATGAAATGAAACAAGTACAAGTACCAACCCTAATTGGGTTGTACCCCATATGGGCTACCCCACTACAGCCTACATATATGCATCAGCAATATATAATCATCTGACAAATTGCTTCAGTGACTCACAACCCTGAAGCAAGGCTTCCAGACATTGCGGAATGGCGACACGGGAACATCTTCCCAACCCTCTCAACCGGCTTCGAATGGTCATGATACCGCCCCACACACCTTCACCCTCGAAACAAACGGTTCAACACCCAAGACTCCCTGTCCCAACGATGAAGCAATGCTCTCAGCTCAAAAGGGCTTTTAGCATTAAAAAAAATTGATAATTGTCTGCTTTTACATCCGACATTTTAATACCTAGGACTTCGAGCTGTAGACGCGCACATATTTCATTATTTCGACGGAAGCTACACGTAACCTACGACCGATACCGATGTCGCCAGAGCACAGCGTTGTCAAACATTATACGGTATATGTTGTGTTAGTTTAGGCTACAGTCGGTTAGTCTATAGGGGGTACACAATTCTAGGGTTAGGTACTTGTACTCATTTCACTGCTAGTTCATTCATTCCTGTTCAGTGATTCCAACATGGTATAGAGCAGGTCCTTCCTAGGACCGAAATTTTCTAAGGGCCCACCACTACGTAACTACCTACCTACCTACCTACCTGTGCCCTAGGGCGCCTCGGCGTGTCACGCCCCTAGAGGCCCCTCTTGACGGCCCCGCACTAGCCCCGTTCACGCCCCGTCGGCCCCACGCCCGCTCTACCTAGCGGCCCCGTTCAGGCCCCGTCGGCCCCTTTAAGGCCCCGTTCAGGCCCCGCGCTAGCCCCGTTCAGGCCCCGTCGGCCCCGTTTCAGGCCCTGTCGGCCCCGCACTAGCCCCTCTCAGGCCCCGTCGGCCCGCGCTAGCCCCGTTTCAGGCCCCGTCGGCCCCGCGCTAGGCCCTCTCAGGCCCCGTCGGCCCGCGCTAGCCCCGTTTCAGGCCCCGTTGGCCCCGTTTCAGGCCCCGTCGGCCCCGCGCTAGCCCCTCTCAGGCCCCGTCGGCCCGCGCTAGCCCCGTTTCAGGCCCCGTCGGCCCCGCGCTAGCCCCTCTCAAGCCCCGTCGGCCCCGCGCTAGCCCCATTCAGGCCCCGATCGGGCCCGCGCTAGCCCCGTTTCAGGCCCCATCGGCCCCGTTTCAGGCCCCGTCGGCCCCGCGCTAGCCCCGTTCAGGCCCCGTCGGCCCCTTGCTAGCCCCGTCAGGGCCCCAACCGGCCCCGTGCCGACCTCGCCGACCCGTGCCCACCACCTAGAGGCCCCGGGCGGCCCGTTCCCGCCGCAGCACACGAGGGAGAGCGGGCGGCCCGTCCCCGCCGTGACCCGAGCCGCGCGCCCCAAGCCGAGCCGCGCGCCCCGAGCCGAGCCGCGCGCCCTGAACTGAGCCGCGCCACCCAGCCGAGCCGCGACCCGACCTGAACCGAGCCGCGCCGCCCTGCCCTACCTGGTTCGTCCTACCTGCTTCTTGTACTGCTACTGCTGCTATTTCTACTGTTCCTATGGCTAGCCCACAGGTTCTCGTGTTCGATGCTGAGGGCCGCCCTGTGAAGTTTGACACCTGGCTCGATGACCTGCACCTCTACCTACAGCTCACAGCCAAGGATGACATCTCACTGTACGATCACGCCCTAGGCCATGTCACTGCCCCTGCTGCTACTGCTGACAGCACTGCTCGCTCACAGTGGCAGACTCATGATGCCCACGCTCGCTTCGCCATTCGCAACTCCCTGCCGATAGACGAACACGAGCACTTTGGTCAGCACAAGACTGCACAGGCACTGTACACAGCTGTAGTTGCTCGCTACTCCTCACCTGCCTCTGCCGCACTAGGCCGTCTCTCCCTCCCCTACCTGTTTCCCGACCTGGCCTCTTTTCACACAGTCGCTGACCTCATCACGCACCTCCGTACTAGTGAGGCCCGCTTCCGTGCCGCCATGCCTGCTGAGTTCCTTGCCACGCACCCCCCTCCACTCTGGCTCACTCTCTACCACCTAGTCATCCGCCTCCCTGATACACTGCGTGCTGTCAGGGACCACTTCCTAGCTCGTTGCCCCACTGAGCTCACCATTGCCCTCCTCGAGAAGGAGCTACTTGCAGCTGAGACTAGCATACTCGCTGTAGGTGCCTCTCGTGGCGACCCCCATACCCCGTTCTTTGAGGGGTGTTCTCCTTCCCCCCTTCTTCCCTCTGTCGCCTCTGCTGCTGCTGTCGACCTTCTTGGTACTGAGAAGGTCGGCGCTGCGTCTGCCTCGAGCGGACGCCGCAGCGGCAAGGGCAAAGGGGGCAAGGGTGGTGGCGGTGACGACGGGGGAGGCGGTGGTGGGGGCGGTGGAGGCAGTGGGGGTGGTGGCTCGGCTGGAAGGGCGAGTGGTAGCGGTGGGGGTGGTGGCGGCAACGGCAGGGGAGGTGGCAGGAGTGGAGGCGGCGGTTGGGGTGGCGGTGGAAGAGACGGCGGCAGGGGTTGGGGTGGTCGAGGAGGTGGCAGCGGTGGTGGTGGCCGTGGAGGCACTGGCGGTGGCCAGGGCCAGCAGCACACTCCCTCGCCCCAGGAGGTCCGTGAGTGGTACTCTCAGCACGGGGGTGGGGGTGGTCTTAGCTGCACGTACGTCATTCGCACTGGTGACCGCACTGGTCAGCAGTGTGGACGACCGCACGCCACACAGCGCTGCTTCTCTCGTCTCGACGACGCTTGGCGTGTTCAGTTCCCTCAGGCCACTGAGCTGCCCCGCTGGCTTGATCTCCTGAAGAAGGGGATTGATATCTATGCTCTAGACTTCGATGCTATTCTATCTGCCATGTATGTGATGTCTACTAGTGGAGAGGGTGCTGAGTACTTGTGTGTACCGCCCGACCCGGGCATTAGGGCCAGTGCGTCTGCCGCTCCAGGTACTCGCGTGTCGGCTACCCCAGGTGCTAGTGAGGCTGCTGCTCTAGGTGCTTGTGTGTCTCCCCCCCTTGGTACTGCGTCGACTTCCGCACTGCACACCTTCACACTGGACTCAGGTGCTTCTCGCTGCTTCTTTCGTGACCGCACTGCCCTTGAGCCGCTTGCTCGGCCAGTTGCTGTCTCCCTTGCTGACCCCTCTGGGGTTCCGGTCATTGCGACCTCTTCCACTGTCCTTCCCTGTCCTGCGGTCCCGTCGGGCACACTGTCAGGTCTCCACCTCCCCTCGTTCTCTACGAGCTTGGTGGCATGATGTGCACTCCAGGACGGGGGTGTTCACCAGTTCACCCCTGCCTACAAGCGCGTGACACACTGCACGTGTGCTCGTACGGGCCGTCACTTGGCTACCTTCACTCGGCAGCCGGGGTCGGACCTGTACACACTGACTACTGAGTCCCCTCAGGTTGCTGCGATTGCGTCAGCGTCCGCGTCAGGTCAGCTGTCCGCCCCCTGCTCGTGCCGTTGGAGGGGTTGGTGTGAAAGTGTCGGCCAGAACTGGGGAGACGGATTGGGCAACTGCACATCGACGTTTGGGGCATGTGGCAATGCCTTTGCTGAAGTAGCTGGAGAAGGATGGAGCCGTTAAGGGCTTGAAGCTGAACGGACAACCACCCGATGATAACTGTGAAATTTGCCTCCTTTCAAAGTTCACCCGTTTCCCCTTCCATAGTGTGGCTGGCAGGAGCAAAAAGCCGTTGGAGCTGGTCCACATGGACTTGGTGGGGCCGCTGCCGGTGCAAGGGCACAAGGGGGAGCGGTACTTCCTAAGGATAGTGGATGACTGGAGCAGGCTAATGTGGGCGTATCCGCTGAAGCAGAAAGATCACGCCACCTCCACGATTCG
Source organism: Closterium sp. NIES-65 (assembly GCA_948144175.1). Classification (NCBI taxonomy): domain Eukaryota; kingdom Viridiplantae; phylum Streptophyta; class Zygnematophyceae; order Desmidiales; family Closteriaceae; genus Closterium; species Closterium sp. NIES-65. Next base: position 1,213,970 of record CANXME010002221.1, read on the forward strand.
GGACGATTGGCTGCCGTTTGTGGAGAAGCAAGCGGAGTGTGTGGTGAAGCGGATTAGGACAGATCGAGGTGGTGAGTTCCTTGGAGCTGAGATGACGGCCTGGCTCAAGAAGCAGGGCATCCAGAGGGAGCTGACCATGGCTTACACCCCACAGTCCAACGGTGTAGCAGAACGGGCGAACCGGACAATTCTGGAGACAGCTAGGGCGCTGCTCATAGAATCTGGGCTGGGCAACTTGATGTGGCCCCATGCTGTTCGGCACGCTACCGTCGCTAGGAACAGGGTACTCACAAAGGTTGGGGATGACTCGTGGGTGCCGTTGGAGAGGTGGCTTGGGAGGAAGCCGCCGGTGGACATGTTGAGGGTGTTCGGTTGCATGGCAGTCGCCCACGTCCCCAAGACCTACCGCAGTAAGTTGGGGGCGAGTGCAATCTGGTGTGTGCATTTGGGGCTGGCTGCTGAGAGCAAGGGATGGCTGCTGTGGGAGCCTTACAAGGGTGTGTTGTTTGACAGCAGGGATGTGAAGTTTGTTGAGGGCATGTTGTATGGGAGCTGGGAGAAACAGCAGGAGGCCAGGGTGTCCCAGCAGATGGAGCAGATCACCATGCAGCTGGACCTGACTCCTAGTGTGTGGGAGGAGGGAGAGGAGGCACCTGCAGAAGGTGGTGCTGGAGAGAAGGTGCAGGAGGCACCTGCCGGTGAAAACAATGGTGTGGAGACTAGCGGTAGCACTAGTGGAGCTGCTGGATCCGAGGGAGGAGAGCAGCAGCAGGGGAAAACTAAGAAGCCGAAGGGTGTTGTTATGAAGGGGTGGGAGACACCCGTCTCCAGGCCAGGACGTACCCGTATGGCTACTAAGAAGCTGACTGCAGGAGCTGATGTAGCGGAGCAGGAGCTTGGGACCGAGGAGGCATTGCTGATTCTACCGCATGGCTATGACCCGGATGAGGAGGATGAGCCTGCGTACTGTTTTCTTGCCCCTGCACCAGAGGAACCAGCTAGCATGGAGGAGGCATTAGCTGGACCAGATAGGGACAAATGGCTGGCTTCTAGGGATGCTGAGTACCAGAGCCTGCTGGAGAATGGGACTTGGGAACTAGTGGTGCTGCCTGAGGGAAAGAAGCGGTACAATGCAAGTGGGTGCTAAGGATCAAGACTGACGACAAGGGGCAGGTCACCATCTACAAGAGTAGGTTGGTGGCTAAGGGGTTTATGCAGAAGGAGAAGCGGGACTTCAATGAGATCTTTGCTCCCACTGCCAAAACCCCTACCCTTCGTGTCTTGTTGGCAGATGCAGCCGTTGGTGGGAAGTTCATTATCCAGATGGACATATCAACGGCATTCCTCAACGGGATTTTGAAGGAGGAGGTGTTCATGACGCAGCCGCCTGGGTATGAGGATGGTACGGGCAGGGTGTGCAAGCTGAAAAAGTCCATCTACGGCTTGAAGCAGGCGCCACGCTGCTGGTACCAGAGCTGGCAGCTGTTTTAGAGGAGATGGGATTCAGGACCAGCAGCTGTGATAAGAGCCTCTTTCTCAAGGGGGAGGGGGACAAGCTGGTGTTGTTTCTGGTCTACGTGGACGACATTCTTCTCTTCAGCAGCAGCATGAAGGAGATCCAGAAAGTGAAGCAGCAGCTGATGGAGAACTTCAAGTGCAAGAACATTGGGGAGGTAAAATACTACCTCGGAATGCACGTGGAGAGGGATCTGGATCACAGGTGGTTGAAGCTGCACCAGGAGAAGTTCATCAAGGAGCTGGGGGAGAAGCATGGGATTGAGAATGAGCGCAAGGTTGCAACTCCCCTGCCTGCAGAATTCAAGCTTGTAAAGGCTGCAGAGGATGAAGGGGTTGAAGCCGAGGAGCAGCAGCAATTTCAGTCCTTGGTGGGCAGCCTCTTGTATGCAGCTGTTCACACGAGGCCTGGCATCTCTTTCTCGGTTGGGCAGCTGGCTAGGGTGGTGCAGAATCCATCAGAGGAGCAGGTGGATGCAGCTGAGCGTGTGGTGAAGTATCTGAACTCTCACCCAAGCATTAGAGTTCAATACTCCGCATCTGCACAGGTGAAGCAGAAAGGGGTTGAGGTGCTGAAAGAGAAGGGGGAGAGGCTTGGAGAAGGCAAGCTCTTTCTCACTTGCTTTACCGATGCTACGTGGGCCTCTGAGAAGGAGGATTCCTCATCTGTGGGAGGATACATCTGTGTAGTTGGGGGAGGACCTGTTAGTTGGAGGTCAAAGAAGCAGACGGAGACAGCACTCTCTTCTGTGGAATCAGAGTATATGGCGATGTTCCATGGGGTGAAGGAGGTGATTTGGCTGAGGAGGTTGTTAGAGGAGATTGGCCAGGAGCAGAAGGTTGCTACGCCGCTGTTCTGTGATAGCAAGGGGGCTCTTGGAATGGCCAGGAACGCTGTGCTTCATGGGCTCAATAAGCACATGCGTATCAAGTGGCACTGGCTGCGTAAGGAGGTGAAGAGGGGGACGGTGAATCCGATCTACATCAAGACTCACCAGCAGCCAGCAGACTTCCTCACCAAGAGGCTTGCAGATGAGCCTCACTGGCGTTGTATGCGCATGAGTGGAATGAGTATGAACTAGTATGGAATGATGGGGATGCAGCCGGCAGGCTGAGGGGGAGTGTGTCGGGTGCAAATTCACATTGCACGACATCCTGCCGTCTGTTTGTATGAGTATGAGTGTGCGAATGCATTTGGGTGTGAATGGAATGTTCGGTGTGTTTGTTTGCTTTCGCAATTTTCGCTTGGAGCATTTGCAGGTACTCGCGCATTATGCGCTTCGGCACAACATTGTACGCGCTATGAACAGTACAAGCAGAAAGGACGAGCTCGCAAAGGAACCCACGATGGAAGCTTTGCGGTTCGGTTGAATTGATTGTTTAGATTCAGTTCTATCCAACTCAAAAGAAGGACGACGACTCCAACGACCAACAAGGAGGTACCGGTTGGGGTCGCGGTGCGAAATCTGGACGTGGGGGCAAGTCGGGTGCTGGTGGCAAAATGAAAGGGAGTTGCTGGTATTGTGAGAAGGAGGGGCACCCCTGGTTTTTGTGCTATAAGAAACCCGATGGATGGACACCCCAGAATCGTCACCAGGATGGCGGCGCGCGGAGGAACCAGAAAAACGGTGCGAGCATGGTCGCCGATTCGCCTGACAACAACCCGAAGAGCAACGGCGGTGCGGAAAAGAAGAAGGAGCGCACCACGGGCCAGTTCTTCCATATTGGAGAGCAGGGGGGGCAGGGGGAGCAAGGAGACGCCTCTGCCAAGGTTGGAGCAGAGCTGCACCCCCTGGATTATTGGGTGTTGGACACGGGCGCTGCTTGGACGATGACGCCGCGCAAGGACCTGCTGGACCACGTACGAGCTGCACCGATCAACGAGGTGTGCTCGGCCTCAGGACACGCGCTGAAGGTGGCTGGTGCGGGACGAGCTGCGTTTAAGGGAGCGGATGGCAAGCCGGTGGTGCTGCACGACGTTCTCCTCGTTCCTGAACTCAAAGCCAACCTTATCTCCCTCCGTAAGCTTGGCAAGTCTGGGGTGAGCACTAGTACGGATGGGGCACGCACTTACAAGGGGCAGCGAATTCCTTCCTTGCTGGAATTTCCTTTCTACGCGGTGCGACGGCGGAATGCTACCCGAGTCAACGCTAGGCTAACGCTGTCCGAGCCATAACTTCAAAATGGCAGAACTTTTCGGGAGGCAACTTGGCTTATTTTAAAGCTCTTAAAGTGAACTTCGATATAGGAAATTCTCAGCTTAATCCGATCAACGGTCTGCACGATACGCTGCGCGACGTTCAAGGTACTCTTGCTGTTTTGACTAAGTCCCTCTTGATCCCTCTCTCTACAAACTCGGACCCGAGGATAGGGGCTGGTCTTGTACCAGGCACCCAAGGACCCTTGGAGGTGACCCCGAGGAGAGGTTTTAAGTTTGATAAAGTCTTAATAGCTTGAGTTTATTAGGCCCTTACACCAACAATTAAGACCTTCGACATCTGCAGTATGACATTTGTTTCTCGTGACTGAAGTTGAACCACTCCTTGTCGTCGTGTGCGCAGGTTTTGGTTGTTAGCGACGGTGATGACTACTTCGCGTTGGAGTTGGTACTCTCGCTGCACGAAGCGTCCTGAAGAGCACATATGCTGTCCGCAGCAACTATCCAAGAACCAAGTATCCTTTCCAGATGGTTCGCTTTGGGCGATAGCTGCATACGTCGGGTTCGGTTGAAATGACTCGTGGCGGGGCGTACTATTGTCGAGTTGCTCTTCCGCTGAGTAGTGCGGCGGTAACTCGGTGATGCAGGAGTCGGTCAGTTTTGCCATGCAGCTGACGATGTTTCTTGCTCCTTGTGCAGATTGTGTTTTTGAAGGCTGCGACTGACTCGTGTGGTTTGCCTGCGTCGATGCCACTTGGCTGCTTGAGGGTCGAAGCTGCTGTTGCGGTGGAGTTGACTGTTGTCGATTCGGGCAGTGTGTGCGTGGGTGTCCTGACGTTTTGTAGATGTGGCAGAACGGAGGTATAGGCTTTAGTTGTTGTCGATTGTTGTTGTTGTTGTAGCGTCGCTGAGTGCGGAAAGCGAATTCCGGTGCTGATGTCTTCCTCTTGTGCCTTTCTTCTTGCAGGTCCATGTCTTGTTGCTCGGCATGAATTTCAGAGCAAAGTGCTGCTTCGGATATTCTTCCGTGAGCTCGGAGAATGGCTTTTGTGGCGCACCATTGAGGATCGAGGCCGCCGATGATGACTGTCACGAAGGCGTCTTCAGATATCGACCCTCCGCATCGAAGGAGTTTGTCGCGCAATTCGCAACCGCGACTGATATACGCCATCCCCCTTTCCCCTGGTTTCATTTCGACTGTTGTCAGTTGTGCCATTAGTCGACTCTGATTTTATGCTGTCTGTTGCTTGATTCAGGCTTTTCAAGTGGCCGTATGCGAGCTCGGCGGAGTTGCCGTATCCTCGGTAAGACCGTATATTCTGTTGTTGAGTCGGGGTGATATTCCTCAGTAGGATTCTGTACGCCATCATTGACTGATAGGTGTACTGCTGCTTCTCGTACTGTGTGCCGTTTGTTGGGTATGGCAGGGATCCGTCGAAGAAGCCGAGGATTTGCGCGCCTTCCATCATCAGCTCGAACTCGAATGACCAGGTAAACAAGTCCTTTCCGTCGAAAGGTCTTGTCGTTTGCAGCTTTAGGACGTGCGCGAACTGCGACTGAACTTGTAGCGTGTCCAGTGTCTTCTCTTGTCCAGGTGCAGGCTGCGGTTGTAGCATAAAGCCGACGGAGCCGCGTTGGGGCTCGTACGGAGCAAAGGTAGGTTGCTGCTGTTGATTTCCACGTGCGTAGGATGAACCATCAAGGCTCATTGGAGTCATGTCGTTGTTCTTGTTGCTGTTGTGTGACTGCGCAGGTACCGATTGCTGGTGTTGCTCATAGAAGGACATGAAGGAGAAAAACTTCTCCATCATGCTCTGGTCGAAGCCTGCAGGTTGATTCGCGGGAGTCTCGGTGGATGTTGCCCTGGGTCTTGTTGCCGTACCCTCCTCTGTCTGTAGGCCAGAGGCAGGAGGTGGAGTAGGAGTAGTGCCGGGAGAACCAATAGAGGAACTGCTTTCCTTCTGAGTAGCCATGTCTTCTGATGTTGTAGGTGTCTTGATAGTTGAATTCCCCCTGATATCTCTCATACCATGTTGGGCTGAGAAATAGCCCTTAGGATCTTTGCAGGGGTGAACTCTGGGTAGAACTGATGTAGTAGCGGAAGCGTTTAATGAAGAGTGGTGAACCACCTTGCGCTAGTATGTGAGGGCAAAGTTTATTAATTAAAGCAAAGAGATACAAGGAATACGAAGAGATACGATTCCAACTGTTTTACTATTGCTGTTGCGGTTCGATACAGTGACGACTCGGGCAACTGCTCTGTAACGAGTCAGTTGTGTGTCCTTGCTGTCGCGCTGTACTTGTCACGTCAAAGGTCGCTGACCTTTGACTTTCGCGTAACCTCCAGCAACTGCTTCAACCTTCGAGGGTTGACTCGCCAGTGCTTCGATATGCTTCGATTCACTTTTGACTTGGTGTTTCGACACGACAGAGGCGCTTAGAGTTAATTGTTTCCAACAACAGTGACACCACTACTGATTGTAGTTATCTAGGCCCATGTCTCTTAGTGCAGCAGAGCACACGTCATGGCATGACTTGTGTTTGCTCTTGACGTTGCGAATCACGGCCTCCAGTCCCATCTCCACCATTATTGGCCTGGGCAGGCGACAGGGGAGAAAAAGGGGCGGTATTCATCCTCAAGGTTGCATGCATGTCACAGGATACTCAGCAGCACATGGCCTACTGCAGCAGGAGAGGGGAGACTGCAAAAGCATACCAGCAGGCACAAGGCAGAGCAAGGTAGCGAGGAGCATGGGAGGGGCGCACCGGTGTTCAGGGTTGCGCACAGCGAGGTTGCGCAGCAGCTGGCACGCCTGCCACTGGTTGCCTGCCGTGGCGCCCCGGCCCTCCATGGCCTCCACTGCCACCTCCAATACGCCCGCCCCCACCGCCGCAGCTGCATGCGCCGGGCTGCGCAGCGTCACGGCTGCCAGACACGCCAGCAGCTGTGGGTGGAAGAGGGGACGAGGTGGGGGCGATGAGAGAAACGAGGAAGAAAGTGAGTGGTGGGGCGAACACTAGTGGCGCCACGACTGCTGCCAAACACGCACGGTTGAACGATGCCGTGGCTGGTGGGCAGGCAAGGAGGCGAGGAGATGCGGTGGGAGAGGTTGGGATTGGGAGGGGGAAGCGAGTGGAAGCATACAGCATGGCGAGTGGAAGCATACAGCATGGCGAGTGGAAGCATACAGCATGGGGAGCTGTGATGGCATTGCAAGGCGAGCGATCTAACAACCTGAGAGCAGTGCACGGGAGCGGGGAGGGAGGCGGCAAGGCCAGAGCACACGGTGTCGGGGAGATAGCAAGGCACAGTCTGTTGGGAATGTCCCTTGACATTCAATACTCAATTGCCGGCGCTTGTGCATCAAGCACTTCCGTTCCTGCTCAACCTCGCCACCTATAGATGACGGTAAATAGGCAGCATCACCCCATACCTCCTGCAGCACACCCCATACCTCCTGCAGCACACCCCATACCTCCTGCAGCACAGCGCCATCGTCCACAAATGCCTTCACTGCTTCCACCAATACTGGAATGCCACATGTCTCCACTATGAGCACCTTGTTGGCATCACTGCCTGCCAGCTGGCGATAAGAGAGTGCGAGACCAGAGATGAGAGGGTAGTTTGCAAGTGATGAGAGGTGCACGAGAGAGGGTAGTTTGCATACGTTAGAACCACCTAAACCCTGCATCACACTTTCTCTGACAAGCATCAACCCCCGAGTTTTATGCTAGTGGCATCATGTACGATTAGTGCAAAGCACTTCAGATGGCTAGCAACTGCCATAGCACCTCCTGCGCCAGCACCCACCTGCGCCAGCAGTGCGGCGGAGGGGGCAGCGAGGGGCAAGCAGTGGGAGGCGAGGGCAGCCCGCAGGTGGGCGAGCACGAGGGGCACCCCACCGAGAGCAGCGATGCTGCGACAGATGTCCTCCTGGGAGCACATGCAGTGGTGCGTGAGAGGGGGAAGAGAGGGCAAGGTATGGGGCAATGGAGGTGGTGGTGGTGGTGGTGGTGGTGGTGATGGTGTTGGTGGTGGTGGTGGTGGTGGTGGTGGTGGGCTATCATTGTTGCCATCGCCGTCATCCCCACTGGCGGCAGAAGCAGCAGCAGGGGTACACGAGCAGGAATGGTGGGTGGCACGAGTGAGTGAGTGAGAGGCACGGCACGCACTTTGACGACGATGGCCTTGAGTGCGCCCAGCACGGCGGGCAGCACGGCCATGTCGGAGGAGAAGGCAGCAGCGGCGCCCAGCAGCACGTCCACGGCACCCGCGTCGGCCATGTTGCGCGCGTTGGAGAAGGTCTTGGACGCCGCCACGCGCACGTTGTCATTCGTCACCAGCGCCCTCACCGCCCCACAGCACGCACATATGGCGCTCCTTGCTTCTGCCACGTCAGCGACGCTGCTGTCCCCGTCGGCACTTTGTTTGGAGTGCACGATGGCGCTGATGGCGTGGAGGAGGTTGACGTGCAGCGCGACGTCCATGAGCGCCTCCTTCACGCCCTCGTTCCCCTCACTGGCTGCCCGCACCGCGGTGGCTGCTGCTGCCAGCCGCGTGAGGCTGCCGGAGGTGAAGGGCGCGACCGAGAGGGCAGCGGCGAGGAGGGGCGGACCTGCGAGGCGGAACAAGTGGTCCCGTGCCCCGGGTACTGCCGTGAGGGGAGGCGAGGGAGGGGTGAGATCATGGAGAAGCAGAGGAGTGAACGGGTAGGCATTGAGAAGGAGAAGAGTGCAGAACGAGTGAGTTGAGACAGACACAGCAGGTAGGTGTGCTGCATAGGAGTTCGTTGTGAGCATGGTGTGCGCATGGTGTGAGCATGGTGCGAGCATGGTGTGCGCATGGTGTGAGCATGGTGTGAGCATGGTGTGAGCATGGTGTGCGCATGGTGTGAGCATGGTGTGAGCATGGTGTGAGCATGGTGTGATCATGGTGTAAGCATGGTGTGAGCATGGTGTGAGCATGGTGTGAGCATGGTGTGAGCATGGTGTGCGCATGGTGTGAGCATGGTGTGAGCATGGTGTGAGCATGGTGTGAGCATGGTGTGAGCATGGTGTGAGCATGGTGTGAGCATAGTGTGAGCATGGTGTGAGCATGGTGTGAGCATGGTGTGAGCATGGTGTGAGCATGGTGTGAGAATGGTGTGAGCATGGTGTGAGCATGGTATGAGCATGGTATAAGCATGGTGTGAGCATGGTGTGAGCATGGTGTGAGCATGGTGTGAGCATGGTGAGCATGGTGTGAGCATGGTGTGAGCATAGTGTGCACATGGTCTGAGCATGGTGTGAGCATGGTGAGCATGGTGTGAGCATGGTGTGAGCATGGTGTGAGCATGGTGTGAGCATGGTGTGAGCATGGTGTGAGCATGGTGTGAGTATGGTGCATGCTGTCTCACAATGCGAGAGCAGCGCCTCAGTGCATGAGAGCGCGTCACACACCGCCCTCTGCACCCTCCCGCCCCCCTCCTCGCCCTCCTCCCCCTCTCCTCCCTTCCCCCCCCTCTCCACCGCCCCTAGCACCACCCCAAGCGCGCCCACAGCAGCGGGCAATCCCTCGTTCCGCCCCGCCACCACTGCTGCTTTCCCAGGCCCTGATCCACCCGCTGCTGCTGTGCCTGCACTTTTGTCCCTCCCTGCGCCCTCCTGCTTCCCCCGCCCGCCCTGACAGCCGCCCGCAGAGGGACTAAGCGCGCGCGAGAGGGTGGACAACGCGTGCAGCACTGCCTGGGAGAACAACGGGATGGGGTGGCGAGGGGCGAAGCGTAAGGTGGTGGGTGCAAGCCGCCGACGCCCTTAGATGCATGACAGCACGCACACTGCCTCTGTTGTGCACGCATCGGGCTAAACCCGGTAAGAATATTTCGTGTTGGTACATCTCCTTCAACCCATCTTCGGGATTTCGCAAATGCTGAAAGAAGGATACGTGCCATGCCTACTCGCGACACTGCAAGGCATGAGTGCTGCACAAATTCAGGAGCTGATAAATGCAGCTTTTAACCAACTCAAACCTGAGCCTCGTAACAATCGTTGAATTTAAAAGCGATCAGACTGACAAACCCCAAGTGCGGATCCGGTACAGGCGCCTCAGTGCATGAGAGCGCGTTACACACCGCCCTCTGCACCCTCTCGCCCCCCTCCTCGCCCTCCTCCCCCTCTCCTCCCTTCCCCCCCCCCTCTCCACCGCCCCTAGCACCACCCCAAGCGCGCCCACAGCAGCGGGCAATCCCTGGATCACAACGTCACCACACATTCTCAGCACAAGTTCACCGCCACAAGGCCAGTTCACATCCAGGACTATAAATCAAGGTGAACAAGCAAGACATCGATCTCAACCTAGCAAGGGTAAGCATGCAGGTGCAAGTATATATAGATCACAGTACAAGCAAAGTCAAGAGGTAAGCAGGTGAGGCCAAGTAGGCACAAGACCTAGCATCGTACAGAAGCGCTGATGATCACAAGGCGGAAGTGCCTTGGTAAATATATCAGCAATGTTGGCCCGAGATGCGACGTTAGCAACACGAAGCTGACCACGCTGCTGCAACTCTCGAGCAAGGAAGTAGCGCAGAGCAATATGCTTCGTTCTGTGCTCCAGTCTGTGCTCCTGACACAAGGCCAGCATGGCCTCGTTGTCGACGTACAGAACTGGAGGAGAACGAGGCGCCTCTCCCAAGTTGGTCAGTAGGTAGGTGAGCCAACGTAACTCCTGTGCAGCAATGGCCCAAGCGTAGATCTCAGCCTCACAACTGGAGCTGAGGACAGAGGACAAGCGGGTAGACCGCCACGAAACAGAGTCGAAACCAAGGCTGAAGGTGTAACCCTGTGACGATCGCTGCGTAGCCAAGTTGTCAACCCAAGAAGCGTCTGCGTGACTAGTGAGGAGAACTCGAGCCCGTCCTCCAAGCACGAGCCCCAGGGTTTAGAGTGAAACACCCTCTTAGCTGCATCCATGTGCTCTGGTCGGTGTCTCCTAGGAGCAACATAGCGTGCCAAAATGCTAAGAGGGTATGCCAGCTCAGGTCGAGTGCAGGTCATAAGGTACATGAGGCAGCCAACAAGCTCTGGGTACGGGCCACTCGGCTCTACGGACTCATCCAAAGGCAGAGCTGAGAGCGAGTGGTGAGTAGACAGAGAAGTGGCCTAAGGCGAGGAGTACGTGAAGTTGAAGCGCTGAAGGACCTGCTGCACCATGTGTGACTAAGTTAAGGTAATGGTGCGCCGTGCTCTGTCCCAGGTGATCTACAAGCCAAAAAAGCTGCGCAGCTCACCCAGTTCTGTGCACGTGTGTCTCTTCTAAAGCTCCGACTTCACGTGGGCCAGTCTAGTAGTGTCAGCAGTAGCAAAGACCAAGTCGTCGGCGTACACGAGGATGTAGAACAGGGCCATAGTAGTGTCGGTGCGGAGAAAGAGCGACGGGTCAGCAGTGGAAGGAGCAAACCCAAGAGCCGCAAGTGTAGTCCTCAGTGTGTCGTGCCACTCACGGGGCGCCTGGCGGAGGCCGTAGACTGGCCGCCGAAGGCTCCACTTGGTACCATGAGGAAACGACCCAGTGAAGCCAGGTGGGCGGCGCAGCCAGATCTCCTTGTGCAGGCTGCCCTGTAGGAAATCAGTGCTGAAGTCAAGAGAGTGAAGCTCGTAGTCACGGTGAGCGGCGACGTGCACCAGCACTCGAAGAGTGGTCATGTTCGGGGTGGGAGAGAAGGTCTGAAAGTAGTCAACTCCCTGCCGCTGACTGAAGCCTCGAGCCACGTAACGCGCCTTGAAGACAGGCGGAGAACCCGGCGGCTGCTTCACCCTGAAAATCCACATGCCATCGACAATGTTCGCCCAAGGTGGGGGAACCTCGTCGACATAGGTGCCTGTGGACTTCCACGAAGCCATCTCTGCGTCCATGGCTGTCTGCCACTAAGAGGAGTAGGGACCCTCTATCGCCTCTGCGTAAGAGCGCGGGGTCGGGATGTATGGTGCATCCGGGTCTCCCTCAAGGGCAAGCAGCATGGACACGAGATGAGGTAAAGCAGCAGCAAAGCACTTAAAATCCTCTTGCATGTCCTCAAGGACGTCATGCTAAGAGCACACTCAACCCCGGCGGACGGAGAACAGACAGACTCAGACTCAACAACAAGACTAGCGGCATAGTCAAGACGACAGTGAGCAGCAAAGTCGACAAGCTTAGCAACTAAGGGAGACGCAGCAGTGGACTCAAAGGAAGGGTCAGTGACAACAGTGGCCAGGAGACGCGTAATAGTAGGACTAGCAGCACGAAGGGAGTCAGACTTCGGGTCAGCAAGGGCAGGAAGAGAGGACGCAGGAGGAGATGGCGGAGGGACACGCTGCAGAGCAGTGGAAGGACGTAGAGCTATCTGGTGCGTGCCAGGGACAGGAGGAGGACGCTGACACGAACCACGACGACTGGTGTGAGCAGCACGAACAGGTGGCGCAGGACAAGACTCAGGCTCACGACGCTCCGTAAGACCTCCGGTCGGACCAGTGTAAGGAGAAGGAGCAGGCAGCGGGGAGGCGGGCTGTAACTGTGTCTGCGACTAGACAGGCGGTGGACACTCTAAGGAAGGAGCAGGATTAGTAGAAGGCGGGAGACCAAGAACCTGTTCAAGGAGCGGAACGAAGTACGGCCGCGACCGCGCAGCGCCTCCAGAACCAGCAGTGACAGCACCAGCACCCCCAACGACAGCTACGACTCCAGCAGCGCCACCAGCTCCACCAGCACCTCCAGCAGCTCCAGTAACGTCAACTCCAGCACCCTTAGGAGCACCGTCTCTAGCAGCACCTCCAGCTCTAGCACCTCCAGCAGCTCCAGCTCCAGTAGCACCGCCAGCTCCAGCACCCCCTGCAGCTCCAGCCCCAGCAGCACCACCAGGCCCAGCAGCTCCATTACCTCCAGAACGAGCACCTCCGGGACCAGTGGCTCCTGAACCCCTAGCAGCTCCAGCAGCAGCAGGACCTCCAGCTCCCGTAGTACCACCAACTCCAGCAGTACGGCTCCAACGCCTAGCAAACCACTCGCGCAGCTGCTGTGGAGAGAGTTGCTCCCGACGGAATGAAGCACCCGAAGGACCTCCAAGCTCAGCACCCCAGACTCCACACCCGCAGGCTGAGCACCCCTAGCAGCACCAGAGTCAACAGCTACCTCGACAGGCTCGACTGCGTCTACCTGGGACACACCTGAGGGGGCAGGACCCTGAGGGGGGAGGGGGTCTACCAGGGGAGGACCTGGCGCGAGGAAGATCGGCGGGGGGGGGAGGGGGCAAGTGCGGTAGGGAAAGAGACGGTAGTAAGGTATCGAGTCGTCAAACGTGACGTCCTGAGAGGGGAAGACACGGCGCGAGTTGGGGTGGTAGAACTGCCAACCAGGCGCATTAGGGGGGAATCCAAGGAAGACGCAGGGAACAGCATGGGAGGACAGCTTGTCCGCAGACAAGTCGCGGACAAAAGCTCGAGATCCCCAGACACGGAATGCAGACGCATCGCCAACCTTCCCCATCCACCGCAGAGTAGGTGTGGTCTCCGGCATGGAGACCCGGGGCTGGAGGTTGAGCTGATGAGCAGCGTACTGAACCGCGAATGGCCACAGAAAATGGGGAGCCGCCGCATGAATCATGGACGTACGAGCGACATCCATGACCATGCCAATGCGGCGCTCAGCAATCCCATTTTGCTGTGGAGAGGCTGGAAGCGTGAACGTCTGGCGGATGCCCTCCGCACGACAGAAGGTTCGTAGAAGGTCGGATAAAAACTCTCCACCTCTGTCGGAGTGCAGACGCAAAACAGGAAGGTCCGAGCCGAAACTCTCGCTGAGCAGATGACGGGCAGCGCAGATCCAGTCAATCAGCACCTCAGTGACCTCATCCTTGCGGCGTAAGGGGAAGACTGTGGTGTAAGGCGAGTAGTCGTCAACGACCAGCAGAAAGTAGCGCTCGTGACCCTGTCCATGGACGCGGGCTGGGCCCCACACGTCCATGTGAAGAGTCTGCAGGGGAGCCTCCGTCCGAGGGAACTCTGTTAGAGACTAAGGATCGAGTCTGTGAAGATTAGGAGCCTAAATTTCTCAAAATCGTTGGCTTGAAATTCTGGACAGAAACCGCGACTTCACAAGAAACGTTGTCGACGAAAAGTGTACAGTTAGAATCGTCTCAAACTCGAGTATGTTATAGCCCTTGTTTGTGGCTATCATTCCCAATTTGAATCGTATCGAAAGGTGGAGTAAAGCTCGAGTTATGCTTTACGGCGCACCAGGGGGTATGCTGCCACATAGAAATTAAATTCACTCACAATAGTTTCACAAGTTCACAAGAGTTGCACACAAGAGAGTTAGAGTAGCACTAAACCAGGTGGGAGGAAAGAGGAGGATGAGAGGGAAGGTCCCAAGGAGTCCCCAACCAAAGAAAACTCCATGCCACACAATTCCCTTCCCCATAGGCAACCCAACTTTGACCTTTGTCACTATCCCAACCTCCACAATCCACCTCAACCCAACTTGGCCACACTTGCCAACCTGGTTTGGTTTCTCCCAACCAATTGGCAGCAACTACAGTAGTAGTGACGAATTTCCCAACCCCCAAAAGTCTGTACCCCATATTGAGTCAACCCCACAACTCTCCATGGTCACCACAACCAAATATCAAAAGCATACGAACTCCAACGTTCGTAACTTTCTTGTTCGTGCTCCGATTGAAGTGATTCTTGGTTCGTCGGAAAGCTCTTGAGCAGTGGAGTCACTTCAGATATCTGCTCAAGCCAAATAACATTCACACACACTCAGAAAATCCAAACCGCACAAAACACAAATTCTTGCACACACTCACAACACGCATGCAACGCACGAACATATGATGGGAGGCAGACAGACGTGAATGCGAATGGTAGCATCACTCAACAAACTCCCCCTCTGGCTGCCAACCATCATCCCACATGTCATAGCTCAAGCATGCATCCTCAATGCACACTCATCCCAGCAAGCTTCATGCCCTTCCAATGCTCATATTCAGCCAGGCGCTTGGTGAGAATGTCAGCCGCCTGCTGATGGGTCTTCACAATCTCCAGCCGCACCTCCTTGTCCAAGAGCCTTCTCACCCAGTGCCACTTAGGCCTGATGTGTTTGGTCAGCCCATGAAGACAAGCATTCTTTGCTAGCTTCACCGCCGACTCATTGTCACAGAAAATCACAGTCGGCTCCCTCTGACCAACTCCAATCTCCTCCAACAAACGCCTCAGCCACACCACCTCCTTTGCCCCATGATGCAGGGCCATGTACTCTGTCTCACACGAGGACTGCCCCACTTCATTCTGCTTCTTACTGCGCCAGCTCACTGCACCACCTCCGAACAGGCACACATAGCCTCCAATGCTGGTGCCATCCGCTTTCACCGAGTTGAAGCTAGCGTCAGTGTAGCAGGTCAGGAGCATCTCCCCCTTGCTCAAATCAGCTGCACCCCTCTACAGCCTCTGACTCACAGCACTGTACTCCAAACCCACTGATGCCGTTGCACTCACATAGCGGACCAACCTCTTGGCCGCTTCCAGCTGCTCATGACTGGGGCGTGAAACCACACTGGCAAGCCTAGATGTTGCAAAGGCAATGTCAGGCCGTGTGTGGTTAGCCGCATAGTTGAGTGCCCCAACCATGGAATGAAAAAGTTTCCTGTCACTCTCACCCACCACCTCCTCATCAGCACAGGGCTCCACAGTGAACCCCGAAGGCAGTGGGGTGGCTGGCTTTCCTCCATCTTGCAGCCCATACTTCTCGGCCAGCCCCTCACAATACTTTCTCTGGTGCAACCTCAACACTCCCTTGTCAAGGTCCCTCTCCACATGCATCCCAAGGTAGTACTTCACCTCTCCCATCTTGGAGCACTTGAACTGCATTTCCAGCATCTCCTCCACACGTTCAATCATTGCAGACGACTCAGAGAAGAGCAGGATGTCGTCCACGTACACCAGGAGCATGAGGAACTGCTCCTTCTCTTGCAGCAGGAACAGGCTGTGATCACACTCGCTCTTCTTGAACCCCCCGGCCAGCAGTGTCTCCTCCAGCTTGTGGTACCATGCGCGAGGAGCCTGCTTCAGGCCATAGATGGCCTTCTTGAGCCTGCACACCCTGCCGCTCCCATCATCCAACCCCTCAGGCTGCAGCATGTACAGCTCCTCCAGAATGATTCCATTGAGGAATGCAGTGAGTATGTCCATCTGCTTGATCTTCCAGCCACGGTTTGCAGCCATTGCCAACATCGTCCTCAGTGTAGTGCCTTTCCCTACAGGAGCAAAGATATCATCAAAATCCTTCCCCTTTGTCTGTTGGAACCCCTTAGCCACAAGCCTTGACTTGTAGCGGGTCAGCTCCCCATCGGGTCCGTACTTATGCCTGAAGATCAGCTTGGAAGAAATGGCCTTCTTCCCAGGTGGCAGCTCACACAGCTCCCACGTCTCATTCTCCAGCAGAGAGTCATACTCCTCCTTCACACTCTGCTTCCACTTCTCAGCGTCGGGCCCGCTCAATGCCTCGGCTAACGTCTTGGGCTCAAGGACGGCTGCCCAGTAGCAGTGTGCTATCTCATCCTCATCACAGTGCTCAGCCACACTCCCAGCCCGTACCACCTTTGGCTTGCCAAAGCTCGGATAGGTCAGCCGGTTAGGAGGGCGCACTTCCCTCCGGGGACGGTCAACCGGACGCGCGGCACCTTGTGGAGCACCTTGCTGCTGCTGCTGTGGCTGCTGCTGCTGCGGCTGCTGCTGCTGCTGCTGCTCCTCCACCTCAGGTTCTCCCCCATCCTCAGTCACCCCAGAAATCTCCTCCTCTGAGACAGTGACCTGCACTTGCCTCGAAGGCCGCTGCACCTCATCAGCCTCAATGATCAGCGGTGTAGTGGGAAGTTTCTGCTGCTGCTGCTTCCACTCCTTGTAGTACAAGGACTCAAGGAACTTCACATCCCTCGACACAGTCAGCTGCTGGCTGGTCAAGTCCCAAATCAGCCAGCCCTTGTGATCCTTAGCAAGCCCCAAGTGCACACCCCATCTCCCAGAAGCTTCCAGTTTTCCCCTCTTCTCCTTAGGCACATGAAACACCACCATACAGCCATATGTTCTCAGCATGTTGACTGCAGGCACACTCCCATACCACTTGGTGTAAGGGACCCATTGCTTTTCCCCCACAGTCGCCAGCACCCGGTTGTTCACAACAACGACCTGCCGCAGTGCTGTCACCCAAAACGGATCCGGCAGCCCTGCACGCCCAAGGAGAGTGCGAGCACCTTCCTGCAGGGTCCGGTTGAACCGCTCAGCCACGCCATTCTGCTGAGGGTTGTAAGGCACTGTGAGCTGATGCTGGATCCCCTTCCGCTTCAGCTCCTTCTCAAAATCAGCGCCGATGAACTCTCCTCCGTTGTCAGTGCGGATCACCTTCACCTTGTGTCCGCTCTCCCTTTGTGCTCTCGGCATCCACTCCTTAAGAACAGCCGCTGCCACCTCCCCCTTAGTCTTGAGAGGGTACACCCACACCGCACGTGTGTGGTCGTCCACAATTGTCAAGAAGTAGCGGCTGCCCGAGAGAGAAAGGGCCCTCGTGGGGCCCACCACATCCATGTGTACTAGTGCAAGTGGTGCCTTGGCTGGTCCTGTGCTGCTGCTGAAGGGAAACTTCGTGAATTTGGTCTCAAGGCAGGTAGGGCAGCTCCCAATCTCCTTCGCTCCCCCCTTCACCTCCAGCCCCTTCAAGCACCCATCCTTTACCAACTTCTGCAGCATAGGAATGTTCACATGGCACAGCCTCTCATGCCACGTCTCCCAATCAGCCTCACCACTCCCAGATGAAGCCTTTGCCCATGCAGCTGTCGCATCCACACCAGCAAGCACCTCACCATATGGCTGTTGTGGCTGCTGCACCTTCTTGACTGCATCCAGGGCCCCAGCAGTTGGTGCAGTCTCCTCTCCTCCCGCAGTTGCTTTAGCCGCTGCCGCTGCCTTTGCCGTTGCTGGTGGTTTCCCCTTCCAAGGGATGATGGGCAGCTGCCACAGGTCCTTGATGCAGCTGCTCTTCTCCTCCAAGTTCCACAGCAGCAACTTCCCAAGCTTTGCACGGCAGCTGGTTGGGCCGAAGGTAACTTCAGCCTTTCTCTTCTGCAGCCGGCGCACAGAAAGAAGGTTAGCGGACAAACCTTCAACCAACAGCACATTCCCAAGCCCCACAAGCTCTCCATTGGCTCCCATCACCTTAGCATTCCCAACACCTATCACAGGGAGCAAAGCACCTGAAGCGGCAGCCACAAACTTGATCTTCCCAGGAGGTTTTACCTCATCAAGCAAATCTGCCCGTGGGGTCATATGACTCGTGCAACCTGAATCGATCACCCAGTGAGTGAGGGGGTGCATCACAACCTTCCCAACTGAACCCACATCACCCCCACTCCCTTGCACATCCTCAACCATGAGGAACATCCCAGGATCGGCTTTACCTTGTGCACCATCACCTTGTGCACCTAAACCTTGCACAGCACCACCTCGTGCACGTTCACCACTTGGCGGCTTCATGCCTGGAGGCGCCCATCCTTCAGGCCGGCTGAAACACTTGAACCATGGGTGTCCAGCCTTCTTGCAGTACCAGCATGCACCCTCCATTCGGGTACTCCCCCTGCCACCAGAGCTCCCATGCCCCTCATTGTAGTCACCTCGGCCTCTCCCTCTGCCAAAGCTTCTCCCACGGCCTCGGCCTCTCCCTCCCCCTCTCCCTCTGCTGCCTCCTGCAGCTCCATACCCCTCAGCAGTTTTGTTGGCAGCACCACCTCCAGTGTGGCGCCTGCGGAAGTCCTCCTGCAGGATCTGCTGCCGTAGCCACTCACGCGTCCATTTGTCCTGCTGAACGTTGAGGGTGGGGATAAGGTTGTCCCACGAGTTGTCGAGCACCGAGATGATCTTGGTGCACTGTTGCATCTACGACACTTCGCTGCCCGCCGCTGCCATCCTCGCATAGGTGTCCTTGATCTTGTCAAGGACCGGCTTCACATCATCTCCCGGCCGCATGGAGAGGGCAGCCAACTCCTTCTCCAATACGATCACCATCGGCAGCGTGTTGGGTTGAACCACGTCGCGTAGCAGCTTCCACGCCTTCGGTCCCGAGTCATCGAGCTCCACCAAATCCTTGATATGCTGGAACATGTTGTTGTTGACCGACTGTAGAATCAAGTCGTACAGCACCGCGCTCTGCTCAATCCACCGATCGCGGGCATCTCCTTCCTCCGGCATCTTCTCTTCTCCCATAGCCAATTTTAGCAGCTTGTAGCGCTTGAAGGCGCTCCTCATCCGCCCACTCCATTCCTCATAGTTTGAGCCATCCAATGCCTCAATCTTGGATGGTGGCGGCTCACTCTTCTTCTCAGCTGCTTCTCCACTCCCTTGACTCATCTCCTCTTCTCCCAATCAGAGGTTTCAGCTCCCCCTTTTGCTGGTCAATATGTAGATCCACACAATCTTCACAACTGTCGGCGCCAACGAAATTTCGGCAGGGTTTCCCCTTAACGGAAGTCACATCCAACCTCTAGAACTCCACTTAGGCACGCCCACATGCCATGGTGGGTCTAGGAGGGTCTTCACACTTCAGTAGACTCTCCACAAAGTCCTTAATCAGCTCTGATACCACTTTTTAGAGACTAAGGATCGAGTCTGTGAAGATTAGGAGCCTAAATTTCTCAAAATCGTTGGCTTGAAATTCTGGACAGAAACCGCGACTTCACAAGAAACGTTGTCGACGAAAAGTGTACAGTTAGAATCGTCTCAACCTCGAGTATGTTATAGCCCTTGTTGGTGGCTATCATTCCCAATTTGAATCGTATCGAAAGGTGGAGTAAATCTCGAGTTATGCTTTACGGCGCACCAGGGGGTATGCTGCCACATAGAAATTAAATTCACTCACAATAGTTTCACAAGTTCACAAGAGTTGCACACAAGAGAGATAGAGTAGCACTAAACCAGGTGGGAGGAAAGAGGAGGACGAGAGGGAAGGTCCCAAGGAGTCCCCAACCAAAGAAAACTCCATGCCACACAATTCCCTTCCCCATAGGCAACCCAACTTTGACCTTTGTCACCATCCCAACCTCCACAATCCACCTCAACCCAACTTGGCCACACTTGCCAACCTGGTTTGGTTTCTCCCAACCAATTGGCAGCAACTACGGTAGTAGTGACGAATTTCCCAACCCCCAAAAGTCTGTACCCCATATTGAGTCAACCCCACAACTCCCCATGGTCACCACAACCAAATATCAAAAGCATACGAACTCCAACGTTCGTAACTTTATTGTTTGTGCTCCGATTGAAGTGATTCTTGGTTCGTCGGAAAGCTCTTGAGCAGTGGAGTCACTTCAGATATCTGCTCAAGCCAAATAACATTCACACACACTCAGAAAATCCAAACCGCACAAAACACAAATTCTTGCACACACTCACAACACGCATGCAACGCACGAACATATGATGGGAGGCAGACAGACGTGAATGCGAATGGTAGCATCACTCAACAAACTCGAGGAGTGAGGAGCGGCGCGCTGCCGCCCCTCAACGCAAGGAACGCAGGTAGGGGTAGGCCCCGGGGGAAGGGGAGGGAGAGACCGAGGAAGACCAGTGACAAGGACACGGGAGGCCATGCCTCGGAGACGAGGCAAGGAGGGGTGACCAAGGCGGTGGTGCCAGAGGAGAGTCTGGTGAGACAGGAGGCGACACGAGCAGGGGGCAGACTCAGGACCAGACCGGGACGCTGCAGCAAACACCTGACCCGACGCTGCTACCTGACCAGACTCAGCAACCGGAGGAGACACGGTATTCAGGGTGTACAGGCTCGACCCAGGCTGACGGGTGAACGTGGCCAGGTGCCGGCCCGTCCCAGTACACGAACAGTGGTTCACCCGCTGACCGCCAGGAGTGAACTGGTCAACCCACGCGTCCTGAAGGTCAGCTCCACTCACCAAGTTTGTGGAGAACGAGGGGAGGCGGAGGCCAGACAGAGAGCCAGACGGGACCGCCGAACACGGCAGTACCGTGGAGGAGTGTGCAAGGACCGGACCCCCCGAGGGGTCAGCCAGGGAGACTGCCACTGGCCGACTGAGCGGCGAGAGTGTGGTGCAGTTTCGAAAGAAGGAGCGGGAAGCACCCGAGTCAAGGGTGAAAGTGTGCAAGACCTTAGCCGACGCGGTACCTGAGAGAGCAGACTCACCAGCACCTGGAGCAGCAGATTCACGAGCACCTAGAGCAGCAGCCTCAATGCCCGGGTCGGGCGGAACACACAGGTAACAGTCACCCTCAGCACTAATAGCCACAACATACATAGCAGCAAGGATAGCATAATAGTCAAAATCAAAGATAGCAACCCCCGACCTTAGCAGATCACCCCAGCGAGGGAGCTCCGTGGCATCAGGAAATTGGGCACGCCAGGCGTCAGTCAGGCGGCCAAAACAGCGCTGCGTGGTGTGCGGCCCTCCGCACGTCTCCCCACTGCACTCGCCGATGCGGAGAACGTAAGCGCAGGGACCAGCACCCCCAGACCTCCCACACCCAGCGTACGACTCACGAAGCTGCTGGGGCGACAAGGTCTCACGAGAACGCTGCTGTTGCTGGCGCTGGCTACCACCGAAGCCTCCTCGCTGCACAGCGCCACCCCGACCAGCACCACCACCGCCGCCGCCACCCCCACTGCCGCTGCCGCTGCCGCCTCCACCTCCACCACCACCACCAAAGCCCCCATTCCCGCCACCACTCCCACCCCTACCCCCTCCGCCGCCACCACTCCGCCGCCACCCCCACCCTCTCCGCCGCCTCCACCGCCACCACCGCCGCCCCCGTTGTCTCCTCCAGCACCCTTGCCCCATTTGCTCCTGCCGCCACGGCGCCACCCACTAGGAGCAGATGCAGAGCTGACCATCTCGGTGCCAACAAGGTCGACAGCAGCAGCAGAGGCAACAGAGGGCAAAAGGGGGACGGGGGAGCACCCCTCAAAGAAAGGGGCACGAGGGTCACCACGAGAGGCTCTTACAGTAGCTATACTCTTCTCAGATGCAAGGAGGCGCTCCTTGAGGAGGTCAACGGTGAGCGTGATGGGGCAAAGTGAGAGGAAGTGGTCCCTGACCGAGCGAAGGGAGTCAGGGAGCCGGGTGACGAGGTAGTAGAGAGTGATGTATGTTACGATGTGATCTTAACTGGTAACCAGGTTTAACTAAGGGCCTAGGCTAGAAGCCTAGGCCAAGCGGGTATCGAGGGAGTTGTGCCAAGAGAAAGTGAGAATGTGTGTTGTTCACTATAGCACACAAGGTACATATAGCAAACTAGCAAAGGTGCACCACCAACAACAAGGAAACATAACTACACTAGAGCTAAAGCTAGAGTAAGTCACACCCCCTGAAGGGGTATTGCAGGCGTTGTGAAAGACTATAGAGAGGTAAGTGAGGAGGAGGAGGCTAGAGAGAGACAGGAGAGGAGAGGAGATAAGAACAAAGGAGGAGGTGAGTGAGGGATGAGGAGAGGAGGTGGGGGGGTGACTGCGGCGTCCCCTCTTACTAACCTCCTTTTACACAGGGGGGGTTGAGTGGGGGATGAGGAGTGGAGGTGGGGGGGTGGCCGCAGCGTCCCCTCTTACTAATCCCCACATCCCCACCCCCAATCAACCAACCCCCTGTAACCTCACCCCCCATTTCAACCGCCCCCTGGAACCGCACTCCCTCCCCCCTTTTCTTCCTCAAGACCCCTCCCCACCCACGACGATCCCTGTCCTGTTCTTCACAGGTAAGGCTGCTGGTCACAGGTGGGGCTGTTGGTCACAAGTGGGGCTGCTGGTCACAGGTGGGGCTGCTGGTCACATGTGGGGCTGCTGGTCACAGGTGGGGCTGCTGGTCACAAGTGGGGCTGCTGGTCACAGGTGGGGCTGCTGGTCACAGGTGGGGCTGCTGGTCACAGGTGGGGCTGCTGGTCACAGGTGGGGCTGCTGGTCACAGGTGGGGCTGCTGGTCACAGGTGGGGCTGCTGGTCACAGGTGGGGCTGCTGGTCACAGGTGGGGCTGCTGGTCACAGGTGGGGCTGCTGGTCACAGGTGGGGCTGCTGGTCACAGGTGGGGCTGGTGGTCACGGGTGGGGCTGCTGGTCACGGGTGGGGCTGCTGGTCACGGGTGGGGCTGCTAGTCACGGGTGGGGTTGCTGGTCACAGGTGGGGCTGCTGGTCACAGGTGGGGCAACTGGTCACAGGTGGGGCTGCTGGTCACAGGTGCCTGGTGCTGGCGGCTGGCGCTGGTGCTGGTGCCTGGTGCTGGCGTGTGGCGCTGGTGCTGGTGCCTGGTGCTGGCGGCTGGCGCTGGTGCTGGTGCCTGGTGCTGGCGGCTGGCGCTCGTGCTGGTGCCTGGTGCTGGCGGCTGGCGCTGTTGCCGGTGCCTGGTGCTGGCAGTTGGCGCTGGTGCTGGTGCCTGGTGCTGGCGGCTGGCGCTGGGGCCTGGTGCTAGCGGCTGGCGCTGGTGCTGGTGCCTGGTGCTGGCGGCTGGCGCTCGTGCTGGTGCCTGACGGCTGGCGCTGGTCCTGGTGGCTGGTGCTGGCGTAACGGCGCTGGTGCCGGTGCTGGTGCTGGTGACTAGCTTCGGGCTGGTGCTGGTTCCTGGTGCTGGTGGCTGGCGCTGGTGCTGGTGCCTGGTGCTGTTCCGCCGCCACTCCCTTCCCCCTTTTCCTCTCTCCCCCACAGCATTCCGCTGCCACTCCCTTCCCCCTTTCCCTCTCCCACCCGCAGCGTTCCGCCACCAATCCCTTCCCCTCCTCCCTCTCCCACCCACAGCGACCGCCGCTGCACACGCGAACAGTCCCGACGGGGGGGGGGGGGCAGGTGACGAGCAGGGGGCCGGGGGAATGCGACGGGCGGAGCGAGGCGAAGGGAAGGAAGAAAACGGGACGGGAGGGAAAGGGCCGCGACGATCGCCACCGTTGCCGTCCCCTTCATTCCCGATGCCGTCCCCCCCCCTTCCCCACTCTTGCGCAAACTCGGCAGCAGTCGTAGGCGCGAGCAGAGGTGGTGAGGGTGGGGAAATGCGACGGCCTGACGACGGGGGAAACGCGACGCGCTGGCGACGGGGGAAACGCGACGAGCTGGCGATGGGGGAAACGCGACGGGCTGGCGACGGGGAGAAAACGCGACGGGCTGGCAACGGGCAGGCGACAAGGGAAAAAACGACGGGCTGGCGACGAGGGAAAAAACGACGGGCTGGCGACGAGGGAAAAAACGACGGGCTGGCGATGAGGGAAACGCGGCCGGCTCGCCGCCGCGCCGGTCGCAGCGAGCGCCATGCCACTAATAGGTGGGCCCATTAACTTAGGCCAGGAACTTAATCGCTCTATACCATGTCAGAATCCCAGCCACTAACCACTGGGATAAAAGGGCTTGTTTGTATAGCAGGTGAGAGCGCCCATAAACCCCCAGGCCGACGTGCCTGTAACCCTTCCCTAGGATCAATCGGGGATCTCTAGTGGACCTTTGACACCCCCCCGCACAGGGATGCCCAAGGTGCACACACCGTGATTCGAACCCAAAACCTTGCTCTGATACCATGTCAGAATCCCAGCCACTAACCACTGGGATAAAAGGGCTTGTTTGTGTAGCGGGTGGGTGCGCCCATAACCCCCCAGGCCGACGTGCCTGTAACCCTTCCCTAGGAACAATCGGGGATCTCCAGTAGACCTTTGACAATGTACATAGAAGGGGGGTTCTTGGCGCAGAACTCGGCAGGAAGCGCAGCGTGGTAGCGGGTATCACTAGTGCGGAGGTGCGTAATGAGGTCAGCGACTGTGGCAAAAGCAGCTAGGTCAGGGAACAGGTACGGCAGCATGAGGCGGCTAAGGGCAGCAGTGGCAGGGGAGGAGTAGCACGCAACAACAGCACCGTACAGAGTCCTAGCGGTCTTGTACTGGCTAAAATGCGCACGCTAAGCAGACGGCAGGTGACTACGAACAGCAAGACGGGCAGCAGCATCGCGCGAGTTCCACTGCGAGCGAACAACAGTGTTAGCATTAGCAGCAGGTGCAACAAAGACGCCGGACGTGTGATCGAACAGTGAGACTCCGTCCCTAGAATCGCACTATAGAAACAACTGCAGATCACCGACCCAGACCTCGAAATCGACTGCCCGACCCTCAGCATCAAAGGTAAGTACATTAGGGGTAGCCATGATAGCAGTAGCAGTAGCAGTAGCAGCACCAGGAGCAGCGCGACTCGGCAGGGCGGCGCGGCTCGGTAGGGCGGCGCGGCTCGGCAAGGCGGCGTAGTTTGGCAGGGCGGCACGGGTGCAGCGGTGCGCTTACCAGGGCGGGATCGGGGTAGGGCCGCAACTGGAAGGGCAGGGCCGTGGCGCGCCAGTAGGTCAGGGCCGCGTCGGGTAGGGCCGCAACGAGGCGGCAGTGCAGGGCGGCGACGCGGGCGCAGGGTAGAGCCGCAACGACGGCGGCTGTAGGCAGGGCCGCGACTGCGGCCGTAGGAAGGGCTGCGACGGCAACACGCAAGGCCGCGACGGCGCCAAGCAGGGCCACAACGGCTTCAGGGAGGGCCGCAACGGCAGGGCGGCAGGGCCGCGACGGCAGGGCAGGGGCCGTGACAGCTTCAGGGAGGGCCGCGACGGCAGGGCGGCAGGGCCGCGACGGCATGGCAGGGCTGCGACGGCTCCAGGGAGGGCCGCGACGGCTCCAGGGAAGGCCCCGATGGCAGGGCGGCAGGGCCGCGACGGCTTCAAATAGGGCCGCGACGGCAGGGGCCGCGCCTACAGGGCCGCGTCTGCTTCAGGCAGGGCCGCAACTATAGGGCCGCGACGGTAGGGTAGGCGTACGGGGCGCAGGTGAGGCAGGCGCGAGGCGCGCGACAGGGCAGACAGGGGCAGGAGCGCGCTTCGGGCAGGGCAGGAAAAAAAAAATCTTAAGTGGTAGGCCCTAAAAAAACGGTCCCACTAGGGAACCCGCTCTATACCATGTGAGAGAAGTACGAGGAAAGAATGAACTAGGAAGCAGGTGGGTACAAGTAGAAAAAACTAAAAGTGTTGTACCCCATATTGTCTACCCCACTACATCCTACAATATAGTTCTCACAGGACACTACAAGGTTTTTATAGGCAAAACCTAACAATACTGTACCCCATAAGGAGTGCCCCACTACAGCCTACAATATGGTTCTGACACAACCCCATAGGCAAACTGGGGGACAAGCAAGAGAACAAGGCAAGGTCAAGCTTAGGGTGGATCACAACATCACCACACATTTTGAGCACAAGTTCAAGGCCACAAGGCCAGTTCACATGCAGGATTATAAATCAAGGTGAACAAGCAAGCCAGTGATCTCAACCTAGCAAGGGTAAGCATGCACGTGCAGGTATATATAGATCACAGTACAAGCAAAGTCAAGGGGTAAGAAAGTGAGGCCAGGTAGGCACAAGACCTAGCATAGTACAGAAACGTTGATGATCACAAGGCTGAAGTGCCTTGGTAAAGATATCAGCAGTGTTGGCCCGAGAGGCCATGTAAGCAAGACGAGGCTGACCACGCTGCTGCAACTCTCGAGCAAGGAAGTAGCGCAGAGCAATGTGCTTCATTCTGTGCTCCAGTCTGTGCTCCTAACACAAGGCCAGCATGGCCTTGTTGTCGACGTACAGAACTGGAGGAGAACGAGGTGCCTTTCCCAAGTCGGTCAGCAGATAGGTGAGCCAGCGTAACTCCTGTGCAGCCATGGCCCCAGCGTAGATCTCAGCCTCACAACAGGAGCTGAGAACAGAAGACGAGCGGGTAGACCGCCACGAAACAGAGCCGGAACCAAGGCTGAAGGTGTAACCCTGTGACGACCGCTGCGTAGCCAAGTCGTCAACCCAAGAAGCGTCTGCGTGATCAGTGAGGACAACTTGAGCCCGTCCTTCAAGCACGAGCCCCATGCCAGACGTGTTAAGATAAGAATGAAATCGATAGAAAATGTGAAGTACAACCCTAGATATAGCAAACCCTAATCATGCAAGGAAGTAGAAATGTAACACCTAGACTAACCTAAACAACACATATAAGATATATGCTGACACACCCCCATAGTCTAGGAGACGGTAACCCCGTGGAAAGACAACACATATCTCAGAGTGGGTCTCAAGGACCACACAGTCTGAGAGCAAGCAAGGGTCATATGACCAGTCAGCAAGAACAAGAACAAGCAAGGGTCACAAGACCAGTCCACAAGAACAAGACAAATCTCAGGGTGGAGCTCAAAGTCACCACACACTCCGAGAGCAAGCAAAAGAGCCACAAGGCCAGTTCACATGCAGGTATATAGCAAATATAATGAGATGCAAGAGTACAAGACAATAAGGACAAAGCATCTACGCAAGCAAGTGAGGACGGGCCCGCACAAGGCCAAGATGGGTGCAGAAACGCTGGTGATCACAAGGCGGTAACGCCTTGGTGAAGATATCTGCAGTGTTGGCCTCAGAGACCACACGTCAAACGAGTGCCTGACCACGCTGCTGCAACTCACGCAGAAGGAAATAACGAATCTGGATGTGCTTCGCCTTCCCAACTAGTCGGGGCTCCTCACACAACAGGACGGCAGACCTGTTGTCGGCGAACAAGACTGGATGAGAGCGAGGCCGCTCACCAAGGTTGGTGAGAAGGAAAGACAGCCAGCGAAGCTCCTGAGCGGCTATGGCCGTAGCGTACACCTCTGCCTCACAGCTGGAACCAGCGACTGACGACGCCCGAGTCGACCGCCACGAAACAACATCTGCCCCGAGGCTAAAGGAGTACCCCTGTGTAGATCGACGCATCTCCGCGTCGTCGGCCCACGACGAGTCCGAGTAACTTGTAAGTGTAACTGGCTGCTTCCCTCCAAGGACAAATCCCATGCCTAATGTACTCACCACATACTTCGCCACCCTCTTAGCACTATACCAGTGGGACGGTCGGTGTCTCCCAGGCGCAACAAAGCGCGCAAGTACGCTAAGAGGGTAAGCTAGGTCTGGGCGAGTACAGGTCATCAGGTACATGAGACAACCCACCAGCTCAGGATATGGACCACTAGACTCAAATGACTTGTCCGAAGGTGGAGCCGTGAGCCCATGATCCAAACCAAGAGGGGTGAGCTGTACCTTGGAGAACGGGAAGCAAAACCGCGTGAGGATCTGGTCGACCATATGCGACTAAGTCATCGTAATGGTGCGAGTTGCCCTGTCCCTGGTGATCTGCAGGCCAAGGTAGTGCTGCAGCTCACCAAGGTCAGTGCAAGTGTGTCTCCTCTGCAGTTCCTCCTTCACGGAGGCCAGCGCGCGTCGGTCGGGAGTGGCGAACACCAGGTTGTCGACGTAGACCAGGACAAAGAACGGGGTCGAGCCACGGCGAACGAACAGTGACGGGTCAATAGACGACGGAAAGAAGTCAAGCGCTGCAAGGATCGAGCGAAGTGTGTCGTGCCACTCACGTGGAGCCTGACGCAGGCCGTAGATTGGTCGACGCAGCTGCCACTGGGTCCCAGGTGGGAAAGAGCCAGTGAAGCCAGGCGGGCGACGCGGCCAAATCTGCTCGTGCAGGCTCCCCTGAAGGAACGCGGTGGAGAAGTCCAAGGACTGCAACTCGTAGTCGCGCTGGGCTGCAATATGCAGCAACACCCAAAGAGTCCTCATCTTCGGGGTGGGAGCGAAGGTCTGGAAGAATTCCAACCCCTCTTGCTGACTGAAGCCTCTCGCCACATAGCGCGCCTTGAACACAGGTGGTGATCCAGGCGGCCGCTTCACCTTGTAGAGCCATCGGCCACTGACGACGTTCGTCCCAGGGTGGGACTGCGTCGACGTAAGTGCCTGTGGACCTATAAAATGTCATCTCTGCCTCCTCAGCTGCTATCCAGTACGAAGCCTAGGGTCCCGAGACCGCCTCGGCGTGAGTGCGAGGGATCGGGATGTCAAGAGCGTCTGGATCACCCTCAGGGGCAAGCAACATGGCGCAGAGATGAGGAACAGCGGCCGCAAGAAAACCAAGCTCGAACTGCCTGTCCTCGAGGACCTCTAGGGGAAAAACAGGAGCACCCCTAGAGAACGGAGAACGAGCAGGGCCACTCACCAAGTGAGCGGCGTAGTCAAGGCGGTGGGAAGAGGCAAAGCCAGCGACAGTGGTAACAAGTGCCGAACCAGATGAAAGAGGTGCAGTCGGGTGAGTGACCAAGGCGGACAAAACATGGGAGACGACAGGACGGGAGGCACGGAGGTAGTCGGACAACGGGTCGTGAAGCACAGTGAGGAACAACTCAGGGGGCTGTGGAAGGACAGGAGGAGGTGGAACATGAGAGCGAAGAACAAGGTGGCACGGACCATGTGCACGGTAACGGGACCGACGACGCTCTGGGACACAGAACGACTGAGGGGAGAATGACGAGTCCACTAGGACGAGGAAAGGGACTCAATAGGGGGAACAGGAGGGGACGGTAGGGGACCACGAACAAAGCGTGCAGGTGTTGGGTTGAGGAGGTCGTGTAGTCGCAATCGGTGCTGCTCCGCCTCCCCCAGCGTGTGCTGCGACCGGGACTCCTGCTCTACCCTCTCGTGCTGCTGCTGTGACTCCTCCTCTACTCTCTCCTGCTGCTGTAGCTGCTGCTGCTACTGCTCCTGCTCCTGCTGCCGCTGCTGGTGCTACTGCTGCTACTCCTGCTGCTGCTGCTGCTGCTGTGCCCTCTCAAACCGCTCACGCTCCTCCCTCTCCAACTGGAGGAGACGCTGCTCACGGGTCAGGAAACGTACAGTGCGAGGTGTAGGCGCCACAGTGCCAGTGCCTCCACCTCCACTAGCGACACCCCCGGGGCCTCCAGTACCTCCCGTAGGAGCACCCCCAAGCTCCGCAGCAACCGGCCGCAGAGGAGAACGAGGAGGGAACTGCGGGACAACCGGGAAGCCGGGGGGTGACGAGGGGCGGGGCCGCCGACTCGAGGCTGCCGTGTCCTCCAGAGGAGTGATCTCCACGCCCACACCCACTGCACCCCCTGAACCGACACCACGAGCTCCTGCAGCCCCAGCACCCGCACCCTCCGCAACTGCACCTCCCGCACCCCCAGACACGACAGGGAGGAACAGCGGGGGGGAAAAGACCTCAGTACCTCGGAAGGGGCGACTCCTGTAGTAACAGACAGACTCGTCGAACGTGACGTCCTGAGAAGCAAAGAACCCGCAGGTGACCGGGTCGTAGAACACCCAGCCGGAGGCGTCCAAAGGGAAGCCAAGAAAGACGTAGGCACAAGTGCGTGGAGACAACTTGTTCACGCCAGGGGCGCGAACGTGGGCCAGACAACCCCAGACGTGGAAGTCAGCTGCTACGCCCTGTAAACCTGACCAGAGATAGACCGGCGTCACCCGTGGCCGTGCGTCACTGGGCCACAGGTTCAGCTGGTGCGCGGCGTAGCGGACAGCCTGAGGCCACAAGAACTGAGGGGCACCGGCATGGCACATGGATGTCCAGGCAACCTCCATCACCAGGCCGATGCGACGCTCGGCTACCCCGTTCTGCTGCGGCGAGGCTGGTAGCGTGTACGACTGAATGACTCCCTGACTCTGACAGAACGTCTCTAGGCGAGTGGAAGAGAACTCACCACCACGGTCCGAGTGTAGGCGAAGCCCACACAGACCCTGGGCGCCACCCCACGCTAGGAGCCTCTGATCGAGGACGGTAGGCACGTCGGCCTTCCGTCGCAAGGGGAAAACCGTGGTGTAGCGGGAATAGTCGTCCACCACAATCAAGAAGTAGCGTTCCTGACGTGGGCGAAGGACAGGGGAGGGGCTTCAAACGTCCAAGTGCAGGGTCTTGAAGGGAGCTGTGGTCGGGGGGAACGAGGAGGAGTGAGGGGCGGCGCGCTGCCGACCCTCGACACAAGGAGTGCACGGCGGCGCAGGCGAGCGAGGAAGCAGGGCAAGCGACGCTTGGAGACCTGAGACCAGACGGTGACGTACCATCCTACTAAGACGTGGGAACGACAGGTGACCTAGACGGTGGTGCCAAAGGACTGACGGGTGGGCGAGTGACCAACAGTCGCACGACACAGCAGCTACCTGACCTGACCTGACCTGATCGGACTCAGTGTGGTGGGACCCAGTGTGTAGTGAGTACAGACCAGATCCCGGCTCTCTATGGAAAGTGGCCAGAGGCGCTCCAGTGGCACCGACGGTGCAGGAGGCAACAGGCTCGTCCAGTGGGAAAGTAGTGACTACGCCTAGGTCGTGAAGGTGACTGACACCCACCAGGTTCCTAGAGAACGAGGAGGTGTAGTAACCTGTAAGAAAACCTGAGGGAGCCGCCGGACACAGAAGAGTGGTGGTGCTGCTAGCAACTACACGTCCCACAGAGGGGTCAGCCAAGGCGACAACAGTGACTGGAGTGCGCAGTGGTGTGAGGTCAGTACAGTCGCAAAAGAAACAGCTGGACGCTCCAGAGTCTAGGGTGAAGGAAAGTTGTGCAGTCTGTGGGGTCGCACCCGAACCAGCTACAAAGGCTAGTGCTAGACTAGTGGTAGCTGCAGCTCCTACACAAAGACCCTCAGAGGCGCTTGGACTGGAAACATCACACGCATCAAGACTGGAAACACAGGTCTCTACTCGTGCAGCCAGAAAAGATCCTAGACCAGGTAGGTGAGACTCAACTGGTGCAGTAGTGCGATCGCGAAGGCGCGAAGGCCAGTGCGGTGTAATAGCGTGAGGACCAAAACGCTCACGGTGGAGGTCGTCGAGTCGACGGTAGCAGCTGGACGCAGTGTGGTCAGGACTCCAGCAGGTAGTACCAGCACTAGGGCCTGTCAGGGCGCGGTACCCGCAGGGGCCTACGTCTTGCCCACTGCTAGCTGAGCCACTACTGGGGGCGCCACACTTTGGACCCGCAGGCCCCCACTGACGGGAGTGCTGTGGCTGGCCCTGCTGTTGTAGAACCCTAGTACATGACATGAGAGCCTATGCTGCTGCTGGTTCTGCTGGGGGCAGCCTAAGCTCCTGCTGGTGCGCTGGGGGCAGCCTGTGCTGCTGCTGGTGCGCTGGCGGTAGCCTAAGCTGCGGCTGGTGCGGTGGGGGCAGCCTATGCTGCTGCTGGTTCGCTGGGGGCAGCCTATGCTGCTGTTGCTGGTGCGCTGGCGGCAGCCTATGCTGCTTCTGGTTCTGCTGGGGGCAGCCTACGCTGCTGCTGGTGCGTTGGGGGCAGCCTGTGCTGCTGCTGGTGCGCTGGCGGTAGCCTAAGCTGCTGCTGGTGCGCTGGGGGCAGCCTATGCTGCTGCTGGTTTGCTGGGGGCAGCCTATGCTGCTGCTGGTGCGCTGGCGGCAGCCTATGCTGCTTCAGGTTCTGCTGGGGGCAGCCTACGCTGCTGGTGGTGCGTTGGGGGCAGCCTGTGCTGCTGCTGGTGCGCTGGCGGTAGCCTAAGCTGCTTCTGGTGCGCTGGGGGGAGCCTATGCTGCTGCTGGTTCGCTGGGGGCAGCCTATGCTACTGCTGGTGCGCTGGCGGCAGCCTATACTGCTTCTGGTTCTGCTGGGGGTAGCTTATGCTGCTGCTGGCGCGCTGGCGGCAGCCTATGCTGCTGCTGGTGCTGCTGGCGGCAGTGTAATCGGCTGGGGCTACTGGTGGCGGGTGTGGCAGCTCGTGGGGAGGCGGGTTTCAGGTGGGGAAGCTGTTAAGGCAGCAGGCTACGGGTGGGGAAGGTGAGGCGGCGGTTCTGTGCGGTTATGTGCAGTTATTGTCAAAATATGTTTACAAATTTTAAAACTATATTAATAAAATCGAGAGACGTTCACTACCGGCGTTTTGCCATTGTATCTATATAACAATGTGCGTTCCGTTCATTTAGCAGTCATAGGGTTTATTGTATCACTAGGCATGTCGACCTCTACGCATGCCTACAATGATTTGCGTAGATTTGATGTGTACTGAGCACGCAATGTCATGTTGACCATATGTTGACACATGACATGACATTGCGTGCTCAATACATATCAAATCTACGTAAATCATTGTAGGCATGCGTAGAGGTCGACATGCCTAGAGATACAATAAACCCTATGACTGCTAAATGAACGGAACGCACAGTGTTATATAGACACAATGGCAAAACGCCTGTAGTGAACGTCTCTCGATTTTATTAATATAGGTTTATATTAATAAAACAGATCGCACACACATTCGAGCACCACATATGCGCGCTCATATAGGTAAATGCGCGGTTTTATATGAGCGCGATCTTACATGACCGCGCCTGATTGGACGCGCAAGGTAAAAAAGTACTTCGCGCATAAAATCGACCAATCAGACGCGCTCTGTAATTGGTCGCACGTGTGGACAGTCGTGCAACTGAGTATATGATCAGGGATTCATATCTCTATGCGCGGATTGGTCAAGAATTGGACCGAAAATGAGCGCGACTGTTTGCCCAAGATGATCGTGTTGATTATTGTCGTGTATTCGAACGGTGACGTGGCCGCCCTCGCACACGTCACCCAGCCGAAAAAATCGGGCGGAAAATCACACACCACGTTTTTGCGGGAAGAGACACGAACGATGTCTGAACATTATAGCTTATACATTTGTGTAGGCTGTAGTGGGGTAGCCCATATGGGGTACAACCCAATTAGGGTTAGTACTTGTACCCAACTCTTTCATAGTTCATTCATCCATTCTCACTTCTCGTCATGGTATCGAGCAGGTTCCCGAGTGGGAATACTGCCTAGGGCCCGCCACGTATTTTTTTTTCCTTCTCTGCCTGGAGCGCGCTTACCTCCTAACCCGAGTAGCGCCCCGAGACGCCTTAGTGGCCCCCTTTTGGCCGCCCTTACTGCCCCTCGAGCCGCCCGCTACGGCCCCGTCGGCCCCGTTACGGCCCCGCTTTGGCCCCGCTACGGCCCCTTCGGCCCCGCTTAGGCCCCGCTACGGCCCCGCTACGGCCCCGTCGGCCCCGCCTAGGCCCCGTCGGCCCCGCTACGGCCCCGTCGGCCCCGCTTAGGCCTCGCTACGGCCACCGCTACGGCCCCGCTTAGGCCCCGTCGGCCCCGCTTCGGCCTTGTTGGCCCCACTTAGGCCCCGCTACTGCCCCGCTACGGCCCCGCTACTGCCCCGCTACGGCCCCGCTTAGGCCCCGTCGGCTCCGCTAAGGCCCCGTCAGCCCCGCTACGGCCCCGCTACGGCCCCGATACGGCCCCGTCGGCCCCGCTTAGGCCCCGCTACGGCCCCCTCGGCCCCGCTTAGGCCCAGACGGCCCCACTTAGGCCCCGCGTCGGCCCCGCTACGGCCCCTCTTAGGCCCCTGCTACAGCCCCGGCCCGTCGCCACCGCGGCCCCGCCCACCCTTGCGGCCAGCCGCCATCTGCGACCCCGCCGCCCAGCGCACGCAGTGCCGAGCAGCTGAGCCGCCCGACCGCCCGAGCCGCCCAGCAGCCGAGCCGCCCGACAGCCGAGCCGCCCAGCAGCCGAGCCGCCCGACAGCCGAGCCGCCTAGCACCGTGCAGCCGAGCCGCCCTGCAGTCGAGCCGCCCGACAGCCGAGCCGCCCAGCACCGTGGACCCGAGCCGCCCAGCAGCCGAGCAGCCCTGCAGCCGAGCCGCTCGACAGCCGAGCCGCCGAGCAGCCCGATCGCCCCACCTGCCTGGTAAGAGCCCAGTCTCTACCACTGCACTGCCCTGCCTCACTGCCCTCACTGCCTGCCTACTGCTGTTATGGCTTCCCCTAGCGTTCTCACTTTTGACGCTGAGGGTCGGGCAGTGGACTTTGAGGTCTGGGTCGATGATCTGCAGCTTTTTTTACAGTGCGATAGGGCAGACGGCCTCTCCCTGTTTGACCTCACTTCTGGTGCCTCCCCTGCCCCTCCTGCTGATGCTGACGCCACTGTTCGCTCACAGTGGGCCACACGTGATGCTGCTGCTCGCCTTGCTGTTCGCCGCCACTTACCGTGCTCCTGCTGAGTTCTGCGCCAAGAAACCCCCCCCCCATGTACATCACCCTCTACTACATAGTCACCCGGCTCCCTGTCTCTCTTCGCGTAGTCAGGGACCACTTCCTCTCTGTTTGCCCCACCACTCTCACCGTTGACCTCCTCGAGAAGGCCCTCCTAGCGACAGAGAAGAGCATAGTCGCTGTAGGAGCCTCTCTTGGTGACCCTCGCACCCCCGTCTTTGAGGGGTGTTCCCCCTCCCCCCTCTTGCCCTCTGTCGCCTCTGCTGCTGCGGCCGACCTCGTTGGTTTTGAGTCGGTCGGTGCTCCGTCTGCCCCGAGTAGGAGACGCCGCACCGGCAAGGGCAAGGGGGGCAAGGGCACTGGAGGGGGTGGAGGGGGCGGTGGAGGTGGTGGTGGAGGCGGTGGAGGGAGTGGGGGTGGTGGTGGGAGTGGTGCTGGGGGTGGTGGCGGCGGCGGCAGCAGTGGAGGCGGCGGAGGCGGTGGAGGTGGCGGAGGGAGCGGAGGCGGCGGAGGTAGTGGAGGAGGCGAAGGTGGAGGTGGCGGCGGAGGCGGCGGCGGAGGCGGCAGCGGCGGTGGTGGAGCGAGTCGTGACTCTACGCCGAGGAGTGGCTCCGGTGGTGGTCAGCACCAGCAGCAGCAGCGGAGTGGTGTGACCATGTCCCCTCAGCAGCTTCATGAGTGGTACACTGCACGCCAGCGCGGCGGGGGTTTTGGTCCCTGCTCTTACGTTCTCCGTACCGGCCACCGCACTGGTGAGCAGTGCGGAGGTCCGCACTCCACCCAGCGCTGCTTTGGTCGCCTCACAGACGCGTGGCGATGCCAGTTCCCTGAGGCGTCAGAGATCCCTCAGTGGGGAGATCTGGCCAAGGCCGGGGTTGCTATCTTTGATCTTGACTTTGATGCTATTCTTGCTGCCATGTATGCTGTTGCTGATAGTGTTGAGGGTGCCTGTTACCCGTGTGTACCGCATGACCCGGGCATCAAGGCTGCTGCGCTAGGTGCTGGTGAGGCTGCTGCTCTAGGTGCTAGTGCGGCTACTGCCCTAGGTGCCAGTGCGTCTGCCGCCCCAGGTTCTGGTGAGTCTGCTCTCTCAGGTACTGCTTCGGCTCAGGCCCTCCACACCTTCACCCTCGACTCGGGTGCGTCCCGCTCCTTCTTTCGAGACCGCACCACTCTGACGCCGCTTAGTCGGCCAGATGCAGTCTCCCTGGCAGACCCCTCTGGGGGTCCTGTCCTTGCTAGCTTCTCCATTGTCCTTCCGTGCCCTGCAGCCCCCTCTGGCACCCTGTCTGGTCTCTACCTCCCCTCGTTCTCTACAAACTTGGTGAGTGGAGCGGACCTACAGGATCGAGGGGTTGACTAGTTCACTCCTGCGAGTCAGCGAGTGACCCACTGCACGTGTGCGACAGGCCGACACTTGGCCACGTTCACTCGTCGGCCAGGGTCGAGCCTGTACACCCTTACTGCTGAGTCTCCTCCTCCTGCTGAGTCTGCCCAGGTAGCTGCGTCGAGTCAGGTGTTTGCTGCGGCGTCCAGGTCTGGTCCTGAGTCTGCCCCCTGCTCGTGTCGTGTGCTGTCCCACCAGACCCTCCTTTGGCACCACCGCCTTGGTCACCCCTCCTTGCCTCGTCTCCGAGGCATGGCCTCCCGTGTCCTTGTCTCTGGTCTTCCTCGGTCTCTCCCTCCCCTTCCTCCTAGGCCTGGCCCTACTTGTGTCCCCTGCGTCGAGGGGCGACAGCGCGCCACCCCTCACTCCTCCGAGTTTCCTCTGACAGAAGCTCCGCTGCAGACTCTACACATGGACGTGTGGGGCCCAGCCCGCGTCAGTGGGCAGGGGCGAGAGCGGTACTTTCTGTTGGTCGTTGACGACTACTCGCATTACACCATAGTCTTACCCTTGCGCACCAAGGGTGACGTCACTGAGGTGTTGATCGACTGGATCCGCGCAGCTCATCTCCAGCTCAGAGAGAGTTTCGGCTCGGACTTTCATGTTTTGCGTCTGCGCTCGGACAGAGGCGGGGAGTTTTCCTCTGCCCGTCTGGGAGCCTTCTGTCGTGCACAGGGCATCCGCCAGACCTTCACGCTTCCAGCCTCTCCACAGCAAAATGGGATTGCTGAGTGCCGCATTGGCATGGTCATGGACGTCGCTCGTACGTCCATGATGCATGCGGCTGCCCCCCATTTTCTGTGGCCGTTTGCGGTTCAGTACGCCGCGCATCAGCTCAACCTTCAGCCCCGGGTCTCCTTGCCAGAGACCTCCCCCGCCTTGCGGTGGACAGGGAAGGTTGGCGATGCGTCTGCGTTTTGGGTCTGGGGATCTCGGGCGTTTGTCCGCGACTTGTCTGCGGACAAGCTGTCCCCCCGTGCTGTTCCTTGCGTCTTCCTTGGCTCCCCCCCCCAACGCACCTGGCTGGCGGTTTTACCACCCCACCACGCGCCGCATTCTGTCCTCCTAGGACGTCACTTTTGACGAGTCGGTGCCTTACTACCGTCTCTTCCCCTACCCCACTGCGCCCCTCCCCCCGCCGCCGCTCTTCCTTGCGCCAGGTGCTACCCAGGTAGACCCCCTCCCCCCTCAGGGTCCTGCCCCTTCAGGTGTGTCCCAGGTAGACGCAGTGGAGCCTGTCGAGGTAGCTGTTGACTCTGGTGCTGCTAGAGGTGCTGAGCCTGCGGGTGCCGGGTCTGCGGGTGCCGGGTCTGGGGGTGCTGAGTCTGGGGATGCTGAGACTGGGGGTGCTGAGCCTGGGGGTGCTGAGTCTGGGGGTGCTAGGCCTGGGGGTGCGGAGCCTGGGGGTGCTGGGTCTGCTCGCGTGGCCGCTGGCAGTGCTTCGTCGAGGCAGGAGCCGCTCTCTCCACAGGAGTTGCGGGAGTGGTTCGCCCGCCGCTGGAGACGTGCTGCTGCGTCTGGGGGTGCTACTGGAGCTGCTGTCGGTGCTGGTGCTGCTGGAAGTGGAGCTACTGGGGATGTTGGCGCTGGTGTTTCTACTGGTGCTGGTGTGTCTGGGGGTGCTGCTGAGGCAGCTGGTGCTGACGGTCCTACTGGAGTTGGTGCTGCTGGAGCTGGAGCTGCTGGGGGTGTTGGCGCCGGTGGTGCTGCTGGCGCTGGTGCTTCTGAGGGTACTGGAGTTGGTGCTGTTGGAGCTGGAGGTTCTGCTGGCGCTGTTGCTGCCGCTGCGGGTACTGGTGCCGTCCCCGCTAGTTCTCAAGGTGCTGAGTGGCCTAGGCCGTACTTCGTTCCGCTCCTGGAGCAGGTTCTTGGTCTCCCGCCCTCTCCGGGTCCTCCTCCTCCCTTAGAGTGTCCACCACCTGTCCAGTCGCAGTCACAATTACAGCCTGCCTCCCCGCTACCTGCTCCTTCTCCCTACCTTGGTCCTACTGGAGGTCTTGCTGAGCATCGTGAGCCTGCGTCTCGTCCTGCGTCGCCTGTTCGTGCTGCTCGCACTAGTCGTCGTGCCGCGCGCCCGCGTCCTTCTGCGGTCCCCGGCACACACCAGATGACACTGCGTCCTTCCACTGCTCCTCTGCGTGTCCCGTTGCCGTCTCCTCTAGAGTCCTCTCTTCCTTCTCTTGCTGACCCGGAGTCTGACTCCCTTCGCGCTGCTAGTCCTTCGGACACGCGCCTTCTTGCTACTGTTGTCACTGACCCTACCTTTGAGTCCACTCCTGCGTCTGCTCTAGTTGCTGAGCTTGTTGACTTCGCTGCCATTCTTGTTGCTGAGTCTGAGTCTATCTGTCCTCCGTCCCTCGGGGGTGAGTGTGCTCTTAGCACGGACGTCCTTGAGGACAGGCAGGAGGAGTTCCAGTGCTTTGCGGCTGCTTTGCCCCATCTCGTGTCCACGCTGATTGCCCCTGAGGGAGACCCGGATGCACCAGACATCCCGACTCCTCGATCGTACGCTGAGGCGATCGAGGGTCCCTACTCCTCTCAGTGGCAGTCAGCCATGGACGCAGAGATGGCTTCCTGGAAGTCCACAGGCACCTACGTCGACGAGGTTCCCCCACCTGGGGCGAACATCGTCAGTGGGATGTGGATCTTCAGGGTGAAGCGGCCGCCTGGCTCTCCGCCTGTCTTCAAGGCACGTTACGTGGCTCGTGTTGGTGCAACCCTATGGTTTGCACTCGGCTTGTTGTCCGTGTGCGTGAATGTGTGTGTGCATGGAATGGTATGAGGGCATGGGATGATATATATTTCATGCTTATAATTGTGTGTGAATGTTGAGTCATGATGTCGAGTGTGTATGTTGAGTCAATAGCGAGTTATCGCTAGACGCGTGTTACGCGGTCGTTTGTGTCTCGCGCGCGGTTTCTATTTTGTCGTGCGCGGTTTCTATTATGTCCTATGTCGAACGTTCGGTGTGTCGCAGGTGTGTACAGCAGATCCATCAAGAACTCAAGGATGAGTTTGTGATGAAGAGCCCGAGCCTTGGTGTCAAGCCTCAAGTGAGTTTGAAGCTCGCCAAAAGGGTACACCTCAAGATATTGAAGATAATTACATTACTTTGTGTAGTGTAACATTTCACTTGGTGTAGGCCCTAGTGAAGGGTAGTTTTGAGACCCTTCGTGGTTGGGGACAGTGTGGCACTGTTCCACATCACTGTACCTCGGCTCTTGGGGTTTGTAGGAGCTGGGAGTCATTCCCAACTCGTAACTCTTCCTAACTCTTCCTATCTTGTGTTCTAAGACAAAAGTGGCTGCCATAGTGCCGTTCGTTCAAACCAACGCTGTGTCGTCAATACTTGGTCAAATCGTGCGATCTAAATTGCCTATTGTAGGTGACAATACGACGCTCCAGATCCAAGTTGAATCAAGTCATTTGAAGCTGTGACCAGAACGATATGAACGTTTGAAGCCGCTGTGCAGAAATCCGACTGTGCACTCTATCTTTCATTTTAGGCACATTGGAGCCTATTGTGACTATAACAGCTCGAGGCTTCAGA
The DNA here is from genome assembly GCA_948144175.1 of Closterium sp. NIES-65. Classification (NCBI taxonomy): domain Eukaryota; kingdom Viridiplantae; phylum Streptophyta; class Zygnematophyceae; order Desmidiales; family Closteriaceae; genus Closterium; species Closterium sp. NIES-65. The sequence goes on from CANXME010002221.1 coordinate 1,253,510, forward strand.
CAGCGGCAGGGAGTTGACTACTTTCAGACCTTCTCTTCCACCCCAAAGATGACCACTCTTCGGGTACTGCTGCACATAGCCGCTCAGCGCGACTACGAGCTTCAATCTCTTGACTTCAGCACAACCTTCCTGCAGGGCAGCCTGCACGAGGAGATATGGCTGCGCCGCCCTCCTGGCTTCACTGGGTCGTTTCCTCCTGGTACTCAGTGGAGCCTCCGGTGGTCAGTCTACGGTCTCCGCCAGGTGCCCCGTGAGTGGCACGACACACTGAGGACTACACTTGCGGCTCTTGGGTTTGCTCCTTCTACAGCCGACCCGTCGCTGTTTCTACGCGCCGACACCTCTTTCCCGCTGTTCTACATCCTCGTGTACGTCGACGACTTGGTCGTTGCCACTGCTGACACTGCTGGACTCGCCCACGTGAAGTCCGAGCTGCAGAAGAGACACACATGCACAGACCTGGGTGAACTGCGCAGCTACCTTGGCTTCACGTACTCCTCGCCTCAGGCCACTCCTCTGTCTACTCACCACTCGCTCTCAGCTCTGCCTTCGGATGAGTCCGTAGAGTCGAGTGGCCCGTACCCAGAGCATGTTGGCTGCCCCATGTACCTGATGACCTGCACACGACCCGACCTTGCATACCCTCTTAGCATCTTGGCACGCTATGTTGCTCCTAGGAGATACAGACTAGAGCACATGGCTGCAGCGAAGAGGGTGTTGCGCTACGTGTGCAGTACGTCGGGCATGGGGCTAGTGCTTGGAGGGCGACATCGAGTAGTCCTCACAGGTCACGCTGACGCTTCTTGGGCTGACGACCAGGCTACGCAGCGGTCGTCACAGGGTTACACCTTCAGCCTTGGCTCCGGCTCTGTTTCGTGGCGGTCTACCCGCTCGTCCTCTGTTCTCGGCTCCAGATGTGAGGCTGAGATCTACGCAAGGGCGATGGCTGCACAGGAGCTACGCTGGCTCACCTACCTTCTGACTGACCTAGGAGAGCCACCTCGTTCTCCTCCAGTTCTGTACGTAGACAACAAGGCCATGCTGGCCTTGTGTCGGGAGCACAGACTGGAGCACAGAACGAAGCACATTGCACTCCGCTACTTCTTGTCTCGTGAGCTGCAGCAGCGTGGTCAGCTCCGCCTCACCTACGTGGCCTCTGAGGCCAACACTGCTGATATCTTCACCAAGGCCCTTCCGCCTTGTGATCATCAGCGTTTCTGTACTGTGCTAGGTCTTGTGCCTACCTGGCCTCACTTGCTCACTTCTTGATCTTGTTTGTACGGTATTCTTTCTATACCTGCCCTTGCTTATTTTTTTACCTTTCTATATATGCTCTTGCATGTGAACTGGCCTTGTGGCTCTACTCTTGTGCTCTGACTGTGTGGTGACTTTGTGATCCACCCTGAGCTTGCTTTGCTTTGCTATGCTTGACTGGTCTTTTGACCGCTTGTTCTCCCCCACTTTGCCTATGGGGGTGTGTCAGAACATTATAGCTTATACATTTGTGTAGGCTGTAGTGGGGTAGCCCATATGGGGTACAACCCAATTAGGGTTAGTACTAGTACCCAACTCTTTCATAGTTCATTCATCCATTCTCACTTCTCGTAAAATGACGTAAGAAAAGTAAGGCTTAAAACCGGTTTTGGGTAATGTGCCGGATAAAAAAAAAAGACAGAGGAAACCTCTTGCAAGACCACTCGAGCAATTATCATCGAATTGTCCGACCACGGTAGCAATTCGAGGCCACGTGTGCAACGGCAAATCACCGTTTCTGGGTCAAGACAAATTCTCTCGAGATTGGCTCCCGACGGGACGAAGCACCCGAAGGACCGCCAGGCTCAGCACCTCCAGACTCCACACGTGCAGGCTCAGCACCCTCAGGCTCCGCACCCCCAAACTCAGCAACCTCTGGCTCAGCACCCCCAGTCTTAGCACCCCCACAATCAGCCATCCCAAGCTCAGCACCCCCAGGCTCCGCATCCCCATGCTCAGCACCCCCAGACCCGACACGCGCAGGCTCAGCACCCTAGCAGCACCAGAGTCAACAGCTACCTTGACACGCTCGACTCCGTCTACCTGGGACACACCTGAGGGGCCAGGACCGTGAGGGGGGAGGGGGTCTGCCGGGGGGGACCTGGCGCAAGGAAGAGCGGCGGGGGGGGGGGGGGGGGAGGGGGGCAGTGTGGTAGGGGAAGAGACGGTAGTAAGGAACCGACTTGTCAAACGTGACGTCCTGAGAGGACAGAACACGGCGCGAGGTGGGGTGTTAAAACTACCCACTAGGTGCGTCAGGGGGGGAGCCAAGGAAGACGCGGGGAAGAGCAGGGAAGGACAGCTTGTCTGCAGACAAGTCGCGGACAAAGGCTCGAGATCCCCAGACACAGAACGCAGAGGCATCGCCAACCTTTCCCGTCCACCGCAGAGTAGGTGTGGTCTCCGGCATGGAGACCTGAGGCTGGAGGTTGATCTGATGCCCCGCATACTGAACCGCGAACGGCCACAGAAAGTGGGGAGCAGCCGCATGGATCATGGACGTACGAGCGACGTTCATGACCATGCCAATGCGGTGCTCAGCAATCCCATTTTGCTGTGGAGAGGCCAGAAGCGTGAACGTCGGCGGATGCCCTCCGCACGACAGAAGGCTCGCAGAAGGTCTGAGGAAAACTCTCCACCTCTGTCGGAGTGCAGACGCAGAACAGGAAGGTCCGAGCCGAAACTCTTGCTGAGCTGGCGACGGGTTGCGCAGATCCAGTCGATCAGCACCTCAGTGACCTCACCCTTGCGGCTCAAGGGGAAGACTGTGGTGTACCGTGAGTAGTCGTCAACAACGAGCAGAGTAGCGCTCGTGACCCTATCCACGGACGCGGGCTGGGATCCACACATCCATGTGAAGAGTCTGCAAAGGAGCCTCCGTCCGAGGGAACTCGGAGGAGTGAGGAGCGGCGCGCTGCCGCCCCTCGACGCAAGGAAAGCAGGTAGGGGCAGGTCCCAGGGGGGGGGGAGGGAGGGACCGGGGAAGACCAGTGAGAAGGACACGGGAGGCCATGCCTCGGAGACGAGGAAGGGAGGGGTGACCAAGGCGGTGGTGCCAGAGGAGAGTCTGGTGAGGCAGGAGGCGACACGAGCAGGGGGCAGACTCAGGACCAGACCGGGACGCTGCAACAAACACTTGATTCGACGCGGCTACCTGACCAGACTTAGCAATCGAAGGAGACACGGTAGTCGGGGTGTACAGGCTAGACCCAGGCTGACGGATGAACGTGGCCAGGTGCCGGCCCGTCCGAGTACACAAACAGTGAGTCACCCGCTGACCTCCAGGAGTGAACTGGTCAACCCACGCGTCCTGAAGGTCAGCTCCACTCACCAATTTCGTGGAGAACGAGGGGAGGTGTCAAACTATTTTTATATAGTTTCTATATACTAGTCTAGGTGTTGTACAATGTGTTACACTTGTGCTAGGACATTTGCTATGGTTTCCTATATCTTGTTTGTAACTTCATTCCCTTAGTCAATTTCTTCACGCTAGTTAGATTCTGACATGGTATCAGAGCTAACCGATCCGATGGGCCCACCGCCCCGTGACCCGTCCTAGCCCAAAGCGCCCTAAGGCCCGAAGCGCCCCGGTAGCCCTGTAGCCTGTTGCGTCACCCGTTTTCTGCCCGTCGCGTCACCTGTTTTTTGCCCTCGCGTCACCGGTTTCTGCCCCGCGCTTCACCCGTTAAGTCCCGCCGTCACCCGTTAAGCCCCGCGCGTCACCTGTTAAGCGCGCGTCAGACCCGCGCGCGCATCCCTAGGCGCACGCGCACCCATGCGCACGTCAGTCGCGACAGTTCGCGAGTACGGGAGGAGCCTGCTACCCGCGCCCGTCGCCTTACCCGTCGCCCATTTGGGCTGAAACCGTAGACTTACCTAGAACCCGTCGAAACCCACCTCCCCACCGGCTAGAAGTCGTCCCCACAGGTCAGAAATCGTCCCCACCCGCTGCCCCACGCGTTAACTCCTTCCCCACGCCCTTAAATCGCCGCCCCACCGGTTATCACCCTCCCCATGTCCTACAACCGCCGCCCCACCTGGTAACCCGCCACTCGACCTGTTGCCCCATCCGCCGCCCCACCTGGAAACCATAACCCGCCGCCCTACCTGTCACCTGCACCCTGGAACAGCCCTCGACCGCACTCCACCGCATTCAACCGCACAATACCGCACAGTACTACACTGAACCGCATTCAACCGCACAGAACCGCACATACCGGACTAGTAGCAGCTTAGGCTGCCCCCCACTTCAACCTGCAGTAGCAATGGCTGCCACCAGTTAAACCAGCAGCAGTTTAGGCTGCCACCAGCAGAACCAACAGACGCTTAGGCTGCCACTAGCAGTACCAGTTGCAGCTGAGGCGACCCCCCAGTAAAACCAGCAGCAGCTTAGGCTGCCACCAGCAAAACCAGTAGCAGCTTAGACTGCCCCCAGCGAACCAGCAGCAGCATAGGCTGCCCCCAGCACACCAGCAGCAGCTTGCGCTACCGCCAGCGCACCAGCAGTAGCACAGGCAGCCCCCAGCGCACCAGCAGCAGCGTAGGCTGCCCCCAGCAGAACCAGACGTAGCATAGGCTGCCGCCAGCGCACCAGCAGCAACAGCATAGGCTGCCCCCAGCAAACCAGCAGCAGCATAGGCTGCCCCCAGCGCACCAGCAGCAGCTTAGGCTACCGCCAGCGCACCACCAGCAGCACAGGCTGCCCCCAGCGCACCAGCAGGAGCTTAGGCTGCCCCCAGCAGAACCAGCAGCAGCATAGGCTCTCATGGCGTGAACTAGGGTTCTACGGCAGCAAGGCCAGCCACAGCACTCCCGTCAGTGGGGGCCTGCGGGTCCGAAGTGTGGCGCCCCCAGTAGTGGCTCAGCTAGCAGTGGGCGAGACGTCGGCCCCTTCGAATACCGGGCCCTGACAGGCCCTGGTGCTGGTACTACCTGCTGGATTCCTGACCACACTGCGTCCAGCTGCTACCGTCGACTCGACGACCTCCACCGTGAGCATTTTGGTCCTCATGCTATTACACCGCACTGGCCTTCGCGCCTTCGCGATCACACTACTGCACCAGTTGAGTCTCACCTACCTGGTCTAGGACCTTTTCCGGCTGCACGAGTAGAGACCTGTGTTTCCAGTCTTGGTGCGTGTGTTGTTTCCAGTCCAGGCGCCTCTGAGGGTCTTTGTGTAGGAGCTGCAGCTACCACTAGTCTAGCACTAGCCTTTGTAGCTGGTTCGGGTGCGACCCCACAGACTGCACAGCTTTCCTTCACCCTAGACTCTGGAGCATCCAGCTGTTTCTTTCGCGACTGTACTGACCTCACACCACTGCGCACTCCAGTCACTGTTGTCAAACTATATTTCTATAGTTATGTTAGTTCTAGTCTAGGTGTATTCCGTTGTGCTAGGGTTAGGGTTAGCCTTGCATATATCTTTCCTGTTTTGTTCATTTTTATTCATTCTCATATTCAAACATGGTATCGAGCTACTGAGATCCTGACCTAAGTTAATGGGCCCACCCAATCGCGGCACGGCGCTCGTTGCAACGGGCGCGACGGCGAGCTGGCCGCGTTTCCCTCGTCGCCAGCCCGTCATTTTTCCCTCGTCACTCGTCGCTAAATCCGTCGTGTCGCTCGCGACCGTCACGATGGCGAGACCCGTTCCCCCCGTTGCAGTCCCCATCAAAGTCCCCGTCGCGGCTCATCATCGCGCTGCTGTTGCGGCCCTTTGTCTTACTCATTGCGACACTCGGCGAGCCCACGTTTCAACCATATGTCGCTCCCCCCCGCCCGTCTGTACGCTCCCGACCTCCCGCGGGAGAGAGTACAGGAGGAGTCACGACCTCAGCAGGAGAGGGTAGCACGGGAGTCCCGCTCGCAGCAGCGGGTGCAGCTGCAGTCGCAGCAGGAGAGGGCAGAGGCGGAGCCACAGGAGCAGCAGCAGGGGCCGGTGCCGTCGCAGCAGACGCCGGAGGAGGCGGAGCAGCACCGACTGCGACTACACGACCTCCCCGACCCAGCACCTGCACGCTTTGTTCGTGGTTCCCTACCGTCCCCTCCTGTTCCCCCTGTTGAGTCCCTTTCCTCGTCCCAGTGGACTCGTCGTTCTCCCCTCAGTCGTGCTGTGTCCCCAGAGCGTCAACGGTCCCGTTACCGTGCAGACGGTCCGTTCCACCTGTTCTTCGCTCTTGTGTTCCACCTCCTCCTATCCTTCCACAGCCCCCTGAGTCGTTCCTCACTGTGCTTCACGACCCATTGTCCGACTACCTCTGTGCCTCCCGTCCTGTCGTCTCCCGTGTTTTGTCCGCGTTGGTCACTCACCCGACTGCACCTCTGTCGTCTGTTTCGGCACTTGTTACCACTGTCGCTGGCTTTGCCTCTTCCCACCGCCTTGACTACGCCGCTCACTTGGCGAGTGGCCCTGCTCATTCTCCGTTCTCTAGGGGTGATCCTGTTTTTCCCCTAGAGGTCCTCGAGGACAGGCAGTTCGAGCTTGGTTTTCTTGCGGCCGCTGTTCCTCATCTTTGCGCCATGTTGCTTGCCCCTGAGGGGGATCCAGACGCTCTTGACATCCCGATCCCTCGCACTCACGCCGAGGCAGTTTCGGGACCCTGGGCTTCATACTGGATAGCAGGTGAGGAGGCAGAGAAGGCATCTTATAGATCCACAGGCACTTACGTCGACGCAGTCCCACCACCTGGGACGAACGGCGTCAGAGGCCGATGGCTCTACAAGGTGAAGCGGCCGCCTGGATCACCACATGTGTTCAAGGCGCGCTATGTGGCGAGAGGCTTCAGTAAGCGAGAGGGGGTGGACTTCTTCCAGACCTTTGCTCCCACCCCGAGGATGAGTACTCTTTGGGTGTTGCTGCATATTGCAGCCCAGCGCGACTACGAGTTGCAGTCCTTGGACATTTCCACCGCGTTCCTTCAGGGGAGCCTGCACGAGCAGATCTGGCTGCTTCGGCCGCCTGGATTCACTGGCTCTTTCCCACCTGGGACCCAGTGGCAGCTGCGTCGACCAGTCTACGGCCTGTGCCAGGCTCCACGTGAGTGGCACGACACACTTCGCTCGACCCTTGCAGCACTTGACTTCTTTCCGTCGTCTGACGACCCGTCACTGTTCGTCCGTCGTGGCTCGACCCCGTTCTTTGTTCTTGTTTACGTTGACGACCTGGTCTTTGCCACACCCGACTGACACGCACTGGCCTCCGTGAAGGAGGAACTGCAGAGGAGACACACTTGCACTGACCTTGGTGAGCTGCACCACTACCTTGGCCTGCAGATCACTAGGGACAGGGCAGCTCGCACCATTACGCTGACGCAGTCGCATATGGTCGAGCAGATCCTCACGCGGTTCCGCTTCCAGTTCTCCAAGGTACAGCTCACCCCTCTTGGTGTGGATCATTGGCTCACGGCTCCACCTTCGGACGAGTCATTTGAGTCCAGTGGTCCATATCCTGAGCTGGTGGGTTGTCTCATGTACCCAATGACCTGTACTCGCCCAGACTTGACCTACGCTCTTAGCGTTCTTGCGCGCTTTGTTGCGCCAGGGAGACACCGACCTTCCCACTGGTCCGCTGCTAAGAGGGTGGCGAAGTATGTGGCGAGTACATCAGGCATGGGACTTGTCCTTGGAGGGAAGCAGCCAGTTACACTTACAGGTTACTCGGACTCGTCGTGGGCCGACAACACGGAGACGTGTCGGTCTACACAGGGGTACTCCTTTAGCCTCGGGACAGGAACTGTTTCGTGGCGGTCGACTCGGGCGTCGTCCGTGGCCAGTTCCAGTTGTGAGGCAGAGGTGTACGCTACGGCCATTGCCGCTCACGAGCTTCGCTGGCTGTCTTTCCTTCTCACCGACCTTGGTGAGCGGCCTCGCTCTCCCCCCGTCTTGTTCGCCGACAACAGGTCTGCTGTCCTGTTGTGTGAGGAGCCCCGACTGGTTGGGAAGGCGAAGCACATCCAGCTTCGTTACTTCCTTCTGCGTGAGTTGCAGCAGCGTGGAGAGGCACTTGTACGACGTGTGGGAGATACGCCAACACCTAGAGCAGCAGCCTCACCAGCACCTAGAGCAGCAGACTCTATACCTGGGTCAGGCGGCACACACAGGTAACAGGCACCCTCAGCACAAGTAAGCAATGCATACATTGCAGTGAGGATAGCATCATAGTCAAGAGCAAAGATATCTACCCTCCGCCTAAGCAGCTCCAGCCAGGGGGGGAGCTCAGCGTCGTTGCCAAACTCTGTACGCCAGGCGTCGCTCAGAGAGGAGAAGCAGTGGGACTCTGTGTGACCAACCATCCCGCAAGGCTGACCAGCCCGAGCACCAGTGCGAATGACGTACGGGCAGCGAGCAGTACTCCGTGACCCTCGACTCTGAGTGTACCACTCACGAAGCTACTCGGACGAAAGGGTCGCGCGCGGACGCCGCTGCAGCTGCACCTGGTCACTACAAGAAGCTCCCGAACGACCCGCGCCAGGGTGACTCCCACCACGGCCACCCCTACAACCCCAACTAGCGTACCACTCACGAAGCTGTTGGGGCGAAAGGATCTCGCGCGGACGCCGTTGCAGCTGCACCTGGCCACTACAAGAAGCTCCCGAACGACCCGCTCCAGGGCGACTCCCACCACGGCCACCCCAACAACCCCAACTAGTGTACCACTCACAAAGCTGCTGGGGCGTGAGGGACTCACGCAGACGTCGCTGGAGCTGCATCTCGCCACCGCCAGTTGCAGCAGTAGCAGTAGTAGCAGTAGTAGCTGCAGTAACAGCAGGAATAGCAACAGCAGCAGTAGCAGCGCGGGCAGGGCAGTGCGGCTCAGTAGAGCAGGGCTGCACAGCTCAGCAGCACGACGCGGCTCGGCGGGGCGGCTCGGCGCGGCTGAGCAGCGCGGCTCAGCTGGGCGGCGCGGCTTGGCTGGCAGGCAGGCGTGGCAGGCAGGCCGGCGCGGCAGCGCGCTAGTAAGGCAGGCACGCGGGAAGCGCGGGTAGGGCAGGTGCTCACCTGTGGCGGGAATGGCCGAAGGCGGGGCCGCGACAGCTGCAGGGCGGGGCTGCGACAGCGGCAGGGCGGGGCCGTGACGGCGGCAGGGTGGGGGCTCCGCGGCAGCTACTGCAGGGCGGGGCCGCGACTACGGCAGGGGGCTCCGCGGCAGCTGCTACAGGGCGGGGCTGTGACTGCGACAGGGGGCTCCGCGGCAGCTGCTGTAGGGCGGGGCCGCGACTGAGGCAGGGGGCTCCGCGGCAGCTGCTGCAGAGTGGGGCCGCGACAGTGACAGGGGGCTCCGCGGCAGCTGCTGCAGGGCGGAGTCGCAACTGCTGTAGGGGGCTCCGCGGCAGCTGCTACAGGGCGGGGCCGCGACAGCGGCATGGGGCTCCGCGGCAGCTGCTGCAGGGCGGGGCTGCGACTGCTGCATGGGGCTCCGCGGCAGATGCTGCATGGCGGGGCCGCGACTGTTGCAGGGGGGGCTCCGCGACAAGCAGGGACGGCGCCTAGGGGGGCGCCGCGACGAGCAGAGAGGGCGCCCAGTGGGCGCCGCGACGAATAAGGGCGACGCCCCGGGGGCGCCGTGACAAGCAGAGACGGCGCCCAGTGGGCGCCGCAACGAGTAAGGGCGACGCCCCGGGGGCGCCGCGACGAGCAGAGACGGTGCCCAGGGGGCGCCGCGACACGCAGGGGCGACGCTCAGAGGGCGCCGCGACGAGTAAGGGCGACGCCCCGGGGGCGCCGCGACGAGTGGGGGCGGCGTCCAGGGGGCGGCGCGACGAGCAAGGGGGGGGACGCCACGTGGGTCCCGCAGGGGCGTCGTCACGAGCAGGAGCTACGCGCGGCTCGGGAGGGCGGCGCGCGGGCTGCAGAGGCAGCTCCCACGGGCTGCAGGGGCGACACGCGGCCCGAGAGGGCAGCGCGCGGGCTGCAGAGGCAGCGCCCACGGGCTGCTGGGGCAGGCACGGCTGCAAGGGCAGCGCCCACGGGCTGCACGGGCAGGCACGGCTGCAGAGGCAGCGCCCACGGGCTGTAGGGGCAAGAACGACTGCAGGGGCAGCACGGTCGCAGGGGCAACACGCTGGCTGCAAGGGCAGCGCGGCTCCAGGGGCAGCTAAAAAACAAATTTACAGTTAGGGCAGGGCGGAACGTTCGGTGGGCCCTAGGAACGATTCTGCTCTAATACCATGTGAGAATAAGAACGAGGAATGACTAGAAACAGGGCAGTACAAGGTTTGTATAGGCAAAACCTAACAATACTGTACCCCATAAGGAGTGCCCCACTACAGCCTACAATATGGTTTTGAGATGAAAAACACGTGTGCCATGGACTGCATTAAATTTTCCAGAATCATGGGCAAACGGGACCAAAAAAAAAAAAAAACACGCTTACACACAAAAACAATCCGAGAGGTTGCACATAACGTGGTAAGAGTTTTCCTTTTTTATTACATATTTGCCGTCAATTTCACTTCATTCAAACTCTCATCGCGCGGTTCTCTGCGCCTGTCATCGTCACGTGACCAATGAGCAGAATATATCAGACACCTTATTATGAGCAATTAAGATGACCCAAATGACAATGACAATTACAAGGTCGTCATGGCCATTCGCGAGAGCTTCGACAACCTCAATGTCTGGAAATTTGCTAACATAGAGCATTTTAAAGCCTAGATTTGAGCTCCTTAAGGCATTAGGTATCCAACGATACAAGTGAAAATTGTTATCAATGCCCTATTGTCGGGCACTTTCAAGGCTGATGCTATTAATTGAGTTAGTAGATCTATGGATGCGCTCGAGACCACTAGATCACCAAGGATTTACAGTACATAATTAAAGGCGCTTCGAAGCGCTTTTCATGAATATATATACGCACGCAAACAATGGATGATGTGGAACTTCGTGCGGTTGTGGGTGGTGTGGCACCCAGGGTCTCGCGTCTGGGTGCTTCCATTCGGAGCGGTGGATGTGCTCAAACGGAAGCTGGGCGATATCGATGAGCTCATCCGTGTTGCCACTCCAGTCGGGATTGTCAAAGTCGAGCACGGCGGGTGCTCGTCCGATTTGCTTGCGCGGCTTGTTGGGTGCTCTGTAGTACAGGTTGATGTCGCTTGACTTCATTGACGATCTGTGCTCAGTTGCACTCCGTAATCCATTAATTGTGCCGCCGAAAGAAGGTTGCACCGCAGATTTTGCACGATTAGCATATCATTCAGTGTGATGTGCATCTTGCTCCCAAGCGCCTTGAGCACCACGATGCCTCGCGCGCTTGCGCGCAGGCGGTTGTTGTTCGCCACGGTGATGTATGTGACACATGAGGATTGAGACTGCATTGGATATGAACCGCTCGAAGCCGACCATGTGATGCCCACAGTAGTTGTCGGGGTATCATGTGTTGTACCTTCGAATCTCATCGCGCGCGACCGGCGCCAATCGCGAAGTATTGAATTTCAGATCTTGTTTGCGTGATATCCAATGAACAGGTGTCGCCCTGAATTAGGTATATGCGGGGGGCATTCAAGAATAGGGATTGGGAGTTTCCAACCCTGGTCATCATCGTCGTTGAAGTCGTGTCGGGGGGGGGGGTAAACGGGTTATTGTTTGTGAACGGCCCGATAGGATGCAGTGCAGGTTCTGGCCGCGGCGTGCGAACGCGGCGGCGACGAGTCATCGTCATTTTTCCGATGACATTGCGAACATGTGCGGATTGCAATACATGTTGTTGCTGGTGCTGAACCGTTGGGTTCAGATTGCGCGATGGGGACTGGTACCTCTAAGCTGTCAATGGGAGTTGTGGTTGGCCCCGTCCTCGCTTGGGCGGAGCCGACCTCGTGGTCGGGTGCGCCGGGGTTGCAGCCAACCTACAGCAGTAGGCGAGCTAGTCGACGGAGCTGCTCGACTTGCACGGGTGCCACTGCATGCGCGCCGACTATGGGGGGCGCCGAGTTCGGGTGGTCGACCGAGTGAGGTCGACATCCCGCATCAGCTTGGTGACGCCGACTTGGGGACGCCGACTTGGCGTGGTTGGCTAACAGCTGTGCTGGTCGACCAGAGGGGTGGTCGGACAAATGAGGTCGACCTGGAGGCGCCGACTACCTGGCGCCGAGCTGGTGGTCGTCTGCCTGGATGGTCATCGTGCGGAGATAACTCTATCAGCACGAGCTAGACTACGGGCTAGGCACGGAGTAGGAAGAATCTCTGCGTTTGTTCCTTAGTCGTTCTCAAACACTTGTGCATTCACGGGGGAAAACCGCAAGAGTTTCACTAGCAAAAGTTGAGAACAATGAATAGCACAACATTGGCATGCAAGACTACATCTGTACCAGCAAAGCTAGGGCGACACTCAACGAGGACTTCCTTACCTCGTACCTAGGCGATGCAGGAAGCTAAGCGGCCCACGGAGCTTTTGCCGCAGGTGAGCTACGTCGCCCCAGTGAAGCAAGGTGGTCGACCGGGGCAACGAAGGCAGTCCGGCGGCAGTGGAAGTAGTGGTTGTAGGCTGACCAGGGACGCCAACAAGAAGAGGTCGGCGAAGGAGAACGGTCGTGGAGGAGGAAGTCAACGTCGGGCGTGTTGGCTGTGCGGCGACCTTGACCACCTCTCCTTCGACTGCCCCGACCGCAATGACTCGGATGACGACGACGCCAAGGGAGGCTGTAAATGGTCAGGTAACCGCCGTCCGCGTCGAGGCAGAAACCAGCCACGCAAGGAGAAGCAGTCGACCAAGTCGTCGACTTCGGCGAAGGACGCCGACTCCTCTGCTGGCAACAAGGGGCGAGGCGACAAGACGGCGTCGTGCTCGCTGGTCGGCGTCGTGGACCGTCTCGCTGGCGCCGGAGGCTGGCGAGGACCTGCAGGCAATGGCGGCAGCGGTGCAGGTGAACCCGTCGATGGTCCTGCTCGACAGTGGCTCCTCGCATCACTTGATGAAGACGAAGGAGGTCTTCGTCGACCTTCAGCCAAGCGGGGATGTCAAGCACGTGCGCGGCTTCAATGGGGCGCTGCAGGACGTCTAGGGCCGAGGCACCGTAGCTCTGCAAGGGGAGGCCGAGAAGCAGGTGCTGATTCCCGATGTGCTCTACGTCCCGGGTGTGCACACGAACCTGCTGTCAACGGGTCAGCTGAAGGAGAATGGTGTAAAGCTGAAGGAGGACGGTGACGGGATGTTGCTCATCATGTCAGCAAGGGACGTCCTCGGTCGGGCATCCTATACCGGCCGGGTCCTCAGCACCGGCTTCCGTCCCTACTCGACGAAGTCGACGATGACCTCCACGGAGGTGGTGGCCCTATGGGCGATAGTCTCGGCGACGAAGCCGACGCCGGACACGCTGCATGCGAGGCTCGCACACGGACACCATCCGGAGCTCGGCTAAGCACGAGGTCGCCATTGGGCTGGACCTCAAATCGGCGTCCGGCGCCGACCTGCCATGTGTTTTGTGCGTCGGCGGGAAGCTGGAGTGGCACACCTTCCCCGACCAGGGCTTTGATGCCGACGAGGTGCTGGCCGTCGTGCACATCGACCAGTGCGGGCCGTTCCGCGTGACTTCAAAGAACGACCGCCTTTACTTCTTGCTGCTGAAGGATTGAAAGACTCTCTACGTGTGGGTGAGGCCGGTCGCCAAGAAGTCAGATGCGCTGCAGGAATTTGTGCAGACGAAGAAGTCGGGTCTACTGCTACGCTCTGATCGGGGAGGGGAGTTCCGCTGGACAGTCTTCACTGCCTTTTTGAATGGCAAGGGAATCGTCCATGACCTTACTTGCCCCTACAGACTGCAGCAGAACGGCATGACGGAGAGGGAGTGCAGACAGTGGTGGAGTCGGTGTGGACGATGTAGCTGCACATGGGCGTGCAGCACCACTGGTGGCACCTTGCTCTACGGCAGGCCGTCTGGGTCCGCAACTGCCTTGAGAGGTCGGCGCTGCCACCGGGGATCGACGCCGTACCACCAGCTCGCCGGGAAGAAGCCCGAATTGTCGCTGGCGCACGTCTGGGGCTGCATGGCGCAGTTCCTGGTCCCCGAGCAATTGCGCGGCGGGAAGCTGAAGCCGAGGCTAGGTTGGGGCTTCACCTCGGCGTGTAGGAGGAGAGCAAGGGTTGGGAGCTCGTCGACATCGTCAACAACTGGGTGGTCACCACATCGGACGAGGTGTTCTACAAACCATGTCGCTGGAGTTGTGGAAAGTGGAGCTCTGGCCGGCGTCGAGGCGGACACAGGTCAACTCGCCGAATGACATCTCGACGGCGACGCTCCCTGTGTTCGCCGAGGTCGTTGAGATTGCTGATGAGGACGCTGAGGGTGTCCACCCTCCCTCCCTTGCGCCTGTCCCACCTCTTATCGCTGACCTGAGTGGGCTGACTCCGGCGTTGTTCTTCGGCGATGAGGGGAGAAGTGGGGCATCGCCAACGGCACCTCCAAAAGCATCGCCGGTGACCGACGTGACGCTGTGAAAGTTGGCGTGGGAGCGAAGCTGACGCCGGCCAAGGAGCAGCAGAGCGAGGAGGTGTAGCCAACTTTGGTGAAGCCGGGGACGGAGGCATCAACAAAGCAGCAGCTGACGAGGGAGCAGGCACCAAGGAAGCCGACCGAGGAGCAGTCGGCGACCAGGCAGTCGACAGGGGAGCTGTTCGCAAAGGAGAAGTCGGCAGGAATGCCGACTGTGGTGAAGCAGGATGCCGAGGGCAGCGACGCCAGTGACGATGGAGAGGACGTCGAGGAGTCCATCGACAGCAACGTGGTGGAAGTCCCGTCTGGACCACTCGTACAGGCTGACTTCTTTGTTCTCGCTGCCTTCACCACGGTGTACGACGTGGACGACGACTTGGCGTATGACGATGCCGAGGACGATGAGGACCTGCCGGAGCTAGACTTCGATATGCACGCTGACCCAGAGCACCGTTGGAACATCTCGACAATGAAGGAGGCGTTGGCGAGCTGGAAGGGCGAGGCCTTGAAGGCCGCCATGGAAGAGGAGATCCGCAACCTCATCTGCATGGGAACGTGGGAGCTGGTCAAACGACCACCGGAATTGAACATCATGAAGAACCGGTGGGTGTTGACGACGAAGTACCACATCGACGACACCGTCGAGCGCGAGAAGGCAAGGCTGGTCGTGAAGGGCTTCACGCAGGTGTATGGCGCCAACTACGATGAGACGTACACGCCGGTCAGCAGCTACATCACGCTGAGGATCTTTCCCAGCATCGTCGCGGTCCTCAACCTCAACCTGATGCAGCTCGACATGAAGAACGCCTTCCTGCAGAGTAAGCTCGACCGGGTGCTGTACATGTACCACCCAGACTACTTCAACGACGGGAACGGCCGGGTGTGAAAGCTGCTGAAGACCTCTACGGGCTGAAGCAGTCGCCGCAGTTGCGGTGCAAGGCTCTCAATGACGTGCTGGTCGGCGCCGGCTGGAAGAAGAGCCAGGTCGACATGGCGCTTCACTTTAAGGTCGGGGACGACAAGGTAGCCTGCTGGGTGCTGGTCGACGTCGACGACCTGCTCGCCACGAGCAGTAGTACCGAGATGGTGAAGGAGCTGCTGGAGGCCACCTTCGAGCTGCGCGAGATCTCCCCGGTGCAGAAGTACCTCGAGCTGGAAATCGTGCGCGATAGGCCGGCGAGGAAGCTGTGGCTGCACCAGCAAGGCTACGCCGACAAGCTTCGTAGGCATTTCCTCGACGAGGAGCAGACGAGGCGCACCCCGAAGACGCCGGTCTCGGTCGGCGCCTACGCCGAGATCACCTTCGATGACAAGGAGGCGCAAGAGCGCTAGGAGGAGTACCGGCAGAAGGTCGGCTCGCTGTAATTTGCGGCAACGACGACGAGGCCGGACATCGCCTTCGCTTGCAGCAAGCTGGGGAGCCACCTCACGGTGAGGAGCGACCAGCATTGGCGCGAGATCGATCGCTGCCTCGCCTACCTTGCCAACATGCGTGATACCGCTTTGGAGTTCGGCGGTGGACCAGAGTCGATGGAGCTGGTCGTCTACATGGATTCCGACGACGCTGGTGACAAGCAGAAGAAGACGAGCACGGAAGGCTATGAGTTCGTCTATGCAGAGGCCGCAGTCTCTTGGTCGAGCCAACGCATCAAGTGCGCGACGTTGTCGTCGACCGAGTTGAAGTATGTGGCGGCCACCGAAGCCGACAAGGAGGGATTCCGCCTTTGCCTCCTTCTTGCAGAGTTCCGGGAGCTGGATGCCGAGAAGCCGACGGTCCTTTGGGTGGACAACAAGTCGGCCATCACAGTCGCCGAGGGCATGGGTTTCACGGGCAACCTCAAGCATATGGAGCGGTGATATGCGTAGTTACAGCACATGGTGAAGCGCGGGAATTTTTTGCTGAAGTACATCCCGACTGCTGAGCAGCCGGCCGACTTCCTCACGAAGGCGCTGCACTATCCGGCCTTCAACAGGTGCTCCATCGCAATCGGCCAGGTGCGCTTGGCCGATATGGGCGACGGCGACGACGACGTGCAGCAGTAGGTGCCATGCCCTCTTGCATGGTTGGTGCGGTGACCTGCGTGCTGTGTGTTGAGTGCACGTTGATGAGCTATTCTCGGAGTAGTGCTGCCATATGGGCTCGGGGCCCAAGCGTGAACGCAGCAGGGGAGTGTCAACGGGAGTTGTGGTTTGCCCCGTCCTCGCTTGGGTGCAGCCGACCTATAGCAGTGGGCAAGCTGGTCGACGGGTCTGGTCGACCTGCACGAGGGCCACTGCAAGAGCGCCGACTATTGGATGGCGCCGACTTCGGATGGTCGACTTGGCAAGGTCGACATCGGAGGCGTCGACTTGGTGACGCCGACCTGGGGAAGCCAACTTGGGTGGTCGGCCAACAGGTGTGCTGGTCGACCTGGAGCTGGTCGACCAGAAGTGTCATCGACCTAGAGCTGGTCGAACAGGGGAGAGGTTGACCTGGTGAGGTCGACTGGAGGTGGTCGTCGACCTGGGTGGTCGGCGGGCACGTCAAGGAGGTGCTGGTCGACCAGGCATGGTTGCTCAGTCGACCGGGATACCCGGACGACGTGTGCGAGGGTCGCCGGGGTGACTTTTGCGAGGCCGACTTCAGAAGTGGGATCCCGAGGTCGACATGACAGGTGGGCGCACTCGCTGGCGTGGAGTCGACTTGGGCGTCTGCGCTGTGCACGTGACGAGGAATGGCGCACCAACCAGCTACGTGCACCTGCAAAGCAGGTGCTTCGTTGTCTTGCAAGTGCAACGCTGTGCAGCCGACTCGATGCAGTGTTGGTGTGAGAGTACGACAGCTTATGCTGGCTAAGCTTGCTTGCCTTTACTTTATTATGCTATTTCTAGCATAGGATAATTATATGCATGCATGAATTGCTTGATTTCATAGGCTAGGTGCTTTCCTATATTTTATTATAGTTATAGCACCGAACTAGGTTACGTGCACTGAATTCTGGCTTTTCGGTTGCCACCGAATTGCCTCCTACCGAATTCGGTAAGGATCTGTTCGGGACGCTTCGCGACCCGCGGAACCTTCGCGTAACACCTGGTTACGGGGCCTTGTGTCGAGCCTATATATAGCCTCATGTTGTACCCAGGTGATTCATTCAATTCATATTCTCTTTTCTGAGCTCGATCCTATATCCTCACACTTGGTAATCAGAGCCCGTTTACACGCCAAGTTCTTTCGACCGCTAAAACCAGTCTTCAAAAACCGCGGGGGCGACGCAGTTAAACATCGATTTCGGGTACGTAAAACCGGTTCCGTGTTTTTCGCTCCCCCTCGATTCGGTTTTTCGGACGCGTTGATGTTAGGCATGGAAGGCAAAGGCGACAACTACGCAACTAGGAGCGACATTGCGAGCCTCCGTACCGACATGGAGCAGACGCAGACGACGCTTCGTTGACTCGAGGCTTTTCTGACAAGCCAACCAAGGTTCGCCACCGCAGCAGCAGCGACCGCAGCGACTGCAGCACCGACAATTCCAGCAGCAGTGGCGACACCGACATTTCACGGACCGATGGCACCACTGTCGCCGAACCTCGAAGCAGCACGACCGAGGCTCCCGGAGGCGTTCGATCCAAGCGCGAAGGGATCCGACGTCCAGCGATTCGTGGCCACCCTCGACATTTACTTCGAGGCCATTGGCTGTTTGACCCCGCAACATGACGCAGCAAGGATTCGGCTCGCAGCGACACTGTTACGTGGACCGGCTCTCGAATGGATTTACTACACCGACGTAGCCTGCGGGGAGAAAACGTGGCAGCAGTTTCGGGCAGATTTAATTGAGCGTTTCGAACCAATTAATACGACCTACATGGCGCGGCAGCAGATACACCGACACAAGCAATACAGTAGTGTAACACAGTACACGCAGCAGATGGAGTTATTGTTCATCCACATCACCGACCTGACCGAAGGCGAAAAAATCCAGGCGTACACCGAAGGGTTAAAAATGGAGTTACAGCAGCAGGTGATTGCGGCGAATTACAACAGCTACAGGGACATCGTGCGTGCGGCCGAGCGATACGACGCGCTGACTCGAGGTCAACCCGAAACACGACGCTTCACGCCGAACCGTACATTTGGCACGGAGCGATCGGCACCCCCCACGTTCGCCGAACCGATGGATATCGACAAATACAATGCGTAGCAGCAGCTGACAAAATGCGAATTTTGCGGCGCAGCAGGGCATCAGTTTTTGTCGTGCTACAAAATGAAGAAAGCACGTGCGGCACTCCGGGACGGAAACAGTGGAGCACCCCCGAAGTAAAAAAAACGGGAATCGCCAGTAGCCGCGGATCGACCTGGCGATCGCGTAAAGATCCGAAAAGCAGGAAAAGGCGACGACATGGCGACTTCGGAGCGGGCGAAAAAAGGAGAAAATGGTGGCGCGAATAAAAAACGTCACGACCGGCCGGCATCAGGGGAAATCGCCGAGGCGAATGGAGGCTCCGCGAAAAAAGACTTTGCACCGACCGCGAAACTCCAACCGAACACCCACGAAAGTAAGAATTCGTTAAAAGTATCCTATAAAGTGTCAGAACATATAGCTTACTTGTTTGTGTAGGCTATAGTGGGGTATCCCTTAGGGGGTACAACACAATTAGGGTTTCCTATTTGTACTCACTTCGTTCATACTCATTCCCATTCTCGTTCAATTCTTCTCATGGAATCAGAGTAGGTCCCCTCCTAGGGACTGTTCCTAGGGCCCACCGAAGCGCGCCCCGAGGCGCGCGTTCTTTTTTTTTTAGCGACCTTGCGTGTCGCCCCTACCGTCGCGCTCCCGCTGCTCCCTCCTCTTACGGCCGCCCGCCCTAGTGCCCTGACGGCTGCCCGCCCTAGCGCCCTGACGGCCGCCCGCCCTAGCGCCCTGACGGCCGTCCGCCCTAGCGCCCGAGCGCCAACCGCCCTAGCGCCCTGACGGCCGCCCGCCCTAGCGCCCTGACGGCCGCCCGCCCCAGCGCCCGAGCGCCGCCCGCCCTAGCGCCCGAGCGCCGCCCGCCCTAGCGCCCGAGCGCCGCCCGCCCTAGCGCCCGAGCGCCGCCCGCCCTAGAGCCCTGACGGCCGCCCGCCCTAGCGCCCGAGCGCGGCTCGCCCTAGCGCCCTGACGGCCGCCCGCCCTAGCGCCCGTGCGCCACTCGCCCGAGCGCCCTTACGGCCGGCCGCCCGCCCTAGCGCCCGAGCGCCGCCCGCCCTTTCACCCTTACGGCCGCCCGCCCGAACGCCTGAGCGCCGCCCGCCGTCGCCCCACCGCCCTAGCGCCCGACGCCCGCGAGCCGCCCGTCGCAGCCGCCCGTGAGCTCCCTGAGCCGCCCGCGCCGCCGTCCCTCAGCCGCCTGTGCAGCCGCCCGCGAGCCGCCAGTGAGCCGCCCGTCGCGACACCAGCGCCGCACGAGCCGCCCGTACAGCCCAGCAGCCCGAGCCGCCCGAGCCGCCCGCGCCGCCCCAGCAACCCGAGCCGCCCGAGCCGCCCGAGCCGCCCGAGCCGCGCGAGCCGCCCGAGCCGCCCCAGCCGCCCGAGCCGCCCGAGCCGCCCGAGCCGCCCGAGCCGCCCGAGCCGCCCGCGCCGCCCCAGCAACCCGAGCCGCCCGAGCCGTGCCGCTGTTCCTGAGCTGTGTTCCTCTGCTACTGCACTACCCGACTCTCCCAGCCCGGTGAGACTTTCAGCTGCTGCCATGGCCACCCCCAATGTCCTTACTTTTGACGCTGAGGGGAGGGCCATTGACTTTGCCGTCTGGATTGAAGACCTGTAGCTGTACTTACTATGTGATGCGATAGATGAGGTCTCTCTCTTTGACTTTGTCTCTGGCGCTGTCCCTGCCCCACCTGCTGATGCTGACTCTGCCGTTCGCTCCAAGTGGGCGACCCGCGATGCTGCTGCACGTCTTGCTGTGCGTCGCCACCTCCCTTCCTCTGAGCGTGCCCACTTTAGTCAGTGCAAGACCGCTCAGGCCTTGTACGACGCTGTAGTTGCACGCTACTCCTCCCCTTCCTCCGCTACCCTTAGCCGCCTCATGCTACCGTTTCTCTTCCCTGACCTCGCCTCCTTTCCCACTGTTGCTGACCTCGTTACCCACCTCCGTGCTAGTGACACCCGCTACCGCGCTGCCCTTCCTGCTGAGTTCCGCGCTGCGAACCCTCCTCCCATGTACATCATTCTCTACTTTCTCGTCACCCGTCTCCCTGAGTCCCTTCGTGCCGTTAGGGACCAGTTTCTCTCTGTCTGTCCCACCACTCTCACTGTCGATCTCCTTGAGGAGTCCCTGCTAGCGGCTGAGAAGAGTATTGTCGCTGTAGGGGCCTCTCGGGGTGACCCTCGCACCCCCATCTTTGAGGGGTGTGGTCCTTCCCCCCTGCTGCCCTCTGTCGCCTCTGCCGCTGCGGCCGACCTCACTGGTTTTGAGTCGGTCGGCGCGGCGTCTGCCCCCAGCGGCAGACGCCGCTCTGGCAAGGGCAAAGGGGGCAAGGGAGCGGGTGGAGCTAGAGGGGGCGGTGGAGGAGGCGGTGGGGGTGGCGGGGGGAGTGGGGGTGGCGGTGGGTGTGGTGGCGGGAGTGGAGGTACTGGTGGCGGCGGTGGAGGCGGAGGTGGCAGCGGAGGTGGTAGCGGAGGAGGCGGTGGGAGCGGTGGGAGCGACGGTCCTGGTGGGGGAGGTGGCGGTGGAGACGGGGGTGGCGGTGGAGGCGGGGGTGGCGGTGGAGGCGGGGGTCGGAGTGGCTCGTCCCAGCGGAGCAGCTCTGGGGGTGGTCAGCGCCAGCAGCAGCAGCAGCAGCAGCAGCAGCCGCAGCAGCAGCCACAGCAGCAGCAGCGCTCTCGCACCGTCCCCGGCCCTCAGCAGCTCCGTGAGTGGTACTTGCAGCGTCAGCGTGGTGGTGCGCTTGGTCCCTGCCCCTACGTTCTTCGCACAGGTGACCGTGCAGGGGAGAGGTGTGGAGGCGCCCACACAGCCCGCCGCTGCTTTGGCCGCCTGACCGACGCCTAGCGTCAGCAGTTTCCGGAGGCCGCTGAGATCCCCCGCTGGGGAGAGCTGTCTAGGGCTGGTGTAGCTATTTATGATCTTGATTTTGATGCTATTCTCTCTGCTATGTATGCTGTGACTGGTAGTGATGAGGATGACTGTTACCGGTGTTTCCCGCCCGACCCGGGCATTGGTACTGCCGCGTCAGGTACTAGTGAGGCTGCTGCTCTAGGTGCCAGTGCGTCTGTGCTCTCAGGTACTGGTGAGTCTGCCCTCTCAGGTACTGTGTCGGCTTCGGCCTCTCACACCTTCACCCTTGACTCTGGAGCGTCTCGCTCCTTCTTTAGGGACCGCACCACTCTCACGCCGCTGAGTCGGCCGGTTGCGGTGTCCCTGGCTGACCCCTCTGGGGGGCCTGTCCTGTCTCGCTTCTCCACTGTCCTCCCGTGTCCGGCGGCCCCCTCTGGCACCCTGACTGGTCTCTACCTCCCCTCGTTCTCGACGAACTTGGTGAGTGGTGCTGACCTCCAGGATGCGGGTGTCCACCAGTTCACCCCTGCTCGTCAGCGGGTGACCCACTGCACGGAGGCGGATACAGGTCGCCACCTGGCTACGTTTACACGTCGGCCAGGGTCGAGCCTCTACACACTGACCACTGCTTCTCCTCCAGGTGCTGAGTCTGGTAGGGTCCCTTCGTCTGGTCAGGTGTTTGCTGCAGCGTCCAGGTCTGGTCCTGAGTCTGCCCCCTGCTCGTGTCGTCGTCTGTCTCACGAGACCCTCCTCTGGCACCACCGCCTTGGCCACCCCTCTCTGCTTCGGCTCAGAGGCATGGCCTCGCGAGTCCTTGTGTCTGGTCTTCCCCGGTCTCTCCCTCCCCTTCCTCCGGGCCCTGGCCCCACCTGTGTCCCCTGTGTCGAGGGGCGCCAGCGTGCTGCCCCTCACTCCTCCCAGTTTCCTCCGACAGAGGCCCCGTTGCAGACGCTTCACATGGACGTGTGGGGCCCAGCCCGCGTCCGTGGACAGGGTCAGGAGCGCTACTTCCTGCTGGTGGTTGACGACTACTCGCGTTACACCACAGTCTTCCCCTTGCGCAGCAAGGGTGAGGTCACTGAGGTGTTGATCGACTGGATCCGCGCAGCTCGTCTCCAGCTTCGGAGGAGCTTTGGCTCTGACTTCCCTGTTTTACGTCTGCACTCGGACAGAGGCGGAGAGTTCTCCTCTGGCCTCCTGAGTGCCTACTGTCGTGCGCGAGGCATCCGTCAGACCTTCACGCTTCCGGACTCACCACAGCAGAATGGGATTGCTGAGCGCCGCATTGGCATGGTCATGGACGTCGCTCGTTCGTCCATGATGCATGCGGCTGCTCCCCATTTTCTGTGGCCGTTTGCGGTCAGTTACGCTGCGCACCAGATCGACCTCCACCCCAGGGTCTCTCGACCGGAGACCTCCCCAGCCCTGCTGTGGACGGGGAAGGTTGGCGATGCGTCGGCGTTCCGGGTCTGGGGATCTCGGGCGTTTGTTCGCGACCTGTCTGCGGACAAGCTGTCCCCTCGTGCTTCTCCCTGCGTCTTCCTGGGGTTCCCCCCCGACGCCCCTGGGTGGCAGTTTTACCACCCCACCTCTCGACGTGTTCTGTCCTCCCAGGACGTCACGTTCGACGAGTCGGTACCCTACTACCGCCTCTTCCCCTACCGCACTCCGTCCCTCCCCCCACCCCCGCTCTTCTTGGTACCAGGTCCCCCCCCGGTAGTCCCCCTCCCCCCTCAGGGTCCTGCCCCTTCAGGTGTGTCCCAGGTAGACGCGGTCGAGCCTGTCGAGATCACTGGTGACTCTGGTGCTGCTGCGGGAGCTGAGCCTGGGGGTGCGGAGTCTGGGGGTGCTGAGCCTGGAGGTGCCGAGTCTGGGGGTGCTGAGCCTGGGGGTGCTGAGCCTGGGGGTGCTGTGCCTGGGGGTGCTGAGCCTGGAGGTGCCGAGTCTGGGAGTGCTGTGCCTGGGGGTGCTGAGCCTGGGGGTGCTGCGCCTGGGGGTGCTTTGCCTGAGGTTGCTGAGCCTGGGGGTGCTGTGCCTGGGGGTGCTGTGTCTAGGGGTTCTGAGCCTGGAGGTGCTGTGCCAGGGGGTGCTTCGTCTCGCCGGGAGCCACTCTCCCCACAGGAGCTGCGTGAGTGGTTTGCCAGGCGCTGGAGGCGTGCTGCTGGTGCGGGTGGTTCTTCGGCTGCAGAGGGTACTGCTGCCGCACGTCCCGCCGGTGCTCGTACTGTGGGTGCTGGAGCTGCTGGGTCTGAGGGTTCTCCTGGAGCTGGTCCTCCTGAGGGTGTTGGCGCTGAGCCTGCCGTTGGCGGTCCGACTGACAGTGCTCCTGGTGCTGCGGCTGGGGGTTCTGGAGCTTCTGGTGGTGCTGCTGGAGGTGCTGCTCGAGTGGGTGCTCCTGCCGGGGCTGCTGGTGCTGTTCCTGCTGTTTCTAGCGTCGCCGCGCGGCCCCGACCGTACTTCGTTCCGCTCCTGCAGCAGGTTCTTGGTCTTACACCTCCTCCTCCTCCCTTAGAGGGTCCGCAGCCTGTCCGGTCACAGCCACAGCTACAGCCTGCCTCCCCTTTGCCTGCTCCTTCTCCCTACGCTGGTCCGACTGGAGGTCTTACTGAGCGTCGTGAGCCTGCGTCTCGTCCTGTGTCGCCTGTTCGTACTGAGCGCGCTAGTGGTCGCGGGTCGCGTCAGCGTCCTCCTCCTGTCCCTGGCACGCACCGGATGTCACTGCGTCCGTCCACTGCTCCTCTGCGTGCCCCTTTGCCTTCTCCTCCTGCTTCCTCTCTTCCTGCTCTTGCCGACCCGGAGTCGGACTCTCTTCGTGCTGCCAGTCCTACTGTCACGCGTCTCCTGGCTACTGCTGTCACTGACCCCTCCTTCGAGTCGTCTGCTGCGTCTGCCCTTGTCACTGAGCTTGTCGACTTTGCTGCGCGCTGTCGTCTAGACTACGCTGCTCGTCTTGTCACTGAGTCTGAGTCCGCCTGTCCTCCGTCCGTCGGGGGTGAGTGTGCCCTTGGCACGGACGTCCTTGAGGACAGGCAGGAGGAGTTCCAGTGTCTGGCCGCCGCTTCACCTCGTCTCGCGTCTGTACTGCTAGCCCCTGAGGGAGACCCGGATGCACCAGACATCCCGACTCCGCGCTCTTACGCGGAGGCGATAGAGGGTCCCTACTCCTCTCAGTGGCAGGCAGCTATGGATGCAGAGATGGCTTCCTGGAAGTCCACAGGCACCTACGTTGACGCTGTTCCCCCTCCTGGGGCGAACATCGTCAGTGGCATGTGGATTTTCAGGGTGAAGCGGCCGCCGGGCTCTCCGCCTGTCTTCAAGGCGCGTTACGTGGCTCGTGGCTTCAGTCAGCGGCAGGGGGTTGACTACTTTCAGACCTTCTCCCCCACCCCGAAGATGACCACTCTTCGGGTTCTGCTGCACGTTGCTGCTCACCGTGACTACGAGCTGCACTCTCTCGACTTCAGCACAGCTTTCTTGCAGGGCAGCCTGCACGAGGAGATCTGGCTGCGTCGCCCACCTGGCTTCACTGGGTCTTTCCCTCCTGGTACCCAGTGGAGTCTCCGGCGTCCAGTCTACGGTCTCCGCGAGGCGCCACGTGAGTGGCACGACACACTGAGGACTACGCTCGCGGCACTTGGGTTTGCTCCTTCCACTGCCGACCCGTCGCTGTTTGTGCGCACCGACACCTCTCTGCCGCCGTTCTACATCCTCGTGTACGTCGACGACTTGGTCTTTGCCACAGCTGACACTGCTGGACTCGCCTACGTGAAGTCCGAGCTGCAGAAGAGTCACACGTGCACTGACCTGGGTGAACTGCGCAGCTACCTTGGCTTGCAGATCACCCGGGACAGAGCACGCCGCACCATTACCCTGACTCAGTCACACATGGTGCAGCAGGTCCTTCAGCGCTTCGGCTTCACGTACTCCTCGCCTCAGGCCACTCCTCTGCCTACTCGCCACTCGCTCTCAGCTCTGCCTTCGGATGAGTCCGTAGAGTCGAGTGGCCCGTACCCAGAGCTTGTTGGCTGCCTCATGTACCTGATGACCTGCACACGACCTGACCTCGCATACCCTCTTAGCATTCTCGCACGCTTTGTTGCTCCTGGGAGACACCGACCAGAGCACATGGCTGCAGCGAAGAGGGTGTTGCGCTACTTGTGCAGTACGTCGGGCATGGGGCTAGTGCTTGGAGGGCGCAGTCCAGTGGTCCTCACTGGGCACGCAGACGCTTCTTGGGCTGACGACCAGGCTACGCAGCGGTCGTCACAGGGTTACACCTTCAGCCTTGGTTCCGGCTCTGTCTCGTGGCGGGCTACCCGCTCGTCTTCTGTTCTCGGCTCCAGTTGTGAGGCTGAGATCTACGCTGGGGCTATGGCTGCACAGGAGTTACGCTGGCTCACCTACCTGCTGACCGACCTTGGAGAGCAGCCTCGTTCTCCTCCAGTCCTGTACGTAGACAACAAGGCCATGCTGGCCTTGTGTCGAGAGCAGCGACTGGAGCACAGAACGAAGCACATTGCTCTTCGCTACTTTCTTGCTCGTGAGCTACAGCAGCGTGGACAGCTGCGACTTGCGTACGTGGCCTCTGAGGCCAACACTGCTGATGTCTTCACCAAGGCACTTGCGCCTTGTGATCATCAGCGTTGCTGCACGCAGTTGGGTCTTGTGCCTGTCTTGCCTCACTTGCTCTCCTCTTGACCTTGCTTGTACCTTCGCATATATATACTCTTGCTCTTGCTTGCTTGACTCTTGTATACCTCTATATATGATCTTGCATGTGAACTGGCCTTGTGGCCTTTGAACTTGTGCTCGGAATGCGTGGTGACTTTGTGATCCACCCTGAGCTTTGCTTTGCTTTGCTTGACTGGTCTTGTAACCCCTTGTTTTCCCCCACTTTGCCTATGGGGGTGTGTCAGAACATATAGCTTACTTGTTTGTGTAGGCTATAGTGGGGTATCCCATAGGGGGTACAACACAATTAGGGTTTCCTATTTGTACTCACTTCGTTCATACTCATTCCCATTCTCGTTCAATTCTTCTCATAAAGATACTCTAACGAAGAATATTGCTTCTCGTGGTTTTCAAGCCTTTGAAAAATTCAGGGGAGGTTTAGAGGCCAAGAAAAAGCCTTTAGAAATTATTCAGGTACCTGAGAAGTTGGGCAAAGTACTACGGAGCGTAGAAAAGGGTCGTACGTTCCGTGGAGTTAATATTCTCTCCCCACAGCACAGTGTTAAGGCTCCCCGTTGCGCACAGGTGAAGCCTACACAGCTGCCAAGGCTTAGAGGAGACATCTAGGCTCAAGAGATATTATACAAGCCTCGGAAAAATCCTCCTACCCCCCAGGTGAAGTTGGAAAGCGCTGAGTCAGGTATAGGAAAAGGGGAAGGTATTAAGTTTGATGTACCCTATGATCCTATTAGTGAGACCCTCTTTGGCTACTTAGCGCAGCAGACACCACTACTCCTCGAGGTGTTATGCAATGGGTTCCAGGCACTGGTGGACAGCGGTGCATCTCACTCGGTGTGTGACCGTGGAGCATTGGAGAAAATTGGAGAGAAGGCGGAAGAGACCCAGTTTTCAGCAACCATGGTGGACGGTACGAAGCTTCCTATCCACGGCGAAGCATCACTGCAGCTGCATATAGGTGCGTTGAGGTGGAAGCCGAAGCTACCAGTCACCAACATCAAAGGATTAGATTTTATCTTGGGGCGAGATTTTCTGAAGCGGTTCAACCCCGAGATCGACTGGGTCAACAGCAAGGTGTGCATCTACAACAACGGGAAGCGGATAGCACTGCGAAGCTGGACGGATACAGGGGACGTACATGAAACAACACTGGCACGGTTCGAACAGACGGTGAACGAGAGTAACACGGGTTACCTAGCACTGGTCATGGCAGCAGCAGAGGAGGAGAAGCCGAGTTCCGAGCTCCCTGCAGCAGTAAAGGAGGTCTTGGAGCAATACAAGGATATAATGCCCGACGACCTACCTGCAGGCGTACCTCCAGCACGCACCCACGAGCATGAAATCGTAGAGGAACCAGGTGCAAAACCCATCTCACGTGCACCATACCGACTAACGGGATAATATCTCTTCCCTCCAAAACCAGATAATATCCACCTCTCCTTACGGTGCACCATTTCTCTTCACTCCAAAACCAGACGGCAGCTTACGGATGTGCATCGACTACTGCGCACTGAACAAACAGACAGTTAAAAACAAATACCCCATACCGCGCATCGACGAATTACTGGACCAACTGCGTGGTGCAACAGTCTTCTCAAAGCTGGACCTACGGTCGGGTTACTGGCAGATCAAGATGGCGGATAACTCGATCCACAAGACCGCGTTCCGTACACGATACGGCTCCTACGAATACTTGGTGATGCCGTTCGGACTCTGCAACACACCAGCAACGTTTCAGGCAGAAATGAACCATATTCTCCGGCCCCTGCTGGACGAGTGCGTAGTGGTGTACCTAGACGATATCCTCATCTACTCCAAGAACATGAAGGAGCACGTGGAGCATCTACGGAAGGTGTTCGAGATCCTGCGGAAGAATAAGTTCTACGTGAAACTGTCGAAGAGCGACTTCGCACTAAAGAAGGTGCGGTTTCTCGGGCACATGGTGAGTGCCGAGGGCGTACACGTGGACCCGCGGAAGATCGACGCAGTTAAAAAGTGGAAAATACCGGAGAACGTGAAGGAGTTGCAGCAGTTCCTAGGCATCTCCAACTACTACAACAGGTTCGTGCCGTACTATGCTAAGATAGCAGCGCCACTGACCGACCTACTGAAAAAGGATACGCCCTTCAAATGGGATAACCCTCATTGGCAAGCCATGGAGCAGCTACAGACAGCACTGACTACAGCGCCAGTACTCATCTTGCCGGATCCAGACAAGGACTACGTGGTGAAAGCAGACGCTAGTGACCAATCAGTCGGAGCACTACTGATGCAGGATCACGGATGCGGTTTGCAGCCCATCGCCTACCTCAGTAAGAAGCTACACGGAGCAGAACTAAACTACCCCATTCACGACAAGGAAGCCCTAGCGATAGTCGTAGCCTTCAAAGCGTGGAGGTGTTACCTCGAGGGAGCCAAGACCATAGTCTATACTGACCACTGCAGCCTCAAATACCTGAAGTCACAGCCAATGCTCTCACGACGACAGGTGCGGTGGATGGATTTCTTGGAGACCCACTTCCACTACGACATCATCTACAAACCCGGGCTACACAACAAAGCAGACGCGTTGAGCCACCCAGGTCATGTAGCAGGCATCCAGCTCGACGGGATGAACCCTCTACTCAAGGGTCTATTCCAACATGGGTACTCCGTGGACGACGAGATAGCAATGGCAGAGAAACAGAAACTGTTACAGTGGGAGAAAGACCTAGCGGTAAGGAAGGGTTCAGGAAAGATTTGGGTACCGAATTACGCCCCGCTACGGCAGATCATATTGGAGGAATTTCACAATGTACCATACGCGGGACATTTTGGGAGCAACAAGACGTTAGCGGGAATAGCAAAGTATTACTACTGGCCTCGGATGGCAGCAGACGTGCAGCAGTTCGTCACCTCATGCGACACGTGCCAACGGACGAAGAGCATCAAACAGATAAAAGCAGGGTTACTTCAGCCTCTACCTGTATCGGAGCAGCCATGGCAGGTCGTTAGCCTCGACTTTATCACAGGACTTCCTTCGACCTCACGGGGGCACGAGTCCATCCTCTTGGTGATCGATAAGTTCTCCAAAATGGGTCACTTCATACCGACCAACGCCACAGCTACAGCTGAAGCAACTGCTCGCCTCTTCTTCGACCGCATAATCACCATCCACGGCATCCCCGCTACACTCATCTCAGACAGAGACCCCAAATTCACGAGTAAGTTCTGGAAGGAACTCATGGGATTATTAGGGACTAAACTTGCGATGTCCTCAGCATACCACCCACAGACTGACGGACAGACAGAGTGACTCAATCAAGTGGTTGAACAGTTACTGCGCACAGCTTGCAAAGACGACGTCAGCCACTGGGACACACAGTTACCGACCCTAGAGTTCGCTTACAACAACGCATCACATGCGGCCACAGGGAAAACTCCTTTCTTCCTGTGTTACGGACGGGAACCACTCACACCACAGCAGCCAACCACACCGGCACACGTCCAAGCCGCATATGACTTCGTCACTACCATGCAGCAGCTATGGGAGAAGACTCAGCAACGTCTCACCACAATGCAGAACTCCCAAAAGCAGTATGCCGATCGTCAGCGACGTGATCACTCAGTAGCAGTCGGAGATCAGGTACTTCTTGACACGCGCAACTTGAACCTGTCTCACCTCCCATCCAAACTCCGGCCTCGCTTCTGTGGTCCTTTTCTCGTTGAGGCACAGGTGACACCAGTTACATTCCACTTGCGCTTACCAGATACATGAAAGCTTCACAACGCTTTCCATGTCCAGCTACTGAAGCCCTACAAGGACCCCAACCACCAGTTCCAGGGACGGCAGCTACCGCCACCTCCACCTGTTCTTATACAGGATGAACCCGAGTACGAAGTGGAACGTGTTCTCACTCATCGTCGCCGTGGCAGCAAGACCCTCGAGTTCCTGATACGCTGGAAGGGATACGACCCCACTGAGGTCAGCTGGGTTGCAGAAGCTGATATGGGCAACGCACGCCGTGCTCTCAAGGACTATCTTGTCAAGCAGGTGTCAGAACATTATAGCTTATGCTTTTGTGTAGGCTGTAGTGGGGTAGCCCATATGGGGTACAACCTGTCAGAATATTATGCTCTAGCCTGTAGTGGGGTGCTCTATAGCGAGTACAACCCTTCTAGGGTTTGCTATTTGTATCCTCATTCTTGCTAGTTCACCTCCTCTTCTTTCTTCTAAATTTTCACATGCTATCAGAGCAGGTCAATCCCCTTGGATCGATCGTGTGGGTGAGCTTACCACCTCCTTGCTTCCGCTCCAACCGCAACTGCTACTGCTCCTCTGTGTGCCGCACGCCCCGTGCATGCGGCAGTTTTTCTTCCCGCCGTGCGCCTCGAGGCGCACGGCGGTTTTCTGCCCGCCGTGCGCCCCGAGGCGCGCGGCGATTCTCTGCCCGCCGTGCTCCCCGAGGCGCGCGGCGGGTTTCTGCCCTGTCACGCTGCGCGTCGCTCTCGAGAGGCGCTGCGACGGGCGACGGGGACCCGCGCGTCTCCCCCCCGTCGCCGCTCCTGTCGGCCCCGTCGCCGCCGCCAGCGGCCCCGTCGTCGCCGCCAGCGGCCCCGTCGCCGCCACTTGCGGCCCCGGCCCCGCCCCGGCCATTTCCCGTCGCCCGTCGAGGCGACCCTCAAGGAGGGGGGCGGGCGCCGCCCCTTCTTCCGCCTGTTTTGGCGCCCTAGGAGGCCGCGCATCAATCCCCCCCCCCCCCCCCCCCTTTCCCCCTCGTAACCTCCCTACCCGCCATCCCACCCTGCCCTGTGTTAGGGTTTGGGGGTGTTGAGTAGGGGGTGGCGGGTGTGTGGTCTCTCCTGCTCCTCCTCCTCCTCTGTCTCCCAGTGCTGCAGCTGCCGCTGAGGGGGGAGTATCAGAATCAAAGAGGAATGATGGCACTATGAGAGTTGGAGTACAAATAACCAACCCTAACTTTGTGTACCCCCTAAAGGCTAACCCTCTATAGCCTACACAATAACAACATATATAATGTTTGACACACCCCCATAGGCAAAGTGGGGGAGAACAAGGGGTCACAAGACCAGTCAAGAAAGGCAAGCAAGCTCAGGGTGGATCACAACGTCACCACACAATCCGAGCACAAGCAAAGGGCTACAAGGCCAGTTCATATGCAGAGGTATATATATAAGTAGTACAGACAGTAAGGGTAATCTCAACCTAGCAAAGCAAACAGGCAAGAGTATATATAGAGATCGCAGTACAGGCAAAGCGTACAGCAAGTGAGACAAAGTGGGCACTAGCCCCAACAAAGTACAGAAGCGCTGATGATCACCAGGCTGGAGTGCCTTGGTGAAAACATCAGCGGTGTTGGCCTGAGAGGCCACGTAGCGCAGACGAAGCTGACCACGCTGCTGAAGCTCACGAGCAAGGAAGTAACGGAGAGCGATGTGCTTCGTTCTGTGCTCCAGTCTGTGATCCTGATACAAGGCAATGGCAGCCTTGTTGTTGACGTACAGCACTGGAGGAGAACTAGGCCGCTCTCCAAGGTCAGTCAGCAGGTAGGTGAGCCAGCGTAACTCCTGTGCAGCCATGGCTGTGGCGTAGATCTCAGCCTCACAACTGGAGCTGAGAAGGGAAGAAGAACGATTAGAGCGCCACGAAAATGAACCAGAGCCAAGGCTGAAGGTATAACCCTGTGACGACCGCTGAGTAGCCTGGTCGTCAGCCCAAGAAGCGTCTGAGTGCCCAGTGAGAACAACTGAGCTCCCTCCTCCAAGCACGAGCCCCATGCCTGATGTACTGCACAAGTAGCGCAATACCCTCTTTGCAGCATCCCAGTGCACCTTTCAGTGACGACCAGGAGCCACGTAGCGAGCCAGAAGGCTAAGAGGGTATGCTAGGACAGGACGAGTGCAAGTCATCAGGTACATGAGGCAACCAACTAACTCTGGGTAAGGACCACTCGACTCTACGGACTCATCCGAAGGCAGAGCTGAGAGCGAGTGACCTATAGTCAGAGGAGTGGCGTGTGCTGAGGACCAGGTGAAGCCGAAGCGCTGAAGGACCTGCTGCACCATGTGTGACTGAGTCAGGGTAATGGTGCGGCGTGCTCTGTCCCGGGTGATCTGCAAGCCAAGGTAGCTGCGCAGTTGCCCCAGGTCTGTGCACGTGTGTCTCTTCTGCAGCTTTGACTTCACTTGGGCGAGAGCATCAGTGTCAGCTGTGGCAAAGACCAAGTCGTCGTCGTACGCGAGGATGTAGAACGGCGGCAGTGAAGTGTTAGTGCGTAGAAACAGCGACGGGTCAGCAGTAGAAGGAGAGAACCCAAGTGCCGCAAGAGTAGTCCTCAGTGTGTCGTGCCACTCACGTGGCGCCTGGCGGAGACCGTAGACCGGCCGGCGGAGGCTCCACTGGGTACCAGGAGGGAACGACCCAGTGTAGCCAGGAGGGCGGCGTAGCCAGATCTCCTCGTGCAGACTGCCCTGCAAGAAAGCTGTGCTGAAGTCAAGAGAGTGGAGCTCGTAGTCACGCTGAGCAGCGACGTGCAGCAGAACCTGAAGAGTGGTCATCTTCGGGGTCAGGGAGAAGGTCTAGAAGAAGTCAACTCCCTCTCACTAACTGAAGCCTCGAGCAACGTAGCGCGCCTTGAAGACAGGCGGAGAACCTGGCGGCCGCTTCACCCTGAAAATCCACATGCCACTGACGATGTTCGCCCCAGGTGGGGGAACCTCGTCGACGTAGGTGCTTGTGGACTTCCAGGAAGCCATCTCTGTGTCCATGGCTGACTGCCACTGAGAGGAGTAGGGACCCTCGATCGCCTCAGCGTACGATCGAGGAGTCGGGATGTCTGGTGCATCCGGGTCTCCCTCAGGGGAATCAAGCATGGACACAAGATGGGGCGCGGCGGCTGCAAGACACTCAAGGTCCTCCTGTCTGTACTCAAGGACGTCCGTGCTAAGAGCACACTCACCCCCGACGGACGGAGGACAGCCAGACTCAGACTCAGCGACAAGACTGGCAGCGTAGTCTAGACGACAGCGAGCAGCAAAGTCGACAAGCTCAGCAACTAGAGCAGACGCAACAGCAGACTCAAAGGAAGGGTCAGTGACGACAGTGGCAAGGAGACGCGTGACAGTAGGACTGGCAGCGCGAAGAGAGTCAGACACAGGGTCATTAAGAGCAGGAAGAGAGGACTCAAGAGGAGACGGCAGAGGGACACGCTGTGGAGCAGTGGAGGGACGCAGTGACATCCGGTGTGTGCCAGGGACTGGTGGCGGACGCTCACGCTGAGTACGGCGACTGGTGGAAGTAGTACGAACAGGCGACTCAGGACTAGACACAGGCAACACAGGGCGAGACGCAGGCTGACGACGCTCTGTGAGGCCGCCTGTAGGACCAGTGTAAGGAGAAGGACTAGGAAGTGGCGAGGCAGGCGGTAGCTGTGACTCCGACTGGACCGGCGGTGGACACTCGACAGTGGGAGGGGGACAAGGCGGAGGTGACTGACCAAGCACCTGCTGAAGGAGTGAAACAAAGGACGGCCGGGGCCGGGAGGTGCCCCGTGCAGTAGCAGAGACAGCACCAGAACCTCCAGCAGCTCCAGCTGCACCCCCAGCACCTCCAACGCCCGGGTCTGCAGCACCAGCAGCATCTCCAACGCCCGGGTCTGCAGCACCAGCAGCAGCTCCAACACCCGGGTCCGCAGCACCAGCAGTATCTCCAACGTCCGGGTCCTCAGCACCAGCAGCAGCTCCAATGTCCGGGTCCGCAGCACCAGCAGCAGCTCCAACGTCCGGGTCCTGAGCACCAGCAGCAGCTCCAACGTCCGGGTCCGCAGCACCAGCAGCAGCTCCAACGCCACTAGGAGCGCCACTCCTGAGACTGCAGCGAAGTGCGTACCACTCACGAAGACGCTGGGGAGAGGGCAGCTCCCGCCTAGGCGAGGAAGCAAGAGCACCAGCTACAGTAGTACCCCTAGCTCCAGAAGCCCCGCTTCTGAGGCTGCAGTACTGGAAGTACCACTCACGCAGCTGCTGTGAGGAGAGAGCTCCTCCAGGCGTAGAACTCCCAGGCTCAGCACCCCCAGACTCAGCACCAGCAGGCTCCGCACTCCCAGGCTCACCACCCCCAGGCTCAGTACCCCCAGGGTCAGGACCCCTAGACTCTGCACCCCCAGGCTCAGCACCCCTAGTCTCAGCAACCCCGAGCTCCGCACGCTCAGGCTCAGCACCCCGAGCAGGACGAGAGTCAACAGCTACCTCGACAGGCTCAACCGGGTCTATCTGGGACACACCTGAGGGAGCGGCACCCTGAGGGGGGAGGGGGTCTACTGCAGCAGCACCTGGCGCGAGGAAGAGAGGCGGGGGAGGGAGCGGGGCAGTGCGGTAGGGGAAGAGGCGGTAGAAGGGTACCGACTCGTCAAAGGTGACGTCCTGAGAGGCGAGGACACGGCGCGAGGCGGCGTGGTAAAACTGCCAACCAGACGCATCCGGGACAAACCTAGGAAGACACACGGAACAACACGGGAGGAGAGCTTGTCCGCTGACGTATCGCGAACAAAAGCTCTGGATCCCCAGACCCGAAAACGCGACGCATCGCCAACCTCTCCCATCCAACGCAGTGTCGGGGAAGTCTCCGGCAAGGAGACTCGGGGCCAGAGGTTGAGCTGATGCACAGCGTATCGGACTGCAAACGGCCACAGAAAGTGGGGGGCAGCCGCATGGATCAAGGAGGTACGAGCGACCTCCATGACCAAGCCAATGCGGGGCTCAGTAACCCCATTCTGCTGTGGAGAGGCCGGAAGCGTGAACGACTGGCGGATGCCGTGCTCCGCACAGTAGGCTGCCAAGAGGTCGGAGGAGAACTCACCACCTCTGTCAGAGTGCAAGCGCAGGACAGGGAAGTCCGAGTGGAAACGCTCGCTGAGCTGGAGACGAGAAGCGCGGATCCAAGGGATCAAAACATCAGGGACCTCACCTTTGGTGCGCAAGGGGAAGACCGTGGTGTAGCGCGAGTAGTCGTCAACAACTATCAGGAAGTATCTCTCCTGACCCTGACCACGGACGTGGGCGGGGCCCCACACGTCCATGTGGAGCGTCTGTAAGGGAGCAGTCGTCGGGGGAAACGAGGAGGAGTGAGGAGCGGCGCGCTGCCGCCCCTCAACACAGGGAAGACAGGGAGGAGCAGGAGAGGGTGGGAGGGGAGGGAGAACTCTGGGAAGACCAGAGACAAGGTACCATTTGTGCATTGCCCGAAGGCGCTGCACGGACGGGTGACCAAGGCGGTGGTGCCAGAGGACCGTCTCGTGCGCCAGAGAGCGGCACGAGCAGGGGGCAGACAGCTGACCAGACGCAGACGCAGCTACCTGAGGGGACTCAGTAGTCAGTGTGTACAGGTCCGACCCCGGCTGCCGTGTGAAGGTTGCCAGGTGATGGCCCGTCCGAGCACACGTGCAGTGTGTCACGCGCTCATAGGCAGGGGTGAACTGGTGGACACCCCTGTCCTGGAGCGCACTACTCGCCACCAAGTTCGTAGAGAACGAGGGGAGGTAGAGACCGGACAGTGTGCCCGACGGGACGGCCGGAAAAGGGAGGACAGTGGAGGAGGTCGCAACGAGTGGACCCCCAGAGGGATCAGCGAGAGAGACCGCAACGGGCCGAGCAAGCTGCTCAAGAGCCGTGCGGTCACGAAAGAAACAGTGGGAGGAACCTGAGTCTAGTGTAAAGGTGTGCAGTGCCTCGGTCGACTCAGTAACAGGGGACGCAGACGCACCAGCACCTAGAGCAGCAGCCTCACCAGCACCTGGGGTAGCAGACACTCTAGCACCTAGAGCGGTAGCCTCACCAGGTCGAATGCCCGGGTCGGGCGGAACACTCAGGTACTGGGCACCCTCTCCACTAATAGACATCACATACATGGCAGAGAGAATAGCATCAAAGTCTAGAGCAAAGATATCAATGTTTTTTTTCATCTGATCAGCCCAGCGGGGCAGCTCAGTGGCGTCAGGGAACTGAGTACGCCAAGCGTCGTCAAGGCGGGAGAAGCAGCGCTTCGTGGGGTGCGCCCTCCCACACGTCTGACCAGTGCAGTCACCAGTGCAGATGACATACGTGCAGCTCAGGCCACCACCCCCCCCCCCCCCTTGCGAGTGTACCACTCACGGAGTTCGTGGGGTGACGGAGAGTGCTGTAGGCTCTGGCCACCGCCAGTGCCTCCACGACCACCACCGCTGCCACCACCGGATCGACCACCTCCTCCCTGTTATTGTCACAGTAGGCTCCAATGTGCCAAAAACGAAAGATAGAGTGCACAGTCGGATTTCTGCACAGCGGCTTCAAACGTTCATATCGTTCTGGTCACAGCTTCAAATGACTTGATTCAACTTGGATCTGGAGCGTCGTATTGTCGCCTACAATAGGCAATTTAGATCGCACGATTTAACCAAGTATTGACGACACAGCATTGGTTTGAACGAACGGCACTATGGCAGCCACTATAGTCTTAGAACACAAGATAGGAAGAGTTAGGAAGAGTTACGAGTTGGGAATGACTCCTAGCTCCTACAAACCCCAAGAGCCGAGGTACAGTGATGTGGAACAGTGCCACACTGTCCCCAACCACGAAGGGTCTCGAAACTACCCTTCACTAGGGCCTACACCAAGTGAAATGTTACACTACACAAAGTAATGTAACTATCTTCAATATCTTGAGGTGTACCCTTTTGGCGAGCTTCGAAATCACTTGAGGCTTGACACCAAGGCTCGGTCTCTTCATCACAAACTCATCCTTGAGTTCTTGATGGGTCTGCTGCACACACCTGCGACACACCGAACGTTCGACACAGGACAAAATAGAAACCGCGCACGACAAAATAGAAACCGCGCGCGAGACACAAACGACCGCGTAACACGCGTCTAGCGATAACTCGCTATTGACTCAACACACACACTCGACATCATGACTCAACATTCACACACAATTATAAGCATGAAATATATATTATCCCATGCCCTCATACCATTCCATACACACACACATGCATGCACACGGACAACAAGCCGAGTGCAAACCATAGGGTTGCACCAACAAACTCCCCCTCGGATTGTTGGCCTTAGGATATGTTGCTCTCTCAGTTCAGAGCCATCCCAGCCAGCTTGCAACACTTCCAATGCTGCTGCTCCACCAGCCTCTTGGTCATCATGTCAGCCGGCTGCCCCGTGGTCTTCACGTAGCGCAACTCAACTTCACCCGCGGTTACCATGCTCCTCGTCCAATGCCACTTCACCCTCATGTGCTTCGTGAGTCCATGCAACACAGGGTTCTTAGCAAGAGCAATGGCACCCTGGCTGTCACAATACAGTGGGGTAGGTCCTTGCTGCTCCTCCCCCAATTCAGCCAACAAACGCCGCTGCCACACAATCTCCCGTACAGCACGGAAGAGTGCCATGTACTCGGACTCCACTGAGCTCAAAGCTTGGTCAACCTGCTTCTTGCTCTCCCAAGCAGTTGGGCCTCCACCAACACAGCATATGAAGCCTCCCACACTTGTCATGTCCTCTGGTTCTGACGCATATGAAGCATCCGAGTAGGCGGTGAGGTACAAACGCCCGGGTTCAACACCATCCGCGCCCTTTTGGCGCCTTTGTGCCGCCGCCGAGTATTGCAGCCCAACGGTCGGTGTTTGGCCAAGATACTTGGCCACCCTCATTCCAGCTGCTACCTGCTCCTCATTAGGGCATTGCACAACCCTAGCCAGCTGCCCGGTAGCAAACGCGACGTCCGGTCGGGTGTTTACCGCCGCATACATGAGGCTGCCCACCAACGAGTGAAATCGGCGCCTCTCCTCTTCACAAACGCTCTCCTCCTCTGGTCCCTTCACACACTTGAACCCAGAGGGAAAGGGAGTAGCCACATGACCTTCACTCTGGCCAAAGTTGGCAGCCAACGCCTCCAGGTACTTCCGTTGGTGCACTCGCATGCTCCGCTTCTCCACGTCTCGTTCGATGTGGAGCCCAAGGTAGAAGTTCACATCACCAAGGGACTTGCACTTGAACTTGTCTTGCAGCTTCAGCATCACTTCCTTCACAAGGTCAGGAGAGGGTGAGAATATAAGAATGTCATCCACATAAACCACCATGAAGCTCCTCTGCTCCCCCTCGCCAAGCATGAACAAGGAGTGATCGGCCGTTGAGGGAGTGAAGCTGATCCCCTCCAACACTTCGTGCAGCTTCATATACCATTGCCTAGGGGCTTGCTTCAACCCATAGAGGGCCTTCTTCAGCTTCCACACTCTGCCACTACCATCATCAAACCCCTCTGGCTGCGCCATAAAAATCTCCTCCTCAAGGATGCCGTTAAGGAATGCCGTCACAATGTCCATTTGCTTCACCACCCATCCTTTGATGGCGGCTCCCGCGAATAGGGTTCGCAGCGTCGTCGGCTTCACCACAGGGGCAAACAGCTCCTTGAATTCCACCTTCTCCTTCTGCTGGTACCCCTTGGCTACAAGCCTAGACTTGTAGCGCTCGATCTTGCCGTCGGCATCCGACTTGATTTTGAAGAGCCACTTGGACGTTATCGCCGTACGCCCCTCCGGTAGCTCCACCAATTCAAACGTGTCATTCTCCTTGATGCTATTCAGCTCACTCTCCATGGCCTTCTTCCACTCCTCGGCATCACTACTCTCCAAAGCCTCATTGAGAGTTGCTGGTTCTCCCGGCATCTCCACCGGAGAGAAGAACGCGAAGGCACACTCCTCGTAGTCACTCTCCTCGTCGTCTCCGACCATCATTGCCGCTCCGGCCAGGGCTGTCTTGCCCTGCTTTCCCACCGCATCATAGGTCAGCCAATTAGGGGGTTGAACTCTCCTCTTCCCCCTTCCTTCCTCTTCAGCTGCAGGGACTTGAAGGCCTTGGCGTTGCTGCGGTGTGGCTCGAATCCGTGGAGCACTCGTGGTACGGGAAGGGAGTGATGGTGCACGCTCGCTCACTTGCTGCACCTCCTCCTCTTCTTCCTCTGCATCATTGGCCTCCTCTCCCCCATTCACAAGGGAGGATTGCCTCGTGGTTGTGCTGCCGCTGCTCAGCTCCTAAGGCAGCTCCACATGCTCCAAACCGGAACTCTTCACCTCCCCAAACCGCACGCCTATCTTCGCCTCATTCTCCGCCTTCCAATCCTTGTACATGAAGTTCTCCATGAACTTGCAGTCCCTGCTCACCAAGAACTTCTTGGTGAATGGGTCCCAAAGAAGCCATCCCTTGCTGTTTTGAGCCATGCCCAAGTGCACGGCCCACACCGCCTTGGCACCAAGCTTGTTGTGCCGAAGATGCTTAGGCACAAGCGCCATGCACATGCACCCGAACACCCGAAGCATATCCACCTTTGGCTTCCTTCCTAGCCACTCCACATAGGGCACCCATTTGTCTGCTCCCACATGAGTCAAGGCTCTGTTCTTGGCCACACACGCGCTCCGCACTGCATCAGGCCAGAAATAGTCGGGTAGCCCGGCTTCAATGAGCAACCCGCGCGCCGCCTCCGTGATTGTGCGGTTCGCTCGCTCGGCGATGCCATTCATTGCAGAGGAGTATGGCATGGTGAGGGAGTGCCGAATACCATTCTTCTTCAGCCACAACCCAAACTTCTTGCTCAGGAACTCTCCCCCTCGATCGGTGCGGATTGACTTGACTAGACGGTCTTGTTGCCGCTCCACCATCGGGAACCAATCCGTCTTCAACGTTTCAGCCACGTCGCTCTTCTTGGCCAGCACATACACCCAAGTCATGCGGGTGTAGACGTCGAAAATGGTGAGAAAATACTCAGCTCCAGCAGCTCCAAGCTTCAGGGGGCCCACCACGTCCATCACCACCTCATCAAGCGGTACCTTAGCCGTTGCCTCCGAACTAGGGAACGGAAACCCGGTGAACTTGGCTTGAATGCACGTCGGGCAGCCAAGCACCTCATCGGGCTCCCCCTTATCAGCCAACAACCATCTCATTCTTCACTAGCTGCTGCAAGATAGGCAGGGCCACATGCCCCATTCGCCGATGCAAGGTAAGCCAATCACACTCCCCCGTAGCCGAAGTCGGATTGGAGAATGCTGCGCTCGCAATAGCGCCCCACATGCTCTCTCCGTACTCCTCCGCTGCTGCCTCAGGGTTCTCCTCACCCTTGTGCTGCTCCTTGGCTGCTGCACCACACTTGTTATGATCACCGAGCTTGCTGGTCCCTCCAAGATTCCACTTCTTGGACTCCTTCTCCTTAGCGCGACCTTCCGCGCAATCGCCGCTACCAACCGCTTCACCTTTGGTGCTGGCGCTTGCTGCCACTTGCCTCTCCTTAGGCATTGGGACCACTGGGATCTGCCACATCTCGTTGTAGACATCCCTGTCCTCGTGAAGTTCCCAAAGAACCCGATCGCCAAGCCTTGCGGTGTAGGTCTTGGCTCCCTTCGAGTTAGTGTCCATGCCGGCCTTTGCCAACCGCCGCACGGAAATCAGGTTTGTAGCAAGGCTGGGCACCCAAAGCACGTTCTTTAGGCCCACCATCTTCCCATCAGCACCCTTGAACATGGCCTTCCCCATGCCTTTCACCTCTGTTCGCTGCCCCAAAGCCGATGTGACATGCTTCACCGGTGACGGCTCGAGTTCGGTGAGCAAGTCCGGGCGAGGTGTCATGCTATAGGTAGCGCCACTATCAATCACCCAATAGTCCAGGGGGTGTAGGGTCACCTTCCCCACAGCTGCTAGCTCCTCAAAGCCTTCATCCTTCTCTGGACCAGTCGGTACTTGCGTCGACACGAAGTAGAATAGACCCGGGTACCGATCGTTGCTCGGGTCCTTGTCATTGTCTCCGCTCTTCATGTTTGCAGCTCCGCCACCGCGACCACCACGGCCTCCACGGCCTCGTCCTCTCCCTCCTACTGCTCCTCTACCCTCTTGGCCTTGAGCAGGGGTCCAACCATCAGGGAGTTTGTAGCAATTGCGCCACATATGTCCACTCTTGTGGCAATAATGGCATTCGCCGTCGAATCGGCCACGACCGCGCCCCGTAGCTCTTGTCGTCGCTGCCGTAACCGCCACTCCCGCGGCCTCCGCCGAAGTTGCTGCCACCAAACCGTCCTCCCCCTCGTCCTCTACCTCTTCTTCGACCATATCCACGGTCGATGCTCGCTGCCCCAGCGCCATCCGCACTCGCCAACTCACGGCGGCGGAAATCCTCTTGAAGGATAGCCCGCTTCACGTCTTCGAGCGAGAGGCGGGGCAAGTCGCAATTCAGGTTGATGATGAGCGAGGACCATGATTCGGGGAGTAGGGCCAGCAACTTGGTCTTCTTTTGGAGCTCACTATAGTTCAAATCAGCTCCCTCAAGCCGCGTCAACAAGTCGAAGAATTTCTGCACCCCTTCTTCAACCGCTTCATCCTCTTCAATTCGTAACGTCGGCATTTGCCGTTCCAACACCACAGCTACCGCCGCTGTTGCAAGAGCGTGTACACCCTTGAGAGCAGCCCATGCTTTTGGTCCCTTCTCTGGTTCACGCTGGAAAGGCTTGATGTGACAATTTTGGCTGCTCCCCAACGCTTGCCCAAGTAGGAGGTAGCCTTGTGCGCTCTTCCGCACCCACGGGCTCTTCTCCGGGTCGTTCTCGGGACGCTTCTCCGTTCCTTCCATCACCTCCAACAGGTCATAGTGGTCAAATATGTTCTCCATTCTGAAGGACCACTCAGCAAATTTGTCACCATTGAACTTGTCAAGGCCAAACACTCTAGGCTCATCCCTAGATGGGCCAACACTTGGTTGCACGGGCGCCATGACTGAGTCACGGGGTTGGCCTTGAGCTTGGGCTTCTCCTCTACCACCAGCACCTCTGCCACCCCTTTCCTCAGGTCCAGCCATTGTCGAAACTGCTCCAAGGGGCTCTGATACCACTTGTTATAGTCAGAGTAGGCTCCAATGTGCCTAAAACGAAAGATAGAGTGCACAGTCGGATTTCTGCACAGAGGCTTCAAACGTTCATATCGTTCTGGTCACAGCTTCAAATGACTTGATTCAACTTGGATCTGGAGCGTCGTACTGTCGCCTACAATAGGCAATTTAGATCGCACGATTTAACTAAGTATTGACGACACAGCGTTGGTTTGAACGAACGGCACTATGGCAGCCACTATAGTCTTAGAACACAAGATAGGAAGAGTTAGGAAGAGTTACGAGTTGGGAATGACTCCCAGCTCCTACAAACCCCAAGAGCCGAGGTACAGTGATGTGGAACAGTGCCACACTGTCCCCAACCACGAAGGGTCTCGAAACTACCCTTCACTAGGGCCTACACCAAGTGAAATGTTACACTACACAAAGTAATGTAACTATCTTCAATATCTTGAGGTGTACCCTTTTGGCGAGCTTCGAAATCACTTGAGGCTTGACACCAAGGCTCGGTCTCTTCATCACAAACTCATCCTTGAGTTCTTGATGGGTCTGCTGCACACACCTGCGACACACCGAACGTTCGACACAGGACAAAATAGAAACCGCGCACGACAAAATAGAAACCGCGCGCGAGACACAAACGACCGCGTAACACGCGTCTAGCGATAACTCGCTATTGACTCAACACACACACTCGACATCATGACTCAACATTCACACACAATTATAAGCATGAAATATATATTATCCCATGCCCTCATACCATTCCATACACACACACATGCATGCATACGGACAACAAGCCGAGTGCAAACCATAGGGTTGCACCAACACTCCCCTGCCCCCGTCGCGTCCACCGCCGCCCCCACCACTGCCCCCGCCCCTGCCACCGCCCCCGCCGTTGCCACCACCACCCCAACCGCTGCCACTAGCACCCCCAGCCCCGCCACCGCCCCCACCGCCACCACCACCCCCACCACCGCCTCCCCCGC
This sequence comes from Closterium sp. NIES-65, assembly GCA_948144175.1. Taxonomy (NCBI): domain Eukaryota; kingdom Viridiplantae; phylum Streptophyta; class Zygnematophyceae; order Desmidiales; family Closteriaceae; genus Closterium; species Closterium sp. NIES-65. The sequence continues at coordinate 1,296,568 of CANXME010002221.1, forward strand.
CGTCACCTCCGCCGCCCTTGCCCCCTTTGCCCTTGCCGCTGCGGCGCCCGCTCGAAGCAGACGCAGCCCCGACCTTCTCAGCACCAAGGAGGTCGACAGCAGAAGCAGAGGCGACAGAGGGAAGAAGAGGGGAAGGGGAACACCCCTCGAAGAAAGGGATGCGGGGGTCGCCACGAGAGGCACCTACAGCGACTATGCTAGCCTCAGCTGCAAGCAGTTCCTTCTCAAGGAGGGCAATGGTGAGCTCAGTGGGGCAGCGAGCTAGGAAGTGGTCCTTGACAGCACGCAGAGTGTCAGGGAGGCGGGTGACTAGGTTGTAGAGAGTGAGCCAGAGCGGGGGGGGGGGTTGGTGGCAAGAATTTCGTCGGGCATCGCGGCACGAAAGCGAGCCTCACTAGTACGGAGGTGCGTGATGAGGTCACCGACTTTGTGGAACGAGGCTAGGTCGGGAAACAAGTAGGGGAGTGAGAGACGGCCTAGCACAGCAGAGGCAGGTGAGGAGTAGCGGGCAACGACAGCAGTGTACAGTGCCTGTGCAGTCTTGTGCTGCCCAAAGTGCTCGCGTTCGTCTATCGGCAGGGAGTTGCGAATAGCGAAGCGGGCATGGGCGTCACGGGTCTGCCACTGTGAGCGGGCAGTGCTGTCAGCAGTAGCAGTAGGAGCAGTAGCATGGCCTAGGGCGTGATCGTACAGTAAGATGTCCTCCTTGGCAGTGAGCTGTAGGAAGAGGTGTAGGTCATCTAGCCAGGTATCGAACTTCACTGGGCGGCCCTCAGCATCGAAAGCTAGCACAGGAGAGCTAGCCATAGTTGTAGTAGGAGCAGTAGTAGTAGTAGTAGCAGTAGTAGCACCCTGAAATTAGTAGGCAGCGAGTCAGGTAGGGCGGCTCGGTCCAGGACGGGCGGCGTGGCTTGGTTCAGGTAGGGTGGCTCGGCTCGGCTCAGGTGGGGCGGCTCGGTTTGGGCTGGGCGGCTCGGCTCGGGCGGCTCGGTTCGGGTCGGGCGGCTCGGTTCGGGCTGGGCTGCTCGTTCTGGTGGGGCCGATGGCGTCGCGACGGGGTGCTAAAGGGGCAGGCGCAGGGGTCGACGGGGTCAGCTGGGGGCCGCTAAGGGGCGGCGTTTGGGGTTGACGGGGCCAGCGGGGCCACTAAGGGGCGATCGCCCGGGTCGACGGGGCCAGTGGGGCCGGGCGGGCGCTCGTGGTCGACGGGGCCAGCTGAGGCCGCTAAGGGGCGGGTGTACGGGGCCAGCGGGGCCGCTAATGAGGCGGGCGCTCGGGTGTACGTGGCCAGCGGGGCCGCTAAGGGGCAGGCGCACGGGTCGACGGGGCCAGCGGGGCCGCTAAGGAGGCGGGCGCACGGGTCGATGGGGCCAGTGGGGCCGCTAAGGAGGCAGGCGCACTGGTGTACGGGGCCTGCGAGGCCGCTAAGGGGCTGGCGCAAGGGTCGACGGGGCCAGCGGGGCCGCTACAGGGCGGCACGTGAGGTCGACGGGACCCGCTAAGGGACGGCACGAGGGGCCGACGGGGCCTCTAAGCGAGGTCGACGGGCCGATGGGGCCTCTAAGGGGTGGCGCACGAGGGCGCACTAGGAGTAAGGCGCACGAGGGCGCTAGAGAGGTCGGGGCACGAGGGCGCTCCGAGCGGAAATGGTGGGCCCTTAGGAACGGTCATAGGTTCCTAGCCTAGGCTCGTAATACCATATCAGAATCAAAGAGGAATGATGGCACTATGAGAGTTGGAGTACAAACAACCAACCCTAACTTTGAATACCCCCTAAAGGCTAACCCACTATAGCCTACACAACAACAACATATATAATGTTTGACAGGTGGGTGTGTGGGAGTTGACGGAGTGGTGCTAGGGGGTGGGGTGTGAGTGACCCTAGGGGTGTAGTAGGGGGTGTGTGAAATGGGGGTGAGACTGTTTGGGGAAGCTGAAAGGGGGTGGCCGTCGTGAAGCCAGCAGCTCCAGTCGCCCGTGAGACCGTTGCGCCAGTCGCCCGTGAGCCCGTTGCGCCAGTCGCCCGTGAGCCCGTTGCTCCAGTTGCCCGTGAGTCTGTTGCTCGTCTGCCGCTACTTTTAGCCGCGGAGCCAGTTACTCTAGTAGCCCGTGTGCCAGTTGCTCCAATTGCCAGTGTGCCAGTTGCTCCAGTTGCCCGGGTGCCAGTTGCTCCAGTTGCGCCGTGTGCCAGCAGCTTCAGCTGCCGCCCACTTCCTCCTCTCCTCTCATAGTCGCCTCCTCCTCCTCACTTGCCCTCTGCGATAGCCTCTAGCTTTGCTCATAATTGTGAACTTTAAACTATTGCTTCTTGAAATTGTGCTCAGAATGTGTGGTGACATTGTGATCCACCCAGAGCTTGTACTGCTTTGCTTGCTCTGCTGATTACACCCCACTTTGGCTATGAGGGTGTGTCAGAATATTATGCTCTAGCCTGTAGTGGGGTGCTCTATAGCGAGTACAATCCTTCTAGGGTTTGCTATTTGTATCCTCATTCTTGCTAGTTCACCTCCTCTTCTTTCTTCTAAATTTTCACAACTTTGCCCTCACATACTAGCGCAAGGTGGTTCACAACTCTTCATTAAACGCTTCCGCTACTACATCAGTTCTACCCAGAGTTCACCCCTGCAAAGATCCTAAGGGCTATTTCTCAGCCCAACAACTATAATACCATGTACATGTACTGAGATGATAAAAACATGCAAATACATTCGTATAAGGGAATTCAAATCGTCCTAGCTAGCCATGTACTTTAAAGCCGGGGTCTCATGTACGGCTTGGCCATGCAACTGCAAAGCACTTGGGCGAAAAGTGGGTTCTTTGGAGAGTCTCAATTTGTCAAAACTTTGGCCCCAAATTCGTAAACCAATTTTCAGGCCCGTATTCCATCGATTGCAAAGCACTTGATCTACTTGAGTGTCAGAATAAATGTGCAGGAAAGATTGGATTAGCAAGATTTGGGGTACAAGTACAAACCCTAGAAGTGCTATACCCCATACGGAGTGCCTCCTATAGCCTACAAGTAAGATTGTATATTGACACACCCCCATAGGCTAAGTGGGGGACAAGAAGACGGCCACAAGACCAGTCAAGCAAGACAACAGAGCAAAGTAAAGCCAAGCCTAGGGTGGATCTCAAGGACACCACACAATCCGAGCACAAGCAAGCGGCCACAAGGCCAGTTCACATGCAGGTATAAATATAGATATCAGTGTAGCAAGGCAGTACACTAATCACAACCTAGCAAGAGAAAACATGCAGGTATAAATATAGATATCAGTGTACAATAAGTGCAAGATCAAGAGACAAGCACGTGAGGTAGAACGGGCAGAAGCCCAAGAGCAGTGCAAAAACGCCGAAGTTCACCAGATACGAGGGCCTTGGTGAAGACATCAGCAGTGTTGGCCCGAGAGGCCACGTAGGAAAGAAGAAGCTGACCACGCAGCTTTCGAGCAAGAAAGTAGCGAAGAGCAATGTGCTTCGTTCTGTGCTCCAGTCTCTGCTCCCAACACAAGGCAAGCATTGCCTTGTTGTCGACGTACAGGATTGGAGGAGAACGAGGCCGCTCCCCCAAGTTGGTCAGCAGGTAGGTCGGCTAGCGTAGCTGCAGTGCAGCCACGGCCCCAGCGTAGATCTCGGCCTCACAGCTGGAACCAAGTACAGAAGAAGAACGAGTGGACCTCCACGAGACAGAACCAGAGCCAATACTAAAGGTGTAACCCTGTGACGAACGCTGAGTCGCCTGGTCGTCGGCCCAAGAAGCGTCAGAGTGTCCCGTGAGTACCACTGAACCCCGTCCTCCGAGCACGAGCCCCATGCCCGATGTACTGCACAAGAAATGCAGTACCCTCTTTGCAGCATCCCAGTGCACCTTTCAGTGTCTAATGGGAGCCACGTAGCGAGCGAGGAGGTCGAGAGGGTACGAGACGTCAGGTCGTGTGCATGTCATCAAGTACATGAGGCAACCCACAAGCTCTGGGTATGGACCACTCGGCTCTACGGACTTGTACGAAGGTGGAGCAGAGAGCGAGTGGCCGGTAGACAGAGGAGTGGGATGTGGCGAGGAGTACTGGAAGCCGAAGCGCCGAAGGACCTGGTGCACCATGTGTGACTGAGTCAGGGTGATGGTGCACCGTGCTCTGTCCCTGGTGATGTGCAAGCCAAGATAGCTACGCAGCTCACCCAGGTCAGTGCAAATGTGTCTCTCCTGCAGCTCCGCCTTCACTAGGGCCATCACCTTGGTGTTAGCAGTAGCAAAAACCAGGTTGCCGACGTACACGAGAATGTAGAACGGCGGCAGGGTAGTGTCGGTGCGTAGAAACAGCGACGGGTCAGCAGAGAAAGGAGCAAACTTAAGAGCCACAAGTGTAGTTCTCAGTGTGTCGTGCCACTCTCGGGGCGCCTGGCGGAGACCGTAGACTAGCCGCCGGAGGCTCCACTGGGTACCCACAGAAAACGACCCAGTGAAGCCAGGTGGGCGGCGTAGACAGATGTGCTCGTGAAGGCTGCCCTGCAAGAAAGCTGTGGAGAAGTCGAGGGAGTGCAGCTCGTAGTCAAGCTGTGCTGCAACGTGCAGCAGCACCCGAACAGTAGCCATCTTTGGGGTGGGGGAGAAGGGCTGGAAGAAGTCGACCCCCTATCGCTGACTGAAGCCTCGAGCAACGTAACACGCCTTGAAGGTAGGCGGAGAACCTGGCGGCCGCTTCACTCTGAAAATCCACATGAAATCGACTATGTTCGCCCTAGGAGGAGAAACCTTGCGATGTAGGTGCCTGTGGACTTCCAGGAAGCCATCTGTGCGTCCATAGCTGTCTGCCACTGAGAGTAGTACTCACCCACAATCGCCTCAGCGTAAAAGCGCAGGGTAGGGATGTCAAGTGCTTCCGGGTCTCCGTCAGGGGAAAGCAGCATGAATGCGAAACGAGGTAAAGCGGCTGCAAGACACTCAAGCTTTAACTGCCTGTCCTCAAGGACGTCACCGCTAAGTGCAGGCTCACCCCCGACTGACGGAGGACAGAAAGACTCAGACTCAGTAACAAGACTCGTGATGTAGTCGAGACGACTCCTAGCTGCAAAGTCGACTAGCTCAGTGATTGGGGCAAATGCAGCAGTAGACTCAAAGTCAGGGTCAGTGACGACAGTAGCGAGGACACGAGTGACAGTATGACTGGCATCACGAGCAATGTCGGACTCAGGGTCAGGAACGTGCGGAAGAGAGAACGCTGGAGGCTCAGGCAAAACAACACACGGTAGAACAGAGGAAGGACGAAGCGCCATACCGTGAGTGCCTGGGGAAGCAGGAGGACGAGGACGGGCGACACGACGGGCACGGACAGTTGTGGAAGCACGAGTCTCAGGCTCACGACGCTCAGTCAGGGACTCAATTACCTCAGTCTGATGAGCACGCGCAAGCAGGGGGGAGCCAGGCAGTAGCTGTGGGTGAGAGTGGTCTGTCGGTGAACACATGAGAGGTAGAGGGAGGCTAGTGAAAAACGGGAGACTAAGAACTTGGCGAAGGACCAAGTCAGGCGGCGGCAGGGACGATTGCGGATGCGGGTAGAAAAAACGGTAAGCGCGGGGCAGTACGAACAGCTCCAGCTCCTCCAGCACTAGCAGCACCAGCACCTCCAGCACCAGCAGCTCTCGTAGCACCTCCAGCATCAGCAGCACCATCTGCTCCAGCAGCTCTTGCACTCCTAGTACGAGCACCTCCAGGACCAGCAGCTCCAGCAGCTCTTGCACTCCTAGTACGAGCACCTCCAGGACCAGCAGCTCCAGCAGCTCCAGCACCTCCAATACCTCCAGCACCTCCAGTATCAGCAGCTCCAGTAGCACCTCCAGCACCTCCTGCACTAGCGGCACTAGCTGCTCCAGCAGCTCCAGCACCTCCAGTACCTCGAGCTCCAGTGTCTCCAGCACCAGCAGCACCAGCACTTCTAGTGCCAGCAGCTCCAGTAGCACCTCCAGCACGAGCAGCACCACTAGCTCCAGCAGCTCCAGTACCTCGAGTACGAGCACCTCCAGGACCAGCTGCTCCCGCAACTCCAGCACCAGTAGCACCAGCACCTCAAGTGCCAGCACCTCCAGTACCAGCACCTCTAGGACCAGCAGCACCAGCACCTCCAGTGCCAGTAGCTCCAGCACCTCCAGCACCAGCAGCACCTCCAGGACTAGCAGCTCCATTACCTCCAGCACCAGCAGCACCCCTAGTACCTCCAGCAGTACCTCCAGCACTTCCAGCACCTCCAGGACTAGCAGCTCCAGCACCAGCAGGACCGTACCCTCCACCACCAGGACTGCCTCGCCGAACGATCCACGCACGAATCGCCTGTGGCGAGAGCGTCTCAAGTAGATCAGGCTACGGTGGCTGTCCAGCTCCAGGACCTCTAGCAGGGTCACCCACAGCTCCACCGCCACTAGGACTCGCAGCACCCCCAGAGTCAGCACCCCCAGTCGCAGCACCCCAAAACCAGCACCCCCAGTCGCAACACCACTAGGTGCAGCACCCCCAAAACCCTCACCCTCTGTCCCAGCACCCCCAGGCTCAGCACCAGCAGGCTTAGCTCCAGAGTCCACAGCAGCAGGCTGCGGAGGGGGCGAAGACGGCCGAGGCGGAAAACCAGGTGGGGTCTCCAAGCGTGGAGAGCGGCGAGTGGCCGCCGTGTCGTCAGCGGCGGGATCAACCCCCTCAGCTGGGCCAAAGAAGACAGAAGAGATCTCCAGAGGCTCAACCAAAGGGGTTGGGTCTCCCTGAGACACACCCGAGAGAGCAAGACCCTATAGGGGGGGGGAGTCTACCGAAGGGGGGACTGGTACCAGGAAGTGAGGCACGAGGGGGACCGGGTGGGACGCGTGCGGGTGTAGCCTGTAGAAACAGACAGGCTCGTCAAAGGTGACGTCTTGGGAGAGGAAGACTCGACGCTTGCGCGGGTGGTAGAACTGCCACGGCGGGGCGTTGGTGGGGAAGCCAAGGAAGATGTGGCGAAGAGTGCGAGAGGAGAGCTTGCTCGCTTTGGCGTCGCGAACAAGGGAGAGCGCACCCCAGACCCGAAACACCAACGCATGGCCAACCTTCCCCGTCCACCGGAGTGTGGGCGCGGTCTCTAGTTCAGCGACACGGGGCCAGAGGTTGAGCTGATGCGCATCATATCGAACTGCAAACGGCCACAGAAATTGGGGAGCAGCCGCATGGATCATGGAGGTGCGAGCAACCTCAATGATCAAGCCAATGTGACGCTCAGCAATCCAATTCTGCTGAGGAGAGGCTGGAAGCGTAAACGTTTGGCAGATGCCCTCGTCTCAACAGAACTTATGAAGGAGGCCGGAAGAGAACTCACCGGCCCTGTCAGAGTGCAGACGCAAGATTAGCAAGTCCCGACGAAACCGCTCGCGCAGGTGGCTACGAGTAGCATGGATCCAGGGGATCCAAACACCGCTGACGTTTGCCTTGCGCCGCAAGAGGAACACAGTGTTGTAGCGTGTGTAGTCGTCAACAACCAGCAGGAAGTAGCGCTCCTGGTCCGTTCCACCAACGGGGGCCGGGTCCACACGTCCAGGTGGAGAGTCTGCAGAGGAGCAGTGGTCGGAGGAAACTCGGAGGAGTGAGGAGCGGCGCGCTGCCGCCCCTCGACGCAGGGAAGGCAGGGCGGTGCAAGCGAGCGCGGGAGGGAGGGTAGGGACCTAGGAAGCCCAGAGACAAGGAGACGGGAGTGCATGCTGCGGAGACGCGGCAGCGAGGGGTGACCGAGGCGGTGGTGCCAGAGGAGAGTCTGGTGGGAGAGTACCCGACACGAGCGAGATGCTGCAAGCTAACTAGACGCAGACACCTGACTCGACGCACCCACCTGACCTGACTCAGACACCTGTACAAACGCAGTGGTGAGTGTGTATAGACTAGACCTAGGCCGTCGAGTGAACATAACTAGGTGACGGCCAGTCCGGGAGCACGTACAGATCGCAACACGCTGCCCTCCAGGAATGAAGGTATCAACCCATACATCTTGAATGGCAGCGTTGCTCACCAAGTTCATAGAGAACGTGGGGAGGTGGAGACCTGACAGAGAACCGGAGGGGAAAGCTGGACACGGGAGGACAGTGGAGGCTCGTGCTGCTACAAGGCCCCCAGTGGGGTCAGCCAGTGAGATTGGTACTGGTGCAACAAGAGGTGTGAGTGTGGTCAGCCACGAAAGAAGCAACGTGACGTGCTTGATTCAAGTGTGAAAATGTGCAAGGCCTCAGCTGAGGCTGGACCTGTGGCGGTAGACGCACGAGCACCTAAAGCTGCAGCAGACTCACTAGCACCTGGAGCAGCAGCAGACTCACTAGCACTGAGTGCGGCAGCAGACTCACTAGTACCTGGAGTGGCAGCAGTCTCACTAGAACCGAGTGCGGAAGCAGACTCACTAGCACCTAGAGCAGCAGCCTCTATAGAACCATTGACACATCACTGAGAAACCAACTCACTAAGCAGCTACAGAGAGAAGGTCTCCTGCTGACTCTGCTTCCGCCTCTGTGCAGTGTGCAGAAAACCAAAGCCTCCACCACCAGGACGGGCTCGTTGAATAACCCTTAAACAAAGTTGCTGAGGGGTGGGGTCGTCCGAGAGAGGCAGTGACCGCCGCTGTTTACGCCTAGCCGCTGCAACTGCTATGATAGTGGCCATGACAGGCAGTGATGGTCAGTAGTAGGTCCAGCATCTCCAGCACCAGCACCATCTCCAACACTCCCAGTAGCACCTCCACCAGCAGCAGCAGTAGCACGAGCAGCAGCAGCAGCAACAGTAGTAGCAGCAGAGCGGCTCGGTGGGGTTGGGCGGCGGCACCTCCAACACTCCTTGCAGCACCTCCACCAGCAGCAGCAGTAGCACAAGCAGCAGGGCGGCTCAGATTGGGCAGGGCGGCTCGGGCTGGGCAGCGCGGCTCCGCCTGGGCGGCCAGGCAGCAGGGCGCGCGCTGTGCAGGGCAGCAGAGCGCAACGCGCAGGCTGGAGCTGGGCGCGACGCGCGGGGGCAGCAGGGAGCGACACGCGGGCTGCAGCAGGGCGCGACGCGCGGGGCAGCAGAGCGCGACGCGCAGGCTGTAGTAGGGCGTGACGCGCGGAGCAGCCAAGCGCCACGAGCAACCTACAGCAGGGCGCGACGCGCAGGGTAGCAAGGTGCAACGCGCAGAGCAGCAGAGCGCGACGCGCGGGCTGCAGCAGGGCGCGACGCGCAGGGCAGTAGGGCGCGAACCCTGCAGACGCGACGCTGCAGACGGGGCGTGCTAGGGCAGGAGTTGCTTGTGGGCAGGGGCGCGCAGGGCAGGGGCTGCTTGCGGGCAGCAGGGGCGCGCGGGGCAGGGGCTGCACGCGGGCAGCAGGGGCACGCGAGGGAGGGGCTGCTCTCGGGCAGCAGGGGCGCGCGTGACAGTAGGGCAACGTGCTAGGGCAGGCAGTGCGAGTAGCTGCAAAACAGCGTGACACTGTGCGAGAGTGCCAGACAGTGTCAAACTCATATGCTATAGTCTTTGTAGGCTGTAATGGGGTAGACAATATGGGGTACAACACTTTTATGCTTTTCTCACTTGTACCCACCTGCTTGCTAGTTCATTCATTCCTCGTTCTTTCACATGGTATAGAGCAGGTTCCCTAGTGGGAACGTTTCCTAGGGACCACCGAATATCGATTTTTTTTTTCCTGCTCGGAGCGCGCTTCGCCCGTGCCCGAGTCGCGCCCCGTGTGCCTACCCTCCCGTCGCGTCCCCTGCCCTTAGTGGCCCGTCGCGCTCCCCTATGGCCCCGTAGCGGCCCCCTCTCACGGCCTCTCACGGCCCCTCTCACGGCCCTTCGCGGCCCCTTCAGTCCCCTCGTGGCCCCTTCGCGGCCTCCCTTCGCGGCCCCTTCGCGGCCCCTTCACGGCCCCTTCGCGGCACCTTCATGGCCCCTTCGCGGCCCCTTCACGGCCCCTTCGCGGCCCCTTCACGGCCCCTTCGCAGCACCTTCGTGGCCCCTTCGCGGCCCCTTCACGGCCCCCTCGCAGCCCCCTCGCGGCTCCCTTGCGGCCCCTTCGCGGCCGCGCCCCGCTGCCCGTAGCGGCCCTGCCCTGTCACCAGTCGCGGCCCCGCCCCGTCGCCAGTCGCGGCCTCGCCCCGTCGCCAGTCGTGGCCCCGCCCCGTCGCCAGTCGTGGCCCCGCCGCTTCGCCCCCGCCTTGTCGCGTCGCCCCTGCGGGACCCGCGAGGCGCGGCTCCTGTGCGTCGCGACGCCCCTGCGGGACCCGCGTGGCGTCACCCCTGCCCCCCGCGGCGCCCTGCCCTAACCCGCGCCCTGGAGCAGCCGCTACTGCAGCAGCCGCCCCTGGAGCAGCCGTCACTGCAGCAGCCGCCCCTGGAGCAGCCTCCCCTGAAGCAGCCGCCCCTTGAGCAGCCGCCCCTGAAGCAGCCGCCCCTAGAGCAGCCGCCCCTGAAGCAGCCGCCTCTGGAGCAGCTGCCACTGCAGCAGCCGCCCCTGGAGCAGCCACCCGTGCAGTAGTCGCCCCTGGAGCAGCCGCCACTGCAGCAGCCGCCCCTGGAGCAGCCGCCACTGCAGCAGCCGCCCCTGGAGCAGCCGCCACTGCAGCAGCCGCCCCTGGAGTAGCCGCCACTGCAGCAGCCGCCCCTGGAGCAGCCGCCCCTGGAGCAGCCGCCCCTGGAGCAGCCGCCACTGCAGCAGCCGCCCCTGGAGCAGCCTCCCCTGCAGCAGCCGCCCCTGCAGCAGCCGCCCCTGAAGGTGCCGCCCCAGGAGCAGCCGCCACTGTAGCAGCCGCCCCTGGAGCAGCCACCCCTGCAGTAGCTGCCCCTGGAGCGGCCGCCTCTGCAGCAGCCGCCCCTGAAGCAGCCGCCCCTGCAGCAGCCGCCCCTGGAGCAGCCACCCATGCAGCAGCCGCCCCCGGAGCAGCCGCCACTGCAGCAGCCGCCCCTGGAGCAGCCACCCCTGCAGCGGCCGCCCCTGGAGCAGCCGCCCCTGCAGCAGCCGCCCCTGGAGCAGCCACCCCTGGAGCAGCCGCCCCTGCAGCAGCCGCCCGTGGAGCAGCAGCCCCTGCAGCAGCCGCCCCATGCAGCAGCCGCCTCTGGAGCAGCCGCCCCTGCAGCAGCCGCCCCTGCAGCAGCTGCCCCTGGAGCAGCCGCCCCTAGAGCTGCCGCCCCTAAACCTGCCGCCCCTGGAGCAGCCGCCCCTGGAGCAGCCGCCCCTGCAGCTGCCGCGGAGCCCTCGCCCTACAGTGGTAGCGGCCTCACCGTTGCCGCTGTCGTACGCCTGCCCTTCTCACCACTGGTGAGCACTGCCCTGCCCGTACTGCTGTTACTGCTGCTCTTGCTGCTACTGCTCTTTCTACTTCTACTGCTGCTCCTGGCGTGGCCAGATGCAGCTCCAGCGCCGTCCGCGTGAGTCCCTCACCCCCCAACAGCTTCGTGAGTGGTACGCTAGTTGGGGTTATAGGGGTGGCCGCGGTGCGACTACTGCTATTGCTATTGCGGCTACCACTGCTCCTGCTGCTCCTGGCGGTGGCCAGATGCAGCTCCAGCGACGTCCGCGTGAGTCCCTCACGCCCCAGCAGCTTCGTGGGTGGTACGCTACTTGGGGTTGTCGGGGTGGCCGTAGTGGGAGTCGTCCTGGAGTGAGTAGTTCGGCAGCTACTTGTAGTGGCCAGGTGCAGCTGCAGCGTCGTCCGTGGGCGGTCCGTTCGCCCCAGTAGCTTGGTGAGTGGTATGCTCAGCGTGGCGGGTCACGGGGTACTGCTCGCTGTCCGTACGTCATTCGCACTGATGCTCGGACTGGTCAGCCTTGCGGGACGTTTGGTCACGCTGAGTCCCGCTGCTTCGCCCGTCCGAGCGACGCCTGGCGTACGGAGTTTGGCGACGTGGCTGAGCTCCCCGACTGGGTGGAGCTGCTTAGGCTGCGAGTAGATATCTATACTCTTGACTATGATGCTATCCTCACTGCCATGTATGCATTGCCTACTAGTGATGAGGGTGATTGTTGCCTCTAAGTTCCGCCTGACCCGCGCATTGAGGCTGCTGCTCTAGGTGTTGGTGAGGCTGCTACTCTAGGTGCTAGTGCGTCTGCTGCCCCAGGTGCTGGTGAGTCTGCTCTCTCAGGTACCACGTCGGCTCAGGCCTTACACACCTTCACCCTTGACTCGGGTGCTTCTTGCTCCTTCTTGCGAGACCGCACCACGCTTACGCCGCTTAGTCGGCCGGTTGCGGTCTCCCTGGCGGACACCTCTGAGGGTCCTGTCCTTGCCCATTTCTCCACTGTCTTGCCGTGTCCGGCAGCCCCCTCTGGCACCCTGTTAGGTCTCTACCTCCCCTCGTTCTCTACGAACTTGGTGTGTGGTGCTGATCTACAGGATGGGGGGGTTGACCAGTTCACTCCTGCGAGTCAGCGGGTGACCCACTGTACGTGTGCTCGGACGGGCCGACACTTGGCCACGTTTACCCGTCAGCCGGGGTCAAGCCTGTACACACTGACTACTGAGTCTCCTCCAGTTGCTGAGTCTGGTCAGATAGCTGCATCGGGTCAGGTGTTTACTGCAGCGTCCAGGTCTGGTCCTGAGTCTGCTCCCTCCTCGTGTCGTTTCCTGTCCCACCAGACTCTCCTCTAGCACCACCGCCTTGGTCACCCCTCCCTGACTCGTCTCCGAGGCATGGCCTCCCGTGTCCTTGTCTCTGATCTCCCCCGGTCCCTCCCTCCCCTTCCTCCGGGGCCTGCCCCTACCTGCGTTCCCTGCGTCGAGGGGCGGCAGCGCACCGCCCCTCACTCCTCCGAGTTTCCTCCGACAGAGGCTCCGCTTCAGACTCTTTACATGGACGTGTGGGGCCCCGCCCGCGTCCGTGGCCAGGGTCACGAGCGTTACTTCCTGTTGGTGGTTGACGACTACTCGCGTTACACCACGGTGTTCCCCTTGCGCAGCAAGGGTGACGTCACTGAGGTGTTGATCGATTGGATCCGCGCAGCTCGTCTCCAGCTCAGAGAGAGTTTCGGCTCGGACTTTCCTGTTGTGCGTCTGCACTCTGACAGAGGCAGGGAGTTTTCCTCTTCCCTTTTGGGAGCCTTCTGTCGTGCACAGGGCATCCGCCAGACCTTCACGTTTCCAGCCTCTCCACAACAAAATGGGATTGCTGAGCGCCGCATTGGCATGCTCGTACGTCCATGATCCATGCGGCTGCTCCCGATTTTCTGTGGTCGTTTGCGGTTTAGTACGCAGCGCATCAGATCAACCTTCAGCCTTGGGTCTCCTTGCCAAAGACCTCCCCCACGTTGCGGTGGACGGTGAAGGTTGGCGATGCGTCTGCGTTTCGTGTGTGGTGATCTCGGGCGTTTGTGCGCGCCTTGTCTGCGGACAAGCTGTCCCCCCCTGCTGTTCCCTGCGTCTTCCTTGGCTTCCCCCCTGACGCGCCTGGTTGGCAGTTTTACCACCCCACCTCGCGCCGTTTTCTGTCCTCCCAGGACATCACCTTTGACGAGTCGGTGCCTTACTACCGAATCTTCCCAAACCGCACTGTGCCCCTCCCCCCGCCGCCACTCTTCCTTGCGCCAGGTCCCCCCCGGTAGACCCCCTCCCCCCTCAGGGTCTTGCCCCGTCAGGTGTGTCCCAGGTAGACGCAGTCGAGCATGTGGAGGTAGCTGTTGACTCTCTTGCTGCTTGGGGTGCTAATCCAAGGGGTTCTGAGTATGGGGGTGCAGAGCCTGGGGGTGCTGGGCCTGGAGGTGCGGAGCCTGGGGGTACGGAGCCTGGGGGTGCGGAGCCTGGGGGTGCTGGGTCTGCTCGTGTGGCCTCTAACGGTGCTGGGTTTGGGGACCCTTCGGGTGCTTCGTCGAGGCGGGAGCTACCCTCTCCACAGGAGCTGCGCGAGTGGTTTGCCCGGCGCTAGAGCCGTGCTACTGGAGCTGGAGGTGCTGCTGTTACTGCTGACCCTGGGGTCGGCACTGAAGTTACTGGAGCCACTGGTCCTGGAGGTGCTCGTACTGGCGGTACTGGAGCTGCTGGGCCTGGGGGTGCTGCTGAGGCTGCTGGAGTTGGTGCTGCTGGAGCTGCAACTGCTAGAGCTGGAGCTGCTGGGGGTGTTGGCGCTGGAGGTGCTGCTAGCGCTGGTGCGTCTGAGGGTGCTGGAGTTGGCGCTGTTGGAGCTGGAGGTGCTGCTGGCCCTAGTGCTGCCGCTGTGGGTACTGGTGCTGTCCCTGCTGGTTCTGGAGGCGCTGCGCGGCCGCGGCCGTACTTCGTTCGCTCCTTGAGCAGGTTCTTGGTCTCCCGCCCTCCACTAGTCCTGCTCCTCCCTTAGAGTGTCCACAGCCTGTCCAGTCGCGGTCACAGTTACGGCCCGCCTCCCCCCTGCCTGCTCCTTCTCCCTACACTGGTCCTACTGGAGGTCTTGCTGAGCGACGTGAGCCTGCTTCTCGTCCTGCGTCGCCTGTTCGTGCTGCTCGCACTAGTAGTCGTGTTCCGCGTCCGCGTCTCCTGTGGTCCCAGGCACACACCAGATGGCACTGCGTCCTTCCACTACTCCTCTGCGTGTCCCGTTGCCGTCTCCTCCAGAGTCCTCTCTTCCTGTTCTTGCTGACCCGGAGTCTGACTCTCTTCGTGCTGCCAGTCCTACTGTCACGCGTCTCCTGGCTACTATTGTCATTGACCCTTCTTTTGAGTCCACTGCTGCGTCTGCCTTAGTTGCTGAGCTTGTCGACTTTGCTGCTCGCTGTCGTCTAGACTACGCTGCTAGTCTTGCTGCTGAGTCTGAGTCTGTCTGTCCTCCGTCCGTCGGGGGTGAGTGTGCTCTTAGCACAGACGTCATTGAGGACAGGCAGGAGGAGTTCCAGTGTTTTGCTGCTGCTTTGCCTCATCTCGTGTCCACGCTGATTGCCCGTGAGGGAGACCCAGATGCACCAGACATCCCGACTCCTCGACCGTACGCTGAGGCGATCGAGGGTCCCTACTCCTCTTAGTGGCAGTCAGCCATGGACGCAGAGATGGCTTCCTGGAAGTCCACAGGCACCTACGTCGACGAGGTTCCCCCTCCTGGGGCGATCATCGTCAGTGGCATGTGGATTTTCAGGGTGAAGCGGCCGCCGGGTTCTCTGCCTGTCTTCAAGGCGCGTTACGTGGCTCGAGGCTTTAGTCAGCGGCAGGGAGTTGACTACTTTCAGAACTTCTCTCCCACCCCGAAGATGACCACTCTTTGGGTGCTGCTGCACATAGCCGCTCAGCGCGACTACGAGCTTCACTCACTTGACTTCTGCACAGCTTTCTTGCAGGGCAGCCTGCACGAGGAGATCTGGCTGCGCCGCCCACCTGGCTTCACTGGGTCGTTTCCCCCTAGTACCCAGTGGAGCCTCCGGCGGCCAGTCTACGGTCTTCGCAAGGCGCCCCGTGAGTGGCACGACACACTGAGGACTAGACTTGCGGCTCTTGGGTTTGCTCCTTCTACTGCCGACCCGTCGCTGTTTCTGCGCACCGACACCTCTTTGCCGCCGTTCTACATCCTCGTGTACGTCGACGACTTGGTCTTTGCCACTGCTGACACTGCTGGACTAGCCCACTTGAAGTCCAAGCTGCAGAAGAGACACAAGTGCACAGACCTGGGTGAACTGCGCAGCTACCTTGGCTTGCAGATCACCCGGGACAGAGCACAGCGCACCATTACCCTGACTCAGTCACACATGGTGCAGCAGGTCCTTAAGCGCTTCGACTTCACGTACTCCTCGCCTCAGACCACTCCTCTGTCTACTCGCCACTGGCTCTCAGCTCTGCCTTCGGATGAGTCCGTAGAGCTGAGTGGCCCGTACCCAGAGCTTGTTGGCTGCCTCATGTACCTGATGGCGTGCACACGACCTGACCTTGCATACCCTCTTTGCATCTTGGCACACTATGTTGCTCCTGGGAGACACCGACCAGAGCACATGGCTGCAGCGAAGAGGGTGTTGCGCTACTTGTACAGTACGTCGGGCATGGGGCTAGTGCTTGGAGGGCGACGTCCAGTGGTCCTCACTGGTCACGCAGACGCTTCTTGGGCTGACGACCAGGCTACGCAGCGGTCGTTACAGGGTTACACCTTCAGCCTTGGTTCCGGCTCTGTTTCATGGTGGTCTACCCGCTCGTCTTCTGTTCTCGGCTCGAGCTGTGAGGCTAAATTCTACGCGGGGGCAATGGCTGCACAGGAGCTACGCTGGCTCACCTACCTGCTGACTGATCTAAGAGAGCCGCCTCGTTCTCCTCCAGTTCTGTACGTAGACAACAAGGCCATGCTGGCCTTGTGTCGGGAGCACAGACTGGAGCACAGGATGAAGCACATTGCTCTTCGCTACTTCCTTGCTCGTGATTTGCAGCAGCGGTCAGCTGCGCTTTGCTTACGTGGCCTCTGAGGCCAACACTGCTGATATCTTTACCAAGGCACTTCCGCCTTGTGATCATCAGCGCTGTTGTACGATGCTAGGTCTTGTGCCTACTTGGCCTCAGTTGCTCATTTCTTGACCTTGCTTGTACTGTGATCTATCTATACCTGCACTTGCTTGTTTACCTTTATATATGATATTGCATGTGAACTGGCCTTGTGGCCTTGAACTTGTGCTCGGAATGTGTGGTGACGTCGTGATCCACCCTGAGCTTGCTTTGCTTTGCTTGACTGGTCTTGTGACCTTTTGTTCTCCCCCACTTTGCCTATGGGGGTGTGTCACTCATATGCTTTAGTCTCTGTAGGCTGTAGTGGGGTAGACAATATGGGGTACAACACTTTTACGCTTTTCTCTCTTGTAACCACCTGCTTGCTAGTTCATTCATTCCTCGTTCTTTCACAGACAGAGCAAGGGCGCTTCGGGCAGTAACTTTGCAAAACGATTGGTGGGCCCTCAAACTTAACAGGTTCTTGCTCTGATACCATGTCAAAATAACTGTGCATTAAAGATTGGATTAGCAAGAGTTGGGGTACAAGTACTAACCCTAGAAGTGCTGTACCCCATGAGGAGTGCCCCACTATAGCCTACAAGTAAGATTGTACTTTGACATTGAGACCCTAGCTCTAAGGGGTACATTCCCTTATTCAATTTTAGACCCAACCGTGCAGCGGGTAGTTACGAAACTGTTCCCACCTTTTTCCTCGCCCTTGAAACTGTCCAATGTCATCTGCTCTGACGGTCCAACCGCTCGCGCCACTTCGACCCTTCGTCTTCCATACTCTCTTCTGTATTCCCGGTTCTTTGCTACTGGCAGGAATGCACGGTAACGCTTCTCAATGTACTATTCATAACACCCCCCTTCATTCTCCGCCGTAGCAAGTCTTGACCCGTTTGACCAATTTGCTGAGATCAGAGAAGTGCTGGTATTGCTGACGGGGCAGTCGCTTTGTGAGGAAGTCGGCCATGTCACCCGTTGTGTAGTAGGTCAGGTCCACCTTTCCCTTGTCCACTTCGTCCTTGACGAAGAATGTGTTCGGTGCGGTTGACGAATCCTGGTTTGTCACAGTGCAGGCAAAAGGTTGGTGAGGCTTAGATTTTCGCTTCTTGCAGGAGTTCCTGCAGGTTAAGTCGTTCGCGAACTGCTGCTGTCGGGGCGATGAATTCAGATTAAGCTGATGACAGGGCAACCAGCTCCTGCTTCTGCGAGTTCCACGAGATTTGTCCTCTCGGTTCGAGGCGGAACAGGAACCTAGTTCTGGACCGTCAATTGTTGGGGTCAGCTATGTGATTATCGTCCACGTAGCCGATGAGATTGAAGGACGAGGTTGCCACTGTTGAGTAGCAGAGCTCGATGTTGGGCAAGGAGATAAAATACTGCAGGGTGCGCTGAAGATTTAAAAGTTTCTCAGCCGTCGGATTTCGAGAGTACTGGTCGAGCTGACTTGCGATGTAGGAAAGGTCTAGCCTGCATGTTACTGAGGCAAAGAGTAGGCATCCCAGCTGTTGGCAAGTCTGAATTCCAGTAGGGGACATGGCTTTGTTGTCATCTTTGTGGTTCAGTCCGGGAGTGCGCTAAGGGTTGGAGAGTGGCGCATGCATGATGTTGAAGCGTTTGCCAAGTTCCTCTGCGTACTTGGCTATCGAGAGGTGAATGTTAAGATCAAGGAACTGCTTCACATCGTGGTTGCATGCGATATCAACGCGCACCACTAGGTTCTTTTCGAACAGTTCGAGCAACTCGTTGCTTGATCCTGTGTAGAGCAAATCGTCGACGTAGACCGTGAGCAGGATTTAGTCGCTGTGGAAATCTCAGCAGTACATTTATGAATTGTGGGGCAGTTGCTTGAAGCCTATCTCAAGCAGAATGTTGTAGCGGTACTGCTGCTAGAGCCTCAGCGCCTGTTTGATACCGTTGAGGGATTTTCACAGCTGGCACAGACGTGAAATCCCCTTTAACCGTATGTGTGTGTCTGCTCCACGTAGATTGCCGCATCCACCAATGCATAGAAAAATGAGTTCTTGATGTCGATTTGACAAAGCGGTAAGTGTCTTGCGGCGACGATGGCGAGTAAGATTCTCACGGAGGTGTGACGTCTGACCGGCACAAATGTTTGGTCGAAGTTGATGCCGTGCCTCTGATCGTAGCCGCGTACGACCCAACGCGCCTTGAAGCGCTCGATCGTGCTGTCCGCTGCGGTCTTCACGCGGAAGACCCATTTGCTGAAAATGATTCTTCTTCCTTTGACTACCGCACGGTCGACGAGCACCCAAGTTTCGCGAAATTCAAGGGCTTCAAATTTTTTGCGTCCATTGCCTCGCGCCACTCTCTGCTGTGGGGTCCCGTGAGTGCTTGGCGAAAATTGTTGGGCTCGATGACACGTGGCGTTTTTTAGGTAGCAGCGTGAAGACCTAGCAACTGCAGCCTTGAGGTGGTGCTGTCGTGGCGATGCTGCGGAATAACCTCCTGCACGTCATCGTCCTCACTCCCTGGCTCAGGTGGTGGTGGCGACGCGGGATCTCTACCGCTGCCTCTTGCTCCGCCGACTCCTCCAGATGGCACCTCGTCATCGATGTCGCTGTTGTGGCGATTGACTCTCGTGTATTCACCGGTGCTGTTATGTTCCAGGATGAGGCAGCAAGAGGCCAAAAGGCCAGTCCACAAGCAGATATACAAGATATATCGTGAGATGCAAGAGTACAAGACAAAGCAAGTGAGGGCCTGTAGACACAAGGCCGAGCTGGGTGGAGAAACTTTGGTGGTCACAAGGCGGCAACGCCTTGGTGAAGATATCTGCAGTGTTGGCCGCAGAGACCGCACGTGGTACAAGTGCGTGACCACGCTGCTGCAACTCGCTGCTGCAACTCTCGCAGAAGGAAGTAACAAAGCTGGATGTGCTTCCCCTTTCCGACCAGTCAAGGCTCCTCGCTCAATAGGATAGCTGACTTGTTGTCGGCGAACAGGACTGGGTGGGAGCGAGGCCGCTAACCAAGGTTGGTGAGGAGGAAAGACAGCGAGCGGAGCTCCTGTGCGGCCATGGCCGCAGCGTACACCTCTGCCTCACAGCTGAAACTGGAGATGGACCACGCACGAGTCGACATCCAGGAAACAGCTCCGGTTCCAAGGCGGAAGTAGTAACCTTGTGTAGATCGCGGCGACTCAGCGTCGTCGGCCCACGATGAGTCTGAGAAACCTGTGAGTGTCACTAGCTTCTTCCCTCCAAGGAAAAATCCGATGCCTGATGTACTCGCCACATACTTCGCCACCTCTTAGCCGCGTACCAGTGGGAAGGTCGGTGTCTCCCAGGAGCAACAAAGCGCGCTCGGACGCTAAAGGGTAAGCTATGTCTGGGCGAGTGCAGGACATGAGGTACATAAGACAACCCACCAACTTAGGAGATGGACCGCTGGACTCAAATGGCTCGTACGATGGTGGAGCCCTGAGCCTATGATCCAAAGCAAGAGGAGTGAGCTGTATCTTGGAGAATAGGAAGCGGAACCGCGTGAGGATCTGCTCGACCATATGCGACTGCGTCAGCGTAATGGTGCGAGTTGCTCTGTCCTTGGCGATTTGCAGTCCAAGGTAGCACTGCTGACCACCAAGGTCAGTGCAAGTGTGTCTCCTTTGCAAGTGTGCCACTGCGCGTATAACAGGAGTGGCAAAGACCAGGTCGTCAACGTAAACAAGAACAAAGAATGGGGTCGAGCCACGGCGGACAAGGAGTTACGGGTCTCTAGACAACGGAAAGTAGTCAAGCGGTGAAAGAGTCGTGCGAAGTGTGTCGTGCCACTCACGAGGAGCCTGTCACAGGTTGTAAACCGGTCGACGCAGCTGCCACCGAGTCGTGGGAGGGAAAGAGCCGGTGAAGCAAGGCGGGCAACGCAGCCAGATCCGATCGTGAAGGAACGCTGTGGAGAATTCCAAGGGGTGCAACTCGTAGTCGCGCTGAGCTGCGATATGCAGCAACACCCGAAGAGTGGTCATCTTCGGAGTGGGAGCGAAGGTCAGGAAGCAGTCAACCCCTTCGCGCTGAGTGAAGCCTCTTGCCACATAGCGTGCCTTGAACACCGGTGGTGATCCAGGCGGCCGCTTCACCTTGTAGAGCCATATGCGGCTGGCGACATTCACCCCAGGTGGTGTGACGGCATCGACGTAGGTGCCTATGCACCTGCCTGTGTGCCATCTCTGCCTCCTCAGTTGCTATCCAGTACGAAGCCCAGGTTCCTGAGACCACGTGAGTGTGAGGGATCAGGATGTCAAGAGCGTCTGGATCCCCTCCCATGGGCAAGCAGCATGGCGTAGAGATCAGGAACAGCGGCCGCAAGGAAACCAAGCTCAAAGTGTCTGTCCTCTAGAAGCTCTAAGGGAAAAACAGGAACACCCTCAGTGGACTAAGAACGAGAAGTGCCATTCACCAAGTGAGAGGCGAAGTCAAGGCGGTGGGAAGAGGCAAAGCCAGCGATAGTGGTAACAAGAGCCAGGACAGACAACAGGGTGGGGGGGGGGGGGGGGGGGGGGGCACTCGAGCGGGTGACCAACGCGGACAAAACGGGAGACGATAGGAAGATAGGCACGGAGGTAGTCGGACAACGGGTCGGGAAACATAGTGAAGGATGACTCAGGAGGTTGTGGAAGGAGGGGAGGCTGTGGAACATGAGAGTGGAGAACAAGGTGGAATGGGCCATCTGCATGGTAACGGGATCGACGGGGCACTGGAGACACAGCACGACCGAGGGGAGAACGACGAGTCCACGGGGACGAGGAAAGGGACTCGGCAGGGGGAACAGAAGGGGACGGTAGGGGACCACGAACAAAGCGTGCAAGTGCAGGGTCGGGCAGTTCGCGCATTCGCTGCTGCTCCGCCTCCTCTGACGTCTACCGCGACAGCACCTGCCCCTCCTGCTGCTCCTGTGGCTCCTCATCTACCCTCTCCTGCTGCGGCGGCAGCTGCACCTCTTGCTGCGACCGGGACTCCTGCGCTACCCTCTCATGCTGTTTCTGCAACTGCACCTGCTGCTGCGGGCGGGACTCCTGCTCTACCCTCTCTTGCTGCGGCCGTGACTACTCCTCTACTATCTCCTGCTGCAACTACAACTGCACCTGCTGCTGCTGTCGTGACCCCTCGTTTGCTCTCTCCTACTGCGGCTGTGACTCCTACTGTTCCAGCTGCTGCTGTTGCTGCTGCCATGCCCAGTCAAACCTCTCCCGCTCCTCCCTCTCCAACCAAAGGAGACGCTACTCACGGGATAGGAAATGTACAGTGCGCGGTGTAGGCGCCACAGTGCCATTGTCTCCGGCTCCAGCACTTCCAGAACCAGCACCTCCACCACCAACACCATCGGTGCCTCCAGTACCTCCCGCAAGAACACCCCCAGGCTCCGCAGCAACCGGTCGCAGAGAAGAACGAGGAGAGAACATGGCGACGGACGGGAAGCGAGGGGGTGACGCTGGGCGAGGTTGCTGAGTCGAGGCTGCCGTATCCTCCACGGAACCTCCACGCCCACACCCCTGCAACCCCAGAAGTGACACCATTGCTCCAGCAGCCCCAGTACCCTCACCCTCCGCAACTGCGCCTCCCAAACCCCAGACACAACAGCGACTGGACGAATGCGGAGTGACGTGCGACACACCTGACGCGGCAAGACGCGAAGCAGAGGGGGCTACCGGGGCGACTAGGGGGGGGCTCAAGGGTTTGAAATAGTGGAGGGGGGGTAAGGACCTCAGTACCTCGGTGGGGGCAACTCCTGTAGTAACAGACAGACTTGTCAAACGTGACGTCATGGGACGAGAAGAACTGGGGCATGACCGGGTCGTAGAACAGCCAGCCAGAGGCGTCCAAAGGGAAGCCAAGAAAGACGCAGGCACGAGTGCGTGGAGACAACCTGTTTGCGCCAGGGGCGCAACGTGAGCCAGAGAACCCCCGACTCGAAAGTCAGCTGCAACGCCTGGAGAACCTGTCCAAAGGGAGACCGGCGTCAACCGTGGCCATGTGTCACTGAACTACAGGTTCAGCTGGTGCGTAGCGTAGCGGACTGCCACAAGAACTGGTGGGCACCAGCATGGCACATGGAGGTCCGGACGACCTCCATGACCAGGTCGATGCGTAGCTCGGATACCCCGTTCTGCTTCGGCGAGTCTGGTAGCATGTAAGACTGGGTGATCCCCTGACCCGGACAGAATGTCTCCAGGCAAGTGGAAGAAACTCACCACCACGGTCCGATTGTAGGCGGATCCCACAGAGGCCCTGGGCTCCACCCCTTGCTAGTAGCCACGGCTCAAGGACGGTAGGCACGTCGGCCTTTCGTCGCAAGGGGAATACTGTGGTGTAGTGGGAGTAGTCGTCCACCACATCATGAAGTAGCGCTCCTGACATGGGACAAGGACCGGGGAGGGGCCCCAGACGTCCAAGTGCAGGGTCTGGAAGAAAGCTGTGGTGAGGGAGAACGAGGAGGAGCAAGGGGCAGCGCGCTGCCGACCCTTGACGCAAGGAGTGCACGGCGGTGGAGGCGAGCGAAGAAGCGGGGCAAGCGACTTTGAGAGACCTGAGACCGGACGGTGACGTACCATCCTAATGAGACGTGGGAACGACGGGTGACGTAGACGGTGGTTCCAAAGGACCGACAGGTAGATGAGTTACAGATAGTCGCACTACACAGTAGCTACCTGACCTTACTTGACCTGACCTGACCCAGTGTGGTGAGACCCAGTGTGTAGTGAGTACGGACCAGAGCCCAACTCTCTGTCGAAAGTGGTTAGAGGGGCCCTAGTGGTACCAACCGTGCAGGAGGCAACGAGCTCATCCAGTGGGAACGTAGTGACTACACCTACGTCGTGGAGGTGACTGACACCCTCCAAGTTCCTGGAGAACTAGGGGGTGTAGTAACCTGTGAGAAACCCAGAGGGAGCCGTTGGACACGGGAGAGTGATGGTACTGTGGGCAACTACACGTCCCACAGAAGGGTCAGCCAAGGGAACAGTGACTGGAGTGCGTAGTGGCGTGAGGTCAGTATAGTCGTGAAAAAAACAGCTGGACGCTCCAGAGTCCAGGGTGAAGGGAAGCTCTCCAGTCTGTGAGGTTGCACCCGAGCCAGCGACAAAGGGTGGTGCTAGACTAGTGCTAGCTGCAGCTCCCAGACAAAGACCCTCAGAGGGGCCTGGATTGGAAACTACACATGCACCAAGACTGGAAACACATGTGTCTAGTCGGTCAGCCGAGAAAGGTTGCATACAAGGTAGGTGAGACTGAACTGGTGCAGCAATTCGCTGGCGGAGACGCAAGGGCCAGTGCGGTGAAATAACGTGCGGACCAAAGCGCTCACGGTGAAGGTCATCGAGGTAATGGTAGCAGTGGGACGCAGAGTGGTCAGGACTCCATCAGGTCTAGGACCTGTCAGGGCCCCCGCAGGGGCCGATGTTGCGCCCACTTCTAGCTGAGCCGCTACTGCGACTGGTACTCCTAGGACCCTCAGGTCCCCTTTGCTGGGAGTGCTGCGGTTGGCCCTGCTACTGTAGACCCCGAGTACATGCCATGTGAGGAGCTAGAAACGGGGGGGAGAGGGGGGGGGGGGGGGGGGGGGTGCGCTGGCGGTAGCCTAAGCTGCTGTTGGTGCGCTGGGGGCACCCTATGCTGCTACTGGTTATGCTGGGGGAAGCCTATGTTGCTGCTGGTTCTACCGGGGGCAGCCTGCAATGCTGCTACTGGTTCTACTGGGGGCAGCCTACTATGCTGCTGCTAGTTCTGCTGGGGGCAGCCTAAGCTGCTGCTGGTGTGCTGGGGGTAGCCTAAGCTGCTGCTGGTTCTGCTGGGGGCAGCGTAAGCTGCTGCTGGTGCGCTGGGGGCAGCCTAAGCTGCTGCTGGTTCTACTGGGGGCAGCCTAAGCTACTGCTGGTGCGCTGGGGGCAACCTAAGCTGCTGCTGGTTCTGCTGGGGCCAGCTTAAGCTGCTGATGGTTCTGCTGGGGCAGCCTATGCTGCTGCTAGTTCTGTTGGGGGCAGCCTAAGCTGCTGCTGGTTCTGCTCGGGGCAGCCTAAGCTGCTGCTGGTGCGCTGGGGGCAGCCTAAGTTGTTGCTGGTGCGCTGGGGGCAGCCTATGCTGCTGCTGGTTCTGCTGGGGGCAGCCTAAGCTGCTGCTCGTGCGCTGGAGGCAGCCTAAGCTGCTGCTGGTGCGCTGGGGGCAGCCTATGCTGCTGCTGGTTCTGCCGACAGCAGTGGAAGCTGCTATTGGTGATACTGGCGGCAGTGGAAGCTGTTGTTGGTGCAAGTGGCGGCGTGTGTGGCAGATCAGAACGGGTAAGGCAGCGATTGGGGCGGCTGGACATGGATGGGGCGGCAGAGTTAGCTGGGGCAGCAGTCCACATGTAAGGCAGCATGAACGGGAGGGGCTGCGGAGCGGGTTGCACGTGAGGCGGTGCACGGGCTGCTGCGTGTGCGTTTGAGCCTGTAGCTTTGCGTGCTGCTATGCGGGTTGTCGCGTGCGGCTGCTGTGCGGGTCGTCACGCGCGGCTGCTCATGCAGTTGTATGCACGGCTGTTCGTGCGGTGCACCGTGTATGTTCAGTATGTCGGGGAAAGTTTCGTTTGCTTCAACGCTTGCACCTTCGTCATGAGCGTGCGCTTTATGTGCTCAGTGACACATTGCTACGAGTGTGCGTAGGAGAGGGATATGTGGTGCTCAATTCCTTTCTGCGCCAGGTAATCCTACAGCTTCTTGTTGAAGAATTCTGCCGCGCTGTCTGATTGCTAAATCTTCAGCGTCCTCCCAGATTGCTGCTGTGCGTGCGCCAGCCTGAGGCAGAAGACCTCGTACGCCCTGTTGCGGAGTTCCCGCGTCACGAACGTGAGCGTTTACTGTTCGTCGTTGAGCCCGGAATGGCCGACAACAAGGAATCAGTGTATACCTTAGGCAGCTTAGGGTAACGATTGGTTCCTGTTTCCAGCAGAGGAAATGGCTGATGACTTACACAGCTTTGGGGCAGATGGTGCAGTTGTGTGGCTATGATGTGCTTCTCACTTCGAAGTTGTCAGGGTGCAGGAGAGCGCCATGCGCAAATACGCTTGCATCGATGCTATTTTTCAGTGTGGCGTATGAGGGATGACCGAAGCGTTGGCGCCAAAGGTTGTCGCTGGTGCGGAAATTAAAGGCGCGCATATAGCACGCACGCACTTCTCCGTGGTCTTCTTCTGGTACTAGGGTAGGTTGCGCCGATGCTTCTTTCTCTTCTTCGTCTTCGTCGTTCACCATTGTCAGCATCAGTGCCAGAAATTTCCTGTCGAGTATCACAGAGAGTGGGATGTGAGAAAACTGAAACTAGAATGAAATGACTAAGGGAAAGTTGGGTACAAGTACAAACCCTAGAAAGCTGTACCCCATATGTGCTACCCCACTATAGCCTACAGTAGCTAAGTCATATAAATCTGACACACCCCCATAGGCAAAGTGGGGGAGAACAAGGGGTCACAAGACCAGTCAAGCAAAGCAAAGCAAAGCAAGCTCAGGGTGGATCACAAAGTCACCACACATTCCGAGCACAAGTTCAAGGCCACAAGGCCAGTTCACATGCAAGATTACATATATATATATAAGGCTAGACAAGCAAGAGCAGCTGTGTATATATATATATGTAACAGTACAAACAAGGTCAAGAGGTGAGCAAGTGAGGCAAGGTAGCCACAAGACCCAGCTGAGTACAGAAGCGCTGATGATCACAAGGCGCAAGTGCCTTGGTGAAGATATCAGCAGTGTTGGCCTCAGAGGCCACGTACGCAAGCCGCAGCTGACCACGCTTCTGTAGCTCATGAGCAAGGAAGTAGCGGAGAGCAATGTGCTTCGTTCTGTGCTCCAGTCTCTGCTCTCGACACAAGGCCAGCATGGCCTTGTTGTCTACGTACAGAACTGGAGGAGAACGAGGCGGCTCTCTGAGGTCAGTCAACAGGTAGGTGAGCCAGCAAAGCTCCTGTGCAGCCATGGCCCTTGCGTAGATCTCAGCCTCACAACTAGAGCCGAGAACAGAAGACGAGCGGGTAGCCCGCCACGAAACAGAGCCAAAACCAAGGCTGAAGGTGTAACCCTGTGACGACCGCTGCGTAGCCTGGTCGTCAGCCCAAAAAGCGTCTACATGCCCAGTGAGGACCACTGGACTCTGCCCTCCAAGCACTAGCCCCATGCCCGACGTACTGCACAAGTAGCGCAACACCCACTTCGCTGTAGCCATGTGCTCCGGTCTGTGTCTCCCACGAGCAACATAGCGTGCGAGAATGCTAAGAGGGTATGCAAGGTCAGGTCGTGTGCAGGTCATCAGGTACATGAGGCAGCCAACAAGCTCTGGGTACGGGCCACTCGACTCTACGGACTCATCCGAAGGCAGAGCTGAGAGCGAGTGGCGAGTAGGCAGAGGAGTGGTCTCAGGCGAGGAGTACGTGAAGCCGAAGCGCTGAAGGACCTGCTGCACCATGTGTGACTGAGTCAGGGTAATGGTGTGGCGTGCTCTGTCTCGGGTGATCTGCAAGCCAAGGTAGCTACGCAGTTCACCCAGGTCTGTGCACGTGTGTCTCTTCTGCAGCTCGTACTTCACGTGGGCGAGTCCAGCAGTGTCAGCAAGAGCAAAGACCAAGTCGTCGACGTACACGAGGATGTAGAACGGCGGCAAAGAAGTGTCGGTGCGCAGAAACAGCGACAGGTCGGCAGTAGAGGGAGCAAACCCAAGAGCTGCAACTGTAGTCCTCAGTGTGTCGTGCCACTCACGCGGTGCCTTGCGAAGACCGTAGACTGTTGGTGCAACCCTATGGTTTGCACTCGGCTTGTTGTCCGTGTGCGTGCATGTGTGTGTGTCTATGGAATGGTATAAGGGCATGGGATAATATATATTTAATGCTTATAATTGTGTGTGAATGTTGAGTCATGATGTCGAGTGTATGTGTCGAGTCAATAGCGAGTTATCGCTAGACGCGTGTTACGTGGTCGTTTATGTCTCGCGCGCGGTTTCTATTTTGTCGTGCGCGGTTTCTCTTTTGTCCTGTGTCGAACGTTCGGTGTGTCGCAGGTGTGTGCAGCAGACCCATCAAGAACTCAAGGATGAGTTTGTGATGAAGAGCCGAGCCTTGGTGTCAATCCACAAGTGATTTCAAAGCTCGCCAAAAGGGTACACCTCAAGATATTGAAGATAGTTACATTACTTTGTGTAGTGTAACATTTCACTTGGTGTAGGCCCTAGTGAAGGGTAGTTTCGAGACCCTTCGTGGTTGGGGACAGTGTGGCACTGTTCCACATCACTGTACCTCGGCTCTTGGGGTTTGTAGGAGCTGGGAGTCATTCCCCAACTCGTAACTCTTCCTATCTTGTGTTCTAAGACCATAGTGGCTGCCATAGTGCCGTTCGTTCAAACCAATCCTGAGTCGTCAATACTTGGTCAAATCGTGCGATCGAAATTGCCTATTGTAGGCGACAATAAGGCGCTCCAGATCCAAGTTGAATCAAGTCATTTGAAGCTGTGACCAGAACGCTATGAACGTTTGAAGCCGCTGTGCAGAAATCCGACTGTGCACTCTATCTTTCGTTTTAGGCACATTGGAGCCTACTGTGACTATAACAAGTGGTATCAGAGCCCCTTGGAGCAGTTTCGACAATGGCTGGACCTGAGGAAAGGGGTGGCAGAGGTGCTGGTGGCAGAGGAGAAGCCCAAGCTCAAGGCCAACCCCGTGACTCAGCCATGGCGCCCGTGCAACCAAGTGTTGGCCCATCTAGGGATGAGCCTAAAGTGTTTGGCCTTGACAAGTTCAATGGTGACAACTTTGCTGAGTGGTCCTTCAGAATGGAGAACATATTTGACCACTATGACCTGCTGGAGGTGATGGGAGGAACGGAGAAGCGTCCCGAGAACGACCCGGAGAAGAGCCCGTGGGTGCGGAAGAGCGCACAAGGCTACCTCCTACTTGGGCAAGCGTTGGGGAGCAGCCAAATCCGTCACATCAAGCCCTTCCAGCGTGAACCAGAGAAGGGACCAAAAGCATGGGCTGCTCTCAAGGGTGTACACGCTCCTGCAACAGCGGCGGTAGCTGTGGTGTTGGAACGGCAAATGGCGACGTTACGAATTGAAGAGGATGAAGCGGTTGAAGAAGGGGTGCAGAAATTCTTCGACTTGTTGACGCGGCTTGAGGGAGCTGATTTGAACTATAGTGAGCTCCAAAAGAAGACCAAGTTGCTGGCCCTACTCCCGGAGTCGTGGTCCTCGCTCATCATCAACCTTAATCGTGACTTGCCCCGCCTCTCGCTTGAAGACGTGAAGCGAGCTATCCTTCAAGAGGATTTCCGCCGCCGTGAATTGGCGAGTGCGGATGGCGCTGGGGCAGCGAGCATCGGCCGTGGATATGGTCGAGGAAGAGGCAGAGGACGAGGGGGAGGAAGGTTTGGTGGCAGCAACTTCGGCGGAGGCCGTGGGAGTGGCGGTTACGGCAGCGACGAGAAGAACTACGGACGCGGTCGCGGCCGATTCGACGGCGAGTGTCACTATTGCCACAAGAGCGGACACATGTGGCGCGACTGCTACAAACTCCCTGATGGTTGGACCCCTGCTCAAGGCCAAGAGGGTAGAGCAGCAGGAGGAGGGAGAGGAAGAGGCCGTGGAGGCCGTGGCGGTCGCGGTGGCGGAGCTGCAAACATGAAGAGCGGAGACAACGACAAGGACCCGAGCGACGATCGATACCCGGGTCTATTCTACTTCGTGTCGACGCAAGTACCGGCTGGTCCAGAGAAGGATGAAGGCTTTGAGGAGCCAGCAGCTGTGGGGAAGGTGACCCTACACCCCCTGGACTATTGGGTGATTGATAGTGGCGCTACCTATAGCATGACACCTCGCCCGGACTTGCTCACCGAACTCGAGCCGTCACCGGTGAAGCATGTCACATCGGCTTTGGGGCAGCGAGCAGAGGTGAAAGGCATGGGGAAGGCCATGTTCAAGGGTGCTGATGGGAAGATGGTGGGCCTCAAGAACGTGCTTTGGGTGCCCAGCCTTGCTGCAAACCTGATTTCCGTGCGGCGGTTGGCAAAGGCCGGCATGGACACTAACTCGAAGGGAGCCAAGACCTACACCGCAAGGCTTGGCGATCGGATTCTTTGGGACCTTCATGAGGACAGAGATGTCTACAACGAGATGTGGCAGATCCCTGTGGTCCCAATGCCTAAGGAGAGGCAAGTGGCAGCAAGCGTCAGCACTAAAGGTGGAGCGGTTGGTAGCGGCGATTGCGCGGACGGTCGCGCTAAGGAGAAGGAGTCCAAGAAGTGCAATCTTGGAGGGACCAGCAAGTTCAGTGAACCTAAGGAGAGTGGTGCAGCAACCAAGGAGCAGCAAAAGGGTGAGGAGAACCCCGAGGCAACAGCGGAGGAGGACTACGGAGAGAGTATGTGGGGCGCTATTGCGAGCGCGGCATTCTCCAATCCAACTTCGGCTACGGGGGAGTGTGATTGGCTCACCTTGCATCGGCGCATGGGGCATGTGGCCCTGCCCATCTTGCAGCAGCTAGTGAAGAATGAGATGGTTGCTGGCATACGTGTGAAGGGGGAGCCCGATGAGGTACTTGGCTGCCCGACGTGCATGCAAGCCAAGCTCACCCGTTTCCCATTCTCTAGTTCGGAGGCAACGGCTAAGGCACCACTTGATGAGGTGGTGATGGACGTGGTGGGCCCCCTGAAGCTTGGAGCTGCTGGAGCTGAGTACTTCCTCACTATTGTTGACGTCTACACCCGTATGACTTGGGTGTACGTGCTGGCCAAGAAGAGCGACGTGGCTGAAACGTTGAAGGCGGATTGGTTCCCGATGGTGGAGCGGCAACAAGACCGTCTAGTCAAGTCAATCCGCACCGATCGAGGGGGAGAGTTCCTGAGCAAGGAGTTTGGGTTGTGGCTGAAGAAGAATGGTATTCGGCACTCCCTCACCATGCCATACTCCCCTGCAATGAACGGCATCGCTGAGCGAGCGAACCGCACAATCACGGAGGCGGCACGCGGGTTGCTCATTGAAGCCGGGCTACCCGACTATTTCTGGCCTGATGCGGTGCGGAGCGCATGTGTGGCCAAGAACAGAGCCTTGACTCATGTGGGAGCAGACAAATGGGTGCCCTATGTGGAGTGGCTAGGAAGGAAGCCAAAGGTGGATATGCTTCGGGTGTTCGGGTGCATGTGCATGGCGCTTGTGCCTAAGCATCTTCGGCACAACAAGCTTGGTGCCAAGGCGGTGTGGGCCGTGCACTTGGGCAAGGCTCAAAACAGCAAGGGATGGCTTCTTTGGGACCCATTCACCAAGAAGTTCTTGGTGAGCAGGGACTGCAAGTTCATGGAGAACTTCATGTACAAGGATTGGAAGGCGGAGAATGAGGCGAAGATAGGCGTGCGGTTTGGGGAGGTGAAGAGTTCCGGTTTGGAGCATGTGGAGCTGCCTTTGGAGCTGAGCAGCGGCAGC
Source organism: Closterium sp. NIES-65 (assembly GCA_948144175.1). NCBI lineage: Eukaryota > Viridiplantae > Streptophyta > Zygnematophyceae > Desmidiales > Closteriaceae > Closterium > Closterium sp. NIES-65. Next base: position 1,327,407 of record CANXME010002221.1, read on the forward strand.
ACAACCACGAGGCAATCCTCCCTTGTGAAAGGGGGAGAGGAGGCCACTGATGCAGAGGAAGAAGAGGAGGAGGTGCAGCAAGTGAGTGAGCATGCACCGTCACTCCCTTCCCGTACCACGAGTGCTCCACGGAATCGAGCCACACCGCAGCAACGCCAAGGCCTTCAAGTCGCTGCAGCTGAGGAGGAAGGAAGGGGGAAGAGGAGAGTTCAACCCCCTAATAGGCTGACCTATGATGCACTTGGAAAGCAAGGCAAGACAGCCCTGGCCGGAGCGGCAATGATGGTCGGAGACGATGAGGAGAGTGACTACGAGGAGTGTGCCTTCGCGTTCTTCTCTCCGGTGGAGATGCCGGGAGAACCAGCAACTCTCAAGGAGGCTTTGGAGAGTAGTGATGCTGAGGAGTGGAAGAAGGCTTTGGAGAGTGAGCTGAAGAGCATCGAGGAGAATGACACGTTTGAATTGGTGGAGCTACCGGAGGGGCGTACGGCGATAACGTCCAAGTGGCTCTTCAAAATCAAGTCGGATGCCGACGGCAAGATCGAGCGCTACAAGTCTAGGCTTGTAGCCAAGGGGTACCAGCAGAAGGAGAAGGTGGACTTCAAGGAGCTGTTTGCCCCTGTGGTGAAGCCGACGACGCTGCGAACCCTATTCGCGGGAGCCGCCATCAAAGGATGGGTGGTGAAGCAAATGGACATTGTGACGGCATTCCTTAACGGCATCCTTGAGGAGGAGATTTTTATGGCACAGCCAGAGGGGTTTGATGATGGTAGTGGCAGAGTGTGGAAGCTGAAGAAGGCCCTCTATGGGCTGAAGCAGGCCCTTAGGCAATGGTACATGAAGCTGCGCGAAGTGTTGGAGGAGATCGGCTTCACTCCCTCAACGGCCGATCACTCCTTGTTCATGCTTGGCGAGGGGGAGCAGAGGAGCTTCATGGTGGTTTATGTGGATGACATTCTCATATTCTCACCCTCCTCTGACCTTGTGAAGGAGGTGATGCTGAAGCTGCATGACAAGTTCAAGTGCAAGTCCCTTGGTGACGTGAACTTCTACGTTGGGCTCCACATCGAACGAGACGTGGAGAAGCGGAGCATGCGAGTACACCAACGGAAGTACCTGGAGGCGTTGGCTGCCAACTTCGGCCAGAGTGAAGGTCATGTGGCTACTCCCTTTCCCTCTGGGTTCAAGTGTGTGAAGGGGCCAGAGGAGGAGAGCGTTGGAGAAGAGGAGAGGCGCCGATTTCACTTGTTGGTGGGCAGCCTCATGTATGCGGCGGTAAACACCCGACCGGACGTCGCGTTTGCTACCGGGCAGCTGGCTAGGGTTGTGCAATGCCCTAATGAGGAGCAGGTAGCAGCTGGAATGAGGGTGTCCAAGTATCTTGGCCAAGCAGCGACCGTTGGGCTGCAATACTCGGCGGCGGCACAAAGGCGCCAAAAGGGCGCGGATGGTGTTGAACCCGGGCGTTTGTTTCTCACCGCCTACTCGGATGCTTCATATGCATCTGAACCAGAGGACATGACAAGTGTGGGAGGCTTCATATGCTGTGTTGGTGGAGGCCCAACTGCTTGGGAGAGCAAGAAGCAGGTTGACCAAGCTTTGAGCTCGGTGGAGTCCGAATACATGGCACTCTTCCGTGCCGTACGGGAGATTGTGTGGCAGCGGCGTTTGTTGGCTGAATTGGGGGAGGAGCAGCAAGGACCTACCCCACTGTATTGTGACAGCCAGGGTGCCATTGCTCTTGCTAAGAACCCTGTGTTGCATGGACTCACGAAGCACATGAGGGTGAAGTGGCATTGGACGAGGAGCATGGTAACCGCGGGTGAAGTTGAGTTGCGCTACGTGAAGACCACGGGGCAGCCGGCTGACATGATGACCAAGAGGCTGGTGGAGCAGCAGCATTGGAAGTGTTGCAAGCTGGCTGGGATGGCTCTGAACTGACAGAGCAACACATCCTAAGGCCAACAATCCGAGGGGGAGTTTGTTGGTGCAACCCTATGGTTTGCACTCGGCTTGTTGTCCGTGTGCGTGCATGTGTGTGTGTCTATGGAATGGTATGAGGGCATGGGATAATATATATTTAATGCTTATAATTGTGTGTGAATGTTGAGTCATGATGTCGAGTGTATGTGTCGAGTCAATAGCGAGTTATCGCTAGACGCGTGTTACGTGGTCGTTTGTGTCTCGCGCGCGGTTTCTATTTTGTCGTGCGCGGTTTCTCTTTTGTCCTGTGTCGAACGTTCGGTGTGTCGCAGGTGTGTGCAGCAGACCCATCAAGAACTCAAGGATGAGTTTGTGATGAAGAGCCGAGCCTTGGTGTCAATCCACAAGTGATTTCAAAGCTCGCCAAAAGGGTACACCTCAAGATATTGAAGATAGTTACATTACTTTGTGTAGTGTAACATTTCACTTGGTGTAGGCCCTAGTGAAGGGTAGTTTCGAGACCCTTCGTGGTTGGGGACAGTGTGGCACTGTTCCACATCACTGTACCTCGGCTCTTGGGGTTTGCAGGAGCTGGGAGTCATTCCCCAACTCGTAACTCTTCCTAACTCTTCCTATCTTGTGTTCTAAGACCATAGTGGCTGCCATAGTGCCGTTCGTTCAAACCAACCCCGTGTCGTCAATACTTGGTCAAATCGTGCGATCTAAATTGCCTATTGTAGGCGACAATAAGGCGCTCCAGATCCAAGTTGAATCAAGTCATTTGAAGCTGTGACCAAAACGCTATGAACGTTTGAAGCCGCTGTGCAGAAATCCGACTGTGCACTCTATCTTTCGTTTTAGGCACATTGGAGCCTACTGTGACTATAACATAGACTGGCCGCCGGAGGCTCCACTGAGTGCCAGGAGGAAAAGACCCAGTGAAGCCAGGTGGGCGGCGCAGCCAGATCTCCTCGTGCAGGCTGCCCTGCAAGAACGCAGTGCTGAAGTCAAGAGAGTGCAGCTCGTAGTCACAGTGAGCAGCTATGTGCAGCAATACACGAAGAGTGGTCATCTTCGGGGTGGGAGAGAAGGTCTGAAATTAGTCAACTCCCTGCCGCTGACTGAAGCCACGAGCCACGCAACGCGCCTTGAAGACAGGCGGAGAACCCGGCGGCCGCTTCAACCTGAAAATCCACATGCCACTGACGATGTTCGCCCCAGGCGGGGGAACCTCGTCAACGTAGGTGCCTGTGGACTTCTAGGAAGCCATCTCTGCGTCCATAGCTGCCTGCCACTGAGAGGAGTAGGGACCCTCTATCGCCTCCGCGTAAGAGCGCGGAGTCGGGAAGTCAAGTGCATCCGGGTCTCCCTCAGGGGTAAGCAGTATGGACACGAGATGAGGTGAAGCAGCAGCCAAGCACTGGAACTCCTCCTGCCTGTCCTCAAGGACGTCCGTGCCAAGGGCACACTCACCCCCGACGGACGGAGGACAGACAGACTCAGACTCAGCAAGAAGACTAGCAGCGTAGTCTAAACGACAGCGAGCAGCAAAGTCGACGAGCTCAGCAACTAGGGCAGACGCAGCAGAGGACTCAAAAGAAGGGTCAGGGACAACACTAGCAAGGAGACGCGTGACAGTAGGACTGGCAGCACGAAGAGAGTCCGACTCCCGGTCGGCAAGAGCAGGAAGAGAGGAGTCAGGAGGAGAAGGCAAAGGGGCACGCAGAGGAGCAGTGGACGGACGCAAAGACATCCGGTGCGTGCCAGGGACAGGAGGAGGACGCTGACGCAAACCGCAACCACTAGCGCGAGTAGCACGAACAGGCGACGCAGGGCGAGACGCAGGCTCACGACGCTCAGCAAGACCTCTAGTAGGACCAGTGTAGGGAGAAGGAGCAGGCAGTGGGGAGGCCGGCTGTAACTGTGAGTGCGACGGGACAGGCTGTGGACACTCTAAGGGAGGAGGAGGACCAGTAGAAGGCGATGAGACCAAGAACCTGCTCAAGGAGCGGGACGAAGTACGGCCGAGGCCGTGCAGCGACTCCAGACACAGCAGGGACAGCACCAGTATCCCCAGTGGTAGCACCAGCGCCAGCAGCACCTCCAGCTCCAGTACCCCCTGCAGCTCAAGTAGTTCCAGGACTTCCAGCACCACAAGTAGCACCCCCAGGAGGACCGCCTCCAGTACCGCCAACAGCACCCTCAGCGCCAACACCCTCAGCAGCTCCAGCTCCAGTCGGACCACAAGACGACGCAGTGGCTCCAGCTCCAGTAGTATCTGCAGGCCCAGCAGCTCAAGTACTCCCAGTACGAGCACCTCCGGTACCCGTGGCACCAGCACCCTCAGCAGCCGAAGGACCTCCAGCTCCAGCAGCACGCCTCAAGCGTCGGGCAAACCACTCACGCAGCTCCTGTGGAGAGAGTGGCTCCCGTCGAGACGGAGCACCCGGAGAACCTCCAGGCCCAGCACCGCCAGACGCCACACGAGCAGGCCCAGCTCCCTCAGGCTCCGCACCCCCAAGGCTCAGCACCTCCAGGCTCCGCACCCCCAGGCTCAGCACCTCCTGTCGTAGCACCCCCAGGCTCAGTACCCCCATGCTCAGCACCCTCAGTTGTAGCACCCCCAGGCTCAGCACCCCCAGACTCAACACCCCCAGGCTCAGCACCCCCAGTCGTAGCACCCTCACACTCAGCACCCCCCAGTCTCAGCACCCCCAGGCTCAGCACCTCCAGCAGCACCAGAGTCACGAGCGACCTCGACAGGCTCGAGTGCGTCTACTTGGGACACACTTGAAGGGGCGGGACCCTGAGGGGGAAGAGGGTCTATCGGAGGGGGACCTGGCACAAGGAAGAGCGGTGGCGGGGGGAGGGACGGAGTGCGGTAGGGGAAGAGACGGTAGTAGGGGACCGACTCGTCAAATGTGACGACCTGGGAGGACAAAACACTGCGAGAGGTGGGGTGGTAGAGCTGCCACCCTGGCACGTCAGGGGGGAAGCCAAGGAAGACGCAGGGAGCAGCACGAGGGGACAGCTTGTCCGCAGACAAGTCGCGGACAAACGCCCGAGATCCCCAGACACGGAACGCAGACGCATCGCCAACCTTCCCCGTCCACAGCAAAGCTGGGGAGGTCTCCGGCATGGAGACCCTGGGCTGAAGGTTGATCTGATGCGCCGCGTACCGAACCGCAAACGGCCACAGAAAATGGGGGGCAGTCGCATGCATCATGGATGTACGGGCGACGTCCATGACCATGCCAATGCGGCGCTCAGCAATCCCATTCTGCTGTGGAGAGTCCGGAAGCGTGAAGGTCTGGCGGATGCCTCGTGCACGACAGTAGGCTCGCAGAAGGCCAGAGGAGAACTCTCCGCCTCTGTCAGAGTGCAGATGCAGAACAGGAAAGTCCGAGCCGAAGCTCTGCCTGAGTTGGAGACGAGCTGCGCGGATCCAGTCGATCAACACCTCAGTGACATCACCCTTGCTGCGCAAGGGGAAGGCTGTGGTGTAACGCGAGTAGTCGTCAACAACCAGCAGGAAGTAGCGCTCGTGACCCTGTCCACGGACGCGGGCCGGGCCCCACACGTCCATGTGAAGCGTCTGTAGTGGGGCCTCTGTCAGAGGAAACTGGGAGGAGTGAAGGGCAGCCCGCTGCCGCCCCTCGACATAGGGGACGCAGGTAGAGGCAGGCTCCGGAGGAAGGGGAGGGAGGGACCGGGGAAGACCAGAGAGAAGGACACGGGAGGCCATGCCTCGGAGACAAAGCAGGGAGGGGTGATCAAGGCGGTGGTGCCAGAGGAGAGTCTCGTGAGACAGGAGGCGACACGAGCAGGGAGCAGACTCAGGACCAGACCTTGACGCTGCAGCAAACACCTGACCTGACGCAGCTACCTGACTAGACGCAGTGACTGGAGGAGACGCAGTGGTCAGTGTGTACAGGCTCGACCTCGGCCGTCGTGTAAACGTGGCCAAGTGTCGGCCCGTCCGAGCGTCCGTGTAGTGGGTCACCCGCTGGCTCGAAGGAGTGAACTGGTGAACCCCCGCATCCTGTAGGTCAGCACCACTCACCAAGTTCGTAGAGAACGAGGGGAGGTAAAAACCAGACACGGTGCCAGAGGGGGCTGCCGGACACAAGAGGACAGTGGAGAAGTGAGCAAGGACAGGACCCCCAGAGGGGTCTGCCAGAGAGACTGCAACTGGCAGACCAAGCGGCGTGAGTGTGGTGCGGTCTCGAAAAAAGGAGCGAGAAGCCCCCGAGTCAAGGGTGAAGGTGTGGGAGGCCGAAGCCGACGTAGTACCTGAGAGAGCAGACTCACCAGCACCTGAGGAAGCAGACGCACTAGCACCTAGAGCAGCAGCCTCGCTAGCACCTAGAGCAGCAGCCTCACCTGTACCTAGAGCAGTAGTCCCAATGCCCGCGCGGGCGGAAAACACCGGTAACAGTTTCCCTCGTCACTAATTGTCACAGCATACATGGCAGCAAGAATAGAATCAAAGTCAAGGTCAAAGATAGCTTCTCCCGCCCTAGACAGCTCGCCCCAGCGAGGGATCTCAGTGGCCTCACGGAACTGGTGACGCCAAGCGTCCGTCAGGCGGCCAAAGCAGCGCTGAGTGGAGTGCGCACCCCCGCACCGCTCACCCGCGCGGTCGCCGGTGCGTAGGACGTAGGTGCACGGACCAGTACCTCCACCCCGCTGGCGTGCAGCGTACCATTCACGAAGCTGCTGAGGGGGGGGGGGTGTGTCACGAGTGCGCTGCTGCTGCTGCTGCTGGCGCTGACCACCACCGGAGCCGACCCTCTGCGCAGCGCCACCCCGACCAGCTCCACCTCCTCCGCCTCCGCCTCCACTGCCGCCACCGACGCCTCCACCCCCGCCACCACCCCCACCGCCACCCCCACCCCCTCCGCCGCCACCACCGCTGCCTCCACCGCCCCCGCTAGCTCCTCCAGCGCCCCTGCCCCCCTTGCCCTTGCCAGGGCGTCTCCCGCTAGGGGTAGACGCCGCACTGACTGACTCAAGACCAACGAGGTCGGCCGCAGCAGCAGAGGCAACAGAGGGCAAGAGAGGAGAGGGGGAGCACCCCTCAAAGACAGGGGCGCGCGGGTCACCACGAGAGGCTCCTACAGCGACTATGCTCTTCTTTGCTATTAGGAGGCGCTCCTCGAGGAGGTCAACGGTGAGGGTGGTGGGGAAAACAGAGAGGAAGTGGTCCCTGACCGGGCGAAGGGTGTTAGGGGGAGGCGGGTGAGTAGAGGGTGATGTACATAGGGGGGGGGTTCTTGGCGCAGAACTTAGCGGGAAGGGCAGCGCGGTAGCGAATGTCACTACTGCGAAGGTGCGTAAGGAGGTCAGCGACTGTGGGGAAAGCTGCGAGGTCGGGGTAGAGGTACGGCAGGATGAGGCGGCTAAGTGCAGCAATGGCAGGGGAAGAGTAGCATGCGACTACAGCGTCGTACAAGGTCTTAGCACTCTTGTACTGGCTAAAGTGCGCACGCTCAGAGGTAGACAAGTGGCGACGCACAGCAAGACGTGCAGCAGCATCGCGTGTGGCCCACTATGAGCGAACAGTGGCGTCAGCATCAGAAGCAGGGGCAGGATAGGCACCAGAAGTGAGGTCAAAGAGGGAGAGACCGTTTGCCCTATTGCACTGTAGGAAAAGCTGGAGGTCATCTACCCAGACGTCAAAGTCAATGGCCCGACCCTCGGCATCAAAAGCGAGGACACTGGGGGTAGCCATGACAGCAGTAGACTAGCAGCGCGAGCAGTAGGCTAAGGGCAGCGCAGTGGTAGAGGTGCCGTTCTTACCGGACAGGGCGGCTCGGGCGGCTCGGCGGCTCGGCGGCTCGGCAGCAACGGCAGCTTGGCGGCTCGGCGGCTCGAGCGGCTCGGGTGGCTCGGCAGCAGCGGCGGCTCGGCGGCTCGGCAGCAGCGGCAGCTCGGCAGCACAGCGGCAAGGGCGGCTCGGTGGTGACGGCGGGGCCGTGAAGGGCGGCAGAGCCGCTGAAGGGACGGTGGGAGGGCCGGGTGGGGCGGCAACGAGGCCGCTAAGGGCGGCAGCGGGGCCACGAAAGGTGGCGGCGGGGCCACGAAAGGTGGCGGCCAGCGCCGCGAGGTTGGGGCCGCGGGGTCGCTAGGGTAGGGCGACGGGGCCAGTAGGGGCGGCGCCTGGGCCGGTAAGTGCGGTGCCGGGGCCGCGAGGGTGGGGCGACGAAGCCGCGAGAGTGGCTCGAAGAGGCCGCGAGGGCGGCGCGAAGGGGCCGCAAGGGCGGCGCGAAGGGGCCGCGAGGGCTGCGCGAAAGGGGGGGGCCGCGAGGGCAGCGCGACGAGGCCGCGAAGGCGGCGCGACGGGGCCGCGAAGGCGGCGCGACGGGTCCGCGAAGGCGGCGCGACGCGAGGGGGGTCGCGAACGCGGCGCGACGGGGCCGCAAGGGCAGCGCGACGCGGCGGGGCAGAGGGAGAGGGGAGCGCGACTCGAGCAGGGGCGGAGTGCGCTCCGGGCAGGAAAACAAAATGGTGGGCCCTAGGAACAGTTCCCACGAGGGAACGTGCTCGATACCATGAGAAAACTGAAACGAGAATGAGATGACTAAGGGAAAGTTGGGTACAAGTACAAACCCTAGAAAGCAGTACCCCATATGTGCTACCCCACTATAGCATATAGTAGCTAAGTCATATAAATCTGACAGGATGTTGGTCCCGGGGATGGTGCCGAGGACGAAGGCAGGTTTGCGCGGTTCGGGGATTAGGTACGTAAACTATGCGACGTCGGGTCGAGGGGCCTCAAGGGATAGTGTCCCAGGGGTCGCGGTGCGGCTGGACATCAGGCGGAGGTGGTGTAGGTGTAGGAAGGCATCAAGGGCGACCGGAGGGATCATCAGGCGGTCCGCCTTCTTCGACTTGTTTCGTTCACCCCCTTTGTTCTTCTCGCCACGAGCTCCAGGCTTCACCGGAAGTGCCATAGCCACTTGTGTCGTCGCCACTTGCGGCGCCCCATCCGCCAGTGTTACTCGTTCCCCATCCGCCAGCGCTTCCCCACCCCCCTTTATTGGAGGCGCTTTCCCTTTTTGTGACCCAATCGCTGTCCGCCAAGGTGCCACGCGCTTCGGCGATGCTCTTTCAATGGAGCTCCTGTGCTTCGCGCTACACCAGCTCCTCTTCTTGTGTCATGGTAAGCTTCTTCGTGGGGTCGCGCCAGTGGGGATAGACCTTCAGAAATTCGTATTTCGTGTAGGGGCACGACACTCCGCGCTTGTCGAAGGTTCCGCGGCGTTGTCCGCCCATTATCCCTTGTGAGCCCAAGGCGGGGTCTTGCTCACTGCCAAAAACACGCTGCGTTGTGACTTCTAGCTCTAACTCTGACATCCCTTCTTCTGGGGGCGTGGATTGTTCAGCTTCAGCGATGACGGCAATACCACGGCCAGTGATCGCGGTTGTCGACGCGGTAGGCGCCTGGCAGTATTTGTAGGTGACATCTGTTCTACGGTTGTGAAGCGCGACCTCGAGAAGGTGCGAATGATGTGGCACCCAAGGTCGTCCGTCTGGGTGCTGAGATAAACCCTGCAATCCATTAATCGTGCTGCCGAGAAAAGGTTGAAGCAAAGATCCTGCATGATCAGTAAATCGTTCAGCGTGATGTGTGTCCTGCTCCCCCGTGCCTTGAGAACGACGATGCCATGCGCGCTTGCGTGTAGGCGTGTGTTGTTCGCCATGACAGAAGTTGTTGGATGCAAATTCACATTGCACTACATCCTGCCGTGTGTTTGTACAAGTATGCGTGTGCGAATGCATTTGCGTGTGAATGGTATGTTCGTGTGTTTGTTTACTTTCGCAATTTTCGCTTGAAGCATTTGCAGGTACTCGCACAATGTGCGCTTCGGCACAACATTGTACACGCTATGAACAGTACAAGCAGAAAGGACGAGCTTGCAAAGGAACCCAAGATGGATGCTTTGCGGTTCGGCTTACTTGATTGCGCAGATTTAGCTCTATCCAACTCGAAATTGTACTGTTTTGTTTGGTTGACTATAGTGTAGCAGGGCAGGCACTATAGGGGTACAATTTAGGTGAAGGTTGGATGTTGTTTGTCTGTATCTGCATGCTACAGGGCCAGGGGAAACCAGCGGAACCAGCATTTGGCTGGTTGGGCAAAGACAAAACAGGTTCTGTTTTTAGGACCTGAACCTGGTTGTTGTTTTCCCAGGTTGGAAAAACAGAACCAGAGGTTGTTTACCAACCTACCACCTGCTATTTTGTTCAGCCAGGTTGGTTCTGTTGCTTGGAATTATTTGGGATCATCCCTGGTTGTTCCCAAGTTGATTCCCAAGGTCCTTGCTAGCTAGAGCTATTTATTCCTTCTCTGGTTGTACCTGAATATAGTGAAATTGATTCAAGCGAATTCCTTCCTTGCTGGAATTTCCTTTCTACGCGGTGCGACGGCGGAATGCTACCTGAGTCAACGCTAGTACGCTAGCACTTCAACACTAGGCAAACGCTGTCCGAGCCATAACTTCGTAATGGCAGAACTTTTCGCGAGGCAACTTGGTTCATTTTAAAGCTCTTGGAGCGAGCTTCGATATAGTAAATTCTCAGCTCAATCCAATCAACGGTTTGCATGATACGCTGCGTGACGTTCAAGGTACTCTTGCTGTTTTGACTAAGTCCCTCTTGATCCCTCTCTCTACAAACTCGGACCCGAGGATAGGGGCTGGTCTTGTACCAGGCACCCAAGGACCCTTGGAGGTGACCCCGAGGAGAGGTTTTAAGTTTGATAAAGTCTTAATAGCTTGAGTTTATTAGGCCCTTACACCAACAAGCTGGTATCAGAGCTGCGTTATAGTGATCCTCGTTATAGGTAGCTATGGCGGGCAACACCTCGGCGGTAGCTGGTGAATCTTCAGCCCAAGATCGTAGCAGCAGCCAAGATTCTGGTGTTTCTGCGCCAAGGGGAGCGCGAACAAGCCAGGGCTCGCTGATCAAGGAGGTGCTGAAAAACTTCACCGTCGAGAAGTTCAATGGTGAGGGCTATGATGATTGGGCCTGGAAAATGCAACTTTATTTCCGTCAGATCGGTTTGCTGAAACTAATGATTGGGGAGGAGCCTAGACCGAGTGACCCCGCCCTTCAGGAAGATTGGGACGAGCGCGCCTCGGCTGGCTACTATTTGATGTCGCAGAGTTTGGAGCTGAACCAGCGTCACCACGTCATGCACCTGCTGCCGGAGATTGAGTGCGGTCCGAAGGCGTGGACGGTGTTGAAGGAGCTGCACGCCCCTACCTCCGTCGCTGCGACGCTCATGATGGAGAGGGAGCTGTCCGCGTTGCGCCTAAGCGAGGGAGAGCCGGTACAGCCCATCCTGGACAAGATCCGTGATCTCTACGCGAAGCTGGCGATCGCTGGGATCACCTACCCGGAGCAGACCAAGTGCCTGAAGATGCTCTCGCTGCTGCCGGAATTGTGGCTTCAATTCACGAGTGGATTGAGCCTGCCGCAGAACCAGAGCTTGTGGACGCTCAAGTGGGTGCGGACGAAGATTCTGGAGGAGGACCTCCGTCGCCGCTAACTGAGGGGTGAAGACGACGGCAGCAGCGGCTACAGGATGCAAGGGAGCCGACGTGGCAAAGGACGTGGCTTCGGTGGTGCTGGACGCGGTGCAAAGAAAGACGACGACTCCAACGACCAACAAGGAGGTACCGGTTGGGGTCGCGGTGCGAAATCTGGACGTGGGGGCAAGTCGGGTGCTGGTGGCAAAATGAAAGGGAGTTGCTGGTATTGTGAGAAGGAAGGGCACCCCTTGTTTTTGTGCTATAAGAAACCCGATGGATGGACCCCCCAGAATCGTCACCAGGATGGCGGCGCGCGGAGGAACCAGAAAAACGGCGCCAACATGGTCGCTGATTCGTCCGACAACAACCCGAAGGGCAACGGCGGTGCGGAGAAGAAGAAGGAGCGCACCGCGGGCTAATTCTTCCATGTGAGAGACAAGGGGGAGCAAGGAGACGCATCTGCTAAGGTTGGAGCAGAGCTGCACCACCTGGACTATTGGGTGTTGGACACAGGCGCTGCTTGGACAATGACGCCGCGCAAGGACCTGCTGGACGACGTACGCGCTGCACCGATTAACGAGGTGTGCTCTGCCTCTGGACACATGTTGAAGGTGGCTGGTGCGGGACGAGCTGCATTTAAGGGAGCGGATGGCAAGCCGGTGGTGCTGCACGACGTTCTCCTCGTCCCCGACCTGAAGGCCAACCTTATCTCCCTCCGTAAGCTTGGCAAGGCTGGGGTGAACACCAACACAGATGGGGCTCGCACTTATAAGGGGAAGCTGGGCAATCGGGTGCTTTGGGATCTGCACGAGAGCAAGGACGTGTACAGATCTATGTGGCAGCTGCCGGCGCTGGCGTGGCACAGTGGGGGGCAGGCTGGAGAGGGGTCTGCATCCCAAGGGGAGTGCAACGCCGTTGGAGGGGTTGGTGTGAAAGTGTCGGCCAGATCTGGGGAGACGGATTGGGCAACTGCACACCGACGTTTGGGGCATGTAGCAATGCCTTTGCTAAAGCAGCTGGAGAAGGATGGAGCCGTTAAGGGCTTGAAGCTGAACGGACAACCACCCGATGATAACTGTGAAATTTGCCTCCTTTCAAAGTTCACCCATTTCCCCTTCCATAGTGTGGCTGGCAGGAGCAAAAAGCCGTTGGAGCTGGTCCACATGGATTTGGTGGGGCCGCTGCCGGTGCAAGGGCACAAGGGGGAGCGGTACTTCCTAACCATAGTGGATGACTGGAGCAGGCTAATGTGGGCGTATCCGCTGAAGCAGAAAGATCACGCCGCCTCCACGATTCGGGACGATTGGCTGCCGTTCGTGGAGAAGCAAGCGGAGTGTGTGGTGAAGCGGATTAGGACAGATCGGGGTGGTGAGTTCCTTGGAGCTGAGATGACGGCCTGGCTCAAGAAGCAGGGCATCCAGAGGGAGCTGACCACGGCTTACACCCCACAGTCCAACGGTGTAGCAGAACGGGCGAACCGGACAATTCTGGAGACAGCTAGAGCGCTGCTCATAGAATATGGGCTGGGCAACTTGATGTGGCCCCATGCTGTTCGGCACGCTACCGTCGCTAGGAACAGGGTACTCACTAAGGTTGGGGATGACTCGTGGGTGCCGTTGGAAAGGTGGCTTGGGAGGAAGCCGCCGGTGGACATGCTGAGGGTGTTCGGTTGCATGTCAGTCGCCCACGTCCCCAAGACCTACCGCAGTAAGTTGGGGGCGAGTGCAATCTGGTGTGTGCATTTGGGGCTGGCTGCTGAGAGCAAGGGATAGCTGCTGTGGGAGCCTTCCAAGGGTGTGTTGTTTGACAGCAGGGATGTGAAGTTTGTTGAGGGCATGATGTATGGGAGCTGGGAGAAACAGCCGGAGGCCAGGGTGTCCCATCAAATGGAGCAGATCACCATGCAGCTGGACCTGACTCCTAGTGTGTGGGAGGAGGGAGAAGAGGCAGCTGCTGAGGGTGGTGATGGAAAGAAGGTACAGGAGGCACCTGCTGGTGGAGAAAATGATGTGGAGACTAGCACTAGTGGAGCTGCTGGATCTGAGGGGGGAGAGCAGCAGCAGGGGAAAACTAAGAAGCCGAAGGGTGTCGTTATGAAGGGATGGGAGACACCCGTCTCCAGGCCAGGACGTACCCGTATGGCTACTAAGAAGCTGACTGCAGGAGGTGATGTAGCAGAGCAGCAGCTTGGGACTGAGGAGGCATTGCTGATTCTACCGCATGGCTATGACCCGGATGAGGAGGATGAGCCTGCGTACTCTTTTCTTGCCCCTGCACCAGAGGAACCAGCTAGCATGGAGGAGGCATTAGCTGGACCAGACAGGGACAAATGGCTGGCTTCTAGGGATGCTGAGTACCAGAGCCTGCTGGAGAATGGGACTTGGGAACTAGTGGTGCTGCCGGATGGAAAGAAAGCGGTACAATGCAAGTGGGTGCTAAGGATCAAGACTGACGACAAGGGGCAGGTCACCATCTACAAGAGTAGGTTGGTGGCTAAGGGGTTTATGCAGAAGGAGAAGCGGGACTTCAATGAGATCTTTGCTCCCACTGCCAAACCCCCTACCCTTCGTGTCTTGTTGGCAGATGCAGCCGTTAGTGGGAAGTTCATTATCCAGATGGACATATCAACGGCATTCCTCAACGGGATTTTAGAGGAGGAGGTGTTCATGACGCAGCCGCCTGGGTATGAGGATGGTACGGGCAGGGTATGCAAGCTGAAAAAGTCCATCTACGGCTTGAAGCAGGCGCCATGCTGCTGGTACCAAAAGTTGGCAGCTGTTTTGGAGGAGATAGGATTCAGGACCAGCAGCTGTGATGAGAGCCTCTTTCTGAAGGGGGAGGGGGAGAAGCTGGTGTTGTTTCTGGTCTACGTGGACGACATTCTTCTCTTCAGCAGCAGCATGAAGGAGATCCAGAAAGTGCGGCAGCAGCTGATGGAAAACTTCAAGTGCAAGAACCTTGGGGAGGTAAAATACTACCTCGGAATGCACGTGGAGAGGGATCTGGATCACAGGTGGTTGAAGCTGCACCAGGATAAGTTCATCAAGGAGCTGGGGGAGAAGTATGGGATTGCGAATGAGCGCAAAGTTGCAACTCCCCTGCCAGCAGAATTCAAGCTTGTGAAAGCTGCAGAGGATGAAGGGGTTGAAGCCGAGGAGCAGCAGCAATTCCAGTCCTTGGTGGGCAGCCTCTTGTATGCAGCTGTTCACACGAGGCCTGACATCTCTTTCTCGATTGGGCAGCTGGCTAGGGTGGTGCAGAATCCATCACAGGAGCAGGTGGATGCAGCTGAGCGTGTGATGAAGTATCTGAACTCTCACCCAAGCATTAGAGTTCAATACTCCGCATCTGCACAGGTGAAGCAGAAAGGGGTTGAGGTGCTGAAAGAGAAGGGGGAGAGGCTTGGAGAAGGCAAGCTCTTTCTCACTTGCTTTACCGATGCAACTTGGGCCTCTGAGAAGGAGGATTCCTCATCTGTGGGAGGATACATCTGCGTAGTTGGGGGAGGACCGGTTAGTTGGAGGTCAAAGAAGCAGACGGAGACAGCACTCTCTTCCGTGGAGTCAGAGTACATGGCAATGTTCCATGGGGTGAAGGAGGTGATTTGGCTGAGGAGGTTGTTAGAGGAGATTGGACAGGAGCAGAAGGTTGCTACGCCGCTGTTTTGTGATAGCAAGGGAGCTCTTGGAATGGCCAGGAACGCTGTGCTTCATGGGCTCAATAAGCACATGCGTATCAAGTGGCACTGGCTGCGTAAGGAGGTGAAGAGGGGGACGGTGAATCCGATCTACATCAAGACTCATCAGCAGCCAGCAGACTTCCTCACCAAGAGGCTTGCGGATGAGCCTCATTGGCGTTGTGTGCGCATAAGTGAAATGAGCATGAACTAGCATGGAATGATGGAAATGCAGCCGGCAGGCTGAGGGGGAGTGTGTTGGATGCAAATTCACATTGCACTACATCCTGCCGTCTGTTTGTACGAGTATGCGTGTGCGAATGCATTTGCGTGTGAATGGTATGTTCATGTGTTTGTTTGCTTTCGCAATTTTTGCTTGAAGCATTTGCAGGTACTCGCACAATGTGCGCTTCGGCACAACATTGTACGCGCTATGAACAGTACAAGCAGAAAGGACGAGCTCGCAAAGGAACCCAAGATGGATGCTTTGCGGTTCGGCTTACTTGATTGCGCAGATTTAGCTCTATCCAGCTCGAAATTGTACTGTTTTGTTTGGTTGACTATAGTGTAGCAGGGCAGGCACTATAGGGGTACAATTTAGGTGAAGGTTGGATGTTGTTTGTCTGTATCTGCATGCTACAGGGCCAGGGGAAACCAGCGGAACCAGCATTTGGCTGGTTGGGCAAAGACAAAACAGGTTCTGTTTTTAGGACCTGAACCTGGTTGTTGTTTTCCCAGGTTGGAAAAACAGAACCAGAGGTTGTTTACCAACCTACCACCTGCTATTTTGTTCAGCCAGGTTGGTTCTGTTGCTTGGAATTATTTGGGATCATCCCTGGTTGTTCCCAGGTTGATTCCCAAGGTCCTTGCTAGCTAGAGCTATTTATTACTTCTCTGGTTGTACCTGAATATAGTGAAATTGATTCAAGCGAATTCCTTCCTTGCTGGAATTTCCTTTCTACGCGGTGCGACAGCGGAATGCTACTTGAGTCAACGCTAGTACGCTAGCACTTCAACACTAGGCAAACGCTGTCCGAGCCATAACTTCATAATGGCAGAACTTTTCGCGAGGCAACTTGGTTCATTTTAAAGCTCTTGGAGCGAGCTTCGATATAGTAAATTCTCAGCTCAATCCGATCAACGGTTTGCATGATACGCTGCGTAACGTTCAAGGTACTCTTGCTGTTTTGACTAAGTCCCTCTTGATCCCTCTCTCTACAAACTCGGACCCGAGGATAGGGGCTGGTCTTGTACCAGGCACCCAAGGACCCTTGGAGGTGACCCCGAGGAGAGGTTTTAAGTTTGATAAAGTCTTAATAGCTTGAGTTCATTAGGCCCTTACACCAACATAAGTGACTGTTGGGGTGGATACGGCGTTGAATATGTAATGCTCGGGGTCCACCATATGTTGACCAAAGCAGCTATCCAGGTACCACGTGTTGTAGCGCTTGTTTTGGTCGCGCGCGAGCAGCGCCAATCTCGGCGTGACGATGTGCGATGTGTCGAACTTCAAGAACTGTTCGCGCGAGATCCAATCTGGTATGTGGGGGGGCTATGCGGAAATGAAAGATACCAGTCCAGTTCGTCATCGTCTCTAAAGTTCTTTCGGATGGTGAACGGATTGTTATCCGTGAACGCTGCGATGGGATGGTGTGCTGGCTCGGGAGATAGCGTGTGCACGCAGTGACGACGGGTTCAGCATGTAATCATCATCATGTTCCCCATGACGTTTTGCACGGGTCTGTGTGGTGATGTCTGCTGCTGCAGATGTTGAACCGCTGGGTTCAGGTTGCGCGATGAGGGTTGATGTCCCTGGGCTTGACGCGTGTCGATTCGTGCATCTTATCGGCCCGTCCAAGTGCTCGGATTGGACTCGCGAGGGGCGGAGTGAACTTGCATCGCTTGGCTAGGTGCCCAAAGTTTCTGCAAATCTTGTAGTAGAGGCGCCCTGGCTTCCGTTCTTCTTTGTTGTCGGCGTAGATTGCGATTCTCTCTCGTTGTCGTCGCGGCGCTGGTCGCTGCTGGTCCATATCCCTCTGTTCGATGAGAAGGGCGGCGCACAGGGCGGCTTCTGGAATAGCCCCCTGCTGTAGGACTAGCGCCTTGCAGGGCCGCCATTCTAGGCCGAGCCCTACGAGCACGATGTTCATGAAGATTTCTTCGGAGCTTGTGCTTCGTGTTGTGTGATGCAACCATATGCATTAACGTCTGTCTGCCTCCCATCATGTGTTTGTGCGTTGCATGCGTGGTGTGAGTGTGTGCAAGAAATTGGTGTCTTGTGTGGTTTGGATTTTCTGTGTGTGTGTGTGTGTATGTTATTTGGCTTGAGCAGATATCTGAAGTGATTCCTCTACTCAAGAGCTTTCCAACGAACCAAGAATCGTCGCGATCGGAGCACAACCAAGAAAGTTACGAACATTGGAGTTCGTATGCTTATATATTTTGGTTGCAGCTACTTTGGGAAGTTGTGGCATTGACTCAATATGGGGTACAGACTTGTGCGGGTTGGGAAATTCGAACCCATCACAGTAGATGCTGCCAAGAGGTTGGGTGAAGCCAAACCAGGTTCGTAAGTGTGGCCAAGTTGAGGTGAGGTGGATGGCATGGGTTGGAAAGTGACAAAGGTCAAAGTTTGTTACCTATGGGGAAGGGAATTGTGTGGCATGGGGTTTCCTTGGTTGGGGACTCTCTCTTGGGACCTTCCCTCTCGTCCTCCTCTTCCCCTCCTACCAGGTTTAGTGCTACCCTAATGTTCTTTTGTGGGACTTGTGAGTTAATTGTGATTGAGTTAAATTTCTGTTGCAGCATACCCCCTAGTGCGCCGAAAAGCATATGTCGAGTTATGCTTCATATTTTGATACGATTCAAATTGGGAAATGTAGCCACGGTCTAGGGCTACAACATATTCGAATTTCGTGGGATTCTAACAGTGCACCTTTGGTCGACAACGTTTCTTGTGAAGTCGACGTTTCTGTCCAGAAATTGAGACCAACGATTTTGAGAAATTTGGGCACCTAATCTTCATAGACTCCGTCCTTAGTCTCTAACAAGTGGTATCAGAGCGGATTAAGGACTTTGTGGAGATTCTACTGAAGTGTGAAGACCCTCCTAGACCCACCATGGCCTGTGGGCGTGTCTAAGTGGAGTTCTAGAGGTTGCACGTGACTTCCGCTAAGGTGAAACTCTGCCGAAATTTCGTTGGCGCCGACACTTGTGAAGATTGTGTGGATCTACATTGTGACCAGCAAAGGGGGGGAGCTGAAACCTCTGATTGGGAGCAGAGGAGATGAGTCAAGGGAGTGGAGAAGGAGCTGAGAAGAAGAGTGAGCCGCCACCATCCAAGATTGAGGCATTGGATGGCTCCAACTATGAAGAATGGAGTGGGCGGATGAGGAGCGCCTTCAAGCGCTACAAGCTGCTGAAATTGGATATGGGAGAGGAGAAGATACCCGAGGAAGGAGATGCCCGCGATCGGTGGATTGAGCGGAGCGCGGTGCTGTACGACTTGACTCTACAGTCGGTCAACAACGACATGTTCCAGCACATCAATGATTTGGTGGAGCTCGATGACTCGGGACCGAAGGCGTGGAAGCTGCTACGCGACGTGGTTCAACCCAGCACGCTGCCGATGGTGATCGTATTGGAGAAGGAGCTGGCTGCCCTCTCCATGCGGCCGGGAGATGATGAGAAGCCGACCCTTGACAAGATCAAGGACACCTATGCGAGGATGGCAGCGGCGGGCAGCAAGGTGTCGGAAACGCAGCAGTGCACAAAAATCATCTCGGTGCTCGACAACTCGTGGGACAACCTTATCCCCACCCTCAACGCTCAGCAGGACAAGTGGACGCCTGAGTGGCTATGGCAACAGATCCTGCAGGAGGACTTCTGCAGGCGCCACACGGAAGGTGGTGCTGCCAACAAAACTGCTGAGGGGTATGGAGCTGCAGGAGGCAGCAGGGGGAGAGGGGGAGGGAGAGGCCGAGGCCGTGGGAGAGGCTTTGGCAGAGGAAGAGGCCGAGGTGACTACAACGAAGGGCATGAGAGCTCTGGTGGCAGGGAGAGCACCCGAATGGAGGGTGCGTGCTGGTACTGCAAGAAGGCTAGACACCCGTGGTTCAAGTGTTTCAGCCGGCCTGAAGGATGGGCACCTCGAGGCATGAAGCCGCCAAGTGGTGAACGTGCACGAGGTGGTGCTGTGCAAGGTTCAGGTGCACAAGGTGATGGTGCACAAGGTAAAGCCGACCCTGGGATGTTCCTCATGGTTGAGGATGTGCATGGGAGTGGAGGTGATGTGGGTTCAGTTGGGAAGGTTGTGATGCACCCCCTCACTCATTGGGTGATCGATTCAGGTTGCACGAGTCACATGACTCCACGGGCAGATTTGCTTGATGAGGTGAAGCCCCCTGGGAAGATAAGTTGTGGCTGCCGCTTCAGGTGCCTTGCTCCCTGTAATTGGTGTTGGGTATGCCAAGGTTATGGGAGCTAATGGGGGGCTTGTGGGGCTGGGAAATGTGCTGTTGGTTGAAGGTTTATCCGCTAACCTCCTCTCTGTGCGCCGGCTGCAGAAAAGCAAGGCCAAAGTTACGTTCGGCCCAACCAGCTGCCGTGCAAAGCTTGGGAAGTTGGTGCTGTGGGATTTGGAGGAGAAGAGCAGCTGCATCAAGGACCTGTGGCAGCTGCCCATCATCCCTTGGAATGGGAAACCCCCAGCAACGGCAAAGGCAGCGGCAGCGGCTAAGGCAACTGCGGGAGGAGAGGAGACTGCACCAACTGCTGGGGCCATGGATGCAGTCAAGAAGGTGCAGCAGCCACAGCAATCACATGGTGAGGTGCTTGCTGGTGTGGATGCAACGGCTGCATGGGCAAAGGCTTCGTCTGGGAGTGGTGAGGCCGATTGGGAGACGTGGCATGAGAGGCTGTGCCACATCAACATTCCCATGCTGCAGAATTTGGTGAAGGATGGGAGCTTGAAGGGATTGGAGGTGAAGGGGGCAGCGAAGGAGATTGGGAGCTGCCCTACATGCCTTGAGACAAAGTTCACCAAGTTCCCTTTCAGCACCAGCACGGGACCAGCCAAGGTTCCACTCGCGCTTGTGCACATGGATGTGGTGGGCCCCACAAGGGCCCTTTCTCTCTCGGGCAGCCGCTAATTCTTGACCATTGTGGATGACCACACACGTGCGGTGTGGGTCTACCCTGTCAAGACTAAAGGGGAGGTGGCAGCGGCTGTTCTTAAGGAGTGGATGCCGAGAGCACAAAGGGAGAGCGGACACAAGGTCAAGGTGATCCGCACCGACAATGGGGGAGAGTTTATTGGCGCTGATTTTGAGGCGGTGCTGAAGAAGAAGGGGATCCAGCATCAGCTCACGGTGCCCTACAACCCTCAGCAGAACGGCGTGGCTGAGCGGTTCAACCGGACCCTGCAGGAAGGTGCTCGCACTCTCCTTGGGCGTGCAGGGCTGCCGGATCCGTTTTGGGTGACAGCACTGTGGCAGGTCGCTGTTGTGAAGAACCGGGTGCTGGCGACTGTGGGGGACAAGCAATGGGTCCCCTACACCAAGTGGTATGGGAGTGCACCAGCAGTCAACATGCTGAGAGCCTATGGCTGCATGATGGTGCTTCATGTGCCTAAGGAGAAGAGGGGAAAACTTGAAGCTTCTGGGAGATGAGGTGTGCACTTGGGGCTTGCTAAGGATCACAAGGGCTGGCTGATTTGGGACTTGACCAGCGAGCAGCTGACTGTGTCGAGGGATGTGAAGTTCCTTGAGTCCTTGTACTACAAGGAGTGGAAGCAGCAGCTGCAGAAGCTTCCCACTACACCGCTGATCATTGAGGCTGATGAGGTGCAGCGGCCTTCGAGGCAAGTGCAGGTCACTGTCTCAGAGGAGGAGATTTCTGCGATGACTGAGGATGGGGGAGAACCTGAGGTGGAGGAGCAGCAGATGCAGCAAGATGCTCCACAAGGTGCCGTACGTTCGACTGACCGTCCAAGGAGGGATGTGCGCCCTCCTAACCGGCTGACCTATCCGAGCTTTGGGAAGCCAAGTGTGGTAAGGGCTGGGAGTGTGGCTGAGCAGTGTGATGAGGATGAGATAGCACACTGCTACTGGGCAGCCATCCCTGAGCCCAAGACACTTACCGAGGCCTTGAGTGGGCCCGATGCTGAGAAGTGGAAGCAGAGTGTGAAGGAGGAGTATGACTCTCTGCTGGAGAATGAGACGTGGGAGCTGTGTGAGCTGCCTCCAGGGAAGAAGGCCATTTCTTCCAAGCTGATTTTTAGGCACAAGTACGGACCTGATGGGGAGCTGACCCGCTACAAGTCAAGGCTTGTGGCTAAGGGGTTCCAACAGACAAAGGGGAAGGATTTTGATGAGATCTTTGCTCCTGTGGGGAAAGGCACTACACTAAGGACGATGTTGGCAATGGCTGCAAACCGTGGCTGGAAGATCAAGCAGATGGACATAATCACTGCCTTCCTCAATGGAATCATTCTAGAGGAGCTGTACATGCTGCAGCCTGAGGGGTTGGATGATGGGAGCGGCAGGGTGTGCAGGCTCAAGAAGGCCATCTATGGCCTGAAGCAGGCTCCTCGCGCATGGTACCACAAGCTGGAGGAGACACTGCTGGCCGGGGGGTTCAAGAAGAGCGAGTGTGATCACAGCCTATTCCTGCTGCAAGAGAAGGAGCAGTTCCTCATGCTCCTGGTGTACGTGGACGACATCCTGCTCTTCTCTGAGTCATCTGCGATGATTGAACGTGTGGAGGAGATGCTGGAAATGCAGTTCAAGTGCTCCAAGATGGGAGATGTGAAGTACTACTTTGGGATGCACGTGGAGAGGGACCTTGACAAGGGAGTGTTGAGGTTGCACCAGAGGAAGTATTGTGAGGGGCTGGCTGAGAAGTATGGGCTGCAAGATTCAGGAAAGCCAGCCACCCCACTGCCTTCGGGGTTCACTGTGGAGCCCTGTGCTGATGAGGAGGTGGTGGGGGAGAGTGACAGGAAGTTGTTTCACTCCATGGTGGGGGCACTCAACTATGCGGCTAACCACACGCGGCCTGACATTGCCTTTGCTACATCCAGGCTTGCGAGTGTGGTTTCATGCCCAAGTCATGAGCAGCTGGAAGCGGCCAAGAGGTTGGTCCGCTATGTGAGCGCTACAGCATCAGTGGGCTTGGAGTACAGTGCTGTGCGACAGAGGCTACAGAGGGGTGCAGCTGATTTGAGAAAGGGGGAGATGCGCTTGACTTGCTACACCGACGCTAGCTTCAACTCAGTGAAGACGGATGGCACCAGCATTGGAGGCTATGTGTGCCTCTTTGGAGGTGGTGCAGTGAGCTGGCGCAGCAAGAAGCAGAATGAGGTGGGGTTGTCCTCGTGTGAGACAGAGTACGGGGTGATGGGTCAGTGAGCGGGATAGCAATTGCATGGGTGTCTAGCTGAGTGTTAGCCGAATACATTTCCGGCTCCCGCCTGGTTTGCTTGCCTTGCCTTGCCTTGCTTGCCTTGCTCGGGTTGGCCTTGCTTTGTGTGCCTGTTCTGTGTCTTTTGCCTCCCCTCCCTTGCCCTCAAAGTCCTGACCTACTGGCACAGAGGACTTGCTCGCCTGGCCACCCGTTGTGCCTACCTCAGCCCGGCCAAGCATTACCGGCTGCTCTTAGTACTAGGGATGTTCTGCACCTGTTCTTGCCATGCCTGTACCCCTATGAACCTATCAATGAAGGACTGCTTGAGTACATGGCCCTGCATCATGGGGCAAAGGAGGTGGTGTGGCTGAGGCGTTTGTTAGAGGAAATCGGACTGTGTCAGAGGGAGCCGACTGTGATTTTCTGTGACAATGAGTCGGCGGTGAAGCTTGCGAAGAATGCCTGTCTTCATGGCTTGACAAAGCACATCAGGCCAAAGTGGCATTGGACAAGGAGGCTCCTGGACAAGGAGGTGCGGCTGGAGATTGTGAAGACCCAGCAGCAGGCGGCTGACATTCTCACCAAGCGCCTGGCAGAACCTGAGCATTGGAAGGGCATGAAGCTTGCGGGAATGAGTGTGCATTGAGGGTGCATGCTTGAGTTATGGCATGTGGGATGATGGTTGGCAGCCAGAGGGGGAGTTTGTTGTGTGATGCAACCATATGCATTCACGTCTGTCTGCCTCCCATCATGTGTTTGTGCGTTGCATGCGTGGTGTGAGCATGTGCAAGAAATTGGTGTCTTGTGTGGTTTGGGTTTTCTGTGTGTGTGTGTGTGTGCGTGTGTGTATGTTGTTTGGCTTGAGCAGATATCTGAAGTGATTCCTCTACTCAAGAGCTTTCCGACGAACCAAGAATCGTCGCGATCGGAGCACAACCAAGAAAGTTACGAACATTGGAGTTCGTATACTTATATATTTTGGTTGCAGCTACTTAGGGAAGTTGTGGCATTGACTCAATATGGGGTACAGACTTGTGGGGGTTGGAAAATTCGAACCCATCACTGTAGATGCTGCCAAGAGGTTGGGTGAAGCCAAACCAGGTTCGTAAGTGTGGCCAAGTTGAGGTGAGGTGGATGGCATGGGTTGGAAAGTGACAAATGTCAAAGTTTGTTGCCTATGGGGAAGGGAATTGTGTGGCATGGGGTTTCCTTGGTTGGGGACTCTCTCTTGGGACCTTCCCTCTCGTCCTCCTCTTCCCCTCCTACCAGGTTTAGTGCTACTCTAATGTTCTTTTGTTGGACTTGTGAGTTAATTGTGATTGAGTTAAATTTCTGTGGCAGCATACCCCCTAGTGCGCCGAAAAGCATAACCCGAGATATGCTTCATATATTGATACAATTCGAATTGGGAAATGTAGCCACGGTCTAGGGCTACAACATATTCGAATTTTGTGGGATTCTAACAGTGCACCTTTCGTCGACAACGTTTCTTGTGAAGTCGACGTTTCTGTCCAGAAATTGAGACCAACGATTTTGAGAAATTTGGGCACCTAATCTTCGTAGACTCCGTCCTTAGTCTCTAACACTTCCTAGTTTTGCGATTTGATCGCGTAAACTTCCACAACGGTTGATGTAGCTGTTGGAATTCTTGTCTCCAGTAGTTGCTGGACCAGGCGGCTTGATGAAACCAAATGTTGATACATGCTGTTCAGATGTTGCCAGGCTTTGAGGGCTGAAGCAGATGTTGTTTTGTAGGAACAGATGCTCAACTGCTCTGCCGACAACATGTTTCACTGTAAAACGTAGAACGCCATCAGTGATTCGTTGTAGTATTGTGTCTTAGCGTCAACAGTGTCTTTAGGAGGTCCTTCGTAGCTCCCGTCGCAGTAGTGAAATATCTGCTTGTTTTGAAGCAAGAGCTCCAGTTCGAAGCTCGACGTATTTATTTTTGATGTGCTAATAAACTTTGATTGAGCTGAGAGAATTGCTTTGTCGCTAAAACGGGGGGAATTGGGAGTTGAGCCATCTGAGAAGAATGAATCGAGGAATGATTGAACTGAGCCACATGAGAAGTACAAGTACCAAACCCTAAAGTGTTGTACCCCATATAAGCTACCCCACTACAGCCTACAGAGACTATAGTGTATGAGTTTTACACACCCCCATAGGCAAAGTGGGGGAGAGCAAGGGGTCATAAGACCAGTCAAGCAAAGCAGGGCAAAGCAAGCTCAGGGTGGATCACAACGTCACCACACATTCTGAGCACAAGTTCAAGGCCACAAGGCCAGTTCACATGCAAGATTATATATATATATATATAAGGCTAAACAAGCAAGAGCAGGTATATATATATATATGTAACAGTACAAACAAGGTCAAGAAGTGAGCAAGTGAGGCAAGGTAGGCACAAGGCCCAGCTAAGTACAGAAGCGCTGATGATCACAAGGCGCGAGTGCCTTGGTGAAGATATCAGCAGTGTTGACCTGAGAGGCCACGTACGCAAGTCGCAGCTGACCACGCTGCTGTGGCTCACGAGCTAAGAAGTAGCGAAGAGCACTGTGCTTCGTTTTGTGCTCCAGTCTCTGCTCCCGACACAAGGCCAGCATGGCCTTGTTGTCTACGTACAGGACTGGAGGAGAACAAGGCGGCTCTCCGAGGTCAGTCAGCAGGTAGGTGAGCCAGCGAAGCTCCTGTGCAGCCATGGCCCCTGCGTAGATCTCAGCCTCACAACTGGAGCCGAGAACAGAAGACGAGCGGGTAGTCTGCCACGAAACAGAGCCGGAACCAAGGCTGAAGGTGTAACCCTTTAACGACCGCTGCGTAGCCTGGTCGTCAGCCCAAGAAGCGTCTGCGTGCCTAGTGTGGACCACTGGACTCTGCACTCCAAGCACAAGCCCCATGCTCGACGTACTGCACAAATAGCGCAACACCCTCTTCGCTGCAGCCATGTGCTCCGGTCTGTGTCTCCCAGGAGCAACATAGCGTGCGAGAATGCTAAGAGGGTATGCAAGGTCAGGTCGTGTGCAGGTCATCAGGTACATGAGGCAGCCAACAAGCTCTGGGTACGGGCCACTCGACTCTACGGACTCATCCGAAGGCAGAGCTGAGAGCGAGTGGCGAGTAGGCAGAGGAGTGGCCTGAGGCGAGGAGTACGTGAAGCCGAAGCGCTGAAAGACTTGCTGCACCATGTGTGTCTGAGTCAGGATAATGGTGCGACGTGCTCTGTCCCGGGTGATCTCTAAGCCAAGGTAGCTGCGCAGTTCACCCAGGTCTGTGCACATGTGTCTCTTCTTCAGCTCGGACTTCATGTGGGTGAGTCCAGTAGTGTCAGCTGTTGCAAAGACCAAGTCGTCGACGTACACGAGGATGTAGAACGGCCGCAAAGAAGTGTCGGTGCGCAGAAACAGCCACGGGTCGGCAGTAGAGGGAGCAAACCCAAGAGCTGCAACTGTAGTCCTCAGTGTGTCGTGCCACTCACGCGGTGCCTGGCGGAGACCGTAGACTGGCCGCCGGAGGCTCCACTGGGTGCTAGGAGGATAAGTCCAAGTGAAGCCAAGTGGGCGGCGCAGCCAGATCTCCTCGTGCAGGCTGCCCTGCAAGAAAGCAATGCTGAAGTCAAGTGATTGCAACTCGTAGTCACGGGGAGCAGCTATGTTCAGCAGTACCCGAAGAGTAGTCATCTTCGGGGTGGGAGAGAAGGTCTGAAAGTAGTCAACTCTCTGCCGCTGACTGAAGCCACGAGCCACGTAACGCGCCTTGAAGACAGGCGGAGAACCCGGCAGCCGCTTCACCTTGAAAATCCACATGCGACTGACGATGTTCGCCCCAGGCGGGGGAACCTCGTCAACGTAGGTGCCTGTGGACTTCCAGGAAGCCATCTCTGTGTCCATAGCTGCCTGCCACTGAGAGGATTAGGGACCCTCTATCGCCTCCGCGTAAGAGCGCGGAGTCGGGATGTCAAGTGCATCCGGGTCTCCCTCAGGGGTAAATAGTACGGACATGAGATGAGGTGAAGCAGCAGCCAAACACTGGAACTCCTCCCGCCTGTTCTCAAGGACGTCCGTGCCAAGGGCACACTCACCCCCGACGGACGGAGGACAGACAGACTCAGACTCAGCAACAAGACTAGCAGCGTAGTCTAGGCGACAGCGAGCAGCAAAGCCGACGAGCTCAGCAACTAGGGCAGATGCAGCAGTGGACTCAAAGGAAGGGTCAGTGACGACAGTAGCAAGGAGACGCGTGACAGTCGGACTGACAGCACGAAGAGAGTCCGACTCCGGGTCGGCAAGAGCAGGAAGAGAGGACTCAGGAGAAGAAGGCAAAGGGGCACGCAGAGGAGCAGTGGACGGACGCAGAGACATCCGGTGCGTGCCAGGGACAAGAGGAGGACGCTGACGAGAACCACGACCACTAGCGCGAGCAGCACGGACAAGCGACGCACGGCGAGACGAAGGCTAACGACGCTCAGCAAGACCTCCAGTAGGACCAGTGTAGGGGAAAGGAGCAGGTAGTGGGGAGGCCGGCTGTAACTGTAACTGCGACGGGACAGGCTGTGGACACTCTATGGGAGAAGGAGGACAAGTAGAAGGCGGGAGACCAAGAACCTGCTCAAGGAGCGGTACGAAGTACGGCCGAGGCCGCGCAGCGACTCCAAACATAGCAGGGACAGCACCAGTACCCCCATTGGCAGCACCAGCGCCAACAGCACTGCCAGCTCCAGCACCCCCAGCAGCTCCACTAGCTCCAGGACCTCCAGAAGCACGAGTAGCACCTCCTGCAGGACCGCCTCCAGTACCGACAGCAGTACCCTCAGTGCCAACACCCTCAGCAGCTCCAGCTCTAGTCGGACCACGAGAAGACGCAGTGGCCCTAGCTCCAGAAGTACCCGCAGGCCCAGCAGCTGTAGTACTCCTAGTATGAGCACCTCCGGGACCCATGGTACCAGCTGTCAGAGGTCCACTGGTGATCCCCGATTGATCCTAGGGAAGGGTTACAGGCACGGTTGCCTGGGGGGTTATGGGCGCACTGACCCGCTACTTAAAAAAGCCCTTTTATCCCAATGGTCTAGTGGTTGGGATTCTGAGATGGTTTCAGAGCGAAGGTCTCGGGTTCGAATCCCGGTGTGTGCACTTCGGGCATCCCAGTGAGGGGGGGTGTCAGAGGTCCACTGGTGATCCCCGATTGATCCTAGGGAAGGGTTACAGGCACGGTTGCTTGGGGGGTTATGGGCGCACTGACCCGCTACTTAAAAAAGCCCTTTTATCCCAATGGTCTAGTGGTTGGGATTCTGAGACCAGCACCCTCAGCAGTCGAAGATTCTCCAGCTCCAGCAGCACGCCTCCAGCGCCGGGCAAACCACTCACGCACCTCCTGTGGAGAGAGTGGCTCCCGTCGAGATGAAGCACCCGGAGAACCTCTAGGCCCAGCACCGCCAGACGCCACACGAGTAGGCCCAGTTCCCGCAGGTTCCGCACCTCCAGGCTCAGCACCTCCAGGCAGAGCACCCCCAGGCTCAGCACCCCCACTCGTAGCACCCCTTGGCTCAGCACCCCCAGACTCAGCACCCCCAGGCGCAGCACCCCCAGGCGTAGTACCTCCAGGCTCAGCACCCCCACGCTCAGCACCCCCAGGCGTAGCACCCACACGCTCAGCACCCCAAGAGTCAGCACCCCCAGGCTCAGCACCCCCAGCAGCACCAGAGTCACCAGCTACCTCAGCACGCTCGACCGCGTCTACCTGGGACACACCTGAAGGGGCAGGACCCTGAGGGGGAAAGGGGTCTACCGGGGGGGGACCTGGCACGAGGAAGAGCGGTGGCGGGGGGAGGGACGGAGTGCGGTAGGGGAAGAGGCGGTAGTAGGGCACCAACTCGTCAAACGTGACATCGTGGGAGGACAGAACACGGCGAGAGGTGGGGTAGTAGAACTGCCACTCTGGAGCGTCAGGGGGGAAGCCAAGGAAGACGCAAGGAGCAGCACAACGGGACAACTTGTCCGCAGACAAGTCGCGGACAAACGCCCGAGATCCCCAGACATGGAACGCAGACGCATCACCAACCTTCCCCATCCACAGCATAGCTGGGGAGGCCTCCGGCATGGAGACCTCGGGCTGAAGGTTGATCTGATGCGCCGCGTACCTCACCGCAAACGGCCACAGAAAATGGGGGGCAGCCGCATGCATCATGGACGTACAGGCGACGTCCATGACCATGCCAATGCGGCGCTCAGCAATCCCATTTTGCTGTGGAGAGTCCGGAAGCGTGAAGGTCTGGCGGATGCCTCGTGCACGACAGTAGGCTCGCAGAAGGCCAGAGGAGAACTCTCCGCCCCTGGCAGAGTGCAGACGCAGAACAGGAAAGTCCGAGCCGAAACTCGTCCTGAGTTGGAGACGAGCTGCGCGGATTCAGTCGATCAACACCTCGGTGACATCACCCTTGCTGCGCAAGGGGAAGACTGTGGTGTAACGCGAGTAGTCGTCAACCACCAGCAGGAAGTAGCGCTCGTGACCCTGTCCACGGACGCGGGCTCGGCCCCACACATCCATGTTAAGCGTCTGCAGCGGGTCCTCTGTCAGAGGAAACTGGGAGGAGTGAGGGGTAGCACACTGCCGCCCCTCGACACAGGGGACGCAGGTAGGGTCAGGCCCCGGAGGAAGCGGAGGGAGGGATCGGGGAAGACCAGAGACAAGGACACGAGAGGCCATGCCTCGGAGACGAGGCAGGGAGGGGTGACCAAGGCGGTGGTGCCAGAGGAGAGTCTCGTGAGACAGGAGGCGACACGAGCAGAGGGCAGACTCAGGATCAGACCTGGACGCTGCGGCAAACATCTGACCGGAAGCAGCTGCCTGATCAGATGTAGAGACTAGAGGCGACTCAGTGGTCAGTGTGTACAGGCTCGACCCCGGCCGACGTGTAAATGTGGCCAAGTGCCGGCCCGTCCGAGCGTCCGTACAGTGGGTTACTCGCTGGCTCGCAGGAGTGAACTGGTGAACCCCCGCATCCTGTAGGTCAGCACCACTCACCAAGTTTGTAGAAAACGAAGGGAGGTAAAGACCAGACAGGGTGCCACAGAGGGCCGCCGGACACGGGAGGGTAGTGGAGAAGTGTGCAAGTACAGGACCCCCAAAGAGGTCTGCCAGAGAGACCGCAACTGGCCGACCAAGCGGCGTGAGTGTGGTGCGGTCTCGAAAGGAGGAGCGGGAAGCCCCTGAGTCAAGGGTAAAGGTGTGGGAGGCCGGAGCCGACGCAGTACCTGAGAGAGCAGACTCACCAGCACCTGAGGAAGCAGACTCACTGGCACCTAGAGCAGCAGCCTCACCAGCACCTAGAGCAGCAGCCTCACCAGCACCTAGAGCAGCAGTACCAATGCCCAAGTCAGGCGGAAAACACCGGTAACAGTCACCCTCATCACTAAGAGTCACAGCATACATGGCAGCAAGAATAGCATCATAATCAAGATCAAAGATAGGAACCCCCGCCCTAGACAGCTCGCCCCAGCGAGAGATCTCAGTGGCCTCAGGGAACTGGTGACGCCAAGCGTCCGTCAGGCGGCCAAAGCAGTGCTGAGTGGAGTGCACACCCCCGCACTGCTCACCCGCGCGGTCGCCGTTGCGTAGGACGTAGGTGCACGGACCAGCACCCCCACCTCGCTGACGTGCAGCGTACCACTCACGAAGCAACTGAGGGGGAGGGATCTCACGGGTGCGCTGCTGCTGCTGCTGTTGCTGCTGGCGCGGACCACCACCGGAGCCGACCCTCTGCGCAGCGCCACCCCGACCAGCTCCACCTCCTCCGCCGCTACCTCCTCCACCGCCGCTACCTCCGCCACCTCCGCTTCCTCCGCCACCGCCGCCGCCGCCTCCACTGCTGCCTTTGACGCCCCCACCCCCACCACCACCCCCACCGCCACCCCCACCCCCTCGACCGCCTCCACCGCCGCCACCACCGCCCCCGCTAGCTCCTCCACCTCCCTTGCCTCCCTTGCCCTTGCCAGTGCGGCGTCTCCCGCTAGGGGCAGACGCCGCACCGACCGACTCAAGACCAACGAGGTCGGCCGCAGCAGCAGAGGCAACAGAGGGCAAGAGGGGAGAGGGGGAGCACCCCTCAAAGACAGGGGCACAAGGGTCACCACGAGAGGCTCCTACAGCGACTATGCTCTTCTCTGCCGCTAGGAGGCGCTCCTCGAGGAGGTCAACGGTGAGGGTGGTGGGGCAGACAGAGAGAAAGTGGTCCCTCACCGAGCGAAGGGTGTTAGGGAGGCGGGTGACTATGTAGTAGAGGGTGATGTACATAGGGGGGGGGGGGTCTTGGCGCAGAACTCAGCGGGAAGGGCAGCGCGGTAGCGAATGTCACTAGTGCGAAGGTGCGTAATGAGGTCAGCGACTGTGGGAAAAGCTGCGAGTTCAGGGAAGAGGTACGGCAGGATGAGGCGGCTAAGTGCAGCAGTGGCAGGGGAAGAGTAGCGTCGTACAAGGTCCTAGCACTCTTGTTCTGGCTAAAGTGCGCACGCTCAGAGGTGGGCAAGTGGCGACGCACAGCAAGACGTGCAGCAGCATCGCGTGTGGCCCACTGTGAGTGAACAGTGGCGTCAGCATCAGCAGCAGGGGCAGGAGAGGCACCAGAAGTGAGGTCAAAGAGGGAGAGACCGTCTGCCCTATCGCACTGTAGGAAAAGCTGCAGGTCATCTACCCAGACGTCAAAGTCAATGGCCCGACCCTCAGCGTCAAAAGCGAGGACACTAGGGGTAGCCATGACAGCAGTAGACTAGTAGCGCGAGCAGTAGGCTAAGGGCAGTGCAGTGGTAGAGGTGCTGCTCTTACCGGGCAGGTGAGAAGGACCGAGGCTCGCCGGCAGGAACAGGGCCGCGACGACAGTGACCGGGTGTAGCGGACAGGGCGGCTCGGACGGCTCGGCGGCTCGGCGGCTCGGCAGAAACAGCAGCTCGGCGGCTTGGTGACTCGGTGGCTCGGGCGGCTCGGGCAGCTCGGCGGCTCGGGCGGCTCGGCGGCTCGGGCGGCTCGGTAGCTTGGGTGACTCGGCGGCTCGGGCGGCTCGGCTGCTGCAAGGACAACGGCGGCGGCTGCTGCTGCAGAGACTGCGGCGGCTGCTGCTGAAGGTGGGCGACGGCGGGCCGCAAAGGGCGACGCGAGGGGACGCAAGGGCGGCGCGCGAGGCCGACGAGAGGCGTGCGGGGCCGCAAGGGCGGCGCGCGGGGCCGACGAGAGGCGCGCGGGGCCGACGGGTGGCGCGAGGGGCCGCAAGAGCGGCGCGCGGGGCCGACGAGAGGCGCGCGGGGCCGCAAGGGCGGCGCGCGGGGCCGACGGGTGGCGCGAGGGGCCGCAAGGGCGGCGCGCGGGGTCGACGGGCGGCACGAGGGGCCGTAAGGGTGACGCGCGGGGCCGTAAGGGCGGCTCAAGGGGCCGCTAAGGGCGGCGCGCGGGGCCGTAAGGGCGGCTCATGGGGCCGCTAAGGGCGGCGCGACGGTAGAGAGGGCACTCGGGGCGCGACTTGGGCAGGGGCGAAGCGCGCTCCAGGCAGGAAAAAATATCAAGGTGGGCCCTAGTGAGCGTTCCCACTAGGGAACCTGCTATGAAACCATGAGAAGAATGAATCAAGGAATGATTGAACTGAGCAGCATGAGAAGTACAAGTACCAAACCCTAAAGTGTTGTACCCCATATAAGCTACCCCACTACAGCATACACAGACTATAGTGTATGAGTTTGACACCATCTGTTTCAAAGGGAGGGGCGGTGTCGCGACCATTTGAGGCCGGTTGAGAGGTTTGGGAAGATGCTCTCGCGTTGCCATTTCCCAATTTCTGGACGCTTTGCTACATAGTTGAGAGTCACTGAAGTAATTGTGCGAGAGCGGTGGTGCTGATATTTATCGTCTCCTTGTTTGTCGCAGACGGGTTGGCTTGCAATTCAGCAGTCAAATTTATCTGACATCCAGATCCACTGGCCATTCTTACGTGGGAGCGTGTGCCGAACGCCACTTTAGTTCGCCGAAGACTTCGATGGTGGTGTTTGCAAAGGATTCCTATGTCGTTCTCATACCTTGTTGCGACCGGAAGGTAGATCGTGCCTAGGATCACCTCAGGAAGGTTCACGGAATCATAGAATTGCACAGAAGACTAGTATTCTCATATCAGAGTGATTGTAAAATGATTGAGATGATAAAAACATGCAAACACATGGACATAAAAAGAGTACAAGGAAATTTAAAACGTCCGAGCTAGCCATGTACTTTAAGGGGTACATTCCCTTATTCAAATTTAGACCCAAACGTGCGGCACGTAGAGTTACGAAAGAGTGGTCGCCTTTTTACTCGCTCTTGCAGCTGCCCGATGTCATCTGCTCCGACGGTGCATATGCTTTCCAACTGTTCGTGCCGCTTCGACCCTTTGTCGTTCGTTCTCTCTTCTCTATTCCACGTTCTTTGCTACTGGCAGAAATACACAATAACGCTTCTTACTTTATTATTCGTAACAATTAGGAGAAACTCATTTCAAGATATTTGCGAAATAATTTCAAGTAATTTTAGATGTTTCTGTTTATAAGACTTATAAGACACCCCTAACCTCCCCAAATACAACACAACCTCAAAATTTTCTCTAGTGTATACGATAAGACATATTAGTTATATCAGGGCGATGAGGGTATGAAAGAAGTTACCGTACCAAATGCGTGAAAACTCTATCTGATAATGACTGTACACGCCTTTGAGCCACTTTCCAGTTACCATTTGCATTCTTTCCCCCCCTTTTTTTTACGACCCTTGAACTTCAGTTTGGGGTATGTTACTGTAGCAAGTGTCTCTTCGCAGTAGTTACAAGTAGTAGGAAAAGTATCACTTCATTAGTCGACTCAATGCATATCTCAGTATATGAATTGGTATTTCACCAAATAGGTACTTTACTAGACTAAATTCCTTGTACCCTTTCATCATTATTAATTCTTGTTCTCACAACAACTAGTACAGGAATTCACAGACTTGCGTTGAAATACTTTATTAAGGGCAAAACTCTAAAAAACTCTAGGGCAAATTCAGCCTAACATGCTATCGGAGTAAGAGAGTTTACAATCTCCTAGAATTAACAGTCTTAAAAATAGCACCACGTAAAGCAGCTGTTGCGTTTCGAGAGTGATAGCGCCTTGTCATCAGGACTGACTTACAGCCATGGCAGAAGGCAACAACGGTAAAGCCCTCTTCGTCACCACCACCTTGCTCTGGTTTGACCTTGCTCTAGACTTGCTGCCACATCTGCAGCCGGATCAGGAAGCGCTGGAGGATCCTTTCCGTCCTTCACGTTCAACGCTATCGATGGAGATGGCACAGCTGCCAATGATACTGGTATCAGAAAGAACAAGTGATTGAACTATGAATATTAGTGATACAAGTAGCAAACCCTAGAATAATATGTCAGAATGTTATTCTCTAGCCTGTAGTGGGGTGCTCCATAGCGAGTACAACCCATCTAGGGTTTGCTATATGTATCCTCATTACTGCTAGTAAAGCTCCTCCTTTGCCTAAACTTCTCTTGCCTAGCTAGGGCTTACCTAGCTATGGCTCCTAACTTTGCCTACTATCGTAACATGGTATCAGAGCACTCACGCTCCTGGCCTGTGGGCCCTACTGCTGCTTCCGCTGCTACTCTGTGTGTTGCACGCCCCGTGGCGTGCGACGGATTTCTCTTCCCGCCGCGCGCTCGGAGCGTGTGGCGGTCTTCTGCCCGCCGTGCGCCCCGGGGCGTGCGGCGGTTCTCTGCCCGCCGTGCGCCTCGAGGCGCGCGACGGCCTTCTGCCCCGTCAGTCCGCGCGTCGCCCCCGGGGGGCGCTTTGACGGGCGACGGGGACCAGCCCGTCGTCCCCCGTCTCAAGTCCTGGCCAGCGCGGGCTGCGCTAGCCCCGAGCGCGGCCCGTACGGGCTGCGCCCGACCCGCGCGCGGCCCGTACGGGCTGCGCCAGGCCCGCGCGCGGCCCGTATGGGATGCACCAGGCCCGCGCACGGCCCGTACAGGCTGCACCAGGCCCGCGCGCGGCCCGTACGGGCTGCGCCATGCCCGCGCGCGGCTCGGGCCGCCTGCGCACGGCTCGTCGGGCTGTGTCAGGCTCGTGGGCGGCCCGTTCCTCTTTGTCCCTGAGCTGCTCGCTGTCCCCCGTGCTTCTGACGGTGCCCCATCCCTGCTGCTGTACGTTCTCCTAAATTAGGGTTTGGGGGTGAGGAGTGTGGGGGTGGCGGTTGTGTGTTACTCCCCGGAGCAAGTTACTCCAGTAGTCCGTCGCCCTTGCTTCGGTAGCCACTGAGTCAGCCGCTCCTGTGCCCGTGCCTCTGCAGCTTCAGTCGTTGCCTCCCATCTTCTCTCCCCCACAGTCTCTCCTCCTCCTCACTTGCCCTCTGTGATTAGCTCTAGCTTTGCTTACCTTTGCTCTATACTTGCTTGCTCATTGTACTGATTACACCCCACTTTGGCTATGGGGGTGTGTCAGAATGTTATTCTCTAGCCTGTAGTGGGGTGCTCCATAGCGAGTACAACCCATCTAGGGTTTGCTATATGTATCCTCATTACTGCTAGTAAAGCTCCTCCTTTGCCTAAACTTCTCTTGCATAGCTAGGGCTTACCTAGCTATGGCTCCTAACTTTGCCTACTATCGTAACATAATATACCCCTCAAAGGCTAACCCGCTATAACCTACACAACAATAACATATATAATGTTTGACACACCCCCATAGGCTAAGTGGGGTAGAGCAAGGGGTCACAAGACGAGTCAAGAAAGAGAATGCAAGCTCAGGGTGGATCACAAAGTCACCACACACACTGAGCACAAGCAAGGGGCCACAAGGCCAGTTCATATGCAGAGGAATATATGCATCACAAACATCACAGTGATCTCTGCCTAGCAGTGCAAGCATGCAGGTATAAGTATATAGATCACAGTATAGGCAAGGTCTACAGCAAGTAAGGCAAAGTGGGCACAAGCCCTAACAACGTACAAAAGTGCTGATGATCACCAGGCTGAAGTGCCTTGGTGAATATATCAGCAGTGTTGGCCTGAGTGGCAACGTAACGCAGACGAAGCTGACCACGCTGCTGCAGCTCTCGAGCAAGAAAGTAACGTAGAGCGATGTGCTTCGTTCTGTGCTCCAGTCTGTGCTCCTCACACAAGGCAATGGCAGCCTTGTTGTCGACGTACAGCACTGGAGGAGAACGAGGCCGCTCTACCAGGTTGGTCAGCAGGTAGGTGAGCCAGCGTAACTCCTGTGCAGCCATGGCTGTGGCGTAGATCTCAGCCTCACAATTGGAGCTAAGAACTGAAGACGAACGCGTAGAACGCCACAAAACTGAGCCAGAGCCAAAGCTGAAGGTGTAACCCTGTGACGACCGCTGAGTAGCCTAGTCGTCAACCCAAGAAGCGTCTGAGTGCCCAGTGAGAACAACTGAGCTCCCTCCTCCAAGCACGAGCCCCATGCCCGATGTACTACACAAGTAGCGCAATACCCTCTTTGCAGCATCCCAGTGCACCTTTCGGTGCCTGCCAGGAGCCACGCAGCAAGCCAGAAGGCCAAGAGGGTATGCTAGGTCAGGACGAGTACAAGTCATCAGGTACATGAGGCAACCAACCAGCTTTGGGTAAGGACCACTCGGCTCTACGCACTCATCCGAAGGAAGAGCTGAGAGCGAGTGACCTATAGCCAGAGGAGTGGCGTGTGCTGAGGACCAGGTGAAGCCGAAGCGCTGAAGGACCTGCTGCAACATGTGTGGCTGAGTCAGTGTGATGGTGCGGCGTGCTCTATCCCGGGTGATCTGCAAGCCAAGGTAGCTGCGCAGTTCACCCAGGTCTGTGCACGTGTGTCTCTTCTGCAGCTCGGACTTCATCACAAAAAACCTTGGTTTTTAAAGGGGGTTCGGAGGGGGGTACAGTTCAGGTGTTTTGGTTGGCGAAGTTCCGAAACAAAAGCGCGACCAATCACGGAATGAATTCGGACCGTGTTTATTTGTCCGAGTCTAAATCGAATCTGCGACTCCGGTACATTGTTGTTTATTTGGATCGTGCCAAATTTGGGATCCATTTGTAATTGGTTTTGTTTGTTTTGACTTATGTAAAATGTGAGTGCTGGATAACTTAACAGGCCATTTTATTACAATATAAATGCATCACATATGATACTTATTAAGGAGATAGGTACTGTCCAGATGGAATGCCTTCACCACATGGACGTGACGGAGCAGCGCTTCCATCGGAATCACAGAGTATGCGTACATTCCTGTTGTCCACTTGAGGCGAAGGCATCCGGTTGCAGCATCCTCTCCGCTTGCGTTCCAATATCTAACGTAGGCTAGCTCCTCCCTCTCTCCACGTATTTTTGTATGGAACAACAGGAGCAACCTTGCATACCACTCCTCTCTCCGACCATGCCTTACACCCTCCATTGCAACATCCGAGTACCACGGCCTCTCAAAATAGTCAGGGGTCGCTCGAACGAAGTGAGAAACTCTTGAGAAGCTGGCATCATCTGCCGCTGGGATGGCCAACGATGCATGGGCCTGCATAACAATTGCAGTGTGTAATCAGTTTAGGGTTTGGGGCAAGAAAAAAATGATCGTATGATCCACGAAGTACTTACTCTGATCTTGGGGACGCATCCAGCATAACGTACTAGCGCATCCTTGAGGGCAGCTTGTGCAACTGGGTGTTGCATGGCCCACTTCCTTGCAAACTAGTTGGTGGAGGTGGGTTCTTCTGGTAACTCCACAGGGAGAAAGTAGGACTCTTTGATAAGAGTCCTTGTGCCTGTCTCAATGGCCTGCCAACGAACAGTGGCGAGTTTATTACATTATGCATGCATATCTTTGCAATTCAATCACTAGACAGGTTTACCTGCCGCATGGCAGTGTCCCGGCCAAGGGGATCGTCCACCGGCACAACGTCCGGGATGCGCCTAGCATGGAACTTCATAATCTGCCCATCTACATTGCGCTTGTTGGACCGCCGGTAGATCCTCTTTACCAACGAGCCATGCAAGTGCTCGAACATGTTGGTGCTGAATTCCGTGACGTGTCCCGCACGGCGAATGGAGTCGATGTAGTGCGACATGAGATGGGTTTTCACAAGGCACCAAGAGGATGGCTGCTTTGGAAAAGCAGCCTGCAACTGCTCAACCAGCCTGATGGGAGTGGGAGTTGACAGCATGCAAGGACATCAGAGTCTACTACAGCATACTGCAGCCTACTTTATTTGATATACTATCATGGTTTATCAGCAACAACCTCAGAAGATATGTTACTACAACAGCTTAGGTGCCGTGGCCAGGCATTCATGCAATCCCCAGGGTTGTACATGCATGTCAATAGTACCGGGAGGTCTTCTTCTTGAGATCCCGCAGGGACCGCTCGGTGTGCCCCGTTGGCTGAGAGGTACCAGCCAAGATAGGCACGAACAGCATCCATCTGGGGCTGGCGAAGCAGGCCAGCAAATACGAACACCATGACCTGCAAATTTCAGGGTTAAGGACGGCAGGTGGGCATGAGTAGTTGGGACATGCGTGTGTCGATTAACAAACAGGTTAGGGGGCGGAATTGATGAGAGCGGGAGAATGGGTACTAGGATGCAGCAGGGGGGGTGTTGTAGCCTGGAATCAGCATCCTGTTTCAGCATGGTGCATGCTGACGCTCACGAGGATCACATGCACCATGGCTTGCTCACCTGCATGACGGCCCTGTGCTCATAGGCCGCGACACATGCTCCACTCTCGAAGTAAGCGCTCTCTGGCAGGCGCAGGTGGTTCAGGCGCGTGCGGTCGCGAATGAGGGACAGGCGCCTGCGCATACATCCGAGTTCAAGGCCGGCACAAATGCATGGGCATGTAAGTAGGAGGAGAGTGCGTATTGGAGTGTTCTTGACACGAAAGTAATCCCCCAAGGCACTGACCTGTCCATCTGCTTGACGCGCCGCTTCTTCATCTTGCGCACGACAGCCACAATGTGGCTCATCATGCCCAGGTCCGCCTGGTGCATGATGTCAGGCATGATAACGAGGTAGGGATTGCCCCACACGGTCCCTGGGACATCCCATTTCCAGAGCACACACTGGCGGAGGGGGTGTGGTGGGGAATGGTAGAGAATGAGAGACTCGGCCAACATGTGGGGCAGTGCAATGGCAGTGCACATCTCCCCCAGGGCTTCTCAACACGGAGTGCTTAGACAGGAAAGTAGCGCGGTGGACAGGTCGCTCACCTCAACCGGGTAGGTCGAGTAGGTCTTGCATGGGTCGGCCTGGCTTGATGTCAATCCAGCCGCCTCATTCACGATCCATTGCTGCTGTTCAGGCGTGCGCGGCGTGTTCCGTGCCTTGACAGCAACTTAATGCTCCTGGTGTAGCACGGGGGGTGGGATGGGATGAACTGGTAAGGGTGAAAAAATTAGGAGGTCCGTCATGTGACAGTCAGATGACGATGGCGATGAAGGCGTTCACATGGCATGTTTGCTCACCTTTGCAGCATAGCAGATGCTGCACGGCATCCGCGATCCATGCGAGAGTGTGCAACTAATCTTGCCGCTCTCGGGGTAGTCGCACACCCAGGCGTACAGCAGTGGCCGCACTGTTTGCCAATCACCGAAAGGGTCCCTGAGACGGAAGCCGCTGCAAGGAACGGGTAGAGTGGTAACGTCAACAGCCATGACGACTCTGTGCATCAGCGAGGAGGGGCAAAGGGTAATGCAACATACAAAAGCGCTGCGCACACTATGCTGTGCACACGGTGACGACATAGCATGACGGAAATCGAGTACGGACCTGTCCATGCCATCCAGAAGCGGCTGCAGCACAGTGAGGACGCATCGCTGGAAGAGCATCACCTTTTCAACAGCAGACATTGCCGAAGGGGGGATAGGAAGGAGAGCAAGTAGCGTGTGCCCGGCTTTCCCCCATCGCTTGGCCTGGGAGATGTTGGCAAGCGTCATCATGAGCGGCCACGCCTTCTTCCGGCCGTTGTTGCTCATGTGCGTCACATCCGAATATAGGATGATACCCCCCACGACTTCGGACCATCCGAAGTGTTCCTGCATGCACGACAAAGACGGAAAACCCCCACGGTCAAACACCACCAAGGTAATGTGTCGCCTGGCGGAGTAAGCATGGTACATAACACTCCCCACTAACATGACGCACTGAAGATGCTCCCTACACATCAGCGCGTCAACGGAGGACGGCGCACGCGTGTGGTTTTGGGTGGCAGCGGGGTATTTACATACCTGAGCATCGTTCCACCACGTTCCAGTTTCTGGCGTGGTATAGCGACGCTCGCCTGTGCCATGGTCCTCATCAACACGAGCCTTGAGCTTGAAGCCGGGCGCGTTGTTGGTGTGCCCAAACAGTTCAGCAAAAGCCTGGAGTACGGCATCAAGAGCGGGGGAGAACCAAACAGGGGTTTAGTGGCGGGAGCGGGGAAGGGTCGGATCGCACACATGGACCAAATGGAGGCGGAATCCGCATTTCGCAGCCACGCATCCACGGCCGGCTTACCTCCGCAGAGTTCTGGAAGAGGAGGAGTTGTGGAGGATGACCCTCAATGTCGAAGGTCGCCACTGACCATCCGCGATTGAGCCCTACCAAGCGCTCCATCTCGAACCTCTCCAGATCCTTGCAGTTCCGGATCTCTGAGATCACAAGAGGCGCAAGGCCGGGCTCCACCACGAGCTGAAGCAGGCCATTGATGTCGATCTCCGCCATGCCCATTCCGCCATTTACACGCCTCACGAAGTGCAGCAGCTTCAACGCAATCGGATTGAGGGGCGTCGCATTGCTCTCCCCGGAGATGATTGTCGGCGGGGCCGCGTGACTCACTCCAGGGCGGCACCCCGGATCCGCACTCGTGTCATCTGAAGGTGTTCCAGGTGGCGGTTGATGCTCAGATTCAGAAGCCCCCACGTTCCCAGACGAGGGTGTTGCGTCATCTTCAGCTTCATGCACGCGAGGAGGACCATTCACAGCGTCGGTGTTGGACGCATTAGACGCGGTAGGTGAAGCGGGAGCAGCGGGAGCGTCCGACAGAATCTCTTGCACGAATAGCAGTGTGTGTAGTCCGGCGGATGGTGCAGATTGCGAGGGCCTTGCCAGGGCGGAAAGGCCTTGGCAAGGGGTCCGCCGTGACTTGTGACCGCCATAAACTTGGGCGTTGGGGAACCATCTATTGCAAAACTCGCAGACGACGCCAGGTAAGGAGCCCATGCGGTACGGATCTGTCTAAGTGTTGAGGAATGGCCTGTGAAGCAACGAGCGTCGTGGGAAGCTTGAGAAGGCATTAAGTACTCCGTGTAAGAAGGCTGGTAATGCAACACGGTCATCGCCAAACCGTGCACTGTTCAAGGCGTCTTGTATCACTGCACGACTGGCACTTGAGCGGGCAGCTTATGTTTGGACGTGCCTAACGATGTGCGCGCCGCGCGGTCGTGACAAGGCACATGGAGCAGCGGAGAATGCGCTTGATTCTAAGACAGTAGGTCTTGTGTGTGCGTTGCGAGCTCGGTGAGAAGGACGTGCCTGTGGATTCACGCACTCTTGGTGCGTGAGAGTCGAGTGGGATGAGGAAGAGCAGGAAGAGATCCGTTTGGATCTGTAGTTCAGTTGCGAATTGTTATACGGGGGAGATCGCGCTCACGTTAGTGAGCTCACAGTGGTGAGCTCGACAACGGACAAAATACAGCGCAGGATATTACATTGTACAATTGCATTTAATCTATACACTAAACTCGTTGATGATAACTACTACACGGTCACATGAAAATGCCTGCTCGAGATCCACCCCTAGTTGACAACGTGACAATCTAAAAACCATACAAGATCTCTAGTGTGGTCTGGCAACATACGGGAAGTACACAAGAACTTCGTGCCCTCACGATAACGCATCGCCGATTGTGCGTTGTGGCTCTACTTCATACCCCTTTGAGGCACCTACTTGAATGTCCGTGCAAGGTTAGATGACAATCCAACACCGTACCACAACGGATTCGCCTGGTCGCGCAAGCCTTGTATGGATGCGAACGAAGCACCGTCGCCAAACTAAACAGCGATGTCGATTGCGCATCAACGCTCGTGGGTTGGGCCTGTGCTTCATCCCACACCCTCAATGCACCTGGCGGAGGGCCCATGCAAGAATGGAGCCCCATCTAACACCATTCCACAACGGATTCGCCTGGTCGCGCAAGCCTTGTATGGATGCGAACGCAGCAACGTCGCCAAACTAAACAGCGATGTCGATTGCGCATCAACGCTCGTGCGTTGGGCCTGTGCTTCATCCCACACTCTCAATGCACCTGGCGGAGGGGCCATGCAAGAATGGAGCCCCATCCAACACCATTCCACAACGGATTCGCCTGGTCGCGCAAGCATTGTATGGATGCGAACGCAGCAACGTCGCCAAACTAAACAGCGATGTCGATTGCGCATCAACGCTCGTGCGTTGGGCCTGTGCTTCATCCCACACTCTCAATGCACCTGGCGGAGGGGCCATGCAAGAATGGAGCCCCATCCAACACCATTCCACAACGGATTCGCCTGGTCGCGCAAGCATTGTATGGATGCGAACGCAGCAACGTCGCCAAACTAAACAGCGATGTCGATTGCGCATCAACGCTCGTGCGTTGGGCCTGTGCTTCATCCCACACCCTCAATGCACCTGGCGGAGGGCCCATGCAAGAATGGAGCCCCAGCCAACACCATTCCACAACGGATTCGCCTGGTCGCGCAAGCATTGTATGGATGCGAACGCAGCAACGTCGCCAAACTAAACAGCGATGTCGATTGCGCATCAACGCTCGTGCGTTGGGCCTGTGCTTCATCCCACACCCTCAATTCACCATGTTGAGGGCCCACGCAAGAATGGAGCCCAAGCCAACACCACACTACATCTCCATTCCAGTTGGCACTAGTACACGTCGTGCTTGAACAACTTCCAACGACCAGTATCCGTCGCCCATTCTCAATGTGTGCTCAGTATAGCATTCCATAGTCCACGAGTTGGAAGCACAAAGAGTGCGTCCTAAGCCCCATGCACTCACTAAACTTCACACCATATGACACCATAAACGGCTATTCACTTCAAATTGTCTTAGTTGTACTTTGCAAGTGTATTCAGCTACTATGTTAAAATTTGATCATTGCACTAGGTATTTTGCAGGATGTGATGATTGGTGGTGTCGAAACGGTACTAGATTCCGTGGAGATTGATGCGTTGGCGCTGATTGGCCGACGCATCTCAAACGACCCTCCCCACTACCGCAACAGCCAAGCTGGACATTCGCCGCGGAAGCAGCGACTGTGATGAAGCGTGTAGTGCGTTTCTGATCGGGAGGCAAATCGTAGACCGTCCGATGGTGCGTGTTCTGCTTACAGTCCTCTCGATAGACTCGCAAACCACCCCAACTACCGTCGTGCCCCACTCACCAGCTTCCGTCACCCTCATACCCACTACCTTGACGCCGCTCGCTGCTGAACACAGGAGTTTCCAAATCGCTAGTTAGACGGAGTAGCGACGAAGGAAAGGGCTGACGCCATGTGCTTAGTAGCTACTAATTCAGGTGTAATTGTACCTTCCGATTTAGGGTGAAAAAGTATTGGCTTCACCGGGACGGGGTCAAATAGCAACAAACCTTTCCGGTTTTTTTTTTTTAACTCAGCTACCCAATCCCGCAATTTAAAACTTGCATTCGTACCACCCTCATGACACCTGCTACTCGGCAAACAGAAAAGCAGAAGGAGGAGGCGAAACGACGCACGACACGAAGGATGTCGCATCAGACCGACCAAGAGGGTGGGGCCAGATCTAGGGCTACTAAAAAGGCCGCCGCGCAAACCAATCAAACGAAACGTGCGGCGGGGAAAAAGGCTGAGGTGGGAAAACAGAAGCCCGGGAAGAAGGCGGAGGACAAGGGGAAGCAACCAACGGCACGCAAGCGTGTTTCGGCCGTCAGGAGCGATGCGGATGTTGCCACTACTGCCCTCGAGCCCGGTCCTTCTGACGACGGCACCATCGGCGGGAACGAAGACCCTGGGCGTGGCGGCGTGAGTGTTGCCGTCCGGTCGGGGGACAGAGAGGGCTTTGCGACTGAAGGAAAGCACGGCGACTCTCCCCGCCAAGATCAGGCCGCAACTTCGACGTCCGTGGCAGAGGCAAAGCAGCAGCATCTGACGCTGCCCCACCCGCCCGTGGTCGAAATATCTGCTGCAGTGATAGATAAGGAGAAGGATGCTGCGCACGATTGCACGGAGGGGCCGAAACACGACATTGCCGACGTAGGTGGATCTCCTCCCTCTGGGGGACGCGGGAGGCGTAGGCAGAGGAAGAGCGATGGTGAGGAGGAGAATGACACCCCCGTGGCTGAGGACATGCCCATACGCGCGAAGAGGAGGCAGACGACAGCCAGCGGTGACGACGCCGGTGGTGCTGAAGTTGGGACAATGCGAGGCACCACGGCGCCAAGTGGCTTGGCGACAGATCATGCAATGCGGCATAAGGTGGGATCCGGTCCGAGGAAACCATCTAGCGGACGGAGGGGGA
This sequence comes from Closterium sp. NIES-65, assembly GCA_948144175.1. Classification (NCBI taxonomy): domain Eukaryota; kingdom Viridiplantae; phylum Streptophyta; class Zygnematophyceae; order Desmidiales; family Closteriaceae; genus Closterium; species Closterium sp. NIES-65. The sequence continues at coordinate 1,371,506 of CANXME010002221.1, forward strand.
AGCAATCTTCGGGGGGGAATAGGCCGAAGCGCGGCAAAGAAGGCCCTGGTGAAGCGGATGTTGAGGACGAGGGGGATGGGGAGGAGGAGGCCGAGGAGGATGCGGAGGAGGAGGACGAGGATGCAGGGGAGGGAGAAAAGGACGAGGATGAGCAGGAGGGCGACGATGATGAGGAGGAGGAGGAGGAGGAGGAGGAGGATGAGGATGAGGACGATGAGGAGGACGATGAGGGGGACGACGAGGATGAGGAGCAGGAGGAGGAGGAGGAGGATGAGGAGGAGGAGGAGGAGGAGGAGGAGGAGGAGGAGGAGGAGCAGGAGGAGGAGGAGGAGGAGGAAGAGGAGGAGGAGGATGATGAGGAGGAGGATGAGGAGGAGGAGGACGACGAGGAGGAAGAGGAGGTGGAGGAAGGGGCGGATGAGGAGGAGGAGGAGGAGGAGCCGGCAGGGAAAGGACGGGGCGCGCGAGGCGGACGGGGGAGTGGCACAGGGAAGGTGGGGGGCCGGTCTGGACAATCCCGGAAACGCGGGGCGGGTGACGCAATGCGTGTCGGACCAGCGGGCAAATCGAAGGCGCGTAAGGTGAAGGTTGAACTTGACCGGGGTGGAAGGAAGCAAGTGAGACAGGGAGCTAAAGGCGATGGAGACGGAAAGGGACCGCGCGCGAAAGGGGTACCTGTGGGTTCGGCAAAGAAAGAACCTGCCCGTAAACGAGGCAGCACCCGCCAAAGCACACCGCGGAAACGGGGCAACGATAAGGAGCAGGCAGCAAAACCGAAGGGACAGCAACGTGGTAAGCAACGTGTCACAAACGACTGGCATAGCTGCCGCGGTTTGTGCTGAACAGACCCTAACAACACCGTGTTCCACCCGTCTTTTCCCGCCGCAGGGAAGGAGAAGGTTGACGAATCGGCTAACCCGGGTAAGGCGTGACTATACACTACAGTTCCGTGCTACACCCATGTTAGAATCATGCGGTTGCTCGTCATGTTTGCACGTGTCCAAATGCACCTTACAGACACCAGCTCCGTGCTCATCCTCCGTGTGACTCTCAGCCCCCCGTGTTACAGGCATTGGGCCACCGGTAACCGTGCAACGGATGCAGCTAGCGAAAGGGGCCGGAAGAGCGAGTGTGGCACCGCTATCCACAGGAGGACCAAGGTTCTTCACGCCATACTCCGGCCCGAGCAAAGTCGCTGCGACTGCACCCGGCGCGGCAACAGGCGAGGAATCCGAATCCCCTCCACCAGCCCCCGTCACGCACTCCCCACTCGCCTCTCCCTCATACCCATTCCGGCCACTACACGCTTCTCCAGCCCGGGGCAGGGCGGTCTCCCCCCTCGCCGGTCCATCGCGTGTGCATCAACCAAGCACCTTTGCCAATCCCTTCCCTGAGCTTCCCTTTTCCCGCCAGCGTGATAGTGTGAGGGCACACGGTGCTGCTGCAGAAGACGTTGATCCCCTTGGCCAGAGAGGGGTTTCTACACACCCTTTTCCGGATGTCATGGATGCGCTGGCTGAAGGTGCAGAGCACGGGCAGTTTGTTACACGAGACGAGTTCCAGCAGCTACGGTCTGAGATGTACGCCATGTTTGCTCAGCTCGGCCTGCGTCGGGGAGCAACTGCCAGCTATGCCGGGGGGGCCGCAGTGGTGCCGATGGGTGGTACCCCGCCGCCGATGAGTGCCGTGGACAAGGCACGTGTGCTTGTGCTGCAGGAGACCAACCCATTCCCGGTATGTGGCGGGTTGGGGTTGACGTGGCAACCAGGGCAGGGTTGGGAATGACCTGGCGGTTGGAAAGGGTGCGCGGGAGCGGTGCAGGGCGACACGTGACTCCACACGTGGGCGGGGGCTGACGTGGCTCTTTCGGATCTCTGTGTGCGACGTGGCAAGTGGGTTGGGTTGGTGGGTTTAGACGGCGGACGCAAGAGGGTGTGACGTGGCGGGATGTGTGGCTTGGTGCTGACGTGGCACCTTGGAAGGGCACACGGGAGCGGCGCTCAACGAGGCGCCGCGTGTCAGGTGGGTGGGGTGTGACGTGGCATGGGGTGGGCGGGTGTGACGTGGCACGTGGGGCTGGCTGCTACCTGACGTGGCGGATGCAGGAGGGTGTGCCGTGGCGGGATGTGTGGCTTGGTGCTGACGTGGCGGCTTGGAAGGGTACACGGGAGCGGCGCGTGACGATGCTACACGTGTGCGGTGGGTGGCTTGGTGACGTGGCATGGGGTGGGCGGATATGACGTGGCACGTGGAGCTGGCTGATCCCTGACGTGGTGGACGCAAGGGCGTGTGACGTGGCGGGATGTGTGGCTTGGTGCTGACGTGGCAGCTTGGAAGGGCACAAGGGAGCGGCGCTCAACGAGGCGACGCGTGTCAGGTGGGTGGGGGGTGACGTGGCATGGGGTGGGCGGGTGTGACGTGTCACGTGGGGCTGGCTGCTCCCTGACGTGGCGGATGCAGGAGGGTGTGCAGTGGCGGGATGTGTGGCTTGGTGCTGACGTGGTGGCTTGGAAGGGTACACGGGAGCGGCGCGTGACGACGCTACACGTGTGCGGTGGGTGGCTTGGTGACGTGGCATGGGGTGGGCGGGTATGACGTGGCACGTGGGGCTGGCTGATCCCTGACGTGGCGGACGCAAGGGCGTGTGACGTGGCGGGATGTGTGGCTTGGTGCTGACGTGGCGGCTTGGAAGGGCACAAGGGAGCGGCGCTCAACGAGGCGACGCGTGTCAGGTGAGTGGGGGGTGACGTGGCATGGGGTGGGCGGGTGTGACGTGTCACGTGGGGAGGGTCGTTGGTGGATTTGGCGGATGCAGGAGGGTGGGTGGGGGGTGACGTGGCATGGGGTGGGTGGATGTGACGTGGCAAGTGGGGCTGGTTCCTCCCTGACGTGGCGGACGCGGGAGGGTTGGTCCCGCGGCCAGAGTCATAATTGATGGTTTCTCTCTCCCCGTGTCGTGTTGTAAATCCACACCCATGCGCAGAGCAAAGCCTACTTAGTGTGCTCTCAGCTCCTGTTTCTGAACCCCCCGGAGAAGATTCAGTATTACCCTGCACCGGAGGAAGTGTTCGAGGCGTTCGCTGTCCACTTGTCTCACGAAGGGCTAGAGTCAATGAAGCTGCTGTGGTTGCACAACGACAAGTCAACCATGGGTGTCTTCAACCACCAGATGTCATCAACCAGGTCAACAATCAACAGCACCCTCAGGCCAGCAACGTACGCCGGCATGGGTCTCTCCGATTACGCCAATGCGGTGGATAGCCTGCCCACTGAGCTACGCCCGGAGAAGTGGTTCAATGACGAGCAGCTCCTGGCCGAGTACAGAGATGGTATGTGCGTCTCAAACACACCATATCCCCCTGCCCATAAGCCAGTCAGCAGCTACAAATAACCGTGCCGTGGTACTCTGACCCTGTCTCTCACCCCCCCACTTGATCTATCTGCACCCCCTTTCCAACCCATACGCTCCCTCCCAAAATGCAGAACAGTGGACCCTCAACTGGCACTTTGACAAGGCCACCGGAACGCCCTTCAGCAACCCCTTGTTTGCTTATGCGTTCAAGCTCTCCTTCAAGAGGAGCGGGGTTGTGTTCACCAAGTTCAAGAGCCGCATGGTGGCATGGGGCCTGTTTTCGGTAAGGAGGTAGATAAGTGACACTACACCCATGCCTCATCCCCTAAACCCCTCGCCTGTACTTCATCTAAAACCCAGGTCGCTTAGGCGTTTGCGGTTACGTAGGGTGTGACGTCTTCACTGCTTTCAGTTGGATCATATGCCCATAACCTCCCCTCATACACCATCCACCCAACCCTACACCACATTGCAGATCGAATGGCCCCTTCTGCAGGACAAGCGCCGCAAGCGTATTCCGGCCCAGCCGGAACAAAACAGGCCGGACTACTTCGAGTGGTGTGACAAGGTCAAACAGATGATACACTTTGCCGTTGTGGAGCGACGCATCCCACACAATCCGGCTCAGGGTGCGTTCGTCTTCCCGAACAAGTTCCTCATCGACGATGGCGACCTTGGAGATGTTGTTCTTGCCTACCGGGGGCTTGCAGGGCCCACCATTGCGTAGACTATTTGACTGGGTGTTAAAACTGCTGGTTGTTAGAATGCTGAATAATGGAAGCTGTAACCCGTGAATATTGAATGTAATTCTGAAATCCTCAATTCCCAGAATAAAACAAAAACAAAATCCATTTTTAAATGATTTGGTCACAAAACTGACCCTAAACGGATTGCGCGCGAATGTCAGCCGGAACAGTACGCGTGCCAAATTGGAACTTGACCCGAGCCAAGCCTTGTCGCGAGATGTGTGTCGGAGCTCCTATCAGATGACTCAAACCGTCGGTCGAAATTCGGTCCCGAATTTTTTACGCGAAGACAATCCCAATCAAAATTCGTCCAAACTTGGCATAGGGTTTTTGTGATGTTCACATGGGCGAGAGCCTCAGTGTCAGTAGTGGCAAAGACCAAGTCGTCGATGTACACGAAGATGTAGAACGACGGCAACGAAGTGTCGGTATGTAGAAACAGCGACGGGTCTGCAGTAGAAGGCGCGAACCCAAGTGCCGCAAGAGTAGTCCTCAGTGTGTCGTGCCACTCACGTGGCACCTGGCGGAGACCGTAGACTGGCCGCCTGAGGCTCCACTGGGTACCAGGAGGAAACGACCCAGTGAAGCCAGGAGGGCGGTGTCAGAATATTATAGCTTACTTATTTGTGTAGGCTATAGTGGGGTATCCCATAGGGGGTACAACCCAACTAGAGTTTCCTATTTTTACTCACTTCATTCATAGTCATTTCATTCTCGTTCTAACTTTCTCATGGTATCGAGCAGGTTCCCCCGTGGGAACTGTGCTTAGGGCCCACCACATCGAACCTTCTTTTTTTCTGCCCGGAGCGCGCTCCGGGCCCTTGCTCTTACCTTTTTTTTCGATCTGCCCTAACGGCCCGAGCGCCGCCTTAGCGAGCCGCCCGCCCTAGCAGCCCGAGCGCCGCCTTAGCGCCCGCGCCCCGCTGCCCGCCCTCGCGCCGCCTTAGCGGCCTCGACGCCCTGCTCTCGCGGCCCTCGCCGCCCTTCCTCACGCGGCTCCGCCGCCCCTGATCTCGCGGCCCCGTCGCCCCTGATCTCGCGGCCCCGCTGACCCTGAAAGCGCGGCCCTCGCCGCCCTACCTCACGCGGCTCCGCCGCCCCTGGTCTCACGGCCCCGCCGCCCCTTGCTCTCGCGCCGCCCAACTGCAGCAGCCGAACCGCCCAACTGCAGCAGCCGAGCCGCCCGGAGCAGCCGAGCCGCCCAGGAGCCGCCGAGCCGCCCAGCAGCAGCCGAGCCGCCCAGCAGCAGCCGAGCCGCCCGGAGAAGCCGAGCCGCCCAGGAGCCGCCGAGCCGCCCAGCAGCAGCCGAGCCGCCCGGAGCCGCCGAGCCGCCCAGCAGCAGCCGAGCCGCCCGGAGCCGCCGAGCCGCCCAGCAGCCGCCGAGCCGCCCAGCAGCAGCCGAGCCGCCCAGCAGCAGCCGAGCCGCCCGGGAGCCGAGCCGCCCAGCAGCCTAGCGGCCGTGTCGCCAGGCGACCTTCCTCCCAAGCCGCCCGACCTGCCCTACCCGGTGAGCACTGCACTGCTGTCACTGCGTACCCTTCCCCTACTACTTGCACTGCTCCACTGTCGTCGTCATGGCTACACCCAGTGTCCTCGCTTTTGACGCTGAGGGTCGAGCCATTGACTTTGAGGTCTGGCTCGACGACCTGCAGCTGTTTTTACAGTGCGACAGGGCCGACGGTCTGTCTCTCTTTGACCTCACCTCTGGCGCCGTCCCTGCCCCTGCTGCTGATGCTGACGCCACTGTTCGCTCTCAGTGGGCCACGCGCGATGCTGCTGCACGTCTTGCTGTGCGTCGCCACCTGCCTACCGCTCAGCGCGCGCACTTTAGCCAGTACAAGAGTGCTCAGACCTTGTACGACGCTGTAGTTGCGCGCTACTCCTCCCCTGCCACTGCTGCACTGAGCCGCCTCATGCTCCCCTTCCTCTTCCCTGACCTTGCCGCCTTTCCCACTGTCGCTGATCTCATCACGCACCTCCGCACTAGTGACACTCGCTACCGCGCTGCGCTTCCTGCTGACTTCTGCGCCAAGAACCCCCCCCCCCCATGTACATCACTCTCTACTTCTTAGTCACTCGCCTCCCTGACTCCCTTCGTGTAGTCCGGGACCACTTCCTCGCGGTCTGTCCCACCACCCTCACAGTCGACAGCCTCCAGAAGGCCCTCCTTGCAGCAGAGAAGAGCATAGTTGCTGTAGGAGCCTCTCGAGGTGACCCCCCCGCCCCCATCTTTGAGGGGTGTTCTCCTTCCCCTCTCCTGCCCTCTGTCGCCTCTGCCGCTGCGGCCGACCTCGTTGGTCTTGAGTCGGTCGGTGCGGCGTCTGCCCCTAGCGGGAGACGCCGCTCTGGCAAGGGCAAGGGGGGCAAGGGAGCGGGTGGGGCCAGTGGGGGCGGTGGCGGTGGAGGTGGAGGCGGCGGAGGGAGTGGGGGTGGCGGCGGAGGTGGTAGCGGGGGTGGGGGTGCTAGTGGCAGCAGTGGAGGCGGGAGTGGCGGCGGCGGTGGCGGTGGTAGCGGAGGTGGCGGAGGCGGGGGCGGTGGAGGCGGAGGCGGGGGTGGCGGAGGTGGAGGTGGTCGGAGTGGAGCTTCGCAGCGGAGCGGCACTGGTGGCGGTCAGCGCTAGCAGCAGCAGTAGCAGCAGCAGCGTTCTCGCGACGTCCCCACCCCTCAGCAGCTCTGTGAGTGGTACACGCAGCGTCAGCGCGGTGGGGGTTTTGGTCCCTGCACCTACGTTCTCCGCACTGGCGACCGCACTGGAGAGCAGTGTGGGGGTGCCCACTCCGCCTAGCGCTGCTTTGGCCGCCTGACGGACGCTTGGCGTCAGCAGTTCCCGGAGGCCGCGGAGATCCCCCGCTGGGGAGAGCTGTCTAGGGCTGGTGTAGCTATCTTTGATCTTGATTTTGATGCTATCCTTGCTGCCATGTATGCTGTGACCATTAGTGAGGAGGGTGACTGTTACCGGTGTTTCCCGCCCGACCCGGGCATTGGTACTGCTGCTCCAGGTGCCGGTGAGGCTTCTGCTCTAGGTGCCAGTGCGTCTGTGCTCTCAGGTGCTCGTGAGACTGCTCTCTCAGGTACTGGTGCGTCTGCGCTCTCAGGTACTGCGTCGGCTTCGGCCTCCCACACCTTCACTCTTGACTCTGGAGCGTCTCGCTCTTTCTTTCGGGACCGCACCACACTTACGCCGCTTAGTCGGCCGGTTGCGGTTTCCCTGGCTGACCCCTCTGGGGGTCCTGTCCTGGCTCGCTTCTCCACAGTCCTCCCGTGTCCGGCGGCTCCCTCTGGCACCCTGTCTGGTCTCTACCTCCCCTCGTTCTCTACGAACTTGGTGAGTGGTGCTGACCTACACGATGCGGGAGTCCACCAGTTCACCCCTGCTAGTCAGCGAGTGACGCACTGCACGGAGGCTAGCACGGGTCGTCACCTGGCTACGTTTACACGTCAGCCAGGGTCGAGCCTGTACACACTGACCACTGCTTCTCCTCCAGGTACTGAGTCTGGTAGAGTCCTTTCGTCTGGTCAGGTGTTTGCTGCAGCGTCCAGGTCTGGTCCTGAGTCTGCCCCCTGTTCGTGTCGCCGTCTGTCTCACGAGACCCTCCTCTGGCACCACCGCCTTGGCCACCCCTCTCTGCTTCGGCTCAGAGGCATGGCCTCCCGTCTTCTTGTGTCTGGTCTCCCCCGGTCTCTACCTCCCCTTCCTCAGGGCCCTGCCCCTTCCCGTGTCCCCTGTGTCGAGGGGCGCCGGCGTGCTGCCCCTCACTCCTCCCAGTTTCCTCCGACAGAGGCTCCGTTGCAGACGCTTCACATGGACGTGTGGGGCCCTGCCCACGTCCATGGACTTGGTCACGAGCGCTACTTCCTGCTGGTGGTTGACGACTACTTGCGTTACACCACAGTCTTCCCCTTGCGCAGCAAGGGTGATGTCACTGAGGTGCTGATCGACTGGATCCGCGCAGCTCGTCTCCAGCTCAGGCAGAGCTTTGGCTCGGACTTTCCTGTGTTGCGTCTGCACTCGGACAGAGGCGGAGAGTTCTCCTCTGGCCTTCTGCGTGCCTACTGTCGTGCGCGAGGCATCCGCCAGACCTTCACGCTTCCGGACTCCCCGCAGCAAAATGGGATTGCAGAGCGCCGCATTGGCATGGTCATGGACGTCGCTCGTACGTCCATGATGCATGCGGCTGCCCCCCATTTTCTGTGGCCGTTTGCGGTCAGGTACGCAGCGCATCAGATCAACCTCCACCCCAGGGTCTCCAGGCCGGAGACCTCCCCAGCGCTGCTGTGGACGGGGAAGGTTGGCGATGCGTCGGCGTTCCGGGTCTGGGGATCTCGGGCGTTTGTCCGCGACTTGTCTGCGGACAAGCTGTCCCCTCGCGCTACTCCCTGCGTCTTCCTGGGGTTCCCCCCCGACGCCCCTGGGTGGCAGTTCTACCACCCCACCTCTCGACGTGTTCTGTCCTCCCAGGACGTCACGTTCGACGAGTCGGTACCCTACTACCACCTCTTCCCCTACCGCACTCCGTCCCTCCCCCCGCCCCCGCTCTTCTTGGTACCAGGTCCCCCCCCGGTAGACCCCCTCCCCCCTCAGGCTCCTGCCCCTTCAGGTGTGTCCCAGGTAGACGCGGTCGAGCCTGTCGAGGTCACTGGTGACTCAGGTGCGGCTGCGGGAGCTGAGCCTGGGGGTGCGGAGTCTGGAGGTGCTGAGCCTAGGGGTGCTGTGCCCGGGGGTGCTGAGCCTGGGGGTACTGAGCCTGGTGGTGCTGAGCCAGGGGGTGCTGTGCCTGGAGGTGCTGAGCCTGGGGGTGCTGTGCCTGGGGGTGCTGAGCCTGGGGGTGCTGAGCCTGGGGGTGCTGAGCCTGGGGGTGCTGAGCGTGGGGGTGCTGAGACTGGGGGTGCTCCGCGTGGAGGTGCTTCGTCTCGCCGAGAGCCACTCTCCCCTCAGGAGCTACGTGAGTGGTTTGCCAGGCGCTGGAGGCGTGCTGCTGGTGCTAGAGGTTCTTCGGCTGCAGAGGGTACTGCTGCCGAGCGTCCAGGCAGTGCTCGTACTGTGGGTGCTGGAGCTGCTGGGTCTGAGGGTTCTCCTGGAGCTGGTGCTGCTGAGGGTGTTGACGCTGAGACTGCCGCTGGAGGTCCGACTGGCGGTGCTCCTGGTGGTGCTGCTGGAGGTTCTGGAGCTACTGGAGGTGCTGCTGGAGCGGGTACTCCTGCTGGGGGTACTGGTGCTGTCCCTGCTGTTTCTGGCGTCGCCCCGCGGCCCCGGCCGTACTTCGTTCCGCTCCTGCAGCAGGTTCTTGGTCTTACACCTTCTCCTGGTCCTCCTCCTCCTCCCTTATTGGGTCCACAGCCTGTCTCGTCACAGTCACAGCTACAGCCTGCCTCACCTTTGCCTGCTCCTTCTCCCTACGCTGGTCTGACTGGAGGTCTTACTGAGCGTCGTGAGCCTGCGTCTCGTCCTGCGTCGCCTGTTCGTACTGCGCGCGCTAGTGGTCGCGGTTCGCGTCAGCGTCCTCCTCCTGTCCCTGGCACGCACCGGATGTCTCTGCGTCAGTCTACTGCTCCTCTGCGTGCCCCTTTGCCTTCTCCTCCTGCTTCCTCTCTTCCTGCTCTTGCCGACCCGGAGTTGGACTCTCTTCGTGCTGCCAGTCCTACTGTCAAGCGTCTTCTTGCTACTGCTGTCACTGACCCTTCTTTCGAGTCTTCTGCTGCGTCTGCCCTTGTCACTGAGCTCGTCGACTTTGCTGCGCGCTGTCGTCTAGACTACGCTGCTAGTCTTGTCGCTGAGTCTGAGTCTGCCTGTCCTCCGTCCGTCGGGGGTGAGTGTGCCCTTGGCACGGACGTCCTTGAGGACAGGCAGGAGGAGTTCCAGTGTCTGGCCGCCGCTTCACCTCATCTCGCGTCTCTACTGCTAGCCCCTGAGGGAGACCCGGATGCACTAGACATCCCGACTCCGCGCTCTTACGCGGAGGCGATAGAGGGCCCCTACTCCTCTCAGTGGCAGGCAGCTATGGATGCAGAGATGGCTTCCTGGAAGTCCACAGGCACCTACGTCGACACTGTTCCCCCTCCTGGGGCGAACATCGTCAGTGGCATGTGGATCTTCAGGGTGAAGCGGCCGCCGGGTTCTCCGCCTGTCTTCAAGGCGCGTTACGTGGCTCGTGGCTTCAGTCAGCGGCAGGGGGTTGACTACTTTCAGACCTTCTCCCCCACCCCGAAGATGACCACTCTTCGGGTACTGCTTCACCTTGCTGCTCACCGTGACTACGAGTTGCACTCTCTCGACTTCAGCACAGCTTTCTTGCAGGGCAGCCTGCACGAGGAGATCTGGCTGAGAAAGTTAGAACGAGAATGAAATGACTATGAATGAAGTGAGTACAAATAGGAAACTCTAGTTGGGTTGTACCCCCTATGGGATACCCCACTATAGCCTACACAAATAATATGGCGGCGCAGCCAGATCTCCTCGTGCAGGCTGCCCTGCAATAAAGCTGTGCTGAAGTCAAGAGAGTGAAGCTCGTAGTCACGCTGAGCAGCAACGTGCAGTAGCACCCGAAGAGTGGTCATCTTCGAAGTGGGGGAGAAGGTCTGAAAGAAGTCTACTCACTCTCGCTGACTGAAGCCTCGAGCTCCAGAACCTCCAGCAGCTCCAGCACCAGCAGCACCTCCAGCAGCTCCAGCACCAGCAGCACCTCAAGCAGCTCCAGAACATCCAGCAGGTGTAGGGCCTCCAGCGGGCGGTACCTCAACACCAGGAGCTCCACTCCAAATGCTGCAGCGCCGAGCGTACCATCACGCAGCCGCTGAGGGGAGGGAGGCTCCGGCCGCGACACCGCACCCGCAGGGCCACCAGCCCCAACTCCAGTAGCCCCATGACGGAGGCTGTAACTCTGGGAGTACCACTTACGCAGCTGCTGTGAAGAGGGAGCGCCAACAGGCGCTGGACGGTCAGTATCAGAACCTCCAGCCTCAGCTCCTCTAGGCTCAGCACCCCACTCGCAGCACCCCCAGGCTCACCACCCATAGTCTCCGCACCCCCAGACTCAGCACCCCTAGTCTCCGCACCCCCAGGCTCAGCACCCCCAGTCTCAGTACCCCCAGACCCAACACCACCAGGCTCAGCACGCTTAGCATCTCGCGCAGGACCAGAGTAAACAGCTACCTCCACAGGCTCGACCGGGTCTACTTGGGAATCAGGAGCAGCACCCTTGGGAGGGAGGGTGTCTACTGACAGGACACCTGGGGTGAGGAAGAGTGGCGGGGGGGGGGGGAGCGGGGCAGTGCGGTAGGGGAAGAGACGGTAAAAGGGTACCGACTCGTCAAAGGTGACGTCCTGAGAGGCGAAGACACGACGCGAGGTGGGGTGGTAAAACTGCCAGCCACGCGCGTCAGGGACAAAGCCAAGGAAGGCACAGGGAACAGCACGGGAGGAGAGCTTGTCGGCGGACGTATCGCGGACAAAAGCTCGACATCCCCAGACTCGGAACACCGACGCATCACCAACCTCCCCCGTCCAACGCAGGGTGGGCAAGGTCTCCGGAACGGAGACACGGGTCCAGAGTTTGAGCTGATGCGCGGCGTACAGCACTGCAAACGGCCACAGGAAATGGGGGGCAGCCGCATGGATCATGGAGGTACGAGCGACCTCCATGACAAGACCAATGCGGCGCTCAGCAACCCCATTCTGCTGCGGAGAGGCCGGGAGAATGAACGTCTGGCGGATGCCGTGCTCTGCACGGTAGGCTGCCAAGAGGTCAGAGGAAAACTTGCCACCTCTGTCAGAGTGCAGACGTAGGACAGGAATGTCCGACTGGAACCGCTGGCGGAGCTGGAGATGAGTAGCGCGGATCCAGGGGATCAAGACATCAGGGACCTCACCCTTGGTACGCAAGGGGAAGACCATGGTGTAGCGCGTGTAGTCGTCGACGACCAGCAGAAAGTACCGCTCGTGGCCCTGTCCCCGGACACGGGCAGGGCCCCACACGTCCAGGTGGAGAGTCTGCAGGGGAGCCTCTGTGGGAGGGAACGAGGAAGAGTGGGGAGCGGCGCGCTGCAGCCCCTCAACACAGGGAAGACAGGGAGGAGCAGGCGAGGGTGGCAGAGGAGGGAGAACCCTGGGAAGACCAGAGACAAGGTACCTGGAGTGCATGCCGCGAAGGCGCTGCACTGACGGGTGACCAAGGCGGTGGTGCCAGAGGACAGTCCTGTGCGACAGGGAGCGACACGAGCAGGGGGCCGACAGCTGACCTGACGCAGAAGCAGACGCAGGCGCAGCTACCTAAGGGGACTCAGTGGTCAATGTGTACAGGTCCGACCCCGGCTGCCGAGTGAAGGTAGCCAGGTGACGACCCGTTTGGGCACACGTGCAGTGCGTCACACGCTCGTAGGCCGGGGTGAACTGGTGAACACCCGCGTCCTGGAGCGCTGACCCCGCCACCAAGTTCGTAGAGAACGAGGGGAGGTAGAGGCTCGACAGCGTGCCAGACGGGACAGTAGGACAAGGGAGGGCAGTGGTGGAGGTCGCAAGGACCGGACCCCCTGAGGGGTCAGCCAGGGAGACAGCAACCTGTCTAGGAAGCTGCTCGAGGGCAGTGCGGTCGCGAAAGAAACAACGGGAAGCACCTCAGTCCAGTGTGAAGGTGTGCAGTGCCTCAGTAGGTGCGGTACTAGCAGACGCAGACGCACTAGTACCTAGGGCAGCAGCCTCACCAGGACCTCGAGCAGCAGACGCGCTAGCACCTAGAGCTGCAACCTCACTGGTCCCAATATCCGGGTCGAGCGGTACACTCAGGTAACAGTCACCCTCAACACTAATAGTCAATGCATACATAGCAGCAAGGATAGCATCATAATCAAGAGCAAAGATATCAATCCCCTTCGTAAGCAGATCAGCCCAGCGGGGCAGCTCAGAGGCGTCAGGAAACTACTCGCGCCAGGCCTCGTCGAGGCGAAAGAAACAGCGCTGCGCCGTATGAAAACTCCCACAAGTCTGGTCCGTGCGGTCACCTGTGCGGATGACGTACGTGCAGGTATCCCCACCCCCAGACCCCCCACAGTGAGAGTACCCGTCACGGAGCTGCTGGGGCGAGGGAGTCTCACCGGGACGCTGCTGCTGCTGCCTCTGGCCACCGCTGAACCCCCAACGCTGCACCGCTCCATTGCGCCTGCCACCTGCTCCACCGCCGCCACCACTGCCACCACTGCCCCCACCATCCCTACCACCGCCGCCGCCACCACCCCCTGTGCCGCCACCGACCCCCCCACCACCCGCGCCACTCCCACCTCCGCCACCACCCCCGCCCCCACCACCCCCTCCACTGCCGCCGCCCCCGCCTCCACCTCCACCACCCCTGCCCCCCTTGCCCCTGCCGCCCTTGCGCCTCCCACTAGGAGCAGACGCGGCCCCGACCCCCTCAGCTTCGAGATAGTCGACAGCAGCAGCAGATGCAATGGAGGGGAGGAGGGGGGAGGGGGAGCACCCCTCAAAGAAGGGGGTGCGGGGGTCACCACGAGAGGCACCTACAGCTACAATGCTCTTCTCAGCTGCTAGGAGTTCCTTCTCGAGGAGGTCGACAGTGAGGTCAGTGGGGGAGAGGGCGAGAAACTAGTCCCTGACAGTGCGAAGGGAGTCAGGGAGGCGGGTGACAAGGTGGTACAGTGTGAGGTACATCGAGGGGGGGGTTCTTGGCGAGGAAATCGGGGGGAAGTGCGGCACGGTAGCAGAGGTCACTGGTACGGAGGTGGGTGATGAGGTCAGCTACAGTGGCAAAGGCGGACAGGTCGGGGAAGAGGTAGGGCAGTAAGAGACGGCCTATAGTAGCAGTGGCAGGGGAGGAGTAGTGCGCGACTACTGCGTCGTACAGTTCCTTAGCAATCTTATGCTGGACAAAGTGCTCGCGCTCATCTAACGACAGGTGGCTGCGAACGGCTAGGCGAGCGTGAGCATCACGGGTCTGCCACTGGGAGCAAGCAGTACTGTCAGTAGTAGTGGGAGGTGTGGGAGCAGCGCCGGACGTGTGGTCATACAGGGAGACATCGTCCTTGGCAGTGATCAGGAGGAACAGGTGGAGGTCATCTAACCAAACCTCAAACTTAATCGGGCGGCCCTCAGCGTCAAAGGTGAGAATAGAGGGAGTGGCCATAGTGGCAGTAGGAACAGTAGCAGTAGTAGCAGTAGCAGTATCAGTTGCAGCTGAAGGAGTAGTACGGTAGGAACAGGAACAGGAGTTGCTGCAGGTGGGGCACAGTAGGGCGGCGCGGCTCGGCCAGGGCGGCGCGGCTCGGTTCGGGCGGCGCGGCTCGGTTCGGGCGGCGCGGCTCGGTTCGGGCGGCGCGGCACGGCTCGGTTCGGGCGGCGTGGCTCGGCTCGGGCTGGGCTACGCGGCGGTGCGCGACTGGGGGCGTGCGCGTGGGCGGCTGTAGCGGGCGGGCCGTGGCTGCGCGTGGGCCTGACTAGCGCGCGGGCGGCGGCCTAGAGAGGGCGTCGCGGCGGCCTACGGGCGTGGCTGCGACGCTCTAGGCGGCGGTCGACGGGCGGCTAGAGGCTGCTCGTGGGCGGCGCCGGTCGCACGGGCGGCTAGGGGTCGGCGCGCGCTCAGAAAAGGGCCGCGTGCGGGCGGCTAGCGGGCTACGCGGGCAAAAAAACGGGCCGCGCGAGCGACTAGCGGGCGACGCGGCCGAAAAAGCGGGGTGCTCGAGGGCGCACTAGGCGTGAGGTGCACGAGGGCGCGATTAGGAGAAGGCGCACGAGGGCGCAACTAGCGGAACGATGGGCCCTTAGGTAAGCGGTCCTAGGGCTAGGACCTACGCTCTTAATACCATGTCAGAAAGAACAAGTGATTGAACTATGAATATTGGTGATACAAGTAGCAAACCCTAGAATGATATACCCCTTAAAGGCTAACCCGCTATATCCTACATAACAATAACATATATAATGTTTGACAACTAAAATTCACCTACAAGTAATTCAGTGTTTGTCAGCATTTATGACAACCACCTTAAGTGCAACAATGACAAGTACCAGAAGCTTGAACATCAGTAAACATGGGGACGACACCTATGAGTCTCAATGAATTATCTTACACGCAACAACAACAACAAAGACAACCGGTATCTTACCGTGTTTCGCCTCGTCAGCTGCAGACCACCTTTGCGGACCACCTGCTCAATAGCAGCAACAAGAATAACAACAAGATGGAGATGGTCTAGGAGGTAGAGATGTGACAAAACATCACACACAGATGCTCAACATTTTGAAGTTTCATACTTCAAACCCTTTCAATAGGAAGGGTTGATAAGAGATTAAGGAGAAGTCTGTGTATTAGGTAAAAGGGAGGGGTACAAGAGTGTCGAGAGAAAACCTCCTATGATGCAATTCACTACAGGCTACACAAATGTATGAGATATAACTTTGACACACCCCCATAGCCTAAATGAGATGCATCAAAACAACAAAGACAAGCAAATGGTCACACAAGACCAGTCAAGAGGAGAAACAGAGCAAGTTGAGGGTGGATCACGAAGTCACCACATAGTCTGAGCAAGAGAAAGTGGTGACAAGACTAGTCCACATACAATGATATAGAAGAGAAAGTAGTAAAAGACAACCTATCAAAAGTAAGCATGCAGGCATATATATAGATCACGGTAAGAGACATAGTCAAGAGGTAAGCAGATGAGGCAGAGTAGAAACAAAACCTACAGCAGTGCAGAAACACTGATGATCACCACACCCAAGGGCCTTGGCGAAGATATAAGCAGTGTTGGCCCGAGAGGCCACGTAGGAAAGGTGAGGCTGACTATACTGCTGCAACTCTCGAGCGAGAGAGTAACGAAGAGCAATGTGCTTCGTTTTGAGCTCCAGACTTGGCTCCCGACACAAGGCAATCATGGCCTTGTTGTCGACGTATAGAACCGGAGGAGAACGAGGACGCTCACCTAAGTCGGTCAGCAGGTAGGTCAGCCAGCGTAAATCCTGTGCAGCCATAGCCCTAGAGTAGACCTCGGCCTTACAGTTGGAATCAAGCAAAGAAGACGAACGAGTGGACCTCTACGAGACAGAACCAGAGCCAAGGCTGAAAGTGTAACCCCGTGACGACCGCTCAGCTGCCTAGTTGTTAGCCTGAGAAGCGTCTGAAGGTAGTGCTCAAGCAGGTGTCTCCCAGGCGCAACGTAGCGCGCCAGGATGCTGACAAGGTACGCAATGTCAGGTCGAGTGCACGTCATCAGGTACATGAGGCAGCCCACAAGCTCTAGATATGGACCACTTAACTCTACAGACTCGTCCAAGGGTGGAGTTGAGAGTGATTGTCTATAGGCAGAGGAGTGGACTATGGCTAGGAGAACTGAAAGCCGAACCGCTGAAGGACCTGCTGTACCATGCGTGACTGAGTCAGAGCGATGGCGAGCGCTGTTTTGTCCCGGGTAATTTGCAAGCCAAGATAGCTCCGCAGCTCAACCAGGTCCGTGCACGTGTGTCTCTTCTGCAGTTCTGCCTTCACAAGGGCCAGCGCCTCAATGTCAGGCAGAGCGAGCGAGTGGACTATGGCTAGGAGAACTGAAAGCCGAACCATAGAAGGACCTGCTGTACCATGCGTGACTAAGTCAGAGCGATGGCGGGCGCTGTTTTGTCCCGGGTAATTTGCAAGCCAAGATAGCTCCGCAGCTCAACCAGGTCTGTGTACGCGTGTCTCTTCTGCAGTTCCGCCTTCACAAGGGCCAGCGCCTCAATGTCAGAAATAGCAAAGACCAAGTCGTCGACATATACAATGCTTTAGAACGGCGGCAACGAAGTGTCTGAGCGGGGAAACACCGACGGGCCAGCAGTAAAAAAAGTGTTGTCTAAACATAAGGGAAAACTCAACCCCGATGGACAGAGCCTAGGCAGAGTCAGAGATAGAAATGAGACTCGCGAAGTAGTCAAGGCGACTTGCAGCAGCAAAGCTAGCAAGCTAAGTGACCAAGACACATGCAGTAGAAGGCACATACGTAGGGTCTGTAACAAATGTGGCCAGTAGACGAGTGACAATCAAATTAGCAGCATGAGCAAGGTCACACTCAGGGTCAGAATCGGGGGAAGAGAGGACTTAGGAGGAGATGGTAGAAGAGGATGCTGTGCGACAAAGGAACGACAAAGTGCCATGGTGTGCTCACTGGGAACAGGAGTAGGGCGAACACGGCAAGCACGAGAAGCACAAGCACGAACAGGCAAGGTAGCAGGAGAGGAAGCACGACACTCAGGGTCCCGACGCTTGGTCGGGGAATTGGACAATGTGGAGTAGTGCGAAGGAGAAGGTAGAGGGGACCCAGTAGGCAACAGCGCCTGAGACGGGTCAGGCAGTGGAAGCAGTAAAGGGGGAGTAGTAGCAGCGATAGAGAGCTTAGTTGTCCCAGGTGGGAGACTGAGAAGGTGGCGTAGCGCAGACGGCTGCTCCTAACCAGAACCTCCAACACCACCAGCTCCAGTAACTCCAGCTCTAGTACCTCCAGCACCTCCAGCGGCAGCGCCTCAAGTACCAGAATCTCCAGCACCCCTAGCTCCAGCACCGCCAGCTCCAGCATCGCCAGCTCCAGCACCGCCAGCACCTCCAGCAGCAGTACCTCCAGCACCTCTAACGCCAGCACCTTCAGGACCTCCAGCACCTCCAGCACAAGGACCTACAGCACCAGCGTGAGGAACCCTAGGCTCAGCACCCTTAGAGTCAGCGTCCCCAGGTTCAGCACCCCCAGACTAAGCACCCCCAGTAAATCCAGCGGCAGCACCCTCGGAACCAGCACCTCCAGCGTCATCACCCTTAGAGTCCACTCCTCCAATGCCCCCACCCCCGGCAGCACCTGAGTCCACCACGTCAGTCTGCAGAGGTGGCGAAGTCGGCCGAGGTAGGAAGCCAAGAGGGATCCCCAAGCGCGGGGAGCGGCAAGAGGCCGCAGTGTCGCCAACAGGAGGGTCAACCCCCTCAACCGGGCCAGAGGAGACCTCCAAAGGCTCAACCAAGAAGGGTGGTGCTACCTGAGATACACCTGAGGAGCAGGACATGAGGGGGGGTGTTTGTCTACCGAGGGGTAACCTGGAACCGGGAAGAGGGGCGGCGAGGGGACTGGAGAAGACGCGAAGGGGAAGAGATGGTAGAAGCAGATTGACTCATCAAAGGTGACGCCCTGGAAGGACAGGACATGACTCTTGGCCGGGTGGTAAAACCGCTAGCTAGACGCATTAGTGGAAAAGCCAAGGACGACGCAGCCAAGGGTGCAAGAAGAGAGCTTGCCCGCAGTAGTATCGCGGACAAACCCCAGACCTGAAACGCCAACGCATCACCAACCTCCCCTGCCCAACCCAGTGTAAGCAAGGTCTCTGTCTCGGAGACACGGGACCAGAGGTTGAGCTGATGCGCGGCGAAGCGGACTACAAATGGCCACAGAAAATAGGGAGCAGCTACATAGATGGAGGTGTGAGTAACCTCCATGATCAAGCCAATGCAATGTTTACTGATCCCACTATGCTGTAGAGAAGCCGGAAGCGTGAACGACTGAGTGATGCCCTCCTCACGACAAAAGTCCTAAAGAATATGGGAGGAACCGAGATAAAGTACCGGGAGGTCCTCACAGAATTGTACGTTCAACTGGCAATGAACAGCGCGGATCTAAGGGATTAGAACAATAATGACGGCGCCCTTGGTGTGCAAAGGAAACACCGTGGTAGCAGGAAGTAGCGCTCCCTGGCACGGCCCAGGGACCGGGGCGGGGCCCCATACGTCCATGTGCAAGGTCTGCAGAGGAGCAGTGGTCGGAGGGGACACGAAGGAGTGAGGAGCGGCGCGCTGCCGTCTCTCGACGTAGGGTGTGCACGGCGGTGCAAGCGACGGAGGGAGTGGGAGCAGGGACCTCGAGAGGCGTGAGACAAGGAGACGCAAGTTCATGCAACACAGACACTGCAGGGAGGGGTGACCTGGTGCCAGAGGAAGGACGGGTGCGTGAGTAACCGACACGAGCAATGAGCAGCTACCTGATCGGATGCAGCCAACTGTGTAGACTCAGTGTGCAGTGCGTACAGACCAGACCCAGGTCTTTGAGTGAACGTGGTGAGGGGGCTGCCAGTCATTGAGTCCTTACAGATCGCCACGAGCTCGCCTTCAGGTATGGTGGTAGTGACCAAATGATCCTGGAGGAGAAAGCTACTCACCAGGTTCGTAGCGAACGAGGGGAGGTGGAAACCTATGAGGGAGCCAGAGGGGATTGCCGGACACGGGACAAAGTGAGTGCAGCGACCGGGCCAGAGGAGGGGTGAGCCAGTGTTACACTGACAGTGCGGAGACAACTTAATCAACGGGAGCTAGACTACGGGCTGGGCACGGGTGAAAGGGAGATTTCTGCGTTTGTTTTCTTAGTCGTTTCCTTGTGCGCACACTACTTGCTAGTTCACGGGGGGAATTGGCGAGAGTTTCACTAGGAAAACTTGACAACAATGATCCAGAATGATAGCAACAAAGTTGGCAAGACTGACTACATCAGAGCTAGCATGCAAGCAGGACGACTGCTAGTGCAGCACGGTCGACCGCGTTCCAGCACGACTTGGTCGACAGCGCCCCAGCTGTGCAAAGTTGCAGCCCGCCAACAATGCATGTCGACGGCATGCCAGCGCTGCAGCAAGTCGGCTGCACAGCATTGCACTTGCAGTACAGCAACGCACCCGCTTCACAGGTGCTCACAGATGATTGGCGCGCTGTATCTTGTCACCTGCACAGCGCACACACCGAATTGTCATCGTGCTGACGACTGCGTCTGATTAGTCACGTCGACCCCGGGATACCACCACCGAGGTCGATCTTGCCAAAGCCACCTGGGCGGCTGTCGCATGCCTCCGCAGAAACTCGTCGCCCGGGCAACCTGGTCGACCAGGCAACCACCTCATCGACCAGTTCCTCCTCGTGCGCGTAGACCCTGCAGGCCGACGACCACCTCAAGCTGACCAATACCAGGTCGACCATACTTTTGGTCGACCAGCTCTAGGTCGACCATCGCAACTCTCAGCCAACCACACCAATTTGGCTGCCCGAAGTCGGCGTCACCAAGTCGACACCTTCGAGGTCAACCTTGCCAGGTCGACCACCCGACCTTCACGCCCACAAAAGTTGTGCCAGCACATTACAGTGGTACGGTCATCGCACTCCCATTCGGCCTACAAGCCTGCTCAGCTTCTGAAATTTTGTGGGGAGGTTGTTCAACATTTGTTCTTCAAACCCTCAACGTTTCAGAGTTTTTTGAAGCAGTTACCAAGGCATGACAACATTTTATGTTTCAAGACTTATGGCATCCCGGAAGTGTGTGTTACTCCTTTTTTGGTAACACCCGAGTTCACCATTTCGGCTGCTGACTCGTCTACCGAGCTCTGATTCGTCTACCCGCTGTGCTGGTGGTCAATAATTTTCAGAACGATCCAACATCTGAGCATTGCGTGACAGCTGCCGAAATTCATTGTTCCGTAGTCATGGTGCACTGTTGGCAGCATTTCCCTTGCCACCCTTTCATTGTTGTCATGCCAATGGTGCAGGGACAGAGAATGAGACAAGAAGTACAGGTGGTCAAGTGGGACTCTACAACCCTCCTTTTGAGAAGTGTTGTCTTCCTGGAACCAGCTTGCAAGAGGGTGCAAGTGGGAAGACAAGCTGACTCATGGTTGGCTTGACTCACAATTGGTTGCCTTGAGTACAGCTCTGAACATCCACGTGTGGTTGGCTTTGCTGACCTAGCTAGGACGTTTCCCATCCTTCTCTAGCCTTTCTCCCCTAGGACTCAACCTTCTCTGAGTTCCCATGATGATCCCAACCCCTTAAGAGTCCCCTAGGCAATGTTGTACTCACTTCTTCCTTGCATCAATGAGAATACACGTTTTTTAGCCGAGATTACGTTTTCGTTCACAGCGTAGTGCATACACATCTGGTGAAAGCAAGCAATACACGTTTCAGTTTCATGTGTCATCGGAGCTTATCGTGACGGCGTTTTGAACAGAGGCGGTTCAAAGTCGTCAGTTTCTACTTAGGCGGTTTCATGGGTATCCGCGACCCCTAAGTGGGCTACAGACTATAAGAAGTAGTATCAGAGCTGTTCTACTCTGTTCGTGGGTGAATACGGAGGCTGAAGGTTCTGCTCCAGCTGGTCCTAGTGGCAGTGGTGGCGTGAGAGGCGCCACGGAAGCGGGAAGAGGCGTTGCAGGCGGATCTGCACCAATGGCTTCCGTTTCAACATCAGCTAAGGATGATGTGAAGGCATTCAACCTGGAGAAGTTCTCTGGGGAGGATTGGGCATCATGGAGCTTTAGGATGGAGCTCCTCTTCAACCATTATGGGCTGCTTGAAGTGATGGATGGAGAATTGAAGAGGCCTGCGAGCGAAGGAGCGACCAAAGAATGGGATCGCCGGTCCAAGGATGGATTCTCTCCCAATACCTCTCATCCAACCAGCTGCACCACATCAAGCATCTCATCCAGGAAGTTGAGTGTGGTCCTAAGGCATGGAAGATATTGAAGGATGTCCATGCCCCTAGCAGCGAAGCTATGGTCGTGGTGCTCGAGCGACAACTCCATGCGGTGAAGATCAACGATGGTGATGCCGTGCAAGGACCGTTCGATCAACTCAGGGACCTCTATGTGAAGCTCTCTGCTGCTGGTGTGGACTACCCTGAGAAAATCAAGTGCTACAAGGCACTCTCCCTGCTGCCGGAGTTGTGGGGGCCCTTGGTGGTCAACCTTAATGGCATGAAGGACTCGTGGTCCCTTGAGTGGATTCGCGCGCAAGTTCTTCAAGAGGAGTTTCGGAGGAAGGAGCTGACCGCCGCTGCCGGTGAAGGTGGAGGTTCAGCCTACGGCATGAAGGGCTTCAAGGGGCGTGGCAGCAAGAAAGGCAAGGCCAAGGAAGGCTCTGGAGGGGAGCAGCATTCGGGAGGGAAGCGTGGCAACAAGGGAGGCAAGCGGTGTGGCGGCAAGTGTTTGTATTGCCATGTGGAAGGGCACCCATGGTTCAAGTGCCGCAAGCTACCTGACGGTTGGAGGCCTGGTCAGCCATCAATTGAGGGCTCCAAGGGTGTTCATGGAGCTATGGGAGAAGGCATGGGCAGTGAGGAGGGCGATGGAGGTGCTGGCGGATACGGCGGCATGTTCTACCATGTAGGGGAGGCGTGCCCCGAGGACATGGTTGTGCCGGCCAGCAAGAAGCCCCTGGTGGATATGCTTCGAGTCTTCGGGTGCATGGGACTCGTGCACGTCCCTAAGGAGAAGCGTGACAAGCTTCAAGCGGCGGCGATGTGGGCTGTTCATTTGGGACTTGCACAAGGGAGCAAAGGGTGGCTCATGTGGGACCCAAAAGCCTGTTGGGTGCAAATTCACATTGCACGACATCCTGCCGTCTGTTTATACGAGTATGCATGTGCGAATGCATTTGGGTATGAATGGAATGTTCGTGTGTTTGTTTGCTTTCGCAATGTTCGCTTGAAGCATTTGCAGGTACTCGCGCATTGTGTGCTTCGGCACAACATTGTCCGCGCTATGAACAGTACAAGCAGAAAGGACGAGCTCGCAAAGGAACCCAAGATGGAAGCTTTGCGGTTCGGTTGGATTGATTGCGCAGATTCAGTTCTATCCAACTCGAAATTGTACTGTTTTGTTTGGTTGACTATAATGCAGCAGGGCAGGCACTATAGGGGTACAATTTAGTTAAAGGTTGGATGTTGTTTGTCTGTATCTACCTGCTACAGGGCCAGGGGAAACCAGCGGAACCAGCATTTGGCTGGTTGGGCAAAGACAAAACAGGTTCTGTTTTTAGGACCTGAACCTGGTTGTTGTTTTCCCAGGTTGGAAAAACAGAACCAGAGGTTGTTTCCCAACCTACCACCTGCTGTTTTGTCCAGCCAGGCTGGTTCTGTTGCTTGGAATTATTTGGGATCATCCCTGGTTGTTCCCAGGTTTATTCCCAAGGTCCTTGCTAGCTAGGACTATTTATTTCTTCTCTGTTTGTACCTGGAGATAGTCAATTTGATTCAAGCGAATTCCTCCCTTCCTGGAATTTCGTTTTTACGCGGTTCAACGGCGTAATGCCACCCGAGTCAACGCTAGTACGCTAGCACTCCAACACTAGGCAAACGCTGTCCGAGCCATAACTTCGTAATGGCAGATATTGTTGCGAGGCAACATGGTTCATTTTAAAGCTCTTGGAGCGAGCTTCGATATAGGAAATTCTCAGCTTAATCCGATTGACGGTCTGCACGATATGTTGCGCAACGTTCAAGGTACTCTTGCTGTTTTGACTAAGTCCCTCTTGATCCCTCTCTCTACAAACTCGGACCCGAGGATAGGGGCTGGTCTTGTACCAGGCACCCAAGGACCCTTGGAGGTGACCCCGAGGAGAGGTTTTAAGTTTGATAAAGTCTTAATAGCTTGAGTTTATTAGGCCCTTACACCAACAAGATGGTATCAGAGCTGCATTATAGTGATCCTCGATATAGGTAGCTATGGCGGGCAACACCTCGGCGGTAGCTGCTGAATCGTCAGCCCAAGATCGTAGCGGTAGCCAATATTCTGGTGTTTCAGCGCCAAGTGGAGCGCGAACAAGCCAGGGCTCGCTGATCAAGGAGGTGCTGAAGAATTTCACCGTGGACAAGTTCAATGGTGAGGGCTATGATGATTGGGCCTGGAAAATGCAACTATATTTCCGTCAGATTGGATTGCTGAAACTAATGATTGGGGAGGAGCCTGGACCGACTGACCCCCCGCTAAAGGAAGATTAGGACGAGCGCTCCTCGGCTGGCTACTATTTGATGTCGCAGAGTTAGGAGCTGAACCAGCGTCACCACGTCATGCACCTGCTGGCGGAGGTTGAGTGCTGTCCCAAGGCGTGGACCGTGTTGAAGGAGCTGCACGCCCCGACCTCCATTGTTGCAATGTTGAAGCTGGAGAAGGAGCTGTCCGCGTTGCGCCTGAGCGAGGGAGAGCCGGTGCAACCTGTCCTGGACAAATTGCGCGACCTCTACGCGAAGTTGGCGACCTCGGGAATCACCTACCCGGAGCAGACCAAGTGCCTGAAGATGCTCTCGCTGCTGCCGGATTCGTGGCTTCAATTCACGAGCGGATTGAGCCTGCCGCAGAACCAGAGCTCGTGGACACTCGAGTGGGTGCGGACAAAGATTCTGGAGGAGGACTTCCGTCGCCGCCAACTTAGGGGTGGAGACGACGGCAGCAGCGGCTACGGGATGCAAGGGAGCCGACGTGGCAAAGGACGTGGCTTCGGTGGTGCTGGACGCGGTGCAAAGAAAGACGACGACTCCAACGACCAACAAGGGGGTACCGGTTGGGGTCGCGGTGCGAAATCTGGACGTGGGGGCAAGTCGGGTGCTGGTGGCAAAATGAATGGGAGTTGCTGGTATTGTCAGAAGGAAGGGCACCCCTGGTTCTTGTGCTATAAGAAACCCGATGGATGGACCCCCCAGAATCGTCACCAGGATGGCGGGCAGCAGCAGGGGAAAACTAGGAAGCCGAAGGGTGTTGTTATGAGGGGATGGGAGACACCCGTCTCCAGGCCAGGACGTACCCGTATGGCTACTAAGAAGTTGACTGCAGGAGTTGATGTAGCAGAGCAGCAGCTTGGGACAGAGGAGGCATTGTTAATTCTACCTCATGGCTATGACCCGGATGAGGTGGATGAGCCTGCGTACTGTATTCTTGCCCCTGCACCAGAGGAACCAGCTAGCATGGAGGAGGCATTAGCTGGACCAGATAGGGACAAATGGCTGGCTTCTAGGGATGCTGAGTACCAGAGCCTGCTGGAGAATTGGACTTGGGAACTAGTGGTGCTGCCTGAGGGAAAGAAAGCGGTACAATGCAAGTGGGTGCTAAGGATCAAGACTGACGACAAGGGGCAGGTCACCATCTACGAGAGTAGGTTGGTGGCTAAGGGGTTTATGCAGAAGGAGAAGCGGGACTTCAATGAGATCTTTGCTCCCACTGCCAAACCCCCTACACTCCGTGTCTTGTTGGCAGATGCAACTATTCGTGGGAAATTCATCATTCAGATGGATATATCAACGGCATTCCTCAATGAGATTTTAGAGGAGGATGTGTACATGACGCAGCCGCCTGGGTTTGAGGACGGTACGGGCAGGGTGTGCAAGCTGAAAAAGTCCATCTACGGCTTGAAGCAGGCGCCACGTTGCTGGTACCAGAAGTTGGCAGCTGTTTTAGAGGAGATGGGATTCAGGACCAGCAGCTGTTATGAGAGCCTCTTTCTCAAGGGGGAGGGGGAGAAGCTGGTGCTGTTTCTGGTCTATGTGGACGACATTCTTCTCTTTAGCAGCAGCATGAAGGAGATGCAGAAGGTGCAGCAGCAGCTGATGGAGAACTTCACGTGCAAGAACCTTGGGAAGGTAAAGTACTACCTCGGGATGCACGTGGAGAGGGATCTGGATCACAGGTGGTTGAAGCTGCACTAGGAGAAGTTCATCAAGGAGCTGGGGGAGAAGTACGGGATTGAGAATGAGCGCAAGGTTGCAACTCCCCTGCCAGCAGAATTCAAGCTTGTGAAAGCTGCAGAGGATGAAGGGGTTGAAGCTGAGGAGCAGCAGCAATTTCAGTCCTTGGTGGGCAGCCTCTTGTATGCAGCTGTTCATACGAGGCTTGACATCTCTTTTTCCGTTGGGCAGCTGGCTAGGGTGGTGCAGAATCCATCAGAGGAGCAGGTGGATGCAGCTGAGCGTGTGGTGAAGTATCTGAACTCTCACCCAAGCATTGGAGTTCAATACCCCGCATCTGCACAGGTGAAGCAGAAAGGGGTTGAGGTGCTGAAAGAGAAGGGGGAGAGGCTTGGAGAAGGCAAGCTCTTTCTCACTTGCTTTACCGATGCTACGTGGGAATCTGAGAAGGAGGATTCCTCATCTGTGGGAGGATTCATCTGTGTAGTTGGGGGAGGACCTGTTAGTTGGAGGTCAAAGAAGCAGACGGAGACAACACTCTCTTCTGTGGAATCAGAGTACATGGCGATGTTCCATGGGGTGAAGGAGGTGATTTGGCTAAGGAGGTTGTTAGAGGAGATTGGCCAGGTGCAGAAGGTTGCTACGCCGCTGTTCTGTGATAGCAAGGGGGCTCTTGGAATGGCCAGGAACGCTGTGCTTCATGGGCTCAATAAGCACATGCGTATCAAGTGGCACTGGCTGCGTAAGGAGGTGAAGAGGGGGACGGTGAATCCGATCTACATCAAGACTCACCAGCAGCCAGCAGACTTCCTCACCAAGAGGCTTGCAGATGAGCCTCATTGGCGTTGTGTGCGCATGAGTGGAATGAGCATGAACTAGCATGGAATGATGGGGATGCAACCGGCAGGCTGAGGGGGAGTGTGTTAGGTGCAAATTGACATTGCACAACATCCTGCCGCCTGTTTGTACGAGTATGCGTGTGCGAATGCATTTGGGTATGAATGGAATGTTCGTGTGTTTGTTTGCTTTCGCAATGTTCGCTTGAAGAATTTGTAGGTACTCGCGCATTGTGCGCTTCGGTAAAACATTGTCTGAGCTATGAACAGTACAAGCAGAAAGGACGAGCTCGCAAAGGAACCCAAGATGGAAGCTTTGCGGTTGGATTGATCGCACAGATTCAGTTCTATCCAACTCGAAATTGTACTGTTTTGTTTGGTTGATTATAGTGTAGAAGGGCAGGCACTATAGGGGTACAATTTAGTTAAAGGTTGGATGTTGTTTGTCTGTAGCTGCATGCTACAGGGCCAGGGGAAACCAGCGGAACCAGCATTTGGCTGGTTGGGCAAAGACAAAACAAGTTCTGTTTTAGGACCTGAACCTGGTTGTTGTTTTCCTAGGTTGGAAAAACAGAACCAGAGGTTGTTTACCAACCTACCACCTACTGTTTTGTCCAGCCAGGCTGGTTCTGTTGCTTGGAATTATTTGGGATCATCCCTGGTTGTTCCCAGGTTCATTCCCAAGGTCCTTGCTAGTTAGAACTATTTATTCCTTCTCTGTTTGTACCTGGAGATAGTCAATTTGATTCAAGCGAATTCCTCCCTTCCTGGAATTTCGTTTTTACGCGGTTCAACGGCGTAATGCCACCCGAGTCAACGCTAGTACGCTAGCACTCCAACACTAGGCAAACGCTGTCCAAGCCATAACTTCGTAATGGCAGATCTTTTTGCGAGGCAACTTCGTTATTTTAAAGCTCTTGGAGCGAGCTTCGATATAGGAAATTCTCAGCTTAATCTGATCCACGGTCTGCACGATACGCTGCACAACGTTCAAGGTACTCTTGCTGTTTTGACTAAGTCCCTCTTGATCCCTCTCTCTACAAACTCGGACCCGAGGATAGGGGCTGGTCTTGTACCAGGCACCCAAGGACCCTTGGAGGTGACCCCGAGGAGAGGTTTTAAGTTTTGATTAAGTCTTAATAGCTTGAGTTTATTAGGCCCTTACACCAACAAAGCCAACACCATCTTCACCACCAGAGATGCCAAGTTCATGGAGGGGCTCATGTTCAAGGAGTGGTTGGAGCGAGGGAGGAGCAAGGTCACCATTCCGCTCGGAATAGAGGTGGGAACGAATGACCCACTCCTCATTCCCATCGAGTTGTCTTCATCTTCAGAGGTAATGGAGGTGTCACATCACTTGGGAGGTGCTGAAGGGGAGGCAGCAGAGGTGGAGGGAGTGTTGCAGCAAGAGGCGGCCCCTGTAGCTGAGAGAGGTGCTGCCGGGGAGGAGGTGCAGTTGCCTACACCATCCCCTTCACTTCCATCAAGGCGGACAACCCAAGGGAAGTGTGGTTCTGTCCGCGGTGGAGCTAAAGAGGGTGCAGCCAAGGAGAGGCCCAAGAGAGCTGCTCACCCAAGGGATTTCCTCAAGTATGAAAGGCTTGGGGGTCCCAAGGCATTGCTGGTCCAGGAGGAGGAAGATGATGAGGAGAAGGGAGCCGAGGGAGAGATGGAGCAGATTTGTTGCTTCGTTGCCAACTTACCTCATGAACCAGCTTCAATGGAGGAATCACTTGCTGGAGATGATCGAGAGGCTTGGTTGGCTTCAAGGGAGGATGAGTTTCAGAGTCTCATGGAGAATGGAACATGGACCCTCACTGATCTGCCCCCGGAAAGAAAGGCATTGGATTGCACGTGGATATTACGTGTGAAGACCGATGCGGAGGGGAAGTTGGAGAGGCGCAAAACAAGACTTGTGATCAAGGGTTTCCAGCAGAGGGAGGGGGTTGACGTTAAGGAGGTGTTTGCTCCTTTTGCCAAGGCTCCTACACTCCGGGTGTTGCTAGCAGCAGCTGCCGTTTGTGGTTGGAAGGTGGAGCAAATGGATGTGAAGACGGCTTTCCTCTATGGCGTGGTAGATGAGGAGATCTACATGAAGCAGCCAAAGGGGTACGACGATGGGAGCGGACGTGTTTGCAGGCTCAAAAAGGCCATCTATGGCCTCAAACAAGCTCCAAGGTGCTGGTATGCAAGGCTGATGGAGGTGTTGGAGGCTCTTGGCTTCAGAGTCAGCGGGTGCGACGAGAGTCTAGCTTGGACTTCACGTGGGCGAGTCCAGCAGTGTCAGCAGTGGTAAAGACCAAGTCGTCGACGTACACGAGGATGTAGAACAGCGTCAAAGAGGTGTCGTTGCGTAGAAACAGCGACGGGTTGGCAGTAGAAGGAGCAAACCCAAGAGCCACAAGTGTAGTCCTCAGTGTGTCGTGCCACTCACGGAGCGCCTGACGGAGACCGTAGACTGTCCGCCTGAGGCTCCACTGGGTACCAGGAGGAAACGACCCAGTGAAGCAAGGTGGGCGGCGCAGCCAGATCTCCTCGTGCAGACTGCCCTGCAGGAAAGCTGTGCTGAAGTCAAGAGAGTGAAGCTCGTAGTCGCGCTGAGCGACTATGTGCAGCAGCACCTGAAGAGTGGTCATCTTTGGGGTGGGAGAGAAGGTATGAAAGTAGTCAACTCCCTGTCGCTGATTGAAGCCTCGAGCCACGTAACGCCTTGAAGACAGGCAGAGAACCCGGCGGCCGCTTCACCCTGAAAATCCACATGCCGCTGATGATGTTCGCCCCAGGTGGGGGAACCTCGTCGACGTAGGTGCCTGTGGACTTCCAGGAAGCCATCTCTGCATCCATGGCTGACTGCCACTGAGAGGAGTAGGGACCCTCGATCGCCTCAGCGTACGATCGAGGAGTCGGGATGTCTGGTGCATCCGGGTCTCCCTCAAGGGCAATCAGCGTGGACACGAGATGAGGCAAAGCAGCAGCAAAACACTGGAACTCCTCCTGCCTGTCCTCAAGGACGTCCGTGCTAAGAGCACACTCACCCCCGACGGATGGAGGGCAGACAGACACAGACTCAGCAACGAGACTAGCAGCGTAGTCTAGACGACAGCGAGCAGCAAAGTCGACAAGCTCAGCAACTAAGGCAAATGCAGTAGTGGACTCAAAGGAAGGGTCAGTGACAATACTGGCCAGGAGACGCGTGACAGTAGGACTGGCAGAACGAAGAGAGTCAGACTTCGGGTCAGCAAGAACAGGCAGAGAGGACACTGGAAGAGACGGGAAGAGGACACACAGAGGAGCAGTGGAAGGACGCAGTGCCATCTGGTGTGTGCCTGGGACCGCAGGAGGACGCGGACGCGGAGCACGACCACTAGTTCGAGCGGCACGAACAGGCGACGCAGGACGAGACGCAGGCTCACGACGCTTAGCAAGACCTCCATAAGGACAAGTGTAGGGAGAAGGAGCAGGTAGGGGGGAGGCGGGCTGTAACTGTGACCGCGACTAGACAGGCTGTGGACCCTCTAAGGGAGGAGCAGGACCAGGAGAGGGCGGGAGACCAAGAACCTGCTGAAGGAGCGGAACGAAGTACGGCCTCGGCCGCGCAGCGCCTCCAGAAACAGCAAGGACAGTCCCTGTACCCTCAGAACCAGCGGTAGCACCAGCGCCAGCAGCACCTCCAGCTCCAACAGCGCCAGCACCAGCACCCTCGGAAGCACCAGCGTCAGCAGCACCATTAGCGCCAACCCCCCCAGCAGCTCCAGCTCCAGCAGCTCCAGCAGCACCAACTCCAGCAGGACCGTCAGCTCCAGTACCGCCAGCAGCTCCAGCAGTACCTCCACCAGAACTACCTCCAGCAGCCCCAGCATGACCCCCAGTCCCAGCAGCTCCAGTTCCGATAGTACGAGCACCTCCAGGACCAGCAGCAACAGTAGTACCTCCAGCTTCAGCAGCACGGCTCCAGCGCCGGGCAAACCACTCGCGCAGCTCCTGCGAATAGAGGAGCTCCCGCCTCGACAAAGCACGGCCAGAGGCCACACGAGCACACCCAACACCCCCAGGCTCAGCACCCCCAGACTCCGCACCCCCAGGCTCAGCACCACTAGGCTCCGCACCCCCAGACTCAGCACCCCCAGACTCAGCACCCCCAGACTCAGCACCCGCAGGCTCAACACCCCTAGACTCAGCACCCGCATGCTCAGCACCCCTAGCAGCACCAGAGTCAACAGCTACCTCGACAGGCTCGACTGCGTCTACTTATGACACACCTGACGGAGCAGGACCCTGAGGGGGGAGAGGGTCTACCGGGGGAGGACCTGGCGCAAGGTAGAGCGGCGGCGGTGGGAGGGGCGCAGTGCGGTAGGGGAAGAGACGGTAGTAAGGCACCGACTCGTCAAACGTGACGTCCTAGGAGGACAAAACACGGCGCGAGGTGGGGTGGTAAAACTGCCAGCCAGGCGCGTCAAGGGGGAAGCCAAGGACGACGAAGGGAACAGCACGGGGGGACAGCTTGTCCGCAGACAAGTCGCGGACAAACGCCCGAGATCTCCAGACCCGAAACGCAGACGCATCGCTAACCTTCCCCGTCCACCGCAAGGTGGGAGAGGTCTCTGGCAAGGAGACCCGGGGCTGAAGGTTGAGCTGATGCGCGGCGTACTAAACCGCAAACGGCCACAGAAAATGGGGAGTAGCCGAATGGATCATGGACGTACGAGCGACGTCCATGACCATGCCAATGCGGCGCTTAGCAATCCCATTTTGCTGTGGAGAGTCCGGAAGCGTGAAGGTCTGGCGGATGCCCTGTGCATGAAAGAAGGCTCCCTGACGGGCAGAGGAAAACTCCCCGCCTCTGTCGAAGTGCAGACACAGAACAGGAAAGGCCGAGCTGAAACTCTCTCTGGGCTGGAGACGAGCTGCGCGGATCCAGTCGATCAACACCTCAGTGACGTCACCCTTGCTGCGCAAGGGGAGCACCGTGGTGTAACGCGAGTAGTCGTCAACCACCTAGAGGAAGTAACGCCCCTGACCCTGGCCACGGACGCGGGCGGGGCTCCACACGTCCATATAAAGAGTCTGCAGTGGAGCCTCTGTCGGAGGAAACTCGGAGGAGTGAGGGGCGGCGCGCTGCCGCCCCTCGACGCAGGGAACGCAGGTCGGGGCAGGCCCCGGAGGAAGGTGAGGGAGGGACCGGGGGAGACCAGAGACAAGGACACGGGAGGCCATGCCTCGGAGACGAGGCAGGGAGGGGTGACCAAGGCGGTTGTGCCTGAGGAGGGTCTGGTGGGACAGGAGACGACACGGGCAGGGAGCAGACTCAGGACCAGACCTCGACGCTGTAGCAAACACCTGACTCGACGCAGCTACCTGACCAGACTCAGCAACCGGAGGAGACTCAGTAGTCAGTGTGTACAGGCTCGGCCCCGGCCGATGGGTAAACGTGGCCAAGTGTCGGCCCGTCCGAGCACACGTACAGTGGGTCACTCGCTGACTCGCAGGAGTGAACTGGTCAACCCCTCTATCGTGTAGATCAGCACCACTCACCAAGTTCGTAGAGAACGAGGGGAGGTAGAGACCCGACAGGGTGCCAGAGGGGGCTGCCGGACACAGTAAGACAGTGGAGAAGCGATCAAGGACAGGACCCCCAGAGGGGTCCGCCAGGGAGACCGCAACCGGCCGACTAAGCGGCGTAAGCGTGGTGCGGTATCGAAAGAAGGAGCGGGAAGCACCCGAGTCAAGGGTGAAGGTGTGTAAGGCCTGAGCCAACGTGGTACCTGAGAGAGCAGACTCACCAGCACCTGGGGCAGCAGACGCACTAGCACCTAGAGCAGCTGCCTCACCAGTACCTAGAGCAGCAGCCTCAATGTCCAGGTCAGGCGGAAGACACAGGTAACAGTCACCCTCATCACTAGTAGACACAGCATACATGGCAGCAAGAATAGCATCATAGTCAAGATCAAATATAGCAACCCCCGCCCTAGACAGCTCTCTCGAGCGAGGGATCTCAGTGGCGTCAGGGAACTGGTGACGCCAAGCATCCGTCAGGCGGCCGAAGCAGCGTTGGGTGGAGTGCAAGCACCCGCACTGCTCACCAGCTCGGTCGCCGGTACGGAGGACGTAGTTACAGGGACTAGCACCCCCACCTCGCTGACGCGCAGTGTACCACTCACGAAGCTGCTAGGGGGACGGGGTCTCACGAGTGCGCTGCTGCTGCTGGTGCTGACCACCACCTGAGTCGCTCCGCTGCGCAGAGCCTCCCCGACTAGCTCCACCTCCTCCGCCGCCACCTCCGCCACCGCCGCCACTGCCTCCTCCTCCGCTCCCACCGCCACCGCCGTCGCCGCCTCCGCCGCCACTGTCGCCACCGAAGCCCCCACCCCCGCCACCACCCCCACCACCACCCCCACTCCCTCCGCCTCCTCCACCTCCACCTCCACCGCCCCCGCCAGCCCCTCCAGCTCACTTGCCCCCCTTGCCCTTGCCGGTGCAATGTCGCCCGCTAGGGGCAGACGCAGCGCCGACCGACTCGGTGCTAACGAACTCGACGGCAGCAGCAGAGGCAACAGAGGGCAAAAGGGGGGAGGGGGAGCACCCCTCAAAGACACGGGCACGCGGGTCATCTTGAGAGGCTCCTACAGCAACTATAGTCTTCTCTGCTGCCAGGAGGCGCTCCTCGAGGAGGTCAACGGTGAGTGTGGTGGGGCAAACTGAGAGGAAGTGGTCCCTGACTACGCGAAGGGAGTCAGGGAGCCGGGTGACTATGTAGTAGAGGGTGATGTACATGGGGGGAGGGTTTTGGCACAGAACTCAGCAGGAAGCGCAGCGCGGTAGCGAGTGTCACTAGTGCGAAGGTGCGTAATGAGGTCAGCGACTGTGCGAAAGGCAGCAAGGTCAGGGAACAGGTATGGCAGTAAGAGGCGGTTAAGAGCAGCAGTGGCAGGGGAAGAGTAGCGTGCAACTACAGCGTCGTACAAGGTTTTAGCACTCTTGTACTGACTAAAGTGCGCACGCTCAGCGGTCGGTAAGTGGCGACGCACAGCAAGACGTGCAGCAGCATCGCGTGTGGCCCACTGTGAGCGAACAGTGCTGTCAGCACTAGCAGGCGGGGTAGGAGAGGCACCAGAGGTGAGATCGAACAGGGAGAGTCCGTCTGCCCTATCGCACTGTAGGAAAAGCTGCAGGTCATCGACCCAGACCTCGAAGTCAACAGCACGACTCTCAACATCAAAGGTAAGGACACTGGGGGTAGCCATGACAGCAGTGGTCTAGCAGGGAGTGCTCTCACCAGTCCGAGTGGGTAGGGTCGGGGCGCGCCGGTAGAAACAGGGCTGAAACAGCGGTGGTAGCGGCTCGACAGAAGCCTCGGTAGCTCGGCTGCTGGGCGGCTCAGGGGCTCGGCTGCTCGGCGGCTCGGCGGCTCGGCTGCTCGGCGGCTCGGCTGCTCGGCGGCTCGGCGGCTTGGCGGCTCGGCTGATGGGCGGCTCGGCGGCTCGGCGGCTCGGCTGCTGGGCGGCTCGGCGGCTCGGCTACTAGGCAGCTCGGCGGCTTGGTGGTGAAGAGGCCGGGGAGGGCAGCGACGGGGCCGTAAGGGGCCGACGATGGCGGCGCGAGGGGCCGTAAGGGGCCGACGAGGGCGGCGCGAGGGGCCGTAAGGGGCCGACGAGGGCGGCGCGAGGGGCCGTAAGGGGCCTACGAGGGCAGCGCGAGGGGCCGTAAGGGGCCAACGAGGGCGGCGCGAGGGGCCGACGGGCAGTGCGAGGGGCCGTAAGGGGCCGGAAGGGCGGCGCGAGGGGCCGACGGGCGGCGCGAGAGGCCGTCAGGGGCCGTAAGGGCGGCCCGAGGGGCCGTAAGGGCGGCGCGAGGGGCCGTAAGGGCGGCGCGAGGGGCCGTAAGGGGCCGCAAAGGGC
Source organism: Closterium sp. NIES-65 (assembly GCA_948144175.1). Classification (NCBI taxonomy): domain Eukaryota; kingdom Viridiplantae; phylum Streptophyta; class Zygnematophyceae; order Desmidiales; family Closteriaceae; genus Closterium; species Closterium sp. NIES-65. The sequence continues at coordinate 1,405,776 of CANXME010002221.1, forward strand.
CGTGAGAGGGGCCGCTAAGCGCGACGCGAAGGGGCCGTGAGGGGCCGTGAGAGGGCACGACAGTAGGGAGGGCAGGCGGGGCGCGACTCGGGCAGGAGCAAAGCGCGCTCCGGGCAGGAAAAAAAAATATTGTGGTGGGCCCTAAGAAGCGTTCCCACTAGGGAACCTGCTCGATACCATGATAAGAAACGAGGAAATGAAATGACTAAGAGAAAAGTTGGGTACAAGTACAAATCCTAGAAATGTGTTGTACCCCATATGTGCTACCCCACTATAGCCTACATAGGCTAAGTCATATGAGTCTGACAGTTCTTTGCAGCCATGGGGGAGAGGTATGGGCTGGAGGAAGGGAGGAGTGTAAAGACTCCACTACCCTCAGGATTTCAGCTACACCTTGATCAAGAGGAGGGTGAGGTGTCGGAGCCCGAGTTGCAGCGTCGGTTCCAGTCAATGGTGGGGAGCTTGATGTATGCTTCGGTCAACACTCGCCCCGATATTTCATTCGCGGTTTCGCAGCTGGCTCGTGTGGTGTCTAGGCCCCTTCAAGAGCACCTTGATGCAGCAGAGAGGCTGGTGAGGTACTGCACGGCAACCTCAAGGGTGGGGCTGCAATATTCAGTGCATGGGCAGTTGAAGCAACAGGGAGTGGAGGAGGTGAGCACGAAGACCGGTGCACCTGCAAGGCGTGAACAATTGTACCTCTCGTGCTTCACCGATGCTACCTGGGCAAGTGACATCAGTGATGCAACATCCCATGGTGGCTATGTATGCTGTGTTGGAGGGAGTCCAGTGAGCTGGAAGTCTAAGAAGCAAGGGGAGATAGCTCATTCATCAACAGAGAGCGAGTACATGGCGTTGTTTCATGGGGTGAAGGAGGTGGTTTGGATGAGGAGGTTGCTTGAGGAGTTGGGGCAGGAGCAAGAGGGTCCTACACCTGTGTTTTGTGACAGCCAAGGAGCAATTGCAATGCCTCGCAATGCTGTGCTCCATGGGCTGAACAAGCACATGCATATCAAATGGCATTAGGTGAGGAAGGAGGTGAAGAAGGGCACGGTCTCCTTGCACTACATCAACACTACCAAGCAACCTGCAGATTTTTTGACAAAGCGGCTTGCAGAGCATGTCCTTCAACTAAGGGAGGCAGCTTCAGGGAGCAGCTAAGCGATGAATGAGAGCACGATGAGGGGGAGTTTGTTGTGCCAACACATTACAGTGGCACGGTCATCGAACTCCCATTCGGCCTACAAGCCTGCTCAGCTTCTGGAATTTTGTGAGGAGGTTGTTCAACATGTGTTCTTCAAACCCTCAAAGTTTCAGAGTTTTTTTAAGCAGTTACCAAGGCATGACAAAATTTTATGTTTCAAGACTTATGGCATCCCGGAAGTGTGTGTTACTCATTTTTTGGTAACACCCGAGTTGACCATTTCGGCTGCTGACTCGTCTACCAAGCTCTGATTGGTCTGAAATTCGTTCTGGCAGCCCTTTTTCTCGCTGTGCAGGTGGTCACCAAGTTTCAGAACGATCCAACATCTGAGCATTGCGTGACAGCTGCCGAAATTCACTGCTCCGTAGTCATGGTGCACTGTTGGCAGCATTTCCCTTGCCATCCTTTCATTGTTGTCATGCCAATGGTGCAGGGACAGAGAATGAGACAAGAAGTACAGGTGGTCAAGTGGGACTCTACAACCCTCCTTTTGATAAGTGTGGTCTTCCTGGAACCAGCTTGCAAGAGGGTGCAAGTGGGAAGACAAGCCGACTCATGGTTGGCTTGACTCACAATTGGTTGCCTTGAGTACAGCTCTGAACATCCATGAGTGGTTGGCTTTGCTGACCTAGCTAGGACGTTTCCCATCCTTCTCTAGCCTTTCTCCCCTAGGACTCAACCTTCTCTGAGTTCCCAGGATGATCCCAACCCTTTAAGAGTCCCCTAGGCAATGTTGTACTCACCTATTCCTTGCATCAATGAGAATACACGTTTTTTAGCCGAGATTACGTTTTCGTTCACAGCGTAGTACATACACATCTGGTGAAAGCAAGCAATACATCGTTGGAAAGCAGACACCTAAGGCTAACTGCTGTCCACGTTTCAGCTTCATGTGTCATTGGAGCTTATCGTGACGACGTTTTGAACAGAGGCGGTTCAAAGCCGTCAGTTTCTACTTAGGCGGTTTCATGGGTATCCGCGACCCCTAAGTGGACTGCAGACTATAACAAAAGTCGGCGCTTGTCGACCACCAGGCCAAAGTCTGCCATCGGCTCCCCAAGGTCGGCGGCTCTGCAGTAGCCCCGTGCAGGTCAACCACACTTGTTGACCAGCACGCCCAAATCGGCATCGCCCACTGCTGCAGGCCGGCTGCACCTCCCGCATCCCCGACCACGAAGTCGGCTCCACCCAAGCGAGGACGGGGCTAACCACAACTCCCGTTGACAGGCATATGTGGTGAGTGGTGTAACTATGGTGCAGTGGCTGAAGAAGTAGCAAGACACGCCAGAGTCCAGCGTGACGGTGAGCAAAGCCTCTGCAGAAACTGCACATGTGCTAGCGGACTCACAAGCATCTAGATTGGCAGCCTCTACACCACTAGGGACGCCTCACTGGGAAACTCACTCCTGAAGCTGCTGCGGCGAGAGGGTCTCCCCCGGGTGCTACAGCCGCTGCAGGTCTCCTACGAACGCTACTCCAGCTGCTGTACATCCCCAAAACCTCCGCCTCCACCAGCTGTACCACCTGTCTGGGCAGACTAACACAAGAAACATAAAGAGCTGATTTACATTACCCGCGACAAAAGAAGAAGTCAGTGTGATTGGTATGGTTACAATTAGAGTGGGCTATAGCGGGATGGGTCCAGGGTTAAGATCCGTCAGCTCGAGCTGCACCGAAGATATAAGGGAGGTGAGTCAAGTGTAATGCAAACGACGCGCATGCACAGTGATGGCAGCATTAAATCAGGGTCTCACGAGCCAATGGGATGCGGGTTGACGAGCGCCAGTGGATGTGACGGATGGCATGGTAGCAACGGTGGAGATAGCATTTGTACATAAGTGGGCTGGGATGTACGGTGATGGTTCTTTGCATGTCGGATGTGTGTGTCTGTTGTCTGTGCTTGTTTGCTTGTGTGTACATAGCATAGAGTCGATAGCTAGTAAGAAGACTTGTGTACATAGCGGCTAGCATGACCTGTGTTTTCTGCTTGTTTGTTTGTTTTCTCGCCATAATGGAATGGTGTTCACCAAATTCCCGAGCATAGCTAGCCAGTTAGAGAACACGGTCAATGAATTAGTGGATTTTTCTATGGATTAGTGGATTGGTGGCTAAGGCATAGGGAAGTGCAGAGTGAGGAGGGTGATTGGCAGTAAGTGGGTCGCAACTAGAGCATCAGGGACTTGAGACAAGAAGTGGGATGAGTGGGAAAGGACGAGAAGGAGAAGAGGAAGGGGAAGTATGAATGAGGTGGCGGTTTTGCCTATGGCATCCGACAAGACTCACAAGCACCTACACACAACTCCTTGACCAGGTGCTGCCACTCCCATAACACACGACGTTGCTGCCGTGGCCAGGTGGCATGAGAGAGTGAGGAGTAGTACCCAACTACAGTGTCGTAGAAAGTTTGAGCCGACGTCACCTGAAGGAAGTGGGCCCTCTGGTCGAACGGCATGTTGGCGCGGACAGCAAGTTGGGCGACAGCGTCGCGCTCCATCCAACGTGTGCAAGCAACGTGGTCCGCCTGGTACCGCCAGCGTCAAAAGCAGGCTCAGTGGGAGTCGCTGGGGCCCGAAGAGACCCCGGGGTGTGCTCGAACAGGGAGACGCCATCTGTAATGAAACGACGGAGATCGGCAAAGGCACTCAAGCCACAACGCTAACTCGAAAGGGCGCCCGTCTGCATGAACCGCTAGGACAGTAATAGTGGCCATAATAAGCAGCAACAATCAGCAGCAGCAGTGCAAGGGTGGCAACAGCGTCCGCAGCGGCAACAGCTATAACAGCAGTTGCAATGGCTGTAGTGGCAGGGGCTGTGGTTGTAGCAATAGGGATAGCTGCAGCAGTTGCGGCCGATGTAAGTAGTAGTGGCAGTGGCAGCTGTAGCGGCTGTAAGGGCGGTGGTAGTGGCTGGCCGGCAGCAGAAACAGCTGTAGCAGTAGCAGAGGTAGAAGCGGCAGTGGAAGCAATGGCAGTAGCGGCGGCTGTAGCAGCAGCACTGGCTGGCAGGGGCAACGGCAGCATCTAGAGCAGCAATAGCTGTGGCGGCTATAGCAAGGACAGTCATAGCTGTAGTGGCGCCTACAGGAGCAGCAGCAGTGGCAGCAGGGGTTGCAGTAGCAGCAGCCACTGCAGTGGCAGCACCAGGTGGCAGCGGCGGCTATAGCGGTGGCTCTAGCGGCAGTTGTTAAGATATGAAAACGTAAGGAATGACAAACCAAGAAAGATATTGGGAATGCTAACCCTAACCCAAGGGAAGAGAAAGTACACCTAGACTAACAAATACAAGCTATAACAAATATAGCTTGAGACACCCCCATAGTCTAGGTGATGGTAGTCCTGTGGAAAGCAACACATAGCTAGGGTGACAGGGCTAGTCAGCAAGAACAAGAAACGGTCACAAGACCAGTTCACAAGAACACAACAAACCTCGAATTGGATCTCAAAATCAGCAGAGAGTCCGAGAACAAGCAAGGGGCCACAAGGCCGGTCCACAAGAAGAGATATGTATATATATATATATATCTATATATAGCAAATACAGAGGGATGCAAGAGTACAATGCAAAGCATCTCTATGCAAGCAAGTGAGAGCATGTAGACACAAGCCCCAGCTTGTGGTCACAAGGCGGCAATGCTTTGGTGAAGATATCTGTTGTGTTGGCCTCAGAGAGCACACATACCACACGGGCCCCGCCACGCTGCTGCAACTCGTGGAGAATGAAGTAACGAAGCTGGATATGCTTCGCCTTCCCAACCAGTTGAGGCTCCTCATAGAACTGGACAACAGACCTGTTGTCGGCGAACAAGATTGGGGCAGAGCAAGGCCGCTCACCAAGGTCGGTAAGGAGGAAAGACAGCTAGCGAAGCTCATGGGCGGCCATAGCCGCCGCGTACACCTCTGCCTCACAGCTAGATCTAGAGACTGACGACGCATGAGTCGACCTCCAGGAGACAGCTTCCGTCCCAAGACCGAAGCAGTAACCCTATATAGACCGCAGCAACTCTGCGTTGTCCGCCTACGACAAGTCCGAGTAACTTGTAAGTGTAACTGGTTGCTTCCCTTCAAGGACAGGTCCCATGCCTAATTTACTTGCCATATACTTTGCCACCCTCTTAGCCGCGTACCAGTGGGAAGGTCAGTGTCTCCCAGGCGCACCAAAGCGCGCCAGGACGCTAAGAGGGTAAGCTAGGTCGAGACGCTAGGCTAGCTGGGCGAGCACAGGTCATCAGGTACATGAGACAACCAACCAACTCAGGAGATGGACCGCTGAACTTAAATGGCTCGTAAAAAGCTAGAGCCGTGAGCCTATGATTCACAGCAAGAGGTGTGAGTTGTACCTTGAAAAACGGGAAGCGGAACCGCGTGAGGATCTGCTCGACCATATGCAATTGCGTTAGCGTAATGGTGCGAGCTGCCCTGTCCCTCGTGATCTGCAGGCCAAGGTAGCTTTGCAGTTCTTCAAGGTCAGTGCAAGTGTGTCTCCTTTACAAGTGTGCCAATGCGCGTCTATCAGGAGTGGTAAAGACCAGGTCGCCAACATAAACCAGAACAAAGATTGGGATCGAGCCACAGAGGACGAAGATTGACGGATCAGCAAACAATGGAAAGCATTCAAGCACTGCAAGAGTCGTGCGAAGTGTGTCGTGCCACTCACCGGGAGCCTGAGTGGACAACTTAGCAAGATCTGCTCATGCAAGGCCGGCTGTAGACCGGTCGACGCAACTGCGACTGGGTCCCATGAGGGAAAGATGCAGTGAAGCCAGGCGGACAACTTAGCAAGATCTGCTCATGCAAGCTCCCCTGTAGGGACCCTGTCAAGAAGTCCAAGGAGTGAAACTCCTAGTCGCGCTGAGGTGCGATACGCAACATCTCAGAATCTAGACATAGGAAGTTGGTACAAGTACTAACCCTGATTGGGTTGTACCCCTTATAGGCTACCCCACTACAGCCTACACAACCTACACATTATAATAGTTTGACACACCCCCATAGGCAAAGTGGGGGAGAACAAGGGGTCAAAAGACCAGTCAAGAAAAGCAAAGCAAGCTCAGGGTGGATCACAAAGTCACCACACACTCTGAGCACAAGCAAATGGCCACAAGGCCACTTCACATGCAGAGTGATATAAATGGGAACAAGCAGTAGAGTGATCAGAACCTAGTAAGTGTAGGCATGCAGATACAAGTATATAGATCACAGTACAAGCAAAGTTACGAAGTGAGCAAGGGAGGCAAAGTAGGCACAAGGCCTAAAACAATACAAAAACGCTGGTGATTACCAAGCTGAAGTGCCTTGGGGAATATATCAGCAGTGATGGCCTGAGTGGCCACGTAAGCAAGACGAAGCTGACCACGCTGCTGCAACTCTCGAGCAAGGAAGTAACCCAGAGCGATGTGCTTCGTCCTGTGCTCCAGTCTGTACTCTTGACACAAGGCAATGAAGACCTTATTGTCTACGTACAGGATTGGAGGAGAACTAGGCCGCTCTCCTTTTCAGTTAGCAGGTAGGTGAGCCAGCGTAACACCTGTGCAGCCATGGCCCCTGCGTAGATCTCAGCCTCACAACTGGAACTGAGAATAGAAGACAAACGGGTAGACCGCCAATAAACAGAAATGGAGCCAAGGCTGAAAGTGTAACCCTGTAACGACCGCTGCGTACCTAAGTCGTCAACCCAAGAAGCGTCTGCGTGGTCAGTGAGAACATCTCGACCCCGTCCTCCAAGCATAAGCCCCATGCCCAACGTACTGCACAAGTAGCGCAACACCCTCTTAGTGGCCTCCCTGTGCTCGGGTCGGTGTCTCCCGGGCGCAACGTAGCGTGCCAGGATGCTAAGAGGGTAGGCAAGGTCAGGTCGAGTGCAGGTCATCAGGTTCATGAGGCAGCCCACAAGCTCTGGATATGGGCCACTCGGCTCTACTGACTCGTCCGAAGGTGGAGCTGAGAGCGAGTGACCGGTAGGCAGAGGAGTGGATTGTGGCGAGGAGTACTGGAAGCGGAAGCGCTGAAGGACCTGGTGCACCATGTGTGACTGAGTCAAGGTGATGGTGCGCCGTGCTCTGTCCTGGATGATCCGCACGCATGTCTCTTTTGCAGCTCTGACTTCACTAGGGCCAGTGCTTTAGTGTTAGCAGTGGCAAAAACCAAGTTGTCGACGTACACGAGGATGTAAAACGGCAGCAGCAAAGTGTCGGCGCAGAAACAACGACGGGTCAGCAGTCGAAGGAGCAAACCCAAGAGGCGCAAGCGTCGTCCTCGCTGTGTCGTGCCACTCGCGAGGCGCCTGGCGGAGACCGTAGACTCACAGCCAGAGGATCCACTAGGTACTTGCAGGAAACGACCCAGTGAAGCCAGGTGGGCGGCGGAGCCAGATCTTCTCGTGCAGGCTGTCCTGTAAGAAAGTTGTGCTGAAGTTAAGAGAGTCAAGCTCGTAATCACGCTGAGCGGTGACGTGCAGCAGCACCCGAAGAGTGGTCATCTTTGGGGTAGGGGAGAAGGTTTGGAAGAAGTGAACTCCTTGTCGCTGACTAGAGCCTCGTGCAACGTAACGAGCCTTGAAGGTAGGCAGAGAACCCGACGGCTGCTTCACCGTGAAAATCCACATGCCATCGACTATGTTTGCACCAGGAGGGGGGATTGCATCAACTTAGGTGCCTGTGGACTTCCAGAATGCCGTCCATGGCTGTCTGCCCGTGAGTAGGGACCTGAAATCGCCTCTGCGTAAGAGCGCGGGGTCGGGATGTCTGGTGCATCCGGGTCTCCCTCAGGTGCAAGCAGCATGGACACGAGATGAGGTACAACAGCTGCAACACCCTCAAAGTCCTCTTGCTTGTTCTTAAGGACGTCCGTGCCAAGAGCACACTCACCCTCGACGGACGGAGGACAGTCAGACTCAGACTCTGCAACAAGACTAGCGGCGTAGTCAAGACGACATGTGGCAGCAAAGTCAACAAGCTCAGCAACTAAGGCAGACGCAGCAGAGGACTCAAATGAAGGGTCAGTGGCTACAGTGGCAAGAAGACGTGTGAGAGTAGGACTGGCAGCACGAACTAAGCCAGACTCAGGGTCCGGACCGTCAGGAAGGGAGGACGCAGGAGGAGACGGCAGGGGAACTCGCAGTGGAACAGAGGAAGGACGAAGTGTCATCAGGTGAGTGCCGGGGACAGGAGGAAGACGCGGACGCGGGACACGACGACTAGTGCGACCAGCGCGAACAGGCAAGGCAGAGTGAGACACAGGCTCACGGCGCTCTGTAAGAGAGTCTGTCCGCTTAGTGTAAGGAGAAGAAGGAGGCACGGAGGAGGCTAGCGGTAACTGTGGCTACGACTGGTCAGGCGGTGGACCCAGTAGAGGTGAAGTAAGGCCAGTAGAAGACGGGAGACCAAGAACTTGGCAAAGGAGTGGAACGAAGTACGGTCGCGGCCGCACATTGCCTCCAGCACCGTACCGACAGCTCCAGCACCCCTAGCGCCAGCACCTCCAGCTCCAAAGTCTCCAGCTCCAGTTCATGCAACACCACCAGCTCCAGCAGTTCCAGGACCTCCAGTACCTCTAGCACATCCAGCAACAGGAGCACGACCAGCTCCGGCAGCTCCAGTAGCTCCAGCACGAGCACCTTCGGGACCAGCAGCTCCAGCACCTCCGGTACCTTGAGCTCCAGCAGGTTCGCCAACACCAGCAGCACCAGCTCCAGCAGCTCTAGTACCTCCAGCACGAGCACCTCCATAACCAGCAGCTCCAGCACCTCCGGTACCTCCAGCTTCAGCAAGACCGCCTAGCATCTCCAGCCCCAGCAGCACCAGCACCTCCAGCTCCAGTGCCTCCAGCGGCAGGACTCCCTGCTCCAGCAGCTCCACTTCGAAGACGTGTGCGCCGAGCAAACCACTCGTGTAGTTGCAGTGTAGGGAGAGGCTCCTGCCGTGACGAGGCACCTATAGGACCTCCAGCAGACACAGTACTGCTAGGCTCAGCACCTCCAAACTGAGAACCCCCAGGCTCCGCACCCTCAGGCTCAGCACCCCCAGAATCCTCACACTCAGGCTCAGCACCTCCAGGCTCCGCACGCTCAGGCTCAGCACCTCCAGGCTCCTCACCCTCAGACTCAGCAACCCCAAGCTCAGCACCCACAAGCTCCGCACGTTAGGCTCACCACCCCCAGACGCAACACCTCTTGCAGCACCCCCCCAAGTAGCACCAGAGTCGACAGCTACCTCGACAGACTCAGCCAAGGGGAGTGGGTTCATTTGAGACACACCTCAGGGAGCAGGACCTTGAGGGGGGAGGGGGTCTACCAGAAGAGGACCTGGTGCAAGGAAGAGCGGCGGGGGGGGGGGTGAGAGGGGCAGTGCGGTAGAGGAAGAGACGGTAAAAGGGAACCGGCTCGTCAAACGTGACGTCATGATAGGGCAGGATACGGTGCGAGGTGGGGTGATAAAACAGCCAGCCAGGCGCGTCAGGGGGAAAGCCAGGGACGCAGGGAATGTCGCGAGAGGAGAGTTTGTCCGCGGAAGTATCGCGACGCATCGCAAACCTCCCCCGTCCAACGCAGTGTAGGCGAGGTCTCTGGCAAGGAGACACGGGGCCAGAGGTTTAACTGAAAAGCAATGTACCGGACCGCAAACGGCCACAGAAAATGGGGAGCAGCCGCATGGATCATGGAGGTACGAGCGACCTCCATGATAAGCCAATGTGGCGCTCACCAACCCCATTCTGCCGCGGAGGGACTGGAAACGTGAATGACTGGCGGATTCCCTCTCCACGACAAAAGTCCCGCAAGGGGTCGAAGGCAAAATCACCACCTCTGTCAGAGTGTAGACACAGGACAGGAAGGTCCGTGTCGAACTGCTCGTGGAGCTGGAGACGGACAGCGCGGATCCAAGGGATCAAAACATCAAGGACCTCCCTCTTGCTGCGCAAGGGGAAGACCGTGGTATAACGCGAGTAGTCATCAACAACCAGCAAAAAGTATCGCTCGCAGCCCTGTCCTCGGACGCGGGATGGGCCCCACACGTCTATGAGGACAGTCTGCAGGGGAGCAGTCGTCGGGGGAAACGAGGAGTGAGGAGTGGCGAGCTGCCGCCCCTCGACACACGGAAGGCAGGGAGGGGTAGACGAGGTTGGGGGGGGAGGCAGATCGACACATGCTAACCCCCAAGAGTAGTGGTAGTGACCATCGCATCGTGGAGGGCAGCGGTACTCATCAAGTTCGTTGAGAACGAGGGGAGGTGAAGATCTGAGAGCGAAACGAACGGAACGGTCGAACATGGGAGAACAGTGGAGGAGCGTGCAAGAACTGGGCCCCCTGAGGGGTCAGCCAGTCTGAGTGCAAGCCAGTCTGAATGCAACACATGCAGGGAGTGGTGTGACTGTGGTACTGTCGCGAAAGAAATAGCGGGAAGCACCTGAGTCAAGCGTAAAGGTGTGCAAGGCCTTAGCAGGCGCAGTACCAGGGAGAGCAGACTCACTAGCACCTAGAGCAGCAGCCCCTTTACCTGGTTTGGGCGGCATACACAGGTAACAGTCACCCTCAGCAATAACAGTCAAAGAATACATGGCAGCAAGGATAGCATCATAGTCAAGAGCAAAGATATCCACACCCTGCCTAAGCAGCTCTAGCGAGTGGGGAAGCTCAGTCGCGTCGGGAAACTCTGCGCGCCAGGCGTCGTCAAGACAGGAGAAGCAGCGGGACTGTGTATGACCGACCTTCCTGCATGTTTGACCAGCTCGGTCACCTGTGCGAATGACGTACTGGCAGTGAACACTACCCCGAGACGCCCCACTCATGAAGCTCTAGAGGCAAAGGGGTCTCACGCGAACGGTGCTGCTGCTGCCTCTGACCACCGCCAGAACCTCTCCTCTGACCAGGTCCACCCAGACCGCCGCCACCGCAACCGCCACCACTCCCACTGCCGCCACCACTCCCACTGCCGCCACCACTGCCGCCGCCACCACTCCCACTGCCGACACCACCGCCGCCACCAACGCCTCCACTCCCACCACCACTCCATCCACCACCACCGCCGCCACCAACGCCTCCACTCTCACCACCACTCCCTCCGCCACCACCGCCACCTCCACCGCCTCCACCGCCTCCACCACAGCCTCCACCGCTGCCACCCCCACCACCCTTGCCTCCCTTGCTCCTGCCGCTGCGGCGCCTCCCACTAGGAGCAGACGCAGCCCCGACTTCCTCAGCACGAAGGAAGTCCACAACAGCAGCAGAAGCATAGTAGGGGGCAAGGGGGGAGGGGGAACACCCCTCAAAGAAGGGAGTGCGAGGAGTGCCACGAGCAGGTCGACAGTGAGGTCCGTGGGGTCCATGGCGAGAAAGAGGTCCCTGACTGCGCTAAGTGAGTCAAGGAGGCAAGTGACTATAAAGTAGAGAGCGATGTACATGGGGGGAGGGTTCTTGTCTAGAAACTTGGCGAGAAGTGCGGGTAGCGAGTGTCACTAGTGCGGAGGTGGGTGACTAGGTCGTACTGTGGCAAAGGGAGACAGCTCGGAAAAGAGGTTGGGCAGTATAAGGCGGCCGAGAGCAGCAGTGGCAGGGGAGGAGGAACGAGCGACTACAACGACGTACAGGGCTTTAGCAGTCCTGTGCTGCCCAAAGTGAGCCCGTTCGGATAACGACAGGTGGTTGCGAATGGCTAAGTGAGCAGCAGCGTTACGGGTAAGCCACTGTGAGCGAGTCGCACTGTCAGCTGTGTCGGGAGGGGCGAGAGAGGCTCCAGACGTGTGGTCAAACAACAAAACGCTGTCGCTAGAGTCCCTCAGTAGGTACAGCAGTAAGTCATCGAGCCATGTATTGAACTGGATCGGACGGCCATCAGGATCGAAGGTGAGAACGATGAGAGTACCTATAGCGAGCAGAGCAGGGTGGCGCGGGACCAGCAGGGCAGCACGCAGGCAAGGGAGTGCGGCGCGCAGGCAGCAGGATGGCGTGACGAGCAGGGCAGCGCGCGGGCACTAGGAAAGCGCTGGGCAGGGCAAGGCGGCGCGCAGGTCCTAGGGCGACCCAACGGGCAAGGCAGAGCGGCGCGCTGGTCCTAGAGCGACGCGACAGGCAGGGCAGGGCAGTGCGCGGCCAGCAGGGCGGCGCGCGGACAGGGCAGGGCAGCGCGATTGGTGGAGCAGCGCGACGGGCAGGGTAGGGCACTACGAACAGGGTAATGCAGTCCAGGCAGGGAACTATTCGGTGGGCCCTAAAAAAACGGTCCTGGACCAGGACCTGCTCTAATACCATGTCAGAATCTAGATGAAGGAATGAATGCATTGAGTTGGAAGTTGGTACAAGTACTGACCCTAATTGGGTTGTACCCCTTTTGGGCTACCACATTACAGCCTACACAACCTACACATTATAATAGTATGATACAACAACACCCGAAGAGTGGTAATCTTCGGGGTGGGAGCGAAGGTCTAGAAGAAGTCTACCCAAAAGCGTTGACTAAAGCCTCTCGCCACACAGCGCGCCTTGAACACCGGTGGAGATCCAGGCGGCCGCTCCACCTTGTAGAGCCACATGCCACTTTCGACGTTCGTCCCAGGTGGTGGGACGGTGTCGACATAGGTGCCTGTGGATATATAATGCCATCCCTGCCTCCTCAGCTGCTATCAAGTACGAGGTCAAGGGTTCCGATACCACCTCGGCTTGGGTGCGACGGATCGGGACGTCAAGGGCGTATGGATCCCTTTACGCGCAAGCAGCATGTGTAGAGATGAAGAAAAACCGGCCGCAAGCAAACCAATCTCGAAGTGCCTGTCCTCGAGGATCTCAACAGGAAAGACATGAGCACCCCCAAAGAACAGTGGTCGAGCAGGACCACTCACCAAGTGAGCGACGTAGTCAAGGCGATGGGAAGAGGCAAAGCCAGCGACAGGGTTAACAAGAGCCAAGACAGACGACAAAGGTGCAGTTGGGTGATTGACCAATGTGGACACAACACGGGAGACGACAGGATGGGAGACACGAAGGTAGTTGGGCAACGGGTCGGGAAACATAGCGAGGGACGACCAAGGGGGCTGTGGTAAGATCGGAGGAGGTGGAACATGAGAGCGGGCCGTCCGTACGGTAATGAGACCGACGGGGCTCAGGTGACATAGCACGACCGAGGGGAGAACGATGAGTCCACGAGGATGAGGAAAATGACTCAACAAAGGGAACAGGAGGGGACGGCAGAGGGCCACAAACCAAGTGTCCAGGTGCAGGGTCGAGCAAGTCGCGCAGTCCCTTCTGCTCCTCTAGAGCACCTGCACTTGCTGCTGCTCCTGTGGCTCCTCCTCTGCCCTCTCTTGCTGCGGTTGCAGCTGTGCCTCCTGCTGCGACCGTGACTCCTCCTCTACTCTGTCCTGCTGTGTTCGCAACTGCATCAGCTTCTATGGGCGGAACTTGTTGGGTACAAATTCACATTGCACGGCATCCTGCCGTCTGTTTGTACGAGAATGCCTGTGCGAATGCATTTGGGTGTGAATGGAATGTTCGTGCGTTTGTTTGCTTTCGCGTTCTTCGCTTGATGCATTTGTAGGTACTTGCGCAATGTTTGCTTCGGCACAACATTGTACGCGTTATAAACTGTGCAAACAGAAGGGACGAGCTCGCAAAGGAACCCTAGATCGAAGCTTTGCGGTTCGGTTGAATTGATTGCGTAGATTCAGTTCTATCCAACTTTAAATTGCACTGCTTTGTTTGGTTGACTATAGTGTGGCAGGGCAGGCACCATAGGGGTACATTTCAGGGGCATGGACAGGGGAAACCATCGGAACCAGCATTTGGCTAGTTGGGCAAAGACAAAACATGTTCTGTTTTTTAGGACCTGAACATGGTTGTTGTTTTCCCAGGTTGGAAAAACAGAACCAGAGGTTTTTTACTAACCTAGCACCTGCTGTTTTGTCCAGCCAGGTTGGTTCTGTTGCTTGGAATTATTTGGGATCATCCTTGGTTGTTTCCAGGTTGATTCCCAAGGTCCTTGCTAGCTAGAACTATTTATTCCTTCTCTGTTTGTACTTGGACATACTCAAATTGATTCAAGCGAATTCCTCCTTTCCTGAAATCTCGTTTCTACGCGGTATGACGACGGAATGGTATCTGAGTCAACGCTAGTATGCTAGCACTATAACGCTAGGCAAACGCTGTGCGAGCCAAAACTTTGTGATGGCAGAACTTTTTGCGAGGCAACTGGGCTTATTTTAAAGCCCTTGGAGCGAGCTTCAATATAGGAAATTCTCATCTTAATCCGATCAACGGTCCGCACGATACGCTGCGCGACGTTCAAGGTACTCTTGTTATTTTGGAGAAGTCATTCTTGACTCCTCTCTCAACAAACTTGGACCCGAGGATAGGGGCTGGTCTTGTACCAGGCACCCAAGGACCCTTTATATGACCCCGATGAGAGGTTTTAAGCTTGATTAAGTCTTAGTAGCTCGAGTTCATTAGGCCCTTACACCAACAGAGCTCCTGTGCTACCCTCTCCTACTACACGCTTGACTCCTCCTCTACTTTCTCTTGCTGTGTCTGCAACTGCACCTGCTGCAGCGGGCGGGACTTCTGCTCTACTCTCTCCTGTTGTGGCCGTGACTCCTCCTCTAATCTCTCATGCTGTGACTGCAACTGCACCTACTGCTGTAGTCGTGACTCCTCCTCAACTCTCTCCTGCTGCGGCTGTAACTGCACTTGCTGCTGCAGTCGTAACCTTTCCTCTACACTCTCCTGACACTGCACTGAGACTGCTGCTGCTACTGCCGTTGCCATGCCCTCTCAAACCGCTCACGCTCCTCCCTCCCCAACCGTTGGACACGCTGCTCATGGGTCAGGATACGTACGCTGCGCGGTGTAGGTGTCACAGTGCCAGTGCCTCTGGCCCCAGCATCCCCAGAACCAGCACCTCCACCATCGACACCTCCAGTGCCTCCAGTACCTCCTGCAAGAACACCCCCAGGTTTCGCAGCAACCGGCCGTAGAGAAGAACGAGAAAGGAACTGCGGGACGGAGGGAAGCCAGGAGGTGACGTGTGTCGAGGCCGCCGAGTTGAGGTTGCCGTATCCTCAACGGGAGTAACCTCCACGCCCACATCCCCTGCACCCCCAGAGCCATCTCCACTAGCTCCAGCAGCCCCTGTACCCTCACCTTCTGCAATTACACCTCCCGCACCCCCAGGAACGACAGGGACTGGACGCTGCGGGGGGGGACGACTGTTGGGTGCAAATTCACATTGCACGACATCCTGCCGTCTGTTTGTATGAGTATGCGTGTGCGAATGCATTTGGGTGTGAATGGAATGTTCGATGTGTTTGTTTGCTTTCGCAATTTTCGCTTGAAGCATTTGCAGGTACTCGCGCATTATGTGCTTTGGCACAACATTGTACGCGCTATGAACAGTACAAGCAGAAAGGACGAGCTCGCAAAGGAACCCAAGATGGAAGCTTTGCGGTTCGGCTTACTTGATTGCGCAGATTCAGTTCTATCCAACTCGAAATTGTACTGTTTTGTTTGGTTGACTATAGTGTAGCAGGGCAGGCACTATAGGGGTACAATTTAGGTGAAGGTTGGATGTTGTTTGTCTGTATCTGCATGCTACAGGGCCAGGGGAAACCAGCGGAACCAGCATTTGGCTGGTTGGGCAAAGACAAAACAGGTTCTGTTTTTAGGACCTGAACCTGGTTGTTATTTTCCCAGGTTGGAAAAACAGAACCAGAGGTTGTTCACCAACCTACCACCTGCTATTTTGTCCAGCCAGGTTGGTTCTGTTGCTTGGAATTATTTGGGATCATCCCTGGTTGTTCCCAGGTTGATTCCCAAGGTCCTTGCTAGCTACAACTATTTATTCCTTCTCTGGTTGTACCTGAAGATAGTGAAATTGATTTAAGAGAATTCCTTCCTTGCTGGGATTTCCTTTCTACGCGGTGCGACGGCGGAATGCTACCCGAGTCAACGCTAGTACGCTAGCACTCCAACGCTAGGCAAACGCTGTCCGAGCCATAACTTCGTAATGGCAGAACTTTTCGCGAGGCAACTTGGTTCATTTTAAAGCTTTTGGAGAGAGCTTCGATATAGGAAATTCTCAGCTTAATCCGATCAATGGTCTGCACGATACGCTGCGCGATGTTCAAGGTACTCTTGCTGTTTTGACTTGATCCCTCTCTCTGCGCGATAATCAAGGATAGGGGCTGGTCTTGTACCAGGCACCCAAGGACCCTTGGAGGTGACCCCGAGGAGAGGTTTTAAGTTTGATAAAGTCTTAATAGCTTGAGTTTATTAGGCCCTTACACCAACAAGCTGGTATCAGAGCTGCGTTATAGTGATCCTCGTTATAGGTAGCTATGGCGGGCAACACATCGGCGGTAGCTGGTGAATCGTCAGCCCAAGATCGTAGCGGCAGCCAAGATTCTGGTGTTTCTGCGCCAAGGGGAGCGCGAACAAGCCAGGGCTCGCTGATCAAGGAGGTGCTGAAAAACTTCACCATCGAGAAGTTCAATGGTGAGGGCTATGATGATTGGGCTTGGAAAATGCAACTTTATTTCCGTCAGATCGGTTTGCTGAAACTAATGATTGGGGAGGGGCCTAGACCAAGTGACCCCGCCCTTCAGGAAGATTGGGACGAGCGCGCCTCGGCTGGCTACTACTTGATGTCGTAGAGTTTGGAGCTGAACCAGCTTCACCACGTCATGCACTTGCTGCCGGAGGTTGAGTGCGGTCCGAAGGCGTGGACGGTGTTGAAGGAGCTGCACGCCCCTACCTCCGTCGCTGCGACGCTCATGATGGAGAGGGAGCTGTCCGCGTTGCGCCTAAGCGAGGGAGAGCCGGTGCAACCCATCCTGGACAAGATGCGTGATCTCTACGCGAAGCAGGCGATCGCGGGAATCACCTACCCGGAGCAGACCAAGTGCCTGAAGATGCTCTCGCTGCTGCCGGATTCGTGGCTTCAATTCACGAGCGGATTGAGCCTGCCGCAGAACCAGAGCTTGTGGACGCTCGAGTGGGTGCGGACGAAGATTCTGGAGGAGGACTTCCGTCGCCGCCAACTGAGGGGTGGAGACGATGGCAGCAGCGGCTACGGGATGCAAGGGAGCCGACGTGGCAAAGGACGTGGCTTCGGTGGTGCTGGACGCGGTGCAAAGAAGGATGACGACTCCAACGACCAACAAGGAGGTACCGGTTGGGGTCGCGGTGCGAAATCTGGACGTGTGGGCAAGTCGGGTGCTAGTGGCAAAATGAAAGGGAGTTGCTGGTATTGTGAGAAGGAAGGGCACCCCTGGTTTTTGTGCTATAAGAAACCCGATGGATGGACCCCCCAGAATCGTCACCAGGATGGCGGCGCGCGGAGGAACCAGAAAAACGGCGCCAACATGGTCGCTGATTCGTCCGACAACAACCCGAAGGGCAACGGCGGTGCGGATGAGAAGAAGGAGCGCACCGCGGGCCAATTCTTCCATGTGGGAGACAAGAGGGAGCAAGGAGATGCATCTGCTAAGGTTGGAGCAGAGCTGCAACCCCTTGACTATTGGGTGTTGGACACAGGCGCTGCTTGGACAATGACGCCGCGCAAGGACCTGCTGGACAACGTACGCGCTGCACAGATTAACGAGGTGTGCTCTGCCTGTGGACACATGTTGAAGGTGGCTGGTGCGGGACGAGCTGCGTTTAAGGGAGCGGATGGCAAGCCGGTGGTGCTGCACGACGTTCTCCTCGTCCCCAACCTGAAGGCCAACCTTATCTCCCTCCGTAAGCTTGGCAAGGCTGGGGTGAACACCAACACAGATGGGGCTCGCACTTATAAGGGGAAGCTGGGCAATCGGGTGCTTTGGGATCTGCACGATAGCAAGGACGTGTACAGATCTATGTGGCAGCTGCCGGCGCTGGCGTGGCACGGTGGGGGGCAGGCTGGAGAGGGGTCTGCATCCCAGGGGGAGTGCAACGCCGTTGGAGGGGTTGGTGTGAAAGTGTCGGCCAGATCTGGGGAGACGGATTGGGCAACTGCACACCGACGTTTGGGGCATGTGGCAATGCCTTTGCTGAAGCAGCTGGAGAAGGATGGAGCCGTTAAGGGCTTGAAGCTGAACGGACAACCACCCGATGATAACTGTGAAATTTGCCTCCTTTCAAAGTTCACCTGTTTCCCCTTCCATAGTGTGGCTGGCAGGAGCAAAACGCCGTTGGAGCTGGTCCACATGGACTTGGTGGGGCCGCTGCCGGTGCAAGGGCACAAGGGGGAGCTGTACTTCCTAACCATAGTGGATGACTGGAGCAGGCTAATGTGGGCGTATCCGCTGAAGCAGAAAGATCACGCCGCCTCCATGATTCGGGACGATTGGCTGCCGTTTGTGGAGAAGCAAGCGGAGTGTGTGGTGAAGCGGATTAGGACAGATCGGGGTGGTGAGTTCCTTGGAGCTGAGATGACGGCCTGGCTCAAGAAGCAGGGCATCCAGAGGGAGCTGACCACAGCTTACACCCCACAGTCCAACGGTGTAGCAGAACGGGCGAACCGGACAATTCTGGAGACAGCTAGGGCGCTGCTCATAGAATCTGGGCTGGGAAACTTGATGTGGCCCCATGCTGTTCGGCACGCTACCGTCGCTAGGAACAGGGTACTCACAAAGGTTGGGGATGACCCGTGGGTGCTGTTGGAGAGGTGGCTTGGGAGGAAGCCGCCGGTGGACATGCTGAGGGTGTTCGGTTGCATAGCAGTCGCCCACGTCCCCAAGACCTACCGCAGTAAGTTGGGGGCGAGTGCAATCTGGTGTGTGCATTTGGGGCTGGCTGCTGAGAGCAAGGGATGGCTGCTGTGGGAGCCTTCCAAGGGTGTGTTGTTTGACAGCAGGGATGTAAAGTTTGTTGAGGGCATGATGTATGGGAGCTCAGAGAAACAGCCGAAGGCCACGGTGTCCCAGCAGATGGAGCAGATCACCATGCAGCTGGACCTGACTCCTAGTGTGTGGGAGGAGGGAGAGGAGGCAGCTGCAGAAGGTGGTGCTGGAGAGAAGGTGCAGGAGGCACCTGCCGGTGAAAACAATGGTGTGGAGACTAGCGGTAGCACTAGTGGAGCTGCTGGATCCGAGGGAGGAGAGCAGCAGCAGGGGAAAACTAAGAAGCCGAAGGGTGTTGTTATGAAGGGGTGGGAGACACCCGTCTCCAGGCCAGGACGTACCCGTATGGCTACTAAGAAGCTGACTGCAGGAGCTGATGTAGCGGAGCAGCAGCTTGGGACCGAGGAGGCATTGCTGATTCTACCGCATGGCTATGACCCGGATGAGGAGGATGAGCCTGCGTACTGTTTTCTTGCCCCTGCACCAGAGGAACCAGCTAGCATGGAGGAGGCATTAGCTGGACCAGATAGGGACAAATGGCTGGCTTCTAGGGATGCTGAGTACCAGAGCCTGCTGGAGAATGGGACTTGGGAACTAGTGGTGCTGCCTGAGGGAAAGAAAGCGGTACAATGCAAGTGGGTGCTAAGGATCAAGACTGACGACAAGGGGCAGGTCACCATCTACAAGAGTAGGTTGGTGGCTAAGGGGTTTATGCAGAAGGAGAAGCGGGACTTCAATGAGATCTTTGCTCCCACTGCCAAAACCCCTACCCTTCGTGTCTTGTTGGCAGATGCAGCCGTTAGTGGGAAGTTCATTATCCAGATGGACATATCAACGGCATTCCTCAACGGGATTTTAGAGGAGGAGGTGTTCATGACGCAGCCACCTGGGTATGAGGATGGTACGGGCAGGGTGTGCAAGCTGAAAAAGTCCATCTACGGCTTGAAGCAGAAGCCACGCTGCTGGTACCAGAAGTTGGCTGCTGTTTTAGAGGAGATGGGATTCAGGACCAGCAGCTGTGAACAGAGCCTCTTTCTCAAGGGGGAGGGGGACAAGCTGGTGTTGTTTCTGGTCTACGTGGACGACATTCTTCTCTTCAGCAGCAGCATGAAGGAGATCCAGAAAGTGCAGCAGCAGCTGATGGAGAACGTTAAGTGCAAGAACCTTGGGGAGGTAAAATACTACCTCGGAATGCACGTAGAGAGGGATCCAGATCACAGGTGGTTGAAACTGCACCAGGAGAAGTTCATCAAGGAGCTGGGGGAGAAGCATGGTGATTGAGAATGAGCGCAAGGTTGCAACTCCCCTGCCAGCAGAATTCAAGCTTGTAAAGGCTGCAGAGGATGAAGGGGTTGAAGCTGAGGAGCAGCAGCAATTCCAGTCTTTGGTGGGCAGCCTCTTGTATGCAGCTGTTCACACGAGGCCTGACATCTCTTTCTCGGTAAGGCAGCTGGCTAGGGTGGTGCAGAATCCATCAGAGGAGCAGGTGGATGCAGCCGAGCGTGCGGTGAAGTATCTGAACTCTCACCCAAGCATTGGAGTTCAATACTCCGCATCTGCACAGGTGAAGCAGAAAGGGGTTGAGGTGCTGAAAGAGAAGGGGGAGAGGCTTGGAGAAGGCAAGCTCTTTCTCACTTGCTTTACCGATGCTACGTGGGCCTCTGAGAAGGAGGATTCCTCATCTTTGGGAGGATACATCTGTGTAGTTGGGGGAGGACCTGTTAGTTGGAGGTCAAAGAAGCAGACAGAGACAGCACTCTCTTCTGTGGAATCAGAGTATATGGCGATGTGCCATGGGGTGAAGGAGGTGATTTCGCTGAGGAGGTTGTTGGAGGAGATTGGCCAGGAGCAGAAGGTTGCTACGCCGCTGTTTTGTGATAGCAAGGGGGCTCTTGGAATGGCCAGGAACGCTGTGCTTCATGAGCTCAATAAGCACATGCGTATCAAGTGGCACTGGCTGCGTAAGGAGCTGAAGAGGGGGACGGTGAATCCGATCTACATCAAGACTCACCAGCAGCCAGCAGACTTCCTCACCAAGAGGCTTGCAGATGAGCCTCACTGGCGTTGTGTGCGCATGAGTGGAATGAGTATGAACTAGTATGGAATGATGGGGATGCAGCCGGCAGGCTGAGGGGGAGTATGGTGGGTGCAAATTCACATTGCACGACATCCTGCCGTCTGTTTGTATGAGTATGCGTGTGCGAATGCATTTGGGTGTGAATGGGATATTCTGTGTGTTTGTTTGCTTTCGCAATTTTCGCTTGAAGCATTTGCAGGTACTCGCGCATTATGTGCTTCGGCACAACATTGTACGCTCCATGAACAGTACAAGCAGAAAGGACGAGCTCGCAAAGGAACCCAAGATGGAAGCTTTGCGGTTTGGCTTACTTGATTGCGCAGATTCAGTTCTATCCAACTCGAAATTGTACTGTTTTGTTTGGTTGACTATAGTGTAGCAGGGCAGGCACTATAGGGGTACAATTTAGGTGAAGGTTGGATGTTGTTTGTCTGTATCTGCATGCTACAGGGCCAGGGGAAACCAGCGGAACCAGCATTTGGCTGGTTGGGCAAAGACAAAACAGGTTCTGTTTTTAGGACCTGAACCTGGTTGTTGTTTTCCCAGGTTGGAAAAACAGAACCAAAGGTTGTTACCAACCTATCACCTGCTATTTTGTCCAGCCAGGTTGGTTCTGTTGCTTGGAATTATTTGGGATCATCCCTGGTTGTTCCCAGGTTGATTCTCAAGGTCCTTGCTAGCTAGAACTATTTATTCCTTCTCTGGTTGTACCTGAAGATAGTGAAATTGATTCAAGCGAATTCCTTCCTTGCTGGAATTTCCTTTCTACGCGGTGCGACGGCGGAATGCTACCCGAGTCAACGCTAGTACGCTAGCACTCCAACGCTAGGCAAACGCTGTCCGAGCTATAACTTCGTAATGGCAGAACTTTTCGCGAGGCAACTTGGTTCATTTTAAAGCTCTTGGAGAGAGCTTCGATATAGGAAATTCTCAGCTTAATCCGATCAACGGTCTGCACGATACGCTGCGCGACGTTCGAAGTACTCTTGCTGTTTTGACTAAGTCCCTCTTGATCCTTCTCTCTACAAACTCGGACCTGAGGATAGGGGCTGGTCTTGTACCAGGCACCCAAGGACCCTTGGAGGTGACCCCGAGGAGAGGTTTTATGTTTGATAAAGTCTTAATAGCTTGAGTTTATTAGGCCCTTATACCAACAACGACTGCTGAGTAACGTGCAACACACCTGACGAGGCAGGACGCGAAGGGAGGGAGGGATACTGGGGCGACTGGGGGGGGGCTCAAGGGTGAGGAATAGCGGGGGGGGAAAGACCTCAGTACCTCAGTGGGGGCGACTCCTGTAGTAACTGACAGACTCGTCAAACGTGATTTCATGAGGAGCGAAGAACTAGCAGGTGACCAGGTAGTAGAACACCCAGCCGGAGGCATCCAAAGGGAAGCCAAGAAAGACGCAGCGAAGTGCGCGGAGACAACTTGTTCGCGCCAGGGGTGCGAACGTGAGCCAGAGAACCCCAGACCCAAAAGTCAGCTGCTATGCTAGAAGAACCTGTCCAAAGGGAGACCGGTGTTGCTCGTAGCCTTGCGTAAATGAGCCATAGCTCAGCTGGTGCGCAGAGTAGCAAAATGTCTGAGGCCACAGGAAATGTTGGGCACCAGCATGGCACATGGAGGTCCGGGCAACCTCCATGACCAGGCCGATGCGTCGCTCGGCTACCCCGTTCTGTTGCGGCGAGTCTTGTAGCGTGTAAGACTGGATGATCTCTCGACCCTGACAGAACGTTTCTTGGCGAGTCGAAGAAAACTCACCACCATGGTTCGAGTGTAGGGCCGACACAAGCCCTGGGCTCCAGCCCACACTAGTAGCCACTGCTCGATGACGGTAGGCACGTCGGCCTTCCGTCGCAAGGGGAAAACTGTGGTGTAGCGGGAGTAGTTATCCACCATAATCAAGAAGTAGCCCTCTTGACGTGGGCCAAGAACCGGGGAGGAGCCCCAGACGTCCAAGTGCAGGGTCTGAAAGGGAGCCGTGGTGGGGGGGAATAAGGAGGAGAGGGGAAGCTCGCTGCCGACCCTCAACGCAAGGAGTGCACAGCGGCGCAGGCGAGCGAGAAAGCGGGGTGTCGGAAACCTCCTCTCTTCCTTGCCTCTCTGCCGGGCTAAACCATCCTGACCTCACTGGCTCCTTCCAGCTCCTCTGCTGACCTTACGGGCTAAAACCCTTCTGTTCTGTTATTTCTCTCCTTGCCCCATTCCCATGAATTCCCCTGTCTTTTCTACCCCACTTTCTCCTTGCCCCTGCCTTTGTTCTCCTTCTGCTCGGACCCTTCCTGCACCCTCCCATGGCGCATTGCTGCCGTCCTCGCGCGCGTCATGGGACCTGAGGGGCTCGCCTCACCCTTCTCGTTCGAATCCTTGCCACGTTGGTCACGTGATCTGCCACTCTTTTACCCTTCCCATCCTCCAGCATGATCATGAGGTGAATCCTTGCCACGATGGCTTCACCTCTCTCACGGTCCACCGCTGAAATAGCCCCACATCCATTGCGTGCTTCCATTGCCTCCTCAGGTAAACTTCCTCCCCCTCCTGAACTCTTGCTCCAATCTTTTTTTTCCTCCAGCCTCCTGCCGCTGCTTGCACCTCTCAATGTCCCGCAGCTGCGCCACGTGCAGAATCTCCATGGCAGCTGGCAGCAGCTGCCGCAGGTATGCTGCCCTTGCGTGTGCTACCGCCACCCACTTTCCTACTAACCCTGTAGTCACCACATCTACTAGAAGCCTTAGCGCTCCCACTTGCATCACAGGCTCCTTGCCGAACAGCAGATAATACGACGACACGTTCTACAGCGCCGCTTGCTTACTCAAGCGTTACCCTGCCATGACCCAGCACAACTTCCTGTCCCAATCCTTCTTGTTCTCTTCCCCGTATGCCGTCAAACCTCACTTCACTGTCTACACCAGCCTCTCAGTCAATCCGTCACTCTGTTGATGATAACGTGAGGTGCTGCGGTGCCTGATTCCTGTCGCCTTTAGCAGCTCCTCAAATGCCCCCTTGAACTCTGTCCCTTGATACATCAGGACTTCTCCGCATACCCCCAGCAGCGTGACCACCATCTCCTCAAATGCCTCTGCTATTGCTTCCGCCGTCTTATGCACCAGCGGCTTCGCTTCCGCCCATTTTCTCATGTGCTCCACCATCAGCAATACATACCTTCTTCCCTTCGTGGTGACCGGAAGCTCCCCCGCGATGTGTTGGGTGCAAATTCACATTGCACGACATCCTGCCGTCTGTTTGTACGAGTATGCGTGTGCGAATGCATTTGCGTGCGAATGGTATGTTCGTGTGTTTGTTTGCTTTCGCAATCTTCGCTAGAAGCATTTGCAGGTACTCACGCAATGTGCGCTTCGGCACAACATTGTACGCGCTATAAACAGTGCAAGCAAAAAGGACGAGCTCGCAAAGGAACCAAAGATGGAAGCTTTGCGGTTCGGCTTACTTGATTGCGCAGATTCAGTTCTATCCAACTCGAAATTGTACTGTTTTGTTTGGTTGACTATAGTGTAGAAGGGCAGGCACTATAGGGGTACAATTTAGGTGATGGTTGGATGTTGTTTGTCTGTATCTGCATGCTACAAGGCCAGGGGAAACCAGCGGAACCAGCATTTGGCTGGTTGGGCAAAGACAAAACAGGTTCTGTTTTTAGAACCTGAATCTGGTTGTTGTTTTCCCAGGTTGAAAAAACAGAACCAGAGGCTGATTTCTTACCTACCACCTGCTGTTTTGTTCAGTCAGGTTGGTTCTGTTGCTTGGAATTATTTGGGATCATCCCTGGTTGTTCCCCGGTTGATTCCCAAGGTCCTTGCTAGCTAGAACTATTTACTCCTTCTCTGGTTGTACCTGCATATAGTGAAATTGATTCAAGCGAATTCCTTCCTTGCTGGAATTTCCTTTCTACGCGGTGCGATGGCGGAATGCTACCTGAGTCAACGCTGGTACGCTAGCACTCCAACACTAGGCAAACGCTGTCCGAGCCATAACTTCGTAAGGGCATAACTTTTCGCGAAGCAACTTGGTTCATTTTAAAGCTCTTGGAGCGAGCTTCGATATAGGAAATTCTCAGCTTAATCCGATCGACGGTCTGCACGATACACTGTGCGACGTTCAAGGTACTCTTGCTGTTTTGACTAAGTTCCTCTTGATCCCTCCCTCTACAAACTCGGACCCGAGGATAGGGGCTGGTCTTGTACTAGGCACCCAAGGACCCTTGGAGGTGACCCCGAGGAGAGCTAGTCTTAATAGCTTGAGTTTATTAGGCCCTTATACCAAGAAGCTGGTATCAGAGCTGCGTTACAGTGATCCTCGCTATAGGTAGCTATGGCGGGCAACACATCGGCGGTAGCTGGTGAATCGTCAGCCCAAGATCGTAGCGGCAGCCAAGATTCTGGTGTTTCTGCGCCAAGGGGAGCGCGAACAAGCCAGGGCTCGCTGATCAAGGAGGTGCTGAAAAACTTCACCGTCGAGAAGTTCAATGGTGAGGGCTATGATGATTGGGCCTGGAAAATGCAACTTTATTTCCGTCAGATCGGTTTGCTGAAACTAATGATTGGGGAGGAGCCTAGACCGAGTGATCCCGCCCTTCAGGAAGATTGAGACGAGCGCACCTCGGCTGGCTACTACTTGATGTCGCAGAGTTTGGAGCTGAACCAGCGTCACCACGTCATGCACCTTCTGCCGGAGGTTGAGTGCGGTCCGAAGGCGTGGACGGTGTTGAAGGAGCTGCACGCCCCTACCTCCATCGCTGCAACGCTCATGATGGAGAGGGAGCTGTCCGCGTTGCGCCTAAGCGAGGGAGAGCCGGTGCAACCCATCCTGGACAAGATGCGTGATCTCTACGCGAAGCTGGCGATCACGGGAATCACCTATCCGGAGCAGACCAAGTGCCTGAAGATGCTCTCGCTGCTGCCGGAATCGTGGCTTCAATTCACAAGCGGATTGAGCCTGCCGCAGAACCAGAGCTCGTGGACGCTCGAGTGGGTGCGGACGAAGATTCTGGAGGAGGACTTCCGTCGCCGCCAACTAAGGGGTGGAGACGACGGCAGCAGCGGCTATAGGATGCAAGGGAGCCGACGTGGCAAAGGACGTGGCTTCGGTGGTGCTGGACGCGGTGCAAAGAAAGACGACGACTCCAACGACCAACAAGGAGGTACCGGTTGGGGTCGCGGTGCGAAATCTGGACGTGGGGGCAAGTCGGGTGCTGGTGGCAAAATGTAAGGGAGTTGCTGGTATTGTGAGAAGGAAGGGCACCCCTGGTTTTTGTGCTATAAGAAACCCGATGGATGGACCCCCCAGAATCGTCACCAGGATGGCGGCGCGCGGAGGAACCAGAAAAACGGCGCCAACATGGTCGCTGATTCGTCCGACAACAACCCGAAGGGCAACGGCGGTGCGGAGAAGAAGAAGGAGCGCACCGCGGGCCAATTCTTCCATGTGGGAGACAAGGGGGAGCAAGGAGATGCATCTGCTAAGGTTGGAGCAGAGCTGCACCCCCTGGACTATTGGGTGTTGGACACAGGCGCTGCTTGGACGATGACGCCGCGCAAGGACCTGCTGGACGACGTACGCGCTGCACCGATCAACGAGGTGTGCTCTGCCTCTGGACAAATGTTGAAGGTGGCTGGTGCGGGACGAGCTGCGTTTAAGGGAGCGGATGGCAAGCCGGTGGTACTGCACGACGTTCTCCTCGTCCCTGACCTGAAGGCCAACCTTATCTCCCTCCTTAAGCTTCGCAAGGCTGGGGTGAACACCAACACGGATGGGGCTCGTACTTTTAAGGGGAAGCTGAGCAATCGGGTGCTTTGGGATCTGCACGAAAGCAAGGACGTTTACAGATCTATGTGGCAGCTGCTGGCGCAGGCGTGGCACGGTGGGGGGCAGGCTTGAGAGGGGTCTGCATCCCAGGGAGAGTGCAACGCCGCTGGAGGGGTTGGTGTGAAAGTGTTGGCCAGATCTGGGGAGACGGATTGGGCAACGGCACACCGACGTTTGGGGCATGTTGCAATGCCTTTGCTGAAGCAGTTGGAGAAGGATTGAGCCATTAAGGGCTTGAAGCTTAACTGACAACCACCCGATGATAACTGTGAAATTTGCCTCCTTTCAAAGTTCACCCGTTTCCCCTTCCATAGTGTGGCTGGCAGGACCAAGAAGCCGTTGCAGCTGGTCCACATGGACTTGGTGGGGCCGCTGCCGGTGCAAGGGCACAAGGGGGAGCGGTACTTCCTAACAATAGTGGATCACTGGAGCAGGCTAATGTGGGCGTATCCGCTGAAGCAGAAAGATCACGCCGCCTCCACGATTTGGGACGATTGGCTGCCATTCGTGGAGAAGCAAGCGGAGTGTGTGGTGAAGCGGATTAGGACAGATCCGGGTGGTGAGTTCCTTGGAGATGAGATGACGGCCTGGCTCAAGAAGCAGGGCATCCAGAGGGAGCTGACCACGGCTTACACCCCACAGTCCGACGGTGTAGCAGAACGGGCGAACCGGACAATTCTGGAGACAGCTAGGGCGCTGCTCATAGAATCTGGGCTGGGCAACTTGATGTGGCCCCATGCTGTTTGGCACGCTACCATCGCTAGGAACAAGGTACTCACAAAGGTTGGGGATGACTCATGGGTGCCGTTGGAAAGGTGGCTTGGGAGGAAGCCGCCGGTAGACATGCTGAGGGTGTTCGGTTGCATGGCAGTCTCCCACGTCCCCAAGACCTACCGCAGTAAGTTGGGGGCGAGTGCAATCTGGTGTGTGCATTTGGGGCTGGCTGCTGAGAGCAAGGGATGGCTGCAGTGGGAGCCTTCCAAGGGTGTGTTGTTTGACAGCAGGGATGTGAAGTTTGTTGAGGGCATGATGTATGGGAACTGGGAGAAACAGCCGGAGGCCAGGGTGTCCCAGCAAATGGAGCAGATCACCATGCAGCTGGACCTGACTCCTAGTGTGTGGGAGGAGGGAGAAGAGGCAGCTGCAGAGGGTGGTGATGGAAAGAAGGTACAGGAGGCACCTGCTGGTGGAGAAAATGATGTGGAGACTGGCACTAGTGGAGTTGCTGGATCTGAGGGGAGAGAGCAGCAGCAGGGGAAAACTAAGAAGCCGAAGGGTGTCGTTATGAAGGGATGGGAGACACCCGTCTCCAGGCCAGGACGTACCCGTATGGCTACTAAGAAGCTGACTGCAGGAGCTGATGTAGTGGAGCAGCAGCTTGGGACTGAGGAGGCATTGCTGATTCTACCGCATGGCTATGACCCGGATGAGGAGGATGAGCGTGCGAACTGTTTTCTTGCCCCTGCACCAGAGAAACCAGCTAGCATGGAGGAGGCATTAGCTGGACCAGATAGGGACAAATGGCTGGCTTCTAGGGATGCTGAGTACCAGAGCCTGCTGGAGAATGGGACTTGGGAACTAGTGGTGCTGCCTGAGGGAAAGAAAGCGGTACAATGCAAGTGGGTGCTAAGGATCAAGATTGACGATAAGGGGCAGGTCACCATCTACAAGAGTAGGTTGGTGGCTAAGGGTTTTATGCATAAGGAGAAGCGGGACTTCAATGAGATCTTTGCTCCCACTGCCAAACCCCCTACACTTCGTGTCTTGTTGGCAGATGCAGCCGTTAGTGGTAAGGTCATTATCCAGATGGACATATCAACGGCATTCTTCAACGGGATTTTAGAGGAGGAGGTGTTCATGACGCAGCCGCCTGGGTATGAGGATGGTACGGGCAGGGTATGCAAGCTAAAAAAGTCCATCTACGGCTTGAAGCAGGCGCCACGCTGCTGGTACCAGAAGCTGGCAGCTGTTTTAGAGGAGATGGGATTCAGGACCAGCAGCTGTGATGAGAGCCTCTTCTCAAGGGGGAGGGGGAGAAGCTGGTGTTGTTTCTGGTCTACGTGGACGACATTCTTCTCTTCAGCAGCAGCATGAAGGAGATCCAGAAAGTGCAGCAGCAGCTAATGGAGAACTTCAAGTGCAAGAACCTTGGGGAGGTAAAATACTACCTCGAGATGCACGTAGAGAGGGGATCCAGATCACAGGTGGTTGAAACTGCACCAGGAGAAGTTCATCAAGGAGGTGGGGGAGAAGTATGGGATTGAGAATGAGCGCAAGGTTGCAACTCCCCTGCCAGCAGAATTCAAGCTTGTAAAGGCTGCAGAGGATGAAGGGGTTGAAGCTGAGGAGCAGCAGCAATTCCAGTCCTTGGTGGGCAGCCTCTTGTATGCAGCTGTTCACACGAGGCCTGACATCTCTTTTTTCGGTTGGGCAGCTGGCTAGGGTGGTGCAGAATCCATCAGAGGAGCAGGTGGATGCAACTGAGCGTGTGGTGAAGTATCTGAACTCCCACCCAAGCATTCGAGTTCAATACTCTGCATCTGCACAAGTGAAGCAGAAAGGGGTTGAGGTGCTCAAAGCGAAGGGGGAGAGGCCTGGAGAAGGCAAGCTCTTTCTGACTTGCTTTACCGATGCTACGTGGGCCTCTGAGAAGGAGGATTCCTCATCTGTAAGAGGATACGTCTGCGTAGAAGGGGGAGGACCTGTTAGTTGTGTTGGTGTAAGGGGCCTAATAAACTCAAGCTATTAAGACTTTATCACACTTAAAACCTCTCCTCGGGGTCACCTCCAAGGGTCCTTGGGTGCCTGGTACAAGACCAGCCCCTATCCTCGGGTCCGAGTTTGTAGAGAGAGGGATCAAGAGGGACTTAGTCAAAACAGCAAGAGTACCTTGAACGTCGCGCAGCGTATCGTGCAGATTGTTGATCGGATTAAGCTGAGAATTTACTATATCGAAGCTCGCTCCAAGACCTTTAAAATGAACCAAGTTGCCTCGCAAAAAGTTCTGCCATTACGAATTATGGCTAGGACAGCGTTTGCCTAGTGTTGGAGTGCTAGCGTACTAGCGTTGACTCGGGTAGCATTCCGCCGTTGAACCGCGTAGAAACAAAATTCCACGAAGGGAGAAATTCGCTTGAATCAAATCGACCTGGGAAAAAATTGTTCTAGCTAGCAAGGACCTTGGGAATGAACCTGGGAACAACCAGGGATCATCCCAAATAATTCTAAGCAACAGAACCAACCTGGCTAGACAAAACAGCAGGTAGTAGACTGGTAAACAACTTCTGGTTCTGTTTTTCCAACCTGGGAAAACAACAACCAGGTTCAGGTCCTAAAAACAGCTGGTTCCGTTGGTTTCCCCTGGCCCTGTAGCATGCGGATACAGACAAACAACATCCAACCTTCACCTAAATTGTATCCCTATAGTGCCTGCCCTGCTACACTATAGTCAACCAAGCAAAACAGTACAGTTTCGAGTTGGATAGAACTGAATCTGCACAGTCAATTCAACCGAACCGCAAAGCTTCCATCTTGGGTTCCTTTGAAGCTCGTCCTTTCTGCTTGTACTGTTTCATAGCGCGTACAACATTGTGCCGAAGCGCACATTGTGCGAGTACCTGCAAATGCTTCAAGCGAAAATTGCGAAAGCAAACAAACATACCATTCACACGCAAATGCATTCGCACACGCATACTCGTACAAACAGATGGCAGGATGTCGTGCAATGTGAATTTGCACCCAACACACTCCCCCTCAGCCTGCCGGCTGCATTTCCATCATTCCATGCTAGTTCATGCTCATTGCATTCATGCACACACAACGCCAATGAGGCTCATCCACAAGCCTCTTGGTGAGAAAGTCTGCTGATTGGTGGTGAGTCTTGATGTAGATCGGATTCACCGTCCCCCTTTTCACTTCCCTACGCAGCCAGTGCCACTTGATACGCATGTGCTTGTTCAGCCCATGAAGCACAGCGTTCCTGGCCATCCCAAGAGCCCCCTTGCTATCACAAAACAGCGGCGTAGCAACCTTCTGCTCTTGACCAATCTCCTCTAACAACCTCCTCAGCCAAATCACCTCCACCCCGTCGAACATTGCCATGTACTCTGATTCCACGGAAGAGAGTGCTGTCTCCGTCTGCTTCTTGGACCTCCAACTAACAGGTCCTCCCCCAACTACGCAGATGTATCCTCCCACAGATGAGGAATCCTCCTTCTCAGAGGCCCACGTAGCATCGGTAAAGCAAGTGAGAAAGAGCTTGCCTTCTCCAAGCCTCTCCCCCTTCTCTTTCAGCACCTCAACCCCTTTCTGCTTCACCTGTGCAGATGCGGAGTATTGAACTCAAATGCTTGGGTGGGAGTTCAGATACTTCACTAAACGCTCAGCTGCATCCACCTGCTCCTCTGATGGATTCTGCACCACCCTAGCCAGCTGCCCAACTGAGAAAGAGATGTCAGGCCTCGTGTGAACAGCTGCATACAAGAGGCTGCCCACCAAGGACTAGTTGCTGCTGCTCCTCGGCTTCAACCCCTTCATCCTCTGCAGCTTTCACAAGCTTGAATTCTGCTGGCAGGGTAGTTGAACCTTTGCGCTCATTCTCAATCCTGTTGGTGTAAGGGCCTAATAAACTCAAGCTATTAAGACTTTATCACACCTAAAACCTCTCCTCGGGGTCACCTCCAAGTGTCCTTGGGTGCCTGGTACAAGACCAGCCCCTATCCTCGGGTCCGAGTTTGTAGAGAGAGGGATCAAGAGGGTCTTATTCAAAACAGCAAGAGTACCTTGAATGTCGTGCAGCGTATCGTGCAGACCGTCGATCGGATTAAGCTGAGAATTTCCTATATCGAAGCTCGCTCCAAGACCTTTAAAATGAACCAAGTTGCCTCGCGAAAAGTTCTGCCATTACGAAGTTATGGCTCGGACAGCGTTTGCCTAGTGTTGGAGTGCTAGCGTACTAGCGTTGACTCGGGTAGCATTCCGCCGTCGCACCGCGTAGAAAGGAAATTCCAGCAAGGAAGGAATTCGCTTGAATCAATTTCACTATATTCAGGTACAACCAGAGAACGAATAAATAGTTCTAGCTAGCAAGGACCTTGGGAATAAACCTGGGAACAACCAGGGATGATCCCAAATAATTCCAAGCAACAGAACCAACCTGGCTGGACAAAACAGCAGGTGGTAGGTTGGTAAACAACCTCTGGTTCTGTTTTTCCAACCTGGGAAAACAACAACCAGGTTCAGGTCCTGAAAACAGAACCTGTTTTGTCTTTGCCCAACCAGCCAAATGCTGGTTCGTCTGGTTTCCCCTGGCCCTGTAGCAAGCAGATACAGCCAAACAACATCCAACCTTCACCTATAGTGCCTGCAAATGCATCAAGCGAAAACTGCGAAAGCAAACAAACACACGAACATTCCATTCACACCCAAATACATTCGTACACGCATACTCGTACAAACAGACGGCAGGATGTAGTGCAATGTGAATTTGCATCCAACATATTTCCCCTCAGCCTGCCGGTTGCATTTCCATCATTCCATGCTAGTTCATGCTCATTTCACTCATGCGTACACAACGCCAATGAGGCTCATCCGCAAGCCTCTTGGTGAGAATGTCTGCTGGCTGGTGGTGAGTCTTGATGTAGATCGGATTCACCGTCCCCCTTTTCACTTCCTTACGCAGCCAGTGCCACTTGATACGCATGTGCTTGTTCAGCCCATGAAGCACAGCGTTCCTGGCCATCCCAAGAGCCCCCTTGCTATCACAAAACAGCGGCGTAGCAACCTTCTGCTCCTGACCAATCTCCTCTAACAACCTCCTCAGCCAAATCACCTCCTTCATCCCAAGGAACATTGCCATGTACTCTGATTCCACGGAAGAGAGTGCTGTCTCCGTCTGCTTCTTGGACCTCCAACTAACAGGTCCTCCCCCTACTACGCAGATGTATCCTCCTACATATGAAGAATCTTCCTTCTCAGAAGCCCAAGTTGCATCGGTAAAGCAAGTGAGAAAGAGCTTGCCTTCTCCAAGCCTCTCCCCCTTCTCTTTCAGCACCTCAACCCCTTTCTGCTTCACCTGTGCAGATGCGGAGTATTGAACTCCAATGCATGGGTGGGAGTTCAGATACTTCACGACACGCTCAGCTGCATCCACCTGCTTCTCTGATGGATTCTGCACCACCCTAGCTAGCTGCCCAACCGAGAAAGAGATATCAGGCCTCGTGCGAACAGCTGCATACAAGAGGCTGCCCACCAAGGACTGGAATTGCTGCTGCTCCTCAGCTTCAACCCCTTCATCCTCTGCAGCCTTTAGAAGCTTGAATTCTGCTGGCAGGGGAGTTGCAACCTTGCGCTCATTCTCAATCCCATACTTCTCCCCCAGCTCCTTGATGAACTTCTCCTGGTGCAGTTTCAACCACCAGTGATCTGGATCCCTCTCCACGTGCATCCCGAGGTAGTATTTTACCTCCCCAAGGTTCTTGCACTTGAAGTTCTCCATCAGCTGCTGCTGCACTTTCTGGATCTCCTTCATGCTGCTGCTGAAGAGAAGAATGTCGTCCACGTAGACCAGAAACAACACCAGCATGTTAGTGTAAGGGCCTAATAAACTCAAGCTATTAAGACTTTATCAAACTTAAAACCTCTCCTCGGGGTCACCTCCAAGGGTCCTTGGGTGCCTGGTACAAGACCAGCCCCTATCCTCGGGTCTGAGTTTGTAGAGAGAGGGATCAAGAGGGACTTAGTCAAAACAGCAAGAGTACCTTGAACGTCGCACAGCGTATCGTGCAGACCGTCGATTGGATTAAGCTGAGAATTTCCTCTATCGAAGCTCGCTCCAAGAGCTTTAAAATGAACCAAGTTGCCTCATGAAAAGTTCTGCGATTACGAAGTTATGGCTCGGACAGCGTTTGCCTAGTGTCGGAGTTCTAGCGTACTAGCGCTGACTCAGGTAGCATTCCGCCGTCGCACCGCGTAGAAACGAGATTCCAGGAAGGGAGGAATTCGCTTGAATCAAATTGACTATATTCAGGTACAAACAGAGAAGGAATAAAAAGTTCTAGCTAGCAAGGACCTTGGGAATGAACCTGGGAACAACCAGGGATCATCCCAAATAATTCCAAGCAGCAGAACCAACCTGGCTAGACAAAACAGCAGGTAGTAGGTTGGTAAAGAACCTCTGGTTCTGTTTTTCCAACCTGGGAAAATAACAGCCAGGTTCAGGTCCTAAAAACAGAACCTGTTTTGTCTTTGCACAACCAGCCAAAAGCAGGTTCCCCTGGTTTCCTCTGGCCCTGTAGCATGCAGATACAGACAAACAACATCCAACCTTCACCTAAAATGTACCCCTATAGTGCCTGCCCTGCTACACTATAGTCAACCAAACAAAACAGTACAATTTCGAGTTGGATAGAACTGAATCTGCACAATCAATTCAACCGAACCGCAAAGCTTCCATCTTGGGTTCCTTTGCGAGCTCGTCCTTTCTGCTTGTACTGTTCATAGCGCGTACAATGTTGTGCCGAAGCGCATAATGCGCGAGTACCTGCAAATGCTTCAAGCGAAAATTGCAAAAGCACACAAACACACGAACATTCTATTCATACCCAAATGCATTCGCACACGCATACTCGTACAAACAGACGGCAGGATGTCGTGCAATGTGAATTTGCACCCAAGACACTCCCCCTCAGCCTGCCGGCTGCATCCCCATCATTCCATACTAGTTCATACTCATTTCACTCATTCGCACACAACGCCAATGAGGCTTATTTGCAAGCCTTTTTGTGAGAAAGTCTGCTGGCTGCTGGTGAGTCTCGATGTAGGTCGGATTCACCGTCCCCCTCTTCACTTCCTTACGCAGCCAGTGCCACTTGATACGCATGTGCTTATTGAGCCCATGAAGCACAGCGTTCCTGGCCATTCCAAGAGCCCCCTTGCTATCACAGAACAGCGGTGTAGCAACCTTTTGCTCCTGACCAATCTCCTCTAACAACCTCCTCAGCCAAATCACCTCCTTCACCCCGTGGAACATTGCCATGTACTCTGATTCCACGGAAGAGAGTGCTGTCTCCGTCTGCTTCTTGGACCTCCAGCTAACAGGTCCTCCCCCAACTACGCAGATGTATCCTCCCACAGATGAAGAATCCTCCTCCTCAGAGGCCCACGTAGCATCGGTAAAGCAAGTGAGAAAGAGCTTGCCTTCTCCAAGCCTCTCCCCCTTCTCTTTCAGCACCTCAACCCCTTTCTGCTTCACCTGTGCAGATGCGGAGTATTGAACTCCAATGCTTGGGTAAGAGTTCAGATACTTCACCACACGCTCAGCTGCATCCATCTGCTCCTCAGATGGATTCTGCACCACCCTAGCCAGGTGCCTAACCGAGAAAGAGATATCAGGCCTTGTGTGAACAGCTGCATACAAGAGTTCTGCCATTACGAAGTTATGGCTCGGACAGCGTTAGCCTAGCGTTGGAGTGCTAGCGTACTAGCGTTGACTCGGGTAGCATTCCGCCGTCGCACCGCGTAGAAACGAAATTCCAGGAAGGGAGGAATTCGCTTGAATCAATTTCATCATATTCAGGTACAAACAGAGAAGGAATAAATAGCTCTAACTAGCAAGGACCTTGGGAATGAACCTGGGAACAACCAGGGATCATCCCAAATAATTCCAACCAACAGAACAAACCTGGCTGGACAAAACAGCAGATGGTAGGTTGGTGAACATCCTCTGGTTCTGTTTTTCCAACCTGGGAAAACAACAACCAGGTTCAGGTGCTAAAAACAGAACCTGTTTCGTCTTTGCCCAACCAGCCAAATGCTGGTTCCGCTGGTTTCCCCTGGCCCTGTAGCATGCAGATACAGACAAACAACATCCAACCTTCACCTAAATTGTACCTCTATAGTGCCTTCCCTGCTACACTATAGTCAACCAAACAAAACAGTACAATTTCGAGTTGGAAAGAACTGAATCTGCACAATCAATTCAACCAAACCGCAAAGCTTCCATCTTGGGTTCCTTTGCGAGCTCGTCCTTTCTGCCTGTACTGTTCATAGCGCGTACAATGTTGTGCCGAAGCGCATAATGCGCGAGTACCTGCTAATGCTTCAAGCGAAAATTGCGAAAGCAAACAAACACACCAACATTCCATTCACACCCAAATGCATTCGCACACGCATACTCATACAAACAGACGGCAGGATGTGGTGCAATGTGAATTTGCACCCAACAGACTCCCCCCGAGCCTGCCGGCTGCATCCCCATCATTCCATACTAGTTCATGCTTTTTCCAGTCATGCGCACACAACTCCAATGAGGCTCATCCGCAAGCCTCTTGGTGAGGAAGTCTGCTGGCTGCTGGTGAGTCTTGATGTAGATCGGATTCACCGTCCCCCTCTTCACCTCCTTACGCAGCCAGTGCCACTTGATACGCATGTGCTTATTGAGCCCATGAAGCACAGCGTTCCTGGCCATCCCAAGAGCTCCCTTGCTATCACAAAACAGCGGTGTAGCAACCTTTTTCTCCTGGCCACTCTCCTCTAACAGCCTCCTAAGCCAAATTACCTCCTTCACCCCATGAAACATTGCCATGTACTCTGACTCCACGGACGAGAGTGCTGTCTCCGTCTGCTTCTTTGACCTCCAACTAACAGGTCCTCCTCCGACTACGCAGATGTATCCTCCCACAGATGAGGAATCCTCCTTCTCAGAGGCCCACGTAGCATCGGTAAAGCAAGTGAGAAAGAGCTTGCCTTCTCCAAGCCTCTCCCCCTTCTCTTTCAGCACCTCAACCCCTTTCTGCTTCACCTGTGCAGATGCGGAGTATTGAACTCCAACGCTTGGGTGAGAGTTTAGATACTTCACCACACGCTCTGCTGCATCCACCTGCTCCTCTGATGGATTCTGCACCACCCTAGCCAGCTGCCCAACCGAGAAAGAGATGTCGGGCCTCGTGTGAACTGCTGCATACAAGAGGCTGCCCACCAATGACTGAAATTGCTGCTGCTCCTCGGCTTCAACCCCTTCATCCTCTGCAGCTTTCACAAGCTTGAATTCTGCTGGCAGGGGAGTTGCAACCTTGCGCTCATTCTCAATTCCGTACTTCTCCCCAAGCTCCTTGATGAACTTCTCCTGGTGCAGCTTCAACCACCTGTGATCCAGATCCCTCTCCACGTGCATCCCGAGGTAGTACTTTACCTCCCCAAGGTTCTTGCACTTGAAGTTCTCCATCAGCTGCTGCTGCACCTTCTGGATCTCCTTCATGCTGCTGCTAAAGAGAAGAATGTCGTCCACATAGACCAGAAACAGCACCAGCTTCTCCCCTTCCCCCTTGAGAAAGAGGCTCTCATCACAGCTGCTGGTCCTGAATCCCATCTCCTCTAAAACAGCTGCCAACTTCTGGTACCAGCAGCGTGGCGCCTGCTTCAAGCCGTAGATGGACTTTTTCAGCTTGCACACCCTGCCCGTACCATCCTCATACCCAGGTGGCTGCGTCATGAACACCTCCTCCTCTAAAATCCCGTTGAGGAATGCCGTTGATATGTCCATCTGGATAATGAACTTCCCACTAACGGCTGCATCTGCCAACAAGACACGAAGGGTAGGGGGTTTGGCAGTGGGAGCAAAGATCTCATTGAAGTCCCGCTTCTCCTTCTGCATAAACCCCTTAGCCACCAACCTACTCTTGTAGATGGTGACCTGCCCCTTGTCGTCAGTCTTGATCCTCAGCACCCACTTGCATTGTACCGCTTTCTTTCCCTCAGGCAGCACCACTAGTTCCCAAGTCCCATTCTCCAGCAGGCTCTGGTACTCAGCATCCCTAGAACCTAGCCATTTGTCCCTATCTGGTCCAGCTAATGCCTCCTCCATGCTAGCTGGTTCCTCTGGTGCAGGGGCAAGAAAATAGTACGCAGGCTCATCCTCCTCATCCAGGTCATAGCCATGCGGTAGAATCAGCAATGCCTCCTCGGTCCCAAGCTGCTGCTCCGCTACATCAGCTCCTGCAGTAAGCTTCTTAGTAGCCATACGGGTACGTCCTGGCCTGGAGACGGGTGTCTCCCATCCCTTCATAACGACACCCTTCGGCTTCTTAGTTTTCCCGTGCTGCTGCTCTTTCCCCTCAGATCCAGCTGCTCCACTAGTGCCAGTCTCCACACCATCACCTCCACCAGCAGGTGCCTCCTGCACCTTCTTTCCATCACCACCCTCTGCAGCTGCCTCCTCTCCATCCTCCCACACACTAGGAGTCAAGTCCAGCTGCATGGTGATCTGCTCCATTTGCAGGGACACCCTGGCCTCCGGCTGTTTCTCCCAGCTCCCATACATCATGCCCTCAACAAACTTCACATCCCTGCTGTCAAACAACACACCCTTGGAAGGCTCCCACAGCAGCCATCCCTTGCTCTCAGCAGCCAGCCCCAAATGGACACACCAGATTGCACTCGCCCCCAACTTACTGCAGTAGGTCTTGGGGACGTGGGCGACTGCCATGCAACCGAACACCCTCAGCATGTCCACCGGCGGCTTCCTCCCAAGCCACCTCTCCAACGGCACCCACGAGTCATCCCCAACCTTTGTGAGTACCCTGTTCCTAGCGACGGTAGCGTGCCGAACAGCATGGGGCCACATCAAGTTGCCCAGCCCAGATTCTATGAGCAGCGCCCTAGCTGTCTCCAGAATTGTCCGGTTCGCCCGTTCTGCTACACCGTTGGACTGTGGGGTGTAAGCCGTGGTCAGCTCCCTCTGGATGCCCTGCTTCTTGAGCCAGGCCGTCATCTCAGCTACAAAGAACTCACCACCCCGATCTGTCCTAATCCGCTTCACCACACACTCCGCTTTCTTCTCCACGAACGGCAGCCAATCGTCCCGAATCGTGGAGGCGGCATGGTCCTTCTGCTTCAGCGGATACGCCCACATTAGCCTGCTCCAGTCATCCACTATGGTTAGGAAGTACCGCTCCCCCTTGTGCCCTTGCACCGGCAGCGGCCCCACCAAGTCCATGTGGACCAGCTCCAACGGCTTTTTGCTCCTGCCAGCCACACTATGGAAGGGGAAACGGGTGAACTTTGAAAGGAGGCAAATTTCACAGTTATCATCGGGTGGTTGTCCGTTCAGCTTCAAGCCCTTAACGGCTCCATCCTTCTCCAGCTGCTTCAGCAAAGGCATTGCCACATGCCCCAAACGTCGGTGTGCAGTTGCCCAATCCGTCTCCCCAGATCTGGCCGACACTTTCACACCAACCCCTCCAACGGCGTTGCACTCCCCCTGGGATGCAGACCCCTCTCCAGCCTGCCCCCCACCGTGCCACGCCTGCGCCGGCAGCTGCCACATAGATCTGTATACGTCCTTGCTCTCGTGCAGATCCCAAAGCACCCGATTGCCCAGCTGCCCCTTATAACTGCGAGCCCCATCCGTGTTGGTGTTCTCCTCAGCCTTGCCAAGCTTACGGAGGGAGATATGGTTGGCTTTTAGGTCGGGGACGAGGAGAACGTCGTGCTGCACCATCGGCTTGCCATCCGCTCCCTTAAACGCAGCTCGTCCCGCACCAGCCACCTTCAACAGGTGTCCAGAGGCAGAGCACGCCTTGTTAATTGGTGCAGCTCGTACGTCGTCCAGCAGGTCCTTGCGCGGCGTCATTGTCCAAGCAGCGCCTGTGTCCAACATCCAATAGTCCAGGGGGTGCAGCTCTGCTCCAACCTTAGCAGATGCGTCTCCTTGCTCCCCCTTGTCTCCCATATGGAAGAATTGGCCCGCGGTGCGCTCCTTCTTCTTCTCCGCACCGCCGTTGCCCTTCGGGTTGTTGTCGGACGAATCAGCGACCATGTTGGCGCCGTTTTTCTGGTTCCTCCGCGCGCCGACATCCTGGTGACGATTCTGGGGGGTCCATCCATTGGGTTTCTTATAGCACAAAACCCAGGGGTGCCCTTCCTTCTCACAATACCAGCAACTCCCTTTCATTTTGCCACCAGCACCCGACTTGCCCCCACGTCCAGATTTCGCACCGTGACCCCAACCGGTACCTCCTTGTTGGTTGTTGGACTCGTCGTCTTTCTTTGCACCGCGTCCAGCACCACCAAAGCCACGTCCTTTGCCATGTTGGCTCCCTTGCATCCCGTAGCCGCTGCTGCCGTCGTCCCCACCCCTCAGTTGGCGGCGACGGAAGCCGCCTCCAGAATCTTCGTCCGCAACCACTCGAGCGTCCACGAGCTCTGGTTCTGCGGCAGGCTCAATCCGCTCGTGAATTGAAGCCACGATTCCGGCAGCAGCGAGAGCATCTTCAGGCACTTGGTCTGCTCCGGGTAGGTGATTCCCGCGATCGCCAACTTCGCGTAGAGATCACGCATCTTGTCCAGGATGGGTTGCACCGGCTCTCCCTCGCTTAGGCGCAACGCGGACAGCTCCCTCTCCATCATGAGCGTCGCAGCGACGGACGTAGGGGCGTGCAGCTCCTTCAACACCGTCCACGCCTTCGGACCGCACTCAACCACCGGCAACAGGTGCATGACGTGGTGACGCTGGTTCAGCTCAAAACTCTGCGACATCAAGTAGTAGCCAGCCAAGGCGCGCTCGTCCCAATCTTCCTGAAGGGCGGGGTCACTCGACCTAGGCTCCTCCCCAATCATTAGTTTCAGCAAACCGATCTGATGGAAATAAAGTTGCATTTTCCAGGCCCAATCATCATAGCCCTCACCATTGAACTTCTCGACGGTGAAGTTTTTCAGCACCTCTTTGATCAGCGAGCCCTGGCTTGTTCGCGCTCCCCTTGGCGCAGAAACACCAGAAACTTGGCTGCCGCTACGATCTTGGGCTGAAGATTCACCAGCTATCGCCCAGGTGTTGCCTGCCATAGCTACCTATAACGAGGATCACTATAACGCAGCTCTGATACCAGCTTGTTGGTGTAAGGGCCTAATAAACTCAAGCTATTAAGACTTTATCAAACTATAAACTCAGACTTTACTAGCGTTGACTCAGGTAGCATTCCGCCGTCGCACCGCGTAGAAAGGAAATTCCAGCAAGGAAGGAATTCGCTTGAATCAATTTAACTATATTCAGGTACAACCAGAGAAGGAATAAATAGTTCTAGCTAGCAAGGACCTTGGGAATCAACCTGCGAACAACCAGGGATGATCCCAAATAATTCCAAGCAACAGAACTAACCTGGCTGGACAAAAAAGCAGGTGGTAGGTTGGTAAACAACCTCTGGTTCTGTTTTTCCAACCTGGGAAAACAACAACCAGGTTCAGGTCCTAAAAACAGAACCTGTTTTGTCTTTGCCCAACCAGCCAAATGCTGGTTCCGCTGGTTTCCCCTGGCCCTGTAGCATGCAGATAGAGACAAACAACATCCAACCTTCACCTAAATTGTACCTCTATAGTGCCTGCCCTGCTACACTATAGTCAACCAAATAAAACAGTACAATTTCGAGTTGGATAGAACTGAATCTGCGCAATCAAGTAAGTTGAACCGCAAAGCTTCCTTCTTGGGTTCCTTTGCAAGCTCGTCCTTTCTGCTTGTACTGTTCATAGCGCGTACAATGTTGTGCCGAAGCGCACATTGCACGAGTACCTGCAAATGCATCAAGCGAAAAACTGCGAAAGCAAACAAATACACGAACATTCCATTCACACGCAAATGCATTCGCACACGCATACTTTGGATGCAAATTCACATTGCACGACATCCTGCCGTCTGTTTGTACGAGTATGCGTGTGCGAATGCATTTGCGTGTGAATGGTATGTTCGTGTGTTTGTTTGCTTTCACAATTTTTGCTTGAAGAATTTGCAGGTACTCGCACAATGTGCGCTTCGGCATAACATTGTACGCGCTATGAACAGTACAAGCAAAAAGGACGAGCTCGCAAAGGAACCCAAGATGGAAGCTTTGCGGTTCGGCTTACTTGATTGCGCAGATTCAGTTCTATCCAACTCGAAATTGTACTGTTTTGTTTGGTTAACTTTAGTGTAGCAGGGCAGGCACTATAGGGGTACAATTTAGGTGAAGGTTGGATGTTGTTTGTCTATATCTGCATGCTACAGGGCCGGGGGAAACCAGCGGAACCAGCATTTGGCTGGTTGGGCAAAGACAAAACAGGTTCTGTTTTTAGGACCTGAACCTGGTTGTTGTTTTCCCAGGTTGGAAAAACAGAACCAGAGGTTGTTCACCAACCTACCACCTGCTATTTTGTCCAGCCAGGTTGGTTCTGTTGCTTAGGATTATTTGGGATCATCCCTGGTTGTTCCCAGGTTGATTCCCAAGGTCATTGCTAGCTAGAGCTATTTATTCCTTCTCTGTTTGTACCTGAATATATTTAAATTGATTCAAGCGAATTCCTTCCTTGCTGGAATTTCCTTTCTACGCGGTGCGACGGCGGAATGCTACCCGAGTCAACGCTAGTACGCTAGCACTCCAACGCTAGGCTAACGCTGTCCGAGCCATAACTTCGTAATGGCAGAACTTTTCGCGAGGCAACTTGGCTTATTTTAAAGCTCTTAGAGTGAGCTTCGATATAGGAAATTCTCAGCTTAATCCGATCAACGGTCTGCACGATACGCTGCGCGACGTTCAAGGTACTCTTGCTGTTTTGACTAAGTCCCTCTTGATCCCTCTCTCTACAAACTCGGACCCGAGGATAGGGGCTGGTCTTGTACCAGGCACCCAAGGACCCTTGGAGGTGACCCCGAGGAGAGGTTTTAAGTTTGAAAAAGTCTTAATAGCTTGAGTTTATTAGGCCCTTACACCAACAGAATAGTCCTTCTCAGAAGCCTTCGTAGCATCAGTAAAGCAAGTGAGAAACAGCTTGCCTTCTCCAAGCCGCTCCCCCTTCTCTTTTAGCACCTCAACTCCTTTCTGCTTCACCTGTGCAGATGTGGAGTATTGAACTCCAATGCTTAGGTGAGAGTTCAGATACTTCACCACACCCTCAGCTGCATCCACCTACTCCTCTGAGGGATCCTGCACCACCCTAGCCAGCTGCCCAACCGAGAAAGAGATGTCGGGCATCGTGTGAACTGCCGCATACAAGAGGCTGGCCACCAAGGACTGAAATTGCTGCTGCTCCTCGGCTTCAACCCCTTCATCCTCTGCAGCCTTGCGCTCATTCTCAATCCCATACTTCTCTCCCAACTCCCTGATGAACTTCTCCTGGTGCAGCTTCAACGACCTGTGATCTGGATCCCTCTCCACATGCATCCTGAGGTAGTACTTTACCTCCCCAAGGTTCTTGCACTTGAAGTTCTCCATCAGCTGCTGCTGCACATTCTGGATCTCCTTCATGCTGCTGCTAAAGAGAAGAATGTCATCCACATAGACCAAAAACAGCACCAGCTTCTCCCCCTCCCCCTTGAGAAAGAGGCTCTCATCACAGCTGCTGGTATTGAAATCCATATCCTCTAAAACAGCTGCCAACTTCTGGTACCAGCAGCGTGGCGCTTGCTTTACGCCATAGATGGACCTTTTCAGCTTGCACACCCTGTCCGTACCATCCTCATACCCAGGCGGCTGCGTCATGTACACATCCTCCTCTAAAATCCCATTGAGGAATGCCGTTGATATATCTAACTGAATGATAAATTTCCCTCTAACGGTTGCATCTGCCAACAAGACACGGAGGGCAGGGGGTTTGGCAGTGGGAGCAAAGATCTCATTGAAGTCCTGCTTCTCCTTCTGCATCAACCCCTTAGCCACCAGCCTAATCTTGTAGATGGTCACTTTTCCTTTGTCATTGGTCTTGATCCTTAGCACCCACTTGCACTGTACGGCTTTCTTACTATCGGGCAGCACCACCAGATCCCATGTCCCATTCTCTAGCAGGCTCTGGTACTCAGCATCCGTAGAAACCAGCCACTTCTCCCTATCTGGTCCAGCTAATGCCTCATCCATGCTAGCTGGTTCCTCTGGTGTGTTGGGTGCAAATTCACATTGCACGACATCCTGCCAACTGTTTGTACGAGTATGCGTGTGCGAATAAATTTGGGTGTGAATGGAATATTCGTGTGTTTGTTTGCTTTCGCCATTTTTGCTTGAAGCATTTGCAGGTACTCATGCATTGTGCGCTTCCGCATAACATTGTACGCGCTATGAACAGTACAAGCAGAAAGGTGAGCTCGCAAAGGAACCCAAGATGGAAGCTTTGCGGTTCGGCTTACTTGATTGCGCAGATTCAGTTCTATCCAACTCGAAATTGTACAGTTTTGTTTGGTTGACTATAGTGTAGCAGGGTGTTGGTGTAAGGGCCTAATAAACTCAAGCTATTAACACTTTATCAAACTTAAAACCTCTCCTCGGGGTCACCTTCAAGGGTTCTTGGGTGCCTGGTACAAGACCAGCCCCTAACCTCGGGTCCGAGTTTGTAGAGAGAGGGATCAAGAGGGACTTAGTCAAAACAGCAAGAGTACCTTGAACATCCCGCAGCATATCGTGCAGACCGTTGATCGGATTAAGCTGAGAATTTACTATATCGAAGCTCGCTCCAAGAGCTTTAAAATAAGCCAAGTTGCCTCGCGAAAAGTTCTACAATTACGAAGTTATGGCTCGGACAGCGTTTGCCTAGTGTTGGAGTGCTGGCGTACTAGCGTTGACTCGGGTAGCATTCCGCCGTCGCACCGCGTAGAAACGAATTTCCAGGAAGGGAGGAATTCGCTTGAATCAAATTGACTATATTCAGGTACAAACAGAGTAAGGAATAAATAGTTTCAGCTAGCAAGGACCTTGGGAATGAACCTGGGAACAACCAGGGATGATCCCAAACAATTCCAAGCAACAGAACCAACCTGGCTGGACAAACCAGCAGGTGGTAGGTTAGTAAACA
Source organism: Closterium sp. NIES-65 (assembly GCA_948144175.1). Classification (NCBI taxonomy): domain Eukaryota; kingdom Viridiplantae; phylum Streptophyta; class Zygnematophyceae; order Desmidiales; family Closteriaceae; genus Closterium; species Closterium sp. NIES-65. The sequence continues at coordinate 1,450,477 of CANXME010002221.1, forward strand.
ACCTCTGGTTCTGTTTTTCCAACCTGGGAAAACAACAACCAGGTTCAGGTCCTAAAAACAGAACCTGTTTTGTCTTTGCCCAACCAGCCAAATGCTGGTTCCGCTGGTTTCCCCTGGCCCTGTAGCATGCAGATACAGACAAACAACATCCAACCTTCACCTAAATTGTACCCCTATAGTGCCTGCCCTGCTACACTATAGTCAACCAAACAAAACAGTACAATTTCGAGTTGGATAGAACTGAATCTGCGCAATCAGGTAAGTTGAACCGCAAAGCTTCCATATTGGGTTCCTTTGGAAGCTCGTCCTTTGTGCTTGTACTGTTCATAGCGCATACAATGTTGTGCCGAAGCGCACATTGCACGAGTACCTGCAAATGCATCAAGCGAAAACTGCAAAAGCAAACAAACACACGAACATACCATTCACACGCAAATGCATTCGCACACGCATACTCGTACAAACAGATGGCAGGATGTAGTGCAATGTGAATTTGCATCCAACACACTCCCCCTCAGCCTGCCGGCTGCATCTTCATCATTCCATGCGAGTTCATGCTCATTCCACTCATGCCCACACAACGCCAATGACGCTCATCCGCAAGCCTCTTGGTGAGGAAGTCTGCTGGCTGTTGGTGAGTCTTGATGTAGATCGCATTCACCTCCTTACGCAGCCAGTGCCACATGATACGCATGTGCTTATTGAGCCCATGAAGCACAGCATTCTTGGCCATCCCAAGAGCCCTCTTGCTATCATAGAACAGCGGCGTAGCAACCTTCTGCTCCTGGCCAATCTCCTGTAACAGCCTCCTCAGCCAAATCACCTCCTTCACCCCATGGAACATCGCCATGTACTCTGATTCCACGGAAGACAGTGCCGTCTCCGTCAACTTCTTTGACCTCCAACTAATGGGTCCTTCCCCAACTACAGAGATGTATCCTCCCACAGATGAGGAATCTTCCTTCTCAGAGGCCCACGTAGCATCGGTAAAGCAAGTAAGAAAGAGCTTGCCTTCTCCAAGCCTCTCCCCCTTCTCTTTCAGCACCTCAACCCCTTTCTGCTTCACTTGTGCAGATGCGGAGTATTGAACTCCAATGCTTTGGTGAGAGTTCAGATACTTCACCACACGCTCAGCTGCATTCACCTGCTCTGATGGATTGTGCACCACCCTAGCCAGCTGCCCAACCGAGAAAGAGATGTCAGGCCTCGTATGAAGAGCTGCATACAAGAGGCTGCCCACCAAGGACTGGAATTGCTGCTGCTCCTCAGCTTCAACCCCTTCATCCTCTGCAGCCTTTACAAGCTTGAATTCTGCTGGCAGGGGAGTTGCAACTTTGCGCTCATTCTCAATCCCATACTTCTCCCCCAACTCCTTGATGAACTTCTCCTGGTGCAGCTTCAACCACCTGTGATCCACATCCCTCTCCATATGCATCCCGAGGTAGTATTTTACCTCCCCAAGGTTCTTGCACTTGAAGTTCTCCATTAGCTGCTGCTGCACGTTCTGCATCTCCTTCATGCTGCTGCTGAAGAGAAGAATGTCGTCCACGTAGACCAGAAACAAGACCAGCTTCTCCCCCTCCCCCTTGAGAAAGAGGCTCTTATCACAGCTGCTGGTCATGACTCCTATCTCCTCTAAAACAGCTGCCAGCTTCTGGTACTAGCAGCGTGGCGCCTGCTTCAAGCCGTAGATGGACTTTTTCAGTTGTTACACCCTGCCCGTACCATCCTCATACCCAGGCGGCTGCGTCATGAACACCTCCTGCTCTAATATCCTGTTGAGGAATGCCGTTGATATGTCCATCTGGATGATGAACTTCCCACTAACGGCTGCACCTGCCAACAAGACACGAAGGGTAGAGGGTTTGGCAGTGGGAGCAAAGATCTCATTGAAGTCCCGCTTCTCCTTTTGCATAAACCCCTAAGCCACCAACCTACTCTTGTAGATGGTGACCTGCCCCTTGTCGTCAGTCTTGATCCTAAGCACCCACTTGCATTATACCGCTTTCTTTCCCTCAGGCAGCACCACAAGTTCCCAAGTCCCATTCTCCAGCAGGCTCTGATACTCGGCATCCATAGAAGCCAGCCATTTGTCCTTATCTGGTCCAGCTAATGCCTCCTCCATGCTAGCTGGTTCCTCTGGTGCAGGGGCAAGAAAACAGTACGCAGGCTCATCCTCCTCATCTGGGTCATAGACATACGGTAGAATCAGCGATGCCTCCTCGGTCCCAAGCTGCTGCTCCGCTACATCAGCTCCTGCAGTCAGCTTCTTAGTAGCCATACGGGTACGTCCTGGCCTGGAGACGGGTCTCTCCCTGTTGGGTGCAAATTCACATTGCACGACATCCTGCCGTCTGTTTGTACGAGTATGCGTGTGCGAATGCATTTGCGTGTGAATGATATGTTTGTGTGTTTATTTGCTTTCGCAATTTTCGCTTGAAGCATTTGCAGGTACTCGCGCATTGTGCGCTTCTGCATAACATTGTACGCGCTATGAACAGTACAAGCAGAAAGGATGAGCTCGCAAAGGAACCCAAGATGGAAGCTTTGCGGTTTGGCTTACTTGATTGCGCAGATTCAGTTCTATCCAACTCGAAATTGTACTGTTTTGTTTGGTTGACTATAGTGTAGCAGGGCAGGCACTATAGGGGTACAATTTAGGTGAAGGTAGGATGTTGTTTGTCTGTATCTGCATGCTACAGGGCCAGGGGAAACCAGCGGAACCAGCATTTGGCTGGTTGGGCAAAGACAAAACAGGTTCTGTTTTTAGGACCTGAACCTGGTTGTTGTTTTCCCAGGTTGGAAAAACAGAACCAGAGGTTGTTCACCAACCTACCACCTGCTATTTTGTCCAGCCAGGTTGGTTCTGTTGCTTGGAATTATTTGGGATCATCCCTAGTTGTTCCCAGGTTGATTCCCAAGGTCCTTGCTAGCTAGAGCTATTTATTCCTTCTCTGTTTGTACCTGAATATAGTCGAATTGATTCAAGCGAATTCCTTCCTTGCTGGAATTTCCTTTCTACGCGGTGCGACGGCGGAATGCTACCCGAGTCAACGCTAGTACGCTAGCACTCCAACGCTAGGCTAACGCTGTCCGAGCCATAACTTCGTAATGGCAAAACTTTTCGCGAGGCGACTTGGCTTATTTTAAAGCTCTTAGAGTGAGCTTCGATATAGTAAATTCTCAGCTTAATCCGATCTACGGTCTGCACGATACGCTGCGCGACGTTCAAGGTACTCTTGCTGTTTTGACTAAGTCCCTCTTGATCCTTCTCTCTACAAACTCGGACCCGAGGAAAGGGGCTGGTCTTGTACCAGGCACCGAAGGACCCTTGGAGGTGACCCCGAGGAGAGGTTTTAAGTTTGATAAAGTCTTAATAGCTTGAGTTTATTAGGCCCTTACACCAACAAGCTGGTATCAGAGCTGCGTTATAGTGATCCTCGTTATAGGTAGCTATGGCGGGCAACACCTCGGCGGTAGCTGGTGAATCTTCAGCCCAAGATCGTAGCGGCAGCCAAGATTCTGGTATTTCTGCGCCAAGGGGAGCGCGAACAAGCCAGGGCTCGCTGATCAAGGAGGTGCTGAAAAACTTCACGGTCGAGAACTTCAATGGTGAGGGCTATAATGATTGGGCCTGGAAAATGCAACTTTATTTCCGTCAGATCGGATTGATGAAACTAATGATAGGGGAGGAGCCTAGACCGAGTGACCCCGCCCTTCAGGAAGATTGGGACGAGCGCGCCTCGGCTGGCTACTACTTGATGTCGCAGAGTTTGGAGCTGAACCAGCGTCAGCACGTCATGCACCTGCTGCCGGAGGTTGAGTGCGGTGCGAAGGCGTGGACCGTGTAGAAGGAGCTGCACGCCCCGACCTCCGTTGTTGCAACATTGATGCTGGAGAGGGAGCTGTCCGCGTTGCCCTTGAGCGAGGGAGAGCCGGTGCAACCTGTCCTGGACAAATTGCGCGACCTCTACGCGAAGTTGGCGACCGCGGAAATCACCTACCCGGAGCAGACCAAGTGCCTGAAGATGCTCTCGCTGCTGCCGGAATCGTGGCTTCAATTCACGAGCGGATTGAGCCTGCCGCAGAACCAGAGCTTGTGGACGCTCGAGTGGGTGCGGACGAAGATTCTGGAGGAGGAATTCCGTCGCCGCCAACTGAGGGGTGGAGACGACAGCAGCAGCGGCTACGGGATGCAAGGGAGCCGACGTGGCAAAGCACGTGGCTTCGGTGGTGCTGGACGCGGTGCAAAGAAAGACGACGACTCCAACGACCAACAAGGAGGTACCGGTTGGGGTCGCGGTGCGAAATCTGGACGTGGGGGCAAGTCGGGTGCTGGTGGCAAAATGTAAGGGAGTTGCTGGTATTGTGAGAAGGAAGGGCACCCCTGGTTTTTGTGCTATAAGAAACCCGATGGATGGACCCCCCAGAATCGTCACCAGGATGGCGGCGCGCGGAGGAACCAGAAAAACGGCGCCAACATGGTCGCTGATTCGTCCGACAACAACCCGAAGGGCAACGGCGGTGCGGAGAAGAAGAAGGAGCGCCCCGCGGGCCAATTCTTCCATATGGGAGACAAGGGGGAGCCAGGAGACGCATCTGCTAAGGCTGGAGCAGAGCTGCACCCCCTGGACTATTGGGTGTTGGACACAGGCGCTGCTTGGACAATGACGCCGCGCAAGGACCTGCTGGACGACGTACGCGCTGCACCGATTAATGAGGTGTGCTCTGCCTCTGGACACATGTTGAAGGTGGCTGGTGCGGGACGAGCTGCGTTTAAGGGAGCGGATGGCAAGCCGGTGGTGCTGCACGAAGTTCTCCTCGTCCCCGACCTGAAGGCCAACCTTATCTCCCTCCGTAAGCTTGGCGAGGCTGGGGTGAACACCAACACGGATGGGGCTCGCACTTATAAGGGGAAGCTGGGCAATCGGGTGCTTTGGGATCTGCACGAGAGCAAGGACGTGTACAGATCTATGTGGCAGCTGCCGGCGCTGGCGTGGCACGGTGGGGGGCAGGCTGGAGAGGGGTCTGCATCCCAGGGGGAGTGCAACGCCGTTGGAGGGGTTGGTGTGAAAGTGTCGGCCAGATCTGGGGAGACAGATTGGGCAACTGCATACCGACGTCTGGGGCATGTTGCAATGCCTTTGCGGAAGCAGCTGGAGAAGGATGGAGCCGTTAAGGGCTTGAAGCTGAACGGACAACCACCCGATGATAACTGTGAAATTTGCCTCCTTTCAAAGTTTACCCGTTTCCCCTTCCATAGTGTGGCTGGCAGGAGCAAAAAGCCGTTGGAGCTGGTCCACATGGACTTGGTGGGGCCGCTGCCGGTGCAAGGGCACAAGGGGGAGCGGTATTTCCTAACCATAGTGGATGACTGGAGCAGGCTAATTTTGGCGTATCCGCTGAAGCAGAAAGATCACGCCGCCTCCACGATTCGGGACGATTGGCTGCCATTTGTGGAGAAGCAAGCGGAGTGTGTGGTGAAGCGGATTAGGACAGATCGGGGTGGTGAGTTCCTTGGAGCTGAGATGACGGCCTGGCTCAAGAAGCAGGGCATCCAGAGAGAGCTGACCACGGCTTACACCCCACAGTCCAACGGTGTAGCAGAACAGGCAAACCGGACAATTCTGGAGACAGCTAGGGCGCTGCTCATAGAATCTGGGCTGGGAAACTTGATGTGGCCCCATGCTGTTCGGCACGCTACCGTCGCTAGGAACAGGGTACTCACTAAGGTTGGGGATGACTCGTGGGTGCCTTTGGAGAGGTGGCTTGGGAGGAAGCCGCCGGTGGACATGCTGAGGGTGTTCCGTCGCATGGCAGTCGCCCACGTCCCCAAGACCTACTGCAGTAAGTTGGGGGCGAGTGCAATCTGGTGTGTGCATTTGGGGCTGGCTGCTGAGAGCAAGGGATGGCTGCTGTGGGAACCTTCCAAGGGTGTGTTGTTTGACAACAGGGATGTGAAGTTTGTTGAGGGCATGATGTATGGGAGCTGGGAGAAACAGCCGGAGGCCGGGGTGTCCCAGCAAATGGAGCAGATCACCATGCAGCTGGACCTGACTCCTAGTGTGTGGGAGGAGGGAGAGGAGGCAGCTGCAGAGGGTGGTGATGGAAAGAAGGTACAAGAGGCACCTGCTGGTGGAGAAAATGATGTGGAGACTGGCACTAGTGGAGCTGCTGGATCTGAGGGGAAAGAGCAGCAGCAGGGGAAAACTGAGAAGCCGAAGGGTGTTGTTATGAAGGGATGGGAGACACCCGTCTCCAGGCCAGGACGTACCCGTATGGCTACTAAGAAGCTGACTGCAGGAGCTGATGTAGCTGAGCAGCAGCTTGGGACCGAGGAGGCATTACTGATTCTACCGCATGGCTATGACCCGGATGAGGAGGATGAGCCTGCGTACTCTTTTCTTGCCCCTGCACCAGAGGAACCAGCTAGCATGGAGGAGGCATTAGCTGGACCAGATAGGGACAAATGGCTAGGTTCTAGGGATGCTGAGTACCAGAGCCTGCTGGAGAATGGGACTTGGGAACTAGTGGTGCTGCCTGAGGGAAAGAAAGCGGTACAATGCAAGTGGGTGCTAAGGATCAAGACTGACGACAAGGGGCAGGTCACCATCTACAAGAGTAGGTTGGTGGCTAAGGGATCTATGCAGAAGGAGAAGCGGGACTTCAATGAGATCTTTGCTCCCACTGCCAAACCCCCTACCCTTCGTGTCTTGTTGGCAGATGCAGCCGTTAGTGGGAAGTTCATTATCCAGATGGACATATCAACGGCATTCCTCAACGGGATTTTAGAGGAGGAGGTGTTCATGACGCAGCCACCTGGGTATGAGGATGGTACGGGCAGGGTGTGCAAGCTGAAAAAGTCCATCTACGGCTTGAAGCAGGCGCCACGCTGCTGGTACCAGAAGTTGGCAGCTGTTTTAGAGGAGATGGGATTCAGGACCAGCAGCTGTGATGAGAGCCTCTTTCTCAAGGGGGAGGGGGAGAAGCTGGTGCTGTTTCTGGTCTATGTGGACGACATTCTTCTCTTTAGCAGCAGCATGAAGGAGATCCAGAAGGTGCAGCAGCAGCTGATGGAGAACTTCAAGTGCAAGAACCTTGGGGAGGTAAAGTACTACCTCGGGATGCACGCGGAGAGGGATCTGGATCACAGGTGGTTGAAGCTGCATCAGGAGAAGTTCATCAAGGAGCTTGGGGAGAAGTACGGAATTGAGAATGAGCGCAAGGTTGCAACTCCCCTGCCAGCAGAATTCAAGCTTGTGAAAGCTGCAGAGGATGAAGGGGTTGAAGCCGAGGAGCAGCAGAAATTTCAGTCCTTGGTGGGCAGCCTCTTGTATGCAGCAGTTCACACGAGGCCTGACATCTCTTTCTCGGTTGGGCAGCTGGCTACGGTGGTGCAGAATCCATCAGAGGAGCAGGTGGATGCAGCTGAGCGTGTGGTGAAGTATCTGAACTCTCACCCAAGCATTGGAGTTCAATACTCCGCATCTGCACAGGTGAAGCAGAAAGGGGTTGAGGTGCTGAAAGAGAAGGGGGGGAGGTTTGGAGAAGGCAAGCTCTTTCTCACTTGCTTTACCGATGCTACGTGGGCCTCTCAGAAGGAGGATTCCTCATCTGTGGGAGGATACATCTGCGTAGTTGGAGGAGGACCGGTTAGTTGGAACTCAAAGAAGTAGACGGAGACAGCACTCTCTTCTGTGGAATCAGAGTACATGGCGATGTTCCATGGGGTGAAGGAAGTGATTTAGCTGAGGAGGCTGTTGGAGGAGATTGGCCAGGAGCAAAAGGTTGGTACGCCGCTGTTTTGTGATAGCAAGGGAGCTCTTGGGATGGCCAGGAACGCTGTGCTTCATGGGCTCAATAAGCACATGCGTATCAAGTGGCACTGGCTGCGTAAGGAGGTGAAGAGGGGGACGGTGAATCCGATCTACATCAAGACTCACCAGCAGCCAGCAGACTTCCTCACCAAGAGGCTTGCGGATGAGCCTCATTGGCGTTGTGTGCGCATGAATGGAATGAGCATGAACTAGTATGGAATGATGGGGATGCAGCCGGCAGGCTGAGGGGGAGTGTGTTGGGTGCAAATTCACATTGCACGACATCCTGCCGTCTGTTTGTACGAGTATGCGTGTGCGAATGCATTTGCGTGTGAATGATATGTTTGTGTGTTTATTTACTTTCGCAATTTTCGCTTGAAGCATTTGCAGGTACTCGCACATTGTGTGCTTCGGCACAACATTGTACGCGCTATGAACAGTACAAGCAGAAAGAATGAGCTCACAAAGGAACCCAAGAAGGAAGCGTTGCGGTTCGGCTTACTTGATTGCGCAGATTCAGTTCTATCCAACTCGAAATTGTACTGTTTTGTTTGGTTGACTATAGTGTAGCAGGGCAGGCACTATAGGGGTACAATTTAGGTGAAGGTTAGATGTTGTTTGTCTGTATCTGCATGCTACAGGGCCAGGGGAAACCAGCGGAACCAGCATTTGGCTGGTTGGGCAAAGACAAAACAGGTTCTGTTTTTAGGACCTGAACCTGGTTGTTGTTTTCCCAGGTTGGAAAAACAGAACCAGAGGTTGTTCACCAACCTACCACCTGCTATTTTGTCCAGCCAGGTTGGTTCTGTTGCTTGGAATTATTTGGGATCATCCCTGGTTGTTCCCAGGTTGATTCCCAAGGTCCTTGCTAGCTAGAGCTATTTTTTTCCTTCTCTGTTTGTACCTGAATATTGTGAAATTGATTCAAGCGAATTCCTTCCTTGCTGGAATTTCCTTTCTACGCAGTGCGACGGCGGAATGCTACCCGAGTCAACGCTAGTACGCTAGCACTCCAACGCTAGGCTAACGCTGTCCGAGCCATAACTTCGTAATGGCAAAACTTTTCGCGAGGCAACTTGGCTTATTTTAAAGCTCTTAGAGTGAGCTTTGATATAGTAAATTCTCAGCTTAATCCAATCTACGGTCTGCACTATACGCTGCGCGACGTTCAAGGTACTCTTGCTGTTTTGACTAAGTCCCTCTTGATCCCTCTCTCTACAAACTCGGACCCGAGGATAGGGGCTGGTCTTGTACCAGGCACCCAAGGACCCTTGGAGGTGACCCCGAGGAGAGGTTTTAAGTTTGATAGAGTTTATTAGGCCCTTACACCAACACTCCCATCCCTTCATAACGACACCCTTCGGCTTCTTAGTTTTCCCTTGCTGCTGCTCTCCCCCCTCAGATCCAGCAGCTCCACTAGTGCAAGTCTCCACATCGTTTTCTCCACCAGCAGGTGCCTCCTGTACCTTCTTTCCATCACCAACCTCTGCAGCTGCCTCTTCTCCCTCCTCCCATACACTAGGAGTCAGGTCCAGCTGCATGGTGATCTGCTCCATCTGCTGGGACACCCTGGCCTCTGGCTGTTTCTCCGAGCTCCCATACATCATGCCCTCAACAAACTTCATATCCCTGCTGTCAAACAACACACCCTTGGAAGGTTCCCACAGCAACCATCCCTTGCTCTTAGCAGCCAGCCCCAAATGCATACACCAGATTGCACTCGCCCCCAACTTACTGCGGTAGGTCTTGGGAACGTGGGCGACTGCCATGCATCCGAACACCCTCAGCATGTCCACCGGCGGCTTCCTCCCAAGCCACCTCTCCAACGGCACCCACGAGTCATCCCCAACCTTTGTGAGTACCCTGTTCCTAGCGACGGTAACGTGCTGAACAGCATGGTGCCACATGAAGTTGCCCAGCCCAGATTCAATGAGCAGCGCCCTAGCTGTCTCCAGAATTGTCCGGTTCGCCTGTTCTGCTACACCGTTGGACTGTGGGGTGTAAGCTCAGCTCCCTCTGGATGCCCTGCTTCTTGAGCCAGGCCGTCATCTCAGCTCCAAGGGACTCACCACCCCGATCTGTCCTAATCCGCTTCACCACACACTCCGCTTGCTTCTCCACGAACGGCAGCCAATCGTCCCGAATCGTGGAGGCGGCCTGATCTTTCTGCTTCAGCGGATACGCTCACATTAGCCTGCTCCAATCATCCACCATGGTTAGGAAGTACCGCTCCCCCTTATGCCCTTGCACCGGCAGCGGCCCCACCAAGTCTATGTGGACCAGCTCCAACAGCTTTTTGCTCCTTCCAGCCACACTATGGAAGGGGAAATGGGTGAACTTTGAAAGGAGGCAAATTTAACAGTTATCATCGGGTGGTTATCCGTATAGCTTCAAGCCCTTAATGGCTCCATCCTTCTCCAGCTGCTTCACCAAAGGCATTGCCACATTCCCCAAACGTCGGTGTGCAGTTGCCCAATCCGTCTCTCCAGATCTGGCCGACACTTTCACACCAACCCTTCCAACGGCGTTGCACTCCCCCTGGGATGCAGACCCCTCTCCAGCCTGCCCCCCACCGTGCCACGCCAGTGCTGGCAGCTGCCACATAGATCTGTACACGTCCTTGCTCTCGTGCAGATCACAAAGCACCCGATTGCCCAGCTTCCCCTTATAAGTGCGAGCCCCATCCGTGTTGGTGTTCACCCCAGCCTTGCCAAGCTTACGGAGGGAGATAAGGTTGGCCTTCAGGTCGGGGACGAGGAGAACGTCGTGCAGCACCACCGGCTTGCCATCCGCTCCCTTAAACGCAGCTCGTCCCGCACCAGCCACCTTCAACATGTGTCCAGAGGCAGAGCACACCTCGTTAATCGGTGCAGCGCGTACATTGTCGAGCAGGTCCTTGCGCGGCGTCATTGTCCAAGCAGCGTCTGTCTCCAACACCCAATAGTCCAGGGGGTGCAGCTCTGCTCCAACCTTAGCAGATGCGTCTCCTTGCTCCCCCTTGTCTCCCACATGGAAGAATTGGCCCGCGGTGCGCTCCTTCTTCTTCTCCGCACCGCCGTTGCCCTTCGGGTTTTTGTCGGACGAATCAGCGACCATGTTGGCGCCGTTTTTCTGGTTCCTCCGCGCGCCGCCATCCTGGTGACGATTCTGGGGGGTCCATCCATCGGGTTTCTTATAGCACAAAAACCAGGGGTGCCCTTCCTTCTCACAATACCAGCAACTCCCTTTCATTTTGCCACCAGCACCCGACTTGCCCCCACGTCCAGATTTCGCACCGCGACCCCAACCGGTACCTCCTTGTTGGTCGTTGGAGTCGTCGTCTTTCTTTGCACCGCGTCCAGCACCACCAAAGCCACGTTCTTTGCCACGTCGGCTCCCTTGCATCCCGTAGCCGCTGCTGCCATCGTCTCCACCCCTCAGTTGGCGACGACGGAAGTCTTCCTCCACAAGCTCTGGTTCTGCGACAGGCTCAATCCGCTCGTGAATTGAAGCCACGATTCCGGCAGCAGCGAGAGCATCTTCAGGCACTTGGTCTGCTCCGGGTAGGTGATTCCCGCGATCGCCAGCTTCGCGTAGAGATCACGCATCTTGTCCAGGATGGGTTGCACCGGCTCTCCCTCGCTTAGGCGCAACGCGGACAGCTCCCTCTCCATCATGAGCGTCGCAGCGACGGAGGTAGGGGCGTGCAGCTCCTTCAACACCGTCCACGCCTTCGGACCGCACTCAACCTCCGGCAGCAGGTGCATGACGTGGTGACGCTGGTTCAGCTCCAAGCTCTGCGACATCAAGTAGTAGCCAGCCGAGGCACGCTCGTCCCAATCTTCCTGAAGGGCGGGGTCACTCGGTCTAGGCTCCTCCCCAATCATTAGTTTCAGCAAACCGATCTGACGGAAAGAAAGTTGCATTTTCCAGGCCCAATCATCATAGCCCTCACCATTGAACTTCTCGACGGTGAAGTTTTTCAGTACCTCCTTGATCAGCGAGCCCTGGCTTGTTTGCGCTCTCTTTGGCGCAGAAACACCAGAATCATGGCTGCCGCTACGATCTTGGGCTGAAGATTCACCAGCTACCGCCGAGGTGTTCCCCGCCATAGCTACCTATATCGAGGATCACTATAACGCAGCTCTGATACCAGCTTGTTGGTGTAAGGGCCTAATAAACTCAAGCTATTAAGACTTTATCAAACTTAAAACCTCTCCTCGGGGTCACCTCCAAGGGTACTTGGGTGCCTGGTACAAGACCAGCCCCTATCCTCGGGTCCGAGTTTGTAGAGAGAGGGATCAAGAGGGACTAAGTGAAAACAGCAAGAGTACCTTGAATGTCGCGCAGCGTATCGTGCAGACCGTAGATCGGATTAAGGTGAGAATTTCCTATATCGAAGCTCACTCTAAGAGCTTTAAAATATGCCAAGTTGCCTCGCGAAAAGTTCTGCCATTACGAAGTTATGGCTCGAACAGCGTTAGCCTAGAATTGGAATGCTAGCGTACTAGCGTTGACTCGGGTAGCATTCCGCCGTCGCACCGCGTAGAAACGAAATTACAGGAAGGGAGGAATTTGCTTGAATCAATTTCACTATATTCAGGTACAAACAGAGAAGGAATAAATAGCTCTAGCTAGCAAGGACCTTGGGAATCAACCTGGGAACAACCAGGGATGATCCCAAATAATTCCAAGCAACAGAACCAACCTGGCTGGACAAAATAGCAGGTGGTAGGTTGGTGAACAACCTCTGGTTCTGTTTTTCCAACCTGGGAAAATAACAACCAGGTTCAGGTCCTAAAAACAGAACCTGTTCTGTCTTTGCCCAACCAGCCAAATGCTGGTTCCGCTGGTTTCCCCTGGCCCTGTAGCATGCAGATACAGACAAACAACATCCAACCTTCACCTAAATTGTACCCCTATAGTGCCTGCCCTGCTACACTATAGTCAACCAAACAAAACAGTACAATTTCGAGTTGGATAGAACTGAATCTGCGCAATCAAGTAAGCCGAACCACAAAGCTTCCATCTTGGGTTCCTTTGCGAGCTCGTCCTTTTTGCTTGTACTGTTCATAGCGCGTACAATGTTATGCCGAAGCGCACATTGTGCGAGTACCTGCAAATGCTTCAAGCGAAAATTGCGAAAGCAAACAAACACACGAACATACCATTCACACGCAAATACATTCGCACACGCATACTCGTACAAACAGGCGGCAGGATGTCGTGCAATGTGAATTTGCACCCAACAATTGCAAGCAACAGAACCAACCTGGCTGGACAAAACAGCAGGTGGTAGGTTGGTAAACAACATCTGGTTCTGTTTTTCCAACCTGGGAAAACAACAACCAGGTTCAGGTCCTAAAAACAGAACCTGTTTTGTCTTTGCCCAACCAGCCAAATGCTGGTTCCTCTGGTTTCCCCTGGCCCTGTAGCAAGCAGATATAGACAAACAACATTCAACCTTTAACTTAATTGTACCCCTATAGTGCCCGCCCTGCTACACTATAGTCAACCAAATAAAACAATACAATTTCGAGTTGGATAGAACTGAATCTGCGCAATCAAGTAAGTTGAACCGCAAAGCTTCCATCTTGGGTTCCTTTGCAAGCTCGTCCTTTCTGCTTGTACTGTTCATAGCACGTACAATGTTGTGCCGAAGCGCACATTGCACGAGTACCTGCAAATGCATCAAGCAAAAACTGCGAAAGCAAACAAACATACGAACATTCCATTCACACCTAAATACATTCGCATACGCCTACTCGTACAAACAGACGGCAGGATGTAGTGCAATGTGAATTTGCATCCAACAGCGACTGCCATGCAACCGAACACCCTCAGTATGTCCACTGGTGGCTTCCTCCCAAGCCACCTCTCCAACGGCACCCACGAGTCATCCCCAGCCTTGGTGAGCACCTTGTTCCTGGCCAGGTTAGCGTGCCGGACAGCATGGGGCCACATCAAGTTGCCCAGCCCAGATTCTATGAGCAGCGCCCTAGCTGTCTCCAAAATTGTCCGTTTTGCCCGTTCTGCTACACCGTTAGACTATGGGGTGTAAGCTGTAGACAGCTCCCTCTGAATGCCCTGCTTCTTGAGTCAGGCCGTCATCTCAGCTCGAAGAAACTCACCACCTCGATCTGTCCTAATCCGCTTCACAACACACCCCGCTTGCTTCTCCACAAATGGTAGCCATCTTCCCGTATCATAGAGGCGCCATGGTCCTTCTGTTACAGAGGATATGCCCACATAAGCCTGCTCCAATCATCAACTATGGTCAGAAAGTACCGCTCTCTCTTGTACCCCTGAACCGGCAGCAGCCCCACCAAGTCCATGTGGACCAACTCTAAAGGCTTCTTGCTCCTGCGAGTCACACGATGGAAGGGGAAACAGGTAAACTTTGAGAGCAAACAGATTTTAAAATTCTCATCAGGTGGCTGTCCGTTCAGCTTCAGACCCTTAACGGCTCCATCTTTCTTCCACTGCTTCAACAAAGGCATTGCCACATGCCTCAAGCGTCGGTGTGCCATTTCCCAATCCATCTCCCCAGATCTGGCCGATATTTTCACACCAACCCCTCCAACGGTGTTGCACTCCCCCTGGAATGCAGACCCCTCTCCAGCCTGCCCCCTACCGTGCCACGCCAACGGCGGCAGCTGCCACATGGATCTGCACACGTCCTTGCTCTTGTGCAGATCCCAAAGCACCTGATTGCCCAGCTGCCCCTTATACGTGCGTACCCCATCCGTGCTAGTGCTTACCCCAGCCTTGGCAAGCTTACAGAGGGAGATGAGGTTGGCCTTGAGATCAGGAACGAGGAGAACGTCGTCCAGCACCACCGGCTTGCCATCCGCTCCCTTAAACGCAGCTCGTTCCACACCAGCCACCTTCAGCGCGTGTCCAGAGGCAGAGCACACCTCATTGATCGGTGCAGCGCGTACGACGTCTAGCAGGTCCTTGCGCGGCGTCATCGTCCAAGCAGCGCCCGTGTCCAACACCCAATAGTTCAAGGGGTGCAGCTCTGCTCTAACCTTGGCAGAGGCGTCTCCTTGCTCCCCCTGCTCTCCCATATGGAAGAACTGCACCGCCGTTGCTCTTCGGGTTATTGTCGGACGAATCGACGGCCATTCTCGAGCCGTTTTTCTGGTTCCTCCGCGCGCCGCCATCCTGGTGACGATTCTGGGGGGTCCAACCTTCAGGTTTCTTGTAACACAAGAACCAGGGGTGCCCTTCCTTCTCACAATACCAGCAACTCCCTTTCATTTTGCCACCAGCTCCCGACTTGCCCCCACATCCAGATTTCCCACCGCGACCCCAACCGGAACCTCCTCGTTGGTCGTTGGAGTCGTCGTTTTTCTTTGCACCGCGGCTAGTACCACCGAAGCCTCGTTTTCTGCCACGTCGGCTCTCTTGCATCCCATAGCCGCTGCTGCCGTCAGTTGGCGGCGACAGAATTCCTCCTCCAGAATCTTCGTCCGCACCCACTCGAGTGTCCACAAGCTCTGGTTCTGCGGTAGGCTCAATACGCTCGTGGATTGAAGCCACGATTCCGGCAGCAGCGAGAGCATCTTCAAGCACTTGGTCTGCTCTGGATATGTGACTCTCGCGGTCGCCAACTTCACGTAGAGGTCGCGCATCTTGTTCAGGACAGGTTGCACCAGCTCTCCCTCGCTCAAGCGCAACGCGGACAGCTCGCTCTCCAGCATCAACATTGCAACAATGGAAGTTGAGGCGTGCAGCGCCTTCGGACCGCACTCAACCTACGGCAGCAGGTGCATGACGTGGTGACGATGGTTCAGCTCCAAACTCTGCGACATCCGTTGGTGTAAGGGCCTAATAAACTGAAGCTATTAAGACTTTATTAAACTTAAAACCTCTCCTCGGGGTCACCTCCAAGGGTCCTTGGGTGCCTGGTACAAGACCAGCCCTTATCCTCGGGTCCGAGTTTGTAGAGAGAGGGATCAAGAAGGACTTTGTCAAAAATAACAAGAGTACCTTGAACGTCGCGCAGCGTATCGTGCAGACCGTCGATCGGATTAAGCTTAGAATTTCCTATATCAAAGCTTATTCCAAGAGCAAAAGCCATGTTGCCTCGCAAAAAGTTCTGCCATTACGAAGTTATGGCTTGGACAGCGTTTGCCTAGCGTTGAAGTTCTAGCGTACTAGCGTTGATTTGGGTAGCATTCCGCCGTCGCACTATGTAGAAACAAAATTCCAGGAAGGGAGGAATTCGCTTGAATCAAATTGACTATATTCAGGTACAAACAGAGAAGGAATAAATTGTTCTAGCTACCAAGGACCTTGGGAATAAACCTGGGAACAACTAGGGATGATCCCAAATAATTCCAAGGAATAGAACCAACCTGGCTGGACAAAACAGCAGGTGGTAGGTTGGTAAACAACCTCTGGTTTTGTTTTTCCAACCTGGGAGAACAACCAGGTTCAGGTCCTAAAGAACAGAACCTGATTTGTCTTTGCCCAACCAGCCAAATGCTGGTCCACTGGTTTCCCCTGGCCCTGTAGCAAGCAGATACAGACAAACAACATCCAATCTTCACCTATAGTGCCTGCCCGCTACACTAAAGTCAACCAAACAAAACAGTACAATTTCGAGTTGGATAGAACTGAATCTGCGCAATCAAGTAAGTTGAACCGCAAAGCTTCCATCTTGGGCTCCTTTGCGAGCTCGTCCTTTCTGCTTGTACTGTTCATAGCGCGTACAATGTTGTGCCGAAGCGCATAATGCGCGAGTACCTGCAAATGATTCAAGCGAAAATTGCGAAAGCAAACAAACACACGAACATTCCATTCGGACCCAAATGCATTCGCAGACACATACTCATACAAACAGACGGAAGGATGTCGTGCAATGTGAATTTGCACCCAACACACTCCCCTTTGCCTGCCGGCTGCATCCCCACCATTCCATACTAGTTCATGCTCATTCCACTTATCAGCACACAACGCCAATGAGGCTCATCTGCAAGCCTCTTGGTGAGGAAGTCTGCTGGCTGCTGGTGAGTCTAGATGTAGATCGGATTCACCGTCCCCCTCTTCACCTCCTTACGCAACCAGTGCCATTTGATAAGCATATGCTTGTTCAGCCGATGAAGCACAACGTTCCTGTCCATCCCAAGAGCTCCCTTGCTATCACAAAAGAGAAGCATAGCAACCTTTTGCTCGTGGCCAATCTCCTCTAAAAGCCTCCTCAGCCAATCAGCCCATGGAACATTGCCATGCACTTGTTGGTGTAAGGGCCTAATAAACTCAAGCTATTAAGACTTTATCACACTTAAAACCTCTCCTCGGGGTCACCTCCAAGGGTTCTTGGGTGCCTGGTACAAGACCAGCCCCTATCCTCGGGTCCGAGTTTGTAGAGAGAAGGATCAAGAGGGACTTAGTCAAAACAGCAAGAGTACATTGAACGTCGCGCAGCGTATCGTGCAGACCGTCGATCGGATTAAGCTGAGAATTTCCTATATCAAAGCTCTCTCGAAGAGCTTTAAAAGGAACCAAGTTGCCCCGCGAAAAGTTCTGCCATTAAGAAGTTATGGCTCGGACAGCGTTTGCCTAGCGTTGGAGTGCTAGTGTACTAGCGTTGACTCGGGTAGCATTCCGCCGTCGCACCGCGTAGAAACGAGATTCCAGGAAGGGAGGGATTCGCTTGAATCAAATTGACTATATTCAGGTACAAACAGAGAAGGAATAAATAGTTATAGCTAGCAAGGACCTTGGGAATGAACCAGGGAACAACCAGGGATCATCCCAAATAATTCCAAGCAACAGAACCAACCTGGCTGGACAAAACAGCAGGTGGTAGGTTGGTAAACAACCTCTGGTTCTGTTTTTCCAACCTGGGAAAACAACAACCAGGTTCAGGTCCTAAAAACAGAACCTGTTTCGTCTTTGCCCCACCAGCCAAAAGCTGGTTCCGCTGGTTTCCCCTGGCCCTGTAGCATGCAGATACAGACAAACAACATCCAACCTTCACCTAAATTGTACCCCTATAGTGCCTGCCCTGCTACACTATAGTCAACCAAGCAAAACAGTACAATTTCGAGTTGGATAGAACTGAATCTGCACAATCAATTCAACCGAACCGCAAAGCTTCCATCTTGGGCTCCTTTGCGAGCTCGTCCTTTCTGCTTGTACTGTTCATAGCGCGTACAATGTTGTGCCGAAGCGCATAATGCACGAGTACCTGCAAATGCTTCAAGCGAAAATTGCGAAAGCAAACAAACACACCGAACATTCCATTCACACCCAAATGCATTCGCACACGCATACTCATACAAACAGACGGCAGGATGTTGTGCAATGTGAATTTGCACCCAACAGTACTCTGATTCCATAGACGTACTGTCTCCGTCTGCTTCTTTGACCTCCAACTAACAGGTCCTCCTCCAAATACGCTGATGTTGTTGGGTGCAAATTCACATTGGACGACATCCTGCTGTCTGTTTGTACGAGTATGCGTGTGCGAATTCATTTGGGTGTAAATAGAATGTTCGTGTGTTTGTTTGCTTTTGCAATTTTCGCTAGATGCATTTGCAGGTAATCGTGCAATGTGCGCTTCGGCACAACATTGTACGCGCTATGAACAGTACAAGCAGAAATAACGAGCTCGCAAAGGAACCCAAGATGGAAACTTTGCGGTTCAACATACTTGATTGCGCAGATTCAGTTCTATCCAACTCGAAATTGTACTGTTTTGTTTGGTTGACTATAGTGTAGCAGGGCAGGCACTATAGGGGTACATTTTAGGTGAAGGTTGGATGTTGTTTGTCTGTATCTGCATGCTACAGGGCCAGGGGAAACCAGCGGAACCAGCATTTGGCTGATTGGGCAAAGACAAAACAGGTTCTGTTTTTAGGACCTGAACCTGGTTGTTGTTTTCCCAGGTTGGAAAAACAGAACCAGAGGTTGTTTACCAACCTACCACCTGCTGTTTTGTCCAGCCAGGTTGGTTCTGCTGGTTGGAATTATTTGGGATCATCCCTGGTTGTTCCCAGGTTGATTCCCAAGGTCCTTGCTGGCTAGAGCTATTTATTCCTTCTCTGTTTGTACCTGAATATAGTGAAATTGATTCAAGCAAATTCCTTCCTTTCTGGAATTCTACGCGGTGCGACGACGGAATGTTACCCAAGTCAACGCTAGTACGCTAGCACTCCAACGGTAGGCAAACGCTGTCCGAGCCATAACTTCGTAATGGCAGAACTTTTCTCGAAGCAACTTGGCTTATTTTAAAGCTCTTAGAGTGAGCTTTGATATAGGAAATTCTCAGCTTAATCCGGTCGACGGTCTGCATGATACGCTGCGCGACGTTCGAGGTACTCTTGCTGTTTTGACTAAGTCCCTCTTGATCCCTCTCTCTACAAACTCGGACTCGAGGATAGGGGCTGGTCTTGTACCAGGCACCCAAGGACACTTGGACGTGACCCCGAGGAGAAGTTTTAAGTTGGATAAAGTCTTGATAGCTTGAGTTTATTAGGCCCTTACACCAACAAGCTGGTATAAGAGCTGCGTTATAGTAATCCTCGAAATAGGTAGCTATGGCGGGCAACACCTTGACGGGAGCTGGTGAATCTTCAGCCCATGATCATAGCGGCAGCCAAGATTCTGGTGTTTAAGCGCCAAGGGGAGCGCGAACAAACCACGGGTCGCTGGTCAAGGAGGTGCTGAAAAACTTCACCGTCGAGAAGTTCAATGGTGAGGGCTATGATGATTGGGCCTGGAAAATGCAATTGTATTTCCATCAGATCGGTTTGCTGAAACTAATGATTGGAGAGGAGCCTAGACCGAGCGACCCCGCGCTGCAGGAAGATTGGGATGAGCGCTCCTCGGCTGGCTGCTATTAGATGTCGCAGAGTTTGGAGCTAAACCAGCGTCACCACGTCATGCACCTGCTGCCAGAGGTTGAGTGCGGTCCGAAGGCGTGGACCGTATTGAAGGAGCTGCACGCCCCGACCTCCGTTGTTGGAACGTTGATGCTGGAGAGGGAGCTGTCCGCGTTGCGCCTGTATAACGGAGAGCCGGTGCAACCTGTCCTGGACAAATTGCGCGACCTCTACGCAAAGTTGGCAACCGCGGGAATCACCTACCCGGAGCAGACCAAGTGCCTGAAGATGCCCTCGCTGCTGCCGAAATCGTGGCTTCAATTCACGAGCGGATTGAGCCTGCCGCAGAACCAGAGCACGGACGTGTAGAGATCCATGTGGCAGCTGCCGGCGTTGGCGTGTTACGGTGGGGGGCAGGCTGGAGAGGGGTCTGCATCCCAGGGGGAGTGCAACGCCGTTGGAGGGGTTGGTGTGCAAGTGTTGGCCAGATCCGGGGAGACGGATTGGGCAACAGCACACCGACGCTTGGGGCATGTGGCAATGCCCTTGTTGAAGCAGTTGGAGAAAGATGGAGCCGTTAAGGGTCTGAAGCTGAACGGACAGCCACCTGATGAGAATTGTGAAATCTGTTTGCTCTCAAAGTTTACTCGTTTCCCCTTCCATAATGTGGCTAGCAGGAGCAAGAAGCCGTTGGAGCTGGTCCACATGGACTTGGTGGGGCCGCTGCTGGTTCAGGGACACAAGGGGGAGCGGTACTTTCTGACTATAGTGGATGATTGGAGCGGGCTTATGTGGGCATATCCGCTGAAGCAGAAGGACCATGCTGCCTCTACGATACGGGAAGATTGGCTGCCATTCGTGGAGAAACAAGCGGAGTGTATGGTGAAGCGGATTAGGTCAGATCGGGATGGTGAGTTCCTTGGAGCTGAGATGACGGCCTGGCTCAAGAAACAGGGCATCTAGAGGGAGCTGACCACGGCTTACACTCGACAGTCTAACGGTGTAGCAGAACGGGCGAACCGGACAATTTTGGAGACAGCTAGGGCGCTGATCATAGAATCTGGGCTGGGAAACTTGATGTGGCCCCATGCTGTTCGGCACGCTACCCTCGCTAGGAACAGGGTACTCACAAAGGTCGGGGATGACTCGTGGGTGCCATTGGAGAGGTGGCTTGGGAGGAAGTCGCAGGTGGACATGCTGAGGGTGTTCGGTTGCGTGGCAGTCGCCCACGTCCCCAAGACCTACCGCAATGCAACCTACCGCAATGCAGCCGTGGGAAAATCATCATTCAGATGGATATATCTACGGCATTCCTCAAATGGATTTTCGAGGAGGATGTGTACATGACTCAGCCTCCTGGGTATGAGGATGGTACGGGCAAGGTGTGCAAGCTGAAAAAGTCCATCTACGGCTTGAAGCAGACGCCACGCTGCTGGTACCAGAAGTTGGAAGCTGTTTTAGAGGAGATGGGATCCAGGACCAGCAGCTATGATGAGAGCCTCTTTCTCAAGGGGGACGGGGAGAAGCTGGTGCTGTTTCTGGTCTATGTAGACGACATTCTTCTCTTTAGCAGCAGCATGAAGGAGATCCAGAATGTGCAGCAGCAGCTGATGGAGAACTTCAAGTGCAAGAACCTTGAGTAGGTGAAGTACTACCTCGGGAGGCATGTGGAGAGGGATCCAGATCATAGGTGGTTGAAGCTGCACCAGGAGAAGTTCATCAAAGAGGTGGGGGAGAAGTATGGGATTGAGAATGAGCGCAAAGTTCCAACTCCCCTGCCAGCAGAATTCAAGCTTGTGAAAGCTGCAGAGGATGAAGGGGTTGGAGCCGAGGAGCTGCAGCAATTTCAGTCCTTGGTGGGCAGCGTCTTGTATGCAGCAGTTCACACAAGGCCCGACATCTCTTTCTCGGTTAGGCAGCTGGCTAGGGTGGTGCAGAATCCATCAGAGGAGCAGGTGGATGCAGCTGAGAGTGTGGTGAAGTATCTGAACTCTCACCCAAGCATTGGAGTTCAATACTCCGCATCTGCACAAGTGAAGCAGAAAGGGGTTGAGGTGCTGAAAGAGAACGGGGAGAGGCTTGGAGAACGCAAGCTCTTTCTCACTTGCTTTACCAATGCTACGTGGGCCTCTGAGAAGGAAGATTCCTTATCTGTGGGAGGATACATCTGCGTAGTTGGAGGAGGACCTGTTAGTTGGAGGTCAAAAAGAAGCAGACGGAGACAGCACTCTCTTCTGTGGAATCAGAGTACATGGCGATGTTCCATGGGGTGAAGGAGCTGATTTGGCTAAGGAGGCTGTTAGAGGAGATTGGCCAGGAGGAAAAGGTTGCTACGCCGCTGTTTTGTGCTAGCAAGGGAGCTCTTGGGATGGCTAGGAACGCTGTGCTTCATGGACTGAACAAGCACATGCGTATCAAGTGGCGCTGGTTGCGTAAGGAGTTGAAGAGGGGGACGGTGAATCCGATCTACATCAAGACTCACCAGCAGCCAGCAGACTTCCTCACCAAGAGGCTTGCGGATGAGCCTCATTGGCGTTGTGTGCGGATGAGTGGAATGAGCATGAACTAGTATGGAATGATGGGGATGCAGCCGGCAGGCTGAGGGGGAGTGTATTGGGTGCAAATTCACATTGCACGACATCCTGCCGTCTGTTTGTACGAGTATGCGTGTGCGAATGCATTTGAGTGTGAATGGAATGTTCGTGTGTTTGTTTGCTTCCGCTATTTTCGCTTGATGCATTTGCAGGTACTCGCGCAATGTGCTCTCCGGCACAACATTGTACGCGCTATGAATAGTACAAGCAGAAAGGTCGAGCTTGCAAAGGAACCCAAGAAGGAAGCTTTGCGGTTCAGCTTACTTGATTGCGCAGATTTTGTTCTATCCAACTCGAAACTGTACTGTTTTGTTTGGTTGACTATAGTGTAGCAGGGCAGGCACTATAGAGGTACAATTTAAGTGAAGGTTGGATGTTGTTTGTCTGTATCCGCTTGCTACAAGGCCAGGGGAAACCAGCGGAACCAGCATTTGGCTGGTTGGGCAATGACAAAACAGGTTCTGTTTTTAGGACATGAACCTGGTTGTTGTTTTCCCAGGTTGGAAAAACAGAGGCAGGGGTTATTTACCAACCTACCACCTATTTTGTCCAGCGAGGTTGGTTCTGCTGCTTGGAATTATTTGGGTTCATCCCTGGTTGTTCCCAGGTTGATTCCCAAGGTCCTTGTTAGCTAGAGCTATTTATTCCTTCTCTGTTTGTACCTGAATATTGTGAAATTGATTCAAACGAATTCCTTCCTTGCTGGAATTTCCTTTCTACGCGGTGCAACGGCGGAATGCTACCTGAGTCAACGCTAGTACGCTAGCAACCCAACGCTATGCAAACGCTGTCCGAGCCATAACTTCGTAATGCCAGAACTTTTCGCAAGGCAACTTTATCAAGTCTCTACGTAGAGTTATGCTTAGGAGCCATTGCTAGTGGGTGTCTTAGTAGCTTAGGTTTAGGGTTGAAGATGAATGTCGAGAAAGTTGAAAGGAGATAATGGTTTCACTACCAAGAGTTGGGATACAAGTACAACAGTGTTAATCTGGTTGTACTTATTACAGAGTACCCCACTGCAGGCTAGACAGCAAATACATTCTGACACACCCCCATAGTCAAAGTGGGGTGCAATTAGCACAATGAGCAAGCATAGAGCAAGAGTTCACAATAGGTAAGTAAGGCTAGAGCTAATCACAAAGGGCAAGTGAGGAGGAGGAGAGACTGCGGGGGAGAGAAGATGGGAGGCGACTTCTGACGTTGCAGACACACAGACAAGCTGCTGGCTCAGTGGCTACCGGAACAGCGTTCCGGACTACTGGAGTAACTGGCCCCGCGGCTAAAAGTAGCGGCAGACGAGCAACGGACCCACGGGCGACTGGCGACTACCGGAGATTGTAGCCTCCGGACTGCTGCTGCTGCTGACGACAAGACTGCTGCCTCCACTCAACCTCCCCCAGCTGCCCAACGCCCCTCTCACACACCCCCTGCTCAAACCCTAGCCCTACACCCACAGCACCCCCTTAAACCCTAAACCCCAGACTCCCACACATCCACCCCCCTCAGCGAGAGCTGCAGCAGTGGGAGACGAAGGAGGAGGAGGAGGAGGAGGGGACGGCACGCACAACCGACACCCCCACAACCATCACCCCCACACCCACCCCCCCACGGCTGCACCGGGTCCAGGAGCAGCTGCTGCAGGGGCCACTTCTGGGGTGGCTGCTCGAGGGGCTGCTGCTGCTGGGGTGGCTGCTCCAGGGGCTGCTGCTGCTGGGGCGGCTGCTCCAGGGGCTGCTGCTGCTGGGGTGGCTGCTCCAAGGGCTGCAGCTGCTAGGGCGGCTGCTCCAGGGGCTGCTGCTGCTGGGGCGGCTGCTGCAGTAGCGGCGGCTCCAGGGGCTGCTGCTACTGGGGCGGTTGCTCCAGGGGCTGCTGTTGTTGGGGCGGCTGCTCGAGGGGCTGCTGCTCCAGGGGCTGCTGTTGCTGGGGCGGCTGCTCCAGGGGCAGCAGTTGCTGGGGCGGCTGCTCCAGGGGCTGCTGCTGCTGGGGGGCCGCTGCAGTGGCGGCGGCTCCAGGGGCTGCTGCTGCTGGGGCGGCTGCTCCAGGGGCTGCTGCTGCCGGGGCGGCTGTTCCAGGGGCTGCTGTTGCTGGGGCGGCTGCTGCAGTGGCGGCGGCTCCAGGGGCTGCTACAGTAGCGGCGGCTCCAGGGGCTGCTGCTGCTGGGGCGGTTGCTCCAGGGGCTACTGCTGCTGGGGCGGCTGCTCTAGGGGCTGCTGCTGCTGGGGCGGCTGCTCAAGGGGCGGCTGCTCCAGGGGCGGCTGCTGCAGAGTTCCCGAGAGCATCTCGACGGGCGACTGGAGGGGACCGCGCACGGGCCCCCAAGTCGCCTCGACGAGGCGATGGGAGGGGCCGGCTCGCGGGCCCCGAAAGCGCCGCGACGAGGCGACGGGAGAGGCCTGCGTGCAGGCCCCCAAAACGCCGCGACGAGGCGACGCTCGGGGCCGGCGCGCAGGCCCCCAAGACGCCGTGACGAGAGTGGAACCCGCCGCGCGCCTCGGGGCGCACGGCGGGCAGAAAACCGCCACGCGCCCCGAGCGCGTGGCGGGAAGAAAAAATAGAGGTCGCGTGCCACGGGGCACGCGACACACAGTAGGGCAGCGGAAGCAAGTGGGCCCACAGGCCAGGAGCGTTAAGCTCTGATAACATATCAAGTTTCTAAGTAGAGTTAGGCTTAGGAGCCATTGCTAGTGGGTGTCTTAGTAGCTTAGGTTTAGGGTTGAAAATGAATGTCAAGAAAGTTGAAAGGAGAGAATGGTTTCACTAGCAAGAGTTGGGATACAAGTACAACATCCTAAATTGGGTTGTACTCATTACAGAGTACCCTACTGCAGGCTAGACAGCAAATACATTTTGACAAACTTGGCAAGCTCTTAGAGTGAGCTTCGATATAGGAAATTCTCAGCTTAATCCGGTCGACGGTCTGCAGGATACGCTGCGCGACGTTCAAGGTACTCTTGCTGTTTTGACTAAGTCTTAATAGCTTGAGTTTATTAGGCCCTTACACCAACAGATGAGCGAGAACTGATTCTACCTCGTACTCTGGTTCATCCTGTATGAGAACAGGTGATAGTGGCGGTAGCTTTTGTCCCTGGAACTGGTGGTTGGGGTCTTTGTAGGGCTTCAATAGCTGAACATGGAAAGCATTGTGAAGCTTCCACGTAGAAGGTAAGCGCCAGCGGAATGTTACTGGTGTCACCTGTGCCTCAACGTGAAAAGGACCACAAAAGCGAGGTTGGAGCTTGGATGGTAGGTGAGACAGGTTCAAGATGCGCGTCTCGAGAAGCACCTGATCTCCGACTGCTACGGTGTGATCACGTCGCTGGCAATCGGCATACTTCTTCTGGGAGGTCTGCATCGTGGTGAGGCGTTGCTGAGTCTTATCCCATAGTTGCTGCATTGTGGTTACAAAGTCATGTAAGGCTTGGACGTATGCCGGTGTGGTTGGTTACTGTGGTGTAAGTGGTTACCTTCCGTAGCACAGGAAGAAAGGAAATTTTCCTGTGGCCGCATGTGACACATTGTTACTGAAGATTCTTGTGGCTGACGTCGTCTTTGCAAGCTGTGCGTAGTAACTGTTCAACCATCTGATTGAGTCGTTCCGTCTGTCCGTCAGTCTGGGGAGGGTACACTGAAGACATTGCAAGTTTTGTCTCCAACAGTCCCATGAGTTCCCTCCAGAACGTACTAGTGGGTCTCTGTCCGAGATGAGTGTAGCGGAGATGCCGTGAATGGTGATGATACGGTTGAAGAAGAGGAGAGCGTTGCGTCACCAGTAGCCGTGACGTTGGTCAGAATAAAATGTCCCATCTTGGAGAACTTATCGATGACCACGAGTGTAGCATCATGCCCTCGTGAGGTCGAAGGAAGCTTGGTGATTAGGTCTAGGTTAACGACTTGCCATGGCTGGTCCGGTACGGATAGAGGAGAAGTAACCCTGCTTCTTCCGCTGGCACGTGTCGCATGAGGTCACGAACTGCTGCTATCCCGGGCCAGTAGTAATACTTCGCTATCCCTGCTAACGTCTTGTTGCTTCCGAAATGTTCCGCGTACTGTACGTCGTGAAACTTCTCTAGCAGAGTCTATCGGAGCGGGGCATAGTTCGGTACCCAAATATTCCCATAACTCTTCCGTACAGCTAAGTCCTTCTCCCACTTTAATAGCTTTTGTTTCTCTTCTGTACCAATCTCTGCGTCCACGGAGTACTTATGTCGGAATATGCCCTTGAGTTGAGGGTTCATCCCGTCGAGCTGGATGCCTGCTAAATGTCCGGGGCGGCTCAACGCGTCTGCTTTGTTGTGTAGCCCGAGTTAGTAGACGATGTCGTGATGAAAGTGAGTTTCCAAGAAGTCCACCCACCACACATGTCATCGTGAGAGTGTAGGCTGCAAGTTCAGGTGTTTGAGACTGCAGTGGTCAGTATAAAGTGTAGTCTTGGCTCCCTCTCAGTAACACCTCCACACCTTGAAAGCTGTGACTATCGCTAAGACTTCCTTGTCATAGATTGGGCAATTCAGTTCTGCTCCGTGTAGCTTCTTACTGAGGTAGGCGATAGGCTGCGAACCGCGTCCGTTATCCTGCATCAGTACTGCTCTGACTGCCTGGTCACTAGCATCTGCTTCCACCGCGTAGTCCTTGTCTAGGTCTGGTAGGATCAGTACTGGCGCAATGGTCAGTGCTGTCTCTAGCTGATCCATGGCTTGCTGATAAGGAGTATCCTATTTTTAAGGCGTATCATTTTTCAGTAGGTTAGTCTGTGGCGCTGCTATCTTAGCGTACTGCAAACATGTGTAGTAGTTGGCGAAGCCTGGGAACTGTTGGGTGCAAATTCACGTTGCACGAAATAATGCTGTCTGTTTGTACGAGTATGCGTATGCAAATGCAATTGGGTATGAATGGAATGTTCGTGTGTTTGTTTGCTTTCGCAATTTTCACTTGAAGCATTTGCAGGTACTCGTGCATTATGCGCTTCGGCACAACATTGTACGCGCTATGAAATATGCAAGCAGAAAGGACGAGCTCGCAAAGGAACCCAAGATGGAAGCTTTGCGGTTCAGTTGAACTGATTGCGCAGATTCAGTCCTATCCAACTCGAAATTATACTGATTTGTGTGG
Source organism: Closterium sp. NIES-65 (assembly GCA_948144175.1). Lineage (NCBI taxonomy): Eukaryota > Viridiplantae > Streptophyta > Zygnematophyceae > Desmidiales > Closteriaceae > Closterium > Closterium sp. NIES-65. Next base: position 1,477,813 of record CANXME010002221.1, read on the forward strand.
TGGACTAAAGTGTAGCAGGGCAGGCACTACAAGGGTACAATTTAGGTGAAGGTTGGATGTTGTTTGTCTGTATCTGCTTGCTACAGGGCCAGGGGAAACTAGCAAAACCAGAACTTGGCTGGTTAGGCAAGGATAAAACAGGTTCTGTATTTAGGACCTGAACCTGGCTGTTGTTTTCCCAGGTTGGAAAAACAGAACCAGAGGTTGTTTACCAACCTACCGCTTGCTGTTTTGTCCAGCCAGGTTGGTTCTGTTGCTTGGAATTATTTAAAATCATCCCTGGTTGTTCCCAGGTTGATTCCCTACGTCCTTGTTAGCTATAACTATTTATTCTTTCTCAATTTGTACCTGGATATAGTCAATTCGATTCAAGCGAATTCCTCCCTTCCTGGAATTTCGTTTCTACTTGGTTCGACAGCAAAATGATACCCGAGTCAATGCTAGTGTGCTAGCACTCTATTGCTAGGCAAACGTTTTCCGACCCATAACATCGTAATGGCAGACCTTTTCGCGAGGCAACTTGGAGCAAGTTTTGATATAGGAAAATTTCAGCTTAATCCGATCGACGGTCAGCACGATACGCTTCGCGACGTTCAAGGTGCTCTTGCTTTTTTGGCCAAGTCATTCTTGATCCCTCTCTCTTACTCGGACACGAGGATAGGGGCTGGTCTTGTACCAGGCGCCCAAGGACCCTTGGGAGTGACCCCGAGGAGAGGTTTTAAGTTTGATCAAGTCTTAGTAGCTTGAGTTTATTAGACCCTTACACTAACAAGCTGGTATCAGAGATGCGTTATAGTGATCCTCGTTATAGCTAGATATGGCGGGCAACACTTCGACGTGAGCTAATGAATCTTCATCCGAAGAACGTAGCGACAGCCAAGATTCTGGTGTTTCAGCGCCAAGGGGAGCGCGAACAAACTAGGGCTCGCTGATCAAGGAGATGCTGAAGAACCTCACCGTCGAGAATTTCAATGGTGAGGGCTATAATGATTGGGCCTGGAAAAAGCAAATCTATTTCCGTCAGATTGGATTGCTGAAACTAATGATTGGGGAGGAGCCTAGACCGAGTGACCCCACGTTGCAGGAAGATTGGGACGAGCGCTCCTCGGCTGGCTACTATTTGATATCGCAGAGTTTGGAGCTGAACCAGCGTCACCACGTCAAGCACCTGCTGCCGGCGGTTGAGCGCGATCCGAAGGCGTGGATCGTATTGAAGGAGCTGTCCGTATTGCGGCTAAGCAAGGGAGAGCCGATGCAACCTGTCATAGACAAGATGCACGACCTCTATACGAAGTTAGCGATCGCGGGAATCACCTACCCGGAACAGACCAAGTGCTTGAAAATGCTATCGCTGCTGCCGGAATGGTGGCTTCAATTCACGAGCGGATAGAGCCTGCCGCAGAACCAGAGCTCGTGGACACTTGAGTGGGCGCGGACAAAGATTGGAGGAGGAATTCTGTCGCCGCTAACTGAGGGGTGGAGACGACGGCAGCAGCGGTTATGGGATGCAAGGGAAGCGACGTTGCAAGGACAACAACTCCAACGACCAACAAGGAGGTACTAGTTGGGGTCGCGGTGCGAAATCTGCACGTGGGAGCAAGTCGGGTGCTGGTGGCAAAATGAAAGGGAGTTGCTGGTATTGTAAAAATGAGGGGCACCCCTGGTTTTTGTGCTATAAGAAACCCGATGGATGGACCCCCCAGAGTCGTCACCAGGATGGCGGCGCGCGGAGGAACCAGAAAAACCGCGCGAGCATGATCGCCGATTCATCTGACAACAACCCGAAGAGCAACCGCGGTGCGGAAAAGAAGAAGGAGCGCACCGCTGGCCAGTTCTTCCATATTGGACAGCAGGGGGAGCAGGGGGAGCAAGGAGACGCATCTGCCAAGGTTAGAGCAGAGCTGCATCCCCTCGACTATTGTGTGTTGGACACGGGCGCTGCTTGGACGAATGACGCCGCGCAAGGGACGAGCTGCGTTTAAGGGAGCGGATGGCAAGCCGTGTTGGTGTAAGGGCCTAAAAAACTCAAGCTTATTAAGACTTTATCACACTTAAAAACCTCTCCTCGGGGTCACCTCCAAGGGTCCTTGGGTGCCTGGTACAAGACCAGCCCCTATCCTCGGGTCCGAGTTTGTAGAGAGAGGGATCAAGAGGGACTTAGTCAAAACAGCAAGAGTACCTTGAACTTCGCGCAGCGTATCGTGCAGACCGTTGATCGGATTAAGCTGAGAATATACTATATCGAAGCTCACTCCAAGAGCATAAATAATAATGAACCAAGTTGCCTCGCGAAAAGTTTTGCCATTACGAAGTTATGGCTCGGACAGCGTTAGCCTAGCGTTGGAGTGCTAGCGTACTAGCGTTGATTCGGGTAGCATTCCGCCTTCGCACCGCGTACAAACCAAATTCCAGGAAGGGAGGAATTCGTTTGAATCAATTTCACTATATTCAGGTACAAACAGAGAAGGAATAAATAGCTCTAGCTAGCAAGGACCTTGGGAATCAACCTGGGAACAACCAGGGATGATCCCAAATAATTCCAAGCAACAGAACCAACCTGGCTGGACAAAATAGCAGGTGGTAGGTTGGTGAACAACCTCTGGTTCTGTTTTTCCAACCTGGGAAAACAACAACCAGGTTCAGGTCCTAAAAACAGAACCTATTTTGTCTTTGCCCAACCAGCCAAATGTTGGTTCCGCTGGTTTCCCCTGGCCCTGTAGCATGCAGATACAGACAAACAACATCCAACCTTCACCTAAATTGTACCCCTATAGTGCCTGCCCTGCTACACTATAGTCAACCAAACAAAACAGTACAATTTCGAGTTGGATAGAACTGAATCTGTGCAATCAAGTAAGCCGAACCACAAAGCTTCCATCTTGGGTTCCTTTGCGAGCTCGTCCTTTCTGATTGTACTGTTCATAGCGCGTACAATGTTATGCCGAAGCGCACATTGTGCGAGTACCTGCAAATGCTTCAAGCAAAAATTGCAAAAGCAAACAAACACACGAATATACCATTCATACGCACACGCATACTCGTACAAACAGACGGCAGGATGTCGTGCAATGTGAATTTTGCACCCAACACACTCCCCCTCAGCCTGCCGGCTGCATCCCCATCATTCCATACTAGTTCATGCTCATTCCACTCATGCGCACACAACGCCAATGAGGCTCATCCGCAAGCCTCTTGGTGAGGAAGTCTGCTGGCTGCTGGTGAGTCTTGATGTAGATCGGATTCACCGTCCCCCTCTTCACCTCCTTACGCAGCCAGTGCCACTTGATACGCATGTGCTTATTGAGCCCATGAAGCACAGCGTTCCTGGCCATCCCAAGAGGTCCTTTGCTATCACAAAACAGCGGCGTAGCAACCTTTTGCTCCTGGCCAATCTCCTCCAACAGCCTCCTCAGCCAAATCACCTCTTTCACCCCATGAAACATTGCCATGTACTCTGACTCCACGGAAGAGAGTGCTGTCTCCGTCTGCTTCTTTGACCTCCAACTAACTGGTCCTCCTCCAACTACGCAGATGTATCCTCCCACAGATGAGGAATCCTCCTTCTCAGAGGCCCACGTAGCATCGGTAAAGCAAGTGAGAAAGAGCTTGCCTTCTCCAAGCCTCTCCCTATTCTCTTTCTGGTTCACCTGTCCAGATGCGGAGTATTGAACTCCAATGCTTGGGTGAGAGTTCAGATACTTCACCACACGCTCAGCTGCATCCACCTGCTCCTTTGATGGATTCTGCACCACCCTGGCCAGCTGCCCAACCGAGAAAGAGATGTCGGGCCTCGTGTGAACTGCTGCATACAAGAGGCTGCCCACCAAGGACTGAAATTGCTGCTGCTCCTCGGCTTCAACCCCTTCATCTTCTGCAGCTTTCACAAGCTTGAATTCTGCTGGCAGGGGAGTTGCAACCTTGCGCTCATTCTCAATTCCGTACTTCTCCCCAAGCTCCTTGATGAACTTCTCCTGGTGCAGCTTCAAGCACCTGTGATCCAGATCCCTCTCTACGTGCATCCCGAGGTAGTACTTTACCTCCCCAAGGTTCTTGCACTTGAAGTTCTCCATCAGCTGCTGCTGCACCTTCTGGATCTCCTTCATGCTGCTGCTAAAGAGAAGAATGTCGTCCACATAGACCAGAAACAGCACCAGCTTCTCCCCCTCCCCCTTGAGAAAGAGGCTCTCATCACAGCTGCTGGTCCTGAATCCCATCTCCTCTAAAACAGCTGCCAACTTCTGGTACCAGCAGCGTGGCTAAGGGGTTTATGCAGAAGGAGCTGCGGGATTTCAATGAGATCTTTGCTCCCACTGCCAAACTCCCTACCCTCCGTGTCTTGTTCGCAGATGCAACCATTAGTGGGAAATTCATCATTCAGACGGATATATCAACGGCATTCCTCAATGGGTTTTTAGAGGAGGATGTGTACATGACTCAGCCGCCTGGGTATGAGGATGGTACGGGTAGGGTGTGCAAGCTGAAAAGGTCCATCTACGGATTGAAGCAGGCGCCACGCTGCTGGTACCAGAAGTTGGCAGCTGTTTTAGAGGAGATGGGATTCAGGACCAGCAGCTGTGATGAGAGCCTCTTTCTCAAGGGGGAGGGGGAGAAGCTGGTGCTGTTTCTGGTCTATGTGGACGACATTCTTCTCTTTAGCAGCATCATGAAGGAGATCCAGAATGTGCAGCAGCAGCTGATGGAGAACTTCAAGTGCAAGAACCTTGGGGAGGTAAAATACTACCTCGGGATACATGTGGAGAGGGATCCAGATCACAGGTGGTTGAAGCTGCACAAGGAGAAGTTCATCAAGGAGCGCAAGGTTGCAACTCCCCTGCCAGCAGACTTCAAGCTTGTGAAGGCTGCAGAGGATAAAGGGGCTGAAGCCGAGGAGCAGCAGCAATTTCAGTCCTTGGTTGGCAGCCTCTTGTATGCAGCAGTTCACACGAGGCCCGACATCTCTTTCTCGGTTGGGCAGCTGGCTAGGGTGGTGCAGAATCCATCAGAGGAGCAGGTGGATGCAGCTGAGCGTGTGGTGAAGTGTATGAACTCTCACCGAAGCATTGGGGTTCAATACTTTGCATTTGCTCAGGTGAAGCAGAAAGGGGTTGAGGTGCTGAAAGAGAAGAGGGAGAGGCTTGGAGAAGGCAAGCTCTTTCTCACTTGCTTTTCAGATGCTACATGGGCTTCTGAGAAAGAGGACTCCTCATCTGTGGGAGGATACATCTGTGTAGTTGGGGGAGGACCTGTTAGTTGGAGGTCAAAGAAGCAGACGGAGACGGCACTCTCTTCTGTGGAATCAGAGTACATGGCGATGTTCCATTGGGTGAAGGAGGTGATTTGGCTGAGGAGGTTGTTAGAGGAGACTGGCCAGGAGCAGAAGATTGCTACGCTGCTGTTTTGTGATAGCAAGGGGGCTCTTGGGATGGCCAGGAACGCTGTGCTTCATGGGCTCAATAAGCACATGCGTATCAAGTGGCACTGGCTGCGTAAGGAGGTGAAGAGGGGGACGGTGAATCCGATCTACATCAAGACTCACCAACAGCCAGCATACTTCCTCACCAAGAGGCTTGCGGATGAGCTCCATAGGCGTTGTGTGCGCATAAGTGGAATGAGGTTGAAATAGCATGGAATGATAGGGATGCAGCTGGCAGGCTGAGCGGGAGAGTTTTGGGTGCAAATTCACATTGCACGACATGCTGCCGTCTGTTTGTACGAGTATGCGTGTGCGAATGCATTTGGGTGTGAATGGAATGTTCGTGTGTTTGTTTGCTTTCGCAGTTTTCGCTTGATGCATTTGCAGGTACTCGTGCAATGTGCGCTTCGGCACAACGTTGTACGCGCTATGAACAGTATAAGCAGAAAGGACTAGCTTGCTAAAGAACCCAAGATGGAAGCTTTGCGGTTCAACTTACTTGATTGCGCAGATTCAGTTCTATCCAACTCGAAATTGTACTGTTTTGTTTGGTTGACTATAGTGTAGCAGGGCAGGCACTATAGAGGTACAATTTAGGTGAAGGTTGGATGTTGTTTGTCTGTATCTGCTTGCTACAGGGCCAAAGGAAACCAGCGGAACCAGCATTTGGCTGGTTGGGCATAGACAAAACAGGTTCTGTTTTCAGGACCTGAACCTGGTTGTTGTTTTCCCAGGTTGGAAAAACAGAACCAGAGGTTGTTTACCAACCTACCAGCTGCTGTTTTTTCCAGCCAGGTTGGTTCTGCTGCTTGGAATTATTTGGGATCATCCCTGGTTGTTCCCAGGTTGATTCCCAAGGTCCTTCGTAGCTAGAGCTATTTATTCCTTCTCTGTTTGTACCTGAACATAGTGAAATTGATTCAAGCGAATTCCTTCCTTGCTGGAATTTCCTTTCTACGCGGTGCGACGGCGGAATGCTACTAGAGTCAACGCTAGTACGCTAGCACTCCAACGCTAGGCAAACACTGTCCGAGCCATAACTTCGTAATGGCAGAACTTTTCGCGAGACAACTTGGTTTATTTTAAAGCTCTTAGAGTGAGCTTCGACATAGGAAATTCTCAGCTTAATCCGGTCGACGGTCTGCACGATACGCTGCGCGATGTGCAAGGTACTCTTGCTGTTTTGACTAAGTCCCTCTTGATCCCTCTCTCTACAAACTCGGACCCGAGGATAGGGGCTGGTCTTGACTAAGTCCCTCTTGATCCCTCTCTCTACAAACTCAAACCAGGCACCCAAGGACCCTTGGAGGTGACCCTGAGGAGAGGGTTTAAGTTTGATAAAGTCTTAATAACTTGAGTTTATTAGGCCCTTACACCAACACTATCTGTTTATTCCTTCTCTGTTTGTACCATGGATATAGTCAAATTGATTCAAACCCTTGCTGAAATTTCGTTTCAACGTGGTTCGATAGCGGAATGCTACCCGAGTCAACCCTGGTATACTGGTACTACGACGCTAGCCAAACGCTGCGTGAGCCAAAGTTATACAATGGCAGAACTTTTTGCAATGCAACTTCGGTTCAGCTCTTAGAGCGAGATTTGATTTACTAAGTTTGCAGCTAAATTCGATCGATGGTCTGCAACTTGGGTACTCTTGCTAATTTTGCTAAGTCATTCTTGAATCCTCTGTCTACAAACCCGGACCCGAGGATAGGGGCTGGTCTTGTACCAGGCACCCAAGGACCTTTGGAGGTGACCCCGAGGAGAGGTTTTAAGTTAGAATAAGTCTTACTAGCTTGAGTTTATTCGCCCTTACATTAACAATATTTACTCATATCGTTGGTACTAAGAATAAGTGCCTTCCTCACAGATATGATGTACTAAGTGTAAGTACATTCCTTACCCATATGGTTGATACTTGGAGGAAGTGCGTTACTTACTCATGTGGTTAGTACTTGGGGGAGGTTCGTTACTTATAAACACGGTTGGTATTTAGAGGAAGTGCGTTATTTATCCATATGGTTTGTATATAGTGTAAGTACGTTGCTTATTCATACAGTATTGAATGTGAGTGCGTTAGTTGCCCACACTGTTGGTACTAGGAGGACGTGCGTTACTTACTTATATATGCCCTTGATGTTATTGTGAGTGCGTTATGTACCCATATGGTCAGTACTAAGTATTAGACCGTTACTTATACATATGGTTGGTACTAAGAGTGGGTGCATTACTGACTCGTATGGTTGGTACAAAGTGTGAGTGCGATACTTACCTAAAACGTTGGTACTAAGAGTGTGTGCGTCACTCACCCATATGCTTGGTACAGAGACTAGTAAGTTAGTTATGGTTGGTACTTGGAGGAAGTACGTTACTCACCCATATGGTTGGTACTTGGGGGAAGTTCGTTACTTACACATACGGTTGGTATTTAGAGGAACTGCGTTAATTATCCATATGGTTGGTACTAAGAGTAAGTGCAGTACTTACGAATGTGCTCGGTATTAAAGATAAGTCCGTACTTGCCCATATGGTCGGTACTTAGAGTAAGTGCGTTACAAACCCATAGGTTCGTATTAAGTGTGAATGCGTTCCTTACCCATATGGTTGATCCTAAGGGTAAGTGCATTACTTACCCGCATGGTTGGTACTAGGAGTAAGTGCGTTACTTACCCATATGGTTGATAGTTGAAGAAGGTGCGTAATTTACTCATATGATTGGTACATAAAATGTGTGCCTTACTGATCCATGCGGTTTGTACTAAGTTTGAGTGCGATACTTGTATGGTACCACTTCCATGCTCTTATACCCCTGTCATTAACTTTGATGGTCACCTCAGCTATCTAACATGCGTTACTTGTCCATGTGGTTAGTACTGAGCATAAATGCGTTACTTACCCATATGGATGGTACTAAAAGAAAATCCATTACTTATCCATGGTTGAAATTTAGAGTAAATGTATTCCCGACCCATATGGTTGGTACTAAATGTCAGTGCATTATTTACCCATATAGTTGATACTTGGAATAAGTGCGTTATTCATCCACATGGTTGGTTCTAAGAGTAATTTAGAAATTTACCGATATGTTTGGTACTTGGTAAGTGGGTTACTTATCCATATTTTTGATACTAAGAGTAAGTGCGTTACGTATGGTTGGTACTTAGAAGAAGTGCATTACTTACCCATATAGTTAGTAATGGCAGTAAGTATGTTTTTTACCCACATAATTGAAGAGTAAGTGCATTACTTACCTATATCGCTGGACACTGAGTGTGTTACTTGCCCAAATTGATGGAATTTCTAGTGTGTTACTTACCCATATGGTTGGTACTAGGTTTTAGTCCGTTACTTACCGATATGGTATTAACATTAAGTACGTTTTTTACCTATGTGGCTCTAACTTAGAGTAAGTGTGGTACTTACTCATATGGTTGGTTCTAAGTGTTAGTGTGATACGTATTATATGGTTGGTATTAGGAGTAAGTTATTTACCGATATGCTTGGTACCAAAAGATAGTTTAGGGTACCCATATAGTTGGTACTTGAAATAATCGTGTTACTTACCCATATGGTTGGTTCTAAGTGTTTGTCCGTTACATATACATATGGTTGGTACTAGCATTACTTACCCATAAGAATGGTATGTAGAAGAAGTCCGTTAATATTCATATGGTTATCCGTTAGTTACCCAGATGATTGGTAGTAGGAATAAGTGCGTTTGTTACCATATGGTTGGTACTTGGTGTATATGAGTTATTTACCCATTTGGTTGGTAGGTAGCATAAGTTTACCCATATGGTTGGTTCTAAGTGATAATGCGTTGCTTCACCATATGGTTGGTACCAAAAACAAGTCTGTTTTACCTATGGTTGGTAATTAGAGTAAGTGCCTTACTTACCCATATGGTTGATATATAGAGAAAATTCGTTACTTACACTTATGGTTGGAACTAAAAGTAAGTAGGTTATTTATCCATACGGTTGGTACTTTGAATAGATGCGTTACTTATCCATATGACTAGTATATTGATTGCGTAACTTACCAAAATTGTTCATACTTCTGGTGTGTTATATACCTATATGGTGGTTTTAGTCCGTTACTTACCCAGATAATAGATATTAAGAGTAGGAAATAAGGTTTAGGGTTGGCCCCGCCCCCGCTTGTGCGAAGCTGACTTCATAGTCGGGTGCGCGGGCGGTGTAGCCGACAGTTCTGCAGAGGTCGATGCCAGGCTGGAAATGCAGGTCGACAGGGTGGTCGACCTGCGACCGATCACTGCGACGATGCCGACGATGGGAGCGGGCGGCCGATTTCGATAGGGAGGTCGACGAAGGTGGTCATCGACTTACGCAGATCTGACGATGAGCCGTCGACAGAGTGAGCTCGACGGCAACAAAATATCGTGCTGATCGACGGAGGTGTCCGTCGACCAGGATGGTCTTCGACGGGAGCAGTGGTCGATGAGGGAGGTCATCGACCAGGGCTCTAGGTGGTCGACCGGGTCGACCAGGTGACCTTGACGAGGTTCCGCGGAGGCAAGCAAGGCTCGTCGAGACTGCGATGGCAAGGGCGACCTCAGGCTGGTATCCCGAGGTCGACGTGGAGCTTCAGACGCAATCGTCGACACGTGGCCGACTTGGCAACTGCGCGACGGTAGAGAACGTGCTCGACCGTCACCGCGCACCCGAAAAGTGGGCTGGTTCTTGAGTAAGTGCACTACTTACCTATATGGTTCTTATTGTTGGTCTGTTAGTTACACATATGAATGGTTTTAACAGCAAGAATATTACTTACCCATATGGTTGGTACTAAGAGTAAGTCCGTTAATTACCTATATGGCTTGTACTAAGAGTACATGCGTTACATTCCCATATGGTTGGTACTAAGATTAAGTGTGTTACTTACCCGTATGGTCGCTACTTGGACTAAGTACGTCACATATCCATATGGCTGGTATATTGAGTGCGTTAGTTGTCAACGGAAGTTGTGTGTTGGCCCCGTCTTTGCTTGGGCGGAGCCGTTTTCATAGTCGAATGTACGGGAGGTGCAGCCGACCTGTTGCAGTAGGCGACGCCGACTTGGGCTAGCTGGTCAACGGGTTTGGTCGACCTATACGGGGCCACTGCGAAGCTTCCGACGACAGGAAGCCGGCGGCCGACTTCGACTGTGGTCGATATTGGATGCAAATTCACATTGCACTACATCCTGCCGTGTGTTTGTACGAGTATGCTTGTGCGAATGCATTTGCGTATGAATGGTATGTTCGTGTGTTTGTTTGCTTTCGCAATTTTCGCTTGAAGCATTTGCAGGTACTCGCACAATGTGCGCTTCGGCACAACATTGTACGCGCTATGAACAGTACAAGCAGAAAGGACGAGCTCGCAAAGGAACCCAAGATGGATGCTTTGCGGTTCGGCTTACTTGATTGCGCAGATTCAGTTCTATCCAACTCGAAATTGTACTGTTTTGTTTGGTTGACTATAGTGTAGCAGGGCAGGCACTATAGGGGTACAATTTAGGTGAAGGTTGGATGTTGTTTGTCTGTATCTGCATGCTACAGGGCCAGGGGAAACCAGCGGAACCAGCATTTGGCTGGTTGGGCAAAGACGAAACAGGTTCTGTTTTTAGGACCTGAACCTGGTTGTTGTTTTCCCAGGCTGGAAAAACAGAACCAGAGGTTGTTTACCAACCTACCACCTGCTATTTTGTCCAGCCAGGTTGGTTCTGTTGCTTGGAATTATTTGGGATCATCCCTGGTTGCTCCCAGGTTGATTCCCAAGGTCCTTTCTAGCTAGAGCTATTTATTCCTTCTCTGTTTAGACCTCAATATAGTGAAATTGATTCAGGCAAATTCCTTCCTTGCTGGAATTTCCTTTCTACGCGGTGCGACGGCGGAATGCTACCCGAGTCAACGCTAGTACGCTAGCACTCCAACGCTAGACAAACGCTGTCCGAGCCATAACTTCGTAATGTCAGAACTTTTCGCGAGGCAACTTGGTTTATTTTAAAGCTCTTGGAGCGAGCTTCGATATAGGAAATTCTCAGCTTAATCCGATCAACAATCTGCACGATACGCTGCGTGACGTTCAAGGTACTCTTGCTGTTTTGACTAAGTCCCTCTTGATCCCTCTCTCTACAAACTCGGACCCGAGGATAGGGGCTGGTCTTGTACCAGGCACCCAAGGACCCTTGGAGGTGACCCCGAGGAGAGGTTTTAAGTGTGATAAAGTCTTAATAGCTTGAGTTTATTAGGCCCTTACACCAACAAGCTGGTATCAGAGCTGCGTTATAGTGATCCTCGTTATAGGTAGCTATGGCGGGCAACATCTCGGCGGTAGCTGGTGAATCTTCAGCCCAAGATCGTAGCGGCAGCCAAGATTCTGGTGTTTCTGCGCCAAGGGGAGCGCGAACAAGCCAGGGCTCGCTGATCAAGGAGGTGCTGAAAAACTTCACCGTCGAGAAGTTAAATGGTGAGGGCTATGATGATTGGGCTTGGAAAATGCAATTGTATTTCCGTCAGATCGGTTTGCTGAAACTAATGATTGGGGAGGAGCCTACACCGAGTGACCCCGCCCTTCAGGAAGATTGGGACGAGCGCGCCTCGGCTGGCTACTTTTTGATGTCGCAGAGTTTGGAGCTGAACCAGCGTTACCATGTCCTGCACCTGCTGCCGGAGGTTGAGTGCGGTCCGAAGGCGTGGACGGTGTTGAAGGAGCTGCACGCCCCTACCTCCGTCGCTGCGACGCTCATGATGGAGAGGGAGATGTCCGCGTTGCGCCTAAGCGAGGGAGAGCCGGTACAACCCATCCTGGACAAGATGCGTGATCTCTACGCCAAGCTGGCGATCGCGGGGATCACCTACCCGGAGCAGACCAAGTGCCTGAAGATGCTCTCGCTGCTGCCAGAATCGTGGCTTCAATTCACGAGCGGATTGAGCCTGCCGCAGAACCAGAGCTTGTGGACGCTCGAGTGGGTGCGGACTAAGATTCTGGACAAAATAGCAGGTACACCCTGCCCGTACCATCCTCATACCCAGGCGGCTGCGTCATGAACACCTCCTCCTCTAAAATCCCGTCGAAGAATGCCGTTGATATGTCCATCTGGATAATGAACTTCCCACTAACGGCTGCATCTGCCAACAAGACACGAAGTGTAGGGGGTTGGCAGTGGGAGCAAAGATCTCATTGAAGTCCCGCTTCTCCTTCTGCATAAACCCCTTAGCCACCAACCTACTCTTGTAGATGGTGACCTGCCCCTTATCGTCAGTCTTGATCCTTAGCACCCACTTGCATTGTACCACTTTCTTTCCCTCACGAAGCACTACTAGTTCCCACGTCCCATTCTCCAGCAGGCTCTGGTACTCAGCATCCCTGAAGCCAGCCATTTGTCCCTATCTGGTCCAGCTAATGCCTCCTCCATGCTAGCTGGTTCCTCTGGTGCAGGGGCAAGAAAACAGTACGCAGGCTCATGCTCCTCATCCGGGTCATAGCCATGCGGTAGAATCAGTAATGCCTCCTCGGTCCCAAGCTGCTGCTCCGCTACATCACCTCCTGCAGTCAGCTTCTTATGTATCCGTATGGCTACTAAGGGGAAGGAAGCCGTACAGTGCAAGTGGGTGCTAAGGATCAAGACCGATGACAAGGGACAGGTCACCATTTACAAGAGTAGGCTGGTGGCTAAGGGGTTTATGCAGAAGGAGAAGCGGGACTTTAATGAGATCTTTGCTCCCACTGCCAAACCCCCTTCCCTCAGTATCTTGTTGGCAGATGCAACCGTTATTCAACGAGAAGCGGGATTTCGTTTCTACGCGGTGCGACGGCGGAATGCTACTTGAGTCAACGCTAGTACGCTAGCACTCCAACACTAGGCAAACGCTGTCCTAGCCATAACTTCGTAATGGCAGAACTTTTCGCGAGGCAACTTGGTTCATTTTTAAGCTCTTGGAGCGAGCTTCGATATAGTAAATTCTCAGCTTGATCCGATCGACGGGCTGCACGATACGCTGCACGACGTTCAAGGTACTCTTGCTGTTTTGACTAAGTCCCTCTTGATCCCTCTCTCTACAAACTCGGACCCGAGGATAGGGGCTGGTCTTGTACCAGGCACCCAAGGACCCTTGGAGGTGACCCCGATGAGAGGTTTTAAGTTTGATAAGGTCTTAATAGCTTGAGTTTATTAGGCCCTTACACCAACACAAACACCCCCTGTGACTAACGGACTGCATGTACATACTCTCACACGCATGCAATTTGACATCTACAAAAACACATATATACTCATAACACTGCTGCCACTAGTGCAATGCCATGCCACACGTCTTAGCACACTTTCAATGTGCACTCTTGGGAAGTCTCTTGGTGAGAAAATCTGCCGCCTGCTTGTTGGCCTTTGCATGATGAAGTTCAACAACCCCATCCTTCACCCATCTGCATTACCCAGTGCCAGTTAATCTTCATGTGCTTGTTTTGCCCATTCAGGATAGGATTAGTGGCCATACCATAAGAACCCCCGCTATCACAGAAAAGTGTTGTAGGTCCCTCCTGTTCAACTTCCATATTCTCCAGCAGCTTCCTCGGGAATACAGTCTCCTCGATAGCGTGGTACATCACCATGTACCCTGCCTCTGCCGAAAACTGAGTAATCTCACTCTGCTTCTTGGACCTCCAACTCACTGGTCCTCATCCAACCATGCACACAGAGTCACCCGTATATGAATATTCCTCATCCTCCAAGGCCAATGTAGCGTCGGTAAATCATGCCATCTTCAAGGTTCAAGGCGTCATCCCATCTGCTACAAACTATTTCAGTAGGCCAGCAGCTGAAAACTGAACACCAGCAGATGCCGAGGTACAACATGCGCTTTTCCACCTCCGATTGCCCCTCAATGGACCGCTGTACAACTCTGGCCAGCTGCCCCACTCCGAATGAAGCATCAGGTCGTGTATGCACAGCTGCTTATATCAAACTCCCAATTAGTGACTGGTACTAATTCTGCAGCTCATACTCGAGTGCATTATCATCCTCAGCTGCCTTTTTCAATGTGAAGCCTGCAAGAAACGGCGTCATCATAGTGCGACCCCGAGTCACACCACAGCGCTTCATAATACCAGATATTTAGTATAAATGGTGCACCTTTAGCCACATCCTCTCAATATCTCTCTCAATCTGCAGCCCAAAACAGTACTGGATATCCCCAGCATATTGCATTTGAAGTGGTCCTTCAGCAGCTTTTGAGTCCTGTCAATTTGCTCTATGGAAGATAAGAACAGCATTATGTGTTGGTGTAAGGGCCTAATAAACTCTGGCTATTAAGACATAATCAAACTTAAAACTACTCCTCGGGGTCATTTCCAAGGGTCCTTGGGTGCCTGGTGCAAGACCAGCCCCTTCCTCGGATCCGAGTTTGTAGAGAGAGGAGTCAAGAATGATTAGCCAAGATAACGAGAGTACCTTGTACGTCGCGCAGCGTCTCAGCACGCTGTCGATCGAAGCTCGCTCCAAGAGCTTTGAAATAAGCCAAGTTGCCTCGCGAAAAGTTACGCCATTGCAAAGTTATGGCTCGGACATCGTTTGCCTAGTGTCGTAATATTAGCGTACTAGCGTTGACTCGGGTAGCATTCCGCTGTCGAACCACGTAGAGTTGTACTGTTTTGTTTGGTTAACTAAAGTGTAGCAGGGCAGGCTCTATATGAGTACAATTAGGTGAAGGTTAGATGTTTGTTTATATGATGTCTTCAACCCCTTCCCTTCAGCAGCCTTCCTAAGCTTGAATTCAGCTGGCAAGGGAGTTGCAATATTGGGCTCACTCTCAATCCCATACTTCTACCTCAGCTGGAAACCAGCCGCGGTGGGGAAGAAAGGAGAGGTGATACTATCAGACAGGGCTGGTCAGGTACGGCTTGCGGTGCACAGACTAACCTCGCTGGTGGTGGAAAACGGTGTGCTAATGGGAGAGGCGGGCTTTCCTCTCACACGACTCAGGACGTCAGTGTTGTGTGAGAAGGATAAAGGCGCTCCTCTGAAAAGGCTGAGAGCGGAGCTGAAAGGACCAGCTGTACAACCGAAGCAACAGCGGAGGTGGGAACAAGACTACGGGAAACCGATTGACTGGAAGGAGGTCATCCGGAAGCGTGACACTCTGGTCACTCCGGGTAGAGCAAGAGAAGTCATTCTGAGGCTGCACAACAAGAACCTCCAGGTGGGGGACAGACTGCACTTCATGCGTGATCGCATCAGCTGCCCGCACTGCAAAGAAGACGAAACCCTAGGGCACTGTTTGCTGGAATGCACTAGTATACAGCCTGTCATTGGCGCGCTTAAGGGGGCACTGAAGCAGATGAACCCGACAAGGGAGGTGGATAAGTTGGAGGACTTTCTGTTCGCTGTAGATGGTACGCCGTCAGGTTTTACAGAAAAACCGTTGATTGCGGTGGCATTCCACCAGATATGGCTCGAACGGTGCGGAGCAGCTTTCCGGCAGGACAAATTCCAACCGCGGAGAGTCATCAGAAAGATCGGTGTGAATTTCATGAAACACGCCAGAATCTACAGTTCCTGCAAGAAACGAGTGGTGAAAGAAGAGGCAAGTGGGGCGGGGCAGTGCTGGCCCCATCTGGCGAGGGACGAGGCTATGCTGCTGAGCCGGATTTTTCATGACGAGGACACGGTGACGTGGAAGGAGGAGTTCAAATTGGTGTGGGCCAACCCCAGAACTATCTTCCATCCACCTTAGTCTGTCAAGGAAGGGCGGTGTAGACCTCTTGTCTGCCTGTTCCCTTCCCCCTTACAGTTACGACTGTGGCTGTACCCACTTTATAAGTGTAATGCATTCTTAAAAAAAAAAAAAAAAAAACTTCTACCTCAGCTGCTTGATGAATTTCTCCTGGTGCCCTTCAACCACCTGTGATCCAAATCTCTCTCCACGTGCATCCCGAGGTTGTACTTTACCTCTCCAAGGGTCTTGTAGTTGAAGTTCTCCAGCAGGTCCACGCAGCGCACGTGTCCAACACCCAAAGGTCCAGGGGGTGCAGCTCTGCTCCAACCTTGGCAGAACCGTCTCCTTGCTCCCCATCGTCTACAAGATGGAAGAATTGGCCCGCGGCGTGCTCCTTTTTCTTCTCAGCACCGCCTTTGCCTTTCGGGTTGTCGTTGGACGAATCTGCGACCATGTTCGCGCCACTTTTCTGGTTGCTCTACGCGCCGCCATCCTGATGGCAATTCTGGGGGATCCATCCTTCAGGTATCTTATAACAAAAGAACCAGGGATGCCCCACCTTCTTACAATACCAACAATTTCCTTTCATTTTGCCACCGGCCCCCGATCTGCACCCGCCGCCAGAGTTCCCACTGCAACCTTAACCAGTACCTCCTTGTTGGTCGTTGGAGTCATCGTCCATCTTTGCACCGCGCCCTGCACCACGAAAGCCATGTGATCTGCCACGTTGGCTTCCTTGCACACCGTAGCCGCCGCTGCCGTCATCTCCACCCCTTAGTTCGCGGCGACGGAAATCTTCTTCCGGAATCTTCGTCCGCACACACTCAAGCGTCCACAAGCTTTGCTTCTGCGGCAGGCTCAATCCGCTCGTGAATTAAAGCCACGATTCCGGCAGTAGCGAGAGCATCTTCAAACACATGGTCTGCTCTGGGTAGGTGATTCCCGCGGTCGCCAATTTCGCGTAGAGGTCATGCATTTTATCCAGGACAGTCTGCACCGGCTTTCCCTGGCTCAAGCACAGCGTGGACAGCTCCCTCTCCAACATCAACGTCGCAACAACGAAGGTCGGGGCATGCAGCTCCTTTAGCGTGGTCCACGCCTTCGGACAGTACTCATCTTCCGGCAGTAGGTGCATCACGTGGTGACGCTGGTTCAGCTCCAAACTCTGCGACATTAATCTTCCTGAGACGCGCTCGTCCCAATCTTCCTGCAGCGCGGGGTCACTTGGTCCAATCATTAGTTTTCGGCAATCCAATCTGACCGAAATAGAGTTGTTTTTTCCAGGCCCAATCATCATAACCGTCACAATTGAACTTCTTGACGGTTAAGCTTTTCAGAACCTCCTTGATCAGCGAGCCCTGGTTTCTTCACACTCCCCTTGGTATCGAGGATCGCTATAACGCAGCTCTGATAACAACTTGTTGGTGTAAGGGCCTCAGGCTATTAAGACATAATCAAACTTAAAACCGCTCCTTGGGATCACCACATTTTACTCTAACCCCCCTGCGCGCATGATGGCAACCTCAAGGCCGCCATTACTGATCCTGAGAACTTCGCACGCGTCAATGTCTAGCAATTTCTTGACATTTGCCGATTTGGAACCTAGATTCGTACTCCTTAACACTTTAAGAATCCGATGGTACACTTTTGGTGTTCATCAGGCGAACATTTACCATTCGGCCTTATTGTCAGGCACTTTCCAGGTCCTCATTGACAAAGGTTACTACTGGGTGCGCGACAGTTCCAGGGAGCTCTACCAAGCTATTTCCAAGGGTGCTCTCAACGCGGCGCTTCACAGAGACCCTTTATACTATTTATACAGGCGTTGGTGGAGGGACAAAGACAAGTCACGAAGGGAGCTTCCAGTGCTCAGTTTCTCTCTGCTCGCGATTAGTACTCCTTCTAGCAGCTCTTATCATCATCACACTATGGCTCCTCCTGAAGGGTCTCCAGCGGTGGTCGCTCCTGTTGCGGGTCAGCATGGCAAGAAGCCAACGGAGGTCCGTCCTGAGCCTGTCACCCCGAAAACGCTATTCAATGGCGCGACGGCTTCGCGTGTTGACGACGCCATCAACACACTGACAGCGCGGACGTCGGCGTTGCGTATCAACGATCTGCAAGAGGAGAGCGGAAAATCAGGCAACCACAAGGAGGAAGGCAAGGTGTCGGCTGCTCCGCCTGCAAGCTCAAGCGCGTTGCCAAAAGTAAAGGCTAAGGTCCAGGAGGAGGACGAGGACTGCGGCTACATGAGCGACGATCCGGACGAGTGTCAGGACCCGGTTGTGCTGAATGACATCGCTGCTCAGGCAGGAGTTGCCATCACGCTGCTGGTTCCCTTCGCCTGGAGTAAGAAGATTCCGCGCATCATTGGTACGATCCACCACTTGCTGAGGATGTGGGGGAAGCACATGTCGGAGAATGCAAGCACGACGACAAGATGTCAGCAGCTCACGGCTACCTTCCTCTCAAAGCAACATTTCGGTCGGGTTAAGGTGGTCTTCCTGCAGGAAGCTTACGCCAAGTTCATGCGCAGCAGAGAGATCGAACATTACACGGTGAATGAGAAGAAGTTAACGCTCGGCTGGCTTCATCCGGAAAATCAGGAGTACCTGAGAGAGCGTGCGGCTCACCCTGAGGCGATTGAAGAGCTGCTAAAAGGGGTCCCGGCGGTGACCTCACCGGCGATGATCAATGAAAACTTGGTGACTGCGGTACTGTTGAAGAAGGGTCGAACGGCTTTCTTGGACGGGACGGCGTTTCACCGTGTGCAGGATCCGGTTTCGGGATCAGACACGGACAAGATTAAGGGCCTGGTTTTCAGGCATCCGGGGGATAAGTATAAGTGGTGGCACAAGGTCACTGACCGTGTCCTCGGTGTGGAACTGATGGTGTCGTTCCCCGCTCTCACCTGCGTTTTCTGCAACGGGATGCATATGTCGTGCTTTCATGATGATTATGTGAAGGAGCGGCAGAACAACAGTGGGAACTGGAATCTGACGCTGATGCACGCGCATGAGATCAATGGTAACTCACCTTGCTCTCACCTTGTTTTGCAAGCGGTCGCAGCCGCAGATTCCCCGTCTCACCTCTGTACCATCTCCCATCCGAGCAGCTGCTTCTATGAAGCTTATTCCGGCGATGAAGACTCTGCTAGCAGACCTGGCGATCGCTTTCGTCTCCACAGGTGGTGTTCGGGAGGAGTGGCTGTGCGCACAGGAGGAGTGCCGGAAGACCCATGGTACCAGTTTCGAAAAGGCGCTCGAACATGTGCAGTCAGTTCTATTGGTTTAAGGGCCTAATAAACTCAAGCTATTAAGACCTTGGGAATCAACCTGGGAACAACCAGGGATGATCCTAAATAATTCCAAGCAATAGAACCAACCTGGCTGGACAAAACAGCAGGTGGTAGGTTGGTAAACAACCTCTGGTTCTGTTTTTCCAACCTGGGAAAACAACAACCAGGTTCTGGTCCTAAAAACAGAACCTGTTTTGTCTTTGTCCAACCAGCCAAATGCTGGTTCCGCTGGTTTCCCCTGGCCCTGTAGCATGCAGATACAGACAAACAACATCCAACCTTCACCTAAATTGTACCCCTATAGTGCCTGCCCTGCTACACTATAATCAACCAAACAAAACAGTACAATTTCGAGTTGGATAAAACTGAATCTGCGCAATCAAGTAAGCCGAACCGCAAAGCTTCTATCTTGGGTTCCTTTGCGAGCTCGTCCTTTCTGCTTGTACTGTTTCATAGCGCGTACAACGTTGTGCCGAAGCGCACATTATGCGAGTACCTGCAAATGCTTCAAGCGAAAATTGCAAAAGCAAACAAACTTACGAACATACCATTCACACGTAAATGCATTCGCACACGCATACTCGTACAAACAGACGGCAGGATGACGTGCGATGTGAATTTGCACCCAACACACTCCCCCTCAGCCTGCCGGCTGCATTTCCATCATTCCATGCTAGTTCATGCTCATTCCACTAATGCGCACACAACGCCTATGAGGCTCATCCGCAAGCCTCTTGGTGAGAAAGTCTGCTGGCTGGTGGTGAGTCTTGATCTAGATCGGATTCACCGTCCCTTTTTTCACTTCCTTACGCAGCCAGTGCCACTTGATACGCATGTGCTTGTTCAGCCCATGAAGCACAGCGTTCCTGGCCATCCCAAGAGCCCCCTTGCTATCACAAAACAACGGCGTAGCAACTTTCTGCTCCTGACCAATCTCCTCTAACAACCTCCTGAGCCAAATCACCTCCTTCACCCCGTGGAACATTGCCATGTACTCTGTACGGAAGAGAATGCTGTCTCTGTCTGCTACTTGAACCTCCAACTAACAGGTCCTCCCCCTACTACGCAGATCCTCCCACAGATGAAGAATCTTCCTTCTCAGAAGCCCAAGTTGCATCAGTAAAGCAAGTGAGAAAGAGCTTGCCTTCTCCAAGCCTCTCCCCCTTCTCTTTCAGCACCTCAACCCCTTTCTGCTTCACCTGTGCAGATGTGGAGTATTGAACTCCAATGCTTGGGTGGGAGTTCAGATACTTCACCACACGCTTAGCTGCATCCACCTGCTCCTCTGATGGATTCTGCACCACCCTAGCCAGCTGCCCAACAGAGAAAGAGATGTCAGGCCTCGTGTGAACAGCTGCATACAACAGGCTGCCCACCAAGGACTGAAATTGCTGCTGCTCCTCGGCTTCAACCCCTTCATCCTCTGCAGCTTTCACAAGCTTGAATTCTGCTGGCAGGGGAGTTGCAACCTTGCGCTCATTCTCAATCCCATACTTCTCCCCCACCTCCTTGATGAACTTCTCCTGGTGCAGTTTCAACCACCTGTGATCCAGATCCCTCTCCACGTGCATTCCGAGGTAGTACTTTACCTCCCCAAGGTTCTTGCACTTGAAGTTCTCCATCAGCTGCTGCTGCACTTTCTGGATCTCCTTCATGCTGCTGCTGAAGAGAAGAATGTCGTCCATGTAGACCAGAAACAACACCAGCTTCTCCCCCTCCCCCTTAATAAAGAGGCTCTCATCACAGCTGCTGGTCCTGAATCCCATCTCCTCTAAAAAAGCTGCCAACTTCTGGTACCAGCAGCGTGGCGCCTGCTTCAAGCCGTAGATGGACTTTTTCAGCTTGCACACCCTGCCCGTACCATCCTCATACCTCGGTGGCTGCGTCATGTATACATCCTCCTCTAAAATCCCATTGAGGAATGCCGTTGATATATCTGACTGAATGATGAATTTCCCACTAACGGTTGCATCTGCCAACAAGACACGGAGGGTAGGGGGTTTGGCAGTGGGAGCAAAGATCTCATTGAAGTCCCGCTTCTCCTTCTGCATAAATCCCTTAGCCACCAGCCTACTCTTGTAGATGGTGACCTGTCCCTTGTCATCGGTCTTGATCCTTAGCACCCACTTGCACTGTACGGCTTTTTTCCCCTCAGGCAGCACCACCAGCTCCCATGTCCCACTCTCTAGCAGGCTCTGGTACTCAGCATCCCTAGAAACCAGCCACTTATCCCTATCTGGTCCAGCTAATGCCTCCTCCAAACTAGCTGGTTCCTCTGGTGTAGGGGCAAGAAAACAGTAGGCAGGCTCATCCTCCTCATCCGGGTCATAGCCATGCGGTAGAATCAGCAATGCCTCCTCGGTCCCAAGCTGCTGCTCCGCTACATCAGCTCCTGCAGTCAGCTTCTTAGTAGCCATACGGGTACGTCCTGGCCTGGAGACGGGTGTCTCCCACCCCTTCATAACAACACCCTTCGGCTTCTTAGTTTTCCCCTGCTGCTGCTCTCCTCCCTCGGATCCAGCAGCTCCACTAGTGCCACCCCTAGTCTCCACACCATCACCTCCACCGGCAGGTGCCTCCTGCACCTTCTCTCCAGCACCACCTTCTGCAGCTGCCTCCTCTTCCTCCTCCCACACACTATCTGGTCCAGCTGCATGGTGATCTGCTCCATCTGCTGGGACACCCTGGCCTCCGGCTGTTTCTCCCAGCTCCCATACATCATGCCCTCAACAAACTTCACATCCCTGCTATCAAACAACACACCCTTGGAAGGTTCCCACAGCAGCCATCCCTTGCTCTCAGCAGCCAGCCCCAAATGCACACACCAGATTGCACTCGCCCCCAACTTACTGCGGTAGGTCTTGGGGACGTGGGCGACTGCCATGCAACCGAACACCCTCAGCATGTCCACCGGCGGCTTCCTCCCAAGCCACCTCTCCAACGGCACCCACGAGTCATCCCCAACCTTTGTGAGTACCCTGTTCCTAGCGACGGTAGCGTGCCGAACAGCATGGGGCCACATCAAGTTGCCCAGCCCAGATTCTATGAGCAGCGCCCTAGCTGTCTCCAGAATTGTCCGGTTCGCCCGTTCTGCTACACCGTTAGACTGTGGGGTGTAAGCCATGGTCAGCTCCCTCTGGATGCCCTGCTTCTTGAGCCAGGCCGTCATCTCAGCTCCAAGGAACTCACCACCCCGATCTGTCCTAATCCGCTTCACCACACACTTCGCTTGCTTCTCCACGAACGGCAGCCAATCGTCCCGAATCGTGGAGGCGGCGTGATCTTTCTGCTTCAGTGGATACGCCCACATTAGCCTGCTCCAGTCATCCACTATGGTTAGGAAGTACCGCTCCCCCTTGTGCCCTTGCACCGGCAGCGGCCCTACGAAGTCCATGTGGACCAGCTCCAACGGCTTTTTGCTCCTGCCAGCCACACTATGGAAGGGGAAACGGGTAAACTTTGAGAGCAAACAGATTTCAGAATTCTCATCGGGTGGCTGTCCGTTCAGCTTCAGACCCTTGACGGCTCCATCTTTCTCCAACTGCTTCAACAAGGGCATTGCCACATGCCCCAAGCGTCGGTGTGCCGTTGCCCAAATTGTCTCCCCAGATCTGGCCGTCACTTTCACACCAACCCCTCCAACGGCGTTGCACTCCCCCTGGGATGCAGACCCCTCTCCAGCCTGCCCCCCACCGTGCCACGCCAGCGCCGGCAGCTGCCACATAGATCTGTACACGTCCTTGCTCTCGTGCAGATCCCAAAGCACCCGATTGCCCAGCTTCCCCTTATAAGTGCGAGCCCCATCCGTGTTGGTGTTCACCCCAGCCTTGCCAAGCTTACGGAGGGAGATAAGGTTGGCCTTCAGGTCGGGGACGAGGAGAACGTCGTGCAGCACCACCGGCTTGCCATCCGCTCCCTTAAACGCAGCTCGTCCCGCACCAGCCACCTTCAACATGTGTCCAGAGGCAGAGCACACCTCGTTAATCGGTGCAGCGCGTACGTCGTCCAGCAGGTCCTTGCGCGGCGTCATTGTCCAAGCAACGCCTGTGTCCAACACCCAATAGTCCAGGGGGTGCAGCTCTGCTCCAACCTTAGCAGATGCGTCTCCTTGCTCCCCCTTGTGTCCTACATGGAAGAATTGGCCCGCGGTGCGCTCCTTCTTCTCCGCACCGCCGTTGCCCTTCGGGTTGTTGTCGGACGAATCAGCGACCATGTTGGCGCCGTTTTTCTGGTTCCTCTGCGCGCCGCCATCCTGGTGACGATTCTGGGGGGTCCATCCATCGGGTTTCTTATAGCACAAAAACCAGGGGTGCCTTTCCTTCTCACAATACCAGCAACTCCCTTTCATTTTGCTACCAGCACCCGACTTGCCCCCACGTCCAGATTTCGCACCGCGACCCCAACCGGTACCTCCTTGTTGGTCGTTGGAGTCGTCGTCCTTCTTTGCACCGCGTCCAGCACCACCGAAGCCACGTGCTTTGCCACGTCGGCTCCCTTGCATCCCGTAGCCGCTGCTGCCGTCGTCTCCACCCCTCAGGTGGCGGCGACGGAAGTCCTCCTCCAGAATCTTCGTCCGCACCCACTCGAGCGTCCACAAGCTCTGGTTCTGCGGCAGGCTTAATCCGCTCGTGAATTGAAGCCACGAGCAGGTTGCACCGGCTCTCCCTCGCTTAGGCGCAACGCGGACAGCTCCCTCTCCATCATGAGCGTCGCAGCGACGGAGGTAGGGGCGTGCAGCTCCTTCAACACCGTCCACGCCTTCAGACCGCACTCAACCTCCGGCAGCAGGTGCATGACGTGGTGACGCTGGTTCAGCTCCAAACTCTGCGACATCAAGTAGTAACCAGCCAAGGCGCGCTCGTCCCAATCTTCCTGAAGGGCGGGGTTACTCGGTCTAGGCTCCTCCCCAATCATTAGTTTCAGCAAACCTCTGGTTCTGTTTTTCCAACCTGGGAAAACAACAACCAGGTTCAGGCCCTAAAAACAGAACCTGTTTTGTCTTTGCCCAACCAGCCAAATGCTGGTTCCGCTGGTTTCCCCTGGCCCTGTAGCACGCAGATACAGACAAACTGTTGGTGTAAGGGCCTAATAAACTCAAGCTATTAAGACTTTATCAAACTTAAAACCTCTCCTCGGGGTCACCTCCAAGGGTCCTTGGGTGCCTGGTACAAGACCAGCTCCTATCCTCAGGTCCGAGTTTGTAGAGAGAGGGATCAAGAGGGACTAAGTCAAAACAGCAAAAGTACCTTGAAGGTCGCGCAGCGCATCGTGAAGACCGTCGATCGGATTAAGCTGAGAAATTCCTATATCGAAGCTCACTCTAAGAGCTTTAAAATAAGCCAAGTTGCCTCGCGAAAAGTTCTGCCATTACGAAGTTATGGCTCGGACAGCGTTAGCCTAGCGTTGGAGTGCTAGCGTACTAGCGTTGACTCGGGTAGCATTCCGCCGTCGCACCGCGTAGAAAGGAAATTCCAGCAAGGAAGGAATTCGCTTGAATCAATTTCACTATATTCAGGTACAAACAGAGAAGGAATATATAGTTCTAGCTAGCAAGGACCTTGGGAATCAACCTGGGAACAACTAGGGATGATCCCAAATAATTCCAAGCAACAGAACCAACCTGGCTGGACAAAACAGCAGGTGGTAGGTTGGTGAACAACCTCTGGTTCTGTTTTTCCAACCTGGGAAAACAACAACCAGGTTCAGGTCCTAAAATCAGAACCTGTTTTGTCTTTGCCCAACCAGCCAAATGCTGGTTCCGCTGGTTTCCCCTGGCCCTGTAGCATGCAGATACAGACAAACAACATCCAACCTTCACCTAAATTGTACCCCTATAGTGCCTGCCCTGCTACACTATAGTCAACCAAACAAAACAGAACAATTTCGAGTTGGATAGAACTGAATCTGCGCAATCAAGTAAGCCGAACCGCAAAGCTTCTATCTTGGGTTCCTTTGCGAGCTCGTCCTTTCTGCTTGTACTGTTCATAGCGCGTACAATGTTATGCCGAAGCGCACATTGTGCGAGTACCTGCAAATGCTTCAAGCGAAAATTGCGAAAGCAAACAAACACACGAACATACCATTCACACGCAAATGCATTCGCACAGCTGAAACTAATGATTGGGGAGGAGCCTAGACCGAGTGACCCCGCCCTTCAGGAAGATTGGGAGGAGCGCGCCTCGGCTGGCTACTACTTGATGTCGCAGAGTTTGGAGCTGAACCAGCGTCACCACGTCATGCACCTGCTGCCGGAGGTTGAGTGCGGTCCGAAGGCATGGACGGTGTTGAAGGAGCTGCACGCCCCGACCTCCGTTGTTGCAACATTGATGCTGGAGAGGGAGCTGTCCGCGTTGCGCCTGAGCGAGGGAGAGCCGGTGCAACCTGTCGTGGACAAATTGCGCGACCTCTACGCGAAGTTGGCGACCGCGGGAATCACCTACCCGGAGCAGACCAAGTGCCTGAAGATGCTCTCGCTGCTGCTGGAATCGTGGCTTCAATTCACAAGCGGATTGAGCCTGCCGCAGAACCAGAGCTCGTGGACACTCGAGTCGGTGCGAACAAAGATTCTAGAGGAGGACTTCCGTCGCCGTCAACTGAGGGGTGGAGACGACAGCAGCAGCGGCTACGGGATGCAAGGGAGCCGACGTGGCAAAGGACGTGGCTTCGGTGGTGCTGGACGCGGTGCAAAGAAAGACGACGACTCCAACGACCAACAAGGAGGTACCGATTGGGGTCGCGGTGCAAAATCTGGACGTGGGGGCAAGTCGGGTGCTGGTGGCAAAATGAAAGGGAGTTGGTGGTATTGTGAGAAGGAAGGGCACCCCTGGTTTTTGTGCTATAAGAAACCCGATGGATGGATCCCCCAGAATCGTCACCAGAATGGCGGCGCGCGGAGGAACCAGAAAAACGGCGCCAACATGGTCGCTGATTCGTCCGACAACAACTCGAAGGGCAACGGCGGTGCGGAAAAGAAGAAGGAGCGCACCGCGGGCCAATTCTTCCATATGGGAGACAAGGGGGAGCAAGGAGACGCATCTGCTAAGGCTGGAGAAGAGCTGCACCCCCTGGACTATAGGGTGTTGGACACAGGCGCTGCTTGGACAATGACGCCGCGCAAGGACCTGCTGGACGACGTACGCGCTGCACCGATTAACGAGGTGTGCTCTGCCTCTGGACACATGTTGAAGGTGGCTGGTGCGGGACGAGCTGCGTTTAAGGGAGCGGATGGCAAGCCGGTGGTGCTGCACGACGTTCTCCTCGTCCCCGACCTGAAGGCCAACCTTATCTCCCTCCGTAAGCTTGGCAAGGCTGGGGTGAACACCAACACAGATGGGGCTCGCACTTATAAGGGGAAGCTGGGCAATCGGGTGCTTTGGGATCTGCACGAGAGCAAGGACGTGTACAGATCTATGTGGCAGCTGCCGGCGCTGGCGTGGCACGGTGGGGGGCAGGCTGGAGAGGGGTCTGCATCCCAGGGGGAGTGCAACGCCGTTGGAGGGGTTGGTGTGAAAGTGTCGGCCAGATCTGGGGAGACGGATTGGGCAACAGCACACCGACGTTTGGGGCATGTGGCAATGCCTTTGCTGAAGCAGCTGGAGAAGGATGGAGCCGTTAAGGGCTTGAAGCTGAACGGACAACCACCCGATGATAACTGTGAAATTTGCCTCCTTTCAAAGTTCACCCGTTTCCCCTTCCATAGTGTGGCTGGCAGGAGCAAAAAGCCGTTGGAGCTGGTCCACATGGACTTGGTGGGGCCGCTGCCGGTGCAAGGGCACAACGGGGAGCGGTACTTCCTAACCATGTGGATAACTGGAGCAGGCTAATGTGGGCGTATCTACAAAAGCAGAAAGATTACGCCGCCTCCACGATTCGGGACGATTGGCTGCCGTTTGTGGAAAAGAAAGCGAAGTGTGTGGTGAAGCGGATTAGGACAGATCGGGGTGGTGAGTTCCTTGGAGCTGAGATGACGGCCTGGCTCAAGAAGCAGGGCATCCAGAGGGAGCTGACCATGGCTTACACCCCACAGTCCAACGGTGTAGCAGAACGGGCGAACCGGACAATTCTGGAGACAGCTAGGGCGCTGCTCATAGAATCTGGGCTGGGCAACTTGATGTGGCCCCATGCTGTTCGGCACGCTACCGTCGCTAGGAACCGGGTACTCACAAAGGTTGGGGATGACTCGTGGGTGCCGTTGGAGAGGTGGCTTGGGAGGAAGCCGCCGGTGGACATGTTGAGGGTGTTCGGTTGCATGGAAGTCGCCCACGTCCCCAAGACCTACCGCAGTAAGTTGGGGGCGAGTGCAATCTGGTGTGTGCATTTGGGGCTGGCTGCTGAGAGCAAGGGATGGCTGCTGTGGGAGCCTTCCAAGGGTCTGTTGTTTGACAGCAGGGATGTGAAGTTTGTTGAGGGCATGATGTATGGGAGCTGGGAGAAACAGGGTGTCCCAGCAGATGGAGCAGATCACCATGCAGCTGGACCTGACTCCTAGTGTGTGGGAGGAGGGAGAGGAGGCAGCTGCAGAGGGTGGTGATAAAGAGAAGGTGCAGGAGGCACCTGCTGGTGGAGGTGATGGTGTGGAGACTAGCGGTAGCACTAGTGGAGCTGCTGGATCCGAGGGAGGAGAGCAGCAGCAGGGAAAAACTAAGAAGCCGAAGGGTGTCGTTATGAAGGGATGGGAGACACCCGTCTCCAGGCCAGGACGTACCCGTATGGCTACTAAGAAGCTGACTGCAGGAGCTGAGGTAGCGGAGCAGCAGCTTGGGACTGAGGAGGCATTGCTGATTCTACCGCATGGCTATGACCCGGATGAGGAGGATCAGCCTGCGTACTGTTTTCTTGCCCCTGCACCAGATGAACCAGCTAGCATGGAGGAGGCATTAGCTGGACCAGATAGGGACAAATGGCTAGCTTCTAGGGATGCTGAGTACCAGAGCCTGCTGGAGAATGGGACTTGGGAACTAGTGGTGCTGCCTGAGAGAAAGAAAGCGGTACAATGCAAGTGGGTGCTAAGGATCAAGACTGACGACAAGGGGCAGGTCACCATCTACAAGAGTAGGTTGGTGGCTAAGGGATTTATGCAGAAGGAGAAGCGGGACTTCAATGAGATCTTTGCTCCCACTGCCAAACCCCCTACCCTTCGTGTCTTGTTGGCAGATGCAGCCGTTAGTGGGAAGTTCATTATCCAGATGGACATATCAACGGCATTCCTCAACGGGATTTTAGAGGAGGAGGTCTTCATGACGCAGCCACCTGGGTATGAGGATGTTACGGGCAGGGTGTGCAAGCTGAAAAAGTCTATCTACGGCTTGAAGCAGGCGCCACGCTGCTGTTGGCAGCTGTTTTAGAGGAGATGGGATTCAGGACCAGCAGCTGTGATGAGAGCCTCTTTCTCAAGGGGGAGGGGGAGAAGCTGGTGCTGTTTCTGGTCTATGTGGACGACATTCTTCTCTTTAGCAGCAGCATGAAGGAGATCCAGAAGGTGCAGCAGCAGCTGATGGAGAACTTCAAGTGCAAGAACCTTGGGGAGGTAAAGTACTACCTCGGGATGCACGTAGAGAGGGATCTGGATCACAGGTGGTTGAAGCTGCACTAGGAGAAGTTCATCAAGGAGCTTGGGGAGAAGTACGGAATTAAGAATGAGCGCAAGGTTGCAACTCCCCTGCCAGCAGAATTCAAGCTTGTGAAAGCTGCAGAGGATGAAGGGGTTGAAGCCGAGGAGCAGCAGCAATTTCAGTCCTTGGTGGGCAGCCTCTTGTATGCAGCAGTTCACACGAGGCCCGACATCTCTTTCTCGGTTGGGCAGCTGGCCAGGGTGGTGCAGAATCCATCAGAGGAGCAGGTGGATGCAGCTGAGCGTGTGGTGAAGTATCTGAACTTTCACCCAAGCATTGGAGTTCAATACTCCGCATCTGGACATGTGAAGCAGAAAGGGGTTGAGATGCTGAAAGAGAAGGGGGAGAGGCTTGGAAAAGGCAAGCTCTTTCTTACTTGCTTTACCGATGCTACGTGGGCCTCTCAGAAGGAGGATTCCTCATCTGTGGGAGGATACATCTGCGTAGTTGGAGGAGGACCAGTTAGTTGGAGGTCAAAGAAGCAGACGGAGACAGCACTCTCTTCCGTGGAGTCAGAGTACATGGCAATGTTTCATGGGGTGAAGGAGGTGATTTGGCTGAGGAGGCTGTTGGAGGAGATTGGCCAGGAGCAAAAGGTTGCTACGCCGCTGTTTTGTGATAGCAAAGGAGCTCTTGGGATGGCCAGGAACGCTGTGCTTCATGGGCTCAATAAGCACATGCGTATCAAGTGGCACTGGCTGCGTAAGGAGGTGAAGAGGGGGATGGTGAATCCGATCTACATCAAGACTCACCAGCAGCCAGCAGACTTCCTCACCAAGAGGCTTGCGGATGAGCCTCATTGGCGTTGTGTGCGCATGAGTGGAATGAGCATGAACTAGTATGGAATGATGGGGATGCAGCCGGCAGGCTGAGGGGAAGTGTGTTCGGTGCAAAATTCACATTGCACGACATCCTGCCGTCTGTTTGTACGAGTATGCGTGTGCGAATGCATTTGCGTATGAATGGTATGTTCGTGTGTTTGTTTGCTTTTGCAATTTTTGCTTGAAGCATTTGCAGGTACTCGCACAATGTGCGCTTCGGCATAACATTGTACGCGCTATAAACAGTACAAGCAGAAAGGACGAGCTCGCAAAGGAACCCAAGATGGAAGCTTTGTGGTTCGGCTTACTTGATTGCGCAGATTCAGTTCTATCCAACTCGAAATTGTACTGTTCTGTTTGGTTGACTATAGTGTAGCAGGGCAGGCACTATAGGGGTACAATTTAGGTGAAGGTTGGATGTTGTTTGTCTGTATCTGCATGGTACAGGGCCAGGGGAAACCAGCGGAACCAGCATTTGGCTGGTTGGGCAAAGACAAAACAGGTTCTGATTTTAGGACCTGAACCTGGTTGTTGTTTTCCCAGGTTAGAAAAACAGAACCAGAGGTTGTTCACCAACCTACCACCTGCTATTTTGTCCAGCCAGGTTGAATCTGTTGCTTGGAATTATTTGGGATCATCCCTGGTTGTTCCCAGGTTGATTCCCAAGGTCCTTGCTAGATAGAGCTATTTATTCCTTCTCTGTTTGTACCTGAATATAGTGAAATTGATTCAAGCGAATTCCTCCCTTCCTGGAATTTCGTTTCTACGCGGTGCGAAGGCGGAATGCTACCCGAGTCAACGCTAGTACGCTAGCACTCCAACGCTAGGCTAACGCTGTCCGAGCCATAACTTCGTAATGGCAAAACTTTTCGCGAGGCAACTTGGCTTATTTTAAAGCTCTTAGAATGAGCTTCGATATAGTATATTCTCAGCTTAATCCGATCAACGGTCTGCACGATACGCTGCGCGAAGTTCAAGGTACTCTTGCTGTTTTGACTAAGTCCCTCTTGATCCCTCTCTCTACATACTCGGACCCGAGGATAGGGGCTGGTCTTGTACCAGGCACCCAAGGACCCTTGGAGGTGACCCCGAGGAGAGGTTTTTAAGTGTGATAAAGTCTTAATAGCTTGAGTTTATTAGGCCCTTACACCAACAGAGATCTCAACATAATCGCTGATCCTGAGTTAGACCGGTCGCCGGAAACAGGGTCGGGGAGGGAGAACCAGCGATTCTTGGACGCTTGGCAGCCTCATGACCTCCGTGACGCTTTCCGTGCGCTGTTCCACGCGGAAAGGGAGTACACCTTCAGGGTGAGAGCCACGGGGTCGAAGTCTCGCATTGACAGAGCGTTGGTCTCCGTGTCGCTGCTAGGCAACCTGGAAGGAGTTGGTCTCGTGGACGTGCCGAGAAAGCTGTCGGACCACAGTTTTGCCATCAAGATCCGGCTCAAATTCGTATCGGAGCACGCGCCTGGCCCGGGGCTCTGAAGATTTCCCGCAACAAGGAAGTAAAAGGAGGGGGTGAGGAAAATCATAAAAGCGGTTGCAGAGGCGCTCAGCCGGTCGGGTCAAGGGTCGCTGGAGAGGATGATCTCGAGGCTGACGACGGGGCTGAGGGCGCATGAGAAGGAGGAGAGGAAGAGGGTGGCAGCGACGCAGCTGCATCTGACAGAGGAAGTTGAGCAGATGCTTCATTTGGTCATGGGAGGACCGACAGACGACACAACGAAGGCGCTACTACTCGACAGGGAGGAGCAGTTGGAAGCCTATCGGGAGAACGAGCGGGAAAGGCTGAAGGTCTTTGCGGGGCTCACGGAAGAACTGCAGGGAGAGATCCCGTTGCATTTCCTGTCAGCTAAGGTCAAGATGAGGAAGGAACGCACGGTAATTGAGGAAGTGCGATTCAAAGGGGAAAGATGCAGAGGACCGCAAGCGGTGCTCAAGGCAGCTTCGGCTCACTTCGCGGAAGCCTTCAATGATGGTCAATCCGGGCTGAGGTGGGAATGACTTTGGCGTGGATAGGGTGCTGCCGGCGGAAGCAGTAGTCAAGCTTGGGGCCGCGTGGACTGAGAAGGAGGTGAATGAGGCGCTGGAAGGGCTGCCAAAGGGGAAGTCACAAGGGCAGGATGGACTCCCGGCGGAGCTTTTCGTGGAGCATTGGGACCTGTTGGGGGGGGGCGTTCATGAGGTTTGTCAGAGACTTCAAGGCGACGGGCGACGGGAACACTGCCAGAGTCGCTGACTACAGTGGTAACGGTCCTGCTGCACAAGAAGGGAGAGAAAGACGTTTTAACCAACTACAGCCCGATAACGCTACTTACGACGGTTTACAAGGTACTGGCGAAGGTGCTGGCGAACAGGCTGAAGCAAGAGCTGCATCATATAATCTTGAAGGAACAACACGGGTTCATACCGGGACGCAGTATGCGGTGGCGCTGGTAGCAGACGCGATTGAAGCGGCGGATAATGATGGGGAGGACTGGTACCTCCTGTTGGTGGATTTCCAGAAGGCGTATGATACAGTATCGCGGTCTTTCCTCTTCAAGACGCTGGAGAAACTCGGTCTGCCGGGGCAGTTTGTCAAATGGACGGAGGGCCTGCACAAGGGTTCGGAGACCAGATTGGCAATAAACGGCTGGTTAGGCAAACGAGTGGAGATGCAGAGGGGGGTGAGACAGGGATGCCCTTTAGCGCCTTACCTTTTCCTGTGTGCTCTGGAGCCGCTATGTGCAGAAATCAGGTCAAGAGGTCTGGGGGTCAAGGCGGAAGGCGGGGAGGCTGTGTCATACGTAGGGTACGCGGGTGACACCTCCCTAATCCTGAAAAGGGAAGATCAGCTGCATGCCGCGGCAGGGGCTCTTGATTGGTTCGGGGAGATGTCGGGGTTACACATCAACCGAGACAAATCAATCGTCATGCCGCTGGGAATGAATAAAGGCATAACGACATTACCGGGGGTGACGTTCAAATGGGCGGAGACAGGGGTCCTAGAACGGCTACTGGGGGTCTGGGTGACGCCGAATGGAGAAGCAGCCCCCTCCTGGGAGAAGGCATGGGAAAAGGGGAAGAAGGAGTTAGCGAAGTGGGAAAGCCATCATCTGCTGACAGCTGCAAGAGTGACGATTATCAACAACTACATTATGCCGATTCTTCTGTTTCAAGCGCAGATCTACCCGCCGCCGGAGGAGCTGTGGGAGAAAATCCGGAAGATGTGTGACAACTATGTATCAAAAGGGGAAGCCACGGGGGAGAAGATCTTCGTACTGTGGAGCGGAGAGCTGGCTCGTCTGCCAAAGAAGGAAGGTGGACTGGGGTTAGTCGACCCGAAGGAAGAGATTGATAGCCTGGCTATGCGGCAAGTGGGGAAGTTTCTTACGGAGCAAAATGTTACCAAGTTGTGGTTGTCGGAGAAGGCGGCGGCACTTCCGCAGAGGGTGGCGACATTTTTCGCCCACAAGACTGCTGGCAGACATTGGGAAAAAGGTAGCAAAAGGTGGAAGGCGATAGCAGAAGTTTTCTGGGAGTCCCCGTTTGCAGACCTTCCGGCGCTATCGAATGGGTGGGAAGCCGAGCGCGAGCTGCTATGTTTCAACCGAAGAATCATGTTCAGGGGGGGGGAGCCTGTTCGGGAACCGCTCGGGGGCAGCAGGAATCCGGACAACCAGACTGGGGGACCTGCTTATCACCAGGGGAGATGGTAGCAGAGAACTAAAAAGCGTTAAGGAGCTAACGGCAGAATTCGGAAGTGTGGCATCGGCGAGATGGGCGAAAAAAGCGTATGAGGCGGTCTCTGACGAGTGGAAGGCGATGCTGACGGTGCAGAGGTCAGCGGGAGCAGTGGTGGCGGCAGCAAAGGTGATACGAACGGTTCTGGCACGGACGCAGGAATTTCTTTACTGGACGGTGAGGGGGGTTAAGGACGAGGTTGTGGCTACCGACCATCTGGAATGCCCCAACGGCACTAGCCTGGTGGCGCCGCAAAGACCATACGCGGCTTCGTTCCCTGTTAAGAGTGTGACGCCGGTGACAGTTAAAGGAGTTAAAGTGCTTGGCGCGATGGGCGAGCCGAGAGCGAAGCTGTGGCTGACATCGCTGGTAGGAGAAAATATGAGGCCGGCAGCACCAAGAGTGATTAGGAAGGCGCTGGCAGGGCCAGTGGTGACGTCCAGGCGGAGACACGAATGGGAAGAGGAGTGGGGAAACAGAATAGACTGGAAGGCGGTAAGAGAAAGAAGAGACTCGCTGGTGATCCTGTACAGAGCAAGGGATGTGGTTCTGAGGATTCACAGCAAGAACCTACAGGTAGGGGGGAGGCTGGTGTTCCTTGGAGCCAGGGGATGTTGCCCACACTGTGGATAGCCAGAAACCCTAGTTCACTGCATGCTCACCTGCCCAGTCATCCAACCGGTGGTCGGCGCGCTGCTGAGGTCATTGAGGATCGTGAACCCAACAGATCAAACAAGGACGCTGGGCGACATGCTGTTTTAGGAGGGGGCCACGAAATCCGGGTTTCCGGGGGCGACGTTGCGCAGGATTTGGTTGGCCAGAGTGGATGCGGTGTACCGAAAGGAGAAATTTCAGAGGAAAAAGGTGGCACGGGCGGCAATTTATGACTTCATGCGACAAGCGAGGCTCTACAGAGCGGAAAAGTTGAGAAAGGCAGGAGGGGGGGGGGGGGGAGAAAAGGGCAACCACGAGACCCATGGGGGGGGCTGGAAAGAGATGAACGTGCGGCAGTCGCGAGGATCTGTGAGGCAGGGGAGCAGGCCACGTGGAAGGTGGACTTCCTATCCATTTGGCAGAACCCCAAGACCTTTCATCGGCCACCGTAGGCGGATGCGGGGGGGGGGGGGGGGGGGCTGCGCCGGAGTCCTCGGCTACGGATAGCATGCTTCCCTCTGGAAATCAGTTACGACTGTAAATGTATTTGCATTGGTATAGTGCAAACCCGTTCTATAAAAAAAAAAAAAAAAAAAAAGACCAGCCCCTATCTTTGTGTCCAAAATTGTAGCGAGAGGAGTCAAAAATGACTTAGCCAAAATAACGAGAGTACCTTGTACGCCGCCCACCGTCTCGTGCAGGCTGTCGATCAGATTAAGCTGAAAAATTCCTATATTGAAGCTCGCTTCAAGAGCTTTAAAATAAGCCAAGTTGCTTCAAGAAACGTTATGCAATTGCAGAGTTACGGCTCAGGGAGCGTTTTGTCAGAATGTTATGCTCTAGCCTATAGTGGGGTGCTCTATAGCGAGTACAACCCTTCTAGGGTTTGCTATTTGTATCCTCATTCTTGCTAGTGCAACCGTCTTCTTTC
This sequence comes from Closterium sp. NIES-65, assembly GCA_948144175.1. NCBI lineage: Eukaryota > Viridiplantae > Streptophyta > Zygnematophyceae > Desmidiales > Closteriaceae > Closterium > Closterium sp. NIES-65. The sequence continues at coordinate 1,512,977 of CANXME010002221.1, forward strand.
TTCTAAACTTTGACATGCTATCAGAGCAGGTCGATCCCCTTGGATCGATCCAGTGGGTGGGCTCACCACCTCGTTGCTTCCGCTGCAACTCCTACTGCTACTCTCTGTGCCGCACGCCCCGTGGCATGCGGCAGTTTTTTCTTCCCGCCGTGCGCCCCGAGGCGCGCGGCGGTTTTCTGCCCGCCGTGCGCCCCGAGGCGCGCGGCGGTTCTCTGCCCGCTGTGCGCCCCAAGGCGCGCGGCGGGCTTCTGCCCCGTCATTCGACGCGTCGCCCTCGGGAGGCATTAACAGTGCTTGCCCTGCTACACTGTAGTTAACCAAACAAAATAGTACAATTTCGAGTTAGATAGAACTTAATATGCGCAATCAAATCAACCAAAATGCTGAGCTTCCATCTTGGGATCCTTTGCGAGCTCGTCCTTTCTGCTTGCACTGTTCATAGCGTGTACAATGTTGTGCCGAACCGCACATTGCACGAGAACCTACAAATTCATCAAGAAAAAATTACTAAAGCAAAGAAACACACGAGCACACCATTCACACGCAAATGCATTCGCAGACATATACCCGTACAAACAGACGGCAGCCAGCTTTATTCACATAATTTCATGCTAGTTCATGCCCACTCCACTCATGAGCACCAAACGCCAATCGGCCTCATCCGCAAGCCTCTTGGTGAGGAAGTCTGCTGGGTGCTGGTGAGTCTTGATGTAGATCGGATTCACCGTTCCCCTCTTTTCCTCCTTACGCAGTCAGTGCCACTTGATGCGCATGTGCTCGTTCAACCCACGAAGCACAGCGTTCCTGGCCATCCCAAGAGCCTCCTTGCTATGACAAAACAACGGCATAGCAACCTTCTTCTCCTGGCCAATCTCCTCTAACAGCCTCCTCAGCCAAATCACATTATTTAGCCCATGGAACATCGCCATGTACTCGGACTCTACCGAGGAAAGTGCGTCTCTGTCTGCTTCTTGGACCTCCAACAAATGGGTCCTACCCCAACCAGGCAGATGTACCCTCCCACAGAATAGGAACCATCCTTCTCAGAAACCCAAGATGCATCAGTAAAGCAAGTGAGAACGAGCTTACCTTCTCCACGCCTTTTTCCTTTCTCCTTCAGCATCTCAACCCCCTTCTGCTTCACCTGTGCAGATGCTGAGCATTGAACTCCAGTGCTGGGATGCGAGTTCACGTACTTCACCTTACGTTCCGCTTCATCCAACTGCTCATCAGATGGATTCTGCACATCCCTGGCTAGCTGCCCAAATGAGGAGATTTCAAGCCTCGTATGAACAGCTGCGTACAAGAGGCTACCCACCAAGGACTAAAAATGCTGCTGCTCATCGGCTTCAACCCCCTCATCATCAGCAGCCTTCAAAAGCTTGAATTCAGCTAGCAGAGGATTTGCAGCATTGCGCTTCTTCTCAATCCCATACTTCTCCCCCAGTTGCTGCAACCACGTGTGATTCAGATCCCTCTCCACGTACATCCCGATACAGTACTTTACCTCCCCAAGGGTCTTGTAATTGAAGTTCTCCATCCGTTGCTGCTGCACGTTCTGGATCTCCTTCGTGCTGCTGCTGAAGGGAGGAATGTCGTCCCCGTAGACCAGAAACATCACCAGCTTCTACTTCTCCCCCTTAAGAAAGAGGCTCTCAATGCAGCTGTTGGTCTTGAATCCCATCACCTCTAAAACAGCTGCCAACTTCTGGTACCAGCAGCATGGCGCTTGTTGGTCCAACTTAGGCTACTAAGACTTAATCACACTTAAAACCTCTCCTCGGGGTCACCTCCAAGGGCCTTGGGTGCCAGGAACAAGACCAGCCCCTATCCTTGGGTCCGAGTTTGTAGAGAGAGGAGTCAAGAATGACTTAGTCCAAATAACAAGAGTACCTTGAACGTCGTAGCGCGTCGTAGTGCAAGCGTACCAGCGTTGACTCAGGTAGCATACCGTCGTCGTATAGCGTAGAAACAAAATTCCTGAAAGGGAGGAATTCGATAGAATCAAATTGACTATATCCAGGTACAAACAGAGAAGGAATAAATAGTTCTAGCATCTTGGGATTCAACCTGGGAACAACCAAGGATGATCCCAAAAAATTCCAAGCAACAGAACCAACCTGGCTGGACTAATCAGCAGATGTTAGGTTGTAAACGACCTCTGGTTCTGTTTTCCAACCTAGAAAAACAACAACCAGGTTCAGATCCTAAAAACAGAATCTGTTTTGTCTTTGCCCAAACAGCCAAATGCTGGTTTCGCTGGTTTCCCCTGGCCCTGTAGCATGCAGATACAGACAAACAACATCGAACCTTCACCTAATTGTACCCCTATAGGACCTTCCCTGTTACACTCTAGTCAACCAAACAAAACAGTACAATTTCGAGTTGGATAGAACTGAATCTGCGCAATCAATTCAACCGAACCGCAAAGTTTCCATCTTGGTTTCTTTGCGAGCTCGTCCTTTCTGCTTGCACTGTTCATAGCGCGTACAATGTTGTGCCGAAGCACACAATGTTCGAGTACCTGCAAATGCTTCAAGCAAAAATTGCGAAAACGATCAAATTCACGAACACACCATTCACACGCAAATACATTCGCACATGCATACTCGTACAAACAGATGGCAGGATGTTGTGCAATGTGAATCTGCATCCAACACACTCCCCTTCAGCCTGCCGGCTGCATTCCCATTATTGCATGCTAGTTCATGCTCATTCCACTCGTGCGCATACAACGCCAATGAGGCTCATCCGCAAGCCTCTTGGTGAGGAAGTATGCTGGCTGCTGGTGAGGCTTGATGAAGATCGGATTCCCCGTCCCCTTCTTCACCCCCTTACGCAGCCAGTGCCACTTGATACGCATATGCTTGTTCAGCCCATGAAGCACACCGTTCCTGGCCATCCCAAGAGCCCCCTTGCTATTACAAAACAGCGGCATAGCAACCTTCTGCTCCTGGCCAATCTCCTCTAACATCGCCATATACTCTGATTCCACGGAAGAGAGTGCCGTCTCCGTCTGCTTCTTTGACCTCCAACTAACAGGTCCTCCCCCAACTACGCAGATGTATCCTCCAACAGATGAGGAATCCTCCTTCTCAGAAGCCCACGTAACATCGGTAAAGCAAGTGAGAACCAGCTTGCTTTCTCCAAGCCTCTCCCCCTTCTCTTTCAGCACCTTAACCCCATTCGGTTTTTCTCTGCAGATGCGGAGTATTGAACTTCAATGCTTGGGTGAGAGTTCAGGTACTTCACCACATGCTCAGCTGCATCCACCTGCTCTTCTGATGGATTCTGCACCACCTTTGCCAGCTGCCCAATAGTGAAAGAGATGTCGGGCCTCGTGTGAACCGCTGCGCACAAAAGGCTATCCACCAAGGACTGAAATTGCTGCTGCTCCTCGCCTTCAACTTCTTCATCCTATGCAGCCTTCACAAGCTTGAATTCCACTGGCAGGGGAGTTGCAATCTTGCGCTCATTTTCAATCCCAGACTTATCCCCCAGCTCTTTGATGAACTTCTCCTAGTGCAGCTTCAACATCCTGTGATTTGGATGTTCCTCCATGTGCATCCCGAGGAAGTACTTTACCTCCCTAAGGTTTTTGCACTTGAAGTTCTCCATCAGCTGCTGCTGCACATTCTGGATCTCCTTCATGCTGCTGCTAAAGAGAAGAATGTCATCCACGTAGACCAGAAACAGCACCAGCTTCTTCTCATCCACATTGAGAAAGAGGGTTTCATCACAGCTGCTGGTCCTGGATCCCATCTCCTCTAAAACAGCTGCCAACTTCTGGTGCCAGCAGCGTGGCGCCTGCTTCAAGCCGTAGATGGACTTTTTCAGCTTGCACACCCTGCCCGTACCATCCTCATCCCATCCTCCTCTAAAATCCCATTGAGAAATGCCGTTGATATATCCATCCGAATGATAAATTTCCCACTAACCGCTGCATCTGCCAACAAGACACGGAGGATAGGAGGTTTGGCAGTGGGAGCAAAGATCTCATTTAAGTCCTGCTTCTCCTTCTGCATGAACCCCTTAGCCACCAGCCTGCTCTTGTGGATGGTGACTTGTCCCTTTTCATCAGTCTTGATCCTCAGCACCCACTTGTACTGTACGGCTTTCTTCCCCTCAGGCAGCACCACCAGATCCCATGTCCTATTCTCTAGCAGGCTCTGGTACTTAGCATCCCTAGAAACCAGCCACTTGTCCCAATCTGGTCCAGCTAATGCATCCTCCTTGCTAGCAGGTTCCTCTGGTGCAGGGGCAAGAAAACAGTGCGAAGGTTCATCCTCCCCATCCAGGTCATAGCCATACGGTAGAATAAGCAATGCATTCCCAAGCTGCTGCTCTGCTACATCAGCTCCTGCAGTCAGCTTCTTAGTAGCCATACGGGTATGTCCTGGCCTGGAGACGGGTGTCTCCCATCCCCTCATAACAACACCCTTCAGCTTCTTAGTTTTCCCTTGCTGCTGCTCTCCTCCCTCGCATCCAGCAGCTCCACTAGTGCTACCGCTAGTCTGTACACCATCGTTTTCGCCAGCAGGTGCCTCCTGCACCTTCTCTCCATCACCACCCTCTGCAAACGAGTAAAGTTTGAGAGCAAAAATATTTCACAGTTATCATCGGATGGTTGTGCGTTCAGCTTGAGCCCCTTAACGGCTCCATATTTCTCCAACTGCTTCAACAAGAGCATTGTTACATGCCCCAAGCGTCGGTGTGTTGTTGCCCAATCTGTCTCCCCAGATCTGGCCGATACTTTCACACCAACCCCTCCAATGGTGTTGCACTCCTCCTGGGATGCAGACCCATCTCCAGTCTGCGTCAACGCTGGCAGCTGCAACATGTATCTGTTTACGTCCTTGCTCTCGTGCAGATCCCAAAGCATCCGATTGCCCAGCAGCCCCTTGTACGTGCGAGCCACATCTGTGCTAGTGCCCACCCTTCCCTTGGCAAGCTTACAAAGGGAGATGAGGTTGGCCTTGAGATCAGGAACGATAAAAAGGTCGTGCAGCATCACCGGCTTGACATCCGCTCCCTTAAACGAAGCTCGTCCCGCACCAGCCACCTTCTTCGCGTGTCCAGAGGCGGAGCACACATCATTGATCGGTGCAGCGCGTACGTCGTCCAGCAGGTCATTGCACGGCGTCATCGTCCAAGCAGCGCCTGTATCCAACACCCGATAGTCCAGGGGGTGCAGCTTTGCTCCAACCTTGGCAGAGGCGTCTCCTTGCCCCCACTCCTCTCCAATATGGGAGAACTGACCCGCGGTGCGCTCCTTCTTCTCCACACTGCCGTTGCTTTTCGGGTTGTTGTAGGACGAGTCGGCGACTATGTTCGCGCCGTTTTTCTGGTTCCTCTTTGCGCCGCCATCCTGGTGACGATTCTGGGGGTCCATCCATCTGGTTCCTTTTAGCACAAAATCCAGGGGTGCCCCTTTTTCTCACAATACCAGCAACTTCCTTTCAGTTTGCCACCACCACCCGACTTGCCGCCAGATTTCGCACAGTGAGAGCAAAGATGTCTATGGAACCGCATGGCTATGACTACCGGCTTACCGACAGTGGGAGCAAAGATCTCATTGAAGTCCTGCTTCTCCTTCTGCTGAAACCCTTTAGCCACCAACCTACTCTTGTGCATAGTGACCTGCCCCTTGTCATCGGTCTTGAATCTCAGCACCCACTTGCACTGTACCACTTTTTTCCCCTTTGGAAGCACCACTAAATCCCAAGTTACATTCTCTAGCTGGCTCTAGTATTCAGCATCCCTAAAATTCAGCCACTTGTCCCTATCTGGCCCAGCTAGTTGCGGAGATAACTACTACAATGGGAGCTAGACTACATGCTAGGCACGGGTGCTCGTATGATCTCTGCGTTTGTTGATCCTTAGTCGTTTTCCTAGTGCTCACACTGCTTTCTAGTTCACGGGGCAAATTGGCAAGAGTTTCACTAGAGAAAGTTGACAATAATTGTACAATGAAGTTGGCATGGCATGACTACATCAGAGCTAGCATTCAGGTTGGTCGACTGCCACCGCAGCATGGTCGACCACGTTCCAGCACGACTTGGTCGAGCGCGCTCCAGCAGTGCAAAGTCAACGGCGTGCCAACGTCGCAGGTTGACGGCGTGCCAGCACTTCTCACGCAGAACAGCAGCGCATCCGCTTCGCAGGTGCTCGCAGATGATTGGCGGTCTGAGCCTCGTCACCTGCACAACGCACACACCAAGTCAACCTGGCGCTGATGACTGCTTCTGATCAGCCACGTCGACGTCGGGATACCACCACCGCGGTCAGGCTCGCCAACTTCGCTTGGGCGACCGTCGCACTCCACTACAGAACCTCGTCACCCATTTAACCTGGTCGACCTGGCAACCATGTCGACCAGCTGCTTCTGTACATGCCCGTCGACGGCCACCTCCAAGTCAACCTCACCAGGTCGACCCCACCCCTGGTCGACCAACTCGACGTCGACCAGCAGTCCTGGTCGACCAGCTTCATGTCGACCAGCGCAGTTGTCGGCCGACCACCCAAGTCGGCTACCCGAAGTCGGCGTCACGAAGTTGACGCCCAGCTACTCGACGCCCAACTGCTCGGCGTCCTGAGTCGGGGTCAACATCGGCCCCTCCTTCGTCGACCACCAGGTCAGGTCGACCACCAGAAGGTCGACCAGCAGGCCTGCTCGACCAACCACCAGGTCGACCAGCAGTCCGTCAGCCGACCACCGAAGTCGGCTTCCCCAAGTTGACGTCACAAAGTTGATGTCCTCCGCAGGTCGACTTCCCAAGTCGACCTCCTTGAAGTCGGCGCCACCCTGAAGTCGGCGCCCGTACAGTGGTCTCCGTGCACGTCGACCTCCTCGTCAACCAGCTCACCCACTGCTGCAGGTCGGCTGCTCCCCTCACACTCGACCACGAAATCGGCTCTGCCCAAGCGAGGACGGGGCCAACACACAACTCCCGTTGACACTAGTGTCTCCTCCATGCTTGCTGGTTCCTCTGGTGCAGAGGCAAGAAAATAGTATGCAGGTTCATCTTCCTCATCCGGGTCGTAGCCATAGGGTAGAATAAGCATGGCCTCCTCACTCTCAAGCTGCTGCTCTGCTACATCAGCTCCTGCAATCCGCTTACTAGTGGTTGTACAGGTACGTCCTGGCCTGGTGACGGGTAGTTCCCATCCCTTCACTATGGTACCTTTCAGCGTCCTCCTTGATGGTAGTTTAGGCACCTTAGATTTGCCCTGCTGCTGCTCGCCTCCGTAAGATCCAGCAGGTTTACTAGTGCTACCACTAGTCTTCACACCATCTCCTCCACCAGCAGGTGCCTCCTGTACCTACTGCAGATATGCCTCCTCTTCCTCCTCCCTCGCACTAGGAGTTGGATCCAACTGCATGATGATCTGCTCCATCTGCTGGGACACCTTGGCCTCCGGCTGTTTCTCCCAGCTTCCATGCATCATGCCATAAAAAAACTTGCATGGTTCCCACAACAGCCATCTCTTGCTCTTAGCAACCAAATCGAAATGCATGCACCAGATTGCACTTGCCCCCAACCTACTTCGGTAGACTTTGGGGACGTGGGTGATTGCCATGCAACCGACACCCTCAGCATGTCTACTGGGGGCTTCCTCCAAAGCCACCACTCCAACGGCACCCAGGAGTCATCCCCAACCTTGGTGAGCACCCTGTTCCTAGTCACGGTAGCGTGCCGGACAACATGGGGCCACATGGAATTGCCCACCCGTGATTCTATGAGCTGCGCCCTAGCTGTCTCTATAATGGTCCAGTTCGCCCGTTCTGCTACACTGTTGGACTGTGGAGTGGTCAGCTCCCACTGAATGCATTGATTCTTAAGCCAAGCGGTCATCTCAGCTTCAAGGAACTGACCATCCCACTTTGCCCTAATCCACTTCACCATGAATTCTGCTTGTTTAATGCATCCACTTCAATCCCTAAACCCTAAACCCTAAACCCTGAACCCTAGACCCTAAACTCTAAACCCATAACCCTAAACCCTGCTTCAGCAAAGGCATTGCCACATGCCCCAATCGTCGGTGTGCCGTTGCCCAATCAATCTCCCGAGATCTGGTCGACACTTTCACACCAACCACTCTAACAGCGTTGCATCCTCCCTGGGAGGCAGACCCCTCTCAGCCTGCCCCGCACCATGACACGCCAATGCCGGCAGCTGCCACATGGATCTGTACACGTCCTTGCTCTCGTGCAGATCCCAAAGCACCCGATTGCTCAACTCTCCCTTGTAAGAGCGAGCCCCATTCGTACTAGTGCTCACTCATCCCAGCCTTGGCAAACTTACGGAGGGAAATCAGGTTGGCCGTGAGGTTGGGAACGAACAGAACGTCGTGCAGCACCACCGGTTTGCTATCCACTCTCTTGAATGCAGCTCGCCCAACACCAGCCACCTTCAACACGTGTCCAGAGGAAGAGCACACCTCAGAGATTGGTGTAGTGTATAGGTCCTCTAGCAGGTTCTTGCGCGGTGCCATCGTCTACGCAGCGCCCGTGTCCAACACCAAAAAGTCCAAGGGGTGCAGCTCTGTTCGAACCTTGGCAGAATCGCCTCCTTCTTCCCCTTTGTCTCCAACATGGAAGTACTGGCCCGCGGCGCGCTTTTTACTCTTCTCAGCATCGCCACTGCCTTTCGGGTTGACGTCGGACGAACCTGCAACCATGTTCGCACTGCTTTCTGGTTGTTCCAGGCGCCACCATCCTGTTGGCGATTTTGGGGGGTCCATCCCTTGGGTTTTTCATAACACAAACCAGGGATGCCCCTCCTTCTTATATTACCAGCAGCTCTCTTTCATTTTGCCACCAGCACCCGATCTGCCCCCACGCGCAGATTTCCCACCACGACCTAACTGGGACATCGTTGTTGGTCGTTGTAGTCGTCGTCCTTGGGCCATGCTACAGGGCCAGGGGAATCCAGCGGAACAAGTTTTTGGTTGCACTAGGACAAAATAGGTTCTATTTTCAGAACCTGAACCTGGTTGGTGTTATCCCAGGTTGGAAAAACAGAACCTGGGTCTGTTAACCAACCTCCCATCTGTTATTTTGTCAAGCCAGGGTGGTTGTATTGCTTGGAATTATTTGGGATCATCCCTGGTTGTTCCCAGGTTGATTCCCAAGCTCTATGCTAGCTCAATTCATATAGTCGATTGATTCCTTCTCTGTTTGTACCCTGATATAGTCAATTGATTCAAACGAATTTCCTCCTTGCAGGAATCTTGTTTCTACGCTGTTTGACAGCGGAGTGCTACCTGAGTGAACGTTAGAACGCTAGCACTACGACGCTAGGCAAACGCTGTCCGAGCCGTAACTCCGTAATGGCAAAACTTTTCTTGAGGCAACTTGGCTCATTTTAATGCTCTTGGAGCTAGCTTTGATTTAGGATATTCTCAGCTTGATCCGATCGACGGTCTGCACGACACGCTGCGCAACGTACAAGGTACTCTTGCTATTTGATTGCCTTCCTCTTATCCGTCTCACTACAAACTCAGACCCGAGGACCTCAAGGAACCTTGGAGGTGACCCCGAGGAGAGGTTAAAGTTTGAATTGCGTCTTAGTAGCTTGAGATTATTAGGCCATTACACCAACACATCGCACGTAGACTATTGTTCCGAAGTGTTGGGTGCAAATTCACATTGCACGACATCCTGCTTGTTTATGTAAGGGCCTAATAAACTCAAGCTATTAAGACATTATCAAACTTAAAACCTCTCCTCGGGGTCACCTCCAAGGGTCCTTGGGTGCCTGGTACAAGACCAGCCCCTATCCTCGGGTCCGAGTTTGTAGAGAGAGGGATCAAGAGGGACTTAGTCAAAACAGCAAGAGTACCTTGAACGTCGCGCAGCGTATCGTGCAGACCGTTGATCGGATTAAGCTGAGAATTTACTATATCGAAGCTCGCTCCAAGAGCTTTAAAATAAGCCAAGTTGCCTCGCGAAAAGTTCTGCCATTACGAAGTTATGGCTCGGACAGCGTTTGCCTAGTGTTGGAGTGCTAGCGTACTAGCGTTGACTCAGGTAGCATTCCGCCGTCCCACCGCGTAGAAACGAAATTCCAGGAAGGGAGGAATTTGCTTGAATCAAATTGACTATATCCAGGTACAAACAGAGAAGGAATAAATAGTTCTAGCTGGCAAGGACCTTGGGAATGAACCTGAAAACAACCAGGGATCATCCCAAATAATTCCAAGCAACAAAACCAACCTGGCTAGACAAAACGGCAGGTAGTAGGTTGGTAAACAACCTCTGGTTCTGTTTTTCCAACCTGGGAAAACAACAACCAGGTTCAGGTCCTAAAAACAGAACCTGTTTCGTCTTTGCCTAACCAGCCAAAAGCTGGTTCCGCTGGTTTCCCCTGGCCCTGTAGTATGCAGATACAGACAAACATCATCCAACCTTCACCTAAATTGTACCCCTATAGTGCCTGCCCTGCTACACTATAGTCAACCAAACAAAACAGTACAATTTCGAGTTGGATAGAACTGAATCTGCACAATCAATTCAACCGAACCGCAAAGCTTCCATCTTGGGTTCCTTTGCGAGCTCGTCCTTTCTGCTTGTACTGTTCATAGCGCGTACAATGTTGTGCCGAAGCGCACAATGCGCGAGTATCTGCTGTTGCTGTAAAGGCCTAATAAACTCAAGCTATTAAGACTTTATCAAACTTAAAACCTTTCCTCGGGGTCACCTCCAAGGGTCCTTGGGTGCCTGGTACAAGACCAGCCCCTATCCTCGGGTCCGAGTTTGTAGAGAGAGGGATCAAGAGGGACTAAGTCAAAACAGCAAGAGTACCTTGAACGTTGCGCAGCGTATCGTGCAGACCGTAGATCGGATTAAGCTGAGAATTTACTATATCGAAGCTCATTCTAAGAGCTTTAAAATAAGCCAAGTTGCCTCGCAAAAAGTTTTGTCATTACAAAGTTATGGCTCGGACAGCGTTAGCCTAGCGTTGGAGTGCTAGCGTACTAGCGTTGACTCGGGTAGCATTCCGCCGTCGCACCGCGTAGAAACGAAATTCCAGGAAGGGAGGAATTCGCTTGAATCAACTTCACTATATTCAGGTACAAACAGAGAAGGAATAAATAGCTCTAGCTAGCAAGGACCTTGGGAATGAACCTGGGAACAACCAGGGATCATCCCAAATAATTCCAAGCAACAGAACAAACCTGGCTGGACAAAACAGCAGATGGTAGGTTGGTGAACAACCTGTGGTTCTGTTTTTCCAACCTGGGAAAACAACAACCAGGTTCAGGTGCTAAAAACAGAACCTGTTTCGTCTTTGCCCAACCAGCCAAATTCTGGTTCCGCTGGTTTCCCATAGCCCTGTAGCATGCAGATACAGACAAACAACATCCAACCTTCACCTAAATTGTACCCCTATAGTGCCTGCCCTGCTACACTATAGTCAACCAAACAAAACAGTACAATTTCGAGTTGGATAGAACTGAATCTGCGCAATCAAGTAAGCCGAACCACAAATCTTCCATCTTGGGTTCCTTTGCGAGCTCGTCCTTTCTGCTTGTACTGTTCATAGCGCGTACAATGTTGTGCCGAAGTGCACATTGTGCGAGTACCTGCAAATGCTTCAAGCGAAAATTGCGAAAGCAAACAAACACATGAACATACCATTCACACGCAAATACATTCGCACACGCATACTCGTACTAACAGACGGCAGGATGTCGTGCAATGTGAATTTGCACCCAACACCTGCAAATGCTTCAAGCGAAAATTGCGAAAGCAAACAAACACACGAACATTCCATGCAAACCCAAATGCATTCGCACACGCATACTCATACAAACAGACGGCAGGATGTCGTGCAATGTGAATTTGCACCCAACACACTCCCCCTCAGCCTGCCGGCTGCATTTCCATCACTCCATCCTAGTTCATGCTCTTTCCACTTATGCGCACACAACGCCAATGAGGCTCATCCGCAAGCCTCTTTATGAGAAAGTCTGCTGGCTGGTGGTGACTCTTGATGTAGATCGGATTCACCGTCCCCCTCTTCACTTCCTTACGCAGCCAGTGCCACTTGATACGCATGTGCTTGTTCAGCCCATGAAGCACATCGTTCCTGGCCATCCCAAGAGCCCCCTTGCTATCACAAAACAGTGGCGTAGCAACCTTCTGCTCTTGACCAATCTCCTCTAACAACCTCCTCAGCCAAATCACCTCCTTCACCCCGTGGAATATTGCCATGTACTCTGATTCCACGGAAGACAGTGCTGTCTCCATCTGCTTCTTGGACCTCCAACTAACAGTTCCTCCCCCAACTACGCAGATGTATCCTCCCACAGAAGAAGAATCCTCCTTCTCAGAGGCCCACGTAGCATCAATAAAGCAAGTGAGAAAGAGCTTGCCTTCTCCAAGCCTCTCCCCCTTTTCTTTCAGCACCTCAACCCCTTTCTGCTTCACCTGTGCAGATGCGGAGTATTGAACTCCAATGCTTGGGTGAGAGTTCAGATACTTCACCACACACTCGGCTGCCTTCACCTGCTCCTCTGATGGATTCTGTGTTGGTGTAAGGGCCTAATAAACTCAAGCTATTAAGACTTTATCACACTTAAAACCTCTCCTCGGGGTCACCTCCAAGGGTCCTTGGGTGCCTGGTACAAGACCAGCCCCTATCCTCGGGTCCGAGTTTGTAGAGAGAGGGATCAAGAGGGACTTAGTCAAAACAGCAAGAGTACCTTGAACGTCGCGCAGCGTATCGTGCAGACCGTTGATCGGATTAAGCTGAGAATTTACTATATCGAAGCTCCTCTAAGAGCTTTAAAATAAGCCAAGTTGCCTCGCGAAAAGTTTTGCCATTACGAAGTTATGGCTCGGACAGCGTTAGCCTAGCGTTGGAGTGCTAGCGTACTAGCGTTGACTCGGGTAGCATTCCGCCGTCGCACCACGTAGAAAAGAAATTCCAGCAAGGAAGAAAATCGCTTGAATCAATTTCACTATATTCAGGTACAAACAAAGAAGGAATAAATAGCTCTAGCTAGCAAGGACCTTGGGAATCAACCTGGGAACAACCAGGGATGATCCCAAATAATTCCAAGCAACAGAACCAACCTGGCTAGTCAAATAGCAGGTGTTAGGTTGGTGAACAACCTCTGGTTCTGTTTTTCCAACCTGGGAAAACAACAACCAGGTTCAGGTCCTAAAAACAGAACCTGTTTTGTCTTTGCCCAACCAGCCAAATGCTGCTTCTGCTGGTTTCCCCTGGCCCTGTAGCATGCAGATACAGACAAACAACATCCAACCTTCACCTAAATTGTACCCCTATAGTGCCTGCCCTGCAACACTATAGTCAACCAAACAAAACAGTACAATTTCGAGTTGGATAGAACCGAATCTGCGCAATCAAGTAAGTTACGGCAGGATGTCGTGCAATGTTAATTTGCACCCAACATTCTGCACCACCCTAGCCAGCTGCCCAACCGAGAAAGAGATATCAGGCCTTGTGTGAACAGCTGCATACAAGAGGCTGCCCACCAAGGACTGAAATTGCTGCTGCTCCTCGGCTTCAACCCCTTCATCCTCTGCAGCTTTCACAAGCTTGAATTCTGTTGGTAGGGGAGTTGCAACTTTGCGCTCATTCTCAATCCCATACTTCTCCCCCAACTCCTTGATGAACTTCTCCTGGTCCAGCTTCAACCACCTGTGATCCAGATCCCTCTCCACGTGCATCCCGAGGTAGTATTTTACCTCCCCAAGGTTCTTGCACTTGAAGTTCTCCATCACCTGCTGCTGCACCTTCTGGATCTCCTTCATGCTGCTGCTAAAGAGAAAAATGTCGTCAACATAGACCAGAAACAGCACCAGCTTCTCCCCCTCCCCCTTGAGAAAGAGGCTCTCATCACAGCTGCTGGTCCTGAATCCCATCTCCTCTAAAACAGCTGCCAGCTTCTGGTACCAGCAGCGTGGCGCCTGCTTCAAGCCGTAGATCAACTTTTTCAGCTTGCACACCCTGCCTATACCATCCTCATACCCAGGTGGCTGCGTCATGAATACCTCCTCCTCTAAAATCCCGTTGAGGAATGCCGTAGACATGTCCATCTGGATAATGAATTTCCCACTAACAGCTGCATCTGCCAACAAGACACGGAGGGTAGGGGGTTTGGCAGTGGGAGCAAAAATCTCATTGAAGTCCCGCTTCTCCTTCTGCATAAACCCCTTAGCCACCAACTGACTATTGTAGATGGTGACCTGCCCCTTGTCGTCAGTCTTGATCCTTAGCACCCACTTGCATTGTACCACTTTCTTTCCCTCAGGCAGCACCACTAGTTCCCAAGTCCCATTCTCCAGTAGGCTCTGGTACTCAGCATCCCTAGAAGCCAGCCATTTGTCCCTATCTGGTCCAGCTAATGCCTCATCCATGCTAGCTGGTTCCTCTGGTGCAGGGGCAAGAAAACAGTACGCAGGCTCATCCTCCTCATCCGGGTCATAGCCATGTGGTAGAATCAGCAATGCCTCATCTGTCCCAAGCTGCTGCTCCGCTACATCAGCTCCTGCAGTCAGCTTCTTAGTAGCCATACGGGTACGTCCTGGCCTGGAGACGGGGGTCTCCCATCCCTTCATGACAACACCCTTCGGCTTCTTAGTTTTCCCCTGCTGCTGCTCTCCTCCCTCAGATCCAGCAGCTCCACTAGTGCTACCGCTAGTCTCCACACAATTGTTTTCACCGGCAGGTACCTCCTGCACCTTCTCTCCAGCACCACCTTCTGCAGCTGCCTCCTCTCGCTCCTCACACACACTAGGAGTCAGGTCCAGCTGCATGGTGATCTGCTCCATCTGCGGGGACACCCTGGCCTCCGGCTGTTTCTCCTAGCTCCCATACACCATGCCCTCAACAAACTTCACATCCCTGCTGTCAAACAACACACCCTTGGAAGGCTCCCACAGCAGCCATCCCTTGCTCTCAGCAGCCAGCCCCAAATGCACACACCAGATTGCACTCGCCCCCAACTTACTGCGGTAGGTCTTGGGGACGTGGGCGACTGCCATGCAACCGAACACCCTCAGCATGTCCACCGGCGGCTTCCTCCCAAGCCACCTTTCCAACGGCACCCACGAGTCATCCCCAACCTTTGTGAGTACCCTGTTCCTAGCGACGGTAGCGTGCCGAACAGCATGGGGCCACATCAAGTTGCCCAGCCCAGATTCTATGAGCAGCGCCCTAGCTGTCTCCAGAATTGTCCGGTTCGCCCGTTCTGCTACACCGTTGGACTGTGGGGTGTAAGCCGTGGTCAGCTCCCTCTAAATGCCCTGCTTCTTGAGCCAGGCCGTCATCTCAGCTCCAAGGAACTCACCACCCCGATCTGTCCTAATCCGCTTCACCACACACTCCGCTTGCTTCTCCACGAATGGCAGCCAATCTTCCCGTATTGTAGAGGCGGCATGGTCCTTTTGCTTCAGCAGATACGCCCACATTAGCCTGCTCCAGTCATCCACTATCGTTAGGAAGTACCTCTCCCCCTTGTGCCCTTGCACGGGCAACGGCCCCACCAAGTCCATGTGGACCAGCTCCAACGGCTTTTTGCTCCTGTAGGCCACACTATGGAAGGGGAAACGGGTGAACTTTGAGAGCAAACAGATTTCACAATTCTCATCGGGTCGCTGTTTATTCAGCTTCAGACCCTTAACGGCTCCATCTTTCTCCAACTGCTTCAACAAGGGCATTGCCACATGCCCCAAGCGTCGGTGTGCCGTTGCCCAATCCGTCTCCCCAGATCTGGCCGACACTTTCACACCAACCCCTCCAACGGCGTTGCACTCCCCCTGGGATGCAGACCCCTCTCCAGCCTGCCCCCCACCATGCCACGCCAACGCCCGCAGCTGCCACATGGATCTGTACACGTCCGTACTCTCGTGCAGATCCCAAAGCATTCGATTGCCCAGCTGCCCCTTGTAAGTGCGTGCCCCATCCGTAGTAGTGCTCACCCCAGACTTGCCAAGCTTACGGAGGGAGATGAGGTTGGCCTTGAGTTCAGGAATGAAAAGAACGTCGTGCAGCACCACCGGCTTGCCATCCACTCCCTTAACGCAGCTCGTGCCGCACCAGCCACCTTCAGCACGTGTCCAGAGGCGGAACACACCTCGTTGATCGGTGCAGCTCGTACGTAGTCCAGCAGGTCCTTGCGCGGCGTCATCGTCCAAGCAACGCCCGTGTCCAACACCCAATAATCCAGGGGGTGCAGCTCTGCTCCAACCTTGGCAGATGCGTCTCCTTGCTCCCCCTTGTCTCCCACATGGAAGAATTGGCCCGCGGTGCGCTCCTTCTTCTTCTCCGCACCGCTGTTGCCCTTCGGGTTGTTGTCGGACGAATCAGCGACCATGTTGGCGCCGTTTTTCTGGTTCCTCTGCGCGCCGCCATCCTGGTGACGATTCTGGGGGGTCCATCCATCGGGTTTCTTATAGCACAAAAACCAGGGGTGCCCTTCCTTCTCACAATACCAGCAACTCCCTTTCATTTTGCCACCAGCACCCGACTTGCCCCCACGTCCAGATTTCGCACCGCGACCCCAACCGGTACCTCCTTGTTGGTCGTTGGAGTCGTCGTCCTTCTTTGCACCGCGTCCAGCACCACTGAAGCGACGTCCTTTGCCACGTCGGCTCCCTTGCATCCCGTAGCCGCTGCTGCCGTCGTCTGCACCCCTCAGTTGGCGGCGACGGAAGTCCCCCTCCAGAATCTTCGTCCGCACCCACTCGAGCGTCCACAAGCTCTGGTTCTGCGGCAGGCTCAATCCGCTCGTAAATTGAAGCCATGATTCCGGCAGCAGCGAGAGCATCTTCAGGCACTTGGTCTGCTCCGGGTAGGTGATTCCCGCGATTGCCAGCTTCGCGTAGAGATCACGCATCTTGTCCAGGATGGGTTGCACCGGCTCTCCCTCGCTTAGGCGCAACGCGGACAGCTCCCTCTCCATCATGAGCGTCGCAGCGACGGAGGTAGGGGCGTGCAGCTCCTTCAACACCGTCCACGCCTTCGGACCGCACTCAACATCCGGCAGCAGGTGCATGACGTGGTGACGCTGGTTCAGCTCCAAGCTCTGCGACATCAAGTAGTAGCCAGCCGAGGCGCGCTCGTCCCAATCTTCCTGAAGGGCGGGGTCACTCGGTCTAGGCTCCTCCCCAATCATTAGTTTCAGCAAACCGATCTGACGGAAATAAAGTTGCATTTTCCAGGCCCAATCATCATAGCCCTTACCATTGAACTTCTCGACGGTGAAGTTTTTCAGCACCTCCTTGATCATCGAGCCTTGGCTTGTTCTCGCTCCCCTTGGTGCAGAAACACCAGAATCTTGGCTGCCCCTACGATCTTGGGCTGAAGATTCACCAGCTACCGCCGATGTGTTGCCCGCCATAGCTACCTATAACGAGGATCACTATAACGCAGCTCTGATACCAGCTTGTTGGTGTAACGGCCTAGTAAACTCAAGCTATTAAGATTTTATCAAACTTAAAACCTCTCCTCGGGGTCACCTCCAAGGGTCCTTGGGTGCCTGGTACAAGACCAGCCCCTATCCTCGGGTCCGAGTTTGTAGAGAGAGGGATCAAGAGGGACTTAGTCAAAACAGCAAGAGTACCTTGAATGTCGCGCAGCGTATCGTGCAAACCGTTGATCGGATTAAGCTGAGAATTTACTATATCGAAGCTCGCTCCAAGAGCTTTAAAATGAACCAAGTTGCCTCGCGAAAAATTCTGACATTACGAAGTAATGGCTCGGACAGCGTTTGCCTAGTGTTGGAGTGCTAGCGTACTAGCGTTGACTCAGGTAGCATTCCGCCGTCGCACCGCGTAGAAACGAAATTCCAGGAAGGGAGGAATTCGCTTGAATCAAATTGACTATATCCAGGTACAAACAGAGAAGGAATAAATAGTTCTAGCTAACAAGGACCTTGGGAATGAACCTAGGAACAACCAGGGATCATCCCAAATAATTCCAAGCAACAGAACCAACCTGGCTAGACAAAAAAGCAGGTAGTAGGTTGGTAAACAACGTCTGGTTCTGTTTTTCCAACCTGGGAAATCAACAACCAGGTTCAGGTCCTAAAAACAGAACCTGTTTCGTCTTTGTCCAACCAGCCAAAAGCTGGTTCCGCTGGTTTCCCCTGGCCCTGTAGCATGCAGATACAGACAAACAACATTCAACCTTCACCTAAATTGTACCCCTATAGTGCCTGCAAGTCAACCACACACAACAGTACAATTTCGAGTTGGATAGAACTGAATCTGCACAATCTATTCAACCGAACCGCAAAGCTTCCATCTTGGGTTCCTTTGCGAGCTCGTCCTTTCTGCTTGTACTGTTCATAGCGTGTACAATGTTGTGCCGAAGCGCACAATGCGCGAGTACCTGCAAATGCTTCAAGCGAAAATTGCGAAAGCAAACAAACACACAAACATTCCATTCACACCCAAATGCATTCGCACACGCATACTCATACAAACAGACGGCAGGATGTCGTGCAATGTGAATTTGCACCCAACACTGCTGTATGTTTGTACGAGTATGCGCGTGCGAATGCATTTGCGTATGAATGGAATGTTTGTGGGTTTGTTTGCTTTCGCAATTTTCGCTTGAAGCATTTGCAGGTACTTGCACAATGTACGCTTTGGCACAACATTGTACGCGCTATGAATAGTGCAAGCAGAAAGGACGAGCTCGCAAATGAACCCAAGATGGAAGCTTTGCAGTTCGGTCGAATTGATTGCGCAGATTCAGTTCTATCCAACTTGTAATTGTACTGTTTTGTTTGGTTTAACTATAGTGTAGCAGGGCAGGCACTATAGGGGTACATTTTAGGTGAAGGTTGGATGTTGTTTATCTGTATCTGCATGCTACAAGGCCAGGGGAAACCAGCGGAACCAGCATTTGGCTGGTTGGGAAAAGACAAAACAGCTTCTATTTTTAGAACCTGAATCTGGTTGTTGTTTTCCCAGGTTGGAAAAACAGAACCAGAGGTTAATTTCCAACCTTGGTACCTGAATATAGTCAATTTGATTCAAGCGAATTCCTCCCTTCCTGGAATTTCGTTTCTACGCGGTGCGACGGTGGAATGCTACCCGAGTCAACGCTAGTACGCTAGAACTCCAACACTAGGCAAACGTTGTCTGAGCCATAACTTCGTAATGGCAGAATTTTTCGCGAGGCAACTTGGTTCATTTTAAAGCTCTTGGAGCGAGCTTCGATATAGTAAATTCTCAGCTTAATCCGATCAACAGTCTGCACGATACGCTGCGCGATGTTCAAGGTACTCTTGCTGTTTTGACTTGATCCCTCTCTCTGCGCGATAATCAAGGATAGGGGCTGGTCTTGTACCAGGCACCCAAGGACCCTTGGAGGTGACCCCGAGGAGAGGTTTTAAGTTTGATAAAGTCTTAATAGCTTGAGTTTATTAGGCCCTTACACCAACAAGCTGGTATGAGAGCTGCGTTATAGTGATCCTCGTTATAGGTAGCTATGGCGGGCAACAACTCGGCGGTAGCTGGTGAATCTTCAGCCCAAGATCGTAGCGGCAACCAAGATTCTGGTGTTTCTGCGCCAAGGGGAGCGCGAACAAGCCAGGGCTCGCTGATCAAGGAGGTGCTCAAAAACTTCACCGTCAAGAAGTTCAATGGTGAGGGCTATGATGATTGGGCCTGGAAAATGCAACTTTATTTCCGTCAGATCGGTTTGCTGAAACTAATGATTGGGGAGGAGCCTAGACCGAGTGACCTCGCCCTTCAGGAAGATTGGGACGAGCGCGCCTCGGCTGGCTACTACTTGATGTCGCAGAGTTTGGAGCTGAACCAGCGTCACCACGTCATGCACCTGCTGCCGGAGGTTGAGTGCGGTCCGAAGGCGTGGACGGTGTTGAAGGAGCTGCACGCCCCTACCTCCGTCGCTGCGACGCTCATGATGGAGAGGGAGCTGTCCGCGTTGCGCCTAAGCGAGGGAGAGCCGGTGCAACCCATCCTGGACAAGATGCGAAGGAGGCGTTCGCGGGAATCACCTACCCGGAGCAGACCAAGTGCCTGAAGATGCTCTCGCTGCTGCCGGAATCGTGGCTTCAATTTAGCAGCGGATTGAGCCTGCCGCGGAACCAGAGCTTGTGGACGCTCGAGTGGGTGCGGACGAAGATTCTGGAGGAGGACTTCCGTCGCCGCCAACTGAGGGGTGGAGACGACGGCAGCAGCGGCTACGGGATGCAAGGGATCCGACGTAGCAAAGGACGTGGCTTCGGTGGTGCTGGACGCGGTGCAAAGAAGGACGACGACTCCAACGACCAACAAGGAGGTACCGGTTGGGGTCGTGGTGCGAAATCTGGACGTGGGGGCAAGTCGGGTGCTGGTGGAAAAATAAAAGGGAGTTGCTGGTATTGTGAGGAGGGGCACCCCTGGTTTTGTGCTATAAGAATCCCCCAGAATCGTCACCAGGATGGCGGCGCGCGGAGGAACTAGAAAAGCGGTGCGAGCATGGTTGCCGATTCGTCCAACAACAACCCGAAGAGCAACGGCCGTGCGGAAAAGAAGAAGGAGCGCAGGGGGAGCAAGGAGACGCCTCTGCCAAGATTGGAGCAGAGCTGCACTCCCTGGATTATTGGGTGTTGGACACGGGCGCTACTTGGACGATGAAGCCGCGAAAAGACCTGCTGGACCACGTACGAGCTGCACCGATCAACGAGGTGTGCTCCGCCTCTGGACACGCGCTGAAGGTGGCTGGTGCGGGACGAGCTGCGTTTAAGGGAGCGGATGGCAAGCCGGTGGTGCTGCACGACGTTCTCCTTGTTCCTGAACTTAAGGCCAACCTCATCTCCCTCCGTAAGCTTGGCAAGGCTGGGGTGAGCACTAGCACGGATGGGGCACGCACTTACAAGGGGCAGCTGGGCAATCGGGGGCTATGGAATCTGCACGAGAGCAAGGACGTGTACAGATCCATGTGGCAGCTGCCGGCGTTGGCGTGACATGGTGGGGAGCATGCTGGAGAGGGGTCTTCATCCCAGGGGGTGTGCAACGCCGTTGGAGGGGTTGGTGTGAAAGTGTCAGCCAGATCTGGGGAGACGGATTGGGCAACGGCACACCGACGCTTGGGGCATGTGGCAATGCCCTTGTTGAAGCAGTTGGAGAAAGATGGAGCGGTTAAGGGTCTGAAGCTGAACAGACAGCCACCTGATGAGAATTGTGAAATCTGTTTGCTCTCAAAGTTTACCCGTTTCCCCTTCCATAGTGTCGCTGGCAGGAGCAAGAAGCCATTGGAGCTGGTCCACATGAACTTGGTGGGGCCACTGCCGGTTCAGAGGCACAAGGGGAAGCGGTACTTTCTGACCATAGTGGATGATTGGAGCAGGCTTATGTGGGCATATCCGCTGAAGCAAAAGGACCATGCCGCCTCTACAATACGGGAAGATTGGCTGCCATTCGTGGAGAAGCAAGCGGAGTGTGTGGTGAAGCGGATTAGGACAGATCGGGGTGGTGAGTTCCTTGGAGCTGAGATGACGGCCTGGCTCAAGAAGAAGGGCATTCAGAGGGAGCTGACCACGGCTTACACCCCACAGTCCAACGGTGTAGCAGAACGGGCGAACTGGACAATTCTGGAGACAGCTAGGGCGCTGCTCATAGAATCTGGGCTGGGCAACTTGATGTGGCCCCATGCTGTTCGGCATGCTACCGTCGCTAGGAACAGGGTACTCACAAAGGTTGGGGATGACTCGTGGGTGCCGTTGGAGAGGTGGCTTGGGAGGAAGCCGCCGGTGGACATGCTGAGGGTGTTCCGTTGCATGGCAGTCGCCCACGTCCCCAAGACCTACCGCAGTAAGTTGGGGGCGAGTGCAATCTGGTGTGTGCATTTGGGGCTGGCTGCTGAGAGCAAGGGATGGCTGCTGTGGGAACCTTCCAAGGGTGTCTTGTTTGACAACAGGGATGTGAAGTTTGTTGAGGGCATGATGTATGGGAGCTGGGAGAAACAGCCGGAGGCCAGGGTGTCCCAGCAAATGGAGCAGATCACCATGCAGCTGGACCTGACTCCTAGTGTGTGGGAGGAGGGAGAGGAGGCAGCTGCAGAGGGTGGTGATAGAAGGAAGGTACAGGAGGCACCTGCTGGTGGAGAAAATGATGTGGAGACTGGCACTAGTGGAGCTGCTGGATCTGAGGGGAGAGAGCAGCAGCAGGGGAAAACTAAAAAGCCGAAGGGTGTCGTTATGAAGGGATGGGAGACACCCGTCTTCAGGCCAGGACGTACCTGTAAGGCTTCTAAGAAGCTTACTACAGGAGCTGATGTATCGGAGCAGCAGCTTGGAACCGAAGAGGCATTGCTGATTCACCGCATGGCTATGATCCGGATGAGGAGGATGAACCTGCCTACTGTTTTCTTGCCCCTGCACGAGAGGAACCAGCTAGCATGGATGAGGCATTAGCTGGACCAGATAGGGAGAAGTGGCTAGTTTCTAGGGATGCTGAGTACTTGAGCCTACTAGAGAATGGGACATGGGATCTGGTGGTGCTGCCCGACGGGAAGAAAGCTGTACAGTGCAAGTGGGTGCTAAGGATCAAAGGACGGGTCACCATCTACAAGAGTAGGTTGGTGGCTAACGGGTTTATGCAGAAGGAGAAGCGGGACTTCAATGAGATTTTTGCTCCCACTGCCAAACCCCCTACCCTTCGTGTCTTGTTGGCAGATGCAACCATTAGTGGGAAATTGATCATTCAGATGGATACATTAACGGCATTCCTCAATGGGATTTTAGAGGAGGATGTGGATATCACGCAGCCGCCTGGGTATGAGGATGGTACGGGCAGGGTGTGCAAGCTGAAGAAGTCCATCTACGGCTTGAAGCAGGTGTCACGCTGCTGGTTCCAGGAGTTGGCAGCTGTTTTAGACGAGATAGGATTCAGGATCGGCAGCTGTGATGAGAGCCTCTTTCTCAAGGGGGAGGGAGAGAAGCTGGTGCTGTTTCTGGTCTATGTGGACGACATTCTTCTCTTTAGCAGCAGCATGAAGGAGATCCAAAGTGTGCAGCAGCAGCTGATGGAGAACTTCAAGTGCAAGAACCTTGGGGAGGTAAAGTACTACCTCGGGATGCACGTCGAGTGGGATCTGGATTACAGGTGGTTGAAGCTGCACCAGGAGAATTTCATCAAAGAGCTGGGAGAGAAGTATGGGATTGAGAATGAGCGCAAGGTTGCAACTCCCCTACCAGCAGAATTCAAGCTTGTAAAGGCTGCAGAGGATGAAGGGGTTGAAGCTGAGGAACAGCAGCAATTCCAGTCCTTGGTGGGCAGCCTCCTGTATGCAGCTGTTCACACGAGGCCTGATATCTCTTTCTCGGTTGGGCAGCTAGCTAGGGTGGTGCAGAATCCATCAGAGAAGCAGGTGGATGCAGCTGAGCGTGTCGTGAAGTATCTGAACTCCCACCCAAGCATTGGAGTTCAATACTCCGCATCTGCACAGGTGAAGCAGAAAGGGGTTGAGGTGCTGAAAGAGAAGGGGGAGAGGCTTGGAGAAGGCAAGCTCTTTCTCACTTGCTTTACCGATGCAACTTGGGCTTCTGAGAAGGAAGATTCTTCATCTGTAGGAGGATACATCTGCGTAGTAGGGGGAGGACCTGTTAGTTGGAGGTCCAAGAAGCAGACGGAGACAGCACTCTCTTCCGTGGAATCAGAGTACATGGCAATGTTCCACGGGGTGAAGGAGGTGATTTGGCTGAGGAGGTTGTTAGAGGAGATTGGTCAGGAGCAGAAGGTTGCTACGCCGCTGTTTTGTGATAGCAAGGGGGTTCTTGGGATGGCCAGGAACGCTGTGCTTCATGGGCTGAAGAAGCACATGCGTATCAAGTGGCACTGGCTGCATAAGGAAGTGAAAAGGGGGACGGTGAATCCGATCTACATCAAGACTCACCACCAGCCAGCAGACTTTCTCACCAAAAGGCTTGCGGATGAGCCTCATTGGCGTTGTGAGCGCAGGAGTGGAATGAGAATGAACTAGCATGGAATGATGGAAATCCAGCCAGCAGGCTGAGGGGGAGTGTGTTGGGTGCAAATTTACATTGCACGACATCCTGCCGTCTGTTTGTACGAGTATGCGTGTGCGAATGCATTTGCGTATCAATGGTATGTTCGTGTGTTTGTTTGCTTTCGCAATTTTTGCTTGAAGCATTTGCAGGTACTCGCACAATGAGCGCTTCGGCACAACATTGTACGCGCTATGAACAGTGCAAGCAGAAAGGACGAGCTCGCAAAGGAACCCAAGATGGAAGCTTTGCAGTTCGGTCAAATTAATTGCGCAGATTCAGTTCTATCGAACTTGTAATTGTACTGTTTTGTTTGGGCAGGCACTATAGGGGTACAATTTAGGTGAAGGTTGGATGTTGTTTGCCTGTATCTGCATGCTACAAGGCCAGGGGAAACCAGCGAAACCAGCATTTGGCTGGTTGGGCAAAGACAAAACAGGTTCTGTTTTTAGAACCTGAATCTGGTTGTTGTTTTCCCAGGTTGGAAAAACAGAACCAGAGGTTGTTTTCCAACCTACCACCTGCTTTTTTGTCCAGCCAGGTTGGTTATGTTGCTTGGAATTATTTGGGATCATCCCTGGTTGCTAGCTAGAAATATTTATTCCTTCTTTGTTTGTACCCGAATATAGTCAATTTGATTCAAGCGAATTCCTCCCTTCCTGGAATTTTGTTTCTACGTGGTGCGACGGCGGAATGCTACCCGAGTCAACGCTAGTACGCTAGCACTCCAACGCTGTCCGAGCCATAACTTCGTAATGGCAGAATTTTTCGCGAGGCAACTTGGTTCAATTTAAATCTCTTGGAGCGAGCTTCGATATAGTAAATTCTCAGCTTAATCCGATCAACGGTCTGCACGATACGCTGCGCGACGTTCAAGGTACTTTTGCTGTTTTGACTAAGTCCCTGTTGATCCCTCTCTCTACAAACTCGGACCCGAGGATAGGGGCTGGTCTTGTACCAGGCACCCAAGGACCCTTGGAGGTGACCCCGAGGAGAGGTTTTTAAGTGTGATAAAGTCTTATTGAGTTTATTAGGCCCTTACACCAACAAGCTGGTGTCAGAGCTGCGTTATACTGATCCTCGTTATAGGTAGCTATGGCGGGCAACACATCGGCGGTAGCTGGTGAATCTTCAGCCCAAGATCGTAGCAGCAGCCATGATTCTAGTGTTTCTGCGCCAAGGGGAGCGCGAACAAGCCAGGGCTCGCTGATCAAGGAGGTGTTGAAAAACTTCACCGTCGAGAAGTTCAATGGTGAGGGCTATGATGATTGGGCATGGAAAATGCAACTTTATTTCCGTCAGATCGGATTGCTGAAACTAATGATTGTGGAGGAGCCTAGACCGAGTGACCCCGCCCTTCAGGAAGATTGGGACGAGCGCGCCTCGGCTGGCTACTACTTGATGTCGCAGAGCTTGGAGCTGAACCAGCGTCACCCCGTTATGCACTTGCTGCCGGAGGTTGAGTGCGGTCCAAAGGCGTGGACGGTGTTGAAGGAGCTGCACGCCCCTACCTCCGTCGCTGCGACGCTCATGATGGAGAGGGAGCTGTCCGCGTTGCGCCTAAGCGAGGGAGAGCCGGTGCAACCCATCTTGGACAAGATGCGTGATTTTTACGCGAAGTTGGCGATCACGGGAATCACC
Source organism: Closterium sp. NIES-65 (assembly GCA_948144175.1). Classification (NCBI taxonomy): domain Eukaryota; kingdom Viridiplantae; phylum Streptophyta; class Zygnematophyceae; order Desmidiales; family Closteriaceae; genus Closterium; species Closterium sp. NIES-65. The sequence goes on from CANXME010002221.1 coordinate 1,538,618, forward strand.
TACCCGGAGCAGACCAAGTGCCTGAAGATGCTCTCGCTGCTGCCGGAATCGTGGCTTCAATTCACGAGCGGATTGAGCCTGCCGCAGAACCAGAGCTTGTGGACGCTCGAGTGGGTGCGGACGAAGATTCTGGAGGAGGACTTCCGTCGCCACCAACTGAGGGGTGGAGACGACGGCAGCAGCGGCTACGGGATGCAAGGGAGCCGACGTGGCAAAGGACGTGGCTTCGGTGGTGCTGGATGCGGTGCAAAGAAAGACGACGACTCCAACGACCAACAAGGAGGTACCGGTTGGGGTCGCGGTGCGAAATCTGGACGTGGGGGCAAGTCGGGTGCTGGTGGCAAAATGAAAGGGAGTTGCTGGTATTGTGAGAAGGAGGGGCACCCCTGGTTTTTGTGCTATAAGAAACCCGATGGACGGACACCCCAGAATCGTCACCAGGACGGCGGCGCGCGGAGGAACCAGAAAAACGGCGCTAGCATGGTCGCCGATTCGCCCGACAACAACCCGAAGAGCAACGGCGGTGCGGAAAAGAAGAAGGAGCGCACCGCGGGCCAGTTCTTCCATATTGGAGAGCACGGGCAGCAGGGGGAGCAAGGAGACGCCTCTGCCAAGGTTGGAGCAGAGCTGCACCCCCTGGATTATTGGGTGTTGGACACGGGCGCTGCTTGGACGATGACGCCGCGAAAAGACCTGCTGGACCATGTACGAGCTGCACCGATCAACGAGGTGTGCTCCGCCACTGGACACACGCTGAAGGTGGCTGGTGCGGGACGAGCTGCGTTTAAGGGAGCGGATGGCAAGCCGGTGGTGCTGCACGACGTTCTCCTCGTTCCTGAACTCAAGGCCAACCTCATCTCCCTCCCTAAGCTTGGCAAGTCTGGGGTGAGCACAAGTACGGATGAGGCACGCACTTACAAGGGGCAGCTGGGCAATCGGGTGCTTTGGGATCTGCACGAGAGTATGGACGTGTACAGATCCATGTAGCAGCTGCCGGCGCTGGCGTGGCACGGTGGGGGGCAGGCTGGATAGAAGTCTGCATCCCAGGGGGAGTGCAACGCCGTTGGAGGGGTTGGTGTGAAAGTGTCGGCCAGATCTGGGGAGACGGATTGGGCAACGGCACACCGACGTTTGGGGCATGTGGCAATGCCTTTGCTGAAGCAGCTGGAGAAGGATGGAGCCGTTAAGGGCTCGAATCTGAACGGACAACCACCCGATGATAACTGTGAAATTTGCCTCCTTTCAAAGTTCACCCGTTTCCCCTTCCATAGTGTGGCTGGCAGGAGCAAAAAGCCATTGGAGCTGGTCCACATGGACTTGGTGGGGCCGCTGCCGGTGCAAGGGCACAAGGGGGAGCGGTACTTCCTAACCATAGTGGATGACTGGAGCAGGCTAATGTGGGCTTATCCGCTGAAGCAGAAAGATCACGCCGCCTCCACGATTCGGGACGATTGGCTGCCGTTAGTGGAGAAGCAAGCAGAGTGTGTGGTGAAGCGGATTAGGACAGATCGGGGTGGTGAGTTCCTTGGAGCTAAGATGACGGCCTGGCTCAAGAAGCAGGGCATCCAGAGAGAGCTGACCACGGCTTACACCCCACAGTCCAACGGTGTAGCAGAACGGGCGAACCGGACAATTCTGGAGACAGCTAGGGCGTTGCTCATAGAATCTGGGCTGGGCAACTTGATGTGGCCCCATGCTGTTCGGCACGCTACCGTCGCTAGGAACAGGGTACTCACAAAGGTTGGGGATGACTCGTGGGTGCCGTTGGAGAGGTGGCTTGGGAGGAAGCCGCCGGTGGACATGCTGAGGGTGTTCGGTTGCATGGCAGTCGCCCACGTCCCCAAGACCTACCGCAGTAAGTTGGGGGCGAGTGCAATCTGGTGTGTGCATTTGGGGCTGGCTGCTGAGAGCAAGGGATGGCTGCTGTGGGAACCTTCCAAGGGTGTGTTGTTTGATAGCAGGGATGTGAAGTTTGTTGAGGGCATGATGTACGGGAGCTGGGAGAAACAGCCGGAGGCCAGGATGTCTCAGCAAATAGAGCAGATCACCATGCAGCTGGACCTGACTCCTAGTGTGTGGGAGGAGGGAGAGGAGGCAGCTGCAGAGGGTGGTGATGGAGAGAAGGTGCAGGAGGCACCTGCTGGTGGAGGTGATGGTGTGGAGACTAGTGGTAGCACTAGTGGAGCTGCTGGATCCGAGAGAGGAGAGCAGCAGCAGGAGAAAACTAAGAAGCCGAAGGGTGTTGTTATGAGGGGATGGGAGACACCCGTCTCCAGGCCAGGACGTACCCGTATGGCTACTAAGAATCTGAATGCAGGAGCTGATGAAGCGGAGCAGCAGCTTGGGACCGTGGAGGCATTGCTGATTCTACCGCATGGCTATGACCCGGATGAGGAGGATGAGCCTGCGTACTATTTTCTTGCCCCTGCACCAGAGGAACCAGCTAGCATGGATGAGGCATTAGCTGGACCAGATAGGGACAAATGGCTGGCTTCTAGGGATGCTGAGTACCAGAGCCTGCTGGAAAATGGGACTTGGGAACTAGTGGTGCTGCCTGAGGGAAAGAAAGCGGTACAATGCAACTGGGTGCTAAGGATCAAGACTGACGACAAAGGGCAGGTCACCATCTACAAGAGTAGGTTGGTAGCTAAGGGGTTTATGCAGAAGGAGAAGCGGGACTTCAATGAGATCTTTGCTCCCACTGCCAAACCTCCTACCCTCCGTGTCGTGTTAACAGATGCAACTGTTAGTGGGAAATTCATCATTCAGATGGATATCAACGGCATTCCTCAACGGGATTTTAGAGGAGGAGGTGTTCATGACGCAGCCGCCTGGGTATGAGGATGGTACGGGCAGGGTGTGCAAGCTGAAAAAGTCCATCTACGGCCTGAAGCAGGCGCCACGCTGCTAGTACCAGAAGTTGGCAGCTGTTTTAGAGGAGATGGGATTCAGGACCAGCAGCTGTGATGAGAGCCTCTTTCTCAAGGGAGAGGAGGAGAAGCTGGTGCTGTTTCTGGTCTATGTGGACGACATTTTTCTCTTTAGCAGCAGCATGAAGGAGATCCAGAAGGTGCAGCAGCAGCTGTTGGAGAACTTCAAGTGCAAGAACCTTGGGAAGGTAAAGTACTACCTCGGGATGCACGTAGAGAGGGATCTGGATCACAGGTGGTTGAATCTGCACCAGGAGAAGTTCATCAAGGAGCTGGGGGAGAAGTACGGGATTGAGAATGATCGCAAGGTTGCAACTTCCCTGCCAGCAGAATTCAAGCTTGTAAAAGCTGCAGAGGATGAAGGGGTTGAAGCCGAGGAGCAGCAGCAATTTCAGTCCTTGGTGGGCAGCCTCTTGTATGCAGCAGTTCACACAAGGCCCGACATCTCTTTCTCGGTTGGGCAGCTGGCTAGGGTGGTGCAGAATCCATCAGAGGAGCAGGTGGATAAAGCTGAGCGTGTGGTGAAGTATCTGAACTCTCACCCAAGCATTGGAGTTCAATACTCCGCATCTGCACAGGTGAAGCAGAAAGGGGTTGAGGTGCTGAAAGAGAAGGGGGAGAGGCTTGGAGAAGGCAAGCTTTTCCTCACTTGCTTTACCGATGCTAGATGGGCCTTTGAGAAGGAGGATTCCTCATCTGTGGGAGGATACATATGCGTAGTTGGGGGAAGGAGGTGACTTGGCTGAGGAGGTTGTTAGAGGAGATTGGCCAGGAGCAGAAGGTTGCTACGCCGCTGTTCTGTGATAGCAAGGGGGCTCTTGGAATAGCCAGGAACGCTGTGCTTCATGGGCTCAATAAGCACATGCGTATCAAGTGGCACTGGCTGCGTAAGGAGGTGAAGAGGGGGACGGTGAATCCGATCTACATCAAGACTCACCAGCAGCCAGCAGACTTCCTCACCAAGAGGCTTGCAGATGAGCTGTTGGTGTAAGGGCCTAATAAACTCAAGCTATTAAGACTTTATCAAACTTAAAACCTCTCCTCGGGGTCACCTCCAAGGGTCCTTGGGTGCCTGGTACAAGACCAGCCCCTATCCTCGGGTCCGAGTTTGTAGAGAGAGGGATCAAGAGGGACTTAGTCAAAACAGCAAGAGTACCTTGAACGTCGCGCAGCGTATCGTGCAGACCGTCGATCTGATTAAGCCGAGAATTTCCTATATCGAAGCTCACTCTAAGAGCTTTAAAATAAGCCAAGTTGCATCGTTTTGCCATTACGAAGTTATGGCTCGGACAGCGTTAGCCTAGCGTTGGAGTGCTAGCGTACTAGCGTTGACTCGGGTAGCATTCCGCCGTCGCACCATGTAGAAAGGAAATTCCAGCAAGGAAGGAATTCGCTTGAATCAAATTGACTATATTCAGGTACAAACAGAGAAGGAATAAATAGCTCTAGCTAGCAAGGACCTTGGGAATCAACCTGGGAACAACCAGGGATGATCCCTAATAATTCCAAGCAACAGAACCAACCTGGCTGGACAAAATAGCAGGTGGTAGGTTGGTGAACAACCTCTGGTTCTGTTTTTCCAACCTGGGAAAACAACAACCAGGTTCAGGTCCTAAAAACAGAACCTGTTTTGTCTTTGCCCAACCAGCCAAATGGTGGTTCCGCTGGTTTCCCCTGGCCCTGTAGCATGCAGATACAGACAAACAACATCCAACCTTCACCTAAATTGTACCCCTATAGTGCCTGCCCTGCTACACTATAGTCAACCAAACAAAACAGTACAATTTCGAGTTGGATAAAACTGAATATGCGCAATCAAGTAAGCCGAACCACAAAGCTTACATCTTGGGTTCCTTTGCGAGCTCGTCCTTTCTGCTTGTACTGTTCATAGCGCGTACAATGTTATGCCGAAGCGCACATTGTGCGAGTACCTGCAAATGCTTCAAGCGAAAATTACGAAAGCAAACAAACACACGAACATACCATTCACACGCAAATGCATTCGCACACGCATACTCGTACAAACAGACGGCAGGATGTCGTGCAATGTGAATTTGCACCCAACAGGATGTTGTGCAATGTGAATTTGCACCCAACACACTCCCCCTCAGCCAGCCGGCTGTATTTCCATCATTCCATGCTAGTTCATGCTCATTCCACTCATGCGCACACAACGCCAATGAGGCTCATCTGCAAGCCTCTTGGTGAGGAAGTCTGCTGGCTGGTGGTGAGTCTTGATGTAGATCGGATTCACCGTCCCCCTCTTCACCTCCTTACGCAGCCAGTGCCACTTGATACGCATGTGCTTATTGAGCCCATGAAGCACAGCGTTCCTGGCCATTCCAAGAGCCCCCTTGCTATCACAGAACAGCGGCGTAGCAATCTTCTGCTCCTGGCCAATCTCCTCTAACAACCTCCTCAGCCAAATCACCTCCTTCACCCCATGGAACATCGCCATATACTCTGATTCCACAGAAGAGAGTGCTGTCTCCGTCTGCTTCTTTGACCTCCAACTAACAGGTCCTTCCCTAACTACACAGATATATCCTCCCACAGATGAGGAATCCTCCTTCTAAGAGGCCCACGTAGCATCGGTAAAGCAAGTGAGAAAGAGCTTGCCTTCTCCAAGCCTCTCCCCCTTCTCTTTCAGCACCTCAACCCCTTTCTGCTTCACCTGTGCAGATGCGGAGTATTGAACTCCAATGCTTGGGTGAGAGTTCAGATACTTCACCACACGCTCAGCTGCATCCACCTGCTCCTCTGATGGATTCTGCACCACCCTAGCCAGCTGCCCAACCGAGAAAGAGATGTCAGGCCTCGTGTGAACAGCTGCATACAAGAGGCTGCCCACCAAGGACTGAAATTGCTGCTGCTCCTCAGCTTCAACCCCTTCATCCTCTGCAGCCTTTACAAGCTTGAATTCTGCATGCAGGGGAGTTGCAACTTTGCACTCATTCTGAATCCCATACTTCTCCCCCAACTCCTTGATGAACTTCTCCTGGAGCAGCTTCAACCAACTGTAATCGGGATCCCTCTCTACGTGCATCCCGAGGTAGTATTTTACCTCCCCAAGGTTCTTGCACTTGAAGTTCTCCATCAGCTGCTGCTGCACCTTCTGGATCTCCTTCATGCTGCTGCTGAAGAGAAGAATGTCGTCCACGTAGACCAGAAACAACACCAGCTTCTCCCCCTCCCCCTTGAGAAAGAGGCTCTCATCACAGCTGCTGGTCCTGAATCCCATCTCCTCTAAAACAGCTGCCAGCTTCTGGTACCAGCAGCGTGGCGCCTGCTTCAAGCCGTAAATGGACTTTTTCAGCTTGCACACCCTGCCCGTACCATCCTCATACCCAGGTGGCTGCGTCATGAACACCTCCTCCTCTAAAATCCCGTTGAGGAATGCCGTTGATATGTCCATCTGGATAATGAACTTCCCACCAACGGCTGCATCTGCGAACAAGACACGAAGGGTAAGGGTTTTGGGAGTGGGAGCAAAGATCTCATTGAAGTCCCGCTTCTCCTTCTGCATAAACCCCTTAGCCACCAACCTATTCTTGTAGATGGTGACCTGCACTTTGTCGTCAGTCTTGATCCTTAGCACCCACTTGCATCGTACCGCTTTCTTTCCCTCAGGCAGCACCACTAGTTCCCAAGTCCCATTCTCCAGCAGGCTCTGGTACTAAGCATCCCTAGAAGCCAGCCATTTGTCCCTATCTGGTCCAGCTAATGCCTTCTCCAGGCTAGCGGGTTCCTCTGGTGCAGGGGCAAGAAAACAGTACGCAGGCTCATCCTCCTCATCCGGGTCATAGTTATGCGGTAGAATCAGCAATGCCTCCTCGGTCCCAAGCTGCTGCTCCGCTACATCAGCTTCTGCAGTCAGCTTCTTAGTAGCCATACGGGTACGTCCTAGCCTGGAGACAGGTGTCTCCCATCCCTTCATAATGACACCCTTCGGCTTCTTGGTTTTTCCCTGCTGCTGCTCTCCTCCCTCAGATCCAGCAGCTCCACTAGTGCTACAGCTAGTCTCCTCACCATCACCTCCACCAGCAGGTGCCTCCTGCACCTTCTCCCTATCACCACCCTCTGCTGCTGCCTCTTCTCTCTCCTCCCACACATTAGGAGTCAGGTCCAGCTGCATGGTGATCTGCTCCATTTGCTGGGACACCCTGGCCTCCCGCTGTTTCTCCTTGCTCCCATACATCATGCCCTCAACAAACTTCACATCCCTGCTGTCAAACAACACACCCTTGGAAGGCTCCCACAGCAGCCATTCCTTGCTCTCAGCAGCCAGCCCCAAATGCACACACCAGATTGCACTCGCCCCCAACTTACTGCGGTAGGTCTTGGGGACGTGGGCGACTGCCATGCAACCCAACACCCTCAGCATGTCCACCGGCGGCTTCCTCCCAAGCCACCTCTCCAACGGCACCCACGAGTCATCCCCAACCTTTGAAAGTACCCTGTTCCTAGCGACGGTAGCGTGCCGAACAGCATGGGGCCACATCAAGTTGCCCAGCCCAGATTCTATGAGCAGCGCCCTAGCTGTCTCCAGAATTGTCCGGTTCGCCCGTTCTGCTACACCGTTGGACTGTGGGGTGTAAGCCGTGGTCAGCTCCCTCTGGATGCCCTGCTTCTTGAGCCAGGCCGTCATCTCAGCTCCAAGGAACTCACCACCCCGATCTGTCCTAATCCGCTTCACCACACACTTCGCTTTCCTTTCCACAAACGGCAGCCAATCGTCCCGAATCGTGGAGGCGGCGTGATCTTTCTGCTTCAGCAGATACGCCCACATTAGCCTGCTCCAGTCATCCACTATGGTTAGGAAGTACCGCTCCCCCTTGTGCCCTTGCACGGGCAGCGGCCCCACCAAGTCCATGTGGACCAGCTCCAACGGCTTTTTGCTCCTGCCAGCCACACTATGGAAGGGGAAACGGGTGAACTTTGAAAGGAGGCAAATTTCACAGTTATCATCGGGTGGTTGTCCGTTCAGCTTCAAGCCCTTAACGGCTCCATCCTTCTCCAGCTGCTTCAGCAAAGGCATTGCCACATGCCCCAAGCGTCGGTGTGCCGTTGCCCAATCCGTCTCCCAAGATCTGGCCGACACTTTCACACCAACCCCTCCAACGGCGTTGCACTCCCCCTGGGATGCAGACCCCTCTCCAGCCTGCCCCCTACAATGCCACGCCAGGGCCGGCAGCTGCCACATGGATCTGTGCACGTCCGTACTCTCGTGCACATCCCAAAGCACCCAATTGCCCAGCTTCCCCTTGTAGGTGCGTGCCCCGTCCGTACCCTTGTAAGTGCGTGCCCCGTGCGTCCCCTTGTAAGTGCGTGCCCCGTGCGTGCCCGGTCCGTACTCTAGTGCTCACCCCAGACTTGCCAAGCTTACGGAGGGAGATGAGGTTGGCCTTGAGTTCAGGAATGAGGAGAACGTCGTGCAGCACCACCGGCTTGCCATCCGCTCCCTTAAACGCACCTCGTCCCGCACCAGCCACCTTCAGCGCGTGTCCAGAGGCGGAGCACACGTCGTTGATCGGTGCAGCTCGTACGTGGTCCAGCAGGTCCTTGCGCGGCGTCATCGTCCAAGCAGCGCCCGTATCCAACACCCAATAATCCAGGGGGTGCAGCTCTGCTCCAACCTTGGCAGATGCGTCTCCTTGCTCCCCCTTGTCTCCCACGTAGAAGAATTGGCCCGCGATGCGCTCCTTCTTCTTCTCCGCACCGCCGTTGCCCTTCGGGTTGTTGTCGGACGAATCAGCGACCATGTTGGCGCCGTTTTTCTGGTTCCTCCGCGCGCTGTCATCCTGGTGACGATTCTGGGGGGTCCATCCATCGGGTTTCTTATAGCACAAAAACCAGGGGTGCCCTTCCTTCTCACAATACCAGCAACTCCCTTTCATTTTGCCACCAGCACCCGACTTGCCCCCACGTCCAGATTTCGTACCGCGACCCCAACCGGTACCTCCTTGTTGGTCGTTGGAGTCGTCGTCCTTCTTTGCACCGCGTCCAGCACCACCGAAGCCACGTCATTTGCCACGTCGGCTCCCTTGCATCCCGTAGCCGCTGCTGCCGTCGTCTCCACCCCTTAGTTGGCGGCGACGGAAGTCCTCCTCCAGAATCTTTGTCCGCACCCACTCGAGCGTCCACAAGCTCTGGTTCTGCGGCAAGCTCAATCCGCTCGTGAATTGAAGCCACGATTTCGGCAGTAGCGAGAGCATCTTCAGGCACTTGGTCTGCTCCGGGTAGGTGATTCCCGCGATCACGCATCTTGTCCAGGATGGGTTGCACCGGCTCTCCCTCGCTTAGGCGCAACGCGGACAGCTCCCTCTCCATCATGAGCGTCGCAGCGACGGAGGTAGGGGCTGCAGCTCCTTCAACACCGTCCACGCCTTCGGACCGCACTCAACCTCCGGCAGCAGGTGCATGACGTGGTGACGCTGGTTCACCTCCAAACTCTGCGACATCAAGTAGTAGCCAGCCGAGGCGCGCTCGTCCCAATCTTCCTGAAGGGCGGGGTCACTCGGTCTAGGCTCCTCCCCAATCATTAGTTTCAGCAAACCGATCTGACGGAAATAAAGTTGCATTTTCCAGGCCCAATCATCATAGCCCTCACAATTGAACTTCTCGACGGTGAAGTTTTTCAGCACCTCCTTGATCAGCGAGCCCTGGCTTGTTCGCGCTCCCCTTGGCGCAGAAACACCAGAATCTTGGCTGCCGCTACGATCTTGCGCTGAAGATTCACCAGCTACCGCCGAGGTGTTGCCCGCCATAGCTACCTATAACGAGGACCACTATAACGCAGCTCTGATATCAGCTTGTTGTTGCAAGGGCCTAATAAACTCAAGCTATTAAGACTTTATCAAACTTAATACCTCTCCTCGGGATCACCTCCAAGGGTCCTTGGGTGCCTGGTACAAGACCAGCCCCTATCCTCGGGTCTGAGTTTGTAAAGAGAGGGATCAAGAGGGACTTAGTCAAAACAGCAAGAGTACCTTGAACGTCGCGCAGCGTATCGTGCAGACCGTCGATCGGATTAAGCTGAGAATTTCCTATATCGAAGCTCTCTCCAAGAGCTTTAAAATGAACCAAGTTGCCTCGCGAAAAGTTCTGCCATTACGAAGTTATGGCTAGGACAGTGTTTGCTTAGTGTTGTAGTGCTAGTGTACTAGCGTTGACTCGGGTAGCATTCCGCCGTCGCACCGCGTAGAAACGAAATTCCAGGAAGGGAGGAATTCGCTTGAATCAAATTGACTATATCCAGGTACAAACAGAGAAGGAATAAATAGTTCTAGCTAGCAATGACCTTGGGAATCAACCTGGGAACAACCAGGGATAATCCCAAATAATTCCAAGCAGCAGAACCAACCTGGCTAGACAAAACAGCAGGTAGTAGGTTGGTAAACAACCTCTGGTTCTGTTTTTCCAACCTGGGAAAACAACAACCAGGTTCAGGTCCTAAAAACAGAACCTGTTTCGTCTTTGCCCAACCAGCCAAAAGCTGGTTCCGCTGGTTTCCCCTGGCCCTGTAGCATGCAGATACAGACAAACTACATCCAACCTTCACCTAAATTGTACCCCTATAGTGCCTACCCTACTACACTATAGTCAACCAAGCAAAACTGTACAATTTCGAGTTGGATAGAACTGAATCTGCACAATCAATTCAACCCAACCGCAAAGCTTCCATCTTGGGTTCCTTTACGAGCTCGTCCTTTCTGCTTGCACTGTTCATAGCGCGTACAATATTGTGCCGAAGCGCACATTGTACGAGTACCTGCAAATGCTTCAAGCGAAAATTGCGAAAGCAAACAAACACACGAACATTCCATTCACACCCAAATGCATTCGCACACGCATACTCATACAAACAGACGGCAGGATGTCGTGCAATGTGAATTTGCACCCAACAGACTCCTCTCTCTACAAACTCGGACCCGAGGATAGGGGCTGGTCTTGTACCAGTCAACCAAGGACCCTTAGAGGTGACCCCGGAGAGAGGTTTTAAGTATGATTGAATCTTAGTAGCTTGAGTTTTAAGTATGATTGAATCTTAGTAGCAATAGTATTGCTGCATGAGCTGGGAGCCCAAGTGTGAACGCAGTAGGGGAGTGTCTACGAGAGTTGTGTGTTGGCCCCGTTTTCGCTTCGGTGGAGCCGACTTCATGGTCAAATGTGCGGGAAGTGCAGCCGAGCGACTCCATGTTGGTCTAAGGGCCTAATAAACTCAAGCTATTAAGACTTTATCAAACTTAAAACCTCTCCTCGGGGTCACCTCCAAGGGTCCTTGGATGCCTGGTACAAGACCAGCCCCTATCTTCGGGTCCGAGTTTGTAGAGAGAGGGATCAAAAGGGACTTAGTAAAAACAGCAAGAGTACCTTGAACGTCGCGCAGCGTATCGTGCAGACCGTCGATCGGATTAAGCTGAGAATTTCCTATATCGAAGCTCTCTCCAAGAGCTTTAAAATGAACCAAGTTGCCTCGCGAAAAGTTCTGCCATTACGAAGTTATGGCTCGGACAGCGTTTGCCTAGCGTTGGAGTGCTAGCGTACTAGCGTTGACTCGGGTAGCATTCCGCCGTCGCACCGCGTAGAAACAAAATTCCAGGAAGGGAGAAATTCGCTTGAATCAAATTGACTATATTCAGGTACAAACAGAGAAGGAATAAATAGTTCTAGCTAGCAAGGACCTTGGGAATGAACCTGGGAACAACCAGGGATCATCCCAGATAATTCCAAGCAACAGAACCAACCTGGCTGGACAAAACAGCAGGTGGTAGGTTGGTAAATAACCTCTGGTTCTGTTTTTCCAACCTGGGAAAACAACAACCAGGTTCAGGTCCTAAAAACAGAACCTGTTTAGTCTTTGCCCCACCAGCCAAAAGCTGGTTCCGCTGGTTTCCCCTGGCCCTGTAGCATGCAGATACAGACAAACAACATCCAACCTTCACCTAGATTGTACCCCTATAGTGCCTGCCCTGCTACACTATAGTCAACCAAACAAAACAGTACAATTTCGAGTTGGATAGAACTGAATCTGCACAATCAATTCAAACGAACCGCAAAGCTTCCATCCTGGGTTCCTTTGCGAGCTTGTCCTTTCTGCTTGTACTGTTCATAGCGTGTACAATGTTGTGCCGAAGCGCATAATGCGCGAGTACCTGCAAATGCTTCAAGCGAAAATTGCGAAAGCAAACAAACACACCGAACATTCCATTCACACCCACACTCATACTCATACAAACAGACAGCAGGATGTCGTGCAATGTGAATTTGCACCCAACATAGTCCCCCTCAGCCTGCCGGCTGCATCCCCATCATTCCATACTAGTTCATACTCATTCCACTCATGCGCACACAACGCCAGTGAGGCTCATCTGCAAGCCTCTTGGTGAGGAAGTCTGCTGGCTGCTGGTGAGTCTTGATGTAGATCGGATTCACCGTCCCCCTCTTAACCTCCTTACGCAGCCAGTGCCACTTGATACGCATGTGCTTATTGAGCCCATGAAGCACAGCGTTCCTGGCCATTCCAAGAGCCCCCTTGCTATCACAGAACAGCGGCGTAGCAACCTTCTGCTCCTGGCCAATCTCCTCTAACAACCTCCTCAGCCAAATCACCTCCTTCACCCCATGGAACATCGCCATATACTCTGATTCCACAGAAGAGAGTGCTGTCTCCGTCTGCTTCTTTGACCTCCAACTAACAGGTCCTCCCCCAACTACGCAGATGTATCCTCCCACAGATGAGGAATCCTCCTTTTCAAAGGCCCACGTAGCATCGGTAAAGCAAGTGAGAAAGAGCTTGCCTTCTCCAAGCCTCTCCCCCTTCTCTTTCAGCACCTCAACCCCTTTCTGCTTCACCTGTGCAGATGCGGAGTATTGAACTCCAATGCTTGGGTGAGAGTTCAGATACTTCACCACACGCTCAGCTGCATCCACCTGCTCCTCTGATGGATTCTACACCACCCTAGCCAGCTGCCCAACCGAGAAAGAGATGTCAGGCCTCGTGTGAACAGCTGCATACAAGAGGCTGCCCACCAAGGACTGAAATTGCTGCTGCTCCTCGGCTTCAACCCCTTCATTCTCTGCAGCTTTCACAAGCTTGAATTCTGCTGGCAGGGGAGTTGCAACTTTGCGCTCATTCTCAATCCCATACTTCTCCCCCAGCTCCTTGATGAACTTCTCCTGGTGCAGCTTCAACCACCTGTGATCCAGATCCCTCTCCACGTGCATTCCGAGGTAGTATTTTACCTCCCCAAGGTTCTTGCACTTGAAGTTTTCCATCAGCTGCTGCTGCACCTTCTGGATCTCCTTCATGCTGCTGCTGAAGAGAAGAATGTCGTCCACGTAGACCAGAAACAACACCAGCTCGTCCCCCTCCCCCTTGAGAAAGAGGCTCTCATCACAGCTGCTGGTCCTGAATCCCATCTCTAAAACAGCTGCCAGCTTCTGGTACCAGCAGCGTGGCGCCTGCTTCAAGCCGTAGATGGACTTTTTCAGCTTGCACACCCTGCCCGTACCATCGTCATACCCAGGTGGCTGCGTCATGAACACCTCCTCCTCTAAAATCCCGTTGAGGAATGCCGTTGATATGTCCATCTGGATAATGAACTTCTCACCAACGGCTGCATCTGCCAACAAGACACGAAGTGTAGGGGGTTTGGCAGTGGGAGCAAAGATCTCATTGAAGTCCTGCTTCTCCTTCTGCATAAACCCCTTAGCCACCAACCTACTCTTGTAGATGGTGACCTGCCCCTTGTCGTCAGTCTTGATCCTTAGCACCCATTTGCATTGTACCGCTTTCTTTCCCTCAGGCAGCACCACTAGTTCCCAAGTCCCATTCTCCAGCAGGCTCTGGTACTCAGCATCCCTGGAAGCTAGCCATTTGTCCCTATCTGGTCCAGCTAATGCCTCCTCCATGCTAGCTGGTTCCTCTGGTGCAGGGGCAAGAAAACAGTACGCAGGCTCATCCTCCTCATCCGGGTCATAGCCATGCGGTAGAATCAGCAATGCCTCCTCGGTCCCAAGCTGCAGTCCGCTACACCATTGTTTTCACCGGCAGGTGCCTCCTGCACCTTCTCTCCAGCACCACCTTCTGCAGCTGCCTCCTCTCCCTCCTCCCACACACTAGGAGTCAGGTCCAGCTGCATGGTGATCTGCTCCATCTGCTGGGACACCCTGGCCTCCGGCTGTTTCTCCCAACTCCCATACATCATGCTCTCAACAAACTTCACGTCCCTGCTGTCAAACAACGCACCCTTGGAAGGTTCCCATAGCAGCCATCCCTTGCTCTTAGCAGCCAGCCCTAAATGCACACACCAAATTGCACTCGCCCCCAACTTACTGCGGTAGGTCTTGGGGACGTGGGCGACTTCCATGCAACCGAACACCCTCAGCATGTCCACCGGCGGCTTCCTCCCAAGCCACCTCTCCAACGGCACCCACGAGTCATCCCCAACCTTTGTGAGTACCCTGTTCCTAGCAACGGTAGCGTGCCGAACAGTATGGGGCCACATCGAGTTGCCCAGCCCAGATTCTATGAGCAGCGCCCTAGCTGTCTCCAGAATTGTCCGGTTCGCCCGTTCTGCTACACCGTTGGACTGTGGGGTGTAAGCCGTGGTCAGCTCCCTCTGGATGCCTTGCTTCTTGAGCCAGGCCGTCATCTCAGCTCCAAGGAACTCACCACCCCGATCTGTCCTAATCCGCTTCACCACACACTCCGCTTGCTTCTCCACAAACGGCAGCCAATCGTCCCGAATCGTGGAGGCGGCGTGATCTTTCTGCTTCAACGGATACGCCCACATTAGCCTGCTCCAGTCATCCACTATCGTTAGGAAGTACCGCTCCCCCTTGTGCCCTTGCACCGGCAGCGGCCCCACCAAGTCCATGTGGACCAGCTCCAACCGCTTTTTGCTCCTGCCAGCCACACTATGGAAGGGGAAACGGGTGAACTTTGAAAGGAGTCAAATTTCACAGTTATCATCGGGTGGTTGTCCGTTCAGCTTCAAGCCCTTAACGGCTCCATCCTTCTCCAGCTGCTTCAGCAAAGGCATTGCCACATGCCCCAAACGTCGGTGTGCATTTCCCCAATCCGTCTCCCCAGATCTGGCCGACACTTTCACACCAACCCCTCCAACGGCGTTGCACTCCCCCTGGGATGCAGACCCCTCTCCAGCCTGCCCCCCACCGTGCCACGCCAGCGCCGGCAGCTGCCACATAGATCTGTACACGTCCTTGCTCTCGTGCAGATCCCAAAGCACCCGATTGCCGAGCTTCCGCTTATAAGTGCGAGCCCTATCCGTGTTGGTGTTCACCCCAGCCTTGCCAAGCTTACGGAGGGAGATAAGGTTGGCCTTCAGGTCGGGGACGAGGAGAACGTCGTGCAGCACCAACGGCTTGCCATCCGCTCCCTTAAACGCAGCTCATCCCGCACCAGCCACCTTCAACATGTGTCCAGAGGCAGAGCACACCTCGTTAATCGGTGCAGCGCGTACGTTGTCCAGCAGGTCCTTGCGCGGCGTCATTGTCCAAGCAGCGCCTGTGTCCAACACCCAATAGTCCAGGGGGTGCAGCTCTGCTCCAACCTTAGCAGATGCGTCTCCTTGCTCCCCCTTGTCCCCCACATGGAAGAATTGGCCCGCGGTGCGCTCCTTCTTCTTCTCCGCGACCCCAACCAGTACCTCCTTGTTGGTCGTTGGAGTCGTCGTCCTTCTTTGCACCGCGTCCAGCACCACCGAAGCCACGTCCTTTGCCACGTCGGCTCCCTTGCATCCCGTAGCCGCTGCTGCCATCGTCTCCACCCCTCAGTTGGCGGCGACGGAAGTCCTCCTCCAGAATCTTCGTCCGCACCCACTCGAGCGTCCACAAGCTCTGGTTCTGCGGCAAGCTCAATCCGCTTGTGAATTGAAGCCACGATTCCGGTTACAGCGAGAGCATCTTCAGGCACTTGGTCTGCTCCGGGTAGGTGATTCCCGCGATCGCCAGCTTCGCGTAGAGATCACGCATCTTGTCCAGGATGGGTTGCACCGGCTCTCCCTCGCTTAGGCGCAACGCGGACAGCTCCCTCTCCATCATGAGCGTCGCAGCGACGGAGGTAGGGGCGTGCAGCTCCTTCAACACCGTCCACGCCTTAGGACTGCAGTCAACCTCCGGCAGCAAGTGCATGACGTGGTGACGCTGGTTCAGCTCCAAACTCTGCGACATCAAGTAGTAGCCAGCCGAGGCGCGCTCGTCCCAATCTTCCTGAAGGGCGGGGTCACTCGGTCTAGGCTCCTCCCCAATCATTAGTTTCAGCAAACCGATCTGACGGAAATAAAGTTGCATTTTCCAGGCCCAATCATCATAGCCCTCACCATTGAACTTCTCGACGGTGAAGTTTTTCAGCACCTCCTTGATCAGCGAGCCCTGGCTTATTCGCGCTCCCCTTGGCGCAGAAACACCAGAATCTTGGCTGCCGCTACGATCTTGGGCTGACGATTCACCAGCTACCGCCGAGGTGTTGCCCGCCATAGCTACCTATAACGAGGATCACTATAACGCAGCTCTGATACCAGCTTGTTGGTGTAAGGGCCTAATAAACTCAAGCTATTAAGACTTTATCAAACTTAAAACCTCTCCTCGGGGTCACCTCCAAGGGTCCTTGGGTGCCTGGTACAAGACCAGCCCCTATCCTCGGGTCCGAGTTTGTAGAGAGAGGGATCAAGAGGGACTTAGTCAAAACAGCAAGAGTACCTTGAACGTTGTGCAGCGTATCGTGCAGACCGTCGATCGGATTAAGCTGAGAATTTCCTATATCGAAGCTCTCTCCAAGAGCTTTAAAATGAACCAAGTTGCCTCGCGAAAAGTTCTGCCATTACGAAGTTATGGCTCGGAGAGCGTTTTGCCTAGCGTTGGAGTGCTAACGTACCAGCGTTGACTCGGGTAGCATTCCGCCGTCGCACCGCGTAGAAACGAAATTCCAGGAAGGGAGGAATTCGTTTGAATCAAATTGACTATATTCAGGTACAAACAGAGAAGGAATAAATAGTTCTAGCTAGCAAGGACCTTGGGAATGAACCTGGGAACAACCAGGGATCATCCCAAATAATTCCAAGCAACAGAACCAACCTGGCTAGACAAAACAGCAGGTGGTAGGTTGGTAAAAAACCTCTGGTTCTGTTTTTCCAACCTGGGGAAACAACAACCAGGTTCAGGTCCTAAAAACAGAACCTGTTTCGTCTTTGCCCAACCAGCCAAAAGCTGGTTCCGCTGGTTTCCCCTGGCCCTGTAGCATGCAGATACAGACAAACAACATCCAACCTTCACCTAAATTGTACCCCTATAGTGCCTGCCCTGCTACACTATAGTCAACCAAGCAAAACAGTACAATTTTGAGTTGGATAGAACTGAATCTGCACAATCAATTAAACCTGTTGGTGTAAGGGCCTAATAAACTCAAACTATTAAGACTTTATCACACTTAAAACCTCTCCTCGGGGTCACCTCCAAGGGTCCTTGGGTGCCTGGTACAAGACCAGCCCCTATCCTCGGGTCCGAGTTTGTAGAGAGAGGGATCAAGAGGGACTAAGTCAAAACAGCAAGAGTACCTTGAACGTCGCGCGGTGTATCGTGCACACCGTCGATCGGATTAAGCTGAGAATTTTCTATATTGAAGCTCACTCTAAGAGCTTTAAAATAAGCCAAGTTGCCTCGCGAAAAGTTTTGCCATTACGAAGTTATGGCTCGGACAGCGTTAGCCTAGCGTTGGAGTGCTAGCGTACTAGCGTTGACTCGGGTAGCATTCCGCCGTCGCACCGCGTAGAAAGGAAATTCCAGCAAGGAAGGAATTCGCTTGAATCAAATTGACTATATTCAGGTACAAACAGAGAAGGAATAAATAGCTCTAGCTAGCAAGGACCTTGGGAATCAACCTGGGAACAACCAGGGATGATCCCAAATAATTCCAAGCAACAGAACCAACCTGGCTGGACAAAATAGCAGGTGGTAGGTTGGTGAACAACCTCTGGTTCTGTTTTTCCAACCTGGGAAAACAACAACCAGGTTCAGGTCCTAAAAACAGAACCTGTTTTGTCTTTGCCCAACCAGCCAAATGCTGGTTCCGCTGGTTTCCCCTGGCCCTGTAGCATGCAGATACAGACAAACAACATCCAACCTTCACCTAAATTGTACCCCTATAGTGCCTGCCCTGCTACACTATAGTCAACCAAACAAAACAACAAAATTTCGAGTTGGATAGAACTGAATCTGCGCAATCAAGTAAGTTGAACCACAAAGCTTCAATCTTGGGTTCCTTTGCGAGCTCGTCCTTTCTGCTTGTACTGTTCATAGCGCGTACAATGTTATGCCGAAGCGCACATTGTGCGAGTACCTGCAAATGCAAGCGAAAATTGCGAAAGCAAACAAACACACGAACATACCATTCACGCGCAAATGCATTCGCACACGCATACTCGTACAAACAGACGGCACGATGTCGTGCAATGTGAATTTGCACCCAACAAAACCGAACGGCAAAGCTTCCATCTTGGGTTCCTTTGCGAGCTCGTCCTTTCTGCTTGTACTGTTCATAGCGCGTACAATGTTGTGCCGAAGCGCACAATGCGCGAGTAGCTGCAAATGCTTCAAGCGAAAATTGCGAAAGCAAACAAACACACCGAACATTCCATTCACACCCAAATACATTCGCACACGCATACTCGTACAAACAGACGGCAGGATGTCGTGCAATGTGAATTTGCACCCAACATCATCCCCAACCTTTGTGAGTACCCTGTTCCTAGCGACGGTAGCGTGCCGAACAGCATGGGGCCACATCAAGTTGCCCAGCCCAGATTCTATGAGCAGCGCCCTAGCTGTCTCCAGAATTGTCCGGTTCGCCCGTTCTGCTACACCGTTGAACTGTGGGGTGTAAGCCGTGGTCAGCTCCCTCTGGATGCCCTGCTTCTTGAGCCAGGCCGTCATCTCTGTTCCAAGGAACTCACCACCCCGATCTGTCCTAATCCGCTTCACCACACACTCCGCTTGCTTCTCCACAAACGGCAGCCAATCGTCCCGAATCGTGGAGGCGGCGTGATCTTTTTGCTTCAGCAGATACGCCCACATTAGCCTGCTCCAGTCATCCACTATGGTTAGGAAGTACCGCTCCCCCTTGCGCCCTTGCACCGGCAGCGGCCCCACCAAGTCCATGTGGACCAGCTCCAACGGCTTTTTGCTCCTGCCAGCCACACTATGGAAGGGGAAACGGGTGAACTTTGAGAGCAAACAGATTTCACAATTCTCATCGGGTGGCTGTCTGTTCAGCTTCAGACCCTTAACGGCTCCATCTTTCTCCAACTGCTTCAACAAGGGCATTGCCACATGCCCCAAACGTCGGTGTGCAGTTGCCCAATCCGTCTCCCCAGATCTGGCCGACACTTTCACACCAACCCCTCCAACGGCGTTGCACTCCCCCTGGGATGCAGACCCCTCTCCAGCCTGCCCCCCACCATGTCACGCCAACGCCGGCAGCTGCCACATGGATCTGTACACGTCCGTACTCTCGTGCAGATCCCAAAGCACCCGATTGCCCAGCTACCCCTTGTAAGTGCGTGCCCCATCCGTACTAGTGCTCACCCCAGCCTTGCCAAGCTTACGGAGGGAGATAAGGTTGGCTTTGAGTTCAGGAACGAGGAGAACGTCGTGCAGCACCACCGGCTTGCCATCCGCTCCCTTATACGCAGCTCGTCCCGCACCAGCCACCTTCAGCGCGTGTCCAGAGGCGGAGCACACCTCGTTGATCGGTGCAGCCCGTACGTGGTCCAGCAGGTCCTTGCGCGGCGTCATCGTCCAAGCAGCGCCCGTGTCCAACACCCAATAATCCAGGGGGTGCAGCTCTGCTCCAACCTTGGCAGAGGCGTCTCCTTGCTCCCCCTGCCACCCCTGCTCTCCAATATGGAAGAACTCGCCCGCGGTGCGCTCCTTCTTCTTTTCCGCACCGCCGTTGCTCTTCGGGTTGTTGTCGGCGACCATGCTCGCGCCGTTTTTCTGGTTCCTCCGCGCGCCGCCGTCCTGGTGACGATTCTGGGGTGTCCATCCATCGGGTTTCTTATAGCACAAAAACCAGGGGTGCCCCTCCTTCTCACAATACCAGCAACTCCCTTTCATTTTGCCACCAGCACCCGACTTGCCTCCACGTCCAGATTTCGCACCGCGACCCCAACCGGTACCTCCTTGTTGGTCGTTGGAGTCGTCGTCTTTCTTTGTACCGCGTCCAACACCACCGAAGCCACGTCCTTTGCCACGTCGGCTCCCTTGCATCCCGTAGCCGCTGCTGCCGTCGTCTCCACCCCTCAGTTGGCGGCGACGGAAGTCCTCCTCCAGAATCTTCGTCCGCACCCACTCGAGCGTCCACAAGCTCTGGTTCTGCGGCAGGCTCAATCCGCTCGTGAATTGAAGCCACGATTCCGGCAACAGCGAGAACATCTTCAGGCATCTGGTATTCTCCGGGTAGGTGATTCCCGCGATCGCCAGCTTCGCGTAGAGATCACGCATCTTGTCCAGGATGGGTTGCACCGGCTCTCCCTCGCTTAGGCGCAACGCGGACAGCTCCCTCTCCATCATGAGCGTCGCAGCGACGGAGGTAGGGGCGTGCAGCTCCTTTATCACCGTCTACGCCTTCGGACCGCACTCAACCTTCGGCAGCAGGTGCTTGACATGGTGACGCTGGTTCAGCTCCAAACTCTGCGACATCAAGTAGTAGCCAGCCGATGCGCGCTCGTCCCAATCTTCCTGAAAGGCGGGGTCACTCAGTCTAGGCTCCTCCCCAATCATTAGTTTCAGCAAACCGATCTAACGGAAATAAAGTTGCATTTTCCAGGCCCAATCATCATAGCCCTCACCATTGAACTTCTCGACGGTGAAGTTTTTCAGCACCTCCTTGATCAGTGAGCCCTGGCTTGTTCGCGCTCCCCTTGGCGCAGAAACACCAGAATCATGGCTGCCGCTACGATCTTGGGCTGAAGTCTCACCAGCTCCCGTCGAGGTGTTGCCCGCCATAGCTACCTATAACGGGGATCACTATAACGCAGCTCTGATACCAGCTTGTTGGTGTAAGGGCCTAATAAACTCAAGCTATTAAGACTTTATCACACTTAAAACCTCTCCTCGGGATCACCTCCAAGGGTCCTTGGGTGCCTGGTACAAGACCAGCCCCTATCCTCGGGTCCGAGTTTGTAGAGAGAGGGATCAAGAGGGACTTAGTCAAAACAGCAAGAGTACCTTGAACGTCGCGCAGCGTGTCGTGCAGACCGTCGATCGGATGAAGCTGAGAATTTTCTCTATCGAAGCTCACTCCAAGAGCTTTAAAATAAACCAAGTTGCCTCGCAAAAAGTTCTGCCATTACGAAGTTATGGCTCGGACAGCGTTTGCCTAGTGTTGGAGTGCTAGCGTAGCAACCTTGACTCGAGTAGCATTCCGCCGTCATACCACGTATAAACGAAATTCCAGGAAGGGGGGAATTCGCTTGAATCAAATTGACTATATTCAGGTACAAACAGAGAAGGAATAAATAGTTCTAGCTAGCAAGGACCTTGGGAACGAACCTGGGAACAACCAGGGATCATCCCAAATAATTCCAAGCAACAGAACCAACCTGGCTAGACAAAACAGCAGGTAGTAGGTTGGTAAACAACCTCTGGTTCTGTTTTTCCAACCTGGGAAAACAACAACCAGGTTCAGGTCCTAAAAACAGAACCTGTTTCGTCTTTGCCCAACCAGCCAAAAGCTGGTTCCGCTGGTTTCCCCCTGGCCCTGTAGCATGCAGATACAGACAAACAACATCCAACCTTCACCTAAATTGTACCCCTATAGTGCCTGCCCTGCTACACTAAAGTCAACCAAACAAAACAGTACAACTTCGAGTTGGATAGAACTGAATCTGCACAATCAATTAAACCGAACCGCAAAGCTTCCATCTTGGGTTCCTTTGCGAGCTCGTCCTCTCTGCTTGTACTGTTCATAGCGCGTACAATGTTGTGCCGAAGCGCATAATGCGCGAGTACCTGCAAATGCTTCAAGCGAAAATTGCGAAAGCAAACAAACACACCGAACATTCCAGTCACACCCAAATGCATTCGCACACGCATACTCATACAAACAAACGGCAGGATGTCGTGCAATGTGAATTTGCATCCAACAAACTCAACCTTGAGTTCTTGATGGGTCTTCTGCACATACCTGCGACACGCCGAACGTTCGACACAGGACAAAATAGAAACCGCGCACGACAAAATAAAAACCGCGCGCGAGACACAAACGACCGCGTAACACGCGTCTAGCGATAACTCGCTATTGACTCGACACACATACTCGACATCATGACTGAACATTCACACACAATTGTAAGCATGAAATATATATTATCCCATGCCCTGATACCATTCCATACACACACACCTGCACGCACACGGACAACAAGCCGAGTGCAAACCGTAGGGTTGCACAAACAAACTCCCCCTCGGATTGTTGGCCTTAGGATATGTTGCTCTCTCAGTTCAGAGCCATCCCAGCCAGCTTGCAACACTTCAAATGCTGCTGCTCTACCAGCCTCTTAGTGATCATGTCAACCGGCTGCCCCGTGGTCTTTATGTACCGCAACTCAACTTCACCCGCGGTCACCATGCTCCTCGCCCAATGCCACTTCACCCTCATGTGCTTTGTGAGTCCAAGCAACACAGGGTTCTTAGCAAGAGCAATGACACCCTGGCTGTCACAGTACAGTGGGGTAGGTCCTTGCTGCTCCTCCCCCAATTCAGCCAACAAACGCCGCTGCCACAGAATCTCCCGTACGGCATGGAAGAGTGCCATGTACTCGGACTCCACCGAACTCAAAGCTTGGTCAACCTGCTTCTTGCTCTCCCAGGCAGTTGAGCCTCCACCAACACAGCATATGAAGCCTCCCACACTTGTCATGTCCTCTGGTTCCGATGCATATGCAGCATCCGAGTTGGCGGTGAGGAACAAACGCCCGGGTTCAACACCATCCGCGCCCTTTTGGCGCCTTTGTGCTGCCGCAGAGTATTGCAGCCCAACGGTCAGTGTTTGGCCAAGATACTTGGCCACCCTCATTCCAGCTGCTACCTGCTCCTCATTAAGGCATTGCACAACCCTAGCCAGCTGCCCGGTAGCAAACGCGTCGTCCGGTCGGGTGTTTACCGCCGCATACATGAGGCTTCCCACCAATGAATGAAAACGGCGCCTCTCCTCTTCTCCAACGCTCTGCTCCTCTGGCCCCTTCACACACTTGAACCCAGAGGAAAAGGGAGTAGCCACATGACCTTCATTCTGGCCGAAGTTGGCGGCCAACGCCTACAGGTACTTCCGTTGGTGCACTCGCATGCTCCGCTTCTCCACGTCTCGTTCGATGTGGAGCCCAAGGTAGAAGTTCCCGTCACCAAGGGACTTGCACTTGAAATTTTCTTGCAGCTTCAGCATCAGCTCCTTGACAAGGTCAGAAGATGGTGAGAAGATCAGGATGTCGTCCACGTACACCACCATAAAGCTCCTCTGTGATGAAATAAACGAACAGGAATGATTGAACTAACAGTGAAATCAGTACAAGTACCTAACCCTAGAATTGTGTACCCCCTATAGGCTAACCCACTGTAGCCTAAACAAGCACAACATATATAATGTTTGACACACCCCCATAGACGAAGTGGGAGAGAACTAGGGGTCACAAGACCAGTAAGGTAAAGCAAAGCAAAGCAAGCTCAGGGTGGATAACAAAGTCACCACACATTCCGAGCACAAGTTCAAGGCCACAAGGCCAGTTCACATGCATGAGTACATATATATATAAGGCTAGACACGCAAGAGCAGATATATATATATGTAACAGTACAAGCAAGGTCAAGAGGTGAGCAAGTGAGGCAAGACAGGCACAAGACCCAGCTAGGTGCAGAAGCGCTGATGATCACAAGGCGCAAGTGCCTTGGTGAAGACCACGTACGCAAGCCGCAACTGACCACGCTGCTGTAGCTCACGAGCAAAGAAGTAGCGGAGAGCAATGTGCTTTGTTCTGTGCTCCAGTCTCTGCTTTCGACACAAGGCCAGCATTGCCTTGTTGTCCACGTACAGGACTGGAGGAGAACGAGGCGGCTCTCCAAGGTCAGTCAGCAGGTAGGTGAGCCAGCGAAGCTCCTGAGCAGCCATGGCCCCTGCGTAGATCTCAGCCTCACAACTGGAGACGAGAACAGAAGACGAGCGACTAGCCCCCCACGAAACAGAGCCGGAACCAAGGCTGAATGTGTATCTCTGTGACGACCGCTGCGTAACCTGGTCGTCAGCCCAAGAAGCGTCTGCGTGACCAGTGAGGACCACTGGACTCCGCCCTCCAAGCACTAGCCCCATGCCCCACGTACTGCACAAGTAGCGCAACACCCTATTCGCTGCAGCCATTTGCTCTGGTCGGTGTCTCCCAGGAAAAACATAGCGTGCGAGAATGCTAAGAGGGTATGCAAGGTCAGGTCATGTGCAGGTCATCAGGTACATGAGGCAACCAACAAGCTCTGGATACGGGCCACTCGACTCTACGGACTCATCCAAAGGCAGAGCTGAGAGCGAGTGGCGAGTAGGCAGAGGAGTGGCCTGAGGCGAGGAGTACGTGAAGCCGAAGCGCTGAAGGACCTGCTCCACCATGTTGTTGTTGGGAGCAAATTCACATTGCACGACATCCTGCCGTCTATTTGTACGAGTATGCGTGTGCGAATGCATTTGCGCGTGAGTGGTATGTTCTTGATGCATTTGCAGGTACGCGTGCAAAGTGCGCTTCGGCAAAACATTGTACGCGTTATGAACAGTACAAGCAGAAAGGACGAGCTTGCAAAGGAACCCAAGATGGAAACTTTGCGGTTCAACTTACTTGATTGCGCAGATTCAGTTCTATCCAACTCAAAATTGTACTGTTTTGTTTGGTAGACTATAGTGTAGCAGGGCAGGCACTATAGGGGTACAATTTAGGTAAAGGTTGGATGTTGTTTGTCTGTATCTGCATGCTACAGGGCCAGGGGAAACCAGCGGAACCAGCATTTGGCTGGTTGGGCAAAGACAAAACAGGTTCTGTTTTTAGGACCTGAACCTGGTTGTTGTTTTCCCAGGTTGGAAAAACAGAACCAGAGGTTGTTTACCAACCTACCACCTGCTGTTTTGTCCAGCCAGGTTGGATCTGTTGCTTGGAATTATTTGGGATCATCCCTGGTTGTTCCCAGGTTCATTCCCAAGGTCCTTGCTAGCTAGAACTATTTATTCCTTCTCTGTTTGTACCTGGATATAGTCAATTTGATTCAAGCGAATTCCTCCCTTGCTGGAATTTCGTTTCTACGCGGTGCGACGGCGGAATGCTACCCGAGTCAACGCTAGTACGCTAGCACTCCATCACTAGGCAAATGCTGTCCTAGCCATAACTTCGTAATGGCAGAACTTTTCGCGAGGCAACTTGGTTCATTTTAAAGCTCTTGGAGCGAGCTTCGATAGAGAAAATTCTCAGCTTAATCCGATCAACGGTCTGCACGATACGTTGCGCGACGTTCAAGGTACTCTTGCTGTTTTGACTAAGTCCCTCTTGATCCCTCTCTACAAACTCGGACCCGAGGATAGGGGCTGGACTTGTACCAGGCACCCAAGGACCCTTGGAGGTGACCCCGAGGAGAGGTTTTAAGTTTGATAACGCCTTAATAGCTTGAGTTTATTAGGCCCTTACACCTACACATGTGTGACTAAGTCAGGGTGATGGTGCGGCGTGCTCTGTCCCGGGTGATCTGCAAGCCAAGGTAGCTGCGCAGTTCACCCAGGTCTGTGCACGTGTGTCTCTTCTACAGCTCCGACTTCACTTAGGTGAGTCCAGCAGTGTCAGCTGTGGCAAAGACCAAGTCGTCGACGTACACGAGGAAGTAGAACGGCGGCAGAGAAGTGTCGGTACGTAGAAACAGCGACAGGTCGGCAGTAGAGGGAGCAAACCCAAGAGCCGCAAGCGTAGTCCTCAGTGTGTCGTGCCACTCACGCGGTGCCTTGCGGAGACCGTAGACTGGCCGCCGGAGGCTCCACTGAGTGCCAGAAGGAAAAGTCCCAGTGAAGCCAAGTGGGCGGTGCAGCCAGATCTCCTCGTGCAGGCTGCCCTGCAGGAAAGCAGTGCCGAAGTCAAGAGAGTGTAGCTCGTAATCACGGTGAGCAGCTACGTGCAGCAGTAACCGAAGAGTGGTCATCTTCGGGGTGAGAGAGAAGGTCTGAAAGTAGTCAACTCCCTGCCGCTGACTGAAGCCACGAGCCACGTAACGCGCCTTGAAGACAGGCGGAGAACCCGGCGGCCGCTTCACCCTGCAAATCCACATACCACTGACGATGTTCGCCCCAAGAGGGGGGACAGCGTCAACGTAGGTGCTTGTAGACTTCCAGGAAGCCATCTCTGCATCCATAGCTGCCTGCCACTGAAAGGAGTAGGGACCCTCTATCGCCTCCGCGTAAGACCGCGGAGTCGGGATGTCAAGTGCATCCGGGTCTCCCTCAGGGGTAAGCAGTACGGACACGAGATGAGGTGAAGGAGCGGCCAAGCACTGGAACTCCTCTTGCCTGTCCTGAAGGACGTCCGTGCCAAGGGCACACTCACCCCCGACGGACGGAGGACAGACAGACTCAAACTTAGCAACAAGACTAGCAGCGTAGTCTAGACGACAGCGATCAGCAAAGTCGACGAGCTCAGCAACTAGGGCAGATGTAGCAGTGGACTCAAAGGAAGGGTCAGTGATGACAGTAGCAAGGAGACGCGTGAGAAAAGGACTGGCAGCACAAAGAGAGTCCGACTCCGGGTCGGCAAGAGCAGGAAGAGAGGACTCAGGAGGAGAAGGCAAAGGGGCACGCAGAGGAGCAGTGGACGGACGCAGAGACATCCAGTGCTTGCCAGGGACAGGAGGAGGACGCTGACGCGAACCGCAACCACTAGTGCGAGCAGCACGGACAGGCGACGCAGGGCGAGACGCAGGCTCACGACGCTCAGCAAGACCTCCAGTAGGACCAGCGTAGGGAGAATGAGCAGGCAGTGGGGAGGTGGGCTGTAACTGTAACTGTGACTGGAAAGGCTGTGGATACTCTAAGGGAGAAGGAGGACCGGTAGAAGGCGGGAGACCAAGAACCTGCTGAAGGAGCGGAACGAAGTACGGCCGCTGCCGTGCCGCGACTCCAGAACCAGCAAAGACACCAGCGCCAGGGTCCTCAGCACCAGCAGCAGATCCAACTCCCGGGTCCTCAGCACCAGCAGCAGCTCCAACGCCCGACTCCACAGCACCAGCAGCAGCACCAGCGCCAGGGTCCTTAGCACCAGCAGCAGCTCCAACGCCTGGGTCCGCAGCACCAATAGGAGCTCCAAGGCCTGGGTCCTCAGCACCAGCAGCAGCTCCAACGCCCGGGTCCTCAGCACTAGCAGCAGCTCCAACGCCCGGGTCCTCAGCACCAGCAGCAGCACCAGCGCCCGGGTCCTCGGCACCAGCCGTAGCTCCAACGCCCGGGTCCGCAGCACCAGAAGCAGCTCCAACCTCTGGGGCCGCATCACCAGCAGAACCAGTAGAGTCTCTAGCACCAGCAGCACCAGCAGCAGCAGCGGGGTCCACGACACCAGGCGCGCCACTCCAAAGAGTGCAGTGCCGCTCGTACCACTCACGGATCCGCTCACGGGAGGGGAGCTCCCGGCTAGGAGGAGAAGCACCAGCATCAGTCCCAGTAGTACGCCTGGCTCCAGAGGTACCTCTCCTGAGGCTGCAACACTATAAGCACCACTCACGGGGCTGCTCCGAAGAGAGGGCTCCTCCAGGTGTAAGACTCTCAGGCTCAGCACCTCCAGACTCAGAACCCCCAGACTCCCGACTTTGCTGCTCAGCACCCCCAGGCTCAGCACCCCCAGGCTTAGTACCCCCAGGCTCAGCACCCCCAGGCTCCGCACCCCCAGGCTCAGCACCCCCAGGCTCCGCACCCCCAGGCTCCGCACCCCTAGGCTCAGCACCCCCAGGCTCCGTACCCGCAGCAGGACGAGAGTCGACAGCTACCTCAACAGGCTCAACCGGGTCTACCTGAGACACACCTGAGGGAGCTGCACCCTGAGGGGGGAGGGGGTCTACGACAGCAGCACCTAGCGCGAGGAAGAGAGGCGGGGGGGGGGGGGGCGGGGCAGTGCGATAGGGGAAGAGGCGGTAGTAGGGGACGGACTCGTCAAAAGTGACGTCCTGAGAGGGCAAGACCCGGCGCGAGGTGGCGTGGTAAAACTGCCAACCAGGCGCATCCGGGACAAAGCCAAGGAAGACACAGGGAACAGCACGGGGGGAGATCTTGTCCGCAGACGTATCGCGGACAAAAGCTCGAGATCCCCAGACCCGGAAACGCGACGCATCGCCAACCTCCCCCGTCCACAGCAGTGTGGGCGAGGTCTCCGGCAAGGAGACACGGGGCCAGAGGTTGAGCTCATGCGCAGCGTACCGGACCGCAAACGGCCACAGAAAGTGGGGGGGCAGCCGCATGGATCAAGGAGGTACGAGCGACCTCCATGACCAGGCCAATGCGGCGCTCCGCAATCCCTTTCTGCTGTGGAGAGGCCGGAAGCGTGAACGAGTGCTCAATGCCGTGCTCAGCACAGTAGGCTGTCAAGAGGTCGGAGGAGAACTCACCACCTCTGTCAGAGTGCAAGCGTAGGACAGGAAAGTCCGAGTGGATACGCTCGCTGAGCGGGAGACGGGCTCTGCGGATCCAAGGGATCAAGACATCAGGGACCTCATCCTTGGTGCGCAAGGGGAAGACCGTGGTGTAGCGCGAGTAGTCGTCTACAACTATCAGGAAGTACCTATCCTGACCCTGACCACGGACGCGGGCTTGGCCCCACACGTCCATGTGGAGCGTCTGCAAGGGAGCAGTCGTCGGGGGAAACGAGGAGTGAGGAGCGGCACGCTGCTGCCCCTCGACACAGGGAAGACAGGGAGGAGCAGGCGAGGGTGGGAGGGGAGGGAAGACCCTGGGAAGACCAGAGACAAGGTACTGGGAGTGCATGGCACGAAGGCGCTGCACAGACGCGTGGCCAAGTCGGTGGTGCCAGAGGACAGTCTCGTGCGCCAGAGAGTGACACGAGCTGGGGGCAGACAGCTGACCTGACGCGGACGCAGACGCAGACGCAGCAACCTGAGGGAACTCAGTGGTCAGTGTGTACAGGTCCGACCCCGGCTGCCGAGTGAAGGTAGCCAAGTGGCGGCTCGTACGAGCACACGTGCAGTGTGTCACGCGCTCGTAGGCAGGGGTGAACTGGTGAACACCCCCGTCCTGGAGTGCATAACCTGCCACCAAGTTCGTAGAGAACGAGGGGAGGTGGAGACCTGACAGTGTGGCCGACGGGACCGTAGGACAGGGAAGGACAGTGGAGGAGGTCGCAATGACCGGACCCCCAGAGGGGTCAGCGAGGGAGACAGCAACTGGCCGAGCAAGCGGCTCAAGGGCAGTGCGGTCACGAAAGAAGCAGCGAGAAGCACCTGAGTTCAGTGTGAAGGTGTGCACTGCTGCATTCGACTCAGTACCAGGGGGGGCAGACGCACAAGCACCTAGAGCAATTGCCTCACCAGCACTTGGGGTAGCAGACACGCGAGTACCTGGAGCGGCAGCCACACCAGTACCTAGAGCAGCAGCCTCGCGAGGACCTAGGGCAGCAGACTCACTGGCACCTAGAGCGGCAGCCACACCAGTACCTAGAGCAGCAGACTGGATACCGGGGTCAGGGGGTACACACAGAGGACAGGCACTCTAAGTACTAGTAGACAATATATACATGGCAGTGAGGATAGCATCAGAGTCAAGAGCAAAGATATCTACCCTCTGCCTAAGCAGCTCCACCTAGGAG
Source organism: Closterium sp. NIES-65 (assembly GCA_948144175.1). NCBI lineage: Eukaryota > Viridiplantae > Streptophyta > Zygnematophyceae > Desmidiales > Closteriaceae > Closterium > Closterium sp. NIES-65. Next base: position 1,568,439 of record CANXME010002221.1, read on the forward strand.
GGGAGCTCAACGGCGTCGCCAAACTCTGTACGCCAAGCGTCGCCCAGACGGGCGAAGCAGTGGGACTCTGTGTGGCCACGGGTCCTGCAAGGCTGACCAATCCGGACACCTGTGCGAATGACGTACAGGCAGCGAGTAGTACTCTGTGACCCTCTACTCTGAGGGTACCACTCACGGAGCTGGTGGGGCGAAAGAGGACACGACAGCTGCACCTGTCCACTACCAAGCTCCTGAACGACCCACTCCAGAGTGACTACCACTACGGCTACCCCCACAGCCCCAACTAGCGTACCACGCACGAAGCTGCTCGGGCGTGAGGGACTCACGTGCACGGCCCTGGAACTGCATCTGGCCACGCCAGGAGCAGTAGTAGCAACAGTAGCGGCAATAACAGTAGTAGCAGCAGGAGCAGTACGGGCAGGGCAAGGCTCACCAGTGGTCGACGCTGCAGGCGTAAGACGGTGGCGACAGCGGGGCCCCTACAATTGCAGGGCGGGGCCGGGATGTGCAGAGAGCTCCACGGCAGCTGCTGCAGGGGCGGCTGCTCCAGAGGCCAGGGGCGGCTGCTACAATGGCGGCTGCTCCAGGGGCCAAGGGCGGCTACTGCAATGGCGGCTGCTCCAGGGGCGAGGGGCGGCTGTTGCAGTGGCGACTCGGCAGTGGCGACGCAACTAGCTAGGGCGGCCCGCAGAGGCGACGCGACGGGCTAAGGCGGCCCGCAGGGGCGACGCGACGGGCTAGGGCGGCCCGGACAAGACGCGCGGCTCGGTTCGGTCCTGGAGGGGCTAAGGCGGTCACGGGCCGTTCGGGGCCTCTAGGGGCGAGCGCGGGGCCATTCGGGGCCTCTAGGGGCGAGTGCGGGGCCGTAAGGGGCCATAAAGGGCAACCGCAGGGCCGTTCAGGGCCGCTAGGGGCGAGTGCGGGGCCGACGAGGGCCTCTAGGGAGGTGAGCGCGGGGCCGACAGGGCCGTTAGGGGCGATCGCGGGGCCGACGGGGTCGCTAAGGGGCGAGCGCGGGGCCGTAAGGGGCGAGAGCGTGGGCCAACGGGGCCTTAAGGGGCGGCGCGCAGGTCGCTAAGGGGCGGGTCGCGGGGCCTTAGTGGGCCGTGAAGGACAAGGCGCCCTAAGGCGTAGTTAGGTAGGTAGGTAGGTAGGTAGTGGTGGGCCCTAAAAAAAAACGGTCCTAGCGAAGGACCTGCTCTATACCATGATGAAATGAACGAACATGAATGATTGAACTAATAGTGAAATCAGTACAAGTACCTAACCCTAGAATTGTGTACCCCCTATAGGCTAACCCACTGTAGCCTAACCAAGCACAACATATATAATGTTTTACACTCTGCTCCCCCTCGCCAAGCATGAACAAGGAGTGATCGGCCATTGACGGAGTGAAGCCGATCCCCTCCAACACTTCACGCAGCTTCATGTACCATCGCCTAGGGGCCTGCTTCAGCCCATAGAAGGCCTTCTTCAGCTTCCACACTCTGCCACTACCATCATCAAACCCCTCTGGCTGCGCCATAAAAATCTCCTCCTCAAGGATGCCGTTAAGGAATGCCGTTACGATGTCCATTTGTTTTACTACCCATCCTTTGATGGCGGCTCCCGCGAATAGGGTTCGCAGCGTCGTCGGCTTCACCACAGGGGCAAACAGCTCCTTGAAGCCCACCTTCTCCTTCTGCTGGTACCCCTTGGCTACAAGCCTAGACTTGTAGCGCTCGATCTTGCCGTCGGCATCCGACTTGATTTTGAAGAGCCACTTAGACGTTATCGCCGTACGCCCCTCCAGTAGCTCCACCAATTCAAACGTATCATTCTCCTCGATGCTCTTCAGCTCACTCTCCATGGCCTTCTTCCACTCCTCAGCATCACTACTCTCCAAAGCCTCCTTGAGAGTTGCTGGTTCTCCCGGCATCTCCACCGGAGAGAAGAACGCGAAGGCACACTCCTCGTCGTCTCCAACCATCATTGCCGCTCCGGCCAGGGCTGTCTTGCCCTGCTTTCCCGGCGCATCATAGGTCAACCTATTAAGGGGTTGAACTCTCCTCTTCCCCCTTCCTTCCTCCTTTGCTGCAGGGACTTGAAGGCCTTGGCGTTGTTGCGGTGTTGCTCGAATCTGTGAAGCACTCGTAGTACGGGAAGGAAGTGACGGTGCACGCTCGCTCACTTGCTGCACCTCCTCCTCTTCTTCCTCTGCATCATTGGCCTCCTCTCACCCATTCACAAGGGAAGATTGCCTCGTGGTTGTGCTGCCGCTGCTCAGCTCCAAAGGCAGCTCCACATGCTCCAAACCGGAACTCTTCACCTCCCCAAACCGCACGCATATCTTCGCCTCATTCTCCGCCATCCAATCCTTGTACATGAAGTTCTCCATGAACTTGCAGTCCCTGCTCACCAATAACTTCTTGGTGAATGGGTCCCAAAGAAGCCATCCCTTGCTGTTTTGAGCCATGTTCAAGTGCACGGCCCACACTTCCTTGGCACCAAGCTTGTTGTGCCGAAGCTGCTTAGGCACGAGCGCCATGCACATGCACCTGAACACCCGAAGCATATCCACCTTTGGCTTCCTTCCTAGCCACTCCACATAGGGCACCCATTTGTCTGCTCCCACATGAGTCAAGGCTCTGTTCTTGGCCACACACGCACTCCGCACCGCATCAGGCCAGAAATAGTCGGGTAGCCCGGCTTCAATGAGCAACCCGCGTGCCGCCTCCGTGATTGTGCGGTTCGCTCGCTCGCCGATGCCATTCATTGCAGGGGAGTATGGAATGGTGAGGGAGTGCCGAATACCATTCTTCTTCAGCCACAACCCAAACTCCTTGCTCATGAACTCTCCCCCTCGATCGGTGCGGATTGACTTGACTAGAGGGTCTTGTTGCCACTCCACCATCGGGAACCAATACGTCTTCAACGTTTCAGCCACGTCACTCATCTTGGCCAGCACATACACCCAAATCATTCGAGTGTAGACGTCCACAATGGTGAGGAAATACTCAGCTCCAGCAGCTCCAAGCTTCAGGGGGCCCACCATCTTCCCATCAGCACCCTTGAACATGGCCTTCCCTATGCCTTTCACCTCTGCTCGCTGTCCCAAAGCCGATGTGACATGCTTCACCGGTGACGGCTCGAGTTCGGTGAGCAAGTCCGGGCGAGGTGTCATGCTATAGGTAGCGCCACTATCAATCACCCAATAGTCCAGGGGGTGTAGGGTCACCTTCCTCACAGCTGATGGCTCCTCAAAGCCTTCATCCTTCTCTGGACCAGCCGGTACTTGCGTCAACACGAAGCAGAATAGACCCGGGTATCGATCGTCGCTCGGGTCCTTGTCGTTGTCTCCGCTCTTTATGTTTGCAGCTCCGCCACCGCGACCGCCACGGCCTCCACGGCCTCGTCCTCTCCCTCCTCCTGCTCCTCTACCCTCTTGGCCTTGAGCAGGGGTCCAACCATCAGGGAGTTTGTAGCAGTCGCGCCACATGTGTCCGCTCTTGTAGTAATAGTGACACTTGCCGTCGAATCGGCCGCGACCGCGTCCGTAGCTCTTGTCGTTGCTGCCGTAATCGCCACTCCCGCGGCCTCCGCCGAAGTTGCTGCCAACAAACCTTCCTCCCCCTCATCCTCTACCTCTTCCTCGACCATATTCACGGCCGATGCTCGCTGCCTCAGCGCCATCCGCACTCGCCAACTCACGGTGGCGGAAATCCTCTTGAAGGATAGCTCGCTTCACGTCTTGAAGCGAGAGGCGGGGCAAGTCGCGATTAAGGTTGATGATGAGCGAGGACCATGACTCAGGGAGTAGGGCCAGCAACTTGGTCTTCTTTTGGAGCTCACTATACTTCAAATCAGCTCCCTCAAGCCGCGTCAACAAGTCGAAGAATTTCTGCACCCCTTCTTCAACCGCTTCATCCTCTTCAATTCGTAGTGTCGCCATTTGCCGTTCCAACACCACAGCTACCGCCGCTGTTGCGGGAGCGTGTACACCCTTGAGAGCAGCCCATGCCTTTGGTCCCTTCTCTGGTTCACGCTTGAAAGGCTTGATGTGACGGATCTGGCTGCTCCCCAACGCTTGCCCTAGTAGGAGGTAGCCTTGTGCGCTCTTCCGCACCCACGGGCTTTTCTCCAGGTCGTTCTTGGGACACTTCTCCGTTACTTCCATCACCTCCAGCAGGTCATAGTGATCAAATACGTTCTCCATTCTAAAGGACCACTCAGCAAAGTTGTCACCATTGAACTTGTCAAGGCCAAACACTCTAGGCTCGTCCCTAGATGGGTCAACACTTGGTTGCACGGGCGCCATGGCTGAGTCACGGGGTTGGCCTTGAGCTTGGGCTTCTCCACTGCCACCAGCACCTCTGCCACTCCTTTCCTCATGTCCAGCCATTGTCGAAACTGCTCCAAGGGGCTCTGATACCACTTGTTATAGTGACAGTAAGCTCCAATGTGCCTAAAACGAAAGATAGAGTGCACAGTCGGATTTCTGCACAGCGGCTTCAAAAGTTCATAGCGATCTGCTCACAACTCCAATTGACTTCATTCAACTTGGATCTAGAGCGCCTTAACGTCGCCTACAATAGGCAATTTAGATCGCACGCTTTCATTAAGAACTGACGACACAGCGTTGGTTTGAACGAACGGCACTATGGTAGCAACATAGTCTTAGAACACAAGATAGGAAGAGTTAGGAAGAGTTACGAGTTGGGAATGACTCCCAGCTCCTACAAACCCCAAGAGCCGAGGTACAGTGATGTGGAACAGTGCCACACTGTCCCCAACCATGAAGGGTCTCAAAAATACCCTTCACTAGGGCCTACACCAAGTGAAATGTTACAGTACACAAAGTAATGTAACTATCTTCAATATCTTGAGGTGTACCCTTTTGGCGAGCTTCGAAATCACTTGAGGCTTGACACCAAGGCTCGGGCTCTTCATCACAAACTCATCCTTGAGTTCTTGATGGGTCTTCTGCACACCCCTGTGACATGCCAAACGTTCGACACAGGACAAAATAGAAACCGCGCACGACAAAATAGAAACCGCGCGCGAGACACAAACGACCGCGTAACACGCGTCTAGCGATAACTCGCTATTGACTCGACATACACACTCGACATCATGACTCAACATTCACACACAATTATAAGCATGAAATATATATTATCCCATGCCCTCATACCATTCCATACACACACACATGCACGCACACGGACAACAAGCCGAGTGCAAACCGTAGGGTTGCACCAACAATACCAATACAGTGAAATTGAGGGAGGAGGTAGGGATGCCAAGCTGGCATCAGCTGGAAATGATCCGAGCGCAGTTACTAAGGGAAGAAGAAGCAGAGGTAGACATGAAGGAGCTATGCACCAACACAAAGTGCTTGCTGGGACCCTCGATATTGCTGGAAATGTTTGGTAGGATAGGCACCGGGCTAGCAGCGTTTCTGAAGGCCGGAGCCTTGGCTGACAAGTGGATATTAGTAGAGAAGGATGAAGATTCCGTGCAATGGAGTGGAGAAGCTGATGCAGTCCTGACCGACGCTAGTCTCGTTTGAAAGGGCAAGCGCGTTCATCGGGCAGGGCGGGGTGGCAGGACCAGGGATGGTGTAGGACTACAACACGGAGAGATTAGAGGAGCTGGCGTGGAGAGAGAGAGAGAGAGAGAGAGAGAGAGAGAGAGTTAGAGAGAGAGAGAGAGAGAGAGAGAGAGAGAGAGAGAGAGAGTTGGCAATGAGGATCATGTAGGAGGCGACAACGCACCCGTAAATGACGGAGCGGGTGAAAAGGAGAAAACTGGGACGTGCGATGGATCTGAACGTCATTGATTGGCTGGTGGCCACCATTCGCATATACCACTTGCAGGCCAGATGGGAGAGGAAGCAGGATGCCCACAATCCGCGCGGACAGCTGCTATGGAAGCTGTGGCGAGGGCTGTGCTGGGAGAGTTGGCATTGTGCGTAGCAAATACCGTGCCATCCATTAATACGGAGGTAGGTATAACCTTGGGATGAGGATGAGGAGATATCGGGAAGATACATAGACCAAGCTGAAGAGCGTGCCGGGGATAAGAGAGGAGGCGTCGGTGGACAAAAACCGATAGGACTTCAGTTGGGTGGAAGAGGCGATAAAGAAGCAGAGGAGGTTTGAGCAATTTGAACGGCAATTTGCGTTCATGTCATGGGCCGACGAAGCGAAGAAAGCCCGGCATGAGCAGAAAGGACAGGAGCCACAAGTATTGGGTGCAAATTCACATTGCACGACATCCTGCCGTCTGTTTGTACGAGTATGCGTGTGCGAATGCATTTGCGTATGAATGGTATGTTCGTGTGTTTGTTTGCGTTCGCAGTTTTCGCTTGAAGCATTTGCAGGTACTCGCACAATGTGCGCTTCGGCACAACATTGTACGCGCTATGAACAGTGCAAGCAGAAAGAACGAGCTCGCAAAGGAACCCAAGATGGAAGTTTTCAGTTCGGTCGAATTGATTGCGCAGATTCAGTTCTATCCAACTTGTAATTGTAATGTTTTGTTTGGTTAACTATAGTGTAGCAGGGCAGGCACTATAGGGGTACAATTTAGGTGAAGGTTGGATGTTGTTTGTCTGTATCTGCATGCTACAATGCCAAGGGAAACCAGCGGAACCAGCATTTGGCTGGTTGGGCAAAGAAAAAATAGTTTCTGTTTTTAGAACCTGAATCTGGTTGTTTTCCTAGGTTGGAAAAACAGAACCAGAGGTTGTTTTCCAACCTACCACCTGCTGTTTTGTCCAGCCAGGTTGGTTCTGTTGCTTGGAATAATTTGGGATCATCCCTGGTTGTTCCCAGGTTGATTCCCAAGGTCCTTGCTAGCTAGAACTATATATTCCTTCTCCGTTTGTACCTCAATATAGTCAATTTGATTCAAGCGAATTCCTCCCTTCCTGGAATTTCGTTTCTACGCGGTGCTGGCGGAATGCTACCTGAGTCAACGCTAGTACGCTAGCACTCGAACGCTAGGCAAACGCTGTCCGAGCCATAACTTGGTAATGGCAAAACTTTTCGCGAGGCAACTTGGCTTAATTTAAAGCTCTTAGAGTGAGCTTCGATATAGGAAATTCTCAGCTTAATCCGGTCGACGGTCTGCACGATACGCTGCGCGATGTGCAAGGTACTCTTGCTGTTTTGACTAAGTCCCTCTTGATCCCTCTCTCTACAAACTCGGACCCGAGGATAGGGGCTGGTCTTGTACCAGGCATCCAAGGACCCTTGGAGGTGACCCCGAGGAGAGGTTTTAAGTTTGATAAAGTCGTAATAGCTTGAGTTTGTTAGGCCCTTACACCAACAAGCTGGTATCAGAGCTGCGTTATAGTGATCCTTGATATAGGTAGCTATGGCGGGCAACACCTCGACGAGAGCTGGTGAATCTCCAGCCCAAGATCGTAGCGGCAGCCATGATTCTGGTGTTTCAGCGCCAAGGGAAGCGCGAACAAACCAGGGCTCGCTGGTCAAGGAGGTGCTGAATAATTTCACCGTCGAGAAGTTCAATGGTGAGGGCTATGATGATTGGGCCTGGAAAATGCAACTATATTTCCGCCAGATTGGATTGCTGAAATTAATAATTGAGGAGGAGCCTAGACCAAGTGACCCCGCGCTGCAGGAAGATTGGAACGAGCGTTCCTCGGCTGGCTACTATTTGGTGACGCAGAGTTTGGAGCTGAACCAGCGTCAGCACGTCATGCACCTGCTGCCGGAGGTTGAGTGCGGTCCGAAGGCGTGGACGGTGTTGAAGGAGCTGCACGCCCCTACCTCCGTCGCTGCGACGCTCATGATGGAGAGGGAGCTGTCCGCGTTGCGCCTAAGCGAGCGAGAGCCACGGCAACCCATCCTGGACAAAATGCATGATCTCTACGCGAAGCTGGCAATCGCGGGAATCACCTACCCGGAGCAGACCAAGTGCCTGAAGATGCTCTCGCTGCTGCCAGAATCGTGGCTTCAATTCACGAGCGGATTGAGCGTGCCGCAGAACCAGAGCTTGTGGACGCTCGAGTGGGTGCGGACGAAGATTCTGGAGGAGGACTTCCGTCGCCGCCAACTGAGGGGTGGAGACGACGGCAGCAGCGGCTACGGGGTGCAAGGGAGCCGACGTGGCAAAGGACAAGGCTTCGGTGGTGCTGGACGCGGTGCAAAGAAGGACGACGACTCCAACGACCAACAAGGAGGTACCGGTTGGGGTCGCGGTGCGAAATCTGGACGTGGGGGCAAGTCGGGTGCTGGTGGCAAAATGAAAGGGAGTTGCTGGTATTGTAAGAAGGAAGGGCACCCCTGGTTTTTGTGCTATAAGAAACACGATGGATGGACCCCCCAGAATCGTCACCAGGATGGCGGCGCGTGGAGGAACCAGAAAAACGGCGCCAACATGGTCGCTGATTCGTCCGACAACAACCCGAAGGGCAACGGCGTTGCGGAGAAGAAGAAGGAGCGCACAGCGGGCCAATTTTTCCATGTGGGAGACAAGGGGGAGCAAGGAGATGCATCTGCTAAGGTTGGAGCAGAGCTGCACCCCCTGGACTATTGGGTGTTGGACACAGGCGCTGCTTGGACAATGACGCCGCGCAAGGACCTGCTGGACGACGTACGCGCTGCACCGATTAACGAGGTATGCTCTGCCTGTGGACACATGTTGAAGGTGGCTGGTGCGGGACGAGCTGCGTTTAAGGGAGCGGATTGCAAGCCGGTGGTACTGCACGACGTTCTCCTCGTCCCCGATCTGAAGGCCAACTTTATCTCCCTCCGTAAGCTTGGCAAGGCTGGGGTGAACACCAACACAGATGGGGCTTGTACTTATAAGGGGAAGCTGGGCAATCGGGTGCTTTGGGATCTGCACGAGAGCAAGGACGTGTACAGATTTATGTGGCAGCTGCATCCCAGGGGGAGTGCAACGCTGTTGGAGGGGTTGGTGTGAAAGTGTTGGCCAGATCTGGGGAGACGGATTGAGCAACGGCACACCGACGCTTGGGGGATGTGGCAATGCCCTTGTTGAAGCAGTTGGAGAAAGATGGAGCCGTTAAGGGTCTGAAGCTGAACGGACAGCCACCTGATGAGAATTGTGAAATCTGTTTGCTCTCAAAGTTTACCCGTTTCCCCTTCCATAGTGTGGCTGGCAGGAGCAAGAAGCCGTTGGAGCTGGTCCACATGGACTTGGTGGGGCCGCTGCCAGTTCAGGGACACAAGGGGGAGCGGTACTTTCTGACCATAGTGGATGATTGGAGCAGGCTTATGTGGGCATATCCGCTGAAGCAGAAGGACCATGCCGCCTCTACGATACGGGAAGATTGGCTGCCATTCGTGGAGAAGCAAGCGGAGTGTGTGGTGAAGCGGATTAGGACAGATCGGGTAGGTGAGTTCCTTGGAGCTGAGATGACAGCCTGGCTCAAGAAGCAGGGCATCCAGAGGGAGATGACCACGGCTTACACCCCACAGTCCAATGGTGTAGCAGAACGGGCGAACCGGACAATTCTGGAGACAGCTAGGGCGTTGCTCATAGAATCTGGGCTGGGCAACTTGATGTGGCCCCATGCTGTTCGGCACGCTACCATCGCTAGGAACACGGTACTCACAAAGGTTAGGGATGACTCGTGGATGCCGTTGGAGAGGTGGCTTGGGAGGAAGCCGCCGGTGGACATGCTGAGGGTGTTCGGTTGCATGGCAGTCGCCCACGTCCCCAAGACCTACCGCAGTAAGTTGGGGGCGAGTGCAATCTGGTGTGTGCATTTGGGGCTGGCTGCTGAGAGCAAAGGATGGCTGCTGTGGGAGCCTTCCAAGGGTGTGTTGTTTGGCAGCAGGGATGTGAAGTTTGTTGAGGGCATGATGTATGGGAGCTGGGAGAAATAGCCGGAGGCCAGGGTGTCCCAGCAGAAGGAGCAGATCACCATGCAGCTGGACCTGACTCCTAGTGTGTGGGAGGAGGGAGAAGAGGCAGCTGCAGAGAGTGGTGATAGAAAGAAGGTACAGGAGGCACCTGCTGGTGGAGAAAATGATGTGGAGACTAGCACTAGTGGAGCTGCTGGATCTGAGGGGGAAGAGCAGCAGCAGAGGAAAACTAAGAAGCCGTAGGGTGTCGTTATGAAGGGATGGGAGACACCCGTCTCCAGGCCAGGACGTACTCGTATGGCTACTAGAAAGCTGACTGCATGAGCCGATGTACCAGAGCAGCAGCTTGGGACCGAGGAGGCATTGCTGATTCTACCGCATAACTATGACCCGGATGAGGAGGATGAGCCTGCGTACTGTTTTCTTGCCCCTGCACCAGAGGAACCAGCTAGTATGGAGGAGCCATTAGCTGGACCAGATAGGGACAAATGGCTAGTTTCCAGGGATGCTGAGTACCAGAGCCTGCTAGAGAATGGGACATGGGAGCTGGTGGTGCTGCCTGAGGGGAAGAAAGACCGATGACAAGGGACAGGTCACCATCTACAAGAGTAGGTTGGTGGCTAAGGGGTTTATGCAGAAGGAGAAGCGGGACTTCAATGAGATCTTTGCTCCCACTGCCAAACCCCCTACCCTTCGTGTCTTGTTGGCAGATGCAGCCGTTAGTGGGAAGTTCATTTTCCAGATGGACATATCAACGGCATTCCTCAAAGGGGTTTTAGAGGAGGATGTGAACATCACGCAGCCGCCTGGGTATGAGGATGGTACGGGCAGGGTGTGCAAGCTGAAAAAGTCCATCTACGGCTTGAAGCAGGCGCCACGCTGCTGGTACCAGAAGCTGGCAGCTGTTTTAGAGGAGATGGGATTCAGGACCAGCAGCTGTGATGAGAGCCTCTTTCTGAAGGGGGAGGGGGAGAAGCTGGTGTTGTTTCTGGTCTACGTGGACGACATTCTTGTCTTTAGCAGCAGCATGAAGGAGATCCAGAAAGTGCAGCAGCAGCAGATGGAGAACTTCAAGTGCAAGAACCTTGGGGAGGTAAAGTACTTTCTCGGGATGCATGTGCAGAGGGATCTGGATCACAGGTGGTTGAAGCTGCACCAGGAGAAGTTCATCAAGTAGCTGGGGTAGAAGTACGGGATTGAGAATGAGCGCAAGGTTGCAACTCCCCTGCCAGCAGAATTCAAGCTTGTGAAAGCTGCAGAGGATGAAGGGGTTGAAGCTGAGGAGCAGCAGCAATTTCAGTCCTTGGTGGGCAGCATCTTGTATGCAGCAGTTCACACAAGGCCCGACATCTCTTTCTCGGTTGGGCAGCTGGCTAGGGTGGTGCAGAATCCATCAGAGAAGCAGGTGGATGCAGCAGAGCGTGTGGTGAATTATCTGAACTCCCACCCAAGCGTTGGAGTTTAATACTCTACATCTGCACATGTGAAGCAGAAAGGGGTTGAGGTGCTGAAAGAGAAGGGGGAGAGGCTTGGAGAAGGCAAGCTCTTTCTCACTTGCTTTACAGATGCAACTTGGGCTTCTGAGAATAAAGATTCTTCATCTGTGGGAGGATACATCTGCGTAATAGGGTGAGGATCTGTTAGTTGGAGGTCCAACAAGCAGACCGAGACAGCACTCTCTTCCGTGGAATCAGAGTACATGGCAATGTTCCACGGGGTGAAGGAGGTGATTTGGCTTAGGAGGTTGTTAGAGGAGATTGGTCAGGAGCAGAAGGTTGCTACGCCACTGTTTTGTGATAGCAAGGGGGCTCTTGGGATGGCCAGGAACGCTGTGCTTCATGTGCTGAATAAGCATATACGTATCAAGTGGCACTGGTTGCGTAAGGAAGTGAAAAGGAGGACGGTGAATCCGATCTACATCAAGACTCACCACCAGCCAACAGACTTTCTCACCAAGAGGCTTGCGGATGAGCTTCATTGACATTGTGTGCGCATGAGTGGAATGAGCTTGAACTAGTATGGAATGATAGAAATGCAGCCGGCAGGCTGAGGGGGAGTGTGTTGGGTGCAAATTCACATTGCACGACATCCTGCCGTCTGTTTGTACGAGTATGCGTGTGCGAATGCATTTGCGTGTGAATGGTATGTTCGTGTGTTTGTTTGCTTTCGCAATTTTCGCTTGAAGCATTTGCAGGTACTCCCACAATGTGCAATTTGGCACAACATTGTACGCACTATGAACAGTGCAAGCAGAAAGGACGAGCTCGCAAAGAAACCCAAGATGGAAGCTTTGCAGTTCAGTTGAATTGATTGCGCAGATTCAGTTATATCCAACTTGAAATTGTACTGTTTTGTTTGGTTACCTATAGTGTAGCAGGGCAGGCACTATAGGGGTACAATTTAGGTGAAGGTTGGATGTTGTTTGTTTGTATCTGCATGCTACAAGGCCAGGAGAAACCAGCGGAACCAGCATTTGGCTGGTTGGGCAAAGACAAAGCAGGTTCTGTTTTTAGAACCTGAATCTGGTTGTGGTTTTCCCAGGATGGAAAAACAGAACCAGAGGTTGTTTTCCAACCTACCACCTGCTGTTTTGTCCAGCCAGGTTGGTTCTGTTGCTTGGAATTTTTTGGGATCATCCCTGGTTGTTCCGAGGTTGATTCCCAAGGTCCTTGCTAGCTAAAACTATTTATTCCTCCTCTGTTTGTACCTGAATATAGTCAATTTGATTCAAGCGAATTCCTCCCTTCCTGGAATTTTGTTTCTACGCGGTGCGACGGCAGAATGCTACCCGAGTCAACGCTAGTACGCTGGCACTCCAACACTAGGCAAACGCTATCCGATCCATTACTTCGTAATGGCAGAACTTTTCGCGAGGCAACTTGGCTTATTTAAAAGCTCTTGGAGTGAGCTTCGATATAGGAAATTCTTAGCTTGATCCAGTCGACGGTCTGCACGATACGCTGCGCGACGTTCAAGGTACTCTTGTTATTTTAACTAAGTCATTCTTGATCCCTCTATCTACAAACTCGGACCCGAGGATAGGGGCTGGTCTTGTACCAGGCACCCAAGGACCCTTGGAGGTGACCCCGAAGAGAGGTTTTAAGTTTGATAAAGTCTTAATAGCTTGAGTTTGTTAGGCCCTTACACCAACAACAAGAAGAGGAGAACTGGAAGGAAAATGAGAACTAAGAGGAGGAATATGGACAACAAGCTTCAGGACCAGGGAAGAGAAAGGAAGAAATGAGATATAGAGAAGGGGATGTCCAATGAGGATGCGGAGGAACAGTAGAAGATTCTGAAGCAGCATCACATACTGTTTGCACATTTACTGAAGGAGTTTAGGGTGTAGGGAGGTGCAAGATAGCAAAGATTAAGCTCAAACTGACGACAGAGATCCTAGTATACCAGCGGCGGCGGAGGATGACACCTGAGGAGACGCAAGTTTGCACAAAAAAATGTCAAGAGCTGCTGAGGCAGGATTGATGAGGCGACAATATGCGGCAGTGACAGTATGCGGGGGCGACAGTAGTAGCGGCATAGACTGATCTGATGGGGGCAGTGCTATCTAAACAGATGTATAGGGACTACCGTGTTTTGAACAAGGTCACAGTCATGAAGCGCTATCATATGCCAATGGCGGACGATATCATCGACAAGCTGGCGGATGCGCAAGTGTCCTCTACATTAGACTTGCGGCAAAGGTTAAATCAAATCCTGATAGCGGAGGCGGATCGGAAGAAGACGGCATTTCACGGGCTGGACAGGCAGTATGAGTTGAATTGGATGCCTTTAAGACAAAAAAACGCCCCAGCAGAGTTCCAGAGGGTGATGGACCAAGTGTTGCTATATGTGCCACATGCCGCCTGCTATATAGATGGTGTCATAGTGTTTAGCACCAACAGCAAGTCGTATATGACGGACATGGAAGCGATGCTGAAAGCAATAGAGGCGGCGGGCCTGACATGACACCCCAACAAGTGCAAGTTTGGATAGTGGAGGGTGGCATACTTGGGGTTGACATAGAGGAAGGCAAGATCGGTAGGCAAAGGTGCAGGTGCTGGAAAGGGTGGCAGTGCCAAAGGACAGGAGCGCACTGATGGTGTTGCAAGGATTCCTGAATTACTACCAAAAGTTCGTGCTGAACTTCAGCAGGCGAGCGACGCTGCTAAACCGATTGTTAAGGGAGGATCAGACATAGGAATAGGGTGAGGAGCAGGAGAGGGCAGTGCAAAACCTAATGGAAGCGGTGAATTACGGGTGGGGTTTCTGGAACTGCCCAGGCCTGATCTGCCGTTCTCACTATTTACCGAATGGAGGAGTGCAGGGATAGCGGTGGTGCTGGCACAGATGAAAGGGGATGTGGAGAAAGTGGTGGCCATTGCGAGCCGAAGCTGCAACGCACGAGAGGTAGACTATTTGTTTTATAAAGGAGAGGGCTTAGCAGTGGTATAGGCAGTGAAGCACTTCAGAGTGTACTTGCACGGGAGAAAGTTTACGTTGATCACCGATCAACAGTCGTTGATGTGGCTAATGCATACATCGGACCTGACAGGTTGAAACGCGCAGTGGATGATGAATCTGCAGGAATACAAATCTGAGATCAAGCAGCGTCCGAGGAAGACAATGCAGCACGTGGATGGCTTGTCCCAGAACCCTCCTACGGTGCAGCTGTCCGCATGTTTGATGACGATGGTGAAGCGGGCGGACTAGGAGCTGGAATGGGGGGGAAATAAAGGGAGGACCGGCAGACATATGGGCAGCGGCTGTAGCTTTGCCTTCTCTCTTTCCGAGACAGCGGTTACGGCTGCAGGCCTCACACCGCCACACCTACTCCTTCACCTACTTCCGCAAGCCTGCCCACCACCAACCTGTCTGCACCAGCTGCTATGGTGACAACGGGTTCTCCAAATACATGGGTGGTTGGCAGATGCCATAGCAGCATATCTTCTTGCTGCCAGCAGCGATGGAATTTTTGCGAGTGGCGCATCTGCGAGAAATTGTGAAATACAAGTAACCACAGCTGGCAGGAGCTGGAGGTAGCTGGCAGAAGATCCAGTTAGTGGAAAAGGTGTACCTGCGTAAAAAATGGAAGGACGCATTGGATGTAGGCCTTTCACAGCAGCAGCACTAGGAGGTGAAGCCGAGTTCTAGAGGATGGAAACGGGAAGAGGCTTGCTGAGCATATGACTAATGTAGCCAGGATCCGAAATGAGAGGGAACCAGGAAGTGCCGCAGGTCATGATATGCTCGAGGACCGCATCGTTGCGTCATGGGAAAGGGCAGGAAGATGAACCAGAGTACCACGGGAATAGGGAAGGAAAATGAGGGGTAGGAAGAGCAGAAGGTAAAGGGGGTAGAGAAGGCGGTGAGATGAGCAGCACAAGGGAAGGACAGTGGAGGAAGACGAGATTGGTTAGGAAGGAAGGAGGCGTAGTGTGGTGAGTAAGGGCAGGAGTGAATATGGAGTATGGAGAGTGAGGAAGAGGAGAATTTTGACAGCATTACTTACCCATATGGTTGGTCCTAAGAGAAGCATTACTTACCAAATCGTTTGTTTTTATTGTTAGTCGGTTACTTACCCATGTGGATGGTACTAAGAGTAAGTGTGTTACCTACCCATATGATTAAGTGTAAGTCATTTTTTTTCATATGGTTGGTACTTAGACCATGTGCGTTACTTACCCATATGGTTGGAACATATAACAAGTGCGTTACTTATCCGCATGATTTCTAAGTACTGGTCCGTTACTTACCCATATGGTCGGTTGATGGAGAAAGTCTGTTAATTACTCATATAAGTTGGTACAAGGAGTACAATAATTACCCATATAGTTGGTTTTTAAGTTTAATCCAATACTTACCCATATAGTTGGTACTAGAATTAAGTGCGACATTTACTTGTATGGTTGGTATTAAGAGTAAGTGCGTTAGTTACCTATATGGTTGATTGTAATATTAGTCTATTACTTCACCATATTGTTGGTACTAAAATTAAGTGCGTTATCCATCTATATGGTTGGTATAAAGTGTAAAGGCGCTACTTAGCTATGTGGTTGGTACTAATAGTGAGTGCGTTTTGCACCCATATGGTTTGTACTAAGTCAGAGTGCATTACTTCCCCTTAAGTTTGGTACTAATACTAAATAAATTACTCACCTATATGGTTGGTATTAAGTGTAATTACATTACGTACCCATATGGTCGGTACTAAGAGTAAAAACGTTACCTACCTATATGGTTGGTACTGCGTTACATAACCATATTGTTCGTGCTAAGTGTAAGTTGGTTACTTACCCGTTTAGTTGGTACTAAAAGTATGTCCGTAAATTTACACATGCTTGGTGTTATTTACCCATATTGTTGGGTTCTATAAGTTAGTCACTTACTTATCCATATGCCTGGTACAACGATTAAGTGTGCTATTTATCCATATAACTTGTGCTATAAGCAACTATATTTTTTACCCACATGGTTGGTACGTGGGGTAGGTGCATTACTTACCCATATCGTTGGTCCTAGGAGTAATTATGTTACTTATCCATATGGTTGGTTATATGTGTTAGCCTTTGACTTGCTCATGTGGTTGGTACTAAAAGTAAATGCGCGATTTACCCATATGGTTAGTACTTAGAATATGTACATTACTTCTCAATATTGTTGGTAAATTGAGTGCATTACTTACCCAATTGATCGGTACTAAGAAAAAGTATGTTACTTATCTATATCGTTGACTAATGATTTTAGTTCGTTACTTACCCATATGGTTATTTACCGTTATGGTTCGAAGTAAGATTAACTCTGTAAATTTTCCCTTATGGTTGGTAATTGAAGTAAGTGCGTTGGTTGCTTGTTGGCACATAGAGTGGATTACTCACCCATATGGTTGGTTTTGAGTGTTAGTCCGATACTCACCCATATCATTGGTTCTAAGATTAAAGGCGAGTTTTGCTTATATGGTGGATACTAACAGTAAGAGCATTCCTCACCCATATGGTTGGTTCTCAATGTTAGTTGTTTACTTACTCAGATGGTTGGAACTACGAACAAGCGTGATACTTACTCATATGGATAGTACTAAAAGTAAATGCGTTATTTACCCATATGGTTGATATTTGGAGCATGTGCGTTACTTACCCATATGGTTGGTACTAAGAATAAATACGTTACTTACAAAAATGGTTGGGACATAGAGGAAGTGTATTATTTACCCATATGGTTGGTACATCGAGTACGTGCGTTACTTACGCATATGGTTGGTACTAAGATGTCAGAAGTACAAAACGAGAATGAATGAACTAGCAGCAAGACGGGTTTACAAGTATAACCCAAATTTGGGTTTTACCCCATATGGGCTACCCCACTAAAGCCTATAATTTTGACACACCCCCATAGGCAAGGTGGGGGAGGAGAAGAGGTCACAAGATCAGTCAAGAAAAGCAAAGCAAGCTCAGGGTGGATCACAAAGTCACCACACACTCTGAGCACAAGCAAACGGCCACAAGGCCAGTTCACATGCAGAGTTATATAAAGGAGAACAAACAGTAGAGTGATCATAACCTAGCAAGTGTAAGCATGCAGGTATATAAATATTGATCACAAACAAAGTCAAGAAGAGAGCAAGTGAGACCAAGTAGGCACAAGGCCTAAAACAGTACAGAACCGTTGATGATCACAATGCTGAAGTGCCTTGGTGAATATATCAGCAGTGTTGGTGCGAGAGGCCACGTAAGCAAGAGGAATCTGACCACGCTGCTGCAACTCTCGAGCCAAGAAGTAACGCAGAGCGATGTGCTTCATCCTGTGCTCCAGTATGTGGTCCTGACACAAGGCAATCATGGCCTTGTTGTTGACGTACAGAACTGGAGGCGAACGAGGTGGCTCTCCCAAGTCGGTCAGCAGGTAGGTGAGCCAGCGTAACTCCTGTGCAGTCATGGCTTCTGCGTAGATCTCATCCTCACAACTGGAACAGAGAACAGAAGAAGAGCGGGTAGACCGCCAAGAAAAAGAGCCGGAGCCAAGACTAAAGGTGTAACCCTGTGGGGACCGCTGCGTAGCCAAGTCGTCAACCCAAGACGCGTCTGCGTGTCCAGTGTGGACACCTGGACCCCGTCCTCCAAGCACGAGCCACATGCACGACGTACTACACAAGTAGCGCAACACCCTCTTAGCGGCCTCCCAGTGCTCTGGTCGGTGTCTCCCGGGCGCAACGTAGCGTGCCAGGATGCTAAGAGGGTAGACAAGGTCAAGTCGAGTGCAGGTCATCAGGTATATGAGGCAGCCCACAAACTCTGGATATGGGCCACTCGGCTCTACGGACTCGTCCAAAGGTGGAGCTGAGAGTGAGTGACCGGTAGGCAGAGGAGATGACTCTGGCGAGGAGTACTGGAAGCGGAAGCGCTGAAGGACCTGCTGCACCATGTGTGACAGAGTCAAGGTAATAGTGCGCCATGCTCTGTCCCGGGTGTTCTGCAAGCCAAGATAGCTGCGCAGCTCACTCAAGTCTGTGCACGTGTGTCTCTTCTGCAGCTCCGACTTCACAAGGGCCAGTCTCTTAGTGTCAGCAGTGGCAAAGACCAGGTCGTCGACGTACACGAGGATATATAGAACGGCGGCAGAAAAGTGTCGGTGCGTAGAAAAAGCGACGGGTCTGCAGTCGAAGGAGCAAACCCAAGAGCCGCAAGCGTCATTCTCAGTGTGTCGTGCCACTCGCCACGCGCCTGGCAGAGACCGTAGACTGGCTGCCGGACGCTCCACTGGGTACCTGGAGGAAATGACCCAGTGAAGCCAGGTGGGCGGCGCAGCCAGATCTCCTCGTGCAGGCTGCCCTGTAAGAAAGTAGTGCTGAAGTCAAGAGAGTGAAGCTTGTAGACACACGGAGCATCCGAAGAGTAGTCATCTTCGTTGTAGGGAAAAAGGTCTGGAAGAAGTCAACTCCCTGTCGCTGACTAAAGCCTCGTGCAACATAACGGCCCTTGAAGATAGGCGGAAAACCCTGGCGGCCGATTCACACTGACAATCTACTTGCTATCGACTATGTTCGCACCAGGAGGTGGAACTGCGTGGACGTAAGTGCCCGTGGACTTCCAGGATGCCATCTCTGCGTCCATGGCTGTCTGCCACTGAGAGGAGTAGGGACCCGAAATCGCCTGTGGGTAAGAGCGCGGAGTCGGGATGTCTGGTGCATCCGGGTCTCCCTCAGGTGCAATCCGCATGGACACGAGATGAGGTACAGCATCTGCAAAACACTCAATGTCCTCCTGCATGTCCTCAAGGACGTCCGTTCCAAGAGCACACTCACCCCCGACGAACGGAGGACTGACAGACTCAGACTCAGCAACAAGACTAGCGGCGTAGTCTAGACGACAGGCGGCAGCAAAGTTAACAGGCTTAGCAGCTAGGGAAGACACAGCAGTGGACTCAAACGAAGGGTCGGTAACAACACTGGCGAGAAGACGTGTGACAGTACGACTGGCAGCACGAACCATGTCAGACTCACGGTCTGGACCGTCATCAAGAGAAGACGCAAGATGAGACGGTAGAGGGACACGCTATGGAACAGAGGTAGGACGAAGTGCCATAGGGTGTGTGCCAGGGACAGGAGGAGGATGCTGACGCGAAACACGACGACCGGTGCGAACAGCGCGAACAGGCGAGGCAGGACAAGACGCAGGCTCACGACGCTCTGTAAGACCTCTTGACTGCTCAGTGTAAGGAGAAGGAGCCGGCAGTAGGACGGCAGGCTGTAACTGTGACCGCGACTGGTCAGGTGGTGGACAAAGTAAGGGAGGAGTAAGGCCGGTAGAAAACGGGAGACAAATAACCTGCTGAAGCAGTGGAACGAAGTACGGTCGCGGCCGCACAGTGCCTCTAGCACTAGTACCGACAGCTCCAGCACCCCCAGCGCCAGCACCTCCAGCTCCAGGGTCCCCAGCTCCAGGGTCCCCAGCTCCAACGCATGCAGCTCCACCAGCTCCAGCAGCTCCAATACCTCTAGTACGAGCACCTCCAGAACCAGCGATTCCAGCACATCCAGCAGCTCCAGCACCTCCGCTACCTCCAACTCCAGCAGCACCTCCAGCTCCAGCAGCTCCAGCACCTCCGGTACCTTCAGCTCTAGCGCCTCTAGTACCACCGGCTCCAGCAACTACAGTTCCTCCTGTACGAGAACCTCCGGGACTAGCAGCTCCAGCACCTGCACGACCAGCAGCTCCAGCGCCTCCAATTCAAGGGCCTCCAGCGGCAGGCCCCCCAGCTCCAGCAGCGCCACTCCGAAGGCTCCAGCGCCGAGCAAACCACTCACGCAGCTGCGGTGGAAAGAGAGGCTCCCGCCGTGACGAGGCAGCTGTAGGACCTCCAGCAGACGAAGTACCTCTAGGCTCAGCACTCCTAGGCTCAGCATCCCCAGGCTCAGCACCCTCAGGCTCAGCACCCCCAGGCTCCGCACCCTCAGACTCAGCAACCTCAGGCTTAGTACCCCCAGGCTTCGCATACTCAAGCTCAGCACCTCCAGGCTCCGCGCGCTCAGGCTCAACACCCCCAGGCTCCGCACCTCCAGGCTCCGCATGCTCAGGTTCAGCACCCACAGACGCAACACCCCTAGCAGCACCACCCCCAGCAGCACCAGAGTCGACAGCTACATCGAAAGGCTCGACAGGGTCTACCTGAGACACACCTGAGGGAGCAGGACCCTGGGGGGGAAGGGGGTCTACCGGAGGAGGACCTGGTGCAACGAAGAGCGGCGGGGGGTGGAGAGGGGCAGTGCGGTAGGGGAAGAGACGATAAAAGGGAACCGACTCGTCAAACGTGACGTCCTGAGAGGGCAGGACACGGCGCGAGGTGGGGTTGTAAAACTGCTAGCCAGACGCGTCAGGGGGAAAGCCAAGACAGGGAATGGCGCGGGAGGAGAGCTTGTCCGCGGAGGTATCGCGGACAAAGGCACGAGATCCCGAGACCCGGAACACCGACGTATCGCCAACCTTTCCCGTCCAACGCAGTGTGGGCGAGGTCTCCGGCAAGGAGACACGGGGCCAGAGGTTGAGCTGATGCGCAGCGTACTGGACCGCAAACAACCACAGGAAATGCGGGGCAGCGGCATGGATCCTGGAGGTACGAGCGACCTCCATGACTAAGCCTGCGGCGCTCAGCAACCCCATTCTGCTGCGGAGAGGCCGGAAGCGTGAACGACTGGGTTATGCCCTCCCCACGACAAAAGTCCCGCAAGAGGTCGGAGGCAAACTCACCACCTCTGTCAGAGTGCAGACGCAGGACCGGAAGGTCCGTGTCAAACCGCTCGCGGAGCTGGAGACGGACAGCGCGGATCCAAGGGATCAAAACATCAGGCACCTCCCCATTGCTGCGCAAGGGGAAGACCGTGGTGTAACGTGAGTAGTCGTCAACAACCAGTAGAAAGTATCGCTCGCGGCCCTGTCCACGGACGCGGGCTGGGCCCCACACGTCCATGTGGAGAGTCTGCAAGGGAGCAGTCGTTGTGGGAAACACGGAGGAGTGAGGAGCGGCGCGTTGCCGCCCCTCGACACAGGAAAGGCATGGAGGGGCAGGCGAGGATGGGAGGGGAGGAAGAGACCAGGGAAGACCGGAGACAAGGAGGCGGAAGTGCATGCCACGGAGGCATGGCAGGGAGGGGTGACCAAGGCGGTGGTGCCAAAGGAGAGTCTGACAGGAAACGACACGAGCAGGGGGGCGCAAGCTGTCCTGACGCGGACACAGAAGCAGCTACCTTAGGAGGCTCAGTAGTCAGTGTGTACCCAGGCCGGCAGGAGAACGTGGCCAGGTTACGGCCCGTCCGTGTACACGTGCAAATCGACACATGCTGGCCCAGAGGAGTGGTTGTAGTGACCATCGCATCTTGGAGGGCAGTGGTACTCACCAAATTCGTAGAGAACGTGGGGAGGTGAAGACCTGAGAGTGAGCCGGACGGAACCGCCGGACACGGGAGAACAATGGAGGAACGGGCAAGAACTGGCTCCCCTAAGGGGTCCGTCAGTCTGACAGCAACACAGGCAGGGAGTGGTGTGACTATGGTACAGTCGCGAAAGAAACAGCGGGAAGCACCTGAGTCAAGCGTGAAGGTGTGCAAGGCCTCAGCAGGCGCAGTACCAGAGAGAGGAGACTCACTAGCACCTAGAGCAGCAGCCTCTATACCTGGGTCGGGAGGCATACACAGGTAACAGTCACCCTCAACACTAACAGTCAATGCAAACATGGCAGCAAGGATAGCATCATAATCAAGAGCAAAGGTATCCACACCCTGCCTAAGCAGCTTTGCCCAACGGGGGAGCTCAGTCGCGTCGGGAAACTCTGCGCGAAAGGCGTCGTCAAGATAAGAGAAGCAGCGGTACTGGGTGTGAGGCTTCCCGCATGTCTTACCAGTGCAGCGAACACTACCCCCAGACGCCCCAGCCTGAGCAAACCACTCACGAAGCTGCTGGGGCGAAGGGGTCTTGCTCGGACGCTGGTACTGGTGCCTTTGGCCACCGCCAGAACCTCCCCTCTGAACAGCTCCACCCCGACTGCCACCACTGTTCCCGCCACCGCTCCCACTGCCGCCACCACATCCGCCGCCACCACCCCCACTGCCGCCACCACCGCCGCCACCACCGCCGCCACCACCGCCTCCACTCCCAGCACCACTCCAAACGCTAAGAGGGTATGCAAGGTCAGCGAAGCTCCTGTGCAGCCATGGCCCCTGCGTAGATCTCAGCCTCACTACTGGAGCCGAGAACAGAAGACGAGCGGGTAGCCCGCCACGAAACAGAGCCGGAACCAAGGCTGAAGGTGTAACCCTGTGACGACCGCTGCGTAGCCTGGTCGTCAGCCCAAGAAGCGTCTGCGTGCCCAGTGAGGACCACTGGACTCTGCCCTCCAAGCACAAGCCCCATGCTCGACGTACTGCACAAGTAGCGCAACACCCTCTTCGCTGCAGCCATGTGCTCCGGTCTGTGTCTCCCAGGAGCAACATAGCGTGCGAGAATGCTAAGAGGGTATGCAAGGTCAGGTCGTGTGCAGGTCATCAGGTACATGAGGCAGCAAACAAGCTCTGGGTACGGGCCACTCGACTCTACAGACTCATCCGAAGGCAGAGCTGAGAGCGAGTGGCGAGTAGGCAGAGGAGTGACCTGAGGCGAGGAGTACGTGAAGCCGAAGCGCTGAAGGACCTGCTGCACCATGTGTGACTGAGTCAGGGTAATGGTGCAGCGTGCTCTGTCCCGGGTGATATGCAAGCCAAGGTAGCTGCGCAGTTCACCCAGGTCTGTGCACGTGTGTCTCTTCTGCAGCTCGGACTTCACGTGGGCGAGTCCAGCAGTGTCAGCTGTGGCAAAGACCAAGTCGTCGACGTATACGAGGATGTAGAACGGTGGCAAAGAAGTGTCGGTGCGCAGAAACAGCGACGGGTCGGCAGTAGAGGGAGCAAACCCAAGAGCCGCAAGTGTTGTCCTCAGTGTGTCGTGCCACTCACGCGGTGCCTGGCAGAGACCGTAGACTGGCCGCAGGAGGCTCCACTGGGTGCCAGGAGGAAAAGACCCAGTGAAGCCAGGTGGGCGACGCAGCCAGATCTCCTCGTGCAGGCTGCCCTGCTAGAAAGCAGTGCTGAAGTCAAGAGAGTGCAGCTCGTAGTCACAGTGAGCTGCTTTGTGCAGCAGTACCCGAAGAGTGGTCATCTTCGGGGTGGGAGAGAAGGTCTGAAACTAGTCAACTCCCTGCCGCTGACTGAAGCCACGAGCCACGTAATGCGCCTTGAAGACAGGCGGAGACCCCGGCGGCCGCTTCACCCTGAAAATCCACATGCCACTGACGATGTTCGCCCCAGGTGGGTGAACCTCGTCAACGTAGGTGCCTGTGGACTTCCAGGAAGCCATCTCTGCGTCCATAGCTGCCTGCCACTGAGAGGAGTAGGGACCCTCTATCGCCTCCGCGTAAGACTGCGGAGTCGGGATGTCAAGTGCATCCGGGTCTCCCTCAGGGGTAAGCAGTACGGACACGAGATGAGGTGAAGCAGCAGCCAAACACTAGAACTCCTCCTGCTTGTCCTCAAGGACGTCCGTGCCAAGGGCACACTCACCCCCGACGGACGGAGGACAGACAGACCCAGACTCAGCAACAAGACTAGCAGCGTAGTCTAGACGACAGCGAGCAGCAAAGTCGACGAGCTCAGTAACTAGGGCAGACACTGCAGTAGACTCAAAGGAAGGGTCTGTGACAACAATAGCAAGGAGACGCGTGACAGTAGGACTAGCAGCACGAAGAGAGTCCAACTCCGGGTCGGGAAGAGCAGGAAGAGAGGACTCTGTAGGAGAAGGTAAAGGGGCATGCAGAGGAGCAGTGGACGGACGCAGAGACATCCGGTGCGTGCCAGGGACAGGAGGAGGACGCTGACGCGAACCACGACCAGTAGTGCGAGCAGCACGGACAGGCGACGCAGGGCGAGGCGCAGGCTCACGACGCTCAGCAAGACCTCTGGTAGGACCAGTGTAGGGAGAAGGAGCAGGCAGTGGGGAGGCCGGTTGTAACTATAATTGTGACGGGACAGGCTGTGGACACTCTAAGGGAGGAGGAGGAGGAACAGTAGAAGGCGGGAGACCAAGAACCTGCTCAAGGAGCGGAACGAAGTATGGTCGAGGCCGCGCAGCGACTCCAGACACACCAGGCACAGCACCAGTACCCCCAGTGGTAGCAACAGCGCCAGTAGCACCTCCAGCTTCAGTACCTCCAGCAGCACAAGTAGCACCCCCAGCAGGACCGCCTCCAGGACCGACAGCAGTAGCCTCAGCGCCATCACCCTCAGTAGCTCCAACTCCAGTCGGACCACGAGAAGACGCAGTGGCACCAGATCCAGTAGTACCCGCAGGCCTAGCATTTCCAGTACTCCGAGTACGAGCACCTCGGGGACCCGCGGCACCAGCACCCTCAGCGGCCGAAGAACCTCCAGCTCAAGCAGCACGCCTCCACCGCCGGGCAAACCACTCGCGCAGCTCCTCTGGAGAGAGTAGGTCCCGCCGAGACGAAGCACCCGGAGAACCTCCAGGCACAGTAACGCCAGACGCCACACGAGCGGGCCCAGCTCCCTAAGGCTCCGCACCCCCAGGCTCAGCACCTCAAGGCGTAGCACCCCCAGGCTCAGCACCCCCAAGCATAGCACCCCCAGGCTCAGCACCCCCAGTCGTAGCACCCTCAGGCTCAGCAACCCCAGGCGTAGCACCCACACGTTCAGCACCCCCAGAGTCAGCGCCCCCAGGTTCAGCACCCTCAGCAGCACCAGAGTCACCAGCAACCACGACAGGCTCGATTGCGTCTACCTGGGACACACCTGAAGGGGCAAGACCCTGAGGGGGAAGGGGGTCTACCGCGGGGGGACCTGGCACAACGAAGAGCGGTGGCGGGGGGAGGGACGGAGTGCGGTAGGGGAAGAGGCGGTAGTAGGGGACCGACTCGTCAAACGTGACCTCTTGGGAGGACAGAACACGGCGAGAGGTGGGGTGGTATAACTGCCTCCCTAGCACGTCAGGGGGGAAGCCAAGAAAGACACAAGGAGCAGCACGAGGGGACAGCTTGTCCGGAGACAAATCGCGGACAAACGCCCGAGATCCCCAGACCCGGAACGCAGACGCATCGCCAACCTTCCCCGTCCACAGCAAAGCTGGGGAGGTCTCCGGGATGGAGACCCTGGGGTGAAGGTTGATCTGATGCGTCGCGTACCAAACCGCAAACGGCCACAGAAAATGGGGGGCAGCCGCATGCATCATGGACGTACGGGCGACGTCCATGACCATGCCAATGCGGCGCTCAGCAATCCCATTTTACTGTGGAGAGTCCGGAAGCGTGAAGGTCTGGCGGATGCCTCGTGCACGACAGTAGGCTCGCAGAAGGCCAGAGGAGAACTCTCGGCCTTTGTCAGAGTGCAGACGCAGAACAGGAAAGTCCGAGCCGAAGCTTTGCCTGAGCTGGAGACGAGCTGCGTGGATCCAGTCGATCAACACCTCAGTGACGTCACCCTTGCTGCGCAAGGGGAAGACTGTGCTGTAACGCGAGTAGTCGTCAACCACCAACAGGAAGTAGCGCTCGTGACCCTGTCCACGGACGCGGGCCGGGCCCCACACGTCCATGTGAAGCGTCTGCAGCGGAGCCTCTGTCGGAGGAATTTGGGAGGAGTGAGGGGCAGCCCGCTGCCGCCCCACGACACAGGGGACGCGGGTAGGGGCAGGCTCCGGAGGAAGGGGAGGAAGGGACCGGGGAAGACCAGAGACAAGGACACAGGAGGCCATGCCTCGGAGACGAAGTAGGGAGGGGTGACCAAGGCGGTGGTGCCAGAGGAGAGTCTCGTGAGACAGGAGGCGACACGAGCAGGGGGCAGACTCAGGACCAGACCTGGACGCTGCAGCAAACACATGACCCGACGCAGCTACTTGACAAGACGCAGTGACTGGAGGAGACGCAGTGGTCAGTGTGTACAGGCTCGACCCCGGCCAACGTGTAAACGTGGCCAGGTGTCGGCCTGTCCGAGCGTCCGTGCAGTGGGTCACCCGCTAGCTCGCAGGAGTGAACTGGTGAACCCCCGCATCCTGTAGGTCAGCACCACTCACCAAGTTCGTAGAGAACGAGGGGAGGTAAAGACCAGACAGGGTGCCAGAGGGGGCCGCCGGATACGGGAGGACAGTGGAGAAGTGAGCAAGGACAGGACCCCCAGAGGGGTCTGCCAGAGAGACTGCAACTGGCAGACCAAGCGGCGTGAGTGTGGTGCGGTCTCGAAAGAAGGAGCGAGAAGCCAACGCAGTACCTGAGAGAGCAGACTCACCAGCACCTGAGGAAGCAGACGCACTAGCATCTAGAGCAGCAGCCTCGCTAGCACCTAGAGCAGCAGCCTCACCAGTACCTAGAGCAGCAGTCTCAATGCGCGGGTCGGGCGGAAAACACCGGTAACAGTCATCCTCATCACTAATAGACACAGCATACATGGCAGCAAGAATAGCATCAAAGTCAAGGTCAAAGATAGCTACTCCCGCCCTAGACAGCTCACCCCAGCGAGGGATCTCAGTGGCCTCAGGGAACTAGTGACGCCAAGCGTCCGTCAGGCGGCCAAAGCAGCGCTGGGTGGAGTGCGCACCCCCGCACTGCTCAACCGCGCGGTCGCCGGTGCGTGGGACGTAGGTGCACGGACCAGTACCCCCACCTCGCTGGTGTGCAGCGTACCAATCAGGGAGCTGGTGAGGGGGGGGGGGGATGTTCCGAGTGCGCTACTGCTGCTGCTGCTGGCGCTGACCACCACCGGAGCCGACCCTCTGCGCAGCGCCACCCCGACCAGCTCCACCTCCTCCGCCGCCGCCTCCTCCACCGCAGCCACCTCCGCCACCTCTGCTCCCACCGCCACCGCCGCCTCCGCCTCCGCCTCCGCCTCCACTGCCACCACCGACACCTCCACCCCTGCCACCACCCCCACCGCCACCCCCACCCGCTCCGCCGCCTCCACCGCCGCCTCCACCGCCCCCGCTAGCTCCTCCAGCGCCCCTGCCCCCCTTGCCCTTGCCAGGGCGGCGTTTCCCGCTAGGGGTAGACGCCGCACCGACCGACTCAAGACCAACGAGGTCGGCCGTAGCAGCATAGGCAACAGAGGGCAAGAAAGGAGAGGGGGAGCACCCCTCAAAGACAGGGGCGCGCGGGTCACCACGAGAGGCTCCTACAGCGACTATGCTCTTCTTTGCTGCTAGGAGGCGCTCCTCGAGGAGGTCAACGGTGAGGATGGTGGGGCAAACAGAGAGAAAATGGTCCCTGACCGGGCGAAGGGTGTCAGGGAGGCGGGAGACTATGTAGTAGAGGGTGATGTACATAGTGTTGGGTGCAAATTCACATTGCACGACATCCTGCCGTCTGTTTGTACGAGTATGCGTGTGCGAATGCATTTGGGTATGAATGGAATGTTCGTGTGTTTGTTTACTTTCGCAATTTTCGCTTGAAGCATTTGCAGGTACTCGTGCATTGTGCGCTTCAGCATAACATTGTACGCGCTATGAACAGTACAAGTAGAAAGGACGAGCTTGCAAAGGAACCCAAGATGGATGCTTTGCGGTTCGGCTTACTTGATTGCGCAGATTCAGTTCTATCCAACTTGAAATTGTACTGTTTTGTTTGGTTGACTATAGTGTAGCAGGGCAGGCACTATAGAGGTACAATTTAGGTGAAGGTTGGATGTTGTTTGTCTGTATCTGCATGCTACAGGGCCAGGGGAAACCAGCGGAACCAGCATTTGGCTGGTTGGGCAAAGACAAAACAGGTTCTGTTTTTCAGGACCTGAACCTGGTTGTTGTTTTCCCAGGTTGGAAAAACAGAACCAGAGGTTGTTTACCAACCTACCACCTGCTATTTTGTCCAGCCAGGTTGGTCCTGTTGCTTGGAATTATTTGGGATCATCCCTGGTTGTTCCCAGGTTGATTCCCAAGGTCCTTGCTAGCTAGAGCTATTTATTCCTTCTCTGTTTGTACCTAAATATAGTGAAATTGATTCAAGCGGATTCCTTCCTTGCTGGAAGTTCCTTTCGACGCGGTGCGACGGCGGAATGCTACCCGGGTCAACGCTAGTACGCTAGCACTCCAACGCTAGGCAAACGCTGTCCGAGCCATAACTTCGTAATGGCAGAATTTTTCGCGAGGCAACTTGGTTCATTTTAAAGCTCTTGGAGCGAGCTTTGATATAGTAAATTCTCAGCTTAATCGGATCAACGGTCTGCACGATACGCTGCGCGACGTTCAAGGTACTCTTGCTGTTTTGACTAAGTCTCTCTTGATCCCTCTCTCTACAAATTCGGACCCGAGGATAGGGGCTGGTCTTGTACCAGGCACCCAAGGACCCTTGGAGGTGACCCCGAGGAGAGGTTTTAAGTTTGATAAAGTCTTAATAGCTTGAGTTTATTAGGCCCTTACACCAACAAGCTGGTATCAGGGCTGCGTTATAGTGATCCTCGTTATAGGTAGCTATGGCGGGCAACACCTCGGCGGTAGCTGGTGAATCTTCAGCCCAAGATCGTAGCGGCAGCCAAGATTCTGGTGTTTCTGCGCCAAGGAGAGTGCGAACAAGCCAGGGCTCGCTGATCAAGGAGGTGCTGAAAAACTTCACCGGCGAGAAGTTCAATGGTGAGGGCTATGATGATTGGGCCTGGAAAATGCAACTTTATTTCCGTCAGATCGGTTTGCTGAAACTAATGATTGGGGAGGAGCCTAGACCGAGTGACCCCGCCCTTCAGGAAGATTGGGACGAGCGCGCCTCGGCTGGCTACTACTTGATGTCGCAGAGTTTGGAGCTGAACCAGCGTCACCACGTCATGCACCTGCTGCCGGAGGTTGAGTGCGGTCCGAAGGCGTGGACGGTGTTGAAGGAGCTGCACGCCCCTACCTCCGTCGCTGCGACGCTCATGATGGAGAGGGAGCTGTCCGCGTTGTGCCTAAGCGAGGGAGAGCCGGTGCAACCCATCCTGGACAAGATGCGTGATCTCTACGCGAAGCAGGCGATCGCGGGAATCACCTACCCGGAGCAGACCAAGTGCCTGAAGATGCTCTCGCTGCTGCCGGAATCGTGGCTTCAATTCACGAGCGGATTGAGCCTGCCGCAGAACCAGAGCTTGTGGACACTCGAGTGGGTGCGGACGAAGATTCTGGAGAAGGACTTCCGTCGCCGCCAACTTAGGGGTGGAGACGACGGCAGCAGCGGCTACGGGATGCAAGGGAGCCGACGTGGCAAAGGACGTGGCTTCGGTGGTGCTGGACGTGGTGCAAAGAAAGACGACAACTCCAACGACCAACAAGGAGGTACCGGTTGGGGTCGCGGTGCGAAATCTGGACGTGAGGGCGAGTCGGGTGCTGGTGGCAAAATGAAAGGGAGTTGCTGGTATTGTGAGAAGGAAGGGCACCCCTGGTTTTTGTGCTATAAGAAATCCGATGGATGGACCCCCCAGAATCGTTACCAGGATGGCGGCGCGCGGAGGAACCAGAAAAACGGCGCCAACATGGTCGTTGATTCGTCTGACAACAACCCGAAGGGCAACGGCGGTGCGGAGAAGAAGAAGGAGTGCACCGCGGGCCAATTCTTCCATATGGGAGACAAGGAGGAGCAAGGAGACGCATCTGCCAAGGTTGGAGCAGAGCTGCACCCCCTGGATTATTGGGTGTTGGACACGGGCGCTGCTTGGACGATGACGCCGCGAAAAGACCTACTGGACCACGTACAAGCTGCATCGATCAACGAAGTGTGCTCCGCCTCTGGACACGCGCTGAAGGTGGCTGGTGCGGGACGAGCTGCGTTTAAGGGAGCGGATGGCAAGCCGGTGGTGTTGCACGACGTTCTCCTTGTTCCTGAACTCAAGGCCAATCTCATCTCCCTCCGTAAGCTTGGCAAGGCTGGGGTGAGCACAAGCATGGATGGGGCACGGACTTACAAGGGGCAGCTGGGCAATCGGGTGCTTTGGGATCTGCACGAGAATACGGACGTGTACAGATCCATGTGGCAGCTGCCGGCGTTGGCGTGGCATGGCGCGGGGCAGGCTGGAGAGGGGTCTGCATCCCAGGGGGAGTGCAACGCCGTTGGAGGGGTTGGTGTGAAAGTGTCGGCCAGATCTGGGGAGACGGATTGGGCAACGGCACACCGACGCTTGGGGCATGTGGCAATGCCTTTGTTGAAGCAGTTGAAGAAAGATGGAGCCGTTAAGGGTCTGAAGCTGAACGGACAGCCACCTGCTGAGAATTGTGAGATCTGTTTGCTCTCAAAGTTTACCCGTTTCCCCTTCCATAGTGTGGCTGGCAGGAGCAAAAAGCCGTTGGAGCTGGTCCACATGGACTTGGCGGGGCCGCTGCCGGTGCAAGGGCACAAGGGGGAGCGGTATTACCTAACGATAGTGGATGACTGGAGCAGGCTAATGTGGGCGTATCTGCTGAAGCAGAAAGATCACGCCGCCTCCACGATTCGAGATGATTGGCTGCCATTTGTGGAGAAGCAAGCGGAGTGTGTTGTGAAGCGGATTAGGACAGATCGGGGTGGTGAGTTCCTTGGAGCTGAGATGATGGCCTGGCTCAAGAAGCAGGGCATCCAGAGGGAGCTGACCACGGCTTACACCCCACAGTCTAACGGTGTAGCAGAACGGGCGAACCGGACAATTCTGGAGACAGCTAGGGCGCTGCTCATAGAATCTGGGCTGGGCAACTTCATGTGGCACCATTCTGTTCGGCACGCTACCGTCGCTAGGAACAGGGTACTCACAAAGGTTGGGGATGACTCGTGGGTGCCGTTGGAGAGGTGGCTTGGGAGGAAGCCGCCGGTGGACATGCTGAGGGTGTTCGGTTGCATGGCAGTCGCCCACGTCCCCAAGACCTACCGCAGTAAGTTGGGGGCGAGTGCAATCTGGTGTGTGCATTTGGGGCTGGCTGCTGTGGGAACCTTCCAAGGGTGTGTTGTTTGATAGCAGGGATGTGAAGTTTGTTGAGGGCATGATGTATGGGAGCTGGGAGAAACAGCCGGAGGCCAGGGTGTCCCAGCAAATGGAGCAGATCACCATGCAGCTGGACCTGACTCCGATCTACATCAAGACTCACCAGCAGCCAGCAGACTTCCTCACCAAGAGGCTTGCAGATGAGCCTCATTGGCGTTGTGTGCGCATGAGGGGAATGAGCATGAACTAGTATGGAATGATGGGGATGCAGCCGGCAGGCTGAGGGGGAGTGTGTTGGGTGCAAATGATGGGGATGCACGACATCCTGCCATCTGTTTGTACGAGTATGCGTGTGCGAATGCATTTGGGTATGAATGGAATGTTCGTGTGTTTGTTTGCTTTCGCAATTTTCGCTTGAAGAATTTGCAGGTACTCGTGCATTGTGCGCTTCAGCATAACATTGTACGCGCTATGAACAGTACAAGCAGAAAGGACGAGCTTGCAAAGGAACCCAAGATGGATGCTTTGCGGTTCGGCTTACTTGATTACGCAGATTCAGTTCTATCCAACTTGAAATTGTACTGTTTTGTTTGGTTGACTATAGTGTAGCAGGGCAGGCACTATAGGGGTACAATTTAGGTGAAGGTTGGATGTTGTTTGTCTGTATCTGCATGCTACAGGGCCAGGGGAAACCAGCGGAGCCAGCATTTGGCTGGTTGGGCAAAGACAAAACAGGTTCTTTTTTTAGGACCTGAACCTGGTTGTTGTTTTCCTAGGTTGGAAAAACAGAACCAGAGGTTGTTTACCAACCTACCACCTGCTCTTTTGTCCAGCCAGGTTGGTTCCCTTGCTTGGAATTATTTGGGATCATCCCTGGTTGTTCCCAGGTTCATTCCCAAGGTCCTTGCTAGCTAGAGCTATTTATAGGTCTTTGTTTGTACCTGAATATAGTGAAATTGATTCAAGCGAATTCCTTCCATGCTGGAAGTTCCTTTCTACGCGGTGCAACGGCAGAATGCTACCCGAGTCAACGCTAGTACGCTAGCACTCCAACGCTAGGCAAACGCTGTCCGAGCCATAACTTCGTAATGGCAGAACTTTTCGCGAGGTTCATTTTAAAGCTCTTGGAGCGAGCTTCGATATAGTAAATTCTCAGCTTAATCGGATCAACGGTCTGCACGATACGCTGCGCGACGTTCAAGGTACTCTTGCTGTTTTGACTAAGTCTCTCTTGATCCCTCTCTCTACAAACTCGGACCCGAGGATAGGGGCTGGTCTTGTACCAGGCACCCAAGGACCCTTGGAGGTGACCCCGAGGAGAGGTTTTAAGTTTGATAAAGTCTTAATAGCTTGAGTTTATTAGGCCCTTACACCAACACATAGGGGGGGAGGTTCTTGGCGCAGAACTCAGCGGGAAGGGCAGCGCGGTAGCGAATGTCACTATTGGGGAGGTGCGTAATGAGGTCAGCGACTGTGGGAAAAGCTGCGAGATCAGGGAAGAGGTACGGCAGGATGAGGCGGCTAAGTGCAGCAGTGGCAGGGGAAGAGTAGTGTGCAACTACAGCGTCGTACAAGGTCTTAGCACTCTTGTACTAGCTAAAGTGCGCACGCTCAGAGGTAGGCAAGTGGCGACGCACAGCAAGGCGTGCAGCAGCATCGCGTGTGGCCTTCTATGAGCGAACAGTGGCCTCAGCATCAGCAGCGGGGGCAGGAGAGGCACCAGAAGTGAGGTCAAAGAGGGAGAGACCGTCTGCCCTATCGCACTATAGGAAAAGCTGCAACTCATCTACCCAGACGTCAAAATCAATGGCCCGACCCTCAGCGTCAAAAGCGAGGACACTGGGGGTAGCCATGACAGCAGCAGACTAGCAACACGAGAAGTAGGCTAAGTGCAGCGGAGTAGTAGAGGTGCTGCTCTTACCGGGCAGGCGAGATGGACCGAACGTAGAGGACAGGGCGGCTCGGACGGCTCGGCGGCTCGGCGGCTTGGCAGCACCAGCAGCTCGGCAGCTCAGCGACTCGGCGGCTCGGGCGGCTCGGCAGCTCGGGCGGTTCCGCGGCTCGGCGGCTCGGGCGGCTCGGCGGCTCGGGCGGTTCGGCGGCTCGGGCGGCTCGGCTGCTGCAGGGGCAGCGGCGGTTGCTGCTCACAGGACGGCGGCGGCGGCAGTTGCTGCTGCAAGGGCGACGGCGGCCGCTCCTGCAGGGACGGCGTCAGCCGCGGTTGCAGTGGCGGCGGGTGCTGCTGCAGGGGCGGCGGATGCTGCTGCTGCTGGGACGGCGGCCGCGGCCGCTGTAGCGACTGCGGCTGCTGCTGCTGTAGAGGCGGCGACGACGGGCCGAGAGAGGCCGCGAAGGGCGGCAGACGGGCAGTGAAGGGCGGCACGAGGGGCCGCGAAGGGCGGCTCGAGGGGCCGTGGAGGGCGGCGACGGGCCGTAAGGGTGGCGCGAGGGGCCGCGGAGGGCGGCGACGGGCCGTGAAGGACGGCGCTGTCAGAATAAGAAACAGGAATGGTTGTGAGTAGCAGGAACAACAGTACAAATATGAAACCATAATCTGGTGTACCCCCTAAGGTGTAACCCACTACAGCCTAGAACCACATAAACATATAATGTTTGACACACCCCCATAGGCAAAGTGGGGCAGACTTAGGGGTCACAAGACCAGTCAAGGTAAAACAAGGCAAACAAGCTCAGGGTGGATCTCGAGGATTCCACACAAATTCCGAGCACAAGTAAGCGGTCACAAGACCAGTTCACATGCAGTTTTATAATAGAGCAAGAGGTACAATGATCACAACCTAGCAAGGGCAAACATGCAGGTATATATATAATGATCACAGTACAGGCAAAGTCAAGAAGTAAGCAAGTGAGGAACAGTCGGCACAAGGCCTAGAAGAGTGCAAAAACGCTGATGGTCAACAGGCGGAAGCACCTTGGTGAACACATCAGCAGTGTTGGCCTCAGTGGCCACGTAACGCAGAAGAAGCTGACCACGCTGCTGTAGCTCTCGAGCTAGAAAGTAACGCAGAGCAATGTGCTTCGTCCTGTGCTCCAGTCTGTGCTCCGTCCTGTGCTCCAGTCTGTGCTCCTGACACAAGGCTATGGTTGCCTTGTTGTCGACGTACAGCACTGGAGGAGAACGAGGCTGCTCTCCAAGGTCAGTCAGCAGGTAGGTGAGCCAGCGAAGCTCCTGGGCAGCCATGGCCGTGGCGTAGATCTCAGCCTCACAGCTGGAGCTGAGAACAGAAGAAGAACGAGTAGAACGCCAAGAGACAGAGCCAGAGCCAAGACTGAAGGTGTAACCCTGAGACGACCGCTGAGTAGCCTGGTCGTCTGCCCAAGAAGCGTCTGAGTGCCCAGTGAGAACAGGCCGGTCTCGCCCTCCAAGCACTAGCCCCATGCCCGACGTACTGCACAAGTAGCGCAACACCCTCTTAGCTGCATCCATGTGCTCCTTCCGGTGACGGCCGGGAGCGACATAGCGTGCTAAGATGCTGAGAGGGTATGCAAGGTCAGGTCGAGTGCAGGTCATCAAGTACATGAGGCAGCCCACAAGCTCTGGATACGGACCACTCGGCTCTACGGACTCATCCAAAGGCAGAGCTGAGAGCGAGTGTCCCGTAGGCAGAGGAGTGGACTGAGGCGAGGAGTACGTGAAGCCGAAGCGCTGAAGGACCTGCTGCACCATGTGTGACTGAGTCAGGGTGATGGTGCGCCGTGCTCTGTCCCGGGTGATCCGCAAGCCAAGATAGCTTGTCAGTTCACCCAGGTCTGTGCACGTGTGTCTCTTCTGCAGCTCGGACTTCACGTGAGCAAGACCAGCTGTGTCAGAAGTGGCAAAGACCAAGTCGTCGACGTACACGAGGATGTAGAACGGCGGCAGTGAGGTGTCGGTGCGTAGAAACAGCGACGGGTCAGCAGTAGAAGGAGCGAACCCAAGAGCCGCAAGTGTAGTCCTCAGTGTGTCGTGCCACTCACGTGGCGCCTGGCGGAGACCGTAGACTGGCCGCCGGAGGCTCCACTGGGTACCAGGAGGGAACGACCCAGTGAAGCCAGGTGGGCGGCGCAGCCAGATCTCCTCGTGCAGGCTGCCCTGCAAGAAAGCTGTGCGGAAGTCAAGAGAGTGGAGCTCGTAGTCACGCTGAGCGGCGACGTGTAGCAGAACCCGAAGAGTGGTCATCTTCGGGGTCGGGGAGAAGGTCTGGAAGAAGTCAACTCCCTCTCGCTGACTGAAGCCTCGTGCAACGTAACGCGCCTTGAAGACAGGCGGAGAGCCCGGCGGCCGCTTCACCCTGAAAATCCACATGCCACTAACGATGTTCGCCCCAGGTGGGGGAACCTCGTCGACGTAGGTGCCAGTGGACTTCCAGGAAGCCATCTCTGTATCCATGGCTGACTGCCACTGAGAGGAGTAGGGACCGGCCATCGCCTGTGCGTAAGAGCGTGGGGTCGGGATGTCTGGTGCATCCGGGTCTCCCTCAGGGGCAACAAGCATGGACACGAGATCGGGCAAAGCAGCGGCAAGGCAACCAAACTCCTCCTGTCTTTCCTCAAGAACGTCCGTGCCAAGAGCACACTCACCCCCGACGGACGGAGGATAGACAGACTCAGACTCAGCAACAAGACTCGCAGCGTAGTCTAGACGACACGCAGCTGCAAAGTCGACAAGCTCAGTGACTAAGGCAGACGCAGCAGCGGACTCAAAGGAAGGGTCAGTGACAACCGTAGCCAGGAGACGTGTGACAGTAGGACTGGCAGCGCGAAGGGAGTCTGACTCCGGGTCAGCAAGAGCAGGAAGAGAGGACGCAGGAGGCGACGGGAGAGCGACACGCTGCGGAGCAGTGGACTGACGCAGCGCCATCTGGTGAGTGCCTGGGACACCAGGAGGACGCTCACGCGGGACACGACTCCCAGTGGTAGCAGCACGAACAGGCGACGCTCGACGAGACGCAGGTGACACACGACGTGACGCAGGCTCACGTCTCTCAGCAAGACCTCCAGTCGGACCAGTGTAAGGAGCAGGCACAGGGAGTGGGGAGGCAGGCGGTAACTGTGGCTGTGACTGGACAGACGGCGGACACTCTAAGGCGAGAGGAGAACAAGGAGGAGGAGGCTGACCAAGAACCTGCTGAAGGAGCGGAACGAAGTACGGCCGTGGCCGTGCAGCAACTCCCGAACCAGCAGAGACACCAGCGGCAGGGACCTCAGGACCAGCAGAAGCTCCACTCGCCGGGTCCTCCACTCCAGCAGCAATAGCAGCACCTCCAGCAGCACCAGCAGCACCTCCAGCACCAGGGTTCGCAGCACCCGCAGTAGCTCCAACGCCCGGGTCCTCAGTACGAGCAGCACCTCCAGCAGCACCGCCAGTAGCAGCAGCACCTCCAGCACCAGGGTCCGCAGCACCCGCAGCAGCGTCAACTCCGGGGACCCCAGCACCAGCAGCTCCACTCCGGAGACTGATGTGCCGAGCGTACCACTCTCGAAGCTGTGGGGAAGAGGGCGGCTCCCGCCGTGGTGGGGAAACACGAGTACCAACTCCAGTAGCACCACGAGCCCGAGACGCACCCTGCCGGAGGCTGCAGTACCGTGAGTACCACTCACGTAGCTGCTGCGAAGAGGGAGGTCCTCCAGGCGCCTCACAGTCAACTGCAACACCACCAGGCTCAGCACCCCCAGACTCAGCAACCCCAGGCTCAGCACCCCCAGTCTCAGCACCCCCAGTCTCAGCACCCCCAGGCTCAGCACCCCCAGTCTCAGCACCCCCAGACTCAGCACCCCTAGGCTCCCCCCACCCCCGTGCTGTAAGTACCACTCACGAAGCTCCTGGGAGGACTGAGGGTGCTGCGCGCTCTGGCCAGTGCCAGAGCCTCCACGACCACCACCGCCGCCTCCACCACGACCACCACCGCCTCTGCCGCCTCCACGTCCACTGCCGCCACCACCACCGCCCCCACCCCGGCCACCTCCGCCGCCGCTGCCTCCACCACCCCCACCGCTGCCACTAGCCCCTCCAGCCCCGCCACCACCCCCACCGCCGCCACCACCCCAACCACCGCCTCCCCTGCCGTCACCCCCACCGCCCTTGCCTCCCCTGCCCTTGCCGCTGCGGCGTCCGCTGGGAGCGGACGCAAAGCCGACCTGCTCAGCACCAAGGAGGTCGACAGCAGCAGCAGAGGCGACAGAGGGGAGTAGGGGGGAGGGGGAACACCCCTCGAAGAAAGGGGTGCGGGGGTCGCCACGAGAGGCACCTACAGCTACAATACTCTTCTCAGCTGCAAGTAGTTCCTTCTCTAGGGCGGTAATGGTGAGCTCAGTGGGGCAGCGAGCTAGGAAGTGGTCCCTGACTGTACGCAGAGTGTCA
The DNA here is from genome assembly GCA_948144175.1 of Closterium sp. NIES-65. Taxonomy (NCBI): domain Eukaryota; kingdom Viridiplantae; phylum Streptophyta; class Zygnematophyceae; order Desmidiales; family Closteriaceae; genus Closterium; species Closterium sp. NIES-65. The sequence goes on from CANXME010002221.1 coordinate 1,606,066, forward strand.
GGGAGGCGGGTGACTAGGTGGTAGAGAGTGAGCCAGAGCGGGGGAGGGTTGGAGGCAAGAAACTCAGCGGGCATGGCTGCACGGAAGCGGGCATCACTAGTGCGGAGGTGAGTGATGAGGTCAGCGACTGTCTGGAAGGCGGACAGGTCGGGGAACAGGTAGGGAAGCGAGAGGCGGCCTAGTGCAGCTGAGGCCGGGGAGGAGTAGCGCGCAACTACAGCAGTGTACAGGGCGTGCGCAGTCTGATGCTGGCCAAAGTGCTCGCGCTCGTCTACTGGCAGGGAGTTGCGAATAGCAAAGCGGGCGTGGGCATCGCGAGTCTGCCACTGTGAGCGAGCAGTAGCAGCAGCAGTAGTAGCAGGAGTAGGGACTGTGCCTAGTGCGTGATCGTACAGCGAGATATCCTCTCTGGCAGTGGGCTGGAGGAACAGATGCAGATCATCGAGCCAGGTCTCAAACTTAATCTGGCGGCCCTCAGTATCGAACGAGAGAACTGGAGGGCTAGCCATAGCTGAAGTAGCAGTAGCAAAAGTAGCAGTAGCAGTAGCAGCAGCAGCAGCAGTAGCAGCAGCAGCAGCAGTAGCAGCAGCAGTAGCAGTAGCAGTAGCAGTGGCAGTAGTAGTAGCAGTTCAGTACTGGTGCTGCTGCTCAGGTAAGGAGGGCGCGGCTCGGCTAGGACGGCGCGGCTCGGCTAGGGCGGCGCGGCTCGGCTAGGGCGGCGCGGCTCGGCTAGGGCGGCGCGGTTCGGGTCGGGTCGCGCAGCGCGGCTCGGCCGTAGAGGGGCGAGCGTGGGAGGGGCCGTGAGAGGCAAGCGCGGGGGGGCCGTTCGGGGGCCGGTCGGTGCTAGCGCGAGGCCATTCGGGGCCGTAGGAGGCTAGCGCGGGGCCTTAAGGGCCCGTGGGAGGCTAGCGCGGGGCCTGAAGGGGCCGTGGGAGGCTAGCGCGGGGCCTGACGGGGCCATGGGAGGCTAGCGCGGGGCCTGAAGGGGCCGTGGGAGGCTAGCGCGGGGCCTTACGGGGCCGTGGGAGGTTAGCGCGGGGGGCACACGGGGCTGTCGAGGCTAGCGCGGGGCCACGCGGGGCCGTTCGAGGCTAGCGCGGGGCCAATCGGGGCCGTAGGAGGCTAGCGCGGGGCCGTAGGTGGGCCGTTCGGGGCTAGCGCGGGGCCGTAGGGGGCCGTGAGAGGCTAGCGCGGGGCCGACGCGGGGCCTTAGGGGGCTAGCGCGGGGTCTTAAGACGGGGCCGTGAGAGGCCGTAAGGGGCGACGCGAGGGGCCGTGAGGGGCCTGAAGGGGCGACGCTAGGAACGAGGCGCACGAGGGCGCTAGGAAAAAGGCGGCGCACGAGGGCGCGGCTAGCGGAAACGGTGGGCCCTAACGTTCCGGTCCTAGGTGGAACCTAGGCTCGTAATACCATGTCAGAATGAGAAACAGGAATGGTTGTGACTAGCAGGAACAACAGTACAAATATGAAACCCTAATCTGGTGTACCCCCTGAGGTGTAACCCACTACAGCCTAGAACCACATAAACATATAATGTTTGACAGGCGCGAGGGGCCGCGAAGGGCGGCGACGGGCCGTAGGGGGCCGTAAGGGCGACGAGAGGGGCTGGAAGGGCCTAGAGAGGGCGCGACGGTAGGGAGGGCACGTGGGGCACGACTCGGGCAGGAGCGAAGCGCGCTCCGGGCAGGGAAAAAAAAATTCGATTGGTGGGCCCTAGGAAGCGTTCCCACGAGGGAACCCGCTCTATACCATGTGAAATTACGAGGAACGAGAATGACTAAAGGAAAGTTGGGTACAAGTACAAACCCTAGAAAACTGTACCCCATATGTGCTACCCAACTATAGCCTACAGAAGTTATGTCATATAAATCTGACAGCGAGTTGCGTGCGGGTAGGGCAGGGCGGCGCGGCAGCGAGCGGCGCGCAGGCAGGGCAGGGCGCGCGGCGGCGAGCGGCGCGCGGGCAGGGCAGGCGGCGCGGCGGCGAGGGGCGCAACGCATAATAGGGCGCGCACGGGCGGCGCTATGCAGGGCAGGGTAGGGCAGTGCGGCGCTAGCAGGGCGGCGCGACGTGTGGGGTAACGCGATCCGGTGGGCCCTAAAAAAAACCGGTCCTAGGAGAGGACCTGCTCTGGAACCATGTTCGAAGTACAGAACAAATGAACTAGCATTAGGATGGGTACAAGTACTAACCCTAATTTTGGTTGTATCCCATATGGGCTACCCCACTACAACCTATACAAAATGCAACTTATAAATTTGACATAAGAGAATATTTGTTTCTTACCCATATGATTGGTGCTAAAAAATATCCATTATTTAACATGCTTGGTGATTAGAGTGAGTGCGTTACTTACCCATATTGTTGGTGCTTAGAGTATGAGTGTTACTTAAGCATATGGTTGATATTAAGAGGACGTGCGTTACTTAGCCTTATGGTTCGTACTAAGTGTGAGTCCGTCATTTACCCATATGGTTGGTACTAAGAGTATATGCGATACCGACTTATATGGTTGGTACTTAGAGGAATTGATTTTATTACCCATATGGTTGGTTCTACTATTAATTGCGTGACTTACCCGGTAATTGGAGTATATGTGCTACTTACCCATATGATCGGTGTTGAATAAATCCGTTACTTGTCCATATGGTTGGTTTGCGAGTACGTGGGATACTTGCCTATATGGTTGGTACTTAGCGCAAGTGCGACACTTACCCCATATTTCTGGTACTAAAATAAGTTTGTTACTTACCCATATTGTTGGTACTAAGAATAAGTGCTGCAAATCCATAAGGTCTTAGAGTAAGTGCGTTACTTACACATATGGTGTCAGAACATTATAGCTTACTTATTTGTGTAGGCTATAGTGGGGTATCCCATAGGGGGTACAACCCAATTAGGGTTTCCTGTTTGTACTCACTTCGTTCATAGTCATTTCATTCTCGTTCAATTCTTCTCATGGAATCAGAGCAGGTCCCCTCCTAGGGACTGCTCCTAGGGCCCACCGAAGCGCGCCCCGAGGCGCGCGTTCTTTTTTTTTAGCGACCCTGCGTGTCGCCCTTACCTTCTCGATCCCGCCGCCCTTTAGTCGCCGCCCCTGCTTTACCCCCACGGCCCCGCTTCGGCCCCGCTTAGGCCCCGCTACAGCCCCGCGTCGGGCCCGCTTAGGCCCCGTCGGCCCCGCTTAGGCCCCGCTACGGCCCCTCGTCGGCCCCGCTTAGGCCCCGTCGGCCCCGCGTAGGCCCCGTCGGCCCCGCTTAGGCCCCGCCACGGCCCCGCGTCGGCCCCGCTTAGGCCCCGTCGGCCCCGCTTAGGCCCCGCCACGGCCCCGCGTCGGCCCCGCTTAGGCCCCGTCGGCCCCGCTTAGGCCCCGTCGGCCCCGCTTAAGCCCCGCTACGGCCTCGCTACGGCCTCGTCGGCCCCGCCTAGGCCCCGCCGACCCTGCTATGGCCCCGCTACAGCCGTCGTCGGCCCCGCTACGGCCCCGCTACGGCCCCGCTACGGCCCCGCTTAGGCCCCGCTGCAGCCCCGCTACGGCCCCCATTGCGGCCCCGCCGCCCGTGCTGCAGCCCGCCGCGCCACCCGTGCAGCCGCCCGTGCGCCGCTCGTGCACCTGCCCGTGCAGCCGCCCGTGCAGCCGCTCGTGCAGCCGCCCACCGTGCCGCCCGTCAGCCGCCCCAGCCGCCCGTCAGCCGCCCGTGCAGCCGCCCGCGCCGCCCGTGAGCCCCCGCGTCACCCGAGCCACGCGAGCCGCCCGAGCCGCCCGAGCCGCCCGAGCCGCCCGCGCCGCCCGAGCCGCCCGAGCCGCCCAAGCCGCCCGAGCCGCCCGATCCGTCTACGGTGCCGGGAGCCGGATCCTGTGGGACTGCTGCTACTCCTGGGCCGGCGGAGTTGCTGAGCTGCTGTGTTGCTGTCCTACTGAGCTGCTCGACCCTTCTTCTCTGGTGAGACTGTCGACTGCTATCATGGCCACCCCAGTGTCCTGGCCTTTGACGCTGAGGGTCGCGCCATTGACTTTGCGGTCTGGGTCGAGGACCTGCAGCTGTACTTGCAGTGCGATTCAGTAGATGACATCTCTCTCTTTGACTTTGCCTCTGGCGCTGTCCCTGCCCCTCCTGCTGATGCTGACCCCACTGTTCGCTCCAAGTGGGCCACACGCGATGCTGCTGCACGTCTTGCTGTGCGTCGCCACCTCCCTTCCTCCGAGCGTGCCCACTTTAGTCAGTGCAAGACCGCTCAGGCCTTGTACGACGCTGTAGTTGCACGCTACTCCTCCCCTTCCAGCTACACTGAGCCGCCTCATGCTACCGTACCTCTTCCCTGACCTTGCTGCCTTTCCCACAGTCACTGACCTCTTTACCCACCTTCGCGCTAGTGACACTCGCTACCGAGCTGCGCTTCCTGCTGCCTTCCTCGCCAAAAACCCCCCTCCCATGTACATCACCCTCTACTTTCTCGTCACCCGTCTCCCTGAGTCCCTTCGTGCTGTTAGGGACCAGTTTCTCTCTGTCTGTCCCACCACCCTCACTGTCGACCTCCTCGAGAAGTCCCTGCTAGCGGCTGAGAAGAGCATAGTCGCTGTAGGGGCCTCTCGTGGTGACCCGCGCACCCCCATCTTTGAGGGATGTTCTCCTTCCCCCTTGTTACCCTCTGTCGCCTCTGCTGCTGCGGCCGACCTCGTTGGTTTAGAGTCGGTCGGTGCGGCGTCTGCCCCCAGCGGTAGGCGCCGCTCTGGCAGGAGCAAGGGGGGCAAGGGAGCGGGTGGAGCTAGCGGGGGCGGTGGCGGAGGAGGTGGGGGCGGCGGGGGGAGTGGGGGTGGCGGTGGGGGTGGAGGCGGGAGTGGAGGTACTGGTGGCGGCAGTGGAGGCGGAGGTGGCGGCGGCGGTGGTGGCGGAGGTGGCAGTGGGAGCGGCGGGGGCGAGGGTGGCGGTGGCGGCGGTGGCGGCGGACGCGGGGGTGGCAGTGGTGGAGGTGGTCGGACTGGCTCGTCCCAGAGGAGCAGCACTGGGGGTGGTCAGCGCCACCAGCAGCAGCAGCAGCAGCAGCAGCAGCAGCAGCAGCAGCGCTCTCGCGACGTCCCCGCCCCTCAGCAGCTCCGTGAGTGGTACTCACAGCGTCAGCGTGGTGGGGCGTTCGGTCCCTGCACCTACGTCCTTCGCATCGGCGACCGCGCGGGTGAGCAGTGTGGGGGCACCCACACCGCTCGCCGCTGCTTTGCCCGCTTGACCGACGCTTGGCGCCAGCAGTTTCCGGAGGCCTCTGAGATCCCCCGCTGGGGAGAGCTGTCTAGGGCTGGTGTAGCTGTTTTTGATCTTGACTTTGATGCTATCCTTGCTGCCATGTATGCTGTGACTGTTAGTGATGATGGTGACTGTTACCGGTGTTTCCCGCCCGACCCGGGCATTGGTACTGCTGCGTCAGGTGCCAGTGAGGCTGCTGCTCTAGGTGCCAGTGCGTCTGTGCTCTCAGGTACTAGTGAGTCTGCCCTCTCAGGTACTGTGTCGGCTTCTGCCTCTCACACCTTCACCCTTGACTCTGGGGCGTCTCGCTCCTTCTTTCGGGACCGCACCACTCTCACGCCGCTTAGTCGGCCTGTTGCGGTGTCCCTGGCTGACCCCTCTGGGGGTCCTGTCCTGTCTCGTTTCTCCACAGTCCTCCCGTGTCCGGCGGCTCCCTCTGGCACCCTGACTGGTCTTTACCTCCCCTCGTTCTCTACGAACCTGGTGAGTGGTGCTGACCTACAGGATGTGGGTGTCCACCAGTTCACTCCTGCTCGTCAGCGGGTGACACAATGCACAGAGGCTAGCACAGGTCGCCACCTGGCTACGTTTACACGTCAGCCAGGGTCGAGCCTGTACACACTGACCACTGCTTCTCCTCCCGGTACTGAGTCTGGTAGAGTCCCTTCTTCCGGTCAGGTGTTTGCTGCAGCGTCCAGGTCTGGTCCTGAGTCTGCCCCCTGTTCGTGTCGTCGCCTGTCTCACGAGACTCTCCTCTGGCACCACCGCCTTGGCCACCCCTCTCTGCTTCGGCTCAGAGGCATGGCCTCCCGTCTTCTTGTGTCTGGTCTCCCCCGGTCCCTCCCTCCCCTTCCTCAGGGCCCTGGCCCTGCCTGTGTCCCCTGTGTCGAGGGACGCCAACGTGCTGCCCCTCACTCCTCCCAGTTTCCTCCGACAGAGGCTCCGTTGCAGACGCTTCACATGGACGTGTGGGGCCCTGCCCGCGTCCGTGGACTCGGTCACGAGCGCTACTTCCTGTTGGTGGTTGACGACTACTCGCGTTACACCACAGTCTTCCCCTTGCGCAGCAAGGGTGATGTCACTGAGGTGCTGATCGACTGGATCCGCGCAGCTCGTCTCCAGCTCAGGCAGAGCTTTGGCTCGGACTTTCCTGTGTTGCGTCTGCACTCGGACAGAGGCGAAGAGTTCTCTTCTGGCCTTCTGCGTGCTTTCTGTCGTGCGCGAGGCATCCGCCAGACCTTCACGCTTCCGGACTCACCGCAGCAAAATGGGATTGCAGAGCGCCGCATTGGCATGGTCATGGACGTCGCTCGTACGTCTATGATGCATGCGGCTGCCCCCCATTTTCTGTGGCCGTTTGCGGTCAGGTACGCGGCGCATCAGATCAACCTCCACCCCAGGGTCTCCAGGCCGGAGACCTCCCCAGCCCTGCTGTGGACGGGGAAGGTTGGCGATGCGTCGGCGTTCCGGGTCTGGGGATCTCGGGCGTTTGTCCGCGACTTGTCTGCGGACAAGCTGTCCCCTCGCGCTGCTCCCTGCGTCTTCCTGGGGTTCCCCCCCGACGCCCCTGGGTGGCAGTTCTACCACCCCACCTCTCGACGTGTTCTGTCCTCCCAGGACGTCACGTTCGACGAGTCGGTATCCTACTACCGCCTCTTCCCCTACCGTACTCCGTCCCTCCCCCCGCCCCCGCTCTTCCTGGTTTCAGGTCCCCCCCCGGTAGACCCCCTCCCCCCTCAGGGTCCTGCCCCTTCAGGTGTGTCCCAGGTAGACGCGGTCGAGCCTGTCGAGGTCACTGGTGACTCTGGTGCTGCTGCGGGAGCTGAGCCTGGGGGTGCTGGTACTGGGGGTGCTGAGCCTGGGGGTGCGGAGTCTGGGGGTGCTGAGCCTGGGGGTGCTGAGCTTGGGCGTACTAAATCTGGGGGTGCTGAGCCTGGGGGTGTTTAGACTGGGGGTGCTGAGACTGGGGGTGCTGAGCCTGGGGGTGCTCCACCTGGAGGTGCTTTGCCTGGGGGTGCTGAGCCCGGAGGTTCTCCGCCTGGAGGTGCTTCGTTTCGCCGAGAGCCACTCTCCCCACAGGAGCTACGTGAGTGGTTTGCCCGGCGCTGGAGGCGTACTGCTGGTGCTGGAGGTTCTTCGGCTGCAGAGGGTACTGCTGCCGCACGTCCCGGAGGTGCTCGTACTTTGGGTACTAGAGCTGCTAGGCCTGAGGGTTCTCCTAGAGCTGGTGCTGCTGAGGGTGTTGGCGCTGAGACTGCCGCTGGCGGTCCGACTGGCAGTGCTCCTGGTGCTGTTGGGGGTTCTGGAGCTACTGGAGGTGCTGCTGGAGGTTCTGGTGCTACTGGAGGTGCTGCTGGAGCGGGTACTCCTGCTGGGGGTACTGGTGCTGTCCCTGCTGTTTCTGGCGTCGCCACGCGGCCCCGACCGTACTTCGTTCCGCTCCTGCAGCAGGTTCTTGGTCTTACACCTTCTCCTGGTCCTCCTCCTCCTCCCTTAGAGGGTCCACAGCCAGTCCCGTCGCAGTCACAGCTCCAGCCTGCCTCCCCTTTGCCTGCTCCTTCTCCCTACGCTGGTCCGACTGGAGGTCTCACTGAGCGTCGTGAGCCTGCGTCTCGTCCTGCGTCGCATGTTCGTACAGCACGCACTAGTGATCGCGGTTCGCGTCAGCGTCCTCCTCCTGTCCCTGGCACGCACCGGATGTCTCTGCGTCCGTCCACTGCTCCTCTGCGTGCCCCTTTGCCTTCTCCTCCTGCTTCCTCTCTTCCTGCTCTTGCTGACCCGGAGTTGGACTCTCTTCGTGCTGCCAGTCCTTCTGTCACGCGTCTCCTTGCTACTGCTGTCATTGACCCTTCTTTTGAGTCTTCTGCTGCGTCTGCCCTTGTCACTGAGCTCGTCGACTTTGCTGCGCGCTGTCGTCTAGACTACGCTGCTAGTCTTGTCGCTGAGTCTGAGTCTGCCTGTCCTCCGTCCGTCGGGGGTGAGTGTGCCCTTGGCACGGACGTCCTTGAGGACAGGCAGGAGGAGTTCCAGTGTCTGGCCGCCGCTTCACCTCATCTCGCGTCTGTACTGCTAGCCCCTGAGGGAGACCCGGATGCACTTGACATCCCGACTCCGCGCTCTTACGCGGAGGTGATAGAGGGTCCCTACTCCTCTCAGTGGCAGGCAGCTATGGATGCAGAGATGGCTTCCTGGAAGTCCACAGGCACCTACGTTGACGCTGTTCCCCCTCCTGGGGCGAACATAGTCAGTGGCATGTGGATCTTCAGGGTGAAGCGGCCGCCGGGTTCTCCGCCTGTCTTCAAGGCGCGTTACGTGGCTCGTGGCTTCAGTCAGCGGCAGGGAGTTGACTACTTTCAGACCTTCTCCCCCACCCCAAAGATGACCACTCTTCGGGTACTGCTGCACGTTGCTGCTCACCGTCACTACGAGCTGCACTCTCTCGACTTCAGCACTGCTTTCTTGCAGGGCAGCCTGCACGAGGAGATATGGCTGCGTCGCCCACCTGGCTTCACTAGGTCTTTCCCTCCTGGTACGCAGTGGAGTCTCCGGCGTCCAGTTTACGGTCTCCGCCAGGCGCCACGTGAGTGGCACGACACACTGAGGACTACGCTGGCGGCACTCGGGTTTGCTCCTTCTACTGCCGACCCGTCGCTGTTTTTGCGCACCGACACCTCCCTGCCGCCGTTCTACATCCTCGTGTACGTCGACGACTTGGTCTTTGCCACAGCTGACACTGCTGGACTCGCCTATGTGAAGTCCGAGCTGCAGAAGAGACACACGTGCACTGACCTGGGTGAACTGCGCAGCTACCTTGGCTTGCAGATCACCCGGGACAGAGCACGCCGCACCATTACCCTGACTCTGTCACACATGGTGCAGCAGGTCCTTCAGCGCTTCGGCTTCACGTACTCCTCGCCTCAGGCCACTCCTCTGCCTACTCGCCACTCACTCTCAGCTCTGCCTTCGGATGAGTCCGTAGAGTCGAGTGGCCCGTATGCAGAGCTTGTTGGCTGCCTCATGTACCTGATGACCTGCACACGATCTGACCTAGCATACCCTCTTAGCATTCTCGCACGCTATGTTGCTCCTGGGAGACACCGACTAGAGCACATGGCTGCAGCGAAGAGGGTGTTGCGCTAGTTGTGCAGTACGTCGGGCATGGGGCTAGTGCTTGGAGGGCGCAGTCCAGTGGTCCTCACTGGGCACGCGGACGCTTCTTGGGCTGACGACCAGGCTACGCAGCGGTCGTCACAGGGTTACACCTTCAGCCTTGGTTCCGGCTCTGTTTCGTGGCGGGCTACCCGCTCGTCTTCTGTTCTCGGCTCCAGTTGTGAGGCTGAGATCTACGCCGGGGCTATGGCTGCACAGGAGTTACGCTGGCTCACCTACCTGCTGACCGACCTTCGAGAGCCGCCTCGTTCTCCTCCAGTCCTGTACGTAGACAACAAGGCCATGCTGGCCTTGTGTCGAGAGCAGCGACTGGAGCACAGGATAAAGCACATTGCTCTCCGTTACTTTCTTGCTCGTGAGCTACAGCAGCGTGGACAGTTGCGACTTGCGTACGTGGCCTCTGAGGCCAACACTGCTGATGTCTTCACCAAGGCACTTGCGCCTTGTGATCATCAGCGTTGCTGCACGCAGCTGGGTCTTGTGCCTGTCTTGCCTCACCTGCTCACTTCTTGATCTTGCTTGTACCTTCACCTACATATACTCTTGCTCTTGCTTGCTTGACTCTTGTATATCTCTATATATGATCTTGCATGTGAACTGGCCTTGTGGCCCTTGAACTTGTGCTCGGAATGTGTGGTGACTTTGTGATCCACCCTGAGCTTTGCTTTGCTTTGCTTGACTGGTCTTGTGACCCCTTGTTCTCCCCCACTTTGCCTATGGGGGTGTGTCAGAACATTATAGCTTACTTATTTGTGTAGGCTATAGTGGGGTATCCCATAGGGGGTACAACCCAATTAGGGTTTCCTATTTGTACTCACTTCGTTCATAGTCATTTCATTCTCGTTCAATTCTTCTCATATGATTTGTACATCGAGTGCGTTACTTACTCAAATATATTTTACCTATATGGTTGGTACTTAGAAGAAGTGCGTTAGATACCCATATTAGAGGAAGTGCGTTACTTACCCCTATCGTTCGTACTATGTAAAATTATGTTATTTTCCCTTTTGGTTGGATAAGTAATACACTTTCACTAGTACCAACAAAGTGGGTGAGTAACACACATACTCTTTTGTACCAACCTTTTGGATAAGTAATGTACTTACTCCTAGTTTCAACTACATGGGTAAGTAACATAGTTACACTTAATACCAACCATATCGATATGTAACACGCTTACTCTTAGTACAAACCATATTGGTGACTAACGCACTTACTCTTAGTACCAATCACAAGGGTATCTAACGGACTAACACTTAGTATTAAACATATGGGTAAATAATGTACTTACTCTTAGTACCAACCATAAAGGTATGTAATATACATGCACCTAGTGCCAACCATATGGGTGACTAGCGCACATACACTTAGTACCAACGGTATGGGTAAATAATGCATTCACAGTTATAAGCCAACCACATGGGTGAGTAATGCACGTACGCTCAGTACCAACCATATGGGAAGTAACGGACTTAGACCTAGTACCAAACAGATACATACATAACACACTTACTATTTGTGCCGACCGCATGGATAAGTAACGGACTAATACTTAGTACTTAGTACCAACAATATGGATAAGAAAAGCACATATTCTTAGTACCAACCATATGGGTCAATAACACACTCACACTACCAACCATATGGGTAAGTAACGTATTTATATCTAGTACCAACCATATGGATAATAAACGCACATATTCTTAGTACCAACCATATGGGCAAGTAATGCACTCACACTTGGTACCAACCACATGGATGAGCAACGCACTTACTCTTAGTTCCAACCATTTGGGTAAATTAGCACTTTCTTCTAGTTTCAACGAAATGGGTAATTAACGGACTTGAAAACTTAGTACTATATAGATATGTGACACGCTTACTCTTAATACCGACCAAATGGCTAAGCAGGGTACTTCCTCTTCGTACCAACCACGTTGGAAAGTAATGGACGTTAGTACCAATCATGGTTGAGAAACACACTTATTCTTAGTACCAACTATATGGATAAGTAACACACGTACTGTAAATACCAATCATTGTTGGTTTTAAGGGCCTAATAAACTCGAGCTACTAAGACTTCATCAAACTTAAAACCTCTCCTCGGGGTCACATCCAAGGGTTCTTGGGTGCCTAGTACAAGACCAGCCCCTAGTACAACCTCTGCTTCTGTTTCTCCAACCTGGGAAAACAACAACCAGGTTCAGGTCCTAAAAACAGATCCTGTTTTGTCTTTGCCCAACCAGCCAAATGCTGGTTCCGCTGGTTTCCCCTGGCCCTGTAGCATCCAGATACAAACAAACAACATCCAACCTTCACCTCAATCGTACCCCTATAGTGCATGTCTTGCTTCACGATAGTCAACCAAACAAAACAGTACTATTTCGAGTTGGATAAAACTGGAACTGCACAATCAATTCAACCAAACCGCAAAGCTTTTATCTTGGGTTCTTTTGCGATCTTGTTCTTTCTGCTTGAACTGTTCATAGCACGTACAATGTTGTGCTGAAGCGCACATTGCGCAAGTAGCTGCAAATGCATCAAGCGAAAATTGCGAAAGCAAACAAACACACAATCATTCCATTCACACCCAAATGCATTCGCACACGTATACTCGTACAAACAGACGGCAGGATGTCATGCAATGTGAATTTGCACCCAACACACTCCCCCTCAGCCTGCCGGCTGCATCCCCATCATTCCATACTAGTTCATGCTCATTTCCTTATTTGCGCACACAACGCCAATGAGGCTCATCCGCAGGCCTCTTGGTGAAGAAGTCTCCTGGCTGCTGGTGAGTCTTGATGTAGATCGGATTCACCGTCTCCTTCTTCAGCTCCTCACAAAGCCAGTGCCACTTGATACGCATTTGCATGTTGAGCCCATGAAACACAGCGTTCCTGGCCATCCCAAGAGCCCCCTTCCTATCTCAAAACAGCGGCGTAGCAACCTTGTGCGACTGGCCAATCTCCTCTAACAGCCTCGTCATCCAAATTACCTCGTTCACCATGTGAAACATTGCCATGTACTCTGACTCCACTGAAGAAAGTGCCGTCTCCGTCTACTTCTTAGACCTCCAACTAACAGATCTTCCCCCAACTACGCAAGCATCGGTAAAGCAAGTGAGAAACAGCTTGCCTTCTCCAAGCCGCTCCCCTTTCTCTTTCAGCACCTTAACCCCTTTCTGCTTCACCTATGCAGATGCAGAGTATTGAACTCCAGTGCTTCGGTAAGAGTTCAGGTGCTTCACCACACACTCAGCTGCATCCACCTGCTCCTCTGATGTATTCTGCACCACCCTTGCCAGCCGCCCAATAAAGAAAGAGATGCCGGGCCTCGTGTGAACCGCTGCATACAAGAGGCTGCCCACCAAGGACCAAAATTGCTGCTGCTTCTAGGCTTGAACTCCTTCATCCTCTGCAGCCTTCACAAGCTTGGATTCTGCTGGCAGGGGAGTTGCACCACATTCGCTCATTCTCAATCGTATACTTCTCCCCCAGCTCCTTGATGAACTTCTCCTGGTGCAGCTTCAACCACCTGTGATCTGGATCCCTCTCCACGTGCATCTCGAGGTAGTACTTTACCTTCCCAAGGTGCTTGCACTTGAAGTTCTCCATCAGCTGCTGCTGCATACTGGGGATCTCCTTCATGCTGCTGATAAAGAGAAGAATGTCGTCCACCTAGACCAGAAACAACACCAGCTTCTCCCCATCCCCCTTGAGAAAGAGGCTCTGATCACAGCTGCTGGTCTTGAATCCCATCTCCTCTAAAATAGCTGCCAACTTCTTGTACCAGAGGCGAGGCGCTCGCTTCAAGCCGTAGAAGAACATTTTCAGCTTGCACACCCTCCCCGTGCCATCCTCATACCCAGGCGGCTGCGTCATGTACACATCCTCCTCTAAAATCTCAATCAGGAATGTTATTGACATATCCATCTGAATGATAATTTTCCCACTAACGGCTGTATCTGCCAACGGCAGCACCACCAGATCCCATGTCCCATTCTCTAGCAGGCTCTGGTACTCAGCATCCCTAGAAACCAGCCACTTCTCCCTATCTTCTCCAGCTAATGCCTCCTCCATGCTAGCTGGTTTGTCTCGTGCAAGGGCAAGAAAACAGTAGGCACATTCATCCTCCTCATCCGGGTAATAGCCATGAGGTAGAATCAGCATTGCCTCCTCGGTCCCAACCTGCTGCTCCGCTACACCTGATCCTGCAGTCAGCTTCTTAGAAGCCATACGGGTACGTCCTGGCCTGGAGACGGGTGTCTCCCATCCCCTCATAACGACACCCTTTGGCTTCTTAGTTTTTCCCTGCTGCTGCTCTTCTCCTTCGGATCCAGCAGCTCCACTAGTGCTACCGCTAGTCTCCACACCATTTTTTCAACCAGCAGGTGCCTCCTGTACCTCCCTTCATCACCACCCTCTACAGCTGCCTCATCTCCCTCTTCCCAAACATTAGGACTCAGATCCAGCTACAGGGTGATCTGCTCCATCTGTTGGGACACCCTGGCCTCCGGCTGTTTCTCCCAGCTCCGATACATCATGCCTTCAACAAACTTCACATCCCTGCTGTCAAACAACACACCCTTGAATGGTTCCCACAGCAGCCATCCCTTGCTCTCAGCAGCCAGCCCCAAATGCACACACCAGATTGCACTCGCCCCCAACTTACTACGGTAGGTCTCGGGGACGTGGGCGACTGCCATGTAACTGAATACCCTCAGCATGTCCACTTGCCGCTTCCTCCCAAGCCACCTCTCCAACGGCACCCACGAGTCATCCCGAACCTTTGTGAGTACCCTGTTCCTAGCGACGGTAGCGTGCCGAACAGCATGGGGCCACATCGAGTTGCCCAGCCCATATGCTATAAGCAGCGCCCTAGCCGTCTCCAGAATTGTCTGGTTTGCCCGTTCAGCTACACCGTTAGACTGCGGGGTGTAAGCTCAGCTTCCTCTGGATGCCCTGCTTCTTGAGCCAGGCGTTCATCTAAGCTCCGAGGAACTCACCACCTTAGTCTGTCCTAATCCGCTTCGCCACACACTCCGGTTTCTTCTCCACAAATGGCAGCCAGTCTTCCCGTATCGTAAAGGCGGCGTGGTCCTTTTGCTTCAGCAGATACGCCCACATGAGACTGCTCCAATCATTCAGAATGGTTAGGAAATTCTGCTCCCCCTTGTGCCCTTGCACCGGCAGTGGCCCCACCAAGTCCATGTGAACCAGCTCTATACGCTTCTTGCCCATGCCAGCCACACTATCGAAGGGAAAACGGGTAAACTTTGAGAGCAAACATATTTCACAGTTATCATCGGTTAGCTGTCTGTTTAGCTTCAGACCCTTAACGGCTCCATCTTTCTCCAACTGCTTCAACAAGGGCATTGTCACATGCCCCAAGCGTCGATGTGCCGTTGCTCAATCTGTCCCCCCAGATCTGGCCGACACTTTTACACCAACCCCTCCAATGGCATTGCACTCCCTCTGGGATGCAGACCCCTCTCAAGCCTGCCCCCCACCGTGCCACGCCAACGCCAACAGCTGCCACAAGGATCTGTACACGTCCTTGCTCTTGTGCAAATCCCAAAGCATCCGTTTGCCCAGCTGCCCCTTGTAAGTCTGTGTCCCAACCGTCCTAGTGCTCACGCCCGGGGGTAGATGAGGTTGGCCTTGAGATCAGGAACAAGGAGAACGTCGTGCAGCACCACCGGCTTGCCATCCGCTCCTTTAAATGCAGCTCGTCCCGCACCAGCCACCTTCAGCGCGTGTCCAGAGGTGGAGCGCACCTCATTGATCAGTGCAGCATGTACGTCGTCCAGCAGGTCCTTGCGCAGCGTCATCGTCCAAGCAGCGCCCGTGTCCAACACCCAATAGTCCAGGGGGTGCAGCTCTGCTCCAACCTTGGCAGATGCGTCTCCTTGCTCTCCCTGCTCTCCCATATGAAAGAACTGGCCTGCGGTGCGCTCCTTCTTCTTTTCTGCACCGCCGTTGCTCTTCGGGCTGTTGTCGGACAAATCAGCGACCATGTTTGTGCCGTTTTTCTGGTTCCTGCGCGCGCCGCCATCCTGGTGACGATTCTGGGGGGGTCCATCCATCGGGTTTCTTGTAGCACAAAAACCAGGGGTGCCACTTCTTCTCACAATACCAGCAACTCCCTTTCATTTTGCCACCAGCACCCGACTTGCTCCCACGTCCAGATTGCACACCGCGACCAAAGCGGAACCTCCTTGTTGGTTGTTGGAGTCGTCGTTCTCCTTTGTAACGCGTCCAGCACCACCGAAGCCACGTCCTCTGCCACGTCGGCTAACTTGAATCCCATAGCCGCTGCTGCCGTCGTCTCCACCCCTCAGTTGGCGGCGAAGGAAGTCCTCCTCCAGAATCTTTGTCCACACTGACTCGAGCTTCCACAAGCTGTGGTTCTGCGGCAAGCTTAATCCGCTCGTGAATTGAAGCCACGATTCAGGCAGCAGCGAGAGCATGTTCAAGCATTTGGTCTGCTCTGGATACGTGAATCCCGCGGTCGCCAACTTCGCGTAGAGGTCGCGCATCTTGTCCAGTTCAGATTGCAACGGCTCTCCCTCGCTAAGGCGCAACGCGGACAGCTCCCTCTCCAGCATCAACGTTGTGACAACAGAGGTCGGGGCGGGCAGCTCCTTCAACACGGTCCACGCCTTCGGACAGCACTCAACCTCGAGCAGCAGGTGCATGACGTGGTGACACTGGTTCAGCTCCAAGCTCTGCGACATCAAGTAGTAGCCAGCCGAAGAGCGCTCGTTCCAATCTTCCTGCAGCGTGGGGTCACTCGGTCTAGGCTCCTCCCCAATCATTAGTTTCAGCAATCCAATCTGACGGAAATGGAGTTGCATTTTCTAGGCACAATCATCATAGCCCTCACCATCGAACTTCTCGACGGTGAAGTTTTTCAGCACCTCCTTGATCAACGAGCCCTGGTTTAATCGCGCTCCCCTTGGTACTCAAACACCAGCATCTTGGCTGCCGCTATGATCTTGGGCTGAAGATTCACCAGCTCCCGCAGAGCTATTGCCCGCCATAGCTACCTATCACGAGGATCACCATAACGCAGCTGTGATACCAGCTTGTTTGTGTAAGGGCCTAATAAACTCAGGCTACTCAGACTTGATCAAACTTAAAACCTCTCTTCGGGGTCACCTCCAAGGGTCCTTGGGTGCCTGGTACAAGACCAGCCCCTATCCTCGGGTCCGAGATTGTAGAGAGAGGAACCAAGGATGACATAGGCAAAATAGCAAGAGCACCTTGAACGTCCCGCAGCGTATCGTGCAGACTACCGATCGGATTAAGCTGAGAATTTCCTATATCGAAGCTCACTCCAAGAGCTTTAAAATAAGCCAAGTTGCCTTGCAAAAAGTTCTACCATTGTAGAGTTATGGCTCGTACAGCGTTTGCCAATAGAGTGCTAGCGTACTAGCGTTGACTTGGTAGCATTCCGCCGTCGAACCGTGTAGAAACGAATTTCCAGCAAGGAAGGAATTTCCTTTGATCAAATTGACTATATATCCAGGTACAAACAGAGAACGAATAAATAGTTCTAGCTAGCAACGACTTCGGGAATCAACTTGTTAACAACCAGGGATGATCCTAAATAATTCCAAGCAACAGAACTAACCTGGCTAGACAAAACAGCAGGTGTTAGGTTGGTAAACAACCTCTGGTTCTGATTTTCCAACCTGGGAACACAACAACCAGATTCAGGTTCTAAAAACAGAACCTGTTTTGTCGTTGCCCAACCAGCCAAATGCTGGTTCCGCTGGTTTCCCCTGGCCCTGTAGCATGCAAATACAGACAAACAACATCCAATCTTCACCTAAATTGTACCCCTATAGTGCCTGTCTTGCTATACTATAGTCAACCAAACAAAACAGTACAATTTTGAGTTGGATAGAACTGAATCAGCGCAATCAATTCCACGGAACCACAAAGCTTCTATCTTGGGTTCCTTTGCGAGCTGGTCCTTTCTGCTTGCACTGTTCATAGCACGTAGAATGTTGTGCCGAAGCGCACATTGCGCGAGTACCTGCAAATGCATCAAGCGAAAATTGCGAAAGTAAATAAACAGAACATTCCATTCATACCCAAATGCATTCGAACATGCATACTCGTACAAATAGATGGGAGGATGTCATGCAATGTGAATTTGCACCTAAGCAAATGGGTAAATACCTTATTTATACTAAATACAAACCATATAGGTAAAATACGTACTTATTTTGGTACCCATGTGTATGTAACATACTTACTCTTTGAACCAACCATATAGGTAAATCCGCACTTACAATCAAAACCAAGCATATGGGTAAGTAACGGACTAACATTTAGTTCTAATACAAATACACTTTGCACCAACACATTTCACTAAGATTTAGTAACGCACTTACAATTAGCACCAACAATATGGATAAGTAACACACATACACTTATTACCATTCATATAGGTTAGTAACGTACTTACACTGAGTAAGAACCACATGGGCGAGTAACAAACTCAAACATAGTACGAACCATATAATAATTAACTTACTTATTTGTAGTACCAACAATGAATGGAACACAATTACACTTAGAACCAACCATATGGGAAGCTAACGCACTTAATGTTAGTGCCAACTATATGGAAACATAAAAGTCTTACTATGGGTAAACTGCAGAGACTAAATTTACAACGTAAGCTAGACTTGGAGGAGGGCACGGTTGTTGGAGTGATCGTAGCGTTTGCTTGTGTTCTCTCTACGCACACATTCACGGGGAGAATTGGCAAGAGTTTCACTAGCAAAAATTCACAACAATGGGTGAGCAAGCAAAGCAACAAGGACTACATAAGAAGCTAGCAAGCAAGCAGGTCGACCCCCAGCACAGCATGGTCGACCACCTTCCAGTGCAGCAAAGACCACACTGCTCCAGCGTTACAAAGAGGCAGATTCGCAACGCTGCAAGTCGACGGCGTGCTAACGGTGCAGCAAGACGGCTGCAGCGATGCATCCGCATGACAGCAGTGAACCCACTTCGCAGGTGCTTGCAGTTGATTGGCGTGCTGTGCCCGTCACTTGCACAACGCACACGCCAAGCCGACCATGTCGACCGCGCCTGATAAGCCACGTCGACCTCGGAATACCACCTCCGAGGTTGGCTTTGCCAGAACCACGTGGACGATTGTCGTGCACCTTCGCATATCCGCCTCGCCCGAATAACTTGGTCAACCGGGCAACCACGCGGACCAAGTGATGCTTCTCATGTCCGTCTACCACCCAATTCGACGACTACCTTCTGCCGACATCACGAAGTCGGCTACTCCCCCAGGTCGACCAGGCTTGCTGGTCGCCAACTGCACCGGGCCAGCTTCCCGAAGTCGGCGCCACCAAGTCAGCACCTCCCAGGTCAACCTCGCCAGGTCGACTTCCCGAAGTTGGCGCACTCCCAAGTCGGCACCCCTCTGTGGTCAACGAACCCCTTCGTCGACCACGGTCGAAGTCGGCCGCCGGCTTCCCGTCGTTGGCGGCTAGCTGTGGCCATGTACAGGTCGACCAACTCTGTCGACCAGCTCGCCGAAGTCAGCGACACCCACTGCAGTCGGGCGGCTGCACCTCCAAAACACCTGACCACCACATCGGCTCCGCCCAAGCGAGGACGGGGCCAACACCCTACTCCCGTAGACATGTTGGTGTAAGGGCCTAATAAACTCAAACTATTAAGACTTTATCAAACTTAAAACCTCTCCTCGGGGTCACCTCCAAGGGTCTTTGGGTGCCTGGTACAAGACCAGCCCCTATCCTCGGGTCCGAGTTTGTAGAGAGAGGGATCAAGAGAGACTTAGTCAAAACAACGAGAGTACCTTGAACATTCCGCAGCGTATCGTGCAGACCGTCGATCGGATTAAGCTGATAATTTCCTATATCGAAACTCTCTCAAAGAGCTTTAAAATGAACCAAGTTGCCTCGCGAAAAGTTCTGCCATTACGAAGTTATGGCTCGGACAGCGTTTTCCTAGTGTTGGAGTGCTAGCGTACTAGCGTTGACTCGGGTAGCATTCCGCCGTCGCACCGCGTAGAAACGAAATTCCAGGAAGGGAGGAATTCGCTTGAATCAAATTGACTACATTCACACCCAAGTGCATTTGCACACGCATACTCATACAAACAAACGGCAGGATGTCGTGCAATGTGAATTTGCACCCAACACACTCCCCCTCAGCCTGCCGGCTGCATTTCCATCATTCCATGCTAGTTGATGCTCATTCCACTCATGCGCACACAACCCTAATGAGGCTCATCCGCAAGCCTCTTTGTGAGAAAGTCTGCTGGCTGGTGGTGAGTCTTGATGTAGATCGGATTCACCGTCCTCCTTTTCACTTCCTTACGCAGCCAGTGCCACTTGATACGCATGTGCTTGTTCAGCCCATGAAGCACAGCGTTCCTGGCCATCCCAAGAGCCCCCTTGCTATCACAAAACAGCGGCGTAGCAACCTTCTGCTCCTGACCAATCTCCTCTAACAATCTCCTCAGCCAAATCACCTCCTTCACCCCGTGGAACATTGCCATGTACTCTGATTCTACGGAAAACAGTGCTGTCTCTGTCTGCTTCTTGGACCTCCAACTAACCGGTCCTCCTCCAACTACGCAGATGTATCCTCCCACAGATGAGGAATCCTCCTTCTTAGAGGCCCACGTAGCATCGGTAAAGCAAGTGAGAAAAAGCTTGCCTTCTCCAAGCCTCTCCCCCTTCTCTTTCAGCACCTCAACCCCTTTATGCTTCACCTGTGCAGATGCGGAGTATTGAACTCCAATGCTTGGGTGAGAGTTCAGATACTTCACCACACGCTCGGCTGCATCCACCTACTCCTCTGATGGATTCTGCACCACCCTAGCCAGCTGCCCAACCGAGAAAGAGATGTCGGGCCTTGTGTGAACTGCGGCATACAAGAGGCTGCCCACCAAGGACTGAAATTTCTGCTGCTCCTCGGCTTCAACCCCTTCATCCTCTGCAGCTTTCACAAGCTTGAATTCTGCTGGCAGGGGAGTTGCAACCTTGCGCTCATTCTCAATTCCGTACTTCTCCCCAAGCTCAAGTCCCGCTTCTCCTTCTGCATAAACCCCTTAGCCACCAACCTACTCTTATAGATGGTGACCTGCCCCTTGTCGTCAGTCTTGATCCTTAGCACCCACTTGCATTGTACCGCTTTCTTTCCCTCAGGCTCCAGCAGGCTCTGGTACTCAGCATCCCTAGAAGCCAGCCATTTGTCCCTATCTGGTCCAGCTAATGCCTCCTCCATGATAGCTGGTTCCTCTAGTGCAGGGGCAAGAAAACAGTACGCAGGCTCATCCTCCTCATCCGGGTCAGAGCCATGCGGTAGAATCAGCAATGCCTCCTTGGTCCCAAGCTGCTGCTCCGCTACATCAGCTCCTGCATTCAGCTTTCTAGTAGCCATACGGGTACGTCCTGGCCTGGAGACGGGTGTCTCCCATCCCTTCATAACAACACCCTTCGGCTTCTTAGTTCTCCCCTGCTGCTGCTCTCTACCCTCAGATCCAGCAGCTCCACTAGTGCTAGTCTCCACATCATTTTCTCCACCAGCAGGTGCCTCTTGTACCTTCTTTCCATCACCACCCTCTGCAGCTGCCTCTTCTCCCTCCTCCCACACACTAGGAGTCAGGTCCAGCTGCATGGTGATCTGCTCTATTTGCTGGGACACCCTGGCCTCCGGCTGTTTATCCCAGCTCTCATACATCATGCCCTCAACAAACTTCACATCCCTGCTGTCAAACAACACACCCTTGGAAGGCTCCCACAGCAGCCATCCCTTGCTCTCAGCAGCCAGCCCCAAATGCACACACCAGATTGCACTCGCCCCCATCAAGTTGCCCAGCCCAGATTCTATGAGCAGCGCCCTAGCTGTCTCCAGAATTGTCCGGTTCGCCCGTTCTGCTACTCCGTTAGACTGTGGGGTGTAAGCCGTGGTCAGCTCCCTCTGGATGCCCTGCTTCTTGAGCCAGGCCATCATCTCAGCTCCAAGGAACTCACAACCCCGATCTGTCCTAATCCGCTTCACCACACACTCCGCTTGCTTCTCCATAAACGGCAGCCAATCGTCGCGAATTGTGGAGGCGGCGTGATCTTTCTGCTTCAGCGGATACGCCCACATTAGCCTGCTCCAGTCATCCACTATGGTTAGGAAGTACCGCTCCCCCTTGTGCCCTTGCACGGGAAGCGGCCCCACCAAGTCCATGTGGACCAGCTCCAACGGCTTCTTGCTCCTGCCAGCCACACTATGGAAGGGGAAACGGGTGAACTTTGAGAGCAAACAGATTTCACAATTCTCATCGGGTGGCTGTCCGTTCAGCTTCAGACCCTTCACGGCTCCATCTTTCTCCAATTGCTTCAACAAGGGCATTGCCACATGCCCCAAGCGTCGGAATGCTGTTGCCCAATCCGTCTCCCCAGATCTGGCCGACACTTTCACACCAACCCCTCCAACGGCGTTGCACTCCCCTTGGGATGCAGACCCCTCTCCAGCCTGCCCCCCACCATGCCACGCCAACGCCGGCAGCTGCCACATGGATCTGTACACGTCCGTACTCTCGTGCAGATCCCAAAGCACCCGATTGCCCAGCTACCCCTTGTAAGTGCGTGCCCCATCCGTACTAGTGCTCACCCCAGCCTTGCCAAGCTTACGGAGGGAGATAAGGTTGGCTTTGAGTTCAGGAACGAGGAGAACGTCGTGCAGCACCACCGGCTTGCCATCCGCTCCCTTAAACGCAGCTCGTCCCGCACCAGCCACCTTCAGCGCGTGTCCAGAGGCGGAGCACACCTCGTTGATCGGTGCAGCCTGTACGTGGTCCAGCAGGTCCTTGCGCGGCGTCATCGTCCAAGCAGCGCCCGTGTCCAACACCCAATAATCCAGGGGGTGCAGCTCTGCTCCAACCTTGGCAGAGGCGTCTCCTTGCTCCCCATGCCCCCCCTGCTCTCCAATATGGAAGAACTGGCCCGCAGTGCGCTCCTTCTTCTTTTCCGCACCGCCGTTGCTCTTCGGGTTGTTGTCGGGTGAATCAGCGACCATGTTGGCGCCGTTTTTCTGGTTCCTCCGCGCGCCGCCATCCTGGTGACGATTCTGGGGGGTCCATCCATCGGGTTTCTTATAGCACAAAAACCAGGGGTGCCCTTCCTTCTCACAATACCAGCAACTCCCTTTCATTTTGCCACCAGCACCCGACTTGCCCCCACGTCCAGATTTCGCACCGCGACCCCAACCGGTACCTCCTTGTTGGTCGTTGGAGTCGTCGTCCTTCTTTGCACCACGTCCAGCACCACCGAAGCCACGTCCTTTGCCACGTCGGCTCCCTTGCATCCCGTAGCCGCTGCTGCCGTCGTCTCCACCCCTCTGTTGGCGGCGACGGAAGTCCTCCTCCAGAATCTTCGTCCGCACCTACTCGAGCGTCCACAAGCTCTGGTTCTGCGGCAGGCTCAATCCGCTCGTGAATTGAAGCCACGATTCCGGCAGCTGCGAGAGCATCTTCAGGCACTTGGTCTGCTCCGGGTAGGTGATTCCCGCGATCGCCAACTTCGCGTAGAGATCACGCATCTTGTCCAGGATGGGTTGTACCGGCTCTCCCTCGCTTAGGCGCAACGCGGACAGCTCCCTCTCCATCATGAGCGTCGTAGTGACGGAGGTAGGGGCCTGCAGCTCCTTCAACACCGTCCACGCCTTCGGACCGCACTCAACCTCCGGCAGCAGGTGCATGACGTGGTGACGCTGGTTCAGCCCCAAACTCTGCGACATCAAGTAGGAGCCAGCCGAGAAGCGCTCGTCCCAATCTTCCTGAAGGGCGGGATCACTCGGTCTAGGCTCCTCCCCAATCATTAGTTTCAGCAAACCGATCTGACGGAAATAAAGTTGCATTTTCCAGGCCCAATCATCATAGCCCTCACCATTGAACTTCTCGACGGTGAAGTTTTTCAGCACCTCCTTGATAAGCGAGCCCTGGCTTGTTCGCGCTCCCCTTGGCGCAGAAACACCAGAATCTTGGTTGCCGCTACGATCTTGTGCTTAAGATTCACCAGCTCCCGTCGAGGTGTTGCCCGCCATAGCTACCTATAACGAGGATCACTATAACGCAGCTCTGATACCAGCTTGTTGGTGTAAGGGCCTAATAAACTCAAGCTATTAAGACTTTATCAAACTTAAAACCTCTCCTCGGGGTCACCTCCAAGGGTCCTTGGGTGCCTGGTACAAGACCAGCCCCTATTCTTGGGTCCGAGTTTGTAGAGAGAGGGATCAAGAGGGACTTAGTCAAAACAGCAAGAGTACCTTGAACGTTGTGCAGCGTATCGTGCAGACCGTCGATCGGATTAAGCTGAGAATTTCCGATATTGAAGCTCTCTCCAAGAGCTTTAAAATGAACCAAGTTGCCTCGCGAAAAGTTCCGCCATTACGAAGTTATGGCTCGGACAGCGTTTGCCTAGTGTTGGAGTGCTAGCGTACTAGCGTTGACTCGGGTAGCATTCCGCCGTCGCACCACGTAGAAACGAAATTCCAGGAAGGGAGGAATTCGCTTGAATCAAATTGACTATATTCAGGTACAAACAGAGAAGGAATAAATAGTTCTAGCTAGCAAGGACCTTGGGAATTAACTTGGGAACAACCAGGAATCGTCCCAAATAATTCCAAGCAACAGAACCAACCTGGCTAGACAAAACAGCAGGTGTTAGGTTGGTAAACAACCTCTGGTTCTGTTTTACCAACCTGGGAAAACAACAACCAGGTTCAGGTCCTAAAAACAGAACCTGTTTCGTCTTTGCCCAACCAGCCAAAAGCTGGTTCCGCTGGTTTCCCCTGGCCCTGTAGCATGCAGATACAGACAAACAACATCCAACCTTCACCTAAATTGTACCCCTATAGTGCCTGCCCTGCTACACTATAGTCAACCAAGCAAAACAGTACAATTTCGAGTTGGATAGAACTGTACTGCACAATCAATTCAACCGAACCGCAAAGCTTCCATCTTGGGTTCATTTGCGAGCTCGTCCTTTCTGCTTGTACTGTTCATAGCGCGTAAAATGTTGTGCTGAAGCGCATAATGCGCGAGTACCTGCAAATGCTTCAAGCGAAAATTGCGAAAGCAAACAAACACACGAACATTCCATTCACACCCAAATGCATTCGCACACGCATACTCATACAAACAGACGGCAGGATGTCGTGCAATGTGAATTTGCACCCAACAAGACACTCCCCTGTCGCGTTCACGCTTGGGCCTCCACCTTAGACGGCGGTACTACTGGGAGAATAGCTCATCGGCGTGCACACACCACATCGTCACCGCACCAGCCGTGCAAGAAGGCAGGGCACCTACTGTTGCACGTCGTGGTTACCGTCGACGACGTCGCTCAGTCACACTTGGCCGATTGCGACAGAGCACCGTTTGAAGGCCGGAAAGTGTAGCGCCTTCGTCAAGAAGTTGGCTGGCTACTTGGTGGTCGGGATGTACTTCAGCATGAACTTCCTGCGCTTCACCACGTGCTGGAGCCAGGCATATCGCTCCATGTGCTTGAGGTTGCCCTCGGCAACCGTGGTGGCCGACTTGTTGTCCATCCAAAAGACTGTCGGCGTCCTAGCGTTCAGTAGCTGGAACTCTGCAAGAAGGAAGCAAAGTCGGCGTCCCTCCTATAGGTGTAAGGGCCGAATAAACTCAAGCAACTAGGACTTAATCAAACTTAAAACCTCTCCTCGGGGTCACCTCCAAGGGTCCTTGGGTGCCTGGTACACGACCAGCCCCTATCCTCGGGTCCGAGTATGTAGAGAGAGGGATCAAGAATTTATTAGCCAAAATAGCAAGAGCACCTTGAACGTCGCGCAGCGTATCGTGCCGGAGTAAGCTGAGAATTTGCTATATTGAAGCTCGCTCCATGAGCTTTAAAATAAACCAAGTTGTCTCGCGAAAATTTCTGCCATTATGAAGTTATGGCTTGGACAGCGTTTGCCTAGCGTTGGAGTGCTAGCATACCAGCGTTTACTCGGGTAGCATTCCACCGTCATACAACGTAGAAACGACGTTCCAGCAAGGAAGGAATTTGCTTGAATCAAATTGACTATATCCAGGTACAAACAATGAAGGAATAAATACTTCTAGCTAGCAAGGACCTTGGGCATCAACCTGGGAACAACCATGGATGATCCCAAATAATTCCAAGCAACAAAACCAACCTGGCTGCACAAAATAGCAGGTGATAGGTTAGTGAACAACCTCTGGTTCTGTTTTTCCAACCTGTGAAAACAACAACCAGGTTCAGGTCCTAAAAACAGAACCTGGTTTGTCTTTGCCCAACCAGCCAAATGCTGGTTCCGCTGGTTTCCCCTAGCCCTGTAGCATGCAGATACAGACAAACAACATCCAACCTTACCTAAGTTGTACCCCTATAGTGCCTGCCCTGGTACACTATAGGTAAAAAAACAAAACAGTACAATTTCTAGTTGGATACAACTGAATCTGCGCATTCAATTCAATCGAACTGCAGAGCCTCCATCTTGGGTTCCTTTGCAAGCTTGCCATTTCTGCTTGTATTGTTCATAGCGCATACAATGTTGTGCCGAAGCGCACATTGCGCGAGTACCTGCAAATGCATTAAGCAAAAATTGCGAAAGCAAACAAACATACGAACATTCCATTCACACCTAAATGCATTACCACACGCATACTCATACAAACAGACGGCAGGATGTCGTGCTATGTGAATTTGCACCCAACACACTTCCCCTCAGCATACCGGCTGCATTCCCAACATTCCGTACTAGTTTATGCTCATTCCACTGATGCGCAGACAATGCCAATGCGGCTTATCCGCAAGCCTCTTGGTGAGGAAGTCTGCTGGCTGCTCATGAGTCTTGATGTAGATAGGATTCACTGTCCCCCTCTTCACCTCCTTACGGAACTGTTGGGTGCAAAATTGTTGGGTGCAAATTCACATTGCACGACATCCTGCCGTCTGTTTGTACGAGTATGCGTGTGCGAATGCATTTGGGTATGAATGGAATGTTCGTGTGTTTGTTTGCTTTCGCAATTTTTGCTTGAAGCATTTGCAGGTACTCGCACAATGTGCGCTTCGGCATAACATTGTACGCGCTATCAACAGTACAAGCAGAAAGGACGAGCTCGCGAAGGAACCCAAGATGGAAGCTTTGCGGTTCAACTTACTTGATTGCGCAGATTTAGTTCTATCCAACTCGAAATTGTACTGTTTTGTTTGGTTGACTATAGTGTAGCAGGGCAGGCACTATAGGGGTACAATTTAGGTGAAGGTTGGATGTTGTTTGTCTGTATCTGCATGCTACAGGGCCAGGGGAAACCAGCGGAACCAGCATTTGGCTGGTTGGGCAAAGACAAAACAGGTTCTGTTTTTAGGACCTAAACCTGGTTGTTGTTTTCCCAGGTTGGAAAAACAGAACCAGAGGTTGTTCACCAACCTACCACCTGCTATTTTGTCCAGCCAGGTTGGTTCTGTTGCTTGGAATTATTTGGGATCATCCCTGGTTGTTCCCAGGTTGATTCCCGAGGTCCTTGCTAGCTAGAGCTATTTATTCCTTCTCTGTTTGTACCTGAATATAGTGAAATTGATTCAAGCGAATTCCTTCCTTGCTGGAATTTCCTTTCTACGCGGTGCGACGGCGGAATGCTACCCGAGTCAACGCTAGTACGCTAGCACTCCAACGCTAGGCAAACGCTGTCCGAGCCATAACTTCGTAATGGCAGAACTTTTCGCGAGGCAACTTGGTTCATTTTAAAGCTTTTGGAGAGAGCTTCGGTATAGGAAATTCTCAGCTTAATCCGATCAACGGTCTGCACGATACGCTGCGCGACATTCAAGGTACTCTTGCTGTTTTGACTAAGTCCCTCTTGATCCCTCTCTCTACAAACTCGGACCCGAGGATAGGGGCTGGTCTTGTACCAGGCACCCAAGGACCCTTGGAGGTGACCCCGAGGAGAGGTTTTAAGTTTGATAAAGTCTTAATAGCTTGAGTTTATTAGGCCCTTACACCAACAAGCTGGTATCAGAGCTGCGTTATAGTGATCCTCGTTATAGGTAGCTATGGCGGGGAACACCTCGGCGGTAGCTGGTGAATCTTCAGCCCAAGATCGTAGCGGCAGCCATGATTCTGGTGTTTCTCCGCCAAGGGGAGCGCGAACAAGCCAGGGCTCGCTGATCAAGGAGGTGCTGAAAAACTTCACCGTCGAGAAGTTCAATGGTGAGGGCTATGATGATTGGGCCTGGAAAATGCAACTTTATTTCCGTCAGATCGGATTGCTGAAACTAATGATTGGGGAGGAGCCTAGACCGAGTGACCCCGCCCTTCAGGAAGATTGGGACGAGCGCGCCTCGGCTGGCTACTACTTGATGTCGCAGAGTTTGGAGCTGAACCAGCGTCACCACGTCATGCACCTGCTGCCGGAGGTTGAGTGCGGTCCGAAGGCGTGGACGGTGTTGAAGGAGCTGCAGCCCCTACCTCCGTCGCTGCGACGCTCATGATGGAGAGGAAGCTGTCCGCGTTGCGCCTAAGCGAGGGAGAGCCGGTGCAACCCATCCTGGACAAGATGCGTGATCTCTACGCGAAGCTGGCGATCGCGGGAATCACCTACCCGGAGCAGACCAAGTGCCTGAAGATGCTCTCGCTGCTGCTGGAATCGTGGCTTCAATTCACAAGCGGATTGAGCCTGCCGCAGAACCAGAGCTCGTGGACACTCGAGTCGGTGCGAACAAAGATTCTGGAGGAGGACTTCCGTCGCCGTCAACTGAGGGGTGGAGACGACGGCAGCAGCGGCTACGGGATGCAAGGGAGCCGACGTGGCAAAGGACGTGGCTTCGGTGGTGCTGGACGCGGTGCAAAGAAAGACGACGACTCCAACGACCAACAAGGAGGTACCGGTTGGGGTCGCGGTGCGAAATCTGGACGTGGGGGCAACTCGGGTGCTGGTGGCAAAATGAAAGGGAGTTGCTGGTATTGTGAGAAGGAAGGGCACCCCTGGTTTTTGTGCTATAAGAAACCCGATGGATGGATCCCCCAGAATCGTCACCAGAATGGCGGCGCGCGGAGGAACCAGAAAAACGGCGCCAACATGGTCGCTGATTCGTCCGACAACAACCCGAAGGGCAACGGCGGTGCGGAAAAGAAGAAGGAGCGCACCGCGGGCCAATTCTTCCATATGGGAGACAAGGGGGAGCAAGGAGACGCATCTGCTAAGGCTGGAGCAGAGCTGCACCCCCTGGATTATTGGGTGTTGGACACAGGCGCTGCTTGGACAATGACGCCGCGCAAGGACCTGCGTGACGACGTACGAGCTGCTCCGATTAATGAGGTGTGCTCTGCCTCTGGACACATGTTGAAGGTGGCTGTTGCGGGACGAGCTGCGTTTAAGGGAGCGGATGGCAAGCCGGTGGTGCTGCACGACGTTCTCCTCGTCCCCGACCTGAAGGCCAACCTCATCTCCCTCCGTAAGCTTGGCAAGGCTGGGGTGAACACCAACACGGATGGGGCTCGCACTTATAAGGGGAAGCTGGGCAATCGGGTGCTTTGGGATCTGCACGAGAGCAAGGACGTGTACAGATCTATGTGGCAGCTGCCGGCGCTGGCGTGGCACGGTGGAGGGCAGGCTGGAGAGGGGTCTGCATCCCAGGGGGAGTGCAACGCCGTTGGAGGGGTTGGTGTGAAAGTGTCGGCCAGATCTGGGGAGACGGATTGGGCAACTGCACACCGACGTTTGGGGCATGTGGCAATGCCTTTGCTGAAGCAGCTGGAGAAGGATGGAGCCGTTAAGGGCTTGAAGCTGAACGGACAACCACCCGATGATAACTGTGAAATTTGCCTCCTTTCAAAGTTTACCCGTTTCCCCTTCCATAGTGTGGCTGGCAGGAGCAAAAAGCCGTTGGAGCTGGTCCACATGGACTTGGTGGGGCCGCTGCCGGTGCAAGGGCACAAGGGGGAGCGGTACTTCCTAACCATAGTGGATGACTGGAGCAGGCTAATGTGGGCGTATCCGCTGAAGCAGAAAGATCACGCCGCCTCCACGATTCGGGACGATTGGCTGCCGTTCGTGGAGAAGCAAGCGGAGTGTGTGGTGAAGCGGATTAGGACAGATCGGGGTGGTGAGTTCCTTGGAGCTGAGATGACGGCCTGGCTCAAGAAGCAGGGCATCCAGAGGGAGCTGACCACGGCTTACACCCCACAGTCTAACGGTGTAGCAGAACGGGCGAACCGGACAATTCTGGAGACAGCTAGGGCGCTGCTCATAGAAACTGGGCTGGGCAACTTGATGTGGCCCCATGCTGTTCGGCACGCTACCGTCGCTAGAAACAGGGTACTCACAAAGGTTGGGGATGACTCGTGGGTGCCGTTGGAGAGGTGGCTTGGGAGGAAGCCACCGGTGGACATGCTGAGGGTGTTCGGTTGCATGGCAGTCGCCCACGTCCCCAAGACCTACCGCAGTAAGTTGGGGGCGAGTGCAATCTGGTGTGTGCATTTGGGGCTGGCTGCTGAGAGCAAGGGATGGCTGCTGTGGGAGCCTTCCAAGGGTGTGTTGTTAGACAGCAGGGATGTGAAGTTTGTTGAGGGCATGATGTATGGGAGCTAGGAGAAACAGCCGGAGGCCAGGGTGTCCCAGCAAATGGAGCAGATCACCATGCAGCTGGACCTGACTCCTAGTGTGTGGGAGGAGGAAGAGGAGGCAGCTGCAGAAGGTGGTGATGGAAAGAAGATACAGGAGGCACCTGCTGGTGGAAATGATGGTGTGGAGACTAGCGGTAGCACTAGTGGAGCTGCTGGATCCGAGGGAGGAGAGCAGCAGCAGGGAAAAACTAAGAAGCCGAAGGGTGTCGTTATGAAGGGATGGGAGACACCCGTCTCCAGGCTAGGACGTACCCGTATGGCTACTAAGAAGCTGACTGCAGGAGCTGATGTAGCAGAGCAGCAGCTTGGGACCGAGGAGGCATTGCTGATTCTACCGCATGGCTATGACCCGGATGAGGAGGATGAGCCTGCGTACTGTTTTCTTGCCCCTGCACCAGAGGAACCAGCTAGCATGGAGGAGGCATTAGCTGGACCAGATAGGGACAAATGGCTAGCTTCCAGGGATGCTGAGTACCAGAGCCTGCTGGAGAATGGGACTTGGGAACTAGTGGTGCTGCCTGAGGGAAAGAAAGCGATACAATGCAAATGGGTGCTAAGGATCAAGACTGCCGACAAGGGGCAGGTCACCATCTACAAGAGTAGGTTGGTGGCTAAGGGGTTTATGCACAAGGAGAAGCGGGACTTCAATGAGATTTTTTCTCCCACTGCCAAACCCCCTACCCTTCGTGTCTTGTTGGGAGATGCAGCCGTTAGTGGGAAGTTGATTATCCAGATGGACATATCAACGGCATTCCTCAACGGGATTTTAGAGAAGGAGGTGTTCATGACGCAGCCACCTGGGTATGAGGATGGTACGGGCAGGGTGTGCAAGCTGAAAAAGTCCATCTACGGCTTGAAGCAGGCGCCACGCTGCTGGTACCAGAAGTTGGCAGCTGTTTTAGAGGAGATGGGATTCAGGACCAGCAGCTGTGATGAGAGCCTCTTTCTCAAGGGGGAGGGGGAGAAGCTGGTGCTGTTTCTGGTCTATGTGGACGACATTCTTCTCTTTAGCAGCAACATGAAGGAGATCCAGAAGGTGCAGCAGCAGCTGATGGAGAACTTCAAGTGCAAGAACCTTGGGGAGGTAAAGTACTACCTCGGGATGCACGTGGAGAGGGATCTGGATCACAGGTGCTTGAAGCTGCATCAGGAGAAGTTCATCAAGGAGCTTGGGGAGAAGTACGGGATTGAGAATGAGCGCAAGGTTGCAACTCCCCTGCCAGCAGAATTCAAGCTTGTAAAAGCTGCAGAGGATGAAGGGGTTGAAGCCGAGGAGCAGCAGCAATTTCAGTCCTTGGTGGGCAGCCTCTTGTATGCAGCAGTTCACACGAGGCCCGACATCTCTTTCTCGGTTGGGCAGCTGGCTAGGGTGGTGCAGAATCCATCAGAGGAGCAGGTGGATGCAGCTGAGCGTGTGGTGAAGTATCTGAACTCTCACCCAAGCATTGGAGTTCAATACTCCGCATCTGCACAGGTGAAGCAGAAAGGGGTTGAGGTGCTGAAAGAGAAAGGGGAGAGGCTTGGAGAAGGCAAGCTTTTTCTCACTTGCTTTACCGATGCTATGTGGGCCTCTGAGAAGGAGGATTCCTCATCTGTGGGAGGATACATCTGCGTAGTTGGAGGAGGACCGGTTAGTTGGAACTCAAAGAAGCAGACGGAGACAGCACTCTCTTCTGTGGAATCAGAGTACATGGCGATGTTCCATGGGGTGAAGGAAGTGATTTGGCTGAGGAGGCTGTTGGAGGAGATTGGCCAGGAGCAAAAGGTTGGTACGCCGCTGTTTTGTGATAGCAAGGGAGCTCTTGGGATGGCCAGGAACGCTGTGCTTCATGGGCTCAATAAGCACATGCGTATCAAGTGGCACTGGCTGCGTAAGGAGGTGAAGAGGGGGACGGTGAATCCGATCTACATCAAGACTCACCAGCAGCCAGCAGACTTCCTCACCAAGAGGCTTGCGGATGAGCCTCATTGGCGTTGTGTGCGCATGAGTGGAATGAGCATGAACTAGTATGGAATGATGGGGATGCAACCGACAGGCTGAGGGGGAGTGTGTTGGGTGCAAAATAGTTGGGTGCAAATTCACATTGCACGACATCCTGCCGTCTGTTTGTACGAGTATGCGTGTGCGAATGCATTTGGGTATGAATGGAATGTTCGTGTGTGAGTTTGCTTTCGCAATTTTCGCTTGAAGCATTTGCAGGTACTCGCACAATGTGCGCTTCGGCATAACATTGTACGCGCTATGAACAGTACAAGCAGAAAGGACGAGCTCGCGAAGGAACCCAAGATGGAAGCTTTCGGTTCAACTTACTTGATTGCGCAGATTCAGTTCTATCCAACTCGAAATTGTACTGTTTTGTTTGGTTGACTATAGTGTAGCAGGGCAGGCACTATAGGGGTACAATTTAGGTGAAGGTTGGATGTTGTTTGTCTGTATCTGCATGCTACAGGGCCAGGGGAAACCAGCGGAACCAGCATTTGGCTGGTTGGGCAAAGACAAAACAGGTTCTGTTTTTAGGACTTGAACCTGGTTGTTGTTTTCCCAGGTTGGAAAAACAGAACCAGAGGTTGTTCACCAACCTACCACCTGCTATTTTGTCCAGCCAGGTTGGTTCTGTTGCTTGGAATTATTTGGGATCATCCCTGGTTGTTCCCAGGTTGATTCCCAAGGTCCTTGCTAGTTCGAGCTATTTATTCCTTCTCTGTTTGTACCTGAATATAGTGAAATTGATTCAAGCGAATTCCTTCCTTGCTGGAATTTCCTTTCTACGCGGTGCGACGGCGGAATGCTACCCGAGTCAACGCTAGTACGCTAGCACTCCAACGCTAGGCTAACGCTGTCCGAGCCATAACTTCGTAATGGCAAAACTTTTCGCGAGGCAACTTGGCTTATTTTAAAGCTCTTAGAGTGAGCTTCAATATAGAAAATTCTCAGCTTAATCCGATCGACGGTGTGCACGATACACCGCGCGACGTTCAAGGTACTCTTGCTGTTTTGACTTAGTCCCTCTTGATCCCTCTCTCTACAAACTCGGACCCGAGGATAGGGGCTGGTCTTGTACCAGGCACCCAAGGACCCTTGGAGGTGACCCCGAGGAGAGGTTTTAAGTTTGATAAAGTCTTAATAGCTTGAGTTTATTAGGCCCTTACACCAACAGCAACCACTACCACTTGATACGCATGTGCTTGTTGAGCCCATGAAGCACAGCATTCCTGGCCGTCCCAAGAGCCACCTTGATGTCATAGAACAGTGGCGTAGCAACCTTCTGCTCCTGACCAATCTTCACTAATAGCCTCCTCAGCCAAATCACCTCCTTCACCCCTTGGAACATTGCTATGTACTCTGATTCCACGAAAGAGAGTGCCGTCTCTGTCTGCTTCTTGGACCTCCAACTAACAGGTCTTCCCCCAAATACGCAGATGTATCCTCCCACACATAAGGAATCTTCCTTCTCAGAAGCCTATGTAGCATCGGTAAAGCAAGTGAGAAACAACTTGCCTTCACCAAGCCGCTCCCCCTTCTCTATCAGCACCTCAACACCTTTATGCTTCACCAGTGCAGATGCGGAGCATTGAACTTCAATGCTTGGGTGAGAGTTCAGATACTTTGGCACACGTTCAGCTGCATCCACCTGCTCCTGTGATCGATTCTGCACCAACCTTGCCAGCTGCCTAACAGAGAAACAGATGTCGGGCCTCGTGTGAACCATTGCATACAAGAGGCTGCCAACGAAGGACTGAAATTTCTGCTGCTCCTCGGCTTCAACTCCTTCATCCTCTGCATCCAGACAAGCTTGAATTCTACTAGCAAGGGAGTTGCAACCTTGCGCTCATTCTCAATCGCATACTTCTTCCCCAGCTCCTTGATGAACTTCTGCTGGTGCAGCTTCAACTACCTGTAATATGGATCCCTCTCCACGTGCATCTCGAGGTAGTGCTTTATTTCCCCAAAGTTCTTGTATTTGAAGTTCTCCATAAGCTGCTGCTGCACATTCTGGATCTCCTTCATGCTGCTGCTAAAGAGAAGAATATCGTCCACGTAGACCAGAAACAACACCAGCTTCTCCCCCTCCCCCTTGAGTAAAATGCTCTCATCACAGCTTCTGGTCCTGAATCCCATCTCCTCTAGAACAGCTGCCAACTTCTGGTACAAGTAGCATGGTGCCTGATTCAAGCCGTAGATGGACAATTTCAGCTTGCAGACCCTGCCCGTACCATCCTCATACCCAGGCGGCTGCGTCATGTACACATCCTCCTCTAAAATCTCATTGAGGAATGTCATTGATATATCCATCTGAATGATGAATGTCCCATTAACGGCTGCATCTGCCAACAAGACACATAGGGTAGGGGGTTTTGCAGTGGGAGCAAAGATCTCATTGAAGTCCTGCTCCTCCTTCTGTATAAACCCTTCAGCCACCAGCCTACTCTTGTAGATGGTGACCTGTCCCTTATCATCGGTCTTGATCCTTAGCACCCACTTGCACTGTACGGCTTTCTTCCCCTCGGGCAGCACCACCAGATCCCATGTCCCATTCTCTAGCACGCTCTGGTACTCAGCATCCCTAGAAACCAGCCACTTCTCCCTATCTGGTCCAGCTAATGCCTCCTCTATGCTAGCTGGTTCCTCTGGTGCAGGGGCAAATAACAGTAGGCAGGTTCATCCTCCCCATCCGGGTTTAGGGTTTAGGGTTTAGGGTTCATGGAAGGGAAAACGGGGAAACTCCGAGAGCAAACATATTTCAGAGTTATCATCAGGTGGCTGTCCGTTCAGCTTCAGACCCTTAATGGCTCCATCCTTCTCCAACTGCTTCAACAAGAGCATTGTCACATGCCCAATCCGTCTCCCCAGATCTGGCCGATACTTTCACACCAACCCCTCCAACAGTTGCACTCCCCCTGGGATGCAGACCTCTCTCTAGCCTGCCCCCCACCGTGCCACGCCAACGCCGGCTGGTGCCACATGGATCTGTACACATCCTTGCTCTCGTGCAGATCCCAAAGCACCCGATTGCCAGCTGCCCCTTGTACGTGCGTGCCCCATCCGTGCTAGTGCCCACCCCAGCCTTGGCAAGCTTACGAAGGGAGATGAGGTTGGCCTTAAGATCAGGAACGAGGAGAACGTCGTGCAGCACCACCGGCTTGCCATCCGCTCCTTTAAACGCAGCTCGCCCCGCACCAGCCACCTTCAGCGCGTGTCCAGCGGTGGATCACACCTCATTGATCGGTGCAGCGCGCACGTCGTCCAGCAGGTCCTTGCACGGCGTCATTGTTCAAGCAGCGCCTGTGTCGAACACCCAATAGTCCAGGGGGTGCTGCTGTGCTCCAACCTTGGCAGAGGCGTCTCCTTGCTTCCCGTGCTCTCCAATATGGAAGAACTTACCTGTAGTGCGCTCCTTCTTCTTCTCCACACTGCCGTTGTTGTCGGACGAATCAGCGACCAGGTGTGCCGTTTTTCTGGTTCCTCCGCGCGCCACCATCCTGGTGACGATTCTAGGGGGTCCATCCATCGGGTTTCTTATAGCACAAAAACCAGGGGTGCCCCCCCTTCTCACAATAACAGCAACTCCCTTTCATTATGCCACCAGCACCCGACTTGGCCCCACATCCAGATTTCGCACTGTGACCCCAACTGTTACCTCCTTGTTGGTCGTAAAGTCGTCGTCCTTCTATGCTCCGCGACTGGTACCACCAAAAGCCTCGTCCTCTGCCACCCCTCATTTGGCGGCGACAGAAGTCCTCCTCCAGAATCTTTGTAGGCACCCACTCGAGTGTCCACGAGCTCTGGTTCTGCGGCAGGCTCAATCCGCGTGAATTGAAGCCACGATTCCGGCAACAGCAAGAGCATCTTTAAGCACTTGGTCTGCTCCGGGTAGGTGATTCCCGCGATCACCAACTTCGCGCAGAGGTCGCGCATCTTGTGCTAGATAGGTTGCACCAGTTCTCCTTCGCTCAGGCGCAACGCGGACAGCTCCCTCTCCAGCGTCAACGTTGCGACAACAGAGGTCGGGGCGTGCAGCTCCTTCAACACGGTCCAACCCTTCGGACCGCAGTCAACCTCAGGCAGCTCATAGTAACCGCAGTCAACACTTCCTTGTCATCTTTTGTGGCCGCCACGTACTCCGACTCGGTCGACGGAGCGTTGTGCACTTGATGCGCTGGTTCGACCAAGAGACGGCGGCCCCTCCGTAGACGAACACGTAGCCGCCCGTGCTCGTACGATTTTGCTTGTTGCCAGCGTCGTCGGTGTCCACGTAGTTGACCAACTTCAGCGATTTTATTCCACCGCCGAACTCCAGGGCGGTGTCACGAGTATTGGCGAGCTAGGCGAGGAAGCGGTCGACCTCGCACTAAAGCTGGTCGCTCCTTACCGTAAGATTGCTCCCCTTCTTGTTGCAGGTAAATGCGATATTCGGCCTTGTTATTGGCGCCAGCAAGCCGACCTTCCACTTGTAATCCCTCCTCCTCATGCTCCTGAGCCTCCTCGTCGTCAAACGTTAGCTCGGCGTAGGCGTCGACGGAGACCGGCGTCTTTGGGATCGGCCCGAGCTGCTCCTCGTCGACGAATCGCCTGCGCAGCTTGTTGGCGTAGCTCTGCTGGAGCAGCCACAGCTTCCTCGCCGGCCTGTCACGCACGATTTCCAGCCTGAGGTACTTCACAACCGGTTAGAGCTCGATGGCAGCCTCCAACAGCTCCTTCAGCTATATCAGCATCATGGTGTTGCTGCTGGCGGCAAGCACGTTGTCGACGTAGACCAGCACCCAGCAGGTAACGCCGTCGTCGCTGACGTTGAAATACGTCGCCGAGTCGACTTGTCTCTTCTTCCAGTCGTCACCACATTTAGCGGCGACTACTTCAGTCCGTACGGGCTCTTTAAGAGCTTGCACTCCTGGCCGGTCCCGTCGTCGTAGTAGTCCGGCTGGATCATGTACAACACCCTGTCAAGCTTACTCTGCAGGAAGGCGTTTTTCATGACGAGCTGCATCAGGTTGAGATCGAGGACAGCGATGATGCTGAGGAAGATCCACAGCATAACTTAGCTGCAGACCGGCGCGTACGTCTCGTCGTAGTCAGCGCCATACAGCTGCGTGAAGCCCTTCACGACCAGCCTCGCCTTCTCCCAGGTGACCGTGTTGTCAACGTGGTACTTGGTCATTAGGACCCACTGGTTCTTCATGATGTTCACCCCGCACGGGCATTCGACCAGCTCCCAGGTGCCCATGCCGATGATGCAGCGAATCTCCTCATCCATGGCGGCCTTCACCACCTTGCCCTTCCAGCTCACCAACGCCTCTTTCACCGCCATGGTGGCGATGTCCCTGCGGTGCTCTGGGTCGGCATGCATGTCGGGGTTGAGCTCATGCAGGTCGACGTCAGCCTCGGCGTCGTCGAGCAGCATGGTGAAGGCAGCCGACGGGAGGCAGACGGTAGGTCAGGCTCTCCGGCGGATTCTGAAGTAAGCCTGAACGTCGCAGTTCTGGCCTCTCGGCGGTGACCACGACCACGTTACTGTCGGTGGACTCCGCGCCCACCGACTGCCCCCTTCGTCGACGCCAGCTTCAATGTCCTTACGGGCCTGCTGCCTAGCCGACTTCTCCTCTCTCGTCGACTCCCCTGCTGGCTGCCTGGTTGCCAATAACTCCCCTGTCAATTTAGCTACAGGCTGCTCCCCTCTCGGCAGCTTCTATATCCGGCGGCCGGCGATGCTACTGGCCGGCGCCACAGGTGACGCCCCACTGCTCCCCTAATCGCAGGAGGCTGACGTCAGCGTCAGCCTATGCAGGCCAGCTACGAAGAGTGGGGAGAAAGGAGGAAGGACGTCCTCGGCGTCCTCATCAGCAAGCTCACCGACTTCGGCGAGCAATGGGATTTTCGCCGTCGAGGTGTCCGTCAGCGGGTTGACCTGCATCCTACCCAACGCCAGCCTGTGCCCTGACTTCCACACCTCCAATGAAATGGTCTCGAAGAACACCACGTCCGACGTGGTAACCACCTTGTTATCGGTGAGGTCAGAGGACCTCCCAGCCTTTGCTCTCCTCCAACACACCGAGGTGAAGAGCCCACCTTGCCTTCAACGCCAGCTTCCTGTTGGTGTAAAGGACCAATAAACTCAAGCCACTAAGACTTCATCAAACTTAAAACCTCTCCTCGGGGTCACCTCCAACGGTCCTTGGGTGCCTGGTACAAGACCAGCCCCTACCCTCGGATCCGAGTTTGTAGAGAGAGGGATCAAGAATGACTTAAGCCAAAATAGCAAGAGCACATTGACGTCGTGCAGCATTTCGTGCAGACCGTCGATCGGACTAAGCTGAGAATTTTCTATGTCGTAGCTCGGTTCAAGAGCTTTCAAATAAGCCAACTTTCCTCGCAAAAAAATCTGCCATTACGGAGTTATGGCTCAGACAGCGTTGGCCTAGCGTCGTAGTGCTAGCGTATTAGCATTGACTCGGTAGCATTCAATCGGCGCACCGCGTAGAAAAGAAATTCCAGCAAGGAAGGAATTCGATTGAATCAAATTGACTATATCCAGGTACAAACAGAGAGGGAATAAATAATTCTAGCTGACAAGGACCTTGGGAATCAACCTAGGAACAACCTGGGATGATCCCAAATAGTTCCAAGCAACAAAACCAACCTGGCTGGACGAAACAGCAGGTGGTAGGTTGGTAAATAACCTCTGGTTCTGTTTTTCCAACCTGAAAAATACCAGGTTCATGTTTTAGAAGCAGAACCTGTTTTGTCTTTGCCCAACCAACCAAATGCTGGTTCTGTTGGTTTCCACTGGCCCTGTAGCATGCAGATACAGACAAACAATCTCCAACCTTCACCTAAATTGTACCCCTGTAGTGCCTGTCCTGGTACACTATAGTTATCCAAACAAAAAAGTACAATTTGCACATTCAATTCGACCGAACTGCAAAGCTTCCATCTTGGGTTCCTTTGCTAGCTCGTCCTTTCTGCTTGCACTGTTCATAGCGCGTACAATGTTGTGCTGAAGCGCATATTGCGCGAGTACCTGCAAATGCTTCAAGCAAAAATTGCGAAAATAAACAAACACACGAACATTCCATTCACACCCAAATGCATTCGCACACTCATACTTGTACAAACAGACGCCAGGATGTCGTGCAATGTGAATTTGTGCCCAACACACTCTTCCTCAGCCTGCCCGCTGCATTCCGCATCATTCCAAGCTAGTTCATGCTCATTCCAGTCATATGCACACAACGCCAATGAGGCTCATCCGCAAGCCTCTGGGTGAGGAAGTCTGCTGGTCTCTGGTGAGTCTTGATATAGATTGGATTCACCATCCTCCTCTTCACCTCTTTACGCAGCCACTGCTACTTGATACGCATGTGCTTGTTCAGCCCATGAAGCACAGCATTCCTGGCCATCCCAAGAGCTCCCTTGCTATCACAAAGCAGCGGCATAGCAACCTTCTGCTCCTGGCCAATCTCCTCTAACAGCCTCCTCAACCAAATCACCTCCTTCACCCCATGGAACATCGCCATATATTCTGATTCCACAGAAGAGAGTGCCGTCTCCGTCTGCTTCTTGGACCTCAACCTAACAGGTCCTCCCCAAACTACGCAGATGTATCCTTCCACAGATGAGGAATCCTACTTCTCAAAAGCCCACGTAGCATCAGTAAAGCGAGTGAGAAACAGCTTGCCTTCTCCAAGCCGCCCCCCTTTCTCTTTCAGCACCTCAACTCCTTTCTGCTTCAGTTGTGCATATGTGGAGTATTGAAATCCAATGCTTGTGTGAGAGTTCATGTACTTCACTACACGCTCAGCTGCATCCACCTGCTTCTCTGATAAATTCTGCACCACCCTTGCCAGCCGCCCAACAGGGAGAGAGATGTCGGGCCTTTTATGAACCGCTGCATACAAGAGGCTGCCAACCAAGGACTGAAATTGCTGCTGCTCCTGGGATTCACCCCCTTCATCCTCTGCAGCCTTCACAGACATAAATTCTGCTGGCAGGGGAGTTGCAACCTTGCGCTCATTCTCAATCGCATACTTCTTCCCCAGCTCCCTGATGATCTTCTCCTGGTGCAGCTTCAACCACCTGTGATCTGGATCCCTCTCCACGTGCATCTCGAGGTAGTACTTCACCTCCCCAAGGTTCTTGCACTTAAAGTTCTCCATCAGCTGCTGCTGCATCTCCTTCATGTTGCTGCTAAAGAGAAAAATGTCGTCCATGTAGACCAGAAGCAGCACCAGCTTCTCCCTCGCTTGAGAAACAGTCTCTCATCACAGCTACTGGTCCTGAATCCCATCTTCTCTAAAACAGCTGCCAACTTCTGGTGCTAGAAGCGTGGCACCTGCTTCAAGCCGTAGATAAACCTTTTCATCCTCATACCCAGGCAGCTGCATCATGTAGACATCCTCCTCTAAAATCCCATCAAGGAATGCCGTTCATATATCCATCTGAATGATGAATTTCCCACTAACGGTTGCATCTGCCAACAAGGCACGGAGGGTAGGGGGTTTGGCAGTGGGAGCAAAGATCTCTTTGAAGTCCTGCTTCTCATTCTGCATAAACCTCTTAGCCACTAGCCTACTCTTGTAGATGGTGACTTGTACCTTATCATCGGTCTTGATCCTTAGCACCCACATGCACTGTATGGCTTTCTTCCCCTCAGGCAGCACCACCAGATCCCATGTCCTATTCTCTAGCAGGCAGTACTCAGCATTCCTAGAAACCAGCCACTTCTCCCTATCTGCTCCAGCTAATGCCTCCTCCATGCTAGCTGGTTCCTTTGGTGCAAAGGCAAGAAAACAGTAGGCAGGTTCATCCTCCTCATCCGGGTCATAGCCCTGCTGCTGCGGCTACATCCCTTGCTGCTGGTGCTACAGTCCTGCTACTGCAGCTACATCACTGCTGCTGTAGCTACAGCCCTTGTTGCTACTGCAACAGCCCTACCGCTTTTGCTACAGCTCTGCTGCTGCAGCTACAGCGCTTGCTGCTGCCGCTACAGCCCTTGCTGCTGCCGCTACAGTCTCTAATACAGCCTGCGTGCGCTTGGCCTTGCCCCGCGTTTCGCCGCCCTGCTGATCGCGCGCGGCCCTCCCCTGCCCGTCACGCTGCCCTACTAGCGCCGCGCCACCCTGCCCTCCCCGCGCGCCGCCCTACTGGCCGCCGCGTTGCACTGCCCTGCCTGCGTGCTGGCTGGCTGGCCGCCGCACCGCCCCGCCCTGCCTGCGTGCTGCCCTGCTGGCCGCCGCACCGCCCTGCCCTGCCCGCGTGCCGCCCTGTTGGCGGCCGCCCTGCCCTGCGCACTTCCCTAGCGCTTGCACGCCGCCCTGCCCGTCGCGCTGTCCTTACTTGCGTGCTGCCCTGCTGCTCGCGTGCCACCTGGCTCTGCCCGCTATGGCTTCTCTCAGCGTTCTCACATTCGATCCAAAGGGCCGTCCGATCCAGTTTGATACGTGGCTCGAAAACTTACAGTTGTTCCTACTGAGCGATTCTAGAGACGACGTTTCTTTGTTTGACCACACGTCTGGCGCCTCTCTCGCCCCTCCTGACACAGCTG
Organism: Closterium sp. NIES-65; assembly: GCA_948144175.1. Taxonomy (NCBI): domain Eukaryota; kingdom Viridiplantae; phylum Streptophyta; class Zygnematophyceae; order Desmidiales; family Closteriaceae; genus Closterium; species Closterium sp. NIES-65. The sequence continues at coordinate 1,647,692 of CANXME010002221.1, forward strand.
ACAGTGCGACTCGCTCACAATGGCTTACCCGTAACGCTGCTGCTCGCTTGGCCGTTCGCAACCAGTTGCCGTTAGCCGAACGCGCCCACTTTGGCCAGCACAAGACTGCTAGAGCCCTGTGCGACGCTGTAGTTGCTCGTTACTCCTCCTCTGCCAACACTGCTCTAGGCCACCTTATACTGCCCTACCTGTTCCCCGAGCTGTCCGCCTTTGCCACAGTCGCCGTGTCAGAACATTATAGCTTACTTTTTTGTGTAGGCTATAGTGGGGTATCCCATAGGGGGTACAACCTAATTAGGGTTTCCTATTTGTACTCACTTCGTTCATAGTCACTCCATTCTCTCGTTCAATTCTTCTCACGCCGACCTCATCACCCACCTTTGCACTAGTGACACTCGCTACCGCGCCGCGCTTCCAACCAAGTTTCTAAACAAGAACCCCCCCCTCCCCCACCTATGTACATCTCTTTCTACTTCATCGTCACCCGCCTCCTTGACTCTCTTAGCGCAGTCAAGAACCTCCTTCTCGCCCTTGACCCCACAGCCCTCAATGTCGACCTGCTTGAGAAGCACCTCCTTGCAGCTGAGACCAGCATAGTCGCTGTAGGAGCTTCTCGTGGCACTTCTCGCACTCCCTTCTTTGAGGGGTGTTCCCCCTCCCCCCATGTACCTTCGACCGCTTCTGCTGCTGCCGTTGACTTCCTTTGTGCTGAGGAGGTTGGGGATGCGTCTGCTCCTAGTGGGAGGCGCCGCAGCGGCAGGGGCAAGAGAGGCCAGGGTGGTGGAGGTGGCAGGGGTGGAGGCCATGGTGGGGGCGGTGGAGGCGGTGGAGGTGGCGGTGGTGGCAGAGGGAGTAATGCTGGGAGTGGAGGTGTTTATGGCAGCGGTGGTGGCAGCAGTGGGAGTGGTGTAGGCGGCAGTGGTGGTGGTCGGGGTGGAGCTGCTCAGTGGGAAGGTTCTAGCAGTGGCAAGAGGCATTTGCAGCAATGTCCAAGCGAGGCCCCTACGCCCCAGCAGGTTCGTGAGTGGTTTGCTCAGCGTGGGGCGTCTGGGGTTAGTGTTCACTGCCTGAATGTCATTTGCACAGGTGACTGCACTGGTCAGACATGCGGGAAGTTTCACTCACAGCACCGCTGCTTCTCCCGTCTTGACGACGCCTGGCGCGCAGAGTTTCTCGACGCGACTGAGCTCCCCCGCTGGCTAGAGCTGCTTAGGTAGGGTGTTGATATCTTTGCTCTTGACTATGATGCTATCCTTGCTGCCATGTATGCATTGACTGTTAGAGCTGAGGGTGACTGTTACCTGTGTGTGCCACCCGACCCAGGTATAGAGGCTGCTGCTCTAGGTGCTAGTGAGTCTGCTCTCCCTGGTACTGCGCCTGCTAAGGCCTCGCACACGTTCACGCTTGACTCAGATGCTTCCCGCAGTTTTTTTTTCGCGACAGCACCAGAGTCTCCATACACCTGTTGCAGTCAGACTGGCTGACCCCTCAGGGGGCCCTGTTCTTGCCCGTTCCTCCACTGTTCTTCCGTGTCCGGCGGTTCTGTCTGGCTCACTCTCAGGTCTCCACCTCACCTCGTTCTCTACGAACTTGGTGAGTACCGCTGCCCTCCAGGATGCGATGGTCACTACCACCACTCCTAGGGGTCAGCGTGTGTCGATCTACACGTGTACACGGACGGGCCGTCACCTGGCCATGTTCTCCCGTCGGCCTGGGTCGAGTCTGTACACATTGACTACTGAGCCTCATCATGTAGCTGCTTCTGCCTCCGCGTTTGGTCAGCTTGCGCCCCCCTGCTCGTATTGCGCCCTGTCGCACCAGACTCTCCTTTGGCACCACCGCCTTGGTCACCCCTCTGTGCCACGCCTGCGTAGCATGCACTCCTGCCACCTTGACTCAGGTCTTCCCAGGTCTCTGCCTCCCCTCCCACCCTCCCATGCCCCTCCGTGCCTTCCCTGTATCGAGGGGGGGCAGCGCGCCGTTCCTCAATCCTCCTCGTTTCCCCCGACGACTGCTCCCCTGCAGACTCTCCACATGGACATGTGGAGCCCAGCCCGCATCCATGGACAGAGCCGCGAGCGATACATTCGGCTGGTTGTTGACGACTACTCGCGGTACACCACGGTCTTCCTTTTGCGTAGCAAGGGGGAGGTCCCTGATGTTTTGATCCCTTCGATCCGCGCTGTCCGTCTATAGCTCCGAGAGCGGTTCCGCGAGGACCTTCCTGTCCTGCATCTGCACTATGAGAGAGGTGGTGAGTTTGCCTCCGACCTCTTGCGGGACTTTTGTCGTGGGGAGGGCATTCGCCAGTCGTTCATGCTTCCGGCCTCTGCGCGGCGGAACGGGGTTGCTGAGCGCCGCATTGGCTTAGTTATGGAGGTCGCTCGTACCTCTATGATCCATGCGGATGCTCCCTATTTTCTGTAGCCGTTTGCGGTCCGGTACGCTGCGCATCAGCTCAACCTCTGGCCCCGTGTCTCCTTGCCGGAGACCTCGCCGACACTGCGTTGGACGGGAGAGGTTGGCGACGTCGGTGTTCCGGGTCTTGGGATCTTGTGCCTTTGTCCGTGATACCACCGCGGACAAGCTCTCCTCCCGCGCCATTCCCTGTGTCTTCCTTGGCTTTCCCCCTGATGCGTCTGGCTGGCAGTTTTACCACCCCACCTCGCGACGTGTCCTGCCTTCTTAGGATGTCACGTTTAACGAGTCGGTTCCCTTTAACCATCTCTTCCCCTACCGCACTGCCCCTCTCCCTCCCCCGCCGCTCTTCCTCGCACCAGGTCCCCCTCCGGTAGATCCCCTCCCCCCTCAGGGTGCTGCTCCCTCAGGTGTGTCTCAGGTAGACCCACTCCCCTTGGTTGAGCCTGTCGAGGTCGCTGTCGACTCTGGTGCTGCTAGGGGTGGTGCCGCTAGGAGTGCTGCGTCTGGGGTGCTAAGCCTGCGCGTGCGGAGCGTAGTGGTGCTGAGCCTGGAGTTGTTGAGTCTGAGGGTGCGGAGCCTAGGGGTGCTGAGTCTGAGCGTGTGGAGCCTGGGGGTGCTGTTCCTGAGGGTGTGGAGTCTATTGGTGCTGAGTCTGGCGGTGCTGAGCCTGGTGGTACTGTCTCTGTTGGAGGTGCTACGGCTGCCTCGTCAGGATAGGATCCGCTCTCTCCACTGCAGCTACGCGAGTGGTTTGCTCGGCGCACCCGCCTTCGGAGTGGCGTTGCTGGAGCTGGGGGGCCTGCCGCTGGAGACACTGTCGCTAGAGGCACTGGAGCTGGAGGCACTAGAGCTGCCGGAGCTGATGGTACTGCTACTGCAGGAGGTGCTGGAGGTGCTGGAGCTGCTGGTCCTGGAGGTGCTCGTGCTGGAGGTACTGGAGCTACCGGAGCTGGTGGTTCTGCTTTTGCTGGAGGCGCTGGAGGTGCTGGAGGTGCTGGAGCTGGTGGTGTTGCAGGTACTGGAGCTGGAGACCCTAGAGCTTGAGGTGCTGACGCTGGGGGTGTTGGAGTTGTCGGTACTCGTGCTCGAGGCAGTGTGCAGCTGCGACCGTACTTCGTTCCACTGCTTCGCCAGGTTCTTGGCCTCCCGTCTTCTACTGACCTTACTCCATTTCTACTGTGTCCACCGCCTGACCAGTCGCAGCCACAGTTACAGCCAGCCTCCCCTCTGCCTGCTCCTTCTCCTTACACTGAGCAGACAGACTCTCTTATAGAGCGTCATGCGCCTGAGTCTTGTATTGCCTCGCCTGTTCGCGCTGTTCGCGCTGTTCGTATCCCTCGTCCGCGTCCTCCTCCAATCCCAAGCACGCACGGTATGGCTCTTCGTCCTTCCTCTGTTCCACTGCAAGTTCCCTTGCCGTCTCCTCCGGCGTCTTCTCTTCCTGACGTTCCAGACCCTGAGTCTGACTTGGTTCGCGCTGCCAGCCCTTCTATCACACATCTACTAGCCACTGTTGTGACCGACCCTTCGTTTGAGTCCACTGCTGCTTCTGCACTAGTTGTTGAGCTTGTTGACTTTGCTGCCACGTGTCGTCTCAACTACGCCGCTAGTCTGGTTGCTCAGTCTGACTCTGTCTGTCCTCCGTCCATCGAGGGTGAGTGTACTCTTGGCATGGACGTCCTTGAGGCCACGCAGGAGGACTTTGAGTGTCTTGCAGCTGCTGTACGTCATCTCGTGGCCATGCTACTTGCACCTGAGGGAGAACCAGATACTTTAGACATCCCGACCCAGCGCTCTTACGCAAAGGCGATTTTGGGTCCCTACTCCTCTCAGTGGCAAACAGCCATGGACGCAGAGATGGCATCCTCGATGTCCACAGGCACTTACGTCGACACAGTTCCCCCTCCTAGGGCGAACATAGTCGATGGTATGTGGATTTTTAGGGTGAAGCGGACACTAGTTTCTCCGCCTGCCTTCAAGGCTCGTTACTTTGCACAAGGCTTTAGTTAGCGACAGGGAGTTGACTTCTTCCAGACCTTCTCCCCTACCCCAAAGATGACCAGCCTTCGGGTGCTACTCCATGTTGCCGCTCAGCGTGACTATGAGCTTGACTCTCTTGACTTCATCACATCTTTTTTACAGGGCAGCCTGCACGAGGAGATCTGGCTGCGCCGCCCACCGGGCTTCACTGGGTCGTTTCATGCAGTTACCCAGTGGAGCCTCCGGCGGCCAGTCTACGGTTTCCGCCAGGCGCCTCGTAAGTGGCACGACACACTGAAGACGACACTTGCAGCTCTTGGGTTTGCTCCTTCCACTGCTGACCAGTAGCTTCTTCTGCGCACCGACACTTCGCTACTGCCGTTCTACATCCTCGTGTACGTCGACGACTTGGTTTTTTCCACTGCTGACACAGTGGCACTGGCCCTTGTGAAGTCGGAGCTGCAAAAAAGACATATGTGCACAGACCTGGGTGAGCTGCGCAGCTATCTTGGCATGCAGATCACCCGGGACAGAGCACGGCGCACCATCACCTTGACTCAGTCACACATGGTGCAGCAGGTGCTTCAGCACTTCGGCTTCCGGTTCTCCTCGCCACAGTCCACTCCTCTGCCTACCGGTCACTCGCTCTCAGCTCCACCTTCGGACGAGTCTGTAGAGCCGAGTGGCCCATATCCAGAGTTTGTGGGCTGCCTCATGTACCTGATGACCTGCACTCGACCTGACCTTGTCTATCCTCTTAGCATGCTAGCACGCTACGTTGCACTTGGGAGACACCGACCAGAGCACTGGGAGGCCGCTAAGAGGGTGTTGCGCTGATTGTGGAGTACGTCAAGCATGGGGCTTGTGGTTGGAGGATAGGGTTCAGTTATCCTCACTGGACACGCAGACGCTTCTTGGGTTGACGACTTGGCTACGCAGCGGTCGTCACAGAGTTACCCCTACAGCCTTGGCTTCGGCTCTGTTTCTTGGCGGTCTATCCGTTCGTCTTCTGTTCTCAGCTCCTGTTGTGAGGATGAGATCTACTCAGGGGCCATGGCTGCACATGAGTTACGCTGGCTCACCTACCTGCTGACCGACTTGGGAGAGCGGCCTCGTTCTCCTCTAGTTCTGTACGTAGACAACAAGGCCATGATTGCTTTGTGTCAGGAGCACAGACTGAAGCACAGGACGAAGCACATCGCTCTGCTTTACTTCCTTGCTCGAGAGTTGCAGCAGCGTGGTCAGCTTCGTCTTGCTTACGTGGCCACTCGGGCCAACACTGCTGATGCATTCACCAAGGCACTTCATTCTGGTGATCATCTGTGTTTCTGTACTGCTTTAAGCCTTCTGCTTGCTTTGTCTCGCTTGCTCACAACATGAGTTTGCTTTTACTGTGATATGAAAAAATATATATATACCTGCATGCCTACACTTGCTAAGTTGTGATTACTGTACTGTTTGTTCCCACCCTATAACTCTGCATGTAAACTGGCCATTTGCTTGTGCTCAGAGTGTGTGGTGACTTCGTGATCCACCCTGAGCTTGGTTTGCTTTGTTTCTTCTCTTGACTGGTCTTGTGATCATTGCTTTCTCTGGCTATCCCCCTCTTCTCCTATGGGGGTGTGTCAAATTATATGATTACCATTCTTCTAGGATGTAGTGGTCTATCCTTAGGGGGTACACATACTTTCTCGACACTCTCTTGAACTACCCTTGTTGGCCTAGTGCACAACCATAGTCTATCTTCTTAACACCTACCACCTGCTGTTTTGTCTTGCCAGGCTGGTTTTATTTCTTGAAATTATTTGGGATCATCCCTGGTGGTTCCCAGGTTGATTCCCAAGGTCTTTGCTAGCTAGCACAATTCAATCCTTCTCTGTTTGTACCTGGATATCGTCAATTTGATTCAAGCGAATTCCTTCCTTGCTGGAATTTCGTTCTACGCGGTTCGACGGCGGAATGCTACCCGAGTCAACGCTAGTATGCTAGCACTTCAATGCTAGGCAAACGCTGTCCGAGCCATAACTTCGTAATGGCAGAACTTTTCGCGATGCAACTTGGTTCATTTTAAAGATCTAGGAGCGAGCTTCAATATAGAAAATTCTCAGCTTAATCCAGTCGACGATCTGCACGATACGCTGCGCGACGTTCAAGGTACTCTTGTTATTTTGACTAAGTCATTCTTGATCCCTCTCTCTACAAACCTGGACCCTAGGATAGGGGCTGGTTTTGTACCAGGCACCCAATGGCCCTTGGAGGTGACCCCGAGGAGAGGTTTTAAATTTGATTAAGTCTTAGTAGCTTGAGCTCATTAGGCCTCTACACCAACAATCACCTTTTTTCGCAGCCAGTGCCAGTTAATATGCATGTGCTTGTTCAGCCCATGAAGCACAACGTTCTTGGCCATCCCAAGAGCCCCCTTGCTATCACAAAACAGCGGCGTAGCAACCTTCTGCTCCTGGCCAATCTCCTCTAACAGCCTCCTCAACCAAATCACCTCCTTCACCCGTAAAACATTGCCATGTACTTTGACTCCACCAAGGAAAGGGCTATCTCCGTCTCCTTCTAGGACCTCCAACTTACGGGTCCTCCCTTAACCAGGCAGATGTATCCTCCCACAGATGAGGAATCCTCCTTTTCAGAAGCCCAAGTAGCATCGGTAAAGCAAATGAGAAAGAGCTTGCCTTCTCCAAGCCTCTCCCCCTTCTCCTTCAGCACCTCAACCCCACTCTGCTTTACCTCTGCAGATGCGGAGTAGTGAACTCCAATGATTGGGTGTAAGTTCAGGTACTTCACCATACGTTCAGCTGCAGCCACCTGCTCCTCAGTTGGATTCTGCTCCACCCTAGCCAGCTGCCCAACCGAGAAAGGGATGCCGGGCCTTGTGTGAACTGCTGCATACAAGAGGCTGCCCACGAAGGACTGGAATTGCTGTTGCTCCTCGGCTTCAACCCCTTCATCCTCTGCTACCTTCACAAGCTTGAATCCAGCTGGCAGTGGAGTAGCAACCTTGCGCTCTTTCTCAATCGCATACTTCTTCCCCATCTCCTTGATGAACTTTTCCTGGTGCAGCTTCAACCACCTGTGATCCAGATCCCTCTCCACGTGCATCCTGAGGTAGTACTTTACATCCCCAAGGGTCTTGCACTTGAAGTTTATCTTCCGCTGCTGCTGCACTTTCTGGATCTCCTTCATGCTGCTGCTGAAGAGAAGAGTGTCATCGACATAGACCAAAAACATCACCAGCTTCTCCCCTTCCCCCTCTGAGAAAGAGACTCTCATAACAGCTGCTGGTCCTGAATCCCATCTCCTCTAGAGCATCTGCCAACCTCTGGTACCAGCAGCGTGGCGCTTGCTTCAAGCCGTAGAATTACATTTTCAGCTTGCACACCCTGCCCATACCATCCTCATGCCCAAGTGGATGCGTCATGTAGACCTCCTCCTTTAAAATTCCAGTGAGGAATGCCGTTGGTATATCCATCTGAATGATGTATTTCCCACTTACGGCTGCATCTGCCAACAAGACACGAAGGGTAGGGGGTTTGGCAGTAGGAGCAAAGATCTCATTGAGGTCCTGCTTCTCCTTCTGCATAAACCCCTTAGCCACCAGCCTACTCTTGTAGATGGTGACCTGGCCCTTGTCATCGGTCCTGGTCCTCAGCACCCACTTGCATTGCACTGCTTTCTTCCCCTCAGGCAGCACCACGAGTTCCCAAGTCCCGTTCTCTTGCAGGCTCTTGTACTTAGCATCCCTAGAATCCAGCCACTTGTCCCTATCTGGTCCAGCTAATGCCTCTTCCATACTAGCTGGCTCCTCTTGTGCACGGGCAAGGTAAGGGCGTGTAACTATTTTGCACTCGACGGAACGAACCGTGGACCGTACGTCGATGCGAAGGGTAACCATTATCGTTTGATGTCGTGCAGTTTTTCGCGATGATGTGTGCGACGTCGCTACAAATTCGAACCGTCCTGTCCCTTTTTCCTCTTTCCAACGACACGAAACTCTAACAACGGACGGTCCGAATCACAAACGGACTGTCCGCCTGTCCACGCACGCGATTGGCGGGCGAATTTGGATTTCAGCGGACCGCCTCGCCAAAAAATGGGAAAATGCGACTCGGATGCAAAAAGGGACATTGACCAATCACAACTAGCCTCACTATGTTTGTCCGAAGCGCTGAAATCCACCAGCGAAAATAGCGATGGGTTGTGACTCGCGTTACTGGTGTACATTTGAGATGGCGAAGAGAATACCATCGCGGAACCCTAGCATGTGGAAAAAGTGACACATCTGCATTCGTACCGTCCGAAGTTGCAAACATTCAAATCGGACAGTCCGTTTCGGTATAAACGTACCGTCCGATTCCATATAATCGGACGGTACGTCAAAATCACAAAATGCAAAAAAGTTACACGCCCTAACAGTACGCAGGCCCGTCCTCCTCATTCGGGTCAAAGCCTTGAGGCATAATCAGCAATGCCTCTTTGTTCCCCAGCTGCTGCTCTGCTAATTCAGCTCCTGCAGTTAGCTTCATAGTGGCCATACGGGTACGTCCAGCCCTAGAGACGGGTGTCTCCCACCCCTTCAGGACGTGTGCGTCCTACCTTGGCCTCTGGCTGTTTCTTCCAGCCCCCATATATCAGGCCCTCAATAAACTTCACATCCCTACTGTCAAACAACACATAGTTGCGTGGTTCCCACAGCAGCCATCCCTTGCTCTCAGCAGCCAGCCCCAGATGCACACACTAGATTGCCTCTTGCCCCCAACTTACTTCAATACTTCTTTGGGACGTGGGCGACTGCCATGCAACCGAACACCCTCAGCATGTTCACCGGCGGCTTCCTCCCAAGCCACCTCTCCAACGGCACCCACGAGTCATCATCAGCCTTAGTGAGCACCTTGTTCCTAGCCGTGGTAGCGTGCCAGACATCATGGGGCCACATGAAATTGCCCGCCCCTGATTCTATCAGCAGCGCCCTATCTGTCTCCAGAATGGTCTAGTTCGCCCGCTCTGCTACACCGTTGGACTGTGGGGGTGTAAGCCGTGGTCAGCTTTCTCATGATGCCCTGCTTCTTGAGCCAGGCCGTTATCTCAGCTCCAAGAGACTCACCACCCTGATCTGTCCTAATCCGCTTCACTACACACTCCGGCTGCTTCTCCATGAAGGGAAGCCGATCGTGGAGGCTGTGTGGTCCTTATGCTTCAGCGGATACGCCGACATTAGCCTGCTCCAGTCATCCACTATCGTAAGGAAATACCGCTCCCCCTTATGCCCCGAAGCCGGAAGCGGCCCGACCAAATCCATGTGGACCAGTTCCAAAGGCTTCTCGCTCCTGCCAGCCACGCTATGAAAAGGGAAACGAGTGAATTTTGAGATCAAACAGACTTCAAAGTTGTCATTGGGTGGCTGTCCGTTCAGCTTCAAACTGTTGGGTGCAAATTCACATTGCACGACATCCTGCCGTCTGTTTGTATGAGTATGCGTGTGCGAATGCATTTGGGTGTGAATGGAATGTTCGTGTGTTTGTTTGCTTTCGCAATTTTCGCTTGAAGCATTTGCAGGTACTCGCGCATTATGCGCTTCGGCACAACATTGTACGCGCTATGAACATTATAAGCAGAAAGGACGAGCTCGGAAAGGAACCCAAGATGGAAGCTTTGCGATTCAATTGAATTGATTGTGCAGATTCACTTCTATCCAACTCGAAATTGTACTGTTTTGTTTGGTTGACTATAGTGTAGCAGGGCAGGCACTATAGGGGTACAATTTAGGTGAAGGTTGGATGTAGTTTGTCTGTATCTGCATGCTACAGGGCCATGGGAAACCAGCGGAACCAGCTTTTGGCTGGTTGGGCAAAGACGAAACAGGTTCTGTTTTTAGGACCTGAACCTGGTTGTTGTTTTCCCAGGTTGGAAAAACAGAACCAGAGGTTGTTTACCAACCTGTCACCTGCTGTTTTGTCCAGACAGGTTGGTTCTGTTGCTTGGAATTATTTGGGATCATCCTTGGTTGTTCCCAGGTTTATTTCCAAGGTCCTTGCTAGCTAGAACTATTTATTCCTTCTCTGTTTGTACCTGAATATAGTCAATTTGATTCAAGCGAATTCCTCCCTTCCTGGAGTTTCGTTTCTACGCGGTGCGGGCGGAATGCTACCCGAGTCAACGCTAGTATGCTAGCACTCCAACGCTAGGCAAATGCTGTCCGAGCCATAACTTGGTAATGGCAGAACTTTTCGCGAGGCAAGTTGGCTTATTTTAAAGCTTTTGGAGTGAGCTTCGATATAGGAAATTCTCAGCTTAATCCGGTCGACGGTCTGCACGATACGCTGCGCGACGTTTAAGCTACTCTTGTTATTTTGACTAAGTCATTCTTGATCCCTCTCTCTACAAACTCGGACCCGAGGATAGGGGCTGGTCTTGTACCAGGCATCCAAGGACCCTTGGAGGTGACCCCGAGGAGAGGTTCTAAGTTTGATAAAGTCTTAATAGCTTGAGTTTATTAGGCCCTTTTACCAACAAGCTGGTATCAGAGCTGCGTCATAGTGATCCTCGATATAGGTAGCTATGGCGGGCAACACCTCGACGGGAGCTGGTGAATCTTCAGCCCAAGATCGTAGCGGCAGCCATGATTCTGGTGTTTCAGCGCCAAGGGGAGCGCGAACAAACCAGGGCTCGCTGGTCAAGGAGGTGCTGAAGAATTTCACCGTCGAGAAGTTCAATGGTGAGGGCTATGATGATTGGGCCTGGAAAATGCAACTATATTTCCGTCAGATTGGATTGCTGAAACTAATGATTGGGGAGGAGCCTAGACCGAGTGACCCCGCGCTGCAGGAAGATTGGGATGAGCGCTCCTCGGCTGGCTACTATTTGATGTCGCAGAGTTTGGGGCTGAACCAGCGTCACCACGTCATGCACCTGCTGCCAGAGGTTGAGTGCCAGTGCAACGTGTCCTGGACAAGATGCGCGACCTCTACGCGAAGTTGGCGACCGCAGGAATCACCTACACGGAGCAGACCAAGTGCCTGAAGATGCTCTCGCTGCTCCTGGAATCGTGGCTTCAATTCACGAGCGGATTGAGCCTGCCGCAGAACCAGAGCTCGTGGACACTCGAGTGGGTGCGGACGAAGATTCTAGAGGAGGACTTCCGTCGCCGTCAACTGAGGGGTGGAGACGACGGCAGCAGCGGCTACGGGATGCAAGGGAGCCGACGTGGTAGAGGACGTGGCTTCGGTGGTGCTGGACGCGGTGCAAAGAAGGACGACGACTCCAACAACCAACAAGGAGGTACCGGTTGGGGTCGCGGTGCGAAATCTGGACGTGGGGGCAAGTCGGGTGCGGATGGCAAAAAAAAAGGGAGTTGCTGGTATTGTGAGAAGGAGGGGCATCCCTGGTTTTTGTGCTATAAGAAAACCCGATAGATGGACCCCCCAGAGTCGTCACCTGCATGGCGGCGCGCGGAGGAACCAGAAAAAAGGCGCGAGCATGGTTGCCGATTCGTCCAACAACAACCCGAAGAGCAACGGCGGTGCGGAAAAGAAGAAGGAGCGCACCGCGGGCCAGTTCTTCCATATTGGAGAGCAGGGTTAGCAGGGGGAGCAAGGAGACGCCTCTGCCAAGGTTGGAGCAGAGCTGCACCCCCTGGATTATTGGGTGTTGGACACAGGCGCTGCTTGGACGATGACGCCGCGAAAAGACCTGCTGGACCATGTACGAGCTGCACCGATCAACAAGGTGTGCTCCGCCTCTGGACACGCGCTGAAGGTGGCTGGTGCGGGACGAGCTGCATTTAAGGGAGCGGATGGCAAGCCGGTGGTGCTGCACGACGTTCTCCTTGTTCCAGAACTCAAGGCCAACCTCATCTCCCTCCGTAAGCTTGGCAAGTCTGGGGTGAGCACTAGCACGGATGGGGCACGCACTTACAAGGGGCAGCTGGGCAATCGGGTGCTTTGGGATCTGCACGAGAGTACGGACGTGTACAGATCCATGTGGCAGCTGCCGGCGGTGGCGTGGCATGGTGGGAGGCAGGCTGGAGAGGGGTCTGCATCCCAGGGGGAGTGCAACGCCGTTGGAGGGGTTGGTGTGAAAGTGTCGGCCAGATCTGGGGAGACGGATTGGGCAACGGCACACCGTCGCTTGGGGCATGTGGCAATGCCCTTGTTGAAGCAGTTGGAGAAAGATGGAGCCGTTAAGGGTCTGAAGCTGAACGGACAGCCACCTGATGAGAATTGTGAAATCTGTTTGCTCTCAAAGTTTACCCGTTTCCCCTTCCATAGTGTGGCTGGCAGGACCAAGAAGCCGTTGGAGCTGGTCCACATGGACTTGGTGGGGCCGCTGCCGGTTCAGGGACACAAGGGGGAGCGGTACTTTCTGACCATAGTGGATCATTGGAGCAGGCTTATGTGGGCATATCCGCTGAAGCAAAAGGACCACGCCGCCTCTACGATACGGGATGATTGGCTGCCATTCGTGGAGAAGCAAGCGGAGTGTGTGATGAAGCGGATTAGGACAGATCGGGGTGGTGAGTTCCTTGGAGCTGAGATGATGGCCTGGCTCAAGAAGCAGGGCATCCAGAGGGAGCTGACCACGGCTTACACCCCACAGTCCAACGGTGTAGCAGAACGGGCGAACCGGACAATTCTGGAGACAGCTAGGGCGCTGCTCATAGAATCTGGGCTGGGCAACATGATGTGGACCCATGCTCTTCAGCACGCTACCGTCGCTAGGAACAGGGTACTCATAAAGGTTGGGGATGACTCGTGGGTGCCGTTGGAGAGGTGGCTTGGGAGGAAGCCGCCAGTGGACATGCTGAGGGTGTTCGGTTGCATGGCAGTCGCCCACGTCCCCAAGACCTATCGCAGTAAGTTGGGGGCGAGTGCAATCTGGTGTGTGCATTTGGGGCTGGCTGCTGAGAGCAAGGGATGGCTGCTGTGGGAACCTTCCAAAGGTGTGTTGTTTGACAGCAGGGATGTGAAGTTTGTTGAGGGCATGATGTATGGGAGCTGGGAGAAACAGCCGGAGGCCAGGGTGTCCCAGCAAATGGAGCAGATCACCATGCAGCTGGACCTGACTTCTAGTGTGTGGGAGGAGGGAGAGGAGGCAGCTGCAGAGGGTGGTGATGGAAAGAAGGTACAGGAGGCACCTGCTGGTGGAAAAAATGATGTGGAGACTGGCACTAGTGGAGCTTCTGGATCTGAGGGGAGAGAGCAGTAGCAGGGGAAAACTAACAAGCCGAAGGGTGTCGTTATGAGGGGATGGCAGACACCCGTCTCCAGGCCAGGACGTACCCGTATGGCTACTAAGAAGCTGACTGCAGGAGCTGATGTAGCGGAGCAGCAGCTTGGGACTGAGGAGGAATTGCTGATTCTACCATATGGCTATGATCTGGATGAGGAGGATGAACCTGCCTACTGTTTTCTTGCCCCTGCACATGAGGAACCAGCAAGCATGGAGGAGGCATTAGCTGGACCAGATAGGGAGAAGTGGCTGGTTTCCAGGGATGCTGAGTACCAGAGCCTGCTAGAGAATGGGACATGGGAGCTGGTGGTGCTGCCTGAGGGGAAGAAAGTCGTACAATGCAAGTGGGTGCTAACGATCAAGACCAATGACAAGGGACAGGTCACCATCTACAAGAGTAGGCTGGTGGCTAAGGGGTTTATGCAGAAGGAGAAGCGGGACTTCAATGAGATCTTTGCTCCCACTGCCAAACCCCCTACCCTCCGTGTCTTGTTGGCAGATGCAACCATTAGTGGGAAATTTATCATTCAGATGGATATATCAACGGCATTCCTCAATGGGATTTTAGAGGAGGATGTGTATATGACGCAGCCACCTGGGTATGAGGATGGTACGGGCAGGGTGTGCAAGCTGAAAAAACCCATCTACGGCTTGAAGCAGGCGCCACGCTGCTGGTACCAGAAGTTGGCAGCTGTTTTAGAGGAGATGGGATTCAGGACCAGCAGCTGTGATGAGAGCCTCTTTCTCAAGGGGGAGGGGGAGAAGCTGGTGCTGTTTCTGGTCTATGAGGACAACATTCTTCTCTTTTGCAGCAGCATGAAAGAGATCCAGAAGGTGCAGCAGCAGCTGATGGAGGACTTCAGGTGCAAGAACCTTGGGGAAGTAAAGTACTTCCTCAGGAATCCAGATCACAGGTGGTCGAAGCTGCTCCAGGAGAAGTTCATCAAGGAGCTGGGGGAGAAGTACGGGATTGAGAATGAGCGCAAAGTTGCAACTCCCCTGCCAGCAGAATTCAAGCTTGTGAAAGCTGCAGAGGATGAAGGGGTTGAAGCCGAGGAGCAGCAGCAATTTCAGTCCTTTGTGGGCAGCCTCTTGTATGCAGCAGTTCACACAAGGCCCGGCATCTCTTTCTCGGTTGGGCAGCTCGCTAGGGTGGTGCAGAATCCTTCACAGGAGCAGGTGGATGCAGCTAAGCGTGTGGTGAAGTATCTGAACTCTCACCCAAGCATTGGAGTTCAATACTCCGCATCTGCACAGGTGAAGCAGAAAGGGGTTGAGGTGCTGAAAGAGAAGGGGGAGAGGCTTGGAGAAGGCAAGCTCTTTCTCACTTGCTTTACCGATTCTACGTGGGCCTCTGAGAAGGAGGATTCCTCATCTGTGGGAGGATACATCTGCGTAGTTGGAGGAGGACCTGTTAGTTGGAGGTCAAAGAAGAAGACGGAGACATCACACTCTTCTGTGGAGTCAGAGTACATGGCAATGTTCCATGGGGTGAAGGAGCTGATTTGGCTGAGGAGGCTGTTAGAGGAGATTGGCCAGGAGCAGAAGGTTGCTACGCCGCTGTTTTGTGATAGCAAGGGAGCTCTTGGGATGGCCAGGAACGATGTGCTTCATGGGCTGAACAAGCACACGCGTATCAAGTGGCACTGGTTGCGTAACGAGGTGAAGAGGGGGACGGTGAATCCGATCTACATCAAGACTCACCAGCAGCCAGCAGACTTCCTCACCAAGAGGCTTGCGGATGAGCCTCATTGGCGTTGTGTGCGGATGACTGGAATGAGCATGAACTAGCATGGAATGATGAGGATGCAGCCGGCAGGCTGAGGGGGAGTGTGTTGGCGGCAAATTCACATTGCACGACATCCTGCCATCTGTTTCTATGAGTATACGTGTGCGAATGCATTTGGGTGGGAATGGAATGTTCGTGTGTTTGTTTGCTTTCTCAATTTTCGCTTGAAGCATTTGCAGGTACTCGCGCATTATGCGCTTCGGCACAACATTGTACGCGCTATGAACAGTACAAGCAGAAAGGACGAGCTCGAAAAGGAACCCAAGATGGAAGCTTTGCGGTTTGGTTGAATTGATTGTGCAGATTCAGTTCTATCCAACTCGAAATTGTACTGTTTTGTTTGGTTGACTATAGTGTAGCAGGGCAGGCACTATAGGGGTACAATTTAGGTGAAGGTTGGATGTTGTTTGTTGCAAAGATAACTGCAGCAACGGGAGCTAGGCTACGGGCTAGGCACGTGTGCTCGTGTGATCTCTGCGTTCTCTGTTCCTTAGTCGTTTTCCTTGTATGCACACTACTTGCTAGTTCACGGGGAAAATTGGCAAGAGTTTCACTAGGAAAAGTTCAGAACAATTGGTACAATGAAGTTGGCATAGCAAGACTACATCAGAGCTAGCATTCAGGTTGGTCGACTGCCAGCACAGCATGGTCGACCGCGTTCCAGCACAACTTGGTCGACCACGCTACAGCAGTGCAAAGTCGACAGCTTGCCAACGCTGCAGGTTGACGGTGTGCCAGCATTGCTAACGCAGGACAGCAGTGAACCTGCTTTGCAGGTGCACGCAGATGATTGGCATGCAAAGTCTCGTCACCTGCACAGCGCACACACCACGTCAACCTCGGGCTAGCGACTGCCTCTAATCCGCCACGACGACCTCGGGATACCACCATGGAGGTCGGTTTCGCCAACTTCGCCTGGGTGACCGTCGCACTCCTTCGCAGAACCTTGTCACCCAGGTATCCTAGTCGACCGGGGAACTATATCGACCAGCTGCTCCTGTACGTGCCCGTCAACCTCCCAGGTCGACGACCACCTCCACGTCGACCTCCTCCAGGTCGGCGTCCCCTCTGGTCGACCAACTCCACGTCGACCAGTACTCCTGGTCGACCTGCTCCTCGTCGACCAGCATAGTCGTCGGCCGACCACCCACGTCAGCCACCCGAAGTTGGCGCCCCGCTACTCGACGCCCAACTGTTCGACGTCCTGAGTCGAGGTCGACGTCGGCCCCTCCTTCGTCGACCAACAGATCCAGTCGACCAGTAGTCTGTTAGCCGACCATCAAAGTCGGCTTCCCCAAGTTGACGTCACCAAGTTGACGTCCTCCGCAGGTCGACTCCCAAGTCGACCTCCCTGAAGTCGGCGCCACCCTAAAGTCAGCGCCCGTGCAGTGGTCCCCCGAACAGATCGACCTCCTCGTCGACCAGCTCACCCACTGCTGTAGGTCGGCTGCTCCCCTCACACCCGACCACGAAGTCGGCTCTGCCCAAGCGAGGACGGGGCCAATACCCAATTCCCGTTGACACTCCCCTGCCGCGTTCACGCTTGGGCACCCAGCCCACACGGCAGTACAGCTCGGAGACTAGCTCGTCGACGTGCACCCAACACATAGCACGTCGTCCACCGCACCAGCCATGCAAAAGGGCATGGCACCTACTGCTGCACGTCGTTGTCGCCGTCGCCCACGTCGGCCAAGCGCACTTGGCCGATTGCGACGGAGCACCGGTTGAAGGCCGGATAGTGCAGCGCCTTCGTCAGGAAGTCGGCCGGCTGCTCAGCGGTCGGGATGTACTGCAGCAAGAACTTCCCGCGCCTCACCATGTGCTGCAGCCAGGCCTGTCGCCATTCCATGTGCTTGAGGTTGCCCGTCAACCCCATGCCCTCGGCGACCGTGATGGCCGACTTGTTGTCCACGCGCAGGACAGTCGGCTTCCCGGCGTCCAGTTGCCGGAACTCGGCGAGGAGGAAGCGAAGGCGGCGTCCCTCCTTGCCAGCTTTAGTGGCCGCCACGTACTTCGACTCGGTCGACGACAGCGTTGCGCACTTGATGCGCTGGCTCGACCAGGAGACTGCAGCCCCTCCGTAGACGAACACATAGCCGCTCGTGCTCGTCCTGTTCTGCTTGTCACTGGCGTCGTTGGCGTCCACGTAGCCGACCAGCTCCAGCGACTCAGGTCCACCGCCGAACTCCAAGGCGGTGTCACGAGTGTTGGCAAGGTAAGCGAGGCAGCGATCAACCTCGCGCCAGTGCTGGTCGCTCCTCACCGTGAGGCCACTCCCCAGCTTGCTGCAGGCGAAGGCGATGTCTGGCCTCGTCGTCGTCGCCGCGAACTGCAGCGAGCCGACCTTCTGCCGGTACTCCTCCTCCTGCCGTTCCTGCGCCTCCTCGTCATCGAAGGTGAGCTCGGCGTAAGCACCGACCGAGACCGGTGTCTTCGGGGTGCGTCCGGTCTGCTCCTCGTCGAGGAAGCGCCTACGCAGCTTGTCGGCGTAGCCCTGCTGGTGCAGCCACAGCTTCCCCGCCGACCTGTCGCGCACGATCTCCAGCCCGAGGTACTTCTGCACCGGCGAGATCTCGCGCAGCTCGAAGGCGGCTTCCAGCAGCTCCTTCAGCTCCTTCAGCATCGTGGCGCTGCGGCTGGCGGCAAGCAGGTCGTTGACGTAGACCAGCACCCAGCAGACTACTTCACCCTCGCCGACCTTAAAGTAAAGAGCCTCGTCAACTTGGCTCTTCTTCCACCCGGCGCCGACCAGCACATCGTTGAGCGCCAAGTACCACAACAGCGGCGACTGCTTCAGCCCATACAGGCTCTTCAGCAGCTTACACACCCGGCCGGTTCCATCGTTGAAGTAGTCCGGCTGGGACATGTATAGCACCCGGTCGAGCTTGCTCTGCAGGAAGGCGTTCTTCATGTCGAGCTGCATCAAGTTGAGGTTGAGGACAGCGACGATGCTGAGGAAGATCCTCAACGTGACGTAGCTGCTCACCGGCGCAAACGTCTCGTCGTAGTCGGCGCCATACACCTGTGTGAAGCCCTTCACGACCAGCCTCGCCTTCTCTCGCTCGACGGTGTCGTCGATGTGGTACTTCATCGTCAACACCCACCGGTTCTTCATGACGTTCACTCCCGGCGGGTGTTCAACCAGCTCCCAAGTGCCCATGTTGATGAGGCTGCGAATCTCCTCCTCCATGGCGGCCTTCACCGCCGGGCCCTTCCAACTCGCCAACGCCTCCTTCACCGTCATCGTCGATATGTCCCAACGGTGCTCGGGGTCGGCTAGCATGTCGGGGTCGAGCTCCGGAAACTCCTCATCCTCCTCGGCGTCGTCGTACAGCAGGTCGTCGTCATCGTCCACGTCATATACCGTGGTGAAGGCAGCGGGGACGAAGAAGTCAGGTGGCCTCCGAAGTCGGCCTGAACGCCATGGTCCCTGCTGGACCTCCGCGGTGTCCCCTCCATCGTCACTGTCGTCACTACCCTCGGCGTCCTGCTGCTCCTCAGCCGGCGTCCCAGCCGACTGCTCCACTGTGGTCGGCTTCCCAGCCGACTTCTCCCCTGTGGTCGGCTCCCCTGCCGACGGCTCGGTCGCCGAGTGCTCCGTGGTCGGCTTCACGGCAGCCCACTCCCTTGTCGGCTGCTGCTCTTCGACCTGCTCCTCCTCTGTCGACTGCAATCCCACGTCGGTTCGCCGCTCGTCACGTCGGCCACCGGCGATGCACTTGGCCGGCGCCGAAGGCGGCGTCCCACTACTCCCCTCATCGCCGGAGGCCGACACCGAGGTCAGCCCACGTAGGTCGGCCACGAGGGGAGGGGCAGGGGTCAGAGGGAGAGGGGTAGAGGGGCGGACGTCCTCGACGTCCTTAGTAGCAAGCTCACCGACCTCCGCATGCAGCGGGAGCGTCGCCGAGAAGGTGTCAGAGGGCGGAGTGGACGACGAGCGACCGGACACCGGCCCATGCTCCGTCCTCCACTCGGCCAGTAACATCTCCTCGTAGAACACCACGTCCGACGTGGTGACCACTCGGTCAGTGGCGACGTCAAGGAGCTCCCAGCCCTTGCTCGCCGCCGACACACCAAGGTGCAGGCCCCACTTGGCCTTCGGCGTCAGCTTCCCACCACGCTGCTGCTCAGGAACAAGGAACTGCGCCATGCAGCCCCACACCCGCGCCAGCGACAAGTCGGGCTTCTTCCCGGTCAGCAGCTGGTACGGCGTCGTCCCCGGCGGCAGCGTCGACCTCTCAAGGCAGTTGCGGACCCAGACGGCCTGCCGCAGAGCAAGGTGCCACCAGTGGTGCTGCACACCCATGTGCAGCAGCATTGTCCGCACCGACTCCACCACCGTCCTCATCTCCCGCTCCGCCATGCGGTTCTGCTGCGGGGTGTATGGGCAGGTCAGGTCGTGGACGATCCCCTTGCCGTCCACGAAGTCGGTGAACTGCTTCCCGAGGAACTCCCCTCCCCGGTCAGATCGTAGCATCAACACCGACTTCTTCGTCTGCCGCTCAGCCACCGCCAGCCAATGTACAAACGCCTGCAACGCATCTGACTTCTTGGCGACCGACTTCACCCACACATAGCGGGTTTTGCGGTCCTTCAGCAGCAAGAAGTACAGGCTGCCATCCTTGGCAGTCACGCGAAACGGCCCGCACAGGTCGATGTGCACGACGGCCAGCACGTCGTCGGCGTCGGAGCCTTGGTCGGGGAAGGTGTGCCGCGCCAGTTTCCCGCCGACGCACGAGACACAGGGGGAGTCGGCGTCCGTCGCCGACTTGAGGTCCAGCCCAATGGCGACCTCGTTCTTCGCCGAGCTCCGTATGGTGTCCATGCCGACATGCGCAAGCCTCGCATGCATCCGGTCCGGCGTCGACTTCGTCGTCGAGACGATCGCCCGCAGAGCCACCACCTCCGTCGTGGGCGGCGTCGACCTCGTCGCGCAGGGACGCAGGTCGGTGCAGAGGACTCGCCCAGAGTACGTCGCCCGCCCGAGCACCTCCCCCGCTGCCGAGACGAGCAGCATGCCGTCTCCGTCCTCCTGCAGCTTCACGCCATGCTCCTTCAGTTGGCCGGCCGACAGTAGGTTGGCTCGCACACCCGGGACGTACAACACGTCGGGGATGAGCACCTGCTTCCCGGCCTCTCCTTGCAGGGCAACGGTGCCGCAGCCCTGGACATCCTGCAGCGCCCCATTGAAGCCGCGCACATGCCTGATGGCGCCGCTCGCCTGCAGGTCGACGAAGACCTCCTTCGTCCCCATCAGGTGGGGGGAGCAACCGCTGTCGAGCAGAACCACCGCCGGGTTCGCTTGCACAGCTGCCGCCACCGCCTGGAAGTCCTCTCCGGCCTCCGGCGCCAGAGAGATGGTCGGCTCCACGACGCCGACCAGCAAGCACGACGCCGTCTTGTCGTCTCGCCCTTTGCCGCCAGCAGGGGAGTCGGCGTCCTTCGCCGAAGTCGATGTCTTGGTCGACTGCTTCTCCTTGCGCGGCTGGTTTCCTCCACGACGAGGACGACGGCTTCCGGACCTCCCACGGCCTCCCTTAGCATCGTCGTCGTCGGAGTCGCTGCGGTTGGGACACTCGAAGGAGAGATGGTCGGGATCGCCGCACAGCCAGCATTCCCGACGTCGACCTCCTCCTCCACGACCGCTGTCCTTGGTCGACATCTTCTTGTCGACCTCCTTGGCCGGCTTCCAGCCACTGCTACCACCACCGCCAGACTGCCCGCGCTGCCCCGGTCGGCCTCCTTGCTTCGCTGAGGTGACCAAGTTCGCCTGCGCCAAGAGCTCCTGCGACCGCTCAGCCTCCTGCATCGCCTCGTCCTGCACGATATACGAGGTCAAGTTGTCCTCGTTGAGCGTCGCCCTGGTGCTCGGCGCCATAGACAGCCGCTTCAGCAGGTTGTAGCTGCTAGAGAGACCCTGCATGACATGGGTGATGTACGATGCCGTGGAGTACTGCGCGCCAGCCATCCTGATGGTGGCGAGAATTCGCCTGGCTCGGTTGCAGTAGTCGGTCGCACTCTCCTCGTCACCCATACGCAGGTGCGTCAGTTGTCCCTCCAGCTGGGCGATGAACAGGTCGTCGGTGATCTGGTACGTCGACTCAATGAAATGCCACGCCTGGTGGCCAACGTCAATGTACTCCCGGCACCACTTCAAGGCGATCTGCACGCCCGGCGAGCAGCACCGCGAGATGACCGTGAAGGTCAACAGCTGCACGGCGCGAAACTCTACACGCAGGTCGGGGTGGTGCTCCCCCGGCGTCGCCACGGTCCCTCGGGCGAAGCCGATCAGCCCGGCCATCTCCAGCTGGGGCTCGATGGCTTCCTTCCAGGTGAGAATGTCGGGTCGTCCGACCAGCGGAGGGGTGACCGAGATCCTATCCGGCGTGAACTTGAAGTAGCCGTAGCTCGGCGCAATCCCGCCCGCCGTCACCTGGGTCGCCGACATCGGCGACAATCCACTTTGACGCCCACCAGTGTCGCCATGCGAGGAGCCTGCAGCTGCCGACGACTGCATCCCTCGCGCCTGAACGCCGCCGACTTCACCGGCGTGTATCACACCTCTCTGCCTCGACGTGCCTCCCGCACTGCTGCCGACCTGACCTCCACCGGCGTTGACTCCCACGTCGACGCCGCCGTCGTTGTTCACCGGTCGAGGAGAGCCAGGTCGAGAAGGGGGGTGCTCCGCCGCCCACACGGAGCGGAGTCCGGCTTCGACGACTGCCCAGGGTATCGCCCCATACTCCTGGGCCTCATGGCGTCTCCTCGCATCCTCCAGCCGTCCCTCCAGGGTGTCCATCACCTCGGCGTCGCCTACGCGCACGCTAGTGACTGCACGGCTGCCGGTCTACGAACACGATCGGGATGTGCTAAGTCGGCTAGACTGAGCTACGTCGCGGTGTCGTCCACGCTCACCGCACCATGAAAGATAACTGCAGCAACGGGAGCTAGGCTACGGGCTAGGCACGTGTGCTCGTGTGATCTCTGCGTTCTCTGTTCCTTAGTCGTTTTCCTTGTATGCACACTACTTGCTAGTTCACGGGGAAAATTGGCCAGAGTTTCACTAGGAAAAGTTCAGAACAATTGGTACAATGAAGTTGGCATAGCAAGACTACATCAGAGCTAGCATTCAGGTTGGTCGACTGCCAGCACAGCATGGTCGACAGCGTTCCAGCACGACTTGGTCGACCACGCTACAGCAGTACAAAGTCGACAGCTTGCCAACGCTGCAGGTTGACGGTGTGCCAGCATTGCTAACGCAGGACAGCAGTGAACCCGCTTTGCAGGTGCACGCAGATGATTGGCATGCAAAGTCTCGTCACCTGCACAGCGCACACACCACGTCAACCTCGGGCTTGCGACTGCCTCTGATCCGCCACGACGACCTCGGGATACCACCATGGAGGTCGGTTTCGCCAACTTCGCCTGGGTGACCGTCGCACTCCTTGGCAGAACCTTGTCACCCAGGTATCCTGGTCGACCGGGCAACTATATCGACCAGCTGCTCCTGTACGTGCCCGTCGACCTCCCAGGTCGACGACCACCTCCACGTCGACCTCCTCCAGGTCGACGTCCCCTCTGGTCGACCAACTCCACGTCGACCAGTACTCCTGGTCGACCTGCTCCTCGTCGACCAGCATAGTCGTCGGCCGACCACCCACGTCGGCCACCCGAAGTTGGCGCCCCGCTACTCAACGCCCAACTGTTCGACGTCCTGAGTCGAGGTCGACCTCGGCCCCTCCTTCGTCGACCAACAGATCCAGTCGACCAGTAGTCTGTTAGCCGACCATCAAAGTCGGCTTCCCCAAGTTGACGTCACCAAGTTGACGTCCTCCGCAGGTCGACTCCCAAGTCGACCTCCCTGAAGTCGGCGCCACCCTAAAGTCAGCGCCCGTGCAGTGGTCCCCCGAACAGATCGACCTCCTCGTCGACCAGCTCACCCACTGCTGTAGGTCGGCTGCTCCCCTCACACCCGACCACGAAGTCGGCTCCGCCCAAGCGAGGACAGGGCCAATACCCAACTCCCATTGACATTTGTCTCTATCTGCTTGCTACAGGGCCAGGGGAAACTAGTGGAACCAGCATTTGGCTGGTTGGGCAAAGACAAATCAGGTTCTGTTTTTAGGACCTGGACCTGGTTGTTGTTTTCCCAGGTTGGAAAAACAGAACCAGAGGTTGTTTACCAACCTACCACCTGCTGTTTTGTCCAGCCAGGTTGGTTCTGTTGCTTGGAATTATTTGGGATCATCCTTGGTTGTTCCCAGGTTTATTCCCAAGGTCCTTGCTAGCTAGAACTTTATATTCCTTCTCTGTTTGTACCTGAATATCGTCAATTTGATTCAAGTGAATTCCTCCCTTCCTGGAATTTCGTTTCTACGCAGTGCGACGGCGGAATGCTACCCGAGTCAACGCTAGTACGCTAGCACTCCAACGCTAGGCAAACGCTGTCCGAGCCATAACTTCGTAATGGCAGAACTTTTCGCGAGGCAACTTGGCTTCTTTTAAAGCTCTTGGAGTGAGATTTGATATAGGAAATTCTCAGCTTAATCCGATCGACGGTCTGCACGATACGGTGCGCGACGTTCAAGGTACTCTTGTTTTTTTGACTAAGTCATTCTTGATCCCTGTCTCTACAAACTCGGATCCGAGGATAGGGGCTGGTCTTGTACCAGGCAACCAAGGACCCTTGGAGGTGACCCCGAGGAGAGGTTTTAAGTTTGACAAAGTCTTAATAGCTTGAGTTTATTAGGCCCTTACACCAACACAAACCCTTCACGGCTCCATCATTTTCTAGCTGATGCCAAATGCCACATGCCCCAAACGTTGATGTGCTGTTGCCCAATCTATCTCCCCAGGCCTTGTCGACACTCTCACACTAACCCCTCCAATGGCGTTGCACTCCCCCTGGGATGTAGGGCCCTCTCTAGCCTGCCCCCCCACCATGACACACCAACGCCGGCAGCTGCAACATGGATCTGTACAGATCCTTGCTCTCATGCAGATCCCAAAGCACCCGATTTCCCAGCTGCCTCTAGTAAGTGCGTGCCCCATCCGTGCTAGTGCTCACCCCAGCCTTGATAGAGACTAAGGATCGAGTCTGTGAAGATTAGGAGCCTAAATTTCTCAAAATCGTTGGCTTGAAATTCTGGACAGAAACCGCGACTTCACAAGAAACGTTGTCGACAAAAAATGCACCGTTAGAATCGTCTCAAACTCGAGTATGTCATAGCCCATGTTTGTGGCTATCATTCCCAATTTGACTCGTATCGAAACGTGGAGTAAATCTCGAGTTATGCGTCTCGGCGCACCAAGGGGTATGCTGCCACATAGAAATTAAATTCACTCACAATAGTTTCACAAGTTCACAAGAGTAGCACACAAGAGAGTTGGAGTTGCACTAAACCAGGTAGGAGGAAAGAGGAGGACGAGAGGGAAGGTTCCAAGGAGTCCCCAACCAAAGAAAACTCCACGCCACACAATTCCCTTCCCCATAGGCAACCCAACTTTGACCTTTGTCACTATCCCAACCTCCACAATCCACCTCAACCCAACTTGGCCACTCTTGCCAACCTGGTTTGGTTTCTCCCAACCAATTGGCAGAAACTACAGTAGTAGTGACGAGTTTCCCAACCCCCAAAAGTCTGTACCCCATATTGAGTCAACCCCACAACTCTCCATGGTCACCACAACCAAATATCAAAAGCATACGAACTCCAACGTTCGTAACTTTCTTGTTCGTGCTCCGATTGAAGTGATTCTTGGTTCGTCGGAAAGCTCTTGAGCAGTGGAGTCACTTCAGATATCTGCTCAAGCCAAATAACATTCACACACACTCAGAAAATCCAAACCACAGAGAACACAAATTCTTGCGCACGCTCATTTCATACATGCAACGCACGAACACATGATGGGAGGCAGACAGACGTGAATGCAAATGATAGCATCACATAACAAACTCCCCCTCTGGCTGCCAACCATCATCCCACATGCCATAGCTCAAGCATTTACCCTCAATGCACACTCATCCCAGCAAGCTTCATGCCCTTCCAATGCTCAGGTTCTGCCAGGCGTTTGGTGAGTATGTCAGCCGCCTGCTGCTGGGTCTTCACAATCTCCAGCCGCACCTCCTTGTCCAGGAGCCTCCTTGTCCAATGCCACTTTGGCCTGATGTGCTTTGTCAAGCCATGAAGACAGGCATTCTTCGCAAGCTTCACCGCCGATTCATTGTCACAGAAAATCACAGTCGGTTCCCTCTGACACACTCCGATTTCCTCCAACAAACGCCTCATCCACACCACGTCCTTTGCCCCATGATGAAGGGCCATGTACTCGGTCTCACACGAGGACAGCCCCACCTCGTTCTGCTTCTTGCTGCGCCAGCTCACTGCACCACCTCCAAAGAGGCACACATAGCCTCCAATGCTGGTGCCATCTGCCTTCACAGAGTTGAAGCTAGCGTCGGTGTACCAAGTCAGGCGCATCTCCCCCTTGCTCAAATCAGCTGCACCCCTCTGCAGCCTTTGCCTCACAGCACTGTACTCCAGACCCACAGACGCTGTAGCGCTCACATAGCGGACCAACCTCTTGGCCGCTTCCAGCTACTCATGACTGGGGCGTGAAACCACACTGGCAAGCCTAGATGTTGCAAAGGCAATGTCAGGCCGTGTGTGGTTAGCCGCATAGTTGAGTGCCCAAACCATGGAATGAAAAAGTTTCCTGTCACTCTCACCCACCACCTCCTCATCAGCACAGGGCTCCACAGTGAACCCCGAAGGCAGTGGGGTGGCTGGCTTTCCTCCATCTTGCAGCCCATACTTCTCAGCCAACCCCTCACAATACTTTCTCTGGTGCAACCTCAACACTCCCTTGTCAAGGTCCCTCTCCACATGCATCCCAAGGTAGTACTTCACATCTCCCATCTTGGAGCACTTGAACTGCATTTCCAGCATCTCCTCCACACGTTCAACCATTGCAGACGACTCAGAGAAGAGCAGGATGTTGTCCACGTACACCAGGAGCATGAGGAACTGCTCCTTCTCTTGCAGCAGGAACAGGCTGTGATCACACTCGCTCTTCTTGAACCCCCCGGCCAGCAGTGTCTCCTCCAGCTTGTGGTACCATGCGCGAGGAGCCTGCTTCAGGCCATAGATGGCCTTCTTGAGCCTGCACACCCTGCCGCTCCCATCATCCAACCCCTCAGGCTGCAGCATGTACAGCTCCTCCAGAATGATTCCATTGAGGAATGCAGTGATTATGTCCATCTGCTTGATCTTCCAGCCACGGTTTGCAGCCATTGCCGACATCGTCCTCAGTGTAGTGCCTTTCCCTACAGGAGCAAAGATATCATCAAAATCCTTCCCCTTTGTCTGTTGGAACCCCTTAGCCACAAGCCTTGACTTGTAGCGGGTCAGCTCCCCATCGGGTCCGTACTTATGCCTGAAGATCAGCTTGGAAGAAATGGCCTTCTTCCCAGGTGGCAGCTCACACAGCTCCCACGTCTCATTCTCCAGCAGAGAGTCATATTCCTCCTTCACACTCTGCTTCAACTTCTCAGCGTCGGGCCCGCTCAATGCCTCGGCTAACGTCTTGGGCTCAGGGACGGCTGCCCAGTAGCAGTGTGCTATCTCATCCTCATCACACTGCTCAGCCACACTCCCAGCCCGTACCACCTTTGGCTTGCCAAAGCTCGGATAGGTCAGCCGGTTAGGAGGGCGCACTTCCCTCCGGGGACGGTCAGCCGGACGCGCGGCACCTTGTGGAGCACCTTGCTGCTGCTGCTGTGGCTGCTGCTGCTGCTGCGGCTACTGCTGCTGCTCCTCCACCTCAGGTTCTCCCCCATCCTCAGTCACCCCAGAAATCTCCTCCTCTGAGACAGTGACCTGCACTTGCCTCGAAGTCCGCTGCACCTCATCAGCCTCAATGATCAGCGGTGTAGTGGGAAGCTTCTGCTGCTGCTGCTTCCACTCCTTGTAGTACAAGGACTCAAGGAACTTCACATCCCTCGACACAGTCAGCTGCTGGCTGGTCAAGTCCCAAATCAGCCAGCCCTTGTGATCCTTAGCAAGCCCCAAGTGCACACCCCATCTCCCAAAAGCTTCCAGTTTTCCCCTCTTCTCCTTAGGCACATGAAACACCACCATACAGCCATAAGTTCTCTGCATGTTGACTGCAGGCACACTCCCATACCACTTGGTGTGGGGGACCCATTGCTTGTCCCCCACAGTCGCCAGCACCCGGTTCTTCACAACAACGACCTGCCGCAGTGCTGTCACCCAAAACGGATCTGGCAGCCCTGCATGCCCAAGGAGAGAGCGAGCACCTTCCTGCAGGGTCCGGTTGAACCGCTCAGCCACGCCATTCTGCTGAGGGTTGTAAGGCACTGTGAGCTGATGCTGGATCCCCTTCCGCTTCAGCTCCTTCTCAAAATCAGCGCCGATGAACTCTCCTCCGTTGTCAGTGCGGATCACCTTCACCTTGTGTCCGCTCTCCCTTTGTGCTCTCGGCATCCACTCCTTAAGAACAGCCGCTGCCACCTCCCCCTTAGTCTTGAGAGGGTACACCCACACCGCACGCGTATGGTCGTCCACAATTGTCAAGAAGTAGCGGCTGCCCGAGAGAGAAAGGGCCCTCGTGGGGCCCACCACATCCATGTGCACTAGTGCTAGTGGTGCCTTTGCTGGTCCTGTGCTGCTGAAGGGAAACTTCGTGAATTTGGTCTCAAGGCAGGTAGGGCAGCTCCCAATCTCCTTTGCTCCCCCCTTCACCTCCAGCCCCTTCAAGCACCCATCCTTTACCAACTTCTGCAGCATAGGAATGTTCACATGGCACAGCCTCTCATGCCACGTCTCCCAATCAGCCTCACCACTCCCAAATGAAGCCTTTGCCCATGCAGTTGTCGCATCCACACCAGCAAGCACCTCACCATGTGGCTGTTGTGGCTGTTGTTGATTGCATCCAGGGCCCCATCAGTTGGTGCAGTCTCCTCTCCTCCCGCAGTTGCTTTAGCCGCTGCCGCTGCCTTTGCCGTTGCTGGTGGTTTCCCCTTCCAAGGGATGATGGGCAGCTGCCACAGGTCCTTGATGCAGCTGCTCTTCTCCTCCAGATTCCACAGCAGCAACTTCCCAAGCTTTGCACGGCAGCTGGTTGGGCCGAACGTAACTTTGGCCTTGCTTTTCTGCAGCCGGCGCACAGAGAGGAGGTTAGCGGATAAACCTTCAACCAACAGCACATTTCCCAGCCCCACAAGCCCCCCTTAGCTCCCATAACCTTGGCATTCCCAACACCAATCACAGGGAGCAAGGCACCTGATGCGGCAGCCACAAACTTTATCTTCCCAGGGGGCTTCACCTCATCAAGCAAATCTGCCCGTGGAGTCATGTGACTCGTGCAACCTGAATCGATCACCCAGTGAGTGAGGGGGTGCATCACAACCTTCCCAACTGAACCCACATCATCCCCACTCCCTTGCACGTCCTCAACCATGAGGAACATACCAGGGTCGGCTTTACCTTGTGCACCATCACCTTGTGCACCTGAACCTTGCACAGCACCACCTCGTGCACGTTCACCACTTGGCGGCTTCATGCCTGGAGGCGCCCATCCTTCAGGCCGGCTGAAACACTTGAACCATGGGTGTCCAGCCTTCTTGCAGTACCAGCACGCACCCTCCATTCGGGTACTCCCCCTGCCACCAGAGCTCCCATGCCCCTCATTGTAGTCACCTCGGCCTCTCCCTCTGCCAAAGCCTCTCCCACGGCCTCGGCCTCTCCCTCCCCCTCTCCCTCTGCTGCCTCCTTCAGCTCCATACCCCTCAGCAGTTTTGTTGGCAGCACCACCTCCAGTGTGGCGCCTGCGGAAGTCCTCCTGCAGGATCTGCTGCCGTAGCCACTCAGGCGTCCATTTGTCCTGCTGAACGTTGAGGGTGGGGATGAGGTTGTCCCACGAGTTGTCGAGCACCGAGATGATCTTGGTGCACTGTTGCATCTGCGACACTTCGCTGCCCGCCGCTGCCATCCTCGCATAGGTGTCCTTGATCTTGTCAAGGACCGGCTTCACATCATCTCCCGGCCGCATGGAGAGGGCAGCCAACTCTTCCAATACGATCACCATCGGCAGCGTGTTGGGTTGAACCACGTCGCGTAGCAGCTTCCACGCCTTCGGTCCCGAGTCATTGAGCTCCACCAAATCCTTGATATGCTGGAACATGTCGTTGTTGACCGACTGTAGAATCAAGTCGTACAGCACCGCGCTCTTCTCAATCCAACGATCGCGGGCGTCTCCTTCCCCCGGCATCTTCTCCTCTCCCATTGCAATTTTCAGCAGCTTGTAGCGCTTGAAGGCGCTCCGCATCCGCCCGCTCCATTCCTCGTAGTTGGAGCCATCCAAAGCTTCGATCTTGGATGGTGGCGGTTCACTCCTCTTCTCAGCTGCATCTCCACTCCCTTGATTCATCTCCTCTGCTCCCAATCAGAGGTTTCAGCTCCCCCCTTTGCTGGTCACAATGTAGATCCACACAATCTTCACAAGTGACGGCGCCAACGAAATTTCGGCAGAGTTTCCCCTTAGCGGAAGTCACATCCAACCTCCAGAACTCCACTTAGGCACGCCCACAGGCCATGGTGGGTCTAGGAGGGTCTTCACACTTCAGTAGACTCTCCACAAAGTCCTTAATCAGCTCTGATACCACTTGATAGAGACTAAGGATCGAGTCTGTGAAGATTAGGAGCCTAAATTTCTCAAAATCGTTGGCTTGAAATTCTGGACAGAAACTGCGACTTCACAAGAAACGTTGTCGACGAAAAGTGCACTGTTAGAATCGTCTCAAACTCGAGTATATTATAGCCCTTGTTCATGGCTATCATTCCCAATTTGAATCGTATCCAAAGATGGAGTAAATCTCGAGTTATGCTTCTCGGCGCACCAGGGGGTATGCTGCCACATAGAAATTAAATTCACTCACAATAGTTTCACAAGTTCACAAGAGTAGCACACAAGAGAGTTGGAGTTGCACTAAACCAGGTAGGAGGAAAGAGGAGGACGAGAGGGAAGGTCCCAAGGAGTCCCCAACCAAAGAAAACTCCACGCCACACAATTCCCTTCCCCATAGGCAACCCAACTTTGACCTTTGTCACTATCCCAACCTCCACAATCCACCTCAACCCAACTCGGCCACACTTGCCAACCTGGTTTGGTTTCTCCCAACCAATTGGCAGAAACTACAGTAGTAGTGACGATTTTCCCAACCCCCAAAAGTCTGTACCCCATATTGAGTCAACCCCACAACTCTCCATGGTCACCACAACCAAATATCAAAAGCATACGAACTCCAACGTTCGTAACTTTCTTGTTCGTGCTCCGATTGAAGTGATTCTTGGTTCGTCCGAAAGCTCTTGAGCAGTGGAGTCATTTCAGATATCTGCTCAAGCCAAATAACATTCACACACACTCAGAAAATCCAAACCACAGAGAACACAAATTCTTGCGCACACTCATTTCACTGTTATGTGATGCTATCATTTGCATTCACGTCTGTCTGCCTCCCATCATGTGTTCGTGCGTTGCATGTGTGAAATGAGCGTGCGCAAGGGAAAGAGCAGGATGCTGAGAGGGTACGCGAGGTCAGGTCGAGTGCAACTCGTTAGGTACATGAGGCAGCCCACAAGCTCTGGATACTGACGACTTGACTCTACGGACTCGTCCAAAGGTGGAGCTGAGAGCGAATCACCTGTAGGCGGAGGAGTCGACTGTGGCGAGGAGAACTGGAAGCCGAACCGTTGAAGGACCTGGTGCACCATGTGTAACTAAATCACAGTGATGGTGCACCTGCTCTTTCCCAGAGTGCGATGACCGTGCCACTGTAATGTGTTGGCACAACAAATCTTGTTATAGTCAAGAGTCCACTTAGAGGTCGCGGATGCCCATGAAACCCCCTAAGCAGAATCTGACGTCTTCAAACCGCCTCTGTTCAAAACGCCGTCACGATCAGCTCCAAAACCATACGAGGCTAAAACTTGGACAGCAGTTAGCCTTAGGTGTCTGCTTTCGAACGGTATATAACTTGCTATTATCAGAGGTGTGTGCACTACGCAGTGAACGAAAACGTAAGCTCGGCTGAAAAAAACGTGTAGTCTCATTGATGCAAGGAAGAGGTGAGTACAACATTGCCTAGGGGACTCATAAGGGGTTGGGTCATCCTGGGAACTCAGAGAATGTTGAGTCCTAGGGGAGAAAGGCTAGAGAAGGATGGGAAACGTCCTAGCTAGGTCAGCAAAGCCAACCACACATGGATGTTCAGAGCTGTACTCAAGGCAACCAATTGTGAGTTAAGCCAACCATGAGTCAGCTTGTCTTCCCACTTGCACCCTCTTGCAAGCTGGTTCTAGGAAGACCACACTTCTCAAAAGGAGGGCTGTAGAGTCCCACTTGACCACCTGTACTTCTTGTCTCATTCTCTGTCCCTGCACCATTGGCATGACAACAATGAAAGGGTGGCAAGGGAAATGCTGCCAACAGTGCACCATGACTACGGAACAGTGCATTTCGGCAGCTGTCACGCAATTCTCACATGTTGGATCGTTCTGAAACTTGGTGAACACCTGCACAGCGGGGAATAGAACTGCCAGACCGAATTTCCGACCAATCAAAGCTTGGTAGACGAGTCAGCAGTCGAAATGGTGAACTCGGGTGTTACCAAAAAGGAGTAACACACACTTCCGGGATGCCATAAGTCTTGAAACATAAAATGTTGTCACGCCTTGGTAACTGCTTCAAAAAATCTGAAACTTTGAGGTTTTGAAGAACACATGTTGAACAACCTCCCCAAAAAATTCCAGAAGCTGAGCAGGCTTGTAGGCCGAATGGGAGTGTGATGACCGTGCCACTGTAATGTGTTGGCACAACAAACTCCCCCTCATCGTGCTCTCATTCATCCCTTAGCTGCTCCTTGAAGCTGCCTCCCTTAGTTGAAGGACATGCCACACAAGTTGGCGCAGGTCCAATGCTGATGCTCTGCAAGCCGCTTCGTAAAAAAATCTGCAGGTTGCTTGGTAGTGTTGATGTAGTGCAAGGAGACCGTGCCCTTCTTCACCTCCTTCCTCACCCAATGCCATTTGATATGCATGTGCTTGTTCAGCCCATGGAGCACAGCATTGCGAGCCATTGCAATTGCTCCTTGGCTATCACAAAACACAGGTGTAGGACCCTCTTGCTCCTGCCCCAACTCCTCAAGCAACCTCCTCATCCAAATCACCTCCTTCACCCCATGAAACAACGCCATGTACTCGCTCTCCGTTGATGAGTGAGCTATCTCCCCTTGCTTCTTAGACTTCCAGCTCACTGGACTCCCTCCAACACAGCATACATAGCCACCATGGGATGTTGCATCACTAATGTCACTTGCCCATGTAGCGTCGGTGAAGCACGAGAGGTACAAGTGTCCACGCATTGCAGGTGCACCGGTCTTCGTGCTCACCTCCTCCACTCCCTTTTGCTTCAGCTGCCCATGCACTGAATATTGCAGCCCCACCCTTGAGGTTGCCATGCAGTACCTCACCAGCCTCTCTGCTGCATCAAGGTGCTCTTGAAGGGGCCTAGACACCACACGAGCCAGCTGCGAAACCGCGAATGAAATATCGGGGCGAGTGTTGACCGAAGCATACATCAAGCCCCCCACCATTGACTGGAACCGACGCTGCAACTCGGGCTCCAACACCTCACCCTCCTCTTCATCAAGGTGTAGCTGAAACCCTGAGGGTAGAGGAGTCTTCACACTCCTCCCTTCCTCCAGCCCATACCTCTCCCCCATGGCTGCAAGGTACTTGTGTTGGTGAAGCCTCAACCATCCCTTCACCTCGTCCCTCTCCACGTGAAGACCAAGGTAATACCCCACCGGTCCAAGGGCCTTGCATTGAAAGGTCTCCTTCAGCTTCCCTTGCACCTCCTTGATCCTCTCTAGAGATGGAGAGAAGAGGAGAATGTCATCGACATAGACAAGGAGAAACACCTTCTCCTCCTCCCCCTCGGTCATGAAGAGACTCTCGTCGCACCCGCTGACTTTGAAGCCAAGAGCCTCCAACGCCTCCATCAGCCTTGCATACCAGCACCTTGGAGCTTGTTTGAGGCCATAGAGGGCCTTGTTGAGCCTGCAAACACGTCCGCTCCCATCGTCATACCCCTCTGGTTGCTTCATGTAGATCTCCTCATCTACCACGCCATAGAGGAAAGCCGTCTTCACATCCATTTGCTCCACCTTCCAACCACAAACAGCAGCTGCTGCTAGCAACACCCAGAGCGTAGGAGCCTTAGCAACAGGAGCAAACACCTCCTTGAAGTCAACCCCCTCTCTCTGCTGGAAGCCCTTGATCACAAGTCTTGTTTTGCGCCTCTCCAACTTCCCCTCTGCATCGGTCTTCACACGTAATATCCACGTGCAATCCAATGCCTTTCTTCCAGGGGGCAGATCAGTGAGGGTCCATGTTCCATTCTCCATGAGGCTCTGAAACTCATCCTCCCTTGAAGCCAACCAAGCCTCTCGATCATCTCCAGCAAGTGCTTCCTCCATTGAAGCCGGTTCATGAGGTAAGTTGACACCGAAGCAACAAATCTGCTCCATCTCTCCCTCGGCTCCCTTCTCCTCATCATCTTCCTCCCCCTAGACCAGCAATGCCTTAGGACCCCCAAGCCTTTCATACTTGAGGAAATCCCTTGGGTGAGCAGCTCTCTTGGGCCTCTCCTTGGCTGCACCCTCCTTAACTCCACCCCGGACAGCACCACGCTTCCCTTGGGATGTCCGCCTTGATGGAAGTGAAGGGGATGATGTTGGCTGCTGCACCTCCTCCCCGGCATCACATCTCTCAGCTACAGGGGCCTCCTCTTGCTGCAACACTCCTTCCACCTCTGTTGCCTCCCCTTCAGCACCTCCCAAGTCATGTGACACCTCCGTTACATCTGAAGATGAAGACAACTCGATGGGAATGAGGAGTGGATCGTTCGTTCCCACCTCTATTCCGAGCGGAATGGTGACCTTGCTCCTCCCTCGCTCCAACCACTCCTTGAACATGAGCCCCTCCATGAACTTGGCATCTCTGGTGGTGAAGATGGTGTTGGATTTTGGGTCCCACATGAGCCACCCTTTGCTCCCTTGTGCAAGTCCCAAATGAACAGCCCACACCGCCACCGCTTGAAGCTTGTCACGCTTCTCCTTAGGGACGTGCACGAGTCCCATGCACCCGAAGACTCGAAGCATATCCACCAGGGGCTTCTTGCCTCTCCACTTCTCCATAGGGACCCAATGCTGCCCTCCCACATGAGTCAATACTCGGTTCTTGATGACGGTGGCATGGCGAATAGCGAGGGGCCAGAATCGTAAGGGTAGACCCGAGTCTACCAACATCGTTCTCCCACCCTCCATGATGGTCCGGTTCGCTCTCTCTGCCACGCCATTGGATTGAGGAGTGTAGGCCGTGGTGAGCTGCTGTTTGATGCCGTGCCGCTTCAGCCAGCTCCGGAACTCTGCTCCCAAGAACTCCCCACCACGGTTGCTACGAATCGCCTTCACCCGCTTGCCGCTCTCTCGCTCCACCAAGGGCAGCCACTCTTCAATGATGATCCTTGCAGCATCACTTTTCTTTGCAAGTGGAAAGGACCAGGTGAGCCTTGTGTTATCATCCACCATGGTCATGGAATACAGGGCCCCACCATCTCCCTTCACCTTCATGGGTCCCACGAGATCCACATGCACGAGCTCCACTGGGTCACTCGACTTCCCCTCCACCGAATGGAAGGGAAACCGTGAAAACTTGCTGGTCAAGCAAGTCTCACAAGATCCCACCTCCTTGGGCTCCCCCTTTATCATCAGCCCCTTGACTCTTTCCTCCTTGAACAGCTGCTGCAACTGAGGTAGCGCCACGTGGCCAAAGCGACGGTGTGCGGTGAGCCAATCCGTCTCACCCGTGCTAGGAGTTACACTTGGTAACTCAGCCCTTCCATGCCCAAGGAGCCCACCATCACTATCATCACCACCTCCTCCATTGTCCACGTGGTTAACACGCCCTCCTCTCACACCTCCAGCAGCCAAGCACGCAGCCGCCTCCTTCCATGGCAGCACCGGTATCTCCCACATGGACCGGTGCATGTCCTTGCCGCCTCGGAGGTCCCACAACACGCGCCCATCCAGAGTTGCCTTGAAAACCTTTGTGCCCAACATCTCCATCTTCATCCCTGCCTCACTTAGGGCCTTGGTAGAGAGGAGGTTGGCACACAATCTAGGAACAAGGAGAACACGCTTCAGCCCCACAAGCCTCCCATCCGCACCCATGAACATGGCTCTCCCCTCGCCACGCACGGGTACAACTTGGCCGGTGGCTGAAACGACAGTGGCTGCCTTTGATGGCCTAAATTCATCCAGTAGATCCTCTCGGTTGGTCATGGTCATGAAGGCTCCCGTGTCGATGACCCAATGGGAGGAGCGGTGAAGAGCAACCTTGCTGGCCGGCACAACCATGTCCTCGGAGCACGCCTCTCCTACATGGTAGAACATGCCGCCGTATCCGCCAGCACCTCCATCGCCCTCCTCACTGCCCACGCCTTCTCCCATAGCTCCATGAACACCCTTGGAGCCCTCAATTGATGGCTGACCAGGCCTCCAGCCGTCAGGTAGCTTGCGGCACTTGAACCATGGGTGCCCTTCCACATGGCAATACCAACACTTGCCGCCACACCGCTTGCCTCCCTTGTTGCCACGCTTCCCTCCCAAATGCTGCTCCCCTCCAGAGCCTTCCTTGGCCTTGCCTTTCTTGCTGCCACGCCCCTTGAAGCCCTTCATGCCGTAGGCTGAACCTCCACCTTCACCGGCAGCGGCGGTCAGCTCCTTCCTCCGAAACTCCTCTTGAAGAACTTGCGCGCGAATCCACTCAAGGGACCACGAGTCCTTCATGCCATTAAGGTTGACCACCAAGGGCCCTCACGACTCCGGCAGCAGGGAGAGAGCCTTGTAGCACTTGATTTTTCCAGGGTAGTCCACACCAGCAGCAGAGAGCTTCACATAGAGGTCCCTGAGTTGATCGAACGCTCCTTGTACGGCATCACCCTCGTTGATCTTCACCGCATGGAGTTGTCGCTCGAGCACCACCACCATAGCTTCGCTGCTGGGGGCATGGACATCCTTCAATATCTTCCATGCCTTAGGACAACACTCAACTTCCTTGATGAGATGCTTGATGTGGTGCAGCTGGTTGGATGAGAGGCATTGGGAGAGAAGGAAGAATCCATCCTTGGACCGGCGATCCCATTCTTTGGTCGCTCCTTCGCTCGCAGGCCTCTTCAATTCTCCATCCATCACTTCAAGCAGCCCATAATGGTTGAAGAGGAGCTCCATCCTGAAGCTCCATGATGCCCAATCCTCCCCAGATAACTTCTCCAGGTTGAATGCCTTCACATCATCCTTAGCTGATGTTGAAACGGAAGCCATTGGTGCAGATCCGCCAGCAACGCCTCTTCCCGCTACCCCAGCGCCTCTCACGCCACCACTGCCACTGGGACCAGCTGGAGCAGAACCTTCAGCCTCCATATTCACCCAAGAACAGAGTAGAACAGCTCTGATACCACTTGTTATAGTCAAGAGTCCACTTAGAGGTCGCGGATGCCCATGAAAACCCCTAAGCAGAATCTGACGTCTTCAAACCGCCTCTGTTCAAAACGCCGTCACGATCAGCTCCAAAACCATACGAGGCTGAAACTTGGACAGAGGTTAGCCTTAGGTGTTTGCTTTCCAACGGTATATAGCTTGCTATTATCAGAGGTGTGTGCACTACGCAGTGAACGAAAACGTAAGCTCGGCTGAAAAAAACGTGTAGTCTCATTGATGCAAGAAAGAGGTGAGTACAACATTGCCTAAGGGACTCATAAGGGGTTGGGTCATCCTGGGAACTCAGAGAATGTTGAGTCCTAGGGGAGAAAGGCTAGAGAAGGATGGGAAACGTCCTAGCTAGGTCAGCAAAGCCAACCACACATGGATGTTCAGAGCTGTACTCAAGGCAACCAATTGTGAGTTAAGCCAACCATGAGTCAGCTTGTCTTCCCACTTGCACCCTCTTGCAAGCTGGTTCCAGGAAGACAAAACTTCTCAAAAGGAGGGCTGTAGAGTCCCACTTGACCACCTGTACTTCTTGTCTCATTCTCTGTCCCTGCACCATTGGCATGACAACAATGAAAGGGTGGCAAGGGAAATGCTGCCAACAGTGCACCATGACTACGGAACAGTGCATTTCGGCAGCTGTCACGCAATGCTCACATGTTGGATCGTTCTGAAACTTGGTGAACACCTACACAGCGGGAAATAGAACTGCCAGACCGAATTTCCGACCAATCAGAGCTTGGTAGACGAGTCAGCAGCCGAAATGGTGAACTCGGGTGTTACCAAAAAGGAGTAACACACACTTCCGGGATGCCATAAGTCTTGAAACATAAAATGTTGTCACGCCTTGGTAACTGCTTCAAAAACTCTGAAACTTTAAGGGTTTGAAGAACACATGTTGAAAAACCTCCCCACAAAATTCCAGAAGCTGAGCAGGCTTGTAGGCCGAATGGGAGTGCGATGACCGTGCCACTGTAATGTGTTGGCACAACACCCCCGCCACCGCTCTTCCTTGTGCCAGGTCCCCCCCCCGATAGACCCCCTTCCCCCTCAGGGTCCTGCCCCTTCAGGTGTGTCCTAGGTAGACGCAGTTGAGCCTGTGGAGGTTGCTGGTGACTCTGGTGCTGCTGAGGGTGCTGAGCCTGGGGGTGCTGAGCGTATGGGTGCTACACCTGGGGGTGCTGAGCCTGGGGGTGCTACGACTAGGGGTGTTGAGCCTGGGGGTGCTGAGTCTGGGGGTGCTACGTCTGGGGGTGCTGAGCCTGGGGGTGCTACGCCTGGAGGTGCTGAGCCTGGGGGTGGGGAGCTTGAGGGAGCTGGGCCTGCTCGTGTGGCGTCTGGCGGTGCTGTGCCTAGAGGTTCTCCGGGTGCTTCGTCTTGGCAGGAGCCACTCTCTCCACAGGAGGTGCGCGAGTGGTTTGCCCGGCGTTGGAGGCCAGCTGCAGGAGCTGGAGGTTCTTCGGCTGTTGAGGGTGCTGGTGCCGCGGGTCCCGGAGGTGCTCGTACTGGGAGTACTGGAGCTGCAGGGCCTGTGGGTACTACTGGAGCTGGTGCCATTGCGTCTTCTCGTGGTCCGACTGGAGCTGGAGCTGCTGAGGGTGTTGGCGCTGAGGCTACTGCTGTCGGTCTTGGCGGAGGTCCTGCTGGAGGTACTGGAGCTGGAGGTGCTGCTGGCGCTGGTGCTACCATTGGGGGTACTGGTGCTGTCCCTGCTGTGTCTGGAGTCGCTGCGCGGCCTCGACCATACTTCGTTCTGCTCCTTGAGCAGGTTCTTGGTCTCCCGCCTTCTACTGGTCCTCCTCCTCCCTTAGAGTGTCCACAGCCTGTCCCTTCACAGTTAGAGTTACAGCCGGCCTCCCCACTGCCTGCTACTTCTCCCTACACTGGTCCTACTGGAGGTCTTGCTGAGCATCATGAGCCTGCGTCTCGCCCTGCGTTGCCTGTCCGTCGTGCTCGCACTAGTGGTCGTGGTTCGCGTCAGCGTCCTCCTCCTGTCCCTGGCATGCACCGGATGTCTCTGCGTGCGTCCACTGCTCCTCTGCGTTCCCCTTTGCCTTCTCCTCCTGAGTCCTCTCTTCCTGCTCTTCACGACCCGGAGTCGGACTCTCTTCATGCTGCTAGTCCTACTGTCACGCGTCTCCTTGCTACTATAGTCACAGACCCTTCCTTTGAGTCCACTGATGCGTCTACCTTGGTGACTGAGCTCGTCGACTTTGCTGCTCGCTGTCGTCTAGACTACGCTGCTAGTCTTGTTGCTGAGTCTAAGTCTGTCTGTCCTTCGTCCGTCGGGGGTGAGTGTGCCCTTGGCACAGACGTCCTTGAGGACACGCAGGAGGAGTTCCAGTGTTTGGCTTCTGGTTCACCTCATCTCGTGTC
Source organism: Closterium sp. NIES-65 (assembly GCA_948144175.1). Lineage (NCBI taxonomy): Eukaryota > Viridiplantae > Streptophyta > Zygnematophyceae > Desmidiales > Closteriaceae > Closterium > Closterium sp. NIES-65. The sequence goes on from CANXME010002221.1 coordinate 1,687,126, forward strand.
CGTACTGCTTACCCCTGAGGGAGACCCGGATGCACTTGACATCCCGACTCCGCGCTCTTACGCGGAGACGATAGAGGGTCCCTACTCCTCTCAGTGGCACGCAGCTATGGACGCAAAGATGGCTTCCTAGAAGTCCACAGGCACCTACGTTGACGAGGTTCCCCCACCTGGGGCGAACATCGTCAGTGGCATGTGGATTTTCAGGGTGAAGCGGCCGCCGGGTTCTCCGCCTGTCTTCAAGGCACGTTACGTGGCTCGTGGCTTCAGTCAGCGGCAGGGAGTTGACCTTCTCTCCCACCCCAAAGATGACCACTCTTCGGGTACTGCTGCACATAGCTGCTCACCGTGACTACGAGCTGCACTCTCTTGACTTCAGCACTGCTTTCTTGCAGGGCAGCCTGCACGAGGAGATCTGGCTACGTCGCCCACCTGGCTTCACTGGGTCTTTTCCTCCTGGCACCCAGTGGAGCCTCCGGCGGCCAGTCTGCGGTCTCCGCCAGGCACCGCGTGAGTGGCACGACACACTGAGGACTACACTTGCGGCTCCTGGGTTTGCTCCCTCTACTGCCGACCCGTCGCTGTTTCTGCGCACCGACACTTCTTTGCCGCCGTTCTACATCCTCGTGTACGTCGACGAGTTGGTCTTTGCCACGGCTGACACAGCAAGACTCGTCCACGTGAAGTCCGAGCTGCAGAAGAGACACACGTGCACAGACCTGGGAGAACTGCGCAGCTACCTTGGCTTGCAGATCACCCGGGACAGAGCACGCCGCACCATTACCCTGACTCAGTCACACATAGTGCAGCAGGTCCTTCAGCGCTTCGGCTTCACGTACTCCTCGCCTCAGGCCAGTCCTCTGCCTGCTCGCCACTCGCTCTCAGCTCTGCCTTCGGATGAGTCCGTAGAGTCGAGTGGCCCGTGCCCAGAGCTTGTTGGCTGCCTCATGTACCTGATGACCTGCACACGACCTGACCTTGCATACCCTCTTAGCATTCTCGCACGCTATGTTGCTCCTAGGAGACACAGACCGGAGCACATGGCTGCAGCGAAGAGGGTGTTGCGCTACTTGTGCAGTACGTCGGGCATGGGGCTTGTGCTTGGAGGGCAGAGTCCAGTGGTCCTCACTGGGCACGCAGATGCTTCTTGGGCTGACGACCAGGCTACGCAGCAGTCGTCACAGGGTTACACCTTCAGCCTTGGTTCCGGCTCTGTTTCGTGGCGGGCTACCCGCTCGTCTTCTGTTCTCGGCTCTAGTTGTGAGGCTGAGATCTACGCAAGGGCCATGGCTGCACAGGAGCTTCACTGGCTCACCTACCTTTTAGCTGACCTCGGAGAGCCGCCTCGTTCTCCTCCAGTGCTGTACGTAGACAACAAGGCCATGCTGGCCTTGTGTCGGGAGCAGAGACTTGAGCACAGAACGAAGCACATTGCTCTTCGCTACTTCCTTGCTTGTGAGCTACAGCAGCGTGGTCAGCTGCGCCTTGCGTACGTGGCCTCTGAGGCCAACTCTGCTGATATCTTCACCAAGGCGCTTGCGCCTTGTGATCATCATCGTTTCTGTACTCAGCTGGGTCTTGTGCCTGCCTTGCCTCACTTGCTCACCCCTTGACCTTGTTTGTACTGTTACATATATATATATATACCTGCTCTTGCTTGTCTAGACTTATATATATATATATATATGTAATCCTGCATCTGAGCTGCTCTTGTGGCCTTGAACTTGTGCTCGGAATGTGTGGTGACGTTGTGATCCACCCTGAGCTTGCTTTACTTTGCTTGACTGGTCTTGTGACCCATTGTTCTCCCCCACCTTGCCTATGGGGGTGTGTCAGATTTATATGACATAGCTGCTGTAGGCTATAGTGGGGTAGCACATATGGGGTACAACTTTCTATGGGTTTTTACTTGTACCCAACTTTCCCTTAGTCATTTTCATTCTCGTTTCAGTTTTCTCAGTTCGAGAATACTTGGGGATTTTGCTAAACGTTATGACAAAGCGCATTGAAAATCTTTGCCCTTACACATTCACATTTTTTGTCGAAACACCACTACATTACTTTCTGTCGAACATGTCAGAATGTTATTGTCTAGCCTGTAGTGGGGTGCTCTATAGCAGGTACAACCCAACTAGGTTTTGCTATATGTATCCCAACTGCTGCTAGTAGAACCCCTCTTTTGCCTAAACTTCTCTTGCCTAGCTAGGGCTTACCTAGCTATGGCTCCTTCATTCTAACTACTATTCTCACTTGCTATCAGAGCAAGTACGCTCCTGGCCTGTTGGCCCACCTGCTTTCGCTGCTATCCTATCTGTCGCGCACCCCATGGCGTGCGACGTTTATATTCTTCCCGCCACGTGCTCAGGGCGCATGGGGTTTTCTGCCCGCCGGGCGCTCGGAGCGCGCGGCGTTTTTCTGCCTCACGCGTCACCCCGAGAACCCGTGGGTCCCTCCCCGTCGACCGTCGTGTCACCCCGGGGACTTGCGCGTCCCTCCTTGTCGACTGTCGCACCGCCCCCGGAGAACCGCGTGTCCCCCCCGTCGACCATCGCGTCGCCCCTGGGGACCCGCGCGCGCCCCCCGCGATCCCGTTGCGTCGCCCTAGGGACCCGCGCGCGGCCCTTGCCATCCCGGCGCGCCACCCCGTGGGACCCGTGCGCCGCTTCGTGGACCCGCGTGTCGCCCTGCGGCCCCCCTCCCCGCACACCTGAGTTCGCTTATCGCACAACCGAGTTCGCTTCCCGCACGCTGTGCACGCTTCGCGCACACCTGAGCTCGCTTACCGCACACTCAGGGTATGGGGGTGACGGGTATGGGGGGGGGTGGGTGTGTGGGAGCCGAGGGGAATGGCGCTAGGGGGATGCCGTGGGAGTGGAGCTAGGGTTTGAGCAGGGGGTGTGTGTCGAGGGTGTGGGGCAGTTGGAGGAGGTTGTGTGAAGGTAGCTCTCGTGTCGCCTGCAGCGCTTGTAGTCCGTCGCCCTTGCTTCGGTAGCCAGTGAGCCTGTTGCACCAGTCGCCAGTGAGTCCGTTGCTCCTGCCGCTCGTCTATAGCCGCGGAGCCAGTTACTCCAGTAGTCCGTCGCCCTTGCTTCGGTAGCCACTGAGTCAGCCGCTCCTGTGCCCGTGCCTCTGCAGTTTCAGTCGTTGCCTCCCATCTTCTCTCCCTCCACAGTTCCTCCTCCTCCTCACTTGCCCGCTGTGATTAACTCTAGCTATGCTCGCTATTGTGAACTCCTGCTCTATGCCTTCTTACTCATTGTACTGATTACACCCCACTTTAGCTATGGGGGTGTGTCAGAATGTTATTGTCTAGCCTCTAGTGGGGTGCTCTATAGCGGGTACAACCCAACTAGGGTTTGCTATATGTATCACAACGAAAACCCCTCTTTTGCCTAAACTTCTCTTGCCTAGCTAGGGCATACCTAGCTATAGCTCCTTCATTCTAACTACTATTCTCACAGAACAGGGAAACAGATTCAATAAGGTTCCGATTTCACAGTCGGGGAAACAAAATTTCCGAGACGTTGTTCAGTGAAATTGATTATCGACAGCAGAAGCCGTTTCTATATTTTGGCAAGGCAACATCTGCATTCGACGCAGAAGTTGTCGAGCTGCGCATTATCCCCATTGGTCAAAATGAAAGATTTCGACAGACAGAGCAAACCGGTCGAGAATTTTATTTCACTCGACCAAGCATATCTATCGCCGCCAGCACCCTGTTGAGAAGACTAGAACGAGAATGAAATGACTAAGGGAAAGTTGGGTACAAGTACAAACCCTAGAAAGCTGTACCACATATGTGCTACCCCACTATAGCCTACAGTAGCTATGTTATATAAATCTGACACACCCCCCATAGGCAAAGTGGGGGCGAACAAGGGGTCACAAGACCAGTCAAGCAAAGCAAAGCAAGCTCAGGGTGGATCACAACGTCACCACACATTCCGAGCACAAGTTCAAGGCCGAAAGGCCAGCTCACATGCAGGATTATATATATATATAAGGCTAGACAAGCAAGACCAGGTGTATATATATATGTAACAGTACAAACAAGGTCAAGGGGTGAGCAAGTGAGGCAAGGTAGGCACAAGACCTAGCTAAGTACAGAAGCGCTGATGATCACAAGGCGCAAAGTGCCTTGGTGAAGATATCAGCAGTGTTGGCCTCAGAGGCCACGTACGCAAGCCGCAGCTGACCATGCTGTCATAGTTCACGAGCAAGGAAGTAGCGGAGAGCAATGTGCTTCGTTCTGTGCTCCAGTCTCTGCTCTCGACAGAAGGCCAGCATGGCCTTGTTGTCTACGTACAGGACTGGAGGAGAACGAGGCGGCTCTCCGGGGTCACTCAGCAGGTAGGTGAGCCAGCAAAGCTCCTGTGCAACCATGGCCCTGGTGTAGATCTCAGCCTTACAACTAGAGCCGAGAACAGAAGATGAGCAAGTAGCCTGCCACGAAACAGAGCCGGAACCAAGGCTGAAGGTGTAACCCTGTGACGACCGCTGCGTAGCCTGGTCGTCAGCCCAAGAAGCGTCTGCGTGCCCAGTGAGGACCACTGGACTCTGCCCTCCAAGCACAAGCCCCATGCCCGACGTACTGCACAAGTAGCGCAACACCCTCTTCGCTGCAGCCATGTGCTCCGGTCTGTGTCTCCCAGGAGCAACATAGCGAGCGAGAATGCTAAGAGGGTATGCAAGGTCAGGTCGTGTGCAGGTCATCAGGTACATGAGGCAGCCAACAAGCTCTGGGTACGGGCCACTCGACTCTACGGACTCATCCGAAGGCAGAGCTGAGAGCGAGTGGCGAGCAGGCAGAGGAGTGGCCTGATGCAAGGAGTACGTGAAGCCGAAGCACTCAAGGACCTGCTGCACCATGTGTGACTGAGTCAGGGTAATGGTGCGGCGTGCTCTGTCCCGGGTGATCTGCAAGCCAAGGTAGCTGCGCAGTTCACCCAGGTCTGTGCACGTGTGTCTCTTCTACAGCTCGGACTTCTCGTGGGCGAGTCTAGCAGTGTCAGCTGTGGCAAAGACCAAGTCGTCGACGTACACGAGGATGTAGAACGGCGGCAAAGAAGTGTCGGTGCGTAGAATCAGCGACGGGTCGGCAGTAGAGGGAGCAAACCCAAGAGCCGCAAATGTAGTCCTCAGTGTGTCGTGCCACTCACGCGGTGCCTGGCGGAGACCGTAGACTGGCCGCCGGAGGCTTCACTGGGTGCCAGGAGGAAAAGACCCAGTGAAGCCAGGTGGGCGACGCAGCTAGATCTCCTCGTGCATGCTGCCGTGCAAGAAAGCAGTGCTGAAGTCAAGAGAGTGCAGCTCGTAGTCGCGGTGAGCAGCTATGTGCAGCAGTACCCGAAGAGTGGTCATCTTCGGGGTGGGAGAGAAGGTCAACTCCCTGCCGCTGACTGAAGCCACGAGCCACGTAACGCGCCTTAAAGACAGGCGGAGAACCCGGCGGCCGCTTCACCCTGAAAATCCACATGCCACTAACGATGTTCGCCCCAGGCGGGGGAACCTCGTCAACGTAGGTGCCTGTGGACTTCCAGGAAGCCATCTCTGCGTCCATAGCTGACTGCCACTAAGAGGAGTAGGGACCCTCTATCGCCTCCGCGTAAGAGCGCGGAGTCGAGATGTCAAGTGCATCCGGGTCTCCCTTAGGGGTAAGTAGTACGGACACGAGATGAGGTGAAGCAGCAGCCAAACACTGAAACTCCTCCTGCCTATCCTCAAGGACGTCCGTGCTAAGGGCACACTCACCCCCGACGGACGGAGGACAGGCAGACTCAGACTCAGCGACAAGACTAGCAGCGTAGTCTAGACGATAGCGAGCAGCAAAGTCGACGGGCTCAACAACTAGGGCAGACGCAGCAGTGGACTCAAAGGAAGGGTCACTGACGACAGTAGCAAGGAGACGCGTGACAGTAGGACTGGCAGCACGAAGAGAGTCCGACTCCGGGTCGGCAAGAGCAGGAAAAGAGGACTCAGGAGGAGAAGGCAAAGGGGCACGCAGAGGAGCAGTGGACGGACGCAGAGACATCCGGTGCGTGCCAGGGACAGAAGAAGAACACTGATGCGAACCACGACCACTAGTGCGAGCAGGACGGACAGGCGACGCAGGGCGAGACGCAGGCTCACGACGCTCAGGAAGACCTCCAGTAGGACCAGTACAGGGAGAAGGAGCAGGAAGTGGGGAGGCCGGCTGTAACTGTAACTGTGACGGGACAGGCTGTGGACACTCTAAGGGAGGAGGAGGACCAGTAGAAGGCGGGAGACCAAGAACCTGCTGAAGAAGCGGAACGAAGTACGGCCGAGGCCGTGCGGTGACTCCAGACACAGCAAGGACAGCACCTGTACCCCCAGCGGCAGCACCAGCACCAGCAGCACCTCCAGCTCCAGTACCTCCAGCAGCACCAGTAGCACCCCCAGCAGGACCGCCTCCAAGGCCGACAGCAGTAGCCTCAGCGCCAACACCCTCACCAGCTCCAGCTCCAGTCGTACCCGCAGGCCCAGCAGCTCCAGTACTCCCAGTACGAGCACCTCCGGGACCCGCGGCACCAGCACCCTCAGCAGCCGAAGAACCTCCAGCTCCTGCAGCACGCCTCCAGTGCCGGGCAAACCACTCGCGCAGCTCTTGTGGAGAGAGTGGCTCCCGCCGAGACGAAGCACCCGGAGAACCTCCAGACCGAGCACCGCCAGATGCCACACGAGCAGGCCCATGTCCCTCAGGCTCCGCACCCCCAGGCTCAGCACCTCCAGGCGAAGCACCCCCAGGCTCAGCACCCCCAGGCGTAGCACCCCCAGGCTCAGCACCCCCAGTGGTAGCACCCCCAGGCTCAGCACCCCCTGGCTCAGCACCCCCAGTAGTAGCACCCTCAGGCTCAGCACCCACAGGCGTAGCACCCACTCGCTCAGCACCCCCAGAGTCAGCACCCCCAGGCTCAGCACCCTCTGCAGCACCAGAGTCACCAGTAACCTCAACAGGCTCGACTGCGTCTACCTGGGACACACCTGAAGGGGCAGGACCCTGAGGGGGGAGGGGGTCTACCGGGGGGGGGACCTGGCACAAGGAAGAGCGGTGGCGGGGGGAGGGACGGAGTGCGGTAGGGGAAGAGGCGGTAGTAGGGGACCGACTCTTCAAACGTGACGTCCTGGAAAGACAGAACACGGCGAGAGGTGGGGTGGTAGAACTGCCACCCTGGCGCATCAGGGGGGAAGCCAAGGAAGACGCAAGGAGCAGCACAAGGGGACCGCTTGTCCGCAGACAAGTCCCGGACAAACGCCCGAGATCCCCAGACACGGAACGCAGACGCATCGCCAACCTTCCCTGTCCACAGCAAAGCTGGGGAGGTCTTCGGCATGGAGACCCTGGGGTGAAGGTTGATCTGATGCGCCGCGTACCGAACCGCAAACGGCCACAGAAAATGGGGGGCAGCCGCATGCATCATGGACGTACGGGCGACGTCCATGACCATGCCAATGCGGCGCTCAGCAATCCCATTTTTCTGTGGAGTGTCCGGAAGCGTGAAGGTCTGGCGGATGCCTCGTGCACGACAGTAGGCTCGCAGAAGGCCAGAGGAGAACTCTCTGCCTCTGTCGGAGTGCAGACGCAGAACAGGAAAGTCCGAGCCGAAGCTCTGCCTGAGCTGGAGACGAGCTGCGCGGATCCAGTCGATCAACACCTCAGTGACATCACCCTTGCTGCGCAAGGGGAAGACTGTGGTGTAACGCGAGTAGTCGTCAACCACCAACAGGAAGTAGCGCTCGTGACCCTGTCCACGGACGCGGGCCGGGCCCCACACGTCCATGTGAAGCGTCTGCAGCGGGGCCTCTGTCGGAGGGAACTGGGAGGTGTGAGGGGCAGCTCGCTGCCGCCCCTCGACACAGGGGACACAGGTAGGGCCAGGTCCTGGAGGAAGGGGAGGGAGGGACCGGGGAAGACCAGAGACAAGGACACGAGCGGCCATGCCTCCGAGACGAAGCAGGGAGGGGTGACCAAGGCGGTGGTGCCTGAGGAGAGTCTCGTGAGACAGGAGGCGACACGAGCAGGGGGCAGACTCAGGGCCAGACCTGGACGCTGCAGCAAACACCTGACCCGACGCAGCTACTTGACCAGACGCAGTGACTGGAGGAGACTCAGTGGTCAGTATGTAAAGGCTCGACCCTAGCCGACGTGTAAACATGGCCAGGTGTCGGCCTGTCCGAGCATCCGTGCAGTGGGTCACCCGCTGTCCCGCAGGAGTGAACTGGTGAACCCCCGCATCCTGTAGGTCAGCACCACTCACCAAGTTCGTAGAGAACGAGGGGAGGTAAAGACCAGACAGGGTGCCAGAGGGGGCCGCTGGACACGGGAGGACAATGGAGAAATGAGCAAGGACAGGACCCTCAGAGGGGTCTGCCAGAGAGACTGCAACTGACCGGCCAAGCGGCGTGAGTGTGGTGCGGTCTCGAAAGAAGGATCGAGAAGCCCCCGAGTCAAGGGTGAAGGTGTGGGAGGCCGAAGCCGACGCAGTACCTGAGAAAGCAGACTCACCAGCACCTGAGGGAGAAGACGCACAAGCACCTAGAGCAGCAGCCTCACCAGTACCTAGAGCAGCAATCTCAATGCCCGGGTCGGGCGGAAAACACCGGTAACAGTCACCCTCATCACTAATAGTCACAGCATACATGGCAGCAAGAATAGCATCAAAGTCAAGGTCAAAGATAGCTACTCCCGCCCTAGACAGCTCACCCCAGCGGGGGATCTCAGTGGCCTCCGGGAACTGGTGACGCCAAGCGTCCGTCAGGCGGCCAAAGCAGCGCTGGGTGGAGTGTGCACCCCCGCACTGCTCACCCTCGCGGTCGCTGGTGCGTAGGACGTAGGTGCACGGACCAGTACCCCCACCCCGTTGGCGTGCAGCGTACCACTCACGGAGCTGCTGAGGGGGGGGGGATGTCACGAGTGCGCTACTGCTACTGCTGGTGCTGCTGGCGCTGACCACCACCGGAGCCGACCCTCTGCGCAGCGCCACCCCGACCAGCTCCACCTCCTCCGCCGCCGCCTCCTCCACCGCCGCCACCTCCGCCACCTCCGCTCCCACCGCCACCGCCGCCGCCGCCTCCGCCTCCACTGCCGCCACCGACACCTCCACCTCCGCCACCACCCCCACTGCAACCCCCACCCCCTCCGCCGCCTCCACCGCCGCCTCCACTGCCCCCGCTAGCTCCTTTAGCGCCCCTGCCCCCCTTGCCCTTGCCAGGGCGGCGTCTCCCGCTAGGGGTAGACGCCGCACCGATCGACTCAAGCCCAACGAGGTCGGCCGCAGCACTAGAGGCAACAGAGGGCAAAAGGGGGGAGGGGGAACACCCCTCAAAGATGGGGTGTGCGAGGGTTACCATGAGAGGCTCCTACAGCGACTATGCTCTTCTCTGCTGCTAGGAGGGCCTTCTCGAGGAGGTCAACGGTGAGAGTGGTGGGGCAAACTGAGAGGAAGTGGTCCCTGACTACGCGAAGGTGATGTACATGGGGGGGGGGGGGGTTTCTTGGCGCAGAACGCAGCAGGAAGCGCAGCGCGGTAGCGAGTGTCACTAGTGCGGAGGTGCGTAATGAGGTCAGCGACTGTGGGAAAGGCAGCAAGGTCAGGGAAGAGGTACGGTAGCATGAGGCGGCTCAGTGCAGCAGTGGCAGGGGAGGAGTAGCGCGCAACTACAGCGTCGTACAAGGTCTGAGCACTCTTGAACTGGCTAAAGTGCGCACGCTGAGAGGTAGGCAGGTGGGGATGCACAGCAAGACGTGCAGCAGCGTCGCGTGTGGCCCATTGTGAGCGAATAGTGGCGTCAGCATCAGCAGCAGGGGCAGGAGAGGCACCAGAGGTGAGGTCAAAGAGGGAGAGACCGTCTGCCCTATTGCACTGTAGGAAAAGCTACAGGTCATCTACCGAGACGTCAAAGTCAATGGCCCAACCCTCAGCGTCAAAAGCGAGGACACTAGGGGTAGCCATGACAGTAGTAGACTAGCAGCGCGAACAGTAGGGTAAGGGCAGTGCAGTGACAGAGGCGCTGCTCTTACCGGACAGAGCGGCTCGGGCGGCTCGGCGGCTCGGCAACTCGGGGGCTCGGGCGGCTCGGGCGGCTCGGGCGGCTCGGCGGTACGGCGGCTCGGCAGCAGCTGCAGATCGGCAGCTCGGCAACCCGGCGGCTCGGGTGGCTCAGGTGGCGCGGCGGCTCGGGCGGCTTGGGTGGATTGGGCGGCTCGGCAGCAGCTCGGCGGCGCCGGCGGCTCGGTGGTGACGGCGGCTCCGCGTGGGGACAGCGGCGGGGCCGGGTGGAGCGGCGGCGGGGCCGGGTGGAGCGGCGTCGGGGCCGGGTGGAGCAGCGTCGGGGCCAGTAGAGGCGGTGCCGAGGCCGGGAGGGGCAGCTCCGGGGCCGCAGGGGTAGGCGACGGGGCCAGCAGAGGCGGCGCCGAGGCTGGGAAGGGCGGCGCCGGGGCTGCAGGGGTAGGCGACGGGGCCGGTAGGGCGGCTAGGAGGTGGGGGGTCGCGAGGGCGGCTTGAAGAGGCCGCGAGGGCGGCTAGGAAGGGCCACGAGGGCGACGTGAAAGGGCCGCGAGGGCGGTGTGAAAGGGCCGCGAGGGCGGCGCGACGCGACGGAGCCGCGAGGGCGGCGGATCGGGGCCGCGAGGGCGGCGCGACGCGGCCGCTAGGGCGGCGCGACGTGACGCGGCCGCTAGGGCAGCGCGACGGGGCCGCGAGAGGTCGCTAAGGGGCCGTGAGGGGCCGTGAGGGCGGCGCGACGGGTCCGCTAGGGGCGGTGAGAGGGGAGACCCACGGAGCGCGACTCGGGGAGGGACTGAGCGCGCTCCGGGCAGGAAAAAATAATCGAATCGGTGGGCCTTAGGAACAGTTCCCACGAGGGAACCTGCTCGATACCATGAGAAAACTAGAACGAGAATGAAATGACTAAGGGAAAGTTGGGTACAAGTACAAACCATAGAAAGCTGTAACCCATATGTGCTACCCCACTATAGCCTACAGTAGTTATGTCATATAAATCTGACACGTTATTGTCGCAGTAGAGCTTGGCAACTGCATTTTCTTATCCCATAAAAAAAACCAGATTTTTTTAATGTAGGAAACACTTGAAAAAATCATTATATTCAACAAGCTCCAGCTTTCCAAATTCGTGTACCTGAAAAAAGTTGGTACCTCACATATGGCAATCATTCATTGTCAGACTGTCTTCAACAACACCTCGTTTTCTGTCGTATCAACGCAAAATCTATTTCGACATCGGTGCGCTCTAATGCATACGAGATTGCTAGTGCATCACGCGATCTGGTCGACGACGGGATCCAGTCGACGACTGGATTCCTAGTGCAGGCTCTGCTCGACGACGTCGATGGGCATTGCTAGTGCACGATAGCGGTTGACGAGGCCCTTCGATGGACACTGCTCGACGTGCTCTGCTCGACGTGCTGGTCTCGGAGAACGTTGTTCGACCAAGTAGCGTCGAGCTGGGCGATGAAAGTAACTCAAGTGCAATATCCGGCTTTTGAGCGAAAGTTGCTGAGGAGGTCTTAGAAAAGCCGACCTGTGGAACATCATCACGTGCTCTATGGCGCACGGGTAGTGAAATCGTCGACACATGTTCTACCTGACATCTGCGCAATGTGTCTGGCGGTGCGACCTGAGAAGAAACGAGAATGATTGAACTATGAAAGAGTTGGGTACAAGTACTAACCCTAATTGGGTTGTACCCCATATGGGCCACCCCACTATAGCCTACACAAAAGCACAAGCTATAATGTTCTGACACACCCCCATAGGCAAAGTGGGGGAGAACAAGGGGTCACAAGACCAGTCAAGCAAAGCAAAACAAAGCAAGCTCAGGGTGGATCACAAAGTCACCACACATTCCGAGCACAAGTTCAAGGCCACAAGGCCAGTTCACATGCAGGAGTACATATATATATAGAAGGCTGGACAAGCAAAAGCAGGTGTATGTATATGTAACAGTGCAAGCAAGGTCAAGAGGTGAGCAATTGAGGCAAGACAGGCACAGGACCAAGCTGAGTACAGAAGCGCTGATGATCACAATGCGCAAGTGCCTTGGTGAAGATATCAGCAGTGTTGGCCTCAGGGGCCACGTACGCAAGACGCAGCTGACCACGCTCCTGCAGCTCACGAGCAAGGAAGTAGGAAGAGCAATGTGCTTCGTTCTGTGCTCCAATCGCTGCTCTCGACACAAGGCCAGCATGGCCTTGTTGTCTACGTACAGCACTGGAGGAGAACGAGGCACCTCTCCAAAGTCAGACAGCAGGTAGGTGAGTCAGCGAAGCTCCTGTGCAGCCATGGCCCCGGCGTAGATCTCAGCCTCACAACTGGAGCCGAGAACAGAAGACGAGCGGGTAGCCCGCCAAGAAACAGAGCCGGAACCAAGACTGAAGGTGTAACCCTGTGACGACCGCTGGGTAGCCTGGTCGTCCGCCCAAGAAGCGTCTGCGTGCCTAGTGAGGACCACTGGACTCCGCCCTCCAAGCACAAGCCCCATGCCCGACGTACTGCACAAGTAGCGCAACACCCTCTTCGCTGCAGCCATGTGCTCCAGTCAATGTCTCCCAGGAGCAACATAGCGTGCGAGAATGCTAAGAGGGTATGCAAGGTCAGGTCGACTGCATGTCATCAAGTACATGAGGCAGCCAACAAGCTCTGGGTACGGGCCACTCGACTCTACGGACTCATCCGAAGGCAGAGCTGAGAGCGAGTGGCGACTAGGCAGAGGAGTGGCCTGAGGCGAGGAGTACGTGAAGCCGAAGCGCTGAAGGACCTGCTGCACCATGTGTGACTAAGTCAGGGTAATGGTGCGGCGTGCTCTGTCCCGAGTGATCTGCAAGCCAAGGTAGCTGCACAGTTCACCCAGGTCTGTGCACGTGTGTCTCTTCTGCAGCTCAGACTTCACGTGGGCAAGTCCAGCAGTGTCAGCAGTGGCAAAGATCAAGTCGTCGACGTACACGAGGATGTAGAACGGCGGCAAAGAAGTGTCGGTGCGCAGAAACAGTGACGGGTCAGCAGTAGAGGGAGCAAACCCAAGAGCCGCAAGCGTAGTCCTCAGTGTGTCGTGCCACTCACGCGGTGCCTGGCGGAGACCGTAGACTAGCCGCCAGAGGCTCCACTTGGTGCCAGGAGGAAAAGTCCCAGTGAAGCCAAGTGGGCGGCGCAACCAGATCTCCTTGTGCACGCTACCCTGCAAGAAAGCAGTGCTGAAGTCAAGAGAGTGAAGCTCGTAGTCGCGCTGAGCGGCTATGTGCAGCAGCACCCGAAGAGTGGTCATCTTCGGGGTGGGAGAGAAGGTCTGAAAGTAGTCAACTCCCTGCCGCTGACTGAAGCCACGAGCCACGTACCGCACCTTGAAGACAGGCGGGGAACCCGGCGGCCGCTTCACCCTGAAAATCCACATGCCACTGACGATGTTCGCCCGAGGTGGGGGAACCTCGTCAATGTAGGTGATTGTGGACTTCCAGGAAGCCATCTCTGCGTCCATAGCTGCCAGTAGCAAGGAGACGCATGACAGTAGGACTGGCAGCACGAAGAGAGTCCGACTCCGGGTCGGCAAGAGCAGGGAGAGAAGACTCAGGAGGAGAAGGCAACTGGGCACCCAGAGGAGCAGTGGACGGACGTAGAGACGTCCGGTGCGTGCCAGAGACAGGAGGAGGACGCTCACGCGAACTACGACCACTAGCGCGAGCAGGACGGACAGGCGACGTAGGGCGAGACGCAGGCTCACGACGCTCAGCCAGACCTCCAGTAGGACCAGTGTAGGGAGAAGGAGCAGGCAGTGGGGAGGCTGGCTGTAACTGTAACTGCGACTGGACAGGCTGTGGACACTCAAAGGGAGGAGGAGGACCAGTAGAAGGCGGGAGACCAAGAAACTGCTGAAGGAGCGGAACGAAGTACGGCCGAGGCCACGCGGCGACTCCAGACACAGCAGGGACAGCACCAGCACCCCCAGCGGCAGCACCAGCTCCAGCAGCACCTCCAGCTCAAGGAACTCCAACAGCACCGCCGCCAAGACCGACAGCAGTAGCCTCAGCGCCAACACCCTCAGTAGCTCCAGCTCCAGACGCACCCGCCGGCCCAGCAGCTCCAGTACCTCCAGTACGAGCACCTCCGGGACCTGCGGCACCAGCACCCTCAGCAGCCGAAGAAACTCCAGCTCCAGCAGAACGCCTCCAGCGTCGGCCAAACCACTCGCGCAGCTCCTGTGGAGAGAGCGGCTCCCGCCGAGACGAAGCACCCGGAGAACCTCCAGGCTCAGCACCGCCGGACGCCTCACAAGCAGGCCCAGCTCCTTCAGGCTCAGTACCTCCAGTCGTAGCACCCCCAGGCGTAGCACCCCCAGGCTCAGCACCCCCAGGCTCAGCACCCCCAAGCTCAGCTCCCCCAGGCTGAGCACCCCCAGGCGTAGCACCCCCAGGCTCAGCACCCCTAGTCGCAGCACCCCCAGGCTCAGCACCCCCAGGCTCAGCACCCTCAGCAGCACCAGAGTCACCAGTGACCTCGACAGGCTCAACCGCGTCTACCTGGGAAACACGTGAAGGGGACAGACCCTGAGGTGGGAGGGGGTTTACCGGAGGGGGACCTGGTACAAGGAAGAGCGGTGGCGGGGGGAGGGACGGAGTGCGGAGGGGAAGAGACGGTAGTAGGGGACCGACTCGTTGAACGTGACGTCCTGGGAGGACAGAACACGGCGAGAGGTGGGGTGGTAGAACTGCCATCCTGGCGCGTCTGGGGGGAAACCCAGGAAGACGCAAGGAGCAGCACGAGGGGACAGCTTGTCCGCAGACAAGTCACGGACAAACGCCCGAGATCCCCAGACACGGAACGCAGACGCATTGCCAACCCTCCCCGTCCACAGCAGGGCTGGGAAAGTCTCCGGCATGGAGACCCTGGGCTGAAGTTTGATCTGATGCGCCGCGTACCGGACCGCAAACGGCCACAGAAAATGGGGGGCAGCCGCATGCATCATGGACGTACGAGCGACGTCCATGACCATGCCGATGCGGCGCTCAGCAATCCCATTTTACTGTGGAGAGTCCGGAAGCGTGAAGGTCTGGCGGATGCGTTGTGCACGACAGAAGGCTCGCAGAAGGCCATAGGAGAACTCTCTGCCTCTGTCACAGTGCAGACGCAGAACGGGAAAGTCCGAGCCGAAGCTCTTCCTGAGCTGGAGACGAGCTGCGCGGATCCAGTCGATCAACACCTCAGTGACATCACCCTTGCTGCGCAAGGGGAAGACTTTGGTGTAACGCGAGTAGTCGTCAACCACCAACAGGAAGTAGCGCTCGTGACCCTGTCCACGGACGTGGGCCAGGCCCCACACGTCCATGTGAAGCGTCTGCAGCGGGGCGTCTGTCGGAGGGAACTGGGAGGTGTGAGGGGCAGCTCGCTGCCGCCCCTCGACACAGGGGACACAGGTAGGGCCAGGCCCCGGAGGAAGGGGAGGGAGGGACCGGGGAAGACCAGAGACAAGGACACGAGCGGCCATGCCTCAGAGACGAAGCAGGGAGGGGTGACCAAGGCGAGGTGCCAAAGAAGAGTCTCGTGAGACAGGCGGCGACACGAGCAGGGGGCAGACTCAGGACCAAACCTGGACGCTACAGCAAACACCTGACCCGAAGCAGCTACCTGACTAGATGCAGGGACAGAGGGAGACGTAGTGGACGGTGTGTACAGGCTCGACCCCCGCCGACGAGTAAACGTGGCCAAGTGTCGGCCCGTCCAAGCGTCAGTGAAGTGGGTCATCCGCTGGCTCGCAGGAGTGAACTGGTGAACTCCTCCATCCTGAAGGTCAGCGCCACTCACCAAGTTCGTAGAGAACGAGGGGAGGTAAAGACCAGACAGGGTGCCAGAGAGAGCCGTTGGACAAGGGAGGACAGTGGAGAAGTGAGCAAGGACAGGACCCCCAGAGGGGTCTGCCAGAGAGATCGCAACTGGCCGACCAAGCGGCGTGAGTGTGGTGCGGTCCCGAAAGAAGGAGCGAGACGCCCCCGAGTCAAGGATGAAGGTGAGGGAGGCCGAAGCCGACTCGGTACCTGAGAGCGCGGACTCACCAGCACCTGAGGAAGCAGACTCACTAGCACCTAGAGCAGCAGCCTCGCTGGCACCTAGAGCAGCAGCCTCACCAGTACCTAGAGCAGCAGTCTCAATGCCCGTGTCGGGCGGGAAACACCGGTAACAGTCACCCTCATCACTATTAGTCACAGCATACATGGCAGCAAGAATAGCATCAATGTCAAGATCAAAGATAGCTACGCCCGCCCTAGACAGCTCACCCCAGCGGGGGATCTCCGTGGCCTCCGGAAACTGGTGACGCCAAGCGTCCGTCAGGCGGCCAAAGCAGCGCTGGGTGGGGTGCGCACCCCCACACTGCTCACCCGTGCAGTCGCCGGTGCGTAGGACGTAGGTGCACGGACCAGTACCCCCACCCCGCTGGAGTGCAGCGTACCACTCACGGAGCTTCTGAGGGGGGGGGGGGGATGTCACGAGTGCGCTGCTGCTGCTGCTGGCGCTGACCACCGGAGCCGACCCTCTGCGCAGTGCCACCCCGACCAGCTCCACCTCCTCCGCCACCGCCTCCTCCACCGCCGCCACCCCCGCCACCTCCGCTCCCACCGCCACCGCCGCCGCCTCCACCTCCACTGCCGCCACCGACACCTCCACCTCCGCCACCACCCCCACCGCCACCCCCACCCCCTCCGCCGCCTCCACCGCCGCCTCCACCGCCCCCGCTAGCTTCTCCAGCGCCCCTGCCCCCCTTGCCCTTGCCTGGGCGGCGTCTCTCGCTAGGGGTGGACGTCGCACCGACCGACTCAAGCCGAACGAGGTCGGCCGCAGCAGCAGAGGCGACAGAGGGCAAAAGGGGGGAGGGGGAACACCCCTCAAAGATGGGGGTGCGCGGCTACTATGCTCTTCTCTGCTGCTAAGAGGGCCTTCTCGCGGAGGTCAACAGTGAGAGTGGTGGGACAGACTGAGAGGAAGTGGTCCCTGACTACGCGAAGGGAGTCAGGGAGGCGGTTGACTATGTAGTAGAGAGTGATGTACATGGGGGGGGGGGGGGGGGTTCTTGGCGCAGAATTCAGCAGGAAGCGCAGCGCGGTAGCGAGTGTCACTAGTGCGGAGGTGCGTAATGAGGTCAGCGACTGTGGGAAAGGCAGCAAGGTCAGGGAAGAGGTACGGTAGAATGAGGCGGCTCAGTGCAGCAGTGGCAAGGGAGGAGTAGCGTGCAACTACAGCGTCGTACAAGGTCTGAGCACTCTTGTATTGACTAAAGTGCGTACGCTCAGAGGTAGGCAGGTGGCGACGCATAGCAAGACGTGCAGCAGCATCGCGAGTGGCCCACTATGAGCGAACAGTGGCGTCAGCATCAGCAGCAGGGGCAGGAGAGGCGCCAGAGGTGAGGTCAAAGAGAGAGAGACCGTCTGCCCTATCGCACTGTAAGAAAAGCTGAAGGTCATCTATCCAAACGTCAAAGTCAATGGCCCGACCCTCAGCGTCAAAAGCGAGGACACTAGGGGTAGCCATGACAACAGTAGACTAGCAGCACAAACAGTAGGGTAAGGGCAGTGCAGTGACAGAGGCGCTGCTTTTACCGGACAGGGCTGCTTGGGCGGCTCGGCGGTGCGGGCGGCTCGGCTGCTGGGCGGCTCGGCTGCTGGGCGGCTCGGCAGCTCGGCTGCTGGGCGGCTTGGCGGCTGGGCGGCTCGGCGGCTCGGCTGCAAGGCGGCTCGTCGGCTCGGCTGCACGGCGGCTGGGCTGCTGGGCGGCTCGGCTGCAGGGCGGCTCGGCGGCTCGGCGGCTCGGCTGCTGGGCGGCTCGGCTGCAGGGCGGCTCGGCGGCTCGGCGGCTCGGCTGCTCGGTTGCTGGGCACCTCGGCGGTTCGGCTGTAGGGCGGCACGGCAGTCGGCTGCTCGGCTAGGGATGGCGGCTCGGGCAGCTCGGGTGGCGGGCGGCGCTGCACCAGGCGACGAGGCCGCAGGTAAGGGCGGCGGGGCCGCAGGTAGGGGCGGCTGGGCCGCAGGTAGGGGCGACGGGGCCGCAGGTAAGGGCGGCGGGGCCGCAGGTAGGGGGCGGCGGGGCCGCAGGTAAGAGTGGCGGGGCCGCAGGTAAGGGCGGCGTGGCCGCAGGTAAGAGCGGCGGGGCCGCAGGTAAGGGCGGCGGGGCCGCAGGTAAGAGCCGCGGGGCCGTAGGTAAAAGCGGCGGGGCCGCAGGTAGGTGGCGCGCCCGCAGGTAGGTGGCGGGGCCGCAGGGATGTGGCGGGGCCAGCAGGTAGGCGCCGAGGCCGCAGGTAGGTAGCGGGGCCGCGGGTAGGTGGCGGGTCTGCAGGTAAGGGCGGCAGGGCCAGCAGGTAGGCGCCGGGGCCGCAAGTGAGGGCGGCGCGAGGGGCCGCGGAGGTCGGCGGCGTGCCGTAAGGGCGGCACGTGAAGCCGCGAAGGGCGGCGACGGGCCGAGTAAGGGCGGCGAAGGGCCGCTTAAGGGCGGCGCGAGGGAGGCTGCTAGGGGCGACCCGACGAGGCCAAAGGAGGCCTAGGGAAGGCGCGATGGTAGAAAGGGCACACGAGGCGCGACTCAGGCCTGAGCGGAGCGCACTCCGGGCAGGAAAAAAAAGGTTCGTAGTGGTGGGCCCTAGGAATCGTTCCCGTTAGGGAACCTGCTCGATACCATGAGAAGAAACGAGAATGATTGAACTATGAAAGAGTTGGGTACAAGTACTAACCCTAATTGGGTTGTACCCGATATGGGCTACCCCACTTTAGCCTACACAAAAGCACAAGCTATAATGTTCTGACACGACCGTCGACCTGCACCTCCTTCGTATACTACCGTATCATGTTGTTATTGTTCGTTCCAATCCAGGCCTGCGTATTTAACGATTTTCTGTAAAAGTACAAAGCTGACAAATGTGCAGGTTGTTGGGCTGAATGCCCTAGGATCTTTGGTAGAGTTAAAGTCTGAGTAAATGATGTAGTAGCGGAAGCGTTTTGAGTAAAGTCCTTGAACCACCTTGCGCTAGTATGTGAGGGCAAAGTAAGTTGATTAAGGCAAACAAGTACAAAGGTTTATATTGTAGTACAAGGAATATGAAGAGATACGAGTGATAACTGTTTTGGCTGTTGCGGTTCGATACAGTGCGACTCGGGCAACTGCTCAATATCGAGTCAGTTGTGTGTCCTTGCTGTCGCGCTACATTTGTCAAGTCAAAGGTCGCTGACCTTTGACCTTCGCGTAGCCTCTAGCTGTTACTTTCAACCTCCGAGGGTTGACTCGCTGGTGCCTCGATATAATCTGCTTCGCTTGTGCCTTGGTGTTTCGACACGATAGAAGCGCTTTAGGACCGATTGTTTCCAACGCAGGTGAGAGCATAATCCAACGTCAATGGAGATGTAGAATAAGAATAATATGACAACTGTTGATAGAGCTATTAATAAGAATTTTAGGGATTTCCCTTGTTTTTCAGGGCCTCCTATTCCTTATCAAGTTTGCCCATTACAGTTTATGTATTGATTTAGTTTACATATACGCTTTTATTCCGTTGCAGCTGTGCTCTGTATTAAACTGCTCTGTGGCGCGTTTCTTGCCACACTTTTTTCTGCAGCACTTGCCGTCGAGTTTAGACGGAATCCGTCGACGGAGGCGGATTTCCTCGACGGACGTGGGGGAGCAGCTGGCGTCATCGCCAGCTCGTGTGGGGACCACTCCGAGCTGTCGGGGCCAGGCCTGTCGATTCAAGGGTATATGCCCTTAATGCCTTGAACATTAAGGGCTAGTTTCGCTCCAGCTCCAATGCGGCAAGTTCTGGATTCGTACCCCACCCGTGCCACTAAGTGCTTCGTTTGACCCTTCCCCAGATGCGTTAAGGGACGAAACCAGGCCTTCCCCTTTATCTAAGTTTTGGTTTCCGCGTAGGGACCCCCCCCCCCTGAGGGTGCCCGAGCCCCCCCCCCCCTCCCCCTTTCTCCGTAGCCTGCAATAGAGCGCGCCAAGGGGATTTTTCCCGTAGCGTTTTCTAGCCAATCTCGTGTGTGTAGTGTGTCTCAGTCAGCCTTGGAGCACCCGAACATTCCCTTAGGTTTTATGACTATTGAAGACATGTGTAGTATTAGGTATGAGTAACTTCTACTGTAAGTTGAAAACTGCACGTACCATAGTAAAATACAGTGTAGTGCAAACTTCAAACATGCCCGGATTTCAAGTTTTCACTTTGGGGTACGCCCGTGACCGTTAAGGGCGCCAAAACGTACACCTACACCCAACCAATGGTCAGATGCGGAGGAGCTGGGGAGCGCAAGTACGAGCCCCAAAAACTTCGACAGGCCTGGTCGGGGCTCGTTTTGGGCGGGCTGAGGGGTCGGCTCCCGCCCCTCGCGTGCCCCGCTTCGCGACTGCGGGAAAAACGAAATCCCTCAAGGGAAAACCCGCAGGGGCGAACGGGGTTTCGCGGAGGGATTCGGGCGACGTCTTCCCTGCTAGCACATCTTCCACCTAATCCGATTGCGCAACTCGCAATCGCATCTGCCTGCTAGAGCACATCCGCAGATGCCAGATCTCTCCACCGTTAGTGCCTGATAGCACACGCGACTACCAAACAAAGAGCCCCAACTGCACCCTATCCAACTTGGCATTTCTGTCAACGCCAGTACACCGCGATAGTTTCATTTTCACCCCGTCAAAATTGAGGGGATGTAATACGACCAAAACGACTTTGCCACTTCCGATTTCAAATTTGCCAGCGTCAAATAAACGCGTTACAGCATTCGTTGAAATCGTATTAGTGATTTCTAGGAATGAGGGACAGTGTTGGAAAAAATAGTATTTTACATTTCAAGAAATTACTAGGTCGTGAGCTACGGTAACGAGCCAGGCCTTAGTGAGTTACGCTTCACTAGAAACAATGATGTCAGTAAACAGAGCTTAACTGTAGCAAAAGGGAACAATCTGTTAAAGACGTTGAACATATACATTAGCGAACATATAGTTTCGCCTAGTAATGCTTTCCTTGTCAGAACATCATAGCTTATGCATTTTGTGTAGGCTAAAGTGGGGTAGCCCATAAGGGGTACAACCCAATAAGGGTTAGTACTTGTACCCAACTCTTTCATAGTTCATTCATTCTCGTTGATTCTCACATGGTATTAGAGCACATATGCTCCTGGCCTGTGGGCCCTACTACTGCTTCCGCTGCTACTCGATCTGTCGCACGCCCCGTGGCGTGCGACCTATTTTCGCGCGCGGCGATTTTCTCTCTAGCGCGCGCCCCTCCCCGCTACCCCGTCGCGACGCCCTAGGGAGCCGCGCGCGACCCCTCGCGGCCCCATCTCGTCGCGCCGTCCTCTCGGCCCCGATCCGCCGCTCTAGCGGCCCCGTCACCTACCCCTGCAGCCCCAGCGCCGCCCTTCCCGGCCCCGGCTCCGCCCTTCCCGGCCCCGGCGCCACCTCGCCTGGCCCCGTCCCCTACCCTGGCGACCCCGACGCCACCCTTCCCGACCCGGCCCCGCCTCTACTGGCCCCGTCGCCTACCCCTGCGGCCCCAGCGCTGCCCTTCCCGGCCACGGCGCCACCTCTGCTAGGCCCGACGCCGCCCTTCCCGGCCCCGGTGCCGCCTCTGCTGGCCCCGTCGCCTACCTCTTCGGCCCCAACGCCGCCCTTACCGGCCACGGCGCCGCCTCTGCTGGCCCCGTCGCCTACCTCTGCGGCCCCGGCGCCGCCTCTGCTGGCCCCGTCGCCGCTCCTCCCGGCCCAGCCGCTGTCCCCAAGCGGCCCCGCCGTCACCACCGAGCCGCCGGCGCCGCCTCTGCTGTCCCCGTCGCCTACCTCTGCGGCCCCGGCGCCACCCTTCCCGGCCCCGGCGCCGCCTCTGCTGGCCCCGTCGCCTACCCTGCGGCCTCGGCGCCGCCTCTGCTGGCCCCGTCGCCGCTCCTCCCGGCCCCGCCGCCGTCCCCAAGCGGCCCCGCCGTCACCACCGAGCCGCCGGCGCCGCCGAGCTGCTGCCGAGCCGCCCGAGCCACCCGAGCCGCCCGAGCCGCAGCGCCGCCTGAGCCGCCCGAGCCGCCAAGTCGCTGAGCCGCCGTACCGCCGAGCCGCCCGAGCCGCCGAGTCGCCGAGCCGCAGTTGCCGCCGAGCCGCCCGAGCTGCCCGAGCCGCCGAGCCGCAGTTGCCGCCGAGCCGCCAGAGCCGCCCGCACCGCCGAGTCGCCGAGTCGCCGAGCCTGCTCTTCCCACCACTGGTGAGCCCCTGCCTTGCTAGCGCGCTGCCCACCGCCTGCTTGCCTGCCTGTTTGCCTTTCGACCTGCCTGGCTGCCTGCCTTACTGCTGCTACTCCTGCTCCTGCTTCTACTGGCGGAGCCAGATGCAGCCCCAGCAACGTCCGCGTGAGTCCCTCACGCCCCAGCAGCTGCATGAGTGGTACGCTCGTTGGGGTTGTAGGGGTGGCGGCGCTGCTAGTGCTACCACTACTGCTGCAACTACTACTGGCGGCGGCCAGATGCAGCTCCAGCGACGCCCACGCGCGTCTCTCACGCCCCAGCAGCTTCGTGAGTGGTACGCTCAGAGTAGAGGGTCTCTCAGTTCTGTTCGCTGCTCTTACGTGATTCGCACTGGTGCTCGGACTGGTCAGCCTTGTGGGACGCCTAGTCACACACAGTCCCGCTGCTTCGCCCGTCTGAGCGACGCCTGGCGTACTGAGTCTGGCAACGAGGCTGCGCTCCCCAACTGGGTGGAGTTGCTTAGGCAAAGAGTAGATATATTTGCTCTTGACTATGATGCTATTCTCACTGCCATGTATGCATTGCCTACTAGTGCTGACCGTCCCGTTCACCTGTGCGTACCGCCTGACCCGGATATAGAGCCTGCTGCTCTAGCTGCTGGTGAGGCTGCTGCTCTGGGTGCTAGTGAGTCTCCTGCTCCAGGTACAGGTGCGGCTGCTGCTCTAGGTGCTAGTGAGTCTGCTTCCTCAGGTGCGGGTGAGTCTGCTCTTTCAGGTACCGCGTCGGCTCCGGCCTCTCACACCTTCACTCTTGACTCGGGGGCTTCCCGCTCCTTCTTTCGAGACCGCACCACACTCACGCCGCTTGGTCGGCCAGTTGTAGTCTCTCTGGCAGACCCCTCTGGGGGTCTGTCTTTGCTCACTTCTCCACTGTCCTCCCGTGTCCGGCTGCCCCCTCTGGCACCCTGTCTGGTCTTTACCTCCCCTCGTTCTCTACGAACTTGGTGAGTGGTGCTGACCTACAGGATGCGGGGGTTCGCCAGTTCACTCCTGCGAGCAAGCGGGTGACCCACTGCACGGACGCTCGGACAGGCCGACACCTGGCCACGTTTACACGTCGGCCGGGGTCGAGCCTGTACACACTGACCACTGCGTCTCCTCCAGTCACTGCGTCTGGTCAAGTAGCTGCGTCGGGTCAGGTGTTTGCTGCAGCGTCCAGGTCTGGTCCTGAGTCTGCCCCCTGCTCGTGTCGCCTCCTGTCTCACGAGACTCTCCTCTGGCACCACCGCCTTGGTCACCCCTCCTTGCTTCGTCTCCGAAGCATGGCCTCCCGTATCCTTGTCTCTGGTCTTCCCCGGTCCCTCCCTCCCCTTCCTCCGGGGCCTCGCCCTACCTGCGTCCCCTATGTCGAGGGGCGGCAATGGGCTGCCCCTCACTCCTCCCAGTTTCCTCCGACAGAGGCCCCACTGCAGATGCTTCACATGGACGTGTGGGGCCCGGCCCGCGTCCGTGGGCAGGGTCACGAGCGCTACTTCCTGCTGGTGGTTGACGACTACTCGCGTTACACCACAGTCTTCCCCTTGCGCAACAAGGGTGATGTCACTGAGGTGTTGATCGACTGGATCCGCACAGCTCGTCTCCAGCTCAGGCGGAGCTTCGGCTCGGACTTTCCTGTTCTACGTCTGCACTCTGACAGAGGCGGAGAGTTCTCCTCTGGCCTTCTGCGAGCCTACTGTCGTGCACGAGGCATCCGCTAGACCTTCACGCTTCCGGACTCTCCACAGCAGAATGGGATTGCTGAGCGCCGCATCGGCATGGTCATGGACGTCGCCCGTACGTCCATGATGCATGCGGTTGCCCCCCATTTTCTATGGCCGTTTGCGGTCCGGTACGCGACGCATCAGATCAACCTTCAGCCCAGGGTCTCCATGCCGGAGACCTCCCCAGCTTTGCTGTGGACGGGGAAGGTTGGCGATGCGTCTGCGTTCCGTGTCTGGGGATCTCGGGCGTTTGTCCGCGACTTGTCAACGGACAACCTGTCCCCTCGTGCTGCTCCTTGCGTTTTCCTGTGTTTCCCCCCTGACGTGCTAGGGTGGCAGTTCTACCACCCCACCTCTCGCCGTGTTCTGTCCTCCCAGGACGTCACGTTCGACGAGTCGGTCCCCTACTACTGTCTCTTCCCCTACTGCACTCCGTCCCTCCCCCCGCCACCGCTCTTCCTTGTGCCAGGTCCCCCCCCGGTAGACCCCCTCCCCCCTCAGGGTCCTGCCCCTTCAGGTGTGTCCCAGGTAGACGCTGTTGAGCCTGTCGAGGTAGCTGGTGACACTGGTGCTGCTGAGGGTGCTGAGCCTGGGGGTGCTGACTCTGGGGGTGCTGAGCGTATGGGTGCTACGCCTGGGGGTGCTGAGCCTGAGGGTACTACGACTGGGGGTGCTGAGCCTGGGGGTGCTGAGTCTGGGGGTGCTGAGCATGTGGGTACTACGCCTGGGGGTGCTGAGCCTGAGAGTACTGAGCCTGGGGGTGCTACGCCTGGGAGTGCTGAGCTTGGGGGTGCTGAGCCTGGGGGTGCTACGCCTGGAGGTACTGAGCCTGGGGGTGCGGAGCCTGAGGGAGCTGGGCCTGCTCGTGTGGCGTCTGGCGGTGCCGTGCCTGGCGGTTCTCCGGGTGCTTCGTCTCGCCGGGAGCCACTCTCTCCACAGGAGCTGCGTGAGTGGTTTGCCTGGCGCTGGAGGCGAGCTGCTGGAGCTGGAGGTGCTGCGAGTCCTAGAGGTTCTACTGCTCCTGAAGGTGCTGGTGCCGCGGGTCCCGGAGGTGCTCGTACTGGGAGTACTAAAGATGCTGGGCCTGCGGGTACTTCTGGAGCTGGAGCAGCTGCGGGTGTTGGCGCGTAGGCTACTTCTGTCGGTCCTGGAGGTGGTCCTGCTGGGGGTGCTACTGGTGCTACTGGAGGTACTGGAGCTGGAGGTGCTGCTGGTGCTGGTGCTGCCGCTGGGGGTACTGGTGCTGTCCCTGCTGTGTCTAGAGTCGCCGGGCGGCCTCGGCCGTACTTCGTTCCGCTCCTTCAGCAGGTTCTTGGTCTCCCGCCTTCTACTGGTCCTCCTCCTCCCTTAGAGTGTCCACAGCCTGTCCCGTCACAGTTACAGTTACAGCCGGCCTCCCCACTGCCTGCTCCGTCTCCCTACACTGGTCCTACTAGAGATCTTGCTGAGCGTCGTGAGCCCGCGTCTCGCCCTGCGTTGCTTGTCCGTGCTGCTCGCACTAGTGGTCGCGGTTCACGTCAGCGTCCTCCTCCTGTCCCTGGCACGCACCGGATGTCTCTGCGTCCGTCCTCTGCTCCTCTGCGTGCCCCTTTACCTTCTCCTCCTGAGTCTTCTCTTCCTGCTCTTGCCGACCCGGAGTCGGACTCTCTTCGTGCTGGCAGTTCTACTGTCACGCGTCTCCTTGCTACTGTTGTCACTGACCCTTCCTTTGAGTCCACTGCTGCGTCTGCCCTATTTGCTGAGCTCGTCGACTTTGCTGCTCACTGTCGCCTAGACTACGCCGCCAGTCTTGTTGCTGAGTCTGAGTCTGTCTGTCCTCCGTCTGTCGGGGGTGAGTGTGCCCTTGGCACGGACGTCCTTGAGGACAGGCAGGAGGAGTTCCAATGCTTGGCCGCTGCTTCACCTCATCTCGTGTCCGTACTGCTTACCCCTGAGGGAGACCCGGATGCACTTGACATCCTGACTCCACGCTCTTATGTGGAGGTGATAGAGGGTCCCTACTCCTCTCAGTGGCAGGCAGCTATGGACGCAGAGGTGGCTTCCTGGAAGTCCACAGGCACCTACGTTGACGACGTTCCCCCTCCTGGGGCGAACATCGTCAGTGGCATGTGGATTTTCAGGGTGAAGCGGCCGCCCGGTTCTTCGCCTATCTTCAAGGCGCGTTACGTGGCTCGTGGCTTCAGTCAGCGGCAGGGAGTTGACTACTTTCATACCTTCTCTCCCACCCCGAAGATGACCACTCTTTGGGTACTGCTGCACGTAGCTGCTCATCGTGACTACAAGCTACACTCTCTTGACTTCAGCACTGCTTTCCTGCAGGGCAGCCTGCACGAGGAGATCTGGCTGCGCCGCCCACCTGGCTTCACTGGGTCTTTTCCTCCTCGCACCCAGTGGAGCCTCCGGCGGCCAGTCTACGGTCTCCGCCAGGCACCGCGTGAGTGGCACGACACAGTGAGGAGTACACTTGCGGCTCTTGGGTTTGCTCCCTCTACTACCGACCCGTCGTTGTTTCTGCGCACCGACACTTCTCTGCCGCCGTTCTACATCCTCGTGTACGTCGACGACTTGGTCTTTGCCACACCTGACACTGCTAGACTCGCCCATGTGAAGTCCGAGCTGCAGAAGAGACACACGTGCACTGATCTGGGTGAACTGCGCAGCTACCTTGGCTTGCAGATCACCCGGGACAGAGCACGCCGCACCATTACCCTGACTCAGTCACACATGGTGCAGCAGGTCCTTCAGCGCTTCGGCTTCACGTACTCCTCGCCTCAGGCCACTCCTCTGCCTACTCGCCACTCGCTCTCAGCTCTGCCTTCGGATGAGTCCGTAGAGTCGAGTGGCCCGTACCCAGAGCTTGTTGGCTGCCTCATGTACTTGATGACCTGCACACGACCTGACCTTGCATACCCTCTTAGCCTTCTCGCACGCTATGTTGCTCCTGGGAGAAACAGACCAGAGCACATGGCTGCAGCGAAGAGGGTGTTGCGCTACTTGTGCAGTACGTCAGGCATGGGGCTTGTGCTTGGAGGGCAGAGTCCAGTGGTCCTCACTGGGCACGTAGACGCTTCTTGGGCTGACGACCAGGCTACGCAGCGGTCGTAATAGGGTTACACCTTCAGCCTTGGTTCCGGCTCTGTTTCGTGGTGGGCTACTCGCTCGTCTTCCGTTCTCGGCTCGTGTTGTGAGGCTGAGATCTACGCAGGAGCCATGGCTTCTCAGGAGCTCGCGGGCTCACCTACCTGCTGACTGACCTCGGAGAGCCGCCTTGTTCTCCTCCAGTGCTGTACGTAGACAACAAGGCCATGCTGTCCTTTTGTCGGGAGCAGCGAATGGAGCACAGAACGAAGCAGGTGGCACCGGTGCGGCTGCGGAGATAACTACTACAACGGGAGCTAGACTTAGTACGGGCTAGGCACGAGTGTTCGTGTGATCTCTGCGTTCGTTCGTTCCTTAGTCGTTTCCTTGTGCGCACACTTCTTGCTAGTTCATGGGGAAAGTTGGCAAGAGTTCCACTGGGAAAAGTTCAGAACAATGGTTCAGAATGATAGCAACAAAGCTGGCAAGACTGACTACATCAGAGCTAGCATGCAAGTCGGTTGACTGCCAGCGCAGCACGGTCGACCGCGTTCCAGCACGACAAGGTCGACCGCGCTCCAGCAATGCAAAGTCGCGGCTTGCCAACGTTGCAGGTCGACGGTGTGCCATCATCGACGACGGCAAGTCGACGACTCGCCAGCGTTGCACCCGCAGGACAGCAGCGCACCTACTTCGCAGGTGCTCGCAGATGATTGGCGTGCTGTGCCTCGTCACCTGCACAGTGCACACACCAAATCACTCTCGTGCTGACGACTGCACCTTGATCACCCACGTCGACCTCGGGATACCACACCGAGGTCGGCCTCGCCACGAACCACCTGGGCGACCATCGCGTGCCTTCGCAAAACTTCGTCGCCCAGGTAACTTGGTCGACATGGAAACCACCACGTCTGCGTCAACAAGTCAACGCCCACTGCTGTAGGTTGGCTGCACCTCCCGCACACCCGACCACGAAGTCGGCTCCGCCCAAGCGAGGACGGGGCCAACAACAATTCCCGTTGACACTCTCCTGCCGCGTTCACGCTTGGGCCCCCAGCCCACACGGCAACACTGCTAAAAAAATAGCTCGTCGACGTGCACTCAACACACAGCACGTCGGTCACCGCACCAGCCATGCAGAAGGGCATGGCACCTACTACTGCATGCCGTCATCACCGTCTCCCACATCGGCCAGACGCACCTGGCCAATTCTGACAGAGCACCGATTGAAGACCGGATAGTGCAGCGCCTTCGTTAGGAAGTCGGCTGGCCGCTTAGTGGTCGGGATGTATTTCAGCAAAAAATTCCCGTGCTTCACCATGTGTTGCAGCCAGCCCTGTCGTCGCTCCATGTGCTTGAGGTTGCCCGTCAACCCCATGCCCTCGGCGGCCGTGATGGCCGACTTGTTGTCCACCCTCAGACAGTCGGCTTCCCAGCGTCCAGCTGCCGGAACTCTGCCAGGAGGAAGCGAAGTCCGCGTCCTTCCTTCCCGGCTTTGGATGCCGCCACGTTCTCCGACTCGGTCAACGATAGCGTCGCGCACTTGATGCGCTGGCTCAACCAGGAGACTGCGGCCCCTCTGTAGACGAACATGTAACGGCCCTTGCTCGACTGGCTCTGCTTGTTGCCGGCGTTGTCGGCGTCTACGTAACCGACCAGCTTCAGCGACTCAGGTCCACCGCCGAACTCCAGGGCGGTGTCACGCGTGCTGGCGAGGTAGGCGAGGCAGCGGTCGACCTCGCGCCAGTGCTGGTCGCTCCTCACCGTGAGCCTGCTCCCCAGCTTGCTGCGCGTCGCCCTCAGGAAGCGCTGCGACGGGCGACGGGGACCCGCGCGTCGCCCCCCGTCACCCGTCGTGGCCTGCACGCGGCCCGTACAGGCGGCGCGCGGCCCGTACGGGCTGCGCCAGACCCGGACGCGGCCCGTACAGGCTGCGCCAGGCCCGCGCGCGGCCTGTATGAGCTGCGCCAAGCCCGCGCGCGGCCCGTACGGGCTGCGCCAGGCCCGCGCGCGGCTCGGGCCGCCTGCGCGCGGCTCGGGCGACTATACCAGGCCCGTGGTGGGCCCGTTCCTTGCTGCCCCTGCCCTCCCCGCTGTCCCCCAGTGCTTCTACTAGCGCCCCACCCCTCCTACTCCCCATTCTCCTGAATTAGGGTTTGGGGGTGAGGGGTATGGGGGTGACACCACTGTGTGCCGTTCCGTGCTCCTCCTCCTCCTCCGTCTCCCTATGCTGCAGCTGCCTCTGAGGGGGGGTGGACTTGGTGGAGCCGTAGGAGTGGTACTAAGGGGGGGTGAAGGGGGAGTGGAGCTAGGGGTGTAGCAGCGGGTGTGTGTCAGGGGGGGTGAGACTGTTTGGGAAGCTGCACGGAGGTTGCCGTCGTGTCGCCAGCAGCACCTGTAGTCCGGGGAGTTGCTCCAGTAGCTCAGTCGTAGCCACCTGTGCCAGTCGCCCGTGGGTCCGTTGCTCGTCTGCCGCTACTTTAGCCGCGGGGCCAGTTACTCCAGTAGTCCGGAGAGTTGCTCTGGTAGCCGCTGTGCCAGTATGCCTCCTGTTGCCCGTGTGTCTGCAGCTTCAGTCGTCGCCTCCTACCTCCTCTCCTCTCACTCTCGCCTCCTCCTTTAGCTTTGCTCATAACTGTTAACTTTAAACTATTGCTTCTTGAACTTGTGCTCAGAATGTGTGGTGACATTGTGATCCACCATGAGCTTGTTCTGTTTTGCTTACTCTGCTGATTACACCCCACTTTGGCTATGGGGGTGTGTCAGAATGTTATCTTATGCTCTAGCCTGTAGTGGGGTGCTCTATAGCGAGTACAACCCTTCTAGGGTTTGCTATTTGTATCCTCATTCTTGCTAGTGCAATCCTCTTCTTTCTTCTAAACTTTCACAAGCTTGTCTAGGCTATAGTGGGGTAGACACTATGGGGTACAGTTTCCTAGGGTTTCCTACTTGTACCCAACCTTGTGCTAGTTCATTCGTTCCTCATTTCTTCACATGGTATAGAGCAGGTTCCCTAGTGGGAACGCTTCCTAGGGCCCACCACAATTTTTTTTCCTGCCCGGGGCGCGCTTTGCTCCTGCCCGAGTCGCGCCCCGTGTGCCCTCCCTACCGTCGCGCTCTCTCACGGCCCCTTGCGGCCCCTTCGCGTCGCCCTTAGCGGCCCCCCTTACGGCCCCTCGCGCCGCCCTTACGGCCCCTTACGGCCCCTCGCGCCGCCCGTCGGCCCCTCTCGCCGCCCTTGCGGCTCCTTACAGCCCCTCGCGCCGCCCTTACGGCCCCTCGCGCAGCCCCTTCCGGCCCCTCATGCCGCCCTTTGCGGCCCCTCGCGGCCTCTTTCCGGCCCGTCGCCACCCTCCGCGGCACCTCGCGCCGCACTTCACGGCCACTTCGCCGCCCTCGCGACCTGTCGCGGCCCTGTCGCCGCCCTTCGCTGCCACCTCGCCGCCCTTCGCGACCACCTCGCCGCCCTTCGCGGCCACCTCGCCGCCCTTCGCCGCCACCTCGCTGCCCTTTGTGGCCATCTCGCCGCCCTTCGCGGCCACCTCGCCGCCCTTCGCGGCCACCTCGCCGCCCTTCGCGGCCACCTCGCCGCCCTTCGCGGCCACCTCGCCGCCCTTGGCGGCCACCTCGCCGCCCTTCGTGGCCACCTCGCCGCCCTTCGCGGCCACCTCGCCGCCCTTCGCGGCCACCTCGCCGCCCTTCGCGGCCACCACGCCGCCCTTTGCGGCCACCTCGCCACCCTTCGTGGCCACCTCGCCGCCCTTCGCGGCCACCTCGCCGCCTCTACCGGCCCCTTCACCGCTGAGCCGCCCAGCAGCTGAGCCGCCAAGATGCCCAGCGACCGAGCCGCCGAGCCGCCGAGCCACCCAGCAACCGGGCTGCCGAGCCGCCCAGCAGCCGCGCCGCCCAGCAGCCGAACCGCCGAGCCACCCTGCAGCCGAGCCGCCGACCCGCCGACCCGCCCAGCAGTCGAGCCGCCGAGCCGCCCAGCAGCTGAGCCGCCCAGCAGCCCTGCCGTTGAGCCGCTACTGTTCCTACCGGCGCGCCCCGGCCCTGCTTACTCGGACTGGTGAGATCCCTCCCTACTAGGCCACTGCAGTCATGGCTACCCCCAGTGTCCTTACCTTTGATGCTGAGGGTCGTGATGTTGACTTTGAGGTCTGGGTCGATGATCTCCAGCTGTTCCTATAGTGCGATAGGGCTGACGGACTCTCGCTGTTCGATCTCACCTCTGGGGCCTCTCCTGCCCCGACTGCTACTGCTGACAGCACTGTTCGCTCACAGTGGGCCACACGCGATGCTGCTGCACGTCTTGCTGTACGTCGCCACTTACCGACCACTGAGCGTGCGCACTTTAGCCAGTACAAGAGTGCTCAGACCTTGTACGACGCTGTAGTTGCACGCTACTCCTCCCCTGCCACTTCTGCGCTTAGCCGCCTCATGCTGCCGTACCTGTTCCCTGACCTTGCTGCCTTTCACACAGTCGCAGACCTCATTACGCACCTTCGCACTGGTGACACTCGCAACCGCGCTACGCTTCTTGCTTAGTTCTGTGCCAAGAACACCACCCCCCCCCATGTACATCACCCTCTACTACATAGTCACCCGGCTCCCTGACTCCCTTCGCTTAGTTAGGGACCACTTCCTCTCAGTTTGCCCCACCACACTCACCATTGACCTCCTCGAGCAGCGCCTCCTAGTAGCAGAGAAGAGCATAGTCGCTGTAGGAGCCTCTCGTGGTGATCCTCGCACCCCCGTCTTTGAGGGGTGTTCCCCTTCCCCACTCTTGCCCTCTGTTGCTTCTGCTGCTGCGGCCGACCTCGTTGGTTTCGAGTCGGTCGGCGTGGCGTCTGCCCCTAGCGGGAGACGCCGCACCGACAAGGGCAAGGGGGGCAAGGGCGCTGGGGGGGCTGGCGGGGGCGGTGGAGGTGGTGGTGGAGGCAGTGGAGGGGGTGGGGGTGGTGGTGGGAGTAGTGGCGGGGGTGGAGGTGTCAGTGGCAGCAGTGGAGGCGTCGGAGGCGGCGGCGGTGGCGGAGGGAGCGGAGGCGGCGGAGGTGGCGGAGGTGGTGGAGGCGGCGGAGTTGGCGGAGGCGGCGACGGCAGCGGTGGAGCTGGTCGAGGCTCTGCGCAGAGGAGTGGGTCCGGTGGTGGTCAGCGCCAGCTGCAGCAGCGCAGTCGTGAGACCCTGTCCCCTGACGGCCCCGCTGCTGCACCTGCCGGCCCCGCCGCCTCATCTGCAGGCCACGCCGTCTCACCTGCCGGCCCCGTTGCTATACCTGACGGCCCCGCCGCTTCACCTACCGGCCCCGCCACTACCCCTGACGGCCCCGCAGCTGCATCTCCCGGCCCCGCCTCCCAAGCAACTGCGCCGCCCCAGCAGCCGAGCCGCCCCAGCAGCCGAGCCGCCCCAGCAACCGAGCCGCCCCAGCAGCCGAGCCGCCCGAGCCGCCCGAGCCGCCGAGCCGCCCGAGCCGCCCAGCAGCCGAGTCGCCGAGCCGCCGGAGCCACCCGAGCCGCCCGAGCCGCCCGAGCCGCCCGAGCCGCCCGAGCCGTCTGCACTGCCCTGTCTGGTGAGCACTGAGCTTTACTCTGCGCACTGCCCTCACCCTACTGCTGTCATGGCTACCCCCAGTGTCCTCACCTTCGACGCTGAGGGCAGAGCCATCGACTTTGACATGTGGGTAGACGACCTGCTGCTTTTCCTACAGTGCGACAGAGCTGACAGCCTCTCTCTCTTTGATCTCACTTCTGGTGCCTCTCCCGCCCCTGCTGCTACTGAGGATGCCACCGTTCGCTCAGTGTGGGCCACACGCGATGCTGCTGCACGTCTTGCTGTGCGTCGCCACCTCCCTCCCTCTGAGCGTGCACACTTTGGGTCGTACAAGAGTGCTCAGACCTTGTACGACGCCGTTATTGCACGCTACTCCACCCCTGCCACTGCTGCACTGAGCCGCCTCATGCTACCGTACCTCTTCCCCGACCTTGCTTCCTTTGCCACAGTCGCCGACCTCATTACCCACCTGCGCACTAGTGACGCTCGCTTCCGCGCTGCGCTTCCTGCTGAGTTCTGCGCCAAGATACCCCCCCCCCCAGTACTTCACTCTCTACTATATTGTCGCCCGCCTCCCTGACTCCCTTCGCGGAGTCAGGGACGACTTACTCTCAGTCTGCCCCACCACTCTCACTGTTGACCTCCTCAAGAAGTCCCTCCTAGCAGCCGAGAAGAGCATTCTCGCTGTATGGGGCCTCTCGTGGTGACCCGCGCACCCCCATCTTTGAGGGGTGTTCCCCCTCCCCCCTCCTGCCCTCTGTCGCCTCTGCTGCTACGGCCGACCTAGTTGGTTTTGAGTCGGTCGGCGCGGCGTCTGCCCCCAGTGGGAGACGTCGCTCTGGCAAGGGCAAGGGGGGCAGGAGCGGTGGTGGCGGCAGCGGGGGCGGTGGAGGCGGCGGTGGAGGCAGCGGAGGAGGTGGGGGTGGTAGCGGGAGTGGTGGCGGGAGTGGAGGTGTCAGCGGCGGCAGTGGAGGCGGGGGTGGCAGCGGCGGTGGTGGTGGGAGTGGAGGTGGAGGCGGCGTTGGCGGCAGCGACGGTGGGAGTGGCGGTGGCAGCGGAGGTGGTGGCGGCGGCGGCGGAGGAGGCGGCGGAGGAGGTCGTGGCTCGTCGCAGAGGAGTGGCTCGGGTGGCGGTCAGCGCCAGCAGCAGCGGCAGCAGCGTGGTCAGGACACCCTCTCCCCACAGCAGCTCCGTGAGTGGTACACTGCACGTCAGAGGGGTGGGGGTACTGGTCCATGCACCTACGTCTTGCGCACTGGCGACCGTGCGGGTGAGCCGTGTGGTGGTCCACACTCCGCCCAGCGCTGCTTCGGCCGCCTGACTGACGCTTGGCGCCGCCACTTTCCTGACACCTCTGAGATCCCTCGCTGGGACCAGCTGTCTAGGGCAGGAGTAGCTATCTTTGATCTTGACTTTGATGCTATTCTTGCTGCCATGTATGCTGTGACTATTAGTGAGGAGGGTGACTGTTACCGGTGTTTCCCGCCCGACCCAGGCATTGGTACTGCGGCTCTAGGTGCTGTTGAGGCTACTGCTCCAGGTGCTGGTGAGGCTGTCGCTCTAGGTGCCAGTGAGTCTGTGTCCTTAGGTGCTGGTGAGTCTGCTCTCTCAGGTACTGCGTCGGCTCCGCCCTCTCTCACCTTCACTCTTGACTCAGGGGCGTCTCGCTCCTTCTTTCGAGACCGCACCACACTCACACCGCTTAGTCGGCCAGTGGCGGTCTCCCTGGCGGACCCCTCTGGGGGTCCTGTTCTGGCTCGCTACTCCACTGTCCTGCCGTGCCCTGCGGTCCCGTCTGGCGCCCTGTCCGGTCTCTACCTCCCCTCGTTCTCTACGAACTTGGTGGCGGGTGCTGACCTACAGGATGCAGGGGTCGACCAGTTCACCCCTGCACGCCGACGGGACACCCACTGCACGGACGCGGACACGGGTCGACACTTGACCACGTTCACACGTGGGCCGGGGTCGAGCCTGTACACACTCACTGTTCCGTCTCCTCCTCCTGCGTCGGGTCAGGTGTTTGCTGCAGCGTCCAGGTCTGGTGCTGAGTCTGCCCCCTGCTCGTGTCGCCTCCTGTCCCACGAGACCCTCCAGTGGCACCACAGGATGGGTCACCCCTCCCTGCCTCGTCTGCGGGGCATGGCCTCTCGCCTTCTTGTCTCTGGCCTTCCCCGGTCCCTCCCTCCCCTTCCTCCGGGGCGTGGCCCTCCCTGTGTCCCCTGTGTCGAGGGTCGCCTGCGGGCTACCCCTCACTCCTCCCCGTTTCCTCCGACGGAGGCCCCGATGCAGACGCTTCACATGGACGTGTGGGGCCCAGCCCGCGTCCGTGGACAGGGTCACGAGCGCTACTTCCTGCTGGTGGTTGACGACTACTCGCGTTACACCACAGTCTTCCCCTTGCACAGCAAGGGTGAGGTCACTGAGGTGTTGATCGACTGGATCCGCGCAGCTCGTCTCCAGCTCAGGCGGAGCTTCGGCTCGGACTTTCCTGTTTTGCGTCTGCACTCAGACAGAGGCGGAGAGTTCTCCTCCGGCCTTCTGCGAGCCTACTGTCGGGCACCAGGCATCCGCCAGACCTTCACGCTTCCGGACTCTCCGCAGCAGAATGGGATTGCTGAGCGCCGCATCGGCATTGTCATGGACGTCGCCCGTACGTCCATGGTGCATGCGGCTGCCCCCCATTTTCTGTGGCCGTTTGCGGTTCGGTACGCCGCGCATCAGATCAACCTTCAGCCCAGGGTCTCCAGACCGGAGACCTCCCCAGCTTTGCTGTGGACGGGGAAGGTTGGCGATGCGTCGGCGTTCCGTGTCTGGGGATCTCGGGCGTTTGTCCGCGACTTGTCTGCGGACAAGCTGTCCCCTCGTGCTGCTCCTTGCGTCTTCCTGAGTTTCCCCCCTGACGCACCTGGGTGGCAGTTTTACCACCCCACCTCTCGTCGTGTTCTGTCCTCCCATGACGTCACGTTCGACGAGTCGGTTCCCTTCTACCGGCTCTTCCCCTACCGCACTCCGTCCCTTCCCCCCCCACCCCTCTTCCTGGTCCCAGGTCCCCCCCCGGTAGACCCCCTCCCCCGTCAGGGTCCTGCCCCTTCAGGTGTGTCTCAGGTAGACGCGGTCGAGCCTGTCGAGGTCACTGGTGACTCTGGTGCTGCTGCGGGCGCTGAGCCTGGGGGTGCTGAGACTGGGGGTGCTGAGCCTGGGGGTGCTGGGCCTGGGGGTACTGAGCCTGGGGGTGCTGAGACTGGGGGTGCTGAGCCTGGGGGTGCTGAGACTGGGGGTGCTGAGCCTGGGGGTGCTGAGCATGAGGGTACTGAGCCTGGGGGTGCTGAGTCTGGGGGTACTGTGCCTGGGGGTGCTGAGCCTGGGGGTACTGCGTCTGGGAGTGCTGCGCCTGCTGCTTCTGTTCCTGGTGGTTCTCCAGACCGTTCCTGACGCCGCGAGCCGCTCTCTCCTCTGGAGCTGCGTGAGTGGTTTGCCCGGCGCTGGAGGCGAGCTGCTGGAGCTGGGGGTACTGCGGGTGGTGGAGGTTCCGTTGCTGCCGAGGGAGCTGGTACCACGGGTCCCGGAGGTGCTCGTACTGAGGGTACTGGAGCTGCCGGGCCCGGGGGTGCCTCTGGAGCTGGAGCTGCTGCGGGTGCTGGCGCTGAGGCTACGACTGTCGGTCCCACTGCGGGTACTTCTGCAGCTGCTGGTGGTGCTGGAGTTGGAGCTGCTACTGGTGCTGGTGCTGCCTTTGGAGGTGTTGGTGCTGTCCCTGCTGTCTCTGGCGGTGCTGCGCGGCCTCGGCCGTACTTCGTTCCGCTCCTTCAGCAGGTTCTTGGTCTCCCGCCTTCCACAAGTCCTTCTCCTCCCGTAGAGTGTCCGCAGCCTGTCCCGTCACAGTCACAGTTACAGCCCGCCTCTCCCCTGCCTTCTCCTTCTCCCTACGCTGGTCCTACTGGAGGTCTTGCTGAGCGTCGTGAGCCTGCGTCCCGCCCTGCGTCGCCAGCCCGAGCTGCTCGCCCTAGTGGTCGCGGTTCGCGTCAGCGTCCTCCTCCTGTCCCTGGCACGCACCAGATGTCTCTGCGTCCGTCCACTGCTCCTCTGCGTGCCCCTTTGCATTCTCCTCCTCAGTCTTCTCTTCTTACACTTGCCGACCCGGAGTCGGACTCTCACCGTGCTGCCAGTCCTACTGTCACGCGTCTTCTTGCTTCTCTTGTCACTGACCCTTCCTTTGAGTCCGCTGCTGTGTCTGCCCTAGTTGCTGAGCTGGTCGACTTTGCTGCTGCGTGTCGTCTGGACTACGCTGCCAGTCTTGTTGCTGAGTCTGCTGAGTCTGCGTCTGCTGCGTCTGCGTCTGCCTGTCCTCCGTCCGTCGGGGGTGACTGTGCTCTTGGCACGGACGTCCTTGAGGACAGGCAGGAGGAGTTCCAGTGCTTTGCCGCCGCTTTGCCCCATCTCGTGTACATGCTTGTTGCCCCTGAGGGAGACCCGGATGCTCTAGACATCCCGACCCCACGCTCTTACGCAGAGGCGATGGCCGGTCCCTACTCCTCTCAGTGGAAGTCAGCCATGGACGCAGAGATGGCTTCCTGGAAGTCCACAGGCACCTACGTTGACGCTGTTCCCCCTCCTGGGGCGAACATTGTCAGTGGCATGTGGATCTTCAGGGTGAAGCGGCCGCCGGGTTCTCCGCCTGTCTTCAAGGCGCGCTACGTGGCTCATGGCTTCAGTCAGCGACAGGGAGTTGACTTCTTTCAGACCTTCTCCCCGACCCCGAAGATGACCACTCTTCGGGTTCTACTGCACGTCGCTGCTCAGCGTGACTACGAGCTACACTCTCTTGACTTCAGCACTGCTTTCCTATAGGGCCGCCTGCACGAGGAGATCTGGTTGCGCCGCCCTCCTGGCTTCACTGGGTCGTTCCCACGTGGTACCCAATGGAGCCTCCGGCGGCCAGTCTACGGTCTCCGCCAGGCGCCGCGTGAGTGGCACGACACACTGAGGACTACACTTGCGGCTCTTGGGTTTGCTCCTTCTACTGCTGACCCGTCGCTGTTTCTGCGCACCGACACCTCGCTGCCGCCTTTCTACATCCTCGTGTACGTCAACGACTTGGTCTTTGCCACTGCGGACACTGCCGCACTCGCCTACGTGAAGTCCGAGCTGCAGAAGAGACACACGTGCACAGACCTGGGTGAACTGACAAGCTATCTTGGCCTGCGGATCACCCGGGACAGAGCACGCCGCACCATTACCCTGACCCAGTCACACATGGTGCAGCAGGTCCTTCAGCGCTTCGGCTTCACGTACTCCTCGCCTCAGTCCACTCCTCTGCCTACTCGCCACTCACTCTCAGCTCTGCCTTCGGATGAGTCTGTAGAGTCGAGTGGTCCGTATCCAGAGCTTGTGGGCTGCCTCATGTACCTGATGACTTGCACTCGACCTGACCTCGCATACCCTCTCAGCATCTTAGCACGCTATGTTGCTCCCGGCCGTCACCGGAAGGAGCACATGGATGCAGCTAAGAGGGTGTTGTGCTACTTGTGCAGTACATCGGGCATGGGGCTGGTGCTTGGAGGGCGTGAGCGGCCTGTGCTCACTGGGCACTCAGACGCTTCTTGGGCTGACGACCAGGCTACTCAGAGGTCGTCTCAGGGTTACACCTTCAGTCTTGGCTCTGGCTCTGTCTCTTGGCGCTCTACTCGCTCTTCTTCGGTTCTCAGCTCCAGCTGTGAGGCTGAGATCTACGCCTCGGCCATGGCTGCCCAGGAGCTTCGCTGGCTCACCTACCTGCTGACTGACCTTGGAGAGCGGCCTCGTTCTCCTCCAGTGCTGTACGTCGACAACAAGGCAACCATTGCCTTGTGTGAGGAGCACAGACTGGAGCACAGGACGAAGCACATTGCTCTACGCTACTTCCTTGCTCGAGAGCTGCAGCAGCGTGGTCAGCTTCGCCTGCGTTTCGTGGCCACTGAGGCCAACACTGCTGATGTGTTCACCAAGGCACTTCCGCCTCGTGACCATCAGCGCTTTTGCACTCTGCTAGGCCTTGTGCCCACTGGGCCTCACTTGCTTACC
Organism: Closterium sp. NIES-65; assembly: GCA_948144175.1. Taxonomy (NCBI): domain Eukaryota; kingdom Viridiplantae; phylum Streptophyta; class Zygnematophyceae; order Desmidiales; family Closteriaceae; genus Closterium; species Closterium sp. NIES-65. The sequence continues at coordinate 1,725,799 of CANXME010002221.1, forward strand.
TCTTGACCTTGCTTGTACTGCTGCATATATATATCCTTGCTCTTGCTTGTTTAGCACTGTTATATATATATGCTCTGCTGCATGTGAACTGGCCTTGTGGCCTTGACCTTGTGCTCGGAATTTGTGTGGTATCCTTGAGATCCACCCTGAGCTTGCTTTGCTTTGCTTTGCTTTGCTTGACTGGTCTTGTGACCCCTTGCTCTCCCCCACTTTGCCTATGGGGGTGTGTCAGATGATTATCTTACTGATGCATATATTTAGGCTGTAGTGGGGTAGCCCATAGGGGGTACAACCCAATTAGGGTTGGTACTTGTACTTGTTTCATTTCATAGTGCACTCATTCCTTGCCTCTATCTCAACATGGTATCGAGCAGGTTCCCTAGTGGGAACTGTTCCTAGGGCCCACCTACTATTCCGTCTTGCCCGGAGCGCGCTCTGCCCTAGCCCGAGTCGCGCTGGGCCTTTTTTTTCCTTTGGCGGCCCGATCGCGTCGAGCCGCCCGCGATTTTTTTTGGCGCGCCACCTACGCGGCCTCGTCGCGCCGCCCCTAGACGGCCGCGCCGCGTCGCGCGTGCCGTCCTCCAGTCGCGCGCCGCCCCCCCTCTGACCCTCGCGACGCCGGCGCCGTCTCTGACGGCCCCGTGATCGCCTGCGATGGCCCCGCCGTCCCCTCTACCGGCCCCTCCACTGCACTTGACGGCCCCGCCGTCCCCTCTGCCGGCCCCGCCGCTGCACTTGACGGCCCCGCCGTCCCCTCTGACGGCCCCGACACTGCACCTAACGGCCCCGCCGTCCCCTCTGACGGCCCCGCCACTGCACCTACCGGCCCCGCCGCTACCCCTGACGGCCCCGCTGCTGCACCTGCCGGCCCCGCCGCCTCATCTGCAGGCCACGCCGTCTCACCTGCCGGCCCCGCTGCTATACCTGACGGCCCCGCCGCTTCACCTACCGGCCCCGCCACTACCCCTGACGGCCCCGCAGCTGCATCTCCCGGCCCCGCTGCCCCAGCAACTGCGCCGCCCCAGCAGCCGAGCCGCCCCAGCAGCCGAGCAACCCCAGCAACCGAGCCGCCCCAGCAGCCGAGCCGCCCCAGCAGCCGAGCCGCCCCAGCAGCCGAGCCGCCCGAGCCGCCCGAGCCGCCCGAGCTCTCCAAGGTCGGTCAGCAGGTAGGTGAGCCAGCGTAACTCCTGTGCAGCCATAGCCCCGGCGTAGATCTCAGCCTCACAACTGGAGCCGAGAACAGATGACGAGCGGGTAGCCCGCCACGAAACAGAGTCGGAACCAAGGCTGAAGGTGTAACCCTGTGACGACCGCTGTGTAGCCTGGTCGTCAGCCCAAGAAGCGTCCGCGTGCCCAGTGAGGACCACTGGACTGCGCCCTCCAAGCACTAGCCCCATGCCCGACGTACTGCACAAGTAGCGCAACACCCTCTTCGCTGCAGCCATGTGCTCTGGTCGGTGTCTCCCAGGAGCAACATAGCGTGCGAGAATGCTAAGAGGGTATGCAAGGTCAGGTCGTGTGCAGGTCATCAGGTACATGAGGCAGCCAACAAGCTCTGCATACGGGCCACTCGACTCTACGGACTCATCCGAAGGCAGAGCTGAGAGCGAGTGGCGAGTAGGCAGAGGAGTGGCCTGAGGCGAGGAGTACGTGAAGCCGAAGCGCTGAAGGACCTGCTGCACCATGTGTGACTGAGTCAGGGTAATGGTGCGGCGTGCTCTGTCCCGGGTGATCTGCAAGCCAAGGTAGCTGCGCAGTTCACCCAGGTCAGTGCACGTGTGTCTCTTCTGCAGCTCGGACTTCACGTAGGCGAGTCCAGCAGTGTCAGCTGTGGCAAAGACCAAGTCGTCGACGTACACGAGGATGTAGAACGGCGGCACTGAAGTGTCGGTGCGCAGAAACAGCGACGGGTCGGCAGTAGACGGAGCAAACCCAAGTGCCGCCAGCGTAGTCCTCAGTGTGTCGTGCCACTCACGTGGCGCCTGGCGGAGACCGTAGACTGGACGCCGGAGACTCCACTGCGTACCAGGAGGGAAAGACCCAGTGAAGCCAGGTGGGCGACGCAGCCAGATCTCCTCGTGCAAGCTGCCCTGCAAGAAAGCGGTGCTGAAGTCGAGAGAGTGCAGCTCGTAGTCACGGTGAGCAGCAACGTGCAGCAGTACCCGAAGAGTGGTCATCTTTGGGGTGGGGGAGAAGGTCTGAAAGTAGTCAACTCCCTGCCGCTGACTGAAGCCACGAGCCACGTAACGCGGCCGCTTCACCCTGAAGATCCACATGCCACTGACTATGTTCGCCCAAGGAGGGGGAACAGCGTCAACGTAGGTGCCGGTGGACTTCCAGGAAGCCATCTCTGCATCCATAGCTGCCTGCCACTGAGAGGAGTAGGGACCCTCTATCGCCTCCGCGTAAGAGCGCGGAGTCGGGATGTCTAGTGCATCCGGGTCTCCCTCAGGGGCTAGCAGTATAGACGCGAGATGAGGTGAAGCGGCGGCCAAACAGTGGAACTCCTCCTGCTTGTCCTCTAGGACGTCCGTGCCAAGGGCACACTCACCCCCGACGGACGGAGGACAGGCAGACTCAGACTCAGCGACAAGACTAGCAGCGTAGTCTAGACGACAACGCGCAGCAAAGTCAACGAGCTCAGTGACAAGGGCAGACGCAGCAGACGACTCGAAAGAAGGGTCTCTGACAGCAGTAGCAAGGAGACGCGTGACAGTAGGACTGGCAGCACGAAGAGAGTCTGACTCCGAGTCGGCAAGAGCAGGAAGAGAACCCGGCGGCCGCTTCACCCTGAAGATCCACATGCCACTGACTATGTTCGCCCCAGGAGGGGGAACAGCGTCAACGTAGGTGCCTGTGGACTTCCAGGAAGCCATCTCTGCATCCATAGCTGCCTGCCACTGAGAGGAGTAGGGACCCTCTATCGCCTCCGCGTAAGAGCGCGGAGTCGGGATGTCTAGTGCATCCGGGTCTCCCTCAGGGGCTAGCAGTATAGACGCGAGATGAGGTGAAGCGGCGGCCAAACAGTGGAACTCCTCCTGCTTGTCCTCAAGGACGTCCGTGCCAAGGGCACACTCACCCCCGACGGACGGAGGACAGGCAGACTCAGACTCAGCGACAAGACTAGCAGCGTAGTCTAGACGACAACGCGCAACAAAGTCGACGAGCTCAGTGACAAGGGCAGACGCAGCAGACGACTCAAAAGAAGGGTCTGTGACAGCAGTAGCAAGGAGACGCGTGACAGTAGGACTGGCAGCACGAAGAGAGTCTGACTCCGAGTCGGCAAGAGCAGGAAGAGAGGAAGCAGGAGGAGAAGGCAACGGGGCACGCAGAGGAGCAGTGGACGGACGCAGAGACATCCGGTGCGTGCCAGGGACAGGAGGAGGACGCTGACGCGAACCGCGACCACTAGTGCGTGTAGTACGAACAGGAGACGCAGGACGAGACGCAGGCTCACGACGCTCAGTAAGACCTCCAGTCGAACCAGCGTAGGGAGAAGGAGCAGGCAAAGGGGAGGCAGGCTGTAGCTGTGACTGTGACGGGACCGGCTGTGGACCCTCTAAGGGAGGAGGAGGAGGACCAGGAGAAGGTGGAAGACCAAGAACCTGCTGCAGGAGCGGAACGAAGTACGGTCGGGGCCGCGTGGCGACGCCACAAACAGCAGGGACAGCACCAGTACCCCCCGCAGGAGTACCCGCTTCAGTAGCACCTCCAGCAGCACCAGAACCCCCAGCAGCACCTCCAGCAGCTCCGGAACCCCCAGCAGGACCAGGAGTACTGCCAGTCGGACCGCCAGCGGTAGTCTTAGCGCCAACCCCCTCAGCAGCACCAGCTCCAGGAGAACCCGCAGGCTCAGCAGCTCCAGTACCCACAGCACGAGCACCTCCGGGACGCGCGGCAGCAGCACCCTCAGCAGCCAAAGAACCTCCAGCACCAGCAGTAATCCTCCAGCGCCGGGCAAACCACTCACGTAGGTCCTGTCGGGAGAGTGGCTCTCGCCGAGACGAAGCACCTCCAGGCGGAGAACCTCAAGGCTCAGCCCCCTCAGGCAAAGCACCTCCAGGCTCAGCACCCCCAGACTCAGCACCCCCAGTCTCAGCACCCCCAGGCTCAGCACCCCCAGACTCAGCACCCGCAAGCTCAGCACCCCCAGGCTCAGCACCTCCAGACTCCACACCTCCAGGCTCAGCACCCCCAGGCTCAGCACCCCCAGTCCCAGCACCCCCAGGCTCCGCTCCCGCAGCAGCACCAGAGTCACCAGTGACCTCGACAGGCTCGACCGCGTCTACCTGGGACACACCTGAAGGGGCAGGACCCTGAGGGTGGAGGGGGTCTACCGGGGCGGGGACCTGGTACCAAGAAGAGCGGGGGCGGGGGGAGGGACGGAGTGCGGTAGGGGAAGAGGCGGTAGTAGGGTACCGACTCGTCGAACGTGACGTCCTGGGAGGACAGAACACGTCGAGAGGTGGGGTGGTAGAACTGCCACCCAGGGGCGTCGGGGGGGAACCCCAGGAAGACGCAGGGAGCAGCGCGAGGGGACAGCATGTCTGCAGACAAGTCGCGGACAAACGCCCGAGATCCCCAGACCCGGAACGCCGACGCATCGCCAACCTTCCCCGTCCACAGCAGGGCTGGGGAGGTCTCCAGCCTGGAGACCCTGGGGTGGAGGTTGATCTGATGCGCCGCGTACCTGACCGCAAACGGCCACAGAAAATGGGGGGCAGCCGCATGCATCATAGACGTACGAGCGACGTCCATGACCATGCCAATGTGGCGCTCTGCAATCCCATTTTGCTGCGGTGAGTCCGGAAGCGTGAAGGTCTGGCGGATGCCTCGCGCACGACAGATGGCACGCTGAAGGCCAGAGGAGAACTCTCCGCCTCTGTCCGAGTGCAGACGCAACACAGGAAAGTCCGAGCCAAAGCTCCGCCTGAGCTGGAGACGAGCTGCGCGGATCCAGTCGATCAGCACCTCAGTGACATCACCCTTGCTGCGCAAGGGGAAGACTGTGGTGTAACGCGAGTAGTCGTCAACCACCAACAGGAAGTAGCGCTCGTGACCGAGTCCACGGACGCGGGCAGGGCCCCACACGTCCATGTGAAGCGTCTGCAACGGAGCCTCTGTCGGAGGAAACTGGGAGGAGTGAGGGGCAGCACGCTGGCGCCCCTCGACGCAGGGGACACAGGCAGGGCCAGGGCCCTGAGGAAGGGGAGGGAGGGACCGGGGGAGACCAGACACAAGAAGACGGGAGGCCATGCCTCTGAGCCGAAGCAGAGAGGGGTGGCCAAGGCGGTGGTGCCAGAGGTGATTCTCGTGAGACAGACGGCGACACGAACAGGGGGCAGACTCAGGACCAGACCTGGACGCTGCAGCAAACACCTGACCAGACGAGGGGACTCTACCAGACTCAGCACCGGGAGGAGAAGTAGTGGTCAGTGTGTACAGGCTCGACCCTGGCTGACGTGTAAACGTAGCCAGGTTGCGACCTGTGCTAGCCTCTGTGCAGTGTGTCACTCGCTGACGAGCAGGAGTGAACTGGTGGACACCCACATCCTGTAGGTCAGCACCACTCACCAGGTTCGTAGAGAACGAGGGGAGGTAGAGACCAGTCAGGGTGCCAGAGGGAGCCGCCGGACACGGGAGGACTGTGGAGAAACGAGACAGGACACGACCCCCAGAGGGGTCAGCCAAAGACACCGCAACCGGCCGACTATGCGGCGTGAGAGTGGTGCTGTCCCGAAACAAGGAGCGAGACGCTCCAGCGTCAAGGGTGAAGGTGTGAGAGGCAGAAGCCGACACAGTACCTGAGAGGGCAGACTCACTAGTACCTGAGAGCACAGACGCACTTGCACCTAGAGCAGCAGCCTCACTAGCACCTGACGCAGCAGTACCAATGCCCGGGTCGGGCGGGAAACACCGGTAACAGTCACCCTCATCACTAACAGTCACAGCATACATAGCAGCAAGGATAGCATCAAAGTCAAGATCAAAGATAGCTACACCAGCCCTAGACAGCTCTCCCCAGCGGGGGATCTCAGAGGCCTCCGGAAACTGCTGGCGCCAAGCGTCGGTCAAGCGGGCGAAGCAGCGGCGGGCGGTGTGGGTGCCCCCACACTGCTCACCCGCGCGGTCGCCGGTGCGAAGGACGTAGGTGCAGGGACCGAACGCCCCACCACGCTGACGCTGTGAGTACCACTCACGGAGCTGCTGAGGGGGGGGGACGTCGCGAGAGCGCTGCTGCTGCTGCTGCTGCTGGCGCTGACCACCCCCAGTGCTGCTCCTCTGGGACGAGCCACTCCGACCACCTCCACCACCGCCACCCCCGCCTCCGCCGCCACCGCCGCCACCACCACCCTCGCCCCCGCCGCTCCCACTGCCACCTCCGCCACCACCTCCGCCGCCACCTCCGCCTCCACTGCCGCCACCAGTACCTCCACTCCCGCCTCCACCCCCACCGCCACCCCCACTCCCCCCGCCGCCCCCACCTCCTCCGCCACCGCCCCCGCTAGCTCCACCCACTCCCTTGCCCCCCTTGCTCCTGCCACAGCCGGGCCTACCGCTGGGGGCAGACGCCGCACCGACCGACTCTAAACCAACGAGGTCGGCCGCAGCAGCAGAGGCGACAGAGGGTAACAGGGGGGAAGGAGAACACCCCTCAAAGATGGGGGTGCGCGGGTCACCACGAGAGGCCCCTACAGCGACTATGCTCTTCTCTGCCGCTAGCAGGGACTTCTCGAGGAGGTCGACAGTGAGGGTGGTGGGACAGACAGAGAGAAACTGGTCCCTAACGGCACGAAGGGACTCAGGGAGACGGGTGACTAGAAAGTAGAGGGTGATGTACATGGGAGGGGGGTTTTCGGCGAGGAAGGAAGCAGGAAGCGCAGCTCGGTAGCGAGTGTCACTAGCGCGAAGGTGGGTAAAGAGGTCAGTGACTGTGGGAAAGGCAGCAAGGTCAGGGAAGAGGTACGGTAGCATGAGGCGGCTCAGTGTAGCAGTGGAAGGGGAGGAGTAGCGCGCAACTACAGCGTCGTACAAGGCCTGAGCGGTCTTGCACTGACTAAAGTGGGCACGCTCGGAGGAAGGGAGGTGGCGACGCACAGCAAGACGTGCAGCAGCATCGCGTGTGGCCCACTTGGAGCGAACAGTGGGGTCAGCATCAGCAGGAGGGGCAGGGACAGCGCCAGAGGCAAAGTCAAAGAGAGAGATGTCATCTACTGAATCGCACTGCAAGTACAGCTGCAGGTCCTCGACCCAGACCGCAAAGTCAATGGCGCGACCCTCAGCGTCAAAGGCCAGGACACTGGGGGTGGCCATGATAGCAGCCGACAGTCTCACCAGAGAAGAAGGGTCGAGCAGCTCAGTAGGACAGCAACACAGCAGCTCAGCAACTCCGCCGGCCCAGCAGTAGCAGCAGGCCCACAGGATCCGGCTCCCGGCACCGTGGACTGATCGGGCGGCTCGGGCGGCTCGGGCGGCTCGGGCGGCTCGGGCGGCTCGGGTGGCTCGGGCGGCTCGGGCGGCTCGCGCGGCTCGCGCGGCTCGGGCGGCTCGCGCGGCTCGGGTGACGCGGGGGGCTCACGGGCGGCGCGGGCGGCTGCACGGGCGGCTCACGGGTGGCTGAGGCGGCTCACGGGCGGCACGGTGGGCGGCTGCACGAGCGGCTGCACGGGCGGCTGCACGAGCGGTTGCACGGGCGGTTGCACGGGCGGCGCACGGGCGGCTGCACGGGTGGCGCGGCGGGCTGCAGCACGGGCGGTGGGGCCGCAGCGAGAGAGGCGGCGGGGCCGCAATGGGGGCCGTAGCGGGGCTGCAGCGGGGCCTAAGCGGGGCCGTAGCGGGGCCGTAGCGGGGCCGACGAGGGGCTGTAGCGGGGCCGTAGCAGGGTCGGCGGGGCCTAGGGGGGGGGGGCGATGGGGCCGACGGGGCTGTAGCGAGGCGGAGGCGGGGCCGACGGGGCCGACGCTGGGCCGTAGCGAGGCCTAAGCGGGGCTGACGGGGCCTAAGCGGGGCCGACGGGGCCTAAGCGGGGCCGACGCGGGGCCGTAGCGGGGCCTAAGCGGGGCCGACGCGGGGCCGTAGTGGGGCCGAAGGGGCCTAAGCGGGGCCGACGCGGGGCCGTGGCGGGGCCTAAGCGGGGCCGACGGGGCCTAAGCGGGGCCGTAGCGGGGCGTAAGAGGGGCCGTAGTGGGCCCGACGGGGCAAAGCGGGGCCGCGACTAAAGGGCGGCGGGATCGCGTAGGAAAGGGCGACACGTAGGGTCGCTAAAAAAAAAACGCGCGCCTCGGGGCGCGCTTCGGTGGGCCCTAGGAACAGTCCCTAGGAGGGGACCTGCTCTGATTCCATGAGATGAATTGAACGAGAATGAAAATGACTATGAACGAAGTGAGTACAAATAGGAAACCCTAATTGGGTTGTACCCCCTATGGGATACCCCACTATAGCCTACACAAATAATTAAGCTATAATGTTCTGACATGTTTTTGTTTGTGTAGGGAGTGTCAGCTGCACTATCTGTTTTTGCTTTCTTGTCCAGGGAGTGTGAGTTGCATGCGCTGTTTGTGCTGTTTATGCTTTCTTGTGCAGGGAGTTCAAGCTGCACTATTTGGCTTTTCTTGTGGAGAAAGGGGGGGGGGGGTGGGTTGAGAGAGGGTAAACAGAGACGGGAGGGTCGAAGAAAATAGGGGATATTGGAAGGGAGGGGGGGATGGGAGAGAAGGGAGGGAGGGAGGGGAATCTGGGACAGATTAACGATTATTTATACAGGCTGGGCTCATTCGTTACGCTTGCATTGCATGTTCAATAGCGGTAGTAAGCTTTTGTGTTTGTATGCGTGTGCGTGTAGGTGTGTGTGTGTGTAGGTGTGTGTGAGTGAGCTTGCATGTGTATGTCCATACATGTTGGTGTTGTTTGTGTCTGTTTCGGGGATTGGTGTTGATTGCCTCGTGTATGCAACTGGGGTTGTGATCGTCGGTGGGGCAGCTTTGCTCGCCCCTTCCGCACCATATCAACCTTAGTTGCATCATCGATGCATTTAGCATTCGCCTTGAAGCATTCACAACTGTTTAGTGTTCAGCGCTTTTGTGCAAGTTTGTGTGTTGTCATTTGTGTCTGTTCCGGGGATTGGTGTTGAGTGCCTCGTGTATGCAACTGGGGTTGTGATCGTCGGTGGGGCAGCTTTGCTCGCCCCTTCCGCACCATATCAACCTCTGTTGCATCATCATCGATGCATTTAGCATTAGCCTTGACACATTCTTGATTGTCAAACGCTTTTTAGCAAGTTCGTGTGCGGTCAGGTAGTTTGTGTCTGTTTCGGAGTGTGTCGAATGCATCGTGTGTGTGCTTTCAGATCGTCATGCTGATTAGTTTTTTTGTTTGTTTTTTTTTGTTTCGTCATTCGTACTGAGAGATTGTCCAATTATTCCATTCGCCGTACTTATCGACGATTATGGATGATTGGACACATTTGGTTTCACTTGTAGGGTAACTTATGTGAACAGTGTTTTCTTCCAAAATCTTGGAGGGTTATCACTGTTCACATCAGCCAACCTAAAAGTGAAAACGAATGTATAAGGTTGCTACGCAACCCAATAAAACATCGCTGAAAGAAACACGTGACTAGAAAATCCTTAGCGGTGTGTTCAACACCAGAGAATCCTTGCGGAAACCATTGATCGGGCGAAATGGGCGAGGCAAACACAGGAAATGTAAACGAAGCCGAAGCATTTCGCTAACATCAGCTTTCCTGTAGGTATGAATCGAGAACCAATGAAACTCCTCCGCGCAAGCTCCACACCAACTGAAGCTTTTGTCATTCCGCAGATTCCCGAAGCGCCCACCTTGAAAGCAGCTGCAAGGTAGGTATGGCCTAGCAGCTTTGAAGCACCTGAACCTAAAGCTACCCCTCCCCCCTCGCTGTTTTGCGATGACGCCTCTTCGTTTCGTCTCCCCGTGCTCACAGCTGTTCCGCGTCTCCAAGTGCGTGAGTGCAGGCGGAAGCGGGAAGCGGGCGGCGATGGGGGCGGGCAAGCACGCGGTGACGCAGGAGGCGTTCGACGCGCTGGTGCGGGAGGCGATGGACGAGTTCGACATGGCGCCGGCCGAGGCGGTCGACGACGCCGTGCGCACCCTCACCATGCAGGGCGCTGACCTCGCAGGTGCGCCCCTCACCATGCAGGGCGCTGACCTCGCAGATGCGCCGTTGCTTCGCGCCTCCTCGCGGCTGCAATGGTGGGTTTGTGTGTTTGAGGGGGGAGGGCGGGGGCGGGGGGGGAGCGTGGGCAGGAGGGCAGCGAGTGCGGGGCGCGGGGAGGGCGCCGTTCAAAGCAGTGCGCCTGTCGCTCCCAGGCACTACTACGCCGTGCGCTGCTCCCCGGCCCCTCCCATGTCTGATTCGCCTCGCAAGCCCGTGCACTGTGTGGTGTGGATAGCTTGGCGGGGGAATGATGAGGAATGGACGACCCACTCGTTGTCCCGTGAGGTCCTCTTCCACCGCCCTCGCACGCGCTGTGAGGTCCTCCTCCACCGCCCTCGCACGCGCTGTGAGGTCCTCCTCCACCGCCCTCGCACGCGCTGTGGGCAGCTTATTACCCACGTTGGCAAAGTGTTCTCCCGTCCACCCCGCGTGCATGGCCTGGCAGGCATCGTGGCGGCGTACAGCGCCACCGGGCAGCGCGCCCAGCACCCCGCAGCAGCGGCAGCAGCACAGCTTGCAGGGGCGCTGGCACGCTGGAAGGAGAGACACGGGGGGGGCGAAGGTGAAGGTGCTTATAGCGGTGCTGACTTCCTTGTGAGTGTTTGGAGGGGGGTGGGGGAGGTCGGCAGGGAGGTGGGTGGGTAGAGAGCAGAAGGGATTGTAGAAGGGTAAACTAGAAATAGCACGCCAAAATGTCCACATCTTGCTGTCAAAACACCCTCGTGCACTCAACGGTTCTGAGCAAAAAAAACACCAGCGTGTGCAAAACTCTTCTGTACCAGATCCACACTTGGGGTTTGTCAGAAAATAAGGTTTTTTTTATATAAGCTTTTTACCCGGCTCAGGTTCGGGTAGGCTAAAACTGCGTTCATCACCCCTGGTTTTTTGCAGCTCAAATGCCTTGCAGTTTCGCGATTAGGCACCTATCCTTTTTTTGTCAGCTGCAAAATTCCGAAGATGGGCCGGAGGAGACCTGCCGGCACGGAACTCTCTGAACGGGTTCTTTCAGATCCTCCGCCTAGCCCGATGCCGTGTGCACACCGAACAGGGCCAGTGTGTGTGGTGCATCTAAGGGCCAGTGTGTGTGGTGCATCTAAGGGCCAGTGTGTGTGGTGCGTCTAAGGGCCAGTGTGTGTGGTGCGTCTAAGGGCCAGTGTGTGTGGTGCGTCTAAGGGCCAGTGTGTGTGGTGCGTCTAAGGGCCAGTGTGTGTGGTGCGTCTAAGGGCCAGTGTGTGTGGTGCGTCTAAGGGCCAGTGTGTGTGGTGCGTCTAAGGGCCAGTGTGTGTGGTGCGTCTAAGGGCCAGTGTGTGTGGTGCGTCTAAGGGCCAGTGTGTGTGGTGCGTCTAAGGGTGTTGGCAGCTTGGGTGCGTCTAAGGGTGTTGGCAGCTTGGGTGCGTCTAAGGGTGTTGGCAGCTTGGGTGCGTCTAAGGGTGTTGGCAGCTTGGGTGCGTCTAAGGGTGTTGGCAGCTTGGGTGCGTCTAAGGGTGTTGGCAGCTTCCAGCCACCACCTTACGCTTCGCCCCACCACGCCACCCTCTCCCGTGGTCTCCAGGCAGTGCTGCACGCGCTGTCCGCCCTCTCTCGCGCGCTGAGCCCCTCTCAGGGCGGGCAGGCGGAGCAGCAAGGCGCAGGGAGGGAAGACAGTGCAGCTGCAGCAGCGGGTGGAACGGGGTGGGAGGAAGCAGCAGTGGTGGCGGGGCGGAACGAGGGATTGCCGGCAGCTGTGGGCGCGCTGGGGGTGGTGCTAGGGGCAGTGGAGAGGGGGGAGAAGGGAGGGGATGGGCAGGAGGGCGAGGAAGGGGGCGCGAGGGTGGAGAGGGCGGTGTGTGACGCGCTGACATGCACTGAGGCGCTGCTCTCCCATGGTGAGACAGCAATGCATGCCACATGCTCCCACCATGCTCCCACCAAACTCCCATGCAGCACACCCACCTGCTGTATCTGCCCCAACTCACGCATCCTGCACTCTTCTCCTTCTCAATGCCTTCCAGTTCACTCGTGTGGTTCTCATTGATCTATCCCTTCCCCCTTCCCCCCCTCACTGCAGTCCCCGGCGCACGGGACCATTTCTTCCGTCTCTCCGGGCCGCCCCTCCTCGCCTCTGCCCTCCCTGCCCCGCCCTTCACCTCCTGCACCCTCACTCGAGTGGCAGCAGCTGCGCGCGCTGCACGGGCAGCGAGCATGGAGAACGAGGTCATCAAGGAGGCGCTCATGGACGCCGCGCTCCATGTGGCACTCCTCAACGCCATTCGCGGGATCATGCAGTCCAAACGCACTGCTGACGTGGACAGCAGCGTCACCGACGTGGCAGAAGCAGGAAGCGTCATGTGTGCGTGCTGTGGGGCGGTGAGGGCGCTGGTGACGAATGATGACGTGCGCGTGGCGGCGTCCAAGACCTTCTCCAACGCGCGTGCCGTGGCGGAGGCAGGCGCCGTGGATGTGCTGCTGGGCGCCGCTGCTGCCTTCTCCGCTGACACCGCCGTGCTGCCCTCCGTGCTCGCTGCTCTCAAGGCCATTGCTGTCAACGTGAGTGCCCCTCGCATGTGCACCTTCACAGCGTGCCTGCTCGCATGCCCCTGCTGCGGCTGCTGCTGAAGCTTCTGCATCTGCTTCTGCTGTCACTGTGGACGGCAACGACGATCATCACCAGCACCAGCACCACCACCACCACCAGCACCACCAGCACCACCACCACCACCACCATTGCCCCCTTCCTCCCATCTGGGCCCTCTCCGTGACCTTCTTTCCGCATCGTACTCCCCACGGTGTGCCCCCAGGAGGACATCTGTCGCAGCATCGCTGCTCTCGCCGGGGTGCCCCTCGTGCTCGCCCACCTGCAGGCCGCCCTCGCCACACGCTGCTCGCCCCTCGCTGCTCCTTCCGCCGCACTGCTGGCGCAGGTGGGTGCTGGTGCAGGAGGTTAGTAGTAAAGGAAAGTGCCAGTATCTAGCCGTTTGAAATGCGAATGCTGATTGGTACATGTGGCAACCAGCGCTACTTTGCATCACCACCAACAGCACTTTTCTGTTCAACAAGGCTAAGTCTGCCCTCCTCTTTTCAGCAAACCTCTTCCTCCCCTCGTGCTCCTTGCACCGCTTGTCCAAATCTGCATCTTTTCCTCCCTACCTCTCTCTTCCATCGCCAGCTGGCAGGCAGTGACGCCAACAAGGTGCTAATTGTGGAGACAGGTGGCATTCCAGTATTGGTGGAAGCAGTGAAAGTATTTGTGGACGATGGGGCTGTGCTTCAAGAGGTATGGGGCTGTGCTTCAAGAGGTATGGGGCTGTGCTTCAAGAGGTATGGGGCTGTGCTTCAAGAGGTATGGGGCTGTGCTTCAAGAGGTATGGGGCTGTGCTTCAAGAGGTATGGGGCTGTGCTTCAAGAGGTATGGGGCTGTGCTTCAAGAGGTATGGGGCTGTGCTTCAAGAGGTATGGGTGCTGCTGCTGATTTTCTGCCATCCAAATGTGGAACGGACGTGGATGGGAACGGTTGCGTGTCCGCACGGAATCATTGGGATGGGAGGAACATTCCCAAGCGACTGTGCGTTGCCATCCCCTCCCCTCGCACATCACGCGTCCTCGGCTCGCCGCGTCCCTCCTCGCTCCTGTGCAATGCTCTCATGCCTTAGCATGCTCGCCTTGCAATCCCGTAAACAGTCAGCTTGCCACTTGCGTTGCCTCCCTGTTGCGTTGCGTCCTCACCTCGCTCACCTCTTCTTCACCTCCCCGCAACTTCTGCCTGCCACCACCCATGGCTGCACGTTCGTTCACCCCACCACTCACCTCTTACCCATCCCTCCGCACTCCCCGACCATGCGGGCCCCGCCCCCCATGCAGCTGCTGGCGTGTCTGGCAGCAGTGACGCTGCGCAGCCCAGCGCATGCAGCAGCGGCGGTGGGGACGGGTGTGTTGGAGGCGGCGGTGGACGCCATGGAGGGGGGCGCTGCCACGTCGGGCAGCCAGTGGCAGGCGTGCCAGCTGCTGCGCAACCTCGCTGTGCGCAACCCCGAACACCGGTGCGCCTCTCCCCTGTTCCCCCTGCTGCCCCCTCTGCTGCCCCCTCTGCTGCCCCCTCTGCTGTCTGCACAACTGCGCTCCTTCGTGACTCGCTGCCCCCTTGCTTGTATGCTTGTGCATGTCTCTCCTCTCCTGCTGCAGTAGGTCATCTGCTGCTGAGCATCCTTTGACAGGCATGTAGTCGTCGTCGGGTCGGGGTGAACACCCCCTCTTCCCCCATCCCCTCTCCCCCCCCCTCTCCTCCTTTCCTTCCCCCCCTCCCCCTCCCCCCCTTATTTGGCACAGGCCAATAATGTTGGAGATGGGACTGGAGGCTGTGATTCGTAACGTCAAGAGCAAACACAAGTCATGCCGTGACGTGTGCTCTGCTGCACTAAGAGACATGGGCTTGGATAACTATAATCAGTAGTGCTGGTCACCGTTCTTATAGAAACAGCGGAATGTGGATAAGGTCTAAGGGGAGGAGTACAAGATTGTCGGGTGAAAGAATGTACCCCCTAGCATGCAGCTCACTACAGGCTAACTAACAATGCATGCAAACATAGTTTTGACACGCCGCACCACATGGCCTAAGTGAGGGGCATCAAATTGACCAAGACAAGCAAGTGGTCACAAAACCAGTCAAGAGAGGGACCACAGCAAACCTCAAGGTGGATCATGAAGTCACCACACAATCTGAGCACCACTGCTGGGTCTCCACGTCACCAGTGTAGGAAGGGTCGAATGTCAAGCTATGTTTGTTATAGCTTAGTCTATGTGTACTATCTCTTTCCTAGGGTTAGGGTTAGGTTTCCTATATCTTGCTTGTTTGTTCTTTCCTTAGTTGGTTCATTATTCCATTACCACGTTGATATGGTATAGAGCAGTTCGATTCCCATGGGCCCACCGCCCCGCGCTCTGTCAAACATATATCTATGTTTATAGTTTGGGTAGGCTTAGTGGGGTACTCACTGTGGGGTACAACCCCTTAGGTTTTTCCTTTGTACCAATTTTCTCGACAGTCCAACTTCACTCATGCCTATACTTTAAGATGGTATATAGAGCCTAGAGGTCTTTAGGACCTAAGATTATGGCCCACCCGTTACCGCATTACCTCATTTGCCTGCCTGCCTTGCCTACTGCCCGCGCGCGCCTTGGCTGCATGCGCGCGGCCCCATTTTTTTCCCCGCGCGCGTCACTTAAGCAGCCCGCGCGCGGCCCATTTAGGCTCGTTTAGGCCCGGTCTCGGCCCCGCGTGCCACGTCAGCCGCCCGCGCAGCCTGCCGCCGGCCCGCGCGCCGCGTAAGCCGCCCACGCGCAGCCCGCTTAGGCCCTGCGCGCCGCATCTGCCGCCCGTGCAGCTTGCTGCCGGCCCGAGCGCCGCCTAAGCCGCCCGCGTAGCCTGCCGCCGGCCCCTTGCGTCGCCTCCTTCGGTGTGTAGCCCGCCCCTGCTCGCGCGCCGCCTTAGGAGCCAACGCACGGCCTACTGCTGCACCGTGCCCCGCCTTAGGAGCCCGTGTGCGGCCCGTTGCTGCACCACGCGCCGCTTTAGAGGCCCACGCGCGGCCCACTGCTGCCCTCCGTGCTGCCTTAGGAGTCCGTGCACCGCCACAGCGGTCCGTAATGTCAAAATAGTAGTTAGAATGAAGTAGCCATAGCTAGGGTTTACCTAGCTAGGCAAGAGAGAGATAGGCAAAAGAGGGGTTTCACTAACAGCAGTTGGGATACATATAGCAAACCCTAACAGGGTTGTACTTGCTATAGAGCACCCCACTACAGGCTAGATAATAACATTCTGACACACTCCCATAGCCAAAGTGGGGTGTAATCTGCAGAGCACACAGTCATAGAGCAGGTTCACAATGGCAAGCAAAGCTAGAGGCTATCACAGAGGGCAAGTGAGGAGGAGGAGAGTACTGTGGACGGAGGGAAGATGGGAGGCAACGACTGAAGCTGCAGAGGCACGGGCACAGGAGCGGCTGACTCAGTGGCTACCGAGGCAAGGGCGACGGACTACTGGAGTGACTGGCTCCGCGGCTATAGACGAGCGGCAGGAGCAACGGACCCACTGGCGACTGGTGCAACAGGCTCACTGGCTACCGAAGCAAGGGCGACGGACTACAGGCGCTGCAGGCGACACAAGAGCTACCTCCACACAACCTCCTCCAACTGACCCACACCCTTGACACACACCCCCTGCTGAACCCCTAACTCCACTCCCACGTCACCCCCCTAGCACCACTCCTTCGGCTCCCACACACCCACCCCCCTGAGCGGCAGCTGCAGCAGCGAGAGACGGAGGAGGAGGAGGAGCAGGGAACGGCGCACACAATTGGCATCCCCACAACCGTCACCCCCATACCCTGAGTGTGCGGTAAGCGAGCTCAGGCGTGCGCGAAGCGTGCACAAGCGTGCGGGAAGCGAACGCGGGTGTGCGGTAAGCGAACTCAGGTGTGCGGGGAGGGGGGCCACAGGGCGATCCGCGGGTCCACGTGTCAGAACATTATAGCTTATGCTTTTGTGTAGGCTATAGTGGGGTATCCCATAGGGGGTACAACCCAATTAGGGTTAGTACTTGTACCCACTTCATTCATAGTTCATTCATTCGCGTTCACTCTTTCACATGGAATCAGAGCAGGTCCCCTCCTAGGGACTGTTCCCAGGGCCCACCGAAGCGCGCTCCGAGGCGCGCGTTCCTTTTTTTTTAGCGACCCTCCGTGTCGCCCCTAGCGGCCCGTTACGCCGCCCTTACCTACGCGGCCCCGCCGCCCTTACCTACGCGGCCCCGCCGCTCTTACCTACGCGGCCCTGCCGCCCTTACCTACGCGGCCCCGCCGCCCTCACGTCGCGGCCCCGCCGCCCTCACGTCGCGGCCCCGCCGCCCTCACGTCGCGGCCCCGCCGCCCTCACGTCGCGGCCCCGCCGCCCTCACGTCGCGGCCCCGCCGCCCTCACGTCGCGGCCCCACCCCCCTCACGTCGCGGCCCCACCGCCCTCACGTTGCGGCCCCGCCGCCCTTACGTCGCGGCCCCGCCGCCCTCACGTCGCGGCCCCGCCGCCTCACCTTCGCGGCCTCGCCGCCCTCTCCTTCGCGGCCCCGCCGCCCTCACCTTCGCGGCCCTGCCGCCCTTACCTACGCGGCCCCGCCGCCCTTACCTATGCGGCCCCGCCGCCCTTACCTACGCGGCCCCGCCGCCCTTACGTCGCGGCCCCGCCGCCCTCACGTAGCGGCCCCGCCGTCTCACCTTCGCGGCCCCGCCGCCCTCACGTAGCGGCCCCGCCGCCTCACCTTCGCGGCCCCGCCGGTCTCCCCTCCTGCCGAGCCGCCTGAGCAGCCGCCCGCCACGCCGCCCGGTACCGAAGCAGCCGAGCCGCCCAGCAGCAGCCGCCGGGCCGCCTGGCCGCCGAGCCGCAGTTCAGCCGAGCCGCCCAGCAGCAACCGCCGAGCCGCCGGGCCGCCGAGCCGCAGTACAGCCGAGCAGCCCAGCAGCCGCCGCCGAGCCGCCGAGCCACCGAGCCGCAGTACCGCCGAGCCGCCCCGCTACCGAGCCGCCCGACCTGACCTGTCTGGTGAGCACAGCCCCACTGCTACTGCGTGCCCTTCCCCCACTGCTTGCACTGCTAGTCTGTCGTCATGGCTACCCCTAGTGTCCTCGCTTTTGACGCTGAGGGTCGAGCCATTGACTTTGAGGTCAGGGTCGACAACCTGCAGCTGTTTTTACAGTGCGATAGGGCGGACGGTCTTTCTCTCTTTGACCTCACCTCTGGCGCCTCCCCTGCTCCTGCTGCTGCTGCTGACCCCACTGTTTGCTCTCAGTGGGCCACCCGCGATGCTGCTGCACGTCTTGCTGTGCGTCGCCACCTGCCTACCACTGAGCGCGCGCACTTTGGTCAGTACAAGAGTGCTCAGACCTTGTACGACGCTGTAGTTGCGCGCTACTCTTCCCCTGCCACTGCTACACTGAGCCGCTTGATGCTACCGTACCTCTTTCCTGACCTTGCTGCCTTTCCTACAGTCGCTGACCTCATCACGCACCTCCGCACTTCTGACACTCGCTACCGCGCCGCACTTCCTGCTGAGTTCTGCGCCAAGAACCCCCCCCTCCATGTACATCGCTCTCTAGTACATAGTCACTCGCCTCCCCGACTCCCTTCGCGTAGTCAGGGACCACTTTCTCTCAGTCTGTCCCACCACCCTCACTGTCGACCTCCTCGAGAAGGCCCTCCTAGCGGCGGAGAAGAGCATAGTCGCTGTAGGAGCCTCTCGTGGTGACCCGCGCACCCCCATCTTTGAGGGGTGTTCTCCTTCCCCCCTGCTGCCCTCTGTTGCCTCTGCTGCTGCTGCCGATCTGCTTGGTCTTGAGTCGGTCGGTGCGGCGTCTGCCCCTAGCGGGAGACGCCGCCCTGGCAAGGGCAAGGGGGGCAAGGGCGCGGGTGGAGCTGGCGGGGGCGGTGGAGGTGGCAGTGGCGGTGGCGGAGGGAGTGGGGGTGGCGGTGGGAGTGGTGGTGGGGGTGGTGGTGGTGGTGGCGGCAGCGGAGGCGGCGGCGGTGGCGGCGGCGGCGGTGGGAGCGGAGGCGGCGGTGGTGGCGGAGGTGGAGGCGGCGGTGGCAGAGGAGGTGGAGCCGGTCGGGGTACTGCCCCGCAGCGGAGCGGCTCTGGTGGTGGTCCGCGCCAGCAGCAGCAGCAGCAGCAGCGTTCTCGGGACATCCCCCCGCCTCAGCAGCTCCGTGAGTGGTACACGCAGCGTCAGCGTGGTGGGGGTCTTGGCCCGTGCACCTACGTTCTTCGTTCTGGCGACCGCGCGGGTGAGCAGTGTGGGGGTGCCCACTCCACCCAGCGCTGCTTTGGCCGCCTGACGGACGCTTGGCGTCAGCAGTTCCCCGAGGCTAGTGAGATTCCCCGCTGGGGAGAGCTGTCTAGGGCTGGCGTAGCGATCTTTGATCTTGACTTTGATGCTATCCTTGCTGCCATGTATGCTGTCACTATTAGTGATGAGGGTGACTGTTACCGGTGTTTCCCGCCCGACCCGGGCATTGGCACTGCTGAGCTAGGTGCTTGTGAGGCTACTGCTCTAGGTGCAAGTGCGTCTGCACTCTCAGGTACTGGTGAGGCTGCGCTCTCAGGTACTGCGTCGGCTTTGGCCTCCCTCACCTTCACACTTGACTCAGGGGCTTCTCGCTCCTTCTTTCGAGACCGCACCACACTCACGCCGCTTGGTCGGCCGGTTGCAGTCTCCCTGGCTGACCCCTCTGGGGGTCCTTGTCAGAACTTATAGCTTACTTGTTTCTGTAGGCTATAGTGGGGTATCCCATAGGGGGTACAACCCAATTAGGGTTTCCTATTTGTACTCACTTCGTTCATAGTCATTTCATTCTCGTTCTTTGGTTTCACATGGAATCAGAGCAGGTTCCCTCCTAGGGACTGCTTCTAGGGCCCACCGAACCGCGCCCCGAGGCGCGTTTTTTTTTAGCGACCCATCGTGTCGCCCCTAGCGGCCCGTTGCGTCGCCCTTCCCCTAGCGGCTCCGCCGCCCTTCCCTAGCGGCCCCGCCGCCCTTCGATCGCGGCCCCGCCGCCCTCTACTACGCGGCCCCGCCGCCGCCCTTCGATTGCGGCCCCGCCGCCCTCTACTACGCGGCCCCGCCGCCCTCTGCTACGCGGCCCCGCCGCCCTCTGCTACGCGGCCCCGCCGCCCTCTACTA
Organism: Closterium sp. NIES-65; assembly: GCA_948144175.1. Lineage (NCBI taxonomy): Eukaryota > Viridiplantae > Streptophyta > Zygnematophyceae > Desmidiales > Closteriaceae > Closterium > Closterium sp. NIES-65. Next base: position 1,745,688 of record CANXME010002221.1, read on the forward strand.
CGCGGCCCCGCCGCCCTCTGCTACGCGGCTCCGCCGCCCTTCGATCGCGGCCACGCCGCCCTCTGCTACGCGGCCCCGCCGCCCTCTGCTACGCGGCCCCGCCGCCCTCTGCTACGCGGCCCCGCCGCCCTCTACTACGCGGCCCCGCCGCCCTCTGCTACGCGGCCCTGCCGCTCTCCTCGGTCGCGGCCCCGCCGCCACTCTGCTACGCGGCCCCGCCGATCCGCCCAGCAGCAGCCGCCGCCGCCTGAGCCGCCGCCGAGCCGCCGCCGAGCAGCCGCCGAGCCGCCGCCGAGCCGCCGCCGAGCCGCCGCCCGAGCCGCCGCCGAGCCGCCCGTGCCGCCCGAGCCGCCGCCGAGCCGCCCGTGACGCCCGAGCCGCCCGCGCCGCCCAGCAGCAGCCGTGCCGCCGCCGAGCCGCCGCCGCCTGAGCCGCCGCCGAGCCGCCGCCGAGCTGCCGCCGAGCCGCCGCCCGAGCCGCCTGCGGAGCCGTGCTGCTGTTCCTCTGCTGCTGACCTACCCGCCTCTCTCAGCCCGGTGAGATTCTAAGCTGCTGTCATGGCCACCCCCAATGTTCTTACCTTTGACGCTGAGGGGAGGGCCATTGACTTTGCCGTCTGGATTGAAGACCTGCAGCTGTACTTACTGTGTGATGCGATAGATGAGGTCTCTCTCTTTGACTTTGTCTCTGGCGCTGTCCCTGCCCCTCCTGCTGATGCTGACTCTGCCGTTCGCTCCAAGTGGGCGACCCGCGATGCTGCTGCACGTCTTGCTGTGCGTCGCCACCTCCCTTCCTCTGAGCGTGCCCACTTTAGTCAGTGCAAGACCGCTCAGGCCTTGTACGACGCTGTAGTTGCACGCTACTCCTCCCCTTCCTCCGCTACCCTTAGCCGCCTCATGCTACCGTTTCTCTTCCCTGACCTCGCTTCCTTTCCCACTGTCGCTGACCTCGTTACCCACCTCCGTGCTAGTGACACCCGCTACCGCGCTGCCCTTCCTGCTGAGTTCCGCGCTGCGAACCCTCCTCCCATGTACATCACTCTCTACTTTCTCGTCACCCGTCTCCCTGAGTCCCTTCGTGTCGTTAGGGACCAGTTTCTCTCTGTCTGTCCCACCACTCTCACTGTCGACCTCCTTGAGGAGTCCCTGCTAGCGGCTGAGAAGAGTATTGTCGCTGTAGGGGCCTCTCGGGGTGACCCTCGCACCCCCATCTTTGAGGGGTGTGGTCCTTCCCCCCTGCTGCCCTCTGTCGCCTCTGCCGCTGCGGCCGACCTCACTGGTTTTGAGTCGGTCGGCGCGGCGTCTGCCCCCAGCGGCAGACGCCGCACTGGCAAGGGCAAGGGGGGCAAGGGAGCGGGTGGAGCTAGAGGGGGCGGTGGAGGAGGCGGTGGGGGTGGCGGGGGGAGTGGGGGTGGCGGTGGGGGTGGTGGCGGGAGTGGAGGTCCTGGTGGCGGCGGTGGAGGCGGAGGTGGCGGCGGAGGTGGTAGCGGAGGCGGCGGTGGGAGCGGTGGGAGCGACGGTCCTGGTGGGGGAGGTGGAGGTGGAGACGGGGGTGGCGGTGGAGGCGGGGGTGGCAGTGGAGGCGGGGGTCGGAGTGGCTCGTCCCAGCGGAGCAGCTCCGGGGGTGGTCAGCGCCAGCAGCAGCAGCAGCCACAGCAGCAGCAGCGCTCTCGCACCGTCCCCGCCCCTCAGCAGCTCCGTGAGTGGTACTCGCAGCGTCAGCGTGGTGGTGCACTTGGTCCTTGCCCCTACGTTCTCCGCACCGTTGACCGTGCAGGGGAGAGGTGTGGAGGCGCCCACACTGCCCGCCGCTGCTTTGGCCGCCTGACTGACGCCTGGCGTCAGCAGTTTCCGGAGGCAGCTGAGATCCCCCGCTGGGGAGAGCTGTCTAGGGCTGGTGTAGCTATTTATGATCTTGATTTTGATGCTATTCTCTCTGCTATGTATGCTGCGATTGGTAGTGATGAGGATGACTGTTACCGGTGTTTCCCGCCCGACCCGGGCATTGGTACTGCCGCGTCAGGTACTAGTGAGGCTGCTGCTCTAGGTGCCAGTGCGTCTGTGCTCTCAGGTGCTGGTGAGTCTGCCCTCTCAGGTACTGTGTCGGCTTCGGCCTCTCACACCTTCACCCTTGACTCTGGAGCGTCTCGCTCCTTCTTTCGGGACCGCACCACTCTCACGCCGCTGAGTCGGCCGGTTGCGGTGTCCCTGGCTGACCCCTCTAGGGGGCCTGTCCTGGCTCGCTTCTCCACTGTCCTCCCGTGTCCGGCGGCCCCCTCTGGCACCCTGACTGGTCTTTACCTCCCCTCGTTCTCGACGAACTTGGTGAGTGGTGCTGACCTCCAGGATGGGGGTGTCCACCAGTTCACCCCTGCTCGTCAGCGGGTGACCCACTGCACGGAGGCGGATACAGGTCGCCACCTGGCTACGTCTACACGTCGGCCAGGGTCGAGCCTGTACACTCTGACCACTGCTTCTCCTCCAGGTGCTGAGTCTGGTAGGGTCACTTCGTCTGGTCAGGTGTTTGCTGCAGCGTCCAGGTCTGGTCCTGAGTCTGCCCCCTGCTCGTGCCGTCGTCTGTCTCACGAGACCCTCCTCTGGCACCACCGCCTTGGCCACCCCTCTCTGCTTCGGCTCAGAGGCATGGCCTCGCGAGTCCTTGTGTCTGGTCTTCCCGGTCTCTCCCTCCCCTTCCTCCGGGCCCTGGCCCCACCTGTGTCCCCTGTGTCGAGGGGCGCCAGCGTGCTGCCCCTCACTCCTCCCAGTTTCCTCCGACAGAGGCCCCGTTGCAGACGCTTCACATGGATGTGTGGGGCCCAGCCCGCGTCCGTGGACAGGGTCAGGAGCGCTACTTCCTGCTGGTGGTTGACGACTACTCGCGTTACACCACATTCTTCCCCTTGTGCAGAAAGGGTGAGGTCACTGCGGTGTTGATCGACTGGATCCGCGCAGCTCGTCTCCAGCTTCGGAGGAGCTTTGGCTCTGACTTCCTTGTTTTGCGTCTGCACTCGGACAGAGGCGGAGAGTTCTCCTCTGGCCTCCTCAGTGCCTACTGTCGTGCGCGAGGCATCCGTCAGACCTTCACGCTTCCGGACTCACCGCAGCAGAATGGGATTGCTGAGCGCCGCATTGGCATGGTCATGGACGTCGCTCGTACGTCCATGATGCATGCGGCTGCTCCCCATTTTCTGTGGCCGTTTGCGGCCAGGTACGCTGCGCACCAGATCAACCTCCACCCCAGGGTCTCTCGACCGGAGACCTCCCCAGCCCTGCTGTGGACGGGGAAGGTTGGCGATGCGTCGGCGTTCCGGGTCTGGGGATCTCGGGCGTTTGTTCGCGACCTGTCTGCGGACAAGCTGTCCCCTCGTGCTTCTCCCTGCGTCTTCCTGGGGTTCCCCCCCGACGCCCCTGGGTGGCAGTTTTACCACCCCACCTCTCGACGTGTTCTGTCCTCCCAGGACGTCACGTTCGACGAGTCGGTACCCTACTACCGCCTCTTCCCCTACCGCACTCCGTCCCTCCCCCCACCCCCGCTCTTCTTGGTACCAGGTCCCCCCCCGGTAGTCCCCCTCCCCCCTCAGGGTCCTGCCCCTTCAGGTGTGTCCCAGGTAGACGCGGTCGAGCCTGTCGAGGTCACTGGTGACTCTGGTGCTGCTGCGGGAGCTGAGCCTGGGGGTGCGGAGACTGGGGGTGCTGAGCCTGGAGGTGCCGAGTCTGGGGGTGCTGAGCCTGGGGGTGCTGAGCCTGGGGGTGCTGTGCCTGGGGGTGCTGTGCCTTAAGGTGCCGAGTCTGGGGGTGCTGTGCCTGGGGGTGCTGAGCCTGGGGGTGCTGAGCCTGGGGGTGCCGTACCTGGGGGTGCTGTGTCTAGGGGTGCTGAGCCTGGAGGTGCTGTGCCTGGGGGTGCTTCGTCTCGCCGGGAGCCACTCTCCCCACAGGAGCTGCGTGAGTGGTTTGCCGGGCGTTGGAGGCGTGCTGCTGGTGCTGGTGGTTCTTCGGCTGCAGAGGGTACTGCTGCTGCGCGCCCCGCCGGCGCTCGTACTGTGGGTGCTGGAGCTGCTGAGTCTGAGAGTTCTCCTGGAGCTGGTCCTGCTGAGGGTGTTGGCGCTGAGCCTGCCGTTGGCGGCCCGACTGACAGTGCTCCTGGTGCTGCGGCTGGAGGTTCTGGAGCTTCTGGTGGTGCTGCTGGAGGTGCTGCTGGAGTGGGTGCTCCTGCCGGGGCTGCTGGTGCTGTTCCTGCTGTTTCTAGCGTCGCCGCGCGGCCCCGACCGTACTTCGTTCCGCTCCTGCAGCAGGTTCTTGGTCTTACACCTCCTCCTCCTCCCTTAGAGGGTCCGCAGCCTGTCCGGTCACAGCCACAGCTACAGCCTGCCTCCCCTTTGCCTGCTCCTTCTCCCTACGCTGGTCCGACTGGAGGTCTTACTGAGCGTCGTGAGCCTGCGTCTCGTCCTGTGTCGCCTGTTCGTACTGAGCGCGCTAGTGGTCGCGGGTCGCGTCAGCGTCCTCCTCCTGTCCCTGGCACGCACCGGATGTCACTGCGTCCGTCCACTGCTCCTCTGCGTGCCCCTTTGCCTTCTCCTCCTGCTTCCTCTCTTCCTGCTCTTGCCGACCCGGAGTCAGACTCTCTTCGTGCTGCCAGTCCTACTGTCACGCGTCTCCTGGCTACTGCTGTCACTGACCCCTCCTTCGAGTCGTCTGCTGCGTCTGCCCTTGTCACTGAGCTTGTTGACTTTGCTGCGCGCTGTCGTCTAGACTACGCTGCTCGTCTTGTCACTGAGTCTGAGTCCGCCTGTCCTCCGTCCGTCGGGGGTGAGTGTGCCCTTGGCACGGACGTCCTTGAGGACAGGCAGGAGGAGTTCCAGTGTCTGGCCGCCGCTTCACCTCGTCTCGCGTCTGTACTGCTAGCCCCTGAGGGAGACCCGGATGCACCAGACATCCCGACTCCGCGCTCTTACGCGGAGGCGATAGAGGGTCCCTACTCCTCTCAGTGGCAGGCAGCTATGGATGCAGAGATGGCTTCCTGGAAGTCCACAGGCACCTACGTTGACGCTGTTCCCCCTCCTGGGGCGAACATCGTCAGTGGCATGTGGATTTTCAGGGTGAAGCGGCCGCCGGGTTCTCCGCCTGTCTTCAAGGCGCGTTATGTGGCTCGTGGCTTCAGTCAGCGGCAGGGGGTTGACTACTTTCAGACCTTCTCCCCCACCCCGAAGATGACCACTCTTCGGGTTCTGCTACACGTTGCTGCTCACCGTGACTACGAGGTGCACTCTCTCGACTTCAGCACAGCTTTCTTGCAGGGCAGCTAGCACGAGGAGATCTGGCTGCGTCGCCCACCTGGCTTCACTGGGTCTTTCCCTCCTGGTACCCAGTGGAGTCTCCGGCGTCCAGTCTACGGTCTCCGCCAGGCGCCACGTGAGTGGCACGACACACTGAGGACTACGCTCGCGGCACTTGGGTTTGCTCCTTCCACTGCCGACCCGTCGCTGTTTCTGCGCACCGACACCTCTCTGCCGCCGTTCTACATCCTCGTGTACGTCGACGACTTGGTCTTTGCCACAGCTGACACTGCTGGACTCGCCTACGTGAAGTCCGAGCTGCAGAAGAGACACACGTGCACTGACCTGGGTGAACTGCGCAGCTACCTTGGCTTGCAGATCACCCGGGACAGAGCACGCCGCACCATTACCCTGACTCAGTCACACATGGTGCAGCAGGTCCTTCAGCGCTTCGGCTTCACGTACTCCTCGCCTCAGGCCACTCCTCTGCCTACTCGCCACTCGCTCTCAGCTCTGCCTTCGGATGAGTCCGTAGAGTCGAGTGGCCCGTTTGCAGAGCTTGTTGGCTGCCTCATGTACCTGATGACCTGCACACGACCTGACCTCGCATACCCTCTTAGCATTCTCGCACGCTTTGTTGCTCCTGGGAGACACCGACCAGAGCACATGGCTGCAGCGAAGAGGGTGTTGCGCTACTTGTGCAGTACGTCGGGCATGGGGCTAGTGCTTGGAGGGCGCAGTCCAGTGGTCCTCACTGGGCACGCAGACGCTTCTTGGGCTGACGACCAGGCTACGCAGCGGTCGTCACAGGGTTACACCTTCAGCCTTGGTTCCGGCTCTGTCTCGTGGCGGGCTACCCGCTCGTCTTCTGTTCTCGGCTCCAGTTGTGAGGCTGAGATCTACGCTGGGGCTATGGCTGCACAGGAGTTACGCTGGCTCACCTACCTGCTGACCGACCTTGGAGAGCAGCCTCGTTCTCCTCCAGTCCTGTACGTAGACAACAAGGCCATGCTGGCCTTGTGTCGAGAGCAGCGACTGGAGCACAGAACGAAGCACATTGCTCTTCGCTACTTTCTTGCTCGTGAGCTACAGCAGCGTGGACAGTTGCGACTTGCGTACGTGGCCTCTGAGGCCAACACTGCTGATGTCTTCACCAAGGCACTTGCGCCTTGTGATCATCAGCGTTGCTGCACGCAGTTGGGTCTTGTGCCTGTCTTGCCTCACTTGCTCTCCTCTTGACCTTGCTTGTACTTTCGCATATATATACTCTTGCTCTTGTATATCTCTATATATGATCTTGCATGTGAACTGGCCTTGTGGCCTTTGAACTTGTGCTCGGAATGTGTGGTGACTTTGTGATCCACCCTGAGCTTTGCTTTGCTTTGCTTGACTGGTCTTGTGACCCCTTGTTCTCCCCCACTTTGCCTATGGGGGTGTGTCAGAACTTATAGCTTACTTGTTTCTGTAGGCTATAGTGGGGTATCCCATAGGGGGTACAACCAAATTAGGGTTTCCTATTTGTACTCACTTCGTTCATAGTCATTTCATTCTCGTTCTTTGGTTTCACAGTCCTGTCCTCACTCACTTCTCCACTGTCCTCCCGTGTCCGGCTGCCCCCTCGGGCACCCTGTCGGGTCTGTACCTCCCCTCGTTCTCGACGAACTTGGTGAGTGGTGCTGACCTGCAGGATGCGGGGGTTCACCAGTTTACTCCTGCGAGTCAGCGGGGGACCCACTGCTCCGACGCCTGCACAGGCCGACACCTAGCCACGTTTTCGCGTCGGCCCGGGTCGAGTCTCTACACCCTGACCATTGAGTCTCCTCCAGTCCTTGCGTCTGGCCAGGTAGCTGCGTCGGGTCAGGTGTTTGCTGCTGCGTCCAGGTCTAGTCCTGAGTCTGCCCCCTGCTCGTGTCGCCTCCTGTCTCACGAGACTCTCTTGTGGCACCACCGTCTTGGCCACCCCTCCTTGCCTCGTCTTCGGGGCATGGCTTCCCGTGTCCTTGTCTCTGATCTCCCCCGGTCTCTCCCTCCCCTTCCTTCGGGACCAGGACCTTCCAGTGTCCCCTGTGTCGAGTGGCGGCTCCGGGCTGCCCCTCACTCCTCCCAGTTTCCCCCGACAGAGGCTCCTCTGCAGACGCTTCACATGGACGTGTGGGGCCCGGCCCGCGTCCGTGGACAGGGTCACAAGCGCTACTTCCTGCTGGTGGTTGACGACTACTCGCGTTACACCACGGTCTTCCCCTTGCGCAGCAAGGGTGATGTCACTGGGGTGTTGATCGACTGGATTCGCGCAGCTCGTCTCCAGCTCAGGAGGAGCTTCGGCTCGGATTTTCCTGTTCTGCGTCTGCACTCTGACCGAGGCGGAGAGTTCTCCTCTCGCCTTCTGCGAGCCTACTGTCGTGCACGAGGCATCCGCCAGACCTTCACGCTTCCGGACTCTCCACAGCAAAATGGGATTGCTGAGCGCCGCATTGGCATGGTCATGGACGTCGCTCGTACGTCCATGATGCATGCGGGTGCCCCCCATTTTCTGTGGCCGTTTGCGGTTCAGTACGCGGCGCATTAGCTCAACCTTCACCCCAGGGTCTCCCGGCCGGAGACCTCCCCAGCTCTGCTGTGGACGGGGAAGATCGGCGATGCGTCTGCGTTCCGTGTCTTGGGATCTCGGGCGTTTGTCCGCGACTTGTCTGCGGACAAGCTGTCCCCTCGTGCTGCTCCTTGTGTCTTCATAGGCTTCCCCCCTGACGCCCTAGGGTGGCAGTTCTACCACCCCTCCTCTCGTCGTGTTCTGTCCTCCCAGGACGTCACGTTCGACGAGTCCGTCCCCTTCTACCGCCTCTTCCCCTACCGCACTCCTTCCCTCCCCCCGCCACCGCACTTCCTTGTGCCAGGTCCCCCCCAGGTAGACCCCCTTCCCCCTAAGGGTCCTGCCCCTTCAGGTGTGTCCCAGGTCGATGCAGTCGAGCCGGTCGAGGTTACTGGTGACTCAGGTTGTGCTGGGGGTGCTGAGCCTGGGGGTGCTGAGCCTGGGGGTGCTGACTCTGGGGGTGCTGAGTCTGGGGGTGCTGAGCCTGGGGGTGCTGAGCCTGAGGGTGCTGCCTCTGGGGGTTATGAGCCTGGGGGTGCCGAGCCTGGGGGTGCTGCCTCTGGGGGTGCTGCGCGCGGGGGTGCTGAGCCTGGGGGTGCTGCGTCTGGAGCTGCTGAGCCTGGAGGTGTGGAGCCTGCGGCCACTGGACCTCCCCTTGTGGCGTCTGGCGGTGCTGCGCCTGGAGGTTCTCCGGGTGTTTCGTCTCGGCGGGAGCCACTCTCTCCACAGGAGCTGCGTGAGTGGTTTGCTCGCCGCTGGAGGCGTACTGCTGGAGCTGGCGCTTCTTCGACCGCTGAGGGTGCTGGTGCCGCCGGTCCCAGAGCTCCTGGGCCTGCGGGTCCGCCTGGAGCTGGAGCTGCTGAGGGTGTTGGTTCTGAGACAACTACTGTGAGTCCTGGTGGTGGTCGTGCTGCGGGTGCTGCTGGTGCTGCTGGAGGTCCTGCCGCTGGAGGTGCTGTTGGCGCTGGTGCTGCCGGAGGTGCTCAGGGTGCTAGTGCTGTCCCTGCTGTGTCTGGTGCCGCCGCGCGGCCTCGGCCGTACTTCGTTCCGCTCCTGCAGCAGGTTCTTGGTCCTTCTCCTCCTGTAGAGTGTCCACCGCCTGTCCTGTCACAGTCACAGTTAGAGCCTGCCTCCCCACTGCCTGCTCCCTCTCCTTACACTGGTCCTAACGGAGGTCTTACTGAGCGTCGTGACCATGCGTCTCGTCCCGCGTCGCCTGTCCGTACTGCTCGCGCTAGTGGTCGTGCTTCGCGTCAGCGTCCTCCTCCTGTCCCTGGCACGCACCGGATGTCTGTGCGTCTCTCCACTGCTCCTCTGCGTGCCCCTTTGCCTTCTCCTCCTGCGTCCTCTCTTCCTGCGCTTGCCGACCCGGCGTCGGACTCCCTTCGTGCTGCCAGTCCTACTGTTACGCGTCTTCTTGCTACTGTCGTCACTGACCCCTCTTTTGAGTCCATTGCTGCGTCTGCTCTTGTTGCTGAGCTCGTCGACTTTGCTGCTCGCTGTCGTCTGGACTATGCTGCTAGTCTTGTTGCTGAGTCTGCGTCGGTCTGTCCTCAGTCCGTCGGGGGTGAGTGTGCTCTTGGCACGGACGTCCTTGAGGACAGGCAGGAGGCGTTCCAGTGTCTGGCTGCTGCTTCACCTCATCTCGCGTCTGTACTGCTTGCCCCTGAGGGAGACCCGGATGCACTAGACATCCCGACTCCGCGCTCTTACGCGGAGGCCGTAGAGGGTCCGTACTCGTCTCAGTGGCAGGCAGCTATGGATGCAGAGATGGCTTCCTGGAAGTCCACAGGCACCTACGTTGACGCGGTTTCCCCTCCTGGGGCGAACATCGTCAGTGGCATGTGGATCGTCAGGGTGAAGCGGCCGCCAGGCTCTCCACCTGTCTTCAAGGCGCGGTACGTCGCTCGTGGCTTCAGTCAGCGGCAGGGAGTTGACTACTTTCAGACCTTCTCTCCCACCCCGAAGATGACCACTCTTCGGGTGCTGCTGCACATAGCCGCTCAGCGCGACTACGAGCTCCACTCTCTTGACTTCAGCACTGCTTTCTTGCAGGGTAGCCTGCACGAGGACATCTGGCTGCGCCGTCCACCTGGCTTCACTAGGACTTTCCCTCCTGGCACCCAGTGGAGCCTCCGACGGCCAGTCTACGGTCTCCGCCAGGCACCGAGTGAGTGGCACGACACACTGAGGACTACGCTTGCGGCTCTTGGGTTTGCTCCCTCTACTGCTGACCCGTCGTTGTTTCTGCGCACCGACACTTCTCTGCCGCCGTTCTACATCCTCGTGTACGTCGACGACTTGGTCTTTGCCACAGCGGACACTGCTGGACTCGCCTACGTGAAGTCCGAGCTGCAGAAGAGACACACGTGTACAGACCTGGGTGAACTACGCAGCTACCTTGGCTTGCAGATCACCCAGGACAGAGCACGCCGCACCATTACCCTGACTCAGTCACACATGGTGCAGCAGGTCCTTCAGCGCTTCGGCTTCACGTACTCCTCGACTTAGGCCACTCCTCTATCTACTCGCCACTCGCTCTCAGCTCTGCCTTCGGATGAGTCCGTAGAGTCGAGTGGCCCGTACCCAGAGCTTGTTGGCTGCCTCATGTACCTGATGACCTGCACACGACCTGACCTTGCATACCCTCTTAGCATCTTGGCACGCTATGTTGCTCCTGGGAGACACCGACCAGAGCACATGGCTGCAGCGAAGAGGGTGTTGCGCTACTTGTGCAGTACGTCGGGCATGGGGCTAGTGCTTGGAGGGCGGAGTCCAGTGGTCCTCACTGGGCACGCGGACGCTTCTTGGGCTGACGACCAGGCTACTCAGCGGACGTCGCAGGGTTACACCTTCAGTCTTGGTTCCGGCTCTGTTTCGTGGTGGGCTACTCGCTCGTCTTCTGTTCTCGGCTCCAGTTGTGAGGCTGAGATCTACACCGGGGCCATGGCTGCACAGGAGCTTCGCTGGCTCACCTACCTGCTGACTGACCTTGGAGAGCCGCCTCGTTCTCCTCCAGTGCTGTACGTAGACAACAAGGCCATGCTGGCCTTGTGTCGAGAGCAGCGCCTGGAGCACAGAACGAAGCACATTGCTCTCCGCTACTTTCTTGCTCGTGAGCTGCAGCAGCGTGGTTAGTTGCGACTTGCGTACGTGGCCTCTGAGGCCAACACTGCTGATGTTTTAACCAAGGCACTTCCGCCTTGTGATCATCAGCGTTTCTGCACTCAGCTGGGACTTGTCCCAGTCTTGCCTCACTTGCTCACCTCTTGACCTTACTTGTACTCTTGCATATATATATATACCTGCTCTTGCTTGTTTAGACTTATATATATATGTCTCCTCCTGCATGTGAACTGGCCTTCTGGCCTTGACCTTGTGTTCAGACTATGTGGTGACGTTGTGATCCACCCTGAGCTTGCTTTGCTTTGCTTTGCTTGACTGGTCTTGTGACCCCTTGTTCTCCCCCACTTTGCCTATGGGGGTGTGTTAGAACATTATAGCTTATGCTCTTGTGTAGGCTATAGTGGGGTATCCCATAGGGGGTACAACCCAATTAGGGTTAGTACTTGTACCCACTTCATTCATAGTTCATTCATTCGCGTTCACTCTTTCACACCACGGGGGCGGCGCACGGGTCCCATGGGGTGGCGCACCGGGATGGCGAGGGCCGCGCGCGGGCCCCTAGGGCGACGCAACGGGATCGCGGGGGGCGCGCGAAGGTCCTGAGGGGCGAAGCGACAGTCGACGGGGGGGACGCGCGGTTCTCCGGGGGCGGTGCGACGGTTGACGAGGAGGGACGCGCGGGTCCCCGAGGTGACATGACGGTCGACGGGGAGGGACCCGCGAGTCCCCGGGTGACGCGTGAGGCAGAAAACCGCCGCGCGCCCCGAGCGCACGGCGGGCAGAAAACCGCCATGCGCCCCGAGCACGTGGCGGGAAGAAAATAAACGTCGCACGCCACGGAGCGCGCAACAGACAGGATAGCAGCGGAAGCAGGTGGGCCCACAGGCCAGGAGCGTACTTGCTCTGATACCATGTCAAAATAGTAGTCAGAATGAAGTAGCCATAGCTAGGGTTTACCTAGCTAGGCAAGAGAGAGATAGGCAAAAGAGGGGTTTCACTAGCAGCAGTTGGGATACATATAGCAAACCGTAACAGGGTTGTACTCGCTATAGAGCACCCCACTACATGCTAGATAATAACATTCTGACACGTAAGCCGCCACTGCAGCCTTGCACGCAGTCTCTCCTTGCTTGCCTTTTGCCTTGCCGCCTACGCACTCGACTTGCCTACACTGCACGCATGGCTACTCTCAACGTGCTCGCATTCGATCATGACGGTCGCCCAGTAGAGTTTTCCACCTGGCTTGACGACCTGCAACTGTTCCTCATGACTGATGCCAAGGACAGTGTTTCCCTATTTGATTACGTGTCGGGCACTGCCGTTGCTCCTGCTGCCACTGAGACTGCTCTAGACCGCTCCCAGTGGCAGACCCGCGATGCTGCTGCGCGCCTAGCTATTCGCAACCATCTGCCGATCACAGAGCGCGCACATTTTAGCCAGCACAAGACTGCCAAGGCACTATACGACACTATAGTTGCCCGCTACTCTTCCCTGGCCACTGCAGCCCTCGGTCGACTTATGCTACCCTACCTGTTCCCCGACCTGTCCTTGTTTACCACCGCTGAGGACTGTCAGATTTATATGACATAGCTACTGTAGGCTATAGTGGGGTAGCACATATGGGGTACAGCTTTCTAGGGTTTGTACTTGTACCCAACTTTCCCTTAGTCATTTCATTCTCGCTTCAGTTTTCTCATGGTATCGAGCAGGTTCCCTTGTGGGAACTGTTCCTAGGGCCCACCGTTTTTTTTTCCAGCCCGGAGCGTACTCAGCCCCTGCCCGAGTTGCGATCCCCTCTCTCTCTGCCCCGCCGCGTTGCGCCGCCCTTGCGGCCCCGTCGCGCCGCGTTCGCGACCCCCCTCGCGTCGCGCTGCCTTCACAGCCCCGTCGCGCCGCCTTCACGGCCCCATCACGCCGCCTTCGCGGCCTCGTCGCGCCGCCCTCGTGGCGCCTTTGCGTCGCCCTCGCGGCCTCTTCGAGCCGCTCTCGCGGCTCCGTCGCCCCACCCTCGCGGCCCCGGCGCCGCTCTTACCGGCCCAGGCGCCGACCCTACCGGCCCCGTCGCCCTACCCTAGCGACCCCGCGGCCCCACCTTCGCGGCGCCGGCCGCCACCCTTCGTGGCCCCGCCGCCGCCCTTAGCGACCTCGTCGCCGCCCCACTCGGCCCTCCCGCCGCCCCTTCAGGGGCTTTGCCGCCCTTCACGGCCCCGCCGTCACCACCTAGCCGCTGTGCTGCCGAGCCGCCGCTACTGCCGAGCCGCCCGAGCCACCCGAGCCGCCCGAGCCGCCCGAGCCGCCCGAGCCGCCCCAGCCGCCCCGTCCGCCGAGCCGCCGAGAGCCGGCGCCGCCGAGCCGCCGTTGCCGCCGAGCCGCCGTTGCCGCCGAGCTGCCCTGCCGCCGACCCGGCCCCGCCCTGCCACTGACTCGACCCGGCCCCTCACTATAGCTGCTGCCGCGGCCCCGCTGTCGCCGCCGTCGTGCGTCGACCCTGCCGCCGTCCGCCTAGCACCGGCCCTGCTCGCCCGGTGAGAGCCTGCTCTTCCCGCAACTGGTGAGCCCCTGCCTTGCTAGCGCGCTGCCGCGCCGCCAGCTTGCCTGCCTCCCTGCCTGTCGGCCTGCCTGCCAACTTGCCTGGCTGCCTGCCTTACTGCTGCTACTCCTGCTTCTGCTGCTCCTGGCGGAGCCAGATGCAGCCCTAGCGACGTCCGCGCGAGTCCCTCACGCCCCAGCAGCTACGTGAGTGGTACACTAGTTGGGGTTGTAGGGGTGGCGGCGCTGCTACTGCTACCGCTACTACTGCTGCTGCTACTGGCGGCGGCCAGATGCAGCTCCAGCGACGTCCACGCGAGTCTCCCACGCCCCAGTAGCTTCGTGAGTGGTACGCTCAGAGTAGAGGGTCTCTCAGGTTGTTCGCTGTTCTTACGTGATTCGCACTGGTGCTCGGACTAGTCAGCCTTGTGGGACGCCTAGTCACACACAGTCCCGCTGCTCGCCCGTCTGAGCGACGCCTGGCGTACTGAGTTTGGCGACGAGGCTGAGCTCCCCGACAGGGTGGAGTTGCTTAGGCAGAGAGTAGATATATTTGCTCTTGACTATGATGCTATTCTCACTGCCATGTATGCATTGCCTACTAGTGCTGACCGTGCGGGTCACCTGTGCGTACCGCCTGACCCAGGTATAGAGTCTGCTGCTCTAGGTGCTGGTGAGGCTGCAGCTCTATGTGCTAGTGAGTCTCCTACTCCAGGTACAGGTGAGGCTGCTGCTCTAGGTGCCAGTGAGTCTGCATCCTCAGGTGCTGGTGAGTCTGCTCTCTCAGGTACCCTGTCGGCTCCGGCCTCTCAAACCTTCAACCTTGACTCAGGGGCTTCCCGCTCCTTCTTTCGAGACCGCACCACACTCACGCCGCTTGGTCGGCCAGTTGCAGTCTCTCTGGCAGACCCCTCTGGGGGTCCTGTCCTTGCTCACTTCTCCACTGTCCTCCCGTGCCCGGCGGCCCCCTCTGGCACCCTGTCTTGTCTTTACCTCCCCTCGTTCTCTACAAACTTGGTGAGTGGTGCTGACCTTCAGGATGCGGGGGTTCACCAGTTCAATCCTGCGAGTCAGCGGGTGACCCACTGCACGGACGCTCGGACAGGCCGACACCTGGCCACGTTTACACGTCTGCTGGGGTCGAGCCTGTACACACTGACCACTGAGTCTCCTCCAGTCACTACGTCTGGTCAGGTAGCTGCGTCGGGTCAGGTGTTTGCTGCAGCGTCCAGGTCTGGTCCTGAGTCTGCCCCCTGCTCGTGTCGCTTCCTGTCTCATGAGACTCTCCTCTGGCACCACCGCCTTGGTCACCCCTCCCTACTTCGTCTCCGAGGCATGGCCTCCCGTCTCCTTGTCTCTGGTCTTCCCCGGTCCCTCCCTCCCCTTCCTCCGGGGCCCGCCCCTGCCTGCGTCCCTTGTGTCGAGGGGCGGCAGCGGGCTGCCCCTCACTCCTCCCAGTTTCCTCCGACAGAGGCCCCACTGCAGACGCTTCACATGGACGTGTGGGGGCCTGCTCGCGTCCGTGGATAGGGTCATGAGCGCTACTTCCTGCTGGTGGTTGACGACTACTCGCGTTACACCACAGTCTTCCCCTTGCGCAGCAAGGGTGATGTCACTGAGGTGTTGATCGACTGGATCCGCGCAGCTCGTCTCCAGCTCAGGCAGAGCTTCGGCTCGGACTTTCCTGTTCTGCGTCTGCACTCGGACAGAGGCGGAGAGTTCTCCTCTGGCCTTCTGCGAGCCTACTGTCGTGCACGAGGCATCCGCCAGACCTTCAAGCTTCCGGACTCTCCACAGCAAAATGGGATTGCTGAGCGCCGCATTGGCATGGTCATGGACGTCGCCCGTACGTCCATGATGCATGCGGCTGCCCCCCATTTTCTGTGGCCGTTTGCAGTTCAGTACGCGGCGCATCCGATCAACCTTCAGCCCAGGGTCTCCATGCTGGAGACCTCCCCAGCTTTGCTGTGGACGGGGAAGGTTGGCGATGCGTCTGCGTTCCGTGTCTGGGGATCTCGGGCGTTTGTCCGCGACTTGTCTGCAGACAAGCTGTCCCCTCGTGCTGCTCCCTGCGTCTTCCTTGGCTTCCCCCTTGACGCGCCAGGGTGGCAGTTCTACCACCCCACCTCTCGCTGTGTTTGGTCCTCCCAGGATGTCACGTTTGACGAGTCGATCCCCTACTACCGCCTCTTCCCTTACCGCACTCCGTTTCTCCCCCTGCCACCGCTCTTCCTTGTGCCATGTCCCCCCCCCGGTAGACCCCCTCCCCCCTCAGGGTCCTGCCCCTTCAGGTGTGTCCCAGGTAGACGCAGTCAAGCCTGTCGAGGTTACAGGTGACTTTGGTGCTGCTGGGGGTGCTGAGCCTTGGGGTACGGACTCTGGGGGTGCTGAGCGTGTGGGGGCTACGCCTGGGGGTGTAGAGCCTGAGGGTGCTACTACTGGGGGTGCTGAGCTTGGGGGTGCTGGGCCTGGGGGTGCTACGCTTGGGGGTGCTGAGCCTTGGGGTGCTTTGACTGGGGGTGCTGAGCCTGGGGGTGCTGAGCCTGGGGGTGCTACGACTGCAGGTGCTGAGCCTTGGTGTGCTACGCCTGGAGGTGCTGAGCCTGAGAGTGCGGAGCCTGAGGGAGCTGGGCTTGCTCGTGTCGCGTCTGGCGGTACTGTGCTTGGAGGTTCTCCGGGTGCTTCTTCTCGGCGGGAGCCACTCTCTTCACGGGAGCTGCGCGAGTGGTTTGCCCGGCGCTGGAGGCGTGCTGCTGGAGCTGGAGGTTCTTCGGCTGCTGAGGGTGCTGGTGTCGCGGGTCCCGGAGGTGCTCATACTGGGAGTACTGCAGCTGCTTGACCTGCTGGTAAGACTGGAGCTGGAGCTGCTAAGGGTGCTGGCGCTGAGGCCACTGCTCTCGGTCCTGGAGGCGGTCGTGCTGGGGGTGCTACTGGTGCTGCTGGAGGTACTGGAGCTGGAGGTGCTGCTGGTGCTGGTGCTACCACTAGGGGTACGGGTGATGTCCCTACTGTATCTGGAGTTGCCGCGCGGCCGCGGCCGTACTTCGTTCCGCTGCTTTAGCAGGTTCTTGGTCTCCCGCCTTCTACTGGTCCTCCTCCTCCCTTAGAGTGTCCACAGCCTGTCCCGTCACAGTTACAGTTACAGCCGGCCTCCCCACTGCCTGCTCCTTCCACCTACACTAGTCCTACTGGAGGTCTTGCTGAGCATCGTGAGCCTGCGTCTCGCCATGCATCGCCTGTCCGTGCTGCTCGCACTAGTGGTCGTGGTTCGCGTCGGCGTCCTCCTCCTGTCCCTGGCACGCACCGGATGTCTCTGCGTCCGTCCACTGCTCCTTTGCATGCCCCTTTGCCTTCTCCTCCTGAGTCCTCTCTTTCGGCTCTTCCCGACCCGGAGTCGGACTCTCTTCGTGCTGCCAGTCCTACTGTCATGCGTCTCCTTGCTACTGTCGTCAGTGACCCTTCCTTTGAGTCCACTGCTGCGTCTGCCCTAGTTGCTGAGCTCGTCGACTTTGCTGCTCACTGTCGTCTAGACTACGTTGCTAGTCTTGTCACTGAGTCTGAGTCTGTGTGTCCTCCGTCCATCGGGGGTGAGTGTGCCCTTGGCACGGACGTCCTTGACGACAGGCAGGAGGAGTTCCAGTGTTTGGCTGTTGCTTCACCTCATCTCGCGTCCGTACTACTTACCCCTGAGGGAGACCCGGATGCATTTGACATCTTGACTCCGCGCTCTTACGCGAAGGCGATAGAGGGTCCCTACTCCTCTCAGTGGCAGGCAGCTATGGACGCAGAGATGGCTTCCTAGAAGTCCACAGGCACCTACGTTGACGAGGTTCCCCCGCCTCGGGCGAACATCGTCAGTGGCATGTGGATTTTCAGGGTGAAGCGGCCGCCGGGTTCTCCGCCTGTCTTCAAGGCGCGTTACGTGGCTCGTGGCTTCAGTCAGCGGCAGGGAGTTGACTACTTTCAGACCTTCTCTCCCACCCCGAAGATGACCACTCTTCGGGTACTGCTGCACATAGCTGCTCACCGTGACTACGAGCTGCACTTTCTTGACTTCAGCACTGCTTTCTTGCAGGGCAGCCTGCACGAGGAAATCTGGCTACGTCGCTCACCTGGCTTCACTGGGTCTTTTCCTCCTCGCACCCAGTGGAGCCTCCGGCGGCCAGTCCACGGTCTCCGCCAGGCACCGCGTGAGTGGCACGACACAGTGAGGACTACACTTGCGGCTCTTGGGTTTGCTCCCTCTATTGCCGACCCGTCGCTGTTTCTGTGCACCGACACTTCTTTGCCGCCGTTCTACATCCTCGTGTACGTCGACGACTTGGTCTTTGCCACAGCTGATACTGCTGGACTCGCCCACGTGAAGTCCGAGCTGCAGAAGAGACACACGTGCACTGACCTGGGTGAACTGCGCAGCTACCTTGGCTTGCAGATCACTCGGGACAGAGCACGCCGCACCATTACCTTGACTCAGTCACACATGGTGCAGCAGGTCCTTCTGCGCTTCGGCTTCACGTACTCCTCGCCTCAGGCCACTCCTCTGCCTACTCGCCACTCGCTCTCAGCTCTGCCTTCGGATGAGTCAGTAGAGTCGAGTGGCCCGTACCCAGAGCTTGTTGGCTGCCTCATGTACCTGATGACCTGCACACGACCTGACCTTGCATACCCTCTTAGCATTCTCGCACGCTATGTTGCTCCTGGGAGACATAGACCGGAGCACATGGCTGTAGCGAAGAGGGTGCTGCGCTACTTGTGCAGTACGTCGGGCATGGGGCTTGTGCTTGGAGGGCAGAGTCCAGTGGTCCTCAGTGGGCACGCAGGCGCTTCTTGGGCTAACGACCAGGCTACGCAGCGCTCGTCACAGGGTTACACCTTCAGCCTTGGTTCCGGCACTTTTTCGTGGCAGGCTACCCGCTCGTCTTCTGTTCTCGGCTCTAGTTGTGAGGCTGAGATCTACGCGGGGGCCATGGCTGCACAAGAGCTTCGCTGGCTCACCTACCTGCTTACTGACCTCGGAGAGCCGCCTCGTTCTTCTCTAGTGTTATACGTAGACAACAAGGCCATGCTGGCCTTGTGTCGAGAGCAGAGACCGGAGCACAGAACAAAGCACATTGCTCTCCGCTACTTCCTTGCTCGTGAGCTACAGTAGCGTGGTCAGCTGCGGCTTGAGTACGTGGCCTCCGAGGCCAACACTGCTGATATCTTCACCAAGGCACTTGCGCCTTGTGATCATCAGCGCTTTTGTACTCAGCTGGGTCTTGTGCCTACCTTGCCTCACTTGCTCACCCCTTGACCTTGTTTGTACTGTTACATATATATATCTACACCTGCTCTTGCTTGTCTAGCCTTATATATATATATATATGTGTTAGAATGAGAAACAGGTCTGGTTGTGACTAGCAGGAACAACAGTACAAATATGAAACCCTAATCTGGTGTACCCCCTAAGGTGTAACCCACTACAGCCTAGAACCACATAAACATATAATGTTTGACACACCCCCATAGGCTAAGTGGGGCAGACCTAGGGGTCACAAGACCAGTGAAGGTAAAACAAGGCAAACAAGCTCTGGGTGGATCTCGAGGATTCCACACAAATTCCGAGCACAAGTAAGCGGTCACAAGACCAGTTCACATGCAGTTTTATAATAGAGCAAGAGGTACAATGATCACAACCTAGCAAGGGCAAACATGCAGGTATATATATAATGATCACAGTACAGGCAAAGTCAAGAAGTAAGCAAGTGAGGAACAGTCGGCACAAGGCCTAGAAGAGTGCAAAAACGCTGATGGTCAACAGGCGGAAGCGCCTTGGTGAACACATCAGCAGTGTTGGCCTCAGTGGCCACGTAACGCAGAAGAAGCTGACCACGCTGCTGTAGCTCTCGAGCTAGAAAGTAACGCAGAGCAATGTGCTTCGTCCTGTGCTCCAGTCTGTGCTCCTGACACAAGGCTATGGTTGCCTTGTTGTCGACGTACAGCACTGGAGGAGAACGAGGCTACTCTCCAAGGTCAGTCAGCAGGTAGGTGAGCCAGCGAAGCTCCTGGGCAGCCATGGCCGTGGCGTAGATCTCAGCCTCACAGCTGGAGCTGAGAACAGAAGAAGAACGAGTAGAACGCCAAGAGACAGAGCCAGAGCCAAGACTGAAGGTGTAACCCTGAGACGACCGCTGAGTAGCCTGGTCGTCTGCCCAAGAAGCGTCTGAGTGCTCAGTGAGAACAGGCCGGTCTCGCCCTCCAAGCACTAGCCCCATGCCCGACGTACTGCACAAGTAGCGCAACACCCTCTTAGCTGCATCCATGTGCTCCTTCCGGTGACGGCCGGGAGCGACATAGCGTGCTAAGATGCTGAGAGGGTATGCAAGGTCAGGTCGAGTGCAGGTCATCAGGTACATGAGGCAGCCCACAAGCTTTGGATACGGACCACTCGGCTCTACGGACTCATCCGAAGGCAGAGCTGAGAGCGAGTGTCCCGTAGGCAGAGGAGTGGACTGAGGCGAGGAGTACGTGAAGCGGAAGCGCTGAAGGACCTGCTGCACCATGTGTGACTGAGTCAAGGTGATGGTGCGCCGTGCTCTGTCCCGGGTGATCCGCAAGCCAAGATAGCTTGTCAGTTCACCCAGGTCTGTGCACGTGTGTCTCTTCTGCAGCTCGGACTTCACGTGAGCGAGACCAGCTGTGTCAGAAGTGGCAAAGACCAAGTCGTCGACGTACACGAGGATGTAGAACGGCGGCAGTGAGGTGTCGGTGCGTAGAAACAGCGACGGGTCAGCAGTAGAAGGAGCGAACCCAAGAGCCGCAAGTGTAGTCCTCAGTGTGTCGTGCCACTCACGTGGCGCCTGGCGGAGACCGTAGACTGGCCGCCGGAGGCTCTACTGGGTACCAGGAGGGAACGACCTAGTGAAGCCAGGTGGGCGGCGCAGCCAGATCTCCTCGTGCAGGCTGCCCTGCAAGAAAGCTGTGCTGAAGTCAAGAGAGTGGAGCTCGTAGTCACGCTGAGCGGCGACGTGTAGCAGAACCCGAAGAGTGGTCATCTTTGGGGTCGGGGAGAAGGTCTGGAAGAAGTCAACTCCCTCTCGCTGACTGAAGCCTCGTGCAACGTAACGCGCCTTGAAGACAGGCGGAGAGCCCGGCGGCCGCTTCACCCTGAAAATCCACATGCCACTGACGATGTTCGCCCCAGGTGGGGGAACCTCGTCGACGTAGGTGCCAGTGGACTTCCAGGAAGCCATCTCTGTGTCCATGGCTGACTGCCACTGAGAGGAGTAGGGACCGGCCATCGCCTCTGCGTAAGAGCGTGGGGTCGGGATGTCTGGTGCATCCGGGTCTCCCTCAGGGGCAACAAGCATGGACACGAGATGGGGCAAAGCAGCGGCAAGGCAACCAAACTCCTCCTGTCTGTCCTCAAGAACGTCCGTGCCAAAAGAACACTCACCCCTGACGGACGGAGGACAGACAGACTCAGACTCAGCAACAAGACTCGCAGCGTAGTCTAGACGACACGCAGCTGCAAAGTCGACAAGCTCAGTGACTAAGGCAGACGCAGCAGCGGACTCAAAGGAAGGGTCAGTGACAACCGTAGCCAGGAGACGTGTGACAGTAGGACTGGCAGCGCGAAGGGAGTCTGACTCTGGGTCAGCAAGAGCAGGAAGAGAGGACGCAGGAGGCGACGGGAGAGCGACACGCTGCGGAGCAGTGGACTGACGAAGCGCCATCTGGTGAGTGCCTGGGACAGCAGGAGGACGCTCACGCGAGACACGACTACCAGTGGTAGCAGCACGAACAGGCGACGCTCGACGAGACGCAGGTGACACAGGACGTGACGCATGCTCACGTCTCTCAGCAAGACCTCCAGTCGGACCAGTGTAAGGAGCAGGCACAGGGAGTGGGGAGGCAGGCGGTAACTGTGGCTGTGACTGGACAGACGGCGGACACTCTAAAGCGAGAGGAGAACAAGGAGGAGGAGGCTGACCAAGAACCTGCTGAAGGAGCGGAACGAAGTACGGCCGTGGCCGTGCAGCAACTCCCGAACCAGCAGAGACACCAGCGGCAGGGACCTCAGGACCAGCAGAAGCTCCACTCGCCGGGTCCTCCACTCCAGCAGCAGTAGCAGCACCTCCAGCAGCACCAGCAGCACCTCCAGCACCAGGGTCCGCAGCACCTCCAGCACCAGGGTCCGCAGCACCCGCAGTAGCTCCAACGCCCGGGTCCTCAGTACGAGCAGCACCTCCAGCAGCACTGCCAGTAGCAGCAGCACCTCCAGCACCAGGGTCCGCAGCACCCGTAGCAGCGTCAACTCCGGGGACCCCAGCACTAGCAGCTCCACTCCGGAGACTGATGTGCCGAGCGTACCACTCTCGAAGGTGTGGGGAAGAGGGCGGCTCCCGCCGTGGTGGGGAAACACGAGTACCATCTCCAGTAGCACCACGAGCCCGAGACGCACCCTGCCGGAGGCTGCAGTACCATGAGTACCACTCACGTAGCTGCTGCGAAGAGGGAGGTCCTCCAGGCGCCTCACAGTCAACTGCAACACCACCAGGCTCAGCACCCCCAGACTCAGCACCCCCAAGCTCAGCACCCCCAGTCTCAGCACCCCCAGTCTCAGCACCCCCAGGCTCAGCACCCCCAGTCTCAGCACCCCCAGACTCAGCACCCCTAGGCTCCGCCCGCGCAGGCTCCGCACGCTCAGGCTCCGCACGCTCAGGCTCAGCACCTCTAGCAGGACGCGAGTCGACAGCTACCTCGGCAGGCTCAACCGGGTCTACCTGAGAGATACCTGAGGGAGCGGCACCCTGAGGGGGAAGGGGGTCTACCACTGCAGCACCTGGCGCGAGGAAGAGAGGCGGGGGAGGGAGCGGGGCAGTGCGGTAGGGGAAGAGGCGGTAGAAGGGCACGGACTCGTCAAAAGTGACGTCCTGAGAGGGGAAGACGCGGTGCGAGGCGGGGTGGTAAAACTGCCAGCCAGACGCATCCGGGACAAAGCCAAGAAAGACACAGGGAGCAGTGCGGGAGGAGAGCTTGTCCGCAGACGTGTCGCGAACAAAAGCTCGGGATCCCCAGACACGGAAGCGTGACGCATCGCCAACCTCCCCCGTCCACAGTAGTGTGGGCGAGGTCTCCGGAGCGGAGACACGGGGCCGGAGGTTGAGCTGATGCGCAGCGTACCGGACCGCAAACGGCCACAGAAAGTGGGGGGCAGCCGCGTGGACTAAGGAGGTACGAGCGACCTCCATGATCAAGCCAATGCGGCGCTCAGCAACCCCATTCTGCTGTGGAGAGGCCGGAAGCGTGAACGACTGGTGAATGCCGTGCTCTGCACAGTAGGCTGCCAAGAGGTCGGAGGAGAACTCGCCACCTCTGTCAGAGTGCAAGCGCAGGACAGGAAACTCCGAGCGAAAACGCTCCCGCAGCTGAAGACGTGCTCTGCTGATCCAAGGGATCAGAACATCAGGGACTTCACCCTTGGTGCGCAAGGGGAAGACCGTGGTGTAGCGCGAGTAGTCGTCAACGACGATCAAGAAGTACCTCTCCTGTCCCTGACCACGGACGCGGGCTGGGCCCCACACGTCCATGTGGAGCGTCTGCAAAGGAGCAGTCGTCGGGGGGAACGAGGAGGAGTGAGGGGCAGCGCGCTGCCGCCCCTCGACACAGGGAAGACAAGGAGGAGCAAGGGAGGGTGGGAGGGGAGGGAGTACACGAGGAAGACCAGAGACAAGATACCGGGAGTGCATGCCCTGAAGGCGCTGCACTGACGGGTGACCAAGTCGGTGGTGCCAGAGCACAGTCTTGTGCGCTAGAGAGCGACACGAGCAGGGGGCAGACAGCTGACTTGACGCAGACGCAGACGCACACGCCGCTACCTGAGGGGACTCAGTGGTCAGTGTGTACAGGTCCGACCCCGGCTGCCGAGTAAAGGTAGCCAGGTGACGGCCCGTCCGAGCACACGTGCAGTGTGTCACACGCTCGTAGGCAGGGGTGAACTGGTGAACACCCCCATCCTGAAGCGCACAACCCGCCACCAAGTTCGTAGAGAACGAGGGGAGGTGGAGACCTGACAGTGTGCCCGACGGGACAGCAGGACAAGGAAGGACAGTGGAGGAGGTCGCAATGACCGGACCCCCAGAGGGGTCAGCGAGCGAGACAGCGACTGGTCGAGCAAGGGGCTCAAGAGCAGTGCGGTCACGAAAGAAACAGCGCGAAGCGCCTGAGTCTAGAGTGAAGGTGTGCAGTGCCTCAGTGGACTCAGTAGTACCTGGGGTGGCGGACACACAAGCACCTAGAGCAGTAGCCTCACGAGCACCTGGGGCAGCAGACACGCAAGCACCTAGGGCTGCAGCCTCACTCGTGCGGATGCCTGGGTCAGGCGGAACACACAGGTACTGGTCCTCCTCTCCACTAATAGTCAATGCATACATGGCTTTGAGAATAACATCAAAATCAAGAGCATAGATATCGATATCCTTCTTGAGGAGATCAGCCCACTGAGGGAGCTCAGGAGCGTAAGGAAACTGAGCACGCCACGCGTCATCTAGGCGAGAGAAGCAGCGCTGCGCAGTGTGCGCCCTCCCGCACGTCTGTCCCTTGCGGCGACCAGTGCGGATGACGTACGTGCAGCTAAGGCTACCCCCCCCACCCCCGTGCTGTAAGTACCACTCACGAAGCTCCTGGGAGGACTGAGGGTGCTGCGCGCTCTGGCCAGTGCCAGAGCCTCCACGACCACCACCGCCGCCTCCACCACGACCACCACCGCCTCTGCCGCCTCCACGTCCACTGCCGCCACCACCACCGCCCCCACCCCGGCCACCTCCGCCGCCGCTGCCTCCACCACCCCCACCGCTGCCACTAGCCCCTCCAGCCCCGCCACCACCCCCACCGCCGCCACCACCCCCACCACCGCCTCCCCCGCCGTCACCCCCACCGCCCTTGCCTCCCCTGCCCTTGCCGCTGCGGCGTCCGCTAGGAGCGGACGCAGAGCCGACCTGCTCAGCACCAAGGAGGTCGACAGCAGCAGCAGAGGCGACAGAGGGGAGTAGGGGGGAGGGGGAACACCCCTCGAAGAAAGGGGTGCGGGGGTCGCCACGAGAGGCACCTACAGCTACAATACTCTTCTCAGCTGCAAGTAGTTCCTTCTCTAGGGCGGTAATGGTGAGCTCAGTGGGGCAGCGAGCTAGGAAGTGGTCCCTGACTGTACGCAGAGTGTCAGGGAGGCGGGTGACTAGGTGGTAGAGAGTGAGCCAGAGCGGGGGAGGGTTGGAGGCAAGAAACTCAGCGGGCATGGCTGCACGGAAGCGGGCATCACTAGTGCGGAGGTGAGTGATGAGGTCAGCGACTGTCTGGAAGGCGGACAGGTCGGGGAACAGGTAGGGAAGCGAGAGGCGGCCTAGTGCAGCTGAGGCCGGGGAGGAGTAGCGCGCAACTACAGCAGTGTACAGGGCGTGCGCAGTCTGATGCTGGCCAAAGTGCTCGCGCTCGTCTACTGGCAGGGAGTTGCGAATAGCAAAGCGGGCGTGGGCATCGCGAGTCTGCCACTGTGAGCGAGCAGTAGCAGCAGCAGTAGTAGCAGGAGTAGGGACTGTGCCTAGTGCGTGATCGTACAGCGAGATATCCTCTCTGGCAGTGGGCTGGAGGAACAGATGCAGATCATCGAGCCAGGTCTCAAACTTAATCGGGCGGCCCTCAGTATCGAACGAGAGAACTGGAGGGCTAGCCATAGCTGAAGTAGCAGTAGCAAAAGTAGCAGTAGCAGTAGCAGCAGCAGCAGCAGTAGCAGCAGCAGCAGCAGTAGCAGCAGCAGTAGCAGTAGCAGTAGCAGTGGCAGTAGTAGTAGCAGTTCAGTACTGGTGCTGCTGCTCAGGTAAGGAGGGCGCGGCTCGGCTAGGACGGCGCGGCTCGGCTAGGGCGGCGCGGCTCGGCTAGGGCGGCGCGGTTCGGGTCGGGTCGCGCAGCGAGGCTCGGCCGTAGAGGGGCGAGCGTGGGAGGGGCCGTGAGAGGCAAGCGCGGGGGGGCCGTTCGGGGGCCGGTCGGTGCTAGCGCGAGGCCATTCGGGGCCGTAGGAGGCTAGCGCGGGGCCTTAAGGGGCCGTGGGAGGCTAGCGCGGGGCCTGAAGGGGCCGTGGGAGGCTAGCGCGGGGCCTGACGGGGCCGTGGGAGGCTAGCGCGGGGCCTGAAGGGGCCGTGGGAGGCTAGCGCGGGGCCTTACGGGGCCGAGAGAGGCCGTAAGGGGCGACGCGAGGGGCCGTGAGGGGCCTGAAGGGGCGACGCTAGGAACGAGGCGCACGAGGGCGCTAGGAAAAAGGCGGCGCACGAGGGCGCGGCTAGCGGAAACGGTGGGCTCTAATGTTCCGGTCCTAGGTGGAACCTAGGCTCGTAATACCATGTCAGAATGAGAAACAGGAATGGTTGTGACTAGCAGGAACAACAGTACAAATATGAAACCCTAATCTGGTGTACCCCCTAAGGTGTAACCCACTACAGCCTAGAACCACATAAACATATAATGTTTGACAATATGTAATCCTGCATGTGAACTGGCCTTGTGGCCTTGAACTTGTGCTCGGAATGTGTGGTGACTTTGTGATCCACCCTGAGCTTGCTTTGCTTTGCTTGACTGGTCTTGTGACCCCTTGTTCTCCCCCACTTTGCCTATGGGGGTGTGTCAGATTTATATGACATAGCTACTGTAGGCTATAGTGGGGTAGCACATATGGGGTACAGCTTTCTAGGGTTTGTACTTGTACCCAACTTTCCCTTAGTCATTTCATTCTCGTTTCAGTTTTCTCAAGGACCTCATCTCTCACCTACGCACTAGTGACGCTCGCCTTCGTGCCACCCTTCCAGCCGAGTTCCTCATAGAGAACCGCCCCCCGATGTACTTTACTCTCTACTTCCTCATCACCCGCCTCCCTGACACTCTTCGCTCAGTCAGGGACCACTTCCTCGCCCTTGACCCCCATTCTCTCACCGTCGACGACCCCGAGAAGCACCTCCTCGCAGCAGAGAAGAACATCCTCGCTGTAGGTGCTGCTCGCGGTACTCCTCGCTCTCCCCTCTTTGAGGGGTGCTCCCCCTCCCCTCTTACCCCCTCCTACGCCTCCGCAGCTACTGCTCTTGACTACCTTGGTGCTGAGGAGGTCGGGGCTGCTTCCGCTCCTAGTGGGAAGCGCCGCAGCGGCAGGGGCGGCAAGGGTGGCAGGGGAGGTGGGGGTGGCGGTGGGGGTGGCGGTGGAGGGGGCGGTGGTGCAGGCGGCGGGGGAGGTGGAGGTGGTGGGGGTGGTCGTGGGGGTGGAGGTGGTGGAGGTGGTTTTGGGGGCGGCGGAGGCACTGGGAGCAGTGGAGGTGGCAGCGGTGGTGGTGGGGGAGGAGGGAGCGGTAGTGGCAGTGGTGGTCAGGGGCAGCAGCAGCAGCAGCAGCAGCGTCAGCGCCAGACCCACACTTCCCAGCAGCTTCTTGACTGGTATGCTGGGCGTGGGGCTTTTGGGGGTCCTGGTCGCTGCCCCTACGCTATTCCTGGTCCCACAGGTCCCCACGCTGGTCGCCAGTGCATTGGGTTTCACACTGAGCAGCGTTGCTTCGCTCGGTTTAGCGATGCCTGGCGCGTCAAGTTTCTTGATGCTCCTGAGTTCCCCAACTGGGCAGAGCTGCTTAGGCGTGATGTACCTATCTTTGATCTTGACTATGAGGCTATTCTTGCTGCCATGTATGCATTGACTGTTAGTGCTGAGGGTGACTGCTACTTGTGTGTGCCGCCGGATCCTGGTATAGCCCCTGCAGCACTAGGTGCGTGTTAGTCTGCTCCCCCTGGTACTGCGCCTGCACAGGCCTTGCACACCTTTACACTTGACTCTGGTGCTTCGCGCTGATTCTTTCGTAACGGTACCACAGTCACTCCCCTCCCTGCACCTGTTCCTATCTCACTGGCTGACCCCTCTGGGGGCCCGGTGCTTGCACGGTCTTCCACTGTGCTTCCTTGTCCGGCGGTCCCGTCTGGTGAGCTGTTTGGTCTCCACCTCCCCTCGTTCTCTACGAACTTGGTGAGCAACGCTATCCTCCAGGATGCGGGTGTAGACACCTTCACCCTGGCCAGCAGCGTGTGGCGATCTGCACGTGCTCCCAGACCGGCCGCCACCTGGCCACGTTCACCCGTGCGCCAGGGTCCAGTCTGTACACCCTCACCACTGCGTCACGCTCCCCCCCTTTGTCTCCCCAGCTGCATGCGTCTACTCAGGCAGCTACCCAGTGTGAGTGTCGTCGGTTGTCTCACGACACTCTCCTATGGCACCACCGCCTGGGCCACCCCTCCTTGCCTCGCCTTCGTAGCATGCACTCTCGCTTTCTGGTCTCTGGTCTTCACAGGTCTCTGCCTGCCCTCCCTCCCTCGCTTGCGCCGCCCTGCATTCCTTGCGTCAAGGGGCGGCAACGCACTGCTCCTCAGTTCTCCTCGTTCCATCCCACAGAGGCTCCACTGCAGACTCTCCACCTGGACGTGTGGGGACCAGCCCGCGTCCGTGGACACGGCCACGAGCGGTACTTCCTGCTGGTTGTCGACGACTACACGCGCTACACCACGGTCTTCCCCTTGCAGAGCAAGGGGGATGTCCCTGATAATTTGATCCCCTGGATTTGCGCTACTCGTCTCCAGCTCCTCGAGCGGTTCCAGTCGGACTTTCCTGTCCTGCGTCTGCACTCTGACAGAGGTGGTGAGTTCTCCTCAGACCTCTTGGCAGCCTTCTGTGCGGAGCACGGCATCCGCCAGACTTTCACGCTTCCGGCCTCTCCGCAGCAGAATGGGGTTGCTGAGCGCCGCATTGGCTTGGTCATGGAGGTCGCTCGTACCTCCATGATCCATGCGGCTTCCCCTCATTTTATGTGGCCGTTTGCGGTCCGGTACGCCGCGCATCAGCTCAACATTTGGCCTCGTGTCTCCTTGCCGGAGACCTCGCCCACACTGCCGTGGATGGGGAAGGTTGGCGACGCGTCACGTTTCCGGGTCTGGGGTGCTCGTGCCTTTGTTCGCGATACCACCGCGGACAAGCTCTCCCCTCGCGCCCTTCCTTGCGTCTTCCTTGGCTTTGTCCCTGACGCGCGTGGCTGGCAGTTTGACGACCCCGCCTCGCGCTGTGTCTTAGCGTCCCAGGATGTTACCTTTGACGAGTCTGTCTCCTTTTAGTGCCTCTTCCCCTACCGCTCAGCTCCTCGCCCTCTCCCGCCGCTCTTTCTTGCCCCAGGTCCTCCCCAGGTAGACCCCCTCCCCGCGCCAGGTCCTACTCCTTCAGGTGTTTCTCAGGTAGACCCTCCCGTCCCTGCGCCTGTTGAGGTCACTGGTGACTCCGGTCCTGCTGGCGGTGGCGCTGTCCCTGGGGGTGCGGAGCTTGGGGGTGCGTAGCATGGGGGTGCTGAGTCTGGGGGCACTGGGCGTGAGGGGCCTTAGGGTACGGAGCCTGGAGGTCCTGAGCCTGGGGGTGCTGCGTCTGGGGGTGCTGCGTCTGGGGGTGCTGCGTCTGGGGGTGCTGAGCCTGCGTGTGCGGAGCCTGGGGGTGCTGAGTCTGGGGGTGAGTCGCCTGAGGGTTCTGAGACTGCTGTTACGCGGTCTCCTTGGAGTAGCCGTCTTCGTCCGCGTGTGCCTCTCACCTCCCAGCAGCTGCACGACTGGTACGGTCGCCGTCAGCGTCGCGCTTCTGCACCTCAGGGCTCTACTGCTGGGGGTTCTTCTGCTGGCGTCACTGGAGCTGGGAGTGGTGCTGGTCCTTTGCCTGCTAGAGGTGCTGGTGTCGCTGGTCCCGGAGGTGCTCGTACTGGGTGTACTGGAACTGCTGGGGCTGACGATGGTGTGTCTGAGGGTGTTGCTGCTGGTGGCACTGCGGTTGGAGACCCTCGGACTGGAGGTGCCGGTTCTGGGGGTGCTGCACCAGGTGGGGCTGGTGCTGAGGGTTCTGGAGCTGCTCGAGGTGCTGGAGCTGCTGAGGGTACTGGAGCTGCTGGAGGTGCTGGAGCTGCTGAGGGTACTGGAGCTGCTGGAGGTGCTGGAGCTGCTGAGGGTAATGGAGCTGCTGGAGGTGCTGGAGCTGCTGAAGGTGCTGGAGCTGCTGAGGGTGATGGAGCTGCTGGAGGTGCTGGAGCTGCTGAGGGTGCTGGAGCTGCTGGTGCTGGTGGCACTGCACAGCCGTGCCTGACTACGTGCTTCGCCAGGTTCTTAGCCTCCCGTCGTCTACTGGTCTTCCGTTACAGCCTGGCTCACCTCTGCCTGCTCCTTCTCCTTACGCTGAGCTGACAAGGGGCCTTGCTGAGCGTCGTGAGCCTGCGTCGCGTCCTGTCTTGCTTGTCAGTTCTGGTTGTTCCAGTCGTCGTGTTCCTCGTTAGCGTCAGCCGGCTGTCCCCGGCCCTTCCCTTGTCGTCCGACGTCCTTCCTCTCCGCCGCCACGTGTTCACCTGCCGTCTCCGCCTGCGTCCTCTCTACCTGTCGTTGCTGACCCTGAATCTGGCCGGTTTCGTGCTGAGCACCCTACTGTCACGCGTCTGCTAGCCAGTGTTGTCGCCGACCCGTCGTTTGAGTCTGGTGCTGCGTCTGCCTTAGTCGCTGAGCTTGTTGACTTTGCTGCTACCTGTCGTCTAGACTACGCCGCTAGTCTTGTTACTGAGTCTGAGTCTGTCTGTCCTCCGTCCGTCAGAGGTGAGTGTGCTCTTGGCACGGACGTCCTTGAGGACAGGCAGGAGGACCTTGAGTGTCTTGCAGCCGCTACGCCTCATCTCGTGGCCATGCTGCTTGCCCCTGAGGGAGACCCAGATGCACCAGACATCCCAACTCCGCGATCGTACGCTGAGGCGATCGAGGGTCCCTACTCCTCTCAGTGGCAGACAGCCATGGACGTAGAGATGGCATCCTGGAAGTCCACAGGCACCTACGTCGACGAGGTTCCCCCTCCTGGGGCGAACATCGTCAGCGGCATGTGGATTTTCAGGGTGAAGCGGCCGCCAGGTTCTCCGTCTGTCTTCAAGGCTCGTTACGTTGCTCGAGGCTTCTGTCAGCGAGAGGGAGTTGACTTGTTCCAGACCTTCTCCCCCACCCCAAAGATGACTACTCTTCGGGTACTGCTGCACGTTGCCGCTCAACGTGACTACGAGCTTCACTCTCTTGACTTCAGCACATCTTTCTTACATGGCAGCCTGCACGAGGAGATCTAGCTGCGCCGTCCACCTGGCTTCACTGGGTCGTTCCCTCCTGGTACCCAGTGGAGCCTCGGACGGCCAGTCTACGGTCCCCGCCATGCGCCACATGAGTGGCACGACACAATGAGGACGACTCTTGCGGCTGTTGGGTTTGCCCCGTCGACTACTGACCCGTCGCTGTTTCTGCGCACCTACACTTTGCTGCCGCCGTTCTACATCCTCGTGTACGTCGACGACTTGGTCTTTGCCATTGCTGACACTGAGGCTCTCGCCCTGGTGAAGTCGGAGCTGCAGAAGAGGCACACGTTCACAGACCTGGGTGAGCTGCGCAGCTACCTTGGCTTCCAGGTCACCCGGGACAGAGCACGGCGCACCATCACACTGACTCAGTCACATATGGTACAGCAGGTCCTTCAATGCTTTGGCTTCACCTGGTCCTCCGCATAGGCCACTCCTCTGGCTACAGGTCACTCGCTCTCAGCTCCACCTTTGGACAAGTCCGTAGAGCCGAGTGGTCCTTTCCCAGAGCTAGAGGGCTGCCTCATGTACCTGATGACCTGCACTCGTCCTGACCTTGCGTACCCTCTTGGCCTTCTGGCTCGCTACAAGGCTCCTGGTCGTCACCAAAAGGTGCACATGGATGCTGCTAAGAGGGTACTACGCTACTTGTGCAGTACATCGGGCATGGGGCTCGTGCTTGGAGGACGGGGTGACGTTGTCCTCACTGGTCACTCGGACGCCTCTTGGGTTGACGACCAGGCTACGCAGCGGTTGTCACAGGGTTACACCTTCAGCCTTAGCTCTGGTTCTGTTTCCTGGCGTTCTACATGCTCGTCTTCAGTTCTCGGCTTCAGTTGTGAGGCTGAGACCTACGCCACAGCCATGGCTGCACAGGAGCTACGCTGGCTCACTTACCTGCTGACCGACTTGGGAGAGCGGCCTCGTTCTCCTCCAGTGCTGTACGTCGACAACAAGGCCGCCATTGCCTTGTGTCAGGAGCATAGACTAGAGCACAGAACGAAGCACATCGCTCTTCGTTACTTCCTTGCTCGAGAGTCACAGCAGCGTGGCCAACTTCATCTTGCTTACGTGGCCACTTGGACCAACACTGCTGATATATTCACCAATGCACTTCCGCCAGGTGATCATGAGCGTTTCTGTACTTTGTTAGGCCTTGTACCCACACTTCCCCACTTGCTATAGGCTTTGCTTGTACTGTGATTTATATATATATACATGCTTGCTTGCTCTGGTAGGTAGAGATAACTGTGTTGTTGTTGTGAACTGGCCTTGTGGCCTTTTGCTTGTGCTCGGACTGCGTGGTGACGTTGTGATCCACCCTGAGCTTGCTTTGCATTTCTTGACTGGTCTTGTGACCCTCTGTTCTCCCCCATTTGGCCTATGGGGGTGTGTCAAACATATATCCATGTTTATAGTTTGGGTAGGCTTAGTGGGGTACTCACTATGGGGTACAACCCCTTAGGTTTTTCCTTTGTACCAATTCTCTCGACAGTCCAACTTCACTCATGACTATACTTAAAGACGCTCATTCGTTAGTACCGCGTTACCCGTAGTGCCCTGTTACCCCATAGCGGTGCTGATATAACTGAAGGATCGTAGTGGATAGGATAAAGTTGTCAAGTGTAAAGAGAACTTGTGAAGTCTCAGTAATGACGTTGTTAATTAATTGAAGGAGAACAAGATGATTATAAGATAGGAATACAAGGGTATTAATAGCGTTCCTGGCTAGCCATGTACTCTGAGGGGTACATTCCCTTTTTAACTGAATTGCATTTCTACAGTAACCCACGACTATTGCCATTCTAGACAGTTACCATGTTGCACTTTGTAACTGCCTCGTGCGGCTACCGGGCAGTCAAGGGTCACGCCTGTTGAGTGTCTTCGACCGTTGACCTTCGACTGACCCTTAGACTTCCGCGTGGTCTATATGAGCTATTGCGGTACTAGTACAGTCGCATACTTCGTTTGTGGAGTGATGCGAGAGTGGAAACCTTCAAGAATGTTTATAATAACCTTTCGCTTATTCCAACACTCCCCTTCATTCCTGAAGGTGGGCCACGTGGGACTTCTTGGTGATCCCGCAAGGGTTGGCGCAGTGCTGGAACTGTTGACGTGGTCGTTTCTTTGTCAGGAAGTCGGCTTCCATGTCATCAGTCAGGCAGTACGTGAGCTTGACTTTGCCCTTGTCGATTTCGTCTTTGACGAAGAAGTAGCGAAGGGCGATGTGCTTCGTGCGGTTCACGAAGCCGGGCTTGTTCGTGATCTTGATCGCGCTCTGGTTGTCGCAGAGTAACGTGAAGTGTCCGTGTCAGTAGATCTGCACTGTGGATGCCCGATTGATCCTGGAGAGGGTTACAGGCGCGTTCGCCTGGGGGGTTATGGGCGCACTGACCCGCTACTGAAACAAGCCCTTTTATCCCAATGGTCTAGTGGTTGGGATTCTGACAGTCCGTTCATCGTCACTTTCGCTTCCTGCAGAAGTTCCATCGGATACAATCCTTCGCGAACAGCTGCGCTGGCGGCGATGAATTCTGCTTCGGCTGACGAAAGGGCGATGAGCTCCTGCTTCTGAGAGTTCCACGAGATGAGCCCAGCAGGTTGATGTTGAAAAATGAATCCTGTGCGGGAGCGTATCTTGTCAGCATCTCCCGCATGGTCAGCATCTAGAAGCGCGTGTGGAATACCGATGATGTCCTCGGTGTCGCCGGCATCGACTTGATCTCCGGTAACAAGCAGACACTGATTGGGCCGGTCGCGGACTGGGGGTCCCTTCATGGGAATGCGGTAGTCGCTGAACTCAGCCCCGATGACCTCAATTTCTTGTGGTCCTTGTTCTGGCGGTGGCGCCTCTTCAGTAGGTGTTGGTAATTCCGCTGCTTCTCCAAAAAACTCGCAAGTTACTTCTTCCTCTGACCCTTCTTCCATTGGTTCTGGGGCGTACTGGTCCGGAAGTGGAGGGCCACCCCAGCTGGTGTCTCGTGTTGCCCAATAGGGATCGATTTCTGCTGTTTCGGCTGGAGGGAGTCCCGGAGCCTCGGGATATGGAGGGACCGCCTGCCCCAATTCCCCTTCGCCTGTAGAGGCGCCCCAACCGCCTCCTTCGCCCCATCCGCCTCCTGCCCCCCAGCCACCTTCTGTACTCCAGCCACCTTCGGCGGCACCGCTTACTTCTGTTGCCGAAATGGTGCCCTGGTCTCCTGCAGCTGCTTCCTCTGGTGTTAGAACTTCTCCCAGGGGACCGAGTGCAAGGCCAGGACTAACTGGTTCGGTTCCGACCTTCTCTTTTCCTTTGGCGGATTGTTCCGCAGATGCTGGCGTCCCGCTGTCTTCTTCCGTCGATGCAGGTCCGGTCTCAGCTGGGTTGGAGGTCGAGGCTGTCGGGACGGTGCGTAGTTGCAGGAGGCCGTCCGAGGCGGGTCGCTCGAGGTCCATCTCTGTGGGATGCGACCAAGTTGGAGCTTCTCCAATGGTTGTCTTCAACAGCAATGTGCGGTGAGAATCTCTTGAGGTGTCTTGAGCTGAGAACTGCAGCACGAAGACCCCGTCGTTATCCATGGCCTTGACGATGTAATTGTTGCCGTAGAAGAGTTCGAAGGTCTTGTCTTTGCGGTTGCTTCAAATGTCAACTCCGCATCGCATAAGTTGAGCCGAAGAAAGCAGGTTGTACCGCAGATCTGGAGCGACGAGCATGTCACCAATGTGGATCGTGAAATGCGTGTCGTCAGCTTCGAGGAAGATCTCACCGATGTTGTATGCCTTAAGTGTGCCGTCGTTTGCCACTGTGATTTCGCAGGGTCGACGCATGCGTCTTGAGTTGTTGATGAAAGTTGGCGATCCCACCATGTGATGTCCGCAGCAATTGTCCAGGTACCAGGTGTTGATGTTCTCGCGGCTCTGCCACGCGATGTTAGCGATTTTAGGCATGACCACGCGATCTCTTTCTCCGGTGTATGGCGAGAGAGCGAAGTACCGGTTCGCCGCTATGCTGGGAGGCGATTCTGGTGTAGGTGGCGGCAGCTCAAAGTTAGGTGGGTGCCTTTGTGGTGAGTTGGTCCAGGAAGTGGCAGTGGGATCGGTGTCCTGTCTTGGTGAGACAGGATTGGTGGGATCGTAGAACGCGAATGTTACTCGATCATAGTATCGGTATCCTCTGTTGCGACGAGCCATGCAGCTCATAATTGTCCCCTTGCCCTTGTCCTTGGTCGTAATGCGCGCAGGTGTTTGTGAGGTGCTTGCGATGGAGGGAGGCGAGATTGTGGTTGTTGTGGCGGAGGTCGAGGGAGCGGATAACTGATGGTTGGAAGACTGATGGTTGGAAGGGTTGTTGCGCCTTTCGTCGGCGGCCTTTTGCTTGTAGCACTGGTCGATGGTGTGACCGGGCTTCTTGCAGTATTTGCAGAAAGTCTCCTTCTTTCCGTGCTGCTCTTCTTCAGGTGCTCCGACGTAGAGGACTAATTTTTCCCGCTTTGTGTTCTTCTCGTTGTACAGGTCGATCTCCTTTTGTTCGGAGAGGAGCGTGGCGCACAGAGCTGATTCGGAAACACTTGCTCGAGCGCGGAGCAAGGATTGGCGTTGACGCCAGACGGGACCAAGACCAGAAAGAACCATTGAGACGAACATGTCGTCAGGAACGGATCCGCCGCACTTCTTGATGTGGTCGCGCAGATTGCGGCATCGGTTGATATATGGTCCCACTTTCTCCCCTTGATGCATTTTGACCGATGTGAGCTGGCTGAGCAGGCGACTCATAGTAACTGGGTCTGTTGCCATGTATGAGTTGCGCAGGTGCTCACAAGAGGCGTACGCGGGCGCCCACTCTGATTTGTAGGAGCGAATGCCAAGCTGTTCTTCGGGGGAGAGATTCCAGAGCAGAGTGGTGTACGCGCGAAGAGATTCGTGGTAATACCGGTTCTTCTCTTGGATGGTTCCTTCTGTTGGAAACGGTAAGCTCTCGTCGTAGTACATCTAGATTTGTGCAGTTGTCGCGAGGAGCTCAAACTCGAAGCTCCAAATGTAGAAGTCATTTCCGTTGAAAGGAACTGATGTCTTCAGCTTTGAGGTCAGAACAAATTTTGTCTGCATAGTTGCAATTGTATCTGAATGTGCGCGTTGTTGACTGTCTTGCGCAGGAGCTGAAGCTTGACGATTGTCAAACGTGAATGACCTCTCGGAGTTGACGCGGCGGTCTTCTCCAGGGAGAGGGAGTCCAGCAACTCCACATGCATAGCTTGAGCCATCTACGCTCATTGCTTGATGGCTTTCTGCGGAGATAACTACTACAACGGGAGCTAGACTACGGGCTAGGCACGGGTGCTCGTGTGATCTCTGCGTTCGTTAGTCCTTAGTCGTTTTCCTTGTGCGCACACTACTTGCTAGTTCACGGGGAAAGTTGGCAAGAGTTCCACTAGGAAAAGTTCAGAACAATGGTACAATGAAGTTGGCATAGCAAGACTACATCAGAGCAATCATTCAGGTCGGTCAACTGCCAGCGCAGCTTGGTCGAGCGCGTTCCAGCACGACTTGATCAAGGCAAGATCAACGGCGTGCCAACGTCGCAGGTTGACGGCGTGACAGCGTTGCTCACGCAGGACAGCAGTGCACCCGCTTTGCAGGTGCGCG
This sequence comes from Closterium sp. NIES-65, assembly GCA_948144175.1. NCBI lineage: Eukaryota > Viridiplantae > Streptophyta > Zygnematophyceae > Desmidiales > Closteriaceae > Closterium > Closterium sp. NIES-65. Next base: position 1,782,004 of record CANXME010002221.1, read on the forward strand.
CAGATGATTGGCATGCAGAATTTCGTCACCTGCACAGCGCACGCACCACGTCAACCTCGAGCTGACGTCTGCCTCTGATCCGCCACGGCGACCTCGGGATACCACCACCGAGGTTGGGCTCGCCAACTTCGCCTAGGCGACCGTCGCACTCCTCCGCAGAACCTCGTCACCCAGGTAACCTGGTCGACCGGGCAACCACGTCGACCAGCAGCTCCCGTACGTGCCCGTTGACCTCCCAAGTCGACGACCACCTCCATGTCGACCTCACCAGGACGACCACGCCCCTCGGTCGACCTCCTCCAGGTCGACGTCCCTTCTGGTCGACCAGCTCCTCGTCGACCAGCACAGTTGTCGGCCGACCACTCACATCGGCCGTGACGCCCCGCTACTCGACGCCCAACTGCTCGGCGTCCTGAGTCGTGGTCGACGTCGGCCTCTCCCTCGTCGACCACCAGGTCCAGGTGACCACCAACAGGTCGACCAGCAGGCCTGATCGACCAACCACCAGGTCGACCAGCAGTCCGTCAGCCGACCGCCGAAGTTGGCTTCCCCAAGTTGACGTCCTCCGCAGGTCGACTCCCAAGTCGACCTCTCCGAAGTCGGCGCCACCCTGAAGTCGGCGCCCGTGCAGTGGTCCCCGTGCAGGTCGACCTCCTCGTCAACCAGCTCGCCCACTGCTGCAGGTTGGCTGCTCCCCTCACACCCGACCACGGTGTCGGCTCCGCCCAAGCGAGGACGGGGCCAACACACAACTCCCGTTAACACTTTCAAGGGCGTTGATGCGAGCGACCAGCTGCTTAACGAGAGCGGCGCTGACGGAGGTCACCGCTGATGGTGCAGTGGGTGTTGTTGCAGATGGTGGGCCCGGAGAGTCTGTAGTGGCTTTTCCTTCTGGAGCCATATTGATGCAGAGTCCTAAATGATGTAATGTGTAATTTATAGAGAGATTGTTTTGACAATAATAAGAGCTTGGCAAGCCTTATAATCCACTCTATCTCTGATACCATGCTGATATAACTGAAGGATCGTAGTGGATAGGATAAAGTTGTCAAGTGACAGGAGAACTTGTGAAGTCTCAGTAATGACCTTGTTAATTAATTGAAGGAGAACAAGATGATTATAAGATAGGAGTACAAGGGTATAAATAGCGTTCCTAGCTAGCCATGTACTCTGAGGGGTACATTCCCTTATTAACTGAATTGCATTGCTACAGTAACCCACGACTATTGCCATTCTAGACAGTTACCATGTTGCACTTTGTAACTGCCTCGTGCGGTTACCGGGCAATCAAGGGTCATGGCTGTTGACTGTCTTCGACCGTTGACCTTTGAGTGACCCTTAGACTTCCGCGTGCTCTATATGAGCTATTGCGGTACTAGTACAGTCGCATACTTCGTTTGTGGAGTGATGCAAGAGTGGAAACCTTCGGGAATGTTTATAATAACCTTTCGGTTATTCCAACAAGCGCCCGCTCACCCCCCCCCCCACCCCGTCGAATCGCGCGCTAGAAAGAGACCCCCTGCGGGTCCCCCGAATCGAGAGTTAGAAGGAACCCCCCCACCTCGCGGGTCCCCCACGTCGTAGCCTAGGAAGGCCCCCGTGGGCCCCCGAATCGCGCGTTTGAAGGGCGTCCCCCGTAGCCCGTCGCCCTGCAGCCCCGTCACCTTGCAGCCCTCCCCGTCGCGTCCCCTCCCCGTCGCCTCCCTATCGCGTCGTCTCCTCCCCCCCCCCGTCACCTCCCCTTCCCCTCCCCGTCGCGTCCCCTCCCCCTATCCCGTCGCGTCCCCTCCCCGTCGCGTACCCGTCGCGTCCCCTCCCCGTCGCGTACCCGTCGCGTCTCCTCCCCGTCTCCTACCCGTCGCGTCCCCTCCTCATCGCTCACCCGTCGGGTCCCCTCCCCGTCGCGTCCCCTCCCCATCGCCAATCCGTCGTGTCCCCTCCCCGCCGCCTACCCGCCGCGTCCCCGCTCCGCCGCCCTGCAGTCAGCCAGCCCCGTACACCCCGGCTTCGGTTGCCGCCAGCGCACCAGCAACAGCTTAGGCTGCCGCCAGAATAAGCAGCAGCTTAGGCTGCCGCCAGAACCAGCAGCAGCATAGGCTGCCGCCAGCAGAACCACCAGCAGCATAGGCTGCCCCCAGCAGAACCAGCAACAGCATAGGCTGCCCCCAGCAGAACCAGCAACAGCATAGGCTGCACCCAGTAGAACCACCAGCAGCATAGGCTGCCCCCAGCAGAATCAGCAGCAGCATAGACTGCCCCCAGCAGAACTAGCAGCAGTATAGGCTGCCCCCTGCAGAACCAGCAGCAGCATAGGCTGCCCCCAGCAAAACCAGCAGCATCATAGGCTGCCCTAAGCAGCACCAGCAGTAGCATAGGTTGTAGCCAGCAATCGCTCCAAGTGGCTCCCCACTGCGCTCGGCCGTCTCTAGCGCCTACCATGGCGTGTGCTAGGGTTCTATACCAGCAGCAGGGTCAGCCGCAGCGACAGCATCTACAGCACTCCCGATAGTTGGGACCTGAGGGCCCTAGGAGTACCGTCCGCAGCAGCGGCTCAGCCAGCAGTGGGAGCGACGTCGGTCTCTGTGGGTACCGGATCTTGACAGGCCCAGATGCTGGCACTACCTGCTGAAGTCCTGACCACTCAGCGTCCCGCTGCTACCGTCGCCTCGACGACCTCCACCGTGAGCGTTTTGGTCCTCACACTATTACACAGCACTGGCCTTTGCGTCTTCGCGAGCGCACTCCTGGACCAGTTGAGTCTCACCTACCTGGTCTAGGACCTTTCCCGGCTGCACGAGTAGAGACTTGTGTTACCAGTCTTGGTGCGCGTGTAGTTTCCAGTCTAGGCGCATCTGAGGGACTTTGTGTCGGAGCAGCAGCTACCACTAGTCTAGTACCAACCTTTGTCGGTAGCTTGGGTGCGACCTCACAGACTGCACATCATTCCTTCAACCTAGACTCTGGAGCGTCTAGCTGTTTCTTTCGCGACTGTACGGACCTCATGCCACTACATACTCTAGTCACTGTCGCCTTGGCTGACCCCTCAGTGGGGCCTGTCGTTGCCCATAGCACCACCACTCTCCCGTGTCCGGCGGCTCCCTCTGGGTTTCTCACAGGTTACTACACCCCCTCGTTTCCTAGGAACCAGGTGGGTGTCAGTCACCTCCAGGACCTCGGTGTAGTCACTACTTTCCCTCTGAACGAGCCTGTTGCCTCCTACACAGTTGGTGCCACTAGGGCGCCTCTGGCCACTTTTCACAGGGAGTCGGACTCTGGTCTGTACTCACTACACACTGGGTCCCACCATATTGTGTCACGTCCGATCAGGTCAGGTCAGGTAGTTGCTGTGGCGTGCGACTGTTGGTCACTCACCCAACCCTTGGTCCTCTGGCACCACCGTCTAGGTCACCCGTTGTTTACGCGTCTCAGTAGGATGGTACGTCACCGTCTGGTCTCAGGTCTCCCAGAGTCGTTTGCCCTGGTTCATCGCTCGTCTGCGCCACCGTGCGCTCCTTGCGTCGAGGGTCGGTAGCGCGCTGCCCTTCACTCCTCTTCGTTCCCCCCCACCACGGCTCCCTTCACGTGGACGTGTGGGGCCCCTCCCCGGTCCTTGGCCCACGTCAGGGGCGCTACTTCCTGATTGTGGTGGACGACTACTCCCGCTACACCACGGTTTTACCCTTGCGAGGGAAGGACGACGTGCCTACCGTCCTCGAGCCGTGACTACTAGCGAGAGGTGGCGCCCAGGGCCTGTGTGGGCTCCGCCTGCACTCGGACCGTGGTGGTGAGTTTTCTTCCACTCGCATGGAGACGTTCTGTCAAGGTCACAGGATCATCCAGTCTTACACGCTACCAGACTTGCCGCAGCAGAACGGGGTAGCTGAGCGACGCATTGGCCTGGTCATGGAGGTTGCCCGGACATCCATATGCCATGCCGGTGCCCCCTAGTTCTTGTGGCAGTCCGCTACGCCGCGCACCAGCTGAACCTGTGGCCTAGTGATGCATGGCCACGGATGACGCTGGTCTCCTTATGAACAGGTTCTCCGGCTGTAGCAGCTGACTACCGCGACTGAGGTTCCCTGGCTCACGTTGGCTCCCCTTGCGCGAACAAGTTGTGTGCCGCATACGTGCCTATGTCTTTCTTGGCTTCCCACCCGATGCCTCCGGCTGGCAGTTCTAAGACCCAGTCGCTTGCCAGTTCTTCACTTCTCAAGACGTCACTTTCGATGAGTTGGTCGGTTACTAGAGGAGTCGCTTCTTCTGAGGTTCTGGGGCCTTTTTCCCCCGGCTGTTCCTCACCCCTGAGGTGTGTCGCACGTCACTCCGCAGTCCTCTCCCCCGCAACGTCCAGTCCTTGTCGTGTCTCGGGATGCGGGAGCTGCGACTTTAGAGGGTGGGGTTACTAGGGCGGCTGGACCTGGTAGTGCCAGCTCTGGGGGTGCAGGGGGCGTGAGAGTGGAGACCACTCCTGTGGAGGGCACGGCTTTCTCAACTCGGCGGCCTTGCCCCGCCTTGTCAGTAGAGCTACAGTGTGAGATCCCCGATCGATCATAGGGGGGGTTACAGGCGCGTTTGCCTGGGGGGTTATGGGCGCACTGACCCGCTACTTAAACAAGCCCTTTTATCCCAATGGTCTAGTGGTTGGGATTCTGACACGCCTCACCCCCTGGCTTCTCGTCTGTCCCACACTCGCCTCCTTGGAGGTTCTGGTTTTGGGGGTGTTGGAGCCAGAGACACTGGCACTGCGACGCCTACACCGCGCACTGTACGTTTCCTGACCCGTGAGCAGCCTTTACTCCGGTTGGAGAGGGAAGAGCGGGAGCGGTTTGAGAGGGCGCGACAGCAGCAGCAGCAGCAATAGCAACAGCAGCAGCAGCAGCAGTCTCAGTGACCACGTTACCACGTTGACATGGCATTGACCGATCAGCACAACTGGTTCTCTCTCCTCCTCGTTCACATCCCGCTACTTTTGTTGTCCCGCACTCCCGCACTCCTCGTTCACAGCCCACTTCTTTTGTTGTCCCCCCTCGCGTGCTTGTCCCTCGTCTCCTTTTCACGATCTCCGTGCTGCCCTCCTTTGTTCTAGTCGTGGTCGTTCTCCGCCTATGTTTGTTCTCCCGTCTCCCCCTGAGTCGTCTCTTACAGCCTCCTCTCACCCTATCACGGACTACTACCGTACTGCTCGTCCAGTTGTCACGCGTGTTCTCGCCTCTCTTGTCACAGTGGCCGCCTTGACTACGCCATCCACGTGGTGGACATGCAGTCCTCTGTCCGCCGAGGGTGAGTCTGCCCTTGGTTGTGACGTTCTAGAGGACATGCAGTTTGAGCTGGAGTTCTTGGCAGCCGCTTCCCACCTCTGTGCCATGCTACTAGCCCTTGAGGGAGACCCCGACGCCCTTGACATACCGACTCCTCGTACGCACCGTGAGGCAGTGTCAGGGCAGTGGCGTCTCAGTGGATAGCATCCATGGACTCAGAGATGGCATCTTGGAGATCCACAGGTACGTACGTCGACGCAGTTCCCCCGCTTTGGGCGAACGTAGTCGATGGCATGTGGATCTTCAAGGTGAAGCGGCCGCCTGCATCACCGCCTATCTTCAAAGTGCGCTACATGGCTAGAGGTTTCAGTCAGCGTGAGAGAGTTGACTTCTTCCACCTCGAAGATGACTGCTCTTCGGATGTTACTTTACGTTGTAGCACAGAGAGACTACAAGATGCACTCCCTCAACTTCTCCACTGCCTTTCTCCAGGGCTACGATGCCCTCTCTGCCTCGTACATAGATTGCACTCTATCAAGTGTACCTAGTTTTGTTGTACCATCTTCCTAAAAGTGTGTTCTTTCTCAAAACAAAATGGATAGGGTGAATATCATAGGTAAGACCCCGATTCATTTATTTCACTCATACGAGATCGTTTTTCTCCTTACAGCAAGTTTTTTTTTTCTACGCAAATCGAGCACCACTAAAAGTAATCGCGAAAGTGCTTATCAAACCTTCGATCTGACACAGCCAATGCGTTAGGTTTTGAGTGTGACTCATTGACCATCTGAACACCTCATTGTCAGAATGAGAAACGAGAATGAGGAGTGACTAGCAGGAACAACAGTACAAATATGTCAAACCCTAATCTGGTGTACCCCTTATGGTGTGACCCACTACAGCCTAGAACCACACAAACATATAAATGTTTGACACACCCCCATAGGCAAAGTGGGGGAGACCTAGGGGTCACAAGACCAGTCAAGGCAAAACAAGGCAAACAAGCTCAGGGTGGATCTCGAGGATTCCACACAAATTCCGAGCACAAGCAAGCGGTCACAAGACCAGTTCACATGCAGTTTTATAATAGAGCAAGAGGTACAATGATCACAACGTAACAAGGCAAACATGCAGGTATATATATAATGATCACAGTACAAGTAAAGTCAAGAAGTAAGTAAGTGAGAAACAGTCGGCACAAGGCCTAGAAGAGTGCAAAAACGCTGATGGTCAACAGGCGGAAGCGCCTTGGTGAACACATCAGCAGTGTTGGCCTCAGTGGCCACGTAACGCAGAAGAAGCTGACCACGCTGCTGTAGCTCTCGAGCTAGAAAGTAACGCAGAGCAATGTGCTTCGTCCTGTGCTCCAGTCTGTGCTCCTGGCACAAGGCAATGGTTGCCTTGTTGTCGACGTACAGCACTGGAGGAGAACGAGGCTGCTCTCCAAGGTCAGTCAGCAGGTAGGTGAGCCAGCGAAGCTCCTGGGCAGCCATGGCCGTGGCGTAGATCTCAGCCTCACAGCTGGAGCTGAGAACAAAAGAAGAACGAGTAGAACGCCAAGAGACAGAGCCAGAGCCCAGACTGAAGGTGTAACCCTGAGACGACCGCTGAGTAGCCTGGTCGTCTGCCCAAGAAGCGTCTGAGTGCCCAGTGAGAACAGGCCGGTCTCGCCCTCCAAGCACTAGCCCCATGCCCGACGTACTGCACAAGTAGCGCAACACCCTCTTAGCTGCATCCATGTGCTCCTTCCGGTGACGGCCGGGAGCAACATAGCGTGCTAAGATGCTGAGAGGGTATGCTAGGTCAGGTCGAGTGCAGGTCATCAGGTACATGAGGCAGCCCACAAGCTCTGGATACGGACCACTCGACTCTACGGACTCATCCGAAGGCAGAGCTGAGAGCGAGTGACCCGTAGGCAGAGGAGTGGACTGAGGCGAGGAGTACGTGAAGCCGAAGCGTTGAAGGACCTGCTGCACCATGTGTGACTGAGTCAGGGTAATGGTGCGGCGTGCTCTGTCCCGGGTGATCCGCAAGCCAAGATAGCTTGTCAGTTCACCAAGGTCTGTGCACGTGTGTCTCTTCTGCAGCTCGGACTTCACGTGGGCGAGTGCGGCAGTGTCCGCAGTGGCAAAGACCAAGTCGTCGACATACACGAGGATGTAGAACGGCGGCTGCGAGGTGTCGGTGCGCAGAAACAGCGACGGGTCAGCAGTAGAAGGAGCAAACCCAAGAGCCGCAAGTGTAGTCCTCAGTGTGTCGTGCCACTCACGTGGCGCCTGGCGGAGACCGTAGACTGGCCGCCGGAGGCTCCACTGGGTGCCAGGAGGGAACGACCCAGTGAAGCCAGGTGGGCGGCGCAGCCAGATCTCCTCGTGCAGGCTGCCCTGCAAGAAAGCTGTGCTGAAGTCAAGAGAGTGGAGCTCGTAGTCACGCTGAGCGGCGACGTGTAGCAGAACCCGAAGAGTGGTCATCTTCGGGGTCGGAGAGAAGGTCTGGAAGAAGTCAACTCCCTCTCGCTGACTGAAGCCTCGTGCAACGTAACGCGCCTTGAAGACAGGCGGAGAGCCTAGCGGCCGCTTCACCCTGAAAATCCACATGCCACTGACGATGTTCGCCCCAGGTGGGGGAACGTCGTCGACGTAGGTGCCTGTGGACTTCCAGGAACCCATCTCTGTGTCCATGGCTGACTGCCACTGAGAGGAGTAGGGACCGGCCATCGCCTCTGCGTAAGAGCGTGGGGTCGGGATGTCTGGTGCATCCGGGTCTCCCTCAGGGGCAACAAGCATGGACACGAGATGGGGCAAAGCAGCGGCAAGGCAACCAAACTCCTCCTGCCTGTCCTCAAGGACGTCCGTGCCAAGAGCACACTCACCTCCGACGGACGGAGGACAGGCAGACTCAGACTCAGCAACAAGACTCGCTGCGTAGTCTAGACGACACACAGCTGCAAAGTCGACAAGCTCAGTGACTAGGGCAGACGCAGCAGCGGACTCAAAGGAAGGGTCAGTGACAACCGTAGCTAGGAGACGTGTGACAGTAGGACTAGCAGCGCGAAGGGAGTCTGACTCCGGGTCAGCAAGAGCAGGAAGAGAGGACGCAGGAGGCGACGGGAGAGCAACACGCTGCGGAGCAGTGGACTGACGAAGCGCCATCCGGTGCGTGCCTGGGACAGCAGGAGGACGCTCACGCGGGACACGACTACCAGTGGTAGCAGCTCGAACAGGCGACGCTCGACGAGACGCAGGTGACACAGGACGTGACGCAGGCTCACGTCTCTCAGCAAGACCGTCAGTCGGACCAGTGTAAGGAGCAGGCACAGGGAGTGGGGAGGCAGGCGGTAACTGTGGCTGTGACTGGACAGACGGCGGACACTCTAAGGCGAGAGGAGAACAAGGAGGAGGAGGCTGACCAAGAACCTGCTAAAGGAGCGGAACGAAGTACGGTCGTGGCCGTGCAGCAGCGCTCGAACCAGCAGAGACACCAGCGGCAGCAGCAGCACCTCCAGAAGCAGCAGCACCTCCAGCACCAGGGTCCGCAGCACCTCCAGCAGCACCTCCAGCAGCACCGCCAGCAGCAGCAGTACCTCCAGTAGCACCGCCAGCAGCAGCTGCACCTCCAGCACCAGGGTCCGTAGCACCCACAGCAGCTCCAACGCCCGGGTCCTCAGTACTAGCAGCACCTCCAGCAGCACCGCCAGCAGCAGCAGCACCTCCAGCAGCACCGCCAGCAGCAGCAGCACCTCCAGCACCAGGGTCCGTAGTACTCGCAGCAGCGTCAACTCCGGGGACCCCAGCACCAGCAGCTCCACTACGGAGACTGATGTGCCGAGCGTACCACTCTCGAAGCTGAGGGGAAGAGGGCGGCTCCCGCCGTGGTGGGGAAGCACGAGTACCAACTCCAGCAGTACCACGAGCCCGAGACACAGGGAAGACAAGGAGGAGCAAGGGAGGGTGGGAGGGGAGGGAGTACCCGAGGAAGACCAGAGACAAGGTACCGGGCGTGCATGCCCCGAAGGCGCTGCACTGACGGGTGACCAAGTCGGTGGTGCCAGAGGACAGTCTTGTGCGCTAGAGAGCGACACGAGCAGGGGGCAGAGAGCTGACCTGACGCAGACGCAGACGCAGACGCCGCTACCTGAGGGGGCTCAGTGGTCAGTGTGTACAGGTCCGACCCCGGCTGCCGAGTGAAGGTAGCCAGGTGACGGCCCGTCCGAGCACACGTGCAGTGTGTCACACGCTCGTAGGCAGGGGTGAACTGGTGAACACCCCCATCCTGAAGCGCACAACCCGCCACCAAGTTCGTAGAGAACGAGGGGAGGTGGAGACCTGAAAGTGTGCCCGACGGGACAGCAGGACAAGGAAGGAGGGTGGAGGAGGTCGCAATGACCGGACCCCCAGAGGGGTCAGCGAGCAAGACAGCAACTGGTCGAGCAAGGGGCTCAAGAGCAGTGCGGTCACGAAAGAAACAGCGCGAAGCGCCTGAGTCTAGAGTGAAGGTGTGCAGTGCCTCAGTGGACTCAGTAGCACCTGGGGTGGCGGACACACACGCACCTAGAGCAGTAGCCTCACCAGTACCTGGGGCAGCAGACACGCAAGCACCTAGGGCGGCAGCCTCACTCGTGCGGATGCCTGGGTTAGGCGGAACACTCAGGTACTGGTCCTCCTCTCCACTAATAGTCAATGCATACATTGCTTTGAGAATAACATCAAAATCAAGAGCATAGATATCGATATCCTTCTTGAGGAGATCAGCCCACTGAGGGAGCTCAGGAGCGTCAGGAAACTGAGCACGCCAAGCGTCATCTAGGCGAGAGAAGCAGCGCTGCGAAGTGTGCGCCCTCCCGCACGTCTGTCCCTTGCGGCGACCAGTGCGGATGACGTACGTGCAGCTAAGGCTACCCCCCCCACCCCCGTGCTGTAAGTACCACTCACGAAGCTCCTGGGAGGACTGAGGGTGCTGCGCACTCTTGGCTGCCTGCCTTACTGCTGCTACTCCTGCTCTTGCTTCTACTGGCGGCGGCCAGATGCAGCTCCAACGACGCCCACGCGCGTCTCTCACGCCTCGGCAGCTTCGTGAGTGGTAAGCTCAGAGTGGAGGGTCTCTCAGTTCTGTTCGCTGCTCTTACGTGATTCGCACTGGTGCTCGGACTGGTCAGCCTTGTGGGACGCCTAGTCACACACTGTCCCGCTGCTTTGCCTGTCTGAGCGACGCCTGGCGTACCGAGTTTGGCGACCAGGCTGAGCTCCCCGACTGGGTGGAGTTGCTTAGGCAGAGGGTAGATATATTTGCTCTTGACTATGATGCTATTCTCACTGCCATGTATGCATTGCCTACTAGTGCTGACTGTGCCGGTCATCTGTGCGTACCGCCTGACCCGGGTATAGATCCTGCTGCTCTAGCTACTGGTGCGGCTGCTGCTCTGGGTGCTAGTGTGTCTCCTGCTCCAGGTACAGGTGCGGCTGCTGCTCTAGGTGCTAGTGAGTCTGCTTCCTCAGGTGCGGGTGAGTCTGCTCTCTCAGGTACCGCGTCGGCTCCGGCCTCTCACACCTTCACCCTTGACTCAGGGGCTTCCCGCTCCTTCTTTCGAGACTACACCACACTCACGCCGCTTGGCCGGCCAGTTGCAGTCTCTCTGGCAGACCCCTCTGGCAGCCCTGTCCTTGCTCACTTCTCCACTGTCCTCCCGTGTCCGGCGGCCCCCTCTGGCACCCTGTCTGGTCTTTACCTCCCCTCGTTCTCTACAAACTTGGTGAGTGGTGCTGACCTGCAGGATGCGGGGGTTCACCAGTTCACTCCTGCGAGTCAGCGGGTGACCCACTGCACTGACGCTCGGACAGGCCGACACCTGGCCACGTTTACTCGTCGGCCGGGGTCGAGCCTGTACACACTGACCACTGCGTCTCCTCCAGTTGCTGCGCCTGGTAGGGTAGCTGCGTCGGGTCAGGTGTTTGCTGCAGCGTCCAGGTCTGGTCCTGAGTCTGCCCCCTGTTCGTGTCGTCTCCTGTCTCACGAGACTCTCCTCTGGCACCACCGCCTTGGTCACCCCTCTCTGCTTCGCCTCCGAAGCATGGCCTCTCGTCTTCTTGTTTCTGGTCCCCCCCGGTCCCTCCCTCCCCTTCCTCAGGGCCCTGGCCCTACCTGTGTCCCCTGTGTCGAGGGGCGCCAGCGTGCTGCCCCTCATTCCTCCCAGTTTCCTCCGATAGAGGCCCCGTTGCAGACGCTTCACATGGACGTGTGGGGCCCAGCCCGCGTCCGTGGACAGGGTCACGAGCGCTACTTCCTGCTAGTTGTTGACGACTACTCGTTACACCGCAGTCTTCCCCTTGCGCAGCAAGGGTGATGTCACTGAGGTGCTGATCGACTGGATCCGCGCAGCTCGTCTCCAGCTCAGGCAGAGCTTTGGCTCGGACTTTCCTGTTCTGCGTCTGCACTCGGACAGAGGCGGAGAGTTTTCCTCTGGCCTTCTGAGAGCCTACTGTCGCGCACGAGGCATCCGTCAGACCTTCACGCTTCCAGACTCTCCGCAGCAAAATGGGATTGCAGAGCGCCACATTGGCATGGTCATGGACGTCGCTCGTACGTCCATGATGCATGCGGCTGCCCCCCATTTTCTGTGGCCGTTAGCGGTCAGGTACGCGGCGCATCAGATCAACCTTCACCCCTGGGTCTCCAGGCCGGAGACCTCCCCAGCCTTGTTGTGGACGGGGAAGGTTGGCGATGCGTCGGCGTTCCGGGTCTGGGGATCTCGGGCGTTTGTCCGCGACTTGTCTGCGGACAAGCTGTCCCCTCGTGCTGCTCCTTGCATCTTCCTGGGGTTCCCCCCTAACGCGCTTGGGTGTCAGTTCTACCACCCCACCTCTCGCCGTGTTCTGTCCTCCCAGGACGTCACGTTCGACGAGTCGGTCCCCTTCTACCGCCTCTTCCCCTACCGCACTCCGTCCCTCCCCCCGCCCCCGCTCTTCCTTGTACCAGGTCCCCCCCAGGTAGACCCCCTCCCCCCTAAGGGTCCTCCCCCTTCAGGTGTGTCCCAGGTAGACGCAGTTGAGCCTGTCGAGGTCACTGGTGACTCTGGTGCTGCTGCGGGTGCTGAGCCTGGGGGTGCCGGGCCTGGGTGTGCTGAGTCTGGAGGTGCTCCGCCTGGAGGTTCTTCGGGTGCTTCGTCTCGCCGGGAGCCACTCTCTCCACAAGAGCTGCGCGAGTGGTTTGCCCGGGGCTGGAGCTGTGCAGCTGGTGCTGGAGGTTCTTCGGCTACTGCGGGTGCTGAGCCTGGGGGTGCTACGCCTGCGGGTGCTGAGCCTGGGGGTGCTGAGCCTGAGGGTGCTGAGCCTGGGGGTGCTGAGCCTGGGGGTGCTGAGCCTGGAGGTAGTCCGCCAGGAGGTTCTCCGGGTGCTACGTCTCGCCGGGCGCCACTCTCTCCACAGGAGCTGCGCGAGTGGTTTGCTTGGCGCTGGAGCCGTGCTACGGGTGCTGGAGGTTCGTCGGCTACTGAGGGTGCTGCTGTCGCGGGTCCCGGAGGTGCTTGTCCTGGGAGTACTGGAGGTGCTGGGCCTGCAGGTTCAACTGGAGCTGGTGCTGCTGAGGGTGTTGGCGCTGAGACTACCACTGGCGGTCCTGCTTGGGGTGCTCCTGTTGCTGCTAGAGGTTCTGGAGCTCCTGGAGGTGCTGCTGGAGCGGGTGCTCCTACTGGAGGTGCTGCTGAGAGTGTTGGCGCTAAGACTACCGCTGGCGGTCCTACTGGCGGTGCTACTGGTGCTGCTGGAGGTTCTGGAGCTACTGGTGGTGCTGCTGGAGCAGGTGCTCCTGCTGAGGGTTTTGGTGCTGTCCCTGCTGCTTCTGGCGTTGCCACGCGGCCTCGACCGTACTTCATTCCACTCCTGCAGCAGGTTCTTGGTCTTCCACCTTCTACTAGTCCTCCTCCTCCCTTAGAGTGTCCACAGCCTGTCCTGTCCCAGCTACAGTTGCAGCCTACCTCCCCTTTGCCAGCTCCCTCTCCCTACACTGGTCCTACTGGAGGTCTGGCTGAGCGTCGTGAGCCTCCGTCTCGCCCTGCGTTGCCTGTCCGTACTACTCGCACTAGTGGTCGTGGTTCGCGTCAGCGTCCTCCTCCTGTCCCTGGCACGCACCGGATGTCTCTGCGTCCGTCCACTGCTCCTCTGCGTGCCCCTTTGCCTTCTCCTCCTGAGTCCTCTCTTCCTGCTCTTGCCGACCCGGAGTTGGACTCTCTTCGTGCTGCCAGTCCTGCTGTCACGCGTCTCCTTGCTACTGTTGTCACTGACCCTTCTTTCGAGTCCCCTGCTGCGTCTGCCCTAGTTGCTGAGCTCGTCGACTTTGCTGCTCATTGTTGCCTAGACTACGCTGCTAGTCTTGTCGCTGAGTCTGAGTCTGTCTGTCCTCCGTCCGTCGGGGGTGAGTGTGCTCTTGGCACGGACGTCCTTGAGGACAGGCAGGAGGAGTTCCAGTGTCTGGCAGCTGCTTCACCTCATCTCGTGTCCGTACTACTTACCCCTGAGGGAGACCCGGATGCACTTGACATCCCGACTCCGCGCTCTTACGCGGAGGCGATAGAGGGTCCCTACTCCTCTCAGTGGCAGTCAGCCATGGATGCAGAGATGGCATCATGGAAGTCCTCAGGCACCTACGTTGACGCTGTCCCCCCTCCTGGGGCGAACATCGTCAATGGCATGTGGATCTTCAGGGTGAAGCGGCCGCCGGGTTCTCCGCCTGTCTTCAAGGCGCGTTACGTGGCTCGTGGCTTCAGTCAGCGGCAGGGAGTTGACTACTTTCAGACCTTCTCCCCCACCCCTAAGATGACCACTCTTCGGGTACTGCTGCACGTTGCTGCTCACCGTGACTACGAGCTACACTCTCTTGACTTCAGCACAACTTTCTTGCAGGGCAGCCTGCACGAGGAGATCTGGCTGCGTCGCCTACCTGGCTTCACTGGGTCTTTCCCTCCTGGTACCCAGTGGAGTCTCCGGCGTCCAGTCTACGGTCTCCGCCAGGCGCCACGTGAGTGGCACGACACACTGAGGACTACGCTTGCGGCTCTTGGGTTTGCTCCTTCTACTGCCGACCCGTCGCTGTTTCTGCGCACCGACACCTCTCTGCCGCCGTTCTACATCCTCGTGTACGTCGACGACTTGGTCTTTGCCACAGCTGACACTGCTGGACTCGCCTACGTGAAGTCCGAACTGCAGAAGAGACACACGTGCACAGACCTGGGTGAACTGCGCAGCTACCTTGGCTTGCAGATCACCCGGGACAGAGCACGCCGCACCATTAGCCTGACTCAGTCACACATGGTGCAGCAGGTCCTTCAGCGCTTTGGCTTCACGTACTCCTCGCCTCAGGCCACTCCTCTGTCTACTCGCCACTCGCTCTCAGCTCTGCCTTCGGATGAGTCCGTAGAGTCGAGTGGCCCGTACCCAGAGCTTGTTGGCTGCCTCATGTACCTGATGACCTGCACACGACCTGACCTTGCATACCCTCTTAGCATTCTCGCACGCTATGTTGCTCCTGGGAGACACCGACCAGAGCACATGGCTGCAGCGAAGAGGGTGTTGCGCTACTTGTGCAGTACGTCGGGCATGGGGCTAGTGCTTGGAGGGCGGAGTCCAGTGGTCCTCACTGGGCACGCGGACGCTTCTTGGGCTGACGACCAGGCTACGCAGCGGTCGTCACAGGGTTACACCTTCAGCCTTGGTTCCGGCTCTGTTTCGTGGCGGGCTACTCGCTCGTCTTCTGTTCTTGGCTCCAGTTGTAAGGCTGGGATCTTCGCCGGGGCCATGGCTGCACAGGAGCTTCGCTGGCTCACCTACCTGCTGACCGACCTTGGAGAGCCGCCTCGTTCTCCTCCAGTCCTGTACGTAGACAACAAGGCCATGCTGGCCTTGTGTCGAGAGCAGCGACTGGAGCACAGAACAAAGCACATTGCTCTCCGCTACTTCCTTGCTCGTGAGCTACAGCAGCGTGGACAGTTGCGGCTTGCGTACGTGGCCTCTGAGGCCAACACTGCTGATGTCTTCACCAAGGCACTTCCGCCTTGTGATCATCAGCGCTTCTGCACTCAGCTGGGTCTTGTGCCCGTCTTGCCTCAATTGCTCTCCTCTTGACCTTGCTTGTACTCTCACATATATATATACCTGCTCTTGCTTGTCTAGTTTTATATATATGTGTGTACTCTTACATGTGAAATGGCCGTGTGGCCTTGACCCTGTGCTCGGACTGTGTGGTGACTTTGTGATCCACCCTGAGCTTGCTTTGCTTTGCTTTACTTGACTGGTCTTGTGACCCCTTGTTCTCCCCCACTTTGCCTATGGGGGTGTATCAGAATGCTATATAGCTTATACATTTGTGTAGGCTATAGTGGGGTATCCCATAGGGGGTACAACCCAATTAGGGTTAGTACTTGTACTCACTCATTTCATAGTTGATTCATTCTCGTTTCAATTCTCACAGGGGCGCGTGGGATCTCGGTTCAAAAATAGAATCCCGCGCTGACTCACGGAACAAGAAATTGCGTGCGAATGTCTCGCCGCATAAAAGAATGATTTTGTCATAGGTACAATTCGGTTGCTCGCGTCATCAAACGGTTAAAATGGTTTTACAGCTGTAAACTCGCATGAACTTCATGTGAGGCTTATGGGAGCCATGTGGGAGTCACATGAAACCGCAAATGTTCATGTGAGGAGTTAGCAATGGAATTGCCTTGTGTTACAAGAGAAGAAAAAAAGGCAACATCCTAAGAAATTATGCAACCGTTTTCTATTGCAGCGTGGCAAAAATCAAGACCTTGTTCTACAAGTACTTTTAATGCCTATCTTTGTGTGTGCGTAGGATTTTATATAAATGTGTGCGTGTAATTGTTCATGGATATAACAACTATTTTGCATTCGCCTTTCAAGTTCATTTTTCTACTACTACGTACTGAAGAGAGTAGAATCGCTACCGTAGTGCTGCCAAAAATTTGCTCGACCAGTTTACTCATTCCACAGGCTGAGCAAGGCATAACTACTCATTTGCAAATTTTCTATGCTCTTGGCTAGGAGGTGACAAGCTGTCACGCTCGAAGGGCTGCAAGTGATGTTAAGTGTTGCCAAGTTCAAGTCTGTAGTACCAGTTTAAACGCTTCCGCAAAAACGTTACAGCTGTCAACAATAGCTGCCCGGCGATTCTGTTGAACATGGGTGCGCCAAGGAGGTCTGTGCAACTGTTGAATCCGGGCAAGCAAGCAAACACGCTGGGGGGCCTGCTGTCCAGGGATGGGGGCTCCTCATCGATCTTTCCATAAGCGACACTCATCGCTACAGTGCTGCGCCAGGTGTGGCAGGCCAGGTGTGACGCGACATTCAAAAATACCATTTTCTAGCCGAAGAATGTGGGGTGACGTGCGGTGCTGGAGTTCATGACTCATGCGCGGGTTGTACTGGCAACGAGGGTGAAAGCGGAGGACGGTGATTGGGCGAGGCTGAGTTAGAGGAGGGCTACGTGGGTGTGTGGGAGTCGCTGGAGTCGTGCTAGGGGGGTGGGTGTGTGGGAGTCGCTGGAGTCGTGCTAGGGGGTGGGGTGTGAGTGACCCTAGGGGTGCAGTAGGGGGTGTGTGCAAGGGGGGGTGAGACTGTTTGGGGAGCTGAATGAAGGATGCCGCTGTGTCGCTAGCAGCACCTGTAGTCCGGGGGCTTCGTCCGGTAGCTCAGTCGTAGCCAGCTGTGCCAGCCGCCCGTGGGTCCGTTGCTCGTCTGCCGCTACTTTAGCCGCGGGGCCAGTTACCCCTGTAGTCCGGGGGCTTCGTCCGGTAGCCGCTGTGCCAGTGTGCCTCCTGTTGCCCGTGTGTCTGCAGCTTCATCCGTCGCCTCCTATCTCCTCTCCTCTCACTCTCGCCTCCTCCTCCTCACCTGCCCTCTGCGATAGCCTCTAGCTTTGCTCATAATTCTTAACTTTAAACTATTGCTTCTTGAACTTGTGCTCAGAATGTGTGGTGACATTGTGATCCACCCTGAGCTTGTACTGCTTTGCTTGCTCTGCTGATTACACCCCACTTTGGCTATGGGGGTGTGTCAGAATGTTCTTATCTAGCCTGTAGTGGGGTGCTCTATAGCGAGTACAACCCTGTTAGGGTTTGCTATTTGTATCCCCATTCTTGCTAGTCAAGCCCTCTTCTTTCTTCTAATTTTGTCAGGGCGCCCCGCCCTTCCCCCCCGCATAAAAGACCGTGGGACTCTCTTTTTGGAGGATTCTATATACGAGAGAATACGGTACACTGAACACATGCAACCACTTTTTCACGTCTTCTTAGAGGGCTAAACAAGCAACACTGATACAGCGGCATTGTAAATTTGGCTGCCTCGAGAGAGAGGCGCGAAGAATTCCACCCACCAATCATTTCACTGCAGAGCATTGCTTCCATCACACCACCTTCCGCATTGCAAAGCATAGCTCTCTGTTGGCCTCAGTCATGTGTGACTTAGACGCACGATGAGTTTAAACGAGCAAGCTACCGTAATGAGATGAAAGCTAGGAGGGGGTGTAGAAGAGGAATTTCAATAGAGAGGCAAAAGCCAACAAAATATAAGCAAGGGAGCAAGTGAGGGGAATAGTGTGGTGCACCCCCAACAAATGGATACAATTCTACACTAGCTTCTATGTTGTAGCCAATTCTAGATGTATTTGGGTACAAATATTTCGACAGAGTCAACTACTATGCGAATTGGTTCAATAGCTTCAGGTGGCATAGTTGATGTGAGAAGGTACTGTGCATGACCATCACCCCTATTGGTACCATAGAACCTCATCGTTTGCACTCTGGTTGTCGTTTCTGTGTGTCTTATGTGTCTAAAGCGAGAACATGATGCCTTTCACCGCGGGTTCAAATGTTGAAACCGAGAACATTGGTTTACATTCATGACGCTTAGAATAGCATTGCTTACAAGGTAGGATCCTGATCTTCGGAACCGTCGCTCGCTTGAAATCGATGTAGGGAGGTAGCTTCATACCCGCGGCAGGGTAGGCAAACATAGTGGTAACCCTTTCCGTTTCATAACAACTCTTCAGAGTGCTCTATGGTTCTTTTTGTTAAAGTGACAACTGCTGAATGAATTGAGTAAGAATGAAACATACAGCAAGTTATATCCGGTGGACCCTAACCTAACCCTAGGTCAAGAATGTACACCTAGACTAACAAGTATAAGGTATAACAAATATAGCTTGACACACCTGCATAGTTGTCAAACTATCATATTGTGTGTGTTGTGTAGGCTGTAGTGGGGTAGCCTATATGGGGTACAACCGGAATTAGGGTTAGTACTTGTATCACTTTCTTACTCAATGCAAACATTCCTGCTCGTTAGTTGTCTGACATGGTATCGGAGCAGTAGGTCCTTAGGACCGTAAATTTTTTTCGGGCCCACCATTAGCTAGTAACCGACTACGGTTACCGCGCTACCCCACGCCCTGCCTTTGCGTCGCGCCACTCGCGCACGCCCTGACCTGCCCTGCGTAACGCTGCCCTGCGCGCGCCCTGCTCTGCGTCGAGCCACCAGCGCGCGCTCTGCCCTGCCCTGCATTGCGCCGCCCCACGCACGCCCTGCCCTGCGTCGCGCCACCCGCACACGCCCTGCCCTGCCCCTTGCAGCCCGCGCGCCGCCCGTCTGCAGCCCGCGCGCAACCCTGCTGGCAGCGCGCTGCCCTTTGCAGCCCGCGCGCCGCCTTTGCAGCCCGCGCGCCGCCCTTTGCAGCCCAGCGAGCTGCCCTGCTGGCCGCGTGCCACCCCTTCCTGCCCGCGCGCTGCCCATTGCAGCCCGCATGCCGCCCTGCATGCTCGCGCGCTGCCCCTACCTGCCCACGCGCCGCCTTTTGCAGCCCGCGCGTCGCCCTACTGGCCGCGCGCCGCCCTGCTGCCCGTGCGCCGCCCTTACCTGCCCGCGCGCCACTCTGCTGGCCGTACGCCACCTTTTCTAGCCACGCGCCGCCCTGCCCTACCCACACGCTGCTCTGCCCTGCACGCGCTCCGCCCTACTAGTCTCGCGCCACCCAGCTATGGTTACTCTCAGCGTACTCTCATTCGATCCTGAGGGTCGTCCGATCCAGTTCGATACGTGGCTCGATGACCTACAGCTATACCTACTGAGCGATTATAGAGACGGCGTTTCGTTGTTTGAACTCACATCTGGCGCCTCTCCGCCCCTCCCGACACAGCTGACAGTGCGACTCGTTCACAGTGGCATACACATGACGTTGCTGCTCGCCTAGCCATTCGCAACCACTTACCGTTAGCCGAACGCGCCCACTTTGACCAGCACAAGACTGCTAGAGCCTTGTACGACGCTGTAGTCTCTCGATACTCCTCCCCTGCCATTGTTGCTCTAGTCCGCCTTATACTGCCCTACCTGTTCCCCGAGCTGTCCGCCTTTGCCATAGTCGCCAACCTCATCACCCAACTTGGCACTAGTGACACTCGCTACCGCGCCGCGCTTCCAACCAAGTTTCTAGACAAGACCCCCCCCCCCCCCCCCCCCAATGTACATCACTCTCTACTACATCGTCACCCGACTCTCTTAGCGAAGTCAGGGACCTCCTTCTCGCCCTTGACCCCATAGACCTCACTGTCGACCTGCTCGAGAAGCACCTCCTTGCAGCTGAGACCAGCAAAGTCGCTGTAGGCGCTTCTCGTGGCACTCTACGCACTCCCTTCTTTAAGGGGTGTTCCCCCTCCCCCCTTGTCCCCTCTGTCGCTTCTGCTGCTGCTGTTGACTTCCTCCATGCTAAAGAGGTCGGGGCTGCGTCTGCTCCAAGTGGGAGGCGCCGCAGCAGCAGGGGCAAGGGAGGCCAGGGTGGTGGGGGTGGCAGCCGTGGAGGCAGTGGTGGGGGCGGTGGAGGCGGTGGAGGTGGCGGT
The DNA here is from genome assembly GCA_948144175.1 of Closterium sp. NIES-65. Classification (NCBI taxonomy): domain Eukaryota; kingdom Viridiplantae; phylum Streptophyta; class Zygnematophyceae; order Desmidiales; family Closteriaceae; genus Closterium; species Closterium sp. NIES-65. The sequence continues at coordinate 1,802,152 of CANXME010002221.1, forward strand.
GGTGGCAAATGGAGTGGTGGTGGGAGTGGAGGCGTTAGTGGAGGCGATGGTGGCGGCAATGGGAGTGGTGGCAGCGGCAATGGTGGCGGCAGTGGGAGTGGTGGAGGCGGCAGTGGTGGCGGTCGGGGTGGAGCTGTTCCGAGAGGAGGTTCTGGCAGTGGTCATAGGCAGCAGCAGCAGCGTCTGAGCGAGACCCCTACGCCCCAGCAGCTGCATGAGTGGTTTGCTCAGCGTGGGGCATCTGGGGGTAGTGTTCGATGCCCGTATGTCATTCGCACAGGTGGCCGCGCTGGTCAGACATGCGGGAAGTTTCAAACACAGCACCGCTACTTCTCCCTTCTTGACGACGCCTGGCGCGCAGAGTTTCCCGACGCGACTGAGCTCTCCCGCTGGCTAGAGCTGCTTAGGCAGGGTGTTGATATCTTTGCTCTTGACTATGATGCTATCCTTGCTGCCATGTATGCATTGACTGTTAGTGCTGAGGGTGACTGTTACCTGTGTGTGCCACCCGACCCAGGTATAGAGGCTGCTGCTCTAGGTGCTAGTGAGTCTGCTCTCCCTGGTACTGCGCCTGCAAAGGCATTGCACACCTTCACGCTTGACTGAGATGCTTCCCGCTGTTTTTTTCACGACAGCACCACAGTGACACCACTCACTGCACCTGTTGCAGTCAGACTGGCTGACCCCTCAGGGAGCCCAGTTCTTGCCCGTTCCTCCACTGTTCTTCCGTGTCCGGCGGTTCCGTCCGGCTCACTCTCAGGTTTTCACCTCCCCGCGTTCTCTACGAACTTGGTGAGTACCGCTGCCCTCCAGGATGCGATGGTCACTACCACCACTCCTGGGGGTCAGCGTGTGTCGATCTGCACGTGTACACGGACGGGCCGTCACCTGGCCACGTTTACCCGTCGGCCTGGGTCGAGTCTGTTCACACTGACTACTGAGCCTCCTCAGGTAGCTGCTTTTGCGTCCGCGTCAGGTCAGCTTGCGCCCTCCTGCACGTATCGCGCCCTGTCGCACCAGACTCTCCTTTGGCACCACCGCCTTGGTCACCCCTCCCTGCCACGCCTCCGTGGCATGCACTCCCGTCTCCTTGTCTCTGGTCTTCCCGGGTCTATGCCTCCCCTCCCACCCTCCCCTGCCCCTCCCTGCCTTCCCTGTGTCGAGGGGCGGCAGCGCGCCGCTCCTCACTCCTCCTCGTTTCCCCCGACGACTACTCCCCTGCAGACTCACCACATGGACGTGTGGGGCCCAGCCCGCGTCCGTGGACAGGGCCGCGACCAATACTTTCTGCTGGTTGTTGGCGACTACGCATGTTACACCACAGTCTTCTCCTTGCGCAGCAAGGGGGAGGTCCGTAATGTTTTGATCCCTTGGATCCGCGCTGTCCGTCTCTAGCTCCGCGAACGGTTCCACGAGTACCTTCCTGTCCTGCGTCTGCACTCTGACAGAGGTGGTGAGTTCGCCTCCGACCTCTTGTGGGAATTTTGTCGTGGGGAGGGCATTCGCCAGTCGTTCAAGCTTCCGACCTCTCCGCAGCAGAATGGGGTTGCTGAGCGCCGCATGGGCTTAGTCATTGAGGTCGCTCGTACCTCCATGATCCATGCGGCTGCTCCCCATTTTCTGTGACCGTTTGCGGTCCGGTACGCTGCGCATCAGTTCAACCTCTGGCCCCGTGTCTCCTTGCGGGAGACCTCGCCGACACTGCGTTAGACGGGAGAGGTTGGCGATGCGTCGGTGTTCCGGGTCTGGGGATCTCGTGACTTTGTTCGCGATACCACCTCGGACAAGCTCTCTTCCCGCGCCATTCCCTGTGTCTTCCTTGGCTTTCCCCCTTACGTGCGTGGCTGGCAGTTTTACCACCCCACCACGCGCCGTGTCTTGCCTTCTCAGGACGTCACGTTTGACGAGTCGGTTCCCTTTTACCGTCTCTTCCCCTATCGCACTGCCCTTCTCCCTCCCCCGCCGCGCTTCTTCGCACCAGGTCCCCCTCTGGAACACCCCCTCCCCCCTCAGGGTGCTGCTCCCTCAGGTGTGTCTCAAGTAAACCCATTCCCCTTGGCTGAGCCCGTCGAGGTCGGTGTCGACTCTGGTGCTCCTGGGAGTGGTGTTGCTAGGGGTGCTGCGTCTGGGGGTGCTGAGCCTGAGCGTGCGGAGCCTGGGGGTGCTGAGCCTTGAGTTGCTGAGTTTGAGGGTGTGGAGCCTAGGGGTGTTGAGTCTGAGCGTGTGGAGCCTGGGGGTGCTGTGCCTTAGGGTGTGGAGCCTGGGGTTGCTGAGTTTGGGGGTGCTGAGCCTGGTGGTACTTTGTCTGCTGGAGGTCCTAGGGCTTCCTCGTGAGGACGGGAGCCGCTCTCTCCACTGCAGCTGTGCGAGTGGTTTGCTCAGCGCACCCGCCTTCGGAGTGGCGCTTCTGGAGCTGAGGGGGCTGAAGCTAGAGACACTGCCGCTGGAGGAACTGGAGCTGGAGGAGCACGATCTGCGGGAGCTGGTGGTACTGCTGCTACTGGATGTGCTGGAGGTGCTGGAGCTGCTGGTTTCGGAGGTGCTCGTACTGGAGGTACTGGAGCTGCCGGAGCTGGTGGTGCTGCATCTGCTGGAGGTGCTGGTGGTGCTAGAGCTGCTGGTCCTGGAGGTGCTCGTGATGGAGGTACTGGAGCTGCCGGAGCTGGTGGTGCTGCTGTTGCTGGAGGTGTTGGAGGTGCTGGAGGTGCTGGAGCTGGTGGTGCTGCAGGTATGGGAGCTGGCGACTCGGGAGCTGGCGACTTTGGAGCTGGAGGTGCTGGAGCTGGGGGTGCTGGAGCTGTCGATACTGGTGCTGGAGGCAATGTGCGGCTACGACCATACTTCGTTCCACTGTTTCGCCAAGTTCTTGGCCTCCCGTCTTCTACTGACCTTACTCCACCTCTACTCTGTCCACCGCCTGACCAGTCTCAGCCACAGTTACAGCCAGCCTGCTCCTTCTCCTTACACTGAGCAGACAGACTCTCTTACAGAGCGCCGTGTGCCTGATTCTCGTCCTGCCTCGCCTGTTCGCGCTGTTCGCACTGTTCGTCGTGTCCCTCATCCGCGTCCTCCTCCTGTCCTAGTCACGCACGGTATGGCACTTCGTCCTTCCTTTGTTCCACTGTGAGTTCCCTTGCCGTCTCCTCCGGCGTCCTCTCTTCCTGATGTTCCGGACCCTGAGTCTGACTTGGTTCGCGCTGCCAGCCCTACTGTCACATGTCTAATAGCCATTTTTGTCACTGACTCTTCGTTTGAGTCCACTGCTGCGTCTGGACTAGTTGCTGAGCTTGTTGACTTTGCTGCTGCGTGTCGTCTCGACTACGCCGCTAGTCTTGCTGCTGAGTCTGATTCTGTCTGTTTTCCGTCCGTCGGGGGTGAGTGTGCTCTTGGCACGGACGTCCTTGAGGACACGCAGGAGGACTTTGAGTGTCTTGCAGCTGCTGTACCTCATCTCGTGGCCATGGTGCTTGCACCTGAGGGAGACCCGGATGCTTTGGACATCCCGACCCTGCGCTCTTACGTAGAAGTGATTTCGGGTCCCTACTCCTCACAGTGGCAAATAGCCATAGACGCAGAGATGGCATCCTGGAAGTCCACAGGCACTTACATCGACGCAGTTCCCCTTCCTGGGGCGAACAGAGTCGATGGCATGTGGATTTTCAGGGTGAAGCGGCCGCCGGGTTCTCCGCCTGCCTTCAAGGCTCGTTACATTGCACGAGGCTTTAGTCAGCGACAGGGAGTTGACTTCTTCTAGACCTTCTCCCCTACCCCGAAGATGACCACTCTTTGGGTGCTGCTTCACGTTGCCGCTCAGCGTGACTACGAGCTTCACTCTCTTGACTTCAGCACAGCTTTCTTACAGGGCACTCTACACGAGGAGATCTGGCTGCGCCGCCCACCTGGTTTCACTGGGTCATTTCCTCCACGTATCTAGTGGAGCCTCTGGCGGCGTGTCTATGGTCTCCTCCAGGTGCCTCGCAAGTGGCACGACACACTGAGAACGGCACTTGCGGCTCTTGAGTTTGCTCCTTCCGCTGCTGACCCGTCGTTGTTTCTGCGCACCGACACTTTGCTGCCACCGTTCTACATCCGCGTGTACGTCGACGACTTGGTTTTTGCCACTGCTTACACTGAGGCACTGGCCCTTGTGAAGTCGGAGTTGCAGAAGAGACACATGTGCACAGACCTGGGTGAGTTGCTTAGCTATCTTGGGTTGTAGATCACCCGGGATAGAGCATGGCGCACCATTACCCTGACTCAATCACACATGGTGCACTAGGTCCTTCAGCGCTTCGGCTTCCGGTTCTCCTTGCCACAGTCCACTCCTCTGCCTAGTGGTCACTCGCTCTCAGCTCCTCCTTCGGACGAGTCCCTAGAGCTGAGTGGCCCGTATCCAGAGCTTGTGGGCTGCCTCATGTACCTGATGACCTGCACTCGACCTGACCTTGCCTACCCTCTTAGCATCCTGGCACGCTACGTTGGCAGGCTGCTAAGACGGTGTTGCGCTACTTGTTCAGTACATCAGGCATGGGGCTCGTGCTTGGAGGAGAGGGTTGAGTTGTCCTCACTGGACACGCAGTCGCTTCTTGGGTTGACGACTTGGCTACGCAGCGGTCGTCACAAGGTTAGACTTTCAGCCTTGGCTCCGGCTCTGTTTGTTGGCCGTCTACCCGCTCGTCTTCTGTTCTCAGTTCCAGTTGTGAGGCTTAGATCTACGCAAGGGCCATGGCTGCACAGGACTTACGACGGCTCACCTATCTGCTGACCGACCTGGGAGAGCGGCCTCGTTCTCCTCCAGTTCTGTACGTAGACAAGAAGGCCAAGATTGCCTTGTGTCAGGAGCACAGACTGGAGCACAGGACAAAGAACATCGCTCTGCGTTACTTCCTTGCTCGAGAGTTGCACCAGCGTGGTTTGCTTCGTCTTGCTTACGTGGCCACTCGGGCCAACACTACTGATATATTCACCAAGGCACTTCAGTCTAGTGATCATTAGCGTTTCTGTACTGCTTTAGGTCTTCTGCCTGCTTACTACCCCCTTTTACAGAGGGGGGGTTAAGTGGGGGATGAGGAGAGGTGGTGGGGGGGTGGCCGCAACGTCCCCTCTTACTAACCCCCACATCCCCACCCCCAATCAACCAACCCCTTTTAACCTCACCCCCCATGTCAACCGCCCCTTAGAACCGCACTCCCTCCCCCCCTTTCTTTCTCCAGACCCCTCCCCACCCACGACGATCCCTGTATAGTCCTTCACAGGTGGGGCTAGTGGTCATAGGTGGGGCTGCTTATCACAGGTGGGGCTACTGGTCACAGGTGGGGCTGCTGGTCACAGGTGAGGCTGCTGGTCACAAGTGGGGCTGCTGGTCACAGGTGGGGCTGCTGGTCACAGGTGGGGCTGCTGGTCACAGGTGGGGCTGCTGGTCAAAGGTGGGGTTGTTGGTCACAGGTGGGGCTCCTGGCGGGGTCTCTCTGCTGGCGGTGTAGCTGCTGGCAGGGTCTCTCTGGTGGCGGGGTCTCTCTGCTGGCGGTGTAGCTGCTGGCGGGGTCTTTGCTGGCGGAGTAGCTGCTGGCGGGGTCTCGGCTGGTGGAGTAGCTGTTGGCGGGGTCTCTGCTGGCGGAGTAGCTGCTGGCGGGGTCTCTGCTGGCGGAGTAGCTGCTGGCGGGGTCTCTCTGCTGGCGGTGTAGCTGCTGGCGGGGTCTCTCTGCTGGCGGAGTAGTTGCTGGCGGGGTCTCTGCTGGCGGAGTAGCTGCTGGCGGGGTCTCTGCTGGCGGAGTAGCTGCTGGCATGGTCTCTGCTAGTGGAGTAGCTGCTGGCGGGGTCTCTCGGCTGGCGCTGGTGCCTGGTACTGGCGGCTGGCGCTGGTGCTGGTGCCTGGTGCTGGCGGGTGTTGCTGGTGTTCTGCCGCCACTCCCTTCCCCCTTTTCCTGTCTCCCCCTCAGCATTCCGCCGCCAATCCCTTCCCCTCCTCCCTCTCCCACCCACAGTGACCGCCGCTGCACACGCAAACAATCGCGACGAGGGGGGGGGGAGGGGGGTGATGGGCAAGGGGCCGGGGAATGCGACGGGCGGAGCGAGGCGACGTGAGGGAAGAAAACGGGACGGGGGGGGGGGGGGGGGGGGGAAGGGCCGCGACGACCGCCTTCGGACGCCGTCCCCTTCATTCTCGATGCCGAGGGGGCCGTGGGACCTTCGAGCGAGCGGGACGGAAACGGGCGGTGAAGTGCGTGTGGGCGGCAGGGTGCGAGCGGTCTGGCGCGAGCAGGTGAATGGCGCAGCTTCTCTCGCCACTCCCGCCACTTCCGCCACTCCCTTCATGGCGACTGCGAAGTGGACGGGAGGGCGGGTGGGATGCGGACAGGATTCGCGAACAGGGTGCGGACGGGGAGCATGGTTGGCGATGGTGCAGGCGACCGCTGCTAGAGATGACGCTGGCAGCAGCGGTTGTCGCTGGCGCTGGCGCCGACACTGGCGTTCGTTGCTAGCGGTCCGCCGCCACGCCCTTCCCCCCCTCTCTCCTCTCTGCTGCGACGGAGCGACACGACAGGCAGAGCGACGAGCGATGAGACGGGAAGAGCGAGGAGTGCAGGCGCTGCAGAGTCGCACGGTAGCAGAATCAATCGCGCAGTTGCTGCAGAACTCGTGAGCCAGTACCTGGGTGGACGGCGCCAGCAGGGGCGCCATTACTAACTGCGTGCACAACGCCAACAGTGGGCCCATTAACTTAGGTCTAGGATCTTAGTAGCTCGATACCATGTTACAATCCTAACTGAACTGGTAACTGGGTCTAAGGAGGGCCTAGGCTTAGTAGCCTAGGCCAAGCGGGTGTCGAGGGTCAAGGCCAAGGGAGTGAGAGAATCGACCAAACAAGTTAGCTTCACTAAAGCATAGCATACAAGATATAGTCGAGAAACACAAACAAGAGGTGCACCACCAACAGCAAAGAACAATAACTACAGTAATTACAGCAAGCAGGATATATCTTGACAAGTGCAAGTGTGTCTCTTTTGCAGTTCCTCCTTCACGGAGGCCAGTGCGCGTCTGTCAGGAGTAGCGAAGATCAGGTCATCAACGTAGACTAGAACAAAGAACGGGGTCGAGCCGCGGCGGACGAACAGCGACGGGTCAGCAGACGACGGAAAGAAGTCAAGCGCTGCAAGAGTCGTGCGAAGTGTGTTGTGCCACGGGGAGCCTGACGCGGACCGTAGACCGGTCGACGCAGCTGCCACTGGGTCCGAGGAGGGAAAGTGCCAGTGAAGCTAGGCGGACGATGCAGCCAGATCTGCTCGTGTAGGCTCCCCTGAAGGAACGCTGTGGAGAAGTCCAAGAAGTGCAACTCGTAGTAGCGCTGAGCTGCGGTATGCGGCAACACCCGAAGAGTGGTCATCTTTAGGGTGGGAGCGAAGGTCTGGAAAAGCCTACCTCATCGCGCTGACTAAAGCCTCTCGCCACATTGTGCACCATGAACACCGGTGGTGATCCATGCGTCTGCTTCACCTTGTAGAGCCACATGCCACTGACAACGTTCGCTCCAGGTGGTGGGACGGCGTCGACGTAAGTGCCTGTGGACCTATAAGATGCCATCTCTGCCTCCTTAGCTGCTATCCAGTACGACGCCCAAGGTCCGGAGACCATCTCAGCGTGATTGCAAGGGATCGGGATGTCAAGAGCGTCTGGATCCCCCTCAGGGGCAAGCAGCATGGCGTACAGATGAGGAACAACGGACGTTAGGAAACCAATCTCGAACTTCCTGTCCTCCAGGACCTCTAAGGGAAAAACAAGAACACCCCCAGAGGACGGAGAACGAGCAGTGCCGCTCACCAGGTGAGAGCCGTAGTCAAGGCGATGGGAAGAGGCAAAGCTAGCGATAGTGGTAAAAAGAGTCGAGACAGACAGCGGGGGGCCGGTCGGGTGAGTGACCAATGACAACAAAACACGGGAGACGACAGGACATGAGGCACGGAGGTAGTCGGACAGTGAGTCGGGAAACTCAGTAAGGGACGACTCAGAAGGCTGTGGAAGGACTGGAGGAGGTGGAACACGAGAGCAAAGGACAAGGTGAAACGGGCTATTAGCACGGTAACAAGACAGACAAGGCTCTGGAGACACAGCATGACTAGGACAATGAAGAGTCCACGGGGACAAGGCAAGGGACTTGATAGGGGGAACAGGAGGGGACGGTAGAGGACCACGGACTAGGCGTGCAGGTGCCGGGTCGAGCAGGTCTCTCAGTCGCTGCTGCTCCACCTCCTCCGGCATCTGCTGCGGTGGCACCTGCCCCTGCTGCTGCTCCTCCTACTCCAGGTGTGGCTCCTCCTCAACTCTCTCCTGCGGCGGCTGCAACTACACCTGCTGCGGCGGCCGTGACTCCTCTTCTACCCTCTCCTGCTGCGGCTGCAACTGCACCTGCTGCTGCGGCCGTAACCCGTCCTCTACCCTCTCCTGCTGCAGTCGCAACTGCACCTGCTCCTGCGGCCGAGACTCCTCCTCTACTCTAACCTGCTGCGGTCGCATCTGCACCTGTTGCTGCGGCCGGGACTCCTCCTCTACTCTCTCCTGTTGCCGTCGCAAGTGCACCTAATGCTGCGGCCGGGTCTCCTCTTCTACTCTCTCCTGATGCGGTCACAACAACACCTGCTACTGCAACCGGAACTACTCCTCTACTCTCTCCTGGTGTGGCTGCTACTGCACCCGCTGCTGCAGCCAGGACTCCTCCTCTACTCTCTGCAGACGCTCCGACAGAGATTGCTTCTATTGCTGATGCTGTCGTGACCTCTCAATCACTCCCGCTCCTCCCTCTCCAACCTATCTAAACGCTGCACACGGGTCAGGACACGTACAGTGCGCGGTCTAGACGTCGTAGTGCTCGTGTCTCCGGCTCCAGCACCCTTTGAACCGTAAACTCCACCAACAACACCCCCAGGGACTCCAATACCTCCAGGTGGAACACCCCCAGGCTCCGCATCTACCAGCCGCAGGGGCGAACGAGGAGGAAACTGCGGAACAGATGAGAAGCCAGGGGATGAGGCGGGGCGAGGCCTGTTGGTGCAACCCTACGGTTTGCACTCGGCTTGTTGTCCGTCTGCGTGCATGTGTGTGTGTATGAAATGGTATGAGGGCATGGGATAATATATATTTCATGCTTATAATAGTGTGTGAATGATGGGTCATGATGTCAGGTGTGTGTGTCAAGTCAATAGCGGATTATCGCTAGACGCGTGTTACGCGGTCGTTTGTGTCTCGCGCGCGGTTTCTATTTTGTCGTGCGCGGTTTCTATTTTGTCGCTTGTCGAACGTTCGGCGTGTCGCAGGTGTGTGCAGCAGACCCATCAAGAACTCAAGGATGAGTTTGTGATGAAGAACCCGAGCCCTGGTGTCAACATTCAAGTAATCGCGAAGCCCGCGAAAAAAAAAGGGTACACCCCAAGATATTGAAGATAGTTACATTACTTTGTGTAGTGTAACATTTCACTTGGTGTAGGCCCTAGTGAAGGGTAGTTTCGAGACCCTTCATGGTTGGGGACAGTGTGGCACTGTTCCACATCACTGTACCTCGGCTCTTGGGGTTTGTAGGAGCTGGGAGTCATTCCCAACTCGTAACTCTTCATATCTCTTCCTATTTTGTGTTCTAAGACTATGTTGCTGCCATAGTGCTGTTCATTCAAACCGACGCTGTGTCGTCAGTTCTTAATAAAAGCGTGCGATTTAAATTGCCTATTGTAGTCGACATTAAGGCGCTCCAGATCCAAGTTGAATGAAGTCCATTGGAGTTGTGAGCAGATCGCTATGAACATTTGAAGCCGCTGTGCAGAAATCCGACTGTGCACTCTATCTTTCGTTTTAGGCACATTGGAGCCTACTGTGACTATAACAAGTGGTATCAGAGCCCCTTGGAGCAGTTTCGACAATGGCTGGACCTGAGGAAAGGGGTGGCAGAGGTGCTGGTGGCAGAGGAGAAGCCCAAGCTCAAGGCCAACCGCGTGATTCAGCCATGGCGCCTATGCAACCAAGTGTTGGCCCATCTAGGGATGAGCCTAGAGTGTTTGGCCTTGACAAGTTCAATGGTGACAACTTTGCTGAGTGGTCCTTCAGAATGGAGAACATATTTGACCACTATGACCTGCTGGAGGTAATGGAAGGAACGGAGAAGCGTCGCGAGAACGACCCGGAGAAGAGCCCGTGGGTGCGGAAGAGCGCACAAGGCTACCTCCTACTTGGGCAAGCGTTGGGGAGCAGCCAAATCCGTCACATCAAGCCTTTCCAGCGTGAACCAGAGAAGGGACCAAACGCATGGGCTGCTCTCAAGGGTGTACACGCTCCTGCAACAGCGGCGGTAGCTGTGGTGTTGGAACGACAAATGGCGACACTACGAATTGAAGAGGATGAAGCGGTTGACGAAGGGGTGCAGAAATTCTTCGACTTGTTGACGCGGCTTGAGGGAGCTGATTTGAACTACAGTGAGCTCCAAAAGAAGACCAAGTTGCTGGCCCTACTCCCCGAATCGTGGTCCTCGCTCATCATCAACTTGAACCGTGATCTGCCCCGTCTCTCGCTTGAAGACGTGAAACGCACGATCCTACAAGAGGACTTCCGCCGCCGTGAGTTGGCGAGTGCGGATGGCGCAGGGGTAGCGAGCATCGGCCGTGGATATGGTCGAGGAAGAGGCAGAGGACGAGGGGGAGGAAGGTTTGGTGGCAGCAACTTTGGCGGAGCCCGCAGGAGTGGCGGTTACGGCAGCGACGACAAGAGCTACGGACGCGGTCGCGGCCGATTCGACGGCGAGTGTCACTATTGCCACAAGAGCGGACACATGTGGCGCGAGTGCTACAAACTCCCTGATGGTTGGACCCCTGCTCAAGGCGAAGAGGGTAGAGGAGCAGGAGGAGGGAGAGGAAGAGGCCGTGGAGGCCGTGGCGGTCGCGGTGGCGGAGCTGCAAACATGAAGAGCGGAGACAACGACAAGGAGCCGAGCAACGATCGGTACCCGGGTCTATTCTACTTCGTGTCGACGCAAGTACCGACTGGTCCAGAGAAGGATAAAGGCTTTGAGGAGCCAGCAGCTGTGGGGAAGGTGACTCTACACCCTCTGGACTATTGGGTGATCGATAGTGGCGCTACCTATAGCATGACACCTCGCCCGGACTTGCTCACCGAACTCGAGCCGTCACCGGTGAAGCATGTCACATCAGCTTTGGGGCAGCGAGCGGAGGTGAAAGGCATGGGCAAGGCCATGTTTAAGGGTGCTGATGGGAAGATGGTGGGCCTCAAGAACGTGCTTTGGGTGCCCAGCCTTGCTGCGAACCTGATCTCCGTGCGGCGGTGGCAAAGGCCGGCATAGACACGAACTCAAAGGGGGCCAAGACCTACACCGCATGGCTTGGCGATCGAATTCTTTGGGACCTTCATGAGGACAGAGATGTCTACAACGAGATGTGGCAGATCCCTTTGGTCCCAATGCCTAAGGAGAGGCAAGTGGCAGCAAGCGTCAGCACCAAAGGTGGAGCGGTTGGTAGCGGCGATTGCGCGGACGGTCGCGCTAAGGAGAAGGAGTCCAAGAAGTGCAATCTTGGAGGGACCAGCAAGCTTGGTGAACCTATGGAGAGAGTTGCAGCAGCCAAGGAGCAGCAAAAGGGTGAGGAGAACCCCGAGGCAGCAGCGGAGGAGGACTACGGAGAGAGTATGTGGGGCGCTATTGCGAGCGCGGCATTCTCCAATCCAACTTCGGCTACGGGGGAGTGTGATTGGCTCACCTTGCATCGGCGCATGGGGCATATGGCCCTGCCCATCTTGCAGCAGCTAGTAAAGAATGAGATGGTTGCTGGCATACGTGTGAAGGGGGAGCCCGATGAGGTACTTGGCTGCCCGACGTGCATGCAAGCCAAGTTCACCCGTTTCCCATTCTCTAGTTCGGAGGCAACGGCTAAGGCACCACTTGATGAGGTGGTGATGGACGTGGTGGGCCCCCTGAAGCTTGGAGCTGCTGGAGCTGAGTACTTCCTCACTATTGTGGACGTCTACACCCGTATGACTTGGGTGTACGTGCTGGCCAAGAAGAGCGACGTGGCTGAAACGTTGAAGGCGGATTGGTTCCCGATGGTGGAGCGGCAACAAGACCGTCTAGTCAAGTCAATCCGCACCGATCGAGGGGGAGAGTTCCTGAGCAAGGAGTTTGGGTTGTGGCTGAAGAAGAATGGTATTCGGCACTCCCTCACCATGCCATACTCCCCTGCAATGAACGGCATCGCCGAGCGAGCGAACCGCACAATCACAGAGGCGGCACGCGGGTTGCTCATTGAAGCCGGGCTACCCGACTATTTCTGGCCTGATGCGGTGCGGAGCGCGTGTGTGGCCAAGAACCGAGCCTTGACTCATGTGGGAGCAGACAAATGGGTGCCCTATGTGGAGTGGCTAGGAAGGAAGCCAAAGGTGGATATGCTTCGGGTGTTCGGGTGCATGTGCATGGCGCTCGTGCCTAAGCATCTTCGGCACAACAAGCTTGGTGCCAAGGCGGTGTGGGCCGTCCACTTGGGCATGGCTCAAAGCAGCAAGGGATGGCTTCTTTGGGACCCATTCACCAAGAAGTTCTTGGTGAGAAGGGACTGCAAGTTCATGGAGAACTTCGTGTACAAAGATTGGAAGGCGGAGAATGAGGCGAAGATAGGCGTGCGGTTTGGGGAGGTGAAGAGTTCCGGTTTGGAGCATGTGGAGCTGCCTTTGGAGCTGAGCTGCGGCAGCACAACCACAAGGCAATCCTCCCTTGTGAATGGGGGAGAGGAGGCCAATGATGCAGAGGAAGAAGAGGAGGAGGTGCAGCAAGTGAGCGAGCGTGCACCGTCACTCCCTTCCCGTACTACGAGTGCTCCACGGATTCGAGCCACACCGCAGCAACGCCAAGGCCTTCAAGTCCCTGCAGCTGAGGAGGAAGGAAGGGGCAAGAGGAGATTTCAGCCCCCTAATAGGCTGACCTATGATGCGCTGGGAAAGCAGGGCAAGACAGCCCTGGCCGGAGCGGCAATGATGGTCGGAGACGACGAGGAGAGTGACTACGAGGAGTGTGCCTTCGCGTTCTTCTCTCCGGTGGAGATGCCGGGAGAACCAGCAACTCTCAAGGAGGCTTTGGAGAGTAGTGATGCTGAGGAGTGGAAGAAGGCCATGGAGAGTGAGCTGAAGAGCATCAAGGAGAATGACACGTTTGAATTGGTGGAGCTACCAGAGGGGCGTACGGCGATAACGTCCAAGTGGCTCTTCAAAATCAAGTCGGATGCCGACGGCAAGATCGAGCGCTACAAGTCTAGGCTTGTAGCCAAGGGGTACCAGCAGAAGGAAAAGGTGGACTTCAAGGAGCTGTTTGCCCCTGTGGTGAAGCCGACGACGCTGCGAACCCTATTCGCGGGAGCCGCCATCGAAGGATGGGTAGTAAAACAAATGGACATCGTAACGGCATTCCTTAACGGCATCCTTGAGGAGGAGATTTTTATGGCGCAGCCAGAGGGGTTTGATGATGGTAGTGGCAGAGTTTGGAAGCTGAAGAAGGCCCTCTATGGGCTGAAGCAGGCCCCTAGGCAATGGTACATGAAGCTGCGCGAAGTGTTGGAGGAGATCGGCTTCACTCCCTCAACGGCCGATCACTCCTTGTTCATGCTTGGCAAGGGGGAGCAGAGGAGCTTCATGGTGGTTTATGTGGATGACATTCTCATATTCTCACCCTCCTCTGACCTTGTGAAGGAGGTGATGCTGAAGCTGCATGACAAGTTCAAGTGCAAGTCCCTTGGTGACGTGAACTTCTACCTTGGGCTCCACATCGAACGAGACGTGGAGAAGCGGAGCATGCGAGTGCACCAACGGAAGTACCTGGAGGCGTTGGCTGCCAACTTCGGCCAGAGTGAAGGTCATGTGGCTACTCCCTTTCCCTCTGGGTTCAAGTGTGTGAAGGGACCAGAGGAGGAGAGCGTTTGTGAAGAGGAGAGGCGTCGTTTTCACTCGTTGGTGGGCAGCCTCATGTATGCGGCGGTAAACACCCGACCGGACGTCGCGTTTGCTACCGGGCAGCTGGCTAGGGTTGTGCAATGCCTTAATGAGGAGCAGGTAGCAGCTGGAATGAGGATGGCAAAGTATCTTGGCCAAACACCGACCGTTGGGCTGCAATACTCGGCGGCGGCACAAAGGCGCCAAAAGGGCGCGGATGGTGTTGAGCCCGGGCGTTTGTTCCTCACTGCCTACTCGGATGCGTCATATGCATCGGAACCAGAGGACATGACAAGTGTGGGAGGCTTCATATGCTGTGTTGGTGGAGGCCCAACTGCTTGGGAGAGCAAGAAGCAGGTTGACCAAGCTTTGAGCTCGGTGGAGTCCGAGTACATGGCACTCTTCCGTGCCGTACGGGAGATTGTGTGGCAGCGGCGTTTGTTGGCTGAATTGGGGGAGGAGCAGCAAGGACCTACCCCACTCTACTGTGACAGTCAGGGTGTCATTGCTCTTGCTAAGAACCCTGTGTTGCATGGACTCACAAAGCACATGAGGGTGAAGTGGCATTGGACGAGGAGCATGGTGACCGCGGGTGAAGTTGAGTTGCGGTACGTGAAGACCACGGGGCAGCCGGCTGACATGATGACTAAGAGGCTGGTGGAGCAGCAGCATTGGAAGTGTTGCAAGCTGACTGGGATGGCTCTGAACTGAGAGAGCAACATATCCTAAGGCCAACAATCCGAGGGGGAGTTTGTTGGTGCAACCCTATGGTTTGCACTCGGCTTGTTGTCCGTGTGCATGCATGTGTGTGTGTATGGAATGGTATGAGGGCATGGGATAATATATATTTCATGCTTATAATATTGTGTGAATGATGGGTCATGATGTCAGGTGTGTGTGTCAAGTCAATAGCGGATTATCGCTAGACGCGTGTTACGCGGTCGTTTGTGTCTCGCGCGCGGTTTCTATTTTGTCGTGCGCGGTTTCTGTTTTGTCGCTTGTCGAACGTTTGGCGTGTCGCAGGTGTGTGCAGCAGACCCATCAAGAACTCAAGGATGAGTTTGTGATGAAGAACCCGAGCCCTGGTGTCAACATTCAAGTAATCGCGAAGCCCGCGAAAAAAAAAAGGGTACACCCCAAGATATTGAAGATAGTTACATTACTTTGTGTAGTGTAACATTTCACTTGGTGTAGGCCCTAGTGAAGGGTAGTTTCGAGACCCTTCATGGTTGGGGACAGTGTGGCACTGTTCCACATCACTGTACCTCGGCTCTTGGGGTTTGTAGGAGCTGGGAGTCATTCCCAACTCGTAACTCTTCATATCTCTTCCTATTTTGTGTTCTAAGACTATGTTGCTGCCATAGTGCTGTTCGTTCAAACCGACGCTGTGTCGTCAGTTCTTAATAAAAGCGTGCGATTTAAATTGCCTATTGTAGGCGACGTTAAGGCGCTCCAGATCCAAGTTGAATGAAGTCATTTGGAGTTGTGAGCAGATCGCTATGAACATTTGAAGCCACTGTGCAGAAATCCGACTGTGCACTCTATCTTTCGTTTTAGGCACATTGGAGCCTACTGTGACTATAACAAGGCCGCTGATTCAAGACAGCTGTGTCCTCCTCAGGAGTGGTCTCCAATCTCACACCCCCTGCACCCCCAGAGCCAGCACCACGGGCTCTAGCAGCCCCAGTACCCACACCTTCCGCAGCTACACCTCCCGCACCCCCAGTAATGACAGCAACTGGACGCTGCAGGGGAGACGACCGCGGAGTGACGTGCGACACACCTGACGGGGTAGGACGCGAAGGGGGGGGAGCTACCGGGGCGACTGGGGGGGGCTCAATGGTGAGGAACGGGGGGGGAGGGAGAAGGTCTCAGAACCTTGGCGAGGGCGACTCCTGTAGTAACTGACCGACTCATCAAAAGTGACGTCCTGGGAACTAAAGAACTGGCAAGTAACCGGGTCGTAGACCTACCAATCGGAGGTGTCGAGTGGGAAGCCAAGAAAGACGCAAGCACGGGTGCGTGGAGACAACTTGTTCGTGCAGCGGCACAAACGTGGGCTAGGGAACCCCAGACGCGGTAGTCAGTTGCTACATTCGGAGAACCTGTCCAAAGGGAGACCGGCGTCACCCGTGGCCGTGCATCACTAGGCCACAGGTTCAGGTAGTGCGCGTCGTAGCGGACTGACTGAGGCCACAGGAACTGGGGGGGCACCAACATGGCACATGGAGATCCGGGCAACCTCCATGACCAGGCCTATGCGTCGCTGGGCTACCCGTTCTGTTGCGGCGAGTCTGGTAGCGTGTAAGAATGGATGATCCCCCGACCCTGACAGAACGTCGCCAGGTGAAAACTCACCACCACGGTCCGAGTGCAGGCAGAGCCCACAAAGGGCCTGTGCGTCACCCCTCGCTAGTAGCTACGGCTCGAGAACGGTAGGCATGTCGGCCTTCTGTCGCAAAGGTAAAACCGTGGTGTAGGGTCACGGATGTGGTCCACGGACTGGGGAGGGGCCCAGACGTCCAAGTGCAGGGTCTGGAAGGGAGTCGTGGTGGAAGAGAACGAGGAGGAGTGAGGGGCAACGCGCTTCCGACCCTCGACACAAGGAGTGCACGGTGGCGCAGGCGAGCAAGGAAGCGGGGCAAGCGACTCTTGGAGACTTGAGACCAGATGGTTACGTACCATCCTACTGAGACGTGGGAACGGCGGGTGACCTAGACGGTGGTGCCAAAGGACCGACGGGTGGGTGAGTAATTGACAGTCGCACGACACAGCAGCTACCTGGCCTGACCTAACCTGACCAGACCCAGTGTGGTGGGACCCAGTGTGTAGTGAGTACAGACCAGAGCCCAGCTCCCTATGGAAAGTCGCCAGAGGCACTCCAGTGGAACCGATCGTGCAGGAGGCAACACGCTCGTCTAGAGGAAAATTGGTGACAACTCCTAGGTCGTGGAGGTGACTGACACCCACCAAGTTCCTAGAGAATGAGGGGGTGTAGTAACCTGTGAGAAACCCAGAGGGAGCCGCAGGGCACAGGAGAATGGTGGCGCTATGGGCAACTACAAATCCCACGAAGGGGTCAGCCAAGGCGACAGTGACTGGAGTGTGCAGTGGCGTGAGGTTGGTGCGGTCGCGAAAGAAATAGCTGGACGCTCCAGAGTCTAGGGTGGAGAAAAGCTGTGCAGTCGGTGAGGTTGCACCCGAGTCAGGGACAAAGGCTGGGACTAGACTAGTGGTAGCTGCAGCTCCCACACTAAGAATCTCTGAGGCGCCTGCACTGGAAACTACACAAGCACCAAGACTAGAAACACAAGTCTCAACCTCAACTGCAACTCCCACGCACCAGTGTGTGTATTGGATGGGTCCGACAGGGCCCCGCGGTGGAGGCTGCCGCTGGCGCTGCTGCTGAAACCACAGCTGCTGCTACTGCGGTGGCCACTGCTGCTCCTGCGGCCACAGGTGCTGCGACCACGGCTACTGCCGCGGCCACTGCTGCTGCTGCGGCCACTACTGTCGCGGCCACTACTGTTGCTGCTCCGGACACCGGTGCTGCTGCCACTGCTGCTGCTGCGGCCACCAGTGATGCTGCCACCACTGATGTTGTGGCCACTGTCGCCACATCAAAATGGCACGCTAGTACGGGGGTAGGGGCCAGTCGAGGTGGCATTACTAGTGGTAGGACTGTCTAAGCTGGTGCTGGCGCGACTGAAAGCGGCCTAAGCTGCTGCTGGGTCTGCTGGGGGCAGCCTATGCTGCTTCTGGTTTTGCTGGGGGACTGCCGAAGCTGCTGCTGGTGCGCCGGGGGGTGGGGTGGGGGCAGCCTATGCTGCTGGTGGTGATACTGGTGAAAGTCTAGGCTGCTGCTAGTGCGCTGGCGGCCGTGGAGGTTACAGCAGGTGCTACTAATGGCAGTCTAGGCTGCTGCTAGTGCGCTGGCGGCAGTGGAAGCTGTTGCTGGTGCTACTAGTGGCAGCCTAAGTTGCTGTTGGTGCATTGGAGGGGGCAGCCTATGCTGCTACTGGTGGCAGCCGAAGCTGCTGCTAGTGCGCTAGGGGCAGCCTTTGCTGCTGCTGGTGCTACTGGTGGCAGTCGAGGCTGCTGCTAGAGCGGTGGGGAGCCATCTGGTGTGGTGGAGTGCAGTTCTGGTAGGTCGAGAGCGGTGAAGGGCGGCTGAGAGAGGTTGAGTGAGGTAGGGAGTGGTATCTCGCAGTTGGGAGTGGTGTAGTGCGGTGAAGGGAGGTTGGAAGTGGGCTAGTGCAGTTGAGAGGCGGTTCTGGTGCTGTTGAATGCATGTCAATCGGTTCTGGTGCGGTTGAATGCGTCTCAAGAAGTTCTGGAGCGGTTGAGGGCAGTTGAAAGGGGTGGAGTGCGATTGGGGCGGCTGTTTAGGTTAAGCGGCCGTTAGGGTTAAGTTTGGGCGAGCGAGACGGGCGGCAACGGGCCGCTAAGGTTTGAGGCGGTCGTTTCAGGGCAGTCGTACGTTTTGGCCGCGGGGCCAGCTAAGCGCAAACCATGGGGACGTCAAGCAAGGGCCTCGGGGCCCGCTATGAGAAGAAACGAGGAATGAAAATGACTAAGGAAAAGTTGGGTACAAGTGCAAACCCTTGAAAGCTGTACCCCATATGTGCTACCCCACAATAGCCTACAACAGCTATGTCATATAAATCTTACACAACCCCATAGGCAAAGTGGGGGAGAACAAGGGGTCACAAGACCAGTCAAGCAAAGCACAGTAAGCTCAGGGTGGATCACAAAGTCACCACACATTCCGAACACAAGTTCAAGGCCACAAGGCCAGTTCACATGCAGGAGTACATATATATATAAAAGGCTAGACAAGCAAGAGCAGGTGTATATATATATGTAACAGTACAAACAAGGTCAAGAGGTGAGCAAGTGAGGCAAGGCAGGCACAAGACCCAGCTGAGTACAGAAGCGCTGAAGATCAAAAGGCGCAAGCGCCTTGGTGAAGATATCAGCAGTGTTGGCCTCAGAGGCCACGTACGCAAGACGCAGCTGACCACGCTGCTGCAGCTCAAGAGCAAGAAAGTAGCGGAGAGCAATGTGCTTCGTTCTGTGCTCCAGTCGCTGCTCCCGACACAAGGCCAGCATGGCCTTGTTGTCTACGTATAGCACTGGAGGAGAACGAGGCGGCTCTCCGAGGTCGGTCAGCAGGTAGGTGAGCCAGCGAAGCTCCTGAGCAGCCATGGCTCCTGCGTAGATCTCAGCCTCACAACTAGAGCCGAGAACAGAAGACGAGCGAGTAGCCCGCCACGAAACAGAGCCGGAACCAAGGCTGAAGGTGTAACACTGTGACAACCGCTGCGTAGCCTGGTCGTCAGCCCAAGAAGCGTCTGCGTGCCTAGTGAGGACCAATGGACTCTGCCCTCCAAGCACAAGCCCCATGCCCGACGTACTGCACAAGTAGCGCAACACCCTCTTTCCTGCAGCCATGTGCTCTGGTCTATGTCTCCCAGGAGCAACATAGCGTGCCAAGATGCTAAGAGGGTATGCAAGGTCAGGTCGTGTGCAGGTCATCAGGTACATGAGGCAGCCAACAAGCTCTGGGTACGGGCCACTCGGCTCTACGGACTCATCCGAAGGCACAGCTGAGAGCGAGTGGCGAGTAGGCAGAGGAGTGGCCTGAGGCGAGGAGTACGTGAAGCCGAAGCGCTGAAGGACCTGCTGCACCATGTGTGAGTGAGTCAGGGTAATGGTGTGGCGTGCTCTGTCCCGGGTGATCTGCAAGCTAAGGTAGCTGCGCAGTTCACCCAGGTCAGTGCACCCTGAAAATCCACATGCCACTGACGATGTTCGCCCCAGGAGGGGGAACGTCGTCAACGTAGGTCCCTATGGACTTCCAGGAAGCCATCTCAAGTAGCAAGGAGACGCGTGACAGTAGGACTGGCAGCACGAAGAGAGTCCGACTCCGGGTCGGTAAGAGCAGGATGAGAAGACTCAGGAGGAGAAGGCAAAGGGGCACGCAGAGGAGCAGTGGACAGACGCAAAGACATCTGGTGCGTGCCAGGGACAGGAGGAGGACGTTGACGCGAACCGCGACCACTAGTGCGAGCAGCACGGACAGGCGCCGCAGGGCGAGACGCAGGCTCACGACGCTCAGCAAGACCTCTAGTAGGATCAGTGTAGGGAGACGGAGCAGGCAGTGGGGAGGCCGGCTGTAACTGTAACTGTGACTAGACAGACTGTGGACACTCTAAGGGAGGAGGAGGACGAGTAGAAGGCGGGAGACCAAGAACCTGCTGAAGGAGCGGAACGAAGTACGGCCGAGGCCGCGCGGTGACTCCAGACACAGCAGGGACAGCACCAGTACCCCCAGCGGCAGCACCAGCACCAGCAGCACCTCCAGCCCCAGTACCACCAGCAGCACCAGTAGTACCCCCAGCAGGACCGCCTCCAGGACCGACAGCAGTAGCCTCCGAGCCAACACCCGCAGCAGCTCCAGCTCCAGAAGTATCCGCAGGCCCAGCAGCTCTAGTACTCCCAGTACGAGCACCTCCGGGACCAGCGGCACCAGCACCCTAAGCAGCAGTAGAACCTCCAGTACCCGCAGCACCTCCAGCTACAGCACCTCGCCTCCAGCGCCGGGCAAACCAGTCACGCAGCTCCTGTGGAGAGAGTGGCTCCCGGTGAGATGAAGCACCCGGAGAACCGCCAGGTACAGCACCAGCAGGCCCAGCTCCCTCAGGCTCCGCACCCCCAGGCTCAGCACCTCCAGGCGTAGCACCCCCAGGCTCAACACCCCCAAGCTCAGCACTCCCAGGCGTAGCACCCCTAGGCTCAGCACCCCCAGACTCAGCACCCCCAGGCTCAGCACCCCAAGTCGTAGTACCCTCAGGCTCAGCACCCCCAGGCGTAGCACCCACACGCTCAGCACCCCCAGAGTCAGCACCCCCAGGCTCATTACCCTCAGCAGCATTAGAGTCACCAGCGACCTCGACAGGCTCAACAACGTCTACCTGGGACACACCTGAAGGGGCAGGACCCTGAGGGGGGAGGGGGTCTACCGGGGGGGGACCTGGCACAAGCAAGAGCGGTGGTGGGGGGAGGGACGGAGTGCGGTAGGGGAAGAGACGGTAGTAGGGGACCGACTCGTCCAACGTGACGTCCTGGGAGGACAGAACACGGCGACAAGTGGGGTGGTAGAACTGCCACCCTGGCGCGTCAGGGGGGAAACCCAGGAAGACACAAGGAGCAGCACGAGGGGACAGCTTGTCCGCAGACAAGTCGCGGACAAACGCCCGAGATCCCCAGACACGCAGACGCATCGCCAACCTTCCCCGTCCACAGCAAATCTGGGGAGGTCTCCGGCATGGAGACCCTGGGATGAAGGTTGATCTGATGCGTCGCGTACCGGACCGCAATCGGCCACAGAAAATGGGGGGCAGCCGCATGCATCATGGACGTACGGGCGACGTCCATGACCATGCCAATGCGACGCTCAGTAATTCCATTTTGCTGTGGAGAATCCGGAAGCGTGACGGTCTGGCGGATGCCTCGTGCACGACAGTAGGCTTGCAAAAGGCCAGAGGAGAACTCTCCGCCTCGGTCAGAGTGCAGACGCAGAACAGGAATGTCCGAGCCGAAGCTCCGCCTGAGCTGGAGACGAGCTGCACGGATCCAGTCGATCAACACCTCAGTGACATCATCCTTGCTGCGCAAGGGGAAGACTGTGGTGTAACGCGAGTAGTCGTCAACCATTAGCAGGAAGTAGTGCTCGTGACCCTGTCCACGGACGCGG
Source organism: Closterium sp. NIES-65 (assembly GCA_948144175.1). NCBI lineage: Eukaryota > Viridiplantae > Streptophyta > Zygnematophyceae > Desmidiales > Closteriaceae > Closterium > Closterium sp. NIES-65. The sequence continues at coordinate 1,823,873 of CANXME010002221.1, forward strand.
GCCGGGCCCCACACGTCCATGTGAAGAGTCTGCAGAGGGGCCTCAGTCGGAGGAAACTGGGAGGAGTGAGGGGCAGCCCGCTGCCGCCCCTCGACACAGGGGACGCAGGTAGGGCCAGGCCCCGGAGGAAGGGTAGGTAGGGACCGGGGAAGACCAGAGACAAGGACACGGGAGGCCATGATTCGGAGACGAAGCAAGGAGGGGTGACCAAGACTGTGGTGCCAGAGGAGAGTCTCGTGAGACAGGAGGCGACACGAGCAGGGGGCAGACTTAGGACCAGACCTGGACGCTGCAGCAAACACCTGACCCGACGCAGCTACCTGACCAGACGCAGTGACTGGAGGAGACGCAGTGGTCAGTGTGTACAGGCTCGACCCCGGCCGACATGTAAACGTGGCCAGGTGTCGGCCTGTCCGAGCGTCCGTGTAGTGGGTCACCCGCTGACTCGCAGGACTGAACTGGTGAACCCCCGCATCCTGTAGGTCAGCACCACTCACCAAGTTCATAGAGAACGAGGGGAGGTAAAGACCAGACAGGGTGCCAGAGGGGGCCGCCGGACACGGGAGGCAGTGGAGAAGTGAGCAAGGACAGGACCTCCAGAGGGGTCTGCCAGAGAGACTGCAACTGGCCGACCAAGCGGCGTGAGTGTGATGCGGTCTCAAAAGAAGGAGCGACAAGCCCCCGAGTCAAGTGTGAAGGTGTGGGAGGCCGAAGCCGACGCAGTACCTGAGAGAGCAGACTCACCAGCACCTGAGGGAGCAGCCGCACCAGCACCTAGAGCAGCAGCCTCGCTAGCACCTAGAGCAGCAGCCTCACCAGTACCTAGAGCAGCAGTCCCAATGCCCGGGTCGGGCGGAAAACACCGGTAATAGTCACCCTCATCACTAAAAGTCACAGCATACATGGCAGCAAGAATAGCATCAATGTCAAGGTCAAAGATAGCTACTCCCGCCCTAGACAGCTCACCCCAGCGGGGGATCTCAGTGGCCTCAGGGAACTGGTGACGCCAAGCGTCTGTCAGGCGGCCAAAGCAGCGCTGAGTGGAGTGCGCACCCCCGCACTGCTCACCAGCTCGGTCGCCGGTGCAGAGAACGTAGGTGCAGGGACCCGTACCCCCACCGCGCTGACGCGCCGCGTACCACTCACGAAGGTGTTGAGGGGACAGGGTCTCCCGACTGCGCTGCTGCTGCTGGCGCGGACCACCACCGGAGCCACTCCTCTGCGAAGAGCCACGACCTCCTCCTCCTCCTCCGCCACCGCCTCCTCCACTGCCGCCACCTCTTCCACCTCCGCTCCCACTGCCACCGCCGCCGCCGCCTCCGCCTCCACTGCCGCCACCGACACCTCCACCCCCGCCACCACTCCCACCACCACCCCCACCCCCTCCACTGCCTCCACCACCACCTCCGCCACCCCCGCCAGCCCCTCCAGCGCCCTTGCCCCCCTTGCCCTTGCCAGAGCGGCGTTTCCCAATAGGGGCAGACGCAGCGCCGACCAACTTGAAACCAACGAGGTCGGTTGCAGCAGCGGAGGCAACAGAGGGCAAGAGGGGCGAGGGGGAACACCCCTCAAAGACGGGGGTGCGAGGGTCACCACGAGAGGCTCCTACAGCGACTATGCTCTTCTCTGCTGCTAGGAGCGCCTTCTCGAGGAGGTCAACGGTGAGAGTGGTGGGAAAAACTGAGAGGAAGTGGTCCCTGACTACGCGGAGAGATTCAGGGAGTCGGGTGACTACGTAGTAGAGAGTGATGTACATGGGGGGGGGGGGGGGGTTCTTGGCGCAGAACTCAGCAGGAAGCGCAGCGCGGTAGCGAGTGTCACTAGTGCGGAGGTGCGTAATGAGGTCAGCGACTGTGGGAAAGGCAGCAAGGTCAGGGAAGAGGTACGGTAGCATGAGGCGGCTCAGTGCAGCAGTGGCAGGGGAGGAGTAGCGTGCAACTACAGCGTCGTACAAGGTCTGAGCACTCTTGTATTGGCTAAAGTGCGCACACTCAGAGGTAGGGAGGTGGCGACGCACAGCAAGACGTGCAGCAGCATCGCGTGTGGCCCACTGTGAGCGAACAGTGGCGTCAGCATCAGCAGCAGAGGCAGGAGAGGCACCAGAGGTGAGGTCAAAGAGGGAGAGACCGTCTGCCCTATCGCACTGTAGGAAAAGCTGCAGGTCATCTACCCAGACGTCAAAGTCAATGGCTCGACCCTCAGCGTCAAAAGCGAGGACACTAGGGGTAGCCATGACAGTAGTAGACTAGCAGCGCGAACAGTGGGGTAAGGGTAGTGTAGTGATAGAGGCGCTGCTCTTACCGGACAGGGCGGCTCGGGCGGCTCGGCGGCTCAACGGCTCGGCAGGAACTGCAGCTCGGCGGCTCAGGCGGCTCGGGCGACTCGGCGGCAACTGCGGCTCCGCGACTCGGCGGCTCAGGCGGCTCGGGCGGCTCGGCGGCAACTGCACCTCGGTGTGCGGCGCCCCGGCAGCTCGGGCGGCTCAGGTTGTGCGGCGGCTCGGGCGGCTCGGGCGGCTCGGGTGGCGCTGGCGGCTCGGCGGTGACGGCGGGGCCGCGTGAAGGCGGGGTCCTGGCCAAGAAGGGCGGGCGACGGGACCAGCAGAGGCTGGGCCGGGGCGGGGAAGGGTAGCGCCGGGGCCGAGAGGGTAGGCGTCGGGGCCAGCAGAGGCGTGGCCGGGTCGGGACGGTCGGCGTCGGGGCTGGGAAAGGGCGGCGCCGGGGCCGCGGGTAGGCGACGGGGCCAGCAGAGGCTGGGCCGGGTCGGGAAGGGCGGCGTCGGGGCCTGAAAAGGGCGGCGCCGGGGCCGCGGGGTAGGCGACGGGGCGGCAGGGCGGCGGATCGGGGCCGGGAAGGGCAGCGCCGGGGCCGCCGGGCTAGGCGACGGGGCCAGCAGAGGCGGGGCCGGGTCGGGAAGGGCGTCGTCGGGGCCGGGAAGGGCAGCGCTGGGGCCGCGGGGTAGGCGACGGGGTCGCTAGGGCGGCGAGAGGGGCCGCAAGGGCGGCGCGAGGGGCCGCAAGGGCGGCGCGAGGGGCCGCAAGGGCGGCGCGAGGGGCCACAAGGGCGGCGTGCGGGGCCGTAAGGGTGGCTCAAGGGGCCGTTAGAGGGGCCGCTAAGGGCGGCGCGACGGTAGGGAGGGCACTCGGGGCGCGACTCGGGCAGGAGCGAAGCGCGCTCCGGGCAGGAAAAAATAAATTCGAGGTGGGCCCTAGAAAGCGTTCCCACTAGGGAACCTGCTCTGAAACCATGAGAAGAAACGAGGAATGAATCTGACTAAGGAAAAGTTGGGTACAAGTGCAAACCCTAGAAAGCTGTACCCCATATGTGCTACCCCACTATAGCCTACAACAGCTATGTCATATAAATCTGACACGCTACTGAAGGCCGCAGGGCCTGCTAACGCGTGGGTTGCGGGGCCTGCGTTCTATGGTCGGGCGCGAGAAAAACGGATGGAAGGGGGGGGGAGGGGGGGGGGGGGGGGGGGGAGGGGGGAGAGTGGGGATCGAACGGGCGACTTCGGTCGTACGTTTTGGCCGCGGGGCCAGCTAAGCGCAGGCCACGGGGCCGTCGATCAAGGGCCTCGGGGCCCGCTACTGAAGGCCGCGAGGCCTGCGTTCTACGGTCCCGCGCGAGACAAAACGGACGGGGGGAGGGGGGTTGAACGGGCGACGGTGGGAAAAACGCGACGGGCTTCGGGCGACGGGTGACGCGCTACGAGGCGCGCGTTATGACGGGGCGCGCGTTAGTACGAGGCGCGCGGGTTGTGGGCCCATGATTATCGAGAGAAAAAATCGCTTAGGGAAAAATCGCCTAGGGGGAACCTCGCTCTATACCATGTTAGAATACGAGAATGAATGATTAACCAAGAACAAAACAGAAAAGGTATATGCAAGGCTAACCCTAACCCTAGCACAACGAAATACACCTAGACTAGAATAAACAAAACTATATAAATATATTTTGAGAGGAAAGACAGCCAGCGAAGCTCCAGGGCGGCCATGGCCGCAGCATATATCTCTGCCTCGCAGCTGGAACTGGAGACGGACGACGTCCGATTCGACCTCCACGGAACAGCTCCGGTCCCAAGGCTGAAGCAGTAACCCTGTGTAGACCGCAGCGTATTAGCGTCGTCGGCCCACGACGACTCTGAGAAACCTGTGAGTGTAACTGGCTGCTTCCCTCCAAGGACAAGTCCCATGCCTGATGTACTCGCCACATACTTTGCCACCCTCTTAGCAGCGCACCAGTGGGAAGATCCGTGTCTTCCAGGCGCAACAAAACGAGCAAGGACACTAAGAGGTAAGCTAGGTCTGGGCGAGTACAGGTCATCAAGTACATGAGAAAACCCACCAACACAGGATATGGACAACTAGACTCAAATGGCTCGTCCAAAGGTGGAGTCGTGAGCCCATGAACCACAGCAAGAGGGGTGAGCTGTACGCTGGAGAACGGGAAGCAAAACCGCATGAGGGACTGCTCGACCATATGCGACTGCGCCAGCATAATGGTGCGAGCTGCCCGGTCCCTGGTGATCTGCAGGCCCAGGTAGCACTGCAGCTCACCAAGGTCAGTGCAAGTTTGTCTCCTCTGCAGTTCCTCCTTCACGGAGGCTAGTGCTCGTCAGTCGGGAGTGGTGAAGACCAGGTCGTCAACTTAAACCAGAACAAAGAACGGGGTCGAGCTACGGCGGACGAACAACGACAGGTCAGCAGACGACGGAAAGAAGTCAAGCGCTGCAAGAGTCGTGCGAACTGTGTCGTGCCACTCACTGGGAGCCTGGTGCAGGCCATAGACCGGTTAACGCAGCTGCCACTGGGTCCCAGGAGGGAAGGAGCCAGTGAAGCCAAGCGGGCGACGCAGCCAGATCTGCTCATGCAGGCACCCCTGGAGGAACGCTGTGGAGAAGTCCAAAGAGTGTAACTCGTATTCACGCTGAGCTGCAATGTGCAGCAACACCCGAAGAGTGGTCATCTTCAAGGTGGGAGCGAAGGTCTGGAAGAAGTCTACCCCCTCGCGCTGATTGAAGCCTCTCGCCACATAGCACGCCTTGAACACCGGTGGTGATCCAGGCGACCGCTTCACCTTGTAGATCCACACGCCACTGACGACGTTTGTCCTAGGTGGTGGGACAGCGTCAACGTAGGTGCACGTGGACCTATAAGATGCCATCTCTGCCTCCTCAGCTGCCATCTATTACGAAGCCCAGGGTCCCAAGACCGCCTCGGCATGAGTGCGAGGGATCAAGATGTCAAGGGCGTCTGGATCCCCCTCAGGGGCAAGCAGCATGGCGCAGAGATGAGGAACAGCGGCCGCCAGGAAACCAAGCTGGAACTGCCTGTCCTCGAGGACCTCTAAGGGAAAGACACGAGCACCCTAAACCCTAAACACGGGAGACGATAGGACGGGAGGCATGAAGGCAGTCGGACAACGGGTCGGGAAACACACTGAGGGACGACTATGGAGGCTCTGGAAGGACCAGGGGAGGTGAAACACAAGAGCGGAGAACAAGGTGAAACAGGCCGTCTGCACGGTAACGGGACCGACGGGGCCCTGGAGAGACAGCACAACTAAGGGGAGCACGATGAGCCCACGGGGACGAGGAAAGGGACTGGTCAGAGGGAACAGGAGGGGACGGTGTGACAACACTGACTTAACTGGTAACCAGGTTTAACCAGGGGCCTAGACTTAGTAACCTAGGCCAAGCGGGTGTCGAGGAGTTTATGCCAAGGAAATTCGAGAATGGATTTGTTCACTATAGCACGCAAGGTACATATAGCAAACTAACAAAGGTGAAAGAGGTGCACCACCATACAATAAAGTTACACTAGAGCTACACTACAGATAGATTATACAAAATAGATATAAATATATTTTGACACACCACTATCTGCCTGAAGTGTATAACCATGTGCAGAGCCCTCCTTGAAAGGGTACACCTGTAAAACCCCATTACTGGGCGTGGGAACACCAGCAAGGGACCCCCTCTGAAGCTGACAAGCAGCTCACACTATGCAGAAGCTGAACCATCGAGGTGGAACAGTTGCCCGGCTGCGGTTGAACGCCCCCGCAGCAGGTGCTCGGTGTGAGGGGCCGGGTTACGGATAGCAGATAGCGGGTTCGGGTAGCGGGTGTGAACAGGCAGCAACTAGATACAGCACGACACGGGCAGCACGTTCTCCTTTGCCTATATCCTTGTACCCATTTTGATTATTGAACCTCTTTTGTTGGCTAAACTCTCTCACATTCCTCCAAGTTCCTCTCGCCACTCAAGCTATGCCTCCTAAACCTAACTTCCAAGGTTAACTACTATTCTGACATTTTCATATGCTGAAAAACCTTGATTGAGCTGAGATAATTACCTCATCGCTGGGACGGGGAGTCTTGGGTGTTGAGCCATTTGTGTTGAGGGAGAAGGTGTGCGGGGAGGTATCGTGGCCATTCGCAGCCGGTTGTCTGGGTTTGGAAGATGTTCCCACATCGCCATCCCGCAATGTCTGGAGCCCTTGCTCCAAGGTTGAAAGTCGCTGAAGCAGTTGTGCGAGGGCAGCCGTTGCTACTGCCGCTGCCGTTGCTGAAGGTTTCCCATTTCAAAGGATTATGGGCAGCTGCCACAGGTCCTTGATGCAGCTGTTCTTCTCCTCCAGATCCCACAACAACAGCTTCCCAAGCTTCGCACGACAGCTGGTTGGGCCGAACGTAACTTTGGCTTTGCTTTTCCGCAGCCGGCGCACATAATGAAGGTTAGCTGACAAACTTTCAACCAACAACACATTCCCCAGTCCCACAAGCTCCTCATTGGCTCCCATCACCTTGGCATTCCCAACACCAATCACAGGGAGCAAAGCACCTGAAGCAGCAGCCACAAACTTGATGTTCCATGGGGGCTTTACCTCGTCAAGCAAATCTGCCCGTGGGGTCATATGACTTGTGCAACTTGAATCGATCACCTAGTGAGTGAGGGGGTGCATCACAACCTTCCCAACTGAGCCCACATCACCCCCAGTCCCTTTCACATCCTCAACCATGAGGAACATCCCAGGGGAGGCTTTGCCTTGTACACCTTCACTATGTGCACTTGAACCTTGCACAGCGCGACCTTGTGCGCGTTTACCACTTGGCGGCTTCATGCCTGGGAGTGCCCACCCCTCAGGCTGGCTGAAACACTTGAACCATGGGTGTCCAGCCTTCTTGCAGTACCACCAAGCTCCCTCCATTCGGGTGCTCCCCCTGCCACCAGAGCTCCCATGCCCCTCGTTGTAGTCACCTCGGCCTCTCCCTCTACCAAAGCCTCTCCCACGGCCTCGGCCTCTCCCGCCCTCTCTTCCTCTGCTGCCTCCTGCAGCTCCATACCCCTCAGCAGTCTTGTTGGCAGCACCACCACCTGTGTGGCACCTGCGAAAGCCCTCCTGCAGAATCTTCTGCCGTAGCCACTCTGGTGTCCACTGGTCCTGCTGACTGTTGAGTGTGGGGATCAGGTTGTCCCATGAGTTGTCGAGCACCGAGATGATCTTGGTGCACTGTTGGATCTACGATACATTGCTGCCCGCCGCTGCTATCCTCGCATAAGTGTCCTTGATCTTTTCAAGGACTGGCTTCACATCATTGCACGGTCGCACGGAGAGGGCAGCCAGCTCCTTCTCCAACACAATCACCATCGGCAGCGTGTTGGGCTGAATCAGGTCGCGTAGTAGCTTCCAGGCCTTTGGTCTGGAGTCATCCAGCTCCACAAGATCCTTGATGTGCTGAAACATATCGTCGTTGACCGATTGTAGGATGAGGTCGTACAGCACCGCGCTCCTCTCGATCCATCGGTCACGTGCCTCTCCTTCCTCATGCATCTTCTCTTCTCCCATTGCAAGTTTCAGCAGCTTGTAGCGCTTGAAGGCGCTCCTCATCCGCCCGCTCCATTCCTCATAGTTGGAGCCATCCAATGCTTCGATCTTGGATGGTGGCGGCTCATTCCTCTTCTCAGCCGCATCTCTACTCCCTTGACTCATCTCCTTTGCTCCCAATCACAGATTCAGCTTTCCCCTTTGTTGGTCACAATGTAGATCCACGAAATCTTCACAAGTGTCGGCGCCAACGAAATTTCGGCAGAGTTTCCCCTTAGCGGAAGTCACATCCAACCTCTAGAACTCCACTTAGGCAAGCCCACGGGCCATGGTGGATCTAGGAGGGTCTTCACACCTCAGTAGACTCTTTACAAGGTCCTTAATCAGCTCTGATACCACTTGTTAGAGACTAAGGACGGAGTCTAGGAAGATCAGGGGCCGAAATATCTCAAAATTGTTGGTTTATAATTCTGGACAGAAACGTCGAGGTCACAAGAGACGTCGTCGACGAAACGTTCACACTCAAAACTTGTTGTAGCTCTGGTCCGTGGCTAAAATTCCCAATTTGAATCGTACGGAAAGGTGAAGTATTTCTTGAGTTATGAATTTCGGTGCACTAGGGGGTATGCTGCCATAGAAACTTAACTCAATAACAATTGTTCTCCCAAGTTACACACAAGAAAGTCAGAGTAGCTAGAAACTAGGTAGGAGGGAAGAGGAGGACGAGAGGGAAGGTCCAAAGAGAGTCCCCAACCAAGGAAACCACATGCCACACAATTCTCTTCTCTATAGGCAACCCAACCTTGACATTTGTCACTTTCCAACCCATGCAATCCACCTCACCCAACTTGGCCACACCTGCCAACCTGGTTTGGCTTCTCCCAACCACTTGGCATCAACTACAGTGATGGGGACGAAGTTCTCAACCCTCAGAAGTCTGTACCCCTAATGGAGTCAACCCCACAACTTCCCATATTCGCCACAACCAAATATAAAAAGCATACGAACTTCAAATGTTCGTAACTTTCTCGTTCGTGCTCCGATTGAAGCGATCCTTGGTTCGTCAGAATGCTCACAAGCAGAGGAGTCATTTCAGATATCCGCTCAAGCATAATAACATTCACACACACTTAGAAATTCCAAACCAGACCAAACACAAATTCTTGCACACGCTCACACCACGCATGCAACGCATGGACATATGATGGGAGGCAGACAGACGTGAATGCAAATGATAGCATCACATAACAGGCCACACAGCTGGACCCAAGCACAAAAGACAAATGAGTGGACCTCCACGAGACAGAACTAGAGCCGAGACTGAAAGAGTAACCCTGTGACGACCGCTGAGTCACCTGGTCGTCGGCCCAAGAAGCATCCGAGTGTCCTGTGAGTACTGCTGGACCCTGTCCTCCAACACGAACCCCATGCCCGATGTACTGCACAAGTAATGCAGTACCCTCTGCGCAGCTGTCCAGTGCTCCTTCCTGTGTCGCCCGGGCGCGACGAAGCGAGCAAGGATTCTGAGAGGGTACGCGAGGTCAGGTCGTGTGCACATCATCAAGTATAAGAGGCAGCCCAAAAGTTCTGGATACAGGCCACTCGGCTCTACGGACTCGTCCAAATGTGGAGCTGAGAGTGAGTGGCCTGTAGGGAGAGGAGTGCGCTGTGGCGAGGGGAACTGAAAGCCATAATGCTGAACGACCTCATGCACCATATGTGACTGAGTCACAATGATGGTGCGACTTGCCGTGTCCCGGGTAATCTGCAAGCCAAGATAGCTACGCAGCTCACCCAGGTCAGTGCAAGTGTATCTGTTCTGCAGCTCCGCCTTCACAAGGGTCAGCGCCTTAGTGTCGGCAGTAGCAAAGACCAAGTCGTTGATGTACACGAGGATGTAGAACGCCGGCAGAGTAAGGTCGATGCGTTGAAATAGCGACGAGCCAGCAGTAGAAGGAGCAAACCCAAGAGCCGCAAGTGTCGTCTCCAGTGTGTCGTGAAATTCGCGGGGCGCCTGGCGGAGACCGTAGACTGGCCGCCGAAGGATCCACTGGGTACCCTTAAGAAACGACCCAGTGAAGCCAGGTGGGCGGCGCATCCAGATCTCCTCGTGAAGGCTGCCCTGCAAGAAAGCTGTGGAGAAGTCGAGGGAGTGCAGCTCGTAGTCACGCTGTGCTGCAACGTGAAGTAACACCCGAAGAGTAGTAATCTTTGGGGTGGGGGAGAAGTTATGGAAGAACTCGACTCCATGTCGCTGTCTAAAGCCTTGAGCAACGTAACGCGCCTTGAAGACAGGCGGAGAACCCGGTGGTCGCTTCACTAAGGAAATCCATATGCCATCGACTATGTTCTCCCCATGAGGGGAAACCTCATCAACGTAGGTGCCTATGGACTTCCAGGAAGCCATCTCTGCGTCTATGGCTGTCTGCCACTGAGAGGATTACTCACCCGTGATCGCCTCTGCATGAGTGCATGGGGTCGGGATGTCTAGTGCATCCGGGTCTCCCTCATGGCAAAGCAGCATGGACACGAAACGGGGTAAAACGGCCGTGTGACACTCAAGCTCAAACTGCCTGTCCTCAAGGACGTCACAGCCAAGGGCAAGCTCACCCTTGATGGATGGAGGACAGGCAGACTCAGACTCAGTAACAAGACTCGCGACGTAGTCGAAACGACATGTAGCAGCAAAGTCAACTAGCTCAGTGACTAGGGCAGACGTAGCAGTAGACTCAAAGGAAGGGTCAGAGACAATAGTGGCAAGGAGACGAGTGACAATAGGACTAGCAGTACAAGCAAGGTTGGACTTAGGTTTAGGAACGTCAGGAAGAGAGGACGCCGGAGGAGACGGCAGAGCAACATGCTGTGGAACGGAGGAAGGACGAAGTGTCATAGTGTGCATGTGCCGCGGACAGGTGGAGGACGACGACAACGAGCACGACTAACAGTGCAAACAAGGGAGTCAGGACGAGACTCAGGCTCACGATGGTCTGCCAGGGAGCCTTGACTGCGCAAGGTAGGGAGAAGGAGCAGGCAGTGGAGATCCATGCAGTAACTGCGGCTGTGACTCGTTAGGCGGAGGACACAAGAGAGGTAGAGTGGGGCCAGTGGAAGATGGGAGAATAAGAACCTGATGAAGTGCCGAGTCAGGCGGTGGCAGGGACGACTGCGGCTGCGGGTAGAAAAACGGTCGGCGCGGTGCAGTATCCTTACCTCCAGCACCTCCAGCTCCAGCACCTCCATTACCACCAGCTCCAGCACCTCCAGTACCTCCAGCTTCAGCACCCGTAGTACCAGTAGCTCCATGACCTCCAGCACCTCCATCTCTAGCACCTCAAGCACCAGTAGCTCCAGGACCTCCAGCACCTCCAACTCTAGCACCTCAAGCACCAGCAGCTCCAGTACCTCCAGTACCTCTATAGTAGCTCTAGCACCTCTAGCCCCAGCACCTCCATGACCTCCAGCTCTAGCACCTCCAGCACCAGCAGCTCCAGTACCTCCAGCACCTCCAGCTCTAGCACCTCCTGCACCAGCAACTCAAGTACCTCGAGCACCTCCAGCACCAGCAGCTCCAGTACCTCCAGCACCTCCAGCTCTAGCACCTCCAGCACCTGCAGCTCCAGTACTCCAAGCTCCAGCAACCCGGCCCCGCCGAACAACCTAGTCGCGAAGCTGCTGCGGCGAGAGGGTCTCCTGTCGATGAGACAGTTGCTGCTGTCCAATGCCAGATACCCCAGCAGAAGCACCCACGACTCCACCACCACTAGGACTCGAAGCACCCCCCGTGTCAGCAACCCCAGAACCGGCACCCCCAGAACCAGCACCCCTATACTCGGCACCCCTAGAGGCAGCAACCTCAGGACCAGCACCTCCAGAATCCGCACCCGTAGTGTCACCTCCCCTAGCAGCACTAGAGTCCACAGCGACACGCTGCAGAGGCGGCGAAGTCGGCCGAGGCGGATAAGCAGGAGGAGTCTCTAAGTGCGGGGAGCGGCGAGTGGCCTCCGTGTCGTCGGCAGAGGGGTCACCCCCCTCAGCTGGGCCGGAGGTGTTAGAGAAGACCTCCAAAGGCTCAACCAAGGAGGGTGGGTCGACTTGAGACACAGGGAAGGCACGGCGGTGCAAGTGAGTGTGGGAGTGGGGGTAGGGACCAAGGGAGGCCAGAGACAAGGAGACGAGAGTGCATGCCACAGAGGCGCGGCAGGGAGGGGTTACCAAGACGGTGGTGCCAGAGGTGAGTCTGGTGCGAGAGCAGCCGACACGAACAAGACGCGGCTAATTGACATGACGCAGCTACCTGACCTGACGTAGCTACCTGTGTAGACTTAGTAGTCAGTGTGTACAGGCCAGACCCAGGGCTCTGAGTAAAAGTGGCGAGGTGCTCGCCGGTGCGTGAGTTTGTACAGATCACCACAAGCTCACCCCCAGGAGTAGTCACAGTAACAAACTGGTCCTAGAGGACAGCGTTACTCACCAAGTTGTTAAAGAACAAGGGGAGGTGGAAACGTGTGTGGGAGCCTGAGGGGGCTGGCGGGCACGGGAGAACGGTGGAGGCACGTGCTACGACTGGGCCCCAGAGGGGTCAGCCAGAGAGACTGGGACAGGTGCAGTGAGCGGTGTGACTGTGGTGCAGTCGCGGAAGAAGCAGCGAGTCGTGCTTGAGTCAAGCGTGAAGGTGTGCAAAGCCTCCTCAGAAGTTGCACATGTGCTACCAGGCTCACAAGCACCTAGACTAGTAGCCTCTGCACTACCAGGGACGCATCACTAAGAAACCCACTCACGAAGTTGCTGCGGCTAGAGGGTCTCCTGCTGACGCTGCTGCTGCTGATGTCTAGTACCTCTAGCACCATAACCTCCACCACCAGGACAGCCTCACTGAATAACCCACTCACAAAGTTGTTGTGGCGAAAGAGTCTCCTAGCGACGAGACTACCGCTGCTGTCCAATACCTCCAGCACCTCCAAAATCCCAAGCTCCAGCGGCCTCGCCAAATAACCCACTCGCGAAGCCGATGCGGCAATAGAGTCTCCGGCTGACGCTGCTGTTGCTGCTGTCCACCACCAGACGCTGCTACGACCATGATAGTGGCCATGACAGGTAGTGGCAGTCAGTAACAGCGGCGCAAGGGCGTCAGTAGCGACTGCTGTAGCTGCAGGTGTAGTAGTAGCGGTAGCCGCTGTAGTGGCAGGTGCTATGGCTGCAATAGCAGTAGCGACTGTTGGAGTGGCTGTAAAGGCCAGTAGGGTGCGTGGGCAACAGGACACGGGCTAGCAACAGGGCATACGGGCAGCAAGGCGTGTAGGGCGCAAGCAGCACAGGCACGTGGGCGGCAGGGCAGCGTGGGCTGCAGGGCAGACGGGCTGCAGGGCAGGGCGGCTCGCGGGCTGCAGGGCAGGGCGTCGCGCGTGCTGCAGGGCAGGGCAGCAAGCGGGCAGGTCGCAGGCAGCTGCGCACGCGGGTAGCGCCTAGGGCAGTGCGTAAGCCAGGGCAGGGCAGCGTGCAGGACGCTGTGAGGGCAGGGCACTGACGATCGGGCAGGGCAGCGTGCAGGACGCTGTGAGGGCAGGGCAGTTACGATCGAGCAGGGCAGGGCAGGACAAACGGGCAGTTTATACGGTTGGTGGGCCCTAACGGAGCGGTCCTATGGAGGGACCTTCTCTGAATACCATGTCATAACTAGCAAGCAAGAATGATTGACCAGAAGCATGAGATGAGTACAAGTACTAGGTCTAACCATATAGTGTTGTACTCAAGTGTTGTAATCAGTACATATAGATACATAGTTTGACAAAGGTTCCCTGAGTCGCTCTCATACCATGTTGCGATCAAAAGGTGATCGTGCCTAGGATCACCTCAGAAAGGTTTGCATAGATTGAGTGTTGCAGCGGAAGATATTGACCTCAGACCAGAGTGAAACAAAATGACCGAGATGATAAAAACATGCAAATACATTCGTATATCACCCTGATCAGTGAAAATTTGAAACGAAACATGGCAAATTTGATCAGTGTAAATCTCCCTGATACCCTGATTATCAGGGTGAAATTTGATTGTCACACTTTTGCCTTAGGGTAATTTTTTTCAAGACCTTGTTTTCCCTGATCTGTCTGGGTTTTGGTTTTAAACACACTTTGGCCTTAGTGTGCCGGTTTGTCTTAGTAAGTTTTACCCTGACGCGAGGCATCTCGAGTCCCCCCTTCCCCCGCCCCCCCCAACAACCTGCCCCCACCCCCCGACCTTGGATATTCGCTACGTAAAATTGGCATTATAAATACTTTGACTTGAAATGGCCCCGTCAGTAGGTTGGCTTTTGGAAAAGTGAAGGCGTGGGTTCAAATCCTGGTGGTACCCGTTTCAGTTTAGAACTTAAGTAAAACAAAGTTGACCAGGGTTTTGAAAATCGTTCCACTATGGCCTTATGGTTTTTTTTTCTTACTATGGAAAACCTTGATGGAAAATAATTTTCCCAAGGGGTCGCACTGATAATCAGGGATTTGCACAAGTGCTGGATTGATAATAAGGGTTGCTAAAAACCAAAAACTAGCCCTGATACGTAATGAACTATCTAACCATGTACTCCAAGGGGTACGTTCCCTTATTATAGCCAACTCTAACTGTGCGACTCCAAACGGTTACAAACTGTTCCCGGCAGAATCCTCGCCACTGGAGCTGCCCGATGCTGCCCGATGTGAAAGTTTAAAAGAAAGAAGAGGATTGCACTAGCAAGAATGAGGATACAAATGGCAAACCCTAGAAGGGTTGTACTCGCTATAGAGCACCCCACTACAGGCTAGAGAATAATATTCTGACACACCCCCATAGCCGAAGTGGGGTGTAATCAGCAGAGCAAGCAAAGCAGTACAAGCTCAGGGTGGATCACAATGTCACCACACATTCTGAGCACAAGTTCAAGAAGCAATAGTTTAAGTTCACAATTATGAGCAAAGCTAGTGGTAGTCACAACGGGCAAGTGAGGAGGAGGAGAGAGAGTGAGAGGAGAGGAGATAGGAGGCGACGGATGAAGCTGCAGACACACGGGCAACAGGAGGCACACTGGCAAAGCGGCTACCGGAACAACGCTCCGGAATACTGGAGTAACTGGCCCCGCGGCTAAAGTAGCGGCAGACGAGCAACGGACCCACGGGCGGCTGGCACAGCTGGCTACGACTGGGCTACCGGACGAAGTCCCCGGAATACAGGTGCTGCTGGCGACACGACGGCAACCTCCATTCAGCTTCCCCAAACTATCCCACTCCCCCCTGGCACACACCCGCTGCTACACCGCTAGCTCCACTCCCCCTTCACCCCCCCCTTAGTACCACTCCACCGGCTCCAACACGTCCACCCCCCCTCAGCGGCAGCTGCAGCACGAGGAGACGGAGGAGGAGGAGGAGCAGGGGAGACCACACACCCGCCACCCCCCCAGGTCGCGGCCCCCGAAGGAGCCGCGACGGGCGACGGGAAAAGGGGGGGGGGGGGGGGGCGGTGCACATGCCGTAGGTAGGGCGACGGGGCCGGGCCATAGGTAGGGCGACGGGGCCAGTACACAGGTAGGGCGGTGGGGCCGGGGCGCAGGTAAGGCGACGGTGCCGGGGTCGGAGGTGGGGCGACGGGGCCGCAGGTAGGGCGGCGGGACGACGGGGCCGTAGGTAGGGCGGCGGGACGACGGGGCCGCAGGTAGGGCGGCGGGACGACGGGGCCGCAGGTAGGGCGGCGGGACGACGGGGCCGCTGGCGGCGGTTCCGGGCCGATAGGAGCGGCGACGGAGGGCGACGCGCGCCCCCCCCCCCCCCCCCCCGTCGCCCGTCGCAGCGCCTCCCGTGGGCGACGCGGCGAGTGACGGGGCAGAAACCCGTCGCGCGCCTCGGGGCGCACGGCGGGCAGAAAACCGCCGCGCGCCTCGGGGCGCACGGCGGGAAGAAAAACCGCCGCGCGCCACGGGGCGCACGGCGGGCAGAAAACCGCCACGCGCCTCGGGGCGCACGGCGGGAAGAAAAAAACTGCCGCACGCCACTGGGCGTGCGGCACAGAGAGTAGCAATAGCAGTTGCAGCGGAAGCAACGAGGTGGTGAGCCCACCCACAGGATCGATCCAAGGGGATCGACCTGCTCTGATAGCATGTTAAAGTTTAAAAGAAAGAAGAGGATTGCACTAGCAAGAATGAGGATACAAATAGCAAACCCTAGAAGGGTTGTACTCGCTATAGAGCACCCCACTACAGGCTAGAGCATAATATTCTGACATCGTCGCCACTGGAGCTGCCCGATGTTGTCTGCCTTGACGGTCTAGATGCTTTGTAACCGTACGCGACCATTTACGTCAACCCGCCTCTTTGCCTTCGTTCTCTTTACTGCGTGCTTCACTTGATACTGTTAGAAGTGCTATCTAATATTCGCAACACCTCTCAAGGCGTGCAAAAAAAGGTGATGTGAGGCTGAGGGCGTGTGTGATTTTTTTAGAAAACAATCATAACAAGAATTTATTGTCAGAATATTATAGCTTACTTATTTGTGTAGGCTATAGTGGGGTATCCCATAGGGGGTACAACCCAACTAGGGTTTCCTATTTGTACTCACTTCATTCGTAGTCATTTCATTCACGTTCCTTTCTTCACATGGTATCAGAGCAGGTCCCATCCTAGGGACTGTTCTTTAGGGCCCACCGAAGCGCGCCCGAGGCGCGCGCCTTTTTTTTAGCGACCCTCCGAGTCGCCCTTTTCCTTCGCGGCCCCGCCGCCCTAGTTCGCGGCCCGACCGCCGCCCTACTCGCGGCCCAGCCGCCGCCCTACCTTAGCGGCCCACCCGCCGCCCTTGCTAGCGGCCCCGCCGTCCCGTCGCGGCCCCGCCACCCAGTCGCGGCCCCGCTACCCCTACGCGCGGCCCCGCCACTCCGTAGCGGCCCCGCCACCCCTTCGAGCGGCCCCGCCCCTTCGTCGCGGCCCCGCCACTCTGTCGCGGCCCCGCCACTCCGTCGCGGCCCCGCCACCCCTTCGAGCGGCCCCGCCACTCCGTCGCGGCCCCGCCACCCAGTCGCGGCCCCGCTACCTCTTCGCACGGCCCCGCCACTTCGTCACGGCCCCGCCACTCCTTCGAGCGGCCCCGCCACTCTGTCGCGGCCCACCCGCCGCCCTACCTGCGGCCTCCCCGCCGCCCTACCTGCGGCCATCCGCCGCCCTACCTGCCGCCGTCCCGCCGCCCTACCTGCGGCCTACCCGCCGCCCTACCTGCGGCCGTCCGCCGCCCTACCTGCCGCCGTCCCGCCGCCCTACCTGCGGCCTACCCGCCGCCCTACCTGCGGCCGTCCGCCGCCCTACCTGCGGCCGTCCCGCCGCCCTACCTGCGGCCTACCCGCCGCCCTACCTCCGGCCCGCCCGGCCGCCCTACCTACGCGGCCCAGTAGCAGCCGAGCCGCCCGGAGCAGCCGAGCCGCCCAGGAGCCACCAAGCCGCCCAGCAGCAGCCGAGCCGCCCAGCAACAGCCGAGCCGCCCGGAGCCGCCGAGCCGCCCAGCAGCAGCCGAGCCGCCCGGAGCCGCCGAGCCGCCCAGCAGCAGCCGAGCCGCCCAGGAGCCGCCGAGCCGCTCAGCAGCAGCCGAGCCGCCCAGCAGCAGCCGAGCCGCCCGGGAGCCGAGCCGCCCAGCAGCCTAGCGGCCGTGTCGCCAAGCGACCTTCCTCCCGAGCCGCCCGACCTGCCCTGCCCGGTGAGCACTGCACTGCTGTCACTGCGTACCCTTCCCCTGCTGCTTGCACTGCGCCACTGTCGTTGTCATGGCTACACCCAGTGTCCTCGCTTTTGACGCTGAGGGTCGAGCCATTGACTTTGAGGTCTGGCTCAACGACCTGCAGCTGTTTTTACAGTGCGACAGGGCCGACGGTCTGTCTCTCTTTGACCTCACCTCTGGGGCCGTCCCTGCCCCTGCTGCTGATGCTAACGCCACTGTTCGCTCTCAGTGGGCCACGCGCGATGCTGCTGCACGTCTTGCTGTGCGTCGCCACCTTCCTACCGCTGAGCGCGCGCACTTTAGCCAGTACAAGAGTGCTCAGACCTTGTACGACGCTGTAGTTGCGCGCTACTCCTCCCCTGCCACTTCTGCACTGAGCCGCCTCATGCTCCCCTTCCTCTTCCCTGACCTTGCCGCCTTTCCCACTGTCGCTGATCTCATCACGCACCTCCGCACTAGTGACACTCGCTACCGCGCTGCGCTTCCTGCTGACTTCTGCGCCAAGAACCCCCCCCCCATGTACATCACTCTCTACTTCCTAGTCACTCGCCTCCCTGACTCCCTTCGTGTAGTCCGGGACCACTTCCTCGCGGTCTGTCCCACCACCCTCACAGTCGACAGCCTCGAGAAAGCCCTCCTTGCAGCAGAGAAGAGCATAGTTGCTGTAGGAGCCTCTCGAGGTGACCCCCGCGCCCCCATCTTTGAGGGGTGTTCTCCTTCCCCTCTCCTGCCCTCTGTCGCCTCTGCCGCTGCGGCCGACCTCGTTGGTCTTGAGTCGGTCGGTGCGGCGTCTGCCCCTAGCGGGAGACGCCGCTCTGGCAAGGGCAAGGGGGGCAAGGGAGCGGGTGGGGCCAGTGGGGGCGGTGGCGGTGGAGGTGGAGGCGGCGGAGGGAGTGGGGGTGGCGGTGGAGGTGGTAGCGGGGGTGGGGGTGCTAGTGGCGGCAGTGGAGGCGGGAGTGGCGGCGGCGGTGGCGGTGGTAGCGGAGGTGGCGGAGGCGGGGGCGGTGGAGGCGGAGGCGGGGGTGGCGGAGGTGGAGGTGGTCGGAGTGGAGCTTCGCAGCGGAGCGGCACTGGTGGCGGTCAGCGCCAGCAGCAGCAGCAGCGGCGTTCTCGCGACGTCCCCACCCCTCAACAGCTGCGTGAGTGGTACACGCAGCGTCAGCGCGGTGGGGGTTTTGGTCCCTGCACCTACGTTCTCCGCACTGGCGACCGCACTGGAGAGCAGTGTGGGGGTGCCCACCCCGCCCAGCGCTGCTTTGGCCGCCTGACGGACGCTTGGCGTCAGCAGTTCCCGGAGGCCGCGGAGATCCCCCGCTGGGGAGAGCTGTCTAGGGCTGGTGTAGCTATCTTTGATCTTGATTTTGATGCTATCCTTGCTGCCATGTATGCTGTGACCATTAGTGATGAGGGTGACTGTTACCGGTGTTTCCCGCCCGACCCGGGCATTGGTAGTGCTGCTCCAGGTGCCGGTGAGGCTTCTGCTCTAGGTGCCAGTGCGTCTGTGCTCTCAGGTGCTCGTGAGACTGCTCTCTCAGGTACTAGTGCGTCTGCGCTCTCAGGTACTGCGTCGGCTTCGGCCTCCCACACCTTCACTCTTGACTCTGGAGCGTCTCGCTCTTTCTTTCGGGACCGCACCACACTTACGCCGCTTAGTCGGCCGGTTGCGGTTTCCCTGGCTGACCCCTCTGGGGGTCCTGTCCTGTCTCGCTTCTCCACAGTCCTCCCGTGTCCGGCGGCTCCCTCTGGCACCCTGTCTGGTCTCTACCTCCCCTCGTTCTCTACGAACTTGGTGAGTGGTGCTGACCTACAGGATGCGGGAGTCCACCAGTTCACCCCTGCTCGTCAGCGAGTGACGCACTGCACAGAGGCTAGCACGGGTCGTCACCTGGCTACGTTTACACGTCAGCCAGGGTCGAGCCTGTACACACTGACCACTGCTTCTCCTCCAGGTGCTGAGTCTGGTAGAGTCCCTTCGTCTGGTCAGGTGTTTGCTGCAGCGTCCAGGTCTGGTCCTGAGTCTGCCCCCTGTTCGTGTCGCCGTCTGTCTCACGAGACCCTCCTCTGGCACCACCGCCTTGGCCACCCCTCTCTGCTTCGGCTCAGAGGCATGGCCTCCCGTCTTCTTGTGTCTGGTCTCCCCCAGTCTCTACCTCCCCTTCCTCAGGGCCCTGGCCCTGCCTGTGTCCCCTGTGTCGAGGGGCGCCAGCGTGCTGCCCCTCACTCCTCCCAGTTTCCTCCGACAGAGGCTCCGTTGCAGACGCTTCACATGGACGTGTGGGGCCCTGCCCGCGTCCGTGGACTCGGTCACGAGCGCTACTTCCTGTTGGTGGTTGACGACTACTCGCGTTACACCACAGTCTTCCCCTTGCGCAGCAAGGGTGATGTCACTGAGGTGCTGATCGACTGGATCCGCGCAGCTCGTCTCCAGCTCAGGCAGAGCTTTGGCTCGGACTTTCCTGTGTTGCGTCTGCACTCGGACAGAGGCGGAGAGTTCTCCTCTGGCCTTCTGCGTGCCTACTGTCGTGCGCGAGGCATCCGCCAGACCTTCACGCTTCCGGACTCCCCGCAGCAAAATGGGATTGCAGAGCGCCGCATTGGCATGGTCATGGACGTCGCTCGTACGTCCATGATGCATGCGGCTGCCCCCCATTTTCTGTGGCCGTTTGCGGTCAGGTACGCAGCACATCAGATCAACCTCCACCCCAGGGTCTCCAGGCCGGAGACCTCCCCAGCCCTGCTGTGGACGGGGAAGGTTGGCGATGCGTCGGCGTTCCGGGTCTGGGGATCTCGGGCGTTTGTCCGCGACTTGTCTGCGGACAAGCTGTCCCCTCTCGCTGCTCCCTGCGTCTTCCTGGGGTTCCCCCCCGACGCCCCTGGGTGGCAGTTCTACCACCCCACCTCTCGACGTGTTCTGTCCTCCCAGGACGTCACGTTTGACGAGTCGGTACCCTACTACCGCCTCTTCCCCTACCGCACTCCGTCCCTCCCCCCGCCCCTGCTCTTCTTGGTACCAGGTCCCCCCCCGGTAGACCCCCTCCCCCCTCAGGGTCCTGCCCCTTCAGGTGTGTCCCAGGTAGACGCGGTCGAGCCTGTCGAGGTCACTGGTGACTCTGGTGCTGCTGCGCGAGCTGAGCCTGGGAGTGCTGAGCCTAGAGGTGCTACACTTGGGGGTGCTGAGCCTGGGGGTGCGGAGTCTGGAGGTGCTGAGCCTGGGGGTACTGAGTCTGGGGGTGCTGAGCCTGGGGGTGCTGGGCCTGGGGGTGCTGAGCCTGGGGGTGTTGGGCCTGGGAGTGCTGAGCCTGGGGGTGCTGGGCCTGAGGGTGCTGAGCCTGGGGGTGCTGAGACTGGGGGTGCTAAGCCTGGAGGTGCTTCGTCTCGTCGAGAGCCACTCCCCCCACAGGAGCTGCGTGAGTGGTTTGCCCGGCGCTGGAGGCGTGCTGCTGGTGCTTGAGGTTCTTCGGCTGTAGAGGGTACTGCTGCCGAGCGTCCCAGAGGTGCTCGTACTGTGGGTGCTGGAGCTGCTGGGTCTGAGGGTTCTCCTGGAGCTGGTGCTGCTGAGGGTGTTGGCGCTGAGACTGCCGCGGACGTTCCGGCTGGCAGTGCTCTTGGTGGTGCTGCTGGAGGTTCTGGAGCTACTGGAGGTGCTGCTGGAGGTGCTGCTGGAGCGGGTACTCCTGCTGGGGTACTGGTGCTGTCCCTGCTGTTCCTGGCGTTGCCGCGCGGCCCCGACCGTACTTCGTTCCGCTCCTGCAGCAGGTTCTTGGTCTTACACCTCCTCCTCCTCCCTTAGAGGGTCCACAGCCTGTCTCGTCACAGTCACAGCTACAGCCTGCCTCCCCTTTGCCTGCTCCTTCTCCCTACGCTGGTCCGACTGGAGGTCTTACCGAGCATCGTGAGCCTGCGTCTCGTCCTGCGTTGCCTGTTCGTACTGCGCGCGCTAGTGGTCGCGGTTCACGTCAGCGTCCTCCTCCTGTCCCTGGCACGCACCGGATGTCTCTGCGTCCGTCTACTGCTCCCCTGCGTGCCCCTTTGCCTTCTCCTCCTGCTTCCTCTCTTCCTGCTCTTGCCGACCCGGAGTCGGACTCTCTTCGTGCTGCCAGTCCTACTGTCACGCGTCTCCTTGCTACTGCTGTCACTGACCCTTCTTTCGAGTCGTCTGCTGCGTCTGCCCTTTTCACTGAGCTCGTCGACTTTGCTGCGCGCTGTCGTCTAGACTACGCTGCTAGTCTTGTCGCTGAGTCTGAGTCTGCCTGTCCTCTGTCCGTCGGGGGTGAGTGTGCCCTTGGCACGGACATCCTTGAGGACAGGCAGGAGGAGTTCCAGTGTCTGGCCGCCGCTTCACCTCATCTCGCATCTGTACTGCTAGCCCCTGAGGGAGACCCGGATGCACTAGACATCCCGACTCCGCGCTCTTACGCGGAGGCGATAGAGGGTCCCTACTCCTCTCAGTGGCAGGCAGCTATGGATGCAGAGATGGCTTCCTGGAAGTCCACAGGCACCTACGTTGACGCTGTCCCCCCTCCTGGGGCGAACATCGTCAGTGGCATGTGGATCTTTAGGGTGAAGCGGCCGCCGGGTTCTCCGCCTGTCTTCAAGGCGCGTTACGTGGCTCGTGGCTTCAGTCAGCGGCAGGGGGTTGACTACTTTCTGACCTTCTCCCCCACCCCGAAGATGACCACTCTTCGGGTACTGCTGCACGTTGCTGCTCACCGTGACTACGAGCTGCACTCTCTCGACTTGAGCACAGCTTTCTTGCAGGGCAGCCTGCACGAGGAGATCTGGCTGCGTCGCCCACCTGGCTTCACTGGGTCTTTCCCTCCTGGTACCCTGTAGAGTCTCCGGCGTCCAGTCTACGGTCTCCGCCAGGCGCCACGTGAGTGGCATGACACACTGAGGACTACACTGGCGGCACTTGGGTTTGCTCCTTCTACTGCCGACCCGTCGCTGTTTCTGCGCACCGACACCTCTCTGCCGCCGTTCTACATCCTCGTGTACGTCGACGACTTGGTCTTTGCCACAGCTGACACTGCTGGACTCGCCTACGTGAAGTCCGAGCTGCAGAAGAGACACACGTGCACTGACCTGGGTGAACTGCGCAGCTACCTTGGCTTGCAGATCACTCGGGACAGAGCACGCCGCACCATTACCTTGACTCCGTCACACATGGTGCAGCAGGTCCTTCAGCGCTTTGGCTTCACGTACTCCTCGCCTCAGGCCACTCCTCTGCCTACTCGCCACTCGCTCTCAGCTCTGCCTTCGGATGAGTCCGTAGAGTCGAGTGGCCCGTATGCAGAGCTTGTTGGCTGCCTCATGTACCTGATGACCTGCACACGACCTGACCTTGCATACCCTCTTAGCATTCTCGCACGCTATGTTGCTCCTGGGAGATACCGACCAGAGCACATGGCTGCAGCGAAGAGGGTGTTGCGCTACTTGTGCAGTACGTCGGGCATGGGGCTAGTGCTTGGAGGGCGCAGTCCAGTGGTCCTCACTGGGCACGCGGACGCCTCTTGGGCTGACGACCAGGCTACGCAGTGGTCGTCACAGGGTTACACCTTCAGCCTTGGTTCCGGCTCTGTTTCGTGGCGGGCTACCCGCTCGTCTTCTGTTCTCGGCTCCAGTTAAGAGGCTGAGATCTACGCCGGGGCTATGGCTGCACAGGAGTTACGCTGGCTCACCTACCTGTTGACCGACCTTGGAGAGCCGCCTCGTTCTCCTCCAGTCCTGTACGTAGACAACAAGGCCATGCTGGCCTTGTGTCGAGAGCAGCGACTGGAGCACAGGACAAAGCACATTGCTCTCCGCTACTTTCTTGCTCGTGAGCTACAGCAGCGTGGACAGTTGCGACTTGCGTACGTGGCCTCTGAGGCCAACACTGCTGATGTCTTCACCAAGGCACTTGCGCCTTGTGATCATCAGCGTTGCTGCACGCAGCTGGGCCTTGTGCCTGTCTTGCCTCACTTGCTCACTTCTTGACCTTGCTTGTACCTTGACCCATATATACTCTTGCTCTTGCTTGCTTGACTCTTGTATATCTCTATAGATGGTCTTGCATGTGAACTGGCCTTGTGGCCCTTGAACTTGTGCTCGGAATGTGTGGTGACTTTGTGATCCACCCTGAGCTTTGCTTTGTTTTGCTTGACTGGTCTTGTGACCCCTTGTTCTCCCCCACTTTGCCTATTGGGGTGTGTCAGAATATTATAGCTTACTTATTTGTGTAGGCTATAGTGGGGTATCCCATAGGGGGTACAACCCAACTAGGGTTTCCTATTTGTACTCACTTCATTCGTAGTCATTTCATTCACGTTCCTTTCTTCACATTTATATGCAATTTGATTTCTTTGTAGTACCCCTAATAAGGCTCCATGTCCTACAATAATTGTACAATTATTGTAGGCCCAGAATTATTAGAGTCTAGAAATATTAGAGGGTAAGAATCATTGGCCGGTATAATTATTGGTGCAACATTATTGGTGTGGATGAGACAATCCTGAGGGGGTTAGCTGCTTAGATAAATTCCCCGCTCTGTCATCTCACAATCAATCCATTCCATTGCAAAGCTTTCAGTTCTGTTCTGTTGTACAATCAAGAATCAAGGCTTCCACTACTGTGGCACTATGCCTTTCTAGCATGGTATCAGAGCTACTCTAGGGGGTATGCTGCTGAAATTTGGTCATAACTCTATCATCATTCACATTAGACATGCACACTAGCAACTTTGCACAGCAAGTGGCAACGTTTGGATTGAAGGCATGGCGCGATTCGACGATGAAGTCGATGCTGGATACGAGGCGTTTGAAGAGACAATCTTGGCTCAACATGAGCACCTGGAGAATATGATTGCAAGGGCTCCACCGGCACTTCAAGCGTCATTGAGAGCAAAGTTCAACATGCGAAGGGCACCACACTCTCCATCAGGCACTCCACGTACTAACCAAACCCACGCTTCAAACGTGCATGCAGGAATTGAAGATGAAGGGCAGGGAAGTTTACCCCAAGGAGGAGAGACATTCCAAGGGAGGGATGCATCCTTCCAAGGAGAGGGGAGCTCCCACCTCGAACCTCAGTCAACCATGCAAAGGGAAGCAACGGGAAGGGATGATGAGTATGGGAGTGGAAAGGATATGAGGGAGCATGGTGATGGGATCGACGTGGGAAGAAACATGAGAGGGCAGATTGGTGAAGGGAGTGGTAGAAGCAGTCATGTGGGCATGGAAGGTGTGGGATTCGAATCTTACACTATTGGTGCTCCCCCACTACGACGACTTGCCACTAACTCCCATCCCATAGGAGTTTCCGTAATAGGCAGGTTTCACCTTTATGGCAACAACGTCGTACCTCCTCGTGCGCCACGGTCTCAAACGGAAGCTGTACTTGCAGGAAGCATTGGACGCAAGGGGCATGGGATGCAGTAAAGTGGAGTTATGCGACGTGATCAAGTGGAAGTGGTGGAACGTGGCACACAACGCACGATATAATTACCTCGACCATCTACCATGCCTCTGCTCTTTGACCCGTCACCACGCGAGTACACCGAAGAAGACAAGGACAGGTTGTCACGCAAGATGGTGGGAGCAGCGGTGGACAAAGCATTCACAACAACTCCGTTCGACGGCACTAACTTCCGAGAGTGGGCTCTTCGGTTTCGCATGAACGCGCGCGTGACAAATCTGTGGGAGTTCTTCGTGACGCTACCATATCCGCTTACAATGGCAAATAGAGAAATACGAGATGCAATGGAACGGCTGGAAGTTCTGCAAGCAGAACACTCAAAGCGTGATACGCTGGCTTTTTGGGTGCTTCTGCATAGTGTGAGCGCAACGATTCAGCTGCAACTTGACTTTTTCCATGAGTCATACAGTCCGGCATTCGAAGCATGGGAATACCTGATGGAGACTTACCAGGCAAAGGATTCGGTGGCAAAGGCATCTCTCAAGAGGCAATTGGACAACCTGAAGATGGGGAGTCAGGAGAGAGTGGAGGAATATTTCAATCGGGCAACAGCAATCCTTGACAAATTGGCATTGGCATGGAAGATGGTGGATGAGGATTCAGTTACCTTGAATCTAATTAGAGGATTGCCGCCGCATTGGGAGGAGCTGAGGCACTCGGCAATGCTACATGGCATCTCGGACAGCTACACACTACAACGAATGATGATTCAGGAACAACGCTACTAAGACCTCATTAGCAAGACCAACCATGACAAACGTCTCCCTCGCATGGCTGGCCAAGCACGTGGAGATCATTCACCAGCAAAGGAGAGGACCGAGACAAAGGGCGACCAGAATACGGCGAAGTCAACGCGAGCACAACACGCGGCGGTTTGGGAGAGATTCAAGAGCAATGAAGGAAGGGGAGGGCGTTCAAACCTTGTGTGTTGGTACTGCAAGGAATCTGGCCACCTGTTCTACAAGTGTCCCAAGGCGCCTCCACGTTGGTCACCACCAGGGTGGGGACTGCAAAACAGAGAGAGTACAAACCAGCGCACCTGGAGTAGGCATTCGTCCTCGCCTCGAAGGAGTGAAAGCCCCAAACGTGACAACCAGGCGCCAAAACAGCAAGGGGCAGCCCGGGGAGACAAAAAGCATACCGTCACTTGCATTGCAACGATTCGCTCAATGCAAGCGGCCTTACCAATCCCTCGAGGTCACTTGTGGCTGCTGGACAGTGGATGGAGCCAACACATGACCATGGACAAGAGCCGGTTTGAAGGTCTAGAGGAGCTAGACGAACCTGTTCATGTTGAGCTTGCTGATGGGAGCCAGCTGCTTAGCACAACGATGGGAACCATACGAGCAACAGCACCAGATGGGATAACGGTTCGCTACACCGAAGTCCTCTATATACCCGGGCTGAATTCCAAACCTCCTCTCATATTGTCAGCTGCACAAGAAGGGAGCGCGAATTCATACACATGCTGACGGGCATACGGACATTACCATGGCGGTCAGGGATGAGCATGTGAGGATTGGACTTGGAATGACCATGCATTGGGTGCTCATGGTGCAATATGAGCCTGCACTTGCCTCTGCCCATGAATCTGGCCATGATCCAGAGGATGAAACATCAAATGACCATGATCATGGAAGGCTGAATGCACATTCTGTTCATGCGTCCATCACATATCGCATGGCACACAAACGTCTAGGTCATCCTTCATACACCTCCATGGATGCCACATTTCGGAATGGAGACATTGAAGGACTTTCCATTTTTTACCAGGTGAACCTCCTCAAACCCCCGTGTGACTCATGCCTCCGAGGGAAGATGAGCAAAGCCCCGTTTCCCACAGGTACCGACAAGCGCACAACTCGACCTTTGGAGCTCATGCATAGCGACATCATGGACTTGGGTGATGCTCACCCCTCACTTCGTTATGTGCTGGCACTCAAGGACGACTACACCAACTACCTGTGGGTGGCGCCGCTGGCTCACCGTTCCGACATGGCAGCTGTTTTTTCGGCTTGGCATCGCGAGATGAAGACCAAGCTGCCCACAAAGCCCTGGCTGCCTTGCGCACGGACAACGGGGGAGAGTATACATCAAATGCGTTCACGGAGTGCCTGAGTCCTCACGGCATCATCCACCAAACGTCTTTACCTCACACGCCGCAACAAAATGGAGTCGCCGAACGGGTTAACCGCACACTCATGGACTGAGTGCGGGCAATGACCACCGGGGCCAGCCTTTCCTCTAAGTTCTGGCCTTATGCGCTGGAGTATGCAGCATGGCTACACAACCGGATCAGCTGTAGCAGCAACCCATCAGCACACTCACCGTACTTCAAGTTGACGGGAAAGGCAGCAGATGTCTCAATGGCAAGGACATTCGGCTGCCTCTGCTACTATCTCCCTCCTCAAGGCAGTTTCGGGAGGTTTGAACAAAGAGGACGGGCTGGGATGTTTCTTGGCCTTTCCAATGCTCGGAAGGCATGGATTGTTCAGGACTTGGCAAGCGAGGTGGACACAAATACTCGCTCAGCTCGTTTCTTTGACGACCTCATGCTGGCGTACGCCGAATCTCTGCTCGAACGCCAACGGTACTTGGATGAAGTCTCACCTCATATCTCGGGGTGGACTTCAGGGGGAGAAGGAATTGGGTCCGCATTCGACTCTTTTCCCGCATCCCAAACTTCCTCCTCGTCATCTTTGTTGTGTGATGCAACCATATGCATTCACGTCTGTCTGCCTCCCATCATGTGTTTGTGCGTTGCATGCGTGGTGTGAGCGTGTGCAAGAAATTTGTGTCTTGTGTGGTTTGGATTTTCTGTCTGTGTCTGTGTGTATGTTATTTGGCTTGATCAGATATCTGAAGTGATTCCTCTACTCAATAGCTTTCCGACGAACCAAGAATCGTCGCGATTGGAGCACAACCAAGAAAGTTACGAACATTGGAGTCCGTATGCTTATATATTTTGGTTGCAGCTACTTTGGGAAGTTTTGGCATTGACTCAATATGGGGTACAGACTTGTGGGGGTTGGGAAATTCGAACCCATCACTGTAGATGCTGCCAAGAGGTTGGGTGAAGCCAAACCAGGTTGGTAAGTGTGGCCAAGTTAAGGTGAGGTGGATGGCATGGGTTGGAAAGTGACAAAGGTCAAAGTTTGTTGCCTATGGGGAAGGGAATTGTGTGGCATGGGGTTTCCTTGGTTGGGGACTCTCTCTTGGGACCTTCCCTCTCGTCCTCCTCTTCCCCTCATAC
The DNA here is from genome assembly GCA_948144175.1 of Closterium sp. NIES-65. Taxonomy (NCBI): domain Eukaryota; kingdom Viridiplantae; phylum Streptophyta; class Zygnematophyceae; order Desmidiales; family Closteriaceae; genus Closterium; species Closterium sp. NIES-65. Next base: position 1,852,125 of record CANXME010002221.1, read on the forward strand.
CAGGTTTAGTGCTACTCTAATGTTCTTTTGTGGGACTTGTGAGTTAATTGTGATTGAGTTAAATTTCTGTGGCAGCATACCCCCTAGTGTGCCGAAAAGCATAACTCGAGATATGCTTCATATTGTGATACGATTCAAATTGGGAAATGTAGCCACGGTCTAGGGCTACAACATATTCGAATTTCGTGGGATTCTAACGGTGCACCTTTCGTCGAAAACGTTTCTTGTGAAGTCGAAGTTTATGTCAAGAAATTGAGACCAACGATTTTGAGAAATTTGGGCACCTAATCTTCATAGACTCCGTCCTTAGTCTCTAACAAGTGGTATCAGAGCAGATTAAGGACTTTGTGGAGAGTCTACTGAAGTGTGAAGACCCTCCTAGACCCACCATGGCCTTGGGCGTTCCTAAGTGGAGTTCTAGAGGTTGCACGTGACTTCCGCTAAGGTGAAACTCTGCCGAAATTTCGTTGGCGCTGACACTTGTGAAGATTGTGTGGATCTACATAGTGACCAGCAAAGGGGGGGAGCTGAAACCTCTGATTGGGAGCAGAGGAGATGAGTCAAGGGAGTGGAGAAGGAGCTGAGAAGAAGAGTGAGCCGCCACCATCCAAGATTGAGGCATTGGATGGCTCCAACTATGAAGAATGGAGTGGGCGGATGAGGAGCGCCTTCAAGCACTACAATCTCCTGAAATTGGCTATGGGAGAGAAGAAGATGCCCGAGGAAGGAGATGCCCACGATCGGTGGATTGAGCGGAGCGCGGTGCTGTACAACTTGATTCTACAGTCGGTCAACAACGACATGTTCCAGCACATCAAGGATTTGGTGGAGCTCGATGACTCGGGACCGAAGGCGTGGAAGCTGCTACGCGACGTGGTTCAACCCAACACGCTGCCGATGGTGATCGTATTGGAGAAGGAGCTGGCTGCCCTCTCCATGCGGCCGGGAGAGGATGTGAAGCCGGCCCTTGACAAGATCAAGGACACCTATGCGAGGATGGCAGCGGCGGGCAGCAAGGTGTCGGAAATGCAGCATTGCACCAAAATCATCTCGGTGCTCGACAACTCGTGGGACAACCTTATCCCCACCCTCAACGCTCAGCAAGACAAGTGGACGCCTGAGTGGCTACGGCAGCAGATCCTGCAGGAGGACTTCCGCAGGCGGCACACGGGAGGTGGTGCTACCAACAAAACTGCTGAGGGGTATGGAGCTGCAGGAGGCAGCAGGGGGAGAGGGGGAGGGAGAGGCCGAGGCCGTGGGAGAGGCTTTGGCAGAGGAAGAGGCCGAGGTGACTACAACGAGGGGCATGAGAGCTCTGGTGGCAGGGGGAGCACCCGAATGGAGGGTGCGTGCTGGTACTGCAAGAAGGCTGGACACCTGTGGTTCAAGTGTTTCAGCCGGCCTGAAGGATGGGCACCTCCAGGCATGAAGCCGCCAAGTGGTGAACGTGCACGAGGTGGTGCTGTGCAAGGTTCAGGTGCACAAGGTGATGGTGCACAAGGTAAAGCCGACCCTGGGATGTTCCTCATGGTTGAGGATGTGCAAGGGAGTGGGGGTGATGTGGGTTCAGTTGGGAAGGTTGTGATGCACCCCCTCACTCATTGGGTGATCGATTCAGGTTGCACGAGTCACATGACTCCACGGGCAGATTTGCTTGATGAGGTGAAGCCCCCTGGGAAGATAAAGTTTGTGGCTGCCGCTTCAGGTGCCTTGCTCCCTGTAATTGGTGTTGGGAATGCCAAGGTTATGGGAGCTAATGGGGGGCTTGTGGGGCTGGGAAATGTGCTGTTGGTTGAAGGTTTATCCGCTAACCTCCTCTCTGTGCGCCGGCTGCAGAAAAGCAAGGCCAAAGTTACGTTCGGCCCAACCAGCTGCCGTGCAAAGCTTGGGAAGTTGGTGCTGTGGGATTTGGAGGAGAAGAGCAGCTGCATCAAGGACCTGTGGCAGCTACCCATCATCCCTTGGAATGGGAAACCTCCAGCAACGGCAAAGGCAGCGGCAGCGGCTAAGGCAACTGCGGGAGGAGAGGAGACTGCACCAACTGCTGGGGCCCTGGATGCAGTCAAGAAGGTGCAGCAGCCACAGCAATCACATGGTGAGGTGCTTGCTGGTGTGGATGCAACGGCTGCATGGGCAAAGGCTTCGTCTGGGAGTGGTGAGGCCGATTGGGAGACGTGGCATGAGAGGCTGTGCCACATCAACATTCCTATGCTGCAGAAGTTGGTGAAGGATGGGAGCTTGAAGGGATTGGAGGTGAAGGGGGCAGCGAAGGAGATTGGGAGCTGCCCTACATGCCTTGAGACAAAGTTCACCAAGTTCCCTTTCAGCAGCAGCACGGGACCAGCCAAGGTTCCACTCGCGCTTGTGCACATGGATGTGGTGGGCCCCACAAGGGCCCTTTCTCTCTCGGGCAGCCGCTACTTCTTGACCATTGTGGACGACCACACACGTGCGGTGTGGGTCTACCCTCTCAAGACTAAAGGGGAGGTGGCAGCGGCTGTTCTTAAGGAGTGGATGCCGAGAGCACAAAGGGAGAGCGGACACAAGGTCAAGGTGATCCGCACCGACAATGGGGGAGAGTTTATTGGCATTGATTTTGAGGCGGTGCTGAAGAAGAAGGGGATCCAGCATCAGCTCACGGTGCCCTACAACCCTCAGCAGAACGGCGTGGCTGAGCGGTTCAACCGGACCCCGCAGGAAGGTGCTCGCACTCTCCTTGGGCGTGCAGGGCTGCCGGATCCGTTTTGGGTGACAGCACTGCGGCAGGTCGCTGTTGTGAAGAACCGGGTGCTGGCGACAGTGGGGGACAAGCAATGGGTCCCCTACACCAAGTGGTATGGGAGTGCACCAGCAGTCAACATGCTGAGAGCCTACGGCTGCATGGTGGTGCTTCATGTGCCTAAGGAGAAGAGGGGAAAACTGGAAGCTTCTGGGAGATGGGGTGTGCACTTGGGGCTTGCTAAGGATCACAAGGGCTGGCTGATTTGGGACTTGACCAGCCAGCAGCTGACTGTGTCGAGGGATGTGAAGTTCCTTGAGTCCTTGTACTACAAGGAGTGGAAACAGCAGCAGCAAAAGCTTCCCACTACACCGCTGATCATTGAGGCTGATGAGGTGCAGCGGACTTCGAGGCAAGTGCAGGTCACTGTCTCAAAGGAGGAGATTTATGGGGTGACTGAGGATGGGGGAGAACCTGAGGTGGAGGAGCAGCAGCAGCAGCAGCAGCAGCAGCAGCAGCCGCAGCAGCAGCAGCAAGATGCTCCACAAGGTGCCGTACGTCCGGCTGACCGTCCAAGGAGGGATGAGCGCCCTCCTAGCCGGCTGACCTATCTGAGCTTTGGGAAGCCAAGTGTGGTAAGGGCTGGGAGTGTCGCTGAGCAGTGTGATGAGGAGGAGATAGCGCACTGTTACTGGGCAGCCATCCCTAAGCCCAAGACACTTACCGAGGCCTTGAGTGGGCCCGATGCTGAGAAGTGGAAGCAGAGTGTGAAGGAGGAGTATGACTCTCTGCTGGAGAATGAGACGTGGGAGCTGTGTGAGCTGCCTCCAGGGAAGAAGGCCATTTCTTCCAAGCTGATTTTCAGGCACAAGTACGGACCTGATGGGGAGCTGACCCGCTACAAGTCAAGGCTTGTGGCTAAGGGGTTCCAACAGACAAAGGGGAAGGATTTTGATGATATCTTTGCTCCTGTGGGGAAAGGCACTACACTGAGGACGATGTTGGCAATGGCTGCAAACCGAGGCTGGAAGATCAAGCAGATGGACATAATCACTGCCTTCCTCAATGGAATCATTCTGGAAGAGCTGTACATGCTGCAGCCTGAGGGGTTGGATGATGGGAGCGGCAGGGTGTGCAGGCCATCTATGGCCTGAAGCAGGCTCCTCGCGCATGGTACCACATGCTGGAGGAGACACTGCTGGCCGGGGGGTTCAAGAAGAGCGAGTGTGATCACAGCCTGTTCCTGCTGCAAGAGAAGGAGCAGTTCCTCATGCTCCTGGTGTACGTGGACGACATCCTGCTCTTCTCTGAGCCGTCTGCGATGATTGAACGTGTGGAGGAGATGCTGGAAATGCAGTTCAAGTGCTCCAAGATGGGAGATGTGAAGTACTACCTTGGGATGCACGTGGAGAGGGACCTTGACAAGGGAGTGTTGAGGTTGCACCAGAGGAAGTATTGTGAGGGGCTGGCTGAGAAGTATGGGCTACAAGATGAAGGAAAGCCAGCCACCCCGCTGCCTTCGGGGCTCACTGTGGAGCCCTGTGCTGATGAGGAGGTGGTGGGGGAGAGTGACAGGAAGTTGTTTCACTCCATGGTGGGGGCACTCAACTACGCGGCTAACCACACGCGGCCTGACATTGCCTTTGCTACATCCAGGCTTGCGAGTGTGGTTTCATGCCCAAGTCATGAGCAGCTGGAAGCGGCCAAGAGGTTGGTCCGCTATGTGAGCGCTACAGCATCAGTGGGCTTGGAGTACAGTGCTGTGCGACAGAGGCTACAGAGGGGTGCAGCTGATTTGAGCAAGGGGGAGATGCGCTTGACTTGCTACACCGACGCTAGCTTCAACTCAGTGAAGACGGATGGCACCAGCATTGGAGGCTATGTGTGCCTCTTTGGAGGTGGTGCAGTGAGCTGGCGCAGCAAGAAGCAGAACGAGGTGGGGTTGTCCTCGTGTGAGACAAAGTACATGGCCCTGCATCATGGGGCAAAGGAGGTGGTGTGGCTGAGGCGTTTGTTGGAGAAAATCGGAGTGTGTCAGAGGGAGCCGACTGTGATTTTCTGTGACAATGAGTCGGCGGTGAAGTTTGCAAAGAATGCCTGTCTTCATGGCTTGACAAAGCACATCAGGCCAAAGTGGCATTGGACAAGGAGGCTCCTGGACAAGGAGGTGCGGCTGGAGATTGTGAAGACCCAGCAGCAGGCGGTTGACATTCTCACCAAGCGCCTAGCAGAACCTGAGCATTGGAAGGGCATGAAGCTTGCGGGAATGAGTGTGCATTGAGGGTGCATGCTTGAGTTATGGCATGTGGGATGATGGTTGGCAGCCAGAAGGGGAGTTTGTTGTGTGATGCAACCATATGCATTCACGTCTGTCTGCCTCCCATCATGTGTTTGTGCGTTGCATGCGTGGTGTGAGCGTGTGCAAGAAATTTGTGTCTTGTGTGGTTGGGATTTTCTGTGTGTGTGTGTGTGTGTGTGTGTGTATGTTATTTGGCTTGAGCAGATATCTGAGGTGATTCCTCTACTCAAGAGCTTTCCGACGAACCAAGAATCGTCGCGATCGGAGCACAACCAAGAAAGTTACGAACATTGGAGTTCGTATGCTTATATATTTTGGTTGCAGCTACTTTGGGAAGTTGTGGCATTGACTCAATATGGGGTACAGACTTGTGGGGGTTGGGAAATTCGAACCCATCACTGTAGATGCTGCCAAGAGGTTTGGTGAAGCCAAACCAGGTTGGTAAGTGTGGCCAAGTTAAGGTGAGGTGGATGGCATGGGTTGGAAAGTGACAAAGGTCAAAGTTTGTTGCCTATGGGGAAGGGAATTGTGTGGCATGGGGTTTCCTTGGTTGGGGACTCTCTCTTGGGACCTTCCCTCTCGTCCTCCTCTTCCCCTCCTACCTGGTTTAGTTCTACTCTAATGTTCTTTTGTGGGACTTGTGAGTTAATTGTGATTGAGTTAAATTTCTGTGGCAGCATACCCCCTAGTGCGCCGAAAAGCATAACTCGAGATATGATTCATATTGTGATACGATTCAAATTGGGAAATGTAGCCACGGTCTAGGGCTACAACATATTCGAATTTCGTGGGATTCTAACGGTGCACCTTTTGTCGACAACGTTTCTTGTGAAGTCGACGTTTCTGTCCAGAAATTGAGACCAACGATTTTGAGAAATTTGGGCACCTAATCTTCATAGACTCCGTCCATAGTCTCTAACAATCTTCTGACGTCGCAACATCAGAACAACATGAAGCAGAGGCCAATGACCCAACTCAAGAAGACTCACCAGCAGTTAGTGAAGCCGATACAGGAGAAGAGACTACAACAAGTGACTTACCTGCAGCAGGCATCTCTGTTTGTAAAGGTGTTGAAGACAACGAAACAGTGAATGAAGCAAGTCATCTCTACGACTTTGCCTACCCACCGGATGGGATCCCGCTGGCTGCTCATGACGCGAATCCACGGCGGGTTCACTTCAAGCCAACTGTGACAGTGCTCAGAGAATAGGACAAAGGATGGACAACATGACAGGTTGAACTTGCTGTTTGGGAAATGGCAAGCAGGACAAGCATTCAGCAGGCTTCCCAACTTGCAGCTGCACGTGCTGCTGCTGTGCAGCAACCAGCATCCTCATGGTGGATCTGACATACAAGAAGCCCAAAACACTTAAGGAAATGACCAAGGACCCATACGCACCTCTTTGGCAAGCCCTGTCGATGCAGAGTTAGCCAAGTTCGACGACATGGAAGCGTACGAAGTGGTGGACAGATCGGACGTACCAAAGGGAACACCAGTGCTGTCGGAAGGAGTCGTTCTAAAGGTGAAACGAGATGAGCACGACCAGCCGAATCGATTCAAGGCACGCTGGGTGGTGAAAGGATGCGGACAGACATGGGGAACATGCGACAAAACATACGCTTCTGTCAACCAAGGACCTACCTCACGCATGTTTGTTGCTGGTGCATCTGCTACAAAGCGGAAGGTGGTGCAACTGGACATCTCCAATGCGTTTTTGTACGCTCCAATCAACCGGGACGTGTATGTGAGACCCCCGGAACCGCGGCGTGACGGAGACAAAGTCTAGAAACTCAAGCGAAGTGTGTATGGACTGAAACAAGCACCACGCTTGTGGCATCAGCACTTACGGGGTGTTTTGAAAGAGCTGGACATGGTGCAATCCGAATCGGACCCATCTCTATTTATCTGGAAAAGAGAAAGAAATGACAATGTGTGGCTACTCACCTACGTTGACGACATCCTCATCCAATCTCATGACGAAGAAGGCATTGAAGCTGTGATTCAACACTTGAACCATAACTTTGCCTTAACCATCAGCAAGACAACGACGCAGTTCTTGACCCTTAACGTCACTGCTGAAGCTGACCAGATCTCACTCGGACTCGCAAAGTACTTCTCACAGGCTTTGGCGACCTTCGGGATAGAAGGCAGCCGCTCCGGAGTCAGGACGCCAATCACCAAGGAACCTGGACCACAAGGAGAACTACCAGACGAGATTGACAATCAATTGGTACTGCAACAAGTGGGGACATTGCTGTACATGTCAACAAAAGGGAGGCCGGACATAACCTATGCAACGCATGTGTTGGCTCGACAAGCCAGCAAGCCAACAGCTGCTATCGTGCTTGGAATTCGGCGTGTCAGAAATACCGCGGACGTGGGGCTGGTTTATGGAGGAGGGGACTTGGTGCTCCGAGGATACACAGACTCGGACTATGCGAACGAAGTGGGATGTCACTCAGTTGGAGGCTACGTGTTTACCTTGGGAGGAGCTGCTGTCAGTTGGAGGACTAAGCAACAAACAGTCATTGCAACGTCAAGAGCTGAAGCAGAATACATTGCAATGTTCCAAGGGGCAAGGGAAGCTACATACCTTCAGCGCTTGTGTGGAGACCTCGGGTTCCCACAGCAAGAACCCACAGTCATATTTGTGGGCAACCAAAGCGCAATTGCGCTTGCAACAGGGGAGCAGATGAGTCAACGCATAAAACACATGGAAGTACGTTACCATTGGACGCGGAAGACAGTTCGTGACGGTGTTGTGTGGCCGGATTACTGCCCAACAGCTCAGCAAGCAGCCGATTACCTCACCAAGCCCATCACAGCAAAGCAGCATCTCACCTGTAGCCTATTGTGCGATCTCCAACCAATTCCACCCGGAGCACCGTCCTCAACCAGCTAGCAGATTGAAGGTGCAGGAGCTGCATTCACATGTACGGGCTTCTAAGGGGTGCTGGACAACAGGGCATCACATAACTCCACATGTCTCACTCGTGTGTTTGTTGCTGTGTGCGTGCTCATACGCATACATGATGAAAAACTCACGAGTGAGAAGGGCGAGTGGGGTGTGGAGTACCTTGGGCTGCAACAAGGGGAGTTGTGGGGTCCATTTTCATTTTCATTTTCCAGGTCACACACGAAGACAAGTATCAGGATGAGACCTACTGCAATGAAAACACAAGGCATGGAAAAGCAGCCGCAGCCGAGAGCTTTTCTGCTAGATGGTCGCAGCTGCTGACTTCAGTCGCCAAGGTCACTGATTGATACAAAGTACCTGCAGGTTTTAGGGGGAGTCACACACAACAGCACTGGTGTGAGTGGGGATTACAGTCACGAGTAGATAAACTGTTGCTACTACTGATCAAAGAAAGAAGACAAGTTACTGCTGATGCACACATGCTGGAGCTGCAGTAGGGCCCACCGGTTACCGCGTTACCTCACCTACGGTCTTACCTTCCTGCTTGCCAAGAGCGCTTGCCTGCCTTGAGCAACTGCTTGACTTGAGCGCCTGCCTGCCAAGAGCGCCTGCCTGCCTTGAGCGCCTGCCTGCCTGCCTTGAGCGCCTGCCTGCCTTGAGCGCCTGCCTGCCTTGAGCGCCTGCCTGCCTTGAGCGCCTGCCTGCCAAGTGCGCCTGCTTGCCTTGAGCGCCTTTCCTGCCGCGCGTGCCTCCCTACTGCGCGCCTTTGCTTGCCCTGCGCGCCATCTCCGCTGCCTTGCCTGCACTGCTACTATGGCGACGCTTAATGTGCTCGCGTTCGATCCTGACGATCGTCCAGTAGAGTTCGCCACCTGGCTCGACGACCTGCAACTGTTCCTCCTGACTGATGCCAAGGATGGTGTTTCCTTGTTCGATTACGTTTCTGGCACTGCCGTTGCTCCTGCTGCCACTGAGCCTGCTCTAGACCGCTCCCTGTGGCAGACCCGCGATGCTGCTGCGCGCCTAGCTATTCGCAACCATCTGCCGATCACAGAGCGCGCACATTTTAGCCAGCACAAGACTGCCAAGGCACTGTACGATGCTGTAGTTGCCCGCTACTCTTCCCCGGCCACTGCAGCCCTCGGTCGACTTATGCTACCCTACCTGTTCCCCGACCTGTCCTCGTGTACCACCGCTGAGGACCTCATCTCTCACCTACGCGCTAGTGACACTCGCCTTTGTGCCGCCCTTCCAGCCGAGTTCCTCGCAGAGAACCACCCCCCGATGTACTTTACTCTCTAATCCCTCGCCTCCCTGGCACTCTTTGCTCAGTCAGGGACCAATTCCTCACCCTTGACCCCCATTCCCTCACTGTCGACGACCTCGAGAAGCACCTCCTAGCAGCCAAGAAGAACATTCTAGCTGTAGGTGCTGCTCATGGTACTCCCCGCACTCCCCTCTTTAAGGGGTGCTCCCCCTCCCCTCTTAACCCCTCCTACGCCTCCGCAGCTGCTGCTGTCAACCTCCTTGGTGCTGAGAAGGTCGCAGCTGCTTCCACTCCGAGTGGGAAGCGCAGCGGCTTTAGGGCGGGCAAGGGTGGCAGGGGTGGCGGACGTGGCGGTGGAGGGGGTGGTGGTGGAGGTGGTGGGGGTGGTGGAGGTGGTGGGGGTGGTCATGGGGGTGGCGGTGGTAGTGGGATCGGTGGTGGTGCCAGGAGCGGTGGCGGTGGCGGCGGCGGTGGTGGCGGAGGGGGGAGTGGTGGTGGCAGCGGTGGTGGGGGCTTGGGTGACACTAGTGGTGGCCAAGGCAGCAGCAGCAGCAGTAGCAGCAGTAGCAGCAGCAGCCGCAGCAGCGTCAGCGCCAGACCCCCACTTCCCAGCAGCTTCTTGACTAGTATGCCAGGCGTGGGGCGTCTGGGGGTCCTGGTCGCTGCCCCTATATCATTCGCACAGGTCCCCGTGCTGGTCGCCAGTGCACAGGTTTTCACACTGAGTACCGCTGCTTCGCTCGGCTTAGCGACGCCTGGCGCGTTAAGTTTCTTGATGCTACTGAGTTCCCCAACTGGACAGAGCTGCTTAGGCGTGATGTACCTATCTTTGATCTTGACTATGAAACTATTCTTGCTACCATGTATGCATTGACTGTTATTGCTGAGGGTGACTGCTACTTATGTGTGCCGCCTGTCCCCGGTATAGCCCCAGGTATAGCGCCTGTGGCACTAGGTGCTTGTGAGTCTGTTCCCCCTGGTACTGCGTCCACACAGGCCTTGCACACCTTCACACTTGACTCTGGTGCTTCCCGCTGTTTCTTTCGTGAAAGCACCACAGTCACTCCCCTCCCTGCATCTGTTCCTGTCTCACTGGCTGACCCCTCTGGGGGCCCAGTGCTTGCACGGTCTTCCACTGTGCTTCCGTGTCCGGCGGTCCCGTCTGGTGAGCTCTCTGGTCTCCACCTCCCCTCGTTCTCTACGAACTTGGTGACCAACGCCGTCCTTCTGGATCACTGGGTTGACACCTTTACTCTTGGAGGACAGCGTGTGGCGATCTGCACGTGCTCTCGGACCGGCCGTCACCTGGCCACGTTCACACGTGCGCCTGGGTCCAGTCTGTACACCCTCACAACTGCGTCGCGCTCCACCCCTTTGTCTCCCCAGCTGTACGCGTCTGCTGGGTGAGTGTCGCCGGCTGTCACAAAACACTCTCCTGTGGCACCACCACCTTGGTCACCCCTCCCTGGCTCGCCTTCGTAGCATACACTCTCGCTTCCTGGTCTTTGGCCTTCCCAGGTCTCTGCCTGCCCTCCCTCCCTCGCCTGCACCGCCCTGCATTCCTTGCGTCGAGGGGCGGCAGCGCGCCGCTCCTCACTCCTCCTCATTCCCTCCCACAGAGGCTCCACTGCAGACTCTCCACCTGGACGTGTGGGGACCAGCCCGCGTCCGTGGACACGGCCACGTGCGGTACTTCGTGCTGGTCGTCGACGACTTCATGCGTTACACCACGGTCTTCCCCTTGCAGCGCAAGGGGGAGGTCCCTGATGTTTTGATCCCCTGGATCCGCGCTGTTCGTCTCCAGCTCCGCGAGCGGTTCCAGTCGGACTTTCCTGGCCTGCGTCTGCACTCTGACAGAGGTGGTGAGCTCTCCTTAGACCTCTTGGCAGCCTTCTGTGCGGAGCACGGCATCCGCCAGACGTTCACGCTTCCGGCCTCTCCGCAGCAGAATGGGGTTGCTTAGCGCCGCATTGGCTTGGTCATGGAGGTCGCTCGTACCTCCATGATCCATGCGGCTGCCCCCCATTTTCTGTGGTCGTTTGCGGTCCGGTACGCCGCGCATCAGCTCAACCTCTGGCCCCGTGTCTCCTTGCCGGAGACCTCGCCCACACTGCTGTGGACCGGGAAGGTTGGCGATGCGTCACGTTTCCGGGTCTGGGGTGCTCGTGCCTTTGTCCGCGATCCCACCGCGGACAAGCTCTCCCCTCGCACCATTCCCTGCGTCTTCCTTGGCTTTGTCCCTGACGCGCCTGGCTGGCAGTTTTACGACCTCGCCTCGCGCCGTGTCTTTGCGTCTCAGGACGTCACCTTTGACGGGTCAGTTCCCTTTTACCGTCTCTTTCCCTACCACACTGCCCCTCGCCCCCCCCCCCCCCCCCCCCCCCCCCCCCCCCGACGCTCTTTCTCGCCCCTGGTCCTCCCCAGGTAGACCCCCTCCCAGCGCCAGGCCCTGCTCCTTCAGGTGTCTCTCAGGTAGACCCTCCCGTACCTGCGGTTGTTGAGGTCACTGGTGACTCAGGTCCTGCTGGGGGTGGTGCTGTCCCTGGGGGTACGAAGCTTGGGGGTGCGGAACGTGGGGGTGCTGAGCCTGGGGGTCCGGAGCCTGAGCGTGAGGGCCCAGGAGGTGCTGAGACTGGGGGTGCGGAGCCTGGAGGTGCTAAGCCTATGCGTGAGGAGCTTGGAGGTCCTGAGCCTGGGGGTGCTGCGTCTGGGGGTGCTGAGCCTGCGTGTGAGGAGCCTGGGGGTGCTGAGTCTGGGGGTGCGACGCCTGAGGGTTCTGCGACTGCTGTTCCGCGGTCTCCTTGGAGTAGCCGTCTTCGTCCGCGTGTGCTTCTCACCTCACAGCAGCTGCACGACTGGTACGGTCGCCGTCAGGGTCGCGCTTTTGGAGCTCGAGGCTTTGCTGCTGGAGGTTCTTCTGCTGACGTCACTGGAGCTGGGAATGGTGCTGGTCATTTGTCTACTGGAGGTGCTAAAGTCGCTGGTCCCGGAGGTGCTCGTACTGGAGGTACTGGAGCTGCTCGGGCTAGAGGTGCTGTGCCTGAGAGTGCTCCTGCTGGAGACCCTGGGTCTGGGGGTGCTGCTGCCGGAGGCACTGAGGCTGGAGGTGCCGATTCTGTTGGTGCAACCCTACGGTTTGCACTGGGCTTGTTGTCCGTGTGCGTGCATGCGTGTGTGCATGGAATGGAATGAAGGCATGGGATAATATATATATTTCATGCTTATAATAGTGTTTGAATGTTGAGTCATGATGACGAATGTGTGTGTCGAGTCAATAGCGAGTTATCGCTAGTCGTGTCCCGCGCGGTTTCTATTTTGTCGCTTGTGTGTCTCGCGCGGTTTCTATTTTGTCCTGTGTCAAACGTTCGGCGTGTCGCAGGTGTGTGCAGCAGACCCATCAAGAACTCAAGGATGAGTTTGTGACGAAGAACCCGAGCCTTGATTTCAAGCTTCAACTGATTTTGAAGCTCGCCAAAAGGGTACACCTCAAGATATTGAAGATAGTTACATTACTTTGTGTAGTGTAACATTTCACTTGGTGTAGTCCCTAGTGAAGGGTAGTTTCGAGACCCTTCGTGGTTGGGGATACTGTGGCACTGTTCCACATCACTATACCTCCGCTCTTGGGGTTTGTAGGAGTTGGGAGTCATTCCCAACTCGTAACTCTTGGTAACTCTTCCTATCTTGTGTTCTAAGACTATAGTGGCTGCCATAGTGCCGTTCGTTCAAACCAACACTGTGTCATCAATACTTGGTAAAATTGTGCGATCTAAATTGCTTATTGTAGGGGACTTCAAAACGCTTCAGATCCAAGTTGAATCAGGTCCTTTAAAGCTGTGACCAGAACGCTATGAACGTTTGAAGCCGCTGTGCGGAAATTCGACTTTGCACTCTATCTTTAGGCACAATGGAGCCTACTGCAACTATAAATGGTTCTGGGGGTGCTGCAGCTTGTGGAGCTGGTCCTGGAGGAGCTGGCGCTGAGGGTTCTGGAGCTGCTGGAGGTGCTAAAGCTGCTGAGGGTACTGGAGCTGCTGGAGGTGCTAGAGCTGCTGGTGCTAGTGGCACTGCACAGCCGCGCCTGTTCTTCGCTCCGCCGTCTCTGTCGTCTCAGCCACCGCCTGACTCTGCGCTTCGCCAGGTTCTCAGTCTCCCTTCGTCTACTGGTCTTCCGTTACAGCCAGGCTCACCGCTGCTTGCTCCTTCTCCGTATACTGAGCATACAGGGGGTCTTGCTGAGCGTCGTGAGCCTGCGTCGCGTCCTGTCTTGCCTGTTTGTTCTGGTCGTCCCGTTCGTCGTGTTCCTCGTGAGCGCCAGCCGGCTGTCCCCGGCACCCACCTTGTAGTCCGTCGTCCTTCCTCTCGTTCGCCGTGTGTTCCTCCGTCGTCCTTCCTCTCTAACCAGTTTCATGCTGAGCACCCTACTCTCACGCGTCTGTTAGCCACTGTTGTCACTGACCCGTCGTTTGAGTCCACTGCTGCGTCTGCCCTAGTCGCTGAGCTTTTTGACTGTGCTGCTACCTGTAGTCTAGACTACGCTGCTAGTCTTGTTGCTGTGTCTGAGTCTGTCAGTCCTCCGTCCGTCGCGGGTGAGTGTGCTCTTAGCACGGACGTCCTTGAGGACAAGCACGAGGACCTTGAGTGTCTTACGACCGCTGCGCCTCATCTCGTGGCCATGCTGCTTGCCCCTGAGGGAGACCCGGATGCACCAGACATCCCGACCCCGCGCTCTTACGCTGAGGCGATCGCGGGTGTGTACTCTTCTAAGTGGCAGACAGCCATGGACGCAGAGATGGCATCCTGGAAGTCCACAGGCACGTACGTTGATGAGGTTCCCCCTCTCGGGGCGAACATCGTTGACAGCATGTGGATTTTCAGGGTGAAGCGGCCGCCAGGTTCTCTGCCTGTCTTCAAGGCTCGTTACATTGCTCGAGGCTTCAGTCAGCGACAAGGAGTTGACTTCTTCCAGACCTTCTCCCCCACCCCAAAGATGACCACTCTTTGGGTGCTGCTGCATGTTGCCGCTCAGCGTGACTACGAGCTTCACTCTCTTGACTTCAGCACAGCTTTCTACAGGGCAGCCTGCACGAGGAGATCTGACTGCGCCACTTGCGTGGCTTCACTGGGTCCTTCCTTCCTGGTACCCACTGGAGCCTCCGGCGGCCGATCTACGGTCTCCGTCAAGCACCACGTGAGTGGCACGACACACTGAGGACGACACTTGCGGCTCTTGAGTTTACTCCGTCGACTGCTGACACTTCGCTGCCGCCGTTCTACATCCTCGTGTACGTCAACGACTTGGTCTTTGCCACTACTGACACTGAGGCTCTCGCCCTGGTGAAGTCGGAGCTGCAGAAGAGACACACGTACACAGACCTGGGTGAGCTGCGGAGCTACCTTGGCTTGGAGATCACCCGGGACAGAGCACGCCGCACCATCACCCTGACTGAGTCACACATGGTGCAGCAGGTCCTTCAGCGCTTCGGCTTCACCTGGTCCTCGGCACATGTACTCCTCTGGCTACAGGTCACTCGCTCTCAGCTCCACCTTCGGACGAGTCCGTAGAGCCGAATGGTCCTTACCCAGAGCTAGTTGGCTCCCTCATGTACCTGATGACCTGCACTCGTCCTGACCTCGCGTATCCTCTTGGCCTTCTGGTTTGCTACGTGGTTCATGGTCCGCACCGAAAGGTGCACATGGATGCTGCGAAGAGGGTACTGCACTACTTGTGCAGTACATCGGGCATGGGGCTCGTGCTTGGAGGACGGGGCGACGTTGTCCTCACTGGTCACTCGTATGCTTCTTGGGTTGACGACCAGGCTACGCAGCGGTCGTCACATTGTTACACTTTCAGCCTTGGCTCCGGTTCTGTTTCTTGGCGTTCTACTCGCTCGTCTTCTGTTCTCAGCTCCAGTTGTGAGGCTGAGATCTACACCACAGCCATGGCTGCACAGGAGTTACGCTGGCTCACCTATCTGCTGACCGACCTGGGAGAGCGGCCTCGTTCTCCTCCAGTGCTGTACGTTGACAACAAGGCCGCCATTGCCTTGGGTCAGGAGCACAGACGGAGGCACAGAACGAAGCACATTGCTCTGCGCTACTTCCTGGCTCAAGAGTTGTAGCAGCGTGGTCAGCTTCGCCTTGCTCACGTGGCCACTCGGGCGGGGCTCTTGCTAACTATTTGGGCCGTCTGATGGAAAAGTAAATTTTCTTTTTTTTTGTCTGACCATCATATGAGGGATTCTGGGTTATCTGATTTTTAGATGAAATATTTAAGGCCGTCTATAAAAACATATGAAATATTTTAACGTGCAAAAGAAATTGTGTGGATGGCGGAGTTGGTTTGATTTGAACACGGTTTCCGGCAGGGGTGAGATCGATACTTACGAGGGGATTATCGGGCTTTGTTTTCCCTTAGGTTATCAGACAGATGTATTCTCGCTGTCTGGAAACTCATACGAAATATAACATGTGTTCTGAAAAAACATTTGAGTATAAACAGCTTATCTGGGCTCTCATATGAGCCGCATTTTTTTGTCTGCGAGAACATATGAACAACAAAAAATGCGACTGAAATCTAGACCAACATACTAAATTAGTCTGATAGTGAGAGCCCTGCACTCGTGTCGAAACTTAGGCAAGGATGGATTCAACTATCGAGAGAGTTTTACAAGTAGGAAAACCCTAAAAGGTTATACCCCACAGAATCTACCCCACTACAGCCTACCAATAACTACAACATATAACATATATATGTTTGACACACCCCCATAGGCAAAGTGGGGGAGAGCAAGAGGTCACAATACCAGTCAAGTAAGGAAAAGCAAGCTCAGGGTGGATCACAACGTCACCACACACTCTGAGCACAGGCAAAGGGCCACAAGGCCAGTCCACGTGCAGAGGTATATGTGCAGCAAGAACAGTACAGTGATCTCTACCTAGCAAGAGCAGGCATGCAGGTATATATATATAGATCACAGTACAAGCAGAGTCTACAGCAAGTGCAGAAACGTAGGCACAAGACCCAACAAAGTACCAAAGCGCTGATGGTCACCAGACGGAAGTGCCTTGTAAATATATCAGCAGTGTTGGCCCGAGTGGCCACGTGAGCAAGGCGAAGCTGTCCCCGCTGCTGCAACTCTCGAGCCAGGAAGTAAGGCAGAGCGATGTGCTTCGTTCTGTGCTCCAGTCTGTGCTCCTCACACAAGGCAATGGCGGCCTTGTTGTCGACGTACAGAACGGGAGGAGAACGAGGCCTCTCTCCCAAGTCGGTCAGCAGGTAGGTAAGCCAGCGTAACTCCTGAGCAGCCATGGCTATGGCGTAGATCTCAGCCTCACAACTAGAGCTGAGAACAGAAGACGAGCGAGTAGAACGCCAAGAAACAGAACCGGAGCCAAGGCTGAAAGTGTAACCCTGTGACGACCGCTGCGTAGCCTGGTCGTCAACCCAAGAAGCGTCTGAGTGACCAGTGAGGACAACGTCGCCCCGTCCTCCAAGCACGAGCCCCATGCCCGATGTACTACACAAGTAGCGCAGTACCCTCTTCGCAGCATCCATGTGCTCCTTTCGGTGCCTACCAGGAGCCACGTAGCGGGCCAGAAGGCCAAGAGGATACGCAAGGTCAGGTCGAGAGCAGGTCATCAGGTACATGAGGCAGCCCACTAGCTCTGGGTACGGGCCAGTCGGCTCTACGGACTCGTCCGAAGGTGGAGCTGAGAGTGAGTGGCCTGTAGCCTGAGGTGTGCGCTGTGGCGAGGACCAGGTGAAGCCGAAGCGCTGAAGGACCTGCTGCACCATGTGTGACTGAATCAGTGTGATGGTGTGGCGTGCTCTGTCCCGGGTGATCTCCAAGCCAAAGTAGCTACGCAGCTCACCCAGGTCTGTGCACGTGTGTCTCTTCTGCAACTCCGACTTCACCAGGGCGAGAGCCTCAGTGTCAGCAGTGGCAAAGACCAAGTCGTCGACGTACACGAGGATGTAGAACAGCGGCAGCGAAGTGTCTGTGCGCAGAAACAGCGACGGGTCAGCAGTAGAAGGCGCGAACCCAAGAGCCGCAAGTGTCATCCTTAGTGTGTCGTGCCACTCACGTGGCGCTTGGCAAAGACCGTAGACCGGCCGCCGCAGGCTCCACGGGGTACCAGGAGGGAACGACCCAGTGAAGCCAGGAGGGCGGCGCAGCTAGATCTCCTCGTGCAGGCTGCCCTGTAAGAAAGTTGTGCTGAAGTCAAGAGAGTGAAGCTCGTAGTCACGCTGAGCAGCAACGTGCAGCAGCACCCGAAGACTGGTCATCTTCGGGGTGGGGAAGAAGGTATGAAAGAAGTCTACTCCCTCTCACTGACTGAAACCTCGAGCAACGTAACGAGCCTTGAAGGCAGGCGTAGAACCTGGCGGCCGCTTCACCCTGAAAATCCAAATGCCACAGACGATGTTCGCCCCAGGAGGGGGAACCTCGTCAACGTAAGTGCCTGTGGACTTCCAGGATGCCATCTCTGCATCCATGGCTGTCTGCCACTGAGAGGAGTACTCACCTGCGGTCGCTTCAGCGTAATCGCGTGGGGTTGGTATGTCTGGAGCATCCGGGTCTCCCTCAGGGGCAAGCAGCATGGACACGAGATGAGGCGCAGCGGCTGCAAGACACTCAAGGTCCTCCTGCCTGTCCTCAAGGACGTCCGTGCCAAGAGCACACTCACCTCCGACAGACGGAGGATAAACAGACTCAGACTCAGCAACAAGACTAGCGGCGTAGTCTAGATGACAGGCAGCAGCAAAGTCAACAAGCTCAGCAACAAAGGCAGACGCAGCAGCAGACTCAAACGACGGGTCAGTGACAACTGTGGCTAGCAGGCGCGTGACAGTAGAGTGAGCACCACGGGTGCGGTCAGACTCAGGCTCAAGAACGGTAGGTAGAGAAGACGCAGGAGGGGACGGCAGGGGAACATGCTGCGGAGGAGAGGAAGGACGACGAACTGCGAGGTGGGTGCCGGGGACAGCCGGCTGACGCGAACGAGGAACACGACGATCGGAACTACGAGAACGGACAGGCGAGACAGGACGCGACACAGGCTCACGACGCTCAGTAAAACCCCCTGTCTGCTCAGTGTGAGGAGAAGGAGCAGGCAGCGGTGAGCCTGGCTCTAACGGAAGACCAGTAGACGAAGGGAGACTAAGAACCTGGCGAAGCACAGAGTCACGCGGTGGCTGAGACGACGGAGACGGTGGAGCGAAGAACAGGCGCAGCTGTGCAGGGCCACCAGCACCAGCAGCTCTAGCACCCCCAGCAGCTCCAGCAACTCCAGAACCCTCAGCGCCATCTCCTCCAGGACCAGCTCCACCAGCACCAGCACCCCATAACCAGCACCTCTAGTCTCAGTGTCTCCAGCAGCAGCACCCCCAGACCTAGGGTCTCCAGTAGCAGCACCCTCAGACTCAGCAGCACCTCCAGCCCCAGCAGCTCCAGTACCTCCAGTGTGAGCACCTACGGGACCAGCACCACTCCCAGCTCCAGAGACGACAGCAGAAACACCTCCAGCGACTGAGCCTCGAGCTCCAGAAGCGCGACCCTAATGGCGACCGTACCAGTCGTGCAGCTGCTGTGAGGTGAGAGGCACACGCGGACGAAGGCGGCTACTCCAGGGAGACCGCGCAACAGCAGACTCAGAACCCTCAGCGCCGGCACCCGCAGCAGCTCCAGAACCTCCAGCACAAGCACCCGCAGCAGCTCCAGAACCTCCAGCGCCAGCACCCGCAGCAGCTCCAGAACCTCAAGCGCCAATACCCTCAGCAGCTCTAGAACCTCCAGCTCCAGCACCCTTAGCAGCTCCAGACTCCGCACCCCTAGGCTCCACACCTCCAGGCTCAGCACCCCCCGAAGTAGCACCCCGAGCAAGACCACCCTCAGCAGAACCTGAGTCACCAGTGACCTCAACCGGCGCAGTCAAGGGAGGAGGGTTTACCAGAGACACACCTGAAGGAGCAGGACCGGGAGTGGGGAGGGGGTCTACTCGGGGAGCACCTGGAGCGAGGAAGAGCGGCGGGGGGGGGAGAGGGGCAATGCGGTAGGGGAAGAGACGGTAAAAGGGAACCGACTTGTCGAACGTGACGTCCTGAGAGGGGAAGACACGGTGCAAGGTGGGGTGGTAAAACTGCCAACCAGGCGCATCAGGGACAAAGCCAAGGAAGACACAGAGAACAGCGCGGGCGGAGAGCTTTTCCGCGGTGGTATCGCGGACAAAGGCAAGAGCACCCCAGACCCGGAAACGTGACGCATCGCCAACCTTCCCCGTCCACAGCAGTGTGGGCAAGGTCTCCGGCAAGGAGACACGGGGCCAGAGGTTGAGCCGATGCGCGGCGTACCGGACCGCAAACGGCCACAGAAAATGAGGGGCAGCCGCATGGATCATGGAGGTACGAGCGACCTCCATGACTAAGCCAATGCGGCGCTCAGCAACCCCATTCTGCTGCGGAGAGGCCGGAAGCGTGAACGACTGTGTGATGCCGTGCTCCTCACAGAAGGCTGACAAGAGGTCGGAGGAAAACTCACCACCTCTGTCAGAGTGCAGACGCAGGACGGGAACTCCGTCCCGAACCGCTCGCGGAGCTGGAGACGAGCAGCACGGATCCAAGGGATCAAAACATCAGGGACCTCACCTTTGGTACGCAAGGGGAAGACCGTGGTGTAACGCGTGTAGTCGTCGACGACCAACAGGAAGTACCGCTCGTGGCCGTGTCCACGGACGCGGGCTGGGCCCCACACGTCCAGGTGGAGAGTCTGCAGGGGAGCCTATGTGGGAGGGAACGGTGGTGGTGCGAAAGGACCGTCTGGTGCGACAAGGCGCGACACGAGCAGGGGGGCGACAACTGACCTGACGCAGACGCAAACGCAGATACCTGAGGGGACTCAATGGTCAGTGTGTACAGGCCCGACCCAGGCTGCTGAGTGAAAGTAGCCAGGTGACGACCCGTCTGAGCACACGTGCAGTGTGTCACACGCTCGTAGGCAGGGGTGAACTGGTGAACACCCGCGTCCTCGAGCGCAGAACCCGCCACCAAGTTCGTAGAGAACGAGGGGAGGTAAAGATCCGACAGTGTGCCGGACGGGACAGCAGGACAAGGGAGGACAGTGGAGGACGTCGCACGGACTGGACCCCCAGAGGGGTCTGCTAGGGAGACTGGAACCGGCCGATTGAGCGGCGTGAGGGTGGTGCTGTCGCTAAAGAAGGAGCGAGAAGCACTAGAGTCAAGTATGAAGGTGTACAAGGCCTCAGCAGGCGCAGTACCAGAGAGAGCAGACTCACCGGCACCTGGAGCGGCAGGCTCTATACCTGGGTCAGGCGGCACGCACAGGTAACAGGCACTGTCAGCACTAGTAGGCAATGCATACATGGCAGTGAGAATAGCATCATAGTCAAGAGCAAATATATCTACCCTCTGCCCAAGCAGCTCCACCCAGTCGGGGAGCTCAGCCTCGTCGCCAAACTCGGTACGCCACGCGTCACTCAGACGGGCGAAGCAGCGGGACTGTGTGTGACCAAGCGTCCCGCAAGCCTAACCAGTCCGATCACCTGTGCGAATGACGTACGGGCAGCGAACGTTACTCAAAGACCCTCGACTCTGAGCGTACCACTCGTGAAGCTGCCGGGGCGTAAGTGTCTCGCGTGGACGCTGCTGCAGCTGCAGCTGGCCACTGCCAGACGCTCCCAACTGACCAGCTCCAAGGCGACAGCTACGACGGCCACCGCGACAACCCCAACTAGCGTACCACTCACTAAGCTGCTGGGGCGTGAGAGACTCGCGCGGACATTGCTGGAGCTGCATCTGGCCACCGCCAGTAGCAGCATTAGGAGTAGTAGCAGTAGTAGCAGCAGTAACAGCAGTAGCAGCAGTAGCAGCGCGGCCACCTCTACAACCCCAACTAGCGTACCACTCATTAAGTTGCTGGGGCGTGAGGGACTCACGCGGACGTCGCTGGAGCTGTATCTGGCCACCGCCAGTAGCAGCAGTAGCAGTAGTAGCAGCAGTAGCAGCAGTAACAATAGTAGTAGCAGCAGCAGCGCGTGCAGGGCAGGCGCGGCAGGCAGGCAGGCCGGCAGGCAGATGGCGCGGTAGCGCGCAAACAAGGCAGGTGCTCTCCAGTGGCGGGAAGAGAAGGCGCTCGCCGGGCGAGCAGGGCCGGCGCTCGGCGGGCGGCTGCACGGGGTGCAGGGGCGGCGTCGCGGGTCCAGGGGCGGCTGCACGGAGTCCAGGGGCGGCTGCTCTGGGTCCAGGGCCGGCTGCTCCAAGGGCGGATGCTGCAGGGGCCAGGGGCGGCTGCTCTAGGTCCAGGGGCGGCAGCTCGAGGGCCCAGGGGCGGTTGCTTCAGGGGCCAGGGGCGGCTGCTCGGGGTCCACGGGCGGCTGCTCCAGGGGCGGCTGCTGCAGGGGCCAGGGGCGGCTGCTCTGGGTCCAGGGGCGGCGTTCGAGGGTCCAAGGGCGGCTGCTCTAGGTCCAGGGGCGGCTGCACGGAGTCCAGGGGCGGCTGCTTCAGGGGCCAGGGGTGGCTGCTCTGGGTCCAGGGGCGGCTGCTTCAGGGGCCAGGGGCGGCTGCTCAGGGTCCAGGGGCGGCTGCACCAGGGGCGGCTGCTTCAGGGGCCAGGGGCGGCTGCTCGGGGTCCGGGGGCGGCTGCTCCAGGGGCGGCTGCTGCAGGGGCCGTGGGCGGCTGCTCTGGGTCCAGGGGCGGCGCTCGAGGGTCCACGGGCGGCTGCATCAGGGGCGGCTGCTTCAGGGGCCAGGGGCAGCTGCTCTGGGTCCAGGGGCGGCTGCTCAAGGGGCAGCGTAGCTGGTGCAGGACAGCGCGCGGGTCCCACAGACGCCGTGACGGGCGACGGGGGGCAGCGCGCCGTCACTGAAGGAGGCGACGCGCGGGGCCGGCGGCAGGCTAAAAACGGGGCCGAAAAACGGGCTACGCGGGCGGCGGACGCGGCGCGCAGGGCCTAAGCGGGCTGCGCGCAGGCGGCTCACGCGACGCGCGGGCCGGCGGCAGGCTGCGCAGGCAGCTGACGTGGCGCGCGGGGCCGAAAACAGGCCTAAACGGGCCTAAAGGGCTGCGCCCGGGCTGCTTAAGAGGCGCGCGCGGAAAAAAAAAAAAAGTGACGCGCGCAAGCAGCCGAGGCGCGCGCGGTCAGCAGACAGGGCAGGCAGGCAAGCAATGAGGTTGTAGGTGAGGTAACTCAGTTAAAGGTGGGCCCTATTCTTTTGTCCTAGAGACCTTAGTGCTCTAGATGCCATGTCGAAACTTAGGCAAGGATGGATTCAACTATCGAAAGAGTTTTACAAGTAGGAAAACCCTAAGGGGTTATACCCCACAGAATCTACCCCACTACAGCCTACCAATAACTACAACATATAACATGTATATGTTTGACAACTCGGGCCAACACTACTGATATATTCACCAAGGCACTTCCATGTGGTGACCATCATCGCTTTTGTACCTTGTTTGGCCTTGTGCCTACGTTTCCACACTTGTTGTAGTCTCTGCTTGTACTGTGATATATATATATATATATACCTGTATGCTTGCTCTTGCTAGGTAGAGATCACTGTACTATCTTGTTGCATATATACCGCTGCATGTGAACTAGCCTTGTGGCCGTTTGCTTGTGCTCAGTGTGTGTGGTGACGTTGTGATCCACCCTGAGCTTGTTTTGCTTTCCTTGACTGGTCTTGTGACCTCTTGCTTGTTGGAAACAATCGGTCCTAAGCGCCTCTGTCGTGTCGAAACACTAAGGCACAAGCGAAGCAGAGCATATCGAGGCACCAGCGAGTCAACCCGCGGAATTTGAAATAACCGCTGGAGGTTACGGGAAAGTCAAAGGTCAGCGACCTTTGACTTGACAAAACACAGCGCGACAGCAAGGACATGTGAAGAAAGGTGGTAGAACGAAGAAGCCATAGCTAGGACTAACCTAGCTAGGCAAGGAAGAAGTTAGGCAAAAGAGGGATTGTACTAGCAAGCAAGGGGATACATATATGAAACCCTAAGGGGTTATACTCGCTATGGAGTACCCCACTGCAGGCTAGATAAGAAATATAACATTCTGACACACCCCCATAGCCAAAGTGGGGTGTAATCAGCAGAGCAAACAAAGCAGAACAAGCTCAGGGTGGATCACAATGTCACCACACAATCTGAGCACAAGTTCAAGAAGTAGTAGTATAAAGTTCACAGTTATAAGCAAAGCTAGAGGTAGTCACAACGGGCAAGTGAGGAGGAGGAGAGAGAGTGAGAGGAGAGGAGATAGGAGGCAACGGGTGAAGCTGCAGACACACGGGCAACAGGAGGCAGACTGGCACAGCGGCTACCGGACGAAGCCCCCGGAATACAGGAGTAACTGGCCCCGCGGCTTAAGTAGCGGCAGACGAGCAACGGACCCACGGGCGGCTGGCACAGCTGGCTACGACTGGGCTACCGGACGAAGTCCCCGGACTACAGGTGCTGCTAGCGACACAACGGCAACCTCCCTTCAGCTTCCCCAACCTGTCCTACTCCCCCTGGCACACACCCACTGCTACACCGCTAGCCCCACTCCCCCTTCACCCCCCCTTAGCATAACTCCACCGGCTCCACCATACCACCCCCCCCCTCAGCGGCAGCTGCAGCACAAGGAGACGGAGGAGGAGGAGGAGCAGGGAGCGGTACTAAGTAAGGTCACCCCCATACCCCTCACCCCCAAACCCTAAAATAGGAGAATGGGGAGTAGGAGGGGTGGGGCGGCCGTAGTAGCACTGGGGGATA
The DNA here is from genome assembly GCA_948144175.1 of Closterium sp. NIES-65. Taxonomy (NCBI): domain Eukaryota; kingdom Viridiplantae; phylum Streptophyta; class Zygnematophyceae; order Desmidiales; family Closteriaceae; genus Closterium; species Closterium sp. NIES-65. The sequence goes on from CANXME010002221.1 coordinate 1,876,102, forward strand.
GCGGGGAGGGGAGGGACAGGGAGGAACGGGCCCACCACGGGCCTGGTAGGGACGCCCGAGCCGCGCGCATGCGGCCTGAGTCGCGCGCGGGTCGGGCGCCTCCCGTACGGGCCGCGCGCGGGCTTGGCGCAGCCCGTACGGGCCGCGCGCGAGCCTGTCGCAGCCCGTACGGGCAGCGCGTGGGTCTGGCGCAGCCCGTACGGGCCGCGCGCTGCCTGTACGGGCCGCACAGAGGCCACGACGGGCGACGGGGGGCGACGCGGAGGTCCCCGTCGCCCGTCACAGCGTCTCCCGGGGGCGGCGCATGGCGTGACGGGGCAGCAACCCGCCGCGCGCCTCGGGGCGCACGGCGGGAAGAGAAACGCCGCGCGCCCCGGGGCGCACGGCGGGTAGAAGAATCGCCGCGCGCCTCGGGACGCACGGCGGAAAGAGAGAGGAGGAATTGCAGCGGAAGGTTTGTGGTGAGGCCCACAGGCCTGGAGCTTACTGCTCTGATCACCATGTGAAGAAAGGTGGTAGAACGAAGAAGCCATAGCTAGGACTAACCTAGCTAGGCAAGGAAGAAGTTAGGCAAAAGAGGAATTGTACTAGCAAGCAAGGGGATACATATATGAAACCCTAAGGGGTTATACTCGCTATGGAGTACCCCACTGCAGGCTAGATAAGAAATATAACATTCTGACAGGACACACAACTGACTCGACATTGAGCAGTTGCCCGGGTCGCACTGTATCGAGTCGCAACAGTAAAACAGTTGAATTATATCTCTTCGTATTCCTTGTACTCTTATATAAACCTTTGTACTTGCTTCTTCTAATCAACTTACTTTGCCCTCACATACTAGTGCAAGGTGGTTCAGAATCTCTTTATTAACGCTTCCGCTACTACATCACTCTAAACAGAGTTGAACCCTACCAAAGATCCTAAGGGGCACTCAGTCCAACATGGTATGAGAGCTGGTTAGGGTTAAAAATTCTATTTCTCCTTAAACACCTAATACACCAAGAGACATGTCTATCAGAAAGGAGAGGAGCTCCTCCAACGGCTCTCCTGGTACTACTCCTACTCCACCTCCTGTCTCTGTGTCAGAATCCCAACCACTAGACCATTGGGATAAAAGGGCTTGTTTCAGTAGCGGGTTAGTGCGCCCATAACCCCCCAGGCGAACGCGCCTGTAACCCTCTCCAGGATCAATCGGGCATCCACAGTGCAGATCTACTAACACCCCCCCCACACTGGGAGGCCCAAGACTAAGCACAGCGGCAACGGCCTACATGTGCATACACCGGGAATTGAACCCGAGACCGCTCTGATACCATGTCAGAATCCCAACCACTAGACCATTGGGATAAAAGGGCTTGTTTCAGTAGCGGGTCAGAGCCCCCATAACCCCCCAGGTGAACGCGCCTGTAACCCTCTCCAGGATCAATCGGGCATCCACAGTGCAGATCTACTGACACTCTGGCCTACAGACAGAGGAAGGCACAACAACGAGACCGGCAGCAGGGTCTACTGAAACACCCGCAAACCAAGGCGCGGGCTTCGATCCAAGCATGATGGAGAAGTTCTTCTCCTTCATGTCCTTCTACGAGCAGCATCAGCAAGGAGCACCTGCGCAATCAAACAACAGCAACATCAACAACAACGTGACGCCCATGAGTCTCGATGGCTCATCCTACGCACGCGGGAATCAACAACAGCAACCTACCTTTGCTCAGTACGAGCCCCAGCGCGGCTCCGTCAGCTTCATGCCACAACCACAATCTGCATCGGGACAAGAGAGAACGCTGGACGCACTACAAGTTCAGTCGCAGTTCGCGCACGTTCTAAAACTGCAAACGACAAAACCCTTCGACGGGAAGGATTTCTTTACCTGGTCGTTCGAATTCGAGCTGATGATGGAAGGAGCGCAAATCCTTGGCTTCTTCGACGGGTCCCTGCCATACCCAACAAACGGCACACAGTATGAGAAGCAGCAGTACACCTATCAATCGATGATGGCGTACACGATACTACTAAGGAACGTCACTCCAACTCAACAACAAAACATACGGTCTTACCGAGGCTACGGCAACTCCGCGGAGCTCGCCTACAATCACTTGAAGAGCCTGTATCAAGCAACAGACAGCGTAAACCAACGTCGGTTAATGGCGCAGCTGACAACAGTTGAAATGAAACAAGGGGAGAAAGGAATGGCGTATATCAGTCGATGTCGCGAGTTGCGCGACAAGCTTCTTCGATGCCCAGGGTCGATTTCTGAAGACGCCTTCGTGACACTCATCATCGGCGGACTCGGTCCTCAATGGCGCGCCACAAAGGCCATCCTCCGAGCTCACGGAAGAATCTCCGAAGCAGCACTCTGCGCCGAAATCCACACTGAGCAGCAAGACATGGACCTGCAAGAAGAACGACACAGAAAGAAGACATCAGCACCGGAATTCGCGTTCCACACTCACCGACGTTACAACAACAACAACCGGCAGCAACACCCGAAGCCAGTACCTCCGTTCTGCCACATCTGCAAAACTTCAGGACACCCGCGTACACACTGCCCGAATCGACAACAGTCAACAACTCCACAGCGGCAACTTTGACCTTCAAGCAGTCAAGTCGCCTCAACGGAAGCAAATCCGACAACTTCAGTACAAGTCTCAACAACATCGACGGGACAACCTGCAAAAGAAACAAGAAACATCGTCAGCTGCATGGCAAGGCTGAGTGACTCCTGCATAACTGAGTCACCACCATACTACTCACCAGAAGAACAACTCGACAACAGCACACCTCATCGCGAGTCACTTCAACCGAACCCGACGTACGCCGCCATCGCTCAAAGCGAGCCGTCCGGGAAGGATACATGGTTCTTTGACAGTTGCTGCGGACAGCACATGTGCTCCTCGGGACGCTTCGTTCAACGCGAGCACCGACTTCAACGAGAAGTCGTCATCACAGTCGCCAATAATCAGAACCTGCGCACACGACGACAAGGAATTGTGCAGCTTCAGTCACGAGAGACGAATGTCATACTTCAAATGTCTAAAGTCCTAATAGCAGAAGGACTTGGCTACAACTTACTGAGCGTCAGTCAGTTGATGGCGAAAGGCATACACCTCGAAACAGACAGCACCACCCAAGAATTCAAGTTGTATCATGGGAGAGGAGGTCTCTACATCGGCAAGGCGGTCCTCAAGAACAACGTCTTCGTCCTCGATTTTGTCCCTGACCTTGGCACCGCCGATAGCGACGCCATCGTCAAATTCACCGATTGGACACACCCTCCAGACCTTGATCCAGACTTCAGTCCAGAAGGCGTTTGGTATTCACATACCATTCCTGAAGCAGAACGAACACGCGCGTTAGTAACAATACAACATTCGACAGCAGCAGGGACAACATCGACAGCAACAACACCGGCAGCAGCAGAGACAACATCGGCAGCAGCAGAGACAACATCGGCAGCAGCAAAACCATCAACGGCAGCAACAGGAACGTCAACACCAATCGCTGGTACTTCAATGACACCGCTCCTCATCGACGACACACCACCAACACCAGCACAACATCTCCACCTAGCACCACGAGAAGTTCATCGCCAACTTCTACTCCAACTCCGATATGTACCGACAATCAGCCGGACATCGCGCCGACGAAAGCACCTGGCACGCAAGGATGGGACACCCAAGCAACACAGTCTTAAACAATACGATAAGAGCAGGAGTACTCGACAAGGACTCAATTCTGCTGACCGACGGACGAGAACTCCAACGAGTACGCGGAACGTGCTTCACCTGCCCCGAAGGTGACTTACCAAATCGACCGTTTACGCCTCATCACAACCCGAGCGCATCTGCGTACGCACCACTCGAAAAGGTGTATAGCGACATCCTGTTCAATCGGGAACCAGGAAAAGTAACATACAACTACACGATCACCTTCATCGACGCCGCCACCCGCTACGTCTGGCACGGCAACCTCCCTAGCCGCGACATGGCACTCGCAGCCTTCGTTGCCTGACTACCAGTAGTAGAGAGAGAATCAGGTGTACAACTGAAAAGCCTTCAGTCAGACGGAGGAGGAGAATACACCTCTCAACGATTCAAGCAGTACCTGGCGGAAAGGGGAATCAAGCAGCTCATCTCCCTTCCCTATGCCCATCAGCGGCAAGGTGTAGCAGAAAGAATGAACAGGACTCTGCAGAACAGCATGCGCAAACTGTTACGTGGCATGCGGCTACCCAACCACCACTGGCCAGCAGCAATGGACCACGCCGTCATGCTGCACAACTTGTTATCGTCATCATCGCTTCCGAACAACGCATCACCGCATCTGCTATGGACAGGGAAACAGGGCAGCACGAAAATGTTACGAGTGTTCGGATGCATGGTACAGTACCGACCCCCAGCAGCACGAGCGGGCCGATTTTCACAACGCGCACAGTGGGGACTACACCTCGGCATCGAAAAGAACTACAACGCCTGGAAAATATTCGGCGTCCACTCCAAGGAAACAGTAGCAGCACGTGATGTAATTTTCTACGAACGACTCACGCTCCAGACATACCTTGCCAACTTGCAAGAAGACGACGATATCACAGGTGGTTTTCGTGGAGACCGAGCCTTCGCCTCTGCAGCGGACGAAGCTGACTGGGACGAGCAGAATGTGAACAACGCGTCAGAAGAAGCCGGACCTCTTCCGTTCTGCTCCGTCGACGTTCCCATGGACGAAGACAACCCTCGCGAAAGTGCCAACGCCGAAACCTTCTACCATTTCGCCGACAACGGTTACGTAACACCTGCAACAGCCAACACCAACGAAGCCGAACGAGTAGGACCAAATTTATTACCCGATCCAGAAGCGGGAGATGAAGCAGCTTATCCCGAGGATGCCTCTCTTCCCTGCTACTCACAGACCGGACTGCAGATTCTCGGACTCGTCACCGCAATCCACGGCACCGCCACTCCTAAAGAGCCTGTGACAGTTCAGCAGGCTCTGGGGGGGGAACATAAAGAAAAATGGCGCGAAGCCATGGACAAGGAGCTCAAGGCACTGGAGGAACGCAACACGTGGAAAGTGGTCCCCATCGGCGTGGCACAGAACAAGACAGTGCTCACCGGAAAGTGGGTCTTCCGTGTGAAGACGAAAGCCGGCAGCACAATTGACAAATTCAAGGCACGATGGGTCGTGCGCGGCTTCGACCAAGAACACGGACGGAATTTTACAAAAACTTTCGTCCCGGTTAGCCGCCACACCTCACTACGCATTCTCCTCGCAATCGCCGCCATGAAGAAGAAGAAGCTGCGGCAAATTGACGTCGCGAACGCGTTCCTCTACGCACCTGTTGACGCAGAGATCTTCGTGGAACTACCGCACGGTACTAACGGAGAGCCCAACCAGGTTTGCCAGCTGCTGAAGTCGCTCTACGAAATCAAGCAAGCCCCGCGGCTATGGCAACAACACCTACACGCTCGCCTCATTCGCATCGGGTTCCGCCAACTACCTCACGATCAAGGCATGTACTGGCTTACAAAAAACGTCGACTATATCCTACTGATCGTCTACGTAGACGACTTACTCTACGTCGGCTCCACCGACAGCATCACCACCTGGTTTGAAGGGGAGTTATAGAAGGACCTCACACTCATGGTCTCCTCTACCGTCACGCAGTACCTCGGCTTGAACATTCGAGAGGAAGAAGGCGCGATTCACCTCAATTCCGCTAAGTACACCGACACCATCGCCAAACGCTTCGCGCTCACGCCTACCACCATTTCTACGCCCTACCGCTACACGACAGGAAACCACGAGGAAGGATCTACTCTACTCAAATCTGCCGGGATACGCGACTACCAGAGAAAGCTAGGATGCCTTCTCTTCGCAGCTGTTACCTGTCGCCTCGACCTCTCATACTCCGCAAGCCAGCTCGCCACTCATCTCAAGAGGCCTGAAGTAAAACACATGGCCGAACTCGACCGTGCTCTACACTATCTCGTCAGTACGCCAACGATCGGCTTAACATATTACAAGAATGCGACCACGCCGCCTAAGCTAATCGGTTACGTCGACGCAGATCACGCGGGCGACTCCGACAACAGACGATTGCGCACCGGCTACATCTATCGCTTCGAGCCTATCGGGCCTATCTCCTGGCAATCGAGCAAGCAGGAACTAATTGCTCTCTCGTCAGCTGAAGCACAATATATTGCACTCTGCTCAGCCACCAAGGAAGGACTCTATCTTCACGAGCTGCTGGAAGAAGCGAAGTTAGCTGAGTTACCCAACTTTACCCTGTTCTGCGACAACCAGTCGGCAATTCGCATCGCCAACAAGAACGGTTTTGCGAACAGGACGAAACACATCGCCGTGCGATACTTCTTTGTGAAGGACGAGATTGAGAAGGGAAGGCCCGAGCTGTCACACTGTCCCACGTCCGAGATGGCAGCTGACTACCTGACCAAGAAGCTCGGAAAACAGAAGTTCGAATATTGCATGCTGCTGACAGGACAGAGCCACGTCAGCGACACTCCACAAGCGAAGGGGAGTGTTGGAAACAATCGGTCCTAAGCGCCTCTGTCATGTCGAAACATTAAGGCACAAGCGAAGCAGAGCATATCGAGGCACCAGCGAGTCAACCCGCGGAAGTTGAAATAACCGCTGGAGGTTACGGGAAAGTCAAAGGCCAGCGACCTTTGACTTGACAAAACACAGCGCGACAGCAAGGACACACAACTGACTCGACATTGAGCAGTTGCCCGAGTCGCACTGTATCGAGGCGCAACAGTAAAACAGTTGAATTATATCTCTTCGTATTCCTTGTACTCTTATATAAACCTTTGTACTTGCTTGTTCTAATCAACTTACTTTGCCCTCACATACTAGTGCAAGGTGGTTCAGAATCTCTTTATTAATGCTTCCGCTACTACATCACTCTAAACAGAGTTTAACCCTACCAAAGATCCTAAGGGGCACTCAGCCCAACATTGCTCTCCCCCACTTTGCCTATGAGGGTGTGTCAAACATATATGTATGTGTTATAGTTTTGGGTAGGCTGTAGTGGTGTAGATACTGTGGGGTACAACCCCTCAGGTTTCTTCCTTGTACGGTACCAAATCTCTCGACATTGCAAGCTTCTCATGCCTAAGATTCTAAGATAATTATTAGAGTCTAGAATTATTGGAGGGTAAGAATCATTGGCGGGTAGAATTATTGGTGTAGCATTATTGGTGTGGATGAGACAATCCTGAGGGGGTTAGCTGCTTAGATAAATTCCCTGCTCTGTCATCTCACAATCAATCCATTCCATTGCAAAGCTTTCTGTCATCTCACAATCAATCCATTCCATTGCAAAGCTTTCTGTCATCTCACAATCAATCCATTCCATTGCAAAGCTTTCAATTCTGTTCTGTTATACAATCAAGACTTCCGCTACGACGGCATTATGCCTTTCTAGCATGTTTTTTGTCCAACTTTTCCAAAGTTCCAACTTATAGAGAGTTTTTACTACACGGTAGGATACAGTTGAAATGTTGGGCTAAGAAGCCCTTTAGGATCTTTGGTAGAGTAAATCTCTGGGTAGAGTGATGTGGTAGCGGAAGTGTTTAATGATGAGACTCTGAACCACTTTGTACTAGTGTGTGAGAACAAAGTAAGTTAATTAAAACAAACAAGTACTAAGGTTTATATAAGAGTACAAGGAATACGAAGAGATATGAGAGATAATTGTGTCGCTGTTGCGGTTCGATACAGTGCGACTCGGGCAACTGCTCAATATCGAGTCAGTTGTGTGTCCTTGCTGTCGCGGTGCTTTTGTCAAGTCAAAGGTCGCTGACCTTTGACTTTCCTGTAACCTCCAGCGGTTACTTCAACCTCCGAGGGTTGACTCGCTGGTGCCTCGATATGGTTTGCTTTGCTTGTGCCTTGGTGTTTCGACACGATAGAAGCGCTTTTAGGACCGATTGTTTCCAACACCCCCCTTCGCTTCTGAGTGTCGCTGACGTGGCTTTGTCCAGTCAGCAACATGCAGTATTCGAACTTCTGCTTTCCGAGTTTCTTGGTCAAGTAGTCAGCTGCCATCTCAGACGTGGGACAGTAAGACAGGACGAGTTTTCCCTTCTCGATCTCGTCCTTCACGAAGAAATATCGTAGGGCGATGTCTTTCGTCCTGTTCGCGAAGCCGTTCTTGTTGGCGATGCGAATTGCAGATTGGTTGTCGCAGAACAGGGTGAAGTTGGGTAACTCGGCTAACTTCGCTTCTTCTAGCAGTTCGCAAAGGTAGAGACCTTCCTTGGTGGCTGAGCAGAGTGCAATGTATTCTGCTTCAGCTGACGAGAGAGCAATTAGATATAGCCGGTGCGCGATTGTCTGTTGTCGGAGTCGCCCGCGTGATCTGCGTCGACGTAACCGATTAGCTTAGGCGGTGCAGTTGCGTTCTTATGGTAGGTCAGGCCGACCGTCGAGGTGCTAACGAAGTTGTGAAGAGCGCGGTCGAGTTCCGCCAGATGTTCTGCTTCAGGCCTTTTGAGATAGGTAGCGAGCTGGCTTGCGGAGTATGAGAGGTCGGGACGACAGGTGACGGCTGCGAAGAGAAGACATCCCAGTTTCTTCTGGTAGTCTCGTATGCCGGCGCTCTTGAGTAGGGCGGAGCCTCCTTTGTCGTTCCCTGCCGTGTAGCGGTATGGCGTGGAGATGGCTGTAGGTGTGAGCGTAAAACGTTTGGCGATAGTGTCGGCATATTTTTCGGCGCTGAGGTAGATCGTGTTTTCTTCTTCGCGGATGTTGAGGCCAAGGTACTGAGTGACGGTAGAGGAGACCGTGAGTGTGAGATCCTTCTGTAACTCCCCTTCGAACCAGGTGGTGATGTCGTCAGTGGAGCCAATGTAGAGTAGGTCGTCTACGTAGACGATTAGCAGGATGTAGTTGGTATCCTTCGTGAGTCGGTACATTCCTTGGTCGTGAGGTAGTTGGCGGAATCCGATGCGGGTGAGGCGAGTGTGTAGGTACTGTTGCCACAGCCGCGGGGCTTGTTTGATTTCGTAGAGTGATTTCAGCAGCTGGCAGATTGTCGGATTTATATGACATAGTTTCTGTAGGCTATAGTGGGGTAGCACATATGGGGTACAGGGTTTCTAGGGTTGTATTTGTACCCAATCTTCCATAGTCATTTCATTCCTGTTTTCCTTGTTTCACATGGTACAGAGCGGGTCCTACCTTAGGACCGGTTTTTTTTAGGGCCCACCGAAGCGCGCCCCGAGGCGCGCCTTTTTTTTAGCGACCCCTCGGGTCGCCTTTTCCCTCGCGGCCCCGCAGTCCCTCAGACGCGGCCCCGCCACCTCTCCTGATCGCGGCCCCGCCGCCTGTTTGACGCGGCCCCGCCGCCTCCCCTGACGCGGCCCCGCCGCCTCCCCTGACGCGGCCCCGCCGCCTGTGTGACGCGGCCCCGCCGCCTTCCCTGACGCGGCCCCGCTGCCTCCCCTGACGCGGCTCCGCCGCCTCCCCTGACGCGGCACCGCCGCCTCCCCTGACGCGGCTCCGCCGCCTCCCCTGACGCGGCCCTGCCGCCTCCCCTGACTCGGCTCCGCCGCCTCCCCTGCCGGCCCGCCGCTGCTCCTGCCGGCCCGCCACTGCACCTGCCGGCCCGCCGCTGCACCCAGCGGCCCGCCGCCTCTGACGGCCTCGCCGCTGCACCTGCCGGCCCGCCGCCTCTGACGGCCTCGCCGCTGCACCTGCCGGCCCGCCACTGCACCCTACGGCCCGCCGCCTGCACCTGCCGGCCCGCCACTGCACCTGCCGGCCCGCCGCTGCACCTGCCGGCCCGCCGCTGCACCTGCCGGCCCGCCACTGCACCGGTCAACCCGCCGCTGCACCTGACGGCCCCGCCCCTGGATCTCCTGGCCGAGCCGCCCCAGCAGCCGAACCGCCCGTGAGCCGAGCCGCCCGACGCCGAGCCGCCCGGGACCCGAGCCGCCCTGCAGCCGAGCCGCCCTGCACCCGAGCCGCCCAGCCGCCGAGCCGCCCGGGAGCCGAGCCCCCCGGGAGCCGAGCCGCCCGGGAGCCGAGCCGCCCTGCGCCCGAGCCGCCCAGCAGCCGAGCCGCCCTGCACCCGAGCCGCCAGGTCGCTTAGCCGCCTTTCTGCATACCTACTCGACCTGCCCTGCCTGGTGAGCACAGTCCCACTGCCACTGCGAGCTCTTTCCCTGCTGCTTGCACTGCGTCGCTGTCGTCGCCATGGCTACCCCTAGTGTCCTAGCTTTTGACGCTGAGGGTCGCGCCATTGATTTTGAGGTCTGGTTAGACGACCTGCAGCTGTTCTTACAGTGCGACAGGGCTGACGACCTTTCTCTCTTTGATCTCACCTCTGGCGCCTCTCCTGCTCCTGCTGCTGATGCTGATCCCGCTGTCCGCTCTAAGTGGGCCACCCACGATGCTGCTGCACGTCTTGCTGTGCGTCGCCACCTCCCTACCTCTGAGCGTGCGCACTTTAGTCAGTACAAGAGTGCTCAGACCTTGTACGACGCTGTAGTTGCGCGCTACTCCTCCCCTGCCACTGCTGCACTGAGCCGTCTCATGCTTCCCTACCTCTTTCCTGACCTCTCTGCCTTTCCCACTGTCGCTGACCTCATTACGCACCTCCGCACTAGTGACACTCGCTACCGCGCCGCCCTTCCTGCTGAGTTCTGCGCTAAGAACCCCCCCCCATGTACATCGCTCTCTACTACGTAGTCGCGCGCCTCCCTGACTCCCTTCGCGTCGTCAGGGACCACTTTCTCGCAGTCTGTCCCACCACCCTCACCGTCGACCTCCTCGAGAAGGCCCTCCTTGCAGCGGAGAAGAGCATAGTCGCTGTAGGTGCTTCTCGTGGTGACCCTCGCACCCCCATCTTTGAGGGGTGCTCTCCTTCCCCCTTGCTGCCCTCTGTTGCCTCTGCTGCTGCTGCCGACCTGCTTGGTCTTGAGTCGGTCGGCGCGGCGTCTGCCCCTAGTGGGAGACGTCGCTCCAGCAAGGGCAAGGGGGGCAAGGGCGCGGGTGGAGCTGGAGGGGGCGGTGGCGGTGGCGGCGGTGGCGGCGGAGGGAGTGGGGGTGGCGGCGGGACTAGTGGCGGGGGTGGTGGTGGTGGTGGTGGCAGCAGCGGCGGAGACGGTGGTGGTGGTGCCAGCGGTGGTGGTGGAGGCAGCGGCGGAGGTGGAGGCGGCGGAGGTGGAGGCGGTGGAGGCGGCAGCGGAGGAGGCAGTGGTGGTGGAGGAGGTGGAGCTGGTCGGGGTGGTACCCAGCAGCGTAGCGGCGGTGGTGGTGGCCAGCGCTCGCACCGGCAGCAGCAACAGCGCTCGCGGGACATCCCTTCGCCTCAGCAGCTTCGTGAGTGGTACGCTGGGCGTCAGAGGGGTGGGGGTACTGGTCCCTGCACCTACGTTCTTCGTTCCGGCGACCGCGCGGGTGAGCAGTGTGGGGGTGCCCACTCCACCCAGCGCTGCTTTGGCCGCCTGACGGACGCCTGGCGTCAGCAGTTCCCTGGGGCTAGTGAGATCCCTCGCTGGGATGAGCTTCTCAGGGCTGGTGTAGCGATCTTTGATCTTGATTTTGATGCTATCCTTACTGCTATGTATGTTGTGGATTCTAGTGAAGAGAATGAGGGTTACCGTTGTTTCCAGCCCGACCCGGGCATTGGTACTGCTGCGCTAGGTGCTTGTGAGGCTGCTGCTCTAGGTGCCAGTGCGTCTGCGCTCTCAGGTACTGGTGAGACTGCGCTCTCAGGTACTGCGTCGTCCTCGTCCTCCCTCACTTTCACACTTGACTCCGGAGCTTCTCGCTCCTTCTTTCGAGACCGCACTACCCTTACGCCGCTCGGCCGGCCGGTTGCAGTCTCCCTTGCTGACCCCTCTGGAGGTCCTGTCCTGTCTCACTTCTCCACTGTCCTCCCGTGTCCGGCTGCCCCTTCGGGCACCCTGTCGGGTCTGTACCTTCCCTCGTTCTCCACGAACTTGGTGAGTGGAGCGGACCTGCAGGATGGGGGTGTTCACCAGTTCACTCCTGCGAGTCAGCGGGTGACCCACTGCACGGAGGCACGCACAGGCCGACACCTGGCCACGTTCTCGCGTCGGCCGGGGTCGGGTCTCTACACCCTGACCGTTGAGTCTCCTACTGTCCCTGCGTCTGGTCAGGTGGCTGCGTCGGGTCAGGTACTTGCTGCTGCGTCCCGGTCAGGTCCTGAGTCTGCCCCCTGTTCTTGTCGCCTCCTGTCTCACGAGACTCTCCTGTGGCACCACCGTCTTGGCCACCCCTCCTTGCCCCGTCTTCGGAGCATGGCTTCCCGTGTCCTTGTCTCTGGTCTTCCCCAGTCTCTCCCTCCTCTCCCCTCCGGGCCAGGACCTTCCTGTGTCCCCTGTGTCGAGGGTCGCCTCCGGGCTACTCCTCACTCCTCCCACTTCCCCCCGACAGAGGCTCCCCTGCAGACGCTTCACATGGATGTGTGGGGCCCAGCCCCCGTCCGTGGGCAGGGTTACGAGCGCTACTTCCTGTTGGTGGTTGACGACTACCTGGGTGAACTGCGCAGCTACCTTGGCTTGCAGATCACTCGGGACAGAGCACGCCGCACCATTACCTTGACTCAGTCACACATGGTGCAGCAGGTCCTTCAGCGCTTCGGCTTCACGTACTCCTCGCCTCAGGCCACTCCTCTGCCTACTCGCCACTCACTCTCAGCTCTGCCTTCGGATGAGTCCGTAGAGTCGAGTGGCCCGTATGCAAAGCTTGTTGGCTGCCTCATGTACCTGATGACCTGCACACGACCTGACCTTGCATACCCTCTGAGCATTCTTGCTCGTTATGTTGCTCCTGGGAGACACAGACCAGAGCACATGGCTGCAGCGAAGAGGGTATTGCGCTACCTGTGCAGCACGTCGGGCATGGGGCTAGTGCTTGGAGGGCGGAGTCCAGTGGTCCTTACCGGCCACGCGGACGCTTCTTGGGCTGACGACCAGGCTACGCAGCGGTCGTCACAGGGTTACACCTTCAGCCTTGGTTCCGGCTCTGTCTCGTGGCGGTCTACTCGCTCGTCTTCGGTTCTCGGCTCCAGTTGTGAGGCTGAGATCTACGCCGGGGCCATGGCTGCACAGGAGCTTCGCTGGCTCACCTACCTGCTGACTGACCTTGGAGAGCCGCCTCGTTCTCCTCCAGTGCTGTACGTAGACAACAAGGCCATGCTGGCCTTGTGTCGAGAGCAGCGCTTGGAGCACAGAACAAAGCACATTGCTCTCCGCTACTTCCTTGCTCGTGAGCTGCAGCAGCGTGGTCAGTTGCGACTTGCGTACGTGGCCTCTGAGGCCAACACTGCTGATGTGTTCACCAAGGCACTCGCGCCTTGTGACCATCAGCGCTTTTGCACCCAGCTGGGTCTTGTGCCTGTCTTGCCTCACTTGCTCTCCTCTTGACTTCACTTGTACTGTGACATATAAATATGCCTGCTCTTGTTTGTCTCGTTTTATATATATGTCTGTACTCCTGCATGTGAACTGGCCTCTGGCCCTACTCTTGTGCTTGGACTGTGTGGTGACTTTGTGATCCACCCTGAGCTTGCTTTGCTTTGCTTGACTGGTCTTGTGACCCCTTGTTCTCCCCCACTTTGCCTATGGGGGTGTGTCGGATTTATATGACATAGTTTCTGTAGGCTATAGTGGGGTAGCACATATGGGGTACAGGGTTTCTAGGGTTGTATTTGTACCCAATCTTCCATAGTCATTTCATTCCTGTTTTCCTTGTTTCACACAGATCTGGTTGGGTTCTCTGTTAGTACCGTGCGGTAGTTCGACGAAGTTTTCTGCGTCGACGGGTGCGTAGAGGAAGGCGCTAGTGACGTCGATTTGCCGCAGTTTCTTTTTCTTCATGGCTGCGATCACGAGGAGGATTCGGAGTGAAGTATGTCGGCTAACCGGGGCGAATGTCTCGGTGAAGTCCCGTCCGTGCTCCTGATCGAATCCACGCACAACCCAGCGTGCTTTGAACTTCTCAATCGTGCCGTCTGCTTTTGTTTTAACGCGAAAGACCCATTTCCCAGTGAGAATGTTTTTGTTCCTTGCCACGCCGATGGGGACGACTTTCCAGGTGTTTCGTTCCTCTAGCGCCTTTAACTCTCTGTCCATGGCTTCATGCCATTTCTCCCTGTGTTCCCCCCCAGAGCCTGCTGAACCGTCGCAGGCTCCTTAGGAAGAATGTTGCCGTGGACTGCGGTGACGAGGCCGAGTATCTGCAGTCCAGTTTGTGAGTAGCAGGGAAGAGTTGCGTCCTCGGGATAAGCTGCTTCATCTCCCGCTTCTGGATCGGATATGAAATTCGGTCCTATTCGTTCTGCTTCGTTGGTGTTGACTGTCGCAGGTGTTACGTAACCGTTGTCGGCGAAGTAGTAGAAAGTTTCGGCGTTGACACTTTCGCGAGGGTTGTCGTCGTCCATGGGAACGTCGACGGAGCAGAACGGAAGAGGTCCGGCTTCTTCTGACGCGTTGTCCACATTGTGCTCGTCCCAGTCAGCTTCGTGTTCTGCGGAGGCGAAGGCTCTGTCGCCACGAAAACCACCTGTGGGATCTTGGTCCTCTTGCAGGTTGGCAAGGTATGTCTGGAGCGTGAATCGTTCGTAGAAGATTACATCACGTGCTGCTACTGCTTCCTTGGAGTGGACGTCGAAGATTTTCCACGCGTTGTAGTTCTTTTCGATGCCCAGGTGTAGTCCCCAGTGTGCGCCTTGTGAAAATCGGCCCGCTCGTGCTGCTGGGGGTCGATACTGTACCATACATCCGAACACTCGTAACATTTTTGTGCTGCCCTGTTTCCATGTCCACAGCAGATGCGGTGATGCGTTGTTCGGAAGCGATGATGACGACAGCAAGTTGTGCAGCATGACAACGTGGTCCATTGCTGCAGGCCACTGGTGGTTGGGTAGCCACATGCCACGTAACAGTTTGCACATGCTGTTCTGCAGAGTCCTATTCATTCTTTTTGCTACACCTTGCTGCTGATGGGCGTAGGGAAGAGAGAGGAGTTGCTTGATGCCCCTTTCCGCCAGGTACTGCTTGAATCGTTGAGAGGTGTATTCTCCTCCTCCGTCTGACTGGAAGCTTTTCAGCTTTACGCCCGACTCTCTTTCTGCTACTGGTAGCCAAGCAGCGAATGTTGCGAGGGCCATGTCGCGGCTGGGTAGGTTTAGATGCAGACGTAACGAGTGGCGGCGTCGATGAAGGTGATTGTGTAGTTGTAGATTACTTGTCCTGGTTCCCGATTGTACAGGATGTCGCTGTACACCCTTTCGAGTGGTGCGTACGCGGGTGCGCTCGGGTTGTGGTGAGGGGCGAACGGCCGATGTGGTAAGTCGGCTTCGGGGCAGGTAAGACAGGTTCCTCGTGCGCGTTGAAGTTCTCTGCCGTCGAGTAGTAGTAACGAGTCCTTGTCAAGGACTCCTGCTCTTATTGTGTTGTTTAACACAGTGTTGCTTGGGTGTCCCATCCTTGCGTGCCAGGTGCTTTCGTCGGCGCGATGCCCGGGTGATCGACGGTACATGTCGGAGTTGGAATAGAAGCTGGCGATGAATTTTGTGCTAGGATGAACTTCTCGTGGTGCTGGGTGGAGCTGTTGTGCTGGTGTTGATGGTGTTTCGTCAACGAGGACTGGTGTCGTTGTTGCTGCTACTCTTGTTGTTCCTCCTGCTGCCGATGATGTCTCTGCTGCTGCCGATGATGTCTCTGCTGCTGCCGATGTTGTCTCTGCTGCTGCCGATGTAGAGGCCGCCCTTCCCATGGTACAGCTTGAACTCCTGGGTGGTACTATCGGCTTCCAGGTGTATGCCTTTCGCCATCAACTGACTGACGCTCAGTAAGTTGTAGCCGAGTCCCTCCGCGATTAGTACTTTTGACATTTGTTGTATAACGTTTGTCTCTCGTGACTGAAGTTGTACAATCCCTTGTCGTCGTGTGCGCAGGTTCTGGTTATTGGCGACTGTGATGACGACTTCTCGTTGAAGTCGGTGCTCACGTTGAACGAAGCGTCCCGAGGGGCACATGTGCTGTCCGCAGCAACTGTCCAAGAACCACGTGTCTTTCCCCGACGGCTCGCTTTGAGCGATGCGGCGTACGTCGGATTCGGTTGAAGTGACTCGCGGCGAGGCGTGCTGTTGTCGAGTTGTTCTTCTGGTGAGTAGTGTTGTGGTGACTCGGTTACGCAGGAGTCGCTCAGCCTTGCCATGCAGCTGACGATGTTTCTTGCTTCTTTTGCACGTTGTCCCATCGACGTTGTTGAGGCTTGTATTGAGGTTGTCGGATTTGCTTGTGTTGAGGCGACTTGACTGCTTGAAGGTCGGAGTTGCCGCTGTGAAGTTGTTGACTGTTGACGATTCGGGCAGTGTGTACGAGGATGCCCTGAAGTCTTGCAGAGGTGGCAGAACGGAGGTACTTGCTTTGGTTGTTGCTGCCGGTTGTTATTGTAGCGTCGCTGAGTGTGGAACGCGAATTCGGGTACTGATACCTTTTTCTTGTGTCGTTCTTCTTGCAGGTCCATGTCTTGCTGCTCAGCATGGATTTCGGTGCAGAGTGCTGCTTCGGAGATTCTCCCGTGTGCTCGTATTATGGCGCAAGTGGAGCGCCAGTGTGGGCCAAGACCGCTGATGACAACCGCGACGAAGGCGTCTTCTGAAATCGATCCTCCACATCGAAGAAGCTTGTCGCGAAGCTCGCGGCAGCGACTGATATACGCCATTCCCTTCTCGCCTAGTTTCATTTCGATTATTGTCAGCTACGCCATTAACCGACTTTGGTTGACGCTGTCTGTTGCCTGATACAGGTTCTTCAAGTGGTTGTACGCGAGCTCTGCGGATTTGCCATATCCTCGGTAAGTCCTTATGTTCTGCTGTTGAGTTGGGGTGATGTTCCTCACTAGTATCGTGTACGCCATCATTGATTGATAGGTGTACTGCTGCTTCTCATACTGTGTGCCGTTTGTTGGGTATGGCAGAGACCCGTTGAAGAAACCAAGGATTTGCGCTCCTTCCATCATCAGCTCGAATTCGAACGACCAGGTAAAGAAGTCCTTCCCGTCGAAAAGTTTTGTCGTTTGGAGTTTTAAAACGTGCGCGAACTGCGACTGAACTTGTAGTGCGTCTAGTGTCCTTTCTTGTCCTGGTACAGGTTCTGGCTGTGGCATGAAGCTGACGGAGCCGCGGTGGGGCTCGTACGGAGCGAAGGTAGGTTGTTGTTGCTGATTTCCGCGTGCGTAGGATGAGCCATCAAGACTCATGGGCGTCACGTTGTTGTTGTTGTTGCTGTTGTTTGATTGCGCAGGTACTCCTTGCTGATGCTGCTCGTAGAAGGACATGAAGGAGAAGAATTTCTCCATCATGCTTGGATCGAAGCCCGCGCCTTGGTTTGTGGGAGTTTCAGTAGACCCAGCGGCAGGTCTCGTTGTTGTGCCTTCCTCTGTCTGTAGACCAGAGGCAGGAGGTGGAGTAGTAGTACCAGGAGAGCCGTTGGAGGAGCTTCTCTCCTTTTTGGTAGACATGTCTCTTGGTGTAATTGAAGGAGAAATAGAGTTTTACCCTAACTTGCTCTCATACCATGTTTGGCAGAGAAGCCCTTTAGGATCTTTGGTAGAGTAAATCTCTTGGTAGAGTGATGTGGTAGCGGAAGCGTTAAATGTTGAGACTCTGAACCACCTTGTACTAGTGTGTGAGAACAAAGTAAGTTAATTAAAACAAACAAGTACAAAGGTTTATATAAGAGTACAAGGAATACGAAGAGATATGAGAGATAACTGTTTTGGCTGTTGCGGTTCGATACAGTGCGACTTGGGCAGCTGCTCAATATCGAGTCAGTTGTGTGTCCTTGCTGTCGCGGTGCTTTTGTCAAGTCAAAGGTCGCTGACCTTTGACTTTCCTGTAACCTCCAGCGGTTACTTCAACCTCCGAGGGTTGACTCGCTGGTGCCTCGATATGGTTTGCTTCGCTTGTGCCTTGGTGTTTCGACACGATAGAAGCGCTTTTAGGACCGATTGTTTCCAACAATCCTGAGACAATCCTGAGGGGGTTAGCTGCTTAGATAAATTCCCTGCTCTGTCATCTCACAATCAATCCATTCCATTGCAAAGCTTTCAGTTCTGTTCTGTTATACAATCAAGACTTCTGCTACGACGGCATTATGCCTTTCTAGCATGTTTTTTGTCCAACTTTTCCAAAGTTATAACTTATAGAGAGTTTTTACTACATGGTAGGGTACAGTTGAAAGACATGTCACCACGGTGCAAAGAGATTTGAGTTCAAACTATAACAACTTCCCAAATTCCCTGGGCCTGAGGATTTTGAGAACTCTACCTGCACATATTGGATTTTTCCAGTACATACGGTACCGTATGTTGGGAACAATAAGTCTTAAAGCGCCTCTGTCTTGTCGAAACTCAGGACACAAGCGAAGCAGTCCAAATCGAAGCATCGCGAGTCAACCCTCGGAGGTTAGGGTAACCGCCTGGAGGTTACGCGAAGGTCAAAAGTCAGCGACCTTTGACTTGATAAATACAGCGCGACAGCAAGGACACACAACCGACTCAACATTGAGAAGTTGCCCGAGTCGCACTGTATCGAATCGCAACAGCAAAACAGTTTAATTATATCTATTCATATTCCTTGTACTCTTATATAAAGCCTTGTATTTGCTTGTTTTAATTAACTTACTTTGCCCTCAAGTACTAGCGCAAGGTGGTTCAAGGACTTTTTCATTCAAACGCTTCCGCTATTACAATCCTACTTAGACTTTAACTCTACAAAGATCCTAGGGCATCTCAGCCCAACATGGTATGAGAGCAGACAGAGTTCAAAGTTTCTTTTTTTCTCTTAATACTTAATACAAGGAAGACATGTCTACTAGGAAGGAGAGGAGCTCCTCCAACGGTTCTCCAGGCACTACCCCTACTCCACCTCCTGTCTCTGGTCTACAGACGGAAGAAGGGACTACCACGAGACCAGCAGCTGGGTCTACGGAAACGCCCGCAGGCTTCGATCCAAGCATGATGGAGAAATTCTTCTCTTTCATGTCCTTCTACGAGCAGCACCAGCAAGGAGTACCTGCGCAATCAAACAACAGCAACAACAACAACGTAACTCCTATGAGTCTCGACGGCTCATCCTACGCACGCGGAATTCAACAACAACAACAGCAGCCTACCTTTGCGCCGTACGAGCCCCAGCGTGGCTCCGTCAGCTTCATGCCGCAACCGCAATCTACACCGGGACAAGAAAGGGCATTGGACGCATTACAAGTTCAATCGCAATTCGCGCATGTTCTCAAGCTGCAAACGGCAAATCTTTCGACGGAAAAGACTTCTTCACCTGGTCGTTTGAGTTCGAACTGATGATGGAAGGAGCACAGATTCTCGGCTTCTTCGACGGGTCCCTGCCATATCCAACAAACGGGACACAATATGAGAAGCAGCAGTACACCTATCAACCAATGATGGCGTACACGATACTGCTAAGAAACATCACCCCGACCCAGCAGCAGAACATCAGGACTTACCGAGGCTACGGCAACTCCGCGGAGCTCGCGTACAACCACCTGAAGAACCTGTATCAAGCAACAGACAGCGTAAATCAAAGCAGGTTAATGGCGCAGTTGACAACAATTGAAATGAAACCAGGCGAGAAAGGCATGGCTTATATCAGCCGCTGCCGCGAACTGCGCGACAAGCTTCTTCGATGCGGAGGGTCGATTTCAGAAGACGCCTTTGTCACGGTGGTCATCGGCGGTCTCGGCCCCCACTGGCGCTCCACTCGCGCCATATTACGAGCACACGGGAGGATTTCCGAAGCGGCACTTTGCGCCAAAATCCATGCCGAGCAGCAGGACATGGACCTGCAAGAAGAAAGACACAAGAAGAAAACATTAGCACCGGAGTTTGTGTTTCACACTCAGCGACGATACAACAACAACAACAATCGACAACAGCAACAAGTGAAGACGGTACCTCCTTTCTGCCACATCCGCAAGACTTTGGGACACCCTCGCACGCACTGCCCGTCTCGTCAGACAACACCACAGCGACAACTCCGGCCTTCAAGCTCCCAAGTTGCCTCAACACAAGCAAATTCGACGACCTCAATCCAAGCTTCAACGACTCCAACAGGACAATCTACACAAGGAGCAAGAAACATTGTCAATTGCATGGTGAAGATAACTGATTCGTGCACAACCAAATCACCACCTCACTACTCACCGGAAGAAGAGCTCGACAACAGGACGCCTCGCCGCGAGTCACTCCAACCGAATCCGACGTACGCCGCCATCGCTCAAAGCGAACCGTCCGGGCAAGACACCTGGTTTCTGGACAGTTGCTGCGGACAACATATGTGCTCCTCGGGCCGCTTTGTTCAACGCGAACATCGACTCCAGCGAGAAGTAGTCATCACGGTCGCCAACAACCAGAACCTGCGCACACGACGACAAGGAGTA
This sequence comes from Closterium sp. NIES-65, assembly GCA_948144175.1. Lineage (NCBI taxonomy): Eukaryota > Viridiplantae > Streptophyta > Zygnematophyceae > Desmidiales > Closteriaceae > Closterium > Closterium sp. NIES-65. Next base: position 1,896,567 of record CANXME010002221.1, read on the forward strand.
GTTCAACTTCAATCAAGAGAGACAAACGTCATACTGCACATGTCAAAGGTACTCATCGCAGAAGGACTCGGTTATAACTTACTGAGTGTCAGCCAGCTGATGGCGAAAGGCATCCACTTGGAAGCCGATAGCACCACCCAGGAGTTTAAACTTTACCACGGGAAGGGCGGCCTCTACATCGGAAGAGCAGTTTTGAAGAACAACGTCTTCGTCCTCGATTTCGTCCCCGACCTTGGCACTGCAGATAGCGACGCCATCGTCAACTTCGCCGATTGGACACATCCCCCGGATCTCGATCCCGACTTCAGCCCGAGAGGTTTCTGGTACTCGCACACCATCCCTGAAGCAGAACGAACACGAGCGTTAGCAACAATTCAACAAACGGCAGCAGCAGAGACAACATCGGCAGCAGCAGAAACAACATCGGCAGCAGCAGAGACAACATCGACAGCAGCAGGACCAACGACACCAGTAATCGTCCACGAAGCACCACCAACACCCGCACAGCAACTGAACCCGACTCAACGAGAAGTCCACAGAAGCCCCAATGTCGTTGCCAGCTTCTACTCCAACTCCGACGCGTATCAACGCTCACCCGGACATCGCGCTCCTGAAGACATCTGGCACGCACGCACAGGACATCCAAGCAACACAGTATTAAATAACACAATACGAGCAGGAGTCCTCGACAAAGATTCGCTACTACTACCCGACGGCAGAGAACTTCAACGGGCACGAGGAACTTGTCTCATCTGACCCGAAGCCGACTTACCCCATCGACCGTTTTCTTCTCACCACAACCCGAGCGCACCTGCATACGCACCACTTGAGAAAGTATACAGCGACATCCTCTTCAATCAAGAACCAGGACAAGTCACCTACAATTACACAATAACCTTCATCGACGCCGCCACTCGATACGTCTGGCATCGAAACCTACCCAGCCGCGACATGGCACTCGCAGCGTTCGCCGCTTGGCTACCGGTAGCAGAGAGGGAGTCAGGAACACAGCTGAAAAGCTTCCAGTCAGACGGAGGAGGAGAATACACCTCTAAGCGCTTCAAGCAGTACCTGACGGAAAGGGGAATCAAGCAACTTCTCTCCCTTCCCTACGCCCATCAGCAGCAAGGTGTTGCAGAAAGAATGAACAGGACTCTGCAGAACAGCATGCGCAAACTGCTACATGGCATGCGGCTACCCAACCACCAGTGGCCTGCAGCAATGGACCATGCTGTCATGCTGCACAACTTGCTGTCGTCGTCGTCACTCCCGAACAACGCATCACCGCATCTGCTGTGGACAGGAAAGCAGGGCAGCACAAGAATGTTACGAGTTTTCGGATGCATGGTGCAGTACCGACCCCCAGAAGCACGAGCGGGAAGATTTTCACAACGGGCACAGTGGGGACTACACCTCGGCATCGAGAAAAATTACAACGCGTGGAAAATTTTCGATGTCCACTCAAAGGAAACAGTAGCAGCACGTGATGTGATCTTCTACGAGCGACTCACCCTTCAAACGTACCTCGCCAACTTGCACGAGAATCAAGACCCCACAGGTGGTTTTCGTGGTGACCGAGCCTTTGCCTCAGCAGCGGACGAAGCAGACTGGGATGAACAGAACGTCGACAACGCATCGGAAGAAACCGGACCTCTCCCGTACTACTCCGTCGACGTGCCCATGGACGAAGACAATCCTCGCGACAGTGCCAACGCCGAAGTCTTCTATCACTTCGCCGACAACGGTTACGTAACACCTACGACAGTCAACACAAACGAAGCAGAACGAATAGGGCCAAATTTCATACCCAATCCAGAAGCGGGAGACGAAGCAGCTTATCCCGAGGATCCAACACTCCCCCGATACTCACAGACTGGACTGCAAATCCTCGGCCTCGTCACCGCAGTCCACGGCAACGCACTTCCTAAGGAGCCTGCGACGGTTCAGCAGGCTCTGGGGGGGGAACACAGGGAGAAATGGCGCGAAGCCATGGACAGAGAGTTAAAGGCACTAGAGGAACGCAACACTTGGAAGGTCGTTCCCGCAAACGTGGCAAGGAACAAGACCATTCTCACCGGGAAATGGGTCTTCCGCATCAAAACGAAAGCAGACGGCACAATCGAGAAGTTCAAAGCACGCTGGGTCGTGCGTGGATTCGACCAAGAGCAAGGAGGAGACTTCACCGAGACATTCGCCCCAGTTAGTCGACATACCTCTCTTCGAATTCTTCTTGCCGTTGCCGCCATGAAGAAGAAGAAACTGCGACAAATCGATGTCGCCAACGCATTTCTCTACGCACCCGTCGACGCCGAAATCTTCGTCGAACTCCCACACGGTACCCACGGAAACCCCAATCAGGTCTGCCAGCTACTGAAATCGCTCTACGGAATCAAACAAGCCCCGCGGCTGTGGCAACAGCACCTACACACCCGACTCACTCGCATCGGATTCCGCCAACTGCCGCACGACCAAGGAATGTATCGATTCACTAAAGACGCCGATTACATCCTACTGATCGTCTACGTCGACGACCTACTCTACATCGGCTCCACCGACGACATCATCACCTGGTTCGAAGGGGAGCTGCAGAAGGACCTCACGCTTACGGTTTCTTCTACCGTCACCCAGTACCTCGGGCTCAACATCTGCGAAGAAGAAAATGCTATCTACTTAAGCGCCGAGAAATACGCCGACACTATCTCCAAGCGCTTCTCGCTCACACCTACCGCTATCGCCACGCCATATCGCTACACGGCAGGAAGTAACAAAGGAAATTCCGCTCCACTCAAGGCTGCCGGAATACGAGACTACCAGAGGAAACTGGGCTGCCTCCTCTTCGCAGCCGTCACCTGCCGCCCGGATCTATCTTACTCCGCAAGCCAACTCGCTACCTACCTCAAGAAACCCGAAGCAGAGCACCTAGCGGAGCTCGATCGCGCACTACACTACTTCGTGAGCACTCCGACGATCGGCCTGACTTACTACAAAAACGAAACTACGACCACGAAACTAATCGGCTACGTCGATGCCGATCATGCCGGCGATTCCGACAATAGATGCTCTCGCACTGGCTACGTCTATCGTCTCGAGCCTATCGGACCTATCTCCTGGCAGTCGAGCAAGCAGGAACTAATCGCTCTCTCTTCAGCTGAAGCAGAATATATCGCCCTCTGCTCAGCCACCAAGGAAGGACTCTACCTTCGCGAGCTGCTGGAAGAAGCAAGGTTAGCCGAGTTACCCAACTTCACCCTATTCTGCGACAACCAATCTGCAATTCGCATCGCCAACAAAAGCGGATTCGCGAACAGAACGAAGCATATCGCTCTGCGATACTTCTTCGTGAAAGACGAGATCGAGAAAGGGAAACTCGAATTATCCTACTGTCCCACGTCCGAGATGGCAGCCGATTACTTGACCAAGAAACTCGGAAAACAGAAGTTCGAGTACTGCATGCTGCTGACTGGACAAGGCCACGTCACCATTAACGACACTCCAGAAGCGAAGGGGAGTGTTGAGAACAATAAGTCTTAAAGCGCCTCTGTCGTGTCGAAACTCAGGACACAAGCGAAGCAGTCCAAATCGAAGCATCGCGAGTCAACCCTCGGAGGTTAGGGTAACCGCCTGGAGGTTACGCGAAGGTCAAAAGTCAGCGACCTTTGACTTGACAAATACAGCGCGACAGCAAGGACACACAACCGACTCGACATTGAGCAGTTGCCCGAGTCGCACTGTATCGAATCGCAACAGCAAAACAGTTTAATTATATCTATTCGTATTCCTTGTACTCTTATATAAAGCCTTGTATTTGCTTGTTTTAATTAACTTACTTTGCCCTCACATACTAGCGCAAGGTGGTTCAAGGACTTTTTCATTCAAACGCTTCCGCTATTACAATCCTACTTAGACTTTAACTCTACAAAGATCCTAGGGCATCTCAGCCCAACACCGTACAACAAAACATTTGTAAACAAGTTAGTAGCAGACTCTTACCGTAGTAGTATTAGAAGTTCAAGAAATAAATTAATGAGCAAAACGGAGAAAGCATCCGATCTGGCCCTAGTAGAACTCTGAAAGGAGAACATATTTTTGAAGAATCCCTGCCCCAGTTCTTCCCATCCCTGGCAATCCTGTGAGGCAGAGAGTCAGATTAAGGCAGGCAGGAGGGGGTCAGGGCAGGGGGGAGGCGGCGGGCCAGTTGACGCACTGCCACGTGTAGCCAGTGGAGAGGGAGTAGGAGCAGCGGCGGGGGCTCTCATCCCAGCATGACGACGGCGCGGTGCAGTTGAACCCACACGGGATGCGCTTGCAGCAGGTGCAGGCGTTGTAGCAGTTCTTGTAGTTGGTGGCCTGCACAGCGGACGTGCCCCCCATGGCGAGCTTGAAGTCCTGGCACACGTTCTCACACGTCGTCTTCACATACGCACAGCACTTGCCCACCCCGTCGCCCAGCAGCTGCGTGCAGTCGGTGCTGGGCGGCGGCCACGTGGGGTAGGGGCAGATGGCCTGGGTGCACCCGGAGCTGTTGGCGGGCGCGGAGCCAGCGCGGCCCATGCAGGCGGCGTTGCAGCCGGTGCAGATGTCGGAGACGAGCACAGGCGTGGCGTAGTTGCAGACGGCGTCGCAGTACGACGGGTACGTCACGTAGTCCGACCCGCACACCGGCAGCGACGTCGCACACCCGCAGTCGATGGCGCCCACGCGCACGTTGCAGGGGATGATGAGCGTGGAGTTGACGAGCAGCACCGCGGTTTCGAGGATGTTGTTGTACGCTGCTATGGCCGCGGGTGACACCGACGTGGGCATGCAGCGGTTGATGTAGCGCGAGGAGATGAGGGCGAGCGTGTCGCCGAGTTTCACGGTGTAGAGCGAGAAGGAGGAGTTGGTGGAGGCGATGAGCGATGGCAGGATGGGCGAGTTGATGCACACCTTCTGCCCCACCTGCAGGTACGGCGACTGGCACTGTGATACAGGCGAGGGGAAAGGGGCAGGCAAGCAAGCCGGGTGTCAGGAAAGATGGTGGGGAGGAGCGGGAGGCAGAGGAAGCGCATGACATGACATGAGGCACAGCGATGGCATGGCACACGGCGGTGAACCAACCGGGGTTGCGGTGGCTCACCCGGATGCCGGGGTTGATGGCGAGGAAGGTGGACTCGGTGAGGTTGGCGGCGTTCCAGATGTTGGGGCAGTTGTCTCCCTGCAGCACCGCATACCATGCCGTGCAGTTCACTGCCGTCTGCCGCACACAGGGGGAGGAGGGGGATGGGGAGGGAGGAAGCAAGGGGGTGGATGGCAGTGAGACAGCAGCCCTGCAGCACCGTAGTCTGGCATGGGAAGGAGATGGGGCAGAGGAGCAGCAGGGGCAAGGCGGTGAGGTAGAGCTGTACAGCCGTGCTGTGTGTGGCTACCCGTGGGTGCAGTGCAGCTCAGCAAGGGCAGGGGGGAGCGGAGAGCAGGCCGTGAGGGGTCCGATCAAGAAGAATGGCATTTGTCAAGGAATGGGGCAGCGAAAGAGGATAGGCAGAGAACCAGCAGATGCAGCAGAAGTAGCGGAACCTGCAACACCAGCAGGCAGCAGCAATAGAGGCAGCACAAGAAGCAGCACCAGCATGGGGACGGGCACTGGCAAATGCATGCGCACAAACAGCAGGTTGCAGAGGCGAGGCAGCAGGCACGGACCTTGTCAGACTTGGCGGCCACACAGAGGTACGTGCCCGCGTCGATGTCACCCCGGCTGCAGTCCAGCGCCGGATTGAGCCTGGCGGGCCACACGCAGAGGCACGGCAAGAGCTTGGGTTGGGTGTGATGGTCAGGGATTGCAGCGCAGAAGAATCCACTTTGCCGTGCACGTAGTGTGAACTAGCATTGCTTGGCACGGCGATGAGAGGAGCGGGTGAGGGCAGAGGAGCGGGTGAGGGCAGAGGAGCGGGTGAGGGCAGAGGAGCGGGTGAGAGCAGAGGAGCGGGTGAGGGCAGAGGAGCGGGTGAGGGCAGAGGAGCGGGTGAGGGCAGAGGAGCGGGTGAGGGCAGAGGAGCGGGTGAGGGCAGAGGAGCGGGTGAGGGCAGAGGAGCGGGTGAGGGCAGAGGAGCGGGTGAGGGCAGAGGAGCGGGTGAGGGCAGAGGAGTGGGTGAGAGCACTCACGACTTGAAGGTGGGGAGGTCGAGGGAGTACTTGGAGGCCACGGCACTGCACGTGTCACCCACCACTGACACGTACGTCTGCCCGCACTGCGCCACCGTCGCATTCGCCGCGGACAGCGGCGCGGCAGCGGCGCACACCTGCTGCGAGGGCAGCAGCGAGGGGCGGTCGGTCGTGCAGAGCAGCGGGTTAGCCTGGCGGAAGGCGGCGTCGCTGCCGTTGAAGAGCGCGGCGGTGAGCGAGGCGCACGTGTCGTTGGCGCACACCATGTAGGTGGCCGTGCACACGATGGTGGACGGCGCGGAGGCGTTGGAGAGCGAGAGCACGAAGCCCGGCGGGATGTACCTCAGCGAGCAGTTGAGGAACGGGTTCAGCGCCGCCAGCACCGCCACACTGCTGTTGTACGCCGCTGCTATGCCCTGTGCCAGGGAGAGGAATGGAGGGAGAGGGGAAGGGGGGCAGGGATGACACAAGATGAGAATGTGATGGGGAGGCGATTGAGGCACGCGAGCCGCGGCACGGCTGACAGTGGCGGTGTTGAAGAGGGCAACGAGAGTGCACGAGCGAGCTGGCAAGAGAGCACACGGGGCACTCACAGCACAGCACACGGGGCACTCACAGCACAGCACACGGGGCACTCACAGCACAGCACACGGGGCACTCACAGCACAGCACACGGGGCACTCACAGCACAGCACACGGGGCACTCACAGCACAGCACACGGGGCACTCACAGCACAGCACACGGGGCACTCACAGCACAGCACACGGGGCACTCACAGCACAGCACACGGGGCACTCACAGCACAGCACACGGGGCACTCACAGCACAGCACACGGGGCACTCACAGCACAGCACACGGGGCACTCACAGCACAGCACACGGGGCACTCACAGCACAGCACACGGGGCACTCACAGCACAGCACACGTTGCACTCACAGCACACGTGGCACTCACAGAGCACGTTGCACTCGCAGCACACGTGGCACTCACAGAGCACGTGTCCCCTGGCACAGTGGTGTAGGTGAGGGATGACGTGTTGCCGCCCGCCACGCCCACACACGTCAGCGACCCGTCCGTCTCCGTGCCGATGGCGTAGCCCTGCGAGGGGGAAGGTGGGGGGAACAGGCAACTTTGTATACGCATGAGAATGAGCAGGCGGGATGACAGGCAGAGAGCAGGGCGGCGAGGAGAGGCGAGGACGGGCAGTGACAGATGCAAGTGGGGCAGGCGCACTCACAGCGGGGCACAAGGGGGCGCACTCACAGCGGGGCACAAGGGGGCGCACTCACAGCGGGGCACAAGGGGGCGCACTCACAGCGGGGCACTGGCAGGTGTAGGCGCCGTTGCCGGTGTTGTTACACGTGCCGGCGCCGCAGGGGTTGATGTTGGTGGAGTTGCAGGGGGAGCGCGAGACGCACTTGCTGGTGGGCACGCCCAGCACCTCCACCATGCCCTCCGGCCCGCTACAGTCGCACCGCGCCACGTTGTTGCGCGTGTAGCACTCGCCCGCGCCGCACGGGTTGATGAGCAGCTGGCAGGCGTCGGAGGTGACGGGCAGCGGCTTGGTCCACCAGCGGCCGTCGCTGTCGTCGCGCTGCTTGTCGCTGAACCGCACCGGCTGCGGGCCGAACGGGTAGTACACCGGGTACATGGCGGGCAGCCTGGGGGGAACAGGGGGAGGGGGAGGGGAGGGTGGCCGTTGAGTGAGAAAGTGAGAATGAATAGACGAGAATAAGGGAGTGAGAGCGAGCGAGAAAGAGTGAGAGAGAGCGAGAGAGTGTGAGAGGGGGAGATATTGAGGCGGTACTAGGATGGAGAGAAGGAAATTCTGTGCATGCGTAACGCTTCTAAAAGCCACATACGCGTGGATGCCGCATTTCCCGCGCACGTCGGGCGTCATGGCGAGGTACATTTAGCCGCCGTCGCCCCACGTGCTGAACCACGTGTTCTTGATGATCCAATAGCTGCCCGCGAGGCCGGGCCCCGTGTAGTTGTATCCGACCACGACGACCACGTGGTTCACGTTCGTCGTGCACAGCCCCGGCAGCTCGGGCGAGCCGTAGATGCGCAGGCGGTTGCGCGACGTGTAGTTCTGGAAGTCGCGCTCCGAGCCGCTGAGGAAGGCGACGACGGGCTGCATGCTGACGGCCTTCATCAGCGCCAGCGCGCTGTACGCCGGCACCAGCTCCCACCCCGTGATCTGCGGCGGGAAGAGGGGAGGGAGACGGGGGGGTTGTGGAAGGGGAAAGGACGTGCGCGCAGTGAGTGTGTTGATCCGCAACACACGCCTACTGCAGCGGACGTGCGCCACTCCTGCGCATCGCACTGCGAGCTACAAGCGAGTGATGCTAAGCAACGGGCAACGACGCGGGCCGACAGTATACGGTGCTCCGCAATAGCGAGCGGAGCGGAGCGCAAGGGCGTACCTTGGCGGCGGTGGGCGCGGAGACGTTGAGGCTGCAGACGGTGCTGTCCTGCGCCTGGTACGCGTAGTCCTCCTCCGCCTGGATGCCCCCGTTGAACAACACGTACGAAAACGCCCAGTCCGCCCACCCGCCGTTGCAGCACTGCTTCGTCGCACAGTCGCACACCTGCGACGCGCGCGACGAGAAAAGACGAAACGAGGTTAAGCCGACAGCGAGGAGTCCGAGCTTGGCGGCAGTGAAATTACAAGCAAGCACGGGCGCGATGAAAAAGGAAGCAGCGGCACCGCCGTTATCGCTGTCGTCGCACGCACCTGCTGCGGCGACAGAACGATGGGATCTGTTTTGGTGGTGATGGCCCACATCATGGAGATGGAATCGACGGCTGCGATCGCCCAGCAGCTCGCGCACTGCCACGGGGAGACGAGCAGAAAACGACGGGAAAAGGAGGGGAGCGAAGACGCGCGAGCCACCTGAATTGAAGCACGAAGACGAGCCTACGGTCACGAGCATCGCAACTCGTTTCTCTGTGGCAGGTTCGACACGCTCGCTCGCTAAATCACAAACGACATTCAAATGCGGCGGTTGGTTACGAGGTGCACCTCAAATTGGCGCTGAATGGGCGAGATGTATCGGGTCTGGCGCCAGTCGACGAACGCCTTGGGCGACACGGAGTCCCAGCGGAAGAAGGTGCCGTTGACGTCCGCCATGCTCGGCCCCGAGTTCAGCGCCGGCGGCGTCAGCCCCACGTCACGCCCCTTCATGCCGCCCTTCAGCTGCCGTCGCGCACCCTCGTCGTCACCCTCGTCTTCGCCGTCGTCGTCGAGCGACGGGTCGTCGAGCATGGCGTCGCGGAGCGCCCTCGCGTGGAGTTGCACCTTGGCCTCGTCGCTCATTGCAAGGGTCTCCGCCATGGCCTGCTCGAACCGCGCTGGTTGGGGGGCTGTGGCTGCGTCGGCAAGGCGCTGGAACGGCGAGAGGAAGAGGGAAAGGAGTAGTACTAGCATGCTGTGATAATGAGCCATTGTTGCGGCGAGGAGACTACGCGAGAGACGAATGGTGTATGAATTTTCTAAAGAACAAGGCCAACAGTTTTTATCAGGAGAACGTCAACTTCCGTATCAACGCTTCTCGAGGTCTACTCACTCCAGGCAGAGAAGTCTGGGAGCTTCTTGCTCTGAAGTGCAGAACGGAAGGGTGACATGCGTTTCACTTGGCTCAATCGTGAATGCGGTTGCTTTCACTTGGGTGCGTTGCGTTGCCTTCATCCAGGCCCCGCCACGATAAGCCAGCCAAACCCTCAACACCATCGACCCTGTTTGTGTTGGAGTATGCCCTTCCTTTCAACAGCGTGATGGCTTCTGGATCCGTATTTCAATCGTAGGCATCTAGAAAGCTTATACCTTACACGTAAACAGCCCCCTCCGAACTGTGTACTGCTGTCTGCAGTACAAAGGAGAATTCAGTCGAATACCGCCTCTCATGGGAGGAACAGAAAACAGTTAGGGTGTGGGCCCAATCGAGTTTGAACGCGATTGATCTGATCGGGTCGGATATCATCGGGCTGCTTGTGATCGCAGTGCCCGAGCCGCCCGTTCAGTGATGTTTTTCGAAAAATATTTCCAACGCCTGCGGAGCAAGCGCTATACATTTATGTCGCATTTTCGTCCCCATTTCTTGCGAGATTGGCGACAGTATGTCACCAGGAAAAAGTTTTCGTGTCCCTGAAATTTTAACAGTGTAACTGCTCGCAAGCGTCGCTGTGGGCCTCGATCACATGCAATCAGGTAATCGCCTGTGATCGAGGAAAAGCGACTTTGATCGGGGTGAAAATCGGGTCAGATTGAGTTGGGGCGATCAGTTGATCGCGATCAGCTTATTGCCCCTGATTGCATAAAATTGGCTTCCAGGCTTCCTAGAAATTGTTGATAGCATGTGATCGAAGCGATCAAACTCGACTGCAAACCCGTCCTGGCCGTCTCCTCCACTCGAGTCCTTGCTTCCCTCCACTCTCTCTCCATCCCTCACCCCCAACCCGCGCCACCAAAGAGAGCGCTGTATATGGTAGTTCAAAGAAAGTGTTGCATTGTGCGGTCGCTAGGCCACACCTCGCTCTTAAATCTTTCAGAACCTTTCAAATCAATAACGTGCCTTTCATAAATCGCATGATATTGTTCCACTAAACTCATAAGATCTTTGAATAGTACCCTGATTCGCCATCTGTGACTCGGCCTCTCCAAGACGAAACCTGAGGGCTGGAGTGACGAGTCAAGAGCCCTGTCACAACACTTCCAGTCAGACGCCACAGTGCAACAGCAAGCAATGCCGCACTGACTACGAAGTGGGCAAACCCAATATTTGGAAGGGCGGAATCACACAGGCCTAAATCGAAAATGAAACAGCCCTAGCTAGCAAGATGAGGACCCCGAGTTATTCCACTATTCCACTTCCATGTACCTTAATCGGGTTATTTTGGTGCCGAGGCACTTCGGTCAGACTCTATGATCTTCTGCCTACAAACGAAGTTTAGCCGAGGCACTTCGGCTTGAACTGCATCCACAGCCACAAACCACTCGTACAACACTGTACTCTACACTCATGGAACAGCTCGTGTCAGGGAACCTGGTGCGGGGTGCTAACGGACAACCAGGTGTTTGTTGTTGCCAAAATTTGAGGGATGTTTGCATACGGGCTAAACTTTATAACATCTGGAAGAAACTGGTACGAGTCCTAAAAAAACAGAACTCGCATTTGAGAGGACTGTAGCAAAGCCTAAACTACGAGAACAAGCAGTAAGTCCAACATGTGTTTTTCTTGCATATCAATGTCTAGCGTCTCTGCCCGGGGGAGCCAAATGTGTTTATGATTGATTGTTTGTCCCCTTCTCCTCCAGCTGGCCGACTTTAGGGATGAAGATGTAGTGGCGCTATCCGACACATTTACAAGCTGTATCTAGTTCGCAGACTGGTCGGGGTCTGCCGTTTGCCCACCTACTTTGTGAGACAGGTTCAGGTGATTCATTCGACTGCAAAATCCAAAATCGGCATCCGTACGGATACACATGATGCCCATTTCAGTCCCCTTCCCCATCTTTCCTTGTGCTCCTCTCTCGAGCATGCGTTCACTAGGGGCAGAATGGGACTGAATGTGGAACAAAGGTTGACAAAAAAACTACAGTTGCGGAAATTGTGGGTAGCCCAGCGTGTTTTGTCTGGGAAACTCCAACATCTTGGTTTTGTCGTGGGCTAGTAACGCGCGGGCCGTTGGCTGTGAATGTCGACCACTGGGCGTATGGAGTGGCAGCGGGCGTGTTCAGAGTGGGCGGTTGAGTGAGCACTAGGGTGTATTCGACATATGAAAGCTGGTTCAGATAAAGTCTTGTCAGTACCTACAAGACGGTGCGAAAACACATGCAAACGCTTAATTGTCTATGTGGCCTACGTGAAGAACATTGAAGTCGTCACAAAGTTTCTAACAGTGCTTAATGTGGAGAATTGTGGCGCTACAAGCCTTCTGTAAGTTATGAGGGCATACCTTCAGTTTGTTAGGATCACCAGGCGAAGCGGATAGTGTTGGAGTGGTGATTTGAGGGTGAAGCTGCCTTGTTGCATTCTCAAGAGCAAATTCCTCACCATGTTCCTTGCCACTGCATAGTGTTACGATCCCACGGGAGACCTAGCCAAGATCACTTCGGGTTGTTCGCTCGCACGTCATTGACGAAGAAATATCGCAGCGCGATGTGCTTGGTGCGATTCGCGAATCCTGTCTTGTTCGCAATTCTTATCGTGTTCTAGTTGTCGTGGTGCACGCAAAAGCGTTGGCGAAGTTGAAAGTTTTTCCTCCTGCAGGAGCTCTTGCAGATAGAGCCCTTCGCACACCGCTACTTTAGCGGCATTGGACTCTGCTTTCGTAGATGGCAGGACAACCAATTCCTGTTAAAACATATTTGTATTAACTTGTCTAGGCTATGTAGGGGCTACCCTTAGGGGGTACAGGACTCACCTCAACACTCTTGTTTGTACCCCATCCTAGACCTAACTCATCACCTTTCTCCTAAGTCTCTTAACATGGTATAGAGCAGGTCCTTCTAAGGACCGTTCTTTTTAGGGCCCACCAGTTAGGTTTTATTTTTTCTGCCTGAATCTACTGCCCTGCCTAACACTTTCGAACTGCCCTACTCTGACATGCCGCGCGCAGCCTGTACAGCCCACGCACACCCCGCGCGCAGCTAGTACACAGCCTGCGCCCACGCTCTGGTCGCACTAGTCATCGTGTTCCTCGTGAGCGTCCTCCTCCTGACCCCGGCACGCACACTATGGCACTTCGTCCTTCCTCTGTTCCACAACGTGTTCCCCTGCCGTCTCCTCCTGCGTCCTCTCTTCCGCACGTTTTCGGACCCTGAGTCTGACCTAGTTCGTGCTGCCAGTCCTAATGTTACGCGTCTCTTAGCCACTGCTGTCGTTGACCCTTCGTTTGAGTCTGGTGCTGCGTCTGCCTTGGTCGATCAGCTTGTTGACTTTGCTGCTGCTTGTCGTCTCGACTGAGCCGCTAGTCTTGTTGCTGAGTCTGAGTCTGTCTGTCCTCCCTTCGTCGGGGGTGAGTGTGCTCTTGGCACGGACGTCCTTGAGGACAGGCAAGAGGACTTTGAAAGTCTTGCAGCCGCTGCACCTCATCTCGTGGCCATGCTGCTTGCCCCTGAGGGAGACCCGGATGCACCAGACATCCCGACCCCGCGTTCTTACGCTGAGGCGATCGCGGGTGAGTACTCCTTTCAGTGGCAGACAGCCATGGACGCAGAGATGGCATCCTGGAAGTCCACAGGCACCTACGTCGACGCAGTTCCCCCTCCTTGGGCGAACGTAGTCGATGGCATGTGGATTTTCAGGGTGAAGCGGCCGCCGGGTTCTTCGTGTGTCCTCAAGGCTCGTTACATTGCACGAGGCTTCAGTCAGCGACAGGCAGTTGACTTCTTTCAGACCTTCTCCCCTACCCCGAAGATGACCACTCTTCGGGTGCTGCTGCACCTTGCTGCACATCGTGACTACGAGCTTCACTCTCTTGAGTTCAGCACATCTTTCCTTCAGGGCAGCCTGCACGAGGAGATCTGGCTGCGCCGCCCACCTGGCTTCAATGGGTTGTTTCCTGCTGGTACCCAGCGGAGCCTCCAACGGCGAGTCTATGGTCTCTGCCATGCGCCTTTGTGAGTGGCACGACGGAATGAGGACGGCACTTGCGGCACTTGGGTTTGCTTCTTCGACTGACTCGTCGCTGTTTCTCCGCACCGACACTTCGTTGCCGCCGTTCTACATCCTCGTGTACGTCGACGACTTGGTCTTTGCCACTCGTGACACTGAGGCATTCGCCCACGTGAAGTCGGAGCTGCAGACGAGACACACGTGCACAGACCTGGGTGAGCAGCGCAGCTGTCTTGGCTTGCGGATCACCCGGGACAGAGCACGACGCGCCATCACCCTGACTCAGTCACACATGATGCAGCAGATCCTTCAGCGTTTCGGCTTCAGTTGGTCCTCGCCACGGTGCACTCCTCTAGCTACAGGTCACTCGCTCTCAGCTTCACCTTCGGACGAGTCAGTAGAGCCGAGTGGCCCGTACCGAGAGCTAGTGGGCTGCCTTATGTACCTGATGACCTGCACTCGTCCCGACCTTGCATACCCTCTTGGCCTTCTGGCACGCTACATGGCTCCTGGTAGGCACCGAAAGGTGCACTGGGATGCTGCGAAGAGGGTACTCCGTTACTTGTGCAGTACATCGGGCATGGGGCTCGTGCTTGAAGGGCCGGGTCTAGTTGTCCTCACTGGACACTCAGACGCTTCGTGGGTTGAGGACCTGGCTACGCAGCATGTCAGAACATATAGCTTGTGCATATTGTGTAGGCTATAGTGGGGTAGCCCATAAGGGGTACAACCCAATTAGGGTTAGTACATGTACTCAGTTCATTCATAGTTCATTCATTCTCGTTTCTTCTCATGGTATCGAGCAGGTTCCCTAACGGGAACGATTCCTAGGGCCCACCACTACGATTTTTTTTCCTGCCCGGAGCGCGCTCCGCTCAGGCCCGAGTCGGGCCCGGGTGCTCTCCTTACCGTCGCGCCCTCGCTAGGCCCCTCAAGGCCCCGTCGCGTCGCCCTTAGCGCCCCCCCCCCCCCCTTACGGCCTGTCGCGCTGCCCTATCTGCCGCGTCGCGCCGCCCTAGCCGCCCTCACGGCCCCTTATCGGCCTCTAGCGGCCCCGATCCGCCGCCCTTGCGGCCTCGATCCGCCGCCCTTTGCGGCCCGTCGCCGCTCTCACCCCGCGGCCTCGTCGCCGCCCTTGCACGGCCCCGACGCCGCCCTTCCAGCGGCTTCGTCGCCACCCTTGCAGCGGCCCGTCGCCGCCCTTCTCAATGGCCCCGCCGTCTCCTTTCAGCGGCCCCGCCACTGCACCTGCAGCGGCCTCGTCGCCGCCCTTTCAGCGGCCCCGCCGCCTCCTTTCAGCGGCCCCGCCGCCTCCTTTCAGTGGCCCCGCCGCCTCCTTCCAGCGGCCCCGCCGCCTCCTTTCAGCCCCCCCCCCCCCCCCCCCCCCCCCCCCGCCTAGGAAGCGGCCTCGCCGCCGCCCTCTCACGGCCCCACCGCCGTCCTCTCAGCGGCCCCGCCGCCTCCTCTCAGCGGCCCCGCCGTCTTCTCTCCGCGGCCCAGCCGCCTCCTCTCAGCGGCCCCGGACCCCGCCCTCTCAGCGGCCCTTACGCCGCCTCCTTCGCGGCCCAGCCGAGCCGCCCTGAGCCGAGCTGCCCAGCAGCCGAGCCGCCCATCCGCCGAGGCGCCCAGCAGCCGAGCCGCCCAGCCGCCGAGCCGCCCAGCCGCCGAGCCGCCCAGCAGCCGAGCCGCCCAGCAGCCGAGCCGCCCAACAGCCGAGCCGCCCAGCAGCCGAGCCGCCCAGCAGCCGAGCCGCCCAGCTGCCGAGCCGCCGAGTCGCCCTGCAGTAGAGCCGCCCGAGCCGCCCTGTCCGGTAAGAGCCGTGCCTCTGTCACTGCACTGCCCTCACCCTACTGTTCGCACTGCTAGTCTACTGCTGTCATGGCTACCCCTAGTGTCCTTGCTTTTGACGCTGAGGGTCGGGCAATTGACTTTGACGTCTGGGTAGATGACCTGCAGCTGTTCTTACAGTGCGATAGGGCAGACGGTCTCTCACTCTTTGACCTCACCTCTGGCGCCTCTCCTGCCCCTGCTGCTGATGCCGACGCCACTGTTCGCTCCTAGTGGGCCACGCGCGACGCTGCTGCACGTCTTGCTGTGCGTCGCCACCTCCCTACCTCCGAGCGTGCGCACTTTAGTCAGTACAAGAGTGCTCAGACCTTGTACGACGCTGTAGTTGCGCGCTACTCCTCCCCTGCCACTGCTGCACTGAGCCGTCTCATGCTACCGTACCTCTTCCCTGACCTTGCTGCCTTTCCCACAGTCGCTGACCTCATTACGCACCTCCGCACTAGTGACACTCGCTACCGCGCTGCGCTTCCTGCTGACTTCTGCGCCAAGAACCCCCCCCCATGTATATCACTCTCTACTACATAGTCACTCGCCTCCCTGACTCCCTTCGCGTAGTCAGGGACCACTTCCTCTCAGTCTGTCCCACCACTCTCACTCTTGACCTCCTCGAGAAGTCCCTCCTAGCGGCCGAGAAGAGCATAGTCGCTGTAGGGGCCTCTCGTGGTGACCCGCGCACCCCCATCTTTGAGGGGTGTTCCCCCTCCCCCCTTCTGCCCTCTGTTGCCTCTGCTGCTGCGGCCGACCTCCTTGGTCTTGAGTCGGTCGCTGCGGCGTCTGCGCCTAGCAGGAGACGCCGCCCCGGCAAGGGCAAGGGGGGCAGGTGCACTGGAGGAGCGAGCGGGGGCGATGGAGGTGGAGGTGGAGGCGGCGGGGGGAGTGGGAGTGGCGGTGGGAGTGGTGGTGGGGGTGGAGGTGTCGGTGGCGGAAGTGGAGGCGGAGGCGTCGGCGGCGGTGGCGGTGGGAGCGGAGGTGGCGGAGGTGGCGGCGGTGGAGGAGGCGGCGCAGGCGGCGGTAGTAGCGGAGGCGGCGGAGGCGGCGAAGGCGGCGGGGGTGGCGGTGGAGCTGGTCGCGGGTCTGCGCAGAGGAGTGGCTCCGGTGGTGGTCTGCGCCAGCAGCAGCAGCGCGGTCGTTAGACCCTGTCCCCTCAGCAGCTCCGTGAATGGTACACTGCACGCCAGCGGGGTGGGGGTTTTGGTCCGTGCACCTACGTCCTGCGCACCGGCGACCGTGCGGGTGAGCAGTGTGGGGGTGCGCACCCCACCCAGCGCTGCTTTGGCCGCCTGACGGACGCTTGGCGTCACCAGTTCCCGGAGGCCACAGAGATCCCTCGCTGGGGCGAGCTGTCTAGGGCGGGTGTTGCCATCTATGATCTTGATTTTGATGCTATTCTTTCTGCCATGTATGCTGTGTCTATTACTGATGAGGGTGACTGTTACCGGTGTTTCCCGCCCGATCCGGGCATTGAGACTGCTGCTCTAGGTACTGGTGAGGCGGCTGCCCTAGGTGCTTGCGACGCTGCTGCTCTAGATGCTAGTGCGTCTGCGTCCTCAGGTACTGGTGAGTCGGCGCTCTCAGGTACTACGTCGACTTCGGCCTCCCTCACCTTCACCCTTGACTCTCGGGCTTCTCGCTCCTTCTTTCGGGACCGCACCACACTCACGCTGCTTGGTCGGCCGGTTGCGATGTCTCTCGCTGACCCTTCTTGGGGTCCTGTCCTGTCTCACTTCTCCACAGTCCTCCCGTGTCCGGCGGCTCCCTCTGGCACCCTGTCTGGTCTCTACCCCCCCCCCCGTTCTCTACGAACCTGGTGAGTGGTGCTGACCTACAGGATGGGGGAGTACACCAGTTCACTCCTGCGCGTCAACGGGTGACGCACTGCACAGAGGCTAGCACAGGCCGACACCTGGCTACGTTTACCCGTCAACCGGGGTCGAGCCTGTACACACTGACCACTGCGTCTCCTCCAGTTGTTGAGTCTAGTAGGGTAGCTGCGTCGGGTCAGGTGTTTGCTGCAGCGTCCAGGTCTGGTCCTAAGTCTGCCCCCTGTTCGTGTCGTCTCCTGTCTCACGAGACTCTCCTCTGGCACCACCGCCTTGGTCACCCCTCTCTGCTTCGGCTCAGAGGCATGGGCTCCCGTCTTCTTGTTTCTGGTCTCCCCCGGTCCCTCCCTCCCCTTCCTCAGGGCCCTGGCCCTACCTGTGTCCCCTGTGTCGAGGGGCACCAGCGTGCTGCCCTTCACTCCTCCCAGTTTCCTCCGACAGAGGCCCCGTTGCAGACGCTTCACATGGACGTGTGGGGCCCAGCCCGCGTCCGTGGACAGGGTCACGAGTGCTACTTCCTGCTCGTTGTTGACGACTACTCTCGTTACACCGCGGTCTTCCCCTTGCGCAGCAAGGGTGATGTCACTGAGGTGCTGATCGACTGGATCCGCGCAGCTCGTCTCCACCTCAGGCAGAGCTTTGGCTCGGACTTTCCTGTTCTGCGTCTGCACTCGGACAGAGGCGGAGAGTTTTCTTTTGGCCTTCTGAGAGCCTATTGTCGCGCACGAGAAATCCGTCCGACCTTCACGCTTGCGGACTCCCCGCAGCGAAATGGGATTGCTGAGCGCCGCATTGGCATGGTCATGGACGTCGCTCGTACGTCTATGATGCATGCGGCTGCTCCCCATTTTCTGTGGCCGTTTGCGGTGAGGTACGCGGCGCATCAGATCAACCTACACCCCAGGGTCTCCAGGCCGGAGACCTCCCCAGCCTTGCTGTGGACGGGGAAGGTTGGCGATGCGTCGGCGTTCCGGGCTGGGGATCTCGAGCGTTTGTCTGCGACTTGTCTGCGGACAAGCTGTCCCCTCGTGCTACTCCTTGCGTCTACCTGGGGTTCCCCCCTGACGCGCCAGGGTGGCAGTTCTACCACCCCACCTCTCGCCGTGTTCTGTCCTCTCAGGACATCATGTTTCACGAGTCGGTCCCCTACTACCGCCTCTTCCCCTACCGCACTCCGTCGCTCCCCCCTCCGCCGCTCTTCCTTGTACCAGGTCCCCCTCCGGTAGACCCCCTCCCCCCTCAGGGTCCGTCCCCTTCAGGTGTGTCCCAGGTAGACGCAGTCGAGCCTGTCGAGGTCACTGGTGACTCTGGTGCTGCTGAGGGTGCTGAGCCTGGGGGTGCCGACTCTGGGGGTGCTGAGCCTGGGGGTGCTCAGCCTGGGGGTGCTGAGACTGGGGGTGCTGAGCCTGAGGGTGCTGAGCTTGGGGGTGCTGCGCCTGGAGGTGCTGAGCCTGGGGTTGCTGAGCCTGGGGGTGCTGAGCCTGGGTGTGCTGAGCCTGGGGGTGCTGGGGTTGGAGGTGCTCCGCCTGGAGATTCTCCGGGTGCTTCGTCTCTGCGGGAGCCACTCTCTCCACATGAGCTGCGCGAGTGGTTTGCCCGGCGCTGGAGGCGTGCTGCTAGTGCTGGAGATTCTTCAGCTACTAAGGGTGCTGCTGTCGCGGGTCCCGGTGGTGCTCGTACTGGGAGTACTGGAGCTGCTGGGCCTGCGGGTTTGACTGGAGCTGGTGCTGCTGGGGGTGTTGGAGCTGAGACTACTGCTGGCAGTCCTGCTGCGGGTACTCCTGGTGCTGCTGGAGGTTTTGGCGCTGCTAGAGGTGCAGCTGGAGCGGGTGCTCCTGCCGGGGGTACTGGTGCTGTACGTGCTGTGTCTGGCATCGCCACACGGCCTCGACCGTACTTCGTTCCACTCCTGCAGCAGGTTCTTGGTCTTCCACTTTCTACTGGTCCTCCTCCTTCTTTAGAATGTCCACAGCCTGTCCCGTCACAGTTACAGTTGCAGCCTACCTCCCCTTTGCCTGCTCCTTCTCCCTACACTGGTCCTACTGGAGGTCTTATTGAGCGTCGTGAGCCTGCGTCCCGCCCTGCGTCGCCTGTCCGTGCTGCTCGCGCTAGTGGTCGTGGTTCGCGTCAGCGTCCTCCTCCGGTCCCTAGCACGCACAGGATGTCTCTGCATCCGTCCACTGCTCCTCTGCGTGCCCCTTTGCCTTCTCCTCTTGAGTCATCTCTTCCTGCTTTTGCCGGCCGGGAGTCGGACTCTCTTCGTGCTGCCAGTCCTACTGTCACGCGTCTCCTGGCTACTGTCGTCACTGACCCTTCTTTCGAGTCCACTGCTGCGTCTGCCCTAGTTGCTGAGCTCGTCAACTTTGCTGCTCGCTGTCGCCTAGACTACGCTGCTAGTCTTCTTGCTGAGTCTGAGTCTGTCTGTCCTCCGTCCGCCGGGGGTGAGTGTGCCCTTGGCACGGACGTCCTTGAGGACAGGCAGGAGGAGTTCCAGTGCTTGGCCGCTGCTTCACCTCATCTCGTGTCCGTACTGCTTACCCATGAGGGAGACCCGGATGCACTTGACATACCGACTCCGCGCTCTTACGCGGAGGCGATAGAGGGTCCCTACTCTTCTCAGTGGCAGGCAGCTATGGACGCAGAGATGGCTTCGTGGAAGTCCACAGGCACCTACGTTGACGCTGTCCCCCCTCCTGGGGCGAACATCGTCAGTGGCATGTGGATCTTCAGGGTGAAGCGGCCGCCGGGTTCTCCGCCTGTCTTCAAGGCGCGTTACGTGGCTCGTGGCTTCAGTCAGCGGCAAGGAGTTGACTACTTTCAGACCTTCTCTCTCACCCCGAAGATGACCACTCTTCGGATACTGCTACACGTTGCTGCTCACCGTGACTACGAGCTGCACTCTCTCGACTTCAGCACAGCTTTCTTGCAGGGCAGCCTGCACGAGGAGATCTGGCTGCGCCGCCCACCTGGCTTCACTGGATCTTTCCCTCCTGGTACCCAGTGGAGTCTCCGGCGTCCAGTCTACGGTCTCCGCCAGGCGCCACGTGAGTGGCACGACACATGACGACTACGCTTGCGGCTCTTGGGTTTGCTTCTTCTACTGCCGACCCGTCGCTGTTACTGCGCACCGACACCTCTCTGCCGCCATTCTACATCCTCGTGTACGTCGACGACTTGGTCTTTCCCACAAGTGACACTGCTGGACTCGCCTACGTGAAGTCGGAGCTGCAGAAGAGACACACGTGCACAGACCTGGGTGAACTGCGCAGCTACCTTGGCTTGCAGATCACCCGGGACAGAGCACGCCGCACTATTACCCTGACTCAGTCACACATGGTGCAGCAGGTCCTTCAGCGCTTCGGCTTCACGTACTCCTCGCCTCAGGCCACTCCTCTGCCTACTCGCCACTCGCTCTCAGCTCTGCCTTCGGATGAGTCCGTAGAGTCGAGTGGCCCGTACCCAGAGCTTGTTGGCTGCCTCATGTACCTGATGACCTGCACACGACCTGACCTTGCATACCCTCTTAGCATTCTCGCACACTATGTTGCTCCTGGGAGACACCGACCAGAGCACATGGCTGCAGCGAAGAGGGTGTTGCACTACTTGTGTAGTACGTCGGGCATGGGGCTAGTGCTTGGAGGGCGGAGTCCAGTGGTCCTCACTGGGCACGCAGACGCTTCTTGGGCTGACGACCAGGCTACGCAGCGGTCGTCACAGGGTTATACCTTCAGCATTCGTTCCGGCTCTGTTTTGTGGCGGGCTACTCGCTCGTCTTCTGTTCTCGGCTCCAGTTGTGAGGCTGAGATCTACGCCGGGGCCATGGCTGCACAGGAGCTTCGCTGGCTCACCTACCTGCTGATCGACCTTGGAGAGCCGCCTCGTTCTCCTCCAGTTCTATACGTAGACAACAAGGCCATGCTGGCCTTGTGTCGAGAGCAGAGACTGTCAAATGAGGGTTTCACTATAGAAAGTTGTACTAGATATAGTGAAGGAAAAGGGTGCACCACCTAACATGAAAGCGATGTAACTACACTAGGTCTACACTACAGGCAGTTATAGTAATGTATACAATTACATTCTGACAGAGACTGGAGCACAGAACAAAGCACATTGCTCTTCGCTACTTCCTTGCTCGTGAGCTATAGCAGCGTGCTCAGTTGCGGCTTGCGTACGTGGCCTCTGAGGCCAACACTGCTGATGTCTTCACCAAGGCACTTGCGCCTTGTGATCATCAGCGCTTCTGCACGCAGCTGGGTCTTGTGCCTGTCTTACCTCACTTGCTCACCTCTTGACCTTGCTTGTACTGTTACATATATATACACCTGCTCTTGCTTGTCTAGTCCTTTATATATATGTACTCCTGCATGTGAACTGGCCTTGTGGCCTTGAACTTGTGCTCAGAATGTGTGGTGACTTTGTGATCCACCCTGAGCTTGCTTTGCTTTGCTTTGCTTGAACTGGTCTTGTGACCCCTTGTTCTCCCCCACTTTGCCTATGGGGGTGTGTCAGAACATATAGCTTGTGCATATTGTGTAGGCTATAGTGGGGTAGCCCATAAGGGGTACAACCCAATTAGGGTTAGTACTTGTACTCAGTTCATTCATAGTTCATTCATTCTCGTTTCTTCTCACAGAAGTCGTCTCAGGGTTACTCGTTCAGCCTTGGCTCCGGCTCTGTTTCTTCGCGGTCTATTGGCTCGTCTTCTGTTCTCCGCTCCAGTTGTGAAGCTGAGATCTACGCGACAACCATGGCTGCACAGGAGTTACGCTTGCTCACCTACCTGCTGTCTGACTTGGGAGAGCGGTCTCGTTCTCCTCCAGTTCTGTAGGTCGACAACAAGGCTGCCATTGCCTTGTGTCAGGACCACAGACTGGAGCACAGAACAAAACACATCGCTCTGCGTTACTTCCTTGCTCGAGAGTTGCAGCAGCGTGGTCAGCTTCGTCTTGCTTACATGGCCACTCGGGCCAACAGTGCTGATATATTCACCAAGGCACTTCAGCCTTGTGATCATCTGCGCTTTTGTATTGTGTTATGCCTTGTGCTTGTTGTGCCTCACTTGCTCGCTGCTTGACTTTGCTTGTACTGTGACCTATATATATACCTTCATGCTTACTCTTCCTAGATAGTGATCAGTGTACTTTTTGCTGTCTTTTGTATAGCTGTGCATGTGGACCGGCCTTGTGGCCATTTGCTTGTGCTCAGAGTGTGTGGTGACTTTGTGATCCACCCTGAGCTTGCTTTTGCTTTGCTCTTCTCTTGACTGGTCTTGTGACCATTGTTTGCTCTAGCTATCCCCCACTTCGCCTATGGGGGTGTGTTAAAACATATTTGTATTAACTTGTCTAGGCTATGTAGGGGCTACCCTTAGGGGGTACAGGACTCACCTCGACACTCTTGTTTGTACCCCATCCTAGACCTAACTCATCACCTTTCTCCTAAGTCTCCTAACAATTCCAGCTAGTGGGAATTCCACGAGACAGGCCCCGTTGGCTCGAATCAGAACAGGAAGCCCGTCCTTGACCGTCAATTGTCGGGATCTACTGCGTGATCGGCATCTTCGTAGTCGACGAGGTTAAATGAGGGAGTCCTGAGAGTGGAGTATGACAGTCCGATGTTGGGATGGAAAGTGTGAGAATCTAAAAAGATTTAGTCCGCCGACTTCGACAGAACATTGCATATAGCTCATATAATTTTATAGTGTAAGTAGGTACTTTCAGAATGTTGTATTTGTCTAGCCTCCAGTGGGGTACTCTATAGCGAGTACAACCCAATTTAGGATTTCCTATATGTATCCTCCTGCTGCTAGTCCAAACCTCTCTTTCGTGTTCTATCTTTTTGCCTAGTATTCTGACATGCTAGCAGAGCAGGTCGACCCTCCGTGGTCGATCCTGTGGGTAGGCCCACCCTATGCTTCCGCTGCTGTCCTGCCTATCCCGCGCCCCGGGCGCGCGACGTTTTCTTCTTGTCGCGCACCCTACGCGCGTGGCGTTTTTTCTTCCCGCCGCGCGCCCCGAGCCCCCGGCGGTTTTCTGCACGCCATGCGCTCGGGGCGCGCGCGGTTTCCTGCCCGCTGCGCGCCCCGGGGCGCGCGGCGGTTTCGTCGCCCGTCGTGGCGCCCCGGGGGCCGGCGTGCTGTCCCCTCCCGTCGCCCGTCGTGGCGCCCTGGGGGCCCGCGCGTCGCCCCCTCCCGTCGCCCGTCGTGGCGCCCCAGGGGCCCGCGCGTCGCCCATCGAGGCGCCCCGGGGGCCCGCGCGTCGCCCCCTCCCGTCGCCCGTCGAGGCGCCCCAGGGACCAGCGCGCCGCCCCGCTTCCGCTCGCCCGCTACCCGCGCTCCTGCCCCGTGCTGCCTGTGTTAGGGTTTGGGGGTGGCGAGTCTGGGGGTGTGTGCGCCGTCCCCTGCTCCTCCTCCTCCTCCTCCTCCGTCTCCCACTGTTGCAGCTGCCGCTGAGGGGGTGGATGTGTGGGATCCGTTGGAGTGGTACTAGGGGGGTGGCGTGTGAGCAGTGCTAGGGGAACAGTCGGGGGTGTGTGAAAGGGGTGTGGGACAGCTAGGGGAGGTTGAGTGGAGGCAGTCGTCTTGTCGTCCGCAACACCTGTAGTCCGGGGCTCTACCGTTGGTAGCCCAGAAAGCCTGCTACGCCTGTCGCCCGTGGGTCCGTTGCTCCTGCCGCTCGTCTTAGCCGCGGGGCCTGTTACTCCTGCAGTCCGGGGCTCTCCCGCCGGTAGCCACAGTGCGCGCCGCTCCTGTTGCCCGTGTGTCTGCAGCTTCAGCCGTCGCCTCCCATCTTCTCGCCCCCACAGTCTCTCCTCCTCCTCACTTGCCCTCTGTAATAGCCTCTAGCTTTGCTTATCATTGTGAACTATTGCTCTGCCTGCTTGTTGTGCTGATTACACCTCACTTTGGCTATGGGGGTGTGTCAGAATGCTGTATTTGTCTAGCCTGCAGTGGGGTACTCTATAGCGAGTACAACCTAATTTAGGGTTTCCTAAATGTATCCTGCTGCTGCTAGTCCAAACCTCTCTTTCGTGTTCTATCTTTCTGCCTAGTATTCTGACAGGTACGCGTTGGAAAAGCTTAATCTCTCTGCTCCAGATTGGTAACGCACGCCTTAAACCAAGATCTAGGCCAATCGCTATCGCGATTTGAGTGTGACGGGGTATCGTGGTTGAATTCCCAAGAAGACATGGATTAGATCTAGGAATAGCTTTAGCAAGAGTTTAGATCTGAAAAGTGACGAGTTTGACAAACCCTACCATCCCAACTCCCGCCCTACAACAAGCCCAACAACCCAAAGTGCTTGTTTGTTGTTGTTTGTTGGGTGCAAGTTCAATACCAGCCCGCAAAATGTCCAACAATCACATATTTGTCAAACATTATATATGTTGTTGTAGTTGTTTAGGCTACAGTGGGTTAGCCTATAGGGGGTACACATTCCTAGGTTTTGATACTTGTACTCATTTCACTCTTAGTTCATTCATTCTTGTTCAACATGGTATAGAGCAGGTCCTTCCTAGGACCGATTTTTTAGGGCCCACCACTACCTACCTGCGCCCTAGGGCGCCTCGGCTTTCACGCCCCTAGAGGCCCCGTCGGCCCCGTGCTCTCGCACCTAGAGGCCTCGGTCGGCCCCGCGCTCGCTTTTAGAGGCCCCGAATCGGCCCCGCGCTTACCCCTAGAGGCCCGCGTCGGCCCCGCGCTCGTCCTTACCGGCCCCGATCGGCCCCGCGCTCGTCCCTCACGGCACCGATAGGCCCCGCGCTCGCCCTTAGAGGCCCACGTCAACCCCGCGCTCGTCCCTTACGGCCCCGATCGGCCCCGCGCTCGTCCCTCACGGCCCCGATAGGCCCCGCGCTCGCCCTTAGCACCCACGTCGGCCCTGCGCTCGCCCTTAGCATCCACGTCGGCCCCGCGCTCGTTCCTCACGGCCCCACCCGCTCCCCACGCTCGCCCTTAGCGACCCCGAACGGCCCCACCCAGACCAAGCAGCCCGGACCGAGCCGACCCGAGCCGCCCAGCCCTAACGGAACCGAGCCGCCCGACCCGAGCCGCCAGCCCTAAACGACCCGAGCCGCCCGAACCGAGCCGCGCCGCCCGACCCGAGCCGCCCGAACCGAGCCGCGCCGCCCGACCCGAGCCGCGCCGCCCGACCCGAACCGAGCCGCGCCGCCCGACCCGAGCCGCGCCGCCCTACCTATACCGAGCCGCGCCGCCCTACCTGTACCGAGCCGCGCCGCCCTACCTACCCTACTGCTCCTACTGCTTTTCCTACTGCTGCTACCATGGCTAGCCCTCCTGTCCTAGCCTTCGATACTGAGGGCCGCCCAGTGAAGTTCGACACCTGGCTTGATGACCTACACCTCTTCCTACAGCTCACTGCCAAGGAAGACATCTCACTGTACGATCATGCCTTAGGCCACGCTACTGCTCCTGCTGCTACTGCTGACAGCACTGCCCGCTCACAGTGGCAGACTCGTGACGCCCATACTCGCTTCGCTATTCGCAACTCTCTGCCGATAGATGAGCGCGAGCACTTTGGGCAGCACAAGACTGCACAGGCACTGTACACTGCTGTCGTTGGCCGCTACTCCTCGCCGGCCTCTGCCGCTCTAGGCCGTCTCTCTCTTCCCTACCTGTTCCCCGACCTAGCTTCCTTCCACACTGTCGCTGATCTCATTACCCACCTCCGCACTAGTGAGGCTCGCTTCTGCGCCGCTATGCCTGATGAGTTCCTTGCCAAGAACCCACCCCCGCTCTAGCTCACTCTCTACCACCTAGTCACGCGCCTCCCTGACACTCTGCGCTCAGTCAGGGACCACTTCCTAGCTCGCTGCCCCACCGAGCTCACCATTGCCCTCCTCGAGAAGGAACTGCTTGCAGCTGAGGCTAGCATAGTCGCTGTAGGTGCCTCTCACGGTGACCCCCGTACCCCGTTCTTTGAGGGGTGTTCTCCCTCCCCCCTTCTTCCCTCTGTCGCCTCTGCTGCTGCTGTCGACCTCCTTGGTGCTGAGAAGGTCGGGACTGCGTCTGCTTCGAGTGGGCGCCGCCGCGGCAAGGGCAAGGGGGGCAAGGGCGGAGGTGGTGACAGCGGGGGTGGCGGTGGTGGGGGAGGTGGTGGTGGCGGGGGGGGTGGCGCGGGTGGGGGAGGTGGCAGCAGTGGGGGGGGTGGCGGCAGCGGCGGGGGAGGTGGCCGGGGCGGAGGAGGTGGTGGGGGTGGCGGTGGACGAGGCAGCGGCCGGGGTTGGGGTGGTCGAGGAGGTGGTAGCGGCGGTGGTGGTCGTGGAGGCGCTGGCGGTGACCAGGGCCAGCAGCACACTCCGTCGCCCCAGGAGGTCCGTGAGTGGTACTCTCAGCACGGGGGGGGGGGGGGGGGTGGCCTTAGCTGCACGTACGTCATTCGCACTGGTGACCGCACTGGCCAGCCGTGTGGGGGACCGCACGCCACACAGCGTTGCTTCGCTCGTCTGAACGACGCTTGGCGTGTTCAGTTCCCTCAGGCCACTGAGCTGCCCCGCTGGGTTGATCTCCTGAAGAAGGGGATTGATATTTACGCTCTAGACTTTGATGCTATTCTCACTGCCATGTATGTGATGTCTACTAGTGGAGAGGGTGCTGAGTACCTGAGTGTCCCGCCCGACCCGGGCATTAGGACTAGTGCGTCTGCCGCTCCAGGTACTCGCGTGTCCGCTACCCCAGGTGCTGGTGAGGCTGCTGCTCTAGGTGCGTGTACGTCTGCCCCCCCTAGTACTGTGTCGACTGCAGCACTGCACACCTTCACACTGGATTCAGGTGCCTCTCGCTGTTTCTTTCGTGACCGCACTGCCCTTGAGCCCCTTGCTCGGCCAGTTGCTGTCTCCCTCGCTGACCCCTCTAGGGGTCCGGTCCTTGCGACCTCCTCCACTGTCCTTCCCTGTCCTGCGGTCCCGTCGGGCACACTGTCAGGTCTCCACCTCCCCTCGTTCTCTACGAACTTGGTGGCAGGTTGTGCACTACAGGACGCGGGTGTTCACCAGTTCACCCCTGCCTACGAGCGTGTCACACACTGCACGTGTGCCCGTACAGGCCGCCACTTGGCTACCTTCACCCGGCAGCCGGGGTCGGATCTGTACACACTGACTACTGCCCCCCCTCAGGTCGCTGCGTCTGCGTCTGCGTCCGCGTCAGGTCAGCTGTCCGCCCCCTGCTCGTGTCGCTCTCTAGCGCACGAGACTGTCCTCTGGCACCACCGACTGGGCCACCCGTCTGTGCAGCGCCTTCGTGCCATGCACTCCCGGTACCTTGTCTCTGGTCTTCCCAGGGTCCTCCCTCCCCTCCCACCCTCGCCTGCTCCTCCCTGTCTTCCCTGTGTCGAGGGGCGGCAGCGCGCCGCTCCTCACTCCTCCTCGTTTCCCCCGACGACTGCTCCTTTGCAGACGCTCCACATGGACGTGTGGGGCCCAGCCCGCGTCCGTGGTCAGGGTCAGGAGAGGTACTTCCTGATCGTTGTTGACGACTACTCGCACTACACCACGGTCTTCCCCTTGCGAGCCAAGGGTGAGGTCCCTGATGTTTTGATCCCTTGGATCCGCAGAGCTCGTCTCCAGCTCAGCGAGCGTTTCCGCTCGGACTTTCCTGTCCTGCGCTTGCACTCTGACAGAGGTGGTGAGTTCTCCTCCGACCTCTTGGCAGCCTACTGTGCCGAGCACGGCATTGAGCAGTCGTTCACGCTTCCGGCCTCTCCACAGCAGAATGGGGTTGCGGAGCGCGGCATTGGCCTGGTCATGGAGGTCGCTCGTACCTCCTTGATCCATGCGGCTGCCCCCCACTTTCTGTGGCCGTTTGCGGTCCGGTACGCTGCGCATCAGCTCAACCTGTGGCCCCGTGTCTCCTTGCCGGAAACCTCGCCCACACTGCTGTGGACGGGGGAGGTTGGCGATGCGTCACGTTTCCGGTTCTGGGGATCTCGAGCTTTTGTCCGCGATTCGTCTGCGGACAAGCTCTCCTCTCGTGCTATTCCCTGCGTCTTCCTCGGCTTTGTTCCGGACGCGCCTGGTTGGCAGTTTTACCACGCCACCTCGCGCTGGGTCTTGCCCTCTCAGGACGTCACTTTTGACGAGTCTGTCCCCTACTACCGCCTCTTTCCCTACCGCACTGCCCCGCTCCCACCCCCGCCTCTCTTCCTCGCGCCAGGTGCTGCTGTCGTAGACCCCCTCCCCCCTCAGGGTGCCGCTCCCTCAGGTGTGTCTCAGGTAGACCCGGTCGAGCCTGTTGAGGTTGCTGTCGACTCTCGTCCTGCTGGGGGTGGTGAGCCTGGGGGTGCGGAGTCTGGGGGTGGTGAGCCTGGGGGTGCTGACTCTGGGGGTGCTGAGCCTGGGGGTGCGGACTCTGGGGGTGCTGAGCCTGGGGGTGCGGACACTGGGGGTACTGAGCCTGGGGGTGCTCAGCCTGGGGGTGCGGTGACTGGGGGTGCTGAGCCTTGCGGTGCTGGGCCTGAGGGTGCTACACCTGGACGCGACCTCTCCTCGGAGCAGCTGCGTAAGTGGTACTTACAGTACTGCAGCCTCCGGGGTGTTACCTCTGGGACCAGGCGCACTACAGGGACTGGGGCTGGTACTTCTCCTCCTAGTCGGGAGCTCCCCTCTCGTGAGCGGATCCGTGAATGGTACGAGCGCCGTTGCACACTTCGGAGTGGTGCGCCTCGTCTCACGGACCCGGCTGCCCCTGGTGCTACGGACCCGGGCGTTGGAGCTGCTGCTGGTGCTGCGGACCCTGGCGTTGGAGCTGCTGCTGGTGCTGCGGACCCGAGGGTTGGAGGTGCTGCTGGTGCTGAGGACCCGGGCGTTGGGGCTGAGGCTGGTGCTGCGGACCCTGGCTTTGGAGCTGCGACTGGTGCTGTGGACCCTGGTGTCGGAGTCCCTGCTGGTGCTGAGGACCCGGGCGTTGGAGCTGCGGCAGGTGCTGTGGACCCTGGTGTTGGAGCCTCTGCTGGTGCTGAGGACTCGGGCGTTGGTGCTAAGGCTAGTACTGAGGACCTGGGCGTTGGAGCTGCTGCTGGTTCCGGTACTGCCGCTGGGGGTACAGGTGCTGTCCCTGCTGTGTCTGGAGTCGCCGCGCGCCCTCAGCCGTACTTCGTTCCGCTCCTTCAGCACGTTCTTGGTCTCTCGCCTCCTCCTGGTCCTCCTCCCTTAGCGTATTCACAGCCTATCCCGTCACAGTTACAGTTGCAGCCGCCCTCCCCACTACCTGCTCCTTCTCCTTACACTGGTCCTACTGGCGGTCTTACTGAGCGTCGTGAGTCTGCGTCTCGTCCTGCGTCGCCTGTCCGTCCTGCTAGCGCTAGTGCTCGTAGTTCGCGCCAGCGTCCTCCCCCTGCCCCTGGCACGCACCGGATGTCTCTAAGTCCGTCTACTGCTCCTCTGCGTGCCCCTTTGCCTTCTCCTCCTGCGTCCTCTCTTCCTGCTCTCGCTGACCCTGAGTCGGACTCTCTTCGTGCTGCCAGTCCTACTGTCACGCGTCTCCTTGATACTGTTGTCACTGACCCATCTTTCGAGTCTACTGCTGCGTCTGCTCTCGTTACTGAGCTCGTCGACTTTGCTGCTCGCTGTCGCTTAGACTACGCTGCTAGTCTTGTCGCTGAGTCTGAGTCTGTCTGTCCTCCGTCCGTCGGGGGTGAGTGTGCCCTTGGCACGGACGTCCTTGAGGACAGGCAGGAGGAGTTCCAGTGTCTGGCAGCTGCTTCACCTCATCTCGTGTCCGTACTGCTTACCCCTGAGGGAGACCCGGATGCACTTGACATCCCGACTCCGCGCTCTTATGCGGAGGCGATAGAGGGTCCCTACTCCTCTCAGTGGCAGGCAGCTATGGATGCAGAGATGGCTTCCTAGAAGTCCACAGGCACCTACGTTGACGCTGTCCCCCCTCCTGGGGCGAACATCGTCAGTGGCATGTGGATCTTCAGGGTGAAGCGGCCGCCGGGTTCTCCGCCTGTCTTCAAGGCGCGTTACGTGGCTCGTGGCTTCAGTCAGCGATAGGGATTTGACTACTTTCAGACCTTCTCCCCCACCCCGAAGATGACCACTCTTCGGGTAATGCTGCACGTTGCTGCTCACCGGGACTACGAGCTGCACTCTCTCGACTTCAGCACAGCTTTCCTGCAGGGCAGCCTGCACGAGGAGATCTGGCTGCGCCGCCCACCTGGCTTCACTGGGTCTTTCCCTCCTGGTACCCAGTTGAGTCTCCGGCGTCCAGTCTACGGTCTCCGCCAGGCGCCACGTGAGTGGCACGACACACTGAGGACTACGCTTGCGGCTCTTGGGTTCGCTCCGTCTACTGCCGACCCGTCGCTGTTTCTGCGCACCGACACCTCTCTGCCGCCGTTCTACATCCTCGTGTACGTCAACGACTTGGTCTTTGCCACAGCTGACACTACTGGACTCGCCTACGTGAAGTCCGAGCTGCAGAAGAGACACACGTGCACTGACCTGGGTGAACTGCGCAGCTACCTTGGCTTGCAGATCACCCGGGACAGAGCACGCCGCACCATTACCCTGACTCAGTCACACATGGTGCAGCAGGTCCTTCAACGCTTCGGCTTCACGTACTCCTCGCCTCAGGCCACTCCTCTGTCTACTCGCCACTTGCTCTCAGCTCTGCCTTCGGATGAGTGCGTAGAGTCGAGTGGCCCGTACCCAGAGCTTGTTGGCTGTCTCATGTACCTGATGACCTGCACACGACCTGACCTTGCATACCCTCTTAGCATTCTTGCACGCTATGTTGCTCCTGGGAGACACCGACCAGAGCACATGGCTGCAGCGAAGAGGGTGTTGCGCTACTTGTGCAGTACGTCGGGCATGGGGCTAGTGCTTGGAGGGCGGAGTCCAGTGGTCCTCACTGGACACGCAGACGCTTCTTGGGCTGACGACCAGGCTACGCAGCAGTCGTCACAGGGTTACACCTTCAGCCTTGGTTCCGGCTCTGTTTCGTGGCGGGCTACTCGCTCGTCTATTGTTCTTGGCTCCAGTTGTGAGGCTGAGATCTACGCAGGGGCCATGGCTGCTCAGGAGCTTCGCTGGCTCACCTAACTGCTGACCGACCTTGGAGAGCCGCCTCGTTCTCCTCCAGTCCTGTACGTCGACAACAAGGCCATGCTGGCCTTGTGTCGGGAGCAGAGACTGGAGCACAGAACAAAGCACATTGCTCTCCGCTACTTCCTTGCTCGTGAGCTACAGCAGCGTGGCCAGTTGCGACTTGCGTACGTGGCCTCTGAGGCCAACACTGCTGATGTCTTCACCAAGGCACTTCCGCCTTGTGATCATCAGCGCTGCTGTACCCAGCTGGGTCTTGTGTCTGTCTTGCCTTACTTGCTCTCCTCTTGACCCTCTTTTTACTGTTACATATATATATATATATATATATATATCACTGCTCTTGCTTGTCTAGTCTTATATATATATATGTACTCCTGCATGTGGACTGGCCTTGTGGCCTTGCACTTGTGCTTGGATTGTGTGGTGACGTTGTGATCCACCCTGAGCTTGCTTTGTTTTGCTTTACTTGACTGGTCTTGTGACCCCTAGTTCTCCCCCACTTTGCCTATGGGGGTGTGTCAAACATTATATATGTTGTTGTAGTTGTTTAGGCTACAGTGGGTTAGCCTATAGGGGGTACACATTCCTAGGTTTTGATACTTGTACTCATTTCACTCTTAGTTCATTCATTCTTGCTCAACAATATTGCCCAAACCCTTAGCCCTCAACCAGCTATAGCAAAATACACAATCACCTACACAATCATGAGTTGGGTATGGAGATGAAGAATTTTAAAGCGCTCTGAAGATCCAGAAGATTCTCAACCATTGGTTTACGCGAGTATTGAGCCGTTGGCTTGCGTGAATACTCAGCTTACTCGCGATGTAGGAGAGATTGGGCCTGTAGGTAACAGAGGCGAATAACAGACATTCCAATTGCTGCTTGTAGGTTTGAAGTCCTCCCGAGGACAAAGATTTATTGTCAGGTTTGTACTTCGGTCCTGGCGTGCGGTAGCGAGTTGAGAGTGGTGCGGGAAGGATGTTGAACCGCTTCCCAAGTGTTTCAGCACACTTGGACGCTGAGGGGTGAATAGCTCCAAGGGCTTAGGAGATATCAAGCCCCAGGAACTGTGTCACATCGTGGTTCGTGGTGATGCCGACGCGCATCGCCGGATTCTCCAACTCCCTAGGCGCGCGTGATCCTGTTGATGGGTGTCGGCCCGGGGTCATGTATGTGTGGGGGAGTTTCCAACAGCGGGACTGGTAAGTTCTAGTCCTGTTTGCTGTCGTCGTTGTACTGTGGTCTAGGGTGAACGGGTTGTTACTGTTGGACGCAAAAATCAGATTTTGCGTGCACACATGCGATGGAGTGCGCACGCGCCAACGGCGGTTTCCCCGTGTGCGACACATCGCCATCGGCAACGATT
This sequence comes from Closterium sp. NIES-65, assembly GCA_948144175.1. Lineage (NCBI taxonomy): Eukaryota > Viridiplantae > Streptophyta > Zygnematophyceae > Desmidiales > Closteriaceae > Closterium > Closterium sp. NIES-65. The sequence continues at coordinate 1,929,426 of CANXME010002221.1, forward strand.
GATATAGCTGTTGGCCTTATCCCCGGGTCCCATTTCAACCTCCATAAACCATTGGAGTAAACGGCCTGACGACACTCAGTCCTTAGGCTGGTACATTCTTGTGAGGTAACACCAGGCTTCAAGTGCTGAAGTTGGCTTCGTTTTAAACGAGCGAATGCCCAGGTGCTCCATCGGCGACATGTTGTGGAGCAGGATGCTGTACGCTGTGAGCGACTTGTAATATTGCGCTCTGTTGTTGTCGATGTCGGCCGTTGGGCCTGCGTAGCTGCCGTCAAAGTAGTGATAAATATGTGCGTTCTGTAATAGTAGCTCCAGTTCAAAGCTCCAGACATATATTTTTTGCCGTCAAATGTGGTGCTTGTCTTGATTTTATAAATATTAAGGAACTTGGACCGGGCTGAAAGAATTGTCGAACTTATATGCTATAGGCTGTAATGGGGTAGTCAATATGGGGTACAACACTTTAGGGTTTCCTATTTGTACTCCTCATGCTGCTCAATGGAATCATTCCTTCCTCAGATTCTCACATGGTATAGAGCAGGTTCCCTAGTGGGAACGCTTCCTAAGGGCCCACCGCTAAATTTTTGTCCTGCCCGGAGCGCGCTCCTCTCCTGCCCGAGGCGCGCCCCGTGTGCCCTCCCTGCCGTCGCGTCCTAGCCCCTAGCGGCCCGTCGCGCCCTCCTCAGGCCCCTAGCGGCCCCTTTCGCGGCCCCTCGCGGCCCCTCTCACGGCCCCGTCGCCGCCCTGCCGGCCCCGTTGCCGACCTTCGCGGCCCCGTAGCCGCCCTAAGCGGCCCCGTCGCCGCCCTATCGGCCCCGTTGCCGTCCCCTACGGCCCCGTCACCGACCACTGCGGCCCCGTCGCCGCCCTAAGCGGCCCCGTCGCCGCCCTATCGGCCCCGTCGCCGACCCCTGCGGCCCCGTCGCCGCCCTAAGCGGCCCCGTAGCCTCCCTAAGCGGCCCCGTCGCTGCCCTATCGGCCCCGTCGCCGACCCCTGCGGCCCCGTCGCCGCCCTAAGCGGCCCCGACGCCACCCTAACAGCCCCTTCGCCGACCCCCGCGGCCCCGTCGCCGCCCTATCAGCCCCGTCGCCGCCCTAAGCGGCCCCATCGCCACCCTAACGGCCCCGTCGCCGACCCCTGCGGCCCCGTCGCCGCCCTATCGGCTCCGTTGCCGCCCTATCGGCCCCGTCGCCGCCCTAAGCGGCCCCGTTGCCGACCCTAGCGGCCCGGCAGCCGCCCGCAGCGGCCCCGTCGCCGCCCCTTCACGGCCCCGTCGCCGTCTCTACCGGCCCCTTAAAGGCCACCAGTCGCCCAGCAGCAGAGCCGCCAAGCCGCCCAGCCGACGAGCCGCCCAAAAGCTGAGCCGCCGAGCCACCCAGCAACCAAGCCGCCGAGTCGCCCAGCACCCGAGCCGCCAAGCCGCCGAGCCGCCCAGCAGCCGAGCCGCCGGATCGCCCAGCAGCCGAGCCGCCAAGCCGCCCAACAGCCGAGCCGCCGAGCCGCCCTTCCTTCCGGCGCGCCCCGGCCCTACTTCCTTGGACTGGTGAGCTCCCTCCCTGACAAACCACTGCACTCATGGCTACCCCCAGTGTCCTTACCTTTGACACTGAGGGTCGTGCTATTGAATTTGAGGTCTGGGTCGATGACCTCCAGTTCTTACAGTGCGATAGGGCGGACGGACTCTCACTGTTTGATCTCACCTCAGGTGTCTCCCCTGCCCCACCTGCTACTGCTGACAGCACTGTTCGCTCACAGTGGGCCATGCGCGATGCTGCTGCACATCTTGCTGTGCGTCGCCACTTACCGACCACTAAGCGTGCGCACTTTAGCCAGTACAAGAGTGCTAAGACCTTGTACGACGCTGTAGTTGCACGCTACTCCTCCCCTGCCACTGCTGCGCTTAGCCGCCTCATGCTGCCGTACCTGTTCCCTGACCTTGCTGCCTTTCCCACAGTCGCTGACCTCATTACGCACCTTCGCACTAGTGACACTCGCTACCGCACTGCGCTTTCAGCTGAGTTCTGTGCCAAGAACCCGTCCCCCCATGTACATCACCCTCTACTACATAGTCACCCGGCTCCCTGACTCCCTTCGCTTAGTCAGGGACCACTTCCTCTCAGTTTGCCCCACCACCATCACCGTTGACCTCCTCGAGGAGCGCCTCCTAGCAACAGAGAAGAGCATAGTCGCTGTAGGAGCCTCTTGTGGTGACTCTCGCGCCCCCGTCTTTGAGGGGTGTTCTCCCTCCCCCCTCTTGCCCTCTATTGCTTCTGCTGCTGCGGCCGACCTCATTGGTTTCGAGTCGGTCGGCGCTGCGTCTGTCCCTAGCGGGAAGCGCCGCACCGGCAAGGGCAAGGGGGGCAAGGGCGCTGGGGGGGCCAGTGGGGGCGGTGGAGGTGGTGGTGGAGGCAGTGGAGGGGGTGGGGGTGGTGGTGGGAGTGGTGGCGGGGGTGGAGGTGTCGGTGGCAGCAGTGGAGGAGGAGGAGGCGGCGGTGGTGGCGGAGGGAGCGGAGGCGGCAGCGGTGGCGGAGGCGGCGGAGGTGGCGGAGGCGGCGGAGGTGGCGGTGGAGCTGGTCGCGGCTCTACGCAGATGAGTGGCTCCGGTGGTGGTCCGCGCCAGCAGCAGCAGCGCGGTCGTGAGACCCTGTCCCCTCAGCAGCTTTGTGAGTGGTACGCTGGGCGTCAGCGGGGTGGGGGTACTGGTCCATGCACCTATGTCCTCCGTACAGGCGACCGCGCTGGTGAGCAGTGCGGGGGCACGCACTCCTCCCAGCGTTTCTTCGGCCGCCTGATGGACGCTTGGCGTCATCAGTTCCCTGACACCACTGAGATCCCTCGCTGGGGAGAGATGTCTAGGGCTGGGGTAGCTATCTTTGATCTTGACTATGATGCTATTCTTGCTGCCATGTATGCTGTGTCTACTAGTGATGAGGGTGACTGTTTCCTGTGTGTTCCGCCAGACCCGGGCATTGAGGCTGCTGCTCTAGGTGCTGGTGAGGCTGCTACTCCAGGTGCTAATGCGTGTGCCGCCCCAGGTGCTGGTGAGTCTGCTCTCTCAGGTACTACGTCGGCTCATGCCTTACACACCTTCACCCTTGACTCGGGTGCTTCCCGCTCCTTCTTCCGAGACCGCACCACTCTTACGCCGCTTAGTCGGCCGGTTGCGGTCTCCCTGGCGGACCCCTTTGGGGGTCCTCTCCTTGCCAGCTTCTCCACTGTCTTACCGTGTCCGGCAGCCCCCTCTGGCACTCTGTCAGGTCTCTACCTCCCCTCGTTCTCTACGAACTTGGTGAGTGGAGCTGATCTACAGGATCGAGGGGTTGACCAGTTCACACCTGCGAGTCAGCGGGTGACTCACTGTACGTGTGCTCGGACGGGCCGACACTTGGCCACGTTTACCCGTCAGCCGGGGTCGAGCCTGTACACACTGACCACTGAGTCTCCTCCTGTTACTGCGTCTGGTCAGGTAGCTGCGTCGAGTCAGGTGTTTGCTCCAGCGTCCAGGTCTGGTCCTGAGTCTGCACCCTGCTCGTGTCGTCTCCTGTCCCACCAGACTCTCCTTTGGCACCACCGCCTTGGTCACCCCTCCCTTCCTCGTCTCCGAGGTATGGCCTCTTGTGTCTTTGTCTCTGGTCTCCCCCGGTCAGTGCCTCCCCTACTTCCAGGGCCGGCCCCTACTTGCGTCCCCTGCGTCGAGGGGCGGCAGCGCGCCGCTCCTCACTCCTCCGAGTTTCCTCCGACAAAGGCTCCCCTGCAAACTCTTCACATGGACGTGTGGGGCCCCGCCCGCGTCCGTGGCCATGGTCACGAGCGTTACTTCCTATTGGTGGTTGACGACTACTCGCGTTACACCACGCTGTTCCCCTTGCGCAGCAAGGGTGACGTCACTAAGGTGTTGATAGACTGGATCCGCGCAGCTCGTCTCCAGCTCAGAGAGAGTTTCGGCTCGGACTTTCCTGTTCTGCGTCTGCACTCTGACAGAGGCGGAGAGTTTTCCTCTGCCCGTCTGGGAGCCTTCTGTCGTGCACAGGGCATCCGCCAGACCTTCACGCTTCCGATCTCTCCACAGCAAAATGGGATTGCTGAGCGCCGCATTGGCATGGTCATGGACGTCGCTCGTACGTCCATGATCCATGCGGCTGCTCCCCATATTCTGTGGCCGTTTGCGGTTTAGTACGCCGCGCATCAGCTCAACCTTCAGCCCCGGGTCTCCTTGCCAGAGACCTCCCCCACCTTGCGGTGGATGGGGAAGGTCGGCGATGCGTCTGCGTTTTGGGTCTGGGGATCTCGGGCGTTTGTCCGCGACTTGTCTGCGGACAAGCTGTCCCCCCGTGATGTTCCCTCCGTCTTCCTTGGCTTCCCCCCTGACGCGCCGGGTTGGCAGTTTTACAACCCCACCTCGCGCCGTGTTCTGTCCTCCCAGGACGTCACCTTTGACGAGTCTGTGCCTTATTACCGTCTCTTCCCCTACCGCACGGCGCCCCTCCCCCCGCCTCCGCTCTTCCTTGCTCCAGGTCCCTCACCCCTCAGGGTCCTGCCCCGTCAGGTGTGTCCTAGGTAGACGCAGTTGAGCCTGTCGAGGTAGCTGTTGACTCTGGTGCTCCTAGGGGCGCTGTGCCTGCGGGTGCCGGGTCTGGGGGTGCGGAGCCTGGGGGTGCTGAGCCGGGGGGTGCGGAGCCTGGGGGTGCTGGGTCTACTCGTTTTGCCTCTGGCGGCGCTTCGTTGAGGCGAAAGCCCCTCTCTCCGCAGGAGCTGCGCGAGTGGTTTGCCCGGCGCTGGAGCCGTGCTGCTGGAGCTGGAGGTGCTACTATTGCTGCTGGTCCTGGAGGAGCTCGTCCTGGCGGTTCTGGAGCTTCTGGGACTGGGAGTCCTCTTGGAGGTGCTACTGGAGCTGGTGCTGCTGGAGCTCCTGGAGCTGGAGCTGCTGGAGCTGGAGCTGCTGGGGGTGTTGGCGCTGGTGGTTCTGCTGGCGCCGGTGCTTCTGAGGGTGCTAGAGTTGGCGCTTGTGCTTCTGAGGGTGCTGGCGTTGGCACTGTTGGAGCTGGAGGTGCTGCTGCTGGGGGTGCTGGTGCTGTCCCTGCTGGTTATGGAGGCGCTGCGCGGTCGAGGCCGTACTTCGCTCCGCTCCTTCAGCAGGTTCTTGGTCTCCCGCCCTCTACTGGCCCTGCTCCTCCCTTAGCGTGTCCACAGCCTGTCCAGTTGCGGTCACAGTTACAGCCTGCCTCCCCGCTGCCTGCTCCTTCTCCCTACACTGGACCTACTGGAGGTCTTGCCGAGCGTCGTGAGCCTGCATCTCGTCCTGCGTCGCCTGTTCGTGCTGCTCGCGCCAGTGGTCGTGCTCCACGTCCGCGTCCTCCTTCGGTCCCCGGCACACACCAGATGGTACTGCGTCCGTCCACTGCTCCTCTGTGGGTCCAGTTGCCGTCTCCTCCAGAGTCCCCTCTTCCTACTCTTTCTGACCCTGAGTCTGACTCTCTTCGTGCTGCCAGTCCTACTGTCACGCGTCTCCTTGCTACTGTCGTCACTGACCCTTCTTTTGAGTCCACTGCTGCGTCTGCCTTAGTTGATGTGCTTGTCAACTTTGCTGCTCGTTGTCGTCTAGACTACGCTGCGAGTCTTGTTGCTGAGTCTGCGTCTATCTGTCCTCCGTCCGTCGGGGGTGAGTGTGCTCTTAGCACGGACGTCCTTGAGGACAGGCAGGAGGAGTTCCAGTGTTTTGCTGCTGCTTTGCCTCATCTCGTGTCCACGCTGATTGCCCCTGAGGGAGACCCGGATGCACCAGACATCCCGACTCCTCGATCGTACGCTGAGGCGATCGAGGGCCCCTACTCCTCTCAGTGGCAGTCAGCCATGGACGCAGAGATGGCTTCTTGGAAGTCCACAAGCACCTACGTCGACGAGGTTCCCCCACCTGGGGCGAACATCGTTAGTGGCATGTGGATTTTCAGGGTGAAGCGGCCGCCGGATTTTCCGCCTGTCTTCAAGGCGCGTTACGTGGCTCGAGGCTTCAGTCAGCGGCAGGGAGTTGACTACTTTCAGACCTTCTCCCCTACCCCGAAGATGACCATTCTTCGGGTGCTGCTGCACATAGCCGCTCAGCGCGACTACGAGCTTCACTCTCTTGACTTCAGCACAGTGTTCTTGCAGGGCAGCCTGCACGAGGAGATTTGGCTGCGCCGCCCACCTGGCTTCACTGGGTCGTTCCCTCCTGGTACCCAGTGGAGCCTTCGGCGGCCAGTCTACGGTCTCCGCTAGGCGCCCCGTGAGTGGCACGACACACTGAGGACTACACTTGCGGCTCTTGGGTTTGCTCCGTCTACTGCCGACCCGTCGCTGTTTCTGCGCACCGACACCTCTTTGCCGCCGTTCTACATCCTCGTGTACGTCGACGACTTGGTCTTTGCCATTGCTGACACTGCTGGACTCGCCCACGTGAAGTCCGAGCTGCAGAAGAGACACACGTGCACAGACCTGGGTGAACTGCGCAGCTACCTTGGCTTGCAGATCACCCGGGATAGAGCACAGCGCACCATTACCCTGACTCAGTCACACATGGTGCAGCAGGTCTTTCAGCGCTTCGACTTCACGTACTCCTCGCCTCAGGCCACTCCTCTGTCTACTCGCCACTCGCTCTCAGCTCTGCCTTCGGATGAGTCCGTAGAGCCGAGTGGCCTGTACCCAGAGCTTGTTGGCTGCCTCATGTACCTGATGACCTGCACACGACCTGACCTAGCATACCCTCTTAGCATCCTGGCACGCTATGTGGCTCCTGGTAGACACCGACCAGAGCACATGGCTGCAGCGAAGAGGGTGTTGCGCTACTTGTGCAGTACGTCGGGCATGGGGCTAGTGCTTGGATGGCGGCGTTCAATGGTCCTCATTGGTCACGCAGACTCTTCTTGGGCTGACGACCAGGCTAAGCAGCGGTCGTCACTGGGTTACACCTTCAGCCTTGGTTCCGGCTCTGTCTCGTGGCGGTCTACCCGCTCGTCTTCTGTTCTCGGCTCCAGCTCTGAGGCCGAGATCTACGCAGGGGCCATGGCTGCACAGGAGCTACGCTGGCTCACCTACCTGCTGACTGACCTTGGAGAGCAGCCTCGTTCTCCTCCAGTTCTGTACGTAGACAACAAGGCCATGCTGGCCTTGTGTCGGGAGCACAGACTGGAGCACAGAACGAAGCACATTGCTCTTCGCTACTTCCTTGCTTGTGAGCTGCAGCAGCGCGGTTAGCTGCGCCTTGCTTACGTGGCCTCTGAGGCAAAGACTGCTGATATCTTTACCAAGGCACTTCGGCCTTGTGATCATCAGCGCCTTTGTACTTTGCTAGGTCTTGTGCCTACTTGGCCTCACTTGCTCACCTCTTGACTTTTCTTGTACTGTGATCTATATATACCTGCACTTGCATGCTTACCTTTGCTAGGTTGAGATCACTACCTTGCTTGTTCTTCTATATATATAACTCTGCATGTGAACTCGCCTTTTGGCCTTGTGCCTGTGCTCAGATTGTGTGGTGACGTTGTGATCCTCCCTGGGCTTGCCTTGCTTCTCTTGACTGGTCTTGTGACCCCTTGTTCTCCCCCACTTTGCCTATGGGGGTGTGTCGTACTTATATGCTATAGACTGTTTAGGCTGTAGTGGGGTAGTCAATATGGGGTACAACACTTTAGGGTTTCCTACTTGTACTCCTCATGCTGCTCAATGCAACCATTCCTTCCTCAGATTCTCACAAGAATTGCGTCATTGCTTGGGCGAGGGACTTGGGGTGTTGATGCATTTGTGTCGATGGAGAAGGTTTGCAAGGCTGTTTTGTGGCCAGTCGCGGCCGGTTGAGAGGGTTGGGGGGAGGTTCCCGAATTGACATTCCACAATGTCTGGAGCCTTTGCTCTAGAGTTGATAGTCGCTAAAGCAGTTGTTCAAGTGCAACGAAGCTGATCGTTATCGTCGCCCCAATGTTCGAGACCGGGTTAGGTTGGGCTTCAGCTCTCATTAGCGTCAGACATCTCTCAAACTATTATGCTGTGTATGTTGTGTAGGCTGTAGTGGGGTACAACCCAATTATGGTGAGTATTTGTATCCAACATTCTCATAGTTCATTCATTCTGGCTTACTCTTCTGACATGGTTTCAGACCAGGTCCTGTTTCAGGACCGTTATTTTTCCAACGGCCCACCGATTCGTTAACTGCCCATAGTGCCCTACCCCACCAGTCGTGCTGCCCTGCCCTGCCCTGGCAGTCGCGCCGCCTTGCTGGCCGCGCGCTGCCCTGCCCTGCCTGTCTCGCTGCCCTGCTGGCAGCGCGCTGCTTTGCCCTGCCCATGCGCTGCCCTGCTGGCCGCGCGCCGTCCATTGCAGCCCGCGCGCCGCCCTCTGCAGCCCGCGCGCCGCTCTCTGCAGCCCGCGCGCCGCCCTCTGCAACCCACGCGCCGCCCTGTGCAGCCAGCGCGCCGCCCCTGCAGCCCGCGCTCTGCCCTCTCTGCAGCCCGCGCGCCACCCTTTGCAGCCCGCGCGCCGCCCTCCCTGCCTGCGCGCCGCCCTTCTGCCGCGCGCCGCCTTTCCTGCCCGAGCGCCGCCCTGCTAGCCGCCGCGCCGCCCAGCCCTGCCTGCGCGCAGCCTTGCTGGCCGCCGCGCCGCCCTGCCCTGCCCGCGCGCCGACCTGTTGGCCGCCGCCCTGCCTTGCCCTGGCCACGCGCCGCCCTACTGGTTGCCGTGCGGCCCAGCCCTGCCCTGGCCGCGCGCCGCCTTGCTGGTTGCCGCGCTGCCCTGCCCTGCCCTGCCCGCGTGCCGCCCTGCTCGCCGCCGCCCTGCCCTGCCCTGGCCGCGCGTCGCTCTTCCCTAATCGTGCGTCGCCCCGCTCTGCCCTGCACGCTTCCCTAGCGCTTGCGCGCCGCCCTGCCGGTCGCACCGTCCTTGCTTGCGTTCTGCCCTGCTGCTCGCGCGCCACCTTGCTCTGCACGCTATGGCCACTCTCAACGTTCTCACATTTGATCCCGAGGGCCGTCGGATCCAGTTCGATACGTGGCTTGATGACTTATAGCTGTACCTACCGAGCGATTCTAGAGACGGCGCTTCGTTGTTTGACCACACGTCTGGAGCCTCTCTCCCCCCTCCCGACACAGCTGACAATGCGACTCACTCATAATTCTTACCCGTGACGCTGCTGCTCGCCTAGCCATTTGCAACCACCTACCGTTAGCCGAACGCGCTCACTTTGGCCAGCACTAGACTTCTAAAGCCATGTACGATGCTGTAGTTGCTCGTTACTCCTCCCCGGCCACTGCTGCTCTCAGCTGCCTTATACTGCCCTACCTCTTTCTCGAGCTGTCCGCCATTGCCATAAACGACAACCTAGTCACCCACCTTTGCACTAGTCACACTTGCTACCGCGCCGCGCATCCCAACAAGTTTCTAGACAAGAACCCTCCCCCCATGTACATCGTTCTCTACTTCATCGTCACCCGCCTCCCTGACTCTCTTAGCGCAGTCAGGGACCTCTTTCTCGCCATGGACCCCACGGACCTCACTGTCGACCTGCTCGAGAACACCTCCTTGCAGCTGAGGCTAGCATAGTTACTATAGGTGCTGTTCGTGGCACTCCTCGCACTCCCTTCTTTGAGGGGTGTTCCCCCTCCCCCTTGCCCCCTCCTACGCTTCTGCTGCTGCTGTTGACTTCCTTCGTGCTGAGGAAGCCGGGGCTACGTCTGCTCCTAGTGGGAGGCGCCGCAACGGCAGGGGCAAGGGAGGCAGGGGTGGTGGGGTTGGCAGCGGTGGAGGCGGTGGTGGAGGCGGTGGAGGCGGTGGAGGTGGCGGTGGTGGCGGAGGGAGTGGTAGTGGGAGAGGAGGCGTTGGTGGCGGCGGTGGTGGAGGTAGTGGGAGTGGTGGCGGCAGCAGTGGTGGCGGTCGGGGTGGAGCCGCTCAGAGGGGAGGTTCAGGCGGCGGTCAGAAGTAGCAGCAGCAGCAGCAGCGTCCGCGTGAGACCCCTACGCCCCAGGAGCTTCGTGAGTGGTTCGCTCAGCGTGGGGCGTCTTGGGGTTGTGTACGCTACCAGTATGTCATTCGCACAGGTGACCGCGCTGGTCAAACATGTAGGAAGGTTGGTCACACACAGTCCCGCTGCTTCTCCCGTCTTGACGACGCCTGGCGCGCAGAGTTTCTCGACGCGACTAAGCTCTCCGGCTGGCTAGAGCTGCTTAAGCAGGGTGTGGGTATCGTTGCTCCTGACTATGACGCTATCCTTGCTGCTATGTATGCTTTGACTGTTAGTGCTGTGGGTGACTGTTACCTGTGTGTACCGCCCGACCCAGGTATAGAGGCTGCTGCTCTAGGTGCTAGTGAGTATGCTCTCCCTGGTCCTGTGCCTGCTCAGGCCTTGCACACCTTCATACTTGACTCAGATTCTTCCCGTTGCTTCTTTCGCGACAGCACCAAAGTCACACCACTCGCAGCACTGGTTGCAGTCTCTCTGGCTGACCCCTCTGGGGGCCCAGTTCTTGCACATTCCTCCACTGTTCTCCGTGTCTGGTGGTCCCGTCTGGCTCACTGTCAGGTCTTCACCTCCCCTCATTCTCTACGAACTTGGTGAGCAACGCCGTCCTTCAGGATGAATAGGTTGATACCTTCACCCTTGGAGGACAGCGTGTGGCGATCTGTACGTGCTCCCCAATTGGCCGTCACCTGGCCACGTTCACCTGTCGGCCTGGGTCGAGCTTGTACACACTGAATACTGCGCCTCCTCAAGTCGTTGCATCTGCGTCTGCGTCAGGTCAGCTAGCAGCCCCCTGTTCGTGTCGCCTCCTATCGCACCAGACTCTCGTTTGGCACCACCGCCTTGGTCACCCCTCCCTGCCATGCCTCCGTGGCATGCACTCCCGCCTCCTTGTCTCTGGTCTTCCCAGGTCTCTTCCTCCCCTACCACCCTCACGTGCCCCTCCCTGCCTTCCCAGTGTCGAGGGGCGGCAGCGCGCCGCTCCTCACTCCTCTTTTCACCTGACGAATGCTCCTCTGCAAACTCCACATGGAAGTGTGGGGCCCAGCCCGCGTTCGTGGACAGGGCCGCGAGCGATACTGTATGCTGGTTGTTGACGACTACTCGCGTTACACCACGGTCTTCTCCTTGCGCAACAAGGGGGAGGTCCCTTATGTTTTGATCCCTTGGATCCACGCAGCCCTTCTCCAGCTCCGCGAGCGGTTCCACACGGACCTTCCTGTCCTGCGTCTGCACTCTTACAGAGGTGGTCAGTTTGCCTTCAACCTCTTGCGGGACTTTGGTCGTGGGGAGGGCATCCGCCAGTCGTTCACACTTCCGGCCTCTCCGCAGCAGAATGGGGTTGCTGAGCGCCACATTGGCTTAGTCATGGAGGTCGCTCGTACCTCCATGATCCATGCGGCTGCTCCCCATTTTCTAAGGCCGTTTGCGGTCCGGTACGCCGCGCATCAGCTCAACTCCTGGCCTCGTGTCTCCTTGCTAGAGACCTCACCTACACTGCATTGGACGGGGGAGGTTGGCGATGCGTCGGTTTCCCGGGAATGGGGCTCTCGTGCCTTTGTCCGCGATACCTCCGCTGACAAGCTCTTCTCCCGCGCCACTCCCTACGTCTTCCTTGGCTTTCCCCCTGACGCGCCTGGCTGGCAGTTTCACCACCCCACCTCGCGCTGCGTCCTGCCCTCTCAGGATGTCACGTTTGACGAGTCGGTTCCCGTCTCTTCCCCTATCGCACTGCCCCTCTCCCCCCCTCGCCGCTCTTCCTAGCACCAGGTCTTCCTCCGGTAGACCCCCTTCCTCCTCAGGGTCCTGCTCCCTCAGGTGTGTCTCAGGTAGACCCACTCCCCTTGGCTGAGCGTGTCAAGGTAGCTGTCGACTCTGGTGCTGCTGGGGGATGTGCTGCTAGGGGTGCTGCGTCTGGGGGTGCTGAGCCTGGGCGTGCGGAGCCTGGGGGTGCTGAGCCTGGGGTTGCTGATTCTGAGGGTGTGGAGCCTATGGGGGCTGAGCCTGAGCGTGCGGAGACTGGGGTTGCTGAGCTTGGGGTTGCTGAGTCTCAGGGTAAAGAGCCTAGGGGTGCTGAGCGTGAGGGTGAGGAGCCTAGGGGTGCTGAGCCTCAGGGTGCAGAGCCTGGGGTTTCGGAGTCTTGGGGTGCTGAGCCTAGCGGTACTGGGTGCCTCATTTTGGCAGAAGCCTCTCTCTCTCTCTCTCTCTCCACTCGTGCTGCACGAGTGGTTTGCTCGGCACACACGCCTTCGGAGTGGCGCTGCTGGAGCTGGGGGGCCTGCCGCTGGAGACACTGCAGCTGGAGGCGCTGGAGCTGCTGGTCATGGAGGTGCTGGCGGTCCTACTGGAGCTGGAGATACTGGAGGTGCTAGAGGTGCTGATCCTGGAGGTGCTCGTGCTGGAGGTAGTGGAGCTGCCGGAGCTGGTGGTGCTGTTGGTACTCAGGGTGCTGGAGGTGCTGGCGGTCCTGCTGGAGCTGGTCCCCGAGGTGCTGGAGCTATTGGTCCTGGAGGTGTTCGTGCTAAAGGTACTGGAGCTGCCAGAGCAGGTGGTGCTACTGGTGCTGGAGGTCCAAGAGCTGCTGGTCCCAGAGGTGCTCGTACTGGGGGTGCTAGAGCTGATGGAGTTGGTGGTGCTGCAGGCACTGGAGCTGGAGACCCTAGAGCTGGGGGTGCTGGCGCTGGGGGTGCTGGAGCTGTCGGTACTAGTGCTGGAGGCGCTGTGCGGCTGCGACCGTACTTCGTTCCACTACTTCGCCAGGTTCTTGGTCTCCTATCTTCTACTGACCTTACTCCACCTCTACTGTGTCCACCACCTGATCAGTCGCAGCCACAGTTACAGCCAGCCTCCCCACTGCATGCTCCTTCTCCTTACACAAAGAAAACAAACTCTCTTACAGAGCTTCGTGAGCCTGCGTCTCGCCTTGCCTTGCCTGTTTGCGCTGGTCGCACTGGTAGTCGTGTTCCACGTCCGCATCCTCCTCCTGTCCTCGGCACTCACCGTATGACACTTCGTCCTTCCTGTGTTCCACTTCGAGTTCCCCTGCCATCTCCTCCTGCGTCCTCTCTTCCAGACGATCCTGACCCTGAGTCTTACTCACTTCTTGTTACCAGTCCTACTGTCACACGTCTTCTAACCACTGTTGTCACTGACCCTTCCTTTGAGTCCACTGCTGCACCTGAACTTTTGCTGAGCTTGTTGACTTTGCTGCTGCATGTCGTCTGGACTACACCGCTAGTCTTGTTGCTGAGTGTGAGTTTGATTGTCCTCCGTCCGTCGGAGGTGAGTGTGCTATTGGCACGGACGTCCTTGAGGACAGGCAGGAGAACTTTGAGTGTCTTGCAGTTGCTGTACCTCATCTCGTGTCCATGCTGCTTGCACATGACGGTGACTGCAGCACAGCTTTCTTACAGGGCAGTCTGCACAAGGAGATCTAGCTGCACTGCCCACCTAGCTTCACTGGGTCGTTTCCTGAAGGTACCCAGTGGAGCCTCTAGCGGCTATACATCGGTCTCCGCTAGGCGCCTTGAAAGTGGCACGGCACACTGAGGACGACGCTTGCGGCTCTTGGGTTTGCTCCTTCTACTGCTGACCCGTCGCTGTTTCTGCGCACCGACACTTTGCTGCCGCCGTTCTACATCCTCGTGTACGTCGACGACTTGGTTTTTGCCACTGCTGACACTGAGGCACTGGCCCTAGTTAAGTTGGAGCTGCAGAAGAGACACACGTGCACAGACCTCGGTGAGCTGCACAACTATCTTGGCTTGCAGATCATCCAGGACAGAGCATGGCACACCATCACTTTGACTCAGTCACACATGGTGCACTAGGTCCTTTAGCGCTTCGGCTTCCGGTACTCCTCGCCACATTCCACTCTTCTGCCTACCGGTCACTCGGTCTCAGCTCCACCTTCGGACAAATCCGTAGAGCCGAGTGGCCTGTATCCAGAGCTGGAAGGCCGCTAAGAGGGTGTTGCACTACTTGTGCAGTAAGTCGGGCATGGGCTCGTGCTTGGAGGACGGGGTCAATTTGTTCTCACTGGCCATGCAGACGCGTCTTGGGTTGGCGACTTGGCTACGTATCGGTCTTCACAGGGTTACACCCTCAGCCTTGGCTCCGGTTCTGTTTCTTGGCGGTCTATCCGCTCGTCTTCTATTCTCAGTTCTAGTTGTGAGGCTAAGATCTACGTAGGGGCCATGGCTGCAGAGGAGTTACCCTTGCTCAATTACCTACTGATAAACTTGGGAGAGCGGCTTAGTTCTCCTCCAGTTCTGTACGTAGACAACAAGGCCATGATTGTCTTGTATCAGGAGCACAGACTGGAGCACAGGACGAAGCACATCACTCTGTGTTATTTCCTTGCTTGAGAGTTGCAGCAGCGTGGTCAGCTTCGTCTTGCTTACGTGGCCATTCGGGCCAACACTGGTGATATATTCACCAAGGCACTTCAGCCTGGTGATCCACAGCGTTTCTATACTGTTTTAGGCCTTGTGCCTACTTTGCCTCACTTCGTGACTTTGCTTGTACTGTGATCTATATACTGATACCTGCATGCTTACACTTGCTAGGTTGTGATCACTGTTCTGCTTGTTCCCATTTATATAACTCTGCATATGAACTGGCCTTGTGGCCGATTGCTTGTGCTCAGAGTATGTGGTGACTTCGTGATCCACCCTGAGCTTGCTTTGCTTTTCTTGACTGGTCTTGTGACCCTTTGCTCTCCCCCACTTTTCCTATGGGGGTGTGTCAAACTATTATGCTGTGTGTGTTGTGTAGGCTGTAGTGGGGTATCTTATATGGGGTACAACTCAATTAGGGTTAGTACTTGTACCAAACATTCTCATAGTTCATTCATTCTCGCTTACTCTTCTGACAACCTCCTGATCCTCTGGCCATCTTTACGCACGAGCGTCTGCCGAACACCAACTTTGATTCGTTGGAACTTTCGAAGTTGGCAGTGCAAAGAATTCCTGAGTCGCACTCATACCATGTTACGATCCCACGGGGGACCAAGCTAGGATCACCTCAGGTTGTTCGCACAAAGTAAATGCAGCGGAAAAATTGACCTCAGCTAAGAGTGAATGTAAATGACTGAATCGATAATAACAAAAGCATACAAGGGTTTGTATAGGAAATACATGGAAGGCGAAAGGGTCCTAAAGCAGCCATCTACTCTACGGGGTACGTTTCTTTTTTGCAGCGAAACTGTGCGACCGGGAAACCGGTTACGAACCTGTTGTACTTTCTTCATCCTTGTCATTGAGCTATAGTTGTGCCCTATCATTTGAGTGTTGTTAGGTCGCAAACTAGTCTAATTTTGTCTCGGGTTTCCACAAGTTGGTTGTTTTGTCTGTGCACTGAGGCATTAGCAGCAAAACATGCCGTTACCATGGTTCAAGAGTTTTGTATCATCAATTCAGGCAATCTGAATTGTCTCTCAGCTGTTGTTAAGAATTTGAGTATGGTATAGGCGATTCAAGAGTCTCTATGACACCTTGTGTGATACAAATATGGAGCCCCAAGGGTTGAATGCTGTGTAGTGGCTTTTATGCGTAGTGGCGGTGAAGCGGTTCGCGAAGATGCTGCCATTGGTAATCATGCTTCTTGAGGAGATTGACAATAAGCTTTATAATGTGGCCACAACTTTCGAGTTTCACATGATGCTATTTTTCCTGACAGATGTGCTTGACATTCTGAACAAACTGAGTGCCAAGCCTCTTCAAACCGGAGGGCCAAGAAGGCCCAAATAGAGTGTCCAAGGAAAATCATTATTCCTTGATTGTCCACTTGAAGTTGTTTCATTACAAGTGAGAACAAGGCGTAAATTTACTTGGAAAATTCAAGCAGTGAAGAGACAATCCAAACCTTCGGAAACGTGCCCTTTTAGAAAAGATAATCACAAGTTCGCATATCCATGCAAGCCCATTGTTAATCCATGTTATGGCGAGATTTTGCATTGTAAACCACTATTGGTGCTTCCGATGCCATATGTCGGTGGTTGAAATACAAAGCCCCCCTTAAGGGGTGTGAGAAAACTGAAACGAGAATAAAACGACTAAGTGAAAGTTGGGTACAAGTACAAACCCTAGAAATCTGTACCCCATATGTGCTACCCCACTATAGCCTACAGTAGCTATGTCATATAAATCTGACACACCCCCATAGGCAAAGTGGGGGAGAACAAGGGGTCACAAGACCAGTCAAGCAAAGCAAAGCAAAGCAAGCTCAGGGTGGATCACAAAGTCACCACACATTCCGAGCACAAGTTCAAGGCCACAAGGCCAGTTCACATGCAGGATTACATATATATATATATAAGGCTAGACAAGCAAGAGCAGGTGTATATATATATGTAACAGTACAAACAAGTTCAAGGGGTGAGCAAGTGAGGCAAGGTAGGCACAAGACCCAGCTGAGTACAGAAGCACTGATGTTCACAAGGCGCAAGTGCCTTGGTGAAGATATCAGTAGTGTTGGCCTCAAAGGCCACGTACGCAAGCCGCAGCTGACCACGCTGCTGTAGCTCACGAGCAAGGAAGTAGCGGAGAGCAATGTGCTTTGTTCTGTGCTCCAGTCTCTACTCTCGGCACAAGGCCAGCATGGCCTTGTTGTCTACGTACAACACTAGAGGAGAACGAGGCGGCTCTCCGAGGTCAGTCAGCAGGTAGGTGAGCCAGCGAAGCTCCTGTGCAGCCATGGCCCCTGCGTAGATCTCAGCCTCACAACTGGAGCCGAGAACCGAAGACGAGCGGGTAGCCCGCCACGAAACAGAGCCGGAACCAAGGCTGAAGGTGTAACCCTGTGACGACCGCTGCGTAGCCTGGTCGTCAGCCCAAGAAGCGTCTGCGTGCCCAGTGAGGACCACTGGACTCCGCCCTCCAAGCACAAGCCCCATGCCAGACGTAATGCACAAGTAGCGCAACACCCTCTTCGCTGTAGCCATGTGCTCCGGTCTGTGTCTCCCAGGAGCAACATAGCGTGCGAGAATGCTAAGAGGTATGCAAGGTCAGGTCGTGTGCAGGTCATCAGGTACATGAGGCAGCCAACAAGCTCTGGTTACGGGCCACTCGACTCTACGGACTCATCTGAAGGCAGAGCTGAGAGCGAGTGGGGAGTAGGCAGAGGAGTGGCCTGAGGCGAGGAGTACGTGAAGCCGAAGCGCTGAAGGACCTGCTGCACCATGTGTGACTGAGTCAGGGTAATGGTGCGGCGTGCTCTGTCCCGGGTGATCTGCAAGCCAAGGTAGCTGCGCAGTTAACACAGGTCTGTGCACGCGTGTCTCTTCTGCAGCTCGGACTTCACGTGGGCAAGTCCAACAGTGTCAGCTGTGGCAAAGACCAAGTCGTTGACGTACACGAGGATGTAGAACGGCGGCAAAGAAGTGTCGGTGCGCAGAAACAACGATGGGTCGGCAGTAGAGGGAGCAAACACAAGAGCCGCAAGCGTAGTCCTCTGTGTGTCGTGCCACTCACGCGGTGCCTGGCGGAGACCGTAGACTGGCCGCCGGAGGCTCCACTGGGTGCCAGGAGGAAAAGTCCCAGTGAAGCCAGGTAGGCGGCGCAACAATATCTCCTCGTGCAGGCTGCCCTGGAAGAAAGCTGTGCTGAAGTCGAGAGAGTGCAGCTCGTAGTCACGGTGAACAGCAACGTGCAGCAGTACCCAAAGAGTGGTCATCTTCGGGGTGGGAGAGAAGGTATGAAAGTAGTCAACTCCCTGCCGATGACTGAAGCCACGAGCCACGTAACGCGCCTTGAAGACAGGCGGAGAACCCGGCGGCCGCTTCACCCTGAAAATCCACATGCCAATGACGATGTTCGCCCCAGGAGGGGGAACCTCGTCAACGTAGGTGCCTGTGGACTTCCAGGAAGCCATCTCTGCGTCCATGGCTGACTGCCAGTGAGAGGAGTAGGGACCCTCTATCGCCTCCGCGTAAGAGCGCGGAGTCGGGATGTCAAGTGCATCCGGGTCTCCCTCAGGGGTAAGCAGTACGGACACGAGATGAGGTGAAGCAGCAGCCAAACACTAGAACTCCTCCTTCCTATCCTCAAGGACGTCCGTGCAAAGGGCACACTCACCCCCGACGGACGGAGGACAGACAGACTCAGACTCAGCAACAAGACTAGCAGTTAGTCAAGACGACAGCGAGCAGCAAAGTCGACAAGCTCAGCAACTAGGGCAGACGCAGCAGTGGACTCAAAGGAAGGGTCAGTGACAACAGTAGCAAGGAGACGCGTGACAGTAGGACTTGCAGCACGAAGAGAATCCGACTCCGGGTCGGCAAGAGCAGGAAAAGAGGACTCAGGAGGAGAAAGCAAAGGGGCACGCAGAGGAGCAGTGGACGGACGCAGAGACATCCGGTGCGTGCTAGGGACAGGAGGAGGACGCGGTCGCGAACCATGACCACTAGCGCGAGCAGTACGGACAGGCGAAGCAGGGCGAGACGCAGGCTCACGACGCTCAGCAAGACTTCCATTAGGACCAGTGTAGGGAGAAGGAGCAGGCAGTGGGGAGGCAGACTGTAACTGTAGCTGCGAAGGGACAGACTGTGGACACGCTAAGGGAGAAGGAGGACCAGTAGAGGGCGGGAGACCAAGAACCTGCTCAAGGAGCGGAACGAAGTACGGTCGAGGCCGCGCAGCGACTCCAGACACAGCAGGGACAGCACCAATACCCCAAGTGGTAGCACCAGCGCCAGCAACACCTCCAGCTCCAGTACCCCCAGCAGCTCCAGTAGCTCCAGGACCTCCAGCAGCATCAATAGCACCCCCAGCAGGACCGCCTCCAATACCGCCAGTAGCACCCTCAGCGCCACCACCCTCAGCAACTCCAGCTCCAGTAGTACCCGCAGGCCCAGCAGCTCCAGTACTCCCAGTACGAGCACCTCCGGGACCCGTGGCACCAGCACCCTCAGCAGCCAAAGAACCTCCAGCTCCTGCAGCATGCCTCCAGCAGCGGGATAACCACTCACGCAGCTCCTGTGGAGAGAGCGGCTCCCGTCGAGACGGAGCATCCGGAGAACCGCCAGGCCCAGCACCGCCAGACGCCACACGAGCAGGCCCAGCTCCCTCAGGCTCTGCACCCCCAGGCTCAGCACCTCCAGTCGTAGCACCCCCAGGCTCAGCACCCCCAGGCGCAGTACCCCCTGGCGTAGCACCCCCAGGCTCAGCACCCCCAGACTCAGCAACCCCAAGCTCAACACCCCCAGTCGTAGCACCCTCAGGCTCAGCACCCCCAGGCGTAGCACCCACACGCTCAGCACCCCCAGAGTCAGCACCCCCAAGCTCAGCACCCTCAGCAGCACCAAAGTCACCAGCAACCTCCACAAACTCAACTGCGTCTACCCGGGACACACCTGAAGGGGCAGGAACCTGAGGGGGAAGGGGGTCTACCGGGGGGGGGACGTGGCACAAGGAAGAGCGGTGGCGGGGGGAGGGACGGAGTGCGGTAGGGGAAGAGACGGTAGTAGGGGACCGACTCGTCAAACGTGACGTCCTCGGAGGACAGAACACGGTGAGAGGTGGGGTGGTAGAATTGCCACCCTGGCGCGTTAGGGGGGAAGCCAAGGAAGACGCAGGGAGCAGCACGAGGGGACAGCTTGTCCGCAGACAAGTCGCGGACAAACGCCCGAGATCCCCACACACGGAATGCAGACGCATCGCCAACCTTCCCCGTCCACAGCAAAGCTGGGGAGGTCTCCGGCAAGGAGACCCTGGGCTGAAGGTTGATCTAATGCGCCGCGTACCGGACCGCAAACGGCCACAGAAAATGGGGGGCAGCCGCATGCATCATGGACGTACAGGCGACGTCCATGACCATGCCAATGCGGCGCTCAGCAATCCCATTTTGCTGTGGAGAGTCCGTAAGCGTGAAGGTCTGGCGGATGCCTCGTGCACAACAGTAGGCTCGCAGAAGGCCAGAGGAGAACTCTCCGCCTCTTTCAGAGTGCAGACGCAGAACAGGAAAGTCCGAGCCGAAGCTCTGCCTGAGCTGGAGACGAGCTGCGCGGATCCAGTCGATCAACACCTCAGTGACATCACCCTTGCTGCGCAAGGGGAAGACTGTGGTGTAACGCGAGTAGTCGTCAACCACCAGCAGGAAGTAGCGCTTGTGACCCTGGCCACGGACGTGGGCCGGTCCCGACACGTCCATGTGAAGCGTCTGCAGCGGGGCCTCTGTCGGAGGAAACTGGGAGGAGTGAGGGGCAGCCCGCTGCCGCCCCTCGACACAGGGGACGCAGGTAGGGGCAGGCCCCGGAGGAAGGGGAGGGAGGGACCGGGGAAGACCAAAGACAAGGACACGGGACGCCATGCCTCGGAGACGAGGCAGGGAGGGGTGACCAAGGCGGTGGTGCCAAAGGAGAGTCTCGTGAGACAGGAGGCGACACGAGCAGGGGGCAGACTCAGGACCAGACCTGGACGCTGCAGCAAACACCTGACCCGACGCAGCTACCTGACCAGACGCAGTGACTGGAGGAGACTCAGTGGTCAGTGTGTACAGGCTTGACCCCGGTCGACGTGTAAACGTGGCCAAGTGTCGGCCTGTTTGAGCGTCCGTGCAGTGGGTCACCCGCTGGCTCGCAGGAGTGAACTGAAGAACTCCCTCATCCTGTAGGTCAGAACCACTCACCAAGTTCGTAGAGAACGAGGAGAGGTAAAGACCAGACAGGGTGCCAGAGGGAGCCGCCGGACACGGGAGGACAGTGGAGAAGTGAGCAAGGACAGGACCCCCAGAGGGGTCTGCCAGAGAGACTGCAACTGGCCGACCAAGCAGCGTGAGTGTGGTGCGGTCTCGAAAGAAGGAGCGAGAAGCCCCCGAGTCAAGGGTGAAGGTGAGGGAGGCCGAAGCCGGCGCAGTACCTGAGAGAGCAGACTCACCAGCACCTGAGGAAGCACACGCACTAGCACCTAGAGCAGTAGCCTCGCTAGCACCTAGAGCAGCAGCCTCACCAGTACCTAGAGCAGCAGTCCCAATGCACGGGTCGGGCGGAAAACACCGGTAACAGTCACCCTCATTACTAATAGTCTCAGCATACATAGCACCAAGAATAGCATCAAAGTCAAGGTCAAAGATAGCTACTCCCGCCCTAGACAGCTCGCCCCAGTGAGGGATCTCAGTGGCCTCAGGGAACTGGTGACGCCAAGCGTACGTCAGGCGGCCAAAGCAGCGCTGGGTGGAGTGCGCACCCCTTGCACTGCTCACCCGCGCGGTCGCCTGTGCGTAGGACATAGGTGCACGGACCAGTACCCCCACCTCGCTAGCGTACAGCGTACCACTGACGAAGCTGCTGAGGGGGGGGGACCTCACGAGTGCGCTGCTGCTGCTGCTGCTGCTGCTGCTGCTGCTGGCGCTGACCACCACAGGAGCCAACCCTCTGCGCAGCGCCACCCCGACCAGCTCCACCTCCTCCGCCGCCGCCTCCTCCACCGCCGCCACCTTTGCCACCTCCGCTCCCATCGCCACCGCCGCCGCCGCCTCCGCCTCCACTGCCGCAACCGATGCCTCCACCCCCGCCACCACCCCCACCGCCACCCCCACCCCCTCCGCCGGCTCCACCGCCGCCTCCACCGCCCCCGCTAGCTCCTCCTGCGCCCTTGCCCCCCTTGCCCTTGCCAGGGTGGCGTCTCCCGCTAGGGGTAGACGTCGCTCCGACCGACTCAAGACCAACGAGGTCGGCCGTAGCAGCAGAGGCAACAGAGGGGAAGAGAGGAGAGGGGGAGCACCCCTCAAAGACAGGGGCACGAGGGTCACCACGAGAGGCTCCTACAGCGACTATGCTCTTCTTTGCTGCTAGGAGACGCTCCTCGAGAAGGTCAACGGTGAGAGAGGTGGGGCAAATAGAGAGAAAGTGGTCCCTGACCGGGCGAAGGGTGTCAGGGAGGCGGGTGACTATGTAGTAGAGGGTGATGTACATGGGGGGAGGGTTCTTGGCACAGAACTCAGCAGGAAGCGCAGCGCGGTAGCGACTGTCACTAGTGCGAAGGTGCGTAATGAGGCCAGCGACTGTGCGAAAGGCAGCAAGGTCAGGGAACAGGTACAGCAGTAAGAGGCAGCTAAGAGCAGCAGTGGCAGGGGAAGAGTAGCGTGCAACTACAGCGTCGTACAAGGTCTTAGCACTCTTGTACTGACTAAAGTGCGCACGCTCAGCGGTCGGTAAGTGGCGACGCACAACAAGACGTGCAGCAGCATCGCGTGTGGCCCACTGTGAGCGAACAGTGCTGTCAGCACTAGCAGGCGGGGCAGGAGAGGCACCAGAGGTAAGATCGAACAGGGAGAGTCCGTCTGCCCTATCGCACTGTAGGAAAAGCTGCAGGTCATCTACCCAGACGTCAAAGTCAATGGCCCGACCCTCAGTGTCAAAAGCGAGGACATTGGGGGTAGCCATGACAGCAGTAGACTAGCAGCGCGAGCAGTAGGCTAAGGGCAGTGCAGTGGTAGAGGTGCTGCTCTTACTGGGCGGGCGAGAAGGACCGAGGCTCCCCGGCGAGAACAGGGGCGCGACGGCTGTGACCGGGTGTAGCGGACAAGGCGGCTCGGACGGCTCGGCAGCTCGGCGGCTCGGCAGCAACAGCAGCTCGGTGGCTCGACGGCTCGGCGGCTTGGCGGCACGGCGACTCGGCGGCTCGGGCGGCTCCGGCGGCTCGGGCGGCTCAGGCGGCTCGGCGGCTCGGGCGGCTCGGTAGCTCGGGCGGCTCAGCGGCTCAGGTGGCTCGGCTGCTGCAGGGACAGTGGCAACTGCTGCTGCAGGGACGACGGGGGCGGCTGCTGCTGCAGAGACTGCGGCCGCTGCTGAAGGGACGACGGCGGCAGCCGGTGACCGCTGAAGGGATGGCGGCAGGGCCGGGTGGGGCGGCGACAAGGCCGCTAAGGGCGGCGTCGGGGCCGGGTTGGGTGGCGACAAGGCCGCTGAGGGCGGCGGCGGGGCCACGAAAGGTGGCGGCCGGCGCCGCGAGGGTGGGGCCGCGGGGTCGCTAGGGGCGGCGCCTGGGCCGGTAAGGGCGGCGCGACCGGGCCACTAGGGGCCGAGAGAGAGGGAAGCGCGACTCTGGTAGGGGCTGAGTGCGCTCCGGGCAGGAAAAAAAAGATGGTGGGCCCTAGGAACAGTTCCCACGAGGGAACCTGCTCGATACCATGAGAAAACTGAAACGAGAATGAAATGACTAAGTGAAAGTTGGGTACAAGTACTCACCCTAGAAATCTGTACCCCATATGTGCTACCCCACTATAGCCTACTGTAGCTATGTCATATAAATCTGACAGGATGGTTGGATGCATAGCTTTGTAAAGATGCAGTTAATCCTTTCAATAAATTTTTCCTCATCTTCCTCTAAAACCATTTCTACAACGCTGACACTATGCCTTTCTAGCTCACCACATGCGATGGTCTTGCTCGCGCAATAACGTGCTCTATTTACAATGTTGTTTTGGGGGAGCACTTACACGTGTTGGGTGCAAATATCTAATTTTGCACGTCAACCAGCCGCCTGCGTCGCATTTGCATTTTGCGTGTGTTCGCATTTTCATTTTCATTTTGTGATGTTTTGTGCGCATTTGTTCTTGCATTTTGTGTGCTTCGTTTTCATTCGTAATTGCATTTTGTACTTGTGAATTTTCAGTTTCGTTTTCACTGTTCTCATGAGGCTCTCATGTACTTGTGAATTTTCAGTTTCGTTTTCACTGTTCTCATGAGGCTCTCATGACGCGCTCAAACGAAGCTCTCATGACGCGCTCAAATGAAGCTCTCATGACGCGCTCAAATGAAGCTCTCATGATGCGCTCAAATGAAGCTCTCATGCTGCGCTCAAATGAAGCTCTCATGAAGCACTCAAATGAGCCTTCCATGAAGTGCTCAAATGAAGACCCATGGAGCTCAAACGAAGCTCGCAAGAGACTTGAATGTTTCATCCGAGGTCCATGCGAGCGACCCATGAAAGTCTCATGAAATTTGAATGTTTCATGCGAGGCTCATTGGGGTTCCATGCGAGCGAGCGGTGTACCAAGGGGCTTGATAGTTTGACTATCGAGGGGGTGCCGTTTGACTCTTCTAACGCGAGTCAAAGGGTACGAAATCAGGACCGCATGTGGGGTCCTGGCACGCGCGTGAGGCCCCACAAGACATGTGCGTGTGCCACGCATTGTTGCGAGCGTGCTGTACACATGATGCCCAACCAGTGCACGCGAATTTGCCCTGCACCGGATGGAAACGCTGCACCCGAGGTCTTTTCCCCAGCCTGTTGCACCCACGATACAAGCGCGTCGCGTGGTTATGGATCAATAGTAACGAACAGATCGAAGTCAAACTAAAGAGACTGAAGTCAAAATGTCAACGAATAAGGTTACAGATACGTAATATAAGCACATGCGAATCCTTTTTAGCTAGCTGCGAATTGACGAAACTTATGCGAATTACACGATACAGCTTATTCGCCTCCTTCACAAGGCAACCGGGAGGGGCTCAAGCAGGCATCAATTGTACAGCACGATCGCAACAAGATAGGGCACGTTTCTGCCCTGTCCCGAACTGTACACGCACACGATCGCAATCATGCGCGCTTTACAGCACGACCGAGAAATATCTCGGTCGTGGCGTGTGGCAGGTGGGGGCGCGTGGGATCTCGGTTAAAAAACAGAATCCCGCGCTGACTCACGGAACAAGAAATTGCCGCATAAAAGAATGGTTTTGCCGCAGGTACAATTCGGTTGTTCACGTCATCAAACGGTTAAAACCGTTTGACAGCTGTAAACTCGCATGTACTTCATGTGAGGCTTATGGGAGCCATATGGGAGTCACACGAAACCGCAAATGTTCATGTGAGGAGTCAGCAATGGAATTGCCTTGTGTTAGAAGAGTAGAAAAAAGGCAACATCCTAAGAAATTATGCAACCGTTTTCTATTACAGCGTGGCAAAAATCAAGACCTTGTTCTACAAATACTTTTATGCCTGCCTTTGTGTGTGGGTAGGATTTTATATAAATATGTGCTTGTAATTGTTTATGGATACAACAACTATTTTTCGTTTCGTCTTTCAAGTTCATTTTCTACTACTACGTATTGACGAGACTAGAATCGCTACCGTGGTGCTGCCGAAACTCTGCTCGACCAACTTACTTGGCTTACAGGTTGAGAAAGGCATAACTACTCGCTTGCAATGTTTCTACGCACTTGGCTAGGAGGTGGCAAGCTGTCACGCTCGAAGGGCTGCAAGTGATGTTAAGTGTTGCCGAGTACAAGTTTGTAATACCAGTTTAAACGCTTCCGCATAACGTTATAGCTCTTAACACGTGGTATCAGAGCTGGTACTTAGTCGTTTTCAACGTATCCAACGATGGGGTCGCCTCGAGAAGAAGGGAATTCAGCTCCCGCGAGTAGTGGCAGCCAGGAATCTGGAGTCTCCGCTGAGAAAATGAGAACGAGAATGAATGACTATGGAATGGAAGTGATACAAATATGCAACCCTAGAGATGTGTACCCCATATGAGCTACCCCACTATAGCCTACACAACATTATAATTTGACACACCCCCATAGGCAAAGTGGGGGAGAACAGGGGGTCACAAGACCAGTCAAGCAAAGCAAAGCAAAGCTCAGGGTGGATCACAAAGTCACCACACATTCCGAGCACAAGTTCAAGGACAGAAGGCCAGTTCACATGCAGGAGCACATATATATATAAGAGGCTAAGCAAGCAAGAGCAGGAGTATATATATGTGACAGTACAAGCAAGGTCAAGAAACAGCGACGAGTCAGCAGTAGAGGGAGCAAACCCAAGAGCCGCAAGCGTAGTCCTCAGTGTGTCGTGCCACTCGCGCGGTGCCTGGCGGAGACCGTAGACTGGCCGTCGGAGGCTCCACTGGGTGCCAGGAGGGAAAGTCCCAGTGAAGCCAGGTGGACGGCGCAGCCAGATCTCCTCGTGCAGGCTACCCTGCAGGAAAGCAGTGCTGAAGTCAAGGGAGTGAAGCTCGTAGTCACGTTGAGCGGCTATGTGTAGCAGCACCCGAAGAGTGGTCATCTTCGGGGTGGGAGAGAAGGTCTGAAAGTAGTCAACTCCCTGCCGCTGACTGAAGCCATGAGCCACGTTCCGCGCCTTGAAGACAGGCGGGGAGCCCGGCGGCCGCTTCACCCTGAAGATCCACATGCCATTGACGATGTTCGCCCCAGGAGGGGGAACCGCGTCAACGTAGGTGCCTGTGGACTTCCATGAAGCCATCTCTGCATCCATAGCTGCCTGCCACTGAGAGGAGTAGGGACCCTCTACGGCCTCCGCGTAAGAGCGCGGAGTCGGGATGTCAAGTGCATCCGGGTCTCCCTCAGGGGTAAGCAGTACGGACACGAGATGAGGTGAAGCAGCAGCAAGACACTGGAACTCCTCCTGCTTGTCCTCAAGGACGTCCGTGCCAAGAGCACACTCACCCCCGACGGACGGAGGACAGACAGAAGCAGACTCAGCAACGAGACTAGCAGCGTAGTCTAGACGACAGCGAGCAGCAAAGTCGACGAGCTCAACAACAAGAGCAGACGCAGCAGTGGACTCAAAAGAGGGGTCAGTGACGGCAGTAGCAAGGAGACACATGACAGTCGGACTGGCAGCACGAAGAGAGTCCGACTCCGGGTTGGCAAGGGCAGGAAGAGAGGACTCAGGAGGAGAAGGCAAAGGGGCACGCAGAGGAGCAGTGGACGGACGCAGAGACATCCGGTGCGTGCCAGGGATAGGAGGAGGACGCTGACGCGAACCGCGACCACTAGCGCGAGCAGCACGAACAGGCGACGCATGGCGAGACGCAGGCTCACGACGCTCAGCAAGACCTCCAGTAGGACCAGTGTAGGGAGAAGGAGCAGGCAGTGGGGAGGCCGGCGGTAACTGTGATTGTGACTGGACAGGCGGTGGACACTCTAAGGGAGGAGGAAGACCAAGAACCTGCTGAAGGAGCGGAACAAAGTACGGCCGAGGCCGCGCGGCGACTCCAGACACAGCAGGGACAGCACCAGCACCCCCAGCGGCAGCACCAGCGCCAACAGCACCTCCAGCTGCAGTACCTCCAGCAGCACCAGCAGCACCCGCAGCAGGACCGCCGCCAGGACTGACAGCAGTAGCCTCAGCGCCAACACCCTCAGTAGCTCCGACTCCAGTCGCACTCGCAGGTCTAGCAGCTACAGCACTCCCAGGACTAGCACCTCTGAGACCGGCGGCACCAACACCCTCAGCAGCCGAAGAAGCACCAGCTCCAGCAGTACGCCTCCAGCCCCGGGCAAACCACTCGCGCAGCTCCTGTGGAGAGAGTGGCTCCCGCCGAGACGAAGCACCCGGAGAACCACCAGGCCCAGCACCGCCAGACGCCACACGAGCAGGTCCAGCGGCCGCGGGCTCCGCACCCCCAGGCTCAGCAGCTCCAGACACAGCACCCCCAGGCTCAGCAGCTTCAGACGCAGCACCCCCAGGCTCAGCAGCTCCAGACGCAGCACCCCCCGGCGAAGGACCCCCAGGCTCAGCACCCCCAGTCGTAGCACCCCCAGGCTCAGCACCCCCAGTCGCAGCACCCCCAGGCTCAGCACCCCCAGGCTCAGCACCCACTGGCGCAGCACCCCCAGAGTCAGCACACCCAGGCTCAGCACCCGCAGCAGTACCAGAGTCACCAGCAACCTCGACCGGCTTGACTGCGTCTACCTGGGACACACCTGAAGGGGCAGGACCCTGAGGGGGGAGGGGGTCTACCTTGGGGGGACCTGGCACAAGGAAGTGCGGCGGCGGGGGGAGGGAAGGAGTGTGGTAGGGGAAGAGACGGTAGTAGGGGACCGACTCGTCAAACGTGACGTCCTGGGAGGACAGTGTCGAGAAATTAACACAATAGGTAGTGAGGAGAATAGTTCGGCCTAGGCTTAGTAGCCTAGGCCAAGGAGGATCGAGTTGGTTGTGCCAAGGGTGTCGAGAGAATTTCGGGAAAAGTGTGTTGTTCACTATAGGTTTGCAATCACATATATGCAAGTGAACAAAGGTGCACCATCTAACACAGTTTGTAATAACTACACTAACTACAGCTACAGGCAGTTACAAATATAAACTCTGACACTCCCCCATAACTGCCTGCAGCAGGAGTTTGTGCAGAACACAACCTGCAGGGGTACACAAATAGCAGCAGCAGCAGGTAGGTAGGTAGGTGTCAAACATTATATGTTTATGTGGTTCTAGGCTGTAGTGGGTTACACCTTAGGGGGTACACCAGATTAGGGTTTCATATTTGTACTGTTGTTCCTGCTAGTCACAACCATTCCTGTTTCTCTTTCTGACATGGTATCAGAGCCTAGGTTCCACCTAGGAACGGAACGTTAGGGCCCACCGTTTCCGCTAGCCGCGCCCTCGTGCGCCGCCTTTTTCCTAGCGCCCTCGTGCGCCTCGTTCCTAGCGTCGCCCCTTCAGGCCCCTCACGGCCCCTCGCGTCGCCCCTTACGGCCTCTCACGGCCCCGTCTTAAGACCCCGCGCTAGCCCCTTAAGGCCCCGCGTCGGCCCCGCGCTAGCCTCTCACGGCCCCCTACGGCCCCGCGCTAGCCCCGAACGGCCCACCTACGGCCCCGCGCTAGCCTCCTACGGCCCCGATTGGCCCCGCGCTAGCCTCGAACGGCCCCGTGTGGCCCCGCGCTAGCCTCGAACGGCCCCGTGTGCCCCCCGCGCTAACCTCCCACAGCCCCTTAAGGCCCCGCGCTAGCCTCCCACGGCCCCTTCAGGCCCCGCGCTAGCCTCCCACGGCCCCGTCAGGCCCCGCGCTAGCCTCCCACGGCCCCTTCAGGCCCTGCGCTAGCCTCCCACGGCCCCTTAAGGCCCCGCGCTAGCCTCCTACGGCCCCGAATGGCCTCGCGCTAGCACCGACCGGCCCCCGAACGGCCCCCCCGCGCTTGCCTCTCACGGCCCCTCCCACGCTCGCCCCTCTACGGCCGAGCCGCGCTGCGCGACCCGACCCGAACCGCGCCGCCCTAGCCGAGCCGCGCCGCCCTAGCCGAGCCGCGCCGCCCTAGCCGAGCCGCGCCGTCCTAGCCGAGCCGCGCCCTCCTTACCTGAGCAGCAGCACCAGTACTGAACTGCTACTATTACTGCCACTGCTACTGCTACTGTTACTTCTGCTGCTACTGCTGCTGCTGCTGCTACTGCTACTGCTACTTTTGCTACTGCTACTTCAGCTATGGCTAGCCCTCCAGTTCTCTCGTTCGATACTGAGGGCCGCTCGATTAAGTTTGAGACCTGGCTCGATGATCTGCATCTGTTCCTCCAGCTCACTGCCAGAGAGGATATCTCGCTGTACGATCACGCACTAGGCACAGTACCTACTCCTGCTACTACTGCTGCTGCTACTCCTCGCTCACAGTGGCAGACTCGCGATGCCCACGCCCGCTTTGCTATTCGCAACTCCCTTCCAGTAGACGAGCGCGAGCACTTTGGCCAGCATCTGACTGCGCACGCCCTGTACACTGCTGTAGTTGCGCGCTACTCCTCCCCGGCCTCAGCTGCACTAG
Organism: Closterium sp. NIES-65; assembly: GCA_948144175.1. Classification (NCBI taxonomy): domain Eukaryota; kingdom Viridiplantae; phylum Streptophyta; class Zygnematophyceae; order Desmidiales; family Closteriaceae; genus Closterium; species Closterium sp. NIES-65. Next base: position 1,958,908 of record CANXME010002221.1, read on the forward strand.
GCCGCCTCTCGCTTCCCTACCTGTTCCCCGACCTGTCCGCCTTCCAGACAGTCGCTGACCTCATCACTCACCTCCGCACTAGTGATGCCCGCTTCCGTGCAGCCATGCCCGCTGAGTTTCTTGCCTCCAACCCTCCCCCGCTCTGGCTCACTCTCTACCACCTAGTCACCCGCCTCCCTGACACTCTGCGTACAGTCAGGGACCACTTCCTAGCTCGCTGCCCCACTGAGCTCACCATTACCGCCCTAGAGAAGGAACTACTTGCAGCTGAGAAGAGTATTGTAGCTGTAGGTGCCTCTCGTGGCGACCCCCGCACCCCTTTCTTCGAGGGGTGTTCCCCCTTCCCCCTACTCCCCTCTGTCGCCTCTGCTGCTGCTGTCGACCTCCTTGGTGCTGAGCAGGTTGGCTCTGCGTCCGCTCCCAGCGGACGCTGCAGCGGCAAGGGCAGGGGAGGCAAGGGCGGTGGGGGTGACGGCGGGGGAGGCGGTGGTGGGGGTGGTGGCGGCGGTGGGGGTGGTGGCGGGGCTGGAGGGGCTAGTGGCAGCGGTGGGGGTGGTGGAGGCAGCGGCGGCGGAGGTGGCCGGGGTGGGGGCGGTGGTGGTGGCGGCAGTGGACGTGGAGGCGGCAGAGGCGGTGGTGGTCGTGGTGGAGGCGGCGGTGGTGGTCGTGGAGGCTCTGGCACTGGCCAGAGCGCGCAGCACCCTCAGTCCTCCCAGGAGCTTCGTGAGTGGTACTTACAGCACGGGGGTGGGGGGGGTAGCCTTAGCTGCACGTACGTCATCCGCACTGGTCGCCGCAAGGGACAGACGTGCGGGAGGGCGCACACTACGCAGCGCTGCTTCTCTCGCCTAGATGACGCGTGGCGTGCTCAGTTTCCTGACGCTCCTGAGCTCCCTCAGTGGGCTGATCTCCTCAAGAAGGATATCGATATCTATGCTCTTGATTTTGATGTTATTCTCAAAGCCATGTATGCATTGACTATTAGTGGAGAGGAGGACCAGTACCTGTGTGTTCCGCCTGACCCAGGCATCCGCACGAGTGAGGCTGCAGCCCTAGGTGCTTGCGTGTCTGCTGCCCCAGGTGCTCGTGAGGCTACTGCTCTAGGTGCTTGTGTGTCCGCCACCCCAGGTACTACTGAGTCCACTGAGGCACTGCACACCTTCACTCTAGACTCAGGCGCTTCGCGCTGTTTCTTTCGTGACCGCACTGCTCTTGAGCCCCTTGCTCGACCAGTCGCTGTCTCGCTCGCTGACCCCTCTGGGGGTCTGGTCATTGTGACCTCCTCCACTGTCCTTCCTTGTCCTGCTGTCCCGTCGGGCACACTGTCAGGTCTCCACCTCCCCTCGTTCTCTACGAACTTGGTGGCGGGTTGTGCGCTTCAGGATGGGGGTGTTCACCAGTTCACCCCTGCCTACGAGCGTGTGACACACTGCACGTGTGCTCGGACGGGCCGTCACCTGGCTACCTTCACTCGGCAGCCGGGGTCGGACCTGTACACACTGACCACTGAGTCCCCTCAGGTAGCGGCGTCTGCGTCTGCGTCTGCGTCAGGTCAGCTCTCTGCCCCCTGCTCGTGTCGCTCTCTAGCGCACAAGACTGTCCTCTGGCACCACCGACTTGGTCACCCGTCAGTGCAGCGCCTTCGGGGCATGCACTCCCGGTATCTTGTCTCTGGTCTTCCTCGGGTACTCCCTCCCCTCCCACCCTCCCTTGCTCCTCCTTGTCTTCCCTGTGTCGAGGGGCGGCAGCGCGCTGCCCCTCACTCCTCGTTCCTCCCGACGACTGCTCCTTTGCAGATGCTCCACATGGACGTGTGGGGCCCAGCCCGCGTCCGTGGTCAGGGACAGGAGAGGTACTTCTTGATCGTCGTTGACGACTACTCGCGCTACACCACGGTCTTCCCCTTGCGCACCAAGGGTGAAGTCCCTGATGTTCTGATCCCTTGGATCAGCAGAGCACATCTTCAGCTGCAAGAGCGTTTTCGCTCGGAGTTTCCTGTCCTGCGCTTGCACTCTGACAGAGGTGGCGTGTTCTCCTCCGACCTCTTGGCAGCCTACTGTGCAGAGCACGGCATTCACAAGTCCTTCACGCTTCCGGCCTCTCCACAGCAGAATGGGGTTGCTGAGCGCCGCATTGGCTTGATCATGGAGGTCGCTCCTACCTCCTTAGTCCACGCGGCTGCCCCCCACTTTCTGTGGCCGTTTGCGGTCCGGTACGCTGCGCATCAGCTCAACCTCTGGCCCCGTGTCTCCGCTCCGGAGACCTCGCCCACACTGCTGTGGACGGGGGAGGTTGGCGATGCGTCACGCTTCCGTGTCTGGGGATCCCGAGCTTTTGTTCGCGACACGTCTGCGGACAAGCTCTCCTCCCGCACTGCTCCCTGTGTCTTTCTTGGCTTTGTCCCGGATGCGTCTGGCTGGCAGTTTTACCACCCCGCCTCGCACCGCGTCTTCCCCTCTCAGGACGTCACTTTTGACGAGTCCGTGCCCTTCTACCGCCTCTTCCCCTACCGCACTGCCCCGCTCCCTCCCCCGCCTCTCTTCCTCGCGCCAAGTGCTGCAGTGGTAGACCCCCTTCCCCCTCAGGGTGCCGCTCCCTCAGGTATCTCTCAGGTAGACCCGGTTGAGCCTGCCGAGGTAGCTGTCGACTCGCGTCCTGCTAGAGGTGCTGAGCCTGAGCGTGCGGAACCTGAGCGTGCGGAGCCTGCGCGGACGGAGCCTAGGGGTGCTGACTCTGGGGGTGCTGAGACTGGGGATGCTGAGCCTGGGGGTGCTGAGACGGGGGGTGCTGAGACTGGGGGTGCTGAGCCTGGGGGTGCTGAGTCTGGGGGTGCTGAGCCTGGTGGTGTTGCAGTTGACTGTGAGGCGCCTGGAGGACCTCCCTCTTCGCAGCAGCTACGTGAGTGGTACTCACGGTACTGCAGCCTCCGGCAGGGTGCGTCTCGGGCTCGTGGTGCTACTGGAGTTGGTACTCGTGTTTCCCCACCACGGCGGGAGCCGCCCTCTTCCCCACAGCTTCGAGAGTGATACGCTCGGCACATCAGTCTCCGGAGTGGAGCTGCTGGTGCTGGGGTCCCCGGAGTTGACGCTGCTGCGGGTGCTGCGGACCCTGGTGCTGGAGGTGCTGCTGCTACTGGCGGTGCTGCTGGAGGTGCTGCTCGTACTGAGGACCCGGGCGTTGGAGCTACTGCGGGTGCTGCGGAACCTGGTGCTGGAGGTGCTGCTGGTGCTGCTGGAGGTGCTGCTACTGCTGCTAGAGTGGAGGACCCGGCGAGTGGAGCTTCTGCTGGTCCTGAGGTCCCTGCCGCTGGTGTCTCTGCTGGTTCAGGAGTTTCTGCACGGCCACGGCCGTACTTCGTTCCGCTCCTTCAGCAGGTTCTTGGTCAGCCTCCTCCTCCTTGTTCTCCTCTCGCCTTAGAGTGTCCGCCGTCTGTCCAGTCACAGCCACAGTTACCGCCTGCCTCCCCACTCCCTGTGCCTGCTCCTTACACTGGTCCGACTGGAGGTCTTGCTGAGAGACGTGAGCCTGCGTCACGTCCTGTGTCACCTGCGTCTCGTCGAGCGTCGCCTGTTCGTGCTGCTACCACTGGTAGTCGTGTCCCGCGTGAGCGTCCTCCTGCTGTCCCAGGCACTCACCAGATGGCGCTTCGTCAGTCCACTGCTCCGCAGCGTGTCGCTCTCCCGTCGCCTCCTGCGTCCTCTCTTCCTGCTTTTGCTGACCCGGAGTCAGACTCCCTTTGCGCTGCCAGTCCTACTGTCACACGTCTCCTGGCTACGGTTGTCATTGACCCTTCCTTTGAGTCCGCTGCTGCGTCTGCCTTAGTCACTGAGCTTGTCGACTTTGCAGCTACGTGTCGTCTAGACTACGCTGCGAGTCTTGTTGCTGAGTCTGAGTCTGTCTGTCCTCCGTCCGTCGGGGGTGAGTGTGCTCTTGGCACGGACGTTCTTGAGGACAGACAGGAGGAGTTTGGTTGCCTTGCCGCTGCTTTGCCCCATCTCGTGTCCATGCTTGTTGCCCCTGAGGGAGACCCGGATGCACCAGACATCCCGACCCCACGCTCTTACGCAGAGGCGATGGCCGGTCCCTACTCCTCTCAGTGGCAGTCAGCCATGGACACAGAGATGGCTTCCTGGAAGTCCACTGGCACCTACGTCGACGAGGTTCCCCCACCTGGGGCGAACATCGTCAGTGGCATGTGGATTTTCAGAGAGAAGTGGCCGCCGGGCTCTCCGCCTGTCTTCAAGGCGCGTTACGTTGCACGAGGCTTCAGTCAGCGAGAGGGAGTTGACTTCTTCCAGACCTTCTCCCCGACCCCGAAGATGACCACTCTTCGGGTTCTGCTACACGTCGCCGCTCAGCGTGACTACGAGCTCCACTCTCTTGACTTCCGCACAGCTTTCTTGCAGGGCAGCCTGCACGAGGAGATCTGGCTGCGCCGCCCACCTGGCTTCACTGGGTCGTTCCCTCCTGGTACCCAGTGGAGCCTCCGGCGGCCAGTCTACGGTCTCCGCCAGGCGCCACGTGAGTGGCACGACACACTGAGGACTACACTTGCGGCTCTTGGGTTCGCTCCTTCTACTGCTGACCCGTCGCTGTTTCTACGCACCGACACCTCACTGCCGCCGTTCTACATCCTCGTGTACGTCGACGACTTGGTCTTTGCCACTTCTGACACAGCTGGTCTCGCTCACGTGAAGTCCGAGCTGCAGAAGAGACACACGTGCACAGACCTGGGTGAACTGACAAGCTATCTTGGCTTGCGGATCACCCGGGACAGAGCACGGCGCACCATCACCTTGACTCAGTCACACATGGTGCAGCAGGTCCTTCAGCGCTTCGGCTTCACGTACTCCTCGCCTCAGTCCACTCCTCTGCCTACGGGACACTCGCTCTCAGCTCTGCCTTCGGATGAGTCCGTAGAGCCGAGTGGTCCGTATCCAGAGCTTGTGGGCTGCCTCATGTACCTGATGACCTGCACTCGACCTGACCTTGCATACCCTCTCAGCATCTTAGCACGCTATGTCGCTCCCGGCCGTCACCGGAAGGAGCACATGGATGCAGCTAAGAGGGTGTTGCGCTACTTGTGCAGTACGTCGGGCATGGGGCTAGTGCTTGGAGGGCGAGACCGGCCTGTTCTCACCGGGCACTCAGACGCTTCTTGGGCAGACGACCAGGCTACTCAGCGGTCGTCTCAGGGTTACACCTTCAGTCTTGGCTCTGGCTCTGTCTCTTGGCGTTCTACTCGTTCTTCTTCTGTTCTCAGCTCCAGCTGTGAGGCTGAGATCTACGCCACGGCCATGGCTGCCCAGGAGCTTCGCTGGCTCACCTACCTGCTGACTGACCTTGGAGAGCAGCCTCGTTCTCCTCCAGTGCTGTACGTCGACAACAAGGCAACCATAGCCTTGTGTCAGGAGCACAGACTGGAGCACAGGACGAAGCACATTGCTCTGCGTTACTTTCTAGCTCGAGAGCTACAGCAGCGTGGTCAGCTTCTTCTGCGTTACGTGGCCACTGAGGCCAACACTGCTGATGTGTTCACCAAGGCGCTTCCGCCTGTTGATCATCAGCGTTTTTGCACTCTTCTAGGCCTTGTGCCGACTGTTCCTCACTTGCTTACTTCTTGACTTTGCCTGTACTGTGATCATTATATATATACATGCATGTTTGCCCTTGCTAGGTTGTGATCATTGTACCTCTTGCTCTATTATAAAACTGCATGTGAACTGGTCTTGTGACCGCTTACTTGTGCTCGGAATTTGTGTGGAATCCTCGAGATCCACCCTGAGCTTGTTTGCCTTGTTTTACCTTGACTGGTCTTGTGACCCCTAGGTCTGCCCCACTTTGCCTATGGGGGTGTGTCAAACATTATATGTTTATGTGGTTCTAGGCTGTAGTGGGTTACACCTTAGGGGGTACACTAGATTAGGGTTTCATATTTGTACTGTTGTTCCTGCTAGTCACAACCATTCCTGTTTCTCATTCTGACAGTAGGTAGTACAGCAGCAAAGGTACAGCAAGAATTCCTGCTATCTCCTCACCCTCCCCCTCCCCCTCCCCCCCACACTGCCGCAGTAGCAGCAGAGGGGGGAAGAGAGGAGAGGTGGAGGGACGGCTGCTGGATGGTCTCACACCCGCCACCCCAGTGCCACTCCCCCAGCTCCCCCACACCCTCACACCCTCGCGGCAACTGCAGCAGCGGGAAAGAAAGGAGGAGGAGGGGAAGGGAAGTTGGTCTCACACCCGCCACCCCAGTGCCACTCGCCCAGCTCCCCCACACCCTCACACCCTCCCCCCATCGGCAGCTGCAGCAGTGGGAAAGAAAGGAGAAGGAGGGGAAGGGAAGCATACCACCCGTCACCCCAACACCCGCCACCCCCATACCCTCCCCCCCACGGCTGCAGGGAAATGAAGGAGGAGGGGGTGGGCGGGGAGAAAGCCGCAGAGCGGCTACTGATGGTTGGCGCGGGTAGGTCAGGGGCGGCTTCAGGGAGTGTAGGTGCGGGGTGAGGTAGTGGCGGCTGCACCGAGTGCAGGAGCGAGGTGGTGCAGGGGCGGCTGCATCAAGTGCAGGCGCTAGTGAGACACCGCCGAGTGCGCCAGGGGCGGGTACGCGGCGGCTCAGGTAGGTAGGCAGGTAGTGCACCGTCGCACGCCACGGGGCGCACGACGGGCTGGGCACCGTCGCGTGCCACGGGGCGCACGACGGGCAGGGCATCGTCGTGTGCCACGGGGCGCGCGACCGGCATTGCAGGTAGGCAGGTAGTTTAGTTCCCCGTCGCACGCCACGGGGCGCACGACGGGCAGGGTAGGTGTCACTCGCCATCCGAGGGCGGGACATTAATTAAAATCGCTACGAGACCTAGGCGCGCAACCGGAAAAGAACTGCAGCGGAAGCATACGGCGGGCCCACAGGCCAGGACGAAACTAGCTCTGATAGCATGTCGAGAAATAAACACAATAGGTAGTTAGGAGAATAGTTCGGCCTAGGCTTAGTAGCCTAGGCCAAGGAGGATCGAGTTGGTTGTGCCAAGGGTGTCGAGAGAATTTCGGGAAAAGTGTGTTGTTCACTATAAGTTTGCAATCACATATATGCAAGTGAACAAAGGTGCACCACCTAACACAGTTTGTAATAACTACACTAACTACAGCTACAAGCAGTTACAAATATAAAATCTGACAGACAGAACACGACGAGAGGAGGGGTGGTAGAACTGCCACCCTGGTGCGTCAGGGGGGAAGCCAAGGAAGACACAAGGAGCAGCACGAGGGGACAGCTTGTCCGCAGACAAGTCGCGGACAAACGCCCGAGATCCCCAGACACGGAACGCAGACGCATCGCCCACCTTCCCCGTCCACAGCAGAGCTGGGGAGGTCTCCGGCATGGAGACCCTGGGGTGAAGGTTGATCTGATGTGCCGCGTACCGAACCGCAAACGGCCACAGAAAATGGGGGACAACCGCATGCATCATGGACGTACGAGCGACGTCCATGACCATGCCAATGCGGCGCTCAGCAATCCCATTTTGCTGTGAAGAGTCCGGAAGCGTAAAGGTCTGGCGGATGCCTCGCGCACGGCAGTAGGCTCGTAGAAGGCCAGAGGAGAACTCTCCGCCTCGGTCAGAGTGCAGACGCAGAACAGGAAAGTCCGAGCCGAAGCTCCTCCTGAGCTGGAGACGAGCTGCGCGGATCCAGTCGATCAACACCTCAGTGACATCACCCTTTCTGCGCATGGGGAAGACTGAGGTGTAACGCGAGTAGTCGTCAACCACCAGCAGGAAGTAGCGCTCGTGACCCTGTCCACGGACGCGGGCCGGGCCCCACACGTCCATTTGAAGCGTCTGCAGCGGGGCCTCTGTCGCGGGAAACTCAGAGGAGTGAGGGGCAGCCCGGAGCCGCCCCTCGACACAGGGAACACAGGAAGGACCAGGCCCTGGAGGAAGGGGAGGGAGGGACCCGGGGAGACCAGAGACAAGGACACGGGAAGCCATGCCTCGGAGACGAGGCAGGGAGGGGTGACCAAGACGGTGGTGCCACAGGAGAGTCTCGTGAGACAGGAGGCGACACGAGCAGGGGGCAGACTCAGGACCAGACCTGGACGCGGCAGCAAACACCTGACCCGACGCAGCTACCTGGCTAGACGCAGGGACAGGAGGAGACCCAGTGGTCAGGGTGTAGAGGCTCGACCCCGGCCGACGCGTAAACGTGGCCAGGTGCCGGCCTGTGCGAGCGTCCGAGCAGTGGGTCACCCACTGACTCGCAGGAGTAAACTGGTGAACCCCCGCATCCTGCAGGTCAGCACCACTCACCAAGTTCGTAGAGAACGAGGGGAGGTAAAGACCAGACAAGGTGCCAGAGGGGGCAGCCGGACAAGGGAGGACAGTGGAGAAGTGAGAGAGGACAGAACCCCCAGAGGGGTCTGCCAGGGAGACTGCAACCGGCCGACCAAGCGGCATGAGTGTGGTGCGGTCTCGAAAGAAGGAGCGAGAAGCCCCTGAGTCAAGTGTGAAGGTGAGGGAGGCCGAAGCCAACGTGGTACCTGAGAGCGCAGACTCACCAGCACCTGAGGGCGCAGACGCACTGGCACCTAGAGCAGCAGCCTCACCAGCACCTAGAGCAGCAGTTCCAATGCCCAGGTCGGGCGGGAAACACCGGTAACAGTCACCCTCATCACTAATAGTCACAGCATACATGGCAGCAAGGATAGCATCAAAGTCAAGATCATAGATAGCTACGCCTGCCCTAGACAGCTCTCCCCAGCGGGGGATCTCACTGGCCTCCGGGAACTGCTGACGCCAAGCGTCCGTCAGGCGGCCAAAGCAGCGCTGGGTGGGGTGGGCACCCCCACACTGCTCACCCGCGCGGTCGCCGGTGCGAAGGACGTAGGTGCACGGACCAAAACACCCACCACGATGACGCTGCGTGTACCACTCACGGAGCTGCTGAGGGGGGGGGATGTCCCGAGAACGCTGCTGTTGCTGCTGCTGCTGCTGGCGCTGACCACCACCAGGGCTGCTCCGCTGCGAAGCGCCACCCCGTGTCAGAGGTCCACTGGTGATCCCCGATTGATCCTAGGGAAGGGTTACAGGCACGGTTGCCTGGGGGGTTATGGGCGCACTCTGACCCGCTACTTAACAAGCCCTTTTATCCCAATGGTCTAATGGTTGGGATTCTGACACCCCGACCACCTCCACCTCCTCCACCACCGCCTCCTCCACCTCCGCCACCACTGCCGCCTCCGCTAGCACCGCCGCCGCCTCCACCGCCTCCGCCTCCACTGCTGCCACCGACACCTCCACCCCCGCCACCACTCCCACCGCCACCCCCACTTCCTCCGCCGCCTCTACCGCCACCTCCACCGCCCCCGCTAGCTCCACCCGCGCCCTTGCCCCCCTTGCCCTTGCCAGAGCGGCGTCTCCCGCTAGGGGCAGACGCCGCACTGACCGACTCAAGACCAACGAGGTCGGCCGCAGCGGCAGAGGCGACAAAGGGCAAAAGGGGGGAAGGAGAACACCCCTCAAAGATGGGGGTGCGAGGGTCACCACGAGAGGCTCCTACAGTGACTATGCTCTTCTCCGCTGCTAGGAGGGCCTTCTCTATGAGGTCAACAGTGAGAGTGGTGGGACAGACTGAGAGGAAGTGGTCCCTGACTACACGAAGGGAGTCAGGGAGGCGGGTGACTATATAATAGAGAGTGATGTACATGGGGGGGGGGGTTCTTGGCGCAGAAATCAGCAGGAAGTGCGGCGCGGTAGCGAGTGTCACTAGTGCGGAGGTGCGTAATGAGGTCAGCGACTGTGGGAAAGGCAGCAAGGTCAGGGAAGAGGTACGGTAGCATGAGGCGGCTTAGTGCAGCAGTGGCAGGGGAAGAGTAGCGCGCAACTACAGCGTCGTACAAGGTCTGAGCATTCTTGTACTGGCTAAAGTGCGCACGCTCAGCGGTAGGAAGGTGGCGACGCACAGCAAGACGTGCAGCAGCATCGCGCGTGGCCCACTGAGAGCGAACAGTGGCGTCAGCATCAGCAGCAGGGGCAGGGACGGCGCCAGAGGTCAGGTCAAAGAGAGAGAGACCGTCTGCCCTATCGCACTGTAAGAACAGCTGCAGGTCGTCGACCCAGACCTCAAAGTCAATGGCTCGACCCTCAGCGTCAAAAGCGAGGACACTAGGGGTAGCCATGACAACAGTAGACTAGCAGTACCAACTGTAGGGCAGGGGCAGTGCAGTGACAGAAACGCTGCTCTCACCAGACAGGGCGGTTCGGGCAGCTCAGCATCACAGCAACACGGCAACAAGGCTGCTCGGACGGCTCAGCAGCAACTGCGGCTCCGCGGCACCAGCGGCTCGGCTCTTCAGGCGGCTCGGGCGGCTCGGGCGGCTCGGGCGGGTCGGGCGGGTCGGGCGGCTCGCGTGGCTCGGCTCCTCAGCGGCTCAGGCGGCTCGGGCGGCTCGGGCGGGTTGGGCGGCTTGGGCGGCTCGGGCGGCTCGGGCGGCTCGGGCGGCGCGGGCGGTGTAGGGCGGTAGGGCCGCTGGTAGGGCGGCGGGGCCGCAAGGTAGGTGGCGGGGCCGCAGGGGGAGGGGCGGCGGGGCCGCAGTGAAGGGCGGCGGGGCCGCCGTGAAGGGCAGCGGGGCCGCTGAGAAGGGCGGCGGGGCCGCAGTGAGAGAGGCGGCGGGGCCGCAGAGAAGGGCGGAGGGGCCGGTGAGAAGGGCGGCGGGGCCGCAGCGAGAGAGGCGGCGGGGCCGGAGCGAAGGGCGGCGGGGCCGCTGAGACGGGCGGCGGGGCTGCAGCGAAGGGCAGCGGGGCCTCAATGTGAGGCGGCGGGGCCGCAGGGAAGGGCGGCGGGGCCGCAATGTGAGGCGGCGGGGCTGCAGCGAAGGGCGGCGGGGCCGCAACGAAGGGCGGCGGGGCCGCTGAGACGGGCGGCGGGGCCGCAGAGAAGGGCGGCGGGGCCTCAGTGTGAGGCGGCGGGGCCGCAGCGAAGGGCGGCGGGGCCGCAATGGGAGGCGGCGGGGCCGCAGCGAAGGGCGGCGGGGCCGCTGAGAAGGGCGGCGGGGCCGCAGTGAGAGAGGCGGCGGGGCCGCAGCAAAGGGCGGCGGGGCCGCTGAGAAGGGCGGCGGGGCCGCAGGGAAGGGCGGCGGGGCCGCAGCGAAGGGCGGCGGGGCCGAATCGACGGGCGGCAGGGCCGCTAGGGCTATGGGGCTGCTAGGGCGTTGGGGCCGCTAGGGCGTTGGGGCCGCTAGGGCGGCTCGAAGAAGTGAGAACCCGAAGCGCGACTCGGGCTGAGCGCGCTTCGGGCAGGAAAAAAAAACTCGATGTGGTGGGCCCTAGGCAAAGTTCCCACGGGGGAACCTGCTCGATACCATGAGAAAATGAGAACGTGAATGAATGACTATGGAATGGAAGTGATACAAATATGCAACCCTAGAGATTTGTACCCCATATGGGCTACCCCACTATAGCCTACACAACATTATAATTTGACATCCGCGCCTAGGGTAGCACGGACGAACCAGGGCCCACTACTAAGGGAAGTGCTGAAAACGTTCTCCGTCGACAAATTCTGTGGTGAAGGGTACGACGACTGGACTTGGAAGATGCAGTTATTCTTTCGACAAATAGGACTTCTCAAAGTCATGATCGGTAGTGAGAAACGCCCTAGCAACCCTGAGCTTCAGGGTGATTGGGACGAACGTTCATCAGCTAGATACTACATCCTTTCTCAGAGCCTCGATCTTGCTCAACGCCAGCACATTATGCACCTACTCCCAGAGGATGAGTGCGGACCCAAGGCGTGGACCGTGCTTAAAGCCGTGGCCTAGCTATCAGCTTCAACTTCGAAGTATTATAGCTTGGAACTTGGTTGTCCCAGGCAGTTCTGTGGCGAGAAGTTTTTTTTTTCCGAGATTCCATTTTTTTTTTCCAATAAGGGTCACGTTACGCACACTCCATGTTTGTCCTACTACTGTTCCTAAGAAGTTGCACCCCGCCTTAAAGGACCTTCATGCACCTACCTCTGTTGTAGCCACCCTCATGTTAGAGAGAGAGCTCTCCACCCTGCGCCTCAGTGAAGGAGAACCTGTCCAACCCGTCCTTGATAAGCTCAGAGATCTCTATGCAAAGCTAGCCATTGGCGGCATAACCTACCCCGAGCAAACAAAATGTGTAAAGATGCTGTTGCTGCTGCCAGAGTCGTGGATGGTCTTCACCAGCGGCCTCAGCCTTCCCCAAAACCAAAGCTTCTGGACTTTGGAGTGGATTCGTACCAAGATACTCGAGGAAGACTTCCGGAGGCGTCAGTTGAGGGGAGGAGAGGAGGGAAGCAGCAGCTATGCAATGCAAGGTGGTAAGAGGGGTAGAGGCAAGAAATGGCAAGCGACTGGGAGAGGAGCTTCAAAGGATGAGGAGACTTCTGACCAGCAAGGCGGTAGAGGAGCAGGACGTGATGGAGGCCGAGGTGGCAGAGGTGGTGGAAGGGGACCTGGGAGAATGGAAGGCAAGTGTTGGTACTGTGAGAAAGTGGGTCACCCGTGGTTTAAATGCAGGACCAAACCCACCTGGTGGACCCCCTCCAACAGGACTCAAGATGGGAGCGGCGCCGGAGCGGTTGCCGATGATGAAGTGGCTGAACAAGAGGAGAGGGAAGCCGGTCAGTTCTTCCACGTTGGTGAGCCGGATGAGGTCGCAGTAATCGCCCATGCTGGAGCCAAGCTGCACCCGCTCAACACGTGGATCTTGGACACAGGAGCAGCATGGACTATGACGCCAAGGGCTGACCTCCTGGACAATGTGGGGGCAGCACCGATTGCTAAAGTGAAGTCGGCTTCCAAGCATGCGCTCAAGGTGACGGGGGCGGGGCGCGCTGCATTCAAGAGAACTGACGGCAAACCGGTGGTGCTAAGTGATGTGCTGCTGGTACCTGATTTGAAGGCAAACCTCATCTCCCTGAGGAAGTTACGCAAGTGCGGGGTGAGCACAAGTACCGAGGGTGCCAAAACATTCAAGGGGCAGCTGGGAAAGCGGATGCTTTGGGAATTGCATGAGGATAAGGACATATGCAAGTCCATGTGGCAGCTGCCGGTGGTGCCCTGGGACAAGGGGAATGGCTTCCAGGGGGAGTGCAACGCTGTAGCTGCAGAGGAGCTGAAGGTTTCAGCAAGGGGAGGTGAAACGGACTGGATGACATCCCACCGTTGCCTTGGGCATATTGCTATGCCCGCACTGCAGCAACTGCACAAGGATGAAGGGGTTAAGGGGCTGAAGCTGACAGGTGCAGCAGCAACCCACAAGTGTGAAACTTGCCTGTTGAACAAGCTCACTCGGTTCCCATTCCATGCAACCGAGGGTGTCGGCAAGAAATTGCTTGAGTTAGTGCACATAGACGTGGTGGGGCCGCTACCAGTGGTGGGGGAGCGTGGTGAGAATTTCTTCCTCACCATAGTGGACGACTGGAGCGGAGTGACATGGGCATACCCCATCAAGAAGAAGGACCACGTGCCAGTGATAAACCGTGATGAATGGCTGCCGTTAGTGGAGAAGCAGTCCCAGCACAAGGTGATGCATATCAGGACAGCTCAGAGGCATGGCCTCCCGTCTTCTTGTGTCTGGTCTCCCCCGGTCCCTCCCTCCCCTTCCTCAGGGCCCTGGCCCTGCCTGTGTCCCCTGTGTCGAGGGGCGCCAGCGTGCTGCCCCTCACTCCTCCCAGTTTCCTCCGACAGAGGCTCCGTTGCAGACGCTTCACATGGACGTGTGGGGCCCTGCCCGCGTCCGTGGACTCGGTCACGAGCGCTACTTCCTGTTGGTGGTTGACGACTACTCGCGTTACACCAAAGTCTTCCCCTTGCGCAGCAAGGGTGATGTCACTGAGGTGCTGATCGACTGGATCCGCGCAGCTCGTCTCCAGCTCAGGCAGAGCTTTGGCTCAGACTTTCCTGTGTTGCGTCTGCACTCGGACAGAGGCGGAGAGTTCTCCTCTGGCCTTCTGAGTGCCAACTGTCGTGCGCGAGGCATCCGCCAGACCTTCACGCTTCCGGACTCACCGCAGCAAAATGGGATTGCAGAGCGCCGCATTGGCATGGTCATGGACGTCGCTCGTACGTCTATGATGCATGCGGCTGCCCCCCATTTTCTGTGGCCGTTTGCGGTCAGGTACGCGGCGCATCAGATCAACCTCCACCCCAGGGTCTCTAGGCCGGAGACCTCCCCAGCCCTGCTGTGGACGGGGAAGGTTGGCGATGCGTCGGCGTTCCGGGTCTGGGGATCTCGGGCGTTTGTCCGCGACTTGTCTGCGGACAAGCTGTCCCCTCGCGCTGCTCCCTGCGTCTTCCTGGGGTTCCCCCCCGACGCCTCTGGGTGGCAGTTCTACCACCCCACCTCTCGACGTGTTCTGTCCTCCCAGGATGTCACGTTCGACGAGTCGGTACCCTACTACCGCCTCTTCCCCTACCGCACTCCGTCCCTCCCCCCGCCCCCGCTCTTCTTGGTACCAGGTCCCCCCCCGGTCGACCCCCTCCCCCCTCAGGGTCCTGCCCCTTCAGGTGTGTCCCAGGTAGACGCGGTTGAGCCTGTCGAGGTCACTGGTGACTCTGGTGCTGCTGCGGGAGCTGAGCCTGGGGGTGCTGTGCCTGGGGGTGCTGAGCCTGGGGGTGCGGGGTCTGAGGGTGCTGCGTCTAGGGGTGCTGAGCCTGGGGGTGCTGAGCCTGGGGGTGCTGAGCCTAGGGGTGCTGAGCCTGGGGGTACTGAGCCTCGGGGTGCTGAGTCTGGGGGTGCTGAGCCTGGGGGTGCTTCGCCTGGGGGTGCTGAGCCCGGGGGTGCTACGCGTGGAGGTACTTTGCCTGGGGGTGCTGAGCCTGGAGGTTCTTCGCCTGGAGGTTCTCCGGGTGCTTCGTCTCGCCAAGAGCCACTCTCCTCACAGGAGCTGCGTGAGTGGTTTGCTCGGCGCTGGAGGCGTGCTGCTGGTGCTGGAGGTTCTTCTGCTGCTGAGGGTGCTGCTGCCGCAGGTCCCGGAGGTGCTCGTACTGGGAGTACTGGAGCTGCTGGGCCTGCGGGTTCGCCTGGAGCTGGTGCTGCTGAGGGTGTTGGCGCTGAGACTACCACTGGTGGTTCGACTGGCGGTGCTCCTGGTGCTGCTGGAGTTTCTGGGGCTACTGGAGGCGCTGCTGGGGGTTCTGGAGCTACTGGAGGTGCTGCTGGAGGTGCTGCTGGAGCGGGTACTCCTGCTGGGGGTACTGGTGCCGTCCCTGCTGTTTCTGGCGTTGCCACGCGGCCCCGACAGTACTTCGTACCGCTCCTGCAGCAGGTTCTTGGTCTTCCACCTTCTCCTGGTCCTTCTCCTCCTCCCTTAGAGGGTCCACAGCCTGTCCAATCACTGCTACAGCCTGCCTCCCCTTTGCCTACTCCTTCTCCCTACGCTGGTCCGACTGGAGGTCTTACTGAGTGTCGTGAGCCTGCGTCTCATCCTGCGTCGCCTGTTCGTACTGCGCGCACTAGTGGTCGCGGTTCGCGCCAGCGTCCTCCTCCTGTCCCTGGCACGCACCGGATGTCTCTGCGTCCGTCTACTGCTCCTGTGCGTGCCCCTTTGCCTTCTCCTCCTACTTCCTCTCTTCCTGCTCTTGCCGACCCGGAGTCGGACTCTCTTCGTGCTGCCAGTCCTACTGTCACGCGTCTCCTTGCTACTGCCGTCACTGACCCTTCTTTCGAGTCTTCTGCTGCGTCTACCCTTGTCACTGAGCTCGTCGACTTTGCTGCGCGCTGTCGTCTAGACTACGCTGCTAGTCTTGTCGCTGAGTCTGAGTCTGCCTGTCCTCCGTCCGTCGGGGGTGAGTGTGCCCTTGGCACGGACGTCCTTGAGGACAGGCAGGAGGAGTTCCAATGTCTGGCCGCCGCTTAACCTTATCTCGCGTCTGTACTGCTCGCCCCTGAGGGAGACCCGGATGCACTAGACATCCCGACCCCGCGCTCTTACGCGAAGGCGATAGAGGGTCCCTACTCCTCTCAGTGGCAGGCAGCTATGGATGCAGAGATGGCTTCCTGGAAGTCCACAGGCACCTACGTTGACGCTGTTCCCCCACCTGGGGCGAACATCGTGAGTGGCATGTGGATTTTCAGGGTGAAGCGGCCGCCGGGTTCTCCGCCTGTCTTCAAGGCGCGGTACGTGGCTCGTGGTTTCAGCCAGCGGCAGGGAGTTGACTACTTTCAGACCTTCTCCCCCACCCCGAAGATGACCACTCTTCGGGTACTGCTGCACGTTGCTGCTCACCGTGACTACGAGCTGCACTCTCTCGACTTCAGCACTGCTTTCTTGCAGGGCAGCCTGCACGAGGAGATCTAGCTACGTCGCCCACCTAGCTTCACTGGGTCTTTCCCTCCTGGTACCCAGTGGAGTCTCCGGCGTCCAGTCTACGGTCTCCGCCAGGCGCCGCGTGAGTGGCACGACACACTGAGGACTACGCTGGCGGCACTTGGGTTTGCTCCCTCCACTGCAGACCCGTCGCTGTTTCTGCGCACCGACACTTCTCTGCCGCCGTTCTACATCCTCGTGTACGTCGACGACTTGGTCTTTGCCACAGGTGACACTGCTGGACTCGCCTACGTGAAGTCCGAGCTGCAGAAGAGACACATGTGCACTGACCTGGGTGAACCGCGCAGCTACCTTGGCTTGCAGATCACCCGGGACAGAGCACGCCGCACCATTACCCTGACTCAGTCACACATGGTGCAGCAGGTCCTTCAGCGCTTCGGCTTCACGTACTCCTCGCCTCAGGCCACTCCTCTGCCTACTCGCCACTCGCTCTCAGCTCTGCCTTCGGATGAGTCCGTAGAGTCGAGTGGCCCGTATGCAGAGCTTGTTGGCTGCCTCATGTACCTGATGACCTGCACACGACCTGACCTTGCATACCCTCTGAGCATTCTTGCACGCTATGTTGCTCCTGGGAGACACCGACCAGAGCACATGACTGCAGCGAAGAGGGTGTTGCGCTACTTGTGCAGTACGTCGGGCATGGGGCTAGTGCTTGGAGGGCGCAGTCCAGTGGTCCTCACTGGGCACGCAGACGCTTCTTGGGCTGACGACCAGGCTACGCAGCGGTCGTCACAGGGTTACACCTTCAGTCTTGGTTCCGGCTCTGTTTCGTGGCGGGCTACCCGCTCGTCTTCTGTTCTCGGCTCCAGTTGTGAGGCTGAGATCTACGCCGGGGCCATGGCTGCACAGGAGTTACGCTGGCTCACCTACCTGCTGACCGACCTTGGAGAGCCGCCTCGTTCTCCTCCAGTCCTGTACGTAGACAGCAAGGCCATGCTGGCTTTGTGTCGAGAGCAGCGACTGGAGCATAGGACAAAGCACATTGCTCTCCGCTACTTTCTTGCTCGTGAGCTACAGCAGCGTGGACAGTTGCGACTTGCGTACGTGGCCTCTGAGGCCAACACTGCTGATGTCTTCACCAAGGCACTTGCGCCTTGTGATCATCAGCGCTGCTGCACGCAGCTGGGCCTTGTGCGTGTCTTGCCTCACTTGCTCACTTCTTGACCTTGCTTGTACTTTTACCTATATATACTCTTGCTCTTGCTTGCTTGCCTCTTGTATATCTCTATATATGATCTTGCATGTGAACTGGCCTTCTGGCCTTTGAACTTGTGCTCGGAATGTGTGGTGACTTTGTGATCCACCCTGAGCTTTGCTTTGCTTTGCTTGACTGGTCTTGTGACCCCTTGTTCTCCCCCACTTTGCCTATGGGGGTGTGTCAGAACATTATAGCTTATATATATTTGTGTAGGCTATAGTGGGGTATCCCATAGGGGGTACAACCCCATCAGGGTTTCCTATATGTACTCACTTAATTCATAGTTGATTCATTCTCATTCACTTCTTCTCAGAGAGTTCCTTGGGGAGGAGCTGACTACATGGTTGAAGAAGCAGGGAATCATTCGGGAATTTACCACCTCCTACACACCACAATCCAACGGCGTAGCAGAACGGGCAAACCGCACGGTCTTGGAGATAGCACGGGCTCTTCTCATTGAATCGGGTTTGGGGAAGTCAAAGTGACCACATGCTGTGCGCCACGCCACGGTGGTTAAGAACAGGGTGTTCACCAACGTCGGTGGTGAGTCATGGGTTCCCATGGAGAGGTGGCTTGGGAGGAAGCCGCCCATAGACATGTTGTGTGTGTTTGGCTGCATGGCTGTGGCTCATATCCCCAAAGCACATCGCAACAAGTTGGGTGCAATGGCTGTGTGTGTGAAACAAGAACTAGGAATGAGAATGACTAAGGAAAGATTGGGTACAAATACAACCCTAGAAACCCTGTACCCCATATGTGCTACCCCACTATAGCCTACAGCAACTATGTCATATAAATCTGACACACCCCCATAGGCAAAGTGGGGGAGAACAAGGGGTCACAAGACCAGTCAAGTAAAGCAAAGCAGAGCAAGCTCAGGGTGGATCACAACGTCACCACACACTCCGAGCACAAGAGCAAGGCCAGTGGCCAGTTCACATGCAGGAGTACAGACATATATATATAAAACTGGACAAGCAAGAGCAGGTATATATATGTCACAGTACAAGTAAAGTCAAGAGGAGAGCAAGTGAGGCAAGACAGGCACAAGACCCAGCTGGGTGCAGAGGCGCTGATGGTCACAAGGCGCGAGTGCCTTGGTGAACACATCAGCAGTGTTGGCCTCAGAGGCCACGTACGCAAGTCGCAACTGTCCACGCTGCTGCAGCTCACGAGCAAGGAAGTAGCGAAAAGCAATGTGCTTCGTTCTGTGCTCCAGACGCTGCTCTCGACACAAGGCCAGCATGGCCTTGTTGTCTACGTACAGCACTGGAGGAGAACGAGGCGGCTCTCCAAGGTCAGTCAGCAGGTAGGTGAGCCAGCGAAGCTCCTGTGCAGCCATGGCCGCAGCGTAGATCTCAGCCTCACAACTGGAGTTGAGAACCGAAGACGAGCGAGTAGCCCGCCACGAGACAGAGCCGGAACCAAGACTGAAGGTGTAACCCTGTGACGACCGCTGCGTAGCCTGGTCGTCAGCCCAAGAAGCGTCCGCGTGCCCTGTAAGGACCACTGGACTCCGCCCTCCAAGCACTAGCCCCATGCCCGACGTACTGCACAGGTAGCGCAACACCCTCTTCGCTGCAGCCATGTGCTCTGGTCGGTGTCTCCCAGGAGCAACATAGCGTGCAAGAATGCTCAGAGGGTATGCAAGGTCAGGTCGTGTGCAGGTCATCAGGTACATGAGGCAGCCAACAAGCTCTGGGTACGGGCCACTCGACTCTACGGACTCATCCGAAGGCAGAGCTGAGAGCGAGTGGCGAGTAGACAGAGGAGTGGCCTAAGGCGAGGAGTACGTGAAGCCGAAGCGCTGAAGGACCTGCTGCACCATGTGTGACTGAGTCAAGGTAATGGTGCGGCGTGCTCTGTCCCGAGTGATCTGCAAGCCAAGGTAGCTGCGCAGTTCACCCAGGTCTGTGCACGTGTGTCTCTTCAGCAGCTCGGACTTCACGTAGGCGAGTCCAGCAGTGTCCGCTGTGGCAAAGACCAAGTCGTCGACGTACACGAGGATGTAGAACGGCGGCAGAGAAGTGTCGGTGCGCAGAAACAGCGACGGGTCAGCAGTAGAAGGAGCGAACCCAAGAGCCGCAAGTATAGTCCTCAGTGTGTCGTGCCACTCACGCGGTGCCTGGCGGAGACCGTAGACTGGCCGTCGGAGGCTCCACTGGGTGACAGGAGGGAAAGTCCCAGTGAAGCCAGGTGGACGGCGCAGCCAGATCTCCTCGTGCAGGCTACCCTGCAAGAACGCAGTGCTGAAGTCGAGAGAGTGAAGCTCGTAGTCGCGCTGAGCGGCTATGTGCAGCAGCACCCGAAGAGTGGTCATCTTCGGGGTGGGAGAGAAGGTCTGAAAGTAGTCAACTCCCTGCCGCTGACTGAAGCCACGAGCAACGTACCGCGCCTTGAAGACAGGTGGAGAGCCCGGCGGCCGCTTCACCCTGAAGATCCACATGCCACTGACGATGTTCGCCCCAGGAGGGGGAACTGCGTCAACGTAGGTGCCGGTGGACTTCCAGGAAGCCATCTCTGCATCCATAGTTGCCTGCCACTGAGAGGAGTAGGGACCCTCTACGGCCTCCGCGTAAGAGCGCGGAGTCGGGATGTCTAGTGCATCCGGGTCTCCCTCAGGAGCAAGCAGTACAGACGCAAGATGAGGTGAAGCAGCCGCCAGACACTGTAACTCCTCCTGCCTGTCCTCTAGGACGTCCGTGCCAAGAGCACACTCACCCCCGACGGACGAAGGACAGACAGACGCAGACTCAGCAACAAGACTAGTAGCGTAGTCTAGGCAACAGCGAGCAGCAAAGTCGACGAGCTCAGCGACAAGGGCAGACGCAGCAGTGGACTCAAACGAGGGGTCAGTGACGACAGTAGCAAGGAGACGCGTGACAGTAGGACTGGCAGCACGAAGAGAGTCCGACTCAGGGTCGGCAAGCGCAGGAAGAGAGGACTCAGGAGGAGAAGGCAAAGGGGCACGCAGAGGAGCAGTGGACGGACGCAGAGACATCCGGTGCGTGCCAGGGACAGGAGGAGGACGCTGACGCGAACCGCGACCACTAGTGCGAGCAGCACGAACAGGCGACGCAGGACGAGACGCAGGCTCACGACGCTCAGCAAGACCTCCAGTAGGACCAGTGTAAGGAGAGGGAGCAGGCAGTGGAGAGGAAGGCTCCAACAGTAACTGCGACTGGACAGGCTGTGGACACTCTACCGGAGGAGAAAGACCAAGAACCTGCTGCAGGAGCGGAACGAAGTACGGCCGAGGCTGCGCGGCAACTCCAGACTCAGCAGGGACAGCACCAGCACCCTCAGCGACAGCACCAGCGCCACCAGCACCTCCAGCAGCAGGACCTCCAGCAGCACCAGCAGCAGAACCACCGCCAGGATAGACAGCAGCTGGCTCAGCACCAACACCCTCAGCAGCTCCAGCTCCAGTAGGACCCGCAGGCCCAGCAGCTCCGGGACCGGCAGGACCAGCACCCTCGACAGTCGAGGAAGCTCCAGCTCCAGCAGCACGCCTCCAGCGGCGAACAAACCACTCGCGCAGCTCCTGTGGAGAGAGGGGCTCCCGGCGAGACGCAGCAGCAGGAGAAACCCCAGGCTCAACAGCTCCAGACGGAGCACCCCCAGGCTCAGCAGCTCCAGACTCAGTACCCCCAGGCTCAGCAGCTCCCGACCCAGCACCCCCAGACCCAGCACCCCCTAGCTCAGCAGCTCCAGGCACCGCACCCCCCGGCTCAGCACCCCCAGGCTCAGCACCCTCCGCAGTAGCACTCCCAGGCCCAGCACCCCCAGGCTCAGCACCCCCAGTAGCAGCACCTCCAGGCTCGGCACCCCCGCGCACAGCGCCAGAGTCACCAGTAACCTCGACCGGGTCAACTGCGTCTACCTGGGACACACCTGAGGGGGCAGGAACTTGAGGGGGTAGGGGGTCTACCGGGGGGGGAACTGGCACAAGGAAGTCCGGCGGAGGGGGGAGGGAAGGAGTGCGGTAGGGGAAGAGGCGGTAGAAGGGGACTGACTCGTCGAACGTGACGTCCTGGGAGGACAAAACACTACGAGAGGAGGGGTGGTAAAACTGCCACCCGGGAGCGTCCGTGGGGAAGCCAAGGAAGACACAGGGAGCAGCACGAGGGGACAGCTTGTCCGCAGACAGGTCGCGGACAAACGCCCGAGATCCCCAGACACGGAACGCCGACGCATCGCCAACCTTCCCCGTCCACAGCAAAGCTGGGGAGGTCTCCGGTCGGGAGACTCTGGGCTGAAGGTTGATCTGATGCGCGGCGTACCGAACCGCAAACGGCCACAGAAAATGGGGGGCAGCCGCATGCACCATGGACGTACGGGCGACGTCCATGACAATGCCGATGCGGCGCTCAGCAATCCCATTCTGCTGTGGAGAGTCCGGAAGCGTGAAGGTCTGGCGGATGCCTCGTGCCCGACAGTAGGCTCGCAGAAGGCCGGAGGAGAACTCTCCGCCTCTGTCCGAATGCAGACGCAGAACAGGAAAGTCCGAGCCGAAGCTCCGCCTGAGCTGGAGACGAGCTGCGCGGATCCAGTCGATCAACAACTCAGTGACCTCACCCTTGCTGCGCAAGGGGAAGACTGTGGTGTAACGTGAGAAGTCGTCAACCACCAGCAGGAAGTAGCGCTCGTGACCCTGTCCACGGACGCGGGCTGGGCCCCACACGTCCATGTGAAGCGTCTGCATCGGGGCCTCCGTCGGAGGGAACGGGGAGGAGTGAGGGGTAGCCCGCAGGCGACCCTCGACACAGGGGACACAGGGAGGGCCAGGCCCCGGAGGAAGGGGAGGGAGGGACCGGGGAAGGCCAGAGACAAGAAGGCGAGAGGCCATGCCCCGGAGACGAGGCAGGGAGGGGTGACCCATCCTGTGGTGCCACAGGAGGGTCTCATGGGACAGGAGGCGACACGAGCAGGGGGCAGACTCAGGACCAGACCTGGACGCTGCAGCAAACACCTGACCCGACGCAGCTACCTGACCAGACGCAGGAGAAGTAGACGGAACAGTGAGTGTGTACAGGCTCGACCCTGGACCACGTGTGAATGTGGTCAGGTGTCGACCCGTGTCCGCGTCCGTGCAGTGGGTGACTCGTCGGCGCGCAGGGGTGAACTGGTCAACCCCTGCATCCTGTAGGTCAGCACCCGCCACCAAGTTCGTAGAGAACGAGGGGAGGTAGAGACCAGACAGGGCGCCAGACGGGACCGCAGGGCATGGGAGGACAGTGGAGTAGCGAGCCAGAACAGGACCCCCGGAGGGGTCCGCCAAGGAGACCGCCACTGGCCGACTAAGCGGCGTGAGTGTGGTGCGGTCTCGGAAGAAGGAGCGAGACGCCCCGGAGTCAAGAGTGAAAGTGAGAGAGGGTGAAGTCGACACAGTACCGGAGAGAGCAGACTCACCAGCACTAGAGGACTCAGACTCATTGGCACCTAGAGCAACAGCCTCACCAGCACCTGGAGCAGCAGCCTCAACAGCACCTAGAGCCGCAGTACGAATGCCCAGGTCGGGCGGGAAACACCGGTAACAGTCACCCTCCTTACTAATAGTCACAGCATACATAGCAGCAAGAATAGCATCAAAGTCAAGATCAAAGATAGCTACTCCAGCCGTAGACAGCTGGTCCCAGCGAGGGATCTCAGAGGCGTCAGGAAACTGGCGGCGCCAAGCGTTAGTCAGGCGGCCGAAGCAACGCTGGGCGGAGTGTGGACCACCACACTGCTCACCCGCACGGTCGCCAGTGCGCAGGACGTAAGTGCACGGACCAGTACCCCCACCCCGCTGACGCGCAGAGTACCACTCACGGAGCTGCTGCGGGGAGAGGGTCTCCTGACCACGCTGCTGCTGCTGGCGCTGACCACCACCGGAGCCACTCCTCCTCGGCGCGCCACGACCCCCACCGCCTCCTCCGCCGCCGCCGCCACCACCTCCACCGCCACCGCCACTCCCACCGTCGCCGCCGCCACCGCCGCCTCCGCCTCCACCCCCACTACCACCGCCGCTGCCGCCCCCGCCTCCACTGCCTCCGCCGACACCTCCACTCCCGCCGCCACTCCCGCTACCACCCTCACCTCCACCGCTGCCTCTACCTCCGCCTCCACCGCCCCCGCTGCCTCCACCACCGCCCCTGCCCCCCTTGCTCTTGCCAGAGCGACGTCTCCCGCTGGGGGCAGACGCCGCTCCGACCGACTCAAAACCAACAAGGTCGGCCGAAGCAGCAGAGGCGACAGAGGGCAGGAGGGGGGAGGGGGAACACCCCTCAAAGATGGGGGCGCGCGGGTCACCACGAGAGGCCCCTACAGCGAGAATGCTCTTCTCGGCTGCGAGGAGGGACTTCTCGAGGATCTCGACAGTGAGAGTGGTGGGGCAGACAGCGAGTAGGTCGTCCCTGACTCCGCGAAGGGAGTCAGGGAGGCGGGTGACAATGTAGTAGCGGGTGACAAGTACTGGGGGGGGGGGGGTTCTTGGCGCAGAACTCAGCAGGAAGTGCAGCGCGGAAACGAGCGTCACTAGTGCGCAGGTGGGTAATGAGGTCGGCGACTGTGGCAAAAGCAGCAAGGTCGGGAAAGAGGTACGGTAGCATGAGGCGGCTCAGTGCAGCAGTGGCAGGGGTGGAGTAGCGTGCGATAACGGCATCGTACAAGGTCTTAGCACTCTTGTACGACCCAAAGTGCGCACGCTCAGCGGGAGGGAGGTGGCGACGCACAGCAAGACGTGCAGCAGCATCGCGTGTGGCCCACACTGAGCGAACAGTGGCATCCTCAGTAGCAGCAGGGGCGGGAGAGGCACCAAAAGTGAGATCAAAGAGAGAGAGTCCGTCAGCTCTGTCGCACTGTAGGAAAAGCAGTAGGTTGTCTACCCACACGTCAAAGTCAATGGCTCTGCCCTCAGCGTCAAAGGCGAGGACACTGGGGGTAGCCATGACAGCAGTAGAGAGAGGGCAGTGCGCAGAGTAAAGCTCAGTGCTCACCAGACAGGGCAGTGCAGGGAGGGCTCGGGCGGCTCGGGCGGCCTGGGCGGCTCGGGCGGCTCTGGTGGCTCGGGCGGCTCAACTGCTGGGCGGCTCGGGCAACGCGGCGGCTCGGGCGGGTCGGGCGGCACTGCAGCTGGGGCGGCTCGGCTGCTGGGGCGGCTCGGCTGCTGGGGCGGCTCGGCTGCTGGGGCGGCTCGGCGGCTGGGGCGGCTCGGCTGCTGGGGCGGCTCTGCTGCTGGGGCGGCTCGGCCGGGAGTTGCAGGGGCGGGGCCGTAGGTGCAGCGGCTGGGCCGTCAGGTGAAGCGGCGGGCCGCTGGGCGCAGCGGCGGGCCGTAGGGTGCAGCGGCGGGCCGGCAGGCGCAGCGGCGGGGCCGGCAGGTGAGGCGGCGGGCCGTAGGGTGCAGCGGCAAGCCGTAGGGTGCAGCGGCAGGCCGGCAGGTGCAGCGGCGGGGCCGTCGGGTGCAGCGGCGGGCCGGCAGGGCCGCGTCAGAGCAGGCGGCGGGGCCGCGACAGTGGAGGCGGCGGGGCCGCGTCAAGCAGGCGGCTGGGCCGCGTCAGTGGAGGCGGCGGGGCCGCGTCAAGCAGGCGGCGGGGCCGCGACCAAGCGGGCGGCAGGGCCGCGTTAGAGTCGGCGGCGGGGCCGCGTTAGTGGAGGCGGCGGGGCCGCGTCAAGCAGGCGGCGGGGCCGCGATCAGGAGGGGCAGCGGGGCCGCGAGGGAAATGGCGACCCGAGGGGTCGCTAAAAAAAATGCGCGCCTCGGGGCGCGCTTCGGTGGGCCCTAAAAAAAACGGTCCTTAGGAAGGACCCGCTCTATACCATGTGAAACAAGAAACAGGAATGAGAATGACTAAGGAAAGATTGGGTACAAATACAACCCTAGAAACCCTGTACCCCATATGTGCTACCCCACTATAGCCTACAGCAACTATGTCATATAAATCTGACAGTGTGGTGTGTGCATTTGGGTTTGGCTGCAGAAAGCAAGGGGTGGCTGCTATGAGAGCCGAGCAAAGGGGTCATATTCGACAGTAGGGATGTCAAGTTCATGGAAGACATCACCTATGGAAGCTGGTCTAAGCAACCAAAGGAGCAGATTGTGCAGCAACTGCAGCAGGCAACCATGGGTTTCGAGATGGACAAACAGTGGGTTGTGGAGGAGATTGCAATGGCACAGGAGGAGGAGGGTGCAGCAGAGCTTCCGGTAGTCAAGGGTGTGGAGCCAATAGGTGCACCGAAAGAACCTCACCCCATAACACGTGTGATTCCACCCACCCTTCCCCCAAGGAGAACCCAAACCAAACCCCAACCCACAGGATGGACCTTCTCACCCATGATGACACGGCAGATGCGAGCCGCTGCATTGAAGGCAAAGGCAAGGGGTGAAGGAGGAACAAGGGGAGAGCAACAGCAACTTGATGCACTGCTGGTGCTGGAGAGCAGCAGTGATTATGATGAGGAAGCAGAGGAGGAGGTGTATTGCTTCATGGCACCTGCACCAACTCAGCCGCTGACCATGGAGGAGGCTCTTAACGGACCGGACAGGGACAAGTGGTTAGTGTCAATGGAGGCTGAATACAACAGTCAAATGGAGAATGGGACATGGGAGCTGGTGCCACTGCCAATGGGGAAGAAAGCCATAAACTGTGGTTGGATTCCTAGGATCAAAACCGACAACAAGGGAGCAGTGTAAGTTTACAAGAGTAGGCTAGTTGCAAGGGGTTATCAACAAAAAGAAAGGGAGGACTACAAGGAAACTTTTGCTGCAACTGCGAAGTCGCCAACACTGTGTGTTCTACTTGCCGGTGCAGCTGTGAATGGGTGGGTGATAGTTCAGATGGATATCAGCACAGCTTTTCTCTATGGGCTGATAGATGTGGAGGTGTTCATGTCGCAGCCGCCAGGCTATGAGGATGGTACCGGGCGTGTGTGCAAGCTGAAGGAGGCCATTTATGGCCTCAAACAAGCACCACGCCACTGGTACAAGAAGCTGTCTTCGGTGTTAGAAGAGATGGGCTTCAGGGCGAGTGCGTGTGACGAAAGTCTTTTCCTCATGGGGAAGAAGGAGGCCCTTGTCATGTTCCTGGTCTATGTCGACGACATCCTGCTGTTTGGAAGCAGCAAGCAGGATGTGATGAAGGTGCAGCAGAAACTGATGCAAAACTTCAAGTGTAAGACCCTGGGGGAGGCAAATTACTACTTGGGCATGCACATCGAGAGGGACATCAGCAATGGGTGGGTGAAGCTGCACCAGGAGAAATACATCAAGGACATGGGGCAGAAGTATGAGATTGAAGTCGGGAGGAAAGTTGCCACACCACTTCCATCCGAGTTCAAGCTGGTAAAGGCAGGAGAGAATGAGGGGGTGGATCAGCGAGAGCAAGCACGATTTCAGTCCGTTGTGGGGAGCTTGCTTTATGCAGCAGTGCACACCAGGCCAGACATATCATTTGCAGTGGGGCAGCTGGCTAGGGTGGTGCAGAATCCAACTGAAGAGCAGGTGGATGCAGCTGATCGAATCATCCAGTACTTGAACTCCTACCCCACTGTTGGAGTCCAGTACTCTGCTGTGGCTCAAAAGAAGCAGAAGGGAGTAGAAGTTCTTAAGGAAAAGGGGGAGCATTTGGGAGAAAGGGAGCTGTTTCTTACAGGTTTTGCGGGAGGACCCATGAGCTGGAGGTCAAAGAAGCAGGTGGAAACTGCGGGTTCATCTGCTGAAGCTGAGTACATGTCGATGTACCACGCGACCAAGGAGCTGGTTTGGCTGCGGAAGCTGCTGGAGGAGATTGGGCATGAGCAGAAGGTTCCAACCCCACTCTTCTGTGACAATTCAAGTGCCATTTCCATGGCCAAGAACGCAGTACTGCATGGGCTTACCAAGCACATGCGCATCAAGGGGCATTGGCTGCGCAAGGAAGTGCAGAGGGGAACCCTTGAGCCTCTCTACGTGAAAACGCAGCAGCAGCCGGCTGATTTCCTCACAAAGTGGCTGGCTGAGGAACTTCATTGGCATTGTGCGAAGCTTAGTGGCATGAGCCTCAACTAGGCTCATGAATGTGAGTGCAAGCAGGCGACTGCTTGAGGGGGGGTTTGTTGGGTGCAAATATTTGATTTTACACGTCAACTAGCCGCCTGCGTCGCATTTGCATTTTGCGTGTGTTCGCATTTTCATTTTCATTTTGTGTTCTTTTGTGCACATTTGTTCTTGCATTTTGTGTGCTGCGTTTTCATTCGTAATTGCATTTTGTACTTGTGAATTTTCAGTTTCGTTTTCACTGTTCTCATGAGGCTCTCATGACGCGCTCAAATGAAGCTCTCATGACGCGCTCAAATGAAGCTCTCATGATGCGCTCAAATGAAGCTCTCATGCTGCGCTCAAATGAAGCTCTCATGAAGCACTCAAATGAGCCTTCCATGAAGTACTCAAATGAAGACCCCATGGAGCTCAAACGAAGCTCGCATGATACTTCAATGTTTCATCCGAGGTCCATGCGAGCGACCCATGAACGTCTCATGAAATTCGAATGTTTCATGCGAGGCTCATTGGGGTTCCATGCGAGCGAGCGGTGTACCAGGGGGCTTGATAATTTGACTATCAAGGGGGTGCCGTTTGACTCTTCTGACGCGAGTCAAAGGGTACGAAATCAGGACCGCATGTGGGGTCCAGGCACGCGCGTGAGGCCCCACAGGGCATGCGCGTGTGCCACGCAGTGTTGCGAGCGTGCTGTACAATTGATGCCTGTTTGAGCCCCTCCCGGTTGCCTTGTGAAGGGGGCAAATAAGCTGTATCGTGTAATTCACATAAGTTTCGTCAATTCGCAGCTAGCTAAAGGGATTCACATGTGCTTATATTAAGTATCTGTAACCTTATTCGTTGACATTTTGACTTCAGTTTCTTCAGTTTGACTTCGATCTGTTCGTTACTATTGGTCCATAACCACTCGACGCGCTTGTATCATGGGTGCGACAGGCTGGGGAAAAGACCTCGGGTGCAGCGTTTCCATCCGGTGCAGGGCAAACTCACGTGCACTGGTTGGGCATCATGTCTAGAGCACGATCGCAACAAGACAGGGCACGTTTCTGCCCTGTCCCAAACTGTACCTACACATGATCGCAATCATGCGCGCTGTACAGCACGACCGAGAAATATCTCGGTCGTGGCGTGTGGCAGGTGGGGGCGCGTGGGATCTCGGTTGAAAAACAGAATCCCACGCTGACTTACGGAACAAGAAATTGCGCGTGAATGTCTCGCCGCATAAAAGAATGATTTTGCCGCAGGTACAATTTGGTTGTTCAAGTCATCAAACGGTTAAAACCGTTTGACAGGTGTAAACTCGCATGAACTTTATGTGAGGCTTATGGGAGCCATATGGGAGTCACATGAAACCGCAAATGTTCATGTGAGGAGTCAGCAATGGAATTGCCTTGTGTTACAAGAGAAGAAAAAAGTGTGAAGATAGTAGAGAGAATCAGGAGCCATAGCTAGGAAAGCCCTAGCTAGGCAAGAATAGTTTAGGCAAAGAGGAAGTTCACTAGCAAGAATGAGGATACAAATAGCAAACCCTAGATGGGTTGTACTCGCTATAGAGCACCCCACTACAAGCTAGAGAATAACATTCTGACACACCCCCATAGCCAAAGTGGGGTGTAATCAGCACAGTGAGAAAGCAGGTATAGAGCAGGAGTTTACACAGATAAGCAAAGCTAGAGCTAATCACAGCGGACAAGTGAGGAGGAGGAGGAGCTGTGGGGGAGAGAAGATGGGTGGCGACTGCTGACGCTGCAGACACACAGACGAGCTGCTGGCTCAGTGGCTACCGGAACAGCGCTCCGGACTACTGGGGTAACTGGCCCCGAGGCTAAAAGTAGCGGCAGACGAGCAACGGACCCACGGGCGACTGGCGACTACCGGAGATTGTATCCTCCGGACTGCTGCTGCTGCTGACGACAAGACTGCTGCCTCCACTCAACCTTCCCCAACTGCCCCACACTTCTCGACACACGCCCACTGCTCGAATCCTAGATTCACTCCCACGCACCCCCCTTTAAACCCTAAACCCCAGTCTCCCACTCATCCACCCCCCTCAGCGACAGCTGCAGCAGTGGGAGACGAAGGAGGAGGAGAAGAGGGGTACGGCGCGCACAGCGGACACCCCCACAACCACCACCCCCACACTCCTCGCCCCCAAACCCAAAAACGGGTGGGACGGGGAGGGAGCGCGGGGGACGACGGGGAGAGCGGCGCGCGGCCCTCAGGGCGCCACCACGGGGCAGCGAGAGGCCGCGCGCAGCTCCCCAGGGCGCCACGAAGGGGCAGCGGGAGGGCGGCGACGGGGCCGCAGCGGGCGGCGACGGGGCCGCTGCCCGCGGAGACGGGGCCGCGGCGAGTGGGGACGGGGTTGCTGCGGGCGGCGACGGGGCCGCTGCGGCGGCGACGGGGCCGCGTGGGCGGCGACGGGGCCGCTGCCCGCGGAGACGGGGCCGCGGCGGGTGGGGACGGGGTCGCTGCGGGCGGCGACGGGGCCGCGCGCGACACCCTTGACCGTCGTAACGGACGGGCAGGGGCCGCGCGCGGCTCCCCTGGGCGGCGCGACGGGGCAGCGGGCGGCGCGCCAGAAAAGAAAGGGGCCGCGCGCCCCAAGGCGCGCGCCAAAGTGGCGCGCGGCGAGATTGAAAATGCGTCGCACGCCACGGGGCGTGCGACAGAGCGTGTAGCAGCGGAAGCAGTAGTACCCACAGGCCGAGAGCGTAACCGCTCTTAAAACCATGTGAAGATAGTAGAGAGAATCAGGAGCCATAGCTAGGAAAGCCCTAGCTAGGCAAGAATAGTTTAGGCAAAGAGGAAGTTCACTAGCAAGAATGAGGATACAAATAGAAAACCCTAGATGGGTTGTACTCGCTATAGAGCACCCCATTACAGGCTAGAGAATAACATTCTGACAAAAAGGCAAGATCCTAAGAAATTATGCAACCGTTTTCTATTACAGCGTGGCAAAAATCAAGACCTTGTTCTACAAATACTTTTATGCCTGCCTTTGTGTGTGCGTAGGATTTTATATAAATATGTGCCTGTAATTGTTTATGGATACAACAACTATTTTTCATTTCACCTTTCAAGTTCATTTTCTACTACTACGTATTGACGAGAGTAGAATCGCTACCGTGGTGCTGCCGAAACTCTGCTCGACCAACTTACTTGGCTTATAGGCTGAGAAAGGCATAACTACTTGCTTGCAATTTTTCTACGCACTTGGCTAGGAGGTGACAAGCTGTCACGCTCGAAGGGCTGCAAGTAATGTTAAGTGTTGCCGAGTACAAGTTTGTAATACCAGTTTAAACGCTTCCGCATAACGTCATAGCTGTTAACAACACGAAGGTTGACATAAAATAGGGTGGGCTTATAATTCGGTTATGAGCTTGTTCGTGCAACCTCATGTTATTTACTCAGCTTGTTGTCCTTGTGCGTGGGTGCATGTTTACATGGAATGGAATGAGAGTGCTATATGTCAGAATGTTATTATCTAGCCTGTAGTGGGGTGCTCTATAGCGAGTACAACCCTGTTAGGGTTTGCTATATGTATCCCAACTGCTGCTAGTGAAACCCCTCCTTTGTTCTATTCTCTCTTGCCTAGCTAGCTAAACCCTAGCTATGGCTCCTCACTATGCTTATGATTCTCACATGCTATCAGAGCATCTACGCTCCTGGCCTGTGGGCCCACCTAACTACTTCCGCTGCTACTCTGTGTGTTGCATTTGTGAACCTGCTCTATGACTGCGTGCTGTGCTGATTACACCCCACTTTGGCTGTGGGAGTGTGTCAGAATGTTATTATCTAGCCAGTAGTGGGGTGCTCTATAGCGAGTACAACCCTGTTAGGGTTTGCTATATGTATCCCAACTGCTGCTAGTGAAACCCCTCCTTTGTTCTATTCTCTCTTGCCTAGCTAGCTAAACCCTAGCTATGGCTCCTCACTATGCTTATGATTCTCACACTAAATATGTATGTATATTCCATGTTTGGTTGAGTGTGTGACTGGCGACTCATGATGTCAAATATGTGTGTCGAATCAATATTAAGTTTTCGCTAGTCGACTGTCACGTCGTTGTTTGCGCATCGTGTGCGATTCCTATTTTATCGTGTGTCGAACGTTCAGCATGTTGCAAGTGTGTGCATCAAGCCTTAAAGAACTGAAGAAAGAACTTATGATAACGACCCATCCGAATCATTTGGGAGCTCACCAAAAGGGCAAACATCAAGATCGGAAAAAAAATACATAGCATTGTTTAGTGTAATATTTCTCTTGGTGTGTGCCTTTTGTTGGGTGCAAAATGAAATTTCCAGTCAACCTGTCGCCTATTCGTCGAGCGAGGTGAACTTTGAAGGTATCTGTTTTAAGGTATTTTGTGTGGTGTGGAATGCGCATTGTGAAAGTTTAGAAGAAAGAAGAGGGTTGCACTAGCAAGAATGAGGATACAAATAGCAAACCCTAGAAGGGTTGTACTCGCTATAGAGCACCCCACTACAGGCTAGAGCATAACATTCTGACACACCCCCATAGCCAAAGTGGGGTGTAATTAGCAGAGCAAGCAAACCAGTACAAGCTCAGGGTGGATCACAATGTCACCACACATTCTGAGCACAAGTTCAAGAAGCAATAGTTTAAAGTTCACAAATGTAAGCAAAGCTAGAGGCTATCGCAGAAGGCAAGTGTGGAGGAGGAGGGACTATGAGAGGAGAGGAGGTAGTGGGCGGCAGCTGAAGCTGCTGGCACAAGGCGCAACTGGAGCAACTGGCACACGGGCAACTGGAGCAACTGGAGCAACTGGCACACTGGCAACTGGAGCAACTGGCACACGGGCTACTGGAGTAACTGGCTCCGCGGCTAAAAGTAGCGGCAGACGAGCAACGGACTCACGGGCGACTGGAGCAACGGGCTCACGGGCGACTGGCGCAACGGGCTCACGGGCGACTGGCGCAACGGTCTCACGGGCGAATGGAGCTGCTGGCTTCGCGGCGGCCACCCCCTCCAACCTCCCCAAACTATCCCACCCCCATCTCACACACCCCCTACTGCACCCCTAGGTTCACTCACACCCCACCCCCTAGCACCACTCCGTCGACTCCCACACACCCACCCCCCTCAGCGGCAGCTGCAGCAGTGGGAGACAGAGAAGGAGGAGGAGCAGGGGAGACCACACACCCGCCACCCCCTACTCGCCACCCCCAAACCCTAACACAGGGCAGGGCGGGATGGCGGGTAGGGAGGTTACGGGGGGGGAGGGGGGGGGGGGGGGGGGGGGGGAGGGGATTGACGCGCGGCCTCCCAGGGCGCCAAAACAGGCGGCAGAAGGGGCGGCGCTCGCCCCCCTCCCCCAGGTTGCGGCCCCCGAGGGAGCCACGACGGGCGACGGGAAAAGGGGGGGGGGAGGGGGGGGGGGGGGGCGGTGCACCTGCCCCCGGTGCGCCGCGACTGGCGACGCAGCATGGCCGGGGCGAGGCCGGGGCAGGGTCGAGGAAGGGCCGAAAGGGGCGGCGACGGGGCCGCAAGAGGCGGCGAATGGGCCGCTGGAGGCGCTCGGGGCCGCAAGGGCGGCGCGCGGGTCCCCGTCGCCCGTCGCAGCGCCTCCCGAGGGCGACGCGTCGAGTGACGGGGCAGAAGCCCGCCGCGCGCCTCGGGGCGCACAGCGGGCAGAGAACCGCCGCGCGCCTCGGGGCGTACGGCGGGCGGAAAACCGCCGCGCGCCTCGGGGCGCACAGCGGGCAGAGAACCGCCGCGCGCCTCGGGGCGCACGGCGGGCAGAAAACCGCCGCGCGCCTCGGGGCGCACGGCTGAAAGAAAAAATTGCCGCACGCCACGGGCCGTGCGGCACAGAGAGTAGCAGTAGCAGTTGCAGCGGAAGCAACGAGGTGGTGAGCCCACGCACAGGATCGATCCAAGGGGATCGACCTGCTCTGATAGCATGTGAAAGTTTAGAAGAAAGAAGAGGGTTGCACTAGCAAGAATGAGGATACAAATAGCAAACCCTAGAAGGGTTGTACTCGCTATAGAGCACCCCACTACAGGCTAGAGCATAACATTCTGACACGCATTTGTGTACTGATCATTTTGGCGTTTACGGTTTGTGAATCACCTTTGCGGTTCATGAGTTATGTGCATTTTAGTGTGAGGTTGCATTCATGTGTTTTCATGATTGTTCGTGTGAATTTCATGTTGTTCGTATCGTGTCATGAATGTGCGTGAAGTTCCGAGTGCTCATGTGCTTTCGTGAGCCTTCGCGTGTTCATGTCTGTTCGCGTGCTGTTCGTGCAAGCTTCATGAGCGTTCATGTGTTTTCGCGTTCGTTCATGTGCGCTCATGTTTGCTCATGACTGTTTGTGTTTCATTCATGAGTGTTCCTGGTTTGGTCATGAGGTTTTAATGAGTGTTCATGGTGAGTGTCGAGTGTGCCGGGGAGTGGGACTCGAGTTTTGACTGACCCTTTGACTTTTCTCGCGTGAGTCAAAGGCGCGAGAGTCAGGACCCACGCGTGGGGTCCTGACACACGCGTGTGGCCTGACAGAACATGCGCGTGTGTCGCTACTGTTTCGATCGTGAACTGTAGACACGATCGCTACACAACGAGGCGACATGATCGCCTCGTCACGTGTAGGACAACGCACGATCGCGTCAGCGGTTGTTTTGTCCTTCACGCGCGAGAAATATCTCGGTCGTGATGAGGGGCACGTGGGGCACTCGAGATTGCGGTCGACTAACGGGATTTCGCGCTGACTTGGCGTGCACGAAAATTCGCCAGAAAGTCGCGCTGCTTTGCTTCATCATTTCGACAGAGGTACAAAACGGTCAAGTCCGTTTGTAACTGAAAAACGGCATTCTCACACGAGCGTTCATGATCGCACACGAGTAAACATGAATGTTCACGAGGAGAGTCAGCAGGAGAATTTGGCAGCAGTACAGGTTGAAGACAGTTATTCTACAGAAGCAAAGCAAGCCAAATTCAAGCGCAGTTAAACAACCGTTTTGAATGACAGCAAGGCGAAGACCTGAAGCATAATTAAACAATTGCTTTGTGCTTTCTTATGCTTGTGTGCTAGGCGAAATATAAATGCGTGCTTGTGTTCAGCTGTGATCAATCCTTTGAGTGAATATTTTGCTCTATCATCGTATTGACACGAAGAGCTGATTCTGCATACGAGCCAATTCGTCGTCAACGCTGCGCAAACTGAGTTTGGGAGCGTTCTATTGCACACGACCGAATTTACACTTAGTGCGTCCCTCGACAAACACGGACCCTTGGTTAGGGGCTGGCTTTGCCGGGCACCCGAGGACCCTTGGAGGTGACCCCGTGGGGACCAACTAAGTGGTAATTAAAGGTGTGCTTAGAGCTTCTAGATCCCAATAGTAGTCAACATGTGGTATCAAAGCTGAGGATTGGACGTATTGCCGTTAGAACATTATGGAGTCGGGCGACAAAGAAGGTTCTATTGCACGAGCTGATAGTGGAGTCCAAGATACTGGTGGCTCAGCACCAAGGAGAGTGCGGGTCGGCCAGGGCTCCCTATTGAAGGAGGTGTTGAAGAACTTCGTCGTCGACAAGTTCAACGGCAACAACTACGACGATTTGGCATGGAAAATGCAGCTGTATTATCGGCAAGTGGGCTTGTTGAAGCTGATGACGGGCGTGGAGAAGAGGTCGGACGACGTCAACCTGCAAGAGGAGTGGGACGAGCGTGCTACTGTCGGCTACTACCTTCTCTCACAAAGCCTGGAGATGAACCAGCGGTCACACGTGATGCACCTGCTGGAGGAAGCTGATTGTGGGCCACGAGCTTGGAAGGTGCTAAAGGAGTTGCACGCGCCAACCTCGGTGGTCGCAACGCTCATGCTGGAGCGTGAACTAGCGGCATTGCGCTTGAGTGAGGGGGAGCCGATTCAACCGGTTCTCGACAAGATGCGGGAGCTGTATGCGAAGTTGCAGATCGCAGGCATCACCTACCCAGAGCAAAAAAAGTGTCTACAGATGCTGTCACTGCTACCCGAGTCTTGGCTGCAGTTTACTAGCGGGCTGATTCTTCCTCAAAACGAGAAGTTGTGGACCCTCGAGTGGGTGCGAACCAATGTTTTGGAGGAGGATTTTAGGAGGAGGCAGCTGAGCTATAACCAAGATGGCGATGGCGGCTATGGCGTTCGTGCATGTTTGAATGGAATGGTATGAGAGCATGATATGATATATATATATATATGTGTATATATATATATTTCATCGTTATATGAATGCGTAAGTAATTAATTAGTCATGATGTCGAAAGTGTGTGACGAGTCAATAGCGAGTCTCTACTAGTCGAGTATTACATAGTCGCTTGCGTGTCGTGTGCGTTTCCTATTTTGTCGTGTGTCAAACGTTTGGCGTGTCACAAGTGTATGCAGCAAGCCTTGAAAAACTCAAGGAAGAAGTTTCGATTCCAGTATACAATTCATTATGGAGCTCACCAAAAGGGTAAATGAAGATAGCAAAAATAGTTATATCGCATTGTATAGTGTAAATTTTCTCTTAGCTTAGGCCCTTATAGTAGGTGGTTACACCCTTCGAGGTTAGAGACAGTGTGACACTGTTCCCCTTCCCTGGACCTGAGCTCAAGGGCTTTGTAGAGGTTGAAAGTCATTCTTAACTCACACATCTTCCTATTCGTTTCCTTAAGACCATGGTTGCTGCTAGACCGTGGTTTTCTCAAACTACTATCACTGTCATTGTATCATAAAATTGAATTACTCAACTTGCTAATTGTGGATGATAATAGGACACCCTTAATCCGATTTATAAAACATTGCGTGATGCAGTAACCATGCCGCTATCCACGTTCGGAGTCGATGTACAGAAATCAGTCTGATCACTATATATTTTGTTCTTGTCACATTTGAGCCTATTTTGACTTTAACAAAGCCCACGTGCTATCTATGCTCCCCTCCCAAAGACCCCTCCTATCGCTCTCAATGTGTCTGTCCCCCTTTCGTCACCTTCGCTGTCATCGCTTCCATCTCTCGCCTTTGCTATCCCCCTCCTTTCTTATTCCCCTTGCATGTCGCTCTTCTTCCTCTGCACCACACTCTTCCCTCACGGCACCCTTCCCAAAACCTACTTCCCCACCTCGCATCACCCTCATTGATGTTGTAACACGCAGTGCAAGTGGGCGGAAGTCAACCGCCACTTCACCAACAGTCTCAATTGGTCTAGCGCCCCAATGTGCATTTCTGACACACAACCCAAACTACACATTCACACAAGAACTACGAAACGGAGAAAAACCAAGCTCCAACTTCTCGCAGATTTTCACCGACGTCGCCGATGAATCTATAGCCCCTTGATTTAATTCACTCTCCAATCCTGAATTGCAATTATTCTCAGAATTTCATGGCAAGGTACGTTTCCAGTGGTAGAAGTTACCAATAAGATTCCGAGTGTCGCGACTCGAAGTGCGACTAAAATATTGAATGCATCATATAATTTGTACTCTATGGCAGGACCATTTGGAATGAGCTTATAGCTAATATGCACCAAGAAATTGAATGCGATTTGTGTGACCGGATCATCGACGAACTCCAAGAACGCGGAATCCTGGACACACCGGTGCAGATATAAGCACGTGCTGTAGCTTCTACAAGTTAAACCATTTGTCCATGGAACATGGGAGTTATTCGTGAGAAGGCGACCCTTCCAAATGGAGGAGGACCCGTCTTTATGCCACATGAATCAAGATGAACGGGATCATCACGCCAGCATGATGCTGCGAGGAGCAGCTACTACTTGGTGGAAGAGCTATCACACTTTTTCAACGCGGTTGAACAAGATCGTAACAACCTAGATGAACTACGCCAACATTGCTCTGTAGCTCAAGATGTCAACTGCAAACAAGCAAGCGCGCGACCGTAGTGGTGGCCGAGCAGCAAATTGTGGTTGAACCCGTTAAAGAAGGGTGCAATTTTTTTTTACTTGTTGATGCGGCTTGAAATACTTAGGGACCAACTTGCTGGCCTTTATTGCAGAGTCATGGTCCTCGCTCAACATCAATATGAGTCGTGACTTGCCCCGCCTCTCACTCAAAGATGTAGAACGCTCGATTCTTCAAGAGAAATTTTGCCATATGAGTTGGCGGGTCCCGATGGCGTTGGAGAAGCAAGCACCAGCCATAGATATGGCCGAGGAAGGGGCAGAGGACAAGGAGGAAGATTTGGCATTAGCAACTACAATGGAGGCCGCGGTAATGGCGGATGCTACAGCGACAACAAGAACTATAGGTGTGGACACGGCAGATTCGACGGTGAGTGTCATTTTTGTCATATGATCGAATTCATATGGCGTGATTGGTTCAAGATCCCACGCGTCAAGGCCAGGAGGGTAGAGGAGTAAGGGTAGGGGAGCTGCAAACATTAAGAGTGGAGATAACAACAACAACAACTCGAGCGACAATCGGTTCCATGGTCAATTCTTCTTCGTATCGACGCAAGCGCCGGCTGCACCAGAAAGAGATGAAAGCTTTGAAGAACCAACTTTATGTGGGAAAGGTCACTCTAGACTCTCTGAAATATTGCGTGTTTGACAGTGGCGTTACATATAGCATGACGCATCGCGCGACCTTGTTCTTTGAACTAGAACCATCACCGGTGAAACATGTCACAACGGCTTTGGGTCAGCAAACGGAGGTGAAAGGCATGGGAAGGCCATGTTCACGGGTGCTTATAGGAAGATGGTGGTCCTCAAGAATGGTTGCCCAACCTTGCGGCCAACTTGATTTTCGTGTGGCGGTTGCAAAAAGCCGGTATGATTAGGACAAGACTCTACAAGGAGTCTGCAAAGCAGTCGTCATAGGTATCATCAAGAATATATTGCATTGAGCCTTGAGCAATGGAATGATAATCCATCTCCAGGTTGCTGGCCATTGGCCATAGGTGGCGGTATAACAACAGTGTACGATGGCATGATAAGATATGACTACGATTTGAGCATATTGCCAGCACGCCGACATGATTCGCCCTTTCATGAGGAACGAATAGGCCTTTTCCCGGTTATCCTGTTCATATATTTACTCTGTAGCACGCAAGTTTGATCAACGTAGAATTGCCGGTAAGAAGGAAGGGCCTTTAATGTAAAGTAAAATCCAAAATGCACAATGTGGCGCATCATTGAGCACATAGGAAAAAAATATGGCATGCTAAGTTGACATACAGATACTGTAGTGAAGCATTTTCGATGTGTACTATGCATCTTGCATGCATAACCAGTCCGCGTGCTTGATGACATGTGATGGTGGCCGTTCGTGCTCTTTTAAATACCAATACATCGTATTGTATTTTGCGATCTGTCAAAATGTGGCATTCGCCATGCATTTTTGCGGGTTGCGGGGCTGCCTTTGTTCAAAGCACCAACATCCAATATTTGATCCTGTGTTGGTAGAACAAACCGTCAAACAGAATGTACGACATGTACATACATGTACGTATATATACATGTATATTAGCTTAGGTCCCTCTTACCAGCATCAGAGAGAACAATCAACCCTCTATTAGAGAAAAGTAAGAATGCGTTAAGACTTGAACTGGCGGGATGTGCAACCCATTTCTTGACATGACAATCCTTCTGTATAGGAGCACATGTGAAAGTTTAGAAGAAAGAAGAGGGCTGCACTAGCAAGAATGGGGATACAAATAGGAAACCCTAGAAGGGTTGTGCTCGCTATAGAGCACCCCACTACAGGCTAGAGCATAAGATAACATTCTGACACACCCCCATAGCCAAAGTGGGGTGAAATCAGCAAAGCAAGCAAAGCAGTACAAGCTCAGGGTGGATCACAATGTCACCACACATTCTGAGCACAAGTTCAAGAAGCAATAGTTTAAAGTTCACAATTATGAGCAAAGCTAGTGGTAGTCACAACGGGCAAGTGAGGAGGAGGAGAGAGAGTGAGAGGAGAGGAGATAGGAGGCGACGGATGAAGCTGCAGACACACGGGCAACAGGAGGCACACTGGCACAGCGGCTACCGGAACAACGCTCCGGAATACTGGAGTAACTGGCCCCGCGGCTAAAGTAGCGGCAGACGAGCAACGGACCCACGGGCGGCTGGCACAGCAGGCTACGACTGGGCTACCGGACGAAGTTCCCGGAATACAGGTGCTGCTGGCGACACGACGGCAACCTCCATTCAGCTTCCCCAAACTATCCCACTCCCCCCTGGCACACACCCGCTGCTACACCGCTAGCTCCACTCCCCCTTCACCCCCCCTTAGTACCACTCCACCGGCTCCAACACTTCCACCCCCCCTCAGCGGCAGCTGCAGCACAGGGAGACGGAGGAGGAGGAGGAGCAGGGAACGGCACACAGTGAGGTCACCCCCATACCCCTCACCCCCAAACCCTAATTCCGGAGAATGGGGAGTAGGAGGGGTGGGGTGCCAGTAGATGCACGGGGGGACAGCGGGGAGGGCAGGGGCAGCAAGGAACGGGCCCACCACGGGCCGGGTACGGTCGCTCGAGCCGCGCGCAGGGGGCCCGAGCCGCGCGCGGGCCTGGCGCCGCCCGTACGGGCCGCGGACGGGTCGGGCGCGGCCCGTACGTGCCGCGCGCAGGCTGTACGGGCCGCGCGCAGGCCACGACGGGCGACGGGGGGCGACGCGGAGGTCCCCGTCGCCCGTCGCGCGCGGCGTGACGGGGCAGTAACCCGCCGCGCGCCTCGGGGCGCACGGCGGGAAGAGAACCGCCGCGCGCCTCGGGGCGCACGGCGGGCTGAAAACCGCCGCGCGCCTCGGGGCGCACGGCGGGATGAAAAACTGCCGCACGCCACGGGGCGTGCGGCACAGAGAGTAGTGATAGCAGTAGCAGTAGGAGTTGCAGCGGAAGCAACGAGGTGGTAAGTCCACCCACAGGATCGATCCAAGGGGATCGACCTGCTCTGAAAGCATGTGAAAGTTTAGAAGAAAGAAGAGGGCTGCACTAGCAAGAATGGGGATACAAATAGGAAACCCTAGAAGGGTTGTACTCGCTATAGAGCACCCCACTACAGGCTAGAGCATAAGATAACATTCTGACAGCACACACAACATATCGCACACGTTAGTGAACTTCGTGCCCTCGGCTCAATAATAATTGGGCTGAAAATCTTAATATCAAACCGTTGTTGAATGAAATGTGTTATTCTAGTAAGCGTACGCATCGTACACGCTTATTTCACACGAAAATTCCGTTTAGCAAACTCATGTTTATATGACATACACAAGATCGTGCTTACTAGGGATGCGTGGACAAGTGCTCTACGATAGTATGCACCAGATTGAGCAGTTCCCCCCATGAAAGGCTAGTGTGAGTGCGACTCAACCCAAAGAGGGAATATCTTATGGTGTGTTCATAGTAGTATGAGTGCGAATATCCTATGTGGTACGCTTTAGCTAAATTCGCAGTTTCATGAGATGTTAGGCATTACCAGTATGAATGCATCAAACATTTTGGTGGGTTTGTCCAGATTTCAACTACCACCATGATGTCTATTGAAAATACAGGCACGTTGGATTTGCATGATAAGGCATCATAAGTTACGGTATGCGAATCATTCATCTCAGCATTTGCTTATACAATGCTGCCAAGTAGGCCTATGCTATCATCAGGAGCCTTTGACTCCTTGCATTTATTCTAATAAGGGTGGAAAGTCAATGTTGTCTTGAAGCCATAACTCATCGAAAAATATGTGAAACGATGATGTCGAGAACGACGATTCTTGTTGCAACCTTCCTCGCTGCAGACCGTGATTTCAACGTAAAAACACTAGGCGCTTGATTCCATTGTTTGAAGTGGCTGATTAAGAACACCTTTACGCACTCTTGTTTTAAGCTGAATATCAGCAAGATACAGTACAAGAAATTGAGAAAATGAGAACGAGAATGACTGACTATGGAATGGAAGTGATACAAATATGCAACCCTAGAGATATGTACCCCATATGGGCTACCCCACTATAGCCTACACAACATTATTATTTGACACACCCCCATAGGCAAAGTGGGGGAGAACAGGGGGTCACAAGACCAGTCAAGCAAAGCAAAGCAAAGCAAGCTCAGGGTGGATCACAAAGTCACCACACATTCTGAGCACAAGTTCAAGGCCACAAGGCCAGTTCACATGCAAAAGTACATATATATATATATATATATAACAGTACAAACAAGGTCAAGAAGTGAGCAAGTGAGGCAAGACAGGCACAAGACCCAGCTGAGTGCAGAAGCGCTGATGATCACAAGGCGCAAGTGCCTTGGTGAAGACATAAGCAGTGTTGGCCTCAGAGGCCACGTACGCAAGCTGCAACTAACCACACTGCTGTAGCTCACGAGCAAGGAAGTAGCGGAGAGCAATGTGCTTTGTTATGTGCTCCAGTCTCCGCTCTCGACATAAGGCCAGCATGGCCTTGTTGTCTACGTACAGGACTGGAGGAGAACGAGGCGGCTCTCCAAGGTCGGTCAGCAGGTAGGTGAGCCAGCGAATCTCCTGTGCAGCAATGGCCCCGGCGTAGATCTCGGCCTCACAACTGGAGCCGAGAACAGAAGACGAGCGAGTAGCCCGCCACGAAACAGAGCCGGAACCAAGGCTGAAGGTGTAACCCTGTGACGACCGATGCGTAGCCTGGTCGTCAGCCCAAGAAGCGTCCGCGTGGCCAGTGAGGACCACTAGACTCTGCCCTCCAAGCACTAGCCCCATGCCCGACGTACTGAACAAGTAGCGCAACACCCTCTTCGCTGCAGCCAGGTGATCTGGTCTGTGTCTCCCAGGAGCAACATAGCGTGCAAGAATGCTAAGAGGGTATGCAAGGTCAGGTCGTGTGTAGGTCATCAGGTACATGAGGCAGCCAACAAGCTCTGGTTACGGGCCACTCGACTCTACGGACTCATCCGAAGGCAGAGCTGAGAGCGAGTGGCGAGTAGGCAGAGGAGTGGCCTGAGGCGAGGAGTACGTGAAGCCGAAGCGCTGAAGGACCTGCTGCACCATGTGTGACTGGGTCAGGGTAATGGTGCGGCGTGCTCTGTCCTGGGTGATCTGCAAGCCAAGGTAGCTGCGCAGTTCACCCAGTGTCTCTTCTACAGCTCAGACTTCACGTAGGCGAGACCAGCAGTGTCAGCTGTGATAAAGACCAAGTCGTCGACGTACACGAGGATGTAGAACGGCGGCAGAGAGGTGTCGGTGCGTAGAAACAGCGACGGGTCAGCAGTAGAGGGAGCAAACCCAAGAGCCGCAAGCGTAGTCCTCGGTAT
Source organism: Closterium sp. NIES-65 (assembly GCA_948144175.1). NCBI lineage: Eukaryota > Viridiplantae > Streptophyta > Zygnematophyceae > Desmidiales > Closteriaceae > Closterium > Closterium sp. NIES-65. Next base: position 2,001,725 of record CANXME010002221.1, read on the forward strand.
GTCGTGCCACTCGCGCGGTGCCTGGCGGAGACCGTAGACTGGCCGTCGGAGGCTCCACTGGGTGCCCGGATGGAAAGTCCCAGTGAAGCCAGGTGGGCGGCGCAGCCAGATCTCCTCGTGCAGGCTACCCTGCAGGAAAGCAGTGCTGAAGTCAAGGGAGCGCAGCTTGTAGTCGCGTTGAGCGGCTATGTGTAGCAGCACCCGAAGAGTGGTCATCTTCGGGGTGGGAGAGAAGGTCTGAAAGTAGTCAACTTCCTGCCGCTGACTGAAGCCACAAGCCACGTACCGCGCCTTGAAGACAGGCGGAGAGCCCGGCGGCCGCTTCACCCTGAAGATCCACATGCCACTGACGATGTTCGCCCCAGGAGGGGGAACCGCGTCAACGTAGGTGCCTGTGGACTTCCAGGAAGCCATCTCTGCATCCATAGCTGCCTGCCACTGAGAGGAGTAGGGACCCTCTACGCCCTCCGCGTAAGAGCACGGAGTCGGGATGTCAAGTGCATCCGGGTCTCCCTCAGTGGTAAGCAGTACGGACAGGAGATGAGGTGAAGCAGTGGCCAGACACTGGAACTCCTCCTGCCTGTCCTCAAGGACGTCCGTGCCAAGAGCACACTCACCCCCGACGGACAGAGGACAGACAGACGCAGACTCAGCAACAAGACTAGCAGCGTAGTCTAGACGACAGCGAGCAGCAAAGTCGACGAGCTCAGCAACAAGAGCAGACGCAGTAGTGGACTCAAAAGAGGGGTCAGTGACGACAGTAGCAAGGAGACGCGTGACAGTCGAACTGGCAGCACGAAGAGAGTCCGACTCCGGGTCGGCAAGGGCAGGAAGAGAGGACTCAGGAGGAGAAGGCAAAGGGGCACGCAGAGGAGCAGTGGACGGACGCAGAGACATCCGGTGCGTGCCAGGGACAGGAGGAGGACGCTGACGCGAACCGCGACCACTAGCGCGAGCAGCACGAACAGGCGACGCAGGACGAGACGCAGGCTCACGACGCTCAGCAAGACCTCTAGTAGGACCAGTGTAGGGAGAAGGAGCAGGCAGTAGGGAGGCCTGCGGTGACTGTGACTGGACAAGCGGTGGACACTCTAAGGGAGGAGTAAGACCAAGAACCTGCTGAAGGAGCGGAACAAAGTACGGCCGAGGCCGCGCGGCGACTCCAGACACAGCAGGGAGAACACCAGCACCCCCAGCGGCAGCACCAGCGCCAACAGCACCTCCAGCTGCAGTACCTCCAGCAGCAGCAGCAGCAGCGTTCTCGGGACATCCCCCCCCCTCAGCAGCTCCGTGAGTGGTACACGCAGCGTCAGCGTGGTGGGGGTTTTGGTCCGTGCACCTACGTCCTTCGCACTGGCGACCACGCGGGTGAGCAGTGTGGGGATGCCCACCCCACCCAGCGCTGCTTTGGCCGCCTGACGGACGCTTGGCGTGGTGGGCCCTAGGCACAGCTCCCACGGGGGAACCTGCTCTGATACCATGAGAAAATGAGAACGAGAATGAATGACTATGGAATGGAAGTGATACAAATATGCAACCCTAGAGATGTGTACCCCATATGGGCTACCCCACTATAGCCTACACAACATTATAATTTGACAGAAATTATGTAAATGATCGTACAACAACATCACTATGTTTGCAAATTGCAAGCGGGAGAACAACCGATGCCTTGATCCCAAAATCCTAGACCGCCCAATGCGAAGTCCAGCGCTCAATTATGTATCTCATCATGACTCTTGAAGCACTAATTAGAAATTATCATTAGAATCTGATCCGATTATCAGATTCATTCTAATTATTTTTAAAACAATTAAAATTATTTTCCGGCACATTTTTAGTCACGAGTTCTTGCACTTCGCTTCGACGCTTACAAATGGCAAAGGTTGCCATGCTTGGATATCGATCTGGGAAATCGCGCCAACAGCAGCAGCAGCAACAAATCGCGCGCCAGCAGCAGCAGCAGCAAATCGCGCGCCAGCAGTAGCAGCAAATTGCGCGCCAACAGTAGCAAATTGCGTGTCAGCAGTGGCAACAGATCGCGTGCAAGCGGTGGGCAGAAGATAGTGCGCAAATAGCAGCAGCAACTCTTAACTTCAGCGACTGCTGCCCTGCCATGCCCATCAGCCCCAGTAGTGGCGGTCACGATGGCGGTCTCGTACAGTGCCAGCAACGAAGATCGAGTGCGAGCGATAGATCTCACAACAGCAGCAACAGTAGATCGTGGCGAGAGTGTGAAGAAACGAGATATGAATGCACTAGGAAACAGGTGGGTACAAGTAGGAAAACCTATAAGTGTTGTACCCCATATTATCTACCCCACTACAACCTACAAAGACTATAGCATATAAATCTGACACACCCCCATAGGCAAAGTGGGGGAGAACAAGGGGTCACAAGACCAGTCAAGCAAAGCAAAGCAAGCTCAGGGTGGATCACAACGTCACCACACATTCCGAGCACAAGTTCAAGGCCACAAGGCCAGTTGACGTGCAAGATCATATATAAGGGTAAACAAGTAAGTGCAGGTATAGATAGATCACAATACAAGCAAGGTCAAGAAGTGAGCAAGTGAAGCCAAGTAGGCACAAGACCTAGTATCATACAAAAGCGCTGATGATCACAAGGCGGAAGTGCCTTGGTAAAGATATCAGCAGTCTTCGCCTCAGAGGCCACGTAAGCAAGGCGCAGCTGACCACGCTGCTGCAGCTCATGAGCAAGGAAGTAGCGAAGAGCAATGTGCTTCGTTCTGTGCTCCAGTCTGTGCTCCCGACACAAGGCCAGCATGGCCTTGTTGTCTACGTACACAACTAGAGGAGAACGAGGCGGCTCTCCTAGGTCAGTCAGCAGGTAGGTGAGCCAGCGTAGCTCCTGTGCAGCCATGGCCCCTGCGTAGATCTCAGCCTCACAGCTGGAGCCGAGAACAGAAGACGAGCGAGTAGATCGCCACGAAACAGAGCCGGAACCAAGGCTGAAGGTGTAACCCTGTGACGACCGTTGCGTAGCCTGGTCATCAGCCCAAGAAGCGTCTCCGTGACCTGTGAGGACCACTGAACACCGCCCTCCAAGCACTAGCCCCATGCCCGATGTACTGCACAAGTAGCGCAACACCCTCTTCGCTGCAGCCATGTGCTCTGGTCGGTGTCTCCCAGGAGCAACATAGCGTGCCAAGATGCTAAGAGGATATGCAAGGTCAGGTCGTGTGCAGGTCATCAGGTACATGAGGCAGCCAACAAGCTCTGGGTACGGGCCACTCGACTCTACGGACTCATCCGAAGGCAGAGCTGAGAGCGAGTGGCGAGTAGGCAGAGGAGTGGCCTGAGGCGAGGAGTACGTGAAGCCGAAGCGCTGAAGGACCTGCTGCACCATGTGTGACTGAGTCCGGGTAATGGTGCGCTGTGCTCTGTTCCGGGCGATCTGCAAGCCAAGGTAGCTGCGCAGTTCACCCAGGTGTGTGCACGTGTGTCTCTTCTGCGTTTCAGACTTCACGTGGGCGAGTCGAGCAGTGTCAGCTGTGGCAAAGACCAAGTCGTCGACGTACACGAGGATGTAGAACGGCGGCAGAGAGGTGTCGGTGCGCAGAATCAGCGACGGGTCGGCAGTAGAAGGAGCAAACCCAAGAGCCGCAAGTGTAGTCCTCAGTGTGTCGTGCCACTCACGGGGTGCCTGGTGGAGATCGTAGACTGGCCCTTGGAGGCTCCACTGGGTACCGGGAGGAAACGACCCCGTGAAGCCAGGTGGGCGACGCAGCCAGATCTCCTTGTGCAAGCTGCCCTGCAAGAAAGCTGTGCTGAAGTCAAGAGAATGAAGCTCGTAGTCACGCTGAGCGGCTATGTGCAGCAGCACCTGAAGAGTGGTCATCTTCGGGGTGGGAGAGAAGGTCTGAAAGTAGTAAACTCCCTGCCGCTGACGGAAGCCTCGAGCCACGTAAGGCGCCTTGAAGACAGGCGGAGAACCCGGCGGCCGCTTCACCCTGAAAATCCACATGCCACTGATGATGTTCGCCCCAGGTGGGGGAACCTCGTCGACGTAGGTGCCTCTGGACTTCCAGGAAGCTATCTCTGCATCCATGGCTGACTGCAACTGTGAGGAGTAGGGACCCTCGATCGCCTCAGCGTACGATCGAGGAGTCGGGATGTCTGGTGCATCCGGGTCTCCCTCAAGGGCAATCAGCATGGACAAGAGATGAGGGAAAGCAGCAGCAAAACATTGGAACTCCTCAAGGACGTCTGTGCTAAGAGCACACTCACCCCCGACGGACGAAGAACAGATAGATTCAGACTCAGCAACAAGACTAGCAGCGTAGTCTAGACGACAGCGAGCAGCAAAGTCGACAAGCTCAGCAACTAAGGAAGACGCAGCAGTGGACTCAAAGGTTGGGTCAGTGACAACAGTAGCCAGGAGACGCGTGACAGTAGGACTGGCAGCACGAAGAGAGTCAGACTCCGGGTCAGCAAGAGCAGGAAGAGAGGAATCTGGAGGAGACGGCAAAGGGACACGGTGCGGAGAAGTGGAAGGACGCAGTGCCATCTGGTGCGTGCCCGGGACCGCAGGAGGACGCTGACACGGAACACGACGACTAGTGCGAGCAGCACGAACAGGTGACGCAGGACGAGACGTAGGCGCACGACGCTCAGCAAGACCTCCAGTAGGACCAGTGTAGGGAGGAGGAGCAGGTAGTGGGGAGGCGGGCTGTAACTATGACTGCGACTGGACAGGCTGTGGACACTCTAAGGGAGGAGCAGGATCAGTAGAAGGCGGGAGACCAAGAAGCTGCTCAAGGAGCGGAACGAAGTACGGCCGCCGCCGCGCAGCGCCTCCTGAAATAGCAGGGACAGTACCAGTACCCCTAGCGGCAGCACCAGCGCCAGCAGCACCTCCAGCTCCAGCTGCGCCAACTCCAGCACCCTCAAAAGCACCAGCGCCAGCAGTACCTCGATCACCAGCACCCCCAGCAGCTCCAGTACCTCCAACTTCAGCAGCACGGCTCCAGTGCTGGCAAATCACTTGCGCAGCTCGTGTGGAGAGGGTAGCTCCCGCCTAGACAAAGGATCCGAAGGACTTCCAGACCCAGCACACACACGCTCCGCACCCCCAGGCTCAGCACCCCCAGGCTCTGCACCCCCAGGCTCAGCACTCCCGAACTCAGCACCCGCAGGCTCAGTACCCCTAGCAGCACCAGAGTCAACAGCTACCTCGACAGGCTAGACTGCGTCTACATGGGACACATCTGACAGGGCAGGACCCTGAGGGGGGAGAGGGTCTACCCGCGGGGGACCTGGCGCGAGGAAGAGGGGCGGCGGGGGAAAGGGCGCAGTGCGGTAGGGGAAAAGACGGTAGTAAGGAACCGACTCGTCAAAGGTGACAACCTGGGAGGACAGAACATGGCGCGAGGTGGGGTGGTAAAACTGCCAACCAGGCGCGTCAGGGGGGGAAGCCAAGGAAGACGCAGGGAACAGCACGGGGGGACAGCTTGTCCGCAAACAAGTCGCGGACAAACGCCCGAGATCCCTAGACACGGAACGCAGACGCATCGCCAACCTTCCCCGTCCACCGCAAGGTGGGGGAGGTCTATGGCAAGGAGACCCGGGGCTAAAGGTTGATCTGATGCGCCACGTACCGAACTGCAAACGGCCACAGAAAATGGGGAGCAGCCGCATGGATCATGGATGTACGAGCGACGCCCATGACCATGCCAATGCGGCGCTCAGCAATCCCATTTTGCTGTGGAGAGGCCGGAAGCATGAACGTCTGGCGGATGCCCTGTGCACGACAAAAGGCTCCCAGAAGGGCAGAGGAAAACTCCCCGCCTCTGTCAGAGTGCAGACGCAGAACAGGAAAGTCCGAGCCGAAACTCTCCCGGAGCTGGAGACGAGCTGCGCGGATCCAGTCGATCAACACTCCAGTGACGTCACCCTTGCTGCACAAGGGGATCACCGTGGTGTAACGCGAGTAATCGTCAACCACCAACAGGAAGTAACGCTCGTGACCCTGGCCACGGACGCGGGCGGGGCCCCACACGTCCATGTGAAGAGTCTGCAGCGGAGCCTCTGTCGGAGGAAACTTAGAGGAGTGAGGAGCGGCGCGCTGCCGCCCCTCGACGCAGGGAACGCAGGTAGGGGCAGGCCCCGGAGGAAGAGGAGGGAGGGACCGGGGGAGACCAGAGACAAGGTAACAGGAGGCCATGCCTCGGAGACGAGGCAAGGAGGGGTGACCAAGGCGGTGGTGCCAGAGGAGAGTCTGGTGGGACAAGAGACGACACGAGCAGGGAGCAGACTCAGGACTAGACCTGGACGCTGCAGCAAACACCTGACCCGACGCAGCTACTTGACCAGACTCAGCAACCGGAGAAGACTCAGTAGTCAGTGTGTACAGGCTCAACCCCGGCTGACGAGTAAACGTGGCCAAGTGTCGGCCCATCCGAGCACACGTACAGTGGGTCACTCGCTGACTCGCAGGAGTGAACTGGTCAACCCCCCCATCCTGTGGATCAGCTCCACTCACCAAGTTCGTGGAGAACCAGGGGAGGTAGAGACCCGATAGGGTGCCAGAGGGGGCCGCCGGACACGGTAAGACAGTGGAGAAGTGGGCAAGGACAGGACCCCCAGAGTGGTCCGCTAAGGAGACCGCAACTGGGCGACTAAGCGGCGTAAGTGTGGTGCGGTCTCGGAAGAAGGAGCAGGAAGCACCCGAGTCAAGGGTGAAGGTGTGTACGGTCTGAGCCGACGTGGTACCTGAGAGAGCAGACTCACCAGCACCTGGGGCAGCAGACGCACTAGCACCTAGAGCAGCAGCCTCACCAGCACCTAGAGCAGCAGCCTCAATGTCCGAGTGAGGCGGAACACACAAGTAACAGTCACCCTCATCACTAGTAGACACAACATACATGGCAGCAAGAATAGCATCATAGTCCAGGTCAAAGATAGCAACCCCTGACCTAAGCAGCTCGCCCCAACGGGGGATCTCAGTGGCGTCAGGGAACTGGAGACGCCAAGCGTCCGTCAGGCGGCCGAAGCAGCGCTGGGTGGTGTGCGGGCCACCGCACGGCTCACCAGTGCGGTCGCCGGTACGCAGGACGTAGGAACAAGGACCAGCACCCCCGCCCCGCTGACACGCAGCGTACCACTCACGAAGCTGCTGAGGGGCCGGGGTCTCACGAGCGTGCTGCTGCTGCTGGCGCTGACCACCACCGAAGCCGCCCCGCTGCGCACAGCCACCCCGATCAGCACCACCTCCACCGCCGCAACCTCCGCCACTGCCGCCACCGCCACCTCCTCCGCTCCCACCGCCACTGCCGCCGCCGCCTCCGCCTCCACCGCCGCCACCGAAGCCCCCACCCCCGCTACCACTCCCACCACCACCCCCACTCCCTCAGCCGCCTCCACCGCCACCTCCACCACCCCCGCCAGCCCCTCCACCGCCCTTGCCCCCCTTGCCCTTGCCGGTGCGGCGTCTCCCGCTAGAGGCAGACGCCGCGCCGACCGACTCGGTGCCAACGAAGTCGACGGCAGCAGCAGAGGCAACAGAGGGCAAAAGGGGGGAGGAGGAGCACCCCTCAAAGAAGGGGGCACGAGGGTCGCCACGAGAGGCTCCTACAACGACTTTACTCTTCTCAGCTGCCAGGAGGCGCTCCTCGAGGAGGTCAACGGTGAGTGTGGTGGGGCAAACAGAGAGGAAGTGGTCCCTGACCGAGCGAAGGGAGTCAGGGAGCCGGGTGACTATGTAGTAGAGGATGATGTACATGGGGGGGGGGGTTCTTGGCGCAGAACTCAGCAGGAAGCGCAGCGCGGTAGCGGGTGTCACTAGTGTGAAGGTGCGTAATGAGATCAGCGACTGTGGGAAAGGCTGCTAGGTCAGGGAACAGGTACGGCAGCATGAGGCGGCTAAGTGCAGCAATGGCAGGGGAAGAGTAGCGTGCAATGACAGCGTCGTACAAGGTCTTAGCACTCTTGTACTGACTAAAGTGCGCGCGCTCAGTGGACGTCAAGTGACTACGCACAGCAAAACGTGCAGCAGCATCGCGTGTGGCCCACTGTGAGCGAACAGTGCTGTCAGCATCGGCAGCAGGGGCAGGAGAGGCGCCGGACCTGAGATCGAACAGTGAGAGACCGTCTTTCCTATCGCACTGTAGGAACAGCTGCAGATCATCGACCTAGACCTCAAAGTCAACAGCCCGACCCTCAGCATCAAAGACAAGAACACTAGGGGTAGCCATGACAGCAGTAGCAGCAGGCTAGGGGCAGCAGAAGCAGTGGCAGCAGTAGGGGCGCAGTCCGCGGTGCTCTTACCAGGGCAGAGGGCCGCAAGTGGCGGGGCAGGGCCGAGGCGCACCGGCAGGGATGGGCCGAGGCGCGACGGCAGGGCCGAGGCGCGCCGGCAGGGACGGGCCGAGGCGCGCCGGCAGAGACGGGCCGAGGCGCGCCGACAGGGCCGAGGCGCACCGGCGGCTGCAGTCAGCGGCTACGGCGGCTGCGGTACCGGTTGTGTTTGCGGTGGCTGCTGCTGGTGGCGGCTGCGGTTGCTGCGGTCCCGGGAGTGACGGCGGCCGCTGTGAAGAATGAGGAATAAGAGAAGAAGAAGAAGGGCTTGCACTAGCAGCAGTTGGCATACATATAGGAAACCCTAATCGGGTTGTACTCGCTATAGAGTACCCCACTGCAGGCTAGACAATTATAACATTCTGACACACCCCCATAGCCAAAGTGGGGTGTAATCAGCACAATGAGCAAGCAGGCATAAAGCAGGAGTTCACAATAGCGAGCAAAGCTTGAGTTAATCACAGCGGGCAAGTGAGGAGGAGGAGGAACTGTGGAGGGAGAGAAGATGGGAGGCAATGACTGAAGCTGCAGAGGCACGGGCATAGGAGCGGCTGACTCAGTGGCTACCGAAGCAAGGGCGACGGACTACTGGAGTAACTGGCTACGCGGCTATAGACGAGCAGCAGGAGCAACGGACCCACTGGCGACTGGTGCAACAGGCTCACTGGCTAGTGAAGCAAGGGCGACGGACTACAGGCGACACGACAGCTACCGTCACACAACCTCCTCCAGCTGCCCCACACCCCTCGACACACACCCCCTACTCAAACCCTAGTTTCACTCCCACAGCACCCCCCTTTTACACACCCCTTGCTGCACCCTAGGTTCACTCACACCCCACCCCCTAGCACCACTCCGTCGACTCCCACACACCCACCCCCCTCAGCGGCAGCTGCAGCAGTGGGAGACAGAGGAGGAGGAGGAGCAGGGGAGACCACACACCCGCCACCCCCTACTCGCCACCCCCAAACCCTAATACAGGGCAGGGCCGGGCGATGGGTAGGGAGGTTACGGGGGGGGGGGGGGGGGCGACGCGCGGCCTCCCAGGGCGCCAAAACAGGCGGCAGAAGGGGCAACGCGCCCCCCCCCCCCCCCCAGGGAGCCGCGACGAGCGACGGGAAAAGAGGGGGGGGGCGGTAGACGTGCCCCCGGTGCGCCGCGACAGGCGACGGAGCATGGCCGGGCCGGGGCCGGGGCAGGGTCGAGGCAGGGCCGAAAGGGGCGACGACGGGGCCGCAGGGGGCGGCGACGGGGTCGCTGGAGGCGGCGACGGGGCTGTTGGGGCGGCGACGGGGCCGCGAAGGGGCCGCGAGGGGCCTGGAAGGGCGGCGACGGGCCGCTAGGGGCGGCGATGAGGCCGCAAGGGGCGGCGACGGGGCTGCTGGAGGCAGCGACGGGGCCGCTAGGGGCAGCGACGGGGCCGCGAGGGGCCTGGAAGGGCGGCGACGGGCCGATAAGGGACCGCGAGGGGCCTGAAAGGTCGGCGACGGGGCCGTTAGGGGCGGCGACGGGGCCGCGAAGGGGCCGTTAGGGGCCGAGAAGGGCGGCGACGGGGCCGCGAGGAGTGGCGACGGGGCCGTTAAGGGTCGCGCGAGGGGCCGTGAGAGGGGCCTCTAGGAGTGCTCGACACGAGGGCGGCCGACGGGAAGAACAATTCCGTCGCACGCCACGGGGCGTGCCGCACACAGAGTAGCAGCGGAAGCAGTTAGGTGGGCCCACAGGCCAGGAGCGTAGATGCTCTGATAGCATGTGAAGTATGAGGAATGAGAGAAGAAGAAGGGCTTGCATTAGCAGCAGTTGGCATACATATAGGAAACCCTAATTAGGTTGTACTCGCTATAGAGTACCCCACTGCAGGCTAGACAATTATAACATTCTGACAGCCGCCGTTGCTGTCGGCGGCACCGGCGGTGGCGGCTTCCGCTGCAGGGGCGGCGGCGGCTGCTGCTGCAGGGGCGGCGACGGGGCCGAGACGGGGCCGTGAGGGGCCGCGAAGGGCGGCGACGGGGCCGAGACGAGGCCGCGAGGGGCCGCAAAGGGCAGCGACGGGGCCGTGAAGGGCGGCAACAGGGCCGCGGAGGGCGGCGACGGGGCCGTGAAGGGGGGGCGACGGGGCCGGGAAGGGCGGCGAGGGGCCGCGTAGGGCGGCGACAGGGCCGCGGAGGGCGGCGACGGGGCCGGGAAGGGCGGCGTCGGGCCGCGAAGGGGCCGTGAGGGGCCGCAAAGGGGGCCGCGAAGGGCGGCGCGAGGGGCCGTAAGGGGCCGCGAAGGGCGGCAACGGGGCCGAGACGGGGCCGCGAGGGGCTTGGGTCGGCGCGAGGGGCCGTAAGGGGCCGCAAAGGGCCGGGAGAGGGGCCGCTAAGGGCGGCGCGAAGGGGCCGCGAGGGGCCGTGAGAGGGCGCGACGGGCCGCTAAGGGCTGGGGACGCGACGGGAGGGAGGGCACACGGGGAGCGACTCGGGCAGGAGGGAAGCGCGCTCCGGGCAGGAAAAATTTTCGATCGTGGTGGGCCCTAGGAAGCGTTCCCATTAAGGAACCTGCTCTATACCATGTGAAGAAACGAGGAATGAATGCACTAGGAAACAGGTGGGTACAAGTAGGAAAACCTAAAAGTGTTGTACCCCATATTGTCTACCCCACTACAGCCTACATAGACTATAGCATATAAATCTGACAGAGAGTAGCAGATCCCGATCACTGATAGCAGATCTCGAAAAAAACAGCAAATAGCACAATTGCAGCAGTAATTTTGCAGCAAGCGCATTAAATCGCGAGCACCAGCACCAAATCGCGATCATGAGCAGCGAATCGTGAGCAACAAGAGCAGATGGCAAGCTCCAGCAGGATCGCGAGCAACATCATCAGATTGCCTGGAGACATTAGCAAATCTCACAGTAAAAGTAGCCACAGTAAAAGTAGTGGATTGCGTGGCAGCAACAGCTGAACACAGCAAAAGCAGCCAATTGTGTGGCATCACCAGCAGACCGCGTGTGAACATGCAGCAAACGCACCAAACACCCAGCGATCGAGGTGTCAGAATCCCAACCACTAGACCATTGGGATAAAAGGGCTTGTTTAAGTAGCGGGTCAGTGCGCCCATAACCCCCCAGGCCAACGTGCATGTAACCCTTCCCTAGGATCAATCGGGGATCACCAGTGGACCTCTGACACCCCCCCGCACTGGGATGCCCAAAGTGCATACACCGGGATTCGAACCCGAGACCTTCGCTCTGATACCATGTCAGAATCCCAACCACTAGACCATTGGGATAAAAGGGCTTGTTTAAGTAGCGGGTCAGTGCGCCTATAACCCCCCAGGCCAACGTGCCTGTAACCCTTCCCTAGGATCAATCGGGGATCACCAGTGGACCTCTGACACGAGGCCGTTAGTAGCAGGGATGGCGACGATCTTGTCATTGCGCCTGCAGGAGTAAAGACCCTCTCCCACTACATTGCAATTTTGACAAACAACCTCCAGCATGGCGATGTCGTCATGTGTTGCGGCACGAGCATAATAAGCATAGAAAAGAACATGAATGAATCTTTAAGGAAGTGCTAGGTTTCCATGGTGTGCTGTTCTAGATTCAGATCTAGAAAAGAATTGGACTAGGTGGCAGGTCTATGGACCTGCCATAAGATGACTCTTTACAAGTCTTGTCATAATCTTTAAATTTTGAAACTTGTTCGATTTATTTCATGATACGAGCTCGAAGGGTTTGAAAGACCTGCACCGCAAGGCTTGGCGAGTGGAGTGGACAAGAGAGGCGCCAAGAAGGAACCGATGACATTTGTCCAAGTAGTGCAAGGCAGTCCTCGAGGCGAGCGGGGATTTCAACGGGACTTGGCGGTAATGCTGCGAATGCAGGACGTAATCACACGGACATACCACCCGCCGAAATAGAAGACCCCCCAGGTGGCTTGTGCGGGGCGGGTGTTATAGTCGACCTTGTTTGTATTATACCCCCCTTTTGGGCCGATTCTGTACAAGACCCGCGGGAGGGGGGGAGGGAGGGGGTGTGTTATGTGTGGCAAAAGTGCTGTGTTCTCCTGTATTTGATCGTTTTTTCCCGCAAGAACCTTCTCCACAATAGTGACAAGGCAGAAATGTGCGTGATTCGTGCCTCGAAGAGTGCATGAATCTTCATTGCGCGATGTTGTCTGTGTTTTCAACTTATCATGTGACGAGAGTAGGCCCGTTGGAATTCGCCATGTGGCAGGTTCCAGTGGGGGGCTACGTTATCGCCACATACTCGGTTTTGCGCACCTTAACAACATTCTACCTATGAAGCAAGACCCCTCTTCTTGTTTCCAGCCGTTTTTGCCTATATATAAACACGGGTCGTATGTAGCCTTTTCCGATGAGAAGACCCCCCCCCCCCCCCCCCCCTCCCCCCCCCCCCCCCCCCCAGCATTTTATCATAACACCCTAGGGTGGTATGTCCGGGTGATTACGGTAGCAGTGGACCTCGTCCGCCTCTGGTCAGCTGTGGCTTTCTCCGCTCAGCAACGTCAAGTGTGAGCGAGGCTTGAGCCGCCGGAACGTTATAAAGTCATGGCGTATGACAAGTCTCTGCAATGCCAAGCTCAGTGCCTTTATGTGCATGGACCTGCTTCATTATGACGTCGAATGGGGTCAAGTGGTGGATTTGTGATGCAGCAGCAAGAAGAAGTTGCCTTGCGGGAGAAGGGAGCAGCAGAGGGACAGACTTGTGAGTGCAAAGGGGAAGGAGAAAGTGTTGGATGACGCAGAGGCGGATTTTGAACATGGCAGCAGCAGCGACAATGGGTTCAACAGCTCTAATGATGAGGAGGGCAAGGTAGGTGGTATCGTACAGTTAGAGTAGTAGTACAGTACAGTATATGCTGCCATTCCATGACTACTTGTGGTGTGGGACAATGATGCTGCTGCTACACTAAAGGTATAGCATGCACAAGAGTACCGTAAAAAGGTGTGATAGCGAATTACTATTGGATGGGGCCTTGGCCAATGTTTTTTGCCCTGAGGCATCCGGATGAGGTTTTGGACGTGCCCTGAAATTACAAGGTGGCCAAGAAAATTTGCCCAAAAAAAGCAGGTTGTTGTTGTTTTTTGTTTTTTTTTTTTTTTGGGGTTCTACAGAATTGCTCTGAGGCCTAAGGGTGATCTAAATCCTATATGAGGCCCTAGCTAAAAAGTTATAAGCCCTTAAGCACTCTATGCGGGGCCATACTGTCAGAATGCTATATAGCTTATACATTTGTGTAGGCTATAGTGGGGTATCCCATAGGGGGTACAACCCAATTAGGGTTAGTACTTGTACTCACTCATTTCATAGTTGATTCATTCTCGTTTCAATTCTCACATGGTATCAGAGCAGGTTCCCTCGTGGGAATTGTTCCTAAGGCCCTACTACTGCTTCCGCTGCTACTCGATCTGTCGCACGCCCCGCGGCGTGCGACCTATTTTCATCTCGCGCGCGCCCCGAGGCGCGCGACCCCGCCTCTTTCGTCGCGGCCCCGCCCCTTGTCGCGGCCCCGCCCCGAGGCGCGCGACCCCGCCTCTTTCGTCGCGGCCCCGCCCTACGTCGCGGCCCCGCCCTACGTCGCGGCCCCGCCCTACGTCGCGGCCCCGCCCCTCGTCGCGGCCCCGCCACCTCTTGTCGCGGCCCCGCCATCTCTCGTCGCGACCCCGCCACTCTCGTCGCGGCCCCGCCCTTCGTTGCGGCCCCTGCCGCCCTTCGTCGCGGCCCCTGCCGCCCTTCGTCGCGACCCCTGCCGCCCTTCGTCGCGGCCCCTGCCGCCATTCACCTCCCCTGCGGCCCCGCAGCCCTGCACCGACCCGGCCCCGCCTCTGCTGGCCCCGTCGCCTGCCCCTGCGCCCCTGCGACCCTGCTCCACCTCTGCCGGCCCCGGCGCCGCCTCTTCTGGCCCCGTCGCCGAGTCACCCGAGCCGCCCGAGCCGCCCGAGCCGCCCGAGCCGCCCGAGCCACCCGAGCCGCCCGAGCCGCCCGAGCCGCAGCGCCACCTCAGCCGCCCGAGCCGCCGGGTCGCCGAGCCGCCGAGCTGCAGTTGCTGCCGAGCAGCAGTACCGCCGAGCCGCCGAGCCGCCGAGCCGCCCGAGTTGCCCGAGCAGCCGAGCCGCCCGAGTCGCCCGAGCCGCCGAGCCGCAGTTGCTGCAGTGCCGCCGTGCCGCCAAGTCGCCGAGTCGCCGAGTCGTCGGGCCTCATCTTCCGACCACTGGTGAGCCCCTGCCTTACTAGCGCGCTGCCTACTGCTTGCTTGGCTGCCTGCCTTACTGCTGCTACTCCTGTCAGAATATTATCTTATTGTTCTAGCCTGTAGTGGGGTGCTCTATAGCGAGTACAACCCTTCTAGGGTTTGCTATTTGTATCCTCATTCTTGCTAGTTCAATCCTCTTTCTTTCTTCAAACTTTGACATGCTATCAGAGCAGGTCGATCCCCTTGGATCGATCCTGTGGGTGTGTCCCCACCTTGCTTCCGCTGCTACTTTTTCATCCCGCCGTGCGCCCCGAGGCGCGCGGCGGTTTTCTGCCCGCCGTGCGCCCCGAGGCGCGCGGCGGTTCATTGCCCGCTGTGCGCCCCGGGGCGCGCGGCGGGCTTCTCCTCTACGTCGCGGCCCCGCCCCGGCCCGTCGCCGCCCGTGCGCCTGCCCGGCTCGGCCCCGCCCTTCGTCGCGGCCCCGCCCCGGCCCGTCGCCGCCCGTGCGCCTGCCCGGCTTGGCCCCGCCCTACCTGTCGCGGTCCCGCCCCTCCGTCGCGGCCCCGCCCCGACCGTCGCGGCCCCGCCCCTCGTCGCGGCCCCGCCCCTGCGTCGCGGCCCCGCCCCTCGAAGCGGCCCCGCCCTACGTCGCGGCCCCGCCCCGGACCCTATGCGGCCCCGCCCTACCTTCGCGGCCCCGACCTGTCGCGGCCCCACCCTACGTCGCGGTCCCACCCCGACCGTCGCGGCCCCGCCCCGCTCGTCGCGGCCCCGCCCCTTGTCGCGGCCCCGCCCTCCCCTCAGGTCCGTGGTGGGCCCCCCCCCCCCTTTCTCCCCTTCCCCCATTTCCCGTCGCCCGTCGCGGCTCCTTCGGGGGCCGCAAGCGGCCCCCTCAGGTCGCCACGACGGACGACGCGAGGGGCGAGCTGTGGGGTGGCGGGTATGGGGGTGGCGGGTATGGGGGTGGCGGGTATGGGGGTGTGCCTTCCTCCCTTTCTCCTCCTCCTCCTTCGTCTCCCACTGCTGCAGCTGTCGCTGAGGGGGGTGGTTGTGTGGGAGACTGGGGTTTAGGGTTTTAGGGGGGTGCGTGGGAGTAGAGCTAGTGGTGTAGCAGTGGGTGTGTATCAGGGGGGTGGGACTGTGTGCGGGAGGATGAGCGGAGGTTGCCAGTTTGTCGTCAGCAGCACCTGTAGTCCGGGGCGCTGTCCCGGTAGCCCAGTCGTAGCCAGCTGTGCCAGCCGCCCGTGGGTCCGTTGCCCGTCCGCCGCTATTTGAGCCGCGGGGCCTGTTACCCCTGTAGTCCGGGCGCTGTCCGGTAGCCGCTGTGCCAGTCTGCCTCCTGTTGCCCGTGTGTCTGCAGCTTCAGCCGTCGCCTCCTGTCTCCTCTCCCCTCACTCTCCCTCCTCCTCCTCACTTGCCCGTTGTGACTACCACTAGCTTTGCTTATAATTGTAAACTCTAAACTATTTCTTCTCGAACTTGTGCTCAGAATGTGTGGTGACATTGTGATCCACCCTGAGCTTGTTTTGCTTTGCCTGCTCTGCTGATTACACCCCACTTTGGCTATGGGGGTGTGTCAGAATATTATCTTATTGTTCTAGCCTGTAGTGGGGTGCTCTATAGCGAGTACAACCCTTCTAGGGTTTGCTATTTGTATCCTCATTCTTGCTAGTTCAATCCTCTTTCTTTCTTCAAACTTTGACAACTCCTGCTCCTGCTTCTACTGGCGGCGGCCAGATGCAGCTCCAACGACGCCCACGCGCGTCTCTCAGTTCTGTTCGCTGCTCTTACGTGATTCGCACTGGTGCTCGGACTGGTCAGCCTTGTGGGACGCCTAGTCACACACCGTCCCGCTGCTTTGCCCGTCTGAGCGACGCCTGGCGTACCGAGTTTGGCGACCAGGCTGAGCTCCCCGACTGGGTGGAGTTGCTTAGGCAGAGGGTAGATATATTTTCTCTTGACTATGATGCTATTCTCACTGCCATGTATGCATTGCCTACTAGTGCTGACCGTGCCGGTCACCTGTGCGTACCGCCTGACCCGGGTGGTGAGGCTGCTGCTCTGGGTGCTAGTGTGTCTCCTGCTCCAGGTACAGGTGCGGCTGCTGCTCTAGGTGCTAGTGAGTCTGCTTCCTCAGGTGCGGGTGAGTCTGCTCTCTCAGGTACCGCGTCGGCTCCGGCCTCTCACACCTTCACCCTTGACTCGGGGGCTTCCCGCTCCTTCTTTCGAGACTGCACCACACTCACGCCGCTTGGTCGGCCAGTTGCAGTCTCTCTGGCAGACCCCTCTGGGGGCCCTGTCCTTGCTCACTTCTCCACTGTCCTCCCGTGTCCGGCGGCCCCCTCTGGCACCCTGTCTGGTCTTTACCTCCCCTCGTTCTCTACGAACTTGGTGAGTGGTGCTGACCTGCAGGATGCGGGGGTTCACCAGTTCACTCCTGCGAGTCAGCGGGTGACCCACTGCACACACGCTCGGACAAGCCGACACCTGGCCACGTTTACTCGTCGGCCGGGGTCGAGCCTGTACACACTGACCACTGCGTCTCCTCCAGTTGCTGCGCCTGGTAGGGTAGCTGCGTCGGGTCAGGTGTTTGCTGCAGCGTCCACGTCTGGTCCTGAGTCTGCCCCCTGTTCGTGTCGTCTCCTGTCTCAGGAGACTCTCCTCTGGCACCACCGCCTTGCTCACCCCTCTCTGCTTCGGCTCAGAGGCATGGCCTCCCGTCTTCTTGTGTCTGGTCTCCCCCAGTCTCTACCTCCCCTTCCTTAGGGCCCTGGCCCTGCCTGTGTCCCCTGTGTCGAGGGGCGCCAGCGTGCTGCCCCTCACTCCTCCCAGTTTCCTCCGACAGAGGCTCCGTTGCAGACGCTTCACATGGACGTGTGGGGCCCTGCCCGCGTCCGTGGACTCGGTCACGAGCGCTACTTCCTGTTGGTGGTTGACGACTACTCGCGTTACACCACAGTCTTCCCCTTGCGCAGCAAGGGTGATGTCACTGAGGTGCTGATCGACTGGATCCGCGCAGCTCGTCTCCAGCTCAGGCAGAGCTTTGGCTCGGACTTTCCTGTTCTGCGTCTGCACTCAGACAGAGGCGGAGAGTTTTCCTCTGGCCTTCTGAGAGCCTACTGTCGCGCACGAGGCATCCGTCAGACCTTCACGCTTCCGGACTCTCCGCAGCAAAATGGGATTGCTGAGCGCCGCATTGGCATGGTCATGGACACCGCTCGTACGTCTATGATGCATGCGGCTGCCCCCCATTTTCTGTGGCCGTTTGCGGTCAGGTACGCGACGCATCAGATCAACCTTCACCCCAGGGTCTCCAGGCCGGAGACCTCCCCAACCTTGCTGTGGACGGGGAAGGTTGGCGATGCGTCGGCGTTCCGGGTCTGGGGATCTCTGGCGTTTGTCCGCGACTTGTCTACGGACAAGCTGTCCCCTCGTGCTGCTCCTTGCGTCTTCCTGGGGTTCCCCCCTGACGCGCCTGGGTGGCAGTTCTACCACCCCACCTCTCGCCGTGTTCTGTCCTCCCAGGACGTCACATTCGACAAGTCGGTCCCCTTCTACCGCCTCCTTCCCCTACCGCACTCCGTCCCTCCCCCCGCCCCCGCTCTTCCTTGTACCAGGTCCCCCTCAGGTAGACCACCTCCCCCCTCAGGGTTCTGCCCCTTCAGGTGTGTCCCAGGTAGACGCAGTTGAGCCTGTCGAGGTCACTGGTGACTCTGGTGCTGCTGAGGGTGCTGAGCCTGGGGGTGCCGGGCCTGGGGGTGCTGAGTCTGGAGGTGCTCCGCCTGGAGGTTCTCCGGGTGCTTCGTCTCGCCGGGAGCCACTCTCTCCACAGGAGCTGCGCGAGTGGTTTGCCCGGCGCTGGAGCCGTGCAGCTGGTGCTGGATGTTCTTCGGCTACTGGGGGTGCTAAGCCTGGGGGTGCTACGCCTGCGGGTGCTGAGCCTGGGGGTGCTGAGCCTGGGGGTGCTGAGCCTGGGGGTGCTGAGCCTGGGGGTGCTGAGCCTGGAGGTAGTCCGCCAGGAGGTTCTCCGGGTGCTACGTCTCGCCGGGCGCCACTCTCTCCACAGGAGCTGCGCGAGTGGTTTGCCCGGCGCTGGAGCCGTGCTGCTGGTGCTGGAGGTTCGTCGGCTACTGAGGGTGCTGCTGTCGTGGGTCCCGGAGGTGCTTGTCCTGGGAGTACTGGAGCTGCTGGGCCTGCAGTTTCGACTGGAGCTGGTGCTGCTGAGGGTGTTGGCGCTGAGACTACCACTGGCGGTCCTGCTGGGGGTGCTCCTGTTGCTGCTGGAGGTTCTGGAGCTCTTGGAGGTGCTGCTAGAGCGGGTGCTCCTACTGGAGGTGCTGCTGAGGGTGTTGGCGCTGAGACTACCACTGGCGGTCCTGCTTGGGGTGCTCCTGTTGCTGCTAGAGGTTCTGGAGCTCCTGGAGGTGCTGCTGGAGCGGGTGCTCCTACTGGAGGTGCTGCTGAGAGTGTTGGCGCTAAGACTACCGCTGGCGGTCCTACTGGCGGTGCTCCTGGTGCTGCAAGAGGTTTTGGAGCTACTGGTGGTGCTGCTAGAGCAGGTGCTCCTGCTGAGGGTTTTGGTGCTGTCCCTGCTGCTTCTGGCGTCGCCACGCGGCCTCGACCGTACTTCGTTCCACTCCTGCAGCAGGTTCTTGGTCTTACACCTTCTACTGGTCCTCCTCATCCCTTAGAGTGTCCACAGCCTGTCCCGTCCCAGCTACAGTTGCAGCCTACCTCCCCTTTGCCTGCTCCCTCTCCCTACACTGGTCCTACTGGAGGTCTGGCTGAGCGTCGTGAGCCTGCGTCTCGCCCTGCGTCGCCTGTCCGTACTACTCGCACTAGTGGTTGTGGTTCGCGTCAGCGTCCTCCTCCTGTCCCAGGCACGCACCGGATGTCTCTGCGTCCGTCCACTGCTCCTCTGCGTGCCCCTTTGCCTTCTCCTCCTGAGTCCTCTCTTCCTGCTCTTGCCGACCCGGAGTCGGACTCTCTTCGTGCTGCCAGTCCTACTGTCACGCGTCTCCTTGCCACTGTTGTCACTGACCCTTCTTTCGAGTCCCCTGCTGCGTCTGCTCTAGTTGCTGAGCTCGTCGACTTTGCTGCTCATTGTCGCCTAGACTACGCTGCTAGTCGTGTCGCTGAGTCTGAGTCTGTCTGTCCTCCGTCCGTCGGGGGTGAGTGTGCTCTTGGCACGGACGTCCTTGAGGACAGGCAGGAGGAGTTCCAGTGATGGCTTCCTGGAAGTCCACAGGCACCTCCGTTGACGCTGTCCCCCCTCGTGGGGCGAACATCGTCAGTGGCATGTGGATCTTCAGGGTGAAGCAGCCGCCGGGCTCTCCGCCTGTCTTCAAGGCGCGTTACTTGGCTCGTGGCTTCAGTCAGCGGCAGGGAGTTGACTACTTTCAGACCTTCTCCCCCACCCCGAAGATGACCACTCTTCGGGTACTGCTGCACGTTGTTGCTCACCGTGACTACGAGCTGCACTCTCTTGACTTCAGCACAGCTTTCTTGCAGGGCAGCCTGCACGAGGAGATCTGGCTGCGTCGCCCACCTGGCTTCACTGGGTCTTTCCCTCCTGGTACCCAGTGGAGTCTCCGGCGTCCAGTCTACGGTCTCCGCCAGGCGCCACGTGAGTGGCACGACACACTGAGGACTACGCTTGCGGCTCTTGGGTTTGCTCCTTCTACTGCCGACCCGTCGCTGTTTCTGCGCACCGACACCTCTCTGCCGCCGTTCTACATCCTCGTGTACGTCGACGACTTTGTCTTTGTCACAGCTGACACTGCTGGACTCGCCTACGTTAAGTCTGAACTGCAGAAGAGACACACGTGCACAGACCTGGGTGAGCTGCGCAGCTACCTTGGCTTGCAGATCACCCGGGACAGAGCACGCCGCACCATTACCCTGACTCAGTCACACATGGTGCAGCAGGTCCTTCAGCGCTTCGGCTTCACGTACTCCTCGCCTCAGGCCACTCCTCTGTCTACTCGCCACTCGCTCTCAGCTCTGCCTTCGGATGAGTCCGTAGAGTCGAGTGGCCCATACCCAGAGCTTGTTGGCTGCCTCATGTACCTGATGACCTGCACACGACCTGACCTTGCATACCCTCTTAGCATTCTCGCACGCTATGTTGCTCCTGGGAGACACCGACCAGAGCACATGGCTGCAGCGAAGAGGGTGTTGCGCTACCTGTGCAGTACGTCGGGCTTGGGGCTAGTGCTTGGAGGGCGGAGTCCAGTGGTCCTCACTGGGCACGCGGACGCTTCTTGGGCTGACGACCAGGCTACGCAGCGGTCGTCACAGGGTTACACCTTCAGCCTTGGTTCCGGCTCTGTTTCGTGGCGGGCTACTCGCTCGTCTTCTGTTCTTGGCTCCAGTTGTGAGGCTGAGATCTATGCCGGGGCCATGGCTGCACAGGAGCTTCGCTGGCTCACCTACCTGCTGACCGACCTTGGAGAGCCGCCTCGTTCTCCTCCAGTCCTGTACGTAGACAACAAGGCCATGCTGGCCTTGTGTCGAGAGCAGCGACTGGAGCACAGAACAAAGCACATTGCTCTCCGCTACTTCCTTGCTCGTGAGCTACAGCAGCGTGGACAGTTGCGGCTTGCGTACGTGGCCTCTGAGGCCAACACTGCTGATGTCTTCACCAAGGCACTTCCGCCTTGTGATCATCAGCGCTTCTGCACTCAGCTGGGTCTTGTGCTTGTCTTGCCTCACTTGCTCTCCTCTTGACCTTGCTTGTACTCTCACATATATATATACCTGCTCTTGCTTGTCTAGCTTTATATATATGTGTGTACTCTTGCATGTGAACTGGCCGTGTGGCCTTGACCCTGTGCTCGGACTGTGTGGTGACTTTGTGATCCACCCTGAGCTTGCTTTGCTTTGCTTTACTTGACTGGTCTTGTGACCCCTTGTTCTCCCCCACTTTGCCTATGGGGGTGTGTCAGAATGCTATATAGCTTATACATTTGTGTAGGCTATAGTGGGGTATCCCATAGGGGGTACAACCCAATTAGGGTTAGTACTTGTACTCACTCATTTCATAGTTGATTCATTCTCGTTTCAATTCTCACACATACTGTATGAAGCAAAGTTTGAAGCCACCATTGCAACGGATGGTTGGTAAACATTGATAGTGCTTAAATCCATAGGCTCTATCGGTGCCTTCACCAATTTACGAACCCACCGTACTGTATGGCCCCGGATATAGGCGCCGTCCGATTAAGGGCGACGGCGCTTCTATCTGGAGCATGGCGCTTATGGGCGGAACTCGATTATAAACGCCCCCTTTTTGGAGGCTTTACTTATGATATGCGTTCCCTTTAAAGTTTCTGGAGGTCTCTTAAAAAAAAAAACTAACAACTAACACTGTCCAGTCTAACAATATAAGATTTGCACCGACAATTTCATCATTTCAAACCAAACATCTCGCAGTTTTGCCTATCTACCTAGAATCTACTACTCCTCGTCAGGCTCGGGCTCCTCGCAGTTATTGCCAAAGAAGCCATCGGCAATAATAGCATCATTGACGTCCACTTCCGCTGTCAGCTGGCTCCGCCTGTGCGCCATGGCGAGCCCGTCCTCACTGCCGTCAAGCGCGTTGCTGATGCCACAGGTGAGGAAGGCGCGCTTGAGAAATCGGCGGGCACTGCCTTCCAAGCCCGTGAGATCCACCGGACAACCACTTCTGGGGGCGGCTTCTTCAAGTTCCCTGCACAAACAAAAATCACCAGATAGAATCTAGTTAGCACAACAAAAGGGGGATACTGGAAGGGCACACGGGTTAGTCGCGTGGCTGCCATACCTGCTTGGTCAGGTGTTGTTGGCCCTCTTCCTGAAACCACTTCTGGTACTGCTGGCGGACGCTCGCCTTAAAGCTCTTGTTGATGGAGACGGCGAGGGGCCGTACCTCCGCCGTGCAGCCAGACGGGATGATCGCCGGCACGCAGTTGAGCTCGCGGAATTTCTCCTTCATCCCCTCAATGAGGTGACCGCGGTAGGAATCCAGTAGGAGCATCGAGCTCCTTGCATGCCTCCCAAACTCGGGCTTTAAGAAGGGCTTGACGCACTCCTCAAGCCATCGAATGACGCCCTCCGCGTCCATCCACCCGTTCTTGTGGCATGCCACGACCACATCTGCACAACCAACATGGGAGAGTTAGATTTGAATTAAAAAACAACCACAGCCAGGCATACAAACAAAATAACATGTCTTACCTGGCAGATAAATGCCTTTCGGCACTACCTTCTGCTTGAAAAAGATGGGACTTGAGCTTCATCCCGTCCACCGTGCACGCCAACATCACGGTTACACGCTCATTCTGGTACCCCGCACTTCTGATAGGCACCGACCAAAGTCTGGTTTGATCGACAATGGTGGTGGCTGGCATCTCCAGCCAGAGTGGCGTGTGGTCGGCGTTGATAATCCACGTCGTCTTGATGTCGCGCTCGCGGCGCTTGTCACAGACGCATTGCCAAAACTTCTTGCACTGCTCCGCGACATCTGCGAAATGGTGGTACAAAGGGCGGCTACACAGGGATACGGTTAGTAAATAAGAAGTGCAAAAACAAGGCATACGTAAGCACTGTGATTCTTACGGGCGGCGATTTTCTGGGCAACCTTCGTCTTCATTCGCACGCTGAGATTCCACCGCCGCCGGAACCGGTCCGACCACCTTTGGCTCCCTTTCCACTTCACGAGGGGGTAGAGTATCTTCATGAACTCCCAGGACCACTCCTGCAGGCGGCCGACGGACACCGCGGTTCCCTTGCGGCCCCAGTCGAGCAGTTTTTCGTACACCTTTATCTCTATCGACCGATACCACAACGCCATCCCGCGACCATGCATGCTCTTCCTGGCATAGTAGGCTTCCTTAAGGAATTCCGCAGCACGCTTCCAGTTGGTGAGGCACTTGCGGTGGATGCCACTCTCGCGAGCCAAAGCGCGCATCGACACCGCCACATCCAGTTGCGCGACCCACTTCAACTTCTCGGCGGCAGTACAGGCCTGATGCTTGTGCTCGTTAACCTTGTGCCCGGGAGAGGTTGGGTGAGCATCACGGTTCTATGAAGAAGGGCGGGGGCGCTTTCGATTATGTGGAGGATAAGATGGTATCGAAAGTTTCTGGGGGAGCCCATCGCGTAACCAGTACTCGACGCCGTCGTCGTCGTCACCGCCCGGAGCACCCTCCGGAAACACATCCTCAGCGGTGCCGGCCTCAGTGCCGGCCTCGGTGTCAGGCTCTGTGACACCCTCTGCGCCGTTGTCGCCCTCAGCGCGCCATTCTTCCTCGGCGTTAGGCACTTCGTCGTCAGCGCCGACTGCAGATTCGTCCCACGTGCAGTCTTCTGGTTGGCCCCAATGTGGTGCCGGCGTCGGCGCGGGTACCCACACATCGGGGCCCTTGTTAGAGTCCGGTTCCGAAAGATACTTGTCGAACGCCGATCGGAGCAGGTGCGTGAGCATGGGGTGATTTTCGGTGACGTGAAGAGACACTGGACACGCTGGAGACGGAGGAACAGGAGGAGCAGTAGGCGCAGGAGGCGCCGGAGAAGCAGGCGGCGCAGGAGGCGCAGGGGGATGTGGTGGCTCTGGTGGGTATGGTGGTATACGGCTATACCACCCCTCAGCTGTAACACAGTACGCGGGCCTAGTGGTAGGTTTTTTCCTGAAGAGAAAATGCGTGCCTGTGAATTCCGCCATGGCTTCCGTAGCCAGGCGGGCGAGAAAACAAAACTGGATGGCAAACAGCAAGAATGGGTGAAGAAATGAGAGATCGAAGAGGGCCCCTTCAGGTTTGCGGCTCGGGGTCCTCGTCAATGCGAGACGAGTCCACCCCTGCCTGAACCTGCGGAGGAGGGTTCGGGGTGCCATATATGCTGTGCTGGCATGTCAGATTCCATCCCCTTCTAGAGGGTTCTGCTGAGATGCTCCTGCCTGGCAACGCATGACAACCTGATTGGGCCGCATGGCAGGTAGCGTCAGCACTGGCAGGTGCGTTGCCCCTGGACAGGTTTTGTGAGTTGGGAAATCGAATCGCGGCAAGTTTCGCCGTGATTACATGCACGACCCCACGCGCATGGTACAGTGTTGTATTTGCCTTATTGAGGGCTTCAGTCTGGTATCCTTAAAAGTAAGATTCATTTTTGCCATTGTAAAAGCGCCGGCGCTTATGGCTGTTACTCAATTACAAGCGCCCCCCCTTACAAAAATGAATTTATTATAAGCGCATATGCGCTACGATCCGGGGCCAAACGGTATTATGGTGCGGAATTGACGTGATGCTGACAAGACCTCAATGAGCAGCCGCGGAGCGGACAAGGGAGTCAGTCGGAGCCATGTGGAGCACAGAGGTGAGCGAGCCAGCGCTGGTGCTGAGAGAAGAGCCCACACACCACCTGCACCTCCTCCTCCCCGTGCGTCCTCAAATCACCCGGTAGCCACAGCGGCCCATCCACTCCTTCCTCTCCCTCCTCCCCCTTCCATCCCTCCCCTCCCTCCCCTCCCTCCCGTCCCCCCCGTACCTCCCGTCCCCCCCGTACCTCCCGTCCTCCCTCCCCCTCTCCTCCCTCCCTCCCATCTTCACCTCCCACGCCCTGCTTCCCGCCCACATCCGCCTCTCCAGCAGGTATGGCCGGAAGGTGCCGCCCGATCGCCACAGGTGCGGTGGTGGTGGCAGTGAGGCGGCGGGGCGGTGGTGTGAGATGGGCGTGGGCGTGGTGGCAGGCGAGCAGCAGCATCATGGCCGTGTCGGGCTGGTGGGCCTCCCTCAGCGCCCTCAGCGCTGCTGTCAGACTGCCCGCTGCCACAAACAGCGTCACCGCACTGCACGGTGAGGGCAAGGGGGAGCGTTAGGGGAGGGGCAAGTGGGCAAGGGGGAGTGGGGTATGTGACAATCAGATGGGTGTGTTGTGGAAGTGTGAAGAAGGGTGGGTTTCACTCGAGGAGAGAAGTCGGGAAGGGAGCAGAGGCAGCAGAACATGTGAAAGGTATGAGGAGGTAGCATGGACGATACACCACATTACACCCACACGATCTTAATACTTCATTTATCACCGCACCCCATCACACGAGATTATTTTTCTTCGTACAACACACCCTTTTGTCATGCCTAAAGCACCACAACCCAGCACTCACCGCCACAGGTCATGCTCACCGCCACAGGTCATGCTCACCGCCACAGGTCATGCTCACCGCCACAGGTCATGCTCACCGCCACAGGTCATGCTCACCGCCACAGGTCATGCTCACCGCCACAGGTCATGCTCACCGCCACAGGTCATGCTCACCGCCACAGGTCATGCTCGTTTTTAAGGGTGTGCTGCGCCCATCGATGCAGCACCCTGTGCCATGCCAGCCCACGGGGTGAGACACATGCCATGCCACGAATATGGGGTTGGGGACGTGCCATACGAGCCCATGGGGTGTAGGGACATGCGGTGGCAAGCTGTTGGGTAAGCAGCATGATGACGGCATGCAGAGTGACAGCGTGTTCAATTAAACACATTGAATGATGGCATGATGATGGCGTGATGATGGCATGATGATGGCATGATGATGGCATGATGATGGCATGATGATGGCGTGATGATGGCATGATGATGGCATGATGATGGCGTGATGATGGCATGATGATGGCATGATGATGGCGTGATGATGGCGTGATGATGGCATGATGACGGCATGCAGAGTGACAGCGAGTTCAATTAAACACATTGAACATGATGATGGCGTGATGATGGCATGATGATGGCATTATGATGGCATGATGATGGCATGATGATGGCGTGATGATGGCATGATGATGGCTTGATGATGGCATGATGATGGCGAGATGATGGCATGATGATGGCATGATGATGGCGTGATGATGGCATGATGATGGCATGCAAAGGCTGGTTAAGGATGGTGCAACAGAAGCGAGTAAACAGTGGGACCTTACTTGGCCCTATCAGCGCCTGACAGGTGGCAAGCTGCGAGTGTTGATGCATCAACCCATCGACCAATGGCTTGCAGCTGATGACAGGGGATGAGGATTGTGGATGGTGGGGATGAGCGGGGATGAGTGGGATGATGGGGATGATGAGGATGATGATGAATTGACGACAAATGACTCCTTTGCAGACAACCCCCATCATCAGAGAGTGAGTACGACCATTGTACCTGCATGCACCCATACCTGCATGCACCCATACCTGTATGCACACAACCGCGTGCACACACACATACCTGTGCGGACACACATACCTGTGTGGACACATACCTGCGTGCAGGCGTCGGCATACTGGGCGATGGAGCAGAGCAGGTGCACGGCTGTGAGCGGCTCCCCCGCCAGCACCATGTTGGTCGCCACCACCTGCTCATTGCCATCCCACCCCACCCCACCCCACCCCACCCCACCCCACCCCACAACACAACCCCCATGCCACCCGTGCACCCCATCCCAACAGTGCCCCCCGTCGCCGTGGAGGGAAGGTGGAGGAAGTAGAGGGGAATGAGAGGAGAGAGGGAAATGAGAGGAGAGAGGGAAATGAGAGGAGAGAGGGGAATGAGAGGAAAGAGGGGAATGAGAGGAGAGAGGGAAATGAGGGGAGAGAGGGGAATGCGAGGAGAGAGGGAAATGAGAGGAGAGAGGGAAATGAGAGGAGAGAGGGGAATGAGAGGAGAGAGGGGAATGAGAAGTGAGAAAAATGAGAGGGTAGAGATAATGGGGAGAGAGGGAACTGAGAGGAGAGAGGGGAATGAGAGGAGAGAGGGGAATGAGAAGTGAGAAAAATGAGAGGGTAGAGCTAATGGGGTGAGATCACAGTCATGCGCAGCAAGGGCAGCTTGCCTTGGCAGCCAGGTGGTGCATGGAGAGCAGCTTGCCTTGGCAGCCAGGTGGTGCATGGAGGGCAGCTTGCCTTGGCAGCCAGGTGGTGCATGGAGGGCAGCTTGCCTTGGCAGCCAGGTGGTGCATGGAGGGCAGCTTGCCTTGGCAGCCAGGTGGTGCATGGAGGGCAGCTTGCCTTGGCAGCCAGGTGGTGCATGGAGGGCAACTTGCCTTGGCAGCCAGGTGGTGCATGGAGGGCAGCTTGCCTTGGCAGCCAGGTGGTGCATGGAGGGCAGCTTGCCTTGGCAGCCAGGTGGTGCATGGAGGGCAGCTTGCCTTGGCAGCCAGGTGGTGCATGGAGGGCAGCTTGCCTTGGCAGCCAGGTGGTGCATGGAGGGCAACTTGCCTTGGCAGCCAGGTGGTGCATGGAGGGCAGCTTGCCTTGGCAGCCAGGTGGTGCATGGAGGGCAGCTTGCCTTGGCAGCCAGGTGGTGCATGGAGGGCGAAACAGCAGTGGCGAGTGCCACGGCACGAAGGGCGTCGCGGTGGAAGGCGGGCGAGTCGAACGGCGTGGCCAGCAGCAGCGTCACCGCCGCCTCCAGATCGCCCACCATGATGAACCTGCCAGGGCACACATACCCGGGGGGAACGGAGGGAAGGGGGGGGAATAAGGAGAGGGGGGTAGGCAAGGAATACTTGGGCGTATGCAAGGAAAGTTAATGCGAGCTGTGACGTGCTGAAAAGGTGAAGCCTTCAAACATCACGAACGTCTGCGAAGGTATAATGCGGCCCGTGGCAAGTGGGTGCGGGCCGTGCAGGGTGAGCAAGTGCCCCGTTCATCAGTGACCGCACATGTGTTGACTCACTGCCATGCTCCCTCATTCACACTGCTCCCGTCTTACGCACTTATGTGTTAGCCCTAAATCTCACCTTTTGTACTTTTTATATCCTAGTGTAGTGTAGTTTGCACTTTGCGTTTGGTTGGGTGTACACCCACATCCTAACCAAACCCAAATGTGATCTCCAAACAATCTCCAAACCACCAATCCGAGATTGCCTTGGGATTACCCCCAGCCTCTAGGGATTGCCCCCGATTCCCTCCCCATCATACCAAACTCATCTTGGATGTAGTTAAGGAGATTCAAGCCCATACCTAATGTATCGATTCTAAGCTCAGTTCTCACATCGTGAAATTTCTTGCTGGTGGCATTGGCGCGTGCGACCTGGCTGTGCCAGTGGTGGGGTGCGTGTTGATTGGACTAACAAGTCACGGCCAGACTCACTCGTGCACGCGCTTGCTGGCAGCATCAGCGCCGGTGACCTGGCTGTGCCAGTGGATGCGCTCCAGTGCCATGCGCCGCACGCCCATCTCGTCCCCCCACACCTCCACCTCCTCCCCCACCGCCTCCTCCCCGTACCCCTTCCCGCCCGCCCCTGCTGCTGCCTGTTAAAAAATTGGGGCGAGGGGGGGAGTGAGGGAGAGGGAGGGCGTGACGAAGACAGGGGCAGGTGTGAAGGGGTGGGGAGCAGGACAACACGACGAGGGCATAACACATGGATACACTGGTAGGACAGAGAGAGAGGGAGCTGAGCAGGCTGACATACATCAAGGGCGAGGCCTCTCTTCCACTGCTGCTCCTGCCGCTGCTGCTGCTGCTTCCCTTCTCCTTCTTCTTCTGCAGCAGCCCTCCCACTCTCTGCGCTGTCTTGCCTTTGGTCCCCCTCTCCTCTCCCCCCTGCCTCTCTCTCCGCCTCGTCACCACTCGGGCCTGCTGTGCCACCAGCACCGCTACCACCACTACCAGCGTCGGCGGTGGTGGCGGTGGTGGCGTCAGCGGCAGTGTCGGGCGGCCAGAAGGCGTGTGGTCCTGCTGAACCCTACACGGGCAGGATGGGGCACGCAGAGAGAGAGGGGTCGGGAGGGCAGGGGATGGGGGGAGAGAGGGAGAAAGCTGAGATGACACGGACACTGATGAAGTGAAGAGGAGCAATGCGTTCGGGAGGAAGGGAAGGGAGTGGACTGTCGACGGGAGTTGTGTGTTGGCCTCATCCTCGCTTGGGTGGAGCCGACTTCGTGGTCGGGTGTGAGGGGAGAAGCCGGCCTGCAGCAGTGGGCGAGCTGGTTGACGAGGAGGTCGACTTGCACCGGGGTCACTACACGGGCACCGACTTCAGGGTGGCGCCGACTTCAGGGAGGTCGACCTGGGAAGTTGACCTGCGGAGGGCGTCGACTTGGTGACGCCAAATTGGGGCAGCCGACTTGGGTGGTCGGCTGACAGGACTGCTGGTCGACCTGGTGGTTAGTCGACCAGGCCTGCTGGTCGACTTGGTGGTAGGTCGACCAGGCGAGATGTCGACCTGGTGGTCGACCTGACTTGGTGGTCGACGGAGGAGGGGCCGACGTCGACCACAACTCAGGACGCCGAGCAGCTGGGCGTCGAGTAGCACGGCGTCAACTTTGGTGACGCCGACTTCGGGTAACCGACTTGGGTGGTCGGCTGACAACCGCCCTGGTCGACGTGGAGCTGGTCGACCAGGGGTGTGGTCGGCCTCGTCAGGTCGACTTGGGGTGGTCGTCGACTTGGGAGGTCGACGGGCACATGCAGGAGCAGCTGGTCGACGTGGTTGCCCGGTCGACCATGTTACCTGGGTGACGAGGTTCTGCGGAAGAGTGCGACGGTCGCTTAGGCGAAGTTTGCGAGTCCGACCTCGGTGGTGATATCCCGAGGTCGACGTGGCTGATCAGATGCACTCGTCAGCGCCAGGCTGACTTGTTGTGTGCGCTGTCCAGGTGACAAGGCTCAGCACGCCAATCATCTGCGAGCACCTATGAAGCTGGTGCGATGCTGTACTGCGGGAGCTACGCTGGCACGCCGTAGACCTGCTGCGATGGCACGCCGTCGACTTTGCACTGCTGGAGCGCGGTCGACCAAGTTGTGCTGGAACGCGGTCGACAATGCTGGGCTGGCAGTCGACCGACCTGACTGCTAGCTCTGATGTAGTGCCAACTTCTTTGTATCATTGTTGTCAATTTTCTCTTGTGAAACTCTTGCCAAATTGCACCGTGAACTAGCAAGCAGTGTATGCACTAGGAAAACGACTAAAGAAGAACGAGCGCAGAGACCACACGAGCATCCGTGCCTACCTCGTAGTCTAACTCCCGTTGTAGTAGTTATCTTCGCATGAACGAGCACAGGGGGGACGCTTGAGAGGTGACGGTTGGGAGGCGAGGGGAGGCAGCGGGGAGGCAGAGCGCGTGAGAGTGGCAGTGCAGAGGTGGATGGGGCGCATCAATACATGAGTACTGGCAGTTCCGCTGGCCTTGCAACAACCCGTTCATGCAGTGCGGTGCGGTGCGGTGGAAGGGGGGAGCGCGATGGAGGGGGCAGGCGCATCGAGCTGGGCGAGGAGGGCAGAGAGGTGAGGACAGGCATGGGCGAGGAGGGCAGAGAGGTGAGGTCAGACCTGGGCGAGGAGGGCAAAGAGGTGAGGAAAGGTCTGGGCGAGGAGGGCAGAGAGGTGAGGACAGACCTGGGCGAGGAGGCGCAGGGCATGCGGCAGCAGCAGCCAGAAGTGCGCCTCTTGAATGTCCCCGTAGTGCGCCGCCACACACGCACAGCGCGCCGCCACCCCGCCCCCCCACACCTTGCTGTACGCCCTCGCCGCCTCCACCCCCATCAGCTGCCCTGCCGTGGGTGATGCGCGGTGGTCCATGGGCGGGCGGAGTGGATGGTGCGATGAGATGGTGGATGGTGGGATGAGATGAGGCACATGCATCCTAAGCCATGTGTGACATCAGCGTTACTCTCGATGCCGTTTCCAAGTTCAGAACGGAGAACCCTCCTGCCACTCACCTCATCCACTTGCCACCCACCTGCGATACTCTTGCCGCCCACGTGCCGCCTACCTGCCATGCGCATGGGCTGCAGCCCCTTGAGCAGCACCTCCGCCATGGCGGGGTCGCCCACCCCACCCGCCAGCTGCCCGCGGTGCAGCACGTACGCCAGCAGATCGCCCCGTGCCCTGCCCTCCTTGCCCGCCGCCTCGTCCCCCTCGCCCTGCCCCTCGCCCAGCTCGCCCCCATCCCCCTGGGCGCCCGCGGGCAGTGGTGCCTCCAGCCATGCGGGCTGCATGCCCATCTGCAGCAGCAGGCGCAACGCCTGGCACGTGCACGCATGCACGGGGGAGGACGAACGGGCAAGTGGGGACAGGCAAAAGAGAAGGGGACGAGGTGGTGGAAGGAAGCGGGAGAGCGAGGGGAAGGGCAGTGGAAGGCGTGATGGCAGCCTCAGGACATCCAGGCCGTAGATATCAGGCCAGTGTCAATTGCAGGTTGCACCTGATCTCATTATGATGGCGGGTGGGTTAACCCACCTCTCGCTCTTCTCAATCCCCATACATGCATTGCGTCTTTTCCATCATTGGTACCCTCATGAAATTCTCAGGCATGGAGTTCGTTCCCTCATGCCTCATCATCCTACGCAAGGGCGTGCGGGAAAACAGCAGTGCAGGGCGCAGCACGCACCAGAGCGCAGGGCAGCACGCACCAGAGCGCAGGGCAGCACGCACCAGAGCGCAGGGCAGCACGCACCAGAGCGCAGGGCAGCACGCACCAGAGCGCAGGGCAGCACGCACCAGAGCACAGGGCAGCACGCACCAGAGCGCAGGGCAGCACGCACCAGAGCGCAGGGCAGCACGCACCAGAGCGCAGGGCAGCACGCACCAGAGCGCAGGGCAGCACGCACCAGAGCACAGGGCAGCACGCACCAGAGCGCAGGGCAGCACGCACCAGAGCGCAGGGCAGCACGCACCAGAGCACAGGGCAGCACGCACCAGAGCGCAGGGCAGAACGCACCAGAGCGCAGGGCAGCACGCACCAGAGCGCAGGGCAGCGCGCACCAGAGCGCAGGGCAGCACGCACCAGAGCGCAGGGCAGCACGCACCAGAGCGCAGGGCAGCACGCACCAGAGCGCAGGGCAGCACGCACCAGAGCGCAGGGCAGCACGCACCAGAGCGCAGGGCAGCACGCACCAGAGCGCAGGGCAGCACGCACCAGAGCGCAGGGCGCGGGCATGAGGGCGACGGAGCAGAGCGGCGAGGGGCGGAAGCGGTACCACACCGCCAGGCGCGAGGCGGGCGGGCGGTAGAACGGCTGCTTCAACGGCGCGTTGCTGGGGGGGTATGGGCGTGGCATGGCGACGGTTGTTGAGGGGAGGGCGATGACAGGCAATGGGGGGAGGGGCAATCTGGAATGGTTAGCGGGTGGAGAGAGATGAAAGAAGGGCAATGGATACTGCGCCCATGGCAAGCGTTGACCGCATGCTCCTCACCACAGCACCTCATTCCACATGCCATGCCACATCCACGACCCTCCACTGGACCAGCATCTTCCCCCCACCCACCCCCCCCCCCCCTCACGTGGCCATGTCGAGCAGGCGCACGGTGCCGTCAGCAGCCGCCACGCACAGCAGCTGGCGGGCGGCAGAGGGCCCTGTGGGCGAAGGGCCCTGCAGCGGCAGCCAGTCCATCTCCAGCACCTGCAGTGCTGCTGCTGCCTCCGACGGCATCGCCCCCGGTACAAACTCTCCCTCGTCCTGCACGAGGGGGTAGAGGGCAGAAGTGCGTTTGGGGTGTGTTGGTGGGGTTGTGCGGGGTTGGTTTCAGCGGGTGTTGTGGGCTCTTGCAATGCAGGCTAAGGTTGATGGTGGATGAACGAGGGTGGGGTGATGGAGGACGTGCAAGGATGGAGGCGATGCTGTTGTGTTGCACGCGAAAGCAGGGATAGGGTCCTGTGCATTGCAGGAAGCGATGAGATGGTGGACGCAGCACGGATGGGAGAGCGGGTGGAAAGTCAAGGTACCGTGCTGTCGTGGAGTAAGGCACTGGCCAAGTGTGCAGGCAGCTCTGGCAAGCTAGCTGAGTTGGGCAACCCAAGCTGAGCTGGTCTACAGTACATTGGGTGAATTCCACCAGACATACACCCAAACATGAAGTATGTGGCTATGTAATAACCTACACAAAGGATAAGCGCGCTGACCAGGTCAAAGAGGGCTGACCAGGTCAAAGAGGGCGAAGGTGTAGTCGTTGAACATGACGGCGATCCGACCGCAGCTGCTCGAGCTCACGAGCGTGGGGGCGAATCTGAGCCGTCGGATGGCCCCTCGGTTGAGTGCGTGTGTGCCTGCTGCCCCCGACGCCACGTCCCACCACCGCAGCACCCCCGCCTTGTCCCCCAGCGCCTGCCGCCCACCGTGGGGGGAGGTGGGGGGGGAAGGTGCGGGGAGAGGTTGGGGGGGGGAGATGGGGAGAGAGGGTGGGAGGGGAAGGTTGGGGGGGGAGATGGGGAGAGAGGGTGGGAGGGGAAGGTTGGGGGGGGGGAGATGGGGAGAGAGGGTGGGAGGGGAAGGTTGGGGGGGGGAGATGGGGAGAGAGGGTGGGAGGGGAAGGTTGGGGGGGGGAGATGGGGAGAGAGGGTGGGAGGGGAAGGTTGGGGGGGGGAGATGGGGAGAGAGGGTGGGAGGGGAAGGTTGGGAGAGGTGGGAAGGTGGGGAGAGGGTGGGAGGGGGAAAGGAATGAGAGGCGAAGGTGGCACAAGCCCCATTTGTGCACATAGGGTGGTGCATTGCATTGCAGCGTGCCGACTGAGTGATGGCATCATGTGCTGTGCTGTGCTGTGCTGTGCTGGTGGTACTCACGACGACGGGGGTGCGGTACGCCATGGCTGTGACCAGCACGTCCACCGCCACGAACGATGCTGACGGCCACTTGGGCCTGCACGGGCCAGACGAGAGGTGTGCAGGGGAGGGGGTGGGGGGTGTGGAGTCGCGGAGAGGCACACGTGGTTGCAGTTAGAAAGGCATGGCGTGCGGGGGACCTTGACTCACATGGCGAGGGATGGCAAGTGGAGGATGATGTGCCATGCCATGTATATAGCAGGGGGAAAGCAGCGACCATCACAGCGACGCCGGGCTTGGTGCTCCGGACTGGAAGTCCCAGGGAAACGGCAAAACAGGGTCCGTCCGACCAAAGCTAGTATCTGAAGATGTCAAAACCGGCACGCACCGGAAGTCACGGACGCGCTTCCCTCGCAGCTCAAAGACGCCGAGCGAGCCGTTGACGAGGGCGAAGGCGAAGGACTCGATGGGGTCCGACGCGGAGCGCGGCGTGGCGGCCAGCAGCGCCGCTGATGTTGGCGACGCCGGGAAGTCGTCGTCTGGTGGGCGGATGGGGGGGAGGGGGACAATGGTGTGAGTGTGGAGGACTACAAAAATGCAGAGGAGTAGAGGGGAAGGGATGTGCTAGGGCAAGCAAGTGTTTACAGGGACGCCATTTGTGGTGGTGAAGACCATGTGCTGTGCACTACCGCATTTCAAAACACTAGTATGCACACGCCATGGCATGCAAGCAACGCAGCATGTAGTGTACTGCAGTGGGAACATCACATTAAGCACGAGAATTGTGAGTCGCATTTAGTCACGCATGGCCGATCTCACCGTGCACGCATGACCGCACCGTGCACGCATGAGCGCACCGTACACGCATGGCTGATCTCACCGTGCACGCATGAGCGCACCGTGCATGTGGCGCTGTGTGGCGGAGTGTGGGTCGAGCGTGGTGGGGCTCTGCACGGGCGGCAGCGCCCACTCCATCACTGTGAAGGGCAGCGCCAGGGAGCGCAGCTGGTGTGGGGGAAGGGGGCGAGAGGGGGCAACGAGAAAAGTTGTGAGAATCTTGAAAGTGGCAAACGAGTATTCCATCGCTGTGACGGGCAACATCAGGGAGCGCAGCTGTACGGGGGTTGGGAGAGAATGCAACAAGGAAACAGGGAAGAAAACGGCGTGTTTAGTGTGATGAGCCACACATGCCACATTGCGATGGGGAGATGGTGGGAATTGGGACACAGAGGTTGGTTCTGCTTCTGCATCAACAATCAGACTGAATCGAACAAACACGATTCCTTCAAACAATATCATGACTCATCTCAACATCCCATTGCAAACGAGTGTTTGAACTCACCATCTGGGGTGTGCGAGTCATGGCCCACACTTCAGCTGGCGCGTCACGGAAGAGGATGAGCAGGTACCTGACCACATGCACCACCCGCACACGCGACGAGAGGGAAGGCGATTGCAGGACGCACTTGGTGTTGCATGAGAAGCAACGTGCAAGAAGAATGCAGGTGAGCTGCAAGCAGCATGTGAATCATCCATGGTCGCTTCAAATGTGCCAACCTCATAGAAAGGCGAGAGCCATGTGTCAGGGCGTGGGAGTGGCGTGGCAGAGCGTGGGGGTGACGTGGCAGAGCGTGGGGGTGACGTGGCAGAGCGTGGGAGTGACGTGGCAGAGCGTGGGAGTGACGTGGCAGAGCGTGGGAGTGACATGGCAGAGCGTGGGAGTGGCATGGCAGCAAGGTTCAAAAATACGGTCGTATTTTTTAAATTTCTCTACGATCGATTTCTCACAGGAGCCTATTATAAGAAACCATATAAAACGGTAACATTTCGAAAATACGACCGTAATTTTGATCCTTGCGTGGCAGAGCGTGGGTGTGACGTGGCAGAGCGTGGGAGTGACGTGGCAGCGCGTGGGAGTGATGTGGCAGAGCGTGGGGTGACGTGGCAGAGAGTGGGAGTGACGTGGCAGAGAGTGGGGTGACGTGGCAGAGCGTGGGAGTGACGTGGCAGAGCGTGGGAGTGGCGTGGCAGCAAGGTTCAAAAATACGGTCGTATTTTTGAAATTTCTCTACGATCGATTTTTCACAGGAGCCTATTATAAGAAACCGTATAAAACGGTAACATTTCGAAAATACGACCGTAATTTTGATCCTTGCGTGGCAGAGCGTGGGTGTGACGTGGCAGAGCGTGGGAGTGACGTGGCAGCGCGTGGGAGTGACGTGGCAGAGCGTGGGGTGACGTGGCAGAGAGTGGGAGTGACGTGGCAGAGCGTGGGGGTGACGTGGCAGCTATGTGGAGAAAGACGCGTCCTGCGTCTGGACGCATGCGTCCAGACGCAGGACGCAGAATTCTAGCCATTAAGACGCAGCAAAAGACGCAGGCCCGGGCAGGGAAAAAAAACCCCCGGGCAGCTTAAAAAAACTGTTATAGGGCAGAGGGAAGTGGGGGGGGGGGGACCGTAGTCCACTTTCATTGCAAAATTATTCCCCAAAGACAAAATTTCCCCCAAAACACTAGAGCATGATGGTGAGTTGCAAATTTCTCAACGTCACAGATAATCCAATCATGGTTTAACATGCATACTAACACTAACATGCATCACTCATCCTCATCCTCCTCGGAAAAAAAAAAATCGGGCAGCCCGAAAAAAATTTGGCCGTGCGTCCTGCGTCCGGACGCAGAGACGCAGGACGCCCCCAGCGTCTTTCTCCACATAGCGTGGCAGAGACTGGGAGTGACGTGGCAGAAAGTGGGGGTGCCGTGGCAGAGCGTGGGAGTGACGTGGCAGAGCGTGGGAGTGACGTGGCAGAGCGTGGGAGTGACGTGGCAGAGCGTGGGAGTGACGTGGCAGAGCGTGGGAGTGACGTGGCAGAGCGTGGGGGTGCTGTGGCAGAGCGTGGGAGTGACGTGGCAGAGCGTGCGAGTGACGTGGCAGAGCGTGGGAGTGACGTGGCAGAGCGTGGGGGTGCCGTGGCAGAGCGTGGGAGTGACGTGGCAGAGCGTGGGAGTGACGTGGCAGAGCGTGGGAGTGACGTGGCAGAGCGTGGGGGTGCCATGGCAGAGCGTGGGAGTGACGTGGCAGAGCGTGGGAGTGACGTGGCAGAGCGTGGGGGTGCTGTGGCAGAGCGTGGGAGTGACGTGGCAGAGCGTGGGAGTGACGTGGCAGAGCGTGGGAGTGACGTGGCAGAGCGTGGGAGTGACGTGGCAGAGCGTGGGAGTGACGTGGCAGAGCGTGGGAGTGATGTGGCAGAGCGTGGGAGTGACATGGCAGAGCGTGGGGGTGCCGTGGCAGAGGGTGAGAGTGACGTGGCAGAGCGTGGGAGTGACGTGGCAGAGCGTGGGAGTGACGTGGCAGAGCGTGGGGGTGCCGTGGCAGAACGTGGGAGTGACGTGGCAGAGCGTGGGAGTGACGTGGCAGAGCGTGGGTGCGCCGTGGAAGAGCGTGGGAGTGACGTGGCAGAGCGTG
Source organism: Closterium sp. NIES-65 (assembly GCA_948144175.1). Classification (NCBI taxonomy): domain Eukaryota; kingdom Viridiplantae; phylum Streptophyta; class Zygnematophyceae; order Desmidiales; family Closteriaceae; genus Closterium; species Closterium sp. NIES-65. The sequence goes on from CANXME010002221.1 coordinate 2,039,193, forward strand.
GGAGTGATGTGGCAGAGCGTGGGAGTGATGTGGCAGAGCGTGGGAGTGACGTGGCAGAGCGTGGGGGTGACGTGGCAGAGCGTGGGATGGACGGCACCTGCCGGAGGGTGAGGCGCGGAGGCCCCTCATGGGCGACTTGTCGGGCTGCTGCAGCTGGCGGAAGGGGCGAGACTCGCCGCTGCGGATGCACGTCACCACCACCCTGTTCTCGTACCCCCCCGCCTTCGCCTGAAGGCCATGTGCGACGGGGGCGGTGAGCAGGGGGCGACACAGTGCGTGATGTTAAGTGCAGGCAGGGCAAGTGACGAATGCCACTTGACCCATGTGCTCACTAGCCACAGCATACAGACCTCCTTGCACTCACCCACATCCCCACACTCACCCACACCTCCACTCTCACCCACACCCCCACATTCACCCACACCCCCACACTACACTCCCTTCCCATACGCCCCCTCTCTGCTCTATGCGTGCACGCACCTCTTGGAAGGAGAAGGAGACGAGGCGGGTGTTGCCGAGCCAGCGCACCCCGCGCACCATGGAGGGGTGCAGCAGGAAGGAGGCGGCGATGGCGTGCACGGCCGTGTCCACCAGCTCCACCCCGCCCTCCTGCGTTGCCACCGCCACCACCGGCACCGCCGCTGCTGCCAGCGACCCCGTTGCCGTGCTCAGCCCTTGTGAGGTGGAAGCGGGACGAGACATGTGGGGGGTGACGAAGAAGAAAGGGGCGGGCCAGACAATATGCTAAGTGATGGCGGGCTACACGAGGGTCAAGGTTGTGAGGTGCGGGGCAAGGAGTGGTGGTGGAGAGGTGGGAGCACAGCACACATGCAAGAAAAGACAGCTGGTGTGGATGGCAGGCGAATGCGTGCATGCAGGAGGTGCGTGCATGCAGGAGGTGCGTGCATGCAGGAGGTGCGTGCAGAGCGTGGGGCTTGTCGCACACAGCTGGTTGGTGCAGCCATGCACTGGGTGGGGTGGGGTGGCACGCACCTGGGACGCAGGAGAAGAGGGAGGGTGCAGGCACGGAGAGCGTGGTGGGCGCGGAGGAGAAGCCGTGGAACATGCCCAGCAGCTCCAGCTGGTGCCACGGTGCACGCAAACAGGGGAGGGTGGGGGGGGGAGGGGGAGGGATGCGGGGCACGTGTGTGGAGAGGCAGGGAGGCACGGGAGGGCATGGCGTGGCGGGGTGCTTGAGGCTCCTTGCACTGCTGCCTTGCTGCGAGGCACCGCCACCCTCCTTGCCCCACCCACTGTGCAATGCTACATGCATTGCACCGCACTACACCGCACAGCACGCACCTTCATGGCCACCTCCACGCCGTCACCCATCGCACTCGCTCCCTCTCCACCACCGCCCTCTCCGCTCCCCCCCCCGGCCCCCCCACTCCCCCGTCCGCCCCTCGCCCCACCGTCCCCACCATCCCCTTTCTCCCCGTCCGCCGGCCCCCCCAGCGCCCCCTGGCCGCGCGGCACGGGAGCAGTGCGGGCGAGCCAGTGCCAGAGCTTGTTGTCGTCGCTCACACACACCACCTGGCAGCTGCTCACGCCGTGCAAGCTCACGCCCGCCGCCACGGCGCCGCCCAGGCTGCCGTTGGGGCGTGGCGTGGTGGCGGGCACGGCCTGCAGCACCAGCTGCGCCTCGCGGAACGGCTGCGGCCACAGCACGGCCGCCAGGATGCCCGGGGACGGTGCTGCACTGCCGGGCAGCGGCACCAGCGGCTCCACCGTGCGGATCATGTACAGCTGGCGGCCTCTGATTGGAGGGGAAAAGGGGGTGAGGGGGGTGGACGGTTGGGTGCAGGGGAGTTGGATGGAAGTGATGGGGTGATGGGAGTATGATTCGGTGGCAGGAGCAAGAGTGGGTGAAGTGAAGAGCAGTTGAGCATTGTTGATAATCACCTCCACCTCACTCACTTCCCCCATGCTCGACCTCCATGCTCATTGCCCCGTTCTCAATCCTTCATCCTTCCACCAACACCGCTACCAACCCGCACCTCTCTTCCCCCCCAATCTCCCCAGCATCCACTTTCCACCTTCATCATTCTTCCCGCTCTCCCTCCCCCTTCTCTTCCCCCCCCCACTCCCGCTCCGCCTCTCGCTCCCCCCTCCCCCCCCCCTGCGTACGGGCGGCGCTGCCACATGGAGAGTTTGCCGTCGGCGTGGAGGCAGTAGAGCACGTCGCTGGACGGCGGCAGCAGCAGCCGCGTCAACCGAGCCACGCTGCGCGGCACGGAGGACGACGCCACGGCGCACCCGAAGTGCAGGTCGAAGCACACGATGTCACGCGGCAGCACTGCGTACAGCAGGTCGCGCGTGTGCGGGGCGAACGCACACGCCACCACTGATGCTCCACCCCCGCCTCCCCCTCCCCCTCCCCCGCCGGCGGGCTCTGGCAGGGGCAGCTGCAGCGTGGTGGTTTTGATGCTCAACCCCCGCTCCTTGCCCACTCCCCCCCCGTTCCCCCCGCTACCCCCGCTCCCCCCCGCGCCTCCCTTGCCCGGCGCGGCCAGGTCGACCTGCAGCGCGAGCACGAGCCCCCGCGCGCCGTGCACGCACAGGCGGCGCGGGTCGTGGGGGTCCAGCGCCAGCGACACCAGCAGCTCGCCCGTGGGCGACGCCGACCCGTCGTACCGCCAGATGACATGTGGCGTCGCCGTGGCGGCCGCGGCGGGCGAGGAGGAGGCGGTGGCGGAGGAGGAGAGGTCCCAGACGACGGCGGCGCAGCTGGCGTGCAGCACGGCCAGCAGCCACGGCCGCCCCATCACCCACTCCACCACGTCCACCGACCCCGCCGCCCCGCCCCCCGCGCTGCCGCCCGCGCCCCCCGCTCCCCCCGCCGCCGACCCCCCGCGGTCGGGCAGCAGCCAGCGGTCGACCTCTTCGCGCACCACCTCCCAGAGCGCCACACGCCCCGCGCGGTCGCCCGCCGCCAGCTGCAGGCTCGAGAGGTGCGCCAGGTCGCGGTCCAGCCCGCCCGGCTTGAACCGCGCCGCCGTCACCGGCACCACCACGCCTGCCGTCTCCGCCACGCCGCCCGCGAGGCCTCCGGAGCGGTCGAGGGGCGGCGGCGGCGCGACGAGCGTGTGGACGAGCTGCATGCTGGCGAGGTCGACGACGCTGATGGCGGCGCCGCTGCTGAACGCCGCCAGGCCCTGCGGGCTGCAATCGAGCGCGCTCACGCCGTCCACCACCGGCCCCGCCAGCGCGCCCGGCACCGCCGCGGGCGCCGCCGCCGCAGACGCGTCCGTAACCATCGCGGTGGGGTCGGGGCGGTGGGATGGATGCTAGAAACGCAATGCGGTGCGGCGAGAAAGCATATATGAGTTTTTTTCCCGAAAAAGTAACGACTATGACGGTTACGATGGAAAGTATCTTAATTAGAGCAGAGAATGATGGCGAAGGTATGAACGAACAATGGGCAAATTCGGTGAGTCGCAGTGAGACTGTCAGGCCAGTGAAGATGGTGGGGTGGGATGAGAGTCGACAAAAAAAATCTTATGCCCTGTTCGCCAGCACATGTGAATTCGAAAGAAATCTGACGGGACTCTTACCACGTTGTGGCGGAGTTCCGAGTGCGTTTGCCCCATGATCCGAGGCCTTGGATCCGTGTGTTCCGGACTCCGAAGGGCTTGGGCGCAAGGCTCCGCCGCATACGACACGGCCAGCCGCTCACAATTCCGCGCCCACCTGACCATGAAAAATGTGTTCCAACCAACCTGCCCTGACCCTTTGTGCCAGTGATGTTTGTCGCGAATGACATTTTTCGCCATCGTAACTCTTTGGCCGACAAGTGACGACCGCCGGTCGCATGGCCGGTTGCGACCAACTGGTCTTCCTTGCGTCGTTATATGCTTTAACTCGGTTTTTTTTTTTGCTGCCACCTTAAAGCTGCAGCACGTGTGTTCCTTTATACCTTTGATCTTATGTGTTTTATAAATAACATGAGTACAAGTGTAGCATCCTACGTTTGCTCATTGTGTTTTATAGTCATTGTTTACCAACTGTAGGTGTTCTGCACACGTGGCCATGGCAACAGTTGTTGTCAGAGTCCCAAGGCTGCAAGAGCCAATTAGCGTCTAGTAGGACCATATCCCAACTGTTGTTTTTTGGCGGGAGAATCATCCAGCCCAGGGTTGGATGACCAGATCTGGACACGGGCTTCTGTGTGTGGTGGATGGGTATGAATGGATGTTTTCGTGCTCATTTGCTTCTTTTCATTTGCATTTCATGCTCCGCAAGCTCTTTGAGATCTTTTCATCCAGCACCTGTTAGTCCACCAGCGTAATCTTTTAAGCCTGCTTGGCCCACTGGCAGAACATTGGCGTCCTCGACATAGTGACGTAGGTCGTATAGAGTGGGTTTTTTTTTTGGGTCAGCCCGGTTAGGATAACTGCAGTCGTACTTGTTAGGTCGCATATGTAGGCGCAGACGTGTGTGGTATAATATTTTGTCGGTAGAACTGTTTGTATTTGCCCGGAACAATTGTCGTAGGTCGTCCGCTCTTGTAGGCGGACATCTTCGACGTTAGACTTCTTTTATCGGTAAAAGTATTCGCTCCCGATCCATAATATCGTCGAACCCACGAAAGTTATGTACAAGCATAAGGGTTCCGTAGATGATTATATCCGTATAATGGTAGGAACTTATTTTCGTTGTTTCGTTGTAGAGAATTAAAGCGGTAAAACAAAGTGTGACAGAGCTATACGGTACGGGACAGTCAAGCGACCCTGTATACGCAAGTTGTAGGCGCAGATATATTTAAACGCAAGTTGTAGGCGGTGTTCGAAGACCAATGTGCAGACGTCTGAAGCACAGACTCTCTTACGCCTTCTGCGCTTAGCCCACTAAGCATTCTGCCTATGTTATCTGCACACTTGCGAATCGTTACCACCTACCGCGGCTGACACCATCCGATTCTTTCGTCTAGTCTCGGTTGCTAGCTAATAAATTAGGAATCTGTGAATGGCCGACAGCTCGGTCCACTCTCGCCCCATGGCAGCCCAGGGCGCAGAGGATGGAGAAGAAGACCTGGAGGACGTTGAAAATACTGACCAAGACTACGCACAGGATCGCGAGAACGATAGCGAGTTTGAGGCGACCGAGGAGGATTTGTTTCAGGGTGGTCTCTACGAACCATCCGTCCGGATTCAAGTCCAGGGGAGTGAAGAAGAGAGTGAAGGGCCGGGAGGCGATGGAGTGCGCCCACGACCCGGTGCACCCGAAGAACGGTACGAGGAGGATGGAGATCACTCTGACGCAGAAGAGGAGGGAGAATCATCGTCGGGACGACGACGACCTCCCGATTCTGCGAGCCATGTCGAGCAGGCTGCGGCCCCCGGAAATGCGCAGCGGCAGACCGACGTTGCGGAAAAGGAGAGCAGGATCCGGCGTTCAACAATCCCGCTTCGACTGATAGAGGCCGGGACGAGAAGGCACTATTGTTTCCACTTTCTACACTTCAAGTGGTGGGTGATAATCTTCATGGCAACTATGGTAGATGTCCCTGTGGCAGATAGCCTTGCTCCCTCTCTGCATGACGATGTTGGGTTTCATATGAGCAATAACTTGGGAAACGATGGGTGGTCGTGCAGCTCTGACGAGTGGCAGATTCATCTGCACGGGCCGCGAATCACGGAATGGAGGCTCGTCCGATACATCGAGTATCTCTTCTGCGAAACTGACGAGCAGGCAAAGTTTTTGCGTGGAAAAATGCGGCCAGACATCGAGAAATATGTGGGGAAGGAGGCAAAGGGGTGCACGGCTTCAATGATCAAGGCAAAGATGAACGCAATGGGATGCCTTGCCAGGTGCGAGGCGAGGCTCTACGGCTTCTCCATCACACTGACCAAGGACTGGATCAAGGATGCTCGGGATTATCTCAAAGTCAAGCTGAAGGATCTGAACGACGAGCAAGTCGCGTGAGTAACATATACGTGTGCTTTCTGTTTGTGTGAATGTTGTTGTACATGGTTTACATAATTACTGTGCTATTCTATGCAGGGATGGTCGAGATCAAACCCGTGGATCAATTGGTGATTGCTATACGGGAAGCCAGTATAGGACGCTGCATCTTACTGTTCTGCGAAAAGAGCTCCTAGAGATCTGGTGGCGGACGCCTCCGTCACAAATCTCGCTTCCTCTCTGGAAGGCTCTGCAAGTCCCGGTTATGATGCACCTCGGACACCAATTTCTCGGAAGAGGGTGCAGCATTCGAAAGATTCGACTTGGAAACCTGTTTGTCCGCATGACGCGGAGCACATCACACCTCGACGACTATCTAGACGTTTTCATACTCGTCGTTGTTTCCAGGAAGTCGAAGACCAACCCCAACAACAAGCTGAGTCATCAGTTTCTTGCAAGGCATAGGGACTGGCGGCTCTGCGGAATGGGCCATGTGTTCCTGTGGCTTTATTTCATCTACGACCTCGTTCCTCTGCGCTACGGCCCCGGTATCGTCGAGCCTCTCGACTTTTCTGAACCGATCTTGTGGACGAAAGCGCACCTCTTCTTTTCTTTGAAGAAGGGCGACCAGGGAAAGCAGAAGCAAGACGAGATGCACTACAAAACGCATAACACCTGGATTAAGTGGGCCATGACGAAGGCGAGATGGATTCTGAGCAAGGTAACACATGCATTCCGCAGATCCGGAGCGCAACAACTCCATGACGACGGTTGCTCCGACAACGATATCGGCACTCTGGGCGGATGGGCGCAGGGGGAGTTGCGGAGGTGTTATGTGTTCGGCATACCGTTCAAGCCGGTTTGGCTGCTGGCAGGATTCAGCGGGGATCGTGGAGACTACTACATCGGCAGAGCCCGCGCCAAGCTTCCGCGGCATAAGGTTAAGGAGAAGGATGAGTGGTTGCAGCTCTTGGATCTCTTGAGGCTTCACATTTTCCCCTGGGTCGAAGAGGGTTGGAAGAAGGTACGTGCTAGTGTACAGTCTTCGCGTTCGTAGCTTAATTTTGATACGCAATTATGAACCGTCCCATTTCTCTTGCATACTCGTCCCGTCAGGTCGAAGAATGGAACGCTGCGCAGACCGATCCGCTGAAGAGGCACTATGCGGGGGCGAGGTTCCTAGACACCCTCGCGAGCATCGGACGCCTCGTTGTTGCACAGGATCTGGCTATGATGTGGGCGTTCTGCCATCAGCACGGCGTGAGAAACCCGCGGTGCAATTGCGAGAGGCATCCATATGTGCAGATGAGCCCCTTGTGCAACCACCCGCTGTTCCAAAGTGGGCGTACCTGGTCGCTATCTCTCACTTCCAGGGCGAGAAGCTTCGGGCAACCGGCCAAACCACCGCCAAAGCAGTAAGTGCCTGCTATTAGTGGTAGAGAGGAGTTATTCGTTCATGCTGAGTTCTGCCGTGTTGGTTTCTGCAGGACGCTATTTTTCGCACGACCGCAGAAGAGAAGCTGCATAAGATGCACCTCACCGCCAATATGCTCAGGGAGGAGCTTGGGATTTTGAGAGGACGTGAAATGCAGTTGGCGATGGAGAATGCTGAACTGAGGGAGAAACTCGCCGCTGAGCGAGAGGACAAGGCTCGGGTCATTGCAGAGTTCGAAGCATACAGGAGGTCTGTTGCGGCCAGGGATGACGCGGCAAACACCTCTGCAGAGATCGACGGATCGTCGAAGAGCGCGGGAACAGGAGGAAACCAGGCAACGGATGCATCCAAAGCACCAGTTGCCGTCGAAGAATTCTTCGTCGTGGTCGTTGTGTCTTGGCGCGAAGCCACCACTGTTGCTGCTGCCTGGAAAGTGTGGGTGCAGCCAAGCCTCATCATGGGCGGCCGGTCATTGCGCGAAGTCTTTGCAGAGTTCGACCGGTATAAGAAGAAGGACAAGAATTCCAGCTTCATCACTGCATATTCCCGGTTCGCTGTCAAAGGTACGCCCGGGATGGCTGTGGGTGCATGCGAGCGAAAGATGCGTCGCGTGCATCGTGTCATGGTTTCCGTGGAGACGCTAAGAAAAGACAGCTCCGAGGCGGCGACCGCAACGGCCATTAAGCTGCTGGACGAGGTTTTACTCGTGTGCAACTTCACGGAATTCACCAACGGCCTGGCTGTGCTGCATGAGACTCCGACCATCAAGAAACAGAAGACCGGTTCGTCGACGGAAAAGAGGACCGTCAACGACTTGGCGCAACGCAGAGTGGGCTGGCTGTTAGTCAAGAAGGGCCTTCGCGACCAGGAGTGGGCAACTTCGCTGTTTGGTGATGATGAGTGGGAGGAGATCCACAAGGAACACATGGCGCAAGAGAAGGCGGAAGAGGAGAAACAACGAACCGCTGCGGCGAAGAAGGCGGAACGGGAAAAGGCGAAGGGCGAAGCGTCGAAACGCAAGGAGCAGAAATGAGGGGGCATGTACCTTAAGGGTGGGGCGGTTTAGTTATTTGGGTACTTTATTCCGGTTGTACTGAATATGCACTACAGGCACTTGTCTGTCTCTGTAGAAGCCCGATTTGGGGCTTGTATGCCACCTTCTTCCCTGGACGCGCTGTTTTTCGTAGAATGTTTTTCTGGTGTATGCAATGAAGCACACATCGATGGTATACACCGGGCGAAATTCTGCGGAGTCATGTCGTATCGTATACGATGTTATTCTATAGAGCGGCGTCGATGAATTCACTCTCACGATTGTAGATGTGTGTTCTTAGGTCACTCGGTAGACTTTTGCGTGGATTTATTCAGTCTCAGCATATGTTTCTGGGCAAAGGAGTGTCATATTCTACTAGTAGCAACGAAGATCCTATCCATGACGGTAGATATTATCAATACGTGGGTTTTTCTGCGGTATAGTGGCGTTTCCAATTTGCCTCCAGAATTTGGCGTCGAGGAATTCAATCTCCATAGCAGAAAGGTCTGTGCATAGGAATACCGTATACGTTCTTAACAAGGTGCTCCCTAAGACAAGATGTTATGCGATTGTTTAGCCCCATACTTCTACCTCCTCGTAGAAGCCGAGTATTAAACGTAGATTAAGTGTCGTAGAAGGCCGTCCTGTCGTCAATTATTTTATTCGCCTGGCCCTCCCTTTGATGGCGAGTTCTATCGGCTGCATTGCTAGCTCCATACGCGCCCTACAAATTTTGCTAGTGTAGTGAAGGTTTGCATAGCAAAAATACATCTCTCATTGTATTGTATACAACAACACCTATATTTATACACGGTTAAATAAAAAAAAACGAAAAGGAAAATCTTTTTCTACTGCGGTACTAACAAGACCTCCAAAGAACCCGTCTGCCTCTATCACTCCTGGCCGCCAGTGCCGGTGTTCTCCTCCGTCGACGCATCCTTCGTCGCGTTCCCCTTCGCGGACGATTTCTTGGTTTTCTTCTCCTTATCCGCCCCTGTTGTGGTATCCCGGCCGCCCAACTTCTTCTGCAGGACTCCGAGCCAGACGCCCTGGTGCTGGCGAAGGCCTCTTGATGCCATGCTGCATAGGCACCAAGAGGTCACCACCTTTGCCACCACCCTCGTCATCCGCTTCGCATCCTCGGCCGCTCGCGACTCTGCCGGAAGCGCTTTCAGCAGCGCATCCGACAGGGGCAGAATCCACGCTTCCTTGTCATGCTCCTGATCCTTTACCGACCTCATCGCCTCAACCGCAACGCAAGCAACCGAGGCTGCAAGCGTCGCAAGGGTATTGTGGACGGCAGAGGGCACATCGGCCGCAGAAGATGACGTGGCAGCCGATGAGGCGGTGGCAGCAGTGGACGATCTGGCTGCAGAAGATGCTATGGCCGTAGAAGTTCCACGTGCAGCTGTTGTTGCGCCCGTCTCCCACTGGGTCTGGTCCACATTCGTGGATGCGGCCCACATTACAGACAACGTGGCGGCAAGTCCGATTGCGTGTTCTTCCGTCGAATAGCCGTTTTCACCCTCCACGCCTCCCACCATCTTCTGCCACGCAGTTATTCCGACACCAGCGCAGGCAGCTACCTGAAAGCCATCCCCCTGCTGCTGCCGAAGAGCCGTGTTGGTTTGAACGAGTGAGAATCTGCACAAGACACCAGTGTCGCAAGATCAGAACCATCGAACTTCGCGGGTGTTTAGAAGTTGCAACTGTCCATCACATAAACACTCACCCGTCCGGTTTGTCCAGGTGGAGTTCATTGATGACGCTCCACACCCCTGTTGGAAGCCACGTTGTGAAGTCGAGGTCTTCCCGCCACTTGTTAATACGGTTTGGATTCATGCCGTATGCCTGCATGTCAATATCCGGGAAGTAGAACTTCCAGCAGACTGCGACCGTGTATGCCCTCTCCCACACCGTTTTGTGAGAGCCGAGGTTCTGCTTCCGGCCGCCGACGGTCTGCTCAGACGTCCACTTCTGCAAAGCTCCCTCGCCCCGTTGAGAGAACCCGCTTCCCCGGAACGGCAGGCAGACACCCAAAGTCTTACCCTTGTCGTCCACTGCGGCGTTTTTCCTGTTGTCACACTTGTCGATCTTCATCCCTTTCTTTTCCCCTTGGATTATGGGTATCAACTCCTGTATTCCAGCTGCACGCCGTCTCTTAGCCGCATGACCCTCCGGCTCCCTGTCCTCTTGTCTAGGCCGCCTCCTGGACACCTCTACATTCCGTACAGGAACACTAGCCACGCCCTCTGCTACATTCGCCTCCCCGCTCTCAATCAACAGCAAACTCCCCAGCCCCTCAGCTATTTCCTCCTCGGCTCCTGTCCAGGTCCCCTCCCCCTGCATGGTCAAATCCTCCTCTTCCATCTCCCTTGCCAATCGTTCCGTCTCTTCAGCCATCGCCTTTGCCTTTGCCTCCAGTTGCCGCTGCTGTTCCGCGTAGGATGCAAGTCTGGCCCTCTTCTCTGCTCGGCACTGCTCCGCCTTCTGCAGGCGCTCCATCTCCTGCTGTTTCGCCCTCTGCTGCCGCTCGGCCTCTTCTGCCTCCTTCTTCTGCGCTTCCTCCTTCTGCAGGCGCTCCATCTCCTGCTGTTTCGCCCTCTGCTGCCGCTCGGCCTCCTCTGCCTCCTTCTTCTGCGCTTCCTCCTTCTGCAGGCGCTCCATCTCCTGCTGTTTCGCCCTCTGCTGCCGCTCGGCCTCCTCTACCTCCTTCTTATGCGCTTCCTCCTTCTGCAGGCGCTCCATCTCCTGCTGATTCGCCCGCTGCTGCCGCTCGGCCTCCTCTGCCTCCTTCTTCTGCGTCTCCTCCTTCTGCAGGCGGTCCAATTCCTGCTGTTTCGCCCTCTGACGCCGCTCTACCTCCTCAGCCTCCTTCCTCTGCCTCTCCTCCTCCTGCAGGCGCGCCATCTCCTGCTGTTTCTCCCTCTCCTGCCTCTCGGCCTCCTCTGCATCTTTCCGCTGCGCCTCCTCCTTCTACAGGAGCGCCATCTCTTGCTGTTTCTCCCTCTCCACCCGCTCTGCTTCCTCTGCCTCCTTCCTCTGCGCATCCTCCTTCTGTCGCCGATCTCCCTCCGTTGCCTTCCTACCCTGCTCCTCCTTTTGCCGCCGCTCTGCGTCCAATCTCAGAACCATTGACAGCCGCTTTTCCACCTCACTTAGCATCCCCTCCTTCCACCCCTTAATCCCCGTCTTCATTTCCTTCACAGCCTCCATCACTTCCTTCATTCCCGCCTCCACCTCCTTCTGCCGTCGCTCTTCCTCCTGATGTTTGTTCTTCCTCCGCCGCTCTGTGGCCTCTACATTCTTCCTCTTCACCTCCTCCTCCTTCCGCCATTGCTCGTCCAGTTGTTTCCTCTTGTGTCTCTCCTCGTCGTCCGCCACTTGTTTCCTCTTCGCGTCCTGCTGTTGTCGCCGCTCCACGTCCACTTGCCTCTCCTTCTTCTGCCGCTCGAATTCTTCTCGCAAAACCGCGCTCAACCTCCCCACAATCTGGTTTACCATCCCATCCTTCATCTCCTTCATTTCTGCCTTCATCTCCTTCATCATCGCCTCCTTCATCTCCTTCATTCCCTCTCTCATCTCCTTCTGCCGACGCGCTTCCTCCTGCTGTTGTTCCTTCTTCCGTCTCTCTGCGGTGTCTGCTTCCTTCCTCGTGGCCTTCTGCCTCCGCTCCTCGTCCTGCAGTCTATCCCTGTTCCGCCGCTCAGAGTCTTCTCTCAGAACCTCTCTCAACCTCTCTTCCACCCTCTTTAACGTGCCCTCCGCCATCCCCCCTCCCGACTGGCGAACCTGATCACTCATCCTTACGATACTCTCCTGCAAGTTGGAGAGTCTCGTGTCCACCTCCTCGCGAAACCTGGCCGCCGTTTCAGCTTGGCGCCGCCGTTCCTCGTTTCCATGGCGGACTTCTTCCAGGTTGGCCAGGGCGTCGCGACAGTAATGGACGGTCAGATCGGCCACGTCGCGACTGATGCTGCTGTTGCGGGCCGCCAAGTTGCAGAACGCCTGCGTCACCATTCGGGCTAAGAGCGTCAGACGACGCGTTACCTCTGCCGGGCTTATGTCCCAGCTTTCGGCCTCGACGAACCTGTCACCTTGTTCGACCAGGACTGTACTCGTCCGATGCAGCATCCGCCGTATTGCCGTCTCTGCCTCGACCCACTCTACCTGCCAAAACGCTTCTGCCACCCCGCCTTGGCCGAGATTCCTCTCCACTGCTCTCTGGTGAAGGGTGGGCCGCCTCTGCCTGTTGAGATCCACTGTATCCCTAGGCGCCCCATCGTCTGCCACCCTCCATGGCCCCTCTACCCCGGTTCCTGGTCCCCGCGTCGGACTTCCTCCCAAAAATATCCGGACTGCCGGATGTACCGTATCCTCCTCATTCTGCTCCTCTTCTGTTTCCAGCGCATCTCCCTCGTAGTGCCCCACTCCAGCCTCCGGGACGACACGAACCTCCATAGTATTTTGACGCCCTGTCTCTGCCATGCTCTGCGTCTCTCGGTATGCGAATATCTGCGACGCTGCCTCCTCGTTATGCTGCCCCTCTTCCTCTGCGATGATGTGCCCCTCAGCACCCGCCGTCTCCCGTCCCTCTGTCTGTACCATTTTATTCCCATCTGAACCGTCCTCTCCATCTGGCTTCCTACGTGCGTCTGCCTCAGCCTGCTTCTGCTCCTCGGCCTCTGCCATCTTCTGCGCCTCACCCTCCGCCTTCTTCTGCGCCTCTACAACAACCTTCTTCCGCGCTTCTGCCCGAGCCAGTTGTAGTGCCTCTTCCGCAGCCTGTTTCTGCTCCTCTGCCTCCGCCTTCTGCCGCGCCGCTGCTTCTGCCTTATTCCGAGCCTCTCCTTCCTTATGTGCGTCTGCCTCCTCCATATGCAGCGCCGCTGCCTTATCCTTCTCCCTCGCCGCTGCCTCTGATTCCTTCTGCGCCTCTGCCTCAACCATGTTCGGCGCCGCACCCTCCTCCTTCTGCAGCGCCGCTGCCTCTGCCTCAACCATGTTCGGCGCCGCACCCTCCTCCTTCTGCAGCGCCGCTGCCTCAGATGCCTTCTGCGCCTCTGCCTCAACCATCTTCGGCGCCGCACCCTCCTCCTTCTGCAGCGCCGCTGCCTCTGATGCCTTCTGCGCCTCTGCCTCAACCATCTTCGGCGCCGCACCCTCCTCCTTCTGCTGCGCCGCTGCCTCTGATTCCTTCTGCGCCTCTGCCTCAACCATCCTGGGCGCCGCACCCTCATCCTTCTGCTGCGCTGCTGCCGCTGATTCCTTATGTGCGTCTGCCTCATCATTCTGCTGCGCCGCTGCCTCATCCTTCTGGCTCGCCATTGCCTCTGATTCCTTCTGCGCCACTGCCTCCACTACCATCAGCTCGACTGCCTCCGACGTCAGCTCTGCTGCTGCACCCGCTTCTTTACGCGCGACTGCCTCCGCACCCTTGACCGCCTCTGCACCCACCTTCTGCTGCGCTGCAGACTCTGCTTCCTTTGGCGCCCCGTCCTCTGCCGTAAGTGCCGCATCTGCATCGACGAACCGATGGGCCGCATCCTCTGCATTCTGGTGCGCCTCTACCTCCACCATCTTATGAGCCTTAGCACCAGCGTTGCTCTCCTCCTTCTTTTTCGCCTCTCCCGAATTCTCTGGCACGTCGACGTCCCCTCTCCGGGCCTCTTCAGCCGCCTTCCGCTTTAGGCTGGGCAAGCGAACTTTCACGTATCCCCTATCCTCCTCGATATGCTGCCGCACATTGCTGGCGAGCTCCTCTCCTGCCTCTCCCACGTGTGCCCTTGCAGCGGCTCGTGCCCCACGCTCCCATGCTTCACGTATGTCTCCGGTTCCCGGGAAAGAGACGGTAGGATCGGCGTCGCCATCACTGCGCCGTTGCATCTCTTCAGCCCGTCTACTCTTGGCTTCTGCTTCGCCCATCCGCTTTTCATCCGCCGCCTTCCTCCACTGCTCCTCTGCCTGTTCGACCTGACTTGGCAGCTGTGGATCTTCTACACCCTCCTCGCCTTCATCTGCTACACTTGCCAAGTCGGTCTCCGTCCGTGCTTCGCGTTCCCGCGGCCTCCTAACCCGATCAGCAAACCTGAGCTGCCTAACTCCAGACCTATCACGCTCCTCCGCAGTGGCTGACCTTGATGTCGGGCCACTCAGTAGTGCATCCCCCGGTGCAGGTCGGCGGGAATATGAAATAAACCCAACTCTTGGATTTGCGTCCCGGTTTGCGGCAGGTACGTCTATCTGTCCCTCTACCGCTTCGGATCTGTTCTGTGCGGGTGCGCTCTCTACCACTCGAGCACAGTGGGTCGTCATGACTGCATCCGGGGCGGGACGGAGCTGGACTCCTTGTAGGTCGAAGAAGGCCCTGCAGGTCGACTCCAGCATACTCCGAATTTCTTTCGCGCTGTTTTTCCCCTTCCCTAAGACCATCATCGGCTCTACAGACTGAATCGCCATGACATCCCCCCATTTGTCCAGCAACTTGCTGAACACATGGGTAACGTGCAGCCCGGAACCCACTTGCCTCTGTCCCTGAACCTTATTGATCTGCAACATGTGCGTGAAAAGGTGGTTGTCAGACACTCCCGTTACTTTTTACAAGCTTATTACCATACAACGCTTAAATCATAAAAATAGAGCCTCCTTCCTTACCCTGCCTTCCTCCAGAATCAGATCATCTAGGCGAGCCCTCAAATCTTTCTGCACCGCTTCGGCGTGGCTGCCAGAGACTCTGCGACCTCGGCTGTATTCCACATCTAGTTGTCGGATAAGCCAGCTGCAGGGCAAGGGGGTCGCAAATAATCAATAACATACGTCCATACAAACCGCACATCTGATTAAGGAGTGATACTTACTCGAACACCTCCTTGGCATGCTCGCTGTGGCGATGGGTTGGGATTGCAGATTTAGGGTCGAAGTGTAGCAGACGCGTACGGTACTCTCCGCGGGGATGTGCTAACAAATCTTGCGGGTTCATCAGCACCATGAGACTGATCGCCGTCGAGTGAACAACAGGGACTCTGCGGTACATGGAAGTTTGGATTAGCAAGATAGCTGGTGTCATCGACAAACGTTTAGGATCCATGTCAGGAAACTCACTCTGATATCATGGGTATTAAAACCATCTAGTAGTCCAACAGCGACCGATGTTCGCTGCCACAACTGGGGACACGCGGGACGGCAGACCTCAAACGCCGATGCTCGGTAGGAGCCAGAATCTTTATGTCCCTGCGAACGCGAGGATCCCCAATCTTGTCCTTGGCAACCTCCCTGCATCCAAGCCGACATGTCGCAGAGGAAAGAAGATAGCAGGTGCCTGTCCAAAAAAACAAGGGTTCAACATGACGATGAAGTCAGCGTGCGTTACAAACCGCGCTTGGATACATACACAAGGCCGAAAAGTAACAACGCCTCGTTCCACTCTTCCTGACGAGCGATTAACCTTTCATAAGACTCCCGCCCTAGTCGTACCGACAATCCGCAGCCGTCTGTGATTAGCTGGGACGACATCGCGTATGTATGCCAGAAGATGGCAGGTAGCTAAACGGTTACTACCATACACTGTCCGCCTGCAGGATTAGAGGCCGACACTAGAATGAGAGGGAAGCTTGTGAGGCTAGTTGTGGAACCTCGACTCAGATTGGAATGGCGAGAATGACGTTGAGCTTTGGTGCACCCACCCTGATCCCAACTTCTGCTTCGTTGGTAGAATTGGTTGTGCTCTGTCCTCAAAGAAGGTGGGAAAGGCTTTGCTACAAACGCCAGGCGTAGTAAGAATTTTCTGCCCCCTGGCTCAAAATATTAGGCTTCTCACCATTTCCCTTCGAACATCTGCGAACTATTCTTTGCATACTTCTGCAATGATTTACCTATTTGTCGCCAGATTGTTCTCCTAAATGTTTTACTTCAGTTGCTGGTTGGTTGATTGCCAACCTTATATGCCATGTTAGCATATTGCATGTTCTGCGGTGCATTGCATGGTCTCAGCTTTGCCTCGACCTAGTACGAAATGGTGACGGGCAGCCCCTAAAAAAAAAGAATGGTGTCCTGTGACAGGTTAATGACAGGCTGCCACGTATAGCTATGCCATCCGCATGGTTCCCTCCGCAACCTGGAAATAGAGCTGTCTCTGCGACCTGTCACACGTGTCAGAAACCGAATGACACCCTATATCCGAGAGTACCGCTATAGGGGTACTCGTGTAGCACGTATAGTACTAGTTTTTGTAACCCATAAAACAAACACAAGCATGAACTTTGCATGATTAGCACACCCAATTCTATAACGGGTAATCCTATAAGTGTGAGATGAGTGCCCTATCATTAGCACCCGTATAACAGTGGCATTTGAATACAAAACAAATGTTGTACATTTCACCAAAGTGATCTGCTCCCGCCTGCAGAGGAGAGAGTGAAACACATACTACACGTCTACGAAATGAGGTGAATTTTAGGTGGGGGTCTGGAATATGTGTGGTGAGAGTCCCCTATAAAAATCAGCTCATTTGCTCAAGGAGAAGTGGGTCATTTCAAATGAAACCTGATTCCAGGCAATTCTGCCCATAATGCTGCAGACTGGTGCACAACAAGGCTTAAAAAACATATCAAACCTTGGGTAAATGAGATGAATTTCAGGTGGGGGTCTTGAATATGTGAGGTGAGAGTCCCCTATAAAAATCAGCTCATTTGCTCTAGGCGAAGTGGGTGATTTCAAATGAAACCTGATTCCAGGCAATTCCGCACAGAATTCTGCAGACTGGTGAACAACAAGGCTTAAAAAACATATCAAACCTTCGGTAAATGAGATGCATTTCAGGTGGGAGTCTTGCATATGTGAGGTGAGAGTCCCCTATAAAAATCAGCTCATTTGCTCAAGGCGAAGTGGGTGATTTCTATTGAAACCTGATTCCAGGAAATTCTGCACAGAATTCTGCAGACTGCTGCACAACAAGGCTTAAAAAACATATCCAACCTTGGGTAAATGAGGTGAATTTCAGGTGGGGGTCTGGAATATCTGTGGTGAGAGTCCCCTATGAAAATCAGCTCATTTTCTCAAGGAGAAGTGGGTGATTTCAAATGAAACCTGATTCCAGGCAATTCTGCACAGAATTCTGCAGACTGCTGCACAGCAAGGCTTAAAACACATATCAAACCTTGGGCAAATGAGATGAATTTCATGTGGGGGTCTGGAGTATGGGTGTTTAGAGTCCCCTATAAACATCGGCTCATTTTCTCAAGAAAAAGTGAGTGTTTTCAATTGAAACCTGATTCTAGGCAATTCTGCACAGAATTCTGCAGACTGCTGCACAACAAGGCTTTAAAAACATATCAAACCTTGGGTAAATGAGATGAATTTCAAGTGGAGGTCTGGAATATGTGTGTTAAGAGTCCCCTTTAAAAATCAGCTCATTTTCTCAAGGAGAATTGGGTGATTTCAATTGAAACCTGATTCCAGGCAATTCTGCACAGAATTCTGCAGACTGCTGCACAACAAGGCTTAAAAAACCTATCAAACCTTGGGTAAATGAGGTGAATTTCAAGTGCGGGTCTGGAATATGTGTGGTGAGAGTTCCCTATAAAACTCAGCTCATTTTCTCAAGGAGAAGTGGGTGATTACAATTGAAACCTGATTCCAGGCAATTCTGCACAGAATTCTGCAGACTGCTTCACAACAAGGCTTTAAAAACCTAACAAACCTCGGGTAAATGAGGTGAATTTCAGGTGGGGGTCTGTAATATGTGTGGTGAGAGTCCCCTATAAAAATCAGCTCATTTGCTCAAGGAGAAGTGGGTGATTTTAAATGAAACCTGATTCCAGGCAATTCTGCATAGAATTCTGCAGACTGCTGCACAACAAGGCTTAAAACACATATCAAACCTTGGGTAAATAAACTGAATTTCATTTGGGGGTCTGGAATATGTGCGGTGAGAGTCCCCTATAAAAATCAGCTCATTTGCTCAAGGAGAAATGGGTGATTTCAATTGAAACCTGATTCCAGGCAATTCTGCATAGAATTCTGCAGACTGCTGCACAACAAGGCTTACCGTAAAACACATATCAAACCTTGGGTAAATGAAGTGAATTTCATGTGGGGGTCTGGAATATGTGTGGTGAGAGTCCCCTATAAAAATCAGCTCATTTTCTCAAGGAGAAGTGGGTGATTTCAATTGAAACCTAAATCCAGGCATTTCTGTACAGATTTCTGCACCCGCCTACAGAATATAACATGAAAGGCATGGCAAACCTTGATGAAATGAAGTGAAAACTGGATAGGGATCAGGACTAGGTGTTATGACAGTGACCTATCAAAATGGGCTCATTTGCCCAAGGAGAAGTGGGTGATTTCACCAGACACATCACAGCAGGCAACTCAACACTAACTTCCTTGCAAGAAAAAGTCCACCAAATCAGTTTGCATATAGCTGAAAATGTTCAGGGGGGCTGGAACAGGTGTCATAACACTAAAAATGCTAAAAAAAATGGTCACCACATAACACATGTGTGTGATGCCCAGAGAATGACTTTACATGTGCTATGAGCAATCTTAGTTGACCCAAAAGTAACAAAATGGAACAAATTTGACAAAATAACAAACTCATGCCCGCTGGTAGAGGACATCAAGGAGATGCTGGAAATCCATGTTTGTGTGCAAATGACCAACAAATTATGGAGTTATGAGCCAAACCATATAGAATGTTGACTTAGCCATTTTGACATTCTGCTTGTCAGAATTACACCAAAGTGTCAACAACAAAGTTTATCTACAAATACAGTACAACAGTGGTTGCGACGTCGCTTTCGTGCGACCGTCGATAATCCAAACCGGTAGTGTAACCACTCTTGCGCCCATTTCGTTGCGCCATCAGGTGGTTTGGATTTTGTAAGATCCAACACCCTTTTGCGCCGAATCCGAGTCAAATCCCAGTAAAATCGTCTCGCCACGGGCAAAATGGAGTTTCGCCAAAAAAAATGAATCCCGGTCGAAGCAGAGGATCCGAGTGCTGCTTCCGCCTTTGGCCCGCCCTTCCCCCGTCAGGTGGTTTGGATTTCTAGGGATCGGTATAGCAACGGAATCAGGAACCGGGGGCGGAACCCGCCGAATAGGTTTGGGCGGAATGGTCCCCCACGCCATAAATGGGAAACGTGGCAACGGCATCACGAACCACTCTCCCCGTCTTCCCCCCCCTGTCAGAGCCAACCAATCCCACCGCAATTCCCCGTGAAGTGGGCTCTGTTCCATAGGCAGGCAAGCCCTTCCGCGGAATCATTGCGGCTGTTTTGACTTTGGGTTTTTTTCCACGGTCAGCCCGTGATTTGGTGTCACTCGGCTTTAACGCTCTAGATGATGAAGGGTTAGTGTTAGCCTGTCGAACGCTACTTTAAAGCTTTCGTATACATTTGAAAAAGGGAGGTTCAAAAGTTTTGAAATTTGAAATATTGGTAACCCAGCAACAGCTAGTTTCACTCGCTTCACAAGGGAGGTGATCTCCCCGTCACCCAGGGCTCACTGGTGATTCAAAACTTTTGGAATAACAAAAGTAGACGAAATCCAGTCCATGTGAGATCTGTTGGAGAATCGAGTCTCTGCCGCCCCAGCCCTTTGCACACAAGGAGCAGCAAGAATGTCGGCGACGGATTGAAGGCTTCGCGAAAATTCAGAAACTTCCGCAGCAAATCAGATTCCAGCCGAAGACTCGATACAGTTCGGGATTGCTCTCAAACAGAAGGGTCGACAGTTTCTACTGGTTTCTACAAAACAGAATCAGCTATAACAGTAGATTCCAGAGATTTCTTATTCATGCACCTCATGTGGCTCTCAAGTCACTCAAGATTCATGGAATCTGAATTGTGCCCAAGTTCCCAAGGAAGTTGCCTTGTCTAGCAGCCTAGTTTGAGCTATCAATCTGCATGTTTGTAATGCTTAAGAAGTTGTGCTTTAGTGGGCTTGTTAATCTTGATCATAGTGAAGTTTTCTCTCATCAAGCCAAGTCCAGTAGCTCTGTTGAGCTTTTCCAGCCAAGTTTCCAGCCTACCAGTCATCAAAGCTACTCTGTTTTCAAGTTGGTATCAGAGCCCGTCGTTTCGATCAACCGAGCGCCACCACCTTCCTATCCTAGCACAATCCATCCATGGCGGGAGACAACTCATCTGGCCCTGCACTCCAGCCAGCCGGAGGAGCTTCAGAGTCAACATCAGGAGCTACTGGATTAGTGGAAGCAGTTGCACCAGGCAGTTCTTCAACTACATACTCACCACTCACCTCCTTCATGCCTAAGCTTCACCTCCCCAAGTTCAACGGCAAAGATTTTCCAACATGGGCAACTCAGTTTGAGCTCACTGCATCCCTTCAGGATCTCTGGCCTTACTACACTGGAGAAGCAGCCAAACCAGCAGCAGATGCTTCAGAAGCTGAAAAACGACTCTACGAACGGCGCAACAAGGAGGCCTTCCTCTACCTACTCAATAGCATTCACGAGCAGCAGTTGAAGTCGCTCCTACCCTGCTCTACAAAGGCAAACAGCGCAGAGGAAGCATGGAGCCGACTGAAGTCTATGCACCAGTCAAAATCCGAGAGCAGCCAGGCCGAGATGTGGAGCCGCTTCATGTGTCTCATTGAGCTGAAACGATGCTAGAGGAAGCAGCCGCGATCGGCTTAGAGATTCCAGAGTCTCTTTTCAAGACCGTCATCCTCACTGGCCTTACACCGGAGTGGGACACTTTCCGTGCAACACTACAAGCACCATGACTCCCTATCAGTCCATTCTCAAGGATTTTCAGCCCTCATATGACTCAAAAGCTGTGACACTTGCTGATCTTGGCAAAGTACCTATCAAAGGAGTCGGCAAGCTTGAGTTCGAAAAGGATGGTAAGTCATTTTGTGTCAATAAAGCTTTGTTTGTTCCTGATTTGGGAGCAAACTTGCTCTCAGCTGGACAACTTGAAGAGAAAGGTGCCTCTGTACTATTGCAAGGGGGGAAAGCCAAAGTGTGGGACAGTGCAGGAAATTTGGTGGCTGAAGGCGAGCGTACCGGGCGGCTCTACAAGATGAAGTTGGAGATCAAGCGCGGTTCTAACAATACGAAGAACGACGTTGTCTCGCTTCCCACTGTTTCAACCAACAAAGGGAGTATCTCCCAAGCTGATGTATGGCATGCACGCTTGGGGCACTTGGGAATGCAAGCATTGAAAGAGTTGGTGAATCACAAGAGCGTGGAAGGATTGAGTTTGAGTGAAATTGCAGTCAAGTCCCTTTCTTCCGTTCCATGTCCATCTTGTGTTGAGGGTAAGCTAGCTAGAAAGCCATTTTTCCCTTCTAAGTCTCAGTCAAGAGACCTCCTAGAGTTGGTCCACACTGATGTATTTGGCCCCATGCGAGACCCTACTCGAAACGGTAAGAGATATTTGGTGTCTTTCATTGATGACAAGAGTCGTTTCTCGTGGTCATTTTTCATCAACACCAAGGATGAAGTTCACAAGTGTTTCAAGCAATGGCTAGCACTTGTTGAGAGAGAGTCAGGGAAGAAGTTACTCACCTTGAGGTCGGACCGAGGAGGTGAGTACATGGGAAAAGCATTTCAGGGGGAGTTGTTGGCATTGGGCATCAAACAACAGTTCACTTGTCCCTATAGTCCTCAGCAAAATGGAGTTGCAGAGAGGTTTCATTGCACTATTCAAGCAATAGCTACCACTTTTCTTCAGTTTAAGGGCCTTGACAAGCTCTGGTGGGGTGAGGCAATCACTATGGCAATCTATGTTCGCAACAGGAGACCCACAAGGCCCCTACCGGATGGTGTAACGCCATATGAGGCTTGGTTTGGAGTTAAACCAGATCTGTCTATGCTTCGTGTTTTTGGTTCCATGACCCAATACCGTGTTCCAGATGCAAAGAGAGTCAAGCTGGACAGCAGAGCTCATTGGGGCCTCTTCATCGGCATGAGCAACGAGAGCAAGGGATGGGTCCTTTGGGATCCCGTCACCAAGCGAGAAGTGGTTTCAAGGGATGTGGTCTTCTATGAAGACATGTCCCTTGCAGATTGGCACAAGTTTTCCTCTTCCTCCTCTCTACCACCCTCTCTCCAACAGGAACCAGCAAGAGCACCTGAGGAAACAACACAAGAGGAGGACGGAGATGACACCAATTCTGACCATAGCGGACCCATCATCGATCTCCCGCAAGCCGTCGTCAACGAGACCAGCTGCGCCACACCAGTGCCACCAGCAGCTACTCAACCAAGTGGAGATGTGGTTCAGCCGTCAAATGAAGACAATCCACCCCAAGAAGTCACCGTTACATCACCGCCAAAGGAGCAGCAGCCAACCGTCACCAACCAGCCAGCTACTTCAACACCAACCCCGCAAGTTCAACGTCACCCGGATCAGCCCACCACTACACCATCAAACCCATCACCAGCCGTCAATTCAGAGGCAACTACAGAAGCTCACCATCATCCAATGCAGCAGCAACCTACAGCTACAAGACTCCAAGTACCTACATCAGCACCATCTACAATTCTTCCTACCAACAAGACAACCATTACCGCAACATCTTGTTCTCACACACGTTCATCACTTCAGGTTCCAACGTCAAGCCAGCTCATAGCACGAGGATCACTTCAGCGAATCACCACCAACACCAGCTCCAACAGCCCACTTCTTCACCCAAGACCTTTCTCAACTTCACCCCCACGTCCCGGAATCGGCCGTCATCAGTTACCGCCATCTTCAACACCGAGAAACAGCGCCAATCAGACCGAACCGTCTCCAACTTTCGACAACGCAGCGTCATCATCAATTCCCAAGCTTCTAGTCTCAAGATCCCCACCAAGAGAATCTTCACAGCCAACTATGCCGACGAACATTTCAGCTTCACCGACACAAGTCACCACACCTATTCCTCAAGTCAACACCGATAATCGAGAGAGTTCCACGCCGGGAGAAGATCATGCAGTCGTGCCGCCGTCGCAGCCGATGTCGCAGCCATTGTCTCAGCCGCAGATGACCGTGTCAACGCATCCAACCACTGTGAGACCGAACCCTACCATTGATTTGTCTACCCGTCACCCAGGGCTCACTGGTGATTCTCTACTTTTGGAATAACAAAAGTAGACGAAATCCAGTCCATGTGAGATCTGTTGGAGAATCGAGTCTCTGCCGCCCCAGTCCAACCACTGTGAGACCGAACCCTACCATTGGTTTGATCTCCCCGTCACACAGGGCTCACTGGTGATTCTCTACTTTTGGAATAACAAAAGTAGACGAAATCCAGTCCATGTGAGATCTACGCCACTACGCTCAACAGGCAGCATAAATCGTAGCAAAGCACATCGCGACAAGAGCCAGCGCAAATCACTCCCGTTTCCGACACAAACTTAGACGCGTGGGGCAGTTTAGTGTAATTACACGTCCGAGCCAACGTCAGTTCCGCCCTCTAACACGGCGAGCCCGCCGGACCCCTTCTCACAGCCTCGCCTCGTCATCCGTCGCGTTGCCTCACCACGCGGCCTCCTCACGCCACCGTGAACGCGCACGCTGCGTCTCAAACTGCCGAACACGCACGATCACAGTCGCTTCCCGATCGCGCGACCTCGCTACCACGTTTCCGCAGTAGCGGCGGCAGCCGCAATTGAGGTGTCGCGAGGGTAATCAGAAACGACTGCTCCCCATTACCTCTTCCCGCCTTCCCGTTTCCCCTTCCCGCCTCCCCAATTCCCCTTCCCGACACCCCATTTCCTCTTCCCGCTCCCCATTACCCCTTCGCGCCTCCTCGTTTCCCCTTCCCGCTCCCCATTACCCCTTCCTGCCTCTGCAATTGCCCTTCCCGCCACCCCATTTCCTCTTCTCGCTCCCCATTATCCCTTCCCGCCTCTCCGTTTCCCCTTCCCGCTCCCTATTACCCCTTCCCGCCTCCCCAATTCCCCTTCCCGCTCCCCATTACCCCTTCCCGCCTCCCCAATTCCCCTTCCCGCTCCCCATTACCCCTTCCCTCCTCCCCGTGACCCCTTCCCGCTTCCCCATTACCCCTTCCCGCCTCCCCGTTTCCCCTTCCCACTCCCCATTTCCCCTTCCCGCCTCCCTAATTCCCCTTCCCGCCTCCCCGCTTCCCCTTCCCACTCCCGATTATCCCTTCCCGCCTCCCTTCTCAAACTGCCGAACACACATCACAGTCGCCGCACGATCGCACAGCCTCGCTACCACGTTTCCGCACTAGCCGCGGCAGCCGCACTCTCATTTCCCCCCTTGCAGACTCTCATTTTCCCCCTTGCTCACTCTCATTTTCCCCCCATGCTCTCCCTCATTCCTCCCCCCTTCTCCCTCTCATTCCCCCCATGAAGCCCCTCATCCCCCCCTTTCTCCCTCTCATCTCACCCCCTGCTCCCTGTCATGTCCCCACCTTCTCTCTCTCATGTCACCCCCTTCTCCCGCTCATTTCCCCCCATTCTCCCTCTCATTTCTTCCCCTTCCCCCTCTTATATCTCCCCCTACTCCCTCTCATTCCCCCCATGAAGCCCCTCATTCCCCCCCTTTCTCCCTCTCATCCCCCCCCCTGCTCACTGTTATATCCCCCCTTCTCTCGCTCATGTACCCCCCTTCTTCCTCTCATTTCCCCCCCTTATCCCTCTCATTCTCTCCCCCCTGCTCCCTCTCATTCCCCCCTTAACCACTCAGTTAAATGCCACATAACCTCCCTCTCATTTCCCCTCATCCCCCCCCCCTTCCCCCTCTCGTTTCCCCCCATCTCCCTCTCCTTTCCCCACGTGTTCCTTCTCATTCCCCCCCCCTTCTCCATCTCGTTTCCCCCCCGCTCATTTCCCCCCATCTCCTTTCATTTTCCCCCCTTCTCCCTCTCATACGCTTCTAACCCCTACCGTACCCTTGGATGGTCGCATGCCATACTCATCCATCCGCTGCCATACACCGCCACACCCTTCCATCTCCTCCCATACCCTTCCATACCCTTCCATACCCTTCCATTCCCTGCCATTCCCTTCCATTCCCTTCCATACCCTTCCATTCCCTTCCATACCCTTCCATTCCCTTCCATTCCCTGCCATTCCCTTCCATTCCCTGCATTCGTGCACAGGCATGTGACTAGTCACGTGATTGGTATCGAAGAATCCAGGGTTGGGTGATAAAGGTTATGTATTTAGTGATACAATTGTAAGGACTTTTTTAATAAAACATGTTGTGAGGCTACGAGCTTGATTTTGGTCCTGAAGTGCCAAAAATGTACTAAAGTTGGGAGTGTATGCATGCTTCTTGAATCACAAGTGCATAGTAATAAATACGCAGGGAGCTGCCGCACAAGTTGGCAGCTGCTGTTGTATGCCTGGCGTTGGTGTGCAGCAGAGGGGAGCGGTGCATTGTGTGCTGCTTGGTGGACCTGCCGGTGAGAGGAGTGGGGGGGGTCAGGGCTGAGAAAGGGACGAGGAAGGGGAAAAAGAAGGCACATATTAGGGTGAGCTAAAGCAAAGCCTGGAGAGAGTGCCCTTAGTCATCCAAGTGGCGTGAAAACGGTTGTCTAGGCAAGTCCCAAGGCATGCGATTGGACGCGCACAGTACCTGAGAGGCGTGAACGATGGGACAAAACTTGAGATGAGTCGAGCTCGCTTGCACGCATCATCTGCCGCAACAGCCTTGCTACCTCCTCCTCCTCCCTCTCCCTCCGCCTCGCTTCCTCATCGAGCCTCACACCCTGCTTGCTCCCCAGTCCACTGCTGACATGGCTGCTTCGATAGTCTGCACCCATCTTCAGAGACCCGACATGCTGCATCTCCTGCGGCTTGCGCAATCATGAGAGCGTTAGGCTGTGAGACCGAAACAGGGTTCACTCGCTCTTGGTTCTGCTGTTGCTGCCGATGCACCTGCCGCTGTTCTTGCAAGATCATCCCAGCTCCAACTCCTCGTGGGAGCTGCTGCTACATTTGCTCCACAAATGCTAGGACCAGTAGGACCTCAATCTGCAGGAGCAGAAGGATGGTCAGAACCGGGGCAGTTGCAGAGTCACACGGGTTGGGGCCAACAGCCGGCGTCGGCAGTCCATAGTCAAAGGAGTGGGGCGAACAATCCTCCCCACTGGCTGCTCCTCGCCTCATGTCTCCTCCTCCTCCACCATGCATTCCCCTCCTTTCCTGAGCTACCTCCTGCTCCGGGGGGAACACCGAAGGAAGGAACACTGGGTGTGGCAGCAGGGGCAGCTCCGGCAAAGGCAGCAGCAGCGGCAGTATGGGCAGGGACTGAAGGAGCGAGTGGGATCTCATGGGAGGTGAGATGACCCTGGAAGGAGGGGGGATGAGAAATTAAGGCATGGCGATGGGAGAGCGTGGAAGGGAGAATGGAAGGGAGCGAGTGGGGGGCAGTATTTTGCAAGGGATCCACCCTGTAAGGGAGGGAAGATGAAAAGGACGGGAGGGCAGTGGGGCTATGCCAGAGCTGGGAGGGAAATGAAGGGGAGCAAGGTGGGGGAAATAAGGGGAGAAGGGGGGGAAATGACGGGGAGCAAGGTGGGGAAAATAAGGGTTTAGGTTGGGAAATGAAGGGGTGAAGGAGGGAAATGAGAGGGAAGCGGGGAAGCGAGAGTGAGCAAGGGTGGAAGTGAGAGGCTGCAAGGAGGGAAATGAGAGGGAGGAGGGGGAGAGATGAGAGGCGGCAAGGGGGGAAATGAGAGGGAGGAGGGGGAGAGATGAGAGGAGCAAGGGGGGAAATGAGAGGGAGGAGGGGGAGAGATGAGAGGAGCAAGGGGGGAAATGAGAGGGAGGAGGGGGAGAGATGAGAGGAGCAAGGGGGGAAATGAGAGGGAGGAGGGGGAGAGATGAGAGGAGCAAGGGGGGAAATGAGAGGGAGGAGGGGGAGAGATGAGAGGAGCAAGGGGGGAAATGAGAGGGAGGAGGGGGAGAGATGAGAGGAGCAAGGGGGGAAATGAGAGGGAGGAGGGGGAGAGATGAGAGGAGCAAGGGGGGAAATGAGAGGGAGGAGGGGGAGAGATGAGAGGAGCAAGGGGGGAAATGAGAGGGAGGAGGGGGAGAGATGAGATGAGCAAGGGGGGAAATGAGAGGGAGGAGGGGGAGAGATGACAGGAGCAAGGGGGGAAATGAGAGGGAGGAGGGGGAGAGATGAGAGGAGCAAGGGGGGAAATGAGAGGGAGGAAGGGGGGAGATGAGAGGAGTAAGGGGGGAAATGAGAGGGAGGAGGAGGGGAAATGAAGGGGAGCAGTGGGGGAAGTGAGAAGGAGCAGGAGGGGAAATGACGGGGAGCAGTGGGGGAAGTGAGAAGGAGCAGGAGGGGAAATGAAGGGGAGCAGTTGGGGAAGTGAGAAGGAGCAGGAGGGGTCTTAGCATCGTAAGCTCCTTAGTCGGCAATAGTCTACTTGCTATTGCTTATCGTGTTCTCCACGATCTCCCGAATCCAATGATATGCGCAGCTCTGCTTGAAGTTGTCAATACACACTTCAGCAATTTTCAGAATCTCAATGTTGTCCAATGTTGTATTTCCAGAATGAGTACAAACAGTTTTATAGTCAGGCAAGACACAAAGTGCGATTCGTAACTTCACTTGTTTCCCAAGTAACCGCGTGCGCTTCATTTCACCCCGAGTCACACACGCAACCGAACCAAGTTCGGTGAACACTCCTCAAGACCGAATCTGGAACCTTCTCGAACACCCCTCGAGCTCGAACCACAATTTCCCTTCGCCAACTTCAATCTCGATGCGTCTTCCACCTTCTCACACATTCCTTCTTGATTTCTCACTCCCTTCTCACGCCGTAGGCCGATTTCCACCGTTTCACCAAGAATCATCCACGCGCTTCCATTTCGCCGTCATTCCGCCGTCGTAGAGACTTTCGCCATAGGTTCCGTGGTTGGGCGAACCAACCCTAACAATCTCCCCAGTGGTTCATCAACCACGAACTCCACTTGCACTCCTCCCCTGCTCCTTGTAGCCTTCACAGGGTCTAAGTCGGCTTCACGCTCCCCTGCAACTCCTGCACCTTGAACCTCTGCTTACGTGTCTTGAAGTTGAGCGCCTTGACATCCAAACCTTGAGAGATTTTCTTATGCCTCTCGCTTCTCCTCGGCATCTTTACACCCAACACCTCTCGGGTCTCGTACCCTTCAACGTGTTCATCCTCCTTAAGCACTTGCCCCTTTGCAGTTGCATTCCCCTTTGATCCTTTCACCATGATGTCCCCTTTCACAGCTTCAACTCCCACACACTTCGCATTTACTGCTTCGTCTTCAACCACGATCGCTGCTGCAAAAGTGTTGACATCGTCTCCATCTCCACCGTTTACTGCTGCTGCCTCCGTGATCACTATCTCCTCTTCCTGCTTCACTGCTGCCTCCACACTCGCTCCCGTATCATCCGTGTCCTCGCTCTTATCAACCTTAGTCAATAACTCCTCCAGTTCTCCCATCTCACCATACTCACGATCCTCATAGATCTCATCCATATCATTCGTCGCGACCAAGTTCATCTCATAGAACCCGTCACTGAAGTAACCATCAGCATACTTCTCCCACTCAGGACCAAACACAATCACCTCACCACTGTCATAGAATATCTTGCACCCCAAGTCATCAAGCTGTGACTGATTGACCTGGTTCACCTTTAAATCCTCAACCAGCAGCACATTCTCCAGTCTCATCTCTCCATACGGACTCTTCAGCACCACATCACCCTCTCTTATCACTGGTAACTTCCCACTGTTACCTTGTAGTATATAATCCTCACTCGACTCCCTCACATTCTCCATCCAATCTGACCTGAATGCCATGTGACGCGTGCATCCGCTGTCCATGAACCACGCCCTCTTCTCACGTCCATCTGTCTGAGCCTCCTTCGGTAAACGCACCACGTTCGCGAGATGCGCTCCTCCCAAAATCACATCCTCCTTTTCAGCTTCCACTACATTCGCCTTTGTCGCCACATTCCTCTGCTGCGACGGACCCTTGTAGCTCATGCTATTCGGGTTGGAGTAGCACTCTGCGGCACGATGCCCGTAGCGCCCACAATGATCACACTTGCCGCCAAAACCTCGTTTCTGCTGCCACTCCGCTCCTGCATTTTCTCCTTTCTCGTTCTCCATCGCTTTGCCCTTATAGTTTCTGCTTCGCGGGTTCTCATAGCAATTTATCGCCTTATGCCCGCGCTTTCCACACTGGTAGCATGCTCCAAACGCCTTCGTGGCATTCACCAAAGCGGGCCTCTCCTCATCAAACTCCTTAGCTACTGCTGCTGCTTTCTTCTTTCTCATCTCGTTAACCGTCTCAAGCGACTGTAGAATCTCCTGCAGCTTCATCAAACTCTCCGGCGGTTGGTACGTAAACATACCGATGTCGGATTCCCACTCCTTAGGAAGGCCTTGGATGATATAGTCAATCATCTCATGCTCCGTCTCCGCGGCTCCCATCACCCGCAAATCGTCGTTGTAGCTTTTCGCCCTGTTGATGTAGGTGATGATTTTCTCACCTTTCTCCATGCTCAGCATCAGCAGTTGCTTCCTAATCGCCTTCTTGTTGACATCGTTCGTACCCATGTATGTGGACCCCAGGTACTCCCACGCTCGCTGTGCAGGGTTTAGCTCCCCTGCAAACTGGTCCAAATCCACCGCGATTCCATCGGCAACTGAATGACAAAGCTGAAAGAACGCTTGCTTACTTTGCTTTTTGAACGCCGCTATTTTCCCCTTCGTATCCGTCGTGGAAGGCGCAACTCCCTCCATCATCTCCTCGTCGGGACGGTAGTACGGCAAGAGGTCCACCTCCTCTGCCCTTCGAATGAACTTCTTTTGCCACATGTTGTAGTTGCTTCCATTGAAGCGCTGAGCTTCACTGAGCCCGATCGTCCGTTTCGCCACCAATCGGCCACTCGCAAGGGCCTCGAGAAGAGCCTTCGGCTGCGGGTCTCCAAGACTCACACTGGAACCCGAACTCGCCTCGTCTCCCATAGCGTAGGCGTGAACGACTCCTCTTCTCCACTAATTTCACTTAGCGCACCAAGGGAATTCGCGACGATCGACGAGCCCGTTCGTCAAGCTCTGATACCAGTTCTTAGGATCGTAAGCTCCTTAGTCGGCAATAGTCTACTTGCTATTGCTTATCGTGTTCTCCACGATCTCCCGAATCCAATGATATGCGCAGCTCTGCTTGAAGTTGTCAATACACACTTCAGCAATTTTCAGAATCTCAATGTTGTCCAATGTTGTATTTCCAGAATGAGTACAAACAGTTTTATAGTCAGGCAAGACACAAAGTGCGATTCGTAACTTCACTTGTTTCCCAAGTAACCGCGTGCGCTTCATTTCACCCCGAGTCACACACGCAACCGAACCAAATTCGGTGAACACTCCTCAAGACCGAATCTGGAACCTTCTCGAACACCCCTCGAGCTCGAACCACAATTTCCCTTCGCCAACTTCAATCTCGATGCTTCTTCCACCTTCTCACACATTCCTTCTTGATTTCTCTCTCCCTTCTCACGCCGTAGGCCGATTTCCACCGTTTCACCTAGAATCATCCACGCGCTTCCATTTCGCCGTCATTCCGCCGTCGTAGAGACTTTCGCCATAGGTTCCGTGGTTGGGCGAACCAACCCTAACAAGGGGAAATGAAGGGGAGCAGTGGGGAAAGTGAGAAGGAGCAGGAGGGGAAATGAGGGGGAGCAGTGGGGGAAGTGAGAAGGAGCAGGAGGGGAAATGAGGGGGAGCAGTGGGGCAAATGAGAGGGAGAAGGGGGGGGAAATGAGGGCGAGAAGGGGGGGGGGGGTTGAGGGAGAAAAGGGGGGGGAATGAGGGGGAAGAATGGGGGGAATGAGGAGGAGAAGGCTGGGAAATGAGGGGAAGAATGGGGGGAATGAGGGGGAGAAGGGTTAGAACTGAGAGGGAGAAGGGGGGAAAGTGAGGGAGAGAAGGGGGGAAAATGAGGGAGAGAAGGGGGGAAAAATAGGGGGAGAAGGGGGGGAAATGAGGGGGAGAAGGGAGGCAAGTGGAGAGGGAGTAGGGGGGGTTGTGAGGGGGAGAAGGGGGGAGGGGGGGTAATTAGAAGAGGATGCGCTTAGCGGGAGAGGCGCTATGCGGGCGCTAAGCGGGAAAGGCGCGCAGCGGGTGCGGCGCTAAGCGGGAGAGGGTGAGGCGACACGCGGGAAAGGCGCACAGGGGGTGAGGCGCTACGCGAGAGAGGCGCGCAGCGAGTGATTCGTTGCGCGGGAGAGGCGCGCAGCGGTTGCGGAGCTAAGCGGGAGAGGCGCGCAGCGGGTCAGGCGCTAAGCGGGAAAGGCGCGCGGCTAGTGATACGTTAAGCGGCATGGCGCGCAGAGGGTGAGGCGCTAAGCGGGAGAGGCTCCCAGCATTGGAGGCGGTAAGCGGGAGACCCGCGCAATGGGTGAGGCGCTAAGCGGGAAATGCCTACCGAGCGGGTGTTGAGAGTGGCGGCGTGGCCAACGCATGGAACGATGCGATCCCGCCGCCGGCTCCGTAGTTTTCAATCGGCTTACTCGATCGCACCTACCCAGCGTGGTGATGCAACCCGTCGAGGCGCCCTTGACAGGGCTTCGACGGGGCCCATCAATGCAGCACGACGCGCTCGACGAATGCAGAGCCTTTCCCTCTCCGATTGCCGCTGAACGGCGCAGCAGTGGAAAGGAGCTGGCGGGCAAGCTAGATGTATTTTCCCACTCGCACAAGCCTATAATGTACCTAAACTCATCTCACATGAGAATATCTGAGCGGTGTCGATGCTCCGCATGTTCTTTGTCGCGCCCCGGTTCCTCTATCTATGCTTAGCGTATGTTAGTCACATATCATGGTTCCTAGTGAAATGTGACTCCAAGGTTGGGTGACGGGGGAGTTTCTTGTGTTTGGAACTCCTCAAAGCTGCAATTTTTCGCCAAACCTCTCGCCACGCTCAGTTGTTTCGTTCTGGCGAATTTTTCCCTGGCTACAGTGCAAGTCCAAACAGTACTTGCAAATGTATACGAAAGCTTTAACCCTTCAAAATCATCCCCCCTGAAAGCTCCAAGTCCCTTCTCACACGCACAGAGGTTAGCCTAGCTCCAGCCCAGCCCTCACACCCCCAAAATGGAGGTTGGCCAAGGGATAGGCTAGGGTTCCATATCAGAGGGGATACCCACCCCATACCCCACGAAAGTTTTCCCAGTAGGGCCCATGCTCCAACCTCACCCATCTCTGCCCTGAAAAAGCCCCCCTCCTCCCACAACCAAACCCCATGTGTGGGTTTTTTTTCACCCCTGATTTACCCAGGTTCATGTGGGGAGTGGTGTAGTATTTTTGGACCCTACCCACGATGATGATGGTGGAAGGAGGGGTTGCAACATCGCCGAGACGACCCCCTCCTTTCGATCTCGGGATGGGCTGTTTCCGATCTCGAGAGGGGGGGGGGTTAGCCCTTCAAAACTTTCTCCGAACCCTCCTCCAAACGCTAGCCTAACACTAGTCCTGCAAGGAGGTGGCTGCATATCGAACAGGGCCGTGGTGAATGGCAACGGGATGGCATGGGGCGGGGAGGTTGCCTAGGGACGAAATTGCTACCCCACTTCCGAGAGCCGTGATTCCGTCTCAAATGAGGTCAAACTGATGACGTTCCACAGGCCAACATGATTTCATTTGGTTCAGACGGAATCGTAAGTCCGGCACGAATTCCACGGGCAGACCATCCTGACAGACGTTAACGAACCCTAACGAACGGGATCCGGAAGGCGAGACTGATCTTCCTGATCCCGTCCATTTTGCCCATACTTGTGCTGGCAAACAGGGCCTTTAATTCGTATACGGTACTACTTTGGCTTTGTTCTGTATGCGTTAAATTCGTGGCCCAACTACACCTGGCCCGTGGTAACGGCGTGTTGCAATTGCCGGTGCATTGCATCGGCTCGGGACGATTGGAAGGCTCCAGGCAGGCAGGAGGCCAAACACGGGCACTGATTCGGGAAAGAAAAGTTTCAAGATAGTGATTCAAAAAGTTATTTACGAAGGTTATGTTAGGACATAGATTTTTTATGCGAGACTTTTGTAAAAGTTTTACAACCTCTTGCGTTCCAGGAGCCTTCCTTAACCGGTGCCACGAGCCGAGCCGATGCAGTGCACCGCGAACTGCAACACGCCGTAAATTCACCTGCGGTATCTTCACCACGTGGTCGTACTTTCCCGCAGTCAAGCTAGTTTATGAAGGTAGTTTCGGATTCTTAGGGGTAAAATCAAGCATACCCTTCACCAGATCGGGAAAGTCGTAACTTGTTAAAAAACCAATCCCGCCCTTCTCTACGATCAGTAAGTATGAGTGCGATGGACAGAAATGCATCTTTGCTGTTTACTTGTATCCCTGCAGTCTCTGGGTGACCGTCTCATTCAGGGGGCCCTGGAAGAAAAGCGTTCAAGCGGTGAATTTACCGCGGGCCAGGTGTATCAGCTCGAGTTCAAAGTACTATAGCTTGGAAGTTCAAGGGCGAGAGGTTTGTCCTCTTGTGGTTACTCAAATGTCATTTTTGTCCCCCTACTGTTCCTAAGAAGTTGCTCCCCGCCTTTAAGTTGGTCATGGCGTGGGACCGTAGAATCTTCATTGATAATTGGTTTAGTGTTTATCAAGGTTTGGTGATAAGAGAGGTACTGCCAAACCTGTTTGTGCCAAATTTAACGTTTCAGCCTACAGAACACCACTTTTGGGGCGTTCAACTTTAACCGCATGATGGTTCCATGATGCTGCATCGCCTAGCAAATGTGTGCACAACTTGTGCGCAGCAAATTGAGGACGCGGTATAAATAGACGATCGATCGTCGGTCACGAGCGGTGTGCGGATCAGCTACCCAGTTTACTAGCATGTAACAATGTTACGGTAAGGTTTTTGTCAATAGATTGTGCACAGTAAGGGAATGCGACTGATCACTGATTGCTGGAGACCAGCCTAATACAAAGTGGCGATTGTTACAATGACGTTTGCGCAGCGTTTCACCAATCGACCCGCTAAATCGAACGTGAGACTCAATTTACATGTAGGATCCTGCGATATTCACACTTTTACCACGTCTTGTGCAGCACAAACGCATTCCGACATTTCAAATGTGTTATGTGCGGGGCTTCATGGCAGCAACCGCGTTCGATTGGGTGTGTCGCGAAGCTACTCGGAATGACATGTCGGTACATTTTATGTGGAGGCAAGTCAGCCTACAGAACAAGGCCTTTGGGTTGTATTTACAGGAGTTCTCGCTTATAGACCTCCTAAATAACACTCGCGGGAGAATAACCAAAGATGCTCTGGAAGATGAACAACGAAGGGGACTATGAAAATGATTTGTGGGGAGTGCCTACCATACCATGGAGTAGAGTTGCTACAGTATTGGCCGAGAAGGGGTGCATTGTCGATAGGGAGTCAGCGACAATCAGTGTGGAAGCAGTGTATGAGCTGAAGAAGATAAGAGTGCAGCTGGTTGAGCAACTGAAGTGTCAGAATCCCAGTCACTAGACCACTGGGATAAAAGGGCTTGTTAAGTAGCGGGTCAGTGCGCCCATAACCCCCCAGGCCAACGTGCCTGTAACCCTTCCCTAGGATCAATCGGGGATCACCAGTGGACCTCTGACATGAAGGTCATCGCCTCCTGCTTGATACAAAGCTAAGGGAAAGGTTGCATTCAGAGAGAGTAAGGCCATTACCAGAGAGAAGGAGCGTGAAGCTTTGCCATTGATACAGTTGTGTGAAGCTGAGGGTCTGGGCAAGAAGACAACTCATGCAGTTGGCGAGGGATAAATGCAAAGGAGCAAGAAACTGTTAGAATGGTGTAAGATACTACAGTATGCTATAGTACTCTTAGAACCGCCTCCTAGAGCCTATGAGTATTTGGAGCCAGCTTGGGCATGAACCATGCTATAACCAAATGAGTTTCCATGATGTGGGTTCCAACAAGAGAGAACCCTAACCTATAGGGTGTGGGAGGTGGTCCACTCCAAAGAGTGTACACCACAAGTTCTCCCAACCCGACACGTGTATTCTATATTATTATAGCATAGATCCAACACTACATATACGTTTATTGGAGCAACCTGAATCAACCAAAATTCCAACACCCCCTCTTGCTCCAATAAGCATCAAAATTCACCCATAAATCAAAACACAACCCCTCCAGCGAATGAAGCCTTGGCCTTTGCAGCCATCACTCGCATGCCGACGCGTTCAAGGTTCTCATGTAGTTGCAAGCTTGGGAGAGGTTTGGTGAGCATGTCGGCATCCTAGAGGTGGGAGCGTACTGACTGCACCTTGACCTCTGCGAAGATAACTACTACAACGGGAGCTTAGAGTACTGGCTAGGCACGTGTGCTCGTGTGATGTCTGCGTTCGTTGGTCCTTAGACGTTTTCCTAGTGCTCACACTGCTTGCTAGTTCACGGGGCAATTTGGCAAGAGTTTCACTAGAGAAAGTTGTCAATAATGGTCCAATGAAGTTGGCAATGCAAGACTACATCAGAGCTAGCATTCAGGTTGGTCGACTGCCAGCACAGCATGGTCGACCGCGTTCCAGCACGACTTGGTCGACCACGCTACAGCAGTGCAAAGTCGACAGCTTGCCAACGCTGCAGGTTGACGGTGTGCCAGCATTGCTCACGCAGGACAGCAGTGCACCCGCTTTGCAGGTGCGCGCAGCTGATTGGCATGCAAAGTCTCGTCACCTGCACAGCGTACACACCACGTCAACCTCGGGCTAGCGACTGCCTCTGATCCGCCACGACGACCTCGGGATACCACCATGGAGGTCGGTCTCGCCAACTTCGCCTGGGTGACCGTCGCACTCCTTCGCAGAACCTCGTCACCCAGGTATCCTGGTCGACCGGGCAACTATGTCGACCAGCTGCTCCTGTATGTGCTCGTCGACCTCCTAAGTCGGCGACCTTGCAAGTCGGCGCCGACTTGCAAAGTCGGTGACCTTGCAAGTCGGTGACCTTGCAAGTCGGTGACCTTGCAAGTCGGTGACCTTGCAAGTCGGCGCTGACTTCCAGGTCGACGTGCCACATCGCCGACCACCAATTGAAGTCGGCTGCTGGCTTCCCAAGTCGGCGGTATTGCAGTGGCGCCGTGCAAGTCGACCAACCCCGTCGACCAGCTCGTCCAAGTCGGCGTCGCCCACTGCTGCAAGTCGGCTGTACCTTCCGTACACCCCACCACGAAGTCGGCTCCGCCCAAGCGTGGACGGGGCCAACACACAACTCCCGTTGACAACCTCGTGCTGGCGCACCGCATCTTGCACAAAGTGCTAAGCCATTTTAATATGCTTGGTGCGCTGATGAAGATCAAGACCGTGGGCAAGGGAGGCAGGAGACTCATAATTTCATAACAATGGAATAGCCCCCCCATCACCCAGATGCATCTCAGCCAACAAGCTCCTCAACCGAATGGCCTCCTTGGCTCCCTCTGATACAGCCTTATACCCAGCTTCAGTACTGCTACAAGCAACGATGTCTTGCTTTTTGCTATACCAGCTGATAGGCATAACAACTCTTGCCGTCAGCCTCACCAACCCAATCCGAATCAGTGTACCCCACAACATGCTCACCACATTGGCGCTCATACCTAATGGCACGATCAGATGTGTCGACCAAGTACATGAGTGCTCTCATTGCAGCGCGCATATGAATATGCATTGGTGCCAATCAAGACTGTGCAATGGTGTTGATATTGAAGGCCATGACCGGACGGGTAGTCCCAACAGCACACATCAAGCTGCCAATAAGACTCTAGTATATCTTGTGTAAGGATCTGGTTCAGGAAAGAGAAATCTATAGAATAATTCACA
Organism: Closterium sp. NIES-65; assembly: GCA_948144175.1. Lineage (NCBI taxonomy): Eukaryota > Viridiplantae > Streptophyta > Zygnematophyceae > Desmidiales > Closteriaceae > Closterium > Closterium sp. NIES-65. The sequence continues at coordinate 2,076,355 of CANXME010002221.1, forward strand.
TGGGTACAAGGCAAGGCTATATATAGGCTCGACACAAAGGCAGTAACCCGAGTGTTGCTAAAAGGTTCCGTGGGTCGCGAAGCGTCCCGAACGGGCCCTTGCCGAATTCGATAGAAGGCAATTTGGTGGCAACCAAAACGCCTAGAATTCGGTGCACTCAACCTAGTTCGGTGACTATGACTATAATATGGAAAGCGTTATGAAGCTTCCACGTAGTAGGTAAGCGCAAGCGGAATGTTACTGGTCTCACCATTGCTTCTCCAAGTTGCGCGTGTCTAAGTCCTGTCCGGCGTAAACTTGAACGCCTCGGAAGGTGAGACAAGTCCAAGTTGCGCGTGTCTAGAAGCACCTGATCTCCGACTGCTACCGAGTGATCTTGTCGCTGTCGATCGGCATACTGCTTCTGGGAGGTCTGCATCGTGGTGAGGCATCGTTGAGTCTTCTCCCATAGCTGTTGCATGGTGGTGACAAAGTTGTGTGCGGCTTGGACGTGTGCCGGTGTGGTTGGATGCTGTGGTGTAAGTGGTTCCCGTCCGTAGCACAGGGAGAAAGGAGATTTTCCTGTGGCTGCATGTGATGCGTTGTTGTAAGCGAACACAACCGTTGGTAATTGAAGATCCCAGTGGCTGATATCGTCTTTGCAAATTGTACGCAGTAACTGTTCAACCTCCTAATTGAGTCGCTCTGTCTGTCCGTCAGTCTGGGGGTGGTATGCTAAAGATGCTGAAGACACAGCAAGCTTTGTCCCCAACAAACCCATGAGTTCCCTCCAGAACTTACTAGTGAACTTTGGGTCTCTGTATAAGATGAGTGTAGCGGGGATGCCGTGGATGGTGATGATGCGGTCGAAGAAGAGGCGAGCAGTTGCTTCAGCTGTAGCCGTGGTGTTGGTCGAAATGAAGTGTCACATTTTAGAGAATTTATCCATCACCACGAGTATAGCGTCATGCCCTCGTGAGGTCGACAGAAGCCCAGTGATGAAGTCTAGGCTGAAGACTTGCCCAAGCTGCTCCGGAACGAGTAGAGGCTGAAGTAACCCTGCTTTTTTTGTTTGCTACTCTTCATCCGTTGGCACGTGTCGCATGAGGTGACGAACTGCTGCACGTTTGCCGCCATCCCGGGCCAGTAGTAAAACTTTGATATCCGTGCTAACGTCTCGTTGCTCCCGAAATGTCCCACGTACTACACGTCGTAAAACTCCTCCAGCAGAATCTGTCGGAGCGGAGCATAGTTCGGTACCCAGATTTTCCCTAAACTCTTCCTTACAACTAAGTCCTTCTCCCATTGTAACAGCTTTTGTGCCGTTGCAATTTCTGCATCCACAGAGTACCCATATTGGAATAGACCCTTGAGTAGAGGGTTCATCCTATCGAGCTGGATGCCTGCTACATGTTGAGGGCGGCTCAACGCGTCTACTTTGTTGTGTAGCTCGGGCTTGTAGACGATGTCGTAGTGGAAGTGAGTTTCAAGGAAGTCCATCCACCGCACCTGACGTCGTGAGAGCGTCGGCTGCAACTTCAAGTATTTGAGACTGCAGTGGTCAGTGTAAACTGTAGTCTTGGCTCCCTCTATGTAACACCTTCACGCCTTGAAGGCTGTAATTATCACTAAGGCTTCCTTGTCATGGATTGGGTAAGTAAGTTTCACTTCGTGTAGGTGCTTACTGAGGTAAGGATGGGCTGCAAACCGCGTCCGTGATCCTGCATCAGTACTGCTCCGACTGCTTGGTCACTAGCGGTTGCTTACACCACGTACTTTCTGTCTGGATCCGGTAGGATGAGTACTGGTGCTGTAGTTAGTGGTGTCTGTAGCTGATCCATGGCTTGCTGATGAGGAGTATCTCATTTGTAGGGCTTATCCCTTTTTGGTAGGTTGGTCAGTGGTGCTGCTATCTCAGCGTACTGTCGCACGAACCTGTTGTAGTAGTTGGCGAGGCCTAGGAACTACTGCAACTCCTTCATGTTCTCGGGTACTTTCCACTTCTTAACAGCTTTGATCTTCCGCAGGTCCACGTGTACGCCCTCGGCACTCACCATGTGCCCGAGAAACTGCACCTTCTTCAGGGTGAAGTTGCTCTTTGATAGCTTCACATAGAACTTGTTCTCCCGTAGGATCTTGAAGACTTTCTGCAGATGCTCCACCTGCTCATTCATGCTCTTGGAGTAGATGAGTATGTCGTCCAGGTACACTACTATGCACTCGTCTTGCAGGGGCCGTAGGATGTGGTTCATCTCCGCCTGGAACGTTGCTGGTGCGTTGCAGAGTCCGAACGGCATCACCAAGTATTCATAGGAGCCATATCTGGTACGGAACGCCGTCATGTGGATCGTGTTGTTCGCCATCTTGATCTGCCAGTAACCCGACCATAGGTCCCAACTTCGAAAGCGTCGTTGCACCACGCAGCTGGTCTAGAAAATCGTCTATGCGCGGTATGGGGTATTTGTTTTTTACTGTCTGTTTGTTCAGTGCCCGGTAGTCAATGCACATCCGTAAACTACCGTCTGGCTTAGAAGTGAAGAGAACCGGTGCACCGTAGGGAGAGGTGGATGGGCGGATCAGTTCTTTGTCCAGTAGGTACTCAATCTGTTTCTTCATGTTTGTCAGCTCCGTCGGACTGAGGCGGTATGGTGCACGGGAGTCGGGTTTCGCACCTGGTTCCTCCACGATCTCGTGCTCATGGGTTCGTGCTGGAGGCACTCATACAGGTAGGTTGTCTAGCATGATGTCCTTGTACTGCTCCAAGACCTCCTTCACTGCTGCAGGTAGCTCCGAATTCGGCTTCTCCTCCTCTGCTGCTGCCATCACTAGTGCTAAGTAACGCGTGTTACTCGCGTTCACTGTCCGTTCGAACCATGCAAGCGTCGTTTCACGAACATCCCCTGTATCCGTCCAGCTTCGCAGCTCCACAAGTTTCCATTATTGTAGATGCACGCCTTTTGGTTGACCCAATTGATCTTGGGGTTGAACCGCTTCAGAAAATCACGCCCCAATATAAAATCGAATCCCTTGATGTTCGTGATCGGCAACGTCGACTTCCACCTCAACGGCCCTATCTGCAGCTGCAATGTTGTCTCGCCGTGTATGGGAAGCTTCGTACCATCCACCGTTGTTGTAAACTGGGTCTCCTCTGAGGATTCTCCAATTTTCTCCACTGTCCACTAGTGCCTGGAGGCATCACCCATTGCAGATCACCTCGAGGAGTAGTGGCTGCTGCTGCTCCGAGTAGCTATAGATGGTCTTGCTTACAAGATCATAGGGTATGTCAAATATATCATCCTTAGGTCCTGCGCTCGAAGCTACTGACTCAATCTCAGGTTTCACCAGAGTAGGGTTAGAAGGATATATCCGAGGCTGGTACAACTTCTCCTGTGCCTGGAACCTTCCCCAAATCCTTTGCGGCTGTGTAGGGGAACGCCGAGAGCCTTAACACTTTGATGCTGGGAGAGAATATCAATTCCTCGGAACTTTCGACCCGTATCAACGCTCCAGAGTAGGGTCCCCATATTACCCAATACCAGTTTAATTTCTGGCTCTCCTTTAATAATGGCTTGAAAACCACGAGAAGTAATATTCTTAGTTAAAGTATCTTAATAGGGTAACGAATTCTTACTTCTCGGCGTGTACGGCTGGAGTTTCCCGGTCGGTGCAGGGTGTTGTTTCGCGGAGTTTTCTTTTGTCTCGGCGATTTCCCCTAGTGCCGGCTGGTCGTTACGTTTTAAATTTGCGCCATCGTATTCTCATTTGGCCCTCTTTGAAGTTGCCACGTTGTCCGACTTCTACTTCGGGGGTGCCACACTATTCTTGCCCTTCAGCTCCGCACGTCTTTTCTTCATTTTCCAACACGCCAAGATACGATGTTCTATAGCGCCACAAAATTCGCGCGTCTAGTTTTTGCTAGCCGCTGCTTTGCATGGCCCTTGTCGTTCTCCATCGGGTCGGCAGTCGTGGGTGGTGCTGATCGCCCCATGCCACTATTTGGCGTAATAGCTACTGCTCAACGTGTCGAACTGTTCGATCAGTGTTGCATGCCCACGTCTCTTCGCCTTGGACAAATTTGTTGCTAATCCACTATAGAGCTGGGCCTTGTAACAGTGTTGCTGCGAGCCGTATGCGCATCGCGTCTTGGGTGGGGGTCGTGGATCCAACGGCTTCAAAGTAAATTTTGAGTTCAGCTTGTCAGAACTATGCTATAGGCTGTAGCGGGGAACTCCTTATGGTGTACAGCCAAATTAGTTTTTCATATACAAACCCTGTACTGCTGTGTTTCTAGTCATCGTTCGTTCCTAGATTCTGACATGGTTTCAGAGCAGGTTCCCTAGTGGGAACGTTTTTTTAGGGCCCACCACGATAATATATTTTTTTCCTGCCCTACTGCCGCCCTACTACTACGTTTCCTACTACCACCACGATAAGATTTAGGGAAGCGCGCTTTGCGCCTACCTCACCAGCGCCGTCGCGCGCCCTGGCGTACTATGGCCCGTAGAGGCCCTGCCCTCCTGGCCCGTAGCGGCCCTGCCCTCTTGGCCCGTAGTGGCCTTGCCCTAACCGCCCGTCGCGGCCCTGACCTAGCCGCCCCCCGCGGCCCTGCCCTATCGCCGCCTCGTCGCAGCCCTGCCCTGCAGCCGCCCAGTCGTGGCCCTACCCTGCTGCCGCCCCGTCGCGGCCCTGCCCCACCGCCGCCTCGTCGCGGCCCTACCCTGCAGCCGCCCAGTCGCAGCCCTACCCTGCAGCCGCTCAAGCGCGGCCCTGCCCTGTTGCCGCCTCGTCGTGGCCCTGTTCTACCGCCGCCCCTTCGCGGCCCTACCCTGCTGCCGCCCCGTCGCGGCCCTGCTCTATCGCCACCTCGTAGCGGCCCTGCCCAGGTGCCACCCAGTACCGGCCCTGCCCTACCCGCCAGTCACGGCCCTGCCCTGCACCCGCCCATGGTAAGCGCCCGCCCTGCCAAGCGCGCCACTGCGCCTACCTGCCTGCCGCGCCGCACCGCTTGTCCGCGCCGCACTGCCTAGCCGGGTCGCGCCGCCCTGCCGAGCCGCACCGCCCTGCCGAGCCGCGCCACCTTGCCGAGCCGCGTCACCCTGCCGAGCCGCGCCGCCCTGCCGAGCCGCGCCGCTTTGCCGAGCCGCGCCGCCCTGCCCTACTGCTACTGCCGCCATGACTAGTCCTACTGTGCTTACCTTCGATGTTGAGGGCCGTGCAGTCAATTTTGAGGTTTGGGTCGATGACTTGCAGCTCTATCTTCAGTGCGACTCTAGGGACGTAGTCTCGCTCTTCGATCACACGTCCGGCGCTTCTGTTGCACCTACTGCCAACGCTGACAGTACGGTACGCTCGCAGTGGACTACTCGTGATGCTGTTGCTCGCCTTGCTGTTCGTAGTCACCTGCCGTCTGCTGAGCGTGCGCACTTTGGCCAGTACAATACTGCTAAGTCTCTGTACGACGTTGTTGTCGCACGCTACTCCTCCCCTGCCTCTGCTGCCCTCAGCCGCCTAATGCTACTATACTTGTTCCCTGACCTAGCCGCGTTTGCCACAGTCGCTGACCTCATCACTCACCTCCGCACTAGTGACACCCGCTACCGCGCTGCGCTTCCCTCCGAGTTCTGCGCCAAGAACCCCCCCCCCCCCCCCCTCCCCATGTACATCACCCTCTTCTACCTCGTCACCCGCCTCCCTGACTCTCTCTGCTCAGTCAGGGACCACTTTCTCTCCCTTTGCCCCACTGAGCTCACCATCGACCTGCTCGAGGAGCGCCTCCTTGCAGCTGAGACTAGCATAGTCGCTGTAGGAGCTTCTCGCGGCAACCCTCGCGCCCCTTTGTGCTCCCCTGTCAAATTATAATATTATGTAGGCTATAGTGGGGTAGTCTATATGGGGTACACATTTCTAGGGTTGCATATTTGTATCACTCCCATTCCTTAGTCAATTCATTCTCGTTCTACTTTCCTCGTGGTATCGAGCAGGTTCCCCCTTGGGAACTGTGCCTAGGGCCCACCACATCGAGTTTCATTTTTTTTCTCCTGCCCGAAGCGCGCTCCGCCCAAGTCGCGCTCCGGGCTCTCACCTCGTCGAGCCGCCCTAGCGGCCCCTACGCCCTAGCGGCCCTATCGCCCTAGCGGTCCCTTCCCCTAGCGGCCCCGCCGCCCGTCGATTCAGCCCCGCCGCCCTTTAGTGCGGCCCCGCCGCCCTTCTCAGCGGGCCCCGCCCTACTTAGCGGCCCCACCGCCCGTCGCTGCGGCCCCGCCCTTCTCAGCAGCCCCGTCGCCCCGCATTGCGGCCCCGCCGCCCGTCTCCGCGGCCCCGCCGCCCGTCGCTGCGGCCCCGCCCTTCTCGGCGGCCCCGTCGCCCCACATTGTGGCCCCGCCACTCATCTCAGCGGCCCCGCCGCCCTTCGCTGCGGCCCCGCTGCCTCCCTCGCTGCGACCTCGCCGACCTACTCAGCGGCCCCGCCGCCCTTCTACTCAGCGGCCCCGCCGCTCTACTCAGCGGCCTCGCCGCCCTACTCAGCGGCCCCGCCGCCCTAATCAGCGGCCCCGCCGCCCTTCTACTGCGGCCCCGCCGCCCTACTCAGCGGCCCCGCCGCCCTTCCGCAGCGGCCCCGCCGCCCTTCTCAGCGGCCCCGCCGCCCTACTCAGCGGCCCCGCCGCCCTTCAACTGCGGCCCAGCCGCCCTTCTCAGCGGCCCCGCCGCCCCTCGCACCAGCGGCCTTGCCGCCCTACACTGCCCGCGCCGCCCGAGCCGCCTGAACCGCCCGAGCCATCCGAGCCGCCCGACCTGCCCGAGCTGCCCGAGCCGCCCGAGCCGACCGACTCTCCTGAGCAACCCGAGCCGCCCAACCAGCCCGAGCCGCCCGAGCCGCCCGAGCCGTCCGAGCCGCCTAAGCCGCCCGAGCCGCCTGAGGAGCCGAGCCGCTGGCACCACGGAGCCGCAGTTGCTGCTGAGCCTTCCGAGCAGCCGTGTTGCCATGTTTCTGTACTGCTGAGCTGCCCGACCTGCCCTGTCCGGTGAGAGCAGCGCTTCTGTCACTGCACTGCCCCTGTCCTACAGTTGGTACTGCTAGTCTACTGCTGTCATGGCTACCCCCAGTGTTCTCGCTTTTGACGCCGAGGGTCGAGCCATTGACTTTGAGGTTTGGGTAGATGACCTGCAGCTTTTCCTACAGTGCGATAGGGCAGACAGTCTCTCCCTCTTTGACCTCACCTCTGGCACCTCTCCTGCCCCTACTGCTGATGCTGACCCCACTGTTCGCTCCCAGTGGGCCACGCGCGATGCTGCTGCACGTCTTGCGGTGCGTCGCCACCTGCCTACCACTGAGCGCGCGCACTTTAGTCAGTACAAGAGTGCTCAGACCTTGTACGACGCTGTAGTTACGCGCTACTCTTCCCCTGCCACTGCTGCACTTAGCCGCCTCATGCTAACGTACCTCTTCCCTGACCTTGCTGCCTTTCCCACAGTCGCTGACCTCACTACGCACCTCCGCACTAGTGACACTCGCTACCGCGCTGCGCTTCCTGCTGAATTCTGCGCCAAGAACCCCCTCCCCCCCCCCATGTACATCACTCTCTATTATATAGTCACCCGCCTCCCTGACTCCCTTCGCGTAGTCAGGGACTACTTCCTCTCAGTCTGTCCCACCACTCTCACTGTTGACCTCCTAGAGAAGGCCCTCCTAACAGCGGAGAAGAGCATAGTCGCTGTAGGAGCCTCTCGTGGTGACCCTCGCACCCCCATCTTTGAGGGGTGTTCCCCTTCCCCCCTTTTGCCCTCTGTCGCCTCTGCTGCTGCGGCCGACCTCGTTGGTCTTGAGTCGGTCGGTGCGGCGTCTGCCCCTAGCGGGAGACGCCGCTCTGGCAAGGGCAAGGGGGGCAAGGGCGCGGGTGGAGCTAGCGGGGGTGGTGGAGGTGGCGGTGGAGGCGGTGGAGGGAGTGGGGGTGGCGGTGGGAGTGGTGGCGGGGGTGGAGGTGGTGGTGGCAGCAGCGGAGGCGGAGGCGGCGGAGGCGGTAGCGGTGGGAGCGGAGGCGGCGGTGGTGGCGGAGCTAGAGGCGGCGGTGGCGGAGGAGGTGGAGCTGGTCGGGGTGGTGCTTCGAAGCGGAGCGGCTCCGGTGGTGGTCAGCGCCAGCAGCAGCGTTCTCGGGACATCCCCCCTCCTCAGCACCTCCGTGAGTGGTACACGCAGCGTCAGCGTGGTGGGGGTTTTGGTCCGTGCACCTTCGTCCTTCGCACCGGCGACCGCGCGGGTGAGCAGTGTGGGGGTGCTCACCCCACCCAGCGCTGCTTTGGCCGCCTGACGGACGCTTGGCGTCAGCAGTTCCCGGAGGCTAGTGAGATCCCCCGCTGGGGAGAGCTGTCTAGGGCAGGTGTAGCTATCTATGATCTTGACTTTGATGCTATCCTTGCTGCCATGTATGCTGTGACTATTTGTGATAAGGGTGACTGTTACCGGAGTTTCCCACCCGACCCGGGCATTGGTACTGCTGCGCTAGGTGCCAATGAGGCTGCTGCTCTAGGTGCCAGCGCGTCTGCGCCCTCAGATGCTGGTGAGGCTGCGCTCTCAGGTACCGCGTCGGCTTCGGCCTCCCTCACCTTCACACTTGACTCAGGGGCTTCTCGCTCCTTCTTTCGAGACCGCACCACACTCACGCCGCTTGGCCGGCCGGTTGCAGTCTCCCTGGCAGACCCCTCTGGGGGTCCTTTCCTCTCTCACTTCTCCACTGTCCTCCCGTGTCCGGCTGCCCCCTCTAACACCTTGTCTGGTCTATACCTCCCCTCGTTCTGGACGAACTTGGTGAGTGGTGCTGACCTGCAGGATGCGGGGGCTCACCAGTTTACTCCTGCGAGTCAGCGGGTGACCCACTGCTCTGACGCCCGCACGGGCCGGCACCTGGCCACGTTTTCGCGTCGGCCGGGGTCGAGTCTCTACACCCTGACCACTGGGTCCCCTCCTGTCCCTGCGTCTGGCCAGGTAGCTGCGTCGGGTCAGGTGTTTGCTGCAGCGTCCAGGTCTGGTCCTGAGTCAGCCCCTTGCTCGTGTCGCCTCCTGTCTCACGAGACTCTCCTGTGGCACCACCGTCTTGGTCACCCCTCTCTGCCTCGTCTCTGAGGCATGGTTTCCCGTGTCCTTGTCTCTGGTCTTCCCCGGTCCCTCCCTCCCCTTCCTCCAGGGCCTGGTCCTTCCTGTGTCCCCTGTGTTGAGGGGCGGCTCTGGGCTACCCCTCACTCCTCTCAGTTTCCCCCGACAGAGGCCCCGCTGCAGACGCTTCACATGGACGTGTGGGGCCCGGCCCGCGTCCGTGGACAGGGTCACGAGCGCTACTTCCTACTGGTGGTTGACGACTACTCGCGTTACACCACAGTCTTCCCCTTGCGCAGCAAGGGTGATGTCACTGAGGTGTTGATCGACTGGATCCGCGCAGCTCGTCTCCAGCTCAGGAGAAGCTTCGGCTCGGACTTTCCTGTTCTGCGTCTGCACTCTGACCGAGGCGGAGAGTTCTCCTCTGGCCTTTTGCGAGCCTACTGTCGTGCGCGAGGCATCCGCCAGACCTTTACGCCTCTGGACTCTCCACAGAAAAATGGGATTGCTGAGCGCCGCATTGGCATGGTCATGGACGTCGCTCGTACGTCCTTGATGCATGCGGCTGCCCCCCATTTTCTGTGGCCGTTTGCGGTGAGGTACGCGGCGCATCAGAGCAACCTTCACCCCAGGGTCTCCAGGCTGGAGACCTCCCCAGCCTTGCTGTGGACGGGGAAGGTCGGCGATGCGTCTGCGTTCCGTGTCTGGGGATCTCGGGCGTTTGTCCGCGACTTGTCTGCGGACAAGCTGTCCCCCCGCGCTGCTCCTTGTGTCTTCCTTGGCTTCCCCACTGACGCCCCTGGGTGGCAGTTCTACCACCCCACCTCTCGTCGTGTTTTGTCCTCCCAGGACGTCACGTTCGACGAGTCAGTCCCCTACTACCGTCTCTTCCCCTACCGCACTCCTTCCCTCCCCCCGCCGCCGCACTTCCTTGTGCCAGGTCCCCCACAGGTAGACCCCCTCCCCCCTGAGGGTCCTGCCCCTTCAGGTGTGTCCCAGGTAGACGCAGTCGAGCCGGTCGAGGTTGCTGGTGACTCTCGTACTGCTGCGGGTGCTGAGCCTGGGGGTGCTTACTCTGAGGGTGCTGCACGAGGGGGTGCTGAGCCTGGGGGTGCTGAGCCTGGGGGTGCTGAGCCTGGGGGTACTGAGCATGGGGGTGCTACGACTGGGGATGCTGAGCCTGGGGGTGCTACGACTGGGGGTGCTGAGCCTGGGGGTCCTTCGCCTGTGGGTGCTGAGTCTAGAGCTACTGAGCCTGGGGGTGCGGAGCCCGCGGCCGCTGGACCTGCTCGTGTGGCGTCTGGCGGTGCTGGGCCTGGTGGTTCTCCGGGTGCTTCGTCTCGGCGGGAGCCACTCTCTCCACAGGAGCTGCGCGAGTGGTTTGCCCGGCGCTGGAGGCGTACTACTGGAGCTGGTGCTTCTTCGGCTGCTGAGGGTGCTGGTGCCGCCGGTCTCGGAGGTGCTAGTCCTGCGAGTGCTACTGGAGTCGGAGCTGCTGAGGGTGTTGGCGCTGAGGCTACTGCTGTTAGTCCTGGTGGCGGTCCTGCTGCGGGTGCTGCTGGTGCTGCTTGAGGTACTGGAGCTGGAGGTGCTGTTGACGCTGGTGCTGCCGCTGGGGGTGCTGGTGCTGTCCCTGCTGTGTCTGGAGTCGCCGCGCGGCCTCGGGCGTACTTTGTTCCGCTCCTTCAGCAGGTTCTTAGTCTTCCTCCTCCCTTAGAGTGTCCACCGCCTGTCCAATCACAGTCACAGTTACCGCCGGCCTCCCCACTGCCTTCTCCTTCTCCGTACACTGGTCCTACTGGAGGTCTTGCTGAGCGTCGTGAGCCTGCGTCTCGTCCTGCGTCGCCTGTTCGTGCTGCTCGCACTAGTGGTCGCAGTTCGCGTCAGCGTCCTCCTCCTGTCCCTGGCACGCACCGGATGTCTCTGCGTCTGTCCACTGCTCCTCTGCGTGCCCCTTTGCCCTCTCCTCCTGAGTCCTCTCTTCCTGTGCTTGCTGACCCTGAGTCGGACTCTCTTCTTGCTGCCAGTCCTACTGTTACGCGTCTCCTTGCTACTGTCCTCACTGACCCCTCTTTTGAGTCCACTGCTGCGTCTGCTCTTGTTGCTGAGCTCGTCGACTTTGCTGCTCGCTGTCGTCTAGACTACGCTGCTAGTCTTGTTGCTGACTCTGCGTCTGTCTGTCCTCCGTCCGTCGGGGGTGAGTGTGCTCTTGGCACGGACGTCCTTTAGGACAGGCAGGAGGAGTTCCAGAGTCTGGCTGCTGCTTCACCTCATCTCGCGTCCGTACTCCTTACCCCTGAGGGAGACCCGGATGCACTAGACATCCCGACTCCGCGCTCTTACGCGGAGGCCGTAGAGGGTCCCTACTCGTCTCAGTGGCAGGCAGCTATGGATGCAGAGATGGCTTCCTGGAAGTCCACAGGCACCTACGTTGACGCGGCTCCCCCTCCTGGGGCGAACATCGTCAGTGGCATGTGGATCTTCAGGGTGAAGCGGCCGCCGGGCTCTCCACCTGTCTTCAAGGCGCTGTACGTGGCTCGTGGCTTCAGTCAACGGCAGGGAGTTGACTACTTTCAGACCTTCTCTCCCACCCCGAAGATGACCGCTCTTCGGGTGCTGCTACACATAGCCGCTCAGCGTGACTACGAGCTTCACTCCCTTGACTTCAGCACTGCTTTCCTGCAGGGTAGCCTGCACGAGGAGATTTGGTTGCGCCGTCCACCTGGCTTCCTGGCACCCAGTGGAGCCTCCGACGGCCAGTCTACGGTCTCGGCCAGGCACCGCGCGAGTGGCACGACACACTGAGGACTACACTTGCGGCTCTTGGGTTTGCTCCCTCTACTGCTGACCCGTCGCTGTTTCTACGCACCGACACCTCTCTGTGGCCGTTCTACATCCTCGTGTACGTCGACGACTTGGTCTTTGCCACAGCTGACACTGCTGGACTCGCCCACATGAAGTCCGAGCTGCAGAAGAGACACACGTGCACAGACATGGGTGAACTGCGCAGCTACCTTGGCTTGCAGATCACCCGGGACAGAGCACGCCGCACCATTACCCTGACTCAGTCACACATGGTGCAGCAGGTCCTTCAGCGCTTCGGCTTCACGTACTCCTCGCCTCAGGCCACTCCTCTGTCTACTCGCCACTCGCTCTCAGCTCTGCCTTCGGATGAGTCCGTAGAGTCGAGTGGCCCGTACCCAGAGCTTGTTGGTTGCCTCATGTACCTGATGACCTGCACACGACCTGACCTTGCATACCCTCTTGCACGCTATGTTGCTCCTGGGAGACACAGACTAGAGCACATGGCTGCAGCGAAGAGGGTGTTGCGCTACTTGTGCAGTACGTTGGGCATGGGGCTAGTGCTTGGAGGGCGGAGTTCAGTGGTCCTTACTGGGCACGCGGACGCTTCTTGGGCAGACGACCTGGCTACGCAGCGGTCGTCACAGGGTTACACCTTCAGCCTTGGTTCCGGCTCTGTTTCGTGGTGGGCTACTCGCTCGTTTTCTGTTCTCGGCTCCAGTTGTGAGGCCGAGATCTACGCCGGGGCCATGGGTGCAGAGGAGCTTCGCTGGCTCACCTACCTGCTGACCGACCTTGGAGAGCCGCCCCGTTCTCCTCCAGTCCTGTACGTAGACAACAAGGCCATGCTAGCCTTGTGTCGGGAGCAGCGCTTGGAGCACAGAACAAAGCACATTGCTCTCCGCTACTTTCTTGCTCGTGAGCTGCAGCAGCGTGGTCAGTTGCGACTTGCGTACGTGGCCTCTGAGGCCAACACTGCTGATGTTTTCACCAAGGCACTTCCGCCTTGTGATCACCAGCGCTTCTGCACTCAGCTATGTCTTGTGCCTGTCTTGCCTCACTTGCTCACCTCTTGATCTTGCTTGTACTCTTACATATATATATATATACCTGCCCTTGCTTGTTTAGTCATATATATATATATATATATATATATGTGCACTCCTGCATGTGAACTGGCCTTGTGGCCTTGATCTTGTGCTCGGACTGTGTGGTGACGTTGTGATCCACCCTGAGCTTTGCTTTGCTTTGCTTGACTGGTCTTGTGACCCCTTGTTCTCCCCCACTTTGCCTATGGGGATGTGTCAAATTATAATATTGTGTAGGCTATAGTGGGGTAGTCTATATGGGGTACACATTTCTAGGGTTGCATATTTGTATCACTCCCATTCCTTAGTCAATTCATTCTCGTTCTACTTTCCTCATCCCCCATCCCCCTTTTGCCCTCTGTTGCTTCTGCTACTGTTGTCGACCTCGTTGGCACCGAGGCGGTCGGGGCTGCATCTGCTCCTAGTGGTAGGCGCCGCAGCGGCAAGGGCAAGGGAGGCAAGGGTGGTGGAGGAGACGATGGGAGCGGCGGTGGTGGCGGTGGAGGAGGTGGAGGGGGTGGGAGTGGAGGTGGGGGTGGAGGCGGGAGTGGGGGCGTTGGTGGCAGCGGTGGAGGTGGAGGCGGCGGCGGCAGCGGCAGTGGGGGTGGCGGCGGTGGTGGTGCTGGTCGGGGTGGAGCCGTGCAGCGTGGAGGCTTTGGCGGTGGCCAGCGCCAGCAGCAGCCGGGTTTGTGTGAGGCCCTGTTGCCCCAGCAGCTTCGTGAGTGGTACGCTGGGCGTGAGAGGTCTGGGGGTGCTGGTCCATGCGCTTACGTTCTCCGCACTGGCGAGCGCCGTGGAGAGACGTGCGGGCTGCCGCATGCTACGTAGCACTGGTTTGGTCGCCTGACTGATGCCTTGCGCACACAGTTTCCTGACGCTACTGAGCTCCCTCGCTGTGTTGATCTGCTTAAGTCTGGTGTTGCTATCTTTGATCTTGATTATGATGCTATCCTTGCTGCCATGTATGCTATGCCTATTAGCGCTGGGGGTGACTGTTACCTGTGTATGCCGCCTAACCCAGGTATAATGTCTGCTGCTCTAGGTACCAGTGAGTCTTCTGCTCTAGGTACTGGTGAGCCTGCTGCTCCAGGTACTAGTGGGTCTGCTCTCTCAGGAACTGCGCCTGCTGAGGCCTTGCACACTTTCACTCTTGACTCAGGAGCTTCCCGCTCTTTCTTTCGCGACTGCACCACACTCACGCTGCTTAGTCGGCCGATTGCTGTCTCCCTTGCGGACCCCTCTAGGGGCCCAGTCCTTGCACACTCCTCTACGGTTCTGCCGTGTCCAGCGGTCTCGTCTGGTTCACTGTCGGGTCTTCACCTCCCCTCGTTCTCTACGAACTTGGTGAGTGGAGCTGAACTCCAGGACGTGTGGGTTGACTAGTTCACTTCTGGTGGTCAGCGTGTGACCCACTATACGTGTACTCGGACAGATCGCCACCTCGCCACGTTTACCCGTCAGCCTGGGTCAAGCCTGTACACCCTGACTACTGCGTCCCCTCAAGTTACTGCGTCTGGTCAGGTGTTTGCTGCCACCTCCTGGTCTGGTCCGGAGTCTGCCCCCTGTTCGTGTTGTCTCCTGTCACACCAGACTCTCCTCTGGCACCACTGCCTTGGTCACCCCTCCCTGCCTCGTCTTCGAGGCATGGCCTCCCGTGTCCTTGTCACTGGTCTTCCCCGGTCTCTCCCTTCCCTTCCCCCCGGGGCCTGCCCCTACCTGCGTTCCTTGTGTCGAGAGATGGTAGCGCGCCGCCCCTCACTCCTTCGAGTTCCCTCCAACGGAGGCTCCGTTGCAGACTCTCCACATGGACGTGTGGGGCCCAGCCCGCGTCCGTGGACAGGGTCATGAGCGTTACTTTCTACTGGTCATTGATGACTACTCGCGTTACACCACAGCCTTCCCATTGAGCCACAAAGGTGAGGTCACAGAGGTGCTGATCGACTGGATCCGCGCTGCCTGTCGCCAGCTCTGCGAGAGTTTTGTCGCCTGTCGCTTCCTGTTCTACGTCTGCACTCTGATAGAGGTGGAGAGTTTTCCTCCGACCTTCTGTCGTGCGGAGGGCATCCGCCAGACGTTCACGCTTCCAGCCTCTCCGCAGCAAAATGGGATTGCTGAGCGCCGCATTGGCATGGTCTTGGATGTCGCTCGTACGTCCATGATCCATGCAGCTGCTCCCCATTTTCTATGGTCGTTCGCGGTTCAGTACGCTGCGCATCAGCTCAACCTCCAGCCCCAAGTCTCCGTTCCGGAGACCACACCTTGTGAGAGTACGACGGCTTATGCCAGCTATGCTTGCTTGCCTTTACTTAATTATGCTATTTCTAGCATAGGATAATTATATGCATGCATGAATTGTTTGATTTCCTAGGCTAGGTGCTTTCCTATATTTTATTATAGCTATAGCACCGAGCTAGGTTGCGTGCACCGAATTCTGGCTTTTCGGTTGCCACCGAATTGCCTTCTACCGAATTCGGTAAGGATCTGTTCGGGACGCTACGCGGCCCGCGGAACCTTCGCGTAACACCTGGTTACGGGGCCCTGTGTCGAGCCTATATATAGCCTCGTGTTGTACCCAGGTGATCATTCAATTCATTCAATTTACATTCTGAGCTCGATCCTAGATCCTCACACTTGGTTATCGGAACGGGTTTACACGCGAGGTCTTCAACCGCCTAGTTCCGGCCTTTAAAAACCGCGGGGGCGACGACGAAAGCGCCGATACGGATATGTAAAACCAGTTCCGCGCAATTTTTCTAAGTCCCCCTCGATTCGGTATTCGAACACTCCTCAGATTTACTGGTGGAAAGGTTGGAGTTTCGACCGTTCGATTGAGTTTCATCTCAACGGCCCAGAGAATTTCGCCCAAAGCATTTGGAATTTGGAGCGTCGGATTGATTTTCTCCTCAACGGCCAAGATCGGACACGAATTTCGCCTTAGGGAGATTTACGCGACCTACAGAATTTGTGCTCGTCGATCCTATAGTCAACTTGACTCACAGTAAGTCGACTAGCACCTAGAATTCGATTATTTTCGTCGCGCATCTTCCTGTAAATCGACAAATGGAGGGAAAAGGAGATATTTCAGTACAGAAAATCGCGGAGTTACGCACTGAGCATA
Source organism: Closterium sp. NIES-65 (assembly GCA_948144175.1). Taxonomy (NCBI): domain Eukaryota; kingdom Viridiplantae; phylum Streptophyta; class Zygnematophyceae; order Desmidiales; family Closteriaceae; genus Closterium; species Closterium sp. NIES-65. Next base: position 2,092,430 of record CANXME010002221.1, read on the forward strand.
AGCAAATACATGCGGCGCTCCCACGACTCGAAAAACTCCTTTCGAACCAGTCGGCAACCGCCACAGAAGCAGCGACAACAGTAGCAGCAGCAGTAGCGGCAACACCGACAATTCTACATGCGACAACGGCGGCAGCTACAGTTATCCTCGAAGCAGTGAAGCCGATGCTACCGGAGGCGTTCGATCCTACAGTAAAAATGGACGACGTTCGTCAATTTGTAGCTGAACTCGAAATTTACTTCGAAGCCGTTGGATGCACGACCCCGACAAAAGACGCAATGCGCATACGGCTCGCAGCAACAGGGTTACGAGGCCCAGCTCTAGAGTGGATCAACAACAGAATAATCCAAGGTGAGGGGACGTGGGCGCAGTTTCCGGCAAAACCGATCGAACAGTTCGACACGTTGAACAGTAGCGGAACACGACGCAACAAGCCAACTTGTGGCATGGGGCGATTGGCACCACCTACGACTGCCGACCCGATGGAGAACGACGAGTGCGATGTGGAGCAGCGGCTAGCAAATAATGAGACGTGCAAATTTTGCGGCGCTACAAGACATCGTATCTTGGCGTGTTGGAAAATGAAGAGAAGGTGTGCGGAGCTGAAGGACAAGAACAGTGCGGCACCCTCGAAGCAGAAAACGGACAACGTGGCAAATTCGGAGAGGGCGAAAAAAGGAGAATATGGTGGCGCAAATTTAAAACGTCACGACCAGCCGGCACCAGGGGAAATCGCCGACACTAATGAAGGATCCGCAAAACAAGACCCTGCACCAACCGCGAAACTCTAGGCGTTTACCCCGACAAGTAAGAATATTACTTCTCGTGGGTTTCAAGCCTTTATTAAGGGAGAGTCAGAAATAAAACCGGTACCGGGTATTATGGGGACCCTACTCCAGAGCGCTAATACGGGTCGAGCGTTCCGAAGAGTTAATATTCTCTCCCAGCAGCACTGTTTAAAGGCTCCTTGTTCCCCACAGATGAAGCCTACACAGCTGCAAAGGCTTAGTGGAAGGTTCCAGGCCCAAGAGAAGCCGAATCGGCCTCGGATAAATCCTTCTTACCTTTCTCAGTTGAAAACTGATCCTGAAGCTGCATCTTCAAGCGCAGGACCTAGGGATAACATATTTGACGTACCCTACGATCCTATAAGCGATACCATCTACGGATACTCGGAGCAGCAGCAACCACTAGTACTCGAGGTGATCTGCAACGAGCGTCGCCTCTGGGCCCTGGTGGACAGTGGTGCGTCCCACTCGGTGTGCGACCGCAGGATGTTGGAGAAAATTGGAGAATCTTCACAAGAAACCCAGTTTACAGCAACGATGGTGGACGGTACGAAGCTTCCCATCCACGGCAAGTCAACACTGCAGCTGCAGATAGGGGCGTTGAGGTGGAAGCCGACGTTGCCGATCACGAACATCAAGGGATTAGATTTCATCTTGGGGCGAGATTTTCTGAAGCGGTTCAACCCCGAGATCGACTGGGTCAACCGGAAAACGTGCATCTACAACAATGCGAAACGAGTAGAGCTGCGAAGCTGGACGGATACAGGGAGCGTTCCTGAAACGACACTGGCACGGTTCGAACGGACAGTGAACGAGAGTAACACGGGTTACTTAGCACTGGTTATGGCAGCAGCAGAGGAGGAGGTCTTGGAGCAGTACAAGGATATAATGCCCGACGACCTACCCGCAGGCGTACCTCCAGAACGCACCCACGAGCACGAGATCGTGGAGGAACCAGGTGCGAAACCCGTCTCACGTGCACCATACCGACTGAGTTCGAGTAAACTGATAGACATGAAAAAAGAGATAGAGTATCTACTGGACAGACAACCGATCGGCCCATCCACCTCTCCCTACGGTGCACCAGTTCTCCTCACTCCAAAGCCAGACGATACTTTACGGATGTGCATCGACTACCGCGCACTGAACAAACAGACAGCACTGACTACAGCGCCAGTACTCATCCTACCGGATCCAGACAGAGACTAGGTGGTGGAAGCAAACGCTAGTGACCAAGCAGTCGGAGCAGTACTGATGCAGCATCACGAACGCAATTTGCAGCCCATTGCCTACCTCAGTAAGAAGCTGTTACAGTGGAAGAAGGACTTAGCTGTAAGAAAGGGATCAGGAAAGATTTGGGTACCGAACTACGCCTCGCTACGGCAAATCCTATTGGAGGAGTTTCATGACGTACCATACGCGGGACATTTCGGGAGCAACAAAACGTTAGCAGGGATACCGAAGTATTACTACTGGCCCGGGATGACAGCAGACGTGCAGCAGTTTGTCACCTCATGCGACACATGCCAGCGGATGAAGAGCAGCAAGCAGAAAAAAGCAGGGTTACTTCAGCCTCTACAAGTACCGGAGCAGCCATGGCAGGTCGTTAGCCTCGATTTTATCACAGGACTTCCTTCGACCTCACGGGGGCACGATTCCATCCTCGTAGTCATCGATAAGTTCTCCAAAATGGGTCACTTCATACCGACCAGCGCCACAGCTACAACTGAAGCAACTGCTCGCCTCTTCTTCGACCGCATCATCACCATCCACGGCATCCCCGCTACACTCATCTCAGTCAGAGACCCAAAATTCACCAGTAAGTTCTAGAAGGAGCTCATGGGACTATTGGGGACAAAGCTTGCAATGTCTTCAGCATACCACCCACAGACTGACGGACAAACAGAGCAACTCAATCAAGTGGTTGAACAGTTACTGCGCACAGCTTGCAAGGACGACGTCAGCCACTGGGACACACAGTTACCGGCCCTAGAGTTCGCTTACAACAACGCATCACATGCGGCCACAGGGAAAACTCCTTTCTTCCTGTATTACGGACGGGAACCACTCACACCACAGCAACCAACTACACCGGCACACGTCCAAGCCGCACATGACTTCGTCACCACCATGCAGCAACTATGGGAGAAGACTCAGCGACGACTCACCACGATGCAAACCTCCCAGAAGCAGTATGCCGATCGTCAGCGACGTGATCACTCATTAGCAGTCGGAGATCAAGTGCTTCTTGACACACGCAACTTGAACCTCTCTCACCTCCTATCCAAACTCCGGCCTCGCTTCTGTGGTCCTTTTCTCGTTGAAGCACAAGTGACACCAGTTACATTCCGCTTGCGCTTACTAGATACGTGGAAGGTTCTCAACACTTTCCATGTGCAGCTATTGAAACCCTACAAGGACCCCAACCACCAGTTCCAGGGACGGCAGCTACCGCCACCTCCACCTGTTCTTGTGCAGGATGAACCCGAGTACGAGATTGAGCGCGTTCTCTCTCATCGGCGCCGTGGCGGCAAGACCCTCGAGTTCCTGATACGCTGGAAGGGATACGACCCCACTGAGGACAGTTGGGTTGCAGAAGCTGATATGGGCAATGCACGCCGTGCTCTCAAGGAATATCTTGTCAAGCAGGGTGTATCTCACGCCACCCAGCTTTGAGGGGGGGACGTGTGAGAGTACGACGGCTTATGCCAACTATTCTTGCTTGCCTTTACTTTATTATGCTATTTCTAGCATAGGATAATTATATGCATGCATGAATTGCTTGATTTCCTAGGCTAGGTGCTTTCCTATATTTTATTATAGTTATAGCACCGAGCTAGGTTGCGTGCACCGAATTCTGGCTTTTCGGTTGCCACCGAATTGCCTTCTACCGAATTCGGTAAGGATCTGTTCGGGACGCTACGCGGCCCGCGGAACCTTCGCGTAACACCTGGTTACGGGGCCCTGTGTCGAGCCTATATATAGCCTCGTGTTGTACCCAGGTGATCATTCAATTCACATTCTCTTTTCTGAGCTCGATCCTAGATCCTCACACACCTGCTCTGAGGTGGACGAGAAGGTTGGCGATGTGTCTGTGTACAGTGTCTAGGGATCTCAAGCTTTTGTCCGCAATTCTTGGACAAGCTGTCCTCCCGTGCAGTTCCCTGCGTCTCCATTGGCTTCCCCCCTGATGTGCCTGGCTGGCAGTTTTACCACCCCACCTCGCGCCGTGTTCTGTCCTCTCAGGACGTCACGTTTGACGAGTCGGTTCCCTTTTTCCGTCTCTTCCCCTAACGCACTGCCCCTCTCCCCCCCCAGCCGCTCTTCCTAGCACCAGGTCCTCCTCCGGTAGACCCCCTCCCCCCTCAGATCCTGCCCACTCAGGTCGAGCCTGTCGAGGTAGCTGTCAACTCTGGTACTGCTAGGGGTGCTGAGCCTGCGGGTGCGGGGCCTGGGGGTGCTGAGCCTGAGCGTGCGGAGCCTGGGGGTACTGAGCCTGGGGTTGCTGAGTCTGAGGATGGGAGCGTGGGGGTGCTGAGCCTGAGAGTGTGGAGCCTGGGGGTGATACGCGTGGGGTTGCTGAGTTTGAGGGTGCGAAGCCTGGGGGTGCTGAGCCTGAGATTGTGGAGCCTGAGCGTGCTGAGCCTGGAGGTACTTTGTCCTCTGGAGGTCCTATGGGTGTCTTGTCCCAGCGGGAGCCGCTCTCTCCACCGTAGTTGCGCGAGTGGTTTGCTCGGCGCTGGAGCCGTGCTGCTGTAGCTGGAGGTCCTGCTACTACTAGAGCTGCTAGAGGTTCTAGAGCCGCTGGTCCTGGAGGTGCTCGTAGTGGAGGTACTGGAGCTGCTGGGGCTGGCGGTGCTCCAGGAGTTGGAGCTGGAGTCGCTGGAGCTATTCCTCCTGGAGGTGCTGCTGGTGCTGGGGCTAGTGGTGCTGCAGGAGTTCGAGCTGGAGGCGCTGGAGTTGTTCCTACTGGAGGTGCTGCTGGCGCTGGAGCCAGCGGTACTTCAGGAGTTGGAGCTGGAGGCACTGGAGCTGTTCCTGCTGGTGGTGCTGCTGGTGCTGGAAATGGTGGTGCTGCGGGGGCTGGAGCTGGAGGCACTGGAGGTGTTCCTGCTGCTGGTGCTACTGGTGCTGGAGCTAGTGGTGCTGCAGGAGTTGGAGCTGGAGACTCTGGAGCTGGGGGTCCTGGTGCTGTCTCTTCTAGTTCTGGAAGCGCTGCGCGGCCGCGACCGTACTTCGTTCCACTCCTTTAGCAGGTTCTTGGTCTCCCGCCCTCTACTGGTCCTACTCCTCCCTTACTGTGTACGCCGCCTGACCAGTCGTAGTCGCACTTACAGCTAGCCCCCCAACCTTCTCCTTACAGTGCACCGACCGGAGGTCTTGCTGAGCGTCGTGAGCCTGCGTCTCGCCCTGCGTCGGCTGTTCGCACTGCTCGCACTAGTCGTCGTGTTCCGTGTCCGCGTCCTCCTCCTGTCCCCGGCACGCAGCAGATGGCACTCCGTCCTTCCTCTGTTCCACTGCGTGTCCCTCTGTCGTCTCCTCCTGCGTCCTCCATTGCTGACGTTCCGAACCCCGAGTCTGACTCACTTCGTGCTGATAGCCCTACCGTCACGCGTCTGCTAGCTACTGTTGTCACAGACCCTTCCTTTGAGTCCACTGTTGCGTCTGCCTTAGTTGCTGAGCTTGTCGACTTTGCTGCTCGTTGTCGTCTCGACTACGCCGCTACTCTTGTTGTTGAGTCAGAGTCTGCCTGTCCTCCGTCCGTCGGGGGTGAGTATGCCCTTGGCACGAACGTCCTTGAGGATAGGCAGGAGGACCTTGAGTGTTTTGCGGCTGCTGTACCTCATCTCGTGTCCATGCTAATTGCACCTGAGGGAGACCCTGATGCACCAGACATCCCGACCCCGCGCTCTTACGCAGAGACGATAGAGGGTCCCAACTCCTCTCAGTGGCAGTCAGCCATGGACTCAGAGATGGCATCCTAGAATTCCACAGGCACTTACGTCGACGAGGTACCCCCTCTTGGGGCGAACATCGTCAGTGGCATGTGGATTTTCAGGGTGAAGCGGCCGCCGGGTTCTCCGCCTGTCTTCAAGGCGCGTTACGTTGCATGAGGCTTCAGTCAGCGACAGGGAGTTGACTTCTTTCAGACCTTCTCCCCGACCCCAAAGATGACCAATCTTCAGGTCCTGCTGCACGTCGCCACTCAGCGTGACTACAAGCTTCACTCTCTTGACTTCAGCACTGTTTTCCTGCAGGGCAGCCTGAACGAGGACAACTGGCTGCGCCTCCCACCTGGCTTCAGTGGGTCGTTTCCTTCTGGTACCCAGTGGAACCTCCGGCGGCCAGTCTACGGTCTCCGCTAGGCGCCTCGCAAGTGGCACGATACAGTGAGGACGACTCTTGCGGCTCTTGGGTTTGCTCCTTCTACTGCTGACCCATCGCTGTTTCTATGCACCGACACTTCGCTGCCGCCGTTCTACATCCTCGTGTACGTCGACGACTTGGTTTTTGCCACTGCTGACACTGAGGCACTGACTCTAGTGAAGTCGGATCTGCAGAAGAGACACACGTGCACAGACCTCGGTGAGCTGCACAGCTATCTTGGCTTGCAGATCACCCGGGACAGAGCACGCCGCACCATCACCCTGACTCAGTCACTCATGGTGTAGCAGGTCCTTCAGCGCTTCGACTTCCAGTACTCCTTGCTACTGTCCACTCCTCTGCCTACCGGTCACTCGCTCTCAGCTCTGCCTTCGGATGAGTCCGTAGAGCCGAGTGGCCCGTATCCAGAGCTTGTGGGCTGCCTCATGTACCTGATGACCTGCACTCGTTCTGACCTTGCCTACCCTGTAAGCATCCTGGCACGCAATGTTGTGCCCCGTAGACACCGACCAGAGCACTGGAAGGCAGCCAAGAGGGTTATGCACTACTTGTGCAGTACGTCGGGCATGGGGCTTGTGCTTGGAGGAGGGGGTCCAGTTGTCCTCACTGGTCACGTAGACGCTTCTTGGGTTTGCGACTTGGCTACGCAACGGTCGTCGCAGGGTTACACCTTCAGCCTTGCCTCCGGTTCTGCTTCGTGGCGGTCTACCCGCTCGTCTTTTGTTCTCAGCTCCAGCTATGAGACTGAGATCTACGCAGGGGCCATGGCTGCACAAGAGCTACGCTGGCTTACCTATCTGCTGACCGACCTGGGAGAGGCGCCTCGTTCTCCTCCAGTTCTGTACGTCGACATCAAGGCAATGCTTGCCTTGTGTCGCGAGCAGAGATTGGAGCACAGAACAAAGCACATTGCTCTTCGCTACTTCCTTGCTCGAAAGTTGCAGCTGCGTGGTCAACTTCGTCTTGTTTATGTGGCCTCTCAGGCCAACACTGCTGATATCTTCACCAAGGCACTTCAGCCTTGTGATCATCAGCGGTTCTATACTGTTCTAGGCTTTGTGCCTACTTGGCCTCACTTGCTCACTTCTTGACTTTGCTTGTACTGTGATCTATATATTTATACCTACATGCTTACACTTGCTAGGTTGTGATCACTGTCCTGCTTGTTCTCCTTTATATATGTAAATGTACATGTTGACTGGCCTTGTGGCCATTTGCTTGTGCTCAGAATGTGTGGTGACGTTGTGATCCACCCCGGGCTTGACCTTGCTTAGTTCTCTTGCTTGTCCCCCACTTTGCCTATGGGGGTGTGTTAGAACTATGCTGTAGGTGTCTGAAACTAGGACCGCGGCGGGGCGGCAGCAGGGTAGGGCTGCGAATGGGCGGCTGCATGGCAGGGCCGCGACGAGGCGGCGCATGGCCGCAACGGGGTGGCAGCAGGGTAGGGCCGCAATGAGCGGCGGCAAGGCAGGGCCGCAACGGGTGGCGAGGTGAGGCCGCGATGGGCGGCTAGGGCAGGCCGCGAAGGGCGGCAACAGGGCAGGGCCGCAGCGAGCGGCTAGGTCAGGGCCGCGACAGGCCGCGAAAGGGCAGGGCCGCGATGGGCCGTTAGGGCAGGGCCGCTACGGGCCAGGAGGGCAGGGCCGCTACGGGCGGTAGTAGAACAGGGCGCGCGACGGCGCTGGTGAGGCAGGCGCGAAGCGCGCTTCGGGCAGGGCAGGAAAAATAATATCTTCGTGGTGGGCCCTAAAAAAAACGTTCCCACTAGGGAATTTGCTCTGAAACCATGTCAGAATTTAGGAACGAATGATGACTAGAAATAGAGTAATACAGAGTTTGTATGTGAAAAACTAATTGGGTTGTACCCCACAAGGAGTGCCCCACTACAGCGTACAGCATAGTTTTGACAGTAGGCTATAGTGGGGCACTCCTTATGGGGTACAGCTTAATTAGTTTTTCATATACAAACCCTGTACTGCTGTGTTTCTAGTCATCCTACGTTCCTAGTTTCTGACACTGCTACGAATCGACGAACGTAGCTCCCTGTCACTATAGGATCGAACACGTCTGGTTGTCTCGGATTCGTTGCTTCCGGATTAACTCTAGCTGCTGCCGTTGTCGCAGCTAAAATTGTTGGTGTCGTCGCCGTTGCTACTGTTATCGCTGCTGCATCTGCCGTTGCGTTCGCTGCTGATGCGGCTACCGATTGGTGCGCAAGGAGTTTTTCGAGTCATGGGAGCTCCGCACGTACCTGCTCATGCTCGGCACGTAACTCTGCGATTTTCAGTACAAAATTATCTCTATTTCACTCCAATTGGGGATTTACAGGAAGATCTGCGACGAAACAAAATGAATTCTAGGTGCTGGTCGACTTACTGCGAGTTGAATTGACTGTAGAATCGACGAGCTCGAATTTTGTACGTCGCGAAATTCTCCCTTAGTCGAAATTCGCGTCCGGCCTCGGCCGTAGAGGAGAAACTCGATCCGACGCTCCAAATTCCAAGGTCGAAATTCTAACTTTTTGCCAATAATCATAAGAGGTGTTCGAAAACCGGATCGAGGGGGGCTTCAAAAAATTGCGCGGAATGGGTTTTTACATACCCATATCGGCGCTTTCGTCGTCGCCCTCGCTGTTTTCAAAGGCCGTTTCTCAGCGGTTAAAGACCTCGTATGAAAACCCGCTATGATACCAAGTGTGGGGATCTGGTGTTGAGTTACTAAGTAAGAGTAAGCTTAGGTTTTAGGTAGGGCCTAGGCTTAGTAGCCTAGGCCTAGGGGAAGTCGAGGAGGTTGTGCCAAGGTGAGAGTCGAGAATGGGAAAAGGTGGTGTTCACTATAGCACTAGGGTACATATAGTAAACAGAGCATGCAAAGAAGGTGCACCACCAACAGTTTATAATAACTACACTAAACTACAGCTACAGGCAGTTACATATAAATTCTAACACTCCCCCATAACTGCCTGCAGCAGGAGTTTGTGCAGAACACAACCTGCAGGGGTATACCAGCAACAGCAACAGCAGGTACGGTAACAGAGCAGGTACAACAGCAAAGGGACAGGCGACAGCAAGAAATTCCTGCCACCCCCTTACTCTCTTCCCCCCCCAACCACAGGAGGGGCAGCAGGGAGAGTGAGGAGGCGGGCTGGCTCTGGCTGGTCACCCCCTCCATCTCCTCACCCTCCCCCTCCCCCTCCCCCTCCCCCCCACACTGCTGTAGGAGCAGCAGAGGGGGGAAGAGAGGAGAGGTGGAGGGACGGCTGCTGGTTGGTCTCACACCCGCCACCCCAGTGCCACTCCCCCGGCTCCCCCACACCCTCACACCCTCCCCCCAAGCGGCAGCTGCAGCAGTGGGAACGAAAGGAGGAGGAGGGGAAGGGAAGCACACCACCCATCACCCCAACACCCACCACCCCCATACCCTCCCCCCCACGGCTGCAGGGAGACGAAAGAGTAGGGGGTGGGCGGGGAGAAAGCCGCAGAGCGGCTACAGAGGGTCGGCGCGGGTAGGTCAGGGGCGGCTGCAGTGAGTGCAGGCGCGGGGTGAGGCAGAGGCGGCTGCACCGAGTGCAGGAGCGGGGGCGGCTGCTCCAAGGGCAGGCGCCGGGTGGTGCAGGGGCGGCTGCAGCGAATGCAGGCGCGGGTGAGGCAGGGGCACCGCCGAGTGTGCCAGGGGCGGGTACGCAGCGGCTCAGGACACCGTCGCAGGCACCAGGGGCGGTTCCGCGGCGGCTCAGGGCACCGTCGCGCACCACGGGGCACGTGACGGGCAGTTTAGGGCACCGTCGCATGCCACGGGGCGCACGACGGGCAGGGCACCGTCGCGTGCCACGGGGCGCATGACGGGCAGGGCACCGTCGCGTGCCACGGGGCGCACGACGGGCAGGTTTAGGGCACCGTCGTGTGCCACGGGGCGCACGACGGGCAGGGCACCGTCGCGTGCCACGGGGTGCACGACGGGCAGGGCACCGTCGCGTGCCACGGGGCGCGCGACGGGCAGAAAAGGTGTCACTCGCCACCCGGGGGCGGGACAGGACGAAAATCGCCACGCGCACGAGGCGCGCGACCGGAAAAACAGCAGCGGAAGCGTGAGGCGAGCCCACAGGCCTGGACTTAACAGTCTCGGATTCCATGTTGAGTTACTAAGAGTAAGCTTAGGTTTTAGGTAGGGCCTAGGCTTAGTAGCCTAGGCCTAGGGGAAGTCGAGGAGGTTGTGCCAAGGTGAGAGTCGAGAATGGGAAAAGGTGGTGTTCACTATAGCACTAGGGTACATATAGTAAACAGAGCATGCAAAGAAGGTGCACCACCAACAGTTTATAATAACTACACTAAACTACAGCTATAGGCAGTTACATATAAATTCTAACATCTGGTTCAGGAAAGAGAAATCTATTGAATGGTTCACCTGGGTACAAGGCGAGGCTATATATAGGCTCGACACAAAGGCAGTAACACGCGTGTTACTAGAAGGTTCCGCGGGTCGCAAAGCATCCCGAACTAGTCCTTCTCGAATTCGGTAGAAGGCAATTCAGTGGCAACTAAAAGCCTAGAATTCGGTGCACTCAACCTAGTTTGGTGCCTATAACTAGGGTGTCACAAACAACTTCAAAGACGTGGCCCGGAAACGCGGTACATAGACATGGAGATTGAGGTGTACTCGCGCTTTTTAGCAGCGCGTAAAAGGTGCATCGCCGTGTCGGTAGGCCGTATGCAGAAGTGGTTGTCAAACTTATATGTTGTATGTTGTGTAGGTTGTAGTGGGGTAGCCCATATGGGGTACAACCTAACTTTAGGGTTAGTACTTGTACCCATCCTGCTGCTAGTTCATTCATTCTCGCCTGTACTTTCTAACATGGTTTCAGAGCAGGCCCTCCCCTAGGATCGTTTTTTAGAGGGGGCCCACCGAATCGCGCTACCCCACACGTCGCGCCGCCCGGTTAGAGCCGCGCTGCCCTGCCCTGCCCTGCATCGCGGTACCCGCATACGCCCTGCCCTGCTCGCGCGCAGCTCGCCGCCGCGCGCTGCCTTGCCCGCGCGCCGCTCACCGCCGCGCGCCGCTCACCACTGCGCCGCCTTGCCCACGCGCTGCTTGCCGCCGCATTCCCTGCCCTGCCCGCACACAGCTCGCCGCCGCACGCCCTGTCTCGGCCAGGCGCCGCTCGTCGCCGCGCGCCCTGCCCTGCCCGCGCGCAGCTTGCCACCGCGCGCCCTGTTCTACCTGCGCGCAGCTCGCCGCCGCGCTGCCCTGCTTGCACGCCGCCCGCCGCCGCGCTACAGCCCTGCCTGCGCGCCGCTCGCCGCCACCGCGTCGCCCTGCCCGCGCGCCACTCGCTGCCGCGCCGCCCTGCCCTGCCCGCGTGCCGTTCGCCGCTGCGCCGCCCTGCCCTAATCTGCCTGTGCGCCGCCCTACAGGCCGTGGCCCTACTTTGCCCTACCTGCGAGCTGCCCTGCTGCTAGCACACCCAACTGCTTTGCCCGCGATGGCTACGCTTAGTGTACCCTCGTTCGTATCATAACTAGATTGTAGGCTGTAGTGGGGCACTCCTTATGGGGTACAGTAGTGTTAGGGTTTCCTACTTATACTCCTCATGCTGCTCAATGAACTCATTCCTCATTCTTATTCTGACATTGTATAAGAGCAGAATCGTTCCTAGGGCCCATCGAACGTTCCGCCCTGCCCTAACTGATTTTTTTTTTTAGCTGCCCCTGCATCCGCGCTGCCCTTACAGCCCACGTGCTACCCCTGCGACCGTGCTGCCCCTGCAGCCGTGCCTGCCCCTGCAGCCGTGCCTCCCCCTGCAGCCGTGCCTGCCTCTTCAGCCCGTGGGAGCTGCCTCTGCAGCCCGCGCGCCGCCCTCCCGAGTAGCCGTGCCTACCCCTACAGCCGTGCCTGCCCCTGCAGCCCGTGGGCGCTGCCTCTGCAGCCGTGCCTGCCCCTGCAGCCCGTGGGCACTGCTTCTGCAGCCGTGCCTGCCCCTGCAGCCCGTGGGCGCTACCCCTGCAGCCGTGCCTGCCTCTGCAGCTCGTGGGAGCTGGCCCTGTGGGACCCGCGCGGCGTCCACCCCCTGCTCGTCGCGGCGCCCCCTGGGCGCTGTCCCGACTCGTCGCGGCGCCCCCGGGGCGTCGCCCCTGCTCGTCGCGGCGCCCCCTGGGCGTCGTCCCTGCTCGTCGCAACACCCCTGGGGCGTCGCCCTTGCTCGTCGCGGGGCCCCCTGGGCGCCGTCCCTGCTCGTCGCGACGCCCCCAGGGCGTCGCCCCTGCTCGTCGCGGCGCCCCCTGGGCGCCGTTCCTGCTCGTCGCGGCGCCCCCGGGGCGTCGCCCCTCCTCGTCGCGGCGCCCCCTGGGCGCCTTCCTTGCTCGTCGCGGCGCCCCCAGGGCGCCTTCCCTACTCGTCGCGGCGCCCCCGGGGCGTCGCCCCTGCTCGCCGCGGCGCCCCCGGGCGCCATCCCTGCTCGTCGCGGCGCCCCCTGGGCGCCATCCCTGCTCGTCGCGGCACCCCCGGGGCGTCGCCCCTGCTCGTCGCGGCGCCCCCTGCAGCAGCTACCTCGGAGCCCCGCCCTGCAGCAGCTGCCGCGGAGCCCCTTGCCGCTGTCGCGGCTCCGCCCTACAGCAGCTGCCGTGGAGCCGTCTGCAGCAGTCGCGGCCCCGCCCTGCAACAGCGGCCGCGGAGCCCCCTGCCGCCGTCGCTGTGAGAGTACGACGGCTTATGTCAGCTATGCTTGCTTGCCCTTACTTTGTTATGCTATTTCTAGCATAGGATAATTATATGCATGCATGAATTGCTTGATTTCCTAGGCTAGGTGCTTTCTTATATTTTATTATAGTTATAGCACCGAGCTAGGTTGCGTGCACCGAATTCTGGCTTTTCGGTTGCCACCGAATTGCCTTCTACCGAATTCGGAAAGGATCTGTTCGGGACGCTTCGCGACCTGCGGAACCTTCGCGTAATACCTGGTTACGGGGCCTTGTGTCGAGCCTATATATAGCCTCGTGTTGTACCCAGGTGATCATTCAATTCAACTCTCTTTTCTGAGCTCGATCCTAGATCCTCACACTTGGTAATCAGAGCCTGTTTGCAAGCGAAGTTTTTTGACCGCTTAAACCTAGCTTTTAAAACCGTGGGGGCGATGACGGAAAGCGCCGATTTCGGGTACGTAAACCAGTTCCGCGCTATTTTCTAACGTCCCCCTCGAACCAGTTTTCGAACACTCCTCAGGTCCAGTGGCGAAAAAGTTGGAATTTCGACCGTCGGATCGATTCGAATCTCAACGGCCTCGAGAATTTCGCCCAAACAAGTTGGAATTTGGAGCCTCGGATCGAATTTCTTCTCAACGGCCGAGATCAGACGCGAATTTCGACTAAGGGAGAATCACGCGACCTACAGAATCAGCCCTCGTTATTTCTGCAGTCAACTCGACTCACAGTAAGATGACCAGCGCCTAAAATTCATTTATTTTCGTCGCAAATCTTCCCATAAATCGCCAAATGGAGGAAAACAGTGATAATTCCGTACGGAAAATTACGGAGTTACACACCCGCCTGGACCAGACGCGAGCGGCACTCTAGCGAAAAGAGGAGCTTCTCGCAAACCAGTCGGCAGCCGCCATAGCAGCAGCGAACGCATCGGCGAATGCAGCAGCAACGTCTAACTTTTGACAAACGTCAGCAGCAGCAGCGGCGAGACCGACACTTAACCCAGCAGCAGCGGCAGCGGCTACAGTGAATCTTGAGGCGGCACGTCCGAGGCTACCGGAGACGTTCAATCCGAATGCGAGAGACACTGACGTTCGTCGATTCATTGCGACTCTCGAAATTTACTTCGAGGCCATTGGCTGTACGACCCCGACACACGATGCAATGCAGATTCGGCTCGCAGTGACACTGTTACGAGGCCCAGCGCTCGAGTGGATTTACAACAGCAATAAGATCCGAGGCGAGGGGTCATGGACGCAGTTTCGGGAAGCTTTAATTCAGCGTTTCGAACCAATCAACTCCAGCTACATGGCGCGGCAGCAGATTCATCGGCATAAACAGTTCGGAAGTGTAACACAGTACACGCAGCAGATGGAGAGCCTCTTCAACCGAATTACCGACCTAATCGAAGGGGAAAAAATCCAAGCGTATACCGAGGGGCTAAAGATGGAAGTCCGCCAATAGGTGATTGTCGCGAACTACAACAACTACCGCGACATGGTGCGTGCAGCAGAGAGATTCGATGCGCTAATGCGATGTGAGCCCGAGACACGACGCCACGTGCCAAACCGATCATTTGGCACGAAGCAATCGGCACCACCCACGACCGCCGACCCAATGGATATGGACAAGATGTCAGAACATTATAGCTTATGCTTTTGTGTAGGCTGTAGTGGGGTAGCCTATATGGGGTACAACCCAATTAGGGTTAGTACTTGTACCCTAAGTTGGGCTCTTACGTTTTTCAAGGTCCCGTAATCGTAACTTTCGCGCTATTTTACGATTTCGATTACGAACGACAAGTTGCGCGTAATTCTGAGGCGGGCAGGTGAAAAAAAAAAGATGCGAACTATTTTTTTTTCTAGATTATGGTTTACGAAAAGATCCTACTACTAATACGTGCCTTTCTGCGGTAGCGATGTCGATCGGTATGCGTGCAGCGCCTTTCGCGACCGTGTGGAACTTAGCGGATTAGCGTATTCAAGACATTGACCAGGTCGCTAGGTAGGATACGAAGGCGCTGCGCTTGACATCGATTAGTTAACTACTAAGGAGGGCATGGGAGGAGACGGGACATCGATTTGGGAGGGGGTGTGAGAGTGAGGCAGTTGTGCTCGGCGAAATTTGTTTGTAGGGTTGGGGTGGGGAGTGGCGAATGTGCGGACGGCGAGATTTCTAGGACGCGTATGCGAAGGTTGGCGAAATACATTTTAGGGTTGCAGTCAGCTACAAATTTGGTCGACTGTTTGGCGAAACCCCTTAGGTGAAATCGGGTAAATTTGTAACTGCAAATTCGGATTCGATTCCAACCAATCCCAGGCCCTAGCGACTCAGCAAAGCCAGAAGATTCCCGTCACACCCACCTTGTCGAAACTAGATCTGAATCCAGAATTCAGATTCAAAGCCTAGAGCCCAACTTCGACAGCTTACCGTAGCTTGCGTTTAGCTTTCTAGACTAACATACTCTTAAGCCATGGATTCTGCTAGTGATGAGCACCCAGTTTGGAAGCATTTTGTAGTACCCGTAGGGGCTCCATCAGATTCGACGGAAAAGGCATGCAAGTTTTGCAAGAAGAAGTGGGTTCTAAACGTTACTCGTGCGCAGGCGCATATCCTTGGTAATAGCAGAGACATCAAAGCATGCAAAAAGGCACCAGAGGAGGTGATTGCTGAAGTGCGCAAAGCAGCATCCGCCAAGGCTAGTGCGCAGGAAGCGAAGCGGATTGCCTCAAAGCGCACGATGGACGTGTTTATGAAGGAGACAAGTGGATCCGTTCCTAGTAGTAGCGGCGCTGTTACACATAGCAGCAAGCGTGCAGCAAATCAGAAGACGTTGTTCGATTGTCGCCCCGCAGCTGCAAGTCTCGCAAGCGGACAGCTGGCGGTTGCTACGTTTTTCCACGTGTGCCGCATCCCTTCAAATGTGGCCGAGCATTCCGCTTTCAAGAGTATGTTGAGGAAAGTGGCTGCAGTTGGTCCTGGATTTCCGCCTCCTAGTCGGAAGCTTATTATGGGCCGCCTCTTGCAAGATTGCAAGGATAGCACGGATGACGCACTGAAACCGATCAAAGCTTCGTGGAGCGATATGGGCGTGAGCATAGCAACTGACGGATGGACAGATTCTTCAAACCGCCCGCAGATGAATTTCCTCGCCGTGAACACTAAGGGGTCTGTCTTCTTGTTCGGCGTTGATTGCGGTACAAAGAAGAAAAGCGGCGAATACATTGCGACGCACCTCAAGAGAGCCATCGGAATGGTTGGAGCTGAGAATGTGGTGGGGATGCTAATGGACGGCGCAAGCAACAATATCAGTGCGGCCAACATTGTCAAGGCTGAGTTTCCAAAGGTGCAGTACATACGATGCGCGGCTCACTCTCTCAACAACTTGATGAAAGACATTGGAGGCCACAAATGGGCTGCCAAGTTCATTACCAAGGCGCAGGATCTGATTTCGACTTTGAAGAACTCAAATTGGATCACGGGTTACTTTCGTGAGCAGAATTCTCTTGTGCTACTCAAGCCCGCAGGCACTCGATTCGGAACCAATTACATTGCGCTGCAGCGTCTGCTAGATGTGCGTCGTGTTCTTGACCAAATGGTGCTGACCCCAGGATGGACAGCAAATGCGCATGGGAAGAAGCGGATGGTTAAGGCACGCACCGTGATAAGGGATGACAGTTTTTGGGAGGGCGTGGAGAGGGTCGTGTGTGTCGTGAAGCCGATTTACACTCTCTTGAGAGCAGTCGACGGGAACCAGGAGATTATGGGGAAGATTTATGATATGATGCTGGATTTAGAGGAGTCGATGAAGGGGGCATGCAGCTGCCTACGGTCTAAGGAGAGCAAGTGGATTTTGGGAGCCGTGCGTCGGCGTTGGAACAAGAACATCAACTGCGCCTTACACGTGGCGGGTCACATTTTGTATCCGCCAAATCAATATGAGAAGATCTTTGGCGGCGATAGCGAGTGCTCTAGAATCTTCAAGCAATTCATTCGGGACTACTACAAGGGGGAATATGTGGTGGATAGTGATGGGACAAAGTTTCCGATGGCGACCATTGTTGAGAAGGAGGTGCTGATTTATGTGAAAGGAGAAGGCTTCATCGGTGAGCCTAAGGCACTGGCAGAACTTGAGCTCATGAAGTTGGGCAAGTTGGACCCAACACATTGGTGGGAGTTCAATGGGGATCAGTGCCCCAACCTTGCTAAACTGGCTTGCAAGATTCTCAAGCAATGTGTTTCCGCCTCGGCTTGTGAAACCAACTGGGGGACTTGGGAGTCGATCCACACCACCCGGCGGAACCGTCTTGGGCCCAAGCGACTTGAAGACCTTGTCTATGTGACACACAACTACAATGCTGTGTGTAAGTTGCATGAAGAGCATGAGAAGCGACTCTTCAAGCCTGGCCATGAGTCAATTCAAATTGAGGAGCAGCAGCGGGATTCATATGAACCGCTTGATGATGACGACATCCCCGACGAGGCATACTTCGAAGAGCAGGAGAAGGGGGAGGAAGGGGAGGAGGACGGGGAGGGGGAGGAGGAGGGGGAAGGGGGGGAGGAGGAGGAGGGGGAGGGGGAGGAGGAGGAGGGGGAGGGGGAGGAGGAGGAGGAGGAGGAGGAGGAGGCCGAGGAGGAGGAAGAGGAGGAGGAGGGGGGGGGAAGGGGAGGAGGAAGAGGAGGGGGGGGAAGGGGAGGAGGAGGAGGAGGAGGAGGAGGAGGAGGAGGAGGAGGAGGAGGAGGAGGAGGAGGAGGAGGAGGAGGAGGAGGAGGAGGAGGAGGAGTAGAGATGGTGTGCTGGCTCTAACTGGATTTTATGTCTAGGGTATTACATTTTCTTCAAACTTGACATGATGCCTACAAAATGGGTCTCCCTAGTGTTCTGGTCTTTTTTTTTCCCCTCGGGCAGCCCAAAAAAGTTTTCAGGTGACCGTAAACGTAAAGCCGAATCCAGGCAACCGTTCGTGAACGTAAAAAGTGTCGTAAATAAGCGAAAACGTAACAAATCGAAACCGTAAGATCCAACTTAGCTTGTACCCAACTCTTTCATAGTGCATTCATTCTCGTTCATTGTCACATGGTTTAAGAGCACATATGCTCCTGGCCTGTGGGCCCTACTACTGCTTCCGCTGCTACTCGATCCGTCGCACGCCCCGTGGCGTGCGACCTATTTCTCTCAAGCGCGCGCCCCGAGGCGCGCGGCCCCGTTCCTTCTAGGCGCGCCACTCCCCGCTACCCCGCCGCGGCGCCCAATGAAGCCGCGCGCGACCCCTCGCTGCCCCGTTGCGGCCCCATCTCGTCGCGCCACCCTAGCGGCCGCGTCGCGCCGCCCTCGCGGCCCCGATCCGCCGCCCTAGCGGCCCCGTCACCTACCCCTGCGGCCCCGGCGCCGCCCATCCCGGCCCCGGCTCCGCCCTTCCTGGCCCCGGCGCCACCTCGGCTGGCCCCGTCGCCTACCCCGGCGACCCCGACGCCGCCCTTCCCGACCCGGCCCCGCCTCTGCTGGCCCCGTCGCCTATCCCTGCGGCCCCGGCGCTGCCCTTCCCGGCCCCGGCGCCACCTCTGCTGGCCCCGACGCCGCCCTTACCGGCCCCGGTGCCGCCTCTACTGGCCCCGTCGCCTACCTCTGCGGCCACGGCGCCGCCCTTCCCGGCCCCGGCGCCGCCTCTGCTGGCCCCGTCACCTACCCTGCGGCCCCGGCGCCACCTCTGCTGGCCCTGTCGCTGCTCCACCCAGCCCCGCCGCCGTCCCCAAGTGGCCCCGCCGTCACCACCGAGCCGCGGGCACCGCCGAGCTGCTACCGAGCCGCCCGAGCCACCTGAGCCGCCCGAGCCGCGGGGTCGCCGAGCCGCCGAGCTGCAGTTGATGCCGAGCGCCGTACCGCCGAGCCGCCCGAGCCGCCGAGTCGCTGAGCCGCATTTGCCGCCGAGCCGCCCGAGTCGCCCGAGCCGCCGAGTCGTAGTTGCTGCCGAGCCGCCGTGCCGCCGAGCCGCCCGAGCCGCCCGCACCGCCGAGTCGCCGAGTCGCCGAGTCGTCGAGCCTGCTCTTCCCACCATTGGTGAGCCCCTGCCCTGCTAGCGCGCTGCCCGACGCCTGCTTGCCTGCCTGCCTGCCTTTCGGCCTGCCTGACTGCCTGCCTTACTGCTGCTACTCCTGCTCCTACTTCTACTGGCGGAGCCAGATGCAGCCCCAGCGACGTCCGCGTGAGTCCCTCACGCCCCAGCAGCTGCGTGAGTGGTACGCTGGTTGGGGTTGTAGGGGTGGCGGCGCTGCTACTGCTACCACTACTGCTGCTACTACTACTGGCGGCGGCCAGATGCAGCTCCAGCGACGCCCACGCGCGTCTCTCATGCCCCAGCAGCTTTGTGAGTGGTACGCTCAGAGTAGAGGGTCTCTAAGTTCTATTCGATGCTCTTACGTGATTCGCACTGGTGCTCGCACTGGTCAGCCTTGTGGGACACCTAGTCACATACATTCCCGCTGCTTCGCCCGTCTGAGCGATGCCTAGCGTACCGAGTTTGGCGACCTACTGGACCAACTGCGTGGAGCAACAGCCTTTTTGAAGTTGGACCTACGGTCGGGTTATTGGCAGATCAAGATGGCGGACAACTCGATCCACAAGACGGCATTCCGTACCTGATACGGCTCCTACAAATACTTGGTGATGCCGTTCGGACTCTGCAACGCACCAGCAACGTTTCAGGCGGAGATGAATCACATCTTACGACCCCTGCTGGACGAGTGCGTGGTGGTGTACCTGGACGACATTCTCATCTACTCCAAGAACATGAAGGAGCACGTGGAGCATCTGCGGAAGGTGTTCGAGATCCTTCGGAAAAACAAGTTCTACGTGAAGCTGTCGAAGAGCGACTTCGCCCTGAAGAAGGTGCACTTTCTCGGGCACATGGTGAGTGCCAAGGGCGTACACGTGGACCCGCGGAAGATCGAAGCCGTAAAGAAATGGAAAGTACCAGAGAACGTGAAGGAGTTGCAGCAGTTCCTAGGCTTCGCCAACTACTACAACAGGTTCGTGCCGCAGTACACTAAGATAGCAGCGCCACTGACCGACCTACTGAAAAAGGATACGCCCTACAAATGGGATACCCCTCATCAGCAAGCCATGGAGCAGCTACAGACAGCACTGACTACAGCGCCAGTACTCATCTTGCCGGATCCAGACAAGGACTACGTGGTGGAAGCAGACGCTAGTGACCAAGAAGTCGGAGCAGTACTGATGCAGGATCACGGACGCGGTTTGCAGCCCATCGCCTACCTCAGTAAGAAGCTACACGGAGCAGAACTGAACTACCCCATCTATGAGAAGGAAGCCTTAGCGATATTCATAGCCTTCAAGGCGTGGAGGTGTTGCCTAGAGGGAGCCAAGACTACAGTCTATACTGACCACTGCAGTCTCAAATACCTGAAGTCGCAGCCGACGCTCTCACAACGACAGGTGCGGTGGGTGGACTTCCTGGAAACTCACTTCCACTACGACATCGTCTACAAGCCCGGGCTACACAACAAGGCAGATGCGTTGAGCCGCCCGGGACATGTAGCAGGCATCCAGCTCGACGGGATGAACCCTCTGCTCAAGGGTCTATTCCAACATGGGTACTCCGTGGACGCAGAGATTGCTACAGCACAGACCAAGAAGCTGTTACAGTGGGAGAAATACTTAGCTGTAAGGAAGGGTTCAGGAAAGATTTGGGTACCGAATTACGCCCCGCTACGGCAGATCCTATTGGAGGAGTTTCACGACGTACCTTACGCGAGACATTTCGGGAGCAACAAGACGTTAGCAGGGATAGCGAAGTATTACTACTGGCCCGGGATGGCAGCAGACGTCCAGCAGTTCGTCACCTCTTGCGACACGTGCCAGTGGATGAAGAGTAGCAAGAAGAAAAAAGCAGGGTTACTTCAGCCTCTACCCGTACCGGAGCAGCCATGGCAAGTCGTTAGCCTCGACTTTATCACAAGACTTCCTTCGACCTCACGGGGGTACGATTCCATCCTCGTAGTCATCGATAAGTTCTACAAAATGGGTCACTTCATACCGACCAACGCCACAGCTACAGCTGAAGCAACTGCTCGCCTCTTCTTCGACCGCATCATCACCATCCACGGCATCCTCGCTACACTCATCTCAGGCAGAGACCCAAAATTCACCAGTAAGTTCTGGAATGAGCTCATGGGACTGTTGGGAACAAAGCTTGCAATGTCTTCAGCATACCACCCCCAGACTGACGGACAGACAGAGCGACTCAATCAAGTGGTTGAACAGTTACTGCGCACAGCTTGCAAGGACGACGTCAGCCACTGGGACACACAGTTACCGACCCTAGAGTTCGCTTACAACAACGCATCACATGCGGCCACAGGGAAAACTCCTTTCATCCTGTGTTACGGACGGGAACCACTCACACCACAGCAGCCAACTACACCGGCACACGTCCAAGCCGCACATGACTTCGTCACCACCATGCAGCAGCTATGGGAGAAGACTCAGCGACGACTCACCACGATGCAGACCTCCCAGAAACAGTATGCCGATCGTCAGCGACGTGATCACTCAGTAGCAGTCGGAGATCAGGTGCTTCTT
Source organism: Closterium sp. NIES-65 (assembly GCA_948144175.1). Lineage (NCBI taxonomy): Eukaryota > Viridiplantae > Streptophyta > Zygnematophyceae > Desmidiales > Closteriaceae > Closterium > Closterium sp. NIES-65. The sequence goes on from CANXME010002221.1 coordinate 2,113,894, forward strand.
CACACGCGCAACTTGAACCTGTCTCACCTCCCATCCAAACTCCGGCCTCGCTTCTGTGGTCCTTTTCTCGTTGAGGCACAGGTGACACCAGTTACATTCCGCTTGCGCTTACCAGATACGTGGAAGCTTCACAACGCTTTCCATGTCCAGCTACTGAAGCCCTACAAGGACCCCAACCAACAATTCCAGGGACGGCAGCTACCGCCACCACCACCTGTTCTCATACAGGATGAACCCGAGTACGAAGTGGAGCGCGTTCTCACTCATCGGCGCCGCGGCGGCAAGACCCTCGAGTTCCTGATACGCTGGAAGGGATACGACCCCACTGAGGACACTTGGGTTGCAGAGGCTGATATGGGCAATGCACGCCGTGCTCTCAAGGACTATCTTGTCAAGCAGGGTGTATCTCACGCCACCCAGCTTTGACGGGGGGACGTGTGAGAGTACGACGGCTTATGCCAGCTATGCTTGCTTGCCCTTACTTTGTTATGCTATTTCTAGCATAGGATAATTATATGCATGCATGAATTGCTTGATTTCCTAGGCTAGGTGCTTTCCTATATTTTATTATAGTTATAGCACCGAGCTAGGTTGCGTGCACCGAATTCTGGCTTTTCGGTTGCCACCGAATTGCCTTCTACCGAATTTGGAAAGGATCTATTCGGGACGCTTCGCGACCCGCGGAACCTTCGCGTAACACCTGGTTACGGGGCCTTGTGTCGAGCCTATATATAGCCTCGTGTTGTACCCAGGTGATCATTCAATTCAACTCTCTTTTCTGAGCTCGATCCTAGATCCTGACAATCGCGGCCCCGCCCTGCTGAAGCTGTCACTAGAGCTACACTGTGAGATCCCCGATTGATCCTAGGAGGGGTTATAGGCGCGTTTGTCTGGGGGGTTATGGGCGCACTGACCCGCTACTAAAACAAGCCCTTTTATCCCAATGGTCTAGTGGTTGGGATTCTGACATGGTATCAGAGCGGTCTCGGGTTCGAATCCCGGTGTATGCACATGTTGGCCGTTGCCACTGTGCTCAGTCCTGGGCCTCCCAGTGTGGGGGGGTGTCAGTAGAGCTACACTGTGAGATCCCCGATTGATCCTAGGGGGGGTTACAGGCGCGTTTGTCTGGGGGGTTATGGGCGCACTGACCCGCTACTGAAACAAGCCCTTTTATCCCAATGGTCTAGTGGTTGGGATTCTGACAGCAGCTGCCGCGGAGCCGCCTCCAGCAGTCGCGGCCCCGCCCTGCAGCAGCTCTCGCGGAGCCCCCTGCCGCTGTCGCGGCCCTGCCCTGCAGCTGTCCCGGCCCCACCGTTGCCGCCGTCGTGCGCCTACCCTGCTCGCCCGGCGAGCGACTGCCCTTCCCGCCACTGGTGAGCACTTGCCCTACCCACGCTTCCTGCGCGCCTGCCTTACTAGCGCGCTGCCGCGCTAGCCTGCCTGCCTGCCTGCCGCACCTGCCTGCCAGCCGAGCCGCGCCGCTCAGCTGAGCCGAGCCCCCTTGCGGCGCCGAGCCGCCGAGCCGAGCCTTGTCATGCTGCCGGGCTGTGCAGCCCTGCTCTACTGAGCCACACTGCCCTGCCCGTGCTGTTACTGCTGTTTCTGCTGCTACTGCTGCTGCTACCGCTGCTGCTGCTGCTGCTACTACTGCTACTGCTGTTCCTGGCGGTGGTCAGATGCAGCTCCAGTGACGTCCGCGTGAGTCCCTTATGCCCAAGCAGCTTCGTGAGTGGTACGCAAGTTGGGGTTGTAGGGGTGGCCGCGCTGCTACTGCTGCTACAACTGTCACTGCTGCTACTACTGTCACTGCTGCTACTGCGGCTACTACTGCTACTGCTGCTCTTGGCGGTGGCCAGATGCAGCTCCAGCGACGTTCGCGTGAGTCCCTCATGCCCCAGCAGCTTCGTGAGTGGTACACTAGTTGGGGTTGTAAGGGTGGCCATGGTGGGAGTCGCCCTGGGGCGGGTCCTTCGGGAGCTTCTTGTAGTGACCAGGTGCAGATGCAGCAGCGTCCGTGCGCGGTCCTTTCGCCCCAGCAGCTTCGTGAGTGGTACGCTCAGAGTAGAGGGTCATGGAGTACTGTTCGCTACCCGTACGTCATTCACACTGGTGCTCGGGCTGGTCAGCCTTGCGGGACGGTTGGTCACACAGAGTCCCGCTGCTTCGCTAGTCTAAGCGACGCCTGGCGTAAAGAGTTTGGCGACGACGTTGAGCTCCCCTCCTTGCTGGAGCTGCTTAGGCAGAGGGTAGATATCTTTGCTCTTGACTATGATGCTATCCTCACTGCCATGTATGCATTGCCTACTAGTGCCGAGGGTGCCTGTTACCTGTGTGTGCGGCCTGACCCAGGTATAGAGTCTCGTGCTCTCGGTGCTGGTGAGGCTCCTGCTCTAGGTGCTGGTGCGTCTCCTGCTCCAGGTGCCGGTGAGGCTGCTGCTCTAGGCGCTAGTGAGTCCACTGCTCCAGGTGCTTGTGAGTCTGCTCTCTCTGGTACTGCGCCTGCTGCGGCCTTGCACACTTTCACCCTTGATTCGGGTGCTTCGCACTCCTTCTTTCGCGACTGCACCACACTCTCGCCACTCAGTCGGCCAGTGGCAATCTCTCTTGCTGACACCTCTGGGGGTCCGGTCCTTGCACACTCCTCCATGATTCTGCCGTGTCTGGCGGTCCCGTCTGGCTCTCTGTCTGGCCTCCACCTCCCATCGTTCTCCACGAACTTGGTGAGTGGAGCTCACCTTCAGGATGCGTGGGTTGACCAGATCACTCCTGGAGGTCAGCGGGTGACCCAATGTTCATGTACTCGGATGGGCCGGCACCTGGCCACGTTCATGTCAGAATCCCAACCACTAGACCATTGGGATAAAAGGGCTTGTTAAGTAGCGGGTCAGTGCGCCCATAACCCTCCAGGCCAGCGTGCCTGTAACTTTTCCCTAGGATCAATCGGGGATCACCAGTGGACCTCTCACACCCCCCCGCACTGGGATGCGCGAAGTGCATACACCGGGATTCGAACCCGAGACCTTCGCTCTGATACCATGTCAACAAACGAACGTAATCTAGGCGACGGGTGTAGCTAGTAGGCCTAGGCTTAGTAGCCTAGGCCAAGCGGGAGTCGAGAGAGTTTGTGCCAAGCGAGAGAGAGAATGGTTGTTGGTTCACTATAGCACACGAGTACATATAGCAACCTAACAAAGATGAAAGAGGTGCACCACCATACAAGGGAATTACACAGCAGCTACACTACAGGCAGATCATACTAAATAGATATTAATCTATTGTGACACACCCCCTATCTGCCTGAAGTGCATAACCATGTGCAGAGCCCTCCTTGAAGGGGTACACCTGTAAAACCCCATTACAGGGCGTGGGAACACCAGCAAGGGGCCCCCTCTAAAGCTGACAAGCAGCAACCACCAAGCAGCATCTGGACCACCGCGGTGGAAGAGGTGCCCGGCTGCAGTTGAACGCCCTGCAACTGGTGCACGGTGTGCGAGGAGCACGGGTACGGGTAGCGGGTTCGGATAGCAACTAGGTGCTGTACGGGACGGGCCGCACGGGGGTGACGGGCAGTACGAGACCGGGCAGCACAGACCGGGTGGGGCACGAGCGAGAACTGACAGCACGGGTGGGGCACGAATGGGTACGGACAGCAAGGGTAGGGCACAAACGAGCAGAACGGGGCAGCACGGGCAGAACGGGGCAGGACACGGGCTGAACGGGGCAACACGGGCAGAGCGGGGCAGGACACGGGCTGAACGGGGCAGGACACGGGCTGAACGGGGCAACACGGGCAGAACGGGGCAACACGGGCAGAGGGGGGCAGGACATGGGCTGAACGGGGCAATACGGGGACAACGGGGCAGCACAGACAGAACGGGGCAGGACAAGGGCTGAACGGGGCAACACGGCACGGGAACGGGCACGACACATGCAGAACGGGGCAGCACGGGGGCAGCATGGAAACACGGGGGCAGCACGGGAACACGGGGACAGCACGGGAACACGGGGACAGCACGGGAGCAGCACGGGAACACGGGGACAGCACGGGAACACGGGGACAGCACGGGAACACGGGGACAGCACGGGAACCCGGGGACAGCACGGGAGCAGCACGGGAACACGGGGGGCAGCACGGGAGCACGGGGGCAGCACAGGAGCACGGGGGCAGCACGGGAAGCACGGGACGCACAGGTAAAACGGGTGGGGCACAACCGGGTACGGACAGCACGGGTGAAACGGGTGGGGCACGGGGCAAGCACGGGGAACTCGGGCAATACGGGAGGTACGGGGCAGGGGATGAGAGGAGGAGGCGGCTGATGAACTCTCACCACCCACACCCCCTGAACCTTTCCCCCCACAGCAGCATTGACGGAGAAAGAGAGGTGGAGGTGTAGTGGCGGTAGGTGCTGCAGCTGAATCACCCACCCCCTCAACCTCCCCCCCAACAGCAGCAGATGCAGGATTGAGAAAGAGGAGGAGGGGGCGGCTGGTGCTGCAGCTGGACTCACCCACCCACACCCTCTAATCCAACAGTGGCGGAGAGAGAGGGGGGGAGGTGTGGCGGCAGTAGCTGCAGATGGATCACCCACCCCCTCAACCTCCCCCTTACATGAGCCGCCAACCCCGCCACTCCCCCTCCCCCAGCCTTCCCCTTCGGGCCACACCTCCTCCCCTTCCCGCTGGAAACGGAGTCGGAGATGGGGGTGGGGCGGCAGTTGTCCGTGGGGGGGGGGGGGGGGCGGGATCTAGGGCAGAACGGCGGTCTGGGTGCAGGTACGGGGTGCGGACGGGTCTCGCGGACGGGGGCACGGACGTCGTGCGTGGTGCGGATGGCGTACGGGCGGCGGGCGGGGTGCGGGGTGCGGGTGGAGTACGGGCGACGGGCGGGGTGCAGGGTGCGGGTCGCGGACGATCTGGCGCGTGCAAGGGCGTAGCAGCAGCTTCTCCCGCCACTCCCTTCACAGCAGTTGCGAAGTCGACGGGAGGGCGGGCGGGGACCTGGCGACGGGCAGCGGAGAGCGTACGAGTGGCGGGGATCTGGCGACGGGTGGCAGTGCGACGAGCTGCAGTAGCGGATATCGCGCAGGCAGCGGGATGCAGTTGCGGGTAGCGCGTCGGCGACGGGCATGCTGGCGGGTTCGTCGGCGCGCTGACTCGTGCGCTGGCGGAACCGGCGGCGGGTCCGTCGACGGGTTTGCTGACGCACGCGTTGGCGGGTCGGCTGGCTCGCTTGCTGGTGGGCTCGCGGGTCCGATGGCGAGCTCGCTGGCAGATCCGACGGCGGGTTCGTCGGCGGGTCCGTCGGCGGGCTTGCTGGTGCGCGTGCTGACGGGTCCGTCGGCGGGTCCGCTGGCTCGCTTGCTGACGGGTCCGCGGATCCGCTGGCTCTCTTGCTGGCGGGTCCACGGGTGAATTGGGGCTGTAACGATGGGGCGCGACGAGCGCCCTCGCGCAGGTCGTCGTCGCTAGCGCAGCAGCAGCGGGACAGCGAGCCGGTGGGACGACGGGCGAGCGACGGGTGGGGCCAGCGATGCGCGTAACGGGTTGCACAACAGCCCGATCGACGGGCGCGCCATAACGACAGACGGTGGTGGGCCCATTGACTTAGGTGTAGGATCTTAGTAGCTCGATACCATGTCAGAATCCCAACCACTAGACCATTGGGATAAAAGGGCTTGTTAAGTAGCGGGTCAATGCGCCCATAACCCCCCAGGCCAACGTGCCTGTAACCCTTCCCTAGGATCAATCGGGGATCACCGGTGGACCTCTGACAGTTCACCCGTCAGCCTGGGTCGAGCCTGTACACCCTGACTACCGTGTCTCCTCCGGTTGCTGAGTCTGGTCAGGTAGCTGCGTCGAGTCAGGTGCAAGCTGCAGCGTCCCGGTCAGGTCGTGAGTCTGCCCCCTGCTCGTGTCGCCTCCTGTCTCACCAGACTCTCCTCTAGCACCACCGCCTTGGTCAACCCTCCCTGCCTCGTCTCCGAGGCATGGCCTCCCGTGTCCTTGTCACTGGTCATCCTCGGTCTCTCCCTCCCCTTCCCCCGGGGCCTGCCCGTACCTGCGTTCCTTGCGTCAAGGGGCGGCAGCGCGCCGTTCCTCACTCCTCTGAGTTCCCTCGGACGGAGGTTGTCCTGCAGACGCTTCACATGGACGTGTGGGACCCAGCCCGCGTCCGTGGCCAAGGTCACAAACGCTACTTTCTGCTGGTCGTTGACGACTACTCGCGTTACACCACAGTCTTCCCCGTGCGCTGCAAGGGTGAGGTCACTGAGGTGCTGATCGACTGGATCCGCGCTGTCCGTCGTTAGCTCAGCGAGAGTTTCGGCTCTGGCCCTTCGTGTTCTGCGTCTGCACTCTGACAGAGGTGGAGAGTTTTCCTCCGACCTTCTGCAAGCCTTCTGTCGTGCGCAGGGCATCCGCCAGAGGTTCACGCTTCCGGCCTCGCTGCAGCAAAATGGGATTGCTGAGCGCCGCATTGGCATGGTCATGGATCTCGCTCGTACGTCCATGATCCATGCGGCTGCTCCCCATTTTCGGTGGCCGTTCGCGGTTCATTACGCGGCGCATCAGCTCAACCTCCACCCTCGGGTCTCCATGCCGGAGACCACACCTACTCTGCGGTGGACGGGGAAGGTTGGCGATGCGTCTGCGTTCCGTGTCTGGGGATCTCGAGCTTTCGTCCGCGACTTGTCTGCGGACAAGCTGTCCTCCCGTGCTGTTCCCTGTGTCTTCCTTGGCTTCCCCCCCTGATGCGCCTGGTTGGCAGTTTTACCACCCCACCTCGCACCGTGTTCTGTCCTCTCAGGACGTCACGTTTGACGAGTCAATTCCTTACTACCGTCTCTTCCCCTACCGCACTGCCCCCCCCCCCCCCCCCCCCGCCGCTCTTCCTCGTGCCAGGTCCTCCCCCGGTAGACCCCCACCCCCCTCAGGGTCCTGCCCCCTCAGTTGTGTCCCAGGTAGACGCAGTCGAGCCTGTCAAGGTAGCTGTTGACTCTGATGCTGCTAGGGTGCTGAGCCTGCGGGTGCCGGGTCTGGGGGTGCTGAGAGTGAGCGTGCGGAGCCTGGGGGTGCTGAGTCTGGGGGTGCTGAGCCTGGGGGTGATGAGTCTGGGGGTGCTGAGCCTGGGGTTGCTGGGGTACGGAGCCTGAGGGTGCTCGGCCTGCTCGTGTGGAATCTGGCGGTGCTGAGCCTGGAGGTCCTTCGGGTGCTTCGTCCCGGCGGGAGTCACTCTCTCCACAGCAGCTGCGCGAGTGGTTTGCTCACTCTAGAGCCGTGCTGCTGGAGCTGGTGGTTCTTCGGGCGCTGGAGGCCCTGCTGCTGCTGGAGGTCCTGCTGCTGCTGGAGCTACTGGGGGTTCTGGAGCCACGGGTCCCGGAGGTGCTCGTACTGGAGGTACTGGAGCTGCTGGGCCTGGTGGTGCTGCTGGAGCTGGAGCTGCTGGAGGTGCTGGAGGTGGCGGTGCTGCTGGGGCAGGTGCTGCTGGAGGTACTGGAGCTGGAGCTGCTGGCACTGCTGGGGCTTCTGGTGGTCCTCCTGGAGCTGGAGTTGTTGGAGGTGCTGGAGCTGGCAGTGCTGCTGGAGCCGGTGCTCCTGTGGGTGCTGGATTTGGCGCTTCTGGTGCTGCTAGAGGTGCTGCTGGAGCTGGTGGTACTGCTGGAGTTGGAGCTCCCACTGGGGGTGCTGGTTCTGTCCCTGCTGGTTCTGGAGGCGCTGCGTAGCCACGGCCGCACTACGTTCCGCTCCTTCAGCAGGTTCTTGGTCTCCCGCCTTCTACTGGTCCTGCTCCTTCCTTAGAGTGTCCACCGCCTGTCCAGTCGCAGTCTCAGTTACAGCCTGCCTCCCCACTGCCTGCTCCTTCTCCTTACACTGGTCCAACCGGAGGTCTTGCTGAGCGTCATAAGCCTGCGTCTCGTCCTGCCTCGCCTGTTCGTGCTGCTAGCACTAGTCGTCGTGGTTCGCGTCAGCGTCCTCCTCCTATCCCTGGCATGCAGCGGATGGCTCTGCGCCCTTCCACTGCTCTGCAGCGTGTCCCTCTGCCACCTCCTCGTGCGTCCTCTCTTCCTGCCCTTTGTGACCCAGAGTCTGACTCCCTTCGTGCTGCTAGTCCTACTGTCACGCGTCTACTGGCCATTGCTGTCACTGACCCTTCCTTTGAGTCCAATGCTGCGTCTGCCTTAGTTGCTGAGCTTGTCGACTTTGCTGCCCACTGTTTTCTCGACTACGCCGCTAGTCTTGTTGCTGAGTCTAAGTCTGTCTGTCCTCCGTCCGTCGGAGGTGAGTGTACTCTTGGCATAGACGTCCTTGAGGACACGCAGGAGGACTTTGAGTGCTTTGCAGCCACTGTAACTCATCTCGTGTCCATGCTGATTGCACCTGAGGGAGACCCGGATGCACCAGACATCCCGACCCCGCGCTCTTACGCAGAGGCGATAGAGGGTCTCTACTCTTCTCAGTGGCAGTCAGCCATGGACGTAGAGATGGCATCCTGGAAGTCCACAGGCACTAACGTCAACGAGGTTCCCCCTCCTAGGGAAAACATCATTAGGGTCATGTGGATTTTCAGGGTGAAGCGGCCGTTGGGCTCTCCGCCTGTCGTCAAGGCGCGTTACATTGCTAAAGGCTTCAGTCAGCGACAGGGAGTTGACTTCTTCCAGACCTTCTCCCCGACCCCGAAGATGACCACTCTTCAAGTTCTGGTGCACATCGTTGCTCAGCGTGACTACGAGCTTCGCTCTCTTGACTTCAGCACAGCCTTCCTGCAGGGCACCCTGCACGAGGAGATCTGGCTACGCCGCCCACCTGGCTTCACTGGGTCATTCCCTCCTGGTACCCAGTGGAGCCTCCGGCGGCCAGTCTACGGTCTCCGCCAGGCGCCCCATGAGTGGCACGACACAGCGAGGACTACGCTTGCGGCTCTTGGGTTTGCTCCTTCCACTGCTGACCCGTCGCTGTTTCTCCGCACCGACACTACTCAGCCACCGTTCTACATCCTCGTGTACGTCGACGACTTGGTCTTTGCTACTGCTGACACTGCTGGACTCGCCCACGTGAAGTCGGAGCTACAGAAGAGACACACGTGCACAGACCTGGGTGAGGTGCGCAGCTATCTTGGCTTGCAGATCACCCGGGACAGAGCACGGCGCACCATTACCCTGACTCAATCACACATGGTGCAGCAGGTCCTTCAGCGCTTCGGCTTCACGTACTCCTCGCCTCAGGCCACTCCTCTGCCTACTCGCCACTCGCTCTCAGCTCTGCCTTCGGATGAGTCCGTAGAGCCGAGTGGCCCGTACCCAGAGCTTGTTGGCTGCCTCATGTACTTGATCACCTGCACTCGACCTGACCTGGCATACCCTCTTAGCATCTTGGCACGCTATGTTGCTCCTCGGGGACACCGACCCGAGCACATGGCTGCAGCGAAGAGGGTGTTGCGCTACCTCTGCAGTTCGTCGGGCATGGGGCTCATGCTTGGAGGACGGGCTCGAGTTGTCCTCAATGGTCACGCAGACGCTTCTTGGGTTGGCGACTTGGCTACGCAGCGGTCGTCACAGGGTTACACCTTCAGCCTTGGTTCCGGCTCTGTTTCATGGCGGTCTACCCGCTCGTCTTCTGTTCTCAGCTCCAGTTGTGAGGCTGAGATCTACACTGGGGCCATGGCTGCACAGGAGTTACGCTGGCTCACCTACCTGCTGACCGACTTGGGAGAGGTGCCTCGTTCTCCTCCAGTTTTGTACCTCAACAACAAGGCCATGCTGGCCTTGTGTTAGGAGCACAGACTGGAGCACAGAACGAAGCACATTGCTCTGCGCTACTTCCTTGCTCGAGAGTTGTAGCAGCGTGGTCAGCTTCGTCTTGCTTACGTGGCCTCTCGGGCCAACACTGCTGATATCTTGACCAAGGCACTTCAGCCTTGTGATCATCAGCGTTTCTGTACTGTGCTAGGTCTTGTGCCTACCTGGCCTCACTTGCTTACCTCTTGACTTTGCTTGTACTGTGATTTATATATACCTGCGCGTGCATGTTTACCTTTGTTAGGCTGCGATCGCTGTCTTGCTTGGTCTTTTTGATTTATAATCCTGCATGTGAACTGGCCTTGTCGCCTTGAACTTGTGCTCAGAATGTGTGGTGACGTTGTGATCCACCCTGAGCTTGACCTTGCCTTGTTCTCTTGCTTGTCCCCCACTTTGCCTATGGGGGTGTGTCAGAACTATATTGTAGGCTGTAGTGGGGCACTCCTTATTGTCAGAATGTGATGTTTGTGTAGCCTGCAGTGGGGTACTCTATAGCGAGTACAGCCCGAATTAGGGTTTGCTATATGTACTCAACTGCATGCTATTGAAAACTCCTTTTTTCCGTTTATCGTTTTAGCCTGCTGTTTCAACATGCTATCAGAGCTGGTCGACCCTTCTGGGTCGATCCTGTGGGTGGGCCCCACCCGATACTTCCGCTGCTCTACTGCCTGTAGCGCGCCCCGGGCGCGCGCCGTTTTCTTCCTGCCGTGCGCTCAGATCGCGCAGCGTTTTTCTTCCCGCTGTGCGCTCGGGGCGCGCGGCGGTTTTCTGCCCTGCCCGCCGCGCACCTCGAGGCACGCGGCAATTTTCTGCCCTGTCGATCCGCGCGTCGCCCCCCGTCGCCTGTCGCAGCGCCCCCGGGGACCCGCACGTCGCCCCCCGTCGCACGTAGCGGCCCGTGCGACCTGCGTCAGGCCCGCGCGCGGCCCGTTTAGCCCGCGCGCGGCCCGTACGGCTTGCGCCAGCCCGCGCGCGGCCTGTACGGCCTGCGCCAGGCCCGGGCGCGGCCCGTACGGCCTGCGCAAGGCCCACGCGCCAGGCCCGTATGGGCTGCGCCAGGCCCGCGCGCGGCTTAGGCAGCCCGCGCGCGGTTCGTCCGGCCTGCGCCAGGCCCGTGAGCGGCCCGTACCGTCTTCCCCTGTGCCGCACGCCGTCCCCTGAGCTTCTGATCGTGCCCCACCCCTGCTGCTGCCCGCGTTCTTGTGTTAGGGTTTGGGGGTGGAGAGTATGGGGGTGCCGTGTGTGTGAGCCGTCCCCTGCTCCTCCTCCTCCTCCATCTCCCATTGCTGCAGCTGCCATTGAGGGGGGTGGATGTGTTGGAGCCGTTGAAGTGGTACGAGGGGGGTGGCGTGTGAGCGGTGCTAGTGGTTCAGCAGGGAGTGTGTGAAAGGGGTGTGGGACAGTTGGGGGAGGTTGACCGGAGGTAGCCGACTTGTCGTCCGCAGCGTCTGAAGTCCAGAGAGCCACGACCCCCTGTGGCCTGAGTAGTCCGGGGCTCTGCGCCCGGTAGCCACAGTGTGAGCACTCGTGGGAGCACAGCGAGCCAGCAGCGCCTGTCGCCGTGTAGTTCGGGTTTAGCCTGGTAGCGACAGTGCTGCGCACTTCTGTTGCCCGTGTGTCTGCAGCTTCAGCCGTCGTCTCGCATCTTCTCGCCCCCACAGTTTCTCCTCCTCCTCACTTGCTCTCCGTGATAGTCTCTAGCGCTGCTTATTATTGTGAACTACTGCTCTGCTTGCTTGTTGTGTTGATTGTACCCCACTTTGACTATGGGGGTGTGTCAGAATGTGATGTTTGTGTAGCCTCCAGTGGGGTACTCTATAGCGAGTACAGCCCGAATTAGGGTTTGCTATATCTATTAATGAAAACTCGCCTTTTCTGTTTATCGTTTTAGCCTGCTGTTTCAACACTTATGGGGTACAGTAGTGTTAGGGTTTCCTACTTGTACTCCTCATACAGCTCAATGAACTCATTCCTTGTTCTTATTCTGACAGTTCGATGCAGGGGGCCGCCCGATACAGCTCGACGCATGGCTAGATGACCTGCAGTTGTACTTACTGAGCGATTCTAAGGACAACATCTCGCTGTTTGACCTCACGTCTGGCGCCTCTCCCGCCCTTCCCGAAACAGGTGACAGTGCAACTCGCTCACATTGGCTTACCCGTGACGCTGCTGCTTGCCTAGCCGTTCGCAACCACCTGCCGTTAGCTAAACGTGCTCACTTTGGCCAGCACAAGACTGCTAAAGCCCTATACAACGCTGTAGTCGTTCGTTACTCCTCCCCGGCCACTGCTACTCTAGGCCGCCTTATCCAGCCCTACCTGTTCCCCGAGCTGTCTGCCTTTGCCATAGTCGCCGACCTCGTCACTCACCTTCGCACTAATGATGCCCACTACCAAGCCGCGCTTCCCGTCGAGTTTCTAGCCAAGAACCCTCCTCCCATGTACATCACGCTCTACTATATCATCACCCGCCTCTCTGACTCTCTTAGCGCAGTCAGGGACCTCCTTCTCGCTCTTGATCCCACAGACCTCACTGTCGACCTGCTTGAGAAGCATCTCCTTGCATCTGAGACCAGCATAGTAGCTGTAGGCGCTTCTCGTGGCACTCCTTGCACTCCCTTCTTTGAGGGGTGTTCCCCATCCCCCCTTGTCACCTCTGCCACTTCTGCTGCTGCTGTTGACTTCCTTCGTGTTGAGGAGGTTGGGGCTGTGTCTGCTTCTAGTGGGAGGCGCTGCAGTGGCAGGGGCAAGGGAGGACATGGTGGCGGGGGTGGCGGCGGTGGAGGCGGTGGTGGGGGTGGTGGAGGCGGTGGAGGTGGCGTTGGTGGCAGTGGGGGTGGTGGTGGGAGTGGAGGCGTGGGTGGCGGCGGTGGTGGCGGCAGTGGGAGTGGCGTCAGCGGTGGTGGTGGAGGCACTGGGAGTGGTGGCGGGAGCGGTGGTGGTGGTCGGGGTGGAGCTATTCAGAGGGGAGGTTCTGGAGGCGGCGAGCGGCAGCAGCAGCAGCGTCTGAGCGAGACCCCTTCGCCTCAGCAGCTTCGTGAGTGGTTTGCTCGGCGTGGGGCGTCTGGGGGTAGTGTTCGCTACCCGTATGTTATTCTCACAGGTGTTCGCGTTGGTCAGGCATGTGGCAAGCCCCATACCTAGTACCGCTGCTTTTCCCGTCTTGACGACGCCTTTCGCACAGAGTTTCCTGACGCGATTGAGCTCCCCCGCTAGGCAGAGCTGCTTAGGCAGGGTGTGGATATCTTTGCTCTTGATAATAATGCTATCCTTGCTGCCATGTATGCATTGACTATTACTGCTGAGGGCGACTGTTACCTGTGTGTGCAACCCGACCCAGGTATAGAGACAGCTGCTCTAGGTGCTAGTGAGTCTGCTCTCCCTGGTACTGCGCCTGCTGAGGCCTTGCACAACTTTACGCTTGACTTAGGTGCTTCCCGTTGTTTCTTTCGCGAAGGCACCACAGTCACACCACTCCCTGCACCTGTTGCAGTCAGACTGGCTGACCCCTTAGGGGGGCCAGTTCTTGCCCGTTCCTCCACTGTTCGTCCGTGTCCGGCGGTTCCGTCTAGTTCACTCTCAGGTCTTCACCTACCTTCGTTCTCTACGAACTTGGTGAGCACCGCTGCCCTCCAAGATGCAATGGTCACTACCACCACTCCTGGGGGTCAACGTGTGTCGATCTGCATGTGTACACGGACAGGCCGTCACCTGGCCACGTTCACCCATTGGCCTGGGTCGAGCCTGTACACACTGACTACTAAGCCTCCTCAGGTAGCTGCGTCTGCGTCCGCGTCAGGTCAGCTAGCATCCCCCTGCTCGTGTCGAATCCTGTCGCACCAGAATCTCCTCTGGCACCACCGCCTTGGTCACCCCTCTCTGCCACGCCTCCGTGGCATGCACTCCCACCACCTTGTCTTTGGTCTTCCCAAGTCTCTACCTCCCCTCCCACCCTTGCCTGTGTCGAGGGGCGGCAGCGTGCCGCTCCTCACTCCTCCTCATTTCCCCCGACGACTGCTCCCCTGCAGATTCTCCACATGGACGTGTGGGGCCAAGCCCGCGTCCATGGACAGGGCCGCGAGTGCTACTTCCTACTGGTTGTTGACGACTACTCGCGTGCCACCATGGTCTTCCCCTTGCGTAGCAAGGGGGAGGTGCCTAATATTTTGATTCCATGGATCCGCGCTGTCCGTCTCCAGCTTCGTGAGCGTTTACACACTGACCTTCCAGTCCTGCGTCTGCACTTTGACAGAGGTGGTGAGTTTGCCTCCAACCTCTTATGGGACTTTTGTCGTGGGAAGGGCATCACCCAGTCGTTCACGCTTCCGGCCTATCCGTAGCAGAATGGGGTTGCTGAGCGCCACATTGGCTTAGTCATGGAGGTCGCTCGTACCTCCATGATCCATGCGGCTTCCCCCCACTTTCTGTGGTCGTTTGCGGTCCGGTACGCTGCGCATCAGCTCTGTGAAAGACTGAAACGAGAATGATTCAACTATGAAAGAGTTGGGTACAAGTACTAACCCTAATTGGGTTGTACCCCATATGGGCTACCCCACTACAGCCTACACAAATGTATAAGCTATATGTTCTGACACACCCCCATAGGCAAAGTGGGGGAGAACAAGGGGTCACAAGACCAGTCAAGCAAAGCAAAGCAAAGCAAGCCCAGGGTGGATCACAAAGTCACCACACATTCCGAGCACAAGTTCAAGGCCATAAGGCCAGTTCACATGCAGGATTACATATATATATATATATAAGGCTAGACAAGCAAGAGCAGGTATATATATATGTAACAGTACAAACAAGGTCAAGGGGTGAGCAAGTGAGGCAAGACAGGGACAAGACCCAGCTGAGTGCAGAAGCGCTGATGATCACAAGGCGGAAGTGCCTTAGTGAAAACATCAGCAGTGTTGGTCTCAGAGGCTACGTACGCAAGCCGCAACTGACCACGCTGCTGTAGCTCACAAGCAAGGAAGTAGCGGAGAGCAATGTGCTTTGTTCTGTGCTCCAGTCTCTGCTCTCGACATAAGGCCAGCATGGCCTTGTTGTCTACGTACAGGACTGGAGGAGAACGAGGCGGCTCTCTAAGGTCGGTCAGCAGGTAGGTGAGCCAGCAAAGCTCCTGTGCAGCCATGGCCCCGGCGTAGATCTCAACCTCACAACTAGAGCCGAGAACAAAAGACGAGCGAGTAGCCCGCCACGAAACAGAGCCGGAACCAAGGCTGAAGGTGTAACCCTGTGACGACCGCTGCGTAGCCTGGTCGTCAGCCCAAGAAGCGTCTGCGTGCCCAGTGAGGACCACTGGACTCCGCCCTCCAAGCACTAGCCCCATGCCCGACGTACTGCACAAGTAGCGCAACACCCTCTTTGCTGCAGCCATGTGCTCTGGTCGGTGTCTCCCAGGAGCAACATAGCGTGCAAGAATGCTAAGAGGGTATGCAAGGTCAGGTCGTGTGCAGGTCATCAGGTACATGAGGCAGCCAACAAGCTCTGGATACGGGCAACTCGACTCTACGGACTCATCCGAAGGCAGAGCTGAGAGCGAGTGGCGAGTAGGCAGAGGAGTGGCCTGAGGCGAGGAGTACGTGAAGCCGAAGCGCTGAAGGACCTGCTGCACCATGTGTGACTGCGTCAGGGTAATGGTGCGGCGTGCTCTGTCCCGGGTGATCTGCAAGCCAAGGTAGCTGCGCAGTTCACCCAGGTCTGTGCACGTGTGTCTCTTCTGCAGCTCGGACTTCACGTAGGCGAGTCCAGCAGTGTCAGCTGTGGCAAAGACCAAGTCGTCGACGTACACGAGGATGTAGAACGGCAGCAGAGAGGTGTCGGTGCGCAGAAACAGCGACGGGTCAGCAGTAGAAGGAGCGAACCCAAGAGCCGCAAGTATAGTCCTCAGTGTGTCGTGCCACTCACGCGGTGCCTGGCGGAGACCGTAGACTGGACGCCGGAGACTCCACTGGGTACCAGGAGGGAAAGACCCAGTGAAGCTAGGTGGGCGGCGCAGCCAGATCTCCTCGTGCAGGCTGCCCTGCAAGAAAGCTGTGCTGAAGTCGAGAGAGTGCAGCTCGTAGTTTCGGTGAGCAGCAACGTGCAGCAGTACCCGAAGAGTGGTCATCTTCGGGGTGGGGGAGAAGGTCTGAAAGTAGTCAACTCCCTGCCGCTGACTGAAGCCACGAGCAACGTAACGCGCCTTGAAGACAGGCGGAGAACCCGGCGGCCGCTTCACCCTGAAAATCCACATGCCACTGACTATGTTCGCCCGAGGAGGGGGGACAGCGTCAACGTAGGTGCCTGTGGACTTCCAGGAAGCCATCTCTGCATCCATAGCTGTCTGCCACTGAGAGGAGTAGGGACCCTCTATCGCCTCCGCCTAAGAGCGCGGAGTCGGGATGTCAAGTGCATCCGGGTCTCCCTTAGGGGTAAGCAGTACGGACACGAGATGAGGCGAAGCAGCTGCCAGGCACTGGAACTCCTCCTGCCTGTCCTCAAGGACGTCCGTGCCAAGGGCACACTCACCCCCGACGGAAGGAGGACAGACAGACCCAGACTCAGCGACAAGACTAGCACCGTAGTCTAGGCGACAGCGAGCAGCAAAGTCGACGAGCTCAGCAACTAGGGCAGACGCAGCAGTCGACTCGAAAGAAGGGTCAGTGACGACAGTAGCCAGGAGACGAGTGACAGTAGGACTGGCAGCACGAAGAGAGTTCGACTCTGGGTCGGCAAGAGCAGGAAGAGAGGACTCAGGAGGAGAAGGCAAAGGGGCACGCAGAGGAGGAGTGGACGGACGCAGAGACATACTGTGCGTGCCAGGGACAGGAGGAGGACGCGGACGCGAACCACGACCACTAGCGCGAGCAGCACGGACAGGCGACCTAGGGCGAGACGCAGGCTCACGACGCTCAGCAAGACCTCCAGTAGGACCAGTGTAGGGAGAAGGAGCAGGCAAAGGGGAGGTAGGCTGCAACCGTAACTGTGACGGGACAGGCTGTGGACACTCTAAGGTAGGAGGAGGACCAGTAGAAGGTGGAAGACCAAGAACCTGCTGCAGGATTGGAACGAAGTACGGTCGAGGCCGCGTGGCGACGCCAGAAACAGCTGGGACAGCACCAGTACCTCCAGCAGGAGCACCCGCTCCAGCAGCACCTCCAGCAGCTCCAGAACCTCCAGCAGCACCAGGAGCACCCCTAGCAGGACCGCCAGTGGTAGTCTCAGCGCCTACACCCTCAGCAGCACCAGCTCCAGTCGAACCTGCAGGCCCAGCAGCTCCAGTACTCCCAGGATGAGCACCTCCGGGACCTGCGACAGAAGCACCCTCAGTAGCCGACAAACCTCTAGCACCAGCAGCACGGCTCCAGCGCCGGGCAAACCACTCGCGCAGCTCCTGTGGAGAGAGTGGCTCCCGGCGAGACGAAGCACCCGGAGAACCTCTTGGCGGAGCACCTCCAGGCTCAGCACCCCCAGGCCCAGCACCCTCAGGCAAAGCACCCCCAGGCGTAGTACCCCCAGGCTCAGCACCCCCAGGCTCAGCACCCCCAGGCTCAGCACCCCCAGGCGTAGCACCCCCAGGCTCAGCACCCTCAGGCTCAGCACCCCTAGGCTCAGCACCCCCAGTAGCCGAAGAACCTCCAGCACCAGCAGCACGGCTCCAGCGCCGGGCAAACCACTCGCGCAGCTCCTGTGGAGAGAGTGGCTCCCGGCGAGACGAAGCACCCGGAGAACCTCCAGGCGGAGCACCTCCAGGCTCAGCACCCCCAGGCCCACCACCCTCAGCAGCACCAGAGTCACCAGTGACCTCGACAGGCTCGACTGCGTCTACCTGGGACACACCTGAAGGGGCAGGACCCTGAGGGGGGAGAGGGTCTACCTGGGGGGGACCTGGTACAAGGAAGAGCGGGGGCGGGGGGAGGGACGGAGTGCGGTAGGGGAAGAGGCGGTAGTAGGGGACCGACTCATCAAACGTGACGTCCTGGGAGGACAGAACACGGCGAGAGGTGGGGTGGTAGAACTGCCACCCAGGCGCGTCAGGGGGGAACCCCAGGAAGACGCAAGGAGCAGCACGAGGGGACAGCTTGTCCGCAGACAAGTCGCGGACAAACGCCCGAGATCCCCAGACCCGAAACGCCGACGCATCGCCAACCTTCCCTGTCCACAGAAAGGCTGGGGAGGTCTCCGGCCTGGAGACCCTGGGGTGAAGGTTGATCTGATGCGCCGCGTACCTCACCGCAAACGGCCACAGAAAATGGGGGGCAGCTGCATGCATCATAGACGTACGAGCGACGTCCATGACCATGCCAATGCGGCGCTCAGCAATCCCATTTTGCTGCTGAGAGTCCATAAGCGTGAAGGTCTGACGGATGCCCCGTGCGCGACAGTAGGCTCTCAGAAGGCCAGAGGAAAACTCTCCGCCTCTGTCCGAGTGCAGACGCAGAACAGGAAAGTCTGAGCCAAAGCTCTGCCTGAGCTGGAGACGAGCTGCGCGGATCCAGTCTATCAGCACCTTAGTGACATCACCCTTGCTGCGCAAGGGGAAAACTGCGGTGTAACGCGAGTAGTTGTCAACAACGAGCAGGAAGTAGCGCTCGTGACCCTGTCCACGGATGCGGGCTGGGCCCCACACGTCCATGTGAAGCGTCAGCAACGGGGCCTCTGTCGGAGGAGACTGGGAGGAGTGAGGGGCAGCACGCTGGCACCCCTCAACACAGGGGACACAGGTAGGGCCAGGGCCCTGAGGAAGGGGAGGGAGGGACCGGGGGAGACCAGAAACAAGAAGACGAGAGGCCATGCCTCTGAGCCGAAGCAGAGAGGGGTGACCAAGGCGGTGGTGCCAGAGGAGAGTCTCGTGAGACAGGAGACGACACGAACAGGGGGCAGACTCAGGACCAGACCTGGACGCTGCAGCAAACACCTGACCCGACGCAGCTACCCTACTAGACGCAGGGACTGGAGGAGACGCAGTGGTAAGTGTGTACAGGCTCGACCCCGGTCGACGAGTAAACGTGGCCGGGTGTCGGCCTGTCCGAGCGTCTGTGCAGTGGGTCACCCGCTGACTCGCAGGAGTGAACTGGTGAACCCCCGCATCCTGCAGGTCAGCACCACTCACCAAGTTCGTAGAGAACGAGGGGAGGTAAAGACCAGACAGGGTGCCAGAGGGGGCCGCCGGACACGGGAGGACAATGGAGAAGTGAGCAAGGACAGGGCCCCCAGAGGGGTCTGCCAGAGAGACCGCAACTGGCCGACCAAATGGCGTGAGTGTGGTGCGGTCTCGAAAGAAGGAGCGGGAAGCCCCCGGGTCAAGGGTGAAGGTGTGAGAGGTCGGAGCCGACGCGGTACCTGAGAGAGCAGACTCACCCGCACCTGAGGAAGCAGACTCACTAGCACCTAGAGCAGCAGCCGCACCTGTACCTGGAGCACGAGACACACTAGCACCCAGAGCAGCAGCCTCACCACCCGGGTCAGGCGGTACGCACAGGTGACCGGCACAGTCAGCACTAGTAGGCAATGCATACATGGCAGTAAGAATAGCATCATAGTCAAGAGCAAATATATCTACCCTCTGCCTAAGCAACTCTGTTGGTGCAACCCTACGGTTTGCACTCGGCTTGTTGTCCGTCTGCGTGCATGTGTGTGTGTATGGAATGGTATGAGGGCATGGGATAATATATATTTCATGCTTATAATTGTGTGTGAATGTTGAGTCATGATGTCGAGTGTGTGTGTCGAGTCAATAGCGAGTTATCGCTAGACGCGTGTTACGCGGTCGTTTGTGTCTCGCGCGCGGTTTCTATTTTTGTCGTGCGCGATTTCTATTTTGTCTTGTGTCGAACGTTCGGTGTGTCGCAGGTGTGTGCAGCAGACCCATCAAGAACTCAAGGATGAGTTTGTGATGAAGAGCCCGAGCCTTGGTGTCAAGCCTCAAGTGATTTCGAAGCTCGCCAAAAGGGTACACCTCAAGATATTGAAGATAGTTACATTACTTTGTGTAGTGTAACATTTCACTTGGTGTAGGCCCTAGTGAAGGGTAGTTTCGAGACCCTTCGTGGTTAGGGACAGTGTGGCACTGTTGCACATCACTGTACCTCGGCTCTTGGGGTTTGTAGGAGCTGGGAGTCATTCCCAACTCGTAACTCTTCCTAACTCTTCCTATTTTGTGTTCTAAGACTATAGTGGCTGCCATAGTGCCGTTCGTTCAAACCAACACTGTATCGTCAATAATTGGTGAAATTGTGCGATCTAAATTGCCTATTGTAGGCGACGTTAAGACGCTCCAGATCCAAGTTGAATCAGGTCATTTGAAGTTGTGACCAGAACGCTATGAATGTTTGAAGCCGCTGTGCAGAAATCCGGCTGTGCACTCTATCTTTCGTTTTAGGCACATTGGAGCCTATTGTGACTATAACAAGTGGTATCAGAGCCCCTTGGAGCAGTTTCGAAAATGGCTGGACCAGAGGAAAGGGGTGGCAGAGGTGCTGGTGGCAGAGGAGAAGCCCAAGCTCAAGGCCAACCCCGTGATTCAGCCATGGCGCCTGTGCAATCAAGTGTTGGCCCATCTAAGGATGAGCCTAGAGTGTTTGGCCTTGACAAGTTCAATGGTGACAACTTTGCTGAGTGGTCCTTCAGAATGGAGAACATATTTGACCACTATGACCTGCTGGAGGTAATGGAAGGAACGGAGAAGCGTCCCGAGAACGACCCGGAGAAGAGCCCGTGGGTGCGGAAGAGCGCACAAAGCTACCTCCTACTTGGGCAAGCGTTGGGGAGCAGCCAAATCCGTCACATCAAGCCTTTCCAGCGTGAACCAGAGAAGGGACCAAAGGCATGGGCTGCTTTCAAGGGTGTACACGCTCCTGCAACAGCGGCGGTAGCTGTGGTGTTGGAACGGCAAATGGCGACACTACGAATTGAAGAGGATGAAGCGGTTGAAGAAGGGGTGCAGAAATTCTTCGACTTGTTGACGCGGCTTGAGGGAGCGGATTTGAACTATAGTGAGCTCCAAAAGAAGACCAAGTTGCTGGCCCTACTCCCTGAGTCATGGTCCTCGCTCATCATCAACCTTAATCGCGACTTGCCCCGCCTCTCGCTTGAAGACGTGAAGCGAGCTATCTTTCAAGAGGATTTCCGCCGCCGTGAGTTGGCGAGTGCGGATGGCGCTGGGGCAGCGAGCATCGGCCGTGGATATGGTCGAGGAAGAGGTAGAGGACGAGGGAGAGGAAGGTTTGGTGGCAGCAACTTCGGCGGAGGCCGCGGGAGTGGCGGTTACGGCAGCGACGACAAGAGCTACGGACGCTGTCGCGGCCGATTCGACGGCGAGTGTCACTATTGCCACAAGAGCGGACACATGTGGCGCGACTGCTACAAACTCCCTGATGGTTGGACCCTTGCTCAAGGCGAAGAGGGTAGAGGAGCAGGAGGAGGGAGAGGAAGAGGCCGTGGAGGCCGTGGCGGTCGCGGTGGCGGAGCTGCAAACATGAAGAGCGGAGACAACGACAAGGACCCGAGCAACGATCGGTACCCGGGCCTATTCTACTTCGTGTCGACGCAAGTACCCACTGGTCCAAAGAAGGATGAAGGCTTTGAGGAGCCAGCAGCTGTGGGGAAGGTGACTCTACACCCTCTGGACTATTGGGTGATCGATAGTGGCGCTACCTATAGCATGACACCTCGCCTGGACTTGCTCACCGAACTCGAACCGTCACCGGTGAAGCATGTTACATCAGCTTTGGGGCAGCGAGCGGAGGTGAAATGCATGGGCAAGGCCATGTTTAAGGGTGCTGATGGGAAGATGGTGGGCCTCAAGAATGTGCTTTGGGTGCCCAGCCTTGCTGCCAACCTGATTTCCGTGCGGCGGTTGGCAAAGGCCGGCATGGACACGAACTCAAAGGGAGCCAAGACCTACGCCGCAAGGCTTGGCGATCGGATTATTTGGGACCTTCATGAGGACAAAGATGTCTACAACGAGATGTGGCAGATCCCTGTGGTCCCAATGCCTAAGGAGAGGCAAGTGGCAGCAAGCGTCAGCACCAAAGGTGGAGCGGTTGGTAGCGGCGATTGCGCGGACGGTCGCGCTAAGGAGAAGGAGTCCAAGAAGTGCAATCTTGGAGGGACCAGCAAGCTTGGTGAACCTATGGAGAGAGGTGCAGCAGCCAAGGAGCAGCAAAAGGGTGAGGAGAACCCCGAGGCAGCAGCGGAGTAGGACTATGGAGAGAGTATGTGGGGCGCTATTGCGAGCGCGGCATTCTCCAATCCAACTTCGGCTACGGGGGAGTGTGATTGGCTCACCTTGCATCGGCGCATGGGGCATATGGCCCTGCCCATCTTGCAGCAGCTAGTAAAGAATGAGATGATTGCTGGCAAACGTGTGAAGGGGGAGCCCGATGAGGTACTTGGCTGCCCGACGTGCATGCAAGCCAAGTTCACCCGTTTCCCATTCTCTAGTTCGGAGGCAACGGCTAAGGCACCACTTGATGAGGTGGTGATGGACGTGGTGGGCCCCCTGAAGCTTGGAGCTGCTGGAGCTGAGTACTTCCTCACTATTGTGGACGTCTACACCCGTATGACTTGGGTGTACGTGCTGGCCAAGAAGAGCGACGTGGCTGAAACGTTGAAGGCAGATTGGTTCCCGATGGTGGAGCGGCAACAAGACCGTCTAGTCAAGTCAATCCGCACCGATCGAGGGGGAGAGTTCCTGAGCAAGGAGTTTGGGTTGTGGCTGAAGAAGAATGGTATTCGGCACTCCCTCACCATGCCATACTCCCCTGCAATGAACGGCATCGCCGAGCGAGCGAACCGCACAATCACATAGGCGGCACGCGGGTTGCTCATTGAAGCCGGGCTACCCGACTATTTCTGGCCTGATGCGGTGCGGAGCGCGTGTGTGGCCAAGAACCGAGCCTTGACTCATGTGGGAGCAGACAAATGGGTGCCCTATGTGGAGTGGCTAGGAAGGAAGCCAAAGGTGGATATGCTTCGGGTGTTCGGGTGCATGTGCATGGCGCTCGTGCCTAAGCATCTTCGGCACAACAAGCTTGGTGCCAAGGCGGTGTGGGCCGTGCACTTGGGCATGGCTCAAAGCAGCAAGGGATGGCTTCTTTGGGACCCATTCACCAAGAAGTTCTTGGTGAGAAGGGACTACAAGTTCATGGAGAACTTCGTGTACAAAGATTGGAAGGCGGAGAATGAGGCGAAGATAGGCGTGCGGTTTGGGGAGGTGAAGAGTTCCGGTTTGGAGCATGTGGAGCTGCCTTTGGAGCTGAGCTGCGGCAGCACAACCACAAGGCAATCCTCCCTTGTGAATGGGGGAGAGGAGGCCAATGATGCAGAGGAAGAAGAGGAGGAGGTGCAGCAAGTGAGCGAGCGTGCACCGTCACTCCCTTCCCGTACTACGAGTGCTCCACGGATTCGAGCCACACCGCAGCAACGCCAAGGCCTTCAAGTCCCTGCAGCTGAGGAGGAAGGAAGGGGCAAGAGGAGAGTTCAGCCCCCTAATAGGCTGACCTATGATGCGCTGGGAAAGCAGGGCAAGACAGCCCTGGCCGGAGCGGCAATGATGGTCGGAGACGACGAGGAGAGCGACTACGAGGAGTGTGCCTTCGCGTTCTTCTCTCCGGTGGAGATGCCGGGAGAACCAGCAACTCTCAAGGAGGCTTTGGAGAGTAGTGATGCTGAGGAGTGGAAGAAGGCCATGGAGAGTGAGCTGAAGAGCATCAAGGAGAATGACACGTTTGAATTGGTGGAGCTACCGGAGGGGCGTACGGCGATAACGTCCAAGTGGCTCTTCAAAATCAAGTCGGATGCCGACGGCAAGATCGAGCGCTACAAGTCTAGGCTTGTAGCCAAGGGGTACCAGCAGAAGGAGAAGGTGGACTTCAAGGAGCTGTTTGCCCCTGTGGTGAAGCCGACGACGCTGCGAACCCTATTCGCGGGAGCCGCCATCAAAGGATGGGTAGTAAAACAAATGGACATCGTAACGGCATTCCTTAACGGCATCCTTGAGGAGGAGATTTTTATGGCGCAGCCAGAGGGGTTTGATGATGGTAGTGGCAGAGTGTGGAAGCTGAAGAAGGCCCTCTATGGGCTGAAGCAGGCCCCTAGGCAATGGTACATGAAGCTGCGCGAAGTGTTGGAGGAGATCGGCTTCACTCCCTCAACGGCCGATCACTCCTTGTTCATGCTTGGCGAGGGGGAGCAGAGGAGCTTCATGGTGGTTTATGTGGATGACATTCTCATATTCTCACCCTCCTCTGACCTTGTGAAGGAGGTGATGCTGAAGCTGCATGACAAGTTCAAGTGCAAGTCCCTTGGTGACGTGAACTTCTACCTTGGGCTCCACATCGAACGAGACGTGGAGAAGCGGAGCATGCGAGTGCACCAACGGAAGTACCTGGAGGCGTTGGCTGCCAACTTCAGCCAGAGTGAAGGTCATGTGGCTACTCCCTTTCCCTCTGGGTTCAAGTGTGTGAAGGGACCAGAGGAGGAGAGCGTTTGTGAAGAGGAGAGGCGCCGTTTTCACTCGTTGGTGGGCAGCCTCATGTATGCGGCGGTAAACACCCGACCGGACGTCGCGTTTGCTACCGGGCAGCTGGCTAGGGTTGTGCAATGCCCTAATGAGGAGCAGGTAGCAGCTGGAATGAGGGTGGCCAAGTATCTTGGCCAAACACCGACCGTTGGGCTGCAATACTCGGCGGTGGCACAAAGGCGCCAAAAGGGCGCGGATGGTGTTGAGCCCGGGCGTTTGTTCCTCACCGCCTACTCGGATGCGTCATATGCATCGGAACCAGAGGACATGACAAGTGTGGGAGGCTTCATATGCTGTGTTGGTGGAGGCCCAACTGCTTGGGAGAGCAAGAAGCAGGTTGACCAAGCTTTGAGCTCGGTGGAGTCCGAGTACATGGCACTCTTCCGTGCCGTACGGGAGATTGTGTGGCAGCGGCGTTTGTTGGCTGAATTGGGGGAGGAGCAGCAAGGACCTACCCCACTCTACTGTGACAGCCAGGGTGCCATTGCTCTTGCTAAGAACCCTGTGTTGCATGGACTCACAAAGCACAAGAGAGTGAAGTGGCATTGGACGAGGAGCATGGTGACCGCGGGTGAAGTTGAGTTGCGGTACGTGAAGACCACAGGGCAGCCCGCTGACATGATGACTAAGAGGCTGGTGGAGCAACAGCATTGGAAGTGTTGCAAGCTGGCTGGGATGGCTCTGAACTGAGAGAGCAGCATATCCTAAGGCCAACAATCCGAGGGGGAGTTTGTTGGTGCAACCCTACGGTTTGCACTCGGCTTGTTGTCCGTCTGCGTGCATGTGTGTGTGTATGGAATGGTATGAGGGCATGGGATAATATATATTTCATGCTTATAATTGTGTGTGAATGTTGAGTCATGATGTCGAGTGTGTGTGTCGAGTCAATAGCGAGTTATCGCTAGACGCGTGTTACGCGGTCGTTTGTGTCTCGCGCGCGGTTTCTATTTTTGTCGTGCGCGATTTCTATTTTGTCCTGTGTCGAACGTTCGGTGTGTCGCAGGTGTGTGCAGCAGACCCATCAAGAACTCAAGGATGAGTTTGTGATGAAGAGCCCGAGCCTTGGTGTCAAGCCTCAAGTGATTTCGAAGCTCGCAAAAAGGGTACACCTCAAGATATTGAAGATAGTTACATTACTTTGTGTAGTGTAACATTTCACTTGGTGTAGGCCCTAGTGAAGGGTAGTTTCGAGACCCTTCGTGGTTGGGGACAGTGTGGCACTGTTGCACATCACTGTACCTCGGCTCTTGGGGTTTGTAGGAGCTGGGAGTCATTCCCAACTCGTAACTCTTCCTAACTCTTCCTATTTTGTGTTCTAAGACTATAGTGGCTGCCATAGTGCCGTTCGTTCAAACCAACACTGTGTCGTCAATAATTGGTGAAATTGTGCGATCTAAATTGCCTATTGTAGGCGACGTTAAGACGCTCCAGATCCAAGTTGAATCAGGTCATTTGAAGTTGTGACCAAAACGCTATGAATGTTTGAAGCCGCTGTGCAGAAATCCGGCTGTGCACTCTATCTTTCGTTTTAGGCACATTGGAGCCTATTGTGACTATAACAAACTCCACCCAGTCGGGGAGCTCAGCCTCGTCGCCAAACTCGGTACGCCAGGCGTCGCTCAGACGGGCGAAGCAGCGGGACGGTGTGTGAGTAGGCGTCCCACAAGGCTGACCAGTCTGAGCACCAGTGCGAATCACGTAAGAGCAGCGAACAGAACTGAGAGACCCTCTACTCTGAGCGTACCACTCACGAAGCTGCTGGGGCGTGAGAGACGCGCGTGGGCGTCGCTGGAGCTGCATCTGGCCGCCGCCAGTAGTAGTAGCAGTAGTAGCGGCGCCACCCCTACAACCCCAACCAGCGTACCACTCACGCAGCTGCTGGGGCGTGAGGGACTCACGCTGACGTTGCTGGGGCTGCATCTGGCTCCGCCAGTAGAAGCAGAAGCAGGAGTAGCAGCAGTAAGACAGGCAGCCAAGCAAGCGGCAGGCAGCGCGCTAGTAAGGCAGGGGCTCACCAGTGGTGGGAATAGCAGGCTCGACGACTCGGCGACTCGGCGACTCGGCGGCACGGCGGCACTGCAGCAACTGCGGCTCGGCGGCTCGGGCGACTCGGGCGGCTCGGCGGCTAGGGCGACTCGGGCGGCTCGGCGGCTCGGCGGTACGGCTGCTCGACAGCAACTGCAGCTCGGTGGCTCGGCGACCCGGCGGCTCGGGCGGCTGAGGTGGCGCTGCGGCTCGGGCGGCTCGGGCGGCTCGGGTGGCTCGGCACTAGCTCGGCGGCGCCGGCGACTCGGTGGTGACGGCGGGGCCGCTTGGGGACGGCGGCGGGGCCGGGTGGAGCAGCGACGGGGCCAGCAGAGGCGGCGCCGGGGCCGGGAAGGGCGGAGCCGGGGCCGGGAAGGGCGGCGTCGGGGCCGGCAGAGGTGGCGCCGGGGCCGGGAAGGGCAGCGCCGGGGCCGCATGGGTAGTTGACGGGGCCAGCAGAGGCGGGGCCGGGTCGGGAAGGTCGGCGTCGGGGTCGCCGGGGTAGGCGACGGGGCCAGCCGAGGTGGCGCCGGGGCCGGGAAGGGCGGAGCCGGGGCCGCAGGGGCAGGCGACGGGGCCAGCAGAGGCGGGGCCGGGTCGGGAAGGTCGGCGTCGGGGTCGCCGGGGTAGGCGACGGGGCCAGCCGAGGTGGCGCCGGGGCCGGGAAGGGCGGAGCCGGGGCCGCAGGGGCAGGCGACGGGGCCAGCAGAGGCGGGGCCGGGTCGGGAAGGTCGGCGTCGGGGTCGCCGGGGTAGGCGACGGGGCCAGCCGAGGTGGCGCCGGGGCCGGGAAGGGCGGAGCCGGGGCCACGAAGGGCGGCGCTGAGGTCGCAGGGGTAGGTGACGGGGCCACTAGGGCGGCGGATCGGGGCCGCAAGGGCGGCGCGACGCGGCCGCTAGGGCGGCGCGACGGGGTAGCGGGGCCGCGCGCCTCGGGGCGCGCGCCAGAAAGAAAATCGCCGCGCGCCAGGTCGCACGCCGCGGGGCGTGCGACAGATCGAGTAGCAGCGGAAGCAGTAGTAGGGCCTTAGGAACAGTTCCCACGAGGGAACCTGCTCGATACCATGTGAAACACTGAAACGAGAATGATTCAACTATGAAAGAGTTGGGTACAAGTACTAACCCTAATTGGGTTGTACCCCATATGGGCTACCCCACTACAGCCTACACAAATGTATAAGCTATATGTTCTGACAAGCTCAACCTCTGGCCCCGTGTCTCCTTGTCAAAGACCTCGCCGACACTGCGTTGGACGGGAGAGGTTGGCGATGCGTCAGTGTTCCGGGTCTTAGGATCTTGTGCCTTTATCCGCAATACCTCCGCGGACAAGCTCTCCTTCCGTGCCATTCCCTGCGTCTTCCTTCGCTTTCCCCCTGACGCGCTTGGCTGGCAGTTTTACCACCCCACCTCACGCCGTGTCCTATCCTCTCAGGACGTCACGTTTGACGAGTCGGCTCCCTTTTACCGTCTCTTCCCCTACTGCACTGCCTCTCTCCCTCCCCCGCCAGTCTTCCTTGCACCAGGTCCTCCTCCGGTAGACCCCCTCCCTCCTCAGGTTCCTGCTCCCTCAGGTGTTTCCCAGGTAGACCGTGTCGAGCCTGTCGAGGTAGCTATTGACTCTGGTGCTGCTGGTGGTGGTGGTGCTAGGGGTGCTGCGTCTAGGGGTGCTGAGCTGGAGGGTGCGGAGCCTGGGGGTGCTGAGCCTGGGGGTGCTAAGCCTAGGGGTGCTGAGCCGGGGGGTGCTGAGCCTAGGGTTGCTGACTTTGAGAGCGCAGAGCCTTGGGGTGCTGAGCTTGTGGGTGCTGAGCTTAGGGGTGCTGAGCCTGAGCGTTCTGAGCCTTGAGGTACTTTGAATACTGGAGTTCTTGCAGGTGCCTTATCTTGGCGGGAGCCTCTCTCTCCACCGCAGCTGCGCGAGTGGTTTGCTCGGCGCTGGTGCCTTCGGAGTGGCGCTACTGGGGTTGGGGGGCCTGCCGCTGGAGGCCCTGGAGCTGAAGCTGCTGGAGGTGCTAGAGCCACTGGTCCCGGAGGTGCTCGTACTGGAGGTACGGGAGCTGCTTGAGCTGCAGTTGCTGTAATAGTTGGAGCTGCTAGAGGTGCTGGAGCTAATAGAGCTGGTAGTGCTGCTCGCGCATGAGCTGGAGACCCTGGAGCTGGAGGTGCTAGCCCTGGGGTGCTGGTTCAGTGGGCACTGTGCGGCTGCGACCGTACTTCATTCCACTACTTCAGCAGGTTCTTGGTCTCTCGTCTTCTACTGGCCCTACTCCTCCATTACTGTGTCCACCTCCTGATCAGTCGCAGCCGCAGTTACAGCCAGCCTCTCCACTGCTTGCTCCTTCTCCTTACACTGAGCACACCAGAGGTCATATAGAGTGTCGTGAGCCTACGTCTCATCCTGCCTCGCCTTTTCGCTCTGCTCGCATTGGTCATCGTATTCTGCGGCAGCGTCCTCCTCCTGTCCCCGGCACGCACCATATGACACTTCCTTCCTCTGTTCCACAGCGTGTCCCCCTGTCGTCTCCTCCAGCGTCCTCTCTTCCTGACAAACTGGATCCTAAGTCTGACTTACATCATGCTGCTAGTCCTACTGTCACACGTCTTCTGGCCACTATTGTTACTGACCCTTCGTTTGAGTCCACTGCTACGTCTGCCCTAGTTGCTGAGCTTGTTGAGTCTGCTGCCGCCTGTCACCTACACTACGCCGCTATTCTTGTTACTTAGTCTGAGTCTGTCTGTCCTCCGTCCATCGGGGGTGAGTGTGCTCTTGACACGGACGTCCTTGAGGACAGGCAGCAAGATGTTGAGTGTCTTGCGGCTGCTGTACCTCATCTTGTGCACATGCTAATTGCACCTGAGGGAGACCCGTATGCACCAGACATCCTGACCCCGCGCTCTTAGGCTGAGGCGATTTCGGGTCCCTACTCCTCTCAGTGACAGTCAGCCATGGATGCAAAGATGGCATCCTGGAAGTCCACAGGCACTTACGTCGACGCAATTCCCCCTCCTCGGACGAACATAGTCGATCGCAGGTGGAATTTCAGGGTGAAGTGGCCGCCGGGTTCTCCGCCTGCCTTCAAGGCTCGTTACGTGGCTAGAGGCTTCAGTCAGCGACAGGGAGTTGACTTCTTCCAAACCTTCTTTCCTACAACGAAGATGACTACTCTTCGGGTACTGCTGCACGTAGCCGCTCAGCGTGACTACGAGCCTTCACTCTCTTCACTTAAGCACAGCTTTCTTACAAGGCAGCCTGCACAAGGAGATCTGGTTGCGCCGCCCACCTGGCTTCACTGGGTCATTTCCTGCAGGTACCCACTGGAGTCTCCGGCGGCCAGTCTACAGTCTCCACCAGGCGCCTCGCAAGTGGCACGACACACTGAGGAAGACACTTGCGGCTCTTGGGTTTGCTCTTTCGACTGTTGACCCGTCGCTCTTTCTATGCACCGACACTTCACTGCTGTCGTTCTACATCCTCGTGTACATCCACAACTTGGTCTTTGCCATTGCTGACACTGAGGGACTGGCCCTAGTGAAGTCGGGGCTGCAGAAGAGACACACGTGCACAGACCTGGGTGAGCTGCAGAGGTGTCTTGGCTTGCAGATCACCCGGGACAGAGCACGACGCACCATTACCTTGACTCAGTCACACATGGTGAAGCAGGTCCTTCAGCGCTTCGACTTCCAGTACTCCTTGCCACAATCCACTCCTCTGCCTACCGGTCATTCGCTCTCAGCTCCACCTTCGGACGAGTCAGCCTTGTGACCATCAGCGTTTCTGTACTATTTTAGGCCTTGTGTCTACTTGGCCTCACTTGCTCACTTCTTGACTTTGCTTGTACTGTGATCTATATGCTTATACCTGCATGCTTACAATTGCTAGGTTCTGATCACTGTATCGCTTGTTCTCCATTATATAACTTGGCATGTGGACTGGCCTTGTGCCGATTTGCTTGTGCTCAGAGTGTGTGGTGACTTCGTGATCCACCCTGAGCTTGCTTTGCTTTTCTTGACTGGTCGTGTGACCCCTTATTCTCCCCCATTTTACCTATGGGGTTGTGTCAAACTTATATGCTGTATGTTGTGTAGGCTGTAGTGGGGTAGCCCATATGGGGTACAACCCAACTTTAGGGTTAGTACTTGTACCCACCCTGCTGCTAGTTTATTCATTCTTGCCTATACTTTCTAACAGTGGTCCCACGAGATCATGAAACAATTGCATCCAGAGGTGAAGTGGGCTGGCTCTTAACGGTGGACTGGGCGCTTTCTGCGACGGTGGAACCTCACCATAAAAGCTTAGACCAAGGTCGGCCAGAAGCTCTCATCTAGTGAGTTTTTTGTGACTGCTGAATTTTTATCTATGGCTGCTTCTATTTTCGTGGTCGATTTTTATCTGTTGATTTATAAGCTTGTTTGTTTAATTGTGTGTATCTATTTCCCTCCGTCCTATGTATCCTTTGGAATCGTGAAGCCGTATGTTTATCTGAAATTCAGAGTCTGAAGCAGGAGGGCGATGCTTGTCCTCGACTCGTACTGCAAACATCTGACTGCAGAGGTGAAGTAGAAGTTTGGCGAGCTGAAGATCGTCCCCTCACCTCGGACATTTAATTGCTGGACGTCTCTGTAAACCATTCTTTCAAGGCAGCGGTTAGACGGCTGTAGCCGGAGTGGTTCGAAAGCGAGGGGGTCGACACCATGACCAAAAATGGTGAGGCAATCCCCCTCAACTGTGATGTTTGTGTGAGCGCTTACCGTTCTTCCTGTTCTGACTTGACTTATTTTTTCGCGTTGTGGTTTTTATTGTGGGCAGTATCAAGAAGCTACTGTGAGAATATTAAGCAGAGTGAGGAGCCATAGCTAGGGTTTAGCTAGCTAGGCAAGAGAGAAATGAAGAAAGGAGGGGTTTCAGTAGAAGCAGTTGGGATACATATAGCAAACCCTAACAGGGTTGTACTCGCTATAGAGCACCCCACTACAGGCTAGATAATAACATTCTGACAGCCACCACTCTAGCTGTCGCTAAAGTGTATCTCCAGGCCTTGATCAAGCGCGCCTTTCTTACCTATGGCATCAGCAGTGCCCTTGATGGGTCCTAGGACAACCTTTGCTTGCAGCAGAGGCGGGAATTTGTGAAGGGTGAAGTTGATCTTACTGATGACATTGTAGCAGATGGATTCTGCTTCAACAACGTAGAGGAGCCAGAGTCGGATGGTGAGGCAGACCTAGATGACCCCACACCATTGGGGACGATGTGTAGATTATGATTCCTATAAGAATAGACACTTTATATTTGTAGCCGTAATACCATAAAAAAGATGTGCTCTAAACCCTAAGAGAATGAGGTGGCGCTTATAATCCGTAAGCCATTGGGGATGCGCTTATAATCGAAAACCGGATTTAAGCGCCATATGTTTTTGTAACCGTCGACGCTTATCATATACATGCATATATATATACGGGGTGAGACGGTACAATGAGCAAAGGCATGAGCGATTTGTTGAATAATGAAAGTACCATATGGTACAGTAATAAGCGCTTCGCAATTATTGCCCTTGGGGCTAGTGCCAAGGATTGGGAAACGTTGAGGCGTAGGGCCGGGCTCCGGGTTACTAGCTGTGATTTATGGTTCAGGCGCGACAGTGGTGGTTGCGAAGAGTCACTCTGCACCGGGAGATGTGTCAGAACATATAGCTTACTTGTTTCTGTAGGCTATAGTGGGGTATCCCATAGGGGGTACAACCCAAATTAGGGTTTCCTATTTGTACTCACTTCGTTCATAGTCATTCCATTCTCGTTCATATCTTCTCATGGAATCAGAGCAGGTCCCTTCCTAGGGACTGTTCGTAGGGCCCACCGAAGCGCGCCCCGAGGCGCGCGTTTTTTTTTTTTTTTTAGCGACCCTCCGTGTCGCCCTTACCGCCGTGCTCTCGCTTAGGCCCCTCGTCGGCCCCGCTTAGGCCCCTCGTCGGCCCCGCTTAGGCCCCTCGTCGGCCCCGCTTAGGCCCCTAGTCGGCCCCGCTTAGGCCTCGTCGGCCCCACTTAGGCCCTGTCGGCCCCGCTTAGGCCTCGTCGGCCCCGCTTTGGCCCCGCTACGGCCCCGCGTCGGCCCCGCTTAGGCCCCGTCGGCCCGCCTAGGCCCCGCTACGGCCCCTCGTTGGCCCCGCCTAGACCCCGTCGGCCCGCCGTCGGCCCCGCTATAGCCCGCCGTCGGCCCCGCTACAGCCCGCCGTCGGCCCCACTACAGCCCGCTGCCAGCCCCGCTACAGCCCGCTGTCGGCCCCGCCCAAGCCCGCCGCCGGTCCCGCTACAGCCCGCCGTCGGCCCCACTACAGCCCGCCGCCGGCCCCGCTACAGCCCGCCGTCGGCCCCGCTACAGCCTCGCTACAGCCCCGCTACAGCCCGCCGCCGGCCCCGCTACAGCCCCGCTACGGCCCACCGTCGGCCCCGCCGCCCGTGCTGCAGCCCGCCGCGCCACCGTGCAGCCGCCCGTGCAGCCGCCCACCGTGCCGCCCGTGAGCAGCCCCAGCCGCCCGTGAGCCGCCCGTGCAGCCGCCCGCGCCGCCCGTGAGCCCCTGCGTCACCCGAGCCGCGCGAGCCGCCCGAGCCGCCCGAGCCGCCCGAGCCGCCAGTGGAGCCGCACTCCTGCTCCTGTGGGGCCACTGCTGCTCCTGGGCTGTGTTACAGTGCCGCTGACCTACCCGACTTTTCCTACCCGGTGAGACTGTCAGCTGCTGTCATGGCCACCCCCACTGTCCTAGCTTTTGACGCTGAGGGTAGAGCCATTGACTTTGCAGTCTAGATTGAAGACCTGCAGCTGTACTTACTGTGTGATGCGATAGATGAGGTCTCTCTCTTTGACTTTGTCTCTGGAGCTCTCCCTGCCCCTCCTGCTGATGCTGACCCCGCCGTTCGCTCCAAGTGGGCGACCCGCGATGCTGCTGCACGTCTTGCTGTGCGTCGCCACCTCCCTTCCTCCGAGCGTGCCCACTTTAGTCAGTGCAAGACCGCTCAGGCCTTGTACGACGCTGTAGTTGCACGCTACTCCTCCCCTTCCTCCGCTACGCTTAGCCGCCTCATGCTACCGTTTCTCTTCCCTGACCTCGCTGCCTTTCCCACTGTTGCTGACCTCGTTACCCACCTCCGCGCTAGTGACGCTCGCTACCGCGCTGCCCTTCCTGCTGAGTTCCGCGCCGCAAACCCTCCTCCCATGTACATCACTCTCTACTTTCTCGTCACTCGTCTCCCTGAGTCCCTTCGGGTAGTTAGGGACCAGTTTCTCTCTGTCTGTCCCACCACCCTCACTGTCGACCTCCTTGAGGAGTCCCTGCTAGCGGCTGAGAAGAGCATCGTCGCTGTAGGGGCCTCTCGGGGTGTCCCTCGCACCCCCATTTTTGAGGGGTGTTCTCCTTCCCCCCTGCTGCCCTCTGTCGCCTCTGCCGCTGCGGCCAACTTCGCTGGTTTTGAGTCGGTCGGTGCGGCGTCTGCCCCCAGCGGTAGACGCCGCAATGGCAAGGGCAAAGGGGGCAAGGGAGCGGGTGGAGCTAGAGGGGGCGGTGGCGGGGGAGGTGGGGGTGGCGGGGGGAGTGGGGGTGGCGGTGGAGGTGGTGGCGGGAGTGGAGGTACTAGTGGAGGCGGTGGAGGCGGAGGTGGCGGCGGAGGAGGTAGCGGAGGAGGCGGGGGTGAGGGTGCCGGTGGGGGCGGTGGCGGTGGAGACGGGGGTGGCGGTGGAGGCGGGGGTGGCGGTGGAGGCGGGGGTGGCGGTGGCGGCGGGGGTCGGGGTGGCTCGTCTCAGCGGAGCAGCTCTGGGGGTGGTCAGCGCCAGCAGCAGCAGCAGCAGCAGCAGCCACAGCAGCAGCAGCGCTCTCGCACCGTCCCCGCCCCTCAGCAACTCTGTGAGTGGTACTTGCAGCGTCAGCGTGGTGGTGCGTTTGGTCCCTGCCCCTACGTTCTTCGCACCGGCGACCGTGCGGGGGAGAGGTGTGGAGGCACCCACACAGCCCGCCGCTGCTTTGGCCGCCTGACCGACGCCTGGCGTCAGCAGTTTTCGGAGGCCGCTGAGATCCCCCGCTGGGGGGAGCTGTCTAGGGCTGGTGTAGCTATTTATGATCTTGACTTTGATGCTATTCTTTCTGCTATGTATGTTGTGACTGGTAGTGATGAGGATGACTGTTACCGGTGTTTCCCGCCCGACCCGGGCATTGGTACTGCTGCGTCAGGTACTCGTGAGGCTGCTGCTCTAGGTGCCAGTGCGTCTGTGCTCTCAGGTACTGGTGAGTCTGCCCTCTCAGGTACTGTGTCGGCTTCGGCCTCTCACACCTTCACCCTTGACTCTGGAGCGTCTCGCTCCTTCTTTCGGGACCGCACCACTCTCACGCCGCTGAGTCGGCCGGTTGCGGTGTCCCTGGCTGACCCCTCTGGGGGGCCTGTCCTGTCTCGCTTCTCCACGGTCCTTCCGTGTCCGGCGGCCCCCTCTGGCACCCTGTCTGGTCTCTACCTCCCCTCGTTCTCGACGAACCT
Source organism: Closterium sp. NIES-65 (assembly GCA_948144175.1). NCBI lineage: Eukaryota > Viridiplantae > Streptophyta > Zygnematophyceae > Desmidiales > Closteriaceae > Closterium > Closterium sp. NIES-65. Next base: position 2,148,734 of record CANXME010002221.1, read on the forward strand.
GGTGAGTGGTGCTGACCTACAGGATGTGGGTGTCCACCAGTTCACTCCTGCTCGTCAGCGGGTGACACACTGCACGGAGGCTAGCACAGGTCGCCACCTAGCTACGTTTACACGTCGGCCGGGGTCGAGCCTGTACACACTGACCACTGCTTCTCCTCCAGGTACTGAGTCTGGTAGGGTCCCTTTGTCTGGTCAGGTGTTTGCTGCAGCGTCCAGGTCTGGCCCTGAGTCTGCCCCCTGTTCGTGTCGTCGTCTGTCTCACGAGACCCTCCTCTGGCACCACCGCCTTGGCCACCCCTCTCTGCTTCGGCTCAGAGGTATGGCCTCCCGTCTTCTTGTGTCTGGTCTTCCCCGGTCCCTCCCTCCCCTTCCTCAGGGCCCTGGCCCTGCCTGTGTCCCCTGTGTCGAGGGGCGCCAGCGTGCTGCCCCTCACTCCTCCCAGTTTCCTCCGACAGAGGCCCCGTTGCAGACGCTTCACATGGACGTGTGGGGCCCAGCCCGCGTCCTTGGACAGGGTCAGGAGCGCTACTTCCTGCTCGTTGTTGACGACTACTCGCGTTACACCACAGTCTTCCCCTTGCGCAGCAAGGGTGAGGTCACTGAGGTGCTGATCGACTGGATCCGCGCAGCTCGTCTTCAGCTCAGGCAGAGCTTTGGCTCCGACTTTCCTGTGTTGCGTCTGCACTCGGACAGAGGCGGAGAGTTCTCCTCTGCCCTTCTACGTACCTACTGTCGTGCGCGAGTCATCCGCCAGTCCTTCACGCTTCCGAACTCTCCGCAGCAAAATGGGACTGCTGAGCGCCGCATTGGCATGGTCATGGACGTCGCCCGTACGTCCATGATGCATGCGGCTGCCCCCCATTTTCTGTGGCCGTTTGCGGTCAGGTACGCAGCGCATCAGATCAACCTCCACCCCAGGGTCTCCAGGCCGGAGACCTCCCCAGCCTTGCTGTGGACGGGGAAGGTTGGCGATGCGTCGGCGTTCCGGGTCTGGGGAACTCGGGCGTTTGTCCGCGACCTGTCTGCGGACAAGCTGTCCCCTCGCGCTTCTCCCTGCGTCTTCCTGGGGTTCCCCCCCGACGCCCCTGGGTGGCAGTTCTACCACCCCACCTCTCGACGTGTTCTGTCCTCCCAGGACGTCACGTTTGACGAGTCGGTACCCTACTACCGCCTCTTCCCCTACCGCACTCCTTCCCTCCCCCCGCCCCCGCTCTTCTTGGTACCAGGTCCCCCCCCGGTAGACCCCCTCCCCCCTCAGGGTCCTGCCCCTTCAGGTGTGTCCCAGGTAGACGCGGTCGAGCCTGTCGAGGTCACTGGTGACTCTGGTGCTGCTGCGGGTGCTGAGCCTGGGGGTGCTGGGCCTGGGGGTGCTGAGCCTGGGGGTGCGGAGTCTGGGGGTGCTGAGTCTGGGGGTGCTGAGCCTAGGGGTGCTGAGCCTGGGGGTGCTGAGCCTGGGGGTGCGGAGTCTGGGGGTGCGGAGTCTGGGGGTGGTGAGGCTGGGGGTGCTGAGCCTGGGGGTGCTGAGCCTGGGGGTGCTGAGCTTGCGGGTGCTGTGCCTGGGGGTGCTGTGCCTGGAGGTGCTTCGTCTCGCCGTGAGCCACTCTCCCCACAGGAGCTGCGTGAGTGGTTTGCTAGGCGCTGGAGGCATGCTGCTGGTGCTGGAGTTTCTTCGCCTGCAGAGGGTGCCACTGCCGCGGGTCCCGGAGGTGCTCGTCTTGGGAGTACTGGAGCTGCTGGGTCTGAGGTTTCTCCTGGAGCTGGTGCTGCTGAGGGTGTTGGCACTGGGACTGCCGCTGGCGGTCCGCCTGGCAGTGCTCCTGGTGGTGCTGCTGGAGTTTCTGGAGCTACTGGAGGTGCTGCTGGAGGTGCTGCTGGAGCGGGTACTCCTGCTGGGGGTACTAGTCCTGTCCCTGCTGTTTCTGGCGTCGCCGCGCGGCCCCGACCGTACTTCGTTCCGCTCCTGCAGCAGGTTCTTGGTCTTACACCTTCTCCTGGTCCTCCTCCTCCTCCCTTAGAGGGTCCGCCGCCTGTCCAGTCACAGCCACCGCTACAGCCTGCCTCCCCTTTGCCTGCTCCTTCTCCCTACGCTGGTCCGACTGGAGGTCTTACTGAGCGTCGTGAGCCTGCGTCTCGTCCTGCGTCGCCTGTTCGTACTGAGCGCGCTAGTGGTCGCGGGTCGCGTCAGCGTCCTCCTCCTGTCCCTGGCACGCACCGGATGTCACTCCGTCCGTCCACTGCTCCTCTGCGTGCCCCTTTGCCTTCTCCTCCTGCTTCCTCTCTTCCTGCTCTTGCCGACCCTGAGTCGGACTCTCTTCGTGCTGCCAATGCTACTGTCACGCGTCTCCTTGCTACTGCTGTCACTGACCCTTCCTTCGAGTCGTCTGCTGCGTCTGCCCTTGTCACTGAGCTTGTCGGCTTTGCTGCGCGCTGTCGTCTAGACTACGCTGCCAGTCTTGTCGCTGAGTCTGAGTCTGCCTGTCCTCCGTCCGTCGGGGGTGAGTGTGCCCTTGGCACGGACGTCCTTGAGGACAGGGAGGAGGAGTTCCAGTGTCTGGCCGCCGCTTCACCTCATCTCGCGTCTGTACTGCTAGCCCCTGAGGGAGACCCGGATGCACCAGACATCCCGACTCCGCGCTCTTACGCGGAGGCGATAGAGGGTCCCTACTCCTCTCAGTGGCAGGCAGCTATGGATGCAGAGATGGCTTCCTGGAAGTCCACAGGCACCTACGTTGACGCTGTTCCCCCTCCTGGGGCGAACATAGTCAGTGGCATGTGGATTTTCAGGGTGAAGCGGCCGCCGGGTTCTCCGCCTGTCTTCAAGGCGCGTTACGTGGCCCGTGGCTTCAGTCAGCGGCAGGGGGTTGACTACTTTCAGACCTTCTCCCCCACCCCGAAGATGACCACTCTTCGGGTTCTACTGCACGTTGCTGCTCACCGTGACTACGAGCTCCACTCTCTCGACTTCAGCACAGCTTTCTTGCAGGGCAGCCTGCACGAGGAGATCTGGCTGCGTCGCCCACCTGGCTTCACTGGGTCTTTCCCTTCTGGTACCCAGTGGAGTCTCCGGCGTCCAGTCTACGGTCTCCGCCAGGCGCCACGTGAGTGGCACGACACACTGAGGACTACGCTCGCGGCACTTGGGTTTGCTCCTTCTACTGCCGACCCGTCGTTGTTTCTGCGCACCGACACCTCGCTGCCGCCGTTCTACATCCTCGTGTACGTCGACGACTTGGTCTTTGCCACAGCTGACACTGCTGGACTCGCCCACGTGAAGTCCGAGCTGCAGAAGAGACACACGTGCACTGACCTGGGTGAACTGCGTAGCTACCTTGGCTTGCAGATCACCCGGGACAGAGCACGCCGCACCATTACCCTGACTCAGTCACACATGGTGCAGCAGGTCCTTCAGCGCTTTGGCTTCACGTACTCCTCGCCTCAGGCCACTCCTCTGCCTACTCGCCACTCGCTCTCAGCTCTGCCTTCGGATGAGTCCATAGAGTCGAGTGGCCCGTTTGCAGAGCTTGTTGGCTGCCTCATGTACCTGATGACCTGCACACGACCTGACCTTGCATACCCTCTTAGCATTCTCGCACGCTATGTTGCTCCTGGGAGACACCGACCAGAGCACATGGCTGCAGCGAAGAGGGTGTTGCGCTACTTGTGCAGTACGTCGGGCATGGGGCTAGTGCTTGGAGGGCGCAGTCCAGTGGTCCTCACTGGGCACGCAGACGCTTCTTGGGCTGACGACTAGGCTACGCAGCGGTCGTCACAGGGTTACACCTTCAGCCTTGGTTCCGGCTCTGTTTCGTGGCGGGCTACCCGCTCGTCTTCTGTTCTCGGCTCCAGTTGTGAGGCTGAGATCTACGCTGGGGCCATGGCTGCACAGGAGTTACGCTGGCTCACCTACCTGCTGACCGACCTTGGAGAGCAGCCTCGTTCTCCTCCAGTCCTGTACGTAGACAACAAGGCCATGCTGGCCTTGTGTCGAGAGCAGCGACTGGAGCACAGAACGAAGCACATTGCTCTCCGCTACTTTCTTGCTCGTGAGCTACAGCAGCGTGGACAGTTGCGACTTGCGTACGTGGCCTCTGAGGCCAACACTGCTTATGTCTTCACCAAGGCACTTGCGCCTTGTGATCATCAGCGTTGTTGCACGCAGTTGGGTCTTGTGCCTGTCTTGCCTCACTTGCTCTCCTCTTGACCTTGCTTGTACCTTCGTCTATATATACTCTTGCTCTTGCTTACTTGACTCTTGTATATCTCTATATATGATCTTGCATGTGAACTGGCCTTCTGGCCTTTGAACTTGTGCTCGGAATGCGTGGTGACTTTGTGATCCACCCTGAGCTTTGCTTTGCTTTGCTTGACTAATCTTGTGACCCCTTGTTCTCCCCCAGTTTGCCTATGGGGGTGTGTCAGAACATATAGCTTACTTGTTTCTGTAGGCTATAGTGGGGTATCCCATAGGGGGTACAACCCAAATTAGGGTTTCCTATTTGTACTCACTTCGTTCATAGTCATTCCATTTTCGTTCATATCTTCTCAAGATGGACTATGAGGGAAGGCACGGATGGTACGAGCGATCGTAGCTTGCACTAGCGTTCTCTAGCACTTGTGTATTCGCACCAAGAATTGGCAAGGGTTCTTTAGAAAAGTTGGAAATACAGATTGCAGAATGATAGAAATAGCAATGACAAAGTGACTACATCTTGGACTTAGCAGCCTAGCGAGCAGGCATGTCGACCTCCAGCGCAGCAACGGGGCGGCCTGCCAGCATCGCAGAAAGGCGCCGTGCCAGCTTTGCATAAAGGCGGCCTGCCAGCAGAGCAATTCTGCAACTCTGCGAGTCGACGATCTTCCAGCGCTGCTTCTGCGCTTGCCAACGCTGTACCAGAGCGGCTGGCCAGCGTTGCAACTGTAGATGACTATGGTGCACACTCGCACCCGCTTCGCGGGTGCTTGTTGGTAGTCGAGCGTATTGTGCCTCGTCCCGCCCATTGCATAGACGCCGAGTCGGCCACGTGCTGATGATCGGGCCAGATGCTCCACGTCGACCTTGGGATACCAGCCCACAGGTCGACTTCGCGAAAGCTCGCAGAAGCGAAACTCGCGCCTTTGCCAGGTTCGCAGCTGAGTACCCTTCCTCGGCTAGTTCAGTGTTGCTTCGTCGAGGAGCGCCTCTCGACGGGCTCTTAGACCAGGCCCCGTCGAGCAGGGTTTGCTCGGCCACCACTACCGTCGACTATGTAGCTCCAAAGTCGACGTCGCCCTGACGGGCAGTAGAAGACCGCCAATTGGTGTACTTGCCCGTCAATCGCCCTAGTCGACACCGTCCGCCGACTTACTCGCATCGGTGTTCCACTTGTCGACGAACATCTTCGTCGACCATCCACGTAAAATTCGGCTGCCGATCTCCTTCATCGGTGGCTTTGCAACAGTCGACCAAATTCGTCGACCTGCTCGCCAGACTCTGCGTCGACTTCTGCGGCCAGGCAGTGCACCTCCCACGCACCCTATTGCGGAGTCGGCTTCGCCCAAGCAAGGGCCGGGCCATTTCCCGTCAACAATAGTGGCGGGAACAGTGTCAAAGCGAATGTCGGAGGTAGTAACAGGACACTGTCTTGATGAAAATGGCGGGAACAGTGTTGTACGGGAAGTTTAATTCCTTACAAGAAGGGATTGTAAACTTTCCTTAGAGATTGTTATTTTGAGCTTACCTAATACCGTAACAGAGTGTACGCGGTATGTGAGGTGACGCGAAGTAATTAAAAGTTGTATTCTACAACAATTTCTTCCTCCTGAGTTTTAATGCTCTCTACGGACTAGCCGGCGCGGAAGTTTCTTCAACAATTCGTGACCATTCCTCTCATACCGACGCCATACCTCTCCCATCGGTATGTGCAAGTGATAGCTAGGGAATGCCTTGCCGCTCACTCGTGCTTAGTACGTGGTGCAGAACGCCTTGGCACGGCACGGGCTGGTTCGGGACGGCTCAGAACCACTCAGCACTGCTTAATTCCGATTTTCACCACGGCTCACCACAGCTCTACTGCGTCCAGTGCGTGCCAGGGCACGTGCTGGCACGCACCAAAGCCGCGGTGCAAATTGGTGACATTCGGTGGTGAGTGGTTGAGAGCCTGCCCGACCGTGCCGTGCCGTGCCGAGGCTTTCTGGGGCCCAGCTGGAGCAAAGGTCGAGCCTAATAATCCCGTGGAATCAAATCAACCCTCATAATAAGCCTTCACAGGTGCGCCTTCACAAAAGCCTATCCAAACTAAGGCGGAAACGGCGGGCACGGTTTCAAAATGCAAACAACATTCAGTCGAGCGCCTCGTCGCGGCCACCTCGGGCCTCAGTGGGACGCCCGCGCTCACCATGCGCGCTCTCCGCGCTGTCGGTTCCTCTCGGCGCTGCTACCACTCGCACTCACGCTATTCGTCCTTCCACGGACAATCAGTGTTGCGCCTACACGAATCGCTAGTACCGCACAAGACTCCGTCGTAGCCAGCTCCACCGCTCTGAACCGCGCTATCCAGTCGCTGCGTTGGGCTCAGCAGGTTGTTGAAAGCTCGCGATCGCGTCTTCAGTGGGTGCGGTGAACGGTCGGAGCGCTCGTCCAGCAGTCCAGGTGAGCGGCGGAAGCGGCCTGTGCAGCGATGGGGCCCGCGCGCGCCGGTGGTGCGCAGACGAACTGCGGTTCCGCGCCGCCACCGGGGCGGCGACTCTGAAGCGCGGCGAGTGGTGCTGCCCCCGCCATGGTCTTGTGGCGTGGGCGCAGCACGCAGCATGCAGCACGCATCATGGTCGTCATGATGCCTGGTTTGAGTCAACGCACCCATGCCTCACCGTGCTCCTCTTACCCTCCCTCCCCCCATCTTCCTCCCTCCCCCCATCTTCCTCCCTCCCCCCATCTTCCTCCCTCCCCCCATCTTCCTCCCTCTCCCCCTCTCCGCTCGTCGCTGTGGAGCCGGTCACATGCGCTCCGCACTGTCACTCCCTTTCTCCCTTCTCCTAACCCACCTCCTCCTTTTCCCAGTAACCTTTCTCCTCTGACCGCGCCATTTCCCTCCCGCCCTTCTCCTCCCTTCCACTGCCCCTTTCCCTCGCCCCACGCCGTCGCTGCGGCGCAGCAGGCAGGCGGAGCAGCGGGCGTGCGAGGAGTGTCACCGAATATGCACGGTTGTGCATATAAGGTGCCAGTATGATTAAGGTGTAGGACGGGTGTAGTGATGTGTTGTATTTGGTGTATGCAGCCTCAAGGATAAGTAGGTGGGGGGCTGGGAAATTGACGCGGAGTTGGTAGGAGATCACCAAGGGGTGAAATCCTCGCGACCAATGGGAACAAACCCACCCAGGCCCGAGCCGCACATTGAGAAATGCACGGCTCGAGCCAGGGACAGGTAAGTTCACTCTCACACACACACACAATGCTTTCCGTTTGTTATCCTTTCGTATAGTGGATTCTGGTTACCTCTAGCCTTGCGTTTGGTGACACCCACTCAGGGAGGACCATTGAGGTGAGAGTCTCGTCACTTTCATAACAAACGGAAAGCATTCTGCGTGCGTGCAAGCATGGACGGGTACGATGTGCGTTATGGCCGGACGTATAGTCGGCATGAGCAGGATCGCTCACGGCGCGGACACTCCCGCGAGCGTGGGCGGTCGCTGGAGCGGTCTCCGCGGAGGCCAGATCGATCGCCGCGAAGGCCTGCCTTTCGGGCGGATCAGGTGCCTCTCGGGCATGAACGCCGAGAGGAAGGATCTGCACAAGGAAGAGCCGGCGGATCGGAATCGGCCATGGTGAGGAGTGATCCGTGGCGGACGGAAACGCGCCATGGGGGTGGCGATCTGGGATATCGCCAGGAGACGGGAGCGTATCGCTCGCCGGATGCAAGTTATCGCCGTCGCGAAGATCGGAGGCGCGGGCGAGGCTTGGAAGGACTGTTTTCGGGCCGAGAGGGAGACCTCAACGCTGGCGGAGTAGAAGAAAGCGACGCGGCGGACACCTCGCAGGAGTCCGAGCACGGCGATGCGGCGGAGAACGGCGCCGACGGCCGGAAGGAGGACGTGAGCAAGCAGCGCGACGTGCCTGCAGAAGCAACAGAAGCAGATCTCGCGCAGGCGAGCGTGGCGGCAGAGACAAGCGCGGTGGAGGCGGACGGAACGAGCGGTGCTCGAAACCCGCCGCGCAACGGAGAGGAGCGTGGCAGCGGGAGGCGTAGCAGCAGCTCGCGCTCTCCAGATTTGCGTCAGCAATGCGACGCGGGATGCGGCGACGGCGTGCGCTCGCCAGATCATCGGCGCACTTGTGATGGGGGGCGCGGCGACGGCATGCGCTCGCCAGATCCGCGGCGCACTCGTGATGGGGGACGCGGCGATGGTGTGCGCTCGCCAGATCCGCGACGCACTCGTGATGGGGGAAGCGGCGACGGCGTGCGCTCGCCAGATCCGCGGCGCACTCGTGATGGGGGACGCGGCGACGGCGTGCGCTCGCCAGATCCGCGGCGCACTCGTGATGGGGGACGCGGCGACGGCATGCGCTCGACAGATCCGCGGCGCACTCGTGATGGGGGACGCGGCGATGGTGTGCGCTCGCCAGATCCGCGACGCACTCGTGATGGGGGAAGCGGCGACGGCGTGCGCTCGCCAGATCCGCGGCGCACACGTGATGGGGGACGCGGCGACGGCGTGCGCTTGCCAGATCCGCGGCGCACTCGTGAAGGGGGACGCGGCGACGGCATGCGCTCGCCAGATCCGTGGCCGCTGCATGAGAGGAGACACGGAAGTGGATACCACTCGCCAGATTCGAGGCAACACCGGGACAGTGGGCGCGGGGGCAGCACGCACTCACTAGATCCGCGGAGAAATCGCGACGGGAGAAGCAGAGGGGATTCGCGCTCGCCAGAGCCTCGTTACTCGCGTGATGAGAGACGCGGAGGAGGCAATCGCTCGCCGGACATGCAACGGTACCGTGGAGAGAAGTGGGGAGACAAGGCGCACTCGCCCGACTGGCGCCTGCGTCATGGGGAAAGCCGGGGAGGCGGATATCGCTCACCGCATCGGCAGCAGAGCAGGGATGGGAGGCGCGGTGGTGGGTCTCGATCGCCTGGCCGGTATTGGCAGCACGACGGAAGATGTGCCGGACAGGGAGGGCGGGAGCAACATGGCGATAGAGAAGAAAGCAGTGGGCTGGTGCACAGCCTGGAGCGAGCCAAGGAAGCAAGGGAGGGCCTACAGCGGGCAAAAGGAAGGGGAGCATCAGGGAGATTGGTGGGAGGGCCGAGCGAGGCATGGGGAGAAGGAAGGGGAGGCACGGCCGTGGGCATGAGGGTGGAGGTGCCTACACGCTTCTCAGGAGATCAGCACACGGGGCCCACGCTGAAGAACTACCTCATGCAAGTGGGCAATGTGCGGTACCGATGTGAGAGGAGCGGCATGGACTCAGTAGACTTTTTCCTGAGCCTGCCGAACACACTGGAAGGGGAGGCAGAGACATTGTACAGGATGAAGATGGATGAGCTGTTGGAGAGGGCAGGGAGGTATGGGGAAGACCCCACGGAGGCATTCCTAAGACGGCTGAAACGGCAGTTCCCAGGCCACACCGCGGAGAAGATAAGAGAGTTTCAGGACTTCAGGAAGGGGCGGGGCGAGTCACTACTCACCTACTACAACCGATTGGTTAACCTGGCAGAGGATGTGAGTTGCGCGGACACGGCCCTGCTCGTGAGTAAGTTTCTGGACGGCCTGGAGGGTACTTTGGGAAGCGGGCTGCGGCTGAAAGTGTACGAGAGGGGGGCTGACGTGACGCTTGATGAAGTATTCGAGCTAGCAGAGAAGATGGAGATGGCCCAGAGGAAGCTCGAAGCCTACCGGCAACGCCCAGTGGAGCGAGGCAGAGGACCTACGTGGGCCGCAGCCATGATACCAGAAGAAAAGGAAAGAGGAGGGGGAAGAGGGGATAACAGGACTGACACACGGACGTGCCACCGATGCGGGCAGCCAGGGCACTTGCGCAGAGACTGCAAGAATTGCGACTCCTGTGGTAAGCCCGGACACCGGCGGCGGGAATGCCCAACGGCGCCAAAGTGTGACATCTGTGGGAAGGGAGGGCATGCAACGAGGGAGTGTTATCAGCGGGAGGGAGCAGCGAGGAGGACACCAGAGGACCTGGAAAGGCAGATTGGCAAGCTACAGGCTCAGCTGCAGGCAATGGGACCACGACGCGAGGCAGAAGCGGGGATGTACGCTAAGAAAGAAAAGGAGGAGGATGTAGAGCAGGATGAAGAAGCTGCATTCATGAGCTGGGCAGGAAGAGCGGAGGATGAGGTGGAACACGAGGAGCAGCCAGCATACATGGCATGGAGAGGAAGGGAGGAGATGGGGCTGCGCAGCGGGGGAAGGGATGCACGGAAGGAGCAGGTGAGGAAGGAACGAGAGAAAGGACAGAAACCGGAAGCGAAAGAAGAGAGGTGCACAGCAGCACGGCACCCTCAGGAGCGGCTGGCGTGCCAGACTTCCGTGCTACTGATACAAGGAGGCGCGCTGTCGGTGGAAGGGGAGAAGGCCAAGACGGCTATCATAGACACTGGCGCGCAGAGCGTGATATTAGGGAAGGGGATGGCCGAGAAGCTGGGACTGTGGGCACCGGACAGACATGTAGTGAAGGGGATGCTGGTGATGACAGCAGAGGGAGGAGAGTCAAAGTGGATGCCATGTACAAGGACTCCAATTGAACTGACGGTGCTCAAAGGAGAGAAGCACGAAACGCCGGTCAGGATCAGGTGCGGGATCTCAGAATCTGAAGATTTCGACGTTTTGGTGGGCACGGAGATGATCTTTGCACTGGGCATGACCATCTGCTTCTGGAGGGAGACGGTGGAATTCAGGACCAGGTGGTGGAGGAAGGGTGAGCCACTGGGACAGCTGCCGGTGCAGTTCGTCAAGACAGAGCCGAAGCGGGCCTACAGGGCGGATCTGAAGGAAATGACAGCGAAGCAGGGGGCACAGGAGAGCACGACAAGCAAGGGACAGGGCAGAGAGCTGAGGATGCGCTTCATGGACGAGCCTAGCCAGCAGACTGATTGGCAGCAACCTATCCGCCTGGTGGAACTATTTGGGGGTATAGGGGCGGGGTTGGCAGCAGTGGTGCGGAACGGGATCGCAGTGAAGCAGTGGATTTACGTAGAGAAGGCGGCAGAAGCAAGGAAAATGGCGGAGCATCACGCATGGCAGCTGCACCGCGAGTTCCCGGAGCTGTTGAAGGAAGAAGTGATCAAGGCAGCAATGAGTAGAGGAGTGCACGATGTACGGGCCATCACAGAGGCTGAGGTGGCGAGCTGGGGGCACGTGGACCTGTTGGTGGCGGGATGGGAATGCCAAGGGGTATCATGGGCAGGGAAGGGCAAGGGTGAGCAAGACCTACGGACACAACTGATGGAGGACTTGTTCAAAATTCTGGAGTGGTTGCAGGCTCGACAAAGCAGGGTGGCCTACCTGCTGGAGCATTTAGACATGGAAGGAGATGTGCGCGAGCCCATACGAGTAGTAAGGGAGCGAGTGACCAGACAGGTGGGAAAGGGAGTGAGCTGCGACGCGACACGGATGGGAGCTTACGCACACAGGCTCAGGATGTACTGGCAGAATGTGGTGCCAGCAGAAGACCTGCAGAAGGAGATAGAGGGGGTACGGAGAGCAGGGGGGCGGAAGCTGAGCGATATACTGGAGCCTGGGCGAACGCCAGCACCAGTGTATAAGAAGAGCTACAGCCGACATTATCCGTGCAATCAAGTGGGGCAGGAGAGGCAAGCACTGCCTACGCTAGTGTCATATGAGGGGGCAGCAGGGTACCAGATGGATGGGAAGCAGCCAGGCCCAGGACTAGTGCTCGACCACGGGAAGGGAAGGTGGGAGGAGCCCACGGCCCTGGAGAGGGAGCTGGCTATGGGGTACAAGGAGAACGCTACAGCAGCCCCTGGCGTCACTGAACAGGAACGGAGGCGGGCAATGGGGAACGCAATGGATGGGTACGTGATGAGGTGGTTGGTGCAGCGGATGTGGAGAGAGACAGTGCTGCGCTGGGGACTGAAGGAGGGCGAGAACACAGTAGCAACGGTGAGGCAGGGGGCATGGGCCTGCCTGCCGAAAGCAGAGCATGAGTGGAAGATAGGTGAGAGCATGAGTGAGGGAGGGAAGGCAGCCATGCTGGCACTGCTGGTTAGGCACAGGAGGGGCTTCGCTTTCACCCTGCAGGAGTTGGGGAAGTGCAAGATCAAGGAGATGGCATTGAAGCTGAGCAGCGATGAGCCGGTGTTCCACCGCCGAAGAAAGATGCCGCCTGGGGATGAGGCGATCTGCAGGGAGAAAATAAAGGAATTACTGGAAGCTGGATTGATCAGAAGGTCAGAGTCAGAGTACGCGACCCCGACGGTAGTGGCAGCCAGGAAGGATTTGACAGGAGAGGTGCTGAGCCGCAGGATGTGCGGCGATTACAGAGATCTTAATAAGATCACCGTGCCGGACAGGTACCCCATGCCGATGGCGGAGGAGCTCTTTGACAAGATGGCCGACGGGGTGTACTTCACGACGCTGGACCTACGCCAGGGATTCAATCAAATAAAAATCAGGGAAGAAGATGTGAAGAAGACAGCCTTCCACGGACCGGACGGGCTGTACGAGTGGCTATACATGCCCTTCGGCCTACGGAACGCCTCGGCGGTGTTTCAACGAGTCATGGACGCGGTGCTGCGGGGAATTGAACATGCAGCATGCTACATCGATGATGTAGTCATCTTCAGCTTGACCGAGCAGCAGCATCTGGAGGACGTGGAGAGGACCCTGAGTGCAATAGAGGAGGCAGGGCTCACATGCCATCCCAACAAATGCAGGTGGGGGGAACGGACGGTGCAGTACCTGGGGTATGAGGTGACAGGGGGACAGATCGGGATCCAGCAAGCAAAGGTACAGGTGCTGGACAGGCTGAGGGAACCTAGAGACAAGTCAGGGCTGCGCGCGGTCTTGGGCTTCCTCAGCTACTACAGGCGCTTTGTGCCTAACTTCAGTAAGAGGGCGGCGGTGCTGAATGGGATACTGCGTGAGGACAAGGCATGGGAGTGGGGAGAGCAGCAGAGGGTAGCACTCCAAGACCTCATGACAGCTGTAAAGACGGCGACAGTGCTACGGCTGCCAACAGCAGACCAACCTTTCGTCCTCTACACCGATTGGAGCAGCCAGGGGATGGGGGCAATACTGTGCCAGGGGGTGGAGGGAGTGGAGAAGGTGGTAGCCTACGCCAGCAGGAGCTGCAACCCCGCAGAGGCGCAGTATAGCTCATACATAGGGGAGGGACTGGCGGCAGTGTGGGCAGTTGGGCACTTCAGGGTGTACCTGCAGGGCCGCGAGTTCACCTTGGTCACTGATCATCAGCCCCTCACGTGGCTGATGACCACACCAGGGCTGACGGGAAGGAACGCCAGGTGGGCCGTGAAGCTGCAGGAATATGATTTCCAGATCAGGCACAGGCCGGGGAAGACGCTGCAGCACGTAGACGGTCTCTCCCGTAATCCACCACTGCTGGAAACAGGACAAGGAACACAGGGGACGGAGGGGACAGAGCAGGAGCCAGCGCACACCCTGATCATGCTGGCGAGAGAAGTGGAACAAGTCGGTGCCAAGGGGAGTAAGGGGCCAGCGGACATATGGCAGGATGAGAAGGCGATGAAGTGGGTGAGGGGAGAAACAGAGGAAGACGAGGCAGTGTCTGACAGAGTGAGAGCACGAGGACACCACTACAGGTGGTACCAGCAGCAGCTGCAGGTCAAGACAGAGGACGGTTGGAAGCTGGTGCCAGCGCCACAGGACCGTGAAGCAATAATCAAAGAGGTACACACTAAGCTGGGACACTTCGGACATGAGAGGACCGTACATCTGCTGAAGACGGGCTGGTGGTGGGAAGGGATGCGCAGACAGGTGAAGGAGTGGGTAGAGGGGTGTGAGGCATGTCAGAGGAGCAAAGCCAACCTGACGCAGGCCAAGGCAGAGCTGAACTCACTGCCAATCTGCGGGCTAGGGTTCCGATGGTCCTTAGACCTGGCAGGGGAGCTGCCCCTAAGCAGGAGTGGGAACCAGTACATCGTGTTCATGGTGGAGCATGTGAGCAAGTGGCTGGAGGTGAGAGCCATCCCCAGCAAGAGCTCAAGGCACATTGCAGCAGCTTTCAAGGCACAGGTCGTGTGTAGGTTTGGGGCATGTGGGGAGGTGCTTACAGACCAGGGAACGGAGTTCCAGGGGGAGTTCAAGAAGTTGCTGGCGGAGTCGGGCATCACCCATCGGAAGACCTCTCGCTACCACCCGCAGAGCGACGGGCTGACTGAGCGAGCAGTGCAGACCTTCAAGCGAGGGCTCCGGGCCTATGGGGAGCAGCGGAAGAGGGACTGGGATGAGGAGCTGGACTGGATCGCAGCAGGGTATAGATTCGGGAAGCAGGCAGCATTGAAGGATCATTCCCCATACAGCCTGCTATACAGACGGGACCCAATCCTGCCTGTGGGGGCACCACGGGTGCTGACAGACACAGTGACAGCGGGCACAATCAAGAACTGGGTAGCCCTGTCCGAGGTGAGGGCGCGGTACATGCGTTACATGATGCCAGCCGCGCTGGAGAACCTGCGCACCGCACAGCTCAGAGATGCCAGACGATATGAACAAAGGCAGCAAAAGGGGGAGGGCCGAGCGGCAAGGGCCATCAGCGAAGGACAGGAAGTGTATCTGAAGAAGGCCAAGCAGGACACCCTAGATGTGGGATTGGGGACAGTGCGCTGGAAAGTCAAGGAGGTGCGCCCATCAGGAGTGCTGGTCTTGGAAAATGACGCGGGGGCGCAGCTGCGGGAACATCAGACGAACACGGCAGTGATAAGGGGAACAGGGCCTCAGCGTACTGGTCCTGTGACCCGCGCTCAAGCTGCTCGAGCACGGGCACAGGAGGGGGCAGAGAGTGGCTGAGGCAATAGAGGGAACGAAGGAGAGACAGAGCAGGAGAATCAAGGCAAAGAAGAGTGCAGCCGCAACTCCGACAGCTGTCACCGAATATGCACGGTTGTGCATATAAGGTGCCAGTATGATTAAGGTGTAGGACGGGTGTAGTGATGTGTTGTATTTGGTGTATGCAGCCTCAAGGATAAGTAGGTGGGGGGCTGGGAAATTGACGCGGAGTTGGTAGGAGATCACCAAGGGGTGAAATCCTCGCGACCAATGGGAACAAACCCACCCAGGCCCGAGCCGCACATTGAGAAATGCACGGCTCGAGCCAGGGACAGGTAAGTTCACTCTCACACACACACACAATGCTTTCCGTTTGTTATCCTTTCGTATAGTGGATTCTGGTTACCTCTAGCCTTGCGTTTGGTGACACCCACTCAGGGAGGACCATTGAGGTGAGAGTCTCGTCACTTTCATAACAAACGGAAAGCATTCTGCGTGCGTGCAAGCATGGACGGGTACGATGTGCGTTATGGCCGGACGTATAGTCGGCATGAGCAGGATCGCTCACGGCGCGGACACTCCCGCGAGCGTGGGCGGTCGCTGGAGCGGTCTCCGCGGAGGCCAGATCGATCGCCGCGAAGGCCTGCCTTTCGGGCGGATCAGGTGCCTCTCGGGCATGAACGCCGAGAGGAAGGATCTGCACAAGGAAGAGCCGGCGGATCGGAATCGGCCATGGTGAGGAGTGATCCGTGGCGGACGGAAACGCGCCATGGGGGTGGCGATCTGGGATATCGCCAGGAGACGGGAGCGTATCGCTCGCCGGATGCAAGTTATCGCCGTCGCGAAGATCGGAGGCGCGGGCGAGGCTTGGAAGGACTGTTTTCGGGCCGAGAGGGAGACCTCAACGCTGGCGGAGTAGAAGAAAGCGACGCGGCGGACACCTCGCAGGAGTCCGAGCACGGCGATGCGGCGGAGAACGGCGCCGACGGCCGGAAGGAGGACGTGAGCAAGCAGCGCGACGTGCCTGCAGAAGCAACAGAAGCAGATCTCGCGCAGGCGAGCGTGGCGGCAGAGACAAGCGCGGTGGAGGCGGACGGAACGAGCGGTGCTCGAAACCCGCCGCGCAACGGAGAGGAGCGTGGCAGCGGGAGGCGTAGCAGCAGCTCGCGCTCTCCAGATTTGCGTCAGCAATGCGACGCGGGATGCGGCGACGGCGTGCGCTCGCCAGATCATCGGCGCACTTGTGATGGGGGGCGCGGCGACGGCATGCGCTCGCCAGATCCGCGGCGCACTCGTGATGGGGGACGCGGCGATGGTGTGCGCTCGCCAGATCCGCGACGCACTCGTGATGGGGGAAGCGGCGACGGCGTGCGCTCGCCAGATCCGCGGCGCACTCGTGATGGGGGACGCGGCGACGGCGTGCGCTCGCCAGATCCGCGGCGCACTCGTGATGGGGGACGCGGCGACGGCATGCGCTCGACAGATCCGCGGCGCACTCGTGATGGGGGACGCGGCGATGGTGTGCGCTCGCCAGATCCGCGACGCACTCGTGATGGGGGAAGCGGCGACGGCGTGCGCTCGCCAGATCCGCGGCGCACACGTGATGGGGGACGCGGCGACGGCGTGCGCTTGCCAGATCCGCGGCGCACTCGTGAAGGGGGACGCGGCGACGGCATGCGCTCGCCAGATCCGTGGCCGCTGCATGAGAGGAGACACGGAAGTGGATACCACTCGCCAGATTCGAGGCAACACCGGGACAGTGGGCGCGGGGGCAGCACGCACTCACTAGATCCGCGGAGAAATCGCGACGGGAGAAGCAGAGGGGATTCGCGCTCGCCAGAGCCTCGTTACTCGCGTGATGAGAGACGCGGAGGAGGCAATCGCTCGCCGGACATGCAACGGTACCGTGGAGAGAAGTGGGGAGACAAGGCGCACTCGCCCGACTGGCGACTGCGTCATGGGGAAAGCCGGGGAGGCGGATATCGCTCACCGCATCGGCAGCAGAGCAGGGATGGGAGGCGCGGTGGTGGGTCTCGATCGCCTGGCCGGTATTGGCAGCACGACGGAAGATGTGCCGGACAGGGAGGGCGGGAGCAACATGGCGATAGAGAAGAAAGCAGTGGGCTGGTGCACAGCCTGGAGCGAGCCAAGGAAGCAAGGGAGGGCCTACAGCGGGCAAAAGGAAGGGGAGCATCAGGGAGATTGGTGGGAGGGCCGAGCGAGGCATGGGGAGAAGGAAGGGGAGGCACGGCCGTGGGCATGAGGGTGGAGGTGCCTACACGCTTCTCAGGAGATCAGCACACGGGGCCCACGCTGAAGAACTACCTCATGCAAGTGGGCAATGTGCGGTACCGATGTGAGAGGAGCGGCATGGACTCAGTAGACTTTTTCCTGAGCCTGCCGAACACACTGGAAGGGGAGGCAGAGACATTGTACAGGATGAAGATGGATGAGCTGTTGGAGAGGGCAGGGAGGTATGGGGAAGACCCCACGGAGGCATTCCTAAGACGGCTGAAACGGCAGTTCCCAGGCCACACCGCGGAGAAGATAAGAGAGTTTCAGGACTTCAGGAAGGGGCGGGGCGAGTCACTACTCACCTACTACAACCGATTGGTTAACCTGGCAGAGGATGTGAGTTGCGCGGACACGGCCCTGCTCGTGAGTAAGTTTCTGGACGGCCTGGAGGGTACTTTGGGAAGCGGGCTGCGGCTGAAAGTGTACGAGAGGGGGGCTGACGTGACGCTTGATGAAGTATTCGAGCTAGCAGAGAAGATGGAGATGGCCCAGAGGAAGCTCGAAGCCTACCGGCAACGCCCAGTGGAGCGAGGCAGAGGACCTACGTGGGCCGCAGCCATGATACCAGAAGAAAAGGAAAGAGGAGGGGGAAGAGGGGATAACAGGACTGACACACGGACGTGCCACCGATGCGGGCAGCCAGGGCACTTGCGCAGAGACTGCAAGAATTGCGACTCCTGTGGTAAGCCCGGACACCGGCGGCGGGAATGCCCAACGGCGCCAAAGTGTGACATCTGTGGGAAGGGAGGGCATGCAACGAGGGAGTGTTATCAGCGGGAGGGAGCAGCGAGGAGGACACCAGAGGACCTGGAAAGGCAGATTGGCAAGCTACAGGCTCAGCTGCAGGCAATGGGACCACGACGCGAGGCAGAAGCGGGGATGTACGCTAAGAAAGAAAAGGAGGAGGATGTAGAGCAGGATGAAGAAGCTGCATTCATGAGCTGGGCAGGAAGAGCGGAGGATGAGGTGGAACACGAGGAGCAGCCAGCATACATGGCATGGAGAGGAAGGGAGGAGATGGGGCTGCGCAGCGGGGGAAGGGATGCACGGAAGGAGCAGGTGAGGAAGGAACGAGAGAAAGGACAGAAACCGGAAGCGAAAGAAGAGAGGTGCACAGCAGCACGGCACCCTCAGGAGCGGCTGGCGTGCCAGACTTCCGTGCTACTGATACAAGGAGGCGCGCTGTCGGTGGAAGGGGAGAAGGCCAAGACGGCTATCATAGACACTGGCGCGCAGAGCGTGATATTAGGGAAGGGGATGGCCGAGAAGCTGGGACTGTGGGCACCGGACAGACATGTAGTGAAGGGGATGCTGGTGATGACAGCAGAGGGAGGAGAGTCAAAGTGGATGCCATGTACAAGGACTCCAATTGAACTGACGGTGCTCAAAGGAGAGAAGCACGAAACGCCGGTCAGGATCAGGTGCGGGATCTCAGAATCTGAAGATTTCGACGTTTTGGTGGGCACGGAGATGATCTTTGCACTGGGCATGACCATCTGCTTCTGGAGGGAGACGGTGGAATTCAGGACCAGGTGGTGGAGGAAGGGTGAGCCACTGGGACAGCTGCCGGTGCAGTTCGTCAAGACAGAGCCGAAGCGGGCCTACAGGGCGGATCTGAAGGAAATGACAGCGAAGCAGGGGGCACAGGAGAGCACGACAAGCAAGGGACAGGGCAGAGAGCTGAGGATGCGCTTCATGGACGAGCCTAGCCAGCAGACTGATTGGCAGCAACCTATCCGCCTGGTGGAACTATTTGGGGGTATAGGGGCGGGGTTGGCAGCAGTGGTGCGGAACGGGATCGCAGTGAAGCAGTGGATTTACGTAGAGAAGGCGGCAGAAGCAAGGAAAATGGCGGAGCATCACGCATGGCAGCTGCACCGCGAGTTCCCGGAGCTGTTGAAGGAAGAAGTGATCAAGGCAGCAATGAGTAGAGGAGTGCACGATGTACGGGCCATCACAGAGGCTGAGGTGGCGAGCTGGGGGCACGTGGACCTGTTGGTGGCGGGATGGGAATGCCAAGGGGTATCATGGGCAGGGAAGGGCAAGGGTGAGCAAGACCTACGGACACAACTGATGGAGGACTTGTTCAAAATTCTGGAGTGGCTGCAGGCTCGACAAAGCAGGGTGGCCTACCTGCTGGAGCATTTAGACATGGAAGGAGATGTGCGCGAGCCCATACGAGTAGTAAGGGAGCGAGTGACCAGACAGGTGGGAAAGGGAGTGAGCTGCGACGCGACACGGATGGGAGCTTACGCACACAGGCTCAGGATGTACTGGCAGAATGTGGTGCCAGCAGAAGACCTGCAGAAGGAGATAGAGGGGGTACGGAGAGCAGGGGGGCGGAAGCTGAGCGATATACTGGAGCCTGGGCGAACGCCAGCACCAGTGTATAAGAAGAGCTACAGCCGACATTATCCGTGCAATCAAGTGGGGCAGGAGAGGCAAGCACTGCCTACGCTAGTGTCATATGAGGGGGCAGCAGGGTACCAGATGGATGGGAAGCAGCCAGGCCCAGGACTAGTGCTCGACCACGGGAAGGGAAGGTGGGAGGAGCCCACGGCCCTGGAGAGGGAGCTGGCTATGGGGTACAAGGAGAACGCTACAGCAGCCCCTGGCGTCACTGAACAGGAACGGAGGCGGGCAATGGGGAACGCAATGGATGGGTACGTGATGAGGTGGTTGGTGCAGCGGATGTGGAGAGAGACAGTGCTGCGCTGGGGACTGAAGGAGGGCGAGAACACAGTAGCAACGGTGAGGCAGGGGGCATGGGCCTGCCTGCCGAAAGCAGAGCATGAGTGGAAGATAGGTGAGAGCATGAGTGAGGGAGGGAAGGCAGCCATGCTGGCACTGCTGGTTAGGCACAGGAGGGGCTTCGCTTTCACCCTGCAGGAGTTGGGGAAGTGCAAGATCAAGGAGATGGCATTGAAGCTGAGCAGCGATGAGCCGGTGTTCCACCGCCGAAGAAAGATGCCGCCTGGGGATGAGGCGATCTGCAGGGAGAAAATAAAGGAATTACTGGAAGCTGGATTGATCAGAAGGTCAGAGTCAGAGTACGCGACCCCGACGGTAGTGGCAGCCAGGAAGGATTTGACAGGAGAGGTGCTGAGCCGCAGGATGTGCGGCGATTACAGAGATCTTAATAAGATCACCGTGCCGGACAGGTACCCCATGCCGATGGCGGAGGAGCTCTTTGACAAGATGGCCGACGGGGTGTACTTCACGACGCTGGACCTGCGCCAGGGATTCAATCAAATAAAAATCAGGGAAGAAGATGTGAAGAAGACAGCCTTCCACGGACCGGACGGGCTGTACGAGTGGCTATACATGCCCTTCGGCCTACGGAACGCCTCGGCGGTGTTTCAACGAGTCATGGACGCGGTGCTGCGGGGAATTGAACATGCAGCATGCTACATCGATGATGTAGTCATCTTCAGCTTGACCGAGCAGCAGCATCTGGAGGACGTGGAGAGGACCCTGAGTGCAATAGAGGAGGCAGGGCTCACATGCCATCCCAACAAATGCAGGTGGGGGGAACGGACGGTGCAGTACCTGGGGTATGAGGTGACAGGGGGACAGATCGGGATCCAGCAAGCAAAGGTACAGGTGCTGGACAGGCTGAGGGAACCTAGAGACAAGTCAGGGCTGCGCGCGGTCTTGGGCTTCCTCAGCTACTACAGGCGCTTTGTGCCTAACTTCAGTAAGAGGGCGGCGGTGCTGAATGGGATACTGCGTGAGGACAAGGCATGGGAGTGGGGAGAGCAGCAGAGGGTAGCACTCCAAGACCTCATGACAGCTGTAAAGACGGCGACAGTGCTACGGCTGCCAACAGCAGACCAACCTTTCGTCCTCTACACCGATTGGAGCAGCCAGGGGATGGGGGCAATACTGTGCCAGGGGGTGGAGGGAGTGGAGAAGGTGGTAGCCTACGCCAGCAGGAGCTGCAACCCCGCAGAGGCGCAGTATAGCTCATACATAGGGGAGGGACTGGCGGCAGTGTGGGCAGTTGGGCACTTCAGGGTGTACCTGCAGGGCCGCGAGTTCACCTTGGTCACTGATCATCAGCCCCTCACGTGGCTGATGACCACACCAGGGCTGACGGGAAGGAACGCCAGGTGGGCCGTGAAGCTGCAGGAATATGATTTCCAGATCAGGCACAGGCCGGGGAAGACGCTGCAGCACGTAGACGGTCTCTCCCGTAATCCACCACTGCTGGAAACAGGACAAGGAACACAGGGGACGGAGGGGACAGAGCAGGAGCCAGCGCACACCCTGATCATGCTGGCGAGAGAAGTGGAACAAGTCGGTGCCAAGGGGAGTAAGGGGCCAGCGGACATATGGCAGGATGAGAAGGCGATGAAGTGGGTGAGGGGAGAAACAGAGGAAGACGAGGCAGTGTCTGACAGAGTGAGAGCACGAGGACACCACTACAGGTGGTACCAGCAGCAGCTGCAGGTCAAGACAGAGGACGGTTGGAAGCTGGTGCCAGCGCCACAGGACCGTGAAGCAATAATCAAAGAGGTACACACTAAGCTGGGACACTTCGGACATGAGAGGACCGTACATCTGCTGAAGACGGGCTGGTGGTGGGAAGGGATGCGCAGACAGGTGAAGGAGTGGGTAGAGGGGTGTGAGGCATGTCAGAGGAGCAAAGCCAACCTGACGCAGGCCAAGGCAGAGCTGAACTCACTGCCAATCTGCGGGCTAGGGTTCCGATGGTCCTTAGACCTGGCAGGGGAGCTGCCCCTAAGCAGGAGTGGGAACCAGTACATCGTGTTCATGGTGGAGCATGTGAGCAAGTGGCTGGAGGTGAGAGCCATCCCCAGCAAGAGCTCAAGGCACATTGCAGCAGCTTTCAAGGCACAGGTCGTGTGTAGGTTTGGGGCATGTGGGGAGGTGCTTACAGACCAGGGAACGGAGTTCCAGGGGGAGTTCAAGAAGTTGCTGGCGGAGTCGGGCATCACCCATCGGAAGACCTCTCGCTACCACCCGCAGAGCGACGGGCTGACTGAGCGAGCAGTGCAGACCTTCAAGCGAGGGCTCCGGGCCTATGGGGAGCAGCGGAAGAGGGACTGGGATGAGGAGCTGGACTGGATCGCAGCAGGGTATAGATTCGGGAAGCAGGCAGCATTGAAGGATCATTCCCCATACAGCCTGCTATACAGACGGGACCCAATCCTGCCTGTGGGGGCACCACGGGTGCTGACAGACACAGTGACAGCGGGCACAATCAAGAACTGGGTAGCCCTGTCCGAGGTGAGGGCGCGGTACATGCGTTACATGATGCCAGCCGCGCTGGAGAACCTGCGCACCGCACAGCTCAGAGATGCCAGACGATATGAACAAAGGCAGCAAAAGGGGGAGGGCCGAGCGGCAAGGGCCATCAGCGAAGGACAGGAAGTGTATCTGAAGAAGGCCAAGCAGGACACCCTAGATGTGGGATTGGGGACAGTGCGCTGGAAAGTCAAGGAGGTGCGCCCATCAGGAGTGCTGGTCTTGGAAAATGACGCGGGGGCGCAGCTGCGGGAACATCAGACGAACACGGCAGTGATAAGGGGAACAGGGCCTCAGCGTACTGGTCCTGTGACCCGCGCTCAAGCTGCTCGAGCACGGGCACAGGAGGGGGCAGAGAGTGGCTGAGGCAATAGAGGGAACGAAGGAGAGACAGAGCAGGAGAATCAAGGCAAAGAAGAGTGCAGCCGCAACTCCGACAGCTGTCACCGAATATGCACGGTTGTGCATATAAGGTGCCAGTATGATTAAGGTGTAGGACGGGTGTAGTGATGTGTTGTATTTGGTGTATGCAGCCTCAAGGATAAGTAGGTGGGGGGCTGGGAAATTGACGCGGAGTTGGTAGGAGATCACCAAGGGGTGAAATCCTCGCGACCAATGGGAACAAACCCACCCAGGCCCGAGCCGCACATTGAGAAATGCACGGCTCGAGCCAGGGACAGGTAAGTTCACTCTCACACACACACACAATGCTTTCCGTTTGTTATCCTTTCGTATAGTGGATTCTGGTTACCTCTAGCCTTGCGTTTGGTGACACCCACTCAGGGAGGACCATTGAGGTGAGAGTCTCGTCACTTTCATGAGAGTGGCTGAGGCAATAGAGGGAACGAAGGAGAGACAGAGCAGGAGAATCAAGGCAAAGAAGAGTGCAGCCGCAACTCCGACAGGAGGAGCTGGCGGGGTTGCGGCAGTGGTACCACAGCGGCCATGGCGCAGGTGATAGCTACATGGGCGTGCATTTACAAGCACTATTGCGAGGCTGTTGGAAGAGTGTGTGCAATGCGGGTGATGGAGGGCGAATGAGCTCTGTTGCAGCATGACGCAGTCGCGTTCCATATGCACGCCACCAAGCCACCGCGCTTGTGGTGCCATACACACCCTCTTGAACCGATCAGAATCTTGGTGGGATTTTCTCCCTTTTCTTCCACCTCCTTCCCGTTCCCTTGGTGTCCGTGTGGGGCGCTATCCCACTGTGTCATCAGCAACGCCACTTCGTCCCTCCCTCTGATAGCCAACCACTGTTTGCACTGCCTTCCGTTTGCCCTTCCCTCTCTCTGTCTCTTCCCGCACGTCCATGCATTGCTCTCCTCCACACCACGCCTTGCCTCGCCTCGCCATGCCATGCCATACCATACCATGGCATGGCGTACAACACCATGCCACGCACACCACAATGACAGTGGTTGAAGGTACCAGTGGAGCAGCAGGGGGAGCAGCCATGCAAGCTGCCATGCGGACTGGCGGGTCCCTGGCAGGGCCAGCAGCAGGTGCAAGGCAGGCCGAGAGCCAAGGGGAGGGGCGAAAAGAGTGGAGGAAGGAGGTGTGGAGAGGGGAGGGTGGCGAGCGCAGGAGGCTGGTGGCATACGAGTCGTGGCGGCACAAGCTCAAGGACCAGATCACTCAGCTTGACGCCATGTGGGCCTCTGTGGAGCGCAAACGGGTGAGCACTCCAACGGTGTCTGGGCCGAATTTTTCCCTTGGACGGATTGGGTGGTGTGTGCGACTGTGACGAAAGTGCTCTCTACAGAATCTGTATAGCAGGAGCTTGTGTTGAGAATAAAGGGCAAGTCAAGTGATGGGCGTACGAGTGGGCGTCATTGTTGTCTGGCCACTCCTCATGCGGTATGCACTGAATGTTTCAGCCAACCATGGTTGTTTGGTTCTGGGAAAGAAAAGGGAAAGAAAAATAGCAAAATCAGGTCACCACTGAGTTTTTTTTCTCCTTTGACATGTGCCACAGCTTCACTAAGCAACAAGAAAAATAGCAGAAGAAGAAGAGAAGCGGAAAAACGTCCACTTTTCAGTGGCTCCCAATGAAGGCGGCCAAGCAAAACGTACATTCACCGCTTTTTCTCCCCTCTGCTCGCATGCGTGCATGTGGTACGGCAGAAGGAGCTGCGGCGGGTGAACAGCGTGAAGATGCAGCTGGACGGGCAGGTGGACGAGAGTGCCATCGACTGGGACGCCCGCCTGCTGCCCCCGTCCGTGCGTGCCGTGCCGTGCTCCCTGCATGCGGGCGGAGTGAGGCTGAGAGTTGGAGTGAGGGTGCGATTGTGCGTGCGAGTAACTGAGAGTGAGAGTGAGGTGGGAGGTGGGGGGACAAGGCATGCACAATAGGAGTGATTTGATGAGGCCAAATGAAGCACGAGATTGCCTGCAGAGCTGGGGCTGGTGGGCTGCTTGCAGTATCATTAGCACAGCCGGACACACGGACATATGGCAGATAGGGGCTGAGAGATGGGCGGATGGATGGACACTCAGAGAGACTGAAGGGGCATACATGGTTACAGGCATGTACAGTGTGGGAGCAGGGTGAGGTACGGGCATGCACGGTACTTGAATCAATTGCCATCAATGAGCGTCCTCCAAAATTCTGAGTGCTTGCTGTGTGCAGCCTCCAGAGAAAAAGAGCAAGCTAAAGGAGGGAAAGGGTCGGTTGGGGTGGAGGGTGGCCAGTGGTGTTGGCACAACTCTGACGTGCGGACAAGAGGAGAGAGAAGAGAACGATCGGTTGTGCCAGAGAATGGAATGGGATGAGCCTCAGTGCTGTCACGTGTGTGGGTGGCGTGTGTGGGTGGCGTGTGTGGGTGGCGTGTGTGGGTGGCGTGTGTGAGTGGCGTGTGTGAGTGGCGTGTGGGTGGAGTGTGTGTGTGGCGTGTGTGAGTGGAGTGTGTGTGGGCTGTGCGGGTGCAGGCGATGAAAAAGGCGCGTGAGGTGGTGGCGTGGTGTGATGGCGATGGCATGGTGGTGTCCTCGCCCGTGCCCACATGGAAGGTGCGTACCTCACATCGCTCTCATTGCTGTCACACAGCTGTCCTGGCACTCGGATTGCACTGCACAGGATGGGATGGGATGGGATGGCGTGGCATGGCGTAGGCATGGCGTGGCATGGGATGACACAGTACAGGATGGCATGGCATGGAAATGGTTACTTGTCCCAGTGTGCTTCACGTGCTGCCATGGCAAGGTGTGCAGTCATGGTAAGGTGTGCTGCCATGGCAATGTGTGCTGCCATGGTAAGGTGTGCTGCCATGGCAATGTGTGCTGCCATGGTAAGGTGTGCTGCCATGGTAAGGTGTGCTGCCATGGCAAGGTGTGCTGCCATGGTAAGGTGTGCTGCCATGGCAATGTGTGCTGCCATGGTAAGGTGTGCTGCCATGGTAAGGTGTGCTGCCATGGCAAGGTGTGCTGCCATGGCAATGTGTGCTGCCATGGTAAGGTGTGCTGCCATGGTAAGGTGTGCTGCCATGGCAATGTGTGCTGCCATGGTAAGGTGTGCTGCCATGGCAATGTGTGCTGCCATGGCAAGGTGTGCTGCCATGGTAAGGTGTGCTGCCATGGTAAGGTGTGCTGCCATGGTAAGGTGTGCTGCCATGGCAAGGTGTGCTGCCATGGCAAGGTGTGCTGCCATGGCAATGTGTGCTGCCATGGTAAGTCACGCTTCCCACTTCCTCACATCCCCATTCTTCGCACAGTATTCTTACCTCCGCTCCACCCTTCCTCAATTCGCCTTTCCCCTTCCATCCGCCCTTTCCCGCCTCTAGTTCCGCCTAACTTCCACTCCTCACCCTTCAAGCATTTTCTGCTTTGAGTCAACTCGGATTCTGCCCCGCCCGTCTCTCCTCTGCAACGTGTCGCCTGCCGCGTTGCCATGTGCCGGAGTGCACATCGGAGGTTATCCACACCTCTCAAAGCACATGTCGACATTCCGTCCCGGTTTCCTCTCATCCATCCATACTCTCTTTCTACCCTTTTCCTAGTACTCGTTCCCCCTCCCTTCCCTCATGTGCGCCCCACCTCTCACACCCTCCTCCCCCGTTTCCCGTACCACCCTCCACTCCCTGGGGAGAAAGAGGACAAGCTGCTGGGTAATTCGGACGGGGAAGGGGGAAAGGGTGGGGGGAAAGGGATGGGGGAAAGAGGGTGGGGTGGGGGAGACTAGGAGCCGAGAGGAGTTCGTCGCATGTGTCCTCATGGCCGACTCGATTCTCTATCTGGGCTAGAATGCATGTCATGTCACTCCCTTCTCATGTCCTAACACTCGTCCCCCTTTTCCTCCCTCCTCGTCTCCCCCCTCCCCTTGGCGCCTCGCAGGCGTATGCATGCAACGCGTCGGTGGAGGAGATGCGGCGCTATATGGACTTTGAGCCGCAGCAGCTGTGCCCCGACGACTGGTTCCACACGCAGGACCTGCTCTTCGCCAACAACTGCTTCGCTCTGCCCACGCGCCGCTGCCTCACCCGCACCTCACAGCAGCTCGTGGAGGCGAGTCAAGGCAGGGGGGAAAGGGAGGGTGCGGGGGGGGGAAGGGGGGCGGGGTTGGAATGAAGGAGGGAGTGAGGGTGGCAGGGAGGGAAGCAAATCGGATAATGGGAAGGTGGGAAGCAGCACGGGAGAGTTGAGAGAAAGGGGAGGGGGCGGAGAATGGGGGGTAAGGAGTGGAAGGACGGAAATTGAGAAGGGTGTATGCTAATGTGCATGAGCATTTTCTAGAAAATCTTGACTCGGTTCTCCATTCAACATCCCACATCTCTCATTTCTCATACCTCTCTTGCTCCTCCTCGCCCTTTCCATTCCCCACTCTCTACCAACCCCCCACCATAATCCTAAAAATTTTCCACAAACCTCTTCCAATCCCTTCCCATCTGCGGAGAGTCACTATACACCGGGAGCTGGACTACGCGGGAAGGCACGGGTGGTACGCGTGATCGTAGTGTTTGCTCGTGTTCTTTCTACTTGCGCATTCACGGAGAAACCTGGCAAGATTAGTACTAGCGAAGGGATTACACAATGATATAATAGCAATGGCAACAAGGGACAACATTAGTGCCCAGCAGCTTAGCACACAGGCAGGTCGACCTCCAGCGCAGCGCGAGGGCGGCTTGCCAGCACTGCAAGTCGACACTCTGCCAACACAGCTGGGAGGCGTCTTGCCAACGTTGCAAGTCGGCGGCCTGCCAACGTCGCACCAGGACAGCTTGCCAACGTCGCACCAGGACAGCTTGCCAACGCTACAGCAAGGCGGCTTGCCAGCGTCGCAACCGCATGTGATTGTAAGCGCATGTGTGACGGTCGCGCACGTTGTGCAGGTGCCAAGTTGGTTACGTGCCGACGGTTGCGTCAGATGTGCCATGTCAACCTCGGGATACCAGCCCGCAGGTCCACTTCGCCAAATCTTCCTGGGCAACGTCCGCGAACCCTCGCAGAACTTCGTTGACCAGGTAATTCCCCAACGCCCGGTTGACGAACACCTTCGTCGGCGGCTTGATAGTAGTGCCGCGGAAGTCGACCAAGTTTGTCGACATGCTCTCCCAAGTCGGCGTCGACCACTGACAGCAGCCGGCTGCAGCTCCCGCTCACCCGACTACCAAGTCGGCTACGCCCAAGCGAGGGCGGGTCATTTCCAGTCAACACCATCCCTCCTCCCACAACCCACACGTCCCCCTCTCCCTCCTCCCCACCCCCTCCCCTCTCCCCCTCGGCAGCCCACCCCATTCCCGGAGTCGCTCTTCAGCCAGGGCACACTGAAGGACGGGGCAGTGCGGTGGGCGCTGCACCACTGCAAGTCCTTCGCCTGCCTCAATGCGCGTCTCATCGGTGACTGCCGCCTGTGCTACAACATGACCATCGAGCGCAACCGCTGGCACCGCCACTTCCGCGGCTCGCTGTCCAGCAAGGAGTTCATCAACACGATCAACGGGACGGGACCCTCAGGTGGGCGTGATGCGTGGTGCTGTGATGATGTTCCTCTGCACCAGCCAGCAGGACCTCATGCCCTCTGCAGATCTTTGCATTGCTCACCCTTGCCTTTCTTCCGCACACCCACAGCAACATAACCACCCGTTCCCTCCCACCACACACACCCCGCTCGCACCACCACCGCTCGCACCACCACCGCTCGCACCACCTCCGCTCGCACCAACACTGTGCGTACCAACACTGTGCGTACCAACACTGTGCGTACCACTACCGCATCACAAGCAGGATCGGGCTGGACGCGGGCGGCAACACGGGCAGCTTTGCGGCGCACATGGCGCGGTACAATGTGACGGTGATGACCACCGCCATGAACATCGAGACCGTCACCGGCCGCCGCCAGGGCCTGCCGTACATGGAGACCATCGCCCTGCGCGGCCTCATCCCGCTGCACGTCCCCCACAAGATGGCCCCGGGGGTGGCAGGGTGTGTGGGGTGTGCGCTGAGTGCGGGTGTACGGTAGGGGATGCGGGATGTGAGGTGGGGGATGCGGGGTGTGAGGTGGGAGGTGCGGGGTGTGAGGTGGGGGGTGCGGGTTGTTGTGAGGTGTGCGGTGATGGGTATCGCATGGGTGGTGGGGGTTATGGGGTGTACGGAGTAGGGTGAGGGGTGAAGGGTAGTAGGGAGTTGGGAGTAGAGTGCTGGGCAAATAGGTGGGCTGTAAGGTCAGGTGTAGATTTCTGCTGTAGAGCATTAAAATGCTTCTTGAACTATTGTTAAGACTCCACCATTGTAGTCCTCATATCCCCTCAATCAATCTCCAATGCGCATTCGCTTCTCCTCCACTCACCTTCTCATCTTCCCTTCGTCCGTTCCCCCATCTTTTCCCCATCGCCCCTCCCTCTCGCTGTTCCCTCCCCCCTGACCAACCCCTACAGCGACGGCTGCCGTTTATGGACGGCACGTTGGACATGGTGCACTGTGTGAACAGCATTGAGTACCTGCCCATCCAGGAGTTTGAGGAGCTGCTCTACGACTGGGACCGCGTGCTCCGAGTCGGTGCGTGCTCCCTGCCCTGCTCCCTGCTGCCCCTGCTTTCGCTCGTGTCACGCACTCGAAGGTTGCTGCATTGTGCTTGCTGCACGTGCATATCTTCCCCTGTCCTTACTCTGCTACCTTATCTCTCACCCACCATCTGCACTAGCCCTGCTTCCCTGCCATACACCTTGCCTGCCATTCTCCTTGCCTGCCATACACCTTGCCTGCCATACACCTTGCCTGCCATACACCTTGCCTGCCATTCTCCTTGCCTGCCATACACCTTGCCTGCCATACACCTTGCCTGCCATACACCTTGCCTGCCATCACACCTTGCCTGCCATCACACCTCTTGTCTCCGCGTATTTCCATCCCTGCGTTCTCATTATAGCACGTGCCATGGGCCCCCACCCCACAGCAGCACTGCGTACTCGGCATGAGCCACAGGAGGCCGAGGGACAGCTAGTGATGGGCCGATTTCACAGCGGCCCGGATCTCAAAGCAGCCCCGCCACGGCTTGTCGAAACGAGACAGGTTGGGCCCGGCTAGTGGTGGGGCTAATGTACCCAGTCGCGGCCTTGGCCCGGCACGACCGACTTTCAGTACTCTCACAACTTTTGCGTGCTGCATTCGTACAGATGTAATCAAATGCATCTGCCTCCGACGGTCCAAGACACATCTTGTCACGGACCATCAACTCAAGCTACATTGCTTTTCAGACTGGCACAAACCGTACCGAAAATCTGAAGAGGCCGGCCTAGCTCGTCCTCAAGACCGGCTGTCCCAGGTCGGGGCGGCTATGGACCAGCCCTGCGCATCCCTACCTCACATCACACTGCCCCTAACTCATCGCCACCACTCTTCCAACACGCTGCATCCACCTCACTCATCCTAACCCTCCCATCCCTTCCATGCCACCGGCCCCTCCCATTCCCCCCGCACGTGTGTGCATGTGCCTGGCAGGAGGGGTGCTGTGGTTTGAGATGTTCTACGCGCCGATGGACGAGATGCCCGTGTACGCAGCGCTGATCAGGGCGCTGGGGTACAAGCGCCTGTACACACGTGCTGCCCAAGCCCGACCTGGGGGAGCGCGTCGGCGCTCACATGTACCTCAACTACCTGCTCCAGAAGCCCCTGCGCCCTGACCCTCCCACCAGGACGGGCTGGTTGTTCTAGGTCAAGGGATTCCGCTGTTCCAATGTGGCGTCTGCCTGCTGGCTGTGAAGTGCGCGCTGTTGGCAGCCCGCTGTGAAAGTGTACGACATTAGCTGCCTGCTCCGGAAGCCCGTTCGCTTGGACCCTTTGAAGAGATGGGCTGGAGAGCAGGACGCTGATGCATTAGGCATGCAAGCAAGCCTCGCAATAAACATGTTAGCTTAGCAACCCTAACGGCACATTTTGGCCCGGACATGTCCATTGAGAAAGCGGCACAAACGTTTGTGATGCGTATATCCTGCATATGTTGCCTAGTGTCAGAATCCTAGCAAGGGCCCTGGTGGCAAGGCAATATTGGATTCCCTCTGTCAGGCAATGTTCCTACAGCGCCTTGTCAGACGAACTTCTTGCCAGCTTCGCGTGGTTAGATACGTTTCAGTGTGTTCGCCTGCGGTTGCATGCGTTTCAGTGTGGGTGGATGCGAATCTGACAAGAGGTTTGCTTGACTAGAGGCTCAAGGCACATGCTCAGTGTACAAGAAGCAGCATACTGTGTCCAGGGCTGACGCTATCAGAGTAAATAGTCTGATTAGTCTGACGGATCAGACCATCGAGTTTGTGAAAAATGGAATTCCAGAGTAGTCAAATTTTCATCACTGAGAGCCTCAGAGTTATTGTTTTATGGCCCCTGATTCAGTGTAATAGGCCTCAGTGTTAGTCATTTCTGGAGTCTGTCACTACAGAGTATGCGTTCTGTGGTCCCTGCATGCAAGTTTATCGGGAGGAAGCTTCCTCGAAATTTCCTCTCAATACACCCACCTCCGAGGCTCACTAGTGAGGGTCAAACTGGTGAGTCAAACCCGTCTTGACTGGTCACAGCACCAGCGTCATTAAAAATTCGCGTTGACAAAGCGAATTCGCGCCGTACGGAGCAACGAATTTGCCCAATCACAGCGAAATGGCCCTGACACAGCAGATTTGAGCTGTCAGAGCACAAAGGTCTTGACCAATCACAGTAAAATGTATCTGACATTGCACATTCGCCCTTTCACAGAACAGATTCGCCATCAAAGTTCAGTTTCGATAATGCACAGCGCGTTACTACACGTACCCTGATCGTGACTTCTCGACCCTGAACACTCAGATTGAGAAAGCTTGCTTTCTTGTCCTTATAATTTGGCATCGTTCTCATTGCAACTGGATAGGACGAGGCTGCAAGGGCACCATGAGCTCCACCACGCAAAGGTCGAGCGAAGCCGACCGCACATCCGTGTGACGGTTTTGTCCGTGACGGCGAATTCGTACGGGCCATCGTCGCGAGGCACCTCGTATTGTTGT
The DNA here is from genome assembly GCA_948144175.1 of Closterium sp. NIES-65. Classification (NCBI taxonomy): domain Eukaryota; kingdom Viridiplantae; phylum Streptophyta; class Zygnematophyceae; order Desmidiales; family Closteriaceae; genus Closterium; species Closterium sp. NIES-65. The sequence goes on from CANXME010002221.1 coordinate 2,180,740, forward strand.
GCTCCTGTATGTACGGCAAGGAAATGAACGCGACCAATCAGGTTGCACGCCTTAATTAGTTCATGCGTGTGACATATACCGTCTCCCCCCGGATATAAGCGTCACCCTAGGATAAGCGCCTGGCGCTTCTAATTGGCATATGGCGCTTATATCCCCTCCTCGATTATAAGCGCACCCCTTGAAAAAACTTGTTTTATTATAAGCGCACGTAAATTTAGAAATTTGAAATGTGTTCAAAAAGCTGTAACGATTTTTACTTTAGCAGGCGGATATGTTGCAGATTCGGTTCCCTTCACATTCGGACCCTGCACTGGATGCGGGTCCAGTCAGCAGGACCTGTCAGGAGCTGGATGTGAGTCAGATTGGGTGTATCTCCCAGCGCGCGCGAGAATTTCACAGACGATCCCATGTAACTTCGACTCGATTGAAAAGGCAAGCACGAGACCTACAGTTTGGTGTTAAAAGATATAAAAAAATATGTATGTCATTTTATAAACGCCGGCGCTTATAAATTTACTCGATTATAAGCCCACCCCCATGAAAAAACCTGTTTTATTATTGCCCCCCATGGGGGTATATCCGGGGGGAGACGGTACATGCATGCGCGAAAAATGAACCGTCAACAGTGAGGACCATACGGACGGTTTGTCGTCATTCCATATAGGGCGTCCGATCGCACCTTGGCAAACTCTTTCTCATACTCTCTCCTTTTCCCTCCCCTCGTTTTTTTTTTTTTTTTTTTTTTTCTGGAGGATTGATGCTTGGGACCATGATCATGCTTCCCTCGTGTGCTCTCTCTCTCTCTCTCTCTCTCTCTCTCTCTCTCTCTCTCTCTCTCTCTCTCTCTCTCTCTCTCTCTCTCGCTCTTTCTCTCTCCCTCTCTTTTTGGATGTGTTTCCATTGTTGTTTGAGCATTTGCATGCTTCGCTTGTCATGAGCTCGTGTCTTTTCGCGCGTGCCTTTACTTGGGCTAGGCGACATCGCTATGCCCTACTCCCCCCCCCTTGCTCCTTCTCACCCTTTTTGGGCTTCCAACGGTTGAACCAGGGCTGCTCATCCTTGCCATGCATGGTGGCGGTTTGAGTGAGGAGCGTACGTACTCTCTTTTTCTCCCTCTCCCCTTCTCCTCCTTTTTTTTTTTTTTTTTTTTAATCCTTGACAAACAAGAGGGGCCTTTAATAAAATCCCTATCTCTCATGGTCATACATTGTCATGCCTACTAGCATGTTTCTCATCCCATCAATTGGGGCATACGGGGGACCGAGAGGCATTCTTCCTCTTCCCCAAAGCTAGACCTACGGCCATACTTTATTACCCTATCCTAGGGGACCGAGAGGCATTCTTCCTCTTCCCCAAAGCTAGGCCTATGGCCAACTTCTACCACCCTATCCTAGGGCTGGCCATGGCCACCGCAAGCCCTACTAGGCTGCCCACGGTCTAAGCACTCAAAAGTGCACCGTGCATCGCGCCTAGAGGCGCGCTTCACCATAGCCCGAACCTTACACAACCGGTGCGGGTCCTTGGCCCCCATGCCCATTCCGAGGGCAGGCATTGGCGACGTGGCCTGGCTGTCCGCAGCGGAAACACGAACCACGAAAGCCTTGGAAGTTGCCCGAGGTTGGAGGGCCACGTTTTGGGGCGAACGCCTTGGCGCCGTGGTTTCCACCACGGTGGGAGCGAGCGTGAGCGCCCGCCGCTCGGTCCATGGCAGCCACGTCCGCGACGGCTTGCTTGAACGGCCGCGAGGTGAGAAGGCTTTTCTGCAGGTACATCTTGTAGCGCTTGGCAACGCGGTCGTCGGATGCGTCTTCGACTTGAAACATGTCGAAGCGCGCGGAAATGTCGTCGAGGGCGGCGACGACCATTTCGAGTCCGCCCGCCAAGTCGCCGTGCTGCAGCTTGTGCTCTGCGTGTTTCAGGTAGGCCCGCATGTCCTCCAGAATCTCCGCTTTCGCCCGCACGTGCTCGTCGTTGAACGTCGCCGCCGACCAAGTGGTGTTAGTAGTAGAGGGGAGGGGGGGAAGATGCTCCATGGAATGAAAATTTGCGGTATGGACCGGAGCCTCACCATCATCGTCGTCGGAGCCGTCGGTGTCGTTGTCGGCCGCTGGCGCAGGTGGGATGCTGGCTGGTGCTTCCTTGTTGTGCCGGTTCGCCGTTGTTCCTCGCGCTCCTTTTTCTTTTTTTTGCGTTTTCCTTTTTAGCAGATGCAGACGCCGCGGGTTGTGCAATTTCCGTAGCTGTAACGCTGGCGGGTTGTTGCTGTAACAGGGACAGAAGCGCAGCGACCTGGTCCGGAGTCAACGCGTTGGTCAACGCCGGGGTCGTCGCGTCAGAAGAAGTCGATGTTCGGCGCCTCTGGCGCTGACGCGACGGTCCAGCCACAGGCGCCGGCGTGTGCTCCGCGTCAGGCGCGTGTGGCGCCCCAGGTGCTGCAGGTGCCGCCGTCGCCACTTGCGCCACACGCGCCTCAGGCGCCACAGGCGCCACAGGCGCCACAGGGGCCGAGGGGTGCTGCTGCTGGGGCGGGCTCGAGTTTTTGTTGACCTCGAGCCCGCCCAACAGCACGTCCACGGCAGTTGGGGCGGGCGATCCTTCCTCTGCCCGCCGCTTGTTACGGCGATCGCCCGTCATTTCTCGGGCGTTACGGTCGGAGTCGGAAACCGGCGCAGACGAATTGACGCGGTTAAGTGCCGGCGTAGACGCCATTGTAGATCGATTGTGGTTGAAAATGTCTTGCAGAAGTGTTGAGGGTGACTCGCCTCTGGGAAGGGTGCGAGTTCTAGCCAGCTTGGACGGGGAAAAGAACTACTCGAACGGAAATGTTGATTGAGCCGTTGGAAAACGAGAAACGTGGGTGGAGGGAATGAACTCCAACCCACGGTTTTTGTAGTTGGAGAAGGGCGTTTAGCGCGCTTCGACGCTGCCAAATATTCGGTACAGTCAGCTTCGCTTTCACAATACACAATTTTGAAAAACATCAATGTGTGAAAGTGTACGACATTAGCTGCCTGCTCCGGAAGCCCGTTCGCTTGGACCCTTTGAAGAGATGGGCTGGAGAGCAGGACGCTGATGCATTAGGCATGCAAGCAAGCCTCGCAATAAACATGTTAGCTTAGCAACCCTAACGGCACATTTTGGCCCGGACATGTCCATTGAGAAAGCGGCACAAACGTTTGTGATGCGTATATCCTGCATATGTTGCCTAGTGTCAGAATCCTAGCAAGGGCCCTGGTGGCAAGGCAATATTGGATTCCCTCTGTCAGGCAATGTTCCTACAGCGCCTTGTCAGACGAACTTCTTGCCAGCTTCGCGTGGTTAGATACGTTTCAGTGTGTTCGCCTGCGGTTGCATGCGTTTCAGTGTGGGTGGATGCGAATCTGACAAGAGGTTTGCTTGACTAGAGGCTCAAGGCACATGCTCAGTGTACAAGAAGCAGCATACTGTGTCCAGGGCTGACGCTATCAGAGTAAATAGTCTGATTAGTCTGACGGATCAGACCATCGAGTTTGTGAAAAATGGAATTCCAGAGTAGTCAAATTTTCATCACTGAGAGCCTCAGAGTTATTGTTTTATGGCCCCTGATTCAGTGTAATAGGCCTCAGTGTTAGTCATTTCTGGAGTCTGTCACTACAGAGTATGCGTTCTGTGGTCCCTGCATGCAAGTTTATCGGGAGGAAGCTTCCTCGAAATTTCCTCTCAATACACCCACCTCCGAGGCTCACTAGTGAGGGTCAAACTGGTGAGTCAAACCCGTCTTGACTGGTCACAGCACCAGCGTCATTAAAAATTCGCGTTGACAAAGCGAATTCGCGCCGTACGGAGCAACGAATTTGCCCAATCACAGCGAAATGGCCCTGACACAGCAGATTTGAGCTGTCAGAGCACAAAGGTCTTGACCAATCACAGTAAAATGTATCTGACATTGCACATTCGCCCTTTCACAGAACAGATTCGCCATCAAAGTTCAGTTTCGATAATGCACAGCGCGTTACTACACGTACCCTGATCGTGACTTCTCGACCCTGAACACTCAGACTGTATAACTTCCCAACACTGAGCAATCAGGGTGCTGCTTTTCTGGAAAATATGCCTTCAGGGTTAAATTTTTTTTTTTTTGGTGGACATCAGGGTACCTAAATTTGAAACATCAGCCCTGACTGTGTCGTACAAATATAAGACCCATCCCTCCCCTCTATAACTCAGATGTACATGATGGTATCGCAATTCCAGAATGGCACGGTAGATGTCTGCCAAAAGCCTACCAACCCATACGGTATTTTTGGAATCTGCAGAAATTCTCCCATGCCAGGGGATTACGGTAAGTTTCTTTGAGATGCGCCATGATCGGGTGGATGGATCTACTTCAACTGTCAACAGGATCGGTTTGTGTTGGAGTGAAAGCCGGGCGAGCAGGACGGATCCTTCCCAGCCGCCACCTGGCGACACACAGAGCACGACAGGGCATGTGCAACAACACCACAGCTCCCACGAATTACGGTAGTGCAAGCAACTGAAACTGGTGTACCGGGGTTGCAGTGGTTCAGTGTATGCGTGCAGTGAACTAGGGGGGGCGAGGGGAAAGATTTGGTGGATAGTGCCGAAACAAAAGCAGTGACAAGGAATCAAATGGCTCAAGTAGGTTGGCTTTCAGGGGATGGAAGCGAGTGGTACCTGCGGGAAGAGGTCGAGAGGAGTGGTGGAGGGCGGTTGAAAGAGGTGCGAGAAGCCAAGGGGGGATGGAGCTGGGGTCGTGGGAGCGGCGAGGGGGGAGGGCAGCAGCGATGCAGAGGCGCCTGGCGACAGCAGCAGCCCGCTGGGTGCCGCTGCTTGGTGCAGCGCTGCAGCACCTTGGTGCTGTGCTGCCGGCATGGCTTGAGTCGAGTTTGCTGCTGCTGGTGCCGCGGCAGAGTGGGAGGCTGTTGGGGTGAAGGACCAGGCGGCAGGGGCATGTGCGGCAGCAGTGGAGGGAGGGAGGACGGGGAAGAGCGACGAGGCAAACGAGGGCGACGAGAGAAACATGGAGTGCTGCTGGTGTGCCTGATGCTGCTGCACGGATGCTGCTGCCTGCTGCTGCGGGATGGCTGCACCACCACCTGCCACTGGTGTGCCCGCTCCCGCACTGCTCTCAGCACCCAGGGGCGCATAGGCAGCAGGAGGAGCAGGGGCTGCAGCAGTGGGGGTGGCGGCGGGGGTGGGGCCGGCAGCAGCGGCAGCGGAGAGCTGGGTGGAGAGCAGCGAGGCGATGTAGGTGGCGAGGGCGGTCTTGAAGGCGGGGTCGCTGGTGATCTTCTCCGCTGTCTCCGCCACCAGCCGGCTCTGCACCGCCGGTGACGCCAGCGCCGCCTCCATGCCCCCTGCTGCTGCTGCTGCCGCTGCTGCTGCGCCTGCCCCTGCAGGCACTACTGGGGCTGCCCCGGCTGATGCTGATGCTGCTTCCACTTGAGATGCGTTTGCTGCAGCAGCAGGTGTGGCAGCAGAAGGAGCAGCAGAAGCAGCGGTGGCGGGAGCACCGCTACCTCCAGCAGCAGCAGCAGCAGGGCGCTCAGGTGTGAAGTGGCCAACCACGCGGCGCCGGGGAATGTGGATGAGGGGAGGCGCCTCATCCGCTGCTGCTGCCAGCCCACTTGAGGCAGGGTAAGCGGCAGAGGGCGGAGTGGGTGGGAGCGCAAGAGGAGTAGCAGCAGCAGCAGGCAGGGGCGGGGAGAAGGGTGCAGGGGTGGATGCAGGGGGAGTGGCGGCAGAGGCAGGGAGGGGGGTGGGGAGCAGCAGGCCGTGGATGGGCGATGGCGTGGACGCTGCAGACGACGGCGCAGCACCGCATGCGCCCGCGGGGGCGGCAGTGGGCGCTGAGGGAGCAGCAAGAGGGGCAGTGGGGGGACGCGGGGCGGAGGAAGGGGAGGGGGCAGGGGCGCCAGGCCACCACCAGGGGGCGCCAGTGGGGGTGGTGGTGGCGTTACTTGGGGTGGTGGCAGGTGTGGGAGCAGCAGCACCTGTGGGCGTGTGTGCTGCTGCTGTGAATGGCAGTGCTGGTGGGTGCATGGGTGGTGTGGCTGATGCTGCTGCAACTGGTGGTGCAGTCAGCACAGGAGCCTGGGCGGAGGGGGCCGGTGGGGAGGATGGCAGAGCAAGCGGTGGTGACGAGCCAGTGAGAGCAGCGCCAGCAGCAGTGCCAGGCACAGGATTGCTCATTCCCCCCCCCATCCCACCCCCTGTGCCCCCCCCTCCTGCACTCACCCCCAGGCCTAGCTGGGCCAGGTGGTGGGGGGGGAAGGTGGAGAGGTCGAGCGTGACGGTGGGCAGGGCAGCCGTGGCCGTCACAAAGGGCGACGAGGGCGTGCCGGCCAGAGTGGGCGTGGCAAGCGGCGACGCCAGCAGAGACGGGTCCATGGGGAATGCACCCGCTGCAGCTGCAGCGGTGGGCGTGTGGGCAGTGGTGCTGCCTGGTGTTCCGGCCCCACCTGCTGCTCCCATCAGCGACGGTGGTGGAGGGAACGCGTGGTGGGTGGGGAAGGCAGCGGGGGACGAGGCAGAGGAGGGGGCGAAGAGAGAGGGCGAGGCGAGGGGGGCATGCGCGCCGGCAGAGGACACCACGGAGGCGGAGGAGGTGAGCATGGCCATGGCGGTGGCGTGCGGGGCCAGCGCGTGTGAGTGCGTGCCCTCGTAGGTGACGATGAGGAACGCCATGTCGTCCGCACAGCGCTGCACCTGCTTGCGCACCGGGCATGCCGGGGCGGCCGTGCAGCGGTAGTAGGCGCGCGGACACGGGTTGCCCTTGGACACCTTCTGCCCGTACTTGCGCCACTGCCCCCCGTCCGATAGCTGAGGGGGGGAGTGGGGGGGGAGGGTAGGGGGGAGTTGCGAGGAGGAGGGAGGATGATGCAGGAAAAGTTGAGACAAAAAAGAAAGGATCGAGCACGACAGTAAGGGGATGGGTGGAAAACAGAGGAGAGGAGAGGAATGGAGAGGAGAGGACACGAGGCGAGGGGAGAGAGAAGGAGAGGGGAGGAGAGGAGAGGAGTGGAGAGGAGTGGAGACGAGCAGAGAGGAGAGGAGAAGAGAGAAGAGAGGAGAGGAGAGGAGAGGAGTGGAGAGGAGAGGAGAAGAGAGGAGAGGAGCGGAGAGGAGAGGAGAAGAGAGGAGAGGAGCGGAGAGGAGAGGAGAGGAGAGGAGGGGAGGAGGGGAGAGGAGAGGAGTGGGGGGGAGAGGAGGGGAAAGAGAGGCCAGGAGGAAACGCACGGTGGCGGCATCGCAGCGAGCGCGGATGGCGACGCGGGCAGCCTTGCGGGCGGCTGCAGTGTCTGGCAGGATGGGCAGATGCGCTGGGATGAAGCGAAGGGCTTGCTGCTGCTGCTGCCATGCCACCTGTTGCTGCTCTTGCTGTTGTTGCTGCTGTTGCTGCAATTGCTGTTGCTGTTGCTGCTGCAATTGCTGTTGCTGTTGCTGCTGCAATTGCTGTTGCTGTTGCTGTTGCTGTTGCTGCTGCTGTTGCTGCTGCTGTTGCTGCTGCTGTTGCTGTTGCTGCTGCTGTTGCTGCTGCTGTTGCTGCTGCTGTTGCTGTTGCTGTTGCTGTTGCTGTTGCTGCTGCTGTTGCTGCTGTTGCTCCTCCTCCTCCTCCTCCTGCTGCTGCTGCTGCTGCTGCTGCGGGTGCAATACAATTTGCGGCTGCAGCTGAAGAGCCAGAGCAGGTGGAGGGGCATGAGGCTCATCGGCCTGAGACTCATGCTGGAACACCAGCACCCCTCGTTCAACCACAGCCGACCCTTGTGCTTGCATCCCTTGTGCTTGCATCCCTTGCTGCTGCTCCTCCCCTGGCCCTGCTTGCGCCTGCAACCGGTTTCCTGCTTCAACTGCAGCTGCTGCTGCCTGCTCGTCCCTTGCCACTCCGCCTGTGCTGCCTGCTGGCCTCGCTGTCTCTGCTCCTCCTGCAACCTGCTGCACCTGCATCACCCCCTCCTGTGGTTCGGCACTTTGCGCATCGCTCACGCGCTCTCCCCCACCTTGCTGTCCCGATCCCAGCTCGTCACCCTGGCATGTCGGCAACGCAGGTGTTGCAGACGCATCAGCAGCAGAAGCAGCAGTGGGAGGAGGAGGAGGGGCATGAGCAGCAGAAGGCGGGAGAGCAGCAGGCGGGGAGGCAGGGTCAGAGGTGCGCTCACGGCTTCCCCTGGACTCATCAGCACCATGGGCCACCACCCCTCGCTGCACACCCTCTGCACCATCTGTGCTGCGCCCCGCCTCCCTCTTCACTTCCTCCTGTGCCCCCTTCATGCCCTCCTCTGCCCCCGTCCTCCCATCATCGCACTTGAGAGGGGGTGGAGCGGCGGCAGTGCAGAGGCGGCGTCTTGGCAGGGCACGGTTTCCAGCACCAACACCACCACTGCTGCTGCCGCCCTCTCCGCCCCCCTGCCTGCCTGCCTCGTCTGCTCCCTCCCCTCCCCCCACCATCTCCTGCTCCTTCTGCCGCCCCCACTCTCCCTCCGGCTCTCTGCACCCTTCACTCACCTCCATGGCATCTGCCACTGCCACTCCACCCCCACTCGCCACTCCACCCCCACTCGCCACACCACGCACACACTCCTCGCCTCCTCTACTCGCCTCCCCTCGCCGCCTCTTGCATGCCCTCTCACCCCCCATGCTCTGCTCACTCTCGCCCTCCTCCTCCTCCTCCTCCTCCTCCTCCTCCTCCTCCTCCTCCTCCTCCTCCTCCTCCTCCTCCTCCTCCTCCTCCTCCTCCTCCTCCTCCTCCTCCTCCTCCTCCTCTCCTCTTCCCACCGCCCTTGGCTCAACCATCAATCTTTCCAGCCCAGCCTCCCCCATTTCCAAATTCCCATCCTGCTCGTCCTTCCCACTGCCCCTCGTCCTGCTACCCACGCCCTCACCCTGCTGCTCCCCTGCACCGGCGCTGCCCTCAGCACCAAGCACGCGCGACTCCACAGCACACTCATCCCGATTATCCTCCTCACTTCCTTCTTCCCCCCGCCCACCCCCCCGCCCACCCACTGCAGCACTGCCAACCATCCTGCTCGCCCCCACCCCGCCTGCCGCGCCCCCGCCTTCACTACCCTTGCCCATCCCACTTACCAGCTCCCCTTCCCTCCTCGCGTCCCTCACCTGCCTCTCTCCCCCGCCTCTCTGCTCCGCTTCCCCTTCCCTGTCCCCGTCCTCATCTCCTCCCCGCCGTCGCCGCCGCCGCCGCCGCTGCTGCAGCCCCTCGTCCGCCCTCTCGCTCGTTGAATCGCTGCGGTCCATTCCCACGGATCGGATCGGACGGCCCACGCTGCAGCGCTGCTGGGAGGCGGAGTCGGGGGGGGAGAGCGACCCCCTCTGGCTGGCCGTGTGGGCGGACGGGCGGGGCTGCGCGCGCATGGGCGCAGGGGGGGTGTGGGAGCGCGCTGGCAGCAGGGGGGAGGCGGGCCTCCCCACCTTGCTGCCCCTGTCAGGCCCGATGGGTGCGTGGGGGTGGGGCGGGGAGGGCGGAGGCATCATGGGCGCGGCAGGTGGTGTGGCGGAGGAGGAGGGTGGCGCAGTGGGGAAGGAGGGGAAGGGGAAGGGGTTGGGGAGGGCGGGGAAGAGGGCGGACCAGCGAGACATGGCCTGATGGGGGGGAGTGGGAGGGAAGAGGGGAGGGCAGCGGTGTTTGCATTGTGCAAGACGAGGGAGAAAGGAAAGGGGCGACGGGCAGCAGCACATGATGGGGGCGAAAGCGGAGGGAGGGGGTGTGAAAGGCCGTGCTCGGAAACCACAACTCCAACAACACCTCCTCATCACCTCCCCACCACCTCCTCATCACCTCCCCACCACCTCCTCATCACCTCCCCACCACCTCCTCATCACCTCCCCACCACCTCCTCATCACCTCCCCACCACCTCCTCATCACCTCCCCACCACCTCCTCATCACCTCCCCACCACCTCCTCATCACCTCCCCACCACCTCCTCATCACCTCCCCACCACCTCCTCATCACCTCCCCACCACCTCCTCATCACCTCCCCACCACCTCCTCATCACCTCCCCACCACCTCCTCATCACCTCCCCACCACCTCCTCATCACCTCCCCACCACCTCCTCATCACCTCCCCACCACCTCCTCATCACCTCCCCACCACCTCCCCACCACCTCCCCATCACCTCCCCACCACCTCCCCACCACCTCCCCATCACCTCCCCACCACCTCCCCATCACCTCCTCATCACCTCCCCACCACCTCCTCATCACCTCCCCACCACCTCCCCATCACCTCCCCACCACCTCCCCACCACCTCCCCACCACCTCCCCATCACCTCCCCATCACCTCCCCATCACCTCCTCGTCGCCCATCCCTCCCATCCCACCTTTATCTCGCCCGGCGCTCACCTGGGCAGCAGCGGCGTGGTAGGGCAGCAGCGCCAGCATCTGCATCTGCTGTGCGCGCACCCACTCCGCGCCCTCCTCGCCCGCCCCCCCTGCACCTGCGCCCATCATCCGCGCCAGCACGTCTGCACTAAGCCCCCCCGCCCCCGCCGTTGCCATTGCTGCGATTTTATCTGCGCTCGTTCCGCCACCCCCTGCCCTCTCGCCCTCCCCTCCACCCGCGGCCGCCGTTGCACGCCCGCTGTGTTCGCCACTTGCTCCCCCCTTTCCCGCATTCTCTTGTCTCGCAACGGGGGCGTTCTTGTCATGCGCGGAAGGGCCGTTCCCCCCATGCGCGGAGGGGCCGTTCCCCGCATGCGCGGAGGGGGCGTTCCCCCCATGCGCGGAGGGGCCGTTTCCCCCATGCGGGGAGAGCTGCAGCGCCACTATGGCGCGCAGAGACTCGTTCTCGCGGCTGAGGCGCGCTATCATGCCCCGCATGTCCGCCAGCTGGGGGAGGCGGGCACCGCCGGGGGGGGGGGGGAGGGAGGGGGAGGGGGAAGGGGAGGGGAAATTTCGCCAGGAGGGGAGGCGAAATGCAGAGAGAAATGGGCAGGAAAGTTGCAGAGGGGTGCGCACCGGGGGTATGCGGCAGCCCACAGGATGCGATTCTGGATCGGAGCAGCCTTCACTTGCGAGCGAGGTAGCAGTGCAGTGCGGTATGGTAAGGTACGGTACGGTGCTGTAAAGTGCAGTACACTGCATTACAGCACAATAGGAAGCAGTGAAGTTCACAGCATGATTTTGACAAAATCAAAGGCAACTAAAAAAAGACTGCTTGGAGTGTTAGCGGGGCAGATTGGGAGCTACGACGGTGGCTTGGCGACCTGCGACGGCTGCTCGCCTGCGACGGCTGCTCGCCTGCGACGGCTGCTCGCCTGCGACGGCTGCTCGCCTGCGACGGCTGCTCGCCTGCGACGGCTGCTCGCCTGCGACGGCTGCTCGCCTGCGACGGCTGCTCACCTGCAACGGCTGCTCACCTGCGACGGCTGCTCACCTGCGACGGCTGCCCACCTGCGACGGCTGCTCGCCTGCGACGGCTGCTCACCTGCGACGGCTGCTCACTTGCGACGGCTGCTCACCTGCGACATGACAGCATCGGCGGTAATCCCCTGGCCGCCCGCCGCACCGTCTGCTTCAGCAATGACCGTGGCGTCGCCGCCACGAGGCACCGCCTGACCAGCGCCAGCGACAGCACTACCGGACTTTCGAGGCGACTCGATTGCTGCCTGAGCATCGCCAGCAGCGGCCTTTCGGGGCGACTCAGAAGCCGCGTGCGCATCGCCAGCTCCAGCAGCAGCAGCCTCCGTCGGCCGCTGGCCGTGACTGTCCGTCCGCACTGCAGCGTCACCTGCTCCCCGCTCTGCCCGCTCTGCTGCCTTCACGGCTTCCCCTGAACCTTGCGTGTCCGCTTTGTCACCCGACACTTGCTTCTCTTCCCGCTCTAACGCCTGCGAATCGAGTGGCGCCTCTTCCGCGGATCCGCTCCCCTCTGACCCGTTTCGTCCCGACCCATTCACATGTGGCGGCTGACGCGGCGATGCATCGCCTTCTGCAGCCATCGCAGCGGCCCGCGCCGTCTATATGGGGATCTTAATATATCTCCCGACCGATCTAAATTAGCATGAATCACCCTGTCGTCTGTGTAACGCGGCGCATTGTCGCATGCGTGTGTGAACGAGATCGCCGAAGCGGCACTCACGAAAGAAGCCTTCGAGCGAGCCGATGCGCGGATCAGCGTGGGCACGACCAGGCAAAGAGCGCTTCGCTAAGCGGAGATACGCGTATGGTAAATTGTACTCAAATCACAACGCTTCTCCTCATCTAACCGTTGAGTGGTTTCAGTATTAACAATTAAGACGGCAGCTAGTTAAATGAAACCTGCGAAAAATAGTAATGTAGTACTGGTCTCCACTACTTACGGATCGTACACACTCCGCTAAGATAGCAATAAGGGAGGAAGGGTCGCAGCGCGGCTGCAGCATGCTCCAGTGATAACGAGGCATAGCAGAATGTGCAGGACACAGAAGGGCGGAGCGAGGGGATGGCCTTTTGCAACTGCTTTTACACCTCGACGACCAAGCAGCAGGTTGTGATGCGTTGCCACGAGGACTGCTGTGACCAAACCAACGGTTGTCGAGGTGCGGTCGGACACACCGAGACTAGCGAGGCGACTGCGTGGCTCGGCCACGGTGGGACGGGGGTCGTTGGGGGAAGACTCGACGACCAGACCAGAAGAATTCCTTCGCAGGACATGCCGAACCTCAAACCAGAGGTCTGAACGGACCACTGATGTACGGTGACGACGTCACTGCAACCTTGCCTCGGCTTTAGAAACCTCGTAGTGTCGTGACCGAACACCTCGCCAGGTCTGACCGAACGCTGACTGCAGCAGAGTGCAGAAAATTGTGCATGTTGGGGCAGCAGTGTCGTGGAAAAGCCTCCACTTCCGAAACCCTAGTCAACGACGACCTGGAGAGCCTCGCGGAAAAAAAAGAGCGATCACGAGCGTGTTTTGCATGTTGATCGCCTATGTTTGCTGTTTGACGCGATCTGTGTTTTGCATGTTGACGCGGATCACGCCGCTGTTGCAATGGGAGTTGGAAGCGGCTCTGTAGTTCGCAAAGTCACTTTGCGTAGGTTCAGTACGGTGGTAAATTGATCTTACATTTTCAAACCTCATGTTGAGATAGTCAACATGCACTTTCCCTTCAAGACAGTGGCGCCGCTTGTTCGTTTCTCTGTCCGGCTGCTGGTTGATTGGTTCTCCCTCCCTCCATCTGTCCCATCCCTCCTGCCCAACCCAGCCAGGCAAGGCTACTCAACCAGAACGTCAACTCTCCAACGTAACCGTCAGAGACCGACCGTCATCTGTGCAAACTTGCTACACCTCGCAAGTACTTTCATCCAGTAGAGACCTCGTTTCCTGCCTGTCTTTAGCTCATGTTCCCAGTTTGACCACCAGGAAATTCCCCTTCATTCACAATATCAGACACAGCTTTCATATGGCTTATCTATGCGTTCCTGAAGATTCTCTTTAATACTATGGAGCACAGCAGCTGTAGGCGAAGAGACCACTGGTGGGAGCTTGAAGAGTTGCAGCGCAGACTGCAAGTAGCAATGCTTAACGATTGGCCTTGGCAACACGCTCAATCTCATCCTTCTTCTTGATGGCGTAGCTGCCAGGCAACAAGGACGAGAGACAGTTTTAAAGGTTTTGAGAGAATGTGTAAGAACTCTGGGAGAGAAGATTAGGAAAGGGGCTCTGAAGAAGCTCCGATAGCTTCCTCAGCTGCTTTAATTAGGTCCAACAACAGGCACATGCAGACATAGTACATGTGTGGTGCTAATGATGCTCACAGCATGGCACCTTTGTAGGAGCAGGTCCAAGCCAAAAAAGGGCACCTTCCTGACTCCACCACTCAGCAAGGCACCAACCATCACAGCGTGGCCACTGGCTCATGTTACTGCGAGCACAGCTGCTCACTGCCACCACTGCCCACCTTGTGCCCACCATGCCCGCTGTCGCAGGTGAGCAGCTCACCTGTTGGAGCTGCCTTAAAGCCCATGGGGAGCGTCAACACACCTGTCAACACACCTGCCCTTCAAGTTCAGGGGGGCGCCTCACCTGTTAGAGCTGCCCTTAAAGCCAGAGCCTCACCTGTTGGAGCTGCCTTTGAAGCCCGACTGCCTCACCTGTTGGAGATGCCCTTAAAGCCCGAGTGCCACAACGCACCTGTTGGAGCTGCCCTTAAAGCCCGAGTGCCACAACGCACCTGTTGGAGCTGCCCTTGGCGGCGTTGATGAGCTCGTCCGCCAGGCACTCCGCGATCGTCTTCACGTTGCGGAACGACGCCTCGCGCGCGCCCGTCGTCAGCAGCGCGATGGCCTACGCGCGGGGGAACGGGGGAAGGATGAGGAGGGAAGGGCGGCACATAAAGGGGCGGGTGGGTGGGGAGTGTGAAGAATGAGGATCACTCGTGACGCACGAGGAAAGAGGTGCCGGAAGGATCACACAAAAAGCGGTGGCAGGGAGCACTGCAGCAGCTCATGCTGCTGCTTGGTGCACGCGACGCGCGTGGTTGCGCAAAAGCGGGAAACCATCGGCGGTGGAGGGCAGAGGATGGGCGAGCTGAGCGCCCATTCGCGCACATGTGGCGGCACGCCATGGCGCGCTGGCCCGTGAGAAACTGCGCATGTTTGCGTGCCTGCATGCATAGTCATAGTTGCACGGCCTGCATGCATAGTCATAGTTGCACGGCCGCGCGCACGGCCCACGCGTCCCTGGTTGACTCGTCGGTCCGCGCGTCCCTGGTTGACTCGGCGGTCCGCGCGTACCTGGTTGACTCGTCGCAGCGGCGAGATGTCGACGGCCTGGCGCCGAATGACTCCCGCCGACCCGATCCTCGTCGCGTCCTCGCGCGGCCCGCTGTTGGCGCGAGGGGGAGGGGGGTTATGCGGACAGAGGGTTGGCGTGTGAGTGAGAGGAATGAGCGATGGGAATGCGAGGGAGGGTAGTGCGAGGGAAGGGAGCAAGAGGAAGAGGAGTGAGAGGGAGGGGAGCAAGAGGGAGGGGTGTGAGAGTGAGGGGAGCAAGCGGGAGGGGTGGAAGAGGGAGGGATGTGAGAGAGGGAGGGGTGTGAGATGGAGGTGGTCAAGAGGGAGTAGACTTTTTCTGGTTAGTATTTTCTTATGCCGGTCACGATGCCTGTGTACTGCCGCCTATATCAATGAAAGGACCGCTTGAGGGAAGAAAGAGGGAGGGGAGTAAGAAGGAAGGGAGCAAGGAGGGGAGTGAGAGGGAGGGGAGTGAAAGGGAAGGGAAGGCGGAAGGTGGGGGTGGTTGTTACCTGTTGACGATGGCGTCGACGATGACTTGGATGGGGTTCTGGTCGGTGAGCAGGTGGATGATCTCCATGGCGTGCTGCACGATGCGCACCGCCATCATCTTCTTGCCGTTGTTGCGCCCGTGCATCATCAGACTGTTCGTCAGCCTGCGCAACGGCGGAACGGAAGCGGAAGGAAAGCGGGACGGGAGACGGAGGAAGGGACAAGAGAAGGGGGAAGGGCGAATGGGGGAAAGGATGAAAGGCAAGGAATGGCACTGAGCTTCTTGCCGTTGTTGCGCCCGCTCGTCATCAGACTGTTCGTCAGCCTGCTCCGCACAGAACGCAAGCACGCGGGCCGGGCGGCGGAAGGGGGACGGGGACGGGACAGCGGGGCCAGGAAGCGAGAGGGAAGATGGAGGGAGGAGGGAGGGAGGGAGGGCCAAGGCCGAGGGGTTGAGGACGAAGGGCAAGGAAGGACAGAGGGCAAGACGGCGTGTGAGGGACCAAGGGCGCGAGCTCTGCTCTATCGCAAGAGCGCGTGTGCGTGAGCACGAGCCGAGAGGGGGTTGGGAGGGCAGGGTGTGACAAGGGTCTCAGGGCGTCGGGCGGAACGCCACCCAGCCCGGCCCCGGGCTGCGCGGAGCATCCTCATCGACGTGCTCGTCATCCTCATCGATGTGTTCGTCATCCTCATCGATGTGCTCGTCATCCTCATCGATGTGCTCGTCATCCTCATCGATGTGCTCGTCATCCTCATCGACGTGCTCGTCATCCTCATCGATGTGCTCGTCATCCTCATCGATGTGCTCGTCATCCTCATCGACGTGCTCGTCATCCTCATCGATGTGCTCGTCATCCTCATCGATGTGCTCGTCATCCTCATCGATGTGCTCGTCATCCTCATCGATGTGCTCGTCATCCTCATCGACGTGCTCGTCATCCTCATCGATGTGCTCGTCATCCTCGCCCCATCGCGGCCGTCACCACGAACCGCTGCACTCACCGCTCAATGATCGGGCAGTTCGCCTTGCGGAAGCGCTTGGCTGAGTAACGGCCGGCAGTGTGCGGCACGGTGATGGCGTGCTTGACGGCGATGTAGTCGGCAAGCGACAAGTCGTTCACCTGCCGGTTGGGGGGCGTAAAGGGAGACAGAACGAGACAGGAGGGGGGAAGAGTATGGAGAGAAAGGGGACGTTGAAGAACATGGGGAGAGACGAGGCGCGCAGAGAGTATGAGGCAATGCGCGCGGATCGCCGCGCAGTGAACAAGTTGAACCCAGATTCGAGCAGGACTAAAGGCGACGCCATAACGACGTAGCACGGCAACCTAATCAAGTCCGCCACGCGCTCAGATCGCACGATCGGCTCGTCCAACGTGCACGATCTATCGCTGATGCGGCTACCACGTTCTCATGCGCGCCCCGCTCTCGCATCCCGCAGAGTAAGCACGCCGACTGGCGGGAAGCATTAATCGATATCCGATCACGCTGCATGTTGCAACAAGCGGCACTCGCAACACAAACCCTAAAAGCCGATGTCCAAACCAACAGCTCAATTGCACGGGAAAGTCAACACGGCTCGAGGAATGAATGCACGGTACTTGCGGAAGGCCAACTTGGCTGCCAGTCGGTTTCCAGTGCCTGCCCAGTCCAATCACGCGCTGCTCTGCACCCCCACATCCGCGCCACGCCCTAACGAAGCTCCGTCACGACTTATCCCTCGCTTGCAAAATCTGCCCTGTGACTAACCCGCGTTTGCCAAACATGTCTCCCCAAACCTGCCTTTGCAACTAATCCTCGGTGGCAACCCTTGTTTGCCAGACCTGTGCGTGCGACTAACCCTCCTGGCCAAAGCACGAACGGCGGAGCAGAAAGGCAGCATCGAAAGGGCTACGGGGGTTAACGAAATCCGATATAATGCGATCACGGAGAATTGACGAATGCGATTGTCGACTACGAACCACGCGCGCTGCTGACGGTTAACCACGAGAGACGCCCACCGCTGCTGGGTGCGAGAAACGCGACGTCGCCGACGCCGCACGAGAGACGACAATTTGAAGTGGTTTGCCTACCGGCTAGAAGCTAAAGCTACGCGCTCCGGTACCACTGTAAGGACTATCGTGCCCTCACACTGCTGCAATGATGCCGAGCCAGCGATTCGATGAGCGACCATGGTGACAGCGACCTTCGCGGGGCAGCTTATAGCGCGTACCGTGATCTCCTCCGCTGCGAAGGACCACTTGCCGAAGAGCTTGACCTCGTTGGATGCCCCAGCGGGCGACTCTGCGACCATCACGGCTTCTGTCGCCATGCTTGCGATCCGGCGCGGCGGGACGTGTGCGACACCTGGTAGGCTAAGGGACAGGGGAAGGAAACGATTCCAGGGCACTAGGCGCAGGGCAGGGGGCCAAGGCGAAAAGGAGGGAAGGTAGAAGAGTCTAGGGCATAACAATGCGGGAGCGCGGAGGAGGGAGGGGTAGGAGGGGCGACGAGGGTGGCAGAAGGGGAGCAGGTGGGAGGCGAAGAGTAGACGGTTCACGAAAACGCGATGCCCGTGTAACCAGACGAACCAATCGAGGTGGGGTGGTAACTGCTTGTGGCAAAATTTGTGAGTCGAGGTTGGGTGGAAAGCCACCGGGCAAAAGTAAAAACTAATTAACGGAAAATAATTGCTGCCAGCATTTTTGTGACAAGTGTAAATTTAGCCTGATGTAGCGCTCAATCTATTTCTGGTTCTTACCGCAATCGAGTACAAATCCGCCCTGACCACTTTCTCAAGAACCCAAGAATGACAATCTAGCGACCAACCATGTAGCAACACCGTGGCACAAAGAAGCCCCTCGCAACTCTCTACGCGCGCCACGTTGACCACCTGTCCAGCCTTCTCGCCCCCAAGCCCCATCCAAACTGGAACAGTGCAATCCCAGTGCCATCGAAATTCGCGTTCCCATCACCGCAGGACGCAGCATAGTAAGCAGTGAAAGCCAGCATTGCAGTAGTTGCCTCGCCATTACTGTCGTTGAAGGTTCGGGAGCTCGACTTCGGCTGTTGTTGCGTCTGTGCCTGTGCTCAACGCTCAACCACCAACGCGCATTCCGTGAGCACGCTGATCCACACGTCGACGTCGAATTCATAATGGCCGCCCTCCAGCAAGCCGCGTGCGTTAGCCTACAGACGGCCTTCACGGGTCAACGTCTGAGCGCGGGTGGCGCAACAGCCGCGCGCGTCTCCATCGCGGCTCCCAAACCCGTCGCGCCCGCACGCGCGCTTCTCGGTCAGTGCGCGCAGCGCCGCTTGTAGCGTTGCGCCCTGCTGCGGCTTCAGCTTTCCATTTGCTTTATCTGACTCAGCGGGATTCAATGCGTTGCTGTTCCACGCAAGGCGGCTAACAATTTTCCCGCTTGTTTCCCGTCGTTACCCGTCTCTCCACTTCGTTCCACGTGGTTCGGCTCGCCTGCGTGCAGATGACAGCGGGTCAGTGGGCATTGCTGTTGCGGGCGGCGGTGCGCTCGCGGCACTCGCGACGGTGCTCTCCCTCGCCGACCCGGAGAAGAGGTGATTGCGCGCCCCCTCACTCTGCTCGTCGCAAAGGGCCCAGTTCGGATGTGCCTTAAAGTGCCTGCGCTAGTACTGCTAGAGAATAGAAACTTCTGGATACGCACGCTTTCTGCCCTTCCGTTTCTTAGTCTACTTGCCAAAAAATCGCGTGCGCTTCTCTCGTCGTGACACCAATTGTCCTATCTCCCGCATGCGTGTGCGCGCAGGCGACAGCAGCAAGCGGAGGAAGTGGGCGGCAACGAGATGGATGCGGTAGGGCCGCTCACCGCCCTCACCCGATCTCGCACGCTTTCTTAGCACTTGGCTCATGCTCGGCGTATGTTATCGTGCCACATTTGACGCGAATTGAGCCCTTTCAATTCAGTCCGGCTTCTCTCCGCCTGTCTCGGTCACCGTTCGATGCTTCGTCGGTCCTTCCCACGCGTGCTGTCGATTGACGCGTTATTTCGTGTGGTGCTCGCTGACGCGGCAGGTGCGCAACTACTTCAACACGGCGGGGTACGACAGGTGGCGCCGCATCTACGGCGAGACAGACGACGTCAACTCCGTGCAGGTGAGCCGTGCTGGCGCGACTCGTGCCACGAAGATCAGTGGGGAAGGGTTACAGGCGGAGGAGGGGTGGGAAGAGAGGGAAGGGGAAAAGGGGGATGGGGGAAGGGGGGTGGTGGTGGGGGGAGAAGGAGGGAGAGGAACGGAGGAACGGGGGCATGAAAGAGTGTGTTGAACCTGCATCGTTTGCATTTCTCCTTCGTGATGAACCAGTGCCGTTCATGAATCGAACGGCCTGCCAGGCCACGGTAGATAGCGACCCCACCTACGCACCTGCATCGCCTGTCGGGGTGCGCGCTGCCTCTCGTGCTCTTCTCACCGCATGACGTGCCTTCCACGTGCCCCCGCCCCCTCTACCTGCAGCTGGACATCCGTCAAGGCCACGCGCAGACCGTCGAAAAGGTGAGCACTGATCAGGCTTCTAGTCAGCCGCCTTATAATCTGACCTTCACGCCGTACCTGCTGAGCAACGTTGGAGTGCAAACTTCCTTGCGTAGTATGAGTGGATTCACCTGTACATGACCACATATTGGAGTTCACCATACGAAACACTCAGTGCACACTGTACTGTGCTGGACACTGCGCGTGACGGCAGGTGCTGAGGTGGTTGAGGGAGGAGGGCTCGCTGGACGGCGTCACGGTGTGCGATGCGGGATGCGGCACCGGCAGGCAAGCACCGCTCCTCCTTCTCCCCGGCCCCCACCCACCACTTACCCTTGCTCGCCCTTTACCCTCGTTCGCCCCTTACCTTCACCCCCTACCCCTCGTTCGCCCCTTACCCGCGCTCGCCCTTGAAGCTTGGTTCATGCGGGTGCTAGAGACAGTCCGGAATGTCTGCTGCTGCTGCTGCTGGTGCATGTGGTGCCGCTTTCAGAAGCCCACTGAAGCGGATGCGTGTGGTGCACGCATGCGCCGCCGCCCCACATCAACGTACCCGTGCATCCCCTAGCCTCGCCCCCATCCCGTCTCTCCCCCCCACTCAATCTCCCCCCACTCCATCTCCCCCCACTCAATCTCCCCCCACTCAATCTCCCCCCACTCCATCTCCCCCCACTCCATCTCCCCCCACTCCATCTCCCCCCACTCCATCTCCCCCCACTCCATCTCCCCCAACTCCATCTCCCCCCACTCCATCTCCCCCCACTCCATCTCCCCCCACTCCATCTCCCCCCACTCCATCTCCCCCCCACTCCATCTCCCCTCACTCCATCTCCTCCCACTCCATCTCCCCCCACTCCATCTCCCCCCACTCCATCTCCCCCCACTCCATCTCCCCCCACTCCATCTCCCCCCACTCCATCTCCCCCCACTCCATCTCCCCCCACTCCATCTCCCCCCACTCCCATCTCC
Organism: Closterium sp. NIES-65; assembly: GCA_948144175.1. NCBI lineage: Eukaryota > Viridiplantae > Streptophyta > Zygnematophyceae > Desmidiales > Closteriaceae > Closterium > Closterium sp. NIES-65. Next base: position 2,201,421 of record CANXME010002221.1, read on the forward strand.
CCCCCTTACAGCCTGTCCATCCCTCTGGCGCTGGAGGGAGCCACAGTGTACGCCAGTGATATCTCTGCCGCCATGGTACGCAACCCATTCCCTTGTGCCGCCATGGTACGCAACCCATTCCCTTGCGCCGCCACGGTTGGCATTCCCTGGTGCCGCCACCATAGGAAACGTCCACGTCCACTCCCAAGTGTTGCCATGCCATGCATTCCCATCTGCCATGTCTGCTGCCACGCGATGCCATTCCCATCCGGGCTACAGCCCATGCACAGGCATCATCTGCCTCTCACCTGCATGCTGTGCCACCTACCCACCTAAACTGATGTCACCTGTCTCAAACCTGGACTATCACGGCTCTCACATCCACTCCCCTCACCTCGTCCCTCTTCTCTCCGCCACTTCTTGCCTCTCTTCCCTTCTCGCTCCTCTGAGCGCTCTGCGAACCAGGCAGGCCCCACTGTTTCTCACAACCCTATTCACCCTTCTTCCCATGTCTGTCCCCCCCGGCGTGCCCTGTCTCGCCTTGCCCTGCTCTGCTCTGCGTGGCCGTGCATCACATTGGCGTGTGTTTCTTTTGCGGTGGCGGGGGTGCAGGCGGGAGAGGGCGCGGAGAGGGCCAAGGTGGCGCTGGCAGAAGCGAAGACGGCGAAGCAGCTGGTGATGCCGGTGTTCGAGGCCAAGGACCTGGAGTCCATCGACGGGCAATACCACACTGGTGAGCACACAAGAGAATAAGCACCACTGGCGAGGCATTAGAGGAAACGTCACACTGGAAAGAACATCGAGGACGCACCACTGGTAAGAGAATGGAGGAGATGGCACCTTTCAAGGAAATGAAAGAGCACACTGGTACGACAATGCAGGAAAGACCACACTGGTTAGAAATGGGGGGAGACGAAAGGGTGATGCCACAAGGCAGCAGTGCAGCAGCAGGGCCGTGTAGTGCAGCAGTGTAGGCGGAAGGGGATGCCCATGTGGCATGCCACAGGATACACGACACTGGGCAATCAACCCCGCGGGCAGGGCTGCATGCAGACCTGAGGGAAGGGTCACAGGGGACCGGAGGTGCTCTCGGGCATCTCATCTCATCTCATCTCATCTCATCTCTTCTCTTCTCTTCTCTTCTCTTCTCTTCTCTTCTCTTCTCTTCTCTCTTCTCTCTTCTCTCTTCTCTCTTCTCTCTTCTCTCTTCTCTCTTCTCTCTTCTCTCTTCTCTCTTCTCTCTTCTCTCTTCTCTCTTCTCTCTTCTCTCTTCTCTCTTCTCTCTTCTCTCTTCTCTCTTCTCTCTTCTCTCTTCTCTCTTCTCTCTTCTCTCTTCTCTCTTCTCTCTTCTCTCTCTTCTCTCTTCTCTCTTCTCTCTTCTCTCTTCTCTCTTCTCTCTTCTCTCTTCTCTCTTCTCTCTTCTCTCTTCTCTCTTCTCTCTTCTCTCTTCTCTCTTCTCTCTTCTCTCTTCTCTCTTCTCTCTTCTCTCTTCTCTTCTCTTCTCTCTTCTCTTCTCTCTCCTCTTCTCTCTTCCCTCTTCTCTCTTCTCTTCTGCCCTCTCGCCTCTTCTCTTCTGCCCTCTCGCCTCTTCTCTTCTGCCCTCTCGCCTCTTCTCTTCTGCCCTCTCGCCTCTTCTCTTCTGCCCTCTCGCCTCTTCTCTTCTGCCCTCTCGCCTCTTCTCTTCTGCCCTCTCGCCTCTTCTCTTCTGCCCTCTCGCCTCTTCTCTTCTGCCCTCTCGCCTCTTCTCTTCTGCCCTCTCGCCTCTTCTCTTCTGCCCTCTCGCCTCTTCTCTTCTGCCCTCTCGCCTCTTCTCTTCTGCCCTCTCGCCTCTTCTCTTCTGCCCTCTCGCCTCTTCTCTTCTGCCCTCTCGCCTCTTCTCTTCTGCCCTCTCGCCTCTTCTCTTCTGCCCTCTCGCCTCTTCTCTTCTGCCCTCTCGCCTCTTCTCTTCTGCCCTCTCGCCTCTTCTCTTCTGCCCTCTCGCCTCTTCTCTTCTGCCCTCTCGCCTCTTCTCTTCTGCCCTCTCGCCTCTTCTCTTCTGCCCTCTCGCCTCTTCTCTTCTGCCCTCTCGCCTCTTCTCTTCTGCCCTCTCGCCTCTTCTCTTCTGCCCTCTCGCCTCTTCTCTTCTGCCCTCTCGCCTCTTCTCTTCTGCCCTCTCGCCTCTTCTCTTCTGCCCTCTCGCCTCTTCTCTTCTGCCCTCTCGCCTCTTCTCTTCTGCCCTCTCGCCTCTTCTCTTCTGCCCTCTCGCCTCTTCTCTTCTGCCCTCTCGCCTCTTCTCTTCTGCCCTCTCGCCTCTTCTCTTCTGCCCTCTCGCCTCTTCTCTTCTGCCCTCTCGCCTCTTCTCTTCTGCCCTCTCGCCTCTTCTCTTCTGCCCTCTCGCCTCTTCTCTTCTGCCCTCTCGCCTCTTCTCTTCTGCCCTCTCGCCTCTTCTCTTCTGCCCTCTCGCCTCTTCTCTTCTGCCCTCTCGCCTCTTCTCTTCTGCCCTCTCGCCTCTTCTCTTCTGCCCTCTCGCCTCTTCTCTTCTGCCCTCTCGCCTCTTCTCTTCTGCCCTCTCGCCTCTTCTCTTCTGCCCTCTCGCCTCTTCTCTTCTGCCCTCTCGCCTCTTCTCTTCTGCCCTCTCGCCTCTTCTCTTCTGCCCTCTCGCCTCTTCTCTTCTGCCCTCTCGCCTCTTCTCTTCTGCCCTCTCGCCTCTTCTCTTCTGCCCTCTCGCCTCTTCTCTTCTGCCCTCTCGCCTCTTCTCTTCTGCCCTCTCGCCTCTTCTCTTCTGCCCTCTCGCCTCTTCTCTTCTGCCCTCTCGCCTCTTCCCTTCTGCCCTCTCGCCTCTTCCCTTCTCCGCTATCCTGCATCTCTCACCGTTCCCCGCTGGACCTCCCCTCGACCACCCTGGTGGTGCATGCCTCAAAGTCAGTCACATGTCTCAAATTCTCGCTCTCCACATCTTCCCTGCCCATCCCCTCCTGCAGAGACGTCTCTGAACGTGCTAATATGCTGCCTATAAAGTATTTTCTCAAAATGTCCCTCTCCCCCGTTCTGCCCCATCCTTCTCCTTCCTCCCCCCGCCCCCTCCCTCCCGTGGCAGTGACGTGTCTGGACGTGCTGATCCACTACCCACAGGACAAGTCAGACGCCATGATCGCCCACCTCGCCTCGCTGGCCACGGACAGAGTCATCCTCAGCTTCGCCCCTTACACGCCCTACTACGCCTTCCTCAAGGTGCCCACAGCCCTACAATCTGCTTGCACTCGCTGCTCCTCTCGTCTCATGCTCGCTTGCCGCATGGATTTACACTCGCGCTGCTGCAGCCCGTGTCATCCCTTTTGTGTGTGCTGTGCTCCACTTCTGTCCCTCCACTCTCCATCCACCATTAAGCCATGTCCACACCACACCACAACACACCACACCACAACACAACACACCACACCACACCACAACACAACACAACACACCAGACCACAACACAACACACCACACCACACCCCACTCCGCCACACCACACCACACCACACCACACACCCCATTGTCTTCCCCCTCACACCTCTCCGTCCTGCCCCCCATGCCTATGGCTGCGCCCTACTGTGCAGCGCGTGGGCGAGCTGTTCCCCGGCCCGTCCAAGGCCACCCGCGCCTACCTGCACTCGGAGGAGGAGGTGGAGGGCGCCCTCAAGGTCAGTTCCCTCACCCACTCATTCACTCACTCACCCACAAAATTCACTCGCTCATTCACTCACTCTGTCATTCACTCACTCACTCATTCACTCACTCACTTATTCCCGCACTCACTCATTCACTCAATCACACACTCACTCATTCACTCACTCAATCATTCACTCACTCACTCACTCATTCACGCACTCACTCGTTCACGCACTCACTCATTCAGTCACTCGTTCACTCAGTCACTCATTCACTCACTCATTCACTCGTTCAATCACTCATTCATTCACTCACTCATTCACTCACTCGCTCATTCATTCGCTCATTCATTCACTCGCTCATTCACTCACTCATTCACTCACTCGTTCATTCGCTCATTCATTCACTCACTCATTCACTCACTCACTCACTCCAGCACCACGCTCCACTGCCATGCTCCAGTACCATGCCCTATTACTTTCCTCAAGCAAGCATGGCCATCCAGGTGCCACACGCCTATGCTCGTTCTCCTCCAACTGCCGCCTCCACCGCCATCATCCCACTGGAGATGCAACGCTGCACCACAGCTCTTGTGCTCTCCTCCTCATCGCTACCCTGCCTGCTAATGCTGGACCTGCCACTTCCTCCCACCTGTGTGTTGCTATGTGCTGATTTGCTTCCTTCCCACCTGTCGTGTGTTGGACTGGCAGAAAGCGGGCTGGAGGGTGGTGAAGAAGGAAATGACCGGCACCAAGTTTTACTTCTCACGCCTCTTCGAGGCCGTGCCTCTCTAGGGCCCCACTCACTCCACACTGTAGCTGTACCATTGTTAACTAAGGTTTATTCTCTCGTGTATGGTGGGGGCTTGCAAGCAATGCAACGCAACCTTGTTTTTTTCCTCTTGCACACCTCTAGGGATCAGTAGTTTGCCCCTGCCCAGGGTAAAATGGTTAGCACGTTCAGACAGATTACCTGTTCAATACTGTAAACAAAATATGTTACCTTGGTGTGCATCATAGACCATTATGGCTTGGGTCATAGACCATTATGATTTGACTTTTCTTCCGTAACACTCGCGTGTAGCGAGTTGTGATCTGATTTCGCAGACACGAAAGCACAAAATTTCGCTTACACCAATTTCCGTTTCGCGAGTTGGGATGGGAGCTGACTTCGCGACGCCTTGCGAGGGTAGCAAACTCTGGTGACCAAACCCACACCGAGCTGCGTCAGCGGCCGCATGCTGGAGCCGACTGACAAGGTGTTGTCAGGGCGGGTGACCCGCACTCGCTGTCAAAATCAATGGCTGCTTTGAGATACCGTACGTCACTGTTGCCGCTTCAGATTGCGTACGGAACGAAGTCACCCGTGTCGTGCTCGTACAAGGCAGTCGTCTGGCTTCCCAAATCAATGCTGTCGAAAGTGGGCTGGTCCCCATCCGCCAGGACCAATGCCCCAAAATGGCATGATAGTGTGGGGAACCTTCCATGGCGTTCAACTCGGGAACCTACTACTGCCATTCCGTCTTACTGAGTCAGCCAGATTCACCTAGCCGCGTCACCACTGGTGCCCCTCCATCATGGGCGGTTCCGGCTTGGCGTTGGGCAGGGGCGAAGGGGCCCAAGGGGCAGCCATCCGCTTTCGCGCTAGGGGCGGGCGAGTGGGCCTCGCGTTCTTGTGACGGTAGCGAGGGCATCGGGCGGGCCCTCTCGCGCCAATGCGCCCCTGCTATCGCGGGCGAGAAGGAATCCCTCGTCGACCCGTTCAGTGTTGAAAGCCGTGGTCACGCAGGCTGCTGCTTGACAAGTGACTGTCGAAGCCCCAATTCGCATAACACAGCCGTAAGTTGGAACCAACCGATAAACATCGCACTCGTATCATGGAGCCAACGGTAGGATTCTCGAATCGCGAACAAAAACGTGTCACCTGCAGGCAATGCAAAGAACCTGCCACGTGGACCCCGGACATCTTGGGATGGGCGGGTCATGGTGAGGTGGAGTTTCTGGAGAAGATGAGGCGACGCCTGGACAGGTGCCACTCTCGGGCCAGTTGCATGCATATCTATACATTCACTTCCAGACGCCTCAGAATGAATGCTGTGCTCACTGAGCTGGACGGCGAGGAGTTCACAGAGAAGACGAGGTGACGACTGCCCTTAGCGCTTCTGCCCGTGGCCCGTCTCCCACCCCAAGCCTTCTCCCTCCCCCTTCCCCCCCACCTGCCGTTCTTCCCCAGCGTCAAAGTGTCTTGGCGCAAGTGGAGGTGCGGTTGACAGCGTGAGTGGGGCAAGAGGTCTGCGCATCTACCCCTTCCATTCTCCCCATCTCCCACCCCAACCTCCCTCCCTTCCTCCTCCGCCTCCCGTCCCGTTATTTCCCAATGAGGGAGTGTCATTCCTCGGAGCAGAGGTGTGCTTTGAGGGGTCACCCGTGGACTGCATCCACCCCGGGCGAACCTGTTGCGGAATGCAAAGGCGCAATTGGGAGAGAAAGGCTTGCCCATTCGCCCTTTCTGTTCCCCCCATCTCCCACCCTAACCCTCACAGCGTGGGAGTGGCGTTCCCCGGAGTGGAGGTGCGCTTTGAGGGGGTGAGCGCGTGCGCCAAGGTGCGAGTGGGCGCGAGGGGCGTGCCCACGCTGCCCAACCAGCTGCCCAACCAGCTGCCCAACCAGCTGCCCAACCACGCAGGCGCGCTGCTGAGGGGTCTGCGCCTACTCAACGACCAGCGCCGCCTCTTCTTCGCGCTTGATGCCTGCTCTGGCATCCTCAAGCCTGCCAGGTACGGGCATTCCATTCCCAGCCTGGCAGGTATGGGCATTCCATTCCCAGCCTGGCAGGTACGGGCATTCCATTCCCAGCGTGGCTGATGCTGGACGGAGCCCTGGCTGGTGAAGGATCGGCGCTGCCTGTTGACTGACGCTGCCCCCTCATTCACAGGAAGACGCTGCCTCCAGATTGAATGGCGCTGTCTGTTGCTCAGCTGGAAAGCATCACCCCACCACCTGAACCCCCTCATTCACAGGACGACGCTGCTGCTGGGTTCGCCAGGGAGCGGCAAGTCAACGCTGCTCACGATCCCCTTTGAGGCGGCCCATGTGGATCCACATCTGATTATCACCTCATCTGATTATCACCTCATCTGATTATCACCTCATCTGATTATCACCACATCTGATTATCACCTCATCTGATTATCACCACATCTGATTATCACCTCATCTGATTATCACCTCATCTGATTATCACCTCATCTGATTATCACCTCATCTGATTATCACCTCATCTGATTATCACCTCATCTGATTATCACCTCATCTTATTATCACCTCATCTGATTATCACCTCATCTGATTATCACCTCATCTGATTATCACCACATCTGATTATCACCTCATCTGATTATCACCTCATCTGATTATCACCTCATCTGATTATCACCTCATCTGATTATCACCTCATCTGATTATCACCTCATCTGATTATCACCACATCTGATTATCACCTCATCTGATTATCACCTCATCTGATTATCACCTCATCTGATTATCACCACATCTGATTATCACCTCATCTGATTATCACCTCATCTGATTATCACCTCATCTGATTATCACCTCATCTGATTATCACCTCATCTGATTATCACCTCATCTGATTATCACCTCATCTGATTATCACCACATCTGATTATCACCTCATCTGATTATCACCTCATCTGATTATCACCTCATCTGATTATCACCTCATCTGATTATCACCTCATCTGATTATCACCTCATCTGATTATCACCACATCTGATTATCACCACATCTGATTATCACCTCATCTGATTATCACCTCATCTGATTATCACCTCATCTGATTATCACCTCATCTGATTATCACCTCATCTGATTATCACCTCATCTGATTATCACCTCATCTGATTATCACCTCATCTGATTATCACCACATCTGATTATCACCTCATCTGATTATCACCTCATCTGATTATCACCTCATCTGATTATCACCTACATCTGATTATCACCTCATCTGATTATCACCTCATCTGATTATCACCTCATCTGATTATCACCTCATCTGATTATCACCACATCTGATTATCACCTCATCTGATTATCACCTCATCTGATTATCACCACATCTGATTATCACCTCATCTGATTATCACCTCATCTGATTATCACCTCATCTGATTATCACCTCATCTGATTATCACCTCATCTGATTATCACCTCATCTGATTATCACCTCATCTGATTATCACCTCATCTGATTATCACCTCATCTGATTATCACCTCATCTGATTATCACCTCATCTGATTATCACCTCATCTGATTATCACCTCATCTGATTATCACCTCATCTGATTATCACCTCATCTGATTATCACCTCATCTGATTATCACCTCATCTGATTATCACCTCATCTGATTATCACCTCATCTGATTATCACCTCATCTGATTATCACCTCATCTGATTATCACCACATCTGATTATCACTTCATCTGATTATCACCTCATCTGATTATCACCACATCTGATTATCACCTCATCTGATTATCACCTCATCTGATTATCACCTCATCTGATTATCACCTCATCTGATTATCACCACATCTGATTATCACCTCATCTGATTATCACCTCATCTGATTATCACCTCATCTGATTATCACCTCATCTGATTATCACCTCATCTGATTATCACCTCATCTGATTATCACCTCATCTGATTATCACCACATCTGATTATCACCTCATCTGATTATCACCTCATCTGATTATCACCTCATCTGATTATCACCTACATCTGATTATCACCTCATCTGATTATCACCTCATCTGATTATCACCTCATCTGATTATCACCTCATCTGATTATCACCTCATCTGATTATCACCTCATCTGATTATCACCTCATCTGATTATCACCTCATCTGATTATCACCACATCTGATTATCACCTCATCTGATTATCACCTCATCTGATTATCACCTCATCTGATTATCACCTCATCTGATTATCACCACATCTGATTATCACCTCATCTGATTATCACCACATCTGATTATCACCACATCTGATTATCACCTCATCTGATTATCACCTCATCTGATTATCACCTCATCTGATTATCACCTCATCTGATTATCACCTCATCTGATTATCACCTCATCTGATTATCACCTCATCTGATTATCACCTCGTCTGATTATCACCTCATCTGAGTATCACCTCATCTGATTATCACCTCATCTGATTATCACCTCATCTGATTATCACCTCATCTGATTATCACCTCATCTGATTATCACCTCATCTGATTATCACCTCATCTGATTATCACCTCATCTGATTATCACCTCATCTGATTATCACCTCATCTGATTATCACCTCATCTGATTATCACCTCATCTGATTATCACCTCATTTGATTATCACCACATCTGATTATCACCTCATCTGATTATCACCTACATCTGATTATCACCTCATCTGATTATCACCTCATCTGATTATCACCACATCTGATTATCACCTCATCTGATTATCACCTACATCTGATTATCACCATCATCTGATTATCACCTCATCTGATTATCACCTCATCTGATTATCACCTCATCTGATTATCACCTCATCTGATTATCACCTCATCTGATTATCACCTCATCTGATTATCACCTCATCTGATTATCACCTCATCTGATTATCACCTCATCTGATTATCACCTCATCTGATTATCACCTCATCTGATTATCACCTCATCTGATTATCACCTCATCTGATTATCACCTCATCTGATTATCACCTCATCTGATTATCACCTCATCTGATTATCACCTCATCTGATTATCACCTCATCTGATTATCACCATCATCTGATTATCACCTCATCTGATTATCACCTCATCTGATTATCACCTCATCTGATTATCACCTCATCTGATTATCACCTCATCTGATTATCACCTCATCTGATTATCACCTCATCTGATTATCACCTCATCTGATTATCACCTCATCTGATTATCACCTCATCTGATTATCACCTCATCTGATTATCACCTCATCTGATTATCACCTCATCTGATTATCACCTCATCTGATTATCACCTCATCTGATTATCACCATCATCTGATTATCACCTCATCTGATTATCACCTCATCTGATTATCACCTCATCTGATTATCACCTCATCTGATTATCACCTCATCTGATTATCACCTCATCTGATTATCACCTCATCTGATTATCACCTCATCTGATTATCACCTCATCTGATTATCACCTCATCTGATTATCACCTCATCTGATTATCACCTCATCTGATTATCACCACATCTGATTATCACCTCATCTGATTATCACCTCATCTAATTATCACCTCATCTGATTATCACCTCATCTGATTATCACCTCATCTGATAATCACCTCATCTGATTATCACCTCATCACCCTGTTCCATCTGCTCCTCGCCTCATCCCACAGGATGACGCTGCTGCTGGGGCCGCCAGGCAGCGGCAAGTCAACGCTGCTGAGGACCCTGGCAGGGAGGGCGGAGAGGGAGCTGCGCGTGCAGGGCGAGGTCACGTACAACGGCCGCCCGGGCAGCCACTTTGTGCTGCCGCGCTCCGTGGCGTTTGTGCCTCAGACGGACTCCCACATCGGCGAGATGAATGTGAGGGAGACACTCGAGTTCTCCGCTCGTCTGCAGGGGCCCGGCTACATGGCAGGTGAGGTTTGAGGTGTCTTCAAACAAACAGGGGGCGGCCACACATTTGAATGACTCTTGAAGATATGCGTGCCTTCTCCCTTTCGCCTGCAAAACAATCAGTCACAGGGAAGGCATGTAGTGCTCTTTGCTTCTGTTCCCAAGTCCTCCTGGGTTCGGAGAGGTTTGAGACGTGGCAACAGCCGCATGGCCACGGGCAGGTGGTCCGAGCTCAGTCCCGTGGTGCATCCCTTCCGCCATGGCAGCTACTGTTCATTCATTCACTCCAACTCCGAATTATTTTCCAACAGTTTGCTTTTGGGCACTTGAAAATAGCACACGTGCCTCTCTTCCTCCCTCCCTCCCTCCCTCCCTCCCTCCCTCCCTCCCTCCCTCCCTCCCTCCCTTCTTCGCCGTCCTTTCTCCCCTCCCTCCTTCCCCTAATCCCTCCGCCGTCCCATTCTCCCGCCTAATTCGGCGCCCTCGTCATTCGGCGCCCTCGTCATTCGGCGCCCTCGTCATTCGGCACCCCACCCACGCAGACCTATGTCGGCAGCTGGAGGAGAAGGAGCGGGAGATGGGAATCAAGCCCGACCATGTCATGCGAACCGTTGTCAAGGTAATGGTGATGTCATGGGCGTGATGACGTCATGGGAGCCCCTTTGTAGATGGTGATGACGTCATGGGGGGATGATTTCATGTGGAGGGATGAGATCATGGGGGTATTTATGTAACAAAAGACCAAGGTGATGATGTCATGGGGGTGATGATGTCATGCCGGATGTTGCCATCAAGGTGATGACGTTCACTGCTGTTACTTCTATGGTGGAACATTTTTATTGCCCATTTTATGGTGACGAACATGTGTGCATACTGTTCTTGAGTATGAGAAGATGTTTCAATCTGCCCAGGTTGACTTTCGAGCCGACTCAAGCACTTCCATTTCTGCTGCCTCCTGCTCGTATGTCGGGAGTTGGTTTTGATACTACCAAATTGACACCCCTTATGATTCAAACATGCAATGTTTTGTTTCTCATTATACATATCGTGTTGCCTCCCTTGCGCCCTTATAAGCAAGTATACACATGCATAAGTGGACTGAATTTGACAACTCAACCCCTCCTCTCCGGAAACCCTTCGGCCCGTCCCCGTTCCTTTGTGGCATTGCTGCGTGTGTCCCGCCGTCCACTCCTGCAGGCGATGGGCGATGAGGGGCGGTGGGCAGATGTGGTGGTGCCGTACGTCCTCAAGGTGTGCGCGGTTCTGCGTAAATGTGCTCGTGGGAGGGGAGGGGGGTGTCAGCCGCGCGCACGTGCGTGTGTGTGTGTGTGTGTGTGTGTGTGTGTGTGTGTGTGCGTGCGTGCATGCGTGCGTGCGTGCGTGTGTGTGTGTGTGTGTGTGTGTGTGTGTGTGTTCGTCATTCTTTTTTCTTTGCTCCGCTCGTTTATCCGTACCACACTTGTCTCTTCTTTTCAGTCGGCTAATCAACCTGCCTTTTCTCTCTGCCCACAGTCGTCCCTGCTGAGCACGCTGCCGCTCGCTTCTCCCATCACTCACCCCTTGCAACTCAGATCTGCACTCCATCACTCACCCCTTGCAACTCAGATCTGCACTCCATCACTCTACCCCTACCCTGACGCCGGGCTTGCACATGTGTGCTGATACCGTGATAAGCGTCACTGTGCAAAGAGCTGTACCAAGAGGACAGAAAGCGAATCACACTTCAGCCACCTCCTCCGCTCCCCCTTGCACCCAATGCCACCTGATCGGCAGATGCTCGGGCTGGACGTGTGTGCTGATACCATGGTAGGGGACAGCATGCGGAGAGGGATCTCAGGAGGCGAGAAGAAGCGATTGACCATCGCCGAAGCACTGCTGGGTGCAAAGCAGCTCCTCCTATTGGACGAGATTCCCAACTGCCTCGATTCCGCCACTGCCCACCGGATCATACGGTCCCTGCGCAGCCTCACGCACGTAACTAATACCACCACCCTCATCTCCCTGCTGCAACCGGCACCGGAAACCTTTGAGCTGTTTGATGACGTCATGCTGATGTCAGAGGGGCGGATTGTGTACCATGGGCCCAGGGAAGAGGTGTTGGGATTCTTCCAGGAAATGGGGTTTGTGCCGCCCGCCCGCAAAGGAGTGGCTGACTTCCTGCAAGAGGTGTGTTTCCTTTTCCCAGTGGTGCCTCTTCAGTTGCTCCTGAATAGTCTCAAAGGTACCTGAGATAAGAAGTGCGTTTTCCTTATGCTGCCTATGACTTGGTCCTGAGAATTCTCAAATTCAACTGTGAGATACTTTGTTCGTCTCCAATCCCCCCTATAGGTCACCTCGCTAAAAGACCAGGATCAGTACTGGCACCCATCCCAGCCCCACCCGTACCGCTACGTGTCTGTCCAAGCCTTCCAGGAGGCCTTCCGAGCCTCCTGGTTCGGCAAGCAGATGAAAGCAGAGCTCTCCATTCCATTCAAGAAGGATCGGATCACGGTCAAGGGAGAGGATGAGGCAAAAGAGTTGAAAGACATGGAGGAGGGTCAGGGGAAAGACGTTGACAATGGGGGAGAGGAAGGGAACAGAGGCAAAGAGGAGGAAGGTGCGTCACGTGCACTGGCACAGCGGCGGTTTGTGCTTCCTCCTCTTGCGGCGCTCACCATCCTGGCGGGCCGTGAGTGGCTGCTGATGAGGCAGAACCTGCTGCTCTACATCGTGCAGACCGTGCAGGTACAGCACATGCTCGTTACAGTCACAGTAACTGGTGGAAATATGTACCTCTGTGCATTGCACACCATATCCAGGTAGTGCAGATGTTTGTTCCCAATACTAGTTGCAAATGCTCGTTACAGTCAGTGTGACTGGCGGAATCTGCTCATCTTCAGTTTGCACACCATGCAGGTACCAAGATGTTACACGTAGGTACCAGCTAAGTTGGGATAAATGCGCTCCGCGTTTTTTACGCTTGCGTATCTTCCAACTTAGGGTACCAGGATGTTGACATGCTGGTAGCAAGATGTCACGTGCTGCTAGCAACTTGCTAGATGTTCTGTACAGTAAGATGTGACTGCATCCACTTGCAACCATAGTGGTAGCGCTTGTCACCTACTTGTCTTATGTCACGTCTCCTCCTTTCTTATCCCCTTCCCTTTCCAGATCCTCCCCCTCGCTATAGTCACAATGACAGTCTTCTGGCGCTCGCAGTTCACCATCACGCCTCTCGACGGCAACTACTATCTCGGAGCGATGTTCTTCGGCATAATCACGATGCTGTTCGGCGGCTTCATCGAGATCACGCTGCTCACGGCGCGCCTGCCCATCTTCTTCCTCCAATGGGACAACCTGCCTGCTCTTCCCCGCGTGGGCGTGGGCGGTGCCCATGGCGCTGCTCTCTCAGCCCGTCTCCCTCTGGTCCGCTGGGGTGTGGACCCCCATCACGTCACCTACTATGGCATCGGCTTCGCTCCCGAATTCTCCCAGTGAGTTTCACCCGGGTAGGTTCAGCAAGGTACGGTGTGGTCCTCCCGGTAGGAGGCTGCTCATATCTTTTGGTATTTTTTGCAGCCTCTGCGTTCGTCCCATCTGTACAAAGAGAGGCATGAGAGCTTTCTTGCAGCTCTTGAATCAAGGGCTGCTGTTTCTCTCCAAGATGTGAGTGAGAGTGACAGGGAGGGGTGGCTGACTCACATCCTCTCCTGCCGTTTCTCCCTGTCACCCTCACTCACATCCTCCCCTGCTTCTCTCTCCCTTCCCTCCCTGTCACCCTCACTCACATCCTCCCCTGCCTCTCTCTCCATTCTCGCAGCTTCATCACCCAGCTAATGCTGTACTTCCTCACCCACGCGGCCACGTCAGCGCTGTACCGAGCCATGGGAGTCATCTTCCGCAGCACTGTGCTCGTCAACACACTCAACAACTTCATCCTCACGCTCCTCTTCCTGCTCTCCGGCTTCATCATCACCCAACGTACGTGCTCTGCTTGTGAGCGCTCTTGGGGTAGGGTAGGTACCTGTATGCATTCACGTACCCTTTTCATAACGGACCCACTCGAACCCTTTTTCATGTCAGAGCTGGGTTCACGTTGCCAGGTTCAGCCTTGTGCTCTTCGTTCTGCGATGTGGGCTCATCATGACCAAAAGTGTGTGCTCGAGATCTCTGATATGCACGAGCAAGGCAGGCACGGAACTTATTTTCACAATAGAAAGAAACACACGCATAGGTCTCATTTACAAAGTACAAACACATGGAAATCAGACCACATACGTAGTACACGGTACACCCACACGTGCCTCATGAATCAAGATCAACGGGACAAACATGCGAATCTTCCCATCCCGTGTTAATCCTTGCATGCTACTCACTCATACTCACACATCTCGAGTGTATCCCTTGCCGCATGCCTTTTCTATCTAGCCCCTCACTACATACCCATCTCATTGTAAATCTCTCACATGACACGTGCTCTCACATGCCCAACAATTATGCCCTCACGCGCACTCCCTTTCACACATTCACTTCACCCACTCCATTCCCTCCACATTTAGCCGGCATCTGCAGCGTATGGCTGTATTGGATCTCGCCTCACCTGCTGCCCTGCCCACTCATCCCATCCTTATCCAACTCTCATGCGCACACCCTCGTTCACCTGTTCCATGCCCGTCGCCCCTGTAGCGGACATCCATGGCGTGTGGGTGTGGGTGTACTGGCTGTCACCCCTCACTTACATGCTCAACGCTTTCTCCACGAATGAGTTTCTCGCCCCCAGATGGGATGTGGTATGTGCTGCTGTGCCATGGCATTGTATGGTACTGTACGGTACGATGTATACGGTACAGTACTGTAGGGTATGGTATGATATGGTACGTGCGTTAGCAGTACTGTACAGCATGGTATGTTATGGTACAGTATGGTTGGTTGCGCATAGCATATGCGATACAGCACAATGCTTGCACATAGTGTACCTAGTTTACTGTATCCCCATGAGGCATGTAATCTGCCATGCCATGTTGTGCGGCATGGCATGCAATGTGGTGGGTATCAGGTGTGGCGTGTCATGCTGTGTCATAGCACGTGCGTACCATGCCATGTGTGCTACCTGCATACATATGTTTTTCTGGATAGCAAGCACATCCGTCTCCCTCATTCCATTCGCTTCGCTTTGCACCCGTTTTATCCGCTCCAATCTGCTTCTCCCTCCTCCTCCCCCCCCTTTTCCTTCCTCCTCTCCTCTTGTCTCCCCCCCACGCCCCCCTTCTTCCGTACTCCCTCACATCCCTTCTTCCCAATTCTTCCCTCCCGTGACCCGTCCTCCTGCCAGCCCTCTGTGCCGCCATCACTGAACGTGACAATGGGAGTGCAGGTTCTCGAGGCGCGCAGCCTCTGGACCCACTGCCACTGGCTGTGGGCCGCTGCTGCTATTGGTGTCTTCTTCACTCTCTTCTGCAACGCGGTTACCATCCTCGCACTTAAATATCTCAACCGTAAGTGCCGCACTTACATATCTCAATGTGTGCTTACTGCCTCCCTTCATATTGCCTCCCCTTCCTTCTTCTTGCCTTTCCTCCCTTCCCCCTCCTTGCTTGCCTCCCCTCTCTTCCTGTTGCCTCCCCTCTTTTCCTTGTTGCCTCCCCTCCCTTCAATATGCCTCCCCTGCCTTCAATATGCATCCCCTCCCTTCCTTTTGCATCCCCTCCCTTCCTTTTGCATCCCCTCCCTTCCTTTTGCATCCCCTCCCTTCCTTTTGCATCCCCTCCCTTCCTTTTGTATCCCCTCCCTTCCTTTTGCATCCCCTCCCTTCCTTTTGCCTCCCCTCCCTTCCTCTTACCTCCCCTCCCTTCCTCTTGCCTCCCCTCCCTTCCTCTTGCCACCCCTCCATTCCTCATGGCCTCTCCTCTTCCCTCGCCCTCATCCTCCGCATCCGCTCACCCGCCCTACCCACCTCCCTGCCAGCAGCCTTGCCCAAGGAGCAGCCACAGATCTCCCCAACACACCCCACTCCTTTCCTCTGCCTTCGCCTCGCCATATCCAACCCCACCGCTTCCTCCTTGCTTCCTTCCTCTTCCACCTTGGATCAAGGCGCAGCCAGTGATCTCCTAGTGTCAATCAGATGTCACAACGCACTGTCGCGTTATTAACACTTAGCTGGCAACTAAGTGTGAATTCCACAGCAGCCAAGGTGAGGTGTACTATAGTTTACTGCTTTTTGCATTTTACTTTGTTTGCTCTTTTTGGAATGTTACTGTACTATACAGAGTCGAGCTACTGAGGAGTTCGAGGGGGTTGGTGAGGAGGATGAGGGCGAATTCGATTCCAGCCAGCCTGGGAATTCAATTCGACATTCACAGGCTGGAAGGCGGTGCATGCCTAGTGGGCCCAGTGGGACCTAGCTAGCACCTTGAAGCCTACGCGATCAGCTCGGCTGACTCGCGCTTAGGAGTAGAGGTAGCTTGCGGGACAAGGCACCTAGGCAGGAGAGGATGTAGACGGAAGTAGCGCTCAGACTCATTGCTTTTTGCTTGTATGTTTCTCATTTACTGCAATTGTGCTTTCCTAATCCACGGGGAACTAGCAGTAGAGAGGAGCAGAAGCAAATCGGCGGAGCCCTTGCGAGGGAGTTAAGCCTTGTTTCATACAAGCAAAAAGAGTGGTCAGGATTACGATTGTTGAGAGTAGAGGTGGCAGGATCTACTGCCTGGAGTTGCTCGCGGTGATGCACCGTGAGGAATGAGTAATTTTGACCGCGAGCTTCACACTCATCAACTGCGCTCTGGACACCGATTCTCGGCGAGGATGATGGAGGGACGTGATCCGCCGGTCATGATGCCTGGATTTCGGGCAGGCGAAGGAGGGACGAACCCACGCGGTAACCAAGGCGGGGATCGGGAGGAAGAACGAGGTGTACACGGAGAACAACAGCCGAGCTCGGCATGCGACTCGCCCGCGGAGGGGAGTGGAGAGCGACCTGCGGGGAGTGGATCTCGCCGAGGAAATCCAGATCTGGGAGGAGACGATCCACATGAAGATCGACGGAGTCAGAAGGGAGGGGAAGATCATCGAGAAGAACGGCGGATTCTGAGAGGAGAAGAAGATCAACGAGAAGAAAGGCGTAGTCTGAGGGGAGGAGACGATCAATCGGAGGAACGACGAAGTCAGCGAGGCGGGGAAGCATATCACGGATTCTCTGCCGGAGGATACGAAGCCACGGAGGCCGGGAGAGCAGGGCGACCTGCAGGGAGTGGAGAACGAGGGAACACAAGCTGGGGGAGAGGCAGGTCGATGAGTATTGCACCACCCAAAATTGAGGTACCAGACCGCTTCTCGGGGGCACCTGGAGAGGAGCCCACGCTGAAAAACTACCTGATGATGATTGAAGACATTCGCTACTGCTGGGACAGGGAGCGACTGGATCCTATCGAATTTTTCAGAGGCTTGGGGAGGACTCTCAAAGGAGAGGCGTTGACTCATTACCGCGTGGAGAGGCAGGGGCTGCTGATGCGGAGCAACAGAGGAGATATCTTACCGGCAGAGATTACTGACCGTTTCTTGGATAGCCTGCAGGAGCAGTTCCCGGGGCATTCGGCTAACCGGATGGCGGAGTTTCAAGACTTCATAAGAGCGCCGGCAGAGTCGCTGTTGGCCTACTATAACCGTTTACTGGAGCTGGCAGAGGATATGGGCTGTGTGGAGGAACGCATCCTAGTGACCAAGTTCGTCAACGGGCTGGATGGGGACTTGATACGAGACATGAGAAGCCGACTATACTCCTTGGGGGTACGCGCGAAGCTGCGACAGGTGTACCAGGTGGCGAAAGAAGTGGAGTATGGAAAGAGGTTCTTCGAAGGAATGAGGGGGTCAAGCTCCAATCGGCCGAGCGAACGTCGGAGGCCTGCTTGGGCAGCAGTGGAAGGGAGACAGGGGGAAGAGGAACGAAGAGAGAGGCCGTCTGAAGATAGACGCAGGTGTTACAAGTGCGGCGAAAAGGGGCACGTGCGGAAGGATTGCGCCATAGACATAGTGTGCGACACATGCAAGATGAAAGGACATTTCAGACATGACTGCCCCAAGGCACCTATCTGCACCGGATGTGGGAAAAGGGGGCATACTGAAGACAGGTGCTACAGCAAGGGAGAGAGAATGCGAGGAAAATCGGCAAAGGAGTTACAGTTAGAGAGAGAGTTGGCGAAGTTGAAGGGACAGCTGGAGAAGACTGGGATTAGTGAGGACCCTGAGAAGGCATTGCTGGCTTGGGAGGACGATGAAGAAGAGGAGTATGAGAGAGAGGAGGCGGAGTACGGGGCCATGGCTATACCACCTAGAGACCGAGAGGAGTTGGGGTTGCGCAGCGGTGGGAAGGATGGCAGGACAGAGCAGAAGCAGCCTGAAAGGAGAACCCCTCGGCAACGAGAAGAAAGTAATAAGCCGAGGACGGCTCGACGGCATCCTGAGGAGAGACTCGTCTGCCAACCTACGGCTCTGGTGGTAGAACCTAAGGCAGTGGCTGTCAGGGGCATACCAGTGGAGAACGCCATAGTGGATACAGGCGCACAGAGTGTCCTGCTGGGAAGGAAGGTGACAGAACAGTTACGGGAGAATGGGGACTTGGTAATAGTAAACAGAGGCATACTGATCATGACAGCCGAGAAGTGGGATGTGGGACAGCTTACCAGGGAAGATGTGAACCGCTGGGGAAAGGTGGAACTGTTGGTAGCAGGGTGGGAGTGCCAGGGTACTTCCCGAGCAAGGAAAGGAAGAGGAATGCAGGATGACCGCACGGCGATGGTGACAACACTACTGACGATTATGAGGTGGGCGAGAGAATCTGGCGGGGAATATGCTTACATCCTAGAACATGTGGATATGAGGAGTGATATCAGGGAGCCGGTCCGAGCCGTACGCGAGCTAGTGGAAGCAGAATTGGGAAGGGGAGTGAGTTGTGATGGGGCACAGCTGGGGGCAAGGTGTCATAGAGTGCGGCAGTATTGGCAGAACGTCCTGCCAGAAGGAGAACTGAGGGCGAGATTAGCAAGGGTGGAGAGAGATGAGAGCCAAATTGTGGAAGACATCCTGGAACCAGGGAGAGTGGCCGCCCCAGTGGTAAAGCCAGATCATCCGCGACAGTATCAGTGTAACCGAGTGGGGGAAGCAAGGAGGGCCTGGCCGACACTGGTGGCTTACGCAAAGGCACGGAGATTTGTCGAAGTGGAAGGGACTCCAGGTCCAGGGATGGTGTACGATCATCGTAAGAAAAGATGGGAGGAGCCGACGGCTTTGGAGCGGGAATTAGCCATGGGGTACCTGCCGGGGGCAACAGCAGCAGACGGAGTGGGGGAGGAGGTGCGCAAAGCTGCCTTGGGCAGAGCCATAGACCAGCACTCGCTGCGATGGCTAGTTAGTGAGATGAGAAAGGGGCCAGCCGAGAAAAGGGGAAAGTCGGAAGAGGAGAAGGGCAGGGGCGGCAAGCAGGCTGCTTACACCGCTGTCAACAAGCTCACAGACGAGAAGGAGATCGATACTGCACCACCAGTAGGCAAGGAAGCAGAGGGGCAGCATAGGGGCACCTTCGCCTATAACCTGCAGGAATTGGGGAGATACAAGGGGAGAGAGCTGGAGCTGAACCTCACGACCGAGCTACCTACATACCAACGCAGGAGGCGAATGAATGCGGAGGATGCAGCCATCTGCAAAGAGAAATGTGAGGAGTTGCTAGCTGCAGGGATTATTCGCCCGTCAGAATCAAGTTACGCGGCGGCCACGGTGGTAGCTGCTAGGAAGGACATCACGGGAAAGATTCTAGCGAAGCGGATGTGCGGGGATTTCCGGGAGCTGAACAAGATTACAAGCCCTGACAGATACCCTATGCCGACTGCTGAAGACATTTTCGACCGGCTGGAAGGGGCCACCGTTTTCACCACCTTGGACCTGCGGCAGGGCTTCAATCAGATAGGCATTAGAGAAGAAGATAAACGGAAAACTGCATTTCACGGGGTGGACGGGTTGTATGAGTACAACGTTATGCCTTTCGGGCTTCGTAACGCACCAGCAGTGTTCCAGAGAGCCATGGATCAAGTGCTGAAGGGGATTCCAGCTGCCGCCTGCTACATTGATGACGTGTTGATTTACAGCAGCAGCGAAGAACAGCATGTGCAAGATCTGAAGCAGACTCTAGAGGCGATAGCAGCTGCAGGGCTGACGTGTCACCCAGATAAGTGTAAGATGGCGAGGCACACGGTGGCCTACCTGGGGTTTGAAGTGAAGGGCGGTCGGCTGGCCATACAAGAGGCGAAGGTTAAGGTGCTGGAGAACCTGGCAGCGCCAAAGGACAAGACAGGGCTGCGGGCGTTACTCG
Source organism: Closterium sp. NIES-65 (assembly GCA_948144175.1). NCBI lineage: Eukaryota > Viridiplantae > Streptophyta > Zygnematophyceae > Desmidiales > Closteriaceae > Closterium > Closterium sp. NIES-65. The sequence continues at coordinate 2,222,099 of CANXME010002221.1, forward strand.
GCTTCCTGAATTATTACAGGAAGTTTGTATCAGACTTCAGTCGCCGCGCCTACGTACTGAACCAGCTGCTGAGGGAAGGGAAGAGCTGGCAATGGGGAGAAGTGGAGGAGGCAGCAAGGCAGGACTTGCTTGAAGCAGTTAGGACAGGGACCTTACTGCAGATACCGAGGGCAGAAGCGCCTTTCATCCTGTACATGGACTGGAGCAGTACGGGAATGGGAGCGGTGCTCTGCCAAGAAATCGAGGGAGAGGAAAGAGTGATAGCCTTTGCTAGCCGCAGCTGCAGCCCATCCGAGGCTAACTACTGCTCATACGAGGGAGAGGGTCTGACGGCAGTGTGGGGAATCACGCATTTCAAGGTATACCTACAGGGCCGGCACTTCACATTAGTGACTGATCATCAGCCACTGCTATGGTTGATGACTAATCAAGAGCTGACGGGAAGAAACGCTCGATGGGCTATCAAGTTGCTGGGATTCGACTTTGAGATCCGGCACCGACCGGGTAAAACACTGCAGCATGCAGATGGGCTGTCAAGGAACCCACCACCGATGCAGCCGGTAGCGCAGCTGGCGGCCTTAGCCCACGCCGTGGCCGTGACCTGGGGGCAGGAGAAGGGAGAGAAGCGGTTAGCAGATATATGGGAGGACGAGGAGACCATGAGCTGGATCAAAGGGGAGCCACTGGAGGAGGAAGGCGTTAGTGAGAGAGCAAGAGCCAGAGGGCAGCATTACAGATGGTTTCAGGAGCAGCTGCAGCTGAGGACCAGCGAAGGATGGAGGGTAGTACCGCAGCCGCAAGAGAGGAACAGGATCATGGGGAAGGTGCATGCGAAGCTAGGACATTACGGCATCACCAGGACACGGCAGCTGTTGAGCACCATGTACTGGTGGGCAAGCATGGGGAAGGATGTGGCAGGACTGGTAGCCAGCTGCGAGGCTTGTCAAAGGAATAAAGCAAGGCTGGAAAAGGAGAGGGAGGAGCTGAACTCACTACCGATTCGGGGGTTAGGTTACAGGTGGTCGCTGGACCTGGCAGGAGAGTTACCATTATCAAAAGGAGGGAAGCAGTACATTCTGATCATGGTTGAGCACACGAGCAAATGGGTGGAGGCGCGGGCATTACCAAGCAAGAGTAGCGCACTGATAGCGGACGCATTCGAGGAGTAAGTACTGACCAGGTACGGGGCATGTGGAGAGGTGCTTACTGATCAAGGGACAGAGTTTCAAGGGAGCTTTGATGAGCTGCTAGAAGAAATGGGCATCACGCATCGTGTCACCTCAAGGTATCACCCTCAATCGGACGGGCTGACAGAGAGGCTCATACAAACCGTGAAGAAAGGACTTCGGGCCTATGGAGAGACACACAAGAGGAGTTGGGACAGGGATCTCTGGTGGGTGCTTGCAGGATACCGGTTTGCGAAGCAGGTAGCGCTGAAGCATCTGTCCCCGTATCATCTACTGTACGGACGGGACCCGGTGCTACCTGTGGATGCACCGAAGCTGCTCTCGGCGACAATTGAAGCGGACGAGCCGAGCCTGTGGGCGGGATTAGCGGAGAAGAGGGCGAGGTATCTGAAAGAGCTGACTCCAGCTGCCTTGGATAATCTACACGTGGCGCAGCTGAGGGATGCAAGGCGGTACCAGCAGCGCAAAGCAGGAGGGATGGGAGGAAAGAGTGACAAAGTGGAAGCGGGGCAGGAGGTGTACCTGCGCAGGGCTAAGCGAGATACGCTGGACTTAGCTGTGGGACCGGAGCGATGGAGGGTGAAAGAGGTAAGGGAGTCGGGGGTGCTAGTGCTGGAGGATGATCGAGGGAAGTACCTGAAGGAGCATATCACCAACGTGGCCAGGGCGGGAAGGGAGAAGCCTCAGGCATTGGATCCCGTATCTGGAGCAGCTCGGGTGCGTGCTCAGTCACGGGAGGGGGCAGGGAAGCCTGAGATACGAGGAGGGGATCAGAACAGAGTGATTACATACGTCAGGAGGAAGAAGGGATGAGCCGGTCACCTGGATGAGAGGCGGAGGGAGAGGGAGGAGGAAGTCAGGCAGGGATTCAAGGGAGAGTGAGAAGGAAGGGACAGCAGAGGGGGATTCACGACAGCACTCCTCTCTTGCTCTCTCCCTTCTCCCTCTGACTCACTCCTCTCTTGCTCTCTCCCTTCTCCGTCTGACTCACTCCTCTCTTGCTCTCTCCCTTCTCTCCCCAATCTTCACCCCTTCTCCCCGCCCTGCTCATCCCCTCGCACACCCAATCCCCCCCAGCTTGGCCCAAGGCGCAGCCAGTGATTTCCCAGCATCAGCTAGACGCGCGGGAAGCTGCTCTAACGGGCTCCAATCTGCCCGGAAACGACCGCCTTGAAAGAGAGAACTGCAGAAACAAGCTGTTCTCTTCCGCATACAGAACAGCAGCAGCAGGAGAATCCACAGCAGCAGGAACAACCATAACAGCAGCAGCAGCAGCAGCAGCAGCAGGGAAATCCTCAGCAGCAGTAGCACCAACAACAGCAGCAGGAGGAGGTGCATTCGCAGCATGAGAGAGAATGAGTGTTGCCGTGCATGCAGATGCCCATGACCCTGATCCGCACCACAAAGAGCACTGTGCTTCTGATTCTCATGCCCATGATGTCCCCGGTGCCCTCCCTGGTGTGGGCGGGGTGAAGCAACATGGCATGGTTCTCCCTTTCACCCCGCTCACCCTCTCATTCCACAACGTCAACTACTCTGTTGACATGCCCGCCGAGCTAAAAGACAAGGCGGGGCCGCCCGACCAGCGGCTGCAGCTGCTGCATAATGTGTCTGGCGTGTTTCGTCCCGGAGTGCTGACCGCCCTGATGGGGGTGTCTGGGGCAGGGAAGACCACGCTAATGGATGTGCTGGCAGGGAGGAAGACCGGGGGATACATAGAAGGGGATATCCGCGTGTCTGGGTACCCGAAAGTGCCGGAGACGTTTCTGAGGGTGTCGGGGTATTGTGAGCAGGAGGACATTCACACGCCCCAGGTGACCGTGCACGAGTCCCTCCTCTACTCCGCCTGGCTGCGCCTGCCCCAGGAGATCGATAGAGATGTGATCCTGGTGAGTGGATGGTAGTGGTCATGGCGAGTGGACGGGTGTGGTCATGGTGAATACTGGTGGATGGATGGATGTGATACGGTGAATCGAGAAAAGCGATTACGGTGAAGGGGGGGATGTGTTTTTGGTGAATGGAGAGATGTAATCATGACGAATTGATAATGATCAATGGAGAGATGTGATAACGATAGAGAAGCCATAATGGTGTCGGGGCTAGTGACGGGGCTAGTGACGGGGCTGGTGACGGGGCTGGTGGAATAAGAGCTGGTGAAGGGCGCTGTGGTGTGTGGGAGCGTCTTGCCTCATCCCTGCCGATCTGCACTGGCAGGAGTTCGTTCGTGGAGGAGCTGGTGGAGCTGGAGGCGGTGAAGGGCGCGCTGGTGGGGACGGCAGGGCGGGACGGGCTGGCGGTGGAGCAGAGGAAGCGGCTGACCATCGCAGTGGAGCTCGTCGCCAACCCCGCCATCATCTTCATGGATGAACCCACCTCAGGTACCACCTCCCCCTCAGTCAATACCTCCCCCTCAGGTAACACCTCCCCCTCAGGTAACACCTCTCCCTCGAGCATTGCCTGCCCACCTCCTCAGGCAACCGCTGTGCATCAGATTACACCTCCCCCTCAAGCAGCACCTGCCCATCAGATAACACCTATTCCGTGGGAAATACTCGTTTTTTTGTGTTGGTCCTTCAGGGGCTGGGATGGATGCAAGGGTTTGGGTTCACCTTGTTCCCCACCTTCGTACCCCTTTCTGTCACCGCCTTACTTCTTGCCCTCGCATTTGGTCAGCTGCTTGCCTCTCTCTCCATCCCCACACCCTGAGCAGGCCTGGATGGATGCAAAGGCAGCGGCCATAGTGATGAAGGCGGTGCACAACACAGTGAACACGGGTCTTCTGCAGCCGCTTAGGCTTGTGGAAACCTCGTTTATCCCTCTTTCTCCTCCCCTTCAATTGTGTTTCAATCGCAGGGCTGGATGCGAGGGCATCAGCCGTAGTGATGAGGGCGGTGCAGAACTCAGTCAAGAGTGGCCGCACAGTCAAGAGTGGCCGCACAGTCAAGAGTGGCCGCACAGTCAAGAGTGGCCGCACAGTGATGTGCAGCATCCACCAGCCGTCCATCCACATCTTGGAGTCGTTTGATGGAGTCCGGATGCACACAAGAACTGCATGCGGCATAGTCGTGTGCACCATACCATCCACTGGTAGTCGTCCATTGATGGGTTTGTGGCGTTTGACAAGGTAAGCCATTAAAATCTACAGTGTAATGAATGCATGTAGCACACAAAGACTGCATGCACTATATGTGTGACATACACCGCACGGGACATTCTGTGGTGAGCAGTGCGCCATACACCAGCCGTCTGCCGTCTTTTGGCGCTTGACGAGGAAAATCATTCGTGCAAAGTGTATTCCATATGCGTTGTAGTGAATATACACTGTGATGAGGCTTACAATGTAACGAAATGCAGTCAACACCTCCACACATTGACTAGCATCGCACAGCAACTTGCCCCTTCTCTAGTTCAGCTCGTCCTAGTTTTTTCAGGGGAAACTCAAGCTCGTGACTCGTCTCTTGTCACGAGCTTTTTAAAAGCTCGTCCGAGCAGCTCGGCTCGTTGCCCTATACCAGCATGTAGAGAGCTTTTTATAAATATATAACTATATATATGTTACCGTATCACCCCGGATAAAAGAGCAGGTGCGCTTATAATAAAACAGTGTTTTTTTGGGGGGTGCGCTTGTAATTGAGTCATTTGTATAAGCGCATGCGCTTATATTATGACATTGAATTGTAATTTTAAGACACCAAATTGTATATTTCACTCTTGCCATTTCAACCGAGTCGTTTTTTTTTTCCCGTCACAAAGCAGAATCGCGTGCAAGCGATTCTCTTCCAGCACAGAGGGGCCAAGATGCGACACTTGGCAGTCATGCCAGCACATCCTGACTGGACGCGCAGCCAGTCAGGTCTTCGAGAGTCAAGCTAGGCGAAAATGAGATTGTACTCGCTTCGAAATTGAAACTCGCTAAAGTTTGAAACAGAAATTTTGATTTAAAATTGTACATGCGCTTATAAAAAGTAATGTTTTCACAGGGGGTGCGCTTATAATTGAGGATCGGCCATAAGCGCATTGCTCCAGATAGAAGCGCACGCGCTTATCATAGGCCTGCGCTTCTATCCGGGGTGATACGGTAAGTGTCTGCGAAAGCAGTTGTGCATCAAGGTAGGGCACAGCTATATTGGAAAGGACATGTCTATCATCTTAGACAATGGCGTCTAGGCAAAGGGTCAGGACGTTGGACATTAGCCTAGGCCACAATGAACACGAATTCTCCAAAAGAAACTCAAAATAGCATCAATATGCAAATACGTATTCATAATAAAGAACCATACCAAATAGACTTCAAGCAGGGTCTATTCCAACATACCAGCACGTGACAGGAATTTCGGCTAGAACCATTGGTACGGGATTGGATCGGAACACTAAGCCATCTTCTTTTCATGGCTTACCTGTTCTTCTCCCTCACCTTCCGCACTTACCCACTTCCCTTCCATCCACCATCCATCTTTGATGCAATGCCATCCCCCTTCTCTCCTCATGATCCCCCCCCACATGCGTGCAGTCCATCCCAGGGGTGCCCCATTCAGCCCGGCGCCAGCCCTGCAGTGTGGATGCTGGAGGTCACGGCGCCAGCAGCAGCAGAGAGGCTTGGAGTCGACTTTGTCCACCTGTTCCGCCAGTCAGAGCAGTTCAGGTGAGAATAACAGAGCCACAGGGACAGGCGAGAGCAGCAGAGGTTCAAAACTTCTGGTTTGTCAGTCAATCCAGTTCAGGTGAGAACAACAAAAGCTCCAAACAGCAAGCCTTGCCTCTTCTTCCAACTCAGTAACCCTCACACACCCTTCCAATTTCTCACACACCTTCTTACAACCTACCCTGCAATCCCAACCCCTCCCCATCTCTCCCCACCCTTCCTTCCTGTCTTCTCATCCCTTCCTTTCCGTTAGACGCATAGCCTCTCTGATTCAACCAGGTATTTGCCGGAAAACAAAAGGTGAAACAACATCGTTCTCCCCTTCTCCAATACCCGTACCCCCTTCTCCCAAATTCACTCTCCACTCCCTTATCCCCCATGCCCACAGGTCCGTATTGTTGGCCATTCCGGAATCCAGTGTGCCTCACTCGCCTCCTCTCCTCCTGTCTCCTCCCCTCTCCTTAACATGCTCACCCCCGTACCTCATTATTCCATGTCCTTCCCGTAGCCCTCACGTCCACAGGTCTGGAAAAATCACCCATTGAGGGCATCGCCAGCGTGCCTCCTCGCCTCCTTGCGTCCTCTCCGCTCCCCCTCATACAGCTCTGTACACTCCCTGATCGACAAATCTACATGCTTTGCCCCCCCTTACCCCCCCCGGCACCCACAGGTCCCTTCACTCACTCATCCATGAATGCAGTGTGCCTCTCAAAGGCGCTCCGGACGTGTTCTTCCCAACGCAGCACCCCACAACGCCGCTCTCCCAGTTCACAACGAACCCGTGGAAGCGGCACTGCATGTACTGGCGCATGCCCGACTACAACGGCACCGCATGTACTGGCGCATGCCCGACTACAACGGCACCGCATGTACTGGCGCATGCCCGACTACAACGGCACCGCATGTACTGGTGCATGCCTGACTACAACGGCGCGCGCCTCTTCTTCTCCCTTATTGCATCAACCCCTTTGCTCATTTCCCCCATATTCAACAGGAAATTCCTGTTTACTGGAAATGGCTTTACTGGATCAACCCGGTCGCATGGTCTCTCTACGGCCTCTCAGCTTCTCAGGTAGACCCATCGCGAACCAGTCCCGCAACCCCTACTTGCGCGTTCGTGTATCAGATTATATACGCGGGTGTTCAGTTCCGTATCTTACTTTCCACTGCACTCCTAATTATAGCGCACAGAGCGTGGGAAATGAGTGCAGGGAATTTGCAATTAAGGGGTAAAGTAACTCATGATTGACTAGCCTTACCGCTAGTATTTTCACTCCTCCCACTCCCCCTACCGCCTGCTCCTGGTACCATTCCAAACTTCTCTCCACTTGTTCCTTGTTTCACCTCTGGTTGCTTTACAGTTGGGAGATGTTTCAACACTGGTGGTGAGTCCACCAGGCATGCCAGCTCAGACGGTATCGCAGTTCATCCAGCTCTTCTACGGCTTCTCCCATGACTGGCTCGGCTACGTCAATGCCGCTCTGCTCGGCTTCTCCTGCCTCTTTTTTTGTGTGTTCGCCTATGCCCTACGTAACCTTAACTTCTGATGGAGATGAGTTGCGTTGAAGGATGATGCGGATTGTGGGATATGTCATATTAGTAACAGTGATCGCTGAACACATTGCTGCTGCAAACTGATGCGAGTTGCCACCGGTAAAGAACGGGTCTGTCTGATAACCATGGGTAAATAGTTCTGTCAGTAGCGGGCTGGTCTGGGCGAGTAGTATAGCGTGTATCTGTCAGATTACAATTGTATCTCTAAGCTACAGTAGGGTCACTCCTTAGTGAGTAGAACACTTTAGGGTTAGGTTTCCCCTACTTGTACTCACCTCTTGCCTAGTTCAATCATTCATTCCTAGTTCTCTTCTAGACATGTTATCAGAGTAGGAACCGTTCCTACATTGGCCCACCGTTCCGTCTAGTGGTAGCGCCACGCCCTACACAATAGCCAGCGCGCTGGCGCCCCTAGCTCTCACTGTCGCGACCCTTGCAGCCCGTGCGCTTCCCCTACGACCGCGCTGCCCCTGCAGCCGTGCTCGCCCCTACGACCGCGCTGCCCCTGCAGCCGTGCTCGCCCCTGCTACCGTGCTGCCCCTGCAGCCGCGCCTGCCCCTGTGGCCCGCGCGCTGCCCTTGCAGCCCGTACGTCGCTCCTGCAGCCCGTACGTCGCCCCTGCAGCCCGTTCACGCTGCCCCTGCAGCCCGTTCACGCTGCCCCTGCAGCCCGTTCACGCTGCCCCTGCAGCCCGTTCACGCTGCCCCTGCAGCCCGTTCACGCTGCCCCTGTAGCCCGTTCACGCTGCCCCTGCAGCCCGTTCACGCTGCCCCTGCAGCCTGCGCGCAGACCTACCGAGCCGCGCGTCGCCTCTGCAGCCCGTCCGCGCGGCCCCTGCAGCCCGTGCGTCGCCCCTGGAGCCCGTGCGCCGCCTCTGCGGCCCGTTCGCGCCGCTCTTACAGCTCGCGCGCGGACCTGCCGAGCCGAGCGTCGCGCTCTGCTGCAGCCCGCGCGTCGCGCCCTAAGGCAGCCCGACGCGTCGCGCTCTGCTGCCCCTCGCGTCACGCACTGCTGCAGCCTGCGCCAGCGCCCTGCCCTGCGCGTGCTGGCGCCCTGCCCTGCGCTAGCGCCCTGCCCTGCGCCCGCGCCCTGCCCTGCGCCAGCGCCTTGCCCTGCGCCAGCGCCCTGCTATACCCTAAATAAAATTAAATTGTTTATTACAAAAAAGAAAATCAAGGGCCCTAGGTGCTTCTGCCCTAGGAGCTACTGTCTACTACTGCCCTGCTGTGGCCGCGCGCCACCCTGCTCTGGCCGCGCGCCGCCCTGCTGCTGTTACTACGGCTGCTGCTACTACACGTGCTACTAGGAGTGGTGGAGGTGCTGCTGGGAGTGCAGGAGGTGCTGCTGGCGCTGTAGGAGCTGGAGGTGCTGGACCTACTCCTCACCATCACTGTCTGTCATGGCCACTTGCGCGGCAGTTGCTGCGACCAGGGGTGGATAGCAGCGGGCACTGCTTCTCCCGGACGACCCCACCCCTCGGCAGCCTCGTGAGTTTGTTATTCAGCAAGGTCGTCCTGGTGGTGGAGGTTATCGTTCTGTTAGGACTGCTGCTCTAGGTGCTAGTGAGTCTGCTGCAGCTCTAGGTGTCCGTGTGTCTACCGACGCTCTAGGTGCTAGTGCGTCTACTACCACAGGTCCTACCTCAGATGAAGTCTTGCACACTTTCACGCTTGACTCAGGCGCGTCACGTTGCTTCTTTCGTGATTGCACCACAGTCACACCACTCACAGCACCTGTCCCAGTCTCACTTGTTGACCCCTCTGGGGGCCCAGTGGTTGCGAGAGGCTCCACGGTCCTCCCTTGTCCAGCAGTCCCCTCCGGCTCTTTGTCAGGTCTCCACCTCCCCACGTTCTTGACAAACTTGGTGAGCAACGCTGCCATTCAGGATGTCTGGGTTGATACCTTTATTCATGGAGGGCCGCGTGTGGCGATCTGTACGTGCTCCCGGACTGGCTGTCACCTGGCTACGTCCACTCGACAGCCTGGGTCTAGTCTGTACACGCTGACCACTGCGTCTGCACAGGTGGCTGAGTCAGATCAGGTAGCTGCGTCGAGTCGAGCGTCTGCGTCAGGGGAGTTAGCTGCGTCTTGCTCGTGCAGAGTACTCACGTACGAGACTAAGCGCTGGCACCACCGTCTTGGTCACCCCTCCCTGCAGCGTCTGCGCGGCATGCACTCCCGGCTCTTGGTCTCTGGCCTCCCTGAGACCCTGCCCCCCCTCCCGCGCTCACTTGCGCCGCCGTGCATTCCTTGCGTCGAGGGGCGGCAGCGCGCCGCTCCTCACTCCTCCGAGTTTCCTCCGACCACTACTTCTCTGCAGACTCTTCACCTGGACGTGTGGGGCCCGGCCCCCGTCGGTGGGACGGGCCAGAAGCGCTACATCCTGCTGGTTGTTGACAACTACACACGCTACATCACACTCTTCCCCTTGCGTCGCAAGGCGGACGTCAGCGGTGTTTTGATCCCCTGGATCCGTGCTACTCGTCTCCAGCTACACGAGCGCTTTCAGCAGGACTTCCCAGTCATGCACTCTGACAGGGGTGGTGAGTTCTCTTCTGGCGTCCTTGAGACATTCTGCCAGAATGAGGGCATCGCCAAGTCGTTCACGCTTCCGGCCTCTCCGCAGCAAAATGGGATCGCTGAGCGTCGCATTGGCCTGATCATGGAGGTTGCTTGTACCTCCATGATCCATGCGGCTGCTCCCCATTTCCTGTGGCCGTTTGCGGTCCGATACGCTGCGCATCAGCTCCCTCTAGCCCCGTGTCTCTGCTCCAGAGACCTCGCCCACACTTCGTTGGACGGGACAGCCTGGTGATGTGTCATCGTTTCGGGTCTGGGACGCGCTCTCCCTTGTTCGCGATACCAAAGCGAGCAAGCTCTCTCCTCGCACTCTCCGCTGTGTCTTCCTGGGCTTCCCCACCGACGCTCCACCCTGGCAGTTCTACCACCCTGCCTCGCGTCGTGTTCTGTCCTCTCAGGACGTCACCTTCGACGAGTCGGTCTGTTACTACCGATTTCACCCGCACGCGTCCCACCCGGTCCCCCTTGCACCCCTCTTCCTGGTACCAGTCCCCCCCCCCGGTAGACCCCCTCCCCCCACAGGGTCCTGCTCCCTCAGGTGTGTCCCAGGTAGACCCACCCCCCTTGGATGAGCCAGTTGAGATCTCTTCTGACTCCTCTGACTCACCTGAGGGGGGTGACGCCGTCGCCGACGACACGGCGACCACTCGCCACACTCCTCGCTTGGCGACCCCTCCAGGTTTCCTGCCACGGCCGTCTTTGCCGCCTCCGCAGCCTGCTGCTTTGGACTCTAGAGCTGAGACTACTGGAGCTGGGGCTGGGGGTGGTGAGTCTGGGGGTGCCCGCTCTTCTCGTCTGGCTACCCCCCCGGGGTTCCCACCTCTGCCGTCTTCGCCGCCTCTGCAGCCTACTGCTGTGGACACTGGAGTAGAGACTGAGGGTGCTGGGACTAAGGGTGCTGGGACTGAGGGTACTGAGCCTGAGGGTGCTGGGACAGAGGGTGCTGGGACTGAGGGTACTGAGCCTGAGGGTGCTGAGACTGAGGGTGCTGGGACTGAGGGTGCTGAGCTTGAGGGTGCTGGGACTGAGGGTACTGAGACTTTGGGTGCTGACTCTGGGGGTGCTGAGACTTCGGGTGCTGACTCTAGGGGTGTTGGAGGTCCTACTGGAGGTACTAGAGGTACTACTGGTGCTGGAGGTACTAGAGCTGCTGCTGGTGCTGGAGGTGCTGGAGCTGGAGGTACTAGAGGTGCTTCTGGTGCTGGAGGTGCTAGAGCTACTACTACTGGAGGTACTGGAGCTAGACAGCCACCGCAACCGCAGCCTGCTCTACTTGAGACGCTCTCGCCGCAGGCGATTCGTGTGTGGGTCGTTCTGCGAGGCAGTCCTGGTGGTGGAGGGTAAGGTCCTGCTGGTGCTGGAGCTACTAGTCCAGGAGGTGCTGCTGGTGCTGGAGCTACTGCCGGTGCTGGAGCTACTGCCGGTGCTGGTCCACGCCCCTCGCGGCCCCTTCGCGGCCCCGTCGGCGCCCCTTTCGCGGCCCGTCGCCGCCCTTCCAGGCCCCTCGCGGCCCCTTCGCGGCCCCGTCGCCGCCCCTATCGGCCCCGTCGACGCCGCCAGCGGCCCCGTCGCCGACCCTAGCGGCCCTGTCGCCGCTCCTATCGGCCCCGTCGCCGCCGCCAGCGGCCCCGTCGCCGCCGCCAGCTGTTATAGTCACAATAGGCTCCAATGTGCCTAAAACGAAAGATAGAGTGCACAGCCGGATTTCTGCACAGCGGCTTCAAACGTTCATAGCGTTCTGGTCACAACTTCAAATGACCTGATTCAACTTGGATCTGGAGCATCTGAACGTCGCCTACAATAGGCAATTTAGATCGCACAATTTCACCAATTATTGACGACACAGTGTTGGTTTGAACGAACGGCACTATGGCAGCCACCATAGTCTTAGAACACAAAATAGGAAGAGTTAGGAAGAGTTACGAGTTGGGAATGACTCCCAGCCCCTACAAACCCCAAGAGCCGAGGTACAGTGATGTGGAACAGTGCCACACTGTCCCCAACCACGAAGGGTCTCGAAACTACCCTTCACTAGGGCCTACACCAAGTGAAATGTTACACTACACAAAGTAATGTAACTATCTTCAATATCTTGAGGTGTACCCTTTTGGCGAGCTTCGAAATCACTTGAGGCTTGACACCAAGGCTCGGGCTCTTCATCACGAACTCATCCTTGAGTTCTTGATGGGTCTGCTGCACACATCTGCGACACACCGAACGTTCGACACAGGACAAAATAGAAACCGCGCACGACAAAATAGAAACCGCGCGCGAGACACAAACGACCGCGTAACACGCGTCTAGCGATAACTCGCTATTGACTCGACACACACACACTCGACATCATGACTCAACATTCACACACAATTATAAGCATGAAATATATATTATCCCATGCCCTCATACCATTCCATATACACACACATGCACGCACACGGACAACAAGCCGAGTGCAAACCGTAGGGTTGCACCAACACCAGCGGCCCCGTCGCCGCCGCCAGCGGCCCCGTCGCCGCCTCCAGCGGCCCCGTCGCCGCCACTTGCGGCCCCGGCCCCGCCCCGGCCATGGCCCGTCGCCAGCCGCGGCGCACCGGGGGCACGTGCACCGCCCCCCTCCCTTTTCCCGTCGCCTGTCGAGGCGACCTGAGGGGGCCGCGTGCGGCGACCTGGGGGGGGGGGGGGGGGGGGGGGGGGCGAGCGTCGCCCCTTCTGCCGCCTGCTTTGGCGCCCTGGGAGGCCGCGCGTCGCCCCCCCCCCCCCCCCCCTTCCCCCCCCCCCCCCGTAACCTCCCTACCCGCCATCCCGCCTTGCCCTGTGTTAGGGTTTGGGGGTGGCGAGTGGGGGGTGGTGGGTGTGTGGTCTCCCCTGCTCCTCCTCCTCTGTCTCCCACTGCTGCAGCTGCCGCTGAGGGGGGTGGGTGTGTGGGAGTCGATGGAGTGGTGCTAGGGGGTGGGGTGTGAGTGAATCTAGGGGTGCAGTAGGGGGTGTGTGAAATGGGGGTGGGATAGTTTGGGGAGGTTGAAGGGGGTGGCCGCCGTGAAGCCAGCAGCTCCAGTCGCCCGTGAGACCATTGCGCCAGTCGCCCGTGAGCCCGTTGCGCCAGTCGCCCGTGAGCCCGTTGCTCCAGTCGCCCGTGAGTCCGTTGCTCTTGCCGCTCAGAGTTAGCCGCGGAGCCAGTTACTCCAGTAGCCCGTGTGCCAGTTGCTCCAGTTGCCAGTGTGCCAGTTGCTCCAGTTGCCCGTGCACCAGTTGCTCCAGTTGCGCCGTGTGCCAGCAGCTTCAGCTGCCGCCCACTACCTCCTCTCCTCTCATAGTCCCTCCTCCTCCACACTTGCCCTCTGCGATAGCCTCTAGCTTTGCTTACATTTGTGAACTTTAAACTGTTGCTTCTTGTACTTGTGCTCGGAATGTGTGGTGACATTGTGATCCACCCTGAGCTTGTTCTGCTTTGCTTGCTGTGCTGATTACACCCCACTTTGACTATGGGGGTGTGTCAGAATATTATGTTTCTCTAGTCTGCAGTGGGGTACTCTATAGTGAGTACAACCCTTTTAGGGTTTGCTATATGTATCCCAATGTTTGCTAGTGAACCTTCTTCTCTCTTCTTCATTCCTCATTTCTTCACACAGACAGCCATGGATGCAGAGATGGCTTCATGGAAGTCCACAGGCACCTACGTCAACGAGGTTCCCCCACCTGGGGAAAACATCGTTAGTGGCATGTGGATTTTCAGGGTGAAGCGGCCGCCATGTTCTCCGCTTGCCTTCAAGGCACGTTACGTTGCTCGAGGCTTCAGTCAGCGTGAGGGGGTCGACTTCTTTCAGACCTTCTCCCCCACCCCAAAGATGACCACTCCTCGGGTGTTGCTACACGTTGCAGCTCAGCGTGACTACGAGCTGCACTCCCTCGACTTCTCGACAGCTTTCTTGCAGGGTAGCCTTCACGAGGCCATCTGGTTGCGCCGTCCACAGGGCTTCACTGGGTCGTTTCCTGAGGGTACCCAGTGGAGCCTACGGCGACCAGTATACGGCGTGCGTCAGCCGCCCCGTGAGTGGCATGACACACTAAGGACGACACTTGTGGCTCTTGGGTTTGCTCCTTCGACTGCTGATCCATCGCTGTTTTTACGCACCGACACTACTCTGCCGCCGTTCTACATCCTCGTGTACGTCGACGACTTGGTTTTGCTACTGCTGACACTGAGGCACTGACCCTAGTGAAGGTGCAGCTGCATGAGAGACACAACTGCACTGACCTGGGTGAGCTGCGGAGCTATCTTGGCTTGCAGATCACCCGGGACAGAGCACGGCACACCATCACCCTTACTCAGTCACACATGGTGCAACAGGTCCTTCAGAGCTTCCGCTTCATGTGGTCCTCGCCACAGCCCACTTCTCTGTCTACTGGCCACTCGCTCTCAGCTCCACCTTCGGACGAGTCCGTAGAGCTGAGTGGTCCGTACCCAGAGCTTGTGGGTTGCCTCATGTACCTGATGACGTCCACACGACCTGACCTCGCGTACCCTCTCAGCCTCCTGGCTCGCTACGTGGCACCTGGTAGACACCGAAAGGTGCACTTTGATGCTGCGAAGAGGGTACTCCGTTACTTGTGTAGCACATCGGGCATGGGGCTCATGCTTGGAGGACGGGGTTCGGTGGTCCTCACAGGACACTCTGACGCTTCTTTGGCCGACGACCAGACGACTCAGCATTCGTCACAGGGTTACACCTTCAGTCTTGGCTCTGGTTCTGTCTCGTGGAGGTCCACTCGTTCTTCTTCTGTGCTTGGTTCCAGCTGTGAGGCTGAGATCTACGCTGGGGCCATGGCTGCACAGGAGCTACGTTGGCTGACCTACCTGCTGACCAACTTGGGGGAGCGGCCTCGTTCTCCTCCAGTTCTGTACGTCGACAACAAGGCAATGCTTGCCTTGTGTCGCGAGCAGAGACTAGAGCACAGAACGAAGCACATTGCTCTTCGCTACTTCCTTGCGCGTGAGCTGCAGCAGCGTGGTCAGCTGCGCCTTGCTTACGTGGCCTCTCGGGCCAACACTGCTGATGTCTTCACCAAGGCCCTTGGGTCTGGTGATCATCACCGTTTCTGCACTGCTCTTGGGCTTGTGCCCACTCTACCTCACCTATTAGTTGCTTGAATTGCTCTTGTTGTACACTGCTATATATCTTTATACCTGCGTGTTTTCTCTTGCTAGGTTGTGATCAGTGTACTGCCTTGGTATTATATACCTCTACATGTGAACTGGCCTTGTGGCCACTTCCTTGTGCTCAAAATGCGTGGTGACTTTGTGATCCACCCTGAGCTGTGTTCTCCTGCAGACTGGTCTTGTGACCGCTTGTTGTGTTTGCTGTCCCCTACTTTGCCTTTGGGGGTGTGTCAGATTACAATTGTATCTCTAGGCTACAGTAGGGTCACTCCTTAGTGAGTACAACACTTTAGGGTTAGGTTTCCCCTACTTGTACTCACCTCTTGCCTAGTCCAATCATTCATTCCTAGTTCTATTCTTTACAGTATCTAGGTAGTTGGGCGGGTCAATGCGCCGGCGAAGTCAAGCCATTGAACCTGTCGTGGGTTGAGGTGGGGCTGTGCGCGGAGGTACCGCAGTGATTTGTGGTCTGTCCGTACTGTCACGTCTGCGCCGGTCAAGTGACAGCGCCAAACCTTGAACGCGTGCACGATCACGAGCATTTCGCGGTCGTGTATCGGGTAATTTTTCTCGGGCGGATGCAGCTTTCGTGATGTGAGAATAGTAGCTATAGTGAGGAACCATAGCTAGGTAAGCCCTAGCTAGGCAAGAGAAAGTTTAGGCAAAGAAGAAGGGGTTTCACTAGCAGCAATGAGGAAACATATAGCAAACCCTAGATGGGTTGTACCCGCTATAGAGCACCCCACTACAGGCTAGATTATAACATTCTGACACGTGACTTGTATACGATGGGCTGTAGTCCGCTACCGAAATCTTGTAACAGTACGGCTCCGATGGCGATGTCGCTTGCGTCGGTAACTACTTCGAATGGGCGGTGTCGGTCGGTAATGCTAAGAACGGGCGGCGAGCAGAGAACGGGTTTCAGGGGAGAGAAGGCAGCATGCTCTTTCTCCCCCCACGTGAACGCCACTCCCTTCCGCAACAATTCTGTCAGTGGGACCGTTAAGCGTGCCATGTCCGGGACGAACCGACGGACGTGATTAACGAACCCTAAAAAAACCTGTAACTCCGTGATGCTGGTCGAGGGACCCGACGCTTTTACCGTATCTTTTTTTTTTCGGGTCGATTTCGACTCCAGCCTCCGAAATAACGTGCCCTAGAAATTTTAGCCAGTCTTGAAAGAACTCACACTTTGAACCCTTGGTAAGTAGGCGGTTTTCATTTAAAATCTTAAACACTGCTTCTAAATCCGTTAAGTGCTGCTGCTTGTCGCAGCTGTAGACCAGGATATCGTCGAAGTAAACTATGACGCATTTATCTAAAAGCGGCCTAAACGCCTCGTTCATGGTCATCTGAAAAGTCGTTGGTGCATTGGTCAGCCCAAATGGCATCACTGTATATTCGAACTATCCGCACCTAGTTCTAAAAGTTATCTTGGCGCAGTCCGACGGTTCAACTCTAATCCGGTGGTAACCTCCCCGTAAGTCAATCTTCGAAAACACGCGGGCTGTTGGCGGTTGATCTATCAGTTCGTCAGCGCGAAAAATAGGGTAACGCGATTTGATGGTTACTCGGTTCAGTGCGCGGTAGTCAATACACGTTGGCCGATGCGAAATCCTCCGTCTTTTTTCGGTGTGAACAGTATCGGTGTGGCAAACGGTGACGAGCTCGATCGGATGCTTTTTTTTCTCTAACAGGTAATTTAGCTGCTTCCTCAGTTCGTCAAGCTCGAGCTGTGTCACTCTGAACTGTCGCTGTACAGTTGGCTGTGCCCCCGGTCCTAACTCTATTCGGTGGTCATATGCTCGCTGAGGTGGCAGTCCCTCCGGTAAGTCGTCCGGAAAAATCCTCGGGTACCGTTTCAAAAGTTCCTGCAGTTCGGGCGGTACAGCTGCTAGAAGTTTCTGAAAATCGCTCGGTGCCTGTGCTTCTTCCACCACCACGATATCTACTGCGTACACGTCAGCTCCAGCGGCGACAGCCCGTTTCATCGTGATGGCGTTGACGTGGACCGTTGAAGGCTCAGGCGACTGCTAGCGAGGTAGCTCGACCCAGTTACCAGTACTTCGCACAGTGCAGCTACCCATCGTCCAGTCAATTTGCGGGTTGTAGCATCGTAGCCAATCACGTCCCAGTAAAATGTCGTGCCCATCCAGTGTCGTCGCGAACATTTCCTATGTAAACCCAAAGTTCCCCCCCGCAGCGGACTTTTACTCTCTCCACCTTCTCCCGTATGGCTAGTGGCGTGCCGTCTATCTCTGATAAGCAGAGGCTAAGTGTCAATTGTAGTTTCCGTGTGGTCGCGGTATTAACTAAACCGTGACTTGCTCCTCCGTCTATAAAAATCTTCACTGCTACCCCCTGTATTTTCCTGTGAATCAGTATCGGGCAACCCGTCTCCGTACCCTCCTTATTCATCCGAGCCCAGCCGATAGCGTGAATCGGTACTGTGACTTGGTGAGGGCCAGTGAGGTCGGGCGAGCAGTGAGTCTCGTCAGTAGTGGGCCCGATCTCTACTGACTGCTGGCGTTTCCCCGCCTGTGAGACTCCCTCCCCTGCTCTGCTCCTCTACGCCTTAGTTCCTCTGAGCATTTGCTCTTGCAATGTCCCAGCCTATTGCAAGCAAAGCAGAGCCCCTTGAATGGCGCAGCAGCTGCGTTCGCCGCAACGGCGTGTACGGTAGCGTGCTCGGTCGGCCCCCGAGGGCAATGTTCGTAGTAGGACCCCGGTCTCGGACGGCGTAGAATATCGATTTTCTCCGCAAGCGCGAGGATTTCATTGAAGTTCGATAACTCGCGTAGCATAATCTCGTGCGATATGTCCGGCTTCAATCCGCCGACGTAATGGTCCACCCTCTCCGCCTCGTGCATGTAGCCGACTTGCTCGCACAAAGCGAGAAAACCGCTGGTGTAGTCTTGAACCGACTCGAGCTGCCGCCAAGTGCGCAGTTTCTGACGCGCTGAAATTGAAGCCGCAATCGGCTCGAAGCGTGCCCGAAGCCCCGTGCACCACGCATCCCACGTGCTCTACTAAGCGGTTGCGCAGAATGAACTCCAGGGGACGGCCGGCCCCGAGGGCTCTTCCTCTTGCGACGGTGGCTCGTAGGCGCATGGCGACGTTACGATAACTCGCCACCAGTCCATGGCGGGGCCTAGTAACAGCGAAATTGCGCATCGAATCTTTGTTACGTCCGATGTGATGTAATTTGCATCGAAGAAGACGTTCATCGTGAAGACCCACGATTGAACCGTCGGACCTCCGCGTTGGTTGGGGCCAAAGCAAGGTGGGCGTTGCGGCTTGAGTGGTATTGGCTTGCCAATATCGTCGTTGCCTCATTGCCTGCATACACTGCAAATACGATGTGATGACGGGCTTCGCGAGGTGAATTCTGTCAGAATGTTATTATCTAGCCTGTAGTGGGGTGCTCTATAGCGAGTACAACCCAGTTAGGGTTTGCTATATGTATCCCAACTGCTGCTAGTGAAACCCCCTCTCTTTCGTCATTCTTCTTTTGCACTTCTCATTCTGACATGCTATCAGAGCAGGTCGACCCCCTTGGTTCGATCCTGTGGGTGGGCTCGCCACCTAACTGCTTCCGCTGCTACTCTGTCTGTTGCATCCCCCATGGCGTGCGACGTCTTCTTCCTGCCTTCCTTCCACCTAACAAAAATTCGGCAGGAAGAAGACGTCGCACGCCACGGGGGGTGCAACATACAGAGTAGCAGTGGAAGCAGTTAGGTGGTGGGCCCACCCACAGGATCGACCCAAGGGGGTCGACCTGCTCTGAAACCATGTCAAAGTTAGCAGGCAGAAACAGAATTAAAGAAAGGAGGGGTTTCACTAGCAGCAGTTGGGATACAAATAGCAAACCCTAACTGGTTTGTACCCGCTATAGAGCACCCCACTACAGGCTAGATAATAACATTATGACAATAGCCTCGTGTTGTACCCAGGTGATCATTCAATTCACATTCTATTTTCTGAGCTCGATCCTAGATCCTCACACTTGGTAATCAGAGCCCGCTTTGTCAGAATGAGAAACGAGAATGAGGAGTGACTAGCAGGAACAACAGTACAAATATGTCAAACCCTAATCTGGTGTACCCCTTATGGTGTGACCCACTACAGCCTAGAACCACACAAACATATAAATGTTTGACACACCCCCATAGGCAAAGTGGGGGAGACCTAGGGGTCACAAGACCAGTCAAGGCAAAACAAGGCAAACAAGCTCAGGGTGGATCTCGAGGATTCCACACAAATTCCGAGCACAAGCAAGCGGTCACAAGACCAGTTCACATGCACTTTTATAATAGAGCAAGAGGTACAATGATCACAACCTAACAAGGCAAACATGCAGGTATATATATAATGATCACAGTACAGGAAAAGTCAAGAAGTAAGTAAGTGAGAAACAGTCGGCACAAGGCCTAGAAGAGTGCAAAAACGCTGATGGTCAACAGGCGGAAGCGCCTTGGTGAACACATCAGCAGTGTTGGCCTCAGTGGCCACGTAACGCAGAAGAAGCTGACCACGCTGCTGTAGCTCTCGAGCTAGAAAGTAACGCAGAGCAATGTGCTTCGTCCTGTGCTCCAGTCTGTGCTCCTGGCACAAGGCAATGGTTGCCTTGTTGTCGACGTACAGCACTGGAGGAGAACGAGGCTGCTCTCCAAGGTCAGTCAGCAGGTAGGTGAGCCAGCGAAGCTCCTGGGCAGCCATGGCCGTGGCGTAGATCTCAGCCTCACACCTGGAGCTGAGAACAGAAGAAGAACGAGTAGAACGCCAAGAGACAGAGCCAGAGCCAAGACTGAAGGTGTAACCCTGAGACGACCGCTGAGTAGCCTGGTCGTCTGCCCAAGAAGCGTCTGAGTGCCCAGTGAGAACAGGCCGGTCTCGCCCTCCAAGCACTAGCCCCATGCCCGACGTACTGCACAAGTAGCGCAACACCCTCTTAGCTGCATCCATGTGCTCCTTCCGGTGACGGCCGGGAGCAACATAGCGTGCTAAGATGCTGAGAGGGTATGCTAGGTCAGGTCGAGTGCAGGTCATCAGGTACATGAGGCAGCCCACAAGCTCTGGATACGGACCACTCGACTCTACGGACTCATCCAAAGGCAGAGCTGAGAGCGAGTGACCTGTAGGCAGAGGAGTGGACTGAGGCGAGGAGTACGTGAAGCCGAAGCGCTGAAGGACCTGCTGCACCATGTGTGACTGAGTCAGGGTAATGGTGCGGCGTGCTCTGTCCCGGGTGATCCGCAAGCCAAGATAGCTTGTCAGTTCACCCAGGTCTGTGCACGTGTGTCTCTTCTGCAGCTCGGACTTCACGTGGGCGAGTGCGGCAGTGTCCGCAGTGGCAAAGACCAAGTCGTCGACGTACACGAGGATGTAGAACAGCGGCAGCGAGGTGTCGGTGCGCAGAAACAGCGACGGGTCAGCAGTAGAAGGAACAAACCCAAGAGCCGCAAGTGTAGTCCTCAGTGTGTCGTGCCACTCACGCGGCGCCTGGCGGAGACCGTAGACTGGCCGCCGGAGGCTCCACTGAGTGCCAGGAGGGAACGACCCAGTGAAGCAAGGTGGGCGGCGCAGCCAGATCTCCTCGTGCAGGCTGCCCTGCAAGAAAGCTGTGCTGAAGTCAAGAGAGTGGAGCTCGTAGTCACGCTGAGCGTCGACGTGTAGCAGAACCCAAAGAGTGGTCATCTTCGGGGTCGGGGAGAAGGTCTGGAAGAAGTCAACTTCCTCTCGCTGACTGAAGCCTCGTGCAACGTAACGCGCCTTGAAGACAGGCGGAGAGCCTGGCGGCCACTTCACCCTGAAAATCCACATGCCACTGACGATGTTCGCCCCAGGTGGGGGAACGTCGTCGACGTAGGTGCCTGTGGACTTCCAGGAAGCCATCTCTGTGTCCATGGCTGAGTGCCACTGAGAGGAGTGGGGACCGGCCATCGCCTCTGCGTAAGAGCGTGGGGTCGGGATGTCTGGTGCATCCGGGTCTCCCTCAGGGGCAACAAGCATGGACACGAGATGGGGCAAAGCAGCGGCAAGGCAACCAAACTCCTCCTGCCTGTCCTCAAGGACGTCCGTGCCAAGAGCACACTCACCCCCGACGGACGGAGGATAAGCAGACTCAGACTCAGCAACAAGACTCGCTGCGTAGTCTAGACGACACGCAGCTGCAAAGTCGACAAGCTCAGTGACTAGGGCAGACGCAGCAGCGGACTCAAAGGAAGGGTCAGTGACAACCGTAGCCAGGAGACGTGTGATAGTAGGACTGGCAGCGCGAAGGGAGTCTAACTCCGGGTCAGCAAGAGCAGGAAGAGAGGACGCAGGAGGCGACGGGAGAGCAACACGCTGCGGAGCAGTGGACTGACGAAGCGCCATCCGGTGCGTGCTTGGGACAGCAGGAGGACGCTCACGCGGGACACGACTACCAGTGGTAGCAGCTCGAACAGGCGACGCTCGACGAGACGCAGGTGACACAGGACGTGACGCAGGCTCACGTCTCTCAGCAAGACCGTCAGTCGGACCAGTGTAAGGAGCAGGCACAGGGAGTGGGGAGGCAGGCGGTAACTGTGGCTGTGACTGGACAGACGGCGGACACTCTAAGGCGAGAGGAGAACAAGGAGGAGGAGGCTGACCAAGAACCTGCTGAAGGAGTGGAACGAAGTACGGTCGTGGCCGTGCAGCAGCTCTCGAACCAGCAGAGACACCAGCGGCAGCAGCAGCACCTCCAGAAGTAGCAGCACCTCCAGCACCAGGGTCCGCAGCACCTCCAGCAGCACCTCCAGCAGCACCGCCAGCAGCAGCAGTACCTCCAGCTGCACCGCCAGCAGCAGCTGCACCTCCAGCACCAGGGTCCGTAGCACCCACAGCAGCTCCAACGCCCAGGTCCTCAGTACTAGCAGCACCTCCAGCAGCACCGCCAGCAGCAGCAGCACCTCCAGCAGCACCGCCAGCAGCAGCAGCACCTCCAGCACCAGGGTCCGTAGTACTCGCACCAGCGTCAACTCCGGGGACCCCAGCACCAGCAGCTCCACTACGGAGACTGATGTGCCGAGCGTACCACTCTCGAAGCTGAGGGGAAGAGGGCGGCTCCCGCCGTGGTGGGGAAGCACGAGTACCAACTCCAGCAGTACCACGAGCCCGAGACTCACCCCGCCGGAGGCTGCAGTACCGTGAGTACCACTCACGTAGCTGCTGCGAAGAGGGAGGTCCTCCAGGCGCCTCACAGTCAACTGCAACACCACCAGGCTCAGCACCCCCAGGCTCAGCAACTCCAGGCGCAGTACCCCTAGACTCAGCAACGCCAGGCTCAGTACCCCCAAACCCAGCACCCCCAGGCTCAGCACCCCCAGGATCAGCACCCCCAGACTCAGCACCCCCAGGCTCCGCCCGCTCAGGCTCCGCACGCTCAGGCTCCGCACGCTCAGGCTCAGCACCTCCAGCAGGACGCGAGTCGACAGCTACCTCGGCAGGCTCAACCGGGTCTACCTGAGAGACACCTGAGGGAGCGGCACCCTGAGGGGGAAGGGGGTCTACCACTGCAGCACCTGGCGCGAGGAAGAGAGGCGGGGGAGGGAGCGGGGCAGTGCGGTAGGGGAAGAGGCGGTAGAAGGGCACGGACTCGTCAAAAGTGACACCCTGAGAGGGGAAGACTCGGTGCGAGGCGGGGTGGTAAAACTGCCAGCCAGACGCATCCGGGACAAAGCCAAGAAAGACACAGGGAGCAGTGCGGGAGGAGAGCTTGTCCGCAGACGTGTCGCGAACAAAAGCTCGGGATCCCCAGACACGGAAGCGTGACGCATCGCCAACCTCCCCCGTCCACAGCAGTGTGGGCGAGGTCTCCGGAGCGGAGACACGGGGCCAGAGGTTGAGCTGATGCGCAGCGTACCGGACCGCAAACGGCCACAGAAAGTGGGGGGCAGCCGCGTGGACTAAGGAGGTACGAGCGACCTCCATGACCAAGCCAATGCGGCGCTCAGCAACCCCATTCTGTTGTGGAGAGGCCGGGAGCGTGAACGACTGGCGAATGCCATGCTCGGCACAGTAGGCTGCCAAGAGGTCGGAGGAGAACTCGCCACCTCTGTCAGAGTGCAAGCGCAGAACAGGAAACTCCGAGCGAAAACGCTCTCGCAGCTGAAGACGTGCTCTGCTGATCCAGGGGATCAAAACATCAGGGACTTCACCCTTGGTGCGCAAGGGGAAGACCGTGGTGTAGCGCGAGTAGTCGTCAACGACGATCAAGAAGTACCTCTCCTGGCCCTGACCACGGACGCGGGCTGGGCCCCACACGTCCATGTGGAGCGTCTGCAAAGGAGCAGTCGTCGGGGGGAACGAGGAGGAGTGAGGGGCAGCGCGCTGCCGCCCCTCGACACAGGGAAGACAAGGAGGAGCAAGGGAGGGTGGGAGGGGAGGGAGTACTCGAGGAAGACCAGAGACAAGGTACCGGGCGTGCATGCCCCGAAGGCGCTGCACTGACGGGTGACCAAGTCGGTGGTGCCAGAGGACAGTCTTGTGCGCTAGAGAGCGACACGAGCAGGGGGCAGAGAGCTGACCTGACGCAGACGCAGACGCAGACGCCGCTACCTGAGGGGACTCAGTGGTCAGTGTGTACAGGTCCGACCCCTGCTGCCGAGTGAAGGTAGCCAGGTGACGGCCCGTCCGAGCACACATGCAGTGTGTCACACGCTCGTAGGCAGGGGTGAACTGGTGAACACCCCCATCCTGAAGCGCACAACCCGCCACCAAGTTCGTAGAGAACGAGGGGAGGTGGAGACCTGACAGTGTGCCCGACGGTTCAGCAGGACAAGGAAGGAGGGTGGAGGAGGTCGCAATGACCGGACCCCCAGAGGGGTCAGCGAGCGAGACAGCAACTGGTCGAGCAAGGGGCTCAAGAGCAGTGCGGTCACGAAAGAAACAGCGCGAAGCGCCTGAGTCTAGAGTGAAGGTGTGCAGTGCCTCAGTGGACTCAGTAGCACCTGGGGTGGCGGACACACATGCACCTAGAGCAGTAGCCTCACCAGTACCTGGGGCAGCAGACACGCAAGCATCTAGGGCGGCAGCCTCACTCGTGCGGATGCCTGGGTCAGGCGGAACACTCAGGTACTGGTCCTCCTCTCCACTAATAGTCAATGCATACATTGCTTTGAGAATAACATCAAAATCAAGAGCATAGATATCGATATCCTTCTTGAGGAGATCAGCCCACTGAGGGAGCTCAGGAGCGTCAGGAAACTGAGCACGCCAAGCGTCATCTAGGCGAGAGAAGCAGCGCTGCGAAGTGTGTGCCCTCCCGCACGTCTGTCCCTTGCGGCGACCAGTGCGGATGACGTACGTGCAGCTAAGGCTACCCCCCCCACCCCCGTGCTGTAAGTACCACTCACGAAGCTCCTAGGAGGACTGAGGGTGCTGCGCACTCTGGCCAGTGCCAGAGCCTCCACGACCACCACCGCCGCCTCCACCACGACCACCACCGCCCCTGCCGCCGCCACGTCCACTGCCGCCACCACCACCGCCCCCACCGCGGCCACCGCCGCTGCCGCTGCCTCCACCACCCCCACCGCTGCCACTAGCCCCTCCAGCCCCGCCACCGCCCCCGCCGCTGCCACCACCCCCACCACCACCTCCCCCGCCGTCACCCCCACCGCCCTTGCCTCCCCTGCCCTTGCCGCTGCGGCGCCCGCTGGGAGCGGACGCAGAGCCGACCTGCTCAGCACCAAGAAGGTCGACAGCAGCAGCAGAGGCGACAAAGGGGAGGAGGGGGGAGGGGGAACACCCCTCGAAGAAAGGGGTGCGGGGGTCGCCACGAGAGGCACCTACAGCTACAATACTCTTCTCAGCTGCAAGTAGTTCCTTCTCTAGGGCGGCAATGGTGAGCTCAGTGGGACAGCGAGCTAGGAAGTGGTCCCTGACTGTACGCAGAGTGTCAGGGAGGCGGGTGACTAGGTGGTAGAGAGTGAGCCAGAGCGGGGGAGGAAGCGGGCATGGCTGCACGGAAGCGGGCATCACTAGTACGGAGGTGAGTGATGAGGTCAGCGACTGTCTGGAAAGCGGACAGGTCGGGGAACAGGTAGGGAAGGGAGAGACGGCCTAGTGCAGCTGAGGCTGGGGAGGAGTAGCGCGCAACTACAGCAGTGTACAGGGCCTGCGCAGTCTGATGCTGGCCGAAGTGCTCACGCTCATCGACTGGCAGGGAGTTGCGAATGGCAAAGCGGGCGTGGGCATCGCGAGTCTGCCACTGCGAGCGAGCAGTAGCGGTAGCAGTAGTAGCAGGAGCAGGGACTGTGCCTAGTGCGTGATCGTACAGCGAGATATCCTCTCTGGCAGTGAGCTGGAGGAACAGGTGCAGATCATCGAGCCAGGTATCAAACTTAATCGGGCGGCCCTCAGAATCGAACGAGAGAACTGTAGGGCTAGCCATAGCTGAAGTAGCAGTAGCAGCAGTGGTGGTAGTAGCAGTAGCAGTAGCAGTAGCAGTAGCAGTGCTGTGCACAGGTAAGTAGGGCGCGGCTCGGCCAGGGCGGCGCGGCTCGGCTAGGGCGGCGCGACTCGGCTAGGGCGGCGCGACTCGGCTAGGGCGGCGCGGCTCGGCTGGGGCGGCGCGGCTCGGCTGGGTCGCGCGGTTCGGTTCGGGTCGCGCCGTGCGGCTCGGTCGTAGAGGGGCGAGCGCGGGAGGGCCGGTCGGGGCTAGCGCGGGGCCAAAGGGGGGGCCGTGAGAGGCTAGCGCGGGGCCTGCAGGGGACGTGGGAGGCTAGCGTGGGGCCTTAAGGGGCCGTGAGAGGCTAGCGCGGGGCCTGCAGGGGCCGTGGGAGGCTAGCGCGGGGCCGACGGGGGCCTTAGGAGGCTAGCGCGGGGCCGATCGGGGGCCTTAGGAGGCTAGCGCGGGGCTAGCGTGGGGCCGACGGGGGCTTAGGAGGCTAGCGCGGGGCCGATCGGGGCCCTTAGGAGGCTAGCGCGGGGCTAGCGTGGGGCCGACGGGGGCCTTAGGAGGTTAGCGCGGGGCCGATCGGGGGCCGTGAGAGGCTAGCGCGGGGCCATACGGGGCCTTGAGAAGGAGGCGCTCGAGGCGCAGGAAAAAGAACGGCGGCGCACGAGGGCGCGGCTAGCGGAAACGGTGGGCCCTATCGTTTCGGTCCTAGGTGGAACCTAGGCTCGTAATACCATGTCAGAATGAGAAACGAGAATGAGGAGTGACTAGCAGGAACAACAGTACAAATATGTCAAACCCTAATCTGGTGTACCCCTTATGGTGTGACCCACTACAGCCTAGAACCACACAAACATATAAATGTTTGACACGCTTACACGCAAAAGTTTTTCGACCGCTAAAACCAAATCTTCAAAAACCGCGGGGGCGACACTGATAAACACCAATTTTGGGTACGTAAAACCGGTTCCGTGTTTTTCGCTCCTCCTCGTTTCGGTTTTTTCGAACGCGCAATGTTAGGCATGGAGGGCCAAGGCGACAACTATGCGACCATGAGCGACATCGCAAGCCTCCGCACCGACATGGAGCAGACGCAGGCGGCGCTACAACGACTCGAGGCCCTTCTGACACACCAACCAGGAATTGCCACCGCAGCAGCAGCGAATGCAGCAGCGAACGTAGCAGCGACAACACCCGAATCAGTGGCGACACCGACATTTCACGGACTGATGGCACCACTGTCGCCGAACCTCGAAGCAGCACGACCGAGGCTCCCTGAAGCGTTCGATCCCAGCGCGAAAGGATCCGACGTTCGACGATTCGTGGCAACCCTCGAAATTTACTTCGAGGCCATTGGCTGTCCGACCCCAACACACGACGCAGCAAGGATTTGGCTTGCAGCGACACTGTTACGTGGACCGGCATTGGAGTGGATTTACTACACTGACGTGGCCCGCGGGGAGAAAACGTGGCAGCACTTTCGGGCAGACTGAATTGAGCGTTTCGAACCCATTAATACGACCTACATGGCGCGGCAGCAGATTCATCGACATAAGCAATACAGTAGTGTAGCACAGTACGCGCAGCAGATGGAGCTCCTGTTCAATCGCATCACCGACCTAACCGAAGGCGAAAAAATCCAGGCGTACACAGAAGGGTTAAAACTGGAGATTCGCCGATATGTCATCGTTGCGAATTACAACAGTTACCGCGACATCGTGCGTGCTGCCGAGCGATACAACGCATTGACTTGAGGTCAACCCGAAACACGACGCTTCACGCCGAACCGTACATTCGGCACGGAGCGATCGGCACCCCCCACGTTCGCCGAACCGATAGACATCGACAAATACGACGCGAAGCAGCAGCCAACAAAATGCGAATTTTTTCGGTGCAGCAGGGCATCAGTCGTGCTACAAAATGAATAAGGGACGTGCGGCAATGCAGGGTGGTAACAGTGGAGCACCCCCGAAGTAAAAAAACGGGAATCGCCAGTAGCCGCGGATCGACCTGGCGATCGCGTAAAGATCCGGAAAGCACGAAAAGGCGACAACGTGGCGACTTCGGAGCGGGTGAAAAAAGGAGAAAATGATGGCGCGAAAATAAAATGTCACGACCGGCCGACATCAGGGGAAATCGCCGAGGCGAATGGAGGCTCCGCGAAAAAAGACCCTGCACCGACCGGAAAACTCCAGCTGAACACCCACGAAAGTAAGAATTCGTTAAAAGTATCCTATAAAGATACTCTAACGAAAAATATTGCTTCTCGTGGTTTTCAAGCCTTAGAAAAATTCAGGGGAGATTTAGAGGCCAAGAAAAAGCCTTTAGAGATTATTCAGGTACCTGAGAAGTTGGGCAAAGTACTACGGAGCGTAGAAAAGGGTCGTGCGTTCCGTGGAGTTAATATTATCTCCCCGCAACACAGTGTTAAGGCTCCCCGTTGCCCACAAGTGAAGACTACACAGCTGCCAAGGCTTAGAGGAGAATTCCAGGCTCCTGAGAAGTTGTACAAGCCTTGGAAAAATCCTCCTACCCCCCAGGTGAAGTTGGAAGAGAAAAGTGCTGAGTCAGGTATAGGAAATAGGGATGGTATTCAGTTTGATGTACCCTATGATCCTATCAATGAGACGCTCTTTGGCTACTCAGCGCAGCAGGCACCACTATTCCTCGAGGTGTTATGCAAAGGACGACGCCTCCAGGCACTGGTGGACAGCGGTGCATCTCACTCATTGTGTGACCGCGGAACGTTGGAGAAAATTGGGGAACCTTCCGAGGAGACCAAATTCTCGGCAACGATGGTGGATGGTACAAAACTTCCCATCCACGGCGAAGCATCACTGCAGCTGCACATAGGGGCACTGAGGTGGAAGCCGACGTTGCCGATCGCGAACATCAAGAGTTTAGAATTCATCTTGGGGCGAGATTTCCTGAAGCTGTTCAACCCCGAGATCGACTGGGTCAACAGGAAGGCGTGCATCTACAACAACGGGAAGCGGAGAGCACTACAAAGCTGGACGGACACAGGGGACGTTCCTGAAACGACACTGGCACGGTTTGAACAGACGGTGAACAAGAGTAACACGGGATACCTAGCACTGGTTATGGCAGCAGCAGAGGAGGAGAAGCCGAATGCAGAGCTACCTGCAGTAGTGAAGGAGGTCTTGGAGCAGTACAAGGATATA
The DNA here is from genome assembly GCA_948144175.1 of Closterium sp. NIES-65. Lineage (NCBI taxonomy): Eukaryota > Viridiplantae > Streptophyta > Zygnematophyceae > Desmidiales > Closteriaceae > Closterium > Closterium sp. NIES-65. The sequence goes on from CANXME010002221.1 coordinate 2,250,825, forward strand.
ATGCCCGACGACCTACCCGCAGGCGTACCTCCAGCACACACCCACGAGCATGAGATCATGGAGGAACCATGTGCGAAGCTCGTCTCACGTGCACCATACCGATTGAGTCCGACAGAGCTGACAGACATGAAGAAACAGATAGAGTATCTACTGGACAGACAACTGATCCGCCCATCCACCTCTCCCTACGGTGCACCAGTTCTCTTCACTCAAAAATCACGGCAGTTTACAGATGTGCATCGACTACCGCGCACTGAACAAACAGACAGTAAAAAACAAATACCCCATACCTGTTAGAGACTAAGGACGGAGTCTACGAAGATTAGGTGCCTAAAATTCTCAAAATCGTTGGCTTAGAATTCTGGACAGAATAGTCGCGCTCACAAGAAACGCCGTCAACAAAAAACGCACGGTCAAAACTTCACCAAACTCAGATATGATGTAGCCCTAGTCCGTGGCTACAATTCCCAATTTGAATCGTATCAAGAGGTGAAGTAAATCTTGACTTATCAATTTCGGCGCACTAGGGGGTATGCTGCCATAGAATCTTAACTCAATCACAATAGTCTCACACAAGTTCACAATAACTACACAAGAGGGTTAGAGTAGGAATAAACCAGGTGGGAGGGGATGAGGAGGACGAGAGGGAAGGTCCCAAGAGAGTCCCCAACCAAGGAAACCCCATGCCACACAATTCCCTTCCCCATAGGCAACCCAACCTTGACCTTTGTCACTATCCCAACCTCCACAATCCACCTTAACCCAACTTGACCACACTTGCCAACCTGGTTTGGTTTCTCACAACCATTTGGCAGCAACTTCAGTAGAAAAGACGAATTTCCCAACCCCCAAAAGTCTGTACCCCATATTGAGTCAACCCCACAACTTCCCACAGTTGCCACAATCAAATATGAAAAGCATACGAACTCCAACGTTCGTAACTTTCTTGATCGTGCTCCGATTGAGGCGATACTTGGTTCGTCGGAGAGCTCTTGAGCAGAGAAGTCACTTCAGATATCTGCTCAAGCCAAATAACATTTGCACACACTCAGAAAATTCAAACCACACAAAACACAATTTCTTGCACACGACGCACACATATGATGCTCACACGATGCATGCAACGCACGAACATATCATGGGAGGCAGACAGACGTAAATGCACATGATTGCATCACACAACAAACTCCCCCTCTGGCTGCCAACCATCATCCCACATGCCATAGCTCAAGCATGCATCTTCAATGCACACTCATCCCAGCAAGCTTCATGCCCTTCCAATACTCAGATTCAGCCAAGTGCTTGGTGAGAATGTTAGCCGCCTGCTGATGGGTCTTCACAATCTCCAGTCGCACCTCCTTGTCTAGGAGCCTCCTCACCCAGTGCCACTTGGGCCTAATGTGCTTTGTCAGCCCATGAAGGCAGGCGTTCTTGGCAAGCTTCACTGCCGACTTGTTGTCACAGAAAATCACGGTTGGCTCCTTCTGGCACACTCAAATCTCCTCCAACAGACGCCTCAGCCACACTACCTCCTTTGCCCCATGATGCAGGGCCATGTACTCTGTCTCACACGAGGAGTGCCCCACCTCGTTCTGCTTCGTGCTGCGCCAGCTCACTGCACCACCTCCAAATAGGCACACATAGCCTCCAATGCTGGTGCCATCCGCCTTCACAGAGTTGAGGCTGGCGCCGGTGTAGCAGGTCAGGAGCATCTCCCCCTTGCCCAAATCAGCTGCACCCCTCTGCAGCCTCTGTGGCACAGCAATGTACTCCAAGCCCACTGATGTCGTAGCGCTCACATAGCGAACCAACCTCTTGGCCGCTTCCAGCTGCTCATGACTGGGGCGTGCAACCACACTTGCAAGCCTGGATGTAGCAAAGGCAATGTCAGGCCACGTGTGGCTAGCCGCATAATTGAGTGCCCCCACCATGGAATGAAACAGCTTCCTGCCACTCTCACCCACCACCTCATCAGCACGGGGCTCCACTGTGAACCCTAAAGGCAGTGGGGTGGCTGGCTTCCCTCCATTTTGCAGCCCATACTTCTCGGCCAGCCCCTCACAGTACTTCCTCTGGTGCAATCTCAACACTCCCTTGTCAAGGTCCCTCTCCACATGCATCCCCAGGTAGTACTTCACATCTCCCATCTTGGAACACTTGAACTGCATCTCCAACATCTCCTCCACACGCTCAATCATTGCAGACGACTCAGAGAAGAGCAGGATGTCGTCCACATACACCAGGAGCATGAGAAACTGCTCCTTCTCTTGTAGCAGGAACAAGCTGTGGTCATACTCACTCTTCATGAACCCCCCAGCCAGCAGTGTCTCCTCTAGCTTGTGGTACCATGCACGAGGAGCCTGCTTCAGGCCATAGATGGCCTTCTTCAGCCTGCACACCCTGCCGCTCCCATCATCCAAACCCTCAGGCTGTAACATGTACAGCTCCTCTAGAATGATCCCATTGAGGAAGGCGGTCGTAATGTCCATCTGCTTCACCCGCCATCCACGGTTTGCAGCCATTGCCAGAGACACTTTCAGTGTTGTGCCTTTCCCCACAGGAGCAAAGATCTCGTCAAAATCCTTCCCCTTTGTCTGCTGAAACCCCTTAGCCACAAGCCTTGGCTTGTAGCGGGTCAGCTCCCCATGTGGTCCGTACTTATGTCTGAAGATCAGCTTGGAAGAAATGGCCTTCTTCCCAGGAGGCAGCTCACACAGCTCCCACGTCTCATTCTCCAGCAGAGAGTCATACTCCTCCTTCACACTCTGCTTCCATTTTTCAGCATCCGGCCCGCTCAATGCTTCAGCTAGCGTCTTGGGCTCGGGAACAGCTGCCCAGTAGCAGTGTGCTATCCCATCCTCATCACACTGCACAGCCACACTCCCAGCCCGTACCACCTTTGGCTTGCCAAAGCTTGGATAGGTCAGCCAGTTAGGAGGGCGCAATTCCCTCCGGGGACGGTCAGCCGGACGTGCGGCACCTTGTGGAGCACCTTGTTGCTGCTGCTGCGGCTGCTGTTGCTGCTGCTGCTGCTCCTCCACCTCAGGTTCTCCCCCATCCTCAGTCACCCCAGAGATCTCATTCTTAGAGACAGAAACCTCCACTTGCCTCGAAGGCCGCTGCACCTCATCGGCCTCGACAATTAGCGGTGTCGTAGGAAGCTTCTGCTGCTGCTGCTTCCACTCTTTGTAGTACAAGGACTCAAGGAACTTCACATCCCTTGACACAGTCAGCTGCTGGCTGGTCAAGTCCCAAATCAGCCAGCCCTTGTGATCCTTAGCAAGCCCCAAGTGTACACCCCATCTCCCAGAATCCTCCAACTTTCCCCTCTTCTCCTTAGGCACATGAAACACCACCATGCACCCAAAGGCTCTCAACATGTTCACAGCTGGTGCACTCCCATACCACTTGGTGTAGGGGACCCACTGCTTGTCCCCCACTGTTGCCAGCACCCTGTTCTTCACAAGGGCGACCTGCCGCAGTGCAGTCACCCAAAACGGATCTGGCAGCCCTTCACGCCCAAGGAGAGTGCGAGCACCTTCCTGCAGGGTCCGATTGAACGGCTCAGCCGCACCGTTCTGTTGTGGGTTGTAGGGCACTGTGAGTTGATGCTGGATCCCCTTCCGCTTCAGCTCCTTCTCAAAATCAGCGCTGATGAACTCTCCTCCGTTGTCGGTGCGGATCACCTTCACCTTGTGTCCGCTCTCCCTTTGTGCTCTCGGCATCCACTCCTTGAGAACAGCCGCTGCCATCTCCCCCTTAGTCTTCAGAGGGTAGACCCACACAGCACGCGTGTGGTCGTCCACAATGGTCAAGAAGTAGCGGCTGCTCGAGAGGGAAAGGGCCCTTGTGGGGCCCACCACATCCATGTGCACAAGCGCGAGCGGTGCCTTGGCTGGTCCCGTGCTGCTGCTGAAGGGAAACTTCGTGAACTTCATTTCAAGGCATGTAGGACAGCTCCCAATCTCCTTTGCTGCCCCCTTCACCTCCAGCCCCTTCAAGCACCCATCCTTCACTAACTTCTGCAACATAGGGATGTTGATGTGACACAACCTCTCGTGCCACGTCTCCCAATCGGCATCACCATTCCCAGATGAAGCCTTTGCCCATGCAGCGGTTGCATCCACACCAGCAAGCACCTCACCATGTGGCTGCTGTGACTGCTGCACCTTCTTGACTGCGTCCAGGGCCCCACCAATTGGTGCAATCTTCTCTCCCCCTGCAGCTACCTTAGCTGTGCTGCAGCCGCTGCCATTGCTGGTGGTTTCCCATTCCAAGGGATGATGGGCAGCTGCCACAGGTCCTTGATGCAGCTGCTATTCTCCTCCAAATCCGACTTCACCAAACTCAGATATGATGTAGCCCTAGTCCGTGGCTACAATTCCCAATTTGAATCGTATCAAGAGGTGAAGTAAATCTCAACTTATCAATTGGTGCACTAGGGGGTATGCTGCCATAGAATCTTAACTCAATCACAATAGTCTCACACAAGTTCACAATTACTACACAAGAGAGTTAGAGTACGAATAAACCAGGTGGGAGGGGATGAGGAGGACAAGAGGGAAGGTCCCAAGAGAGTCCCCAACCAAGGAAACCCCATGCCACACAATTCCCTTCCCCATAGGCAACCCAACCTTGACCTTTGTCACTATCCCAACCTCCACAATCCACCTCAACCCAACTTGGCCACACTTGCCAACCTGGTTTGGTTTCTCACAACCATTTGGCAGCAACTTCAGTAGAAAAGACGAATTTCCCAACCCCCAAAAGTCTGTACCCCATATTGAGTCAACCCCACAACTTCCCACAGTTGCCACAATCAAATATGAAAAGCATACGAACTCCAACGTTCGTAACTTTCTTGATCGTGCTCCGATTGAGGCGATACTTGGTTCGTCGGAGAGCTCTTGAGCAGAGAAGTCACTTCAGATATCTGCTCAAGCCAAATAACATTTGCACACACTCAGAAAATTCAAACCACACAAAACACAATTTCTTGCACACGACGCATACATATGATGCTCACACGACGCATGCAACGCACGAACATATGATGGGAGGCATACAAACGTGAATTCATATGATTGCATCACACAACAATACCGCGCATAGACGACCTACTGGACCAACTGCGTGGTGCAACAGTCTTTTCGAAGCTGGACCTACGGTCGGGTTACTGGCAGATCAAGATGGCGGACAACTCGATCCACAAGACGGCGTTCCGTACCAGATACGGCTCCTACGAATACTTGGTGATGCCGTTCGGACTCTGCAACGCACCAGCAACGTTCCAGGTGGAGATGAATCACATCTTACGGCCCCTGTTGGACGAATGCGTGGTGGTATACCTGGACGACATTCTCATCTACTCCAAGAACATGAAGGAGCACGTGGAGCATCTATGGAAGGTGTTCGAGATCCTGCGGAAAAACAAGTTCTACGTGAAACTATCGAAGAGCGACTTCGCCCTGAAGAAGGTGCAGTTTCTCGGGCACATGGTGAGTGCCGAGGGCGTACACGTGGACCTGCGGAAGATCGAAGCCGTTAAGAAGTGGAAAGTACCAGAGAACGTGAAAGATTTGCAGCACTTCCTAGGCTTCGCCAACTAATAAAACATGTTCGTGCCACAGTACTCTAAAATAGCAGCAACACTGACCGACCTACTGAAAAAGGATACACCCTACAAATGGGATACGCCTCATCAGCAAGCCATGGAGCAGCTACAGACAGCACTGACTACAGCGCTAGTACTCATCCTACCAGATCCAGACAAGGACTACATAGTTGAAGCAGACGCTAGTGACCAGGCAGTCGAAGCAGTACTGATGCAAGATCACGGGAATGGTTTACAGCCTATCGCCTACCTCAGTAAAAAGCTACACGGAGCAGAACTGAACTACCCTATCCACGACAAGGAAGCCTTAGCTATAGTCGTAGCCTTCAAGGCGTGGAGGCGTTATCTAGAGGGAGCCAAGACCGAAGTCTATGAGAAACTTAGAACGAGAATGAAATTGACTGAGGAATGAAAGTGATACAACTATGAAACCCTAGAATTGTGTACCCCTTAGTATCTAACCCGCTACAGCCTACACAGGCTAGATCATATAAGTTTGACACACCCCCATAGGCAAAGTGGGGAAGAACAAGGGGTCACAAGACCAGTCAAGCAAAGCAAGCCAAAGCAAGCTCAGGGTGGATCACAACATCACCACACATTCTGAGCACAAGTTCAAGGCCACAAGGCCAGTTCACATATATGAGTACACACATATATATAACGCTAAACAAGCAAGAGCAGGTATATATATATATATGTAACAGTACAAGCAAGGTCAAGAAGTGAGCAAGTGAGGCAAGGTAGGTACAAGACCTAACAGAGAACAGAAGCGCTGATGGTCACAAGGCGCAAGTGCCTTGGTGAAGATATCAGCAGTGTTGGCCTCAGAGGCCACGTAAGCAAGGCGCAGCTGACCTCGCTGCTGCAACTCACGAGCAAGGAAGGAACGAAGAGCGATGTGCTTCGTTCTGTGCTCCAGTCTGTGCTCCGAACACAAGGCCAGCATAGCCTTGTTGTCTACGTACAGAACTGGAGGAGAACGAGGCAGCTCTCCTAGGTCAGTCAGTAGGTAGGTGAGCCAGCGTAGCTCCTGTGCAGCCATGGCCCCTGCGTAGATCTCAGCCTCACATCTGGAGCCGAGAACAGAAGACGAGCGGGTAGACCGCAAAGAAATAGAGCCGGAACCAAGGCTGAAGGTGTAACCCTGTGACGACCGCTGCGTAGCCTGGTCGTTAGCCCAAGAAGCGTCTACGTGGCCAGTGCGGACCACTGGACTCCGCCCTCCAAGCACAAGCCCCATGCCCGACGTACTACACAAGTAGCGCAACACCCTCTTCGCTGCAGCCATGTGCTCTGGTCTGTGTCTCCCAGGAGCAACATAGCGTGCCAGAATGCTAAGAGGGTATGCAAGGTCTGGTCGAGTGCAGGTCATCAGGCACATGAGGCACCCAACAAGCTCTGGGTATGAGCCACTCGACTCTACGGACTCATCTGAAGGCAGAGCTGAGAGCGAGTGGCGAGTAGACAGAGGAGTGGCCTGAGGCGAGGAGTACGTGAAGCCGAAGCACTGAAGGACCTGCTGCACCATGTGTGACTGAGTCAGGGTAATGGTGCGCTGTGCTCTGTCCCGGGTGATCTGCAACCCAAGGTAGCTGCGCAGTTCACCCAGGTCTATGCACGTGTGTCTCTTTTGCAGCTCGGACTTCACGTGGGCGAGTCCAGCAGTGTCGGCTGTGGCCAAGACCAAGTCGTCGACGTACACGAGGATGTAGAACGGCGGCAAAGAAGTGTCGGTGCGCAGAAACAGCGACGGGTCGGCAGTAGATAGAGCAAACCCAAGAGCCGCAAGTGTAGTCCTCAGTGTGTTGTGCCACTCACGAGATGCCTGGCGGAGACCGTAGACTGGCCGCCGGAGGCTCCACTGGGTACTAGGAGGAAAAGACCCAGTGAAGCCAGGTAGGCGGCGTAGCCAGATCCCGTCGTGCAGGCTGCCCTGCAAGAAAGCAGTGCTGAAGTCAAGAGAGTGAAGCTCGTAGTCACGGTGAGCGGCTATGTGCAGCAGTACCCGAAGAGTGGTCATCTTCGGGGTGGAAGAGAAGGTCTGAAAATAGTCAACTCCCTGCCGCTTACTGAAGCCACGAGCCACGTAGCGCGCCTTGAAGACAGGCGGAGAACCCGGCGGCCGCTTCACCCTAAAGATCCACATGCCACTAACGATGTTCGCCCCCGGAGGGGGAACCTCGTCAACGTAGGTGCTTGTGGACTTCCAAGAAGCCATCTCTGCATCCACGGCTGCCTGCCACTGAGGGATCCTCTATCGCCTCCGCGTAAGAGCGCGGAGTCGGGATGTCTGGTGCATACGGGTCTCCCTCAGGGGCAAGCAGCATGGACACAAGATGAGGTGAACCAGCAGCAAAGCACTGGAACTCCTCCTGCCTGTCCTCAAGGACGTCCGTGCCAAGGGCACACTCACCCCTGACGGACGGAGGACAGACAGACTCAGACTCAACGACAAGACTGGCAGCGTAGTCTAGGCGACAGCGAGCAGCGAAGTCGACAAGCTGAGAAACTAAGGCAGACGCAGCAGCGGACTAGAAGGAAGGGTCAGTGACGACAGTAGCAAGGAGACGCATGACAGCAGGACTAGCAGCACGAAGGGAGTCCGACTCCGGGTCATCAAGAACAGGAAGAGAGGACTCAGGAGGAGAAGGCAAAGGGGCACGCAGCGGAGTAGTGGAGGGACGCAGGGACATCTGGTGCGTGCCGGGGACAGGGGGAGGACGCAGACGCAAACCACGACTACTAGTGCGAGCAGCACGGACAGGCGACGCAGGACGAGACACAGGCTCACGACGCTCAGCAAGACCTCTAGTAGGACCAGTGTAGGGAGAAGGAGCAGGTAGGGGGGAGGCGGGCTGTAACTGTGACTGTGACTGGAGAGGCTGTGGACACTCTAAGGGAGGAGTAGGACCAGTAGAGGGCGGGAGACCAAGAACCTGCTCAAGGAGCGGAACGAAGTACGGCCTCGGCCGCGCAGCGCCTCCAGAACCAGCAGGGACAGCACTAGTACACCCAGCGGCAGCACCAGCGCCAGCAGCACCTCCAGCTCCAACAGCGCCAACTCCAGCACCCTCAGAAGTACCTGAGCCAGCGGAACCACAAGCGCCAACTCCCCCAGCAGCTCCAACTTCAGCAGCTCCAGCAGGGCCAGTAGCACCCCCAGCTCCTGCAGCGCCAACTCCAGTACCCTCAAAGGCACCAGCACCAGAGGCACCCTCAGCGCCAACACCCCCAGCAGCTCCAGCTCCAGCCGGACCACTAGAAGACGCAGCGGGTCCAGCTCCAGCAACCTCAGTAGCACCGACGTCCGCAGCACCACCAGCTCCAGTACGAGAAGCACCCGCAGGTCGAGCAGCTCCAGTACTAGCACCTTCGGAACCCGCGGCACCAGCACCCTCAGCAGCAGCAGAACCTCCAGCACCCGCAGCACCTCCAGCTCCAGCAGCTCGCCTCCAGCGCCAGGCAAACCACTCACGCAGCTCCTGTGGAGAGAGTAGCTCCCGCCGAGACGAAGCACCCGAAGAACCTCCAGGCCCAGCACCGCCAGACGCCACACGAGCAGGTCCAGTAGCCTCAGACTCCGCACCCCCAGACGCAGCACCCCCAGGCTCAGCACCCCAAGATGCAGCACCCCCAGGCGTAGCACCCCCAGGCTCAGCACCCCCAGAGTCAGCACCTCCAGGCTCAGCACCCCCAGACCCAGCACCCGCAGGCTCAGCACCCCTAGCAGCACCAGAGTCAACAGCTACCTCGACAGGGTCGACTGCGTCTACCTGGGACACACCTGAGGGGGCAGGACCCTGAGGGGGGAGGGGGTCTACCGGAGGGGGACCTGGCGTAAGGAAGAGCGGCGAGGGGGGGAGGGACGCAGTGCGGTAGGGGAAGAGACAGTAATAGGGAACCGACTCGTCAAAGGTGACGTCCTGGGAGGACAGAACACGGCGCTAGGTGGGGTGGTAGAACTGCCAGCCCGGCGCGTCAGGGGGGAAGCCAAGGAAGACGCAGGGAACAGCACGAGGGGACAGCTTGTCCGCAGACAAGTCGCGGACAAACGCCCAAGATCCCCAGACACGGAACGCAGACGCATCGCCAACCTTCCCTGTCCACAGCAAAGCAGGGGAGGTCTCCGGCATGGAGACCCGGGGCTGAAGGTTTATCTGATGCGCCGCGTACCGAACCGCAAACGGCCACAGAAAATGGGGGGCAGCCGCATGGACCATGGACGTACGAGCGACGTCCATGACCATGCCCATGCGGCGCTCAGCAATCCCATTTTGCTGCGGAGAGTCCGGAAGCGTGAAGGTCTGGCGAATGCCTCGTGCACGACAGAAGGCTCGCAGAAGGTCGGAGGAAAACTCTCCGCCTCTGTCAGAGTGCAGACGCAGAACAGGAAAGTCCGAGCCGAAACTCTCCCTAAGTTGGAGACGAGCTGCGCGGATCCAGGCGATCAACACCTCAGTGACCTCACCCTTGCTGCGCAAGGGGAAGACTGCGGTGTAACGCGAGTAGTCGTCAACCACCAGCAAGAAGTAGCGCTCGTGACCCTGTCCACGGACGCGGGCAGGGCCCCACACGTCCATGTGAAGCGTCTGCAGCGGAGCCTCTGTCGGAGGAAACTCGGAGGAGTGAGGAGCAGCGCGCTGCCGCCCCTCGACGCAGGGAACGCAGGTGGGGGCAGGCCCCGGAGGAAGGGGAGGGAGGGAACGGGGGAGACCAGAGACAAGGACACGGGAGGCCATGCCTCAAAGACGAGACAGGGAGGGGTGACCAAGGCGGTGGTGCCAGAGGAGAGTCTGGTGAGACAGGAGACGACACGAGCAGGGGGCAGACTCAGGACCAGACCTAGACGCCGCAGCAAACACCTGACCCGACGCGACTACCTGAGCAGACTCAGCGACCGGAGGAGACTCAGTAGTCAGTGTGTACAGGCTCGACCCCGGCTGACGGGTAAACGTGGCCAAGTGACGGCCCGTCTGAGCACAGGTACAGTGGGTCACTCGATGACTCGCAGGAGTGAACGGGTGAACCCTCCATCCTGGAGGTCAGCACCAATCACCAAGTTCGTAGAGAACGAGGGGAGGTAAAGACCTGACAGGGTGCCAGAAGGGGCCGCCGGACACGGTAGAACAGTGGAGAAGTGGGCAAGGACAGGACCCCCAGAGGGGTCTTCCAGGGAGACTGCCACTGGCCGACTAAGCGGCGTAAGCGTGGTGCGGTCTCGAAAGAAGGAGCGGGAAGCACCCGAGTCAAGGGTGAAGGTGTGGGTGGCCGGAGCCGATGCGGTACCTGAGAGCGCAGACTCACCAGCACCTAGAGCAGCAGCCTCAATGCCCGATTCAGGCGGAAAACACCGGTAACAGTCACCCTCATCACTATTAGTGACAGCATACATTGCAGCAAGAATAGCATCATAATCAAGATCAAAGATCGCAACACCCGCCCTAAACAGCTCGCCCCAGCGGAGGATCTCATTAGCGTCGGGGAACTGGTGACGCCAAGTGTCCGTCGGGCGGCCGAAGCAGCGCTGGGTGGAGTGCGGACCCCCATACTGCTCACCCGTGCGGTCGCCTGTACGTAGAATGTAGGTACAGAGGCCAGCACCCCAACCCCGCTGATGAGCAGTGTACCACTCACGAAGCTGCTGGGGGGAAGGGGTCTCACGAGTGCACTGCTGCTGCTACTGCTGGCGCTGACGACCACCAGAGCCGACCCTCTGCGAAGAGCCGCCCGGACCAGCTCCACCTCCGCCGCCGCTACCTCCACCACCGCCTCCACCTCCACCACCTCCGCTCGCACCGCCACCGCCGCCGCCTCCTCCGCCTCCACTGCCGCCACTAGTGCCCCCACTCCCGCCACCACTCCCACCGCCACCCTCACCCCCTCCGCCGCCTCCACCGCCGCCTCCACCGCCCCCGCCAGCTCCTCCAGCGCCCTTGCCCCCCTTGCCCTTGCTTGAGCGGCGTCTCCCGCTAGGGGCAGACGCTGCGCCGACCGACTCAAGACCAACGAGGTCGGCCGCAGCAGCAGAGGCAACAGAGGGCAAGAGAGGGGAGGGGGAGCACCCCTCAAAGACAGGGGTATGAGGGTCACCACGAGAGGCTCCTACTGCAACTATACTCTTTTCTGCTGCTAGGAGGCGCTTCTCGAGGAGGTCAACGGTGAGGGTGGTGGGGCAAACAGAGAGGAAGTGGTCCCTGTTCGAGCGAAGGGTGTCAGGGAGCCGGGTGAATATGTAGTAGAGGGTGATGTACATAGGGGGGGGGTTCTTGGCGCAGAACTCAGGAAGAAGCGCATCGCGGTAGCGAATGTTACTAGTGCGAAGGTGCGTAATGAGGTCAGCGACTGTGGGAAAAGCGGCGAGGTCAGGGAAGAGGTACGGTAGTATGAGGCGGCTAAGGGCAGCAGTGGCAGGGGAAGACTAGCGTGCAACGACAGCGTCGTACAAGGTCTTAGCACTCTTGTACTGACTCAAATGCGTGCGCTCAGCGGTCGGTAAGTGGCGGCGCACAGCAAGGCGAGCAGCAGCATCGCGTGTAGCCCACTGTGAGCGAACAGTGGCGTCAGCATCAGCAGCAGGGGCAGGAGAGGCACCAGAGGTGAGGTCAAACAGAGAGAGACCGTCTGCCCTATCGCACTGTAGGAAAAGCTGCATATCATCTACCCAGACCTCAAAGTCAACAGCCCGACCCTCACCGTCAAAGGTGAGAACACTGGGGGTGGCCATGACAGCAGTAGACTGGCAGAGAGAGCAGTGGGGTAGGGTAGTGCAGTGGCAGAGGCGCTGCTCTTACTAGGCAGGTGGGGCGGGCCGAGGCAGGCCGGTAGGGACAGGGCCGCGACGGCAGGGACTGCGGCGTCTCGGCTGCGGTGGCGTGGCGGCTCGGCGGCTCGGCTGCAGGGCGGCTCGGCGGCTCGGCGGCTCGGCAGCTCGAGGGCTCGGCGGCTCGGCACCTCGGCGGCTCGGCGGCTCGGCAGCTCGGCGGCACAGCGGCAAGGGCGGCTCGGCGGCTCGGCGGTGACGGCGGCTCGGCTGGTCGACGGGGCCGGGAAGGGCGGCTGAGGGGCCGAGGAAGGGCGGCAGGGCCGCGAAGGGTGGCGACGGGGCCGCAAGGGGCAGCAACAAAGCCGCTGAAGGGCGGCGACGAGGCCGCTGAGGGGCGGTGACGAGGCCGCTGAAGGGCGGCGACGAGGCCGCGAAAGGGCGGCGACAGGGCCGCGGAAGGGCGGCAATGGGGCCGCTGAAGGGCGGCGACGAGGCCGAAAGGGGCGGCGACGGGGCCGTAAGGGGCGGCGACGGGGCCGTAAGGGGCGGCAACGGGGCCTTAAGGGGCGACGACGGGGCCGTAAGGGGCGGCGACGGGGCCTTAAGGTGCGGCGACGGGACCGTCAGGGGCGGTCGCGGGGCCGTGAGGGGCGGCGACGGGGCCGTGAGGGGCGGTCGCGGGGCCGTGAGGGGCGGCGACGGGGCCGTAAGGGGCGGTCGCGGGGCCGTAAGGGGCGGTCGCGGGGCCGTAAGGGGCGGCGACGAGGCCGCTAAGGGGCCACGCGGGGCCTAGAGAGGGCAGCGACGGGGCCTGAGGGGCAGGATACTAGGCGCGTTTTGGGCAGGGGCGGCACGCGCCCCGGGTAGGAAAAAAAATCTTGGTGGGCCCTAGGAACAGTTCCCACGAGGGAACCTGCTCGATACCATGAGAAACTTAGAACGAGAATGAAATTGACTAAGGAATGAAAGTGATACAAATATGAAACCCTAGAATTGTGTACCCCTTAGTATCTAACCCGCTACAGCCTACACAGGCTAGATCATATAAGTTTGACAGTCTATACTGACCACTGCAGTCTCAAATACCTGAAGTCACAGCCGACGCTCTCACGACGACAGTTGCGGTGGATGGACTTCTTCGAAACTCACTTCCATTTCGACGGGGCCGGGAAGGGCGGCTGAGGGGCCGAGGAAGGGCGGCAGGGCCGCGAAGGGCGGCGACGGGGCCGCAAGGGGCGGCAACGAGGCCGCTGAAGGGCGGCGACGAGGCCGCTGAGGGGCGGTGACGAGGCCGCTGAAGGGCGGCGACGAGGCCGCGAAAGGGCGGCGACGGGGCCGCGGAAGGGCGGCAATGGGGCCGCTGAAGGGCGGCGACGAGGCCAAAAGGGGCGGCGACGGGGCCGTAAGGGGCGGCGACGGGGCCGTAAGGGGCGGCGACGGGGCCTTAAGGGGCGGCGACGGGGCCGTAAGGGGCGGTTGCGAGGCCGTGAGGGGCGGCGACGGGGCCGTAAGGGGCGGTCGCGGGGCCGTGAGGGGCAGCGACGGGGCCGTAAGGGGCGGCGACGGGGCCGTAAGGGGCGGCGACGGGGCCTTAAGGGGCGGCGACGGGACCGTAAGGGGCGGTCGCGGGGCCGTGAGGGGCGGCGACGGGGCCGTGAGGGGCGGTCGCGGGGCCGTGAGGGGCGGCAACGGGGCCGTAAGGGGCGGTCGCGGGGCCGTGAGGGGCGGCGACGGGGCCGTAAGGGGCGGTCGCGGGGCCGTAAGGGGCGGTCGCGGGGCCGTAAGGGGCGGCGACGAGGCCGCTAAGGGGCCACGCGGGGCCTAGAGAGGGCAGCAACGGGGCCTGAGGGGCGGGACACTAGGCGCGTTTCGGGCAGGGGCGGCACGCGCCCCGGGTAGGAAAAAAAATCTTGGTGGGCCCAAGGAACACTTCCCACGAGGGAACCTGCTCGATACCATGAGAAACTTAGAACGAGAATGAAATTGACTAAGGAATGAAAGTGATACAAATTGAAACCCTAGAATTTTGTACCCCTTAGTATCTAACCCGCTACAGCCTACACAGGCTAGATCATATAAGTTTGACAGTCTATACTGACCACTGCAGTCTCAAATACCTGAAGTCACAGCCGACGCTCTCACGACGACAGTTGCGGTGGATGGACTTCTTCGAAACTCACTTCCATTACGACATCGTCTACAAGCCCGGGCTACACAACAAGGCAGACGCATTGAGCCGGCCTGGACATATAGCAGGCATCCAGCTTGATGGAATGAACCCTCTGCTCAAAGGTCTATTCCAACATGGGTACTCCGTGGACTCAGAGATCGCTACAGCATAGACCAAGAAGCTATTACAGTGGGAGAAAGACTTAGCTGTAAGGAAGGGTCCAGGAAAGATTTGGGTAACGAATTATGCCCGCTACGGCAGATCCTATTGGAGGAGTTTCACAACGTACCTTACGCGGGACACTTCAGGAGCGACAAGACGTTAGCGGGAATAGCGAAGTATTACTATTGGCCCGGGATGGCAGCAGACGTGCAGCAGTTCGTCACCTCTTGCGACACGTGTCAGCTGATGAAGAGTAGCAAGCAGAAAAAAGCAGAGTTACTTCAGCCCCTACCCGTACCGGAGCAGCCATGGCAGGTCGTTAGCCTTAACTTCATCACAGGACTTCCCTCGACCTCACGGGGACATGATTCCATCCTCATAGTTATCGATAAGTTCTCCAAAATGGGTTACTTCATCCCGACCAACGCCACAGCTACAGCTGAAGCAACTGCTCGCCTCTTCTTCAACCGCATCATCACCATCCACGGCATCCCCGCTACACTTATCTCAAACAGAGACCCCAAATTCACAAGTAAGTTCTAGAAAGAGCTCATGGGATTATTGGGGACCAAACTTGCGATGTCCTCAGCATACCACCCACTGACTGACGGACAGACAGAGCGACTCAATCAAGTGGTTGAACAGTTACTGCGCACAGCTTGCAAGGACGACGTCAGCCACTAGGACACACAGTTACCGACCCTAGAGTTCGCTTACAACAACGCATCACATGCAGTCAGAGGGAAAACTCCTTTCTTCCTGTGTTACGCACGGGAACCACTCACACCACAGCAGCCTACCACACCGGCACACGTCCAAGCCGCACATGATTTCGTCACCACCATGCAGCAGCTATGGGAGACGACTCAGCGATGACTCACCACGATGCAGACCTTCCAGAAGCAGTATGCCGATCGTCAGCGACGTGATCACTCAGTAGAAGTCGGAGATCAGGTGCTTCTTGACACGCGCAACTTGAACATGTCTCACCTTCCATCCAAACTCCGGCCTCGCTTCTGTGGTCCTTTTCTCGTTGAGGCACAGGTGACACCAGTTACATTCCGCTTGCGCTTACCAGATACGTGGAAGCTTCACAACGCTTTCCATGTCCAACTACTGAAACCCTACAAGGACCCCAACCACCAGTTCTAGGGACGACAGCTACCGCCACCACCACCTGTTCTCATACAGGATGAACCCGAGTACGAAGTGGAACGTGTTCTCACTCATCGGCGCCGCGGCGGCAAGACCCTCGAGTTCCTGATCCGCTGGAAGGGGTACGACCCCACTGAGGACAGTTGGGTTGCAGAAGCTGATATGGGCAACGCACGCTGTGCTCTCAAGAACTATCTTGTCAAGCAGGGTGTATCTCACGCCACCTAGCTTTGAGGGGGGGACGTGTGAGAGTACGACGGCTTATGCCAGCTATGCTTGCTTGCCTTTACTTTATTATGCTATTTCTAGCATAGGATAATTATATGCATGCATGAATTGCTTGATTTCCTAGGCTAGGTGCTTTCCTTTATTTCATTATAGTTATAGCACCGAGCTAGGTTGCGTGCACCGAATTCTGGGCTTTTCGGTTGCCACGGAATTGCCTTCTACCGAATTCGGGAAGGCTCTGTTCGGGACGCTTCGCGACCCTCAGAACCTTCGCGTAACACCTGGTTACGGGGCCTTGTGTCGAGCCTATATATAGCCTCGTGTTGTACCCAGGTGATCATTCAATTCACATTCTCTTTTCTGAGCTCGATCCTAGATCCTCACGGGCACACTCTTAGCTCCAACTCCAACACCTCCAGAGGTAGCACCTCTAGGGTCCGTGCTACAGACTCCAGCACCCTCAGGATCTACAGCAGCCTATAGAGGAACTGCTGACGGCTGCTGCGGTGATTGTGAGGAGGACTGCGGAGAAGGGGACGAGACCTGAGGGGCTACTGAGGGGGGGGGGGGAGGGGGTAGCGTGTGACACACCTGGCGGGGCTGGACCAGGGTGGGGAGGCTGTACCGGAGGAGCAAGAGGGGGAGTGGGAGTCAGGAAGAGAGGGGGAGGAGGAACCGGGAGACCTCGACAGGGGTACTGGGTGTAGTAGGGGACTGACTCGTCAAAACAGATGTCACGGGAGTCAAAGAACAAGTGAATGGGAGGGTGGTAAAAGGTAAAGTCAGAGGAGTCCTCAAGGAAACCAAGGAAGACACAGGGAATGGCGCGAGGCGAGATCTTGTCCGCGGAGGTGTCGCGAACAAGCACCAAGCAGCCCCAGACACGAAAGCGCGACGCAACACTAGGGGACCCGGTCCAAAGATTGGTCGGTGAAGCCCCTGGGCGGGAGACACGTGGTCAGAGGTTCAGCTAGTGGGTGGCGTACCGAACCGCATAGGGCCACAGAAAATGGGGCGCATGGGCGTGAATCATAGAGGTGCGTGCGTTATGCATGACCAAGCCTATGAAGCGCTCAGCAACCCCATTCTGTTGTGGGGACTCTGGAAGCATCCAGGACTGGAGAATGCCCTGCTCGGGACAGAATCCGGCGAGAACGCTGGAGCGAAACTCGCCCCCACGGTCGGAGTGAAGACAACTGACATGACGGCCACGAGTTCCCTTAGTGGTGAGTAACCACCGGATCAGCGTAGAAGTCACGTCGGACTTCTTTGCCAGAGGAAACACGGTGGTGTAGCGAGAGTAGTTGTCAATGACCACTAGAAAAAAGCTCTCTCGCTCGGGTCCAGGGCTGGAAGTGGGGCCCCAGACGTCCAAGTGGAGAGTCTCAAAGGGAGCGGTGGCCCTCGACGAAAGGAGGAGGAGTGAGGGGTGGCGCGGAGCCGACCCTCGACGCAAGGGACGCACGGTGGTGCAGGCGAAGGCGGCAGCGACGGCAAGACTCGCGGGAGGCCTAAGACAAGATGCTGCCTGGACATAATGCGTAGGCGGGGAAGGGACGGGTGACCAAGTCGGTGGTGGTACAGGACTGTGGGGTGGGCAAGCGACCGACACGAGTAAGAAGAAGAAACTTGACCTGACATCGTAACCTGACCAGAAATAGCTACCTAGTGGGACACTAGGACCTGACGGGGGGAAGTTGTTGGTGCAACCCTACGGTTTGCACTCGGCTTGTTGTCCGTGTGCGTGCATGCGTGTGTGCATGGAATGGTATGAGGGCATGGGATAATATATATTTCATGCTTATAATAATGTGTGAATGTTGAGTCATGATGTCGAATGTGTGTGTCGAGTCAATAGCCAGTTATCGCTAGTCGCGTGCCACGCGGTCGTTTGTGTCCCGTGCGCGATTTCTATTTTGTCGTGTTTCTCAAGCACGGTTTCTATTTTGTCGCATGTGGAACGTTCGGCGTGTCACATGTGTGTGCAGCAGACCCATCAAGAACTCAAGGATGAGTTTATGATGAAGAACTTGAGCCTTGGCTTCAAGTTTTAAGTGATCGCGAAGCCCGCGAAAAGGGGTACACTTTAAGATATTGAGAATAAGTTACATTACTTTGTGTAGTGTAACATTTCACTTGGTGTAGGCCCTTGTGAAGGGTAGTTTCGAGACCTTTCGTGATTGGAGACAGTGTGGTACTGTTCCACATCACTGTACCTCGGCTCTTGGGGTTTGTAGGAGCTGGGAGTCATTCCCAACTCGCAACTCTTCATAATTTGTGTTTTAAGACTATAGTGGTTGCCATAGTGCCGTTCGTTCAAACTAACGTTGTGTTGTCAATCTTAATGAAATCGTATGATCAAAATTGACTATTGTAGGCGGCGTCAAGACGCTCCAGATCCAATTTGAATCAGGTCATTTGGAGCTGTGACGAGAACACTGTGAACGTTCAAAGCCGCTGTGCAGAAATCCGACTTTGCACTCTATCTTTCGTTTTAGGCACATTTGAGCCTACTGTGACCATAACAAGTGGTATCAGAGCTCCTTGGAGCAGCTACGATGATGGCTGGACCTGAAGAAAGGGGTGACAGAGGTGCTGGAGGCAGTGGAGGACCCCAAGCACAAGGTCCATCCCGTGATTCAGCCATGGCGCCCATGCAACCTACTCTTGGACCTTCTAGGGATGAATCAAGAGTGTTCGGGCTTGACAAGTTCAACCGTGATAACTTTGCTGAATGGTCCTTCAGAATGGAGGACGTGTTTGACCCCTATGACCTGCTGGAGGTGATGGAAGGAACGGAGAAGCGTCCCGAGAACGACCCGGAGAAGAGCCCGTGGGTGCGGAAGAGCGCACAAGGCTATCTCCTACTTGGGCAAGCATTGAGGAGCAGTCAAATCCGTCACATCAAGCTATTCTAGCGTGAATTAGAGAAGGGACCAAAGGCATGGGCTGCAATCAAGGGTGTACACGCTCCCGCAACAGCGGCGGTAGCTGTGGTGTTGGAACGGCAAATGGCGACACTACGAATTGAAGAAGATGAACCCGTGGAAGAAGGGGTGCAGAAATTCTTCGACTTGTTGACGCGGCTTGAGGGAGCTGATTTGAACTACAGTGAGCTTCAAAAGAAGACCAAGTTTGCTGGCCCTACTCCCTGACTCATGGACATCCCTCATCATCAACCTCAACCGTGATCTGCCCCGCCTCTCGCTTGAACACGTGAAGCGAGCGATCCTTCAAGAGGACTTCCGCCGCCGTGAGTTGGCGAGTGCGGATGGCGCTGAAGCATGTCACATCGGCTTTGGGGCAGCGAGCAGAGGTGAAAGGCATGGGCAAGGTTATGTTCAAGGGTGCTGATGGGAAGATGGTGGGCCTCAAGAACGTGCATTGGGTGCCCAACCTTGCTGCGAACCTGATTTCTGTGCGGCGGTTGCGAAAGGCTGGCATGGACACGAGCTCGAAGGGAGCCAAGACCTACACCGCAAGGATTGGCGAGCGGATCCTTTGGGACCTTCACTAGGATAGGGACGTCTACAACGAGATGTGGCAGATCCCTGTGGTCCCCATGCCTAAGGAGAGGCAAGTGGCAGCAAGCGTCAGCACCAAGGGTGAAGCAGTTGGTAGCAGCGATGGCGCGAACGGTCGCACTAAGGAGAATGAGTCCAACAAGTGCAATCTTGGAGGGACCAGCAAGTTGTGTGAACTTATGGAGAGTGTTGCAGCAGCCAAGGAGCAGCACAAGGGTGAGGAGAACCCCAAGGCAGCAGCGGAGGAGGACTACAGAGAGAGAGCATGTGGGGCGCTATTGCGAGCGCGGCATTCTCCAATCCGAGTTCGGCTACGGGGGAGAGTGACTGGCTCACCTTGCATCGGCCCATGGGGCATGTGGCCCTGCCCATCTTGGAGCAGCTAGTGAAGAAAGAGATGGTTGCTGGCATACGTGTGAAGGGGGAGCCCGATGAGGTACTTGGCTGCCCGACGTGCATGTAAGCCAAGTTCACCCGTTTCCCGTTCTCGACTTTGGAGCTAACGGCTAAGGCACAACTTGATGAGGTGGTGATGGACGTGGTGGGCCCTTTGAAGCTAGGAGCTACTGGAGAAAAGTACTTCCTCACCATCGTCGACGTCTACACCCGAATGACTTGGGTGTACGTGCTTTCCAAGAAGAGCGACGTGGCTGAAACGGTGAAGACTGATTGGTTGCCGATGGTGGAGCGGCAACAAGACCGGTTAGTGAAGTCAATCCGCACCGATCGAGGGGGAGAGTTCCTGAGCAAGGAGTTCGGAATGTGGCTGAAGAAGAATGGGATAAGGCACTCCCTTACCATGCCATACTCCCCTGCAATGAACGGTATCGCCGAGTGAGCGAACCGCACAATCACGGAGACGGCACGCGGGTTGCTAATTGAAGCCGGATGCGGTGTGGAGTGCGTGTGTGGCCAAGAACAGAGCATTCACTCATGTGGGAGCAGACAAATGGGTGCCCTATGTGGAGTGGATTGGAAGGAAGCCCAAGGTGGATATTCTTCGGGTGTTCGGGTGCATGTGCATGACGCTCGTGCCTAAGCATCTTCGGCACAACAAGCTTGGTGCCAAGGCGATATGGGCTGTGCACTTGGGCATGGCTCAAAACAGCAAGGGGTGGCTTCTTTGGGACCCATTCACCAAGAAGTGCTTGGTGAGCAGGGACTGCAAGTTCATGGAGAACCTGATGTATAAGGATTGGAAGGCGGAGAACGAGGCGAAGATAGGCGAGCGGTTTGGGGAGGTGAAGAGTTCCTGCTTGGAGCATGTGGAGCTGCCTTTGGAGCTGAGCAGCAGCAGCACAACCACAAGGCAATCTTCCCTTGTGAATGGGGGGGAGGAGGCCAAGGTTGAAGAGGAAGAAGAGGAGGAGGTGCAGCAAGTGAGCGAGCGTGCACCGACACTTCCTTCACGCGCTACGAGTGCTCCACGGATCCGAGTAACTCCGCAGCAACGCCAAGGCCTTCTAGTCCCTGCAGCTGAGGAAGAAAGAAGGGGCAAGAGGAGAGTTCAAGCCCCTAATAGACTGACCTATGATGCACCAGGAAAGCAGGGCAAGTCAGCCCTGGCCGGAGCGGCAATGATGGTCGGAGATGATGAAGAAAGTGCTAAGAGGAGTGTGCCTTCCTGTTCTTCTCTCCGGTCGAGATGCCGGGAGAACCAACAACTCTCAAGGAGGCCTTGGAGAGCAGTGATGCTTAGGAGTGGAAGAAGGCCATCAAGAGCGAGTTGAAGAGTATTGAGGAGAATGACACGTGAGAATTGGTGGAGCTACCGGAGGGACGTAAGGCGATAACGTCCAAGTGGCTCTTCAAGATCAAGTCGGACGCCGACGGCAAGATCGAACGCTACAAGTCTAGGCTTGTAGCCAAGGGGTACCAGCAGATGGAGAAGGTGGACTTCAAGGAGCTGTTTGCTTCTGTGGTGAAGCCGACGACGTTGCGGACCCTACTCGCGGGGGCTGCCACCAAAGGATGGGTGGTGAAACAAATGGACGTGACAACCGCATTCCTCAACGGCATTATCGAAGAAGATATTTTCTTGGCGCAGCCAGAGGGGTTTGATGATGGGAGTGGCAGAGTTTTGAAGATGAAGAAGGCCCTCTACGGGCTGAAGCAAGCCCCTAGGCAATGGTACTTGAAGGTGCGCGAAGTGTTGGAGGAGATCGGCTTCACTCCCTCAACAGCCGATCACTCATTGTTCATGCTTGGCGAGGGGGAGCAGAGGAGCTTCATGGTGGTGTACGTGGATGACATCCTCATCTTCTCACCCTCCTCTGACCTTGTGAAGGAGGTGATGCTGAAGCTTCAGGACAAGTTCAAGTGCAAGGCCCTTGGTGACGTCAACTTCTACCTCGGGCTCCACATCGAACGCGACGTGGAGAAGCGGTGCATGCGAGTGCACCAACGGAAGTACCTGGAGGCCTTGGCTGCCAACTTTGGGCGGAGTGAAGGTCATGTGGCTACTCTATTCCCTTCTGGGTTCAAGTGTGTGAAGGGACCAGAGGAGGAGAGCGTTGGAGAAGAGGAGAGGCGCCGTTTTCACTCGTTGGTGGGCAGCCTCATGTACGCGGCGGTAAACACCCGACCGGACGTCGCCTTCGCTACCGGGCAGCTGGCTAGGGTTGTGCAATGCCCTAATGAGGAGTAGGTAGCTGCTGGAATGAGGGTGGCCAAGTTTCTTGGCCAAACACCGACCGTTGGGCTGCAATACTCGTCGGCGGCGCAAAGGTGCCAAAAGGGCGCGGATGGTGTTGAACCCGGGCATATGTTCTTCACCGCATTCTCGGATGCCTCTTATGCATCGGAACCAGAGGACATGACAAGTGTGGGAGGCTTCATCTGCTGTGTTGGTGGAGGCCCAACTGCTTGGGAAAGCAAGAAGCAGGTTGACCAAGCATTGAGCTCGGTCGAGTCGGAGTACATGGCACTCTTCTGTGCCGTACGGGAGATTGTGTGGCAGCGGCGTTTGTTGGCTGAATTAGGGGAGGAGCAGCAAGGACCTACCCCAATCTACTGTGACAGCCAGGGTGCCATCGCTCTTGCTAAGAACCCCGTGCTGCATGGCATCACCAAGCACATGTGAGTGAAATGGCATTGGACGAGGAGCATGGTGGCCGCGGGTGAAGTCGAGTTGCGCTATGTGAAGACAACGGGGCAGCCGGCAGATATGGTGACCAAGAGGCTATTGGAGCAGCAGCATTGCAAGTATTGCAAGCTAGCTGGAATGGCTCTGAACTGAGAGCAACAGATCCTAAGGCCAACAATCCGAGGGGGGGTTTGTTGGTGCAACCCTACGGTTTGCACTCGGCTTGTTGTCCGTGTGCGTGCATGCGTGTGTGCATGGAATGGTATGAGGGCATGGGATAATATATATTTCATGCTTATAATAGTGTGTAAATGTTGAGTCATGATGTCGAATGCGTGTGTCGAGTCAATAGCGAGTTATCGCTAGTCGCGTGCCACGCGGTCGTCTGTGTCCCGTGCGCGGTTTCTATTCTGTCGTGTGTCTCGTGCACGGTTTCTTTTTTGTCGTGTGTGGAACGTTCGGCGTATCGGAGGTGTGTGCAGCAGACCCATCAAGAACTCGAGGATGAGTGTACTCCGACAAGGGGTACACTACACACCGCGAAAAGGGGTACACTTTAAGATATTTAGAAAAGTTACATTACTTTGTGTAGTGTAACATTTCACTTGGTGTAGGCCCTTGTGAAGGGTAGTTTCGAGACCCTTCGTGATTGGGGACAGTGTGGCACTGTTCCACATCACTGTACCTCGGCTCTTGGGGTTTGTAGGAGCTGGGAGTCATTCCCAACTCGCAACTCTTCCTAATTTGTGTACTAAGACTATAGTGGTTGCCATAGTGCCGTTCGTTCAAATTGACGTTGTGTCGTCAATTCTTAATGAACTCGAGCGATCAAAATTGACTATTGTAGGCGACCTTAAGACGCTCCAGATCCAATTTGAATCAGGTCATTAAAAGCTGTGACCAGAACGCTGTGAACGTATAAAGCCGTTGTGCAGAAATCCGAGTGTGCACTCTATCTTTCGTTTTAGGTACATTTGAGCCTACTATGACCATAACAGAAGTGACAGGGTTCGGAGGCAGTAGCTGCTGCTGCTGCTGCTGCTCTCTCGGGGGCCAGTGTGAAACGTGTAGAGACCAGAACCCGGCTCCTGGTGGAAGGTGGCCAGGGGGGCGTACGTGTCACCGTCCACACAGGCCGCAGAGTCCCCAGAAGGCTCAAACCAAACACCAACGTGCTGACTCACGAGCGGCCCCACACCCACCAAGTTCCTAGAGAACGAGGGGATGTGGAGGCCCGTCTGAGAACTCAAGGGAAGAGCGGGGCACGGAAGCGTAGTAGAGTGGTGAGCAATGACTGGTCCCGAAGTGGGTTCAGCCAGTGCTATAAAGACTGGCGCAGGAAGCGGAGTAAGAGTCATGTGGTCGCGGAAGAAACACTTCGAAGCTCCGGAGTCCAGGGTGAAAGACAGCGAAGCGTCCGCCAGAGTAGCACCTAGACGAGTACCTAAGCAAGTACCTACACTAGCAACTGGCACAGGATCAACACTAGCACCTAAGCTAAAAACACGCGAGCAAACGGAGTCAGAAACACTAGGGTCAACAGCAGCATACATAGCATTTGCAGTTCCTAAGAGTTCAATTAGCTGAGAAGCAGACATGTCCCACAGCGCGGGACCGTGCGAGAGAACTAAGGGAAGCCAATTAGAGGCAGGGCCGTCTGCGCCGTAGGCCGCGCAAAGTCTGTCAGTGAGCCGAGCAAAAGCACTGACCTAGTGGGTGACGGCGGTCGCAGCGGAGGCCACTGCGAGTACCTGTCTGGATGAGGTAGGGGCAGGGTGGGTGGGCGTCACCACACGACAGCTAACGCGGTCCTGACCCATGCCTCTGACCCTGCTGCTGCCCCTGCTGTTGTTGTGGCTGCTGCTGCCACTGCTGCTGCTGCTGCTGCTGAGCCAGGTACCAGGCCGCCACCCTTGCGCCGGAAACTGGCAGCCCCGCAGGTGCCGAACGAACCCGAGCGTCACCTCCACCAGCTGCAGTAGGGGAGCCACTAGAAGCTGCACGAGGCGCTCCACCGACACCTGCACTCCCGCCACCACCACTCGCCATGCCACCTCCACCGCCTTCGCTGCTGGCTGCACCTTGGCCGCCCCTCCTGCCACTCTAGACCGCGCAGAAGTCGTGACAGCAGCCGCGGTCTCATCAGTAGCGGTAGTGGCGAGGGAGGCAGTGAAGGTGGGCAGCTGTGGGACAGTGCACCCGTGGAACAGTGGGGGGGACACAGCGCCAGAGGCAGAGGCTACCGAGCGGAGGTTGCTCTCGACGTCTTTGAGTGCAGCATCAAGGACGGCGATAATGTGCTCGCTAGTGTGCTTCAGCAGAAGCGCTTAGCGAACAGTGGCAAGGCGGTCAGGGAGGCTAGTGGCGATAAAATGTTTAGTGATTGCCATAGGGGGGGGAAGCAGTGTGAGCTGTGCGTCGGTACATGCCGCGCAGTAGCTCAAGTCTAGCGAACGCAGGTGTGCGATCAAGTCAGATTAGCGCTCAAAGGAGGCGAGGTCCGGAAATAGGAACGGCAGAAACATGCGACCAAGAGAAACAGTGGTGGGAGTTGAGTAGAGGGCCTTAATCGCAGTAAGGAACTCTCGAGCAGAGCGAACCTGAGTGAAGTGCGCCTCTTCAGACTCAGGAATGAGGCTGCTAAGGGCGATGCAGGCCACTGCGTCGCGAGACTTCCACGCTGTAACGGCAGCCCGCTCGCGGGCAAAGCGCTCCCTGTCTGCAACAGTGGGGTCAGCGCCTAGCGCATCTGGGGCAGGGGGCTCAGGGAGGTCACTGGAGGCGTGTGCCCAGAGGGTCTCGTCAGCCTGACACTGACTCTCTAGTAGGCGTTACGCACGAAGGAGGCAGAATGAAAGCTCTAGCGGTCTACCATCGGCATCGAAGCGGAGAAGTCTGCGGGCCGCCATAATTGACTAGCAAGGGGAGATGCGGCTGCCAACCACCGAGAAAGCTTGAGCAGGGCGGGCACGACAGTGTGCGGGCGTTTAGGGCATGACGCTGAGGGTGTGGACGGGCGGGCCAGACGCTAAGGGCGCGGACGGACGGGCAGACAGGGCGCAGGGTGTGGACGGACGGGCGCAGGGTGCGGACGGACGTGCGCAGGGCGGACGGACGGACGGACGGGACGGACGGGCGCAGGGCGGAGGGCGCAGGGGACGGGACGGACGGGACAGATGGGACGGAGGGGACAGACGAGCGCAGGGCACGGACGGACGGGACGACGCGACGGGACGGGACAGGCGAGGCGCGACGCGACGGGACGGGCCGGGCGCGACGCGACGAGCAGGGAGACGCGACGGGACGGGACAGGTTGGGCACGACGCAACGGGATGGGCAGGGCGCGACGCGACGGGACGGGCAGGGCGCAACACGACGGGCAGGGAAGCGCGACGGGCGCGAGGGGACGGGACGGGACGGGCACGACGGGCGCTAGAGGACGGGACGAGCGCGACGGGCGCTAGAGAACAGGACGGGCGCTACGGGCGTCGTAGGCTAGGCGCAACGGGCGCGGGAGGCTCAAGAGAGAGGAACGGGATCCAACAGGATCCTAACCTAGGTGATATCATGTCAGAAACGAAATGATCTGTGAATTACTATGAGTTGGGGTACATATACCTAACCCTAACAGCTGTACCCCACATGACATGTCTCACTACAGGCTACAACATTTGACAAAACAAATTTAAATGGTGCCAAAGCTTGATGTACGCGGAAACAAATCTAGTGATGGGTAATCCAAAGGGTTAGCCTCAGCAATGTTGGTCTAGCAAGAATTGAGATGACAACATCCCCGCAAGAAGCACACAGATATCTTAGATACCGTAACACACCACGGTGTATGTTCAACCATGATACTGTCTTGTTTTATGGTCTCATATTTGGCTAGAGATTCCAAGGATCAAATACAACTTATGGACGGTACGCTATGCATGCATGCATGCCCATGCTAGGCCTTGGTGTTGGCGGACGACCGGCACGGCAGATTCCACGTGCTGACAGCCTTATCCATTCCCTCTGCTGCCACCAACCGGACTGCATCAACCGCCCTCTCTATAGCCACATCCACCTGTGTCACGGGTCACAGACCACAAATGGGTTTGCATATAAAGGAAACCGTCTCATATTATAAAATAGGCAGGTTAGTTTCAACTGGTATCACAGCTTCCTGTTATCTCTCAGGAAACCATACATTTCAAAACTGGATATTTTCACAGTCTCACCTCCTCCCTTCCTCATGAGGTGCCTTTTGAGTCGACTCAAAATTCATACACATACACACATTCTCACTAACTCGCCTCCTCCCTCCCTCTCCCTGTGCGAGATTCACTGCAGCACATACACTTTGGGGTCTGTTTTTTTATAAGCCGGAAGACAAAGTAGAAACGCTTCAACGCTCGACGCACACACCACCTGCTCCTCTCACCTGTTCTCTCTCCCTATCTGAAAACTTCTGCAGCACATACACCTTGGCCTCCATGCGTCCTGGTGGCCTCCCAATGCCTGCATGCAAACCACATGGAGGGAATGAACTGGTGTTTAATTTGACTCAGAAAACTCTCCCTGTCTGACTGACAACTGCGGCAGCACACACCTTGGCTTCCATACGTCCTGGGGGCCCCCGTGCCTGCATGCAAACCACATGGAGGGATCAACTCAATCTAGAATCTCTCTGACTGCCAACCGCTGCAGCACATACACCTTGGCCTGGCCTCCATCCATCCTGGCGACCTCCGGATGCCTGCATGCACTGATGACACCAGCATGACGTCACCATGCCATCACACAAACATGTTGCACATGTTGCAGGTTTGACAAACAGTTAAGGAGTGGAAAGCTATAGGCGCTTAGTTAAATCAGTAGGTAGCCATAGCTAAATACGTGCCCACAGCAGGTCACGTGGCAACAGCAGGTCAGCATGGCAACAGCAGGTCAGCACGGCAACAGCAGGTCAGCATGGCAACAGAGCAGCAATTGACCAAATCTGATTCCTCCACTGACCAAATCAAAATTGCCACCGACAAAATCAGTTTTGCCACTGACCGAATCTCAGACGTGGAAAGTTTCTAGAGCCCTGAAAGTGCTGCATTATGCTCTTCATGCTGGAAAGGGGGATGTGGCATTGGGTAGTGGGGCATGGATGGGAAGGGAATGAGGAGATGGGGCACGGGGAAATCATGAGGGAGTGAGGCATGGGAAGATGGGGCATGGCGAATTGGGAATGGTCAAAGGGACGATGAAAGGAGAATTCATGGAAACAGGTAGGTGGGAGTATGCTTGTTGATAAAAGGAGACTTTATTCTTGAAATGTCTCAAAAGTGACACGTGGGTGGGAGTACGCATGAGACGTCCACAAGCAAAAGGGAAGGGCATCATTGAAATTTCTCTCTTATGGCATTGTGGGGATGGGGAGAAATGTCACAGAGAAGGCATCATGGAATGATGGTGATGTTGATGGTGATGTTGATGGTGACGAGACGATAAAAACAACGAGAACTGGAAGGCAGACGGATGGTTACTGCTCTCTATCCTTTCAGTGATGCAAGTGGAGAAAGGCTTGGAGACGTTTCAAAACACTGTCAACAAAAGGGGCGGGCCTTTTCAGTAAACGCCACTTACTTGGAGACGTCACCAAAAGGGGCGGGCCGAGGTACAAAGTGCACCAGTCGAGTGAGTGCTCTCATCCTTTCAGTGCCACCTCTCACAACGGCTGACCTATGTTGGAATATACGCCCAGACCCCTTTGCGTTTAGCGTTTGCACACTAGTGTATATACGTAAAACGCTAAACGCCCACTCATACGCAATACGCAGCCCAATTTTTTTTGGGGGCAGCCCGGGCGAAAAATACGTAGGGGTATAGTGGGGGTTGGAAAGGATCATGATGATGATGCCCTTGCAGTCCTTTGTATGTTCATGTTGGTAAGTTCATATCTGGATAAAATACCACCTGACTCACAAAGCCAATCAAATGCCCCCCCTCCAAAACCATACCAGAAACGTTTTCCCCCTGCCCGTGGTTTTTTTTGCCTGCCCGGAAAAGCGTATCACCGATTTGAGGTTTGAGCGTATAGAGTATACACGCTTGCGTACATACGAAACGCGTATATACGACAAACGCGTATATTCCAACATAGCGGCTGACCTCCTTCTCACAACGGCTGACCTCCTTCTCACAACGGCTGACCTCCTTCTCACAACGAGTGACCTCCTTTTCCTACCTGAACTCACCCGTTGTGTCCCCCATGCCCCCCTTTGGCAAGAAGCTTCATGGAAGCTACGTCCAGGTCCATGTCATCGTAGATCTGAGTGAAGGGATGGTAGAAATGCTCGCTTAATTAAAAAGCCCAGATCCATCCATGTCCTTAAGGCGACTTTTGAGACGTCTCAAAAGTGACGGGATGGCAGAAATGCTCGCTCTATTAAAGCTCAAGGCCCAAATTGTTCAGGATTACTAAAGTTGACCCTTGGGTGGTGGAAGAGCTGAGTAGGAGAGTCGAGGTGTTTAAGGGGTGTAGGGGTTTGGTTTCGCCCAGCTTCTTGCCACACTCAAAACAAAATTCGCTGACTCAGCAAAGCCTAGGGGACGCTCAGGTTTGGTTGCGCGAGTCCCATATTGCACAAATATTACTCTTGCCAGTTTCCCACACCACCTGTTCCATTCGCTGACTCAAATGTTCTGGCCAATCAGATGGCTTCGTACATTTCGTAACCACAATTCGCCCAGCTAAAGATGCAAAGCAGCACTCGATCAACCTTACTAAACTTGCCTCGCGCGGCCCGCAATTTGGGCCTTGAGCTTTAACGAGTTCAGATCCATCCATGACCTTAAGGACTTCGGAGTTTCTAGTCGACTACTTTTCGGGTGGTGGTGGGAATGGTGATGGAAGGGAAATCATCACAGAGCAGGTAGGGTAAATGGGTCGAAGATGGCTTGGCATGGTACGGCATGGGATGCCATGGTACGGCATGGAATGGCATGGAATGGTATGGCACAGAAGTGAAGTGCATGGCATTGCAGGGCACAACAGGGCAGGCTGTGAAATAGAATGGCCATGACTTACAGCCATGACTTACAGCTATGACTCGCTCTGGTGGAATCTTGTAGAATCGAGCCAAGGGACCCACCTGCAATGTGGTGCGGTGGTGTGGGGTACAGTGGTGTGGGGTGCGGTGGTATGGGGTACGGTGATATGGGGTGCAGTGGTATGGAGCGTCGCTCAGGTTCACGAGCGACTGAGGATTCACCAACAGCACTTTGATTTTCTCTTATCGTCCTCTGGTCTCATCCCCTTTTTCCTCTTCCCTCCCCACCCCTTCACCCGCACCTTCTCTCCATCCATCATAGCCACTCACTCTCTCCCCACTGAGGTTCATGAACGTCTGGGGCTTCACCGCAGCTCCCCTGCCCATCCACCCTCCATTCGCCTTCCCTCTTTTCCCACTCACTCTCCCCATCATAGCCGCTCACGCTTTACCCTCTCAGGTTCATGAACATCTGCGGCTTCACCAGCAGCATTTTAGGCCTTCTTTATCAAAGACCGTTTCTCAACCCTTCTCTTACCCCACCACCCGGTCTCCCCTTGTCCACTCACGCTCTCCCCTCTCAAGTTCATTAACGCCTGGCTGGGGTTCACCAGCAGCACTTTGAGGCCCCACTATCCATCAGGTATCATCAAAACCCCCACCACCTTCCCACCCACCCCCCTTATCACTCACGCTCTCCCCACTGAGGTTCATGAACGTCTGTGGCTTCACCAGCAGCACAGGGCACCTGGCAATGCGTCCCTTGCCCACCACTGCCCTGCTCTGCACGGCACTCAGGGATATGCTGGTAACTATCGCCCTCGTACCCCCCGCCCTCTCATTCCCACCCCCCACCATTCACACTCTCCCCACTGAGGTGCATGAACGCCTGTGGATTCACTAGCAGCACTTTGAGATTCCGCCGAGCAGGTACCATCAAACCGCCCTTTTTACCACCCCCTTTTTCACTCACGCTCTCCCCACTGAGGTTC
Organism: Closterium sp. NIES-65; assembly: GCA_948144175.1. Taxonomy (NCBI): domain Eukaryota; kingdom Viridiplantae; phylum Streptophyta; class Zygnematophyceae; order Desmidiales; family Closteriaceae; genus Closterium; species Closterium sp. NIES-65. Next base: position 2,281,546 of record CANXME010002221.1, read on the forward strand.
ATGAACGTCTGCGGCTTCACCAGCAGCACAGGGCACGCAGCAATGCGCCCCTTGCCCACCACTGCTTTGCTCTGCATGGCACTCAGGCTTATACCCTCCGCTCTGGCTACAGCGTCCATCACCTCGAAGCCCACCTGGTGGGATGGGAGGCACGCAGGAGAGGGAGGGGGACTGGAGGAGGGGTAAGGGAAGAAGGAGGTGAGGGGAATGAAATGCGTCCCTTGCCCACCACTGGTTTACTCTGCATGGCTCTCAAGCTGGGAGGCAGGAAAGGGCCGGGAGGGGATGGGTTGTAGGCAGTGGAAGAGGAGAGGGATAGCGGGACGCAGAGAAGAGAGGCACCCCCTTGCCCACCATCGCCCTGCTCTTTTGAGGCGCCTCAAAAGTCGTCTCTTCTCCCGCAATTTTTTAGGCGCCTCAAAAGCTGAGGAGAGAGGCACACCTTTGCCCACCATCGCCCTGCTCTGCATGGCGCTCAGGCTTATAACATCCGCCCTAGCTGTGGCGTCCATCACCTCGAAGCCCACCTGGTGGGGAGGTGAGAAGGAGAGAGGGGGAAACGGGAGGACGAGGTCAGCAGCACTGGGATACGCAATGCGCCCCTTGCCCTCCCTCCCTCCACGGCCCTGCTCTGCATGGCGCTCAGAGCTGGTTTTTGAGAATTGTCAAAATCTCAGAGCTATGCCCTCCGCCGTGGCTATGACATCTATCACCTCGACGCCCACTTGGTGGGGAAGGAAAGCAGGAGAAAAGGGGGTGGGAGGAGGGGGAGGAAGAGGAGAGGGGTAGGGGGAGTAAGAGGAGGGGTGGGGAAGAGCATGGGGAGGAGATCGACTGAAAGCCTACCTGGTGAGAAGGGCACGGGAGAGAGAAAGGGTTTGTGGGGAAGGGGGAAGGAAGCGGCTTGAAGCTTATCTAGTGTGGGCGGCAGGAGAGGACGGCAGGGGGTGGAAGGGCAGAGGAAGAGCGAATAGAGTGTATGTGGGAGAATGACCTTTGAGTCGACTCAAAAGTCACCTCGTTTGAAGGGCAGAGGAGGAGCAAATCGAATCGAGGGCATGTGGGAAGCTGAGGAAAATGCGCTCTCTGCTGATGCGATTTTTGGAGTTTGGCCGAGAATGTTGCAGCGGGCGGACAGAGAGTCGGCGCGCTATGAGTGGGCTGGTCACACTAACCACACCCCAAAACCCCAAACCTCGAACCCCTTGAATCCCAAACTCTGAACGTTCATGTGCTCCGTTACCCCCTTTCCCTTCCCTTCCCCTACCCCTTATTTTGTCAACATAAAGACATGTTTTCGAGCCGCCACAAGAACGATGCGGATCCTTAGATAGCACAAATACGAAATCTGAGGCACACCTTTCCCCCTCCTCCCCTCCCAGCCCCCTTCCCCCCCTCTCCCCCTTTCAAAATCTGCTTCTTAGATTTCTCACAGGCCAGTCCCATGCACGCCCAGCGGCAACGTACATTGTGCCGCGTGCCCTCGTATTTCATCCCCGGATTGCCCAGCCCCACCAGCATCCACGGCCCGCTCCGCCCCGCATCCCCCTTGCTCCGCGCGCCCGGCGCCCCCGCGGTCTCCCCCGACACCTCCCCCGCGGCGCTGGTCGTGACGGCTCTACGTTTGCTGACGCGGAAGGTCGCCGCGCCGTCTGACGTGGATCGCTTCATGAATGACGTGGATCGCTTCATGGTTTTCTACACAGCGCAAAGAAACGGCAAAAATACACACCAAAGTCAGCTCACCTGCCTGCCCTCATCCCACAGCCTCGTCTGACCTGCCTGCCCTCATCCCACACGCCTTCCGCCGTCTGCGCCTCCGCCACCGACACCGCGTGCGCGCGAGCTCTCCCCCGATGGGGGCGCTGCGCTCTCGCCGCGGAACTCGACAAGCTGCAGGGCGAGGCGGCCGTGCGCGCGTCGACGCGCGGAAGGTGGGCCGAGCGCGCCGAAGACGGACAGCATGGAGGGGAAACCGGTTGGCAACGGACGGCCGGAGCGGCTACGACGGACGCGGTGAGCCGCGCAGATAGCGACGAGAGGGACATTGGCAGCCCTGCTGCACACGCGGCAGGCGGCATGGCGAATGCGGCTTTCCGCGCGGATGGTGCAAGGACGGCGCAGGCTTCCAGCGCGCGGAGAATGGCGGCGAACGACACGGAAAGCAGCGGGCAAGCATGGAGGTGGAGGGTTTCAGCAGGTGAGGCTGGGATTGGCAGGGCGAGCAAGGGGGAATCGAGAGGCATACGGCGTCGATGTAAATCCCCGTTTAGTGAACCCCTGTTTGTTGCAGACACAGAAAGCTTCTATTCTTAAATGGCTGTAACTCAAATGATGGAATTCCAGGTCGCAATCATGTACGTATTAAACGGGGGAACATGGCGGTATGATGTTCCAATTTCCTCTTGTGATCCTGTATGAACATTTCCATTTCTCTGTTTTATTCACGTTTGTAATGTTATATTAAGTCTCATATTGGTCACGCAAGCACCAATCAACAGCTCTTAGACCTGCAAACGATCAACCCTGCAAGACCCTTACTTGTAAGTAATTTTGTCTCATTCCAACAGTGTTGGCCTGAAAATAGCCTAAGGATATTATAGAGTTTAGTCATTGATAAAGTATTGTACCTGAAATCTTGTGAATTTCTGTACTATGTGAATGTGAGAACAAGAATTGATATTAATGAAAGCGTACAAAGAATGTATAGTCTAGCAGAGTACCTACTCGGTAATGTACTTATTCATGAATTGAGCTGTTTATCAAATCGACTACTGAAGCGATACTTTTCTTGTGTCACGCGAACAATTACAAGACTGTTTGCGCTACTACATGTAACTCATGTAAAGAGACACATGCTGGAGTAGCATTTGTTAAAGAGCTATCTAATGTTCCTACGGGCCCTTATTAGGGCCTCCTCTTATCAGCTTCGCCAAACTTGCATGTAATTTGGCTGGACCGAGAAACCCCTTATCATATATACTTGGCGGTTTGCAGTTGTGTGCGATTGTCCATGCTAGCTGATGTGGCACAATGCGACCCTTTCACGCGCAGCAGCTTGAGAAGGCACAGAGCGCTCGCGTTTCGTAAAATGTGCACCAGGGCCACGTCAGCCAACACATTGCCCCATGCTCAAAGTCTACCACCCAGGGTGACGCAAACTGGCTCCACCCAATACTTGACTCACAAGCACACGTGCGTTACAAAAGCGAGGTGAGAGAGCATCTTTCCAACAGACACAGGATTGTTAGGACGTTACGGTATGGCACCATGATCGAGGTGCCTTTCCTCCCACGACTTTTAATTGTATGGCATGCTTTCTTCTATAACACCTTCTTAGACTGTACTACGAAAGCCTGCATTGCGCTACTGGAGCGCATCGAGTCCGCGGCGCTAGACGCTCAATGCGTAGAGTCGCGAAGTGAGCTGCGCACTAGGAACCGTCAACTACGTCGACGGCGAATAGAAGTATGGGAGGACGAGATGGAGTCAATGTCGGAGGAGACATTCACGGACCTCTTCCGCATCAATCGCGCCATATTAGACTACATATGCGAGGGAATGCAGCATATTTTGCACCCGGTCGTACATAGGCACGCATTGCCCATCACCGTGGCCGTTTTAATCCCCATTAATTACTTCACGAGTGCAATGTCATACATTGATCTCGCCTTCTAGTTCGGTGTTCCAAAAATGCTATGTCATCGGCTTGTTGATGTGCTTCTACAGAACTTTCCGCGCGTCTTTAAAAAGGAGTGGGTTCGATGTCCTACGCAAGATGAAATTAGGGTCAAGGCATAAGAATTCAAAAGCATCAAAGGCGTCCCAGCAGTGATAGGTGCGATTGATGGCACTCGTATCCAGATTCAGGGAATGGAAGGTCATTGCTTGGAATATTACACCAAGAAATCACAATATGCTGTTCAGCTGCAGATAACATGTCACGCCAAAGGCGTGACATGGGACTACCTGATAGACTTCCCAAGCACAGCACATGATCAACGAGTGTTCATACAGTCCAAGCTCCACAGCCGACTAGAAAATGGAGACATCGCTCCATCCAGCTGGTTGGCGACGCGGCATATCCCCTCCGCGACTATTGCCTCACACCCTTGCACGCTCCAACTGGTCGCCTCATGCTCGAGTGGCAGCAGACCTTCAACTACTGTCAATCAGCCACCCGCATGTCTATCGAGCGCACCATCGGCCAGTTCAAAGGCCGATACCGTTTGTTCGCCAGTCGGCACGACTGTGCGCTATGGCGGGTTCTTGCCGGGGCCAGCTGCGTCGTGATCCTGCACAACATGGGGATTTCAATGGCAGGTCCATGCATGAAAACCCCCAACGTCAGGTGGGCTGCCATTTCACTCAATCAGGATCCGTGGTGGACGCGTGGAGAGCTGGCCAAGTATGAGTGGGAGGCTTGTGACATTCCAACGCAGTCCGAACTCAAAGAACGACGCAAACGGCTCGGAGTGGTTCTCCACGACGCTTACCTTAAGCATCGTCATCGCGACGCCACTCCTCAATCCCGTCACAGAGGCCGGCATTGTCGTCGTGAGGCCAGTTGTCGTCTCCATGAGCGCGGGAGCCGGTGAAGCGTAACGGTCGACTGGTATGAGATTGCTGGCTCGCCATCCACCCTCGGATTACTCCAGTGATCTGGGCGATGCCATCCTCGAAACAGCGTTTCAGGGTGTCGGACAACAGTTGAGCTGCCTCCATTGTTGCGGTCTCATTGATCCCGCATCTTGCGCCAGGAGGGGTGATGCGAACTACAAGCAGTACGGCATAAGGCATGAGTGTAATGTGCTTGTGATGTATAAAATGACACGTATGATTAAACTAATCCGCCCATGTTGATGCACTATGTAATAAGTTTAATGTGGGAACAGAGAGACTCACCATACGGTGAACATTAACTCACATGGAGTAGTAGCGTCAGTTTTCGCAGGCTTGGGTATGTCTAGGCCAGGATCAACGGTGACATCGTCACCACCTCCACCATCCAATGCATGAGGCTCAGCCGCAGCGGTGTCCTTATAGAAGAGCACCATCCACTCCCACCATGGCGGCTTGATGACAGTCGCACCACCCGAGGCCGAATCACCCTTCGATACCTGCTTCCACAGCGCCTTAAGCCGTTTCCATTGGTTGGTGCAAGCGGTAGCGTTGCGGCTCCAGTCAGGGTGCTGGAGCTTAATGTGCTCGCAGAGGCGGAGCCAGTATTGCGACCCTTGCTTCCCGGTCATCTGCTGCAGCTCATCCTTCGTAAACCACCGCGCTGCAATAAGGATGGTCGACTCCTTCAGAGACCACTCGGGGCGCTGGCCATTCACGGGGCTGCTACTCAGCTTAGCATCATTGCGCACAGTCGCCTTCCTCTTTCACTTCCCGTTTGAGCGCTCTGAAGCATCGTCGTGCGGGCGATGAACAGGTGTAGCCGTGGCATTGTCATGAGTAGGGCCGTTGTATTCGGCAACGCCGTGCCACGCAGCAACGGGATCCTCACCATTGGAACCGGCGTCCTCCTCCTCCTCGTCCGATTCCTTCTCAGGGTATTTGTCATCGGTGTCATACCCTCGGGGCGTGATCGTAGAATGCGCGGGAGTTGAGCTGGCGGCTCCCACGTTCCTTAACGGCCGGGCGGTTGGTTTCCCGGCGGCGAGTTCGGCATTCATCCATTGGACGTAGGCAAGTTATTCTACTCGCCACCCTTCGTCCTCGGCTGTGCCTGTTTGCGCTTTGCGCTTGCGTGCCATGTCTGGCGGTTAAGACTTTCTGAGGTTGCTGGGTTGTTCCTAGTTCGTGGTTTTGTATGCATGGTTACACCCTTTCAATTGAACGTTGGTGTTGCTGGCATGGCTGTAACTGTTTGTGAGACTGGTCATCGTGCAGGCGCATCGGATCGCTGCGTGGCGGGAGTTGCTCAAAAGTTGACAAATCGTGATTCAATGGAACGATCAATCGAGCTGCACTTTCGCCACGTCACGGTCGTGCGTAGGTTAAGGTGACGGTTGTGCTTCCCTGCACCTGGGCTGCCTCCCGCCGGCATCCAACCGCATCGCGACCCTTGGGACACCACCGACTAGGGCAATTAGCACTCAAATCCGCGTCACACCATCTACGGACCTGATCCCGAGCCGCGCGAACCCACAATCGTCCCCGAAATATTCCCCGAGACCAACACTCCCCTCTTTGTTATTCTCACCAGGGAATTTCTCACTCCAGTACTGGAATAAGACCGTGAGGTAGTGTACACGTGCTACATGCACGCACCTCCGGACTACGCACAACCGACGACCTGTGGGATCAGCGCCTTGGTCATCCCTCGCGCGTGACGCGGAACACCTGCATTGAGGTAGGAGTGTTCGTGCCCCGCGCACTTCTGCGCCCTAACTGTTCCGAAGTCAGAAACTCATCACAGTCGCGCAACCGCACCGTCTGCCCCGAAGCCACGCTGAGTCACAATCCCTTTCGGTTGCTAGAGCCAGGGACAGATTGCTACCCCAAGTTGCACAAGGTATACAATGAATTTCTCCTCGTCCACCACTACGGGCTCAACGATGGAGGCTACACACTTACCTTCGTCGACGCGAAGAGCCGCTACGTGTGGATCGCCGCAGCAGAGTGCACGAAGTCTTCCCCGTGTCTGGCTGGCGCACGCCGGCAAGAAACTGCAGATCTGGCATACTAACGGCGCAACAAAATTCCACAGCAGGGAGCTACATGACTACATGGTGCAAAAGGAGATATCGCAACACGTCTCCCTCCCATACGCACATCAGCAGCAGGCGTTGCGAAACGCACCAACCGCACCCTCATGACAAAGGTGGGCATGCTATAGAAGCAGTCAAAGCTTCCCGCAACATATTGTTTGTATGATATGCACCACGCCGTGAGGGTGCACAACCTCCTCTCACCACGGCCATCATGTGGAACTCATCTCCGCACATAAAATGGACGAGATAGAAAGGGCGACACTTCCATGCTCCGCGTGTGGGGGTGCCTGGTGCAGTATCGGCCCCCTACCTCAACTATTGGAATGTTCACGAGCTGCGCGCGTTGGGGCATTCACCTGGGAATCAGTTGCGAATACAAAGCATGGATCATCCTGGACCTGCTTAGCAACAAGGTTACAAACCCGCACGACGTCAACTTCTACGAGCGACTTAACCTCGCTCAATGTTGCGCCAACGAGTAGGCAAACGCAAATCAGGTCTAACCAAATGACGGGCACAGCTATGCCACCCCTGAATACAAGCCGCCACCGCCATCCTAGAGCAGGACAATGTTAGCGAGCTCTCCGACATCGACAACGATGACGATGACGACATCGATGACTCACCTCCGGGACCTGCGGGAGGAAGCAGCAGGGATCCCGCGCCACCCTATCCACCTGAGCCGAGAAGCGATGACGACGACGTGCTGGAGGTTGTCCTGCAGCATCGTCATGACAACACCGTCTCCGGACTATAGCTGCTGGGCTTGCACACCGCCATCTCCACAGCCCCGCGCGTCATCGAAGCGGAGAACCTGCAAGGAATGGGCGGGACCACTCATAAAGGAATGGCGCGAAGCCGTGGACGCAGAAATCCATGCCTTGGAGTCATGTGATACTAGGGTGCTCGTCGAGTGTGCAACGATCAAAGGAAGGAGAGACCATGGAGGGGGAAGTGGGTTTTCCGTGTAAAGACCGCAGCAGATGGGATAATCGAGCGCGTTAAAGCGTGTTGGGTCGTATGCGGTTACGATCAGAGGCAATGCATCAATTTGATCAGACCTTCGCTCCGATCAGTCGTCATACCTTCGTCAGAATTCTGTTCACCATCGCTGCAGTAAGGCACTTACCTCTCCGCCAGATCGATGTGAAGAATGCGTCCCTCTACGCGTTAGCAGACGCAGTGATTTTCGTGGAGCAGCCACATACTTACGGCAAAGGGGACTCACGCATCTGTCAGTTGAAGAAGTCCCTTTACGGGATCAAGCAAGCTCCACGGCTCTTGCAGAAGCACCTGCACAAAATCCTACTCGAGATAGGATTCGCGCAGCTGCCGCACAACCCAGGCATGTATCGCCTGCCTTTTTTCGGCGGCTACATTATGTCGACGACCTGTTCTACACAGGGACGAGCAACACGTAGCTCGACCAGTTCGAGAAGAACCTGGCGATTCGCGTCGACATCACCACTAATCATGACGTGAAGCAGCTCCTGGGCATCACCTACGCGCTGAAAGCCATCCACCTCCCAGCTGCCAAATTTGCTCAAACGCTTGAGAAGCGGTTCAACATCTCCCGTGCACCACTCTCCACTCCTTTTCGCACACCCAGACCGAACTACAAACCTGACAACAAAGCCCTATCCTCCGCAGGCCTTCACACTTACCAGCAGCTGGGATGTCTTCTCTTTGCTTCAGACCCGGAAAATAGACGGCCCAGAACCAAGTTCCCGTTCTGCCTCGAGCCAGCAGGGCCCATTTCCTAGAACTCACAGAAGCAGGAACTGGTTGCCTTATACTTGGCAGAAGCTGAATTCATCGCATCGACAGCAGCAGTTCGCGAGGGACTTTATCTGTAAGAGCTCTTGCAGGAGGTGGAAATTCATACTTCGCCAACCTTTCGCCTGCACTGCGACAACCAGAGTGCGATCAGAATCGCGGACAAACCAGGATTCGTCAACCGCACCAAGCACATCATGCTGTGATACTTGTTCATCAAGGACTAAGATGACAAGGGCAAGGTTGACCTGACATATTGCCCGAGAGCTGACATGGCATCCGACTTCCTCACGAAATGACTATCCCGTCGGCAGTACCAGCACTGCTCTGAACTAAGCGGAGTGGTCAAGCGGGTCAAAACTTGCTACGGCCAGGAGTGAAGGGGGGTATTCTGAATAGTAAATTGAGAAGTGATGTGCACTCCTATCAGTAGCAAGCGAAGAATGCAATGAAGAGTATGAAGGCAAAATGACGAAATGACGTGAAATGTCGCGTACGGTTGACAAGATCTGGACCGTCGGAGCAGAAGCATCAGGCAGCTGCAGGAGCGGGGATTTTGGCGAGAACTGGTTCATAACCGTCTTGAGTCCACTGTTTGATTTCGCTGTAATAATGGAATGTACCCCTTAGAGGACATGGCTAGTATAGGTGGATTTTTTTTCCCTTGTTACTACTACATAAACCTATGTATGTATGTGCTTGTTTTAATCATCTCAATCATTTTAAATTCACTCTAACCTGAGGACAATAAATCTGTTACAACAAACGTTTTGCGAACCTTCCTTAGGTGGTCCTAGGCAAGATCAACCGTCTGATCGCAACATCGAGTACGCGAACGAATGCACTTCACGAATGATTAGGAATCTAGGAATCTACTCTTGTAATGTATTTTTAGACATCATGCATGCTTAGTGCCCCCAAATTTCGACACTTATGAGAAATGTTGATATTTGTGATAGGTTGTAGTGGGTTGCTCCTTAGAGAGTATAACACAGTTAGGGTTGCCTATTTGTATTGCCTTGTTTCCTAACTCACCATTCCGTTGCATTCTACTCTTGAGATGGTATCATAGTAGGTCCGAGTTCCTTAGCCCTAGCCTAGCCCTAGCCTAGCCCTAACGCCCTCCGCGCCCACGCGCCCTCCGCGTCTTAGCGCCCTCCGCGCCTTAGCGCCCTCCGTGCCCTCCGTGTCCTCCGCGCCCTCCGCACGTTCTTGCCCTCCGCGCCCTCCGCACGTTAGTGCCCTCCGCGCCCTCCGCGCCCTCAACGCACGCCTAGCCCGGCCCCTCCCACTGTCGCGCCCTCCCCCTGCCCGTCGCGTCGCCCCCCCTCCCCTTCCCCTGCCCGTCGCGTTCGCCTCCCCTTCCCCTGCCCATCGCGTCGCCTCCCTTCCCCTTGCTCGTCGCGTCGCCTCCCCTCCTCCTGCCCGTCGCGTTCGCCTCCCCTTCCCCTGCCCGTCGCGTCACCTCCCTTCCCCCTGCTCGTCGCGTCGCCTCCCCTCCTCTTGCCCGTCGCGTTCGCCTCCCCTTCCCCCGCCCGTCGCGTCGCCTTCCCTCCTCTTGCCCGTCGCGTTCGCCTCCCCTTCCCCTGCCCGTCGCGTCGCCTCCCCTCCTCCTTCCCGTCGCGTTCGCCTACCCTTCCCCTGCCCGTTGCGTCGCCTCCCTTCCCACTGCCCGTCGTGTCGCCCTCCCCTCCCCGCCCCGTCCCACCGTCTACAACCTCCTCCCCGCACCTGTCCTACCGTCGCGCCCTCCTCCCAGCCCCTTCTCACCATCGCGCCCTCCTCCCCACCCCTTCCTACCGTCACGCACCCTCCTCCCCGCCCTCTCCTAACGTCGTGCGGCCTCCCCCTGAGCCCACCGTGCCCTCGCCCTCACCTAGGCTCGCACCTCCGCGTTAGCCCGTTCCCACCCGCGATTGGCACCCGCCCGAACCCCACTTTTGCCCTGCGCGCGGGGCCCTAGACAACTCTTTTGCCACTGGTCTCGCCCTCAGCGGCTGGCAGCCGCTTTCTTTCGCCGGCCACCTAGGGTAGACCCGTGTTCCTGCTAGTTCCTCGCCCCTAGTGCATGTAGCTGGAGTTTCGCCGTTTCACGCCTAGACTAGGTCCCTCCGTGCTCCTAGCCTCTAGCTCCGCCGGTCTCACACCGTGCCACACCTGGCGCTCCTAGGCTTCCCTCCTCGTTCTTAGCTCCGCCTCCGCCGAGCTCTGGCCGCCTCTAGCATGGCCCCCGTTATGGAGTCCCGTCGCCTTCGTTTCGATGCGGAGGGGCGCCCGATAGAGTTCGGCACCTGGCAGCGCCAGACCACGCATTTCCTTAACAGCCAGCGTCAAGACGGCGCCACACTGTGGGCCCACGCGTCTGGTGCCCTGAAGCCCCCCCCCACCCCCGCCGCCCTGCCGACCGCCTCAGAGCCGACTCCTACGGTCCAGGCGGACTACGAGCGTCGGGTCCTGGCACAGGACGTGTGGCTCTCTCGTGGCACTGCTGCCGCTCTCACGCTGTCGGAGCTTCTCCCCCTGACTGAGGCTGCCCACTTTGACAAGGTGGAGACAGCACAGGGGGTTTGGGATGCTATTGTTGCCCGCTATTCCACCCCTTCCTCTGCCTCCCTCAGACGCCTCCTCATGCCATTGGTGTTTCCTGACCTAGGCTCGTTTGCGACTGTGTCCGACCTAGTGACTCACCTCGGCTCACTTGACGCCGGTTTCCATGCGGCCTGTACCGACGCCCAGCTTCTTGCTGCTCCCCACCCCATGTGGCTCACTGTGCACTGGTTAGTCACCCGCCTTCCTGACCGCCTTGCCACTGCTCGCGACTCGCTTCTCCAGAAGCACCCCACTGGGTGGGGTTAGATATGCTTGATTTCCTAGGTGCATATATATGCTTGATTTTCCGAGGCAACCGGAGACGTTCAATCCGAATGCGAGAGACACCGACGTCCGTCGATTCATTGCGACCCTCGAAATTTACTTCGAGGGCGTTGGCTGTACGACCCCGACACACGATGCAATGCGGATTCTGTCAGATTATTATAGCTGATGCATGTTTGTAGGCTATAGTGGGGTAGCACATATGGGGTACAGTTTGCTAGGGTTGTATTTGTACCCAACTCTGACTTAGTCAATCCATTCCTCTGCTCATAGTTTCACATGGTATAGAGCTAGGTCCCTCCAGGACCGAATTTTTTTTTGGGCCCACCGAAGCGCGCCCCGAGGCGCGCCCTTTTTTGTTTTAGCGACCCTTCGGGTCGCCCTCTCCCCTGCGGCCCCGCCGCCTGCCCCTCTACGCGGCCCCGCGCCGGCCTCTTACGCGGCTCCGAGCCGGCCCCTTACGCGGCCCTGGGCCGCCGGCTCCTACTCGGCCCCTTACGCGGCCCCGCGCCGGCCTCCTTCTCGGCCCCGCCGCCGGCCTCCTACACGGCCCGCCGCCGGCCTCCTACTCGGCCCGCCACCGGCCTCCTACACGGCCCGCCGCCGGCCTCCTACTCGGCCCGCCGCCGGCCTCCTACACGGCCCCGCCGCCGGCTCCTACTCGGCTCCGCCGCCGGCCTCCTACACGGCCCGCCGCCGGCCTCCTACACGGCCCGGCCCCGGCTCCTACTCGGCCCGCCGCCGGCCTCCTACTCGGCCCGCCGCCGGCCTCCTACACGGCCCCGCCGCCGGCTCCTACTCGGCCCAGCCGCCGGCCTCCTACTCGGCCCGTCGCCGGCCTCCTACTCGGCCCGCCGCCGGCTCCTACTTGGCCCTACCGCCGGCCCTACCGCCGGCCTTGTCCCGGCCCCGCCACTGCACTGCAGCCGAGCCGCCCAGCAGCAGCCGAGCCGCCCAGCAGCAGCCGAGCCGCCCAGCAGCAGCCGAGCCGCCCAGCAGCAGCCGAGCCGCCCAGCAGCAGCTGAGCTGCCCAGCAGCAGCCGAGCCGCCCAGCAGCAGCCGAGCCGCCCCGCAGTAGCCGAGCCGCCCCGCAGTAGCCGAGCCGCCCGGTACCTGAGCAGCCCGAGCCGCCTGAGCTGCACGACCAGCCCGAGCCGCCTGCTGCTGACCTACCCGACTCTCCCATCCCGGTGAGACTTTCAGCTGCTGCTATGGCCACCCCCAATGTTCTCACTTTTGACGCTGAGGGGAGGGCCATTGACTTTGCCGTCTGGATCGAGGATCTGCAGCTGTACTTACTGTGTGATGCGGTAGATGAGGTCTCTCTCTTTGACTTTGTCTCTGGCGCTGTCCCTGCCCCGCCTGCTGATGCTGACTCTGCCGTTCGCTCCAAGTGGGCGACCCGCGATGCTGCTGCACGTCTTGCTGTGCGTCGCCACCTCCCTTCCTCTGAGCGTGCCCACTTTAGTCAGTGCAAGACCGCTCAGGCCTTGTACGACGCTGTAGTTGCGCGCTACTCCTCCCCTTCCTCCGCTACCCTTAGCCGCCTCATGCTACCGTTTCTCTTCCCTGACCTCGCTTCCTTTCCCACTGTCGCTGACCTCGTTACCCACCTCCGCGCTAGTGACACCCGCTACCGCGCTGCCCTTCCTGCTGAGTTCCGCGCTGCGAACCCTCCTCCCATGTACATCACTCTCTACTTTCTCGTCACCCGTCTTCCTGAGTCCCTTCGTGTCGTTAGGGACCAGTTTCTCTCTGTCTGTCCCACCACTCTCACTGTCGACCTCCTTGAGGAGTCCCTGCTAGCGGCTGAGAAGAGTATTGTCGCTGTAGGGGCCTCTCGGGGTGACCCTCGCACCCCCATCTTTGAGGGGTGTGGTCCTTCCCCCCTGCTGCCCTCTGTCGCCTCTGCCGCTGCGGCCGACCTCACTGGTTTTGAGTCGGTCGGCGCGGCGTCTGCCCCCAGCGGCAGACGCCGCACTGGCAAGGGCAAGGGGGGCAAGGGAGCGGGTGGAGCTAGAGGGGGCGGTGGAGGAGGCGGTGGGGGTGGAGGGGGGAGTGGGGGTGGCGGGGGGGGTGGTGGCGGGAGTGGAGGTAGTAGTGGCGGCGGTGGAGGCGGAGGTGGCGGCGGAGGTGGTAGCGGAGGAGGCGGTGGGAGCGGTGGGAGCGACGGTCCTGGTGGGGGAGGTGGCGGTGGCGACGGGGGTGGCGGTGGAGGCGGGGGTGGCGGTGGAGGAGGGGGTCGGAGTGGCTCGTCCCAGCGGAGCAGCTCTGGGGGTGGTCAGCGCCAGCAGCAGCAGCAGCAGCAGCCACAGCAGCAGCCGCAGCAGCAGCAGCGCTCTCGCACCGTCCCCGGCCCTCAGCAGCTCCGTGAGTGGTACTTGCAGCGTCAGCGCGGTGGTGCGCTTGGTCCCTGCCCCTACGTTCTTCGCACTGGTGACCGTGCAGGGGAGAGGTGTGGAGGCGCCCACACAGCCCGTCGCTGCTTTGGCCGCCTGACCGACGCCTGGCGTCAGCAGTTTCCGGAGGCCGCTGAGATCCCCCGCTGGGGAGAGCTGTCTAGGGCTGGTGTAGCTATTTATGATCTTGATTTCGATGCTATTCTCTCTGCTATGTATGCTGTGACTGGTAGTGATGAGGATGACTGTTACCGGTGTTTCCCGCCCGACCCGGGCATTGGTACTGCCGCGTCAGGTACTAGTGAGGCTGCTGCTCTAGGTGCCAGTGCGTCTGTGCTCTCAGGTGCTGGTGAGTCTGCCCTCTCAGGTACTGTGTCGGCTTCGGCCTCTCACACCTTCACCCTTGACTCTGGAGCGTCTCGCTCCTTCTTTAGGGACCGCACCACTCTCACGCCGCTGAGTCGGCCGGTTGCGGTGTCCCTGGCTGACCCCTCTGGGGGGCCTGTCCTGTCTCGCTTCTCCACTGTCCTCCCGTGTCCGGCGGCCCCCTCTGGCACCCTGACTGGTCTCTACCTCCCCTCGTTCTCGACGAACTTGGTGAGTGGTGCTGACCTCCAGGATGCGGGTGTCCACCAGTTCACCCCTGCTCGTCAGCGGGTGACCCACTGCACGGAGGCGGATACAGGTCGCCACCTGGCTACGTTTACACGTCGGCCAGGGTCGAGCCTGTACACACTGACCACTGCTTCTCCTCCAGGTGCTGAGTCTGGCAGGGTCCCTTCGTCTGGTCAGGTGTTTGCTGCAGCGTCCAGGTCTGGTCCTGAGTCTGCCCCCTGCTCGTGTCGTCGTCTGTCTCACGAGACCCTCCTCTGGCACCACCGCCTTGGCCACCCCTCTCTGCTTCGGCTCAGAGGCATGGCCTCGCGAGTCCTTGTGTCTGGTCTTCCCCGGTCTCTCCCTCCCCTTCCTCCGTGCCCTGGCCCTACCTGTGTCCCCTGTGTCGAGGGGCGCCAGCGTGCTGCCCCTCACTCCTCCCAGTTTCCTCCGACAGAGGCCCCGTTGCAGACGCTTCACATGGACGTGTGGGGCCCAGCCCGCGTCCATGGACAGGGTCAGGAGCGCTACTTCCTGCTGGTGGTTGACGACTACTCGCGTTACACCACAGTCTTCCCCTTGCGCAGCAAGGGTGAGGTCACTGCGGTGTTGATCGACTGGATCCGCGCAGCTCGTCTCCAGCTTCGGAGGAGCTTTGGCTCTGACTTCCCTGTTTTGCGTCTGCACTCGGACAGAGGCGGAGAGTTCTCCTCTGGCCTCCTGAGTGCCTACTGTCGTGCACGAGGCATCCGTCAGACCTTCACGCTTCCGGACTCACCACAGCAGAATGGGATTGCTGAGCGCCGCATTGGCATGGTCATGGACGTCGCTCGTACGTCCATGATGCATGCGGCTGCTCCCCATTTTCTGTGGCCGTTTGCGGTCAGGTACGCTGCGCACCAGATCAACCTCCACCCCAGGGTCTCTCGACCGGAGACCTCCCCAGCCCTGCTGTGGACGGGGAAGGTTGGCGATGCGTCGGCGTTCCGGGTCTGGGGATCTCGGGCGTTTGTTCGCGACGTGTCTGCGGACAAGCTGTCCCCTCGTGCTTCTCCCTGCGTCTTCCTCGGGTTCCCCCCCGACGCCCCTGGGTGGCAGTTTTACCACCCCACCTCTCGACGTGTTCTGTCCTCCCAGGACGTCACGTTCGACGAGTCGGTACCCTACTACCGCCTCTTCCCCTACCGCACTCCGTCCCTCCCCCCACCCCCCCTCTTCTTGGTACCAGGTCCCCCCCCAGTAGTCCCCCTCCCCCCTCAGGGTCCTGCCCCTTCAGGTGTGTCTCAGGTAGACGCGGTCGAGCCTGTCGAGGTCACTGGTGACTCCGGTGCTGCTGCGGGAGCTGAGCCTGGGGGTGCTGAGCCTGGGGGTGCGGAGCCTGGGGGTGCGGAGTCTGGGGGTGCTGAGCCTGGGGGTGCTGAGCCTGGGGGTGCTGTGCCTGGGGGTGCTGTGTCTGGGGGTACTGAGCCTGGGGGTGCTGAGCCGGGAGGTGCCGAGCCTGGAGGTGCTGTGCCTGGGGGTGCTTCGTCTCACCGGGAGCCGCTCTCTCCACAGGAGCTGCGTGAGTGGTTTGCCCGGCGCTGGAGGCGTGCCGCTGGTGCTGGTGGTTCTTCGGCTGCGGAGGGCGCTGCTGCCACGCGACCTGGCGGTGCTCGTCCTGTGGGTGCTGGAGCTGCTGGGTCTGAGTGTTCTCCTGGAGCTGGTCCTGCTGAGGACGTTGGCGCTGAGCCTGCGGTTGGTGGTCCGACTGACGGTGCTCCTGGTGCTGCTGCTGGAGGTTCTGGAGCTTCTGGTGGTTCTGCTGGAGGTGCTGCTGGAGTGGGTGCTCCTGCCGGGGGTGCTGGTGCTGTTCCTGCTGTTTCTGGCGTCGCCGCGCGGCCTCGACCGTACTTCGTTCCGCTCCTGCAGCAGGTTCTTGGTCTTACACCTCCTCCTCCTTCCTTAGAGGGTCCGCAGCCTGTCCGGTCACAGCCACAGCTACAGCCTGCCTCCCCTTTGCCTGCTCCTTCTCCCTACGCTGGTCCGACTGGAGGTCTTACTGAGCGTCGTGAGCCTGCGTCTCGTCCTGCGTCGCCTGTTCGTACTGAGCGCGCTAGTGGTCGCGGGTCGCGTCAGCGTCCTCCTCCTGTCCCTGGCACGCACCGGATGTCACTGCGTCCGTCCACTGCTCCTCTGCGTGCCCCTTTGCCTTCTCCTCCTGCTTCCTCTCTTCCTGCTCTTGCCGACCCGGAGTCGGACTCTCTTCGTGCTGCCAGTCCTACTGTCACGCGTCTCCTTGCTACTGCTGTCACTGACCCTTCCTTCGAGTCGTCTGCTGCGTCTGCCCTTGTCACTGAGCTTGTCGACTTTGCTGCGCGCTGTCGTCTAGACTACGCTGCTCGTCTTGTCGCTGCGTCTGAGTCCGCCTGTCCTCCGTCCGTCGGGGGTGAGTGTGCCCTTGGCACGGACGTCCTAGAGGACAGGCAGGAGGAGTTCCAGTGTCTAGCCGCTGCTTCACCTCGTCTCGCGTCTGTACTGCTAGCCCCTGAGGGAGACCCGGATGCACTAGACATCCCGACTCCGCGTTCTTACGCGGAGGCCGTAGAGGGTCCCTACTCCTCTCAGTGGCAGGCAGCTATGGATGCAGAGATGGCTTCCTGGAAGTCCACAGGCACCTACGTTGACGCGGTTCCCCCTCCTGGGGCGAACATCGTCAGTGGCATGTGGATCTTCAGGGTGAAGCGGCCGCCGGGCTCGCCGCCTGTCTTCAAGGCGCGTTACGTGGCTCGTGGCTTCAGTCAGCGGCAGGGAGTTGACTACTTTCAGACCTTCTCTCCCACCCCGAAGATGACCACTCTTCGGGTGCTGCTGCACATTGCCGCTCAGCGCGACTACGAGCTTCACTCTCTCGACTTCAGCACTGCGTTCCTGCAGGGTAGCCTGCACGAGGAGATCTGGCTGCGCCGTCCGCCTGGCTTCACTGGGACTTTCCCTCCTGGCACCCAGTGGAGCCTCCGACGGCCAGTCTACGGTCTCCGCCAGGCACCGCGTGAGTGGCACGACACACTGAGGACTACGCTTGCGGCTCTTGGGTTTGCTCCTTCTACTGCTGACCCGTCGCTGTTTCTTCGCACCGACACTTCCCTGCCGCCGTTCTACATCCTCGTGTACGTCGACGACTTGGTCTTTGCCACAGCGGACACTGCTGGACTCGCCTACGTGAAGTCCGAGCTGCTGAAGAGACACACGTGCACAGACCTGGGTGAACTGCGCAGCTACCTTGGCTTGCAGATCACTCGGGACAGAGCACGCCGCACCATTACCCTGACTCAGTCACACATGGTGCAGCAGGTCCTTCAGCGCTTCGGCTTCACGTACTCCTCGCCTCAGGCCACTCCTCTGCCTACTCGCCACTCACTCTCAGCTCTGCCTTCGGATGAGTCCGTAGAGTCGAGTGGTCCGTATGCAGAGCTTGTTGGCTGCCTCATGTACCTGATGACCTGCACTCGACCTGACCTTGCATACCCTCTGAGCATCCTTGCACGCTATGTTGCTCCTGGGAGACACCGACCAGAGCACATGGCTGCAGCGAAGAGGGTATTGCGCTACCTGTGCAGTACGTCGGGCATGGGGCTAGTGCTTGGAGGGCGGAGTCCAGTGGTCCTTACTGGGCACGCAGACGCTTCTTGGGCTGACGACCAGGCTACGCAGCGGTCGTCACAGGGTTACACCTTCAGCCTTGGTTCCGGCTCTGTCTCGTGGCGGTCTACTCGCTCGTCTTCGGTTCTCGGCTCCAGTTGTGAGGCTGAGATCTACGCCGGGGCCATGGCTGCACAGGAGCTTCGCTGGCTCACCTACCTGCTGACTGACCTTGGAGAGCTGCCTCGTTCTCCTCCAGTGCTGTACGTAGACAACAAGGCCATGTTGGCCTTGTGTCGAGAGCAGCGCTTGGAGCACAGAACGAAGCACATTGCTCTCCGCTACTTCCTTGCTCGTGAGCTGCAGCAGCGTGGTCAGTTGCGACTTGCTTACGTGGCCTCTGAGGCCAACACTGCTGATGTGTTCACCAAGGCACTTGCGCCTTGCGACCATCAGCGCTTTTGTACCCAGCTGGGTCTTGTACCTGTCTTGCCTCACTTGCTCTCTTCTTGACTTTACTTGTACTTTGACATATATATACCTGCTCTTGCTTGTCTAGTTTTATATATATGTCTTTACTCCTGCATGTGAACTGGCCTCTGGCCTTGCTCTTGTGCTCGGACTGTGTGGTGACTTTGTGATCCACCCTGAGCTTGTTTTGCTTTGCTTGACTGGTCTTGTGACCCCTTGTTCTCCCCCACTTTGCCTATGGGGGTGTGTCAGATTATTATAGCTGATGCATGTTTGTAGGCTATAGTGGGGTAGCACATATGGGGTACAGTTTGCTAGGGTTGTATTTGTACCCAACTCTGACTTAGTCAATCCATTCCTCTGCTCATAGTTTCACAGATTCGGCTCGCAGCGACACTGTTACGAGGCCCGGCGCTCGAGTGGATTTACAGCAGTAATACGATCCGAGGCGAGGGGTCATGGACGCAGTTTCGGGAAGCTTTAATTCAATGTTTCGAACCAATCAACTCCAATTACATGACGCGGCAGCAGATTCATCGGCATAAACAGTTTGGCAGTGTAACACAGTACGCGCAGCAGATGGAGAGCCGTTTCAACCGAACTACCGACCTGACCAAAGGGGAAAAAATCCAAGCGTATACTGAGGGGCTAACGATGGAAGTCTGCCGACAGGTGATTGCCTCGAACTACAACAACTACCACGACATGGTGTGTGCAGCAGAGAGATTCGATGCGCTGATGCGAGATCAACCCGAAAAACGACGACGTGTGCCGAACAGATCATTCGGCACAGAGTGATTGGCTCCACCCACGACCGCCGACCTGATGGATATGGACAAGATCGACACGAAGCAGCGGCCGACAAAATATGAGAAGTGCGAATTCTGCAGCGTAGCAGGACATCAATTCTTGGCGTGTTGGGAAATGAAGAAGGCACGAGCGGAGCTGCAGGGCAACAACAGTGCGACATCCACGATGGCGAAAAAAAGGGGACACGATGGCGCGAATTTAAAACGTCAGATTTATATGACATAGTTGCTGTAGGCTATAGTGGGGTAGCACATATGGGGTACAGGTTCTCTAGGGTTGTATTTGTACCCAATCTTTCCTTAGTCATTTCATTCCTGTTTTCTTTACTTCTCATGGTATAGAGCGGGTCCTACCTTAGGACCGTTTTTTTTTAGGGCCCACCGAAGCGCGCCCCGAGGCGCGCCCTTTTTTTTTAGCGACCCCCTCGGGTCGCCTTTTCCCTCGCGGCCCCGCTGTCCCTCAGACGCGGCCCCGCCACCTCTCCTGATCGCGGCCCCGCCGCCTGTTTGACGCGGCCTCGCCGCCTACCCTGACGCGGCTCCGCCGCCTCCCCTGACGCGGCCTCGCCGCCTCCCCTGACGCGGCTCCGCCGCCTCTCCTGACGCGGCCCCGCCGCCTGTCTGACGCGGCCCCGCCGCCTCCCCTGACGCGGCCCTGCCGCCTCCCCTGACGCGGCTCCCCCGCCTCCCCTGACGCGGCACCGCCGCCTCCCCTGACGCGGCTCCCCCGCCTCCCCTGACGCGGCCCTGCCGCCTCCCCTGACGCGGCCCTGCCGCCTCTCCTGCCGGCCCGCCACTGCACCTGCCGGCCTGCCGCTGCACCTGCCGGCCCGCCACTGCACCCTACGGCCCGCCGCTGCACCTGCCGGCCCGCCACTGCACCTGCCGGCCTCGCCGCTGCACCTGCCGGCCTCGCTGCTGCACCTGCCGGCCCGCCGCTGCACCCTACGGCCCGCCACTGCACCCTACGGCCCGTCGCTGCACCTGCCGGCCCGCCACTGCACCTGCCGGCCCGCCTCTGCACCTGCCGGCCCGCCACTGCACCGGTCAATCCGCCGCTGCACCTGACGGCCCCGCCCCTGCATCTCCTGGCCGAGCCGCCTCAGCAGCCGAACCGCCCGTGAGCCGAGCCGCCCGACGCCGAGCCGCCCGGGACCCGAGCCGCCCTGCCGCCGAGCCGCCCGGGAGCCGAGCCGCCCTGCACCCGAGCCGCCCAGCCGCCGAGCAGCCCGGGAGCCGAGCCGCCCTGCGCTCGAGCCGCCCAGCAGCCGAGCCGCCCAGCACCCGAGCCGCCTTTCTGCATACCTACACGACCTGCCCTGCCTGGTGAGCACAGTCCCACTGACACTGCGAGCTCTTTCCCTGCTGCTTGCACTGCGTCGCTGTCGTCGCCATGGCTACCCCTAGTGTCCTAGCTTTTGACGCTGAGGGTCGCGCCATTGATTTTGAGGTCTGGTTAGACGACCTGCAGCTGTTCTTACAGTGCGACAGGGCTGACGACCTTTCTCTCTTTGATCTCACCTCTGGCGCCTCTCCTGCTCCTACTGCTGATGCTGATCCCGCTGTCCGCTCTAAGTGGGCCACCCGCGATGCTGCTGCACGTCTTGCTGTGCGTCGCCACCTCCCTACCTCTGAGCGTGCGCACTTCAGTCAGTACAAGAGTGCTCAGACCTTGTACGACGCTGTAGTTGCGCGCTACTCCTCCCCTGCCACTGCTGCACTGAGCCGTCTCATGCTTCCCTACCTCTTTCCTGACCTCTCTGCCTTTCCCACTGTCGCTGACCTCATTACGCACCTCCGCACTAGTGACACTCGCTACCGCGCCGCCCTTCCTGCTGAGTTCTGCGCTAAGAACCCCCCCCCCATGTACATCGCTCTCTACTACGTAGTCGCGCGCCTCCCTGACTCCCTTCGAGTCGTCAGGGACCACTTTCTCGCAGTCTGTCCCACCACCCTCTCCGTCGACCTCCTCGAGAAGGCCCTCCTCGCAGCGGAGAAGAGCATCGTCGCTGTAGGTGCTTCTCGTGGTGACCCTCGCACCCCCATCTTTGAGGGGTGCTCTCCTTCCCCCTTGCTGCCCTTTGTTGCCTCTGCTGCTGCTGCCGACCTGCTTGGTCTAGAGTCGGTCGGCGCGGCGTCTGCCCCTAGTGGGAGACGTCGCTCCAGCAAGGGCAAGGGGGGCAAGGGCGCGGGTGGAGCTGGAGGGGGCGGTGGCGGTGGCGGCGGTGGCGGCGGAGGGAGTGGGGGTGGCGGCGGGACTAGTGGCGGGGGTGGTGGTGGTGGTGGCAGCAGCGGCGGAGACGGTGGTGGTGGTGCCAGCGGTGGTGGTGGAGGCAGCGGCGGAGGTGGAGGCGGCGGAGGTGGAGGCGGTGGAGGCGGCAGCGGAGGAGGCAGTGGTGGTGGAGGGGGTGGATCTGGTCGGGGTGGTACCCAGCAGCGTAGCGGCGGTGGTGGTGGCCAGCGCTCGCAGCGGCAGCAGCAGCAGCGCTCTCGGGACATCCCTTCGCCTCAGCAGCTTCGTGAGTGGTACGCTGGGCGTCAGAGGGGTGGGGGTACTGGTCCCTGCACCTACGTTCTTCGTTCCGGCGACCGCGCGGGTGAGCAGTGTGGGGGTGCCCACGCGACCCAGCGCTGCTTTGGCCGCCTGACGGACGCCTGGCGTCAGCAGTTCCCTGGGGCTAGTGAGATCCCTCGCTGGGATGAGCTTCTCAGGGCTGGTGTAGCGATCTTTGATCTTGATTTTGATGCTATCCTTACTGCTATGTATGTTGTGGATTATAGTGAGGAGAATGAGGGTTACCGTTGTTTCCAGCCCGACCCGGGCATTGGTCCTGCTGCGCTAGGTGCTTGTGAGGCTGCTGCTCTAGGTGCCAGTGCGTCTGCGCTCTCAGGTACTGGTGAGACTGCGCTCTCAGGTACTGAGTCGTCCTCGTCCTCCCTCACTTTCACACTTGACTCCGGAGCTTCTCGCTCCTTCTTTCGAGACCGCACTACCCTTACGCCGCTTGGCCGGCCGGTTGCGGTCTCCCTTGCTGACCCCTCTGGGGGTCCTGTCCTGTCTCACTTCTCCACTGTCCTCCCGTGTCCGGCTGCCCCTTCGGGCACCCTGTCGGGTCTGTACCTTCCCTCGTTCTCTACGAACTTGGTGAGTGGAGCAGACCTGCAGGATGGGGGTGTTCACCAGTTCACTCCTGCGAGTCAGCGGGTGACCCACTGCACGGAGGCACGCACAGGCCGACACCTGGCCACGTTCTCGCGTCGGCCGGGGTCGAGTCTCTACACCCTGACCGTTGAGTCTCCTCCTGTCCCTGCGTCTGGTCAGGTGGCTGCGTCGGGTCAGGTACTTGCTGCTGCGTCCCGGTCAGGTCCTGAGTCTGCCCCCTGTTCTTGTCGCCTCCTGTCTCACGAGACTCTCCTGTGGCACCACCGTCTTGGCCACCCCTCCTTGCCCCGTCTTCGGAGCATGGCTTCCCGTGTCCTTGTCTCTGGTCTTCCCCAGTCTCTCCCTCCTCTCCCCTCCGGGCCAGGACCTTCCTGTGTCCCCTGTGTCGAGGGTCGCCTCCGGGCTACTCCTCACTCCTCCCACTTCCCCCCGACAGAGGCTCCCCTGCAGACGCTTCACATGGATGTGTGGGGCCCAGCCCCCGTCCGTGGGCAGGGTTACGAGCGCTACTTCCTGTTGGTGGTTGACGACTACTCGCGTTACACCACAGTCCTCCCCTTGCGCAGCAAGGGTGCGGTCACTGAGGTGCTGATCGACTGGATCCGCGAGGCTCGTCTCCAGCTCAGGAAGAGCTTCGGCTCGGACTTTCCTGTTCTGCGTCTGCACTCTGACCGAGGCGGAGAGTTCTCTTCTCGCCTTCTACGAGACTACTGTCGTGCACGGGGGATCCGCCAGACCTTCACGCTTCCGGACTCACCACAGCAAAATGGGATTGCTGAGCGCCGCATTGGCATGGTCATGGATGTCGCTCGTACGTCCATGATGCATGCGGCTGCCCCCCATTTTCTGTGGCCGTTTGCGGTGAGGTACGCGGCGCATCAGCTCAACCTTCACCCCCGGGTCTCTCGGCCTGCGATGTCCCCAGCCTTGCTGTGGACGGGGAAGGTTGGCGATGCGTCTGTGTTCCGTGTCTGGGGATCTCGGGCGTTTGTCCGCGACTTGTCTGCGGACAAGCTGTCCCCTCGCGCTGCTCCCTGTGTCTTCCTTGGCTTCCCCACTGACGCCCCAGGGTGGCAGTTTTACCACCCCTCCTCTCGTCGTGTTCTGTCCTCCCAGGACGTCACGTTCGACGAGTCAGTCCCCTTCTACCGTCTCTTCCCCTACCGCACTCCTTCCCTCCCCCCTCCCCCGGACTTCCTTGTGCCGGTTCCCCCCCCGGTAGACCCCCTCCCCCCTCAGGTTCCTGCCCCCTCAGGTGTGTCCCAGGTAGACGCCGTTGACCCGGTCGAGGTTACTGGTGACTCTGGTGCTGCTGCGGGTGCTGAGCCTGGGGGTGCTGACTCTGGGGGTGCTGTGCGCGGGGGTGCTGAGCCTGGGGGTGCTACTGCTGGGGGTGCTGGGCCTGAGGGTGCTACTGCGGAGGGTGCGGAGCCTGGGGGTGCTGAGCCGGGGGGTGCTGTGCCTGGAGGTGCTGGGTCTGGGGGTGCTGGGTCGGGAGCTGCTGAGCCTGGGGGTGCTGAGCTGGGAGCTGCTGCGCCTGGGGGTGCTGCGTCTGGAGCTGCTGAGCCTGGGGTTTCTCCTGCTGCTGCGTCTCGCCGGGAGCCCCTCTCTCCACAGGAGCTGCGCGAGTGGTTCGCTCGCCGCTGGAGGCGTGCTGCTGCGTCTGGAGGTGCTGCTGGAGCTGGAGCTGGAGCTTCTTCGACTGTCGAGGGTGCAGGTGCTGCCGGTCCCGGAGCTGCTGGACTTGCGGGTCCTCCTGGAGCTGGAGCTGCTGAGGGCGTTGGTGCTGAGCCTACTGCTGTTGGTCCTGCCGCCGGAGGTGTGGGTGGCGCTCGTGCTGTCGCTGAGGGTGGTGGTGCTGTCCCTGCTGAGTCTCGAGCTGCCGCGCGGCCTCGGCCGTACTTCGTTCCACTCCTGCAGCAGGTTCTTGGTCTTTCTCCTCCAGTAGAGGGTCCACCGCCTGTCCAGTCGCAGTCCCTGCTGGAGCCTTCCTCTCCACTGCCTGCTCCCTCTCCTTACACTGGTCCTACTGGAGGTCTTGCTGAGCGTCGTGAGCCTGCGTCTCGTCCCGCGTCGCCTGTTCGTGCTGCTCGCGCTAGTGGTCGCAGTTCGCGTCAGCGTCCTCCTCCTGTCCTTGGCACGCACCGGATGTCTTTGCGTCCGTCCACTGCTCCTCTGCGTGCCCCTTTGCCTTCTCCTCCTGAGTCCTCTCTTCCTGCGCTTGCCGACCCTGAGTCGGACTCTCTTCGTGCTGCCAGTCCTACTGTCATGCGTCTCCTTGCTACTGTCGTCACTGACCCCTCGTTTGAGTCCACTGCTGCGTCTGCCCTTGTCGCTGAGCTCGTCGACTTTGCTGCTCGCTGTCGTCTCGACTACGCTGCTAGTCTTGTTGCTGAGTCTGCGTCTGTCTGTCCTCCGTCCGTCGGGGGTGAGTGTGCTCTTGGCACGGACGTCCTAGAGGACAGGCAGGAGGAGTTACAGTGTCTAGCGGCTACTTCACCTCATCTCGCGTCTGTACTGCTTGCCCCTGAGGGAGACCCGGATGCACTAGACATCCCGACTCCGCGTTCTTACGCGGAGGCCGTAGAGGGTCCCTACTCCTCTCAGTGGCAGGCAGCTATGGATGCAGAGATGGCTTCCTGGAAGTCCACAGGCACCTACGTTGACGCGGTTCCCCCTCCTGGGGCGAACATCGTCAGTGGCATGTGGATCTTCAGGGTGAAGCGGCCGCCGGGCTCTCCACCTGTCTTCAAGGCACGGTACGTTGCTCGTGGCTTCAGTCAGCGACAGGGAGTTGACTACTTTCAGACCTTCTCTCCCACCCCGAAGATGACTACTCTTCGGGTTCTGCTGCACATAGCCGCTCAGCGCGACTATGAGCTTCACTCTCTCGACTTCAGCACTGCGTTCTTGCAGGGTAGCCTGCACGAGGAGATCTGGCTTCGCCGTCCACCTGGCTTCACTGGGACTTTCCCTCCTAGCACCCAGTGGAGCCTCCGACGGCCAGTCTACGGTCTCCGCCAGGCACCGCGTGAGTGGCACGACACACTGAGGACTACGCTTGCGGCTCTTGGGTTTGCTCCTTCTACTGCTGACCCGTCGCTGTTTCTTCGCACTGACACTTCCCTGCCGCCGTTCTACATCCTCGTGTACGTCGACGACTTGGTCTTTGCCACAGCGGACACTGCTGGACTCGCCTACGTGAAGTCCGAGCTGCTGAAGAGACACACGTGCACAGACCTGGGTGAACTGCGCAGCTACCTTGGCTTGCAGATCACTCGGGACAGAGCACGCCGCACCATTACCTTGACTCAGTCACACATGGTGCAGCAGGTCCTTCAGCGCTTCGGCTTCACGTACTCCTCGCCTCAGGCCACTCCTCTGCCTACTCGCCACTCACTCTCAGCTCTGCCTTCGGATGAGTCCGTAGAGTCGAGTGGTCCGTATGCAGAGCTTGTTGGCTGCCTCATGTACCTGATGACCTGCACACGACCTGACCTTGCATACCCTCTGAGCATTCTTGCACGCTATGTTGCTCCTGGGAGACACAGACCGGAGCACATGGCTGCAGCGAAGAGGGTATTGCGCTACCTGTGCAGTACGTCGGGCATGGGGCTAGTGCTTGGAGGGCGGAGTCCAGTGGTCCTTACCGGCCACGCGGACGCTTCTTGGGCTGACGACCAAGCTACGCAGCGGTCGTCACAGGGTTACACCTTCAGCCTTGGTTCCGGCTCTGTCTCGTGGCGGTCTACTCGCTCGTCTTCGGTTCTCGGCTCCAGTTGTGAGGCTGAGATCTACGCCGGGGCCATGGCTGCACAGGAGCTTTGCTGGCTCACCTACCTGCTGACTGACCTTGGAGAGCCGCCTCGTTCTCCTCCAGTGCTGTACGTAGACAACAAGGCTATGCTGGCCTTGTGTCGAGAGCAGCGCTTGGAGCACAGAACGAAGCACATTGCTCTCCGCTACTTCCTTGCTCGTGAGCTGCAGTAGCGTGGTCAGTTGCGACTTGCGTATGTGGCCTCTGAGGCCAACACTGCTGATGTGTTCACCAAGGCACTCGCGCCTTGTGACCATCAGCGCTTTTGCACCCAGCTGGGTCTTGTGCCTGTCTTGCCTCACTTGCTCTCCTCTTGACTTCACTTGTACTGTGACATATATATATGCCTGCTCTTGTTTGTCTAGTTTTATATATATATGTCTGTACTCCTGCTTGTGAACTGGCCTCTGGCCCTACTCTTGTGCTCGGACTGTGTGGTGACTTTGTGATCCACCCTGAGCTTGCTTTGCTTTGCTTGACTGGTATTGTGACCCCTTGTTCTCCCCCACTTTGCCTATGGGGGTGTGTCAGATTTATATGACATAGTTGCTGTAGGCTATAGTGGGGTAGCACATATGGGGTACAGGGTTTCTAGGGTTGTATTTGTACCCAATCTTTCCTTAGTCATTCCATTCCTGTTTTCTTTACTTCACAAGGTTCGTGCCACAGTACGCTAAGATAGCAGCGCCACTGACCAACCTACTGAAAAAGGATACGCCCTACAAATGGGATACTCCTCATCAGCAAGCCATGGAGCAGCTACAGACAGCACCGACTACAGCGCTAGTACTCATCCTACCGGACCTAGACAAGGACTACGTGGTGGAAGCAGACGCTAGTGACCAAGCAGTACGGACGCGGTTTGCAGCCCATCGCCTACCTTAGTAAGAAGCTACATGGAGCAGAACTGAACTACCCCATCCATGACAAGGAAGCCTTAGCGATAGTCATAGCCTTCAAGTCGTGGAGGTGTTACCTAGAGGGAGCCAAGACTACAGTCTATACTGACCACTACAGTCTCAGATACCTGAAGTCGCAGCCGACGCTCTCACGACGACAGGTGCGGTGGGTGGAGTTCCTGGAAACTCACTTCCACTACGACATCGTCTACAAGCCCGGGCTACACAACAAAGTAGACGCGTTGAGCCGCCCCGGTCATGTAGCACGCATCCAGCTCGACGGGATGAACCCTCTGCTCAAGGGTCTATTCCAACATGGGTACTCCGTGGGCATAGAGATTGCTACAGCACAGACTAAGAAGCGGTTACAGTGGGAGAAAGACTTAGCTGTAAGGAAGGGTTCAGGAAAGATTTGGGTACCGAATTACGCCCCGCTACGGCAGATCCTATTGGAGGAGTTTCACGACGTACCTTACGCGGGACATTTCGGGAGCAACAAGACTATAGCGGGAATCTCAAAGTATTACTACTGGCCCAGGATGGCAGCAGACGTACAGCAATTCGTCACCTCATGCGACACGTGCCAGCGGATGAAGAGAAGCAAGCAAAAAAAAGCAGGGTTACTTCAGCCTCTACCCGTACCGTAGCAGCCATGGCAGCCTCGACTTCATCACGGAACTTCCATCAACCTCACGAGGGCATGACGCTATACTCGTGGTGATCGACAAGTTCTCTAAAATTGGTCACTTCATTCCGACCAACGCCACGGCTACAGCTGAAGCAACTGCTCGCCTCTTCTTCGACCGCATCATCACCATCCATGGCGTCCCCGCTACACTCATCTCAGACAGAGACCCCAAATTCACGAGTAAGTTCTGGAAGGAGCTCATGGGATTATGGGGGACTAAACTTGCGATGTCCTCAACATACCACCCATAGTCTAACGGACAGACTGAGAGACTCAATCAGGTGGTTGAACAGTTACTGCGCACAGCTTGGAAAGACGACGTCAGCCACTGGGACACATAGTTACCGACCCTAGAGTTTGCTTACAACAACGCGTCACATGCGGCCACAAGGAACCCTCCTTTCTTCCTGTGTTACGGACGGAAACCACTAACACCACAGCAGCCAACCACACCGGCACACGTCCAAGCCGCACATGATTTCGTCACCACCATGCAACAGCTATGGGAGAAGACTCAACGACGTCTCACCACGATGCAAACCTCCCAGAAGCAGTATGCCGATCGTCAGCGACGAGATCACTCAGTAGCAGTCGGAGATCAGGTGCTTCTTGACACGCGCAACTTGAACCTGTCTCACCTCCCATCCAAACTCCGGTCTCGAATCTGTGGTCCTTTTCTCGTTGAAGCACAGGTGACACCAGTAACATTCCGCTTGCGCTTACCTACTACGTGGAAGCTTCACAATGCTTTCCATGTTCAGCTACTGAAACCCTACAAGGACCCCAACCAGCAGTTCCAGGGACGACAGCTACCGCCACCACCACCTGTTCTCATCCAAGATGAACCTGAGTATGAAGTGGAGCGCGTTCTCTCTCATCGACGCGGCAGCGGCAAGACACTCAAGTTCCTGATATGCTGGAAGGGATATGACCCCACTGAGATCAGCTGGGTTGCGGAAGCTGATATGGGCAATACACGCCGTGCTCTCAAGGACTATCTTGTCAAGCAGGGTGTATCTCACGCCACCCAGCTTTGAGGGGGGGACGTGTGAGAGTACGACGGCTTATGCTGGCTTTGCTAGCTTGCCTAGACTTTATTACGCTATATCTAGCTTGGGTTTTATTTATCATGCATAGATATGCTTGATTTCCTAGGTTAGGTGCATTCCTATATTTTATTATAGTTATAGCACCGGACCAGGTTACGTGTACCGAACTCATGCCTATTCGGTTTCCACCGAATTTCTTTCTACTGAGTTCGGGAAGGTTCTGAGAAGAAGTGAACGAGAATGAGATGACTATGAACGAAGTGAGTACAAATAGGAAACCCTAATTGGGTTGTACCCCCTATGGGATACCCCACTATAGCCTACACAAATGAGTAAGCTTTAATGTTCTGACACACCCCCATAGGCAAAGTGGGGGAGAACAAGGGGTCACAAGACCAGTCAAGCAAAGCAAAGCAAAGCTCAGGGTGGATCACAAAGTCACCACACATTCCGAGCACAAGTTCAAAGGCCACAAAGCCAGTTCACATGCAAGATCATATATAGAGATATACAAGAGTCAAGCAAACAAGAACAAGAGTATATATAGGTGAAGGTACAAGCAAGGTCAAGAAGTGAGCAAGTGAGGCAAGACAGGCACAAGACCCAGCTGCGTGCAGCAGCGCTGATGATCACAAGGCGCAAGTGCCTTGGTGAAGACATCAGCAGTGTTGGCCTCAGAGGCCACGTACGCAAGTCGCAACTGTCCACGCTGCTGTAGCTCACGAGCAAGAAAGTAGCGGAGAGCAATGTGCTTTGTCCTGTGCTCCACTCGCTGCTCTCGACACAAGGCCAGCATTGCCTTGTTGTCTACGTACAGGACTGGAGGAGAACGAGGCGGCTCTCCAAGGTCGGTCAGCAGGTAGGTGAGCCAGCAAAGCTCCTGGGCAGCCATAGCCCCGGCGTAGATCTCAGCCTCACAGCTGGAGCCGAGAACAGAAGACGAGCGGGTAGCCCGCCACGAAACAGAGCCGGAACCAAGGCTGAAGGTGTAACCCTGTGACGACCGCTGCGTAGCCTGGTCGTCAGCCCAAGAAGCGTCCGCGTGCCCAGTGAGGACCACTGGATTGCGCCCTCCAAGCACTAGCCCCATGCCCGACGTATTGCACAAGTAGCGCAACACCCTCTTCGTTGCGGCCATGTGCTCTGGTCGGTGTCTCCCAAGAGCAACATAGCGTGCGAGAATGCTAAGAGGGTATGCAAGGTCAGGTCGTGTGCAGGTCATCAGGTACATGAGGCAGCCAACAAGCTGTGCATACGGGCCACTCGACTCTACGGACTCATCCGAAGGCAGAGCTGAGAGCGAGTGGCGAGTAGGCAGAGGAGTGGCCTGAGGCGAGGAGTACGTGAAGCCGAAGCGCTGAAGGACCTGCTGCACCATGTGTGACTGAGTCAGGGTAATGGTGCGGCGTGCTCTGTCCCGGGTGATCTGCAAGCCAAGGTAGCTGCGCAGTTCACCCAGGTTTGTGCACGTGTGTCTCTTCTGCAGCTCGGACTTCACGTAGGCGAGTCCAGCAGTGTCAGCTGTGGCAAAGACCAAGTCGTCGACGTACACGAGGATGTAGAACGGCGGCAGAGAGGTGTCGGTGCGCAGAAACAGCGACGGGTCGGCAGTAGAAGGAGCAAACCCAAGTGCCGCCAGCGTAGTCATCAGTGTGTCGTGCCACTCACGTGGCGCCTGGCGGAGACCATAGACTGGACGCCGGACACTCCACTGGGTACCAGGAGGAAAAGACCCAGTGAAGCCAGGTGGGCGACGCAGCCAGATCTCCTCGTGCAGGCTGCCCTGCAAGAAAGCATTGCTGAAGTCGAGAGAGTGGAGCTCGTAGTCACGGTGAGCAGCAACGTGCAGCAGTACCCGAAGAGTGGTCATCTTCGGGGTGGGGGAGAAGGTCTGAAAGTAGTCAACTCCCTGCCGCTGACTGAACCCACGACCCATGTAACGCGCCTTGAAGACAGGCGGAGAACCCGGCGGCCGCTTCACCCTGAAGATCCACATGCCACTGACTATGTTCGCCCCAGGAGGGGGAACAGCGTCAACGTAGGTGCCTGTGGACTTCCAGGAAGCCATCTCTGCATCCATAGCTGCCTGCCACTGAGAGGAGTAGGGACCCTCTATCGCCTCCGCATAAGAGCGCGGAGTCGGGATGTCTAGTGCATCCGGGTCTCCCTCAGGGGCTAGCAGTACAGACGCGAGATGAGGTGAAGCGGCGGCCAGACACTGGGACTCCTCCTGCCTGTCCTCAAGTACGTCCGTGCCAAGGGCACACTCACCCCCGACGGACGGAGGACAGACAGACTCAGACTCAGCGACAAGACTAGCAGCGTAGTCTAGACGACAGCGCGCAGCAAAGTCGACAAGCTCAGTGACATGGGCAGACGCAGCAGAAGACTCGAAAGAAGGGTCAGTGACAGCAGTAGCAAGGAGACGCGTGACAGTAGGACTGGCAGCACGAAGAGAGTGTGACTCCGGGTCGGCAAGAGCAGGAAGAGAGGAAGCAGGAGGAGAAGGCAAAGGGGCACGCAGGGACATCCGGTGCGTGCCAGGGACAGGAGGAGGACGCTGACGCGAACCGCGACCACTAGTGCGCGCATGACGAACAGGCGACGCAGGACGAGACGCAGGCTCACGACGCTCAGTAAGACCTCCAGTCGGACCAGCGTAGGGAGAAGGAGCAGGCAAAGGGGAGGCAGGCTGTAGCTGTGACAGTGACAAGACAGGCTGTGGACCCTCTAAGGGAGGAGAAGAAGGACCAGGAGAAGGTGTAAGACAAAGAACCTGCTGCAGGAGCGGAACGAAGTACGGTCGGGCCCGCGTGGCGACTCCAGAAACAGCAGGGACAGCACCAGTACCCCCAGCAGGAGTACCCGCTCCAGCAGCACCTCCAGCAGCACCTCCAGTAGCTTCAGAACCCCCAGCAGCACCTCCAGAAGCCCCAGAACCCCCAGCAGCACCAGAAGCACTACCAGCCGGACCGCCAGCGGTAGTCTCAGCGCCAACACCCTCAGCAGTACCAGCTCCAGAAGAACCCTCAGGCCCAGCAGCTCCAGTACCCCCAGTACGAGCACCTCCAGGACGCGCGGCACCAGCACCCTCTGCAGCCGAAGAACCTCCAGCACCAGCAGCACGCCTCCAGCGCCGGGCAAACCACTCACGCAGCTCCTGTGGGGAGAGTGGCTCTCGGCGAGACGAAGCACCTCCAGGCGGAGAACCTCCAGGCGAAGAACCTCCAGGCTCAGGACCCTCAGGCAAAGCACCTACAGGCGGAGCACCCCCTGTCTCAGCACCCCCAGGCTCAGTACCCCCAGGCCCAGCACCCCCAGGCTCAGCACCCCCAGACTCAGTACCCCCAGGCTCAGCACCCAGAGGCTCAGCAACCCCAGACTCCGCACCCCCAGGCTCAGCACCCCCAGGCGTAGCACCTCCAGTCCCAGCACCCCCAGGCTCAGCACCCGCAGCAGCACCAGAGTCACCAGTGACCTCGACAGGCTCGACCGCGTCTACCTGGGACACATCTGAAGGGGCAGGATCCAGAGGGGGGAGGGGGTCTACCGGGGGGGGACCTGGTACCAAGAAGAGCGGGGGCAGGGGGAGGGACGGAGTGCGGTAGGGGAAGAGGCGGTAGTAGGGTACCGACTCGTCGAACGTGACGTCCTGGGAGGACAGAACACGTCGAGAGGTGGGGTGGTAGAACTGCCACCCAGGGGCGTCGGGGGGGAACCCCAAGAAGACGCAGGGAGCAGCGCGAGGGGACAGCTTGTCCGCAGACAAGTCGCGGACAAACGCCCGAGATCCCCAGACCCGGAACGCCGACGCATCGCCAACCTTCCCCGTCCACAGCAGGGCTGGGGAGGTCTCCGGCCTGGAGACCCTGGGGTGGAGGTTGATATGATGCGCCGCGTACCTGACCGCAAACGGCCACAGAAAATGGGGGGCAGCCGCATGCATCATAGACGTACGAGCGACGTCCATGACCATGCCAATGCGGCGCTCTGCAATCCCATTTTGCTGCGGTGAGTCCGGAAGCGTGAAGGTCTGGCGGATGCCTCGCGCACGACAGTAGGCACGCAGAAGGCCAGAGGAGAACTCTCCGCCTCTGTCGGAGTGCAGACGCAACACAGGAAAGTCCGAGCCAAAGCTCTGCCTGAGCTGGAGACGAGCTGCGCGGATCCAGTCGATCAGCACCTCAGTGACATCACCCTTGCTGCGCAAGGGGAAGACTGTGGTGTAACGCGAGTAGTCGTCAACCACCAACAGGAAGTAGCGCTCGTGACCGAGTCCACGGACGCGGGCAGGGCCCCACACGTCCATGTGAAGCGTCTGCAACGGAGCCTCTATCGGAGGAAACTGGGAGGAGTGAGGGGCAGCACGCTGGCGCCCCTCGACACAGGGGACACAGGCAGGGCCAGGGCCCTAAGGAAGGGGAGGAAGGGACCGGGGGAGACCAGACACAAGAAGACGGGAGGCCATGCCTCTGAGCCGAAGCAAAGAGGGGTGGCCAAGGCGGTGGTGCCAGAGGAGGGTCTCGTGAGACAGACGGCGACACGAACAGTGGGCAGACTCAGGACTAGACCTGGACGCTGCAGCAAACACCTGACTAGACGAAGGGACCCTACCAGACTCAGCACCTGGAGGAGAAGCAGTGGTCAGTGTGTACAGGCTCGACCCTGGCTGACGTGTAAACGTAGCTAGGTGGCGACCTGTGCTAGCCTCTGTGCAGTGTGTCACCCGCTGACGAGCAGGAGTGAACTGGTGGACACCTGCATCCTGTAGGTCAGCACCACTCACCAGGTTCGTAGAGAACGAGGGGAGGTAGAGACCAGACAGGGTGCCAGAGGGAGCCGCCGGACATGGGAGGATCGTGGAGAATCGAGACAGGACAGGACCCCCAGAGGGGTCAGCCAGGGACACCGCAACCGGCCGACTAAGCGGTGTGAGAGTGGTGCGGTCCCGAAAGAAGGAGCGAGACGCCCCAGAGTCCAGGGTGAAGGTGTGAGAGGTCGAAGCCGACACAGTACCTGAGAGTGCAGACTCACAAGTACCTGAGAGTACAGACGCACTGGCACCTAGAGCAGCAGCCTCACTGGCACCTAGAGCAGCAGTACCAATGCCCGAGTCGGGCGGGAAACACCGGTAACAGTCACCCTCATCACTAACAGTGACAGCATACATGGCAGCAAGGATAGCATCAAAGTCAAGATCAAAAATAGCTACACCAGCCCTAGACAGCTCTCCCCAGCGGGGGATCTCAGAGGCCTCCGGAAACTGCTGGCGCCAGGCGTCTGTCAGGCGGCTAAAGCAGCGGCGGGCGGCGTGGGCACCCCCACACTGCTCACCCGCGCGGTCGCCAGTGCGAAGGACGTAGGTGCAGGGACCAAACGCCCCACCACGCTGACGCTGCGAGTACCACTCACGGAGCTGCTGAGAGGCGGGGACGTCGCGAGAGCGCTGCTGCTGCTGCTGCTGCTGCTGGTGCTGCTGGCGCTGACCACCCCTTGTGCTGCTCCGCTGGGACGAGCCACTCCGACCACCTCCACCACCGCCACCCCCACCTCCGCCGCCACCGCCGCCACCGCCACCCTCGCCCCCGCCGCTCCCACTGCCACCTCCGCCACCACCTCCGCCGCCGCCTCCGCCTCCACTGCCGCCACCAGTACCTCCACTCCCGCCACCACCCCCACCGCCACCGCCACTCCCCCCGCCGCCCCCACCTCCTTTGCCACCGCCCCCGCTAGCTCCACCCGCTCCCTTGCCCCCCTTGCTCCTGCCAGAGCGGCGCCTACCGCTGGGGGCAGACGCCGCACCGACCGACTCTAAACCAACGAGGTCGGCCGCAGCAGCAGAGGCGACAGAGGGTAACAGGGGGGAAGGAGAACACCCCGCAAAGATGGGGGTGCGCGGGTCACCACGAGAGGCCCCTACAGCGACTATGCTCTTCTCGGCCGCTAGCAGGGACTTCTCGAGGAGGTCGACAGTGAGGGTGGTGGGACAGACAGAGAGAAACTGGTCCCTAACTGCACGAAGGGACTCAGGGAGACAGGTGACTAGAAAGTAGAGGGTGATGTACATGGGAGGGGGGTTTTCGGCGCAGAAGGCAGCAGGAAGCGCAGCTCGGTAGCGAGTGTCACTAGCGCGAAGGTGGGTAAAGAGGTCAGTGACTGTGGGAAAGGCAGCAAGGTCAGGGAAGAGGTACGGTAGCATGAGGCGGCTCAGTGTAGTAGTGGAAGGGGAGGAGTAGCGCGCAACTACAGCGTCGTACAAGGCCTGAGCGGTCTTGCACTGACTAAAGTGGGCACGCTCGGAGGAAGGGAGGTGGCGACGCACAGCAAGACGTGCAGCAGCATCGCGCGTGGCCCACTTGGAGCGAACAGTGGGGTCAGCATCAGCAGGAGGGGCAGGGACAGTGCCAGAGGCAAAGTCAAAGAGAGAGATGTCATCTACTGAATCGCACTGTAAGTTCAGCTGCAGGTCGTCGACCCAGACCGCAAAGTCAATGGCGCGACCCTCAGCGTCAAAGGCCAGGACACTAGGGGTGGCCATGATAGCAGCCGACAGTCTCACCAGAGAGGAAGGGTCGAGCAGCTCAGCAGGACAGCAACACGGCAGCTCAGCAACTCCGCAGGCCCAGGAGCAGCAGCAGCCTTACAGGAGCAGGAGCTCGGCACCGCAGGCGGCTCGGGCGGCTCGGGCGGCTCGGGCGGCTCGGGCGGCTCGGGCACTCAGCGTGTCGGGCGGCTCGGGCGGCTCGGGCGGCTCGGGCCTTTCGGCTCCTCAGCTGCGCAGGCGGCTCGGGTGACGCGGGTGGCACGGGCGGCTCGGGCGTCGTCACGGGCGGCCGAAGGGCGGCTCACGGGCGGCTCACAGGTCAAGGTGGGCGGCTCACGGGTGGCTCGGGGCCGGGACGGGTGGGTCACGGGCGGCGCACGTGCGGCTCACTGACGGCTCACGGGCGGCTGACGGGCGGCTCACGGGCGGCTCACGGGCGGCTCACGGGCGGCTCACGGGCGGCTCACGGGCGGTTCACTGGCGGCTCACTGGCGGCTCACGGGCGGCGCTTTGGGCGGCTAAGGGCGGCGCACGTGCGGCTCACGGGCGGCTAAGGGTGGCGCACGGGCGGCTCACGGGCGGCGTAGGGCTGCGCACGGGCGGCTCACGGGCGGCTAAGGGCGGCGCACGGGCGGCTCACGGGCGGCGCTTTGGGCGGCTAAGGGCGGCGCGCAGACGGCGCGTGGGCGGCCTGGGGCCTGGCGAGCGGCACGCGGGCTGCTTAGGGTGGCGCGCGGGCCGCTTAGGGTGGCGCGCGGGCTGCTAAGGGCGACGCGCGGGCTGCTAAGGGCGGCGCGCGGGCTGCAAAGGGCGGCGCGCGGGCTGCTAAGGGCTGCGCGCGGGCTGCTAAGGGCGGCGCGCGGGCTGCAAAGGGCGGCGCGCGGGCTGCACGGGGCCTGGACGGGCAGCGCGCTAGCGGCTAGGGCGGCGCGCTGGCGGCGTGAGGCCTGAACGGGCAGCGCGCGGGCGGCTAAGGGCCGGTCGAGAGAGGTAGGAGAGAGCCCGGAGCGCGCTCCGGGCAGAAAAAAAAGTTCGAAGTAGTGGTGGGCCCTAAGCACAGTTCCCACAGGGGAACCTGCTCGATACCATGAGAAGAAGTGAACGAGAATGAGATGACTATGAACGAAGTGAGTACAAATAGGAAACCCTAATTGGGTTGTACCCCCTATGGGATACCCCACTATAGCCTACACAAATGAGTAAGCTATAATGTTCTAACAGGTTCTGTTCGGGACGCTTCGCGACCCTCAGAACATTCGCGTAACACCTGGGTAACAGGCCTTGAGTCGAGACTATATATAGCCTCGTGTTGTACCCAGGTAAAGCGTTCAATTACAATTCACTTTTCTGAGCTCGATCCTAGATCCTCACACTCCAGCTCCAGCACCTCCAGCACCAGCAGCAGCGCCAGTACCTTCAGCACCAGTAGTACCTCTAGTACCTCCAGTAGGACCTCCAGGCCTAGTAGCTCCAGTACCTCTAGCTCGAGGACCTCCACAAGGACTCGCAGCACCCCTAGAGTCAGCACCCGAAGTCTTAGTACCCTCAGTTCTAGCACCCTCAGGCTCAGCACCCTAAGTCCTAGCACCCTCGCTTTCAGCACCCTCAGTCTCAGCACCCTCAGGCTCAGCACCCTCGGTCCCAGCACCTTCTGTCCCAGCACCCTCAGTCTCAGTACCCTCAGTCCCATCACCCTCATGAGAAGAAACGAGAATGGATGGACCATGAAAGAAGTGGGTACAAGTACTAACCCTAATTGGGCTGTACCCCCTATGGGATACCCCACTACAGCCTACACAAATGTATAAGCTATAAAATGTTCCGACACACCCCCATAGGCAAAGTGGGGGAGAACAAGGGGTCACAAGACCAGTCAAGCAAAGCAAAGCAAAGCAAAGCAAGCTCAGGGTGGATCTCAAGTCACCACACAGTCCGAGCACAAGGTCAAGGCCACAAGGCCAGTTCACATGCAAGAGTACACATATATATAAAGCTAGACAAGCAAGAGTAGGCATATATATATGTAACAGTACAAGCAAAGTGAAGAGGTGAGCAAGTGAGGCAAGACAGGCACAAGACCCAGCAGAGTGCAGAAGCGCTGATGATCACAAGGTGCAAGAGCCTTGGTGAAGACATCAGCAGTGTTGGCCCCAGCCGCAACAAACCACGCTGCTGTAGCTCACGAGCAAGGAAGTAGCGAAGAGCAATGTGCTTTGTTCTGTGCTCCAGTCTCTGCTCTCGACACAAGGCCAGCATGGCCTTGTTGTCTACGTACAGAACTAGAGGGAACGAGGCGGCTCTCCGAGGTTAGTCAGCAGGTAGGTGAGCCAGCGAAGCTCCTGTGCAGCCATGGCCCCTGCGTAGATCTCGGCCTCACAACTGAAGCCGAGAACAGAAGACGAGCGAGTAGCCCGCCACGAAACAGAGCCGGAACCAAGGCTGAAGGTGTAACTCTGTGACGACCGCTGCGTAGCCTGGTCGTCAGCCCAAGAAGCGTCCGCATGCCCAGTGAGGACCACTGGACTCCGCCCTCCAAGCACTAGCCCCATGCCCGACGTACTGCACAAGTAGCGCAACACCCTCTTCGCTGCAGCCATGTGCTTTGGTCGGTGTCTACCAGGAGCAACATAGCGTGCGAGAATGCTAAGAGGGTATGCAAGATCAGATCGTGTGCAGGTCATCAGATACATGAGGCAGCCAACAAGCTTTGGATACGGGCCACTCGACTCTACGGACTCATCCGAAGGCAGAGCTGAGAGCGAGTGGCGAGTAGGCAGAGGAGTGGCCTGAGGCGAGGAGTACGTAAAGCCGAAGCGCTGATGGACCTGCTGCACCATGTGTGACTGAGTCAGGGTAATGGTGCAGCGTGCTCTGTCCTGGGTGATCTGCAAGCCAAGGTAGCTGCGCAGTTCACCCAGGTCTGTGCACGTGTGTCTCTTCTGCAGCTCGGACTTCACGTGGGCGAGTCCAGCAGTGTCACGTGTGGCAAAGACCAAGTCATCGACGTACACGAGGATGTAGAACGGCGGCAGAGAGGTGTCGGTGCGCAGAAACAGTGACGGGTCGGCAGTAGAAGGAGCAAACCCAAGAGCCGCAAGCGTAGTCCTCAGTGTGTCGTGCCACTCGCGGGGCACCTGGCGGAGACCGTAGACTGGGCGCCGGCGACTCCACTGGGTACCAAGAGGGAACGACCCAGTGAAGCCAGGTGGGCGACGCAGCCAGATCTCCTCGTGCAGGCTGCCCTGCAACAAAGCTGTGCTGAAGTCAAGAGAGTGCAACTCGTAGTCACGGTGAGCAGCAAGTGCAGCAGTACCCGAAGAGTGGTCATCTTCGGGGTGGGAGAGAAGGTCTGAAAGTAGTCAACTCCCTGCCGCTGACTGAAACCACGAGCCACGTACCGTGCCTTGAAGACAGGCGGAGAACCCGGCGGCCGCTTCACCCTAAAGATCCACATGCCACTGACGATGTTCGCCCAAGGCGGGGGAACCTTGTCAACGTAGGTGCCTGTGGACTTCCAGGAAGCCATCTCTGCGTCCATAGCTGCCTGCCACTGAGAAGAGTAGGGACCCTCTATCGCCTCCGCGTAAGAGCGCGGAGTCGGGATGTCAAGTGCATCCGGGTGTCCCTCAGGGGTAAGCAGTACAGACACTGGAACTCCTCCTGCCTGTCCTGAAGGACGTCCGTGCCAAGGGCACACTCACCCCGGGCGGACGGAGGACAGACAGACTCGGACTCAGCGACAAGACTAGCAGCGTAGTCTAGGCGATAGCGAGCAGCAAAGTCGACGAGCTCAGCAAATATGGCAGACGCAGCAGTGGACTCAAAGGAAGGGTCAGTGACGACAGTAGCAAGGAGACGCGTGACAGTAGGACTGGCAGCACGAAGAGAGTCCGACTCCGGGTCGGCAAGAGCAAGAAGAGAGGACTCAGGAGGAGAAGGCAAAGGGGCACGCAGAGGAGCAGTGGACGGACGCAGAGACATCTGGTGCGTGCCAGGGACAGGAGGAGGACGCTGACGCAAGCAGCGACTACTAGTGCGATCAGCACGGACAAGCGACGCAGGGTGAGACGCAGGCTCACGACACTCAGCAAGACCTCCAGTAGGACCAGTGTAGGGAGAAGGAGCAGGTAGTGGGGAGGCGGGCTATAACTGCGACCGCGACTGGACAGGCTGTGGACACTCTTAGCAAGGAAGAGGACCCATAGAAGGCGGAAGACCAAGAACCTGCTACAGGAGCGGAACAAAGTACGGTCAAGGCCGCTCGGCGACTCCAGACACAGCAGGGACAGCACCAGTACCCCCAGTAGGAGCACCAGCGCCAGCAACACCTCCAGCTCCAGCAGCACCAGTAGCACCCCCAGCAGGACCGCCAGCAGTAGC
The DNA here is from genome assembly GCA_948144175.1 of Closterium sp. NIES-65. Taxonomy (NCBI): domain Eukaryota; kingdom Viridiplantae; phylum Streptophyta; class Zygnematophyceae; order Desmidiales; family Closteriaceae; genus Closterium; species Closterium sp. NIES-65. The sequence goes on from CANXME010002221.1 coordinate 2,321,349, forward strand.
CTCAGCGCCAACACCCTCAGTAGCTCCAGCTCCAGTCGTACCAGCAGGCCCAGTAGCTACAGTACTCCCAGTACTAGCACCTCCAGGACCCGCCACACCAGCACCCTCAGTGGCCGAAGAACCTCCAGCTCCAGCAGCACGGCTCCAGCGTCGGGCAAACCACTCGCGTAGCTCCTGTGGAGAGAGTGGCCCGCGCCGAGACGAAGCACCCAGAGAACCTCCTTGTGTAGCACCTCCAAGCTCAGCACCTCCAGGTGTAGCACCCCCACGCACAGCACCCCCAGGCTCAGCACCCCCAGGTGTAGCACCCCCAGGCTCAGCACCCCCAGGCTCAGCACCCCCAGTCTCAGCACCCCCAGTCGCAGCACCCCCAGGCTCAGTACCCCCAGGCTCAGCACCCCCAGGCTCAGCAACCCCAGGAGTAGTACCCACACGCTCAGCACCCCCACGCTCAGCACCCTCAGCAGCACCAGAGTCACCAGTAACCTCGACAGGCTCGACTGCGTCTACCTGGGACACACCTCAAGGGGCAGGACCCTAAGGGGGGAGGGGGTCTACCGGGGGGGGGGGGGCTGGTACAAGGAAGAGTGGAGGTGGGGGGAGAGACAGAGTGCGGTAGGGGAAGAGGCGGTAGTAGGGGACCGACTCGTCAAACGTGACGGAAGGCCAGAGGCTCACAGAAGGCCAGAGGAGAACTCTCCACCTCTGTCAGAGTGCATACGCAGAACAGGAAAGTCCGAGCCGAAGCTCTGCCTGAGCTGGAGACGAGCTGCGCGGATCCAGTCGATCAACACCTCAGTGACATCACCCTTGCTGCGCAAGGAGAAGACTGCGGTGTAACGCGAGTAGTCGTCAACCACCAGCGGGAATAAGCGCTCGTGACCCTGTCCACGGACGCGGGCTGGGCCCCACACGTCCATGTGAAGCGTCTGCAGCGGGGCCTCTGTCGGAGGGAAGTTGGAGGAGTAGGGGGCAGCGCGCTGCCGCCCCTCGACACAGGGGACACAGGTAGGGCCAGGCCCCTGAGGAAGGGGAGGGAGGGATCGGGGAAGACCAGAAACAAGGAAACGGGAGGCCATGCCTCTGAGACGAAGCAGAGAGGGGTGACCAAGGCGGTGGTGCCAGAGGAGAGTCTCGTGAGACAGGAGATGACATGAACAGGGGGCAGACTCATGACCAGACCTGGACGCAGCAGCAAACACCTGACCCGACGCAGCTACCCGGCCAGACTCGGTGACTGGAGGAGACGCAGTGGTCAATGTGTACAGGCTCGACCCTGGCTGACGTGTAAACGTAGCCAAGTGTCGGCTTGTCCGAGCCTCAGTGCAGTGCGTGTCAAACATTATATATGTTGTTGTAGTTGTTTAGGCTACAGTGGGTTAGCCTATAGGGGGTACACATTTCTAGGTTTTCATACTTGTACTCATTTCACTGTTAGTTCATTCATTCTTGTTCAACATGGTATAGAGCAGGTCCTTCCTAGGACCGATTTTTTTTTAGGCCCACCACTACCTACCTACCTACCTACCTACGCCCTAGGGCGCCTCGGCTTTCACGCCCCTAGAGGCCCCGTCGGCCCCGCGCTCTCGCACCTAGAGACCTCGGTCGGCCCCGCGCTCGCTTTTAGAGGCCCCGAAATGGCCCCGCGCTTACCCCTAGAGGCCCGCGTCGGCCCCGCGCTCGTCCTTAACGGCCCCGAATCGGCCCCGCGCTTACCCCTAGAGGCCCGCGTTGGCCCCGCGCTCGTCCCTTACGGCCCCGATCGGCCCCGCGCTCGTCCCTTACGGCCCCACCCGCTCCCCGCGCTCGCCCTTAGCGTCCCCGAACGGCCCCACCCAGAACGAGCCGCCCGAACCGAGCAGCCCGAACCGAGCCGACCCGAGCCGCCCAGCCCTAACGGAACAGAGCCGCCCGACCCGAGCCGACAGCCCTAACCGACCCGAGCCGCCCGAACCGAGCCGCTCGAACCGAGCCGCGCCGCCCGACCCGAGACGCCCGAACCGAGCCGCGCCGCCCGACCCGAGCCGCGCCGCCCTACCTATCCCGAGCCGCGCCGCCCTACCTGTACCGAGCCGCGCCGCCCTACCTACCCTACTACTCCTACTGCTTTTCCTACTTCTGCTACCATGGCTAGCCCTCCTGTGCTAGCCTTCGATGCTGAGGGCCGTCCAGTTAAGTTCGACACCTGGCTTGATGACCTACACCTCTTCCTACAGCTCACTGCCAAGGAAGTCATCTCGCTGTACGATCACGCCTTAGGCCACGCTACTGCTCGTGCTGCTACTGCTGACAGCACTGCCCGTTGTTGACGACTACTCGCGCTACACCACGGTCTTCCCCTTGCGCACCAAGGGTGAGGTCCCTGATGTTTTGATCCCTTGGATCCGCAGAGCTCGTCTCCAGCTCAGCGAGCGTTTCCGCTCGGACTTTCCTGTCCTGCGCTTGCACTCTGACAGAGGTGGTGAGTTCTCCTCCGACCTCTTCGCAGCCTACTGTGCTGAGCACGGCATTGAGCAGTCGTTCACGCTTCCGGCCTCTCCACAGCAGAATGCGGTTGCGGAGCGCCGCATTGGCCTGGTCATGGAGGTCGCTCGTACCTCCTTGATCCATGCGGCTGCCCCCCACTTTCTGTGGCCGTTTGCGGTCCGGTACGCTGCGCATCAGCTCAACCTCTGGCCCCGTGTCTCCTTGCCGGAGACCTCGCCCACACTGCTGTGGACGGGGGAGGTTGGCGATGCGTCGCGTTTCCGGGTCTGGGGATCTCGAGCTTTTGTCCGCGATTCGTCTGCGGACAAGCTCTCCTCTCGTGCTGTTCCCTGCGTCTTCCTCGGCTTTGTTCCGGACGCGCCTGGTTGGCAGTTTTACCACGCCACCTCGCGCCGGGTCTTGCCCTCTCAGGACGTCACTTTTAACGAGTCTGTCCCCTACTACCGCATCTTCCCCTACCGCACTGCCCCGCTCCCACCCCCGCCTCTCTTCCTCGCGCCAGGTGCTGCTGTCGTAGACCCCCTCCCCCCTCAGGGTGCCGCTCCCTCAGGTGTGTCTCAGGTAGACCCGGTCGAGCCTGTTGAGGTTGCTGTCGACTCTCGTCCTGCTGGGGGTGATGAGCCTGGGGGTGCGGACTCTGAGGGTGCTGAGCCTGGGGTTGCGGACACTGGGGGTACTGAGCCTGGGGGTGCTGAACCTGGGGGTGCAGTGACTAGGGGTGCTGAGCCTGGGGGTGCGGTGACTTGGGGTGCTGAGCCTGGGGGTGCTGGGTGTGGGAGTTCTGACTCTCGCGGTGCTGGGCCTGAGGGTACTACACCTGTTGGTGCAACCCTATGGTTTGCACTCGGCTTGTTGTCCGTGTGCGTGCATGTGTGTGTGTCTATGGAATGGTATGAGGGCATGGGATAATATATATTTAATGCTTATAATTGTGTGTGAATGTTGAGTCATGATGTCGAGTGTATGTGTCGAGTCAATAGCGAGCTATCGCTAGACGCGTGTTACGCGGTCGTTTGTGTCTCGCGCGCGGTTTCTATTTTGTCGTGCGCGGTTTCTCTTTTGTCCTGTGTCGAACGTTCGGTGTGTCGCAGGTGTGTGCAGCAGACCCATCAAGAACTCAAGGATGAGTTTGTGATGAAGAGCCGAGCCTTGGTGTCAATCCACAAGTGATTCCAAAGCTCGCCAAAAGGGTACACCTCAAGATATTGAAGATAGTTACATTACTTTGTGTAGTGTAACATTTCACTTGGTGTAGGCCCTAGTGAAGGGTAGTTTCGAGACCCTTCGTGGTTGGGGACAGTGTGGCACTGTTCCACATCACTGTACCTCGGCTCTTGGGGTTTATAGGAGCTGGGAGTCATTCCCAACTCGTAACTCTTCCTAACTCTTCCTATCTTGTGTTCTAAGACCATAGTGGCTGCCATAGTGCCGTTCGTTCAAACCAACCCTGTGTCGTCAATACTTGGTCAAATTGTGCGATCTAAATTGCCTATTGTAGGTGACAATAAGGCGCTCCAGATCCAAGTTGAATCAAGTCATTTGAAGCTGTGACCAAAACGCTATGAACGTTTGAAGCCGCTGTGCAGAAATCCGACTGTGCACTCTATCTTTCGTTTTAGGCACATTGGAGCCTACTGTGACTATAACAAGTGGTATCAGAGCCCCTCGGAGCAGTTTCGACAATGGCTGGACCTGAGGAAAGGGGTGGCAGAGGTGGTGGTGGCAGAGGAGAAGCCCAAGCTCAAGGCCAACCCCGTGACTCAGCCATGGCGCCCGTGCAACCAAGTGTTGGCCCATCTAGGGATGAGCCTAGAGTGTTTGGCCTTGACAAGTTCAATGGTGACAACTTTGCTGAGTGGTCCTTCAGAATGGAGAACATATTTGACCACTATGACCTGCTGGAGGTGATGGAAGGAATGGAGAAGCGTCCCGAGAACGACCTGGAGAAGAGCCCGTGGGTGCGGAAGAGCGCACAAGGCTACCTCCTACTTGGGCAAGCGTTGGGGAGCAGCCAAATCCGTCACATCAAGCCCTTCCAGCGTGAACCAGAGAAGGGACCAAAAGCATGGGCTGCTCTCAAGGGTGTACACGCTCTTGCAACAGCGGCGGTAGCTGTGGTGTTGGAACGGCAAATGGCGACGTTACGAATTGAAGAGGATGAAGCGGTTGAAGAAGGGGTGCAGAAATTCTTCGACTTGTTGACGCGGCTTGAGGGAGCTGATTTGAACTATAGTGAGCTCCAAAAGAAGACCAAGTTGCTGGCCCTACTCCCGGAGTCGTGGTCCTCGCTCATCATCAACCTTAATCGTGACTTGCCCCGCCTCTCGCTTGAAGACGTGAAGCGAGCTATCCTTCAAGAGGATTTCCGCCGCCGTGAATTGGCGAGTGCGGATGGCGCTGGGGCAGCGAGCATCGGCCGTGGATATGGTCGAGGAAGAGGCAGAGGACGAGGGGGAGGAAGGTTTGGTGGCAGCAACTTCGGCGGAGGCCGTGGGAGTGGCGGTTACGGCAGCGACGAGAAGAACTACGGACGCGGTCGCGGCCGATTCGACGGCGAGTGTCACTATTGCCACAAGAGCGGACACATGTGGCGCGACTGCTACAAACTCCCTGATGGTTGGACCCCTGCTCAAGGCCAAGAGGGTAGAGGAGCAGGAGGAGGGAGAGGAAGAGGCCGTGGAGGCCGTGGCGGTCGCGGTGGCGGAGCTGCAAACATGAAGAGCGGAGACAACGACAAGGACCCGAGCGACGATCGATACCCGGGTCTATTCTACTTCGTGTCGACGCAAGTACCGGCTGGTCCAGAGAAGGATGAAGGCTTTGAGGAGCCAGCAGCTGTGGGGAAGGTGACCCTACACCCCCTGGACTATTGGGTGATTGATAGTGGCGCTACCTATAGCATGACACCTCGCCCGGACTTGCTCACCGAACTCGAGCCGTCACCGGTGAAGCATGTCACATCGGCTTTGGGGCAGCGAGCAGAGGTGAAAGGCATGGGGAAGGCCATGTTCAAGGGTGCTGATGGGAAGATGGTGGGCCTCAAGAACGTGCTTTGGGTGCCCAGCCTTGCTGCAAACCTGATTTCCGTGCGGCGGTTGGCAAAGGCCGGCATGGACACTAACTCGAAGGGAGCCAAGACCTACACCGCAAGGCTTGGCGATCGGATTCTTTGGGACCTTCATGAGGACAGAGATGTCTACAACGAGATGTGGCAGATCCCTGTGGTCCCAATGCCTAAGGAGAGGCAAGTGGCAGCAAGCGTCAGCACTAAAGGTGGAGCGGTTGGTAGCGGCGATTGCGCGGACGGTCGCGCTAAGGAGAAGGAGTCCAAGAAGTGCAATCTTGGAGGGACCAGCAAGTTCAGTGAACCTAAGGAGAGTGGTGCAGCAACCAAGGAGCAGCAAAAGGGTGAGGAGAACCCCGAGGCAACAGCAGAGGAGGACTACGGAGAGAGTATGTGGGGCGCTATTGCGAGCGCGGCATTCTCCAATCCAACTTCGGCTACGGGGGAGTGTGATTGGCTCACCTTGCATCGGCGCATGGGGCATGTGGCCCTGCCCATCTTGCAGCAGCTAGTGAAGAATGAGATGGTTGCTGGCATACGTGTGAAGGGGGAGCCCGATGAGGTACTTGGCTGCCCGACGTGCATGCAAGCCAAGTTCACCCGTTTCCCATTCTCTAGTTCGGAGGCAACGGCTAAGGCACCACTTGATGAGGTGGTGATGGACGTGGTGGGCCCCCTGAAGCTTGGAGCTGCAGGAGCTGAGTACTTCCTCACTATTGTTGACGTCTACACCCGTATGACTTGGGTGTACGTGCTGGCCAAGAAGAGCGACGTGGCTGAAACGTTGAAGGCGGATTGGTTCCCGATGGTGGAGCGGCAACAAGACCGTCTAGTCAAGTCAATCCGCACCGATCGAGGGGGAGAGTTCCTGAGCAAGGAGTTTGGGTTGTGGCTGAAGAAGAATGGTATTCGACACTCCCTCACCATGCCATACTCCCCTGCAATGAACGGCATCGCTGAGCGAGCGAACCGCACAATCACGGAGGCGGCACGCGGGTTGCTCATTGAAGCCGGGCTACCCGACTATTTCTGGCCTGATGCGGTGCGGAGCGCATGTGTGGCCAAGAACAGAGCCTTGACTCATGTGGGAGCAGACAAATGGGTGCCCTATGTGGAGTGGCTAGGAAGGAAGCCAAAGGTGGATATGCTTCGGGTGTTCGGGTGCATGTGCATGGCGATTGTGCCTAAGCATCTTTGGCACAACAAGCTTGGTGCCAAGGCGGTGTGGGCCGTGCACTTGGGCATGGCTCAAAACAGCAAGGGATGGCTTCTTTGGGACCCATTCACCAAGCAGTTCTTGGTGAGCAGGGACTGCAAGTTCATGGAGAACTTCATGTACAAGGATTGGAAGGCGGAGAATGAGGCGAAGATAGGCGTGCGGTTTGGGGAGGTGAAGAGTTCCGGTTTGGAGCATGTGGAGCTGCCTTTGGAGCTGAGCAGCGGCAGCACAACCACGAGGCAATCCTCCCTTGTGAAAGGGGGAGAGGAGGCCACTGAGGCAGAGGAAGAAGAGGAGGAGGTGCAGCAAGTGAGTGAGCGTGCACCGTCACTCCCTTCCCGTACCACGAGTGCTCCACGGAATCGAGCCACACCGCAGCAACGCCAAGGCCTTCAAGTCGCTGCAGCTGAGGAGGAAGGAAGGGGGAAGAGGAGAGTTCAACCCCCTAATAGGCTGACCTATGATGCACTTGGAAAGCAAGGCAAGACAGCCCTGGCCGGAGCGGCAATGATGGTCGGAGACGATGAGGAGAGTGACTACGAGGAGTGTGCCTTCGCGTTCTTCTCTCCGGTGGAGATGCCGGGAGAACCAGCAACTCTCAAGGAGGCTTTGGAGAGTAGTGATGCTGAGGAGTGGAAGAAGGCTTTGGAGAGTGAGCTGAAGAGCATCGAGGAGAATGACACGTTTGAATTGGTGGAGCTACCAGAGGGGCGTACGGCGATAACGTCCAAGTGGCTCTTCAAAATCAAGTCGGATGCTGACGGCAAGATCGAGCGTTACAAGTCTAGGCTTGTAGCCAAGGGGTACCAGCAGAAGGAGAAGGTGGACTTCAAGGAGCTGTTTGCCCCTGTGGTGAAGCCGACGACGCTGCGAACCCTATTCGCGGGAGCCGCCATCAAAGGATGGGTGGTGAAGCAAATGGACATTGTGACGGCATTCCTTAACGGCATCCTTGAGGAGGAGATTTTTATGGCACAGCCAGAGGGGTTTGATGATGGTAGTGGCAGAGTGTGGAAGCTGAAGAAGGCCCTCTATGGGCTGAAGCAGGCCCCTAGGCAATGGTACATGAAGCTGCGCGAAGTGTTGGAGGAGATCGGCTTCACTCCCTCAACGGCCGATCACTCCTTGTTCATGCTTGGCGAGGGGGAGCAGAGGAGCTTCATGGTGGTTTATGTGGATGACATTCTCATATTCTCACCCTCCTCTGACCTTGTGAAGGAGGTGATGCTGAAGCTGCATGACAAGTTCAAGTGCAAGTCCCTTGGTGACGTGAACTTCTACCTTGGGCTCCACATCGAACGAGACGTGGAGAAGCGGAGCATGCGAGTGCACCAACGGAAGTACCTGGAGGCGTTGGCTGCCAACTTCGGCCAGAGTGAAGGTCATGTGGCTACTCCCTTTCCCTCTGGGTTCAAGTGTGTGAAGGGGCCAGAGGAGGAGAGCGTTGGAGAAGAGGAGAGGCGCCGATTTCACTCGTTGGTGGGCAGCCTCATGTATGCGGCGGTAAACACCCGACCGGACGTCGCGTTTGCTACCGGGCAGCTGGCTAGGGTTGTGCAATGCCCTAATGAGGAGCAGGTAGCAGCTGGAATGAGGGTGTCCAAGTATCTTGGCCAAACAGCGACCGTTGGGCTGCAATACTCGGCGGCGGCACAAAGGCGCCAAAAGGGCGCGGATGGTGTTGAACCCGGGCGTTTGTTCCTCACCGCCTACTCGGATGCTTCATATGCATCAGAACCAGAGGACATGACAAGTGTGGGAGGCTTCATATGCTGTGTTGGTGGAGGCCCAACTGCTTGGGAGAGCAAGAAGCAGGTTGACCAAGCTTTGAGCTCGGTGGAGTCCGAATACATGGCACTCTTCCGTGCCGTACGGGAGATTGTGTGGCAGCGGCGTTTGTTGGCTGAATTGGGGGAGGAGCAGCAAGGACCTACCCCACTGTATTGTGACAGCCAGGGTGCCATTGCTCTTGCTAAGAACCCTGTGTTGCATGGACTCACGAAGCACATGAGGGTGAAGTGGCATTGGACGAGGAGCATGGTAACCGCGGGTGAAGTTGAGTTGCGCTACGTGAAGACCACGGGGCAGCCGGCTGACAAGATGACCAAGAGGCTGGTGGAGCAGCAGCATTGGAAGTGTTGCAAGCTGGCTGGGATGGCTCTGAACTGACAGAGCAACACATCCTAAGGCCAACAATCCGAGGGGGAGTTTGTTGGTGCAACCCTATGGTTTGCACTCGGCTTGTTGTCCGTGTGCGTGCATGTGTGTGTGTCTATGGAATGGTATGAGGGCATGGGATAATATATATTTAATGCTTATAATTGTGTGTGAATGTTGAGTCATGATGTCGAGTGTATGTGTCGAGTCAATAGCGAGCTATCGCTAGACGCGTGTTACGCGGTCGTTTGTGTCTCGCGCGCGGTTTCTATTTTGTCGTGCGCGGTTTCTCTTTTGTCCTGTGTCGAACGTTCGGTGTGTCGCAGGTGTGTGCAGCAGACCCATCAAGAACTCAAGGATGAGTTTGTGATGAAGAGCCGAGCCTTGGTGTCAATCCACAAGTGATTCCAAAGCTCGCCAAAAGGGTACACCTCAAGATATTGAAGATAGTTACATTACTTTGTGTAGTGTAACATTTCACTTGGTGTAGGCCCTAGTGAAGGGTAGTTTCGAGACCCTTCGTGGTTGGGGACAGTGTGGCACTGTTCCACATCACTGTACCTCGGCTCTTGGGGTTTGTAGGAGCTGGGAGTCATTCCCCAACTCGTAACTCTTCCTAACTCTTCCTATCTTGTGTTCTAAGACCATAGTGGCTGCCATAGTGCCGTTCGTCCAAACCAACCCTGTGTCGTCAATACTTGGTCAAATCGTGCGATCTAAATTGCCTATTGTAGGCGACAATAAGGCGCTCCAGATCCAAGTTGAATCAAGTCATTTGAAGCTGTGACCAAAACGCTATGAACGTTTGAAGCCGCTGTGCAGAAATCCGACTGTGCACTCTATCTTTCGTTTTAGGCACATTGGAGCCTACTGTGACTATAACAACACCTGGACGAGACCTCTCCTCGGAGCAATTGCGTGAGTGGTACTTACAGTACTGCAGCCTCCGGAGAGGTACCTCTGGGACCAGGCGCACTGCTGGGACTGGTGCTGGTACTTCTCCTCCTAGTCGGGAGCTCCCCTCTCGTGAGCGTATCCGTGAGTGGTACGAGCGCCGTTGCACACTTTGGAGTGGTGCGCCTCGTCTCACGGACCCGGCTGCTGCTAGTGCTACGGACCCGGGCGTTGGAGCTGCTGCTGGTGCTGCGGACCCGGGCGTTGGGGCTGCGGCTGGTGTTGCGAACCCTGGCGTTGGAGCTGCTGCTGGTGCTGCGGACCCGGGAGTTGGAGGTGCTACTGGTGCTGAGGACCCGGGCGTTGGAGCTGCGGCTGGTGCTGTGGATCCTGGTGTTGGAGTCCCTGCTGGTGCTGAGGACCCGGGCGTTGGAGCTGCGGCAGATGCTGTGGACCCTGGTGTTGGAGCCACTGCTGGTGCTGAGGACCCGGGCGTTGGTGCTGAGGCTAGTACTTAGGACCTGGGCGTTGGAGCTGCTGCTGGTTCTGGTACTGCCGCTGGGGGTAAAGGTGTTGTCCCTGCTGTGTCTGGCCTCACCGCGCGCCCTCAGCCGTACTTCGTTCCACTCCTTCAGCAGGTTCTTGGTCTCTCGCCTCCTCCTGGTCCTCCTCCCTTAGCGTGTTCACAGCCTGTCCCGTCACACTTACAGTTGCAGCCGGCCTCCCCACTACCTGCTCCTTCTCCTTACACTGGTCCTACTGGCGGTCTTACTGAGCGTCGTGAGTCTACGTCTCGTCCTGCGTCGCCTGTCAGTCCTGCTAGCGCTAGTGCTCGTAGTTCGCGCCAGCGTCCTCCTCCTGCCCCTGGCACGCACCGGATGTCTCTACGTCCGTCTACTGCTCCTCTGCGTGCCCCTTTGCCTTCTCCTCCTGCGTCCACTCTTCCTGCTCTCGCCGACCCTGCGTCGGACTCTCTTCGTGCTGCCAGTCCTACTGTCACGCGTCTCCTTGCTACTGCAGTCACTGACCCTTCTTTCGAGTCTTCTGCTGCGTCTGCCCTACTTGCTGAGCTCGTCGACTTTGCTGCTCGCTGTTGCCTAGACTACGCTACGAGTCTTGTCGCTGAGTTTGAGTCTGTCTGTCCTCCGTCCGTCGGGGGTGAGTGTGCCCTTGGCACGGACGTCCTTGAGGACAGGCAGGAGGAGTTCCAGTGCTTGGCCGCTGCTTCACCTCGTCTCGTGTCCGTACTGCTTACCCCTGAGGGAGACCCGGATGCACTTGACATCCCGACTCCGCGCTCTTACGCGGAGGCGATAGAGGGTCCCTACTCCTCTCAGTGGCAGGCAGCTATGGATGCAGAGATGGCTTCTTGGAAGTCCACAGGCACCTACGTTGACGCTGTCCCCCCTCCTGGGGCGAACATCGTCAGTGGCATGTGGATTTTCAGGGTGAAGCGGCCGCCGGGTTCTCCGCCTGTCTTCAAGGAGACCTTCTCCCCCACCCCGAAGATGACCACTCTTCGGGTACTGCTGCACGTTGCTGCTCACCGGGACTACGAGCTGCACTCTCTCGACTTCAGCACAGCTTTCTTGCAGGGCAGCCTGCACGAGGAGATCTGGCTGCGCCGCCCAGCTGGCTTCACTGGGTCTTTCCCTCCTGGTACCCAGTGGAGTCTCCGGCGTCCAGTCTACGGTCTCCGCCAGGCGCCACGTGAGTGGCACAACACACTGAGGACTACGCTTGCGGCTCTTGGGTTTGCTCCTTCTACTGCCGACCCGTCGCTGTTTCTGCGCACCGACACCTCTCTGCCGCCGTTCTACATCCTCGTGTACGTCGACGACTTGGTCTTTGCCACAGCTGACACTACTGGACTCGCCTACGTGAAGTCCGAGCTGCAGAAGAGACACACGTGCACTGACCTGGGTGAACTGCGCAGCTACCTTGGCTTGCAGATCACTCGGGACAGAGCACGCCGCACCATTACCCTGACTCAGTCACACATGGTGCAGCAGGTCCTTCAGCGCTTCGGCTTCACGTAATCCTCGCCTCAGGCCACTCCTCTGCCTACTCGCCACTCGCTCTCAGCTCTGCCTTCGGATGAGTCCGTAGAGTCGAGTGCCCCGTACCCAGAGCTTGTTGGCTGTCTCATGTACCTGATGACCTGCACACGACCTGACCTTGCATACCCTCTTAGCATTCTTGCACGCTATGTTGCTCCTGGGAGACACCGACCAGAGCACATGGCTGCAGCGAAGAGGGTGTTGCGCTACTTGTGCAGTACGTCGGGCATGGGGCTAGTGCTTGGAGGGCGGTGTCCAGTGGTCCTCACTGGACACGCAGACGCTTCTTGGGCTGACGACCAGGCTACGCAGTGGTCATCACAGGGTTACACCTTCAGCCTTGGTTCCGGCTTTGTTTCGTGGCGGGCTACTCGCTCGTCTTCTGTTCTCGGCTTCAGTTGTGAGGCTGAGATCTACGCAGGGGCCATGGGTGCACAGGAGCTTTGCTGGCTCACCTACCTGCTGACCGACCTTGGAGAGCCGCCTCGTTCTCCTTCAGTCCTGTACGTCGACAACAAGGTCATGCTGGCCTTGTGTCGAGAGCAGAGACTGGAGCACAGAACAAAGCACATTGCTCTCCGCTACTTCCTTGCTCGTGAGCTTCAGCAGCGTGGTCAGTTGCGACTTGCGTACGTGGCCTCTTAGGCCAACACTGCTGATGTCTTCACCAAGGCACTTCCGCCTTGTGATCATCAGCGCTGCTGTACCCAGCTGGGTCTTGTGTCTGTCTTGCCTCACTTGCTCTCCTCTTGACCCTCTTTGTACTGTTACATATATATATTACTGCTCTTGCTTGTTTAGTCTTGTATATATATGTACTCATGCATGTGAACTGGCCTTGTGGCCTTGAACTTGTGCTCGGATTGTGTGGTGACGTTGTGATCCACCCTGAGCTTGCTTTGCTTTGCTTTGCTTTACTTGACTAATCTTGTGACCCCTAGTTCTCCCCCACTTCGCCTGTGGGGGTGTGTCAAACATTATATGTGTTGTTGTAGTTGTTTAGGCTACAGTGGGTTAGCCTATAGGGGGTACACATTTCTAGGTTTTCATACTTGTACTCATTTCACTGTTAGTTCATTCATTCTTGTTCAAAAGTGCGTCACCCGCTGACTTGCAGGAGTGAACTGGTGCACTCCCCCATCCTGTAGGTCGGCACCACTCACCAAGTTCGTCGAGAACGAGGGGAGGTAAAGACCAGACAGGGTGCCAGAGGGAGCCGCGGGACACGAGAGGACTGTGGAGAAGTGGGCCAGGACAGGACCCCCAGAGTGGTCAGCCAGAGACACCGCAACCGGCCGACCAAGCGGCGTGACTGTGGTGTGGTCTCGAAAGAAGGAGCGAGAAGCCCCAGAGTCAAGGGTGAAGGTGAGGTAGGCCGAAGCCGACGCAGTACCTGAGAGCGCAGACTCACCTGTACCTGAGGAAGCCGACGCACTAGCACCTAGAGCAGCAGCCTCGCAAGCACCTAGGGCAGCAGCCTCACCAGTACCTAGAGCAGCAGTCGCAATGCCCGGATCGGGCGGGAAACACCGGTAACAGTCACCCTCATCACTAATAGTCACAGCATACATGGCAGAAAGAATAGCATCAAAGTCAAGGTCAAAGATAGCAACCCCCGCCCTAGACAGCTCGCCCCAGCGAGGGATCTCTGTGGCCTCAGGAAACTAGTGACGCCACGCGTCCGTCAGGCGGCCAAAGCAGCGCTGGGTGGAGTGCGCACCCCCACACTACTCACCCGCAGGGTCGCCGGTGCGCAGGACGTAGGTGCACAGACCAAAACCTCCACCCCGCTGGCGTGCACTGTACCACTCACGGAGCTGCTGAGGGGACAGGGTCTCACGACCGCGCTGCTGCTGCTGGCGCGGACCACCACCTGAGCCACTCCTTTGCGCAGAACCATGACCTGCTCCACCGCCACCTCCGCCGCCTCCGCCACCACCGCCGCCTCCGCTCCCTCCGCCACCACCGCCTCCGCCTCCGCATCCACCACCGCCGTCGCCACCCCCACCCCCGCCACCACTCCCACCGCCACCACCACCCCCACTCCCTCCGCCGGCTCCACCGCCACCTCCACCGCCTCCTCCCGCTCCTCCAGCGCCCTTGCCCCCCTTGCCCTTGTCTGTGCGGCGCTTCCCCGAAGGGGCAAGCGCAGCACCGACCGACTCAAAACCAACGAGGTCGGCCGCAGCAGCAGAAGCAACAGAGGGCAAGAGGGGGGAGGGAGAACACCCCTCAAAGACGGGGGTGCGGGGGTCACCACGAGAGGCTCCTACAGCGACTGTGCTCTTCTCCGCTGCTAGAAGGGACTTCTCGAGGAGGTCAACGGTGAGAGTGGTGGGGCACACTGAGAGGAAGTGGTCTCGACTACGCGAAGGGAGTCATGGAGCCGAGTGACTATGTAGTAGAGGGTGATATACATGGGGGGGGTTCTTGGCGCAGAAATCAGCATGAAGCGCAGCGCGGTAGCGAGTGTCACTAGTGCGGAGGTGCGTAATGAGGTCAGCGACTGTGGGAAAGGCAGCAAGGTCAGGGAAGAGGTACGGTAGCATGAGACGGCTCAGTGCAGCAGTGGCAGGGGAGGAGTAGCGTGCAACTACAGCGTCGTACAAGGTCTGAGCACTCTTGTACTGACTAAAGTGCGCACGCTTAGAGGTAGGCAGGTGGCGACGCACAGCAAGACGTGCAGCAGCATCTCACGTGGCCCTTTGTGAACGATTAGTGGCGTCAGCATCAGCAGCAGGAGCAGGAGAGGCACTAGAGGTGAGGTCAAAGAGGGAGAGACCGTGTGCCCTATCGCAGTGGAGGAAAAGCTGCAGGTCATCTACCCAGACGTCAAAGTCAATGGCCCGACCCTCAGCGTCAAAAGCGAGGACACTAGGGGTAGCCATAACAGCCGTAGACTAGCAGCGCGAACAGTAGGGTAAGGGCAGTGCAGTGACAAAGGCGCCGCACTTACCGGACAGGGCTGCTCGGGCGGCTCAGAAGTGCGGGCGACTCGGCTGTAGGGCGGCTCGGCGGCTCGGCTGCTGGGCGGCTCGGCTGCTCGGCGGCTCGGCGGCTCGGCGGCTCGACTGCTGGGCGGCTCAGCGGCTCCGGGGGCTCGGCTGCGGCGGCTCTTGCCTCCGTGATGACGGCTTGAGGGGCCAGGTGGGGCGGCTGCGGGGTCGGAGGAGGAGGCACCGGGGCCGGGTAGGGTGGCGCACGGTGGGCCGACCGGCGGTTCGTGGGGCCGCAAGGGCGGTGGGCTGAGCCGATGGGCGGCGACGGCGGGGCGTAAGAGGACGGCGCCGAGCCGTGAGGGCGGCGCGAAGGGCCGGGAAAGGCGGCGCCGAGCTGCGAAGGGCGGCGACGGGCCGGGAAGGGCGGCAACGGGCCGCGTAAGGGCGGTGACGGGCCGCGGAAGGGCGGCGACGGGCCGCGACGGGCAGAGTAAGGGCGGCAGCGGGCCGCGTAGGGCGGCGACGGGCCGCGAAAGGGCGGCGACGGGCCGCGTAAGGGCGGCGACGGGCCGAGTAAGGGTGGCGTCGGGCCGTTAGGGCGGCGACGGGCCGCGTAAGGGCGGCGACGGGCCTAGTAAGGGCGGCAGCGGGCCGCGTAAGGGTGGCGACGGGCCTAGTAAGGGCGGCGACGGGCCGCGTAGGGCGGCTACGGGCCGCGAAGGGCGGCGACCGGCCGAGTAAGGGCGGCAAGAGGGAGGCCGCTAGGAGCGACGCGACGGGGCCAAAGGAGGCCTAGGAAGGGCGCGACGGTAGAGGGCACACGAGGCGCGACTCGGGCCTAAGCGGAGCGCGCTCCGGGCAGGAAAAAAAGTTTCGACTTGGTGGGCCCTAGGAACAGTTCCCACGAGGGAACCTGCTCGATACCATGAGAAGAAACGAGAATGAATGGAATATGAAAGAAGTGGGTACAAGTACTAACCCTAATTGGGTTGTACCCCCTATGGGATACACCACTACAGCCTACACAAATGTATAAGCTATATAATGTTCCGACACCTCAGTCCCAGCACCCTCAGTCTCTGCTCCAGTGTCCACAGCAGTAGGCTGTACAGGCGGCGAAGACGGCAGAGGGGGGATCCCCGGGGGGGTAGCCAGACAAGGAGAGCGGGCACCCCCAGACTCACCACCCCCAGCGCCAGCTCCAGTAATCTCCGCTCCACAGTCCATAGCAGCAGGCTGTGGAGGCGGCGAAGACGGCCGTGGCGGGAAACCCGGGGGGGTCGCCAAGCGAGTAGTGTGGCGAGTGGTCGACATGTCGTTGGTGATGGCGTCACCCCCCTCAGGTGAGTCAGAGGAGTCAGAAGAGATCTCAACTGGCTCATCCAAGGGGGGTGGGTCTACCTGGGACATACCTGAGGGAGCAGGACCCTGTGGGGGGAGGGGGTCTACTGGGGGGGGGACTAGTACCAGGAAGAGGGGTGCAAGGGGGACCAGGTGGGACGCGTGCGGGTGAAGTCGGTAGTAACAGACCGACTCGTCGAAGGTGACGTCCTGAGAGGACAGAACACGACACGAGGCAGGGTGGTAGAACTGTCAGGGCGGGGCGTCGGTAGGGAAGCCCAGGAAGACACAGCGGAGAGTGCGAGGAGAGAGCTTGTTTGCTTTGGTATCGCGACAAGGGAGAGCGCGCCCTTGACCCGAAACGACGACACATCACTAGGCTGTCCCGTCCAACGAAGTGTGGGCGAGGTCTCTGGAGCAAAGACATTAGGCCAGAGGTTGAGCTGATGCGTGGCGTATCGGACCGCAAACGGCCACAAGAAATGGGGAGCAGTCGCATGGATCATGGAGGTACGAGTAACCTCCATGATCAGGCCAATGCGACGCTCAGCGATCCCATTTTGCTGCGGAGAGGCCGGAAGCGTGAACGACTTGGCGATGCCCTCATCCTGGCAGAACGTCTCAAGGACGCCAGAAGAGAACTCACCACCCCTGTCAGAGTGCAGACGCATGACTGGGAAGTCCTGCTGAAAGCGCTCGTGTAGCTGGAGACAAGTAGCACAGATCCAGGGGATCAAAACACCGCTGACGTCCGCCTTGCGACGCAAGGGGAAGACTATGGTAGCGTGTGTAGTTGTCAACAACCAGCAGGAAGTAGCACTCCTGGTCCGTTCCACCGACGGGGGCCAGGCCCCACACGTCCAGGTGGAGAGTCTGCAAAGGAGCAGTGGTCAGAGGAAACTCGGAGGAGTGAGGAGCGGCGCGCTGCCGCCCCTCGACGCAAGGAAGGCACGGCGGCGCAAGTGAGCGCGGGATGGGGGGTAGGGTCTCAGGGAGGCCAGAGACCAGGAGCTGGGAGTGCATGCCGCGCAGACGCTGCAGGGAGGGGTGACCAAGACGGTGGTGCCAGCGCTGAGTCTCGTGCGTGAGTAGTCTGCATGAGCAAGACGCACCTAACTGCCGTGACGCAGACGCTTGACTCGACGCAGCTACCTGACCTGACTCAGCCACCTCTGCAGCGCAGTGGTCAGTGTGTACAGACTAGACCCAGGCTGTCGAGTGAATGTAGCCAGGTGACGGCCAGTCTGGGAGCATGTACAGATCGCCACACGCTGCCCTCCAGGAATACAGGTATCAACCCAGACATCTTGAATGGCAGCGTTGCTCACCAAGTTCGTCGAGAACGTGGGGAGGTGGAGCAACGTGACGCGCCTGAGTCAAGCATGAAAGTGTGCAAGTCCTCAGCTGAGGCAGGACCTGTGGTAGTAGACGCAATAGCACCTAGAGCGTTGGTAGACTCACGGGCACCTAGAGCTGCAGCAGACTCACTAACACCTGGAGCGGCAGCAGACTCACTAGCACCTGGAGTGGCAGCAGACTCACTAACACCTGGAGTGGCAGCAGACTCACTAACACCAAGAGCAGCAGTCCTAACAGAACGATAACCTCCACCACCAGGACGACCTCGCTGAATAACCCACTCACGAAGCTGCCGCGGGGTGGGGTCATCCGAGAGAAGCAGTGCCCGCTGCTGGAGTAGGTCCAACACCTCCAACTCCTACAGCGCCAGCAGCACCTCCTGCACTCCCAGTAGCATGAGTAGCAGCAGCAACAGTAGTAAGAGCAGCAGGGCGGTTCGGTGGGGCTGGGAGGCCGCACCTCCACCACTCCCAGCAGTACTCCCTCCAACAGTAGCAGTAGACCAAGCAGCAGCAGTAGCAAGGCGGCTCGGGCAGCAGCAGCAGACCCAGAAGAAGCAGCAGCAGTAGTAGACTGAGCTGTAGCAGTAGACCGAGTAGCAGGGCGGCTCGGGTTGGCGTGGGCGGCGCGGCTCGGGCTGGGCGGCGCGGCTCGGCAGAGTGGCGCGCGGGCTGCAGAGGTAGGACGCACGGGCTCCACGGGCGGTGTGCGGGCTGCAGGGGCGACGCGCGGGCTGCAGGGGCGCCGCGCGCGCTGCAAGGGCAGCTCGTACGGGCTGCAGTGGCGGCGCGCGGCTCGGCAGGTCCGCGCGCAAGCTGTAGGGGCGGCGCGAACGGGCCGCAGAGGCGGCGCGCGGGCTTAAAAGACGACGCGCGGGCTGCAGGGGCCGCGCGGACGGGCTGCAGAGGCGGCGCGCGGGCTCCAGGGGCGACGCGTGGGCTGCAGGGGCCGCGAGGACGGGCTGCAGAGGCGGCGCGCGGGCTCCAGGGGCGACGCGCGGGCTGCAGGGGCCGCGCGGACAGGCTGCAGAGGCGACGCGCGGCTGCAGGGGCAGCGTGAAGGGGCTGTAGGGGTAGCGTGAACGGGCTGCAGGGGCGACGTACGGGCTGCAGGAGCGACGTACGGGCTGCATGAGCGACGTACGGGCTGCATGGGGCAGCGTGAATGGGCTGCAGGGGCGACGTACGGGCTGCAGGAGCAACGTACGGGCTGCAAGAGCGACGTACGGGCTGCAGGGCCAGCGTGAACGGGCTGCAGGGGCGACGTACAGGCTGCAGGAGCGACGTACGGGCTGCATGGGGCAGCGCGCGGGCCACAGGGGCAGGCGCGGCTGCAGGGGCAGCACGGTAGCAGGGGCGAGCACGGCTGCAGGGGCAGCGCGGTCGCAGGGGCAGCGCACGGGCTGCAAGGGTCGCAACAATGAGAGCTAGGGGCGCCAGCGCGCTGGCTACTTTGTAGGGCGTGGCGCTACCACTAGGCAGAACGGTGGGCCCATGTAGGAATGGTTCCTACTCTGATAACATGTCAAGAATAGAACTAGGAGTGAATGATTGAACTAGGCAAGAGGTGAGTACAAGTAGGGGAAAGCTAACCCTTAAGTGTTGCACTCACTAAGGAGTGACCCTACTGTAGCTTAGAGATACAGTTGCAATTTGACATTTGTTTGGTGTCCTTGAGATCCACCCTGAGCTTGTTTTGCTTCTTGCTGACTGGTCTTGTGACCGTTTGTTCACCCTGCTTGTTCTAGTGCCGCTCAGCGTATGTTGATATTTGTGATAGGCTGTAGTGAGTATAACACAGTTAGGGTTGCCTACCGTATTTCTAATGCCTTGTTTCCTAAACTCACCATTCCGGTGCGTTCTACTCTTGAGAACTTCATCGTGCAACGGCGGTCCCGTGAGATACTGTAGTTGTAGTGCTAAATGGCCAGATTTGTGTTGTGTTAAGTTCCGCTATAAGTCAACTCGTTTGCGTGTTGTACTCACTGACACATGATACTTCTACGGAAAAACACGTATTGTACTACACAAAAAAGCTGATATTTTGTGCCGTACATCTCGAACAGGGTGTACAAGAAAAATCCGTATGATTTGCATATAAGATCTCATCCGCAAGTCCATTTTATATTTACCCGAATCATCCAGACATGACAGCGTCTTGCTCATTAAACAAAAACTGCTCGCCATACTCCACAAGAAACTGCGTCGACCGTTTCACGTCCGCAAAGAGAGTGTACACCCTGCTCACATCCTCCACTTCCACCACCACCCCCCCTCCCCCTCCGCTGCCCCCTTTTCGTCTCCTAGTGGCCGCCAGATGAGCCGAGGTGATAAGGTGGATGGCGTATCGGAGGGAAGTCTCGACACCGATTTTGGAGAGCAGGTCGAGGGCGTCAGGGGACGTGTCTACTGCCTCCTCTAGGCATCGGATTTTTATAATCTCTTTGATCTCCTCTTCTTTGTATGGCTGAGGGAGAAGGGAACGAGGGGCGAGGAGAGGTCAAAGGGAGAGCAGGTCGAGGGCGTCAGGGGAAGTGTCTACTGCCTCCTGTAGGCATTGTATCTTGATTATCTCCTTAAATCATTCTTCCTCGTATGGGTGAGGAATGAATGGTAAGGATAGGTGTGGATGGGGCGGGGAGGGGAAGGACGGGAGGAAGGGAAGAGAGGGGGATTGGGGGTCATGTGATGTGTCTACCGCCTCCTCTAAGCATCTGATCTTAATTATTTCCTTCACCTCCTCCTCCCTGTGCGGCTGGGGGAGGCGGGAGGTGAAGAAGTGAGGCGGGAACAGGAAGGAATTGAGGATTTCAGGGAGTCAGGGGGCGTGTCTACTGTCTCTTCCAGGCAACCAATCATGATGATCTCCTTTGTCTCCTCCTCCTTGTGTGGCTGGGAAGCAAGGAGGGGAAAAGTGAGGGGGGGAAAGGAAGGAAGGAGGAGCAGAGGGCGTGAGGGGACGAGTCTGCTGTCACCTCCAGGCAGAGGGCGTGAGGGGACGAGTCTGCTGTCACCTCCAGGCATCTTATCTTGATGATCTGCTCTTCCTTGTACGGCTGAGGGAGGAGGGAAGGAGGGGCACAAAGCGTCAGGAGACGTGTCTACTGACTCCTCCAAACATTAGAGTATACCTTGTACGGCTGGGATGGGCCGGGTGGGGAAGAAGGAGGTTTCAGAGTGCTGATATGAGAAAGCTTCTGAACTGTTGCAAGAGGCGAGGGAAGGTTGAAGAAAGGAAGCAGCAACAGAGGGAACTGGAAGTGCGCCTACTTGGCTTACTACAACCTGGTTAACACTCAGCTTGATAAGTGAGACAAAGTGATCAGTAAGAACGATTCATACTGAACTCAAAGCGTCTGACAACCTTAAATACTTCCAAATACTGAGCTCCTTAGGCTTATCTTACACTCGATTCTCAACATCGGATTTCAAAAATCGTTTCTCAAAATTGAGCAGGCGGTCGAGGAAGTCAAGCAGAATGCCATGTGGCGCCTCAAGAAGAGTGCAGACGCAATATAAGCACGTGCCTCACCTTTGCCCACAAGAGTATTCCACCATCTTGCCTCACCTCTGTGCTGCTGCTGATGAGCAAGCGATCACGGAAATCCATCGGAACGCCATGTGGTGGCACCTTACGAGAGCAAACACAATGGTAGTACAGCACACACACGTACAAGATTATTCCACCAGCTCAGCTCACCTCTGTGCTGATGATAAGCAGGCGGTCGAGAAAATCCAGCGGAATGCCATGTGGCGCCTTGTAGTTGGTTCCTCGGATCGTGGTGATGCCCCGATTGGTCGCCACGACCAGTATGGGCGCCATCTCGTTTTCCAGGGCTCTGTTGAGGAAGGAGAAGCACTCGATGTCCAGCATGTGCACCTGTATGGAGGGGGGTGGAGAGCGGTGGAGAAGGTTGGAGACGGGTGGGGAGCAGTGGAGAGGGGTGGAGAGGGTTGAAGAGGGGTAAAGGTACGAGGATTGGTTGGCGACCACCACCACGACCAGTATGGGCGCCATCTCGTTCTAGAGAGCGCGGTCAAGGTAGGAGCAGCACTCAGTGTCCAGCTTGTGCACCTGGATGGAGAGGGATGGAGCAGGGTTGCAAGGGGTGGTGAGGGGTGGAGCAAGGTGTGTCAGAACGTTATAATTGTCTAGCCTCCAGTGGGGTACTCTATAGCGAGTACAACCCAATTAGGGTTTCCTATATGTACGCCAACTGCTGCTAGTGCAAATCCTCCTTTGTTAATTTCTCCTTCTAACTGCTGATTCTGACATGCTATCAGACCAGGTCGACCCTCCTGGGTTGATCATGTGGGTGGGCCCCACCCGATGCTTCCGCTGCTCTACTGCTGTCGCGCGCCCCGGGCGCGCGACCCTATCTTCCTTCCGCGCGCTCAGAGCGCGCGGCGTTTTTCATCCTGCCGTGCGCTCGGGGCGTGCGGCGGTTTCCTGCCCGTCGTGGCGCCCCCGGGGACATGCGCGCTGCCCCCCGTCGTCCTCCTCCCGTCGCCTCGTCGCGGCGCCCTGGGGGCCCGCGCGCCGGCCCCTCCCGTCGCCTCGTCACGGCGCCTTGGGGGCCCGCGCGGCCCCCCTTTCCCGTCGCCTCGTCGCGGCACCTTGGGGGCCCGCGCGTCGCCCCCCTCTCGTCGCCTCGTCGCGGCGCCTTGGGGGCCCGCGCGCTGCCCTCTCCCGTCGACTCGTCGCGGCGCCTTTGGGGCCCGCGCGCGGCCCCTTCCGTCGCCCGTCGAGCCTCCCTCGGGGGCCCGTGCGCGGCCCCCCTCCCGTCACCCGCCGTGGCGCCCTCGGGGGGCCCGCGCCCTGCTTTTTCGTGGCGCCCAGGAGACACCCCGCCGCCTCCCTTTCCCTCTGTGAACCGCCCCTGCTGTTTCCCGCGCTCCTGCCTGCGTTAGGGTTTTGGGGTGGCGGGCATGGGGGTGACCGGTGTGGGTAACTTGCAGCTCCTCCTCCTCCGTCTCCCACTGCTGCAGCTGCCGCTGAGGAGGGTGGGTGTGTGGGAGCCGAGGGTTTAGGGTTTAAAGGGGGTGACGGGGGAGTGGAGCTAGGGGTGCAGCAGGGGGTGTGTGGAAAAGAGGTGGGATTGTTTGGGGAGGCTGACAGGAGGCCGCCGTCGTGTCGTTCGCAGCGCCTGTAGTCCGGAGTCGTTGTGCTCTCGGTAGCCCAGAGAGCCTTGCTGTGCCGGCCGCCCGTGGGTCCGTTGCTCCTACCGCTCGTCGTAGCCGCGGGGCCTGTTAATCCCCGTAGTCCGGGGCACTTGCCGCCGGTAGCCACTGTGCCAGTCCTCCTGTTGTCCGTGTGTCTGCAGCTTCAGCCGTCGTCTCCCATCTTCTCTCCCTTCACAATTCCTCCTCCTCACTTGCCCTCTGTGATCGCATCTAGCTTTGCTTATAATTGTGAACTATTGTTATGCTTGCTCATTGTGCTGATTACATCTCACTTTGGCTATGGGGGTGTGTCAGAATGTTATAATTGTCTAGCCTGCAGTGGGGTACTCTATAGCGAGTACAACCCAATTAGGGTTTCTTATATGTATGCCAACTGCTGCTAGTGCAAATCCTCCTTTGTTAATTTCTCTTTCTGATTGCTGATTCTGACAAGGTGGGTGGCAAGGGGTGGAGAGGGGTGGAAAGGGGTGTAGAGGGGTGGAGGTTGGAGAATTGGTTGGTGGCGACCACCACGACCAGTATGGGCGCCATCTCGTGTTCCAGGACTCTGTTGAGGAAGGAGAAGCACTCGATGTCCAGCATGTGCACCTGGGTAGAAAGGGCTGGAGAGCGGTGGAGATAGGCCAAGACAGGTGGGGTTCTCTCCACTTTCGCACCTCCTGCACCTGCTGACCAGCCCGGAACTTGCAAGGCTCACAATGCACTACCTCCTGTCCTCCTCAGTGGGACAATTTTGGGTTATTCTCACCTCGTGGATGAACCGCATCCCAGGGACCACTTCCGCCTTGCCCTCCTCTCTCCACTTGTGCCCATGTGCCTCTAACCGCTTGTCTCCTGCACCTCAGAATTCGTGCGAACAGAGTCACAGACTACCAACCAGCGCCCACACCGACAAATACGCCCAAGCATCGCCTCGTCAATGAACAGCGATGCACGAATGTGAGGTCCCACGGGTCCTCACTCAGTGCAACCAAGCCTCACCTCGTCCAAGAACAGCACGCCAGGGACAATCTCCGCCTTGCCCTCTTCTTTCCACTTGTGCCCATGCGCCTGTGAGCCCTTGTCTCCCTCTCCCCCTGCCCCTTCACCAGTCTCACCAGTGCATCCAATCCAAGTCTCACCTCATCAATGAACAGCACGCCAGGCACGATTTCCGCCTTGCCCTCCTCTCCTTACTTTTGCACCTTGGTATCAATAGAGCCCTTGATTTACACCCAAGTATCACGCCCTGTTACACCGCCTGGTTACCAACAGCGCCCACACTGCCTGAGACACACAAATCTCACCTCGTCAATAAACAGCACCCCCGGTACAATCTCCGCCTTGCCCTCCTCCCGCCACTCTTGCACCTTGCTGTCGATCTGCTCCCGCACCTCCGCCCGGATCTCCCCCGTATCCCCCGTGAACAGCGCCAGGAACCCCTGCGTGCGGCTGTTTATCACATCCACCTCGTGCAGCGACACCACGTGCACCACCTCCTTGCGCCGCTGCAACTCCCCATCCGGGCACTGAACAAACCGCGTCGCCGGCCCCGCAGCATCGTACTCTCTCGACCGCGTGAAGCTCCTCCCGAGCTTGGTCACCCGCCCGGTAGCCTTGTCGATGGCTATCACGTCGCCGCTTTGGACCTTTTCGCGCACGAGAGAGTCGATCATCTTCACTCCCAGCTCGTAGATTGTTTCCATGTCGGTCGTCTTGAGCGTGAGCTTTCCCGTTTTGGCCGCGGCTCCGGCCGTGGCTGGTCGGTCGATTTGGATTTCGACTACCTCCCCTTCGATGATTTCCGTCTCCTCTTTGATCCTCACACCTATTGCCTTGCGAAACGCCTGGTGTTTTGGGAAATAGACAGGGGCATGAGAGGAAAGGGTGAGGGTGAGGGAGAGAGTGCGGGTGAGGCGGTGGCAAAGCAGTCGATTTATATTTCCACCCCCTCGCCTTCGCTTATCTCGATTTCCTCCTTGATCCGCACACCAATTGCCTTGCGAAACGCCTGAGCTGGGGGAGAAATTGGAGTTAGGAGGAAAGGAGTGCGATGGAGGAAAGAGGCAGGGAGGGAGAGGGGGGAGAGAGATGAACCGTCAGCCGATCTGATTCCCCACCACTTTGCCTTCAAATTCGCACACCAGTTTCTTTGCGAAACGCCTGTCAGGGAAAAAGACTGGAGCAGGAGAGGGAGAGGAGGGTGGTGGACGGGCGGTCAATTCGGATCTCCAAGCTTTATCGCACGGCAATGGCCTTGTGATGTTGGTAGTTGTGAAGGTGGGCTTCAGGGTTTTGAGAGAGTATGGTGGAAGAGAGGGACCAGAAAGGAAGAACAATGGGGCACCGCGGGTCAAGCCCTCAGAGTTTACAGTGGGGGGGAGGGATCAGGGGTTTAGAAAGGGTCTGCGGTTTTGGGGAGTGCGGATGAGAAGGGGTTAAAGGAGGGATGGAGGGGGTTTGAGGGGAGGATTGCGTCAAGGTGAGATGCGCATCCGACGGCGAAGGGAACGCAGATGGACGGATACAGCTAAGGAAATAGCCCTTGTTAAAGGCCAATGCAGCCTCATTCCTGATCACGCCCCTATGCCTCGTCTATCCTAGCGGGGAGATGCGCGGGGGGCGGGTGGGGGGGAAATGCGCATCAGATGGCGCAGGGAATGCGGAGGGACACGAACCGCGAGGAGATCATCCTCGTTAAAGGCCGATCCGCTCCTAGCACAGCTCTTTTGTATTCAGCACCCCAGAACCCGCACCTTCCTCCTCCCCTTCACATTTTTCTTCCCATCCCCCACACCTTTCCCCAACCCCCCCCCCCTCTTGTCCCCATCCCCCTCGTCCCCCGGTCCCCCCGCAAAGAGCGAAAGCGCTCGGGCTAGCGAGCACCTGGGTGAGCGCTTCGGTCTTCGACATCTCGAGCGAAAATATTTCGCTGCCCGCCATCATCGCGAAAGGCGTCTCCTCGCCGAGCGCCTTCGCCATCCCCATCGCGATCGCCGTTTTCCCAGATCCGGGCTGCCCGGCTAACAAAATTCCCTGGCCTGCAATTTTTCCTTCCTTGATCATCGCCAGGATAATTCCAGCTGCCCGACGAGCCTTTTCCTGCCCGACCATCCCCTGCGACACGCCCCGCGCTTCTAATGTGTCGTCTAACCCCAGCCCGCGAATGTGCGAGTGCGCGCCAATTCGCTCGACGCGCGTTAGGTCTTTAATCTCTGATACTTTCACCTCCGCCATGGCGCGAGCTAACTGGATAGCGGCTCAGACGGTAAAAAGAGCTAAAGGCTAGTGGAAATTGGAGCGCAGCTGGACAGCAGACCGTAAACCGCCGAAACAGTCTCGACCTAAGGACGCAGACACTCCCAACACGCGGATCGTGTTTTAAAAGGGTTTAAAACGGTTTATTCTGTAGCAGCAGCAGATTTCCATGCGGTGAATGATCAATATTGCACAATCAATCGTCGAAATCTGTTACGAGTGCAATTGAGTGAGCGAGCGAGAATTGCACTATCTAAGCAAGAGTATAACGAGCGAAGGCATGAGCAAAGAATATATAGCGAAACTACAGTGGTAACGGTAATGGACTGTGGTTGTCGCGCGACGGGCCTGGGACTGAGGTTAGGGAAAATGTCGAAGCGGAGGCCCGGAGCGCGGGTTACCCGCCGAGCCGTGAGGTCGGGATGCGATGTGCGAAGGTGGCGGGGGGATTTGTCGATGCGAGGGTTGCGAGTGGTAACGGTGTTGACTGTGGTGCTACAATGGTGTACGCGCTGAGCGGGGACGCGAAGTAAGGAAAAGGAATTTTCCTTACACTACCCCCCCCCTAAGGAGGGCCTCGTTACGAAAGCGCGTGTACATCTCTGAAGTTTCGGCTGCGCAGATACTCTGTGAGGACGGGGTGGTTTTCGATTCTGTCCATGGGAACCCAGTTGTCTTCGGTGGGTGTACGGTCTTTCCAGCGGATCAGGAACTCGATCCTTCGGGCTCCTGGAGGGTCACAAACTCTGTGGCTCAGAATTTTCTCGGGTGTGATGACTGGTTCAGTCGGCGATCGTGTCATGCTGGCTGGGCGATTACGTCGGAGTTGGCTTGTGGACGGGACGTAAGGGCGAAGCAAGCTGACGTGGAATGAGGGGCTGACGTACCAGTCAGAGGGGAGGAGGAGGTGGGCGGTGACGGGTGTAATCATGTGGCTTATGCGAAATAGCCCGCAATATCGGGGGCGGAGTTTTGGGGTGATGGGCAGGCGGAGGTTCTGAGTGTCGAGTAAAACTAGGTCGTTAGGTTGGTAAGTGACAAGTCAGCGGTGGCGGTCAGCGTTGCGTTTAGCGATGATGTTCGATTTTTTTTATTGCGTCTGCTGCCCGGGTCCGTGCTGCTTATAAAATTTCAGCGAATTGTTGTGCTCGTGGCACCGGGTTGTCGGGATTCGGGGTCATGGGTACTGTCGGGTCTTGTCCGTAGTTCAAGTAAAAAGGTGACTGTTGGGTCGTGGTGGATGGTGAGTTGTTGTATGCGAATTCAATGAGTGACAGCTGCTGTTTCCAGGTGGTTGGGTCGTCACACGTGGCTCGGATGAGTTGCTCCACAGTCTGATTTGTCCGTTCTGTCTGTCCGTCGGTTTCGGGGTGGTACGAAGAACTGAACTGTAGTCGCGTGCCGAACTGCTGCCACAGGTTCCGCCAGAAGTTGCTGGTGAATTTCGTGTCGCGGTCGCTGATGATTGCTGATGGTATCCCGTGCAGTCGAACGATGGTGGAGATGAAGAGTCGAGCTGTTTCTTCGGCTGTGATCGAATTTTTGCAGGCTGCGAAATGTGCCATTTTCGTCAGTGGATCGACGACGACCAGGATCGCGTCGTTCCCACTCGCCCCTGCCGGTAACCCCGAGACAAAGTCCATCGTCACCTGCTGCCAAGCACGCTCTAGGGGTGGTATCCGCTGCAACTGTCCTACCGGCCGCTTCCGCTATGATTTCATGAGCTGGCAAGTGGGACATGATGCCACGTGTCGTTGTACGCCGGTCAACATCTCGGGCCAGTAATAATACCGCTGCAGTTGCTGCCGTGTTTTCTCAACCCCGAAATGCCCTGAGGTAACTCCGTCGTGTGCCTCCTATAATAGTAATTCCCGTAGCAGTGTGTACCCAGGCACCCAGATGCGTTCGGTCCCGGCTTTTACGAAATAGACTACCTTTGCTGCTGCGAATTGCTGCGAATTTCCTCCTGTGAAGAATGGATCCGTTTGGTACCCGTAGGTAAATAGGCCTGTCAGTAGTGGGCTTGTCTGGGCGAGTAGTATTGCATGGATATGGGCAGTGGGGCGGGTCAGTGCGTCGGCGATGTTTGAGGCTCCCTTTTTGTAGATGACCGTGTAGTGAAAATTGGACTCGAGAAAGTCGAGCCAGCGAATCAGTCGTGGGTTGAGGTGTGGCTGTGCGCGGAGGTACTGTAGTGATTTATGGTCTATCCGTACTATCACGTCTACGCCGGTCAAGTAACAGCGCCACACTTTGAACGCGTGCACGATCGCAAGCATTTCGTGGTCGTGTATCGGGTAATTTGTCTCGGGCGGATGCAGTTTTCGTGACTCGTATGTGAAGAAATGAGGAATGAATGAACTAGCACAAGATTGGGTACAAGTAGGAAACCCTAGGAAACTGTACCCCATAGTGTCTACCCCACTATAGCCTAGACAAGCGATATGATAAATGTTTGACAGACCCCCATAGGCAAAGTGGGGGAGAACAAGAGGTCACAAGACCAGTCAAGCAAAGCAAAGCAAGCTCGGGGTGGATCACAACGTCACCACACAATCCGAGCATAAGAGCAAGGCCACAAGGCCAGTTCACATGCAAGATCATATATAAAGGTAAACAGGCAAGTGCAGGTATAGAAAGATCACAGTACAAGCAAGGTCAAGAAGTGAGCAAGTGAGGCCAAGTAGGCACAAGACCTAGCATCGTACAAAAGCGCTGATGATCACCAGGCGGAAGTGCCTTGGTGAAGACATCAGCAGTGTTGGCCTCACAGGCCACGTAAGCAAGGCACAGCTGACCACACTGCTGCAGCTCACGAGCAAGGAAGTAGCGAAGAGCAATGTGCTTCGTTCTGTGCTCCAGTCTGTGCTCCCGACACAAGGCCAGCATGGCCTTGTTGTCTACGTACAGAACTGGAGGAGAACGAGGCGGCTCTCCTAGGTCAGTCAGCAGGTAGGTGAGCCAGTGTAGCTCCTGTGCAGCCATGGCCCCCGCGTAGATCTCAGCCTCACAGCTGGAGCCGAGAACAGAGGACGAGCGGGTAGACCGCCACGAAACAGAGCCGGAGCCAAGGCTGAAGGTGTAACCCTGTGACGACCGCTGCGTAGCCTGGTCGTCAGCCCAAGAAGCGTCTGCGTGACCTGTGAGGACCACTCGACGTCGCCCTCCAAGCACTAGCCCCAAGCCCGACGTACTGCACAAGTAGCGCAACACCCTCTTCGCTGCAGCCATGTGCTTTTGTCGGTGTCTACTAGGAGCAACATAACGTGCCAAGATGCTAAGAGGGTATGCAAGGTCAGGTCGTGTGCAGGTCATCAGGTACATGAGGCAGCCAACAAGCTCTGGGTACGGGCCACTTGGCTCTACGGACTCATCCGAAGGCAGAGCTGAGAGCGAGTGGCGAGTAGACAGAGGAGTGGCCTGAGGCGAGGAGTACGTGAAGTCGAAGCGCTGAAGGACATGCTGCACCATGTGTGACTGAATCAGGGTAATGGTGCGCTGTGCTCTATCCCGGGTGATCTACAAGCCAAGGTAGCTGCGCAGTTCACCCAGGTCTGTGCACGTGTGTCTCTTCTGCGGCTCGGACTTCACGTGGGCGAGTCTAGCAGTGTCAGCAGTGGCAAAGACCAAGTCGTCGACGTACACGAGGATGTAGAACGGCGGCAGAGAGGTGTCGGTGCGCAGAAACAGCGACGGGTCGGCTGTAGAAGGAGCAAACCCAAGAGCCGCAAGTGTAGTCCTCAGTGTGTCGTGCCACTTACGGGGCGCCTGGCGGAGACCGTAGACTAGCCGCGGGAGACTCCATTGGGTACCAGGAGGAAACGACCCAGTGAAGCCAGGTGGGCGGCGTAGCCAGATCTCCTCGTGAAGGCTGCCCTGCAAGAAAGCTGTGCTGAAGTCAAGAGAGTGAAGCTCGTAGTCGCGTTGAGCGGCTATGTGCAGCAGCACCCGAAGAGTGGTCATCTTCGGGGTGGGAGAGAAGGTCTGAAAGTAGTCAACTCCCTGCCGCTGACTGAAGCCTCGAGCCACGTAACGCGCCTTGAAGACAGGCGGAGAACCCGGCGGCTACTTCACCCTGAAAATCCACATGCCACTGACGATGTTCGCTCCAGGTGGGGGAACCTCGTCGACGTAGGTGCCTGTGGACTTCCAGGAAGCCATCTTTGTGTCCATGGCTGACTGCCACTGAGAGGAGTTGGGACCCTCGATCGCCTCAGCGTACGATCGAGGAGTCGGGATGTCTGGTGCATCCGGGTCTCCCTCAGGGGCAATCAGCGTGGACAGTAGATGAGGCAAAGCAGCAGCAAAACACTGGAACTCCTCCTGCCTGTCCTCAAGGGCGTCCGTGCTAAGAGCACACTCACCCCCGACGGACGGAGGACAGACAGACTCAGACTCAGCAACAAGACTAGCGGCGTAGTCTAGACGACAGCGAGCAGCAAAGTCGACAAGCTCAGCAACTAGGGCCGACGCAGCAGTGGATTCAAAGGAAGGGTCAGTGACAACAGTAGCCAGGAGACGCGTGACAGTAGGACTGGCAGCACGAAGAGAGTCAGAGTCTGGGTTAGGGAGAACAGGAAGAGAGGACTCTGGAGGAGATGGCAACGGGACACGCAGAGGAGCAGTGGAAGGACGCAGTGCCATCTGGTGTGTACCTGGGACTGCAGGAGGACGCGGACCCGGAGCACGACGACTAGTGCAAGCAGCACGAACAGGCGACCCAGGATGAGACGCAGGCTTACGAAGCTTATCAAGACCTCAAGTAGGACCAGTGTAGGGAGAAGGAGCAGGTAGGGGGGAGGCGGGCTGTAACTGTGACTGCGATTGGACAGGCTGTGGGCACTCTAAGGGAGGAGCAGGACTCGTAGAGGGCGGGAGACCAAGAACCTGCTCAAGGAGCGGAACAAAGTACGGCCTCGGCCGCGCAGCGCCTCCAGACACAGCAGGGAAACCACCAGTAACCCCAGCGGCAGCACCAGCGCCAGCACCACCTCCAGCTCCAACAGCGCCAACTCCAGCACCCTCAGATGCACCACCGCCAGCAGAACCACCAGCGCCAACACCTCCAGCAGCTCGAGCTCCTGCAGCTCCAGCAGCACCAACTCCAGCAGGACCGGCAGCTCCAGTACCGCCAGCAGCTCCAGCAGTATCTCCAGTAGGATCAACTCCAGCAGCCTCAGCAGCACCCCCAGTCCCACCAGCTCCACTACCGCCAGTACGAGCACCTCCGGGACTAGCAGCAACAGTAGCAACTCGAGCTCCTGCAGCACGGCTCTAGCGCCGGGCAAACCTCCAGCGCAGCTCCTTCGGAGAGAGTAGCTCCCGCCTCGACGAAGCACCGCGAGAGGCCACACGAGCAGACCCAGTACCCCCAGGCTCCGCACCCCCAGGCTCAGCACCTCCAGGCTCAGCACCCCCAGACTCAGCACCCCCAGACTCAGCACCCCCGGACTCAGCACCCCCAGGCTCCGCACCCTTGGACTCAGCACCCCCAGGCTCCGCACCCTCAGGCTCAGCACCTCCAGACCCGGCACCCGCAGGCTCAGCACCTCTAGCAGCACCAGAGTCAACAGCTACCTCGACAGGCTCGACTGCGTCTACCTGGGACACACCTGACGGGGCAGGACTTTGAGGGGGGAGGGGGTCTACCGGGGGAGGACTCGGCGCATGGAAGAGCGGCGGTGGGGGGAGGGGCGCAGTGCGGTAGGGGAAGAGACGGTAGTAAGGCACCGACTCGTCAAAGGTGACGTCCTGGGAGGACAAAACACGGCGCGAGGTCGGGTGGTAAAACAGCCACCCAGGCGCGTCAGGGGGGAAGCCAAGGAAGACGCAGGGAAGAGAACGGGGGGACAGCTTGTCCGCAGACAAGTCGCGGACAAACGCCCGAGATCACCAGACCCAAAACATAGACGCATCGCCAACCTTCCCCGTCCACCGCAAAGTTGGGGAGGTCTCTGGCAAGGAGACCCGGGGCTGAAGGTTGAGCTGATGCGCTGCGTACTGAACCGCAAACGGCCTTAGAAAATGGGGGGCAGCCGCATGGATCATGGACGTACGAGCGACGTCCATGACCATGCCAATGCGGCGCTCAGCAATCCCATTTTGCTGTGGAGAGGCTAGAAGCGTGAAGGTCTGGCGGATGCCCTGTGCTCGACAGAAGGCTCCCAGACGGGCAGAGGAAAACTCCCCGCCTCTGTCAGAGTGCAGACGCAGAACAGGAAAGTCCAAGCCGAAACTCTCTCTGAGCTGGAGACGAGCTGCGCGGATCCAGTAGATCAACACCTTAGTGACGTCACCCTTGCTGCGCAAGGGGAACACCGTGGTGTAACGCGAGTAGTCGTCAACCACCAACAGGAAGTAACGCTCGTGACCCTGGCCACGGACGCGGGCGGGGCCCCACACGTCCATGTGAAGAGTCTGCAGCGGAGCCTCTGTCGGAGGAAACTCGGAGGAGTGAGGGGCGGCGCGCTGTCGCCCCTCGACGTAGGGGACGCAGGTAGGGGCAGGCCTCGGAGGTAGGGGAGGTAGGGACCGGGGAAGAGAAGAGACAAGGACACGTGAGGCCATGCCTCGGAGACGAGGCAGGGAGGGGTGACCAAGGCGGTGGTACCAAAGGAGAGTCTGGTGGGACAGGAGACGACACGAGCAGGGCGCAGACTCAGGACCAGACCTGGACGCTGCAGCAAACATCTGACTCGACGCAGCTACCTGACCAGACTTAGCAACCGGAGGAGACTTAGTAGTCTGTGTGTACAGGCTCGACCCCGGCCGACGGGTAAACGTGGCCAAGGGTCGTTCCGTCCGAGCACACGTGTAGTGGGTCACCCGCTGACTCGCAGGAGTGAACTGGTCAACCCCCCTATCCTGTAGATCAGCTCCACTCACCAAGTTCGTAGAGAACGAGGGGAGGTAGAGACCAGACAGGGTGCCAGAGGGGGCTGCCGGGCACGGTAAGACAGTGGAGAAGCTAGCAAGGACAGGACCCCCAGAGGGGTCCGCCAGGGAGACTGCAACCGGCCGACTAAGCGGCGTAAGCGTGGTGCGGTCTCGAAAGAAGGAGCGGGAAGCACCCGAGTCAAGGGTGAAGGTGTGTAAGGCCTGAGCCGACGTGGTACCTGAGAGAGCGGACTCACGAGAACCTGGGGCAGCAGACGCACTAGCACCTAGAGCAGCAGCCTCACCAGTACCTAGAGCAACAGCCTCAATGCCAGGGTCAAGCGGAACACACAGGTAACAGTCACCCTCAACACTATCAGACACAGCATACATGGCTGTAAGAATAGCATCATAATCAAGATCAAAGATAGCAACCCCCGCCCTAGACAGCTCTCCCCAGCGAGGGATCTCAGTGGCCTCAGGGAACTGGTGATGCCACGCGTCCGTCAGGCGGCCGAAGCAGCGCTGGGTGGAGTGCGGGCCCCCGCACTGCTCACCAGCGCGGTCGCCGGTACGGAGGACGTAGGTGCATGGACCAGTACCCCCACCGCGCTGACGCCCAGCGTACCACTCACGAAGGTGCTGAGGGGACAGGGTCTCACGACTGCGCTGCTGCTGCTGGCGCGGACCACCACCGGACCCACTCCTCTGCGCAGAGCCGCGACCAGCTCCACCGCTGCCGCCGCCGCCTCCGCCACCTCCGCCGCCTCGTCCACCTCCGCCGCCTCTGCCACCTCCGCCGCCTCCGCTCCCTCCGCCACCGCCGCCGCCTCCTCCGCCTCCACTGCTGCCACCGACACCTCCACCCCCGCCACCACTCCCACCACCACCCCCACCCCCTCCACTATATGATAAATGTTTGACATCGTATGCGATGGGCTGTAGGCCGTTGCCGAAGTCCTGTAGCAGTACGGCTCCGATGGCGATGACGCTTGCATCGGTAACTACTTCGAATGGGCGGTGTGGGTCGGTGTTGCGCAGTATGGGCGGTGAACAGATAACAGTTTTCAGGGCAGAGAAGGCAGCATGCTCTTTCTCCCCCCACGTAAAAGTGACCCCCTTCCGTAACAAGTCCGTCAGCGGTGCAGTTAATTGTGCCATGACGGGGATGAACCGACGCACGTGATTGACGAAACCTAAAAAGCTCTGTAGTTCCGTGATATTCGTCGAGGGGTGCCAGGCTTTGACCGTGTCTAACTTCTTCGGGTCAATTTCGACCCCAGCCTCCAAAATAACGTGCCCCAAAAATTCTAGCCTGTTTTGAAAAAACTCGCACTTGGAACCCTTGGTCAGTAGTCGATGCCCATCTAAAATCTTAAACACTGCTGCCAGATCCGCTAAGTGCTGCTGCTTGTCGCGACTGTAGACGAGGATGTCGTCGAGGTAAACTATCACAGATTTATCTAAAAGTGGCCTAAAGGCCTCGTTCATGGTCATTTGAAATGTAGCTGGTGCGTTGGTCAGCCCAAATGGCATCACTGTGTACTCGAATGACCCGTATCTAGTTCGAAAAGCTGTTTTGGCGCAGTCCGATGGTTCGACCCCAATCTGATGGTAACCCCCCCGTAAATCTATTTTCGAAAAAACCCGTGCTGTTCGCGGTTGGTCGATCAGTTCTTCGGCGCGGGGGATGGGGTACCGCGACTTGACTGTTACCCTGTTTAGCGCTCGGTAATCGATGCACATTCGAAACCCTCCGCCTTTTTTTGGCGTGAACAGTATCGGTGCGGCAAACGGTGACGAGCTCGGTGAGATGAATTTCTTCTCTAACAGGTAATCTAACTGCTTCCTCAAATCGTCGACCTCGGGTTGTGTCAGTCTGAACTGGCGCTATACCGTTGCCTGTGCCCTTGGTTCTAATTCTATTTGGTGGTCATGTGCTCGCTGAGGTGGCAGTCCTTCCGGTAAGTCGTCAGGAAAAATCCTGGTGTATCGTTTCAACAGTTCCTGTAGTTCGGGCGGTACTACTGCCAGCAGTTTCGTGAAATCACTCGGCTGCTCTGCTCCCTCTACTACTGAAATGTCTACCGCGTACACGTCAGCTCCAGCAGCGACAGCCCGTTTCATGGTGACGGCGTTGACGTGTACCATTGAAGACTCAGGCAACTGCCAGCGAGGTAGCTCAACCCAGTTACCTCTACTTCGCACAATGCAGCTACCCGTCGTCCAGTCAATTCGCGGGTTATACCGTCGCAGCAAATCACGTCCCAGTAAAATGTCGTGTCCATCTAGTGTCGTCGCGAGCATTTCCTGTGTTAACCCGAAATTTCCCCCGCAGCGGACTTTGACTCTCTCCACCCTCTCCCGTATGGCTAGTGGCGTGCGTCTATCTCAGGTAAACAACGGCTAAGTGTCAGTTGCAGTTTTCGTGCGGTTGCGGTATTAACTAAATTGTGACTTGCTCCTCCGTCGATAAAAATCTTCACTGCTGCTCCCTGTAGTTTCCAGTGGATCAGTACTGGACAATCCGTCGCTGTACCCTCCTTATTCGTCCGAGCCCGATCGATAGCATGAATCGGTACTGTGACTCGGTGAGGGTCGGTGGGGTTGGGCGAGCAGGCAATCTCGTCAGTAGTTGGCCCGATTCCTACTGACTGCTGGCGTTTCCCTGCCTTGGAGACTCCCTCCCCTGCTCTGCTCCGCGGCGCCTCAGCTCCTCTGGGGCATTCACTCTTGCGATGGCCCGGCCTATTGCAAGTAAAGCAGCGCCCCTTAAACGGTGCGGCAGCTGCATTCTTCGCAACGGCGTGTACAGTGGCGTGCTCGATCAGTCCACGAGGACGATGTCCGTAGTAGGACCCCAGTCTCATGCGGCGCAAAATGCTGATTTTCTCGGCGAGCGCGAGAATCTCGTGAAGTTCGAGAGCCCGCGTAGCATGATCTCGTGCGAGATGTCCGGCTTCAGCCCTCCAAAGTAACTGTCCACCCGCTCCGCCTCGCGCATGTAGCCGATTTGCTCGCATAATGCGAGAAAACCACTCATGTAGTCTTGAACCGACCCGAGCTGTCGCCAAGTTCGCAGTTTCTAACACGCCGAAATAGAAGCCGCGGTTGGCTCGAAGCGCGCCCGAAGCCCTGCGCACCACGCATCCCACGTGCTGTACTAGGCAGTTTTGTAGAATGAACTCCAAGTGACAGCTGGACCCATGGGCCCTTCCTCTTGCAACGGTGGCTCGTAAGCGCGTGGCGACGTCACGATGACTCACCACCAGTCCATGGCGGGGTCCCTCAGCAGCAAGATGTCGTATCTGATCTTTGTTGCGTCCGACTCGACGTAGATTGCGTCAAAAAATATGTTCATCGTGAAGACCCACGACTGAACTGTTGGACCTCCACGCTGACTTGGGTCGAAACAGGGCGGGCGCTGCGGCTTGAGTGGCATTGGTGCCATGATGGCCTGGTCGCCACTTGTCGCCGCGAACTCCACGTGCCGACGAGCTTCACGAGGCTCCCGCGGGCTTAGCGTGACCCTGTTTCTTCCCATGCCCGGCATTGGTTGGGCGACGCCGTCACTGGCTGCACCTGAGCGCTGTCCCACGCTGTCATTCTGTGTTGGCGTGCCTGATGAAACGACGATCGGCTCCTCCGATTGTGCAGGTGCATTTGCAGGTGGGTGTGGTGGCGCCGGAGTATTCATCGTAGATTGCTGACGCGCGGAGTCACGTTCCGCCGTGAGCGTCGCAATTTCGAGCGCCGATTCTTCAACTTGGCGCACGAGACGGTCGAG
This sequence comes from Closterium sp. NIES-65, assembly GCA_948144175.1. Taxonomy (NCBI): domain Eukaryota; kingdom Viridiplantae; phylum Streptophyta; class Zygnematophyceae; order Desmidiales; family Closteriaceae; genus Closterium; species Closterium sp. NIES-65. The sequence continues at coordinate 2,357,952 of CANXME010002221.1, forward strand.
TTGCTCCTGCGTCAATGTCGCGAGAGTGAATTCGGCCATGGCGGGGGTGTCGGGCGAGCTCAGCGAGATCCTCTTTCGTGGCCGTGTGTGCTTACGAGAGAGCACTACGAGCGGCGGTGCTGTGTCGTTGAGAGACGTCTACCCCCCCCAAAAATTGAGATAGTGGGGAAGCGAAGGTGTGGGTGTGGTCCGAGAAGAGATCGTAGGCTTTGAATACCAAGTGTTACAAATGCAATTGAGTGAACGAGCGAGAATTGCACTTCCGAAGCAAGAGTACAATGAGCGAAGGCATGAGCAAAGAATATATAGCGAAGCTACAGTGGTAATGGTAATGGGCTGTGGTTGTCGCGCGACGGGCCTGGGACTGAGGTTGGGGAAAATGTTGAAGCGGAGGCCCGGAGCGCGGGTTACCCGCCGAGCCGTGAGGTCGGGTTGCGATGGGCGAAGGTGGCGGGGTGATTTGTCGATGCGAGGGTTGCGAGTGGTAACGGTGCTACAGTGGTGTACGCGCTGAGCGGGGACGCGAAGTAAGGAAATTAATTTTCCTTACAAAATCACAAATCTGGTTGTACTCGCGAAACGAAACCTCAACAATTTCTAATTTCGCCTAGAAATGTGAAACTAAAGTGATGGTTTCTGTTACCGTAAGCCCCCCGAATAGAAGCGCAAGCCTCGGATAAGCGCCGGCGCTTATAAAAGGATGACTGCGCTTATATCCGGTCCTCGATTATAAGCCCACCCCCTGAAAAAAGATGATCTATTTGTGATAAAAAGCAAACAGGAATGAAATGACTAAGTCAGACTTGGGTACAAATACAACCCTAGAAAGCTGTACCCCATATGTGCTACCCCACTATAGCCTACAAACATGCATCAGCTATAATAATCTGACACTATTATAAGCGCATATTGGTTTTTCATTTGAAAACCTGTTGAAATAGAGAAACGAATTTCACATTATCAGGGAAACGAACTACAAATTCGATTACCCACACTCTCATCTCCTTTTTGCGCGTCTAGTCAGCATTGTGAAGAATGAGGAATGAATGAACTAGGAAAGAGGTGGGTACAAGTAGGAAAACCTAGAAATGTTGTACCCCATATAGACTACCCCACTACAGCCTACACAGACTATAGCATATAAGTTTGACACACCCCCATAGGCAAAGTGGGGGAGAACAAGAGGTCACAAGACCAGTCAAGCAAAGCAAAGCAAGCTCAGGGTGGATCACAACGTCACCACACAATCCGAGCACAAGAGCAAGGCCAAAAGGCCAGTTCACATGCAAGATCATATATAAAGGTAAACAGGCAAGTGCAGGTATAGAAAGATCACAGTACAAGCAAGGTCAAGAAGTGAGCAAGTGAGGCCAAGTATGAGAAAAGAGAACCAGAATGAAATGACTAAGGGAAAGTTGGGTACAAGTACAAACCCCAGAAAGCTGTACCCTATATGTGCTACCCCACTATAGCCTACAGTAGCTTTGTCATATAAATCTGACACACCCCCATAGGCAAAGTGGGGGAGAACAAGGGGTCACAAGACCAGTCAAGCAAAGCAAAGCAAGCTCAGGGTGGATCACAAAGTCACCACACATTCCGAGCATAAGTTCAAGGCCACAAGGCCAGTTCACATGCAGATTACATATATATATAAGGCTAGACAAGCAAGAGCAGGTGTATATATATATGCAACAGTACTAACAAGGTCAAGGGATGAGCAAGTGAGGCAAGGAAGGCACAAGACCCAGCTGAGTACAGAAGCGCAGATGATCACAAGGCGCAAGTGCCTTGGTGAAGATATCAGCAGTGTTGGCCTCAGAGGCCACGTATGCAAGGCGCAGCTGACCAAGCTGCTGTAGCTCACGAGCAAGGAAGTAGCGGAGAGCAATGTGCTTCGTGCTGTGCTCCAGTCTCTGCTCTCGACACAAGGCCAGCATGGCCTTGTTGTCTATGAACAGCACTGGAGGAGAACGAGGCGGCTCTCCGAGGTCACTCAGCAGGTAGGTGAGCCAGCGAAGCTCCTGTGCAGCCATGGCCTCGGCGTAGATCTCAGCCTCACAACTGGAGCTGAGAACATAAGACGAGCGGGTAGCCCGCTACGAAACAGAGCCGGAACCAAGGCTGAAGGTGTAACCCTGTGACGACCGCTGCGTAGCCTGGTCGTCAGCCCAAGAAGCGTCTGCGTGCCCAGTGAGGACCACTGGACTCTGCCCTCCAAGCACAAGCCCCATGCCCGACGTACTGCACAAGTAGCGCAACACCCTCTTCGCTGCAGCCATGTGCTCTGGTCGGTGTCTCCCAGGAGCAACGTGCCAAGATGCTAAGAGGGTATGCAAGGTCAGGTCATGTGCAGGTCATCAGGTACATGAGGCAGCCAACAAGCTCTGGGTACGGGCCACTCGGCTCTACGGACTCATCCGAAGGTAGAGCTGAGAGCGAGGGCGAGTAGACAGAGGAGTGGCCGGAGGCGAGGAGTACGTGAAGTCGAAGCGCTGAAGGACCTGCTGCACCATGTGTGACTGAGTCAGGCTAATGGTGCGCTGTGCTCTGTCCCGGGTGATCTGCAAGCCAAGGTAGCTGCGCAGTTCACCCAGGTCTGTGCACGTGTGTCTCTTCTGCAGCTCGGACTTCACGTGGGCGAGTCCAGCAGTGTCAGTTGTGGCAAAGACCAAGTCGTCGACGTACACGAGGATGTAGAACGGCGGCAGAGAGGTGTCGGTGCGCAGAAACAGCGACGCGTCGGCTGTAGAAGGAGCAAACCCAAGAGCCACAAGTGTAGTCCTCAGTGTGTCGTGCCACTCACGGGGCGCCCGGCGGAGACCGTAGACTGGCCACCGGAGACTCCACTGGGTACCAGGAGGAAACGACCCAGTGAAGCCAGGTGGGCGGCGCAGCCAGATCTCCTCGTGAAGGCTGCCCTGCAAGAAAGCTGTGCTGAAGTCAAGAGAGTGAAGCTCGTAGTCGCGCTGAGCGGCTATGTCCAGAAGCACCCGAAGAGTGGTCATCTTCGGGGTGGGAGAGAAGGTCTGAAAGTAGTCAACTCCCTGCCGCTGACTGAAGCCTCGAGCCACGTAACGCGCCTTGAAGACAGGCGGAGAACCCGGCGGCCGCTTCACCCTGAAAATCCACATGCCACTGACGATGTTCGCCCCAGGTGGGGGAACCTCGTCGACGTAGGTGCCTGTGGACTTTCAGGAAGCCATCTCTGCGTCCATGGCTGACTGCCACTGAGAGGAGTATGGACCCTCGATCGCCTTAGCGTACGATCGAGGAGTCAGGATGTCTAGCGCATCTGGGTCTCCCGCAGGGGCAATCAGCGTGGACACGAGATGAGGCCAAGCAGCAGCAAAACACTAGAACTCCTCCTGCGTGTCCTCAAGGACGTCCGTGCTAAGAGCACACTCACCCCCGACGGACGGAGGACAGACAGACTCAGACTCAGCAACAAGACTAGTAGCTAAGTCTAGACGCTAGCGAGCAGCAAAGTCGACAAGCTCAGCAACTAGGGCCGACGCAGCAGTGGACTCAAAGGAAGGGTCAGTGACAACTGTAGCCAGGAGACGTGTGACAGTAGGACTGGCAGCATGAAGAGAGTCAGACTCCGGGTGAGCAAGAACAGGAAGAGAGGACTCTGGAGGAGACGGCAACGGGGCACGCAGAGGAGCGGTGGAAGGACGCAGTGCCATCTAATGTGTGCCTGGGACCGCAGGAGGACGCGGACGCGAAGCACGACCACTAGTGCGAGCAGCACGAACAGGCGACGCAGGACGAGACGCAGGCTCACGTCGCTCAGCAAGACCTCCAGTAGGACCAGAGTTGGGAGAAGGAGCAGGTAGGGGGGAGGCGGGCTGTAACTGTGACCGCAACAGCTCTAGTACCGCCAGTACGAGCACCTCCGGGACCAACAGCAACAGTAGTACACCCAGCTCCAGCAGCACGGCTCCAGCGCCGGGCAAACCACTCGTGCAGCTCCTGCGGAGAGAGTAGCTTCCGGCTCAACGAAGCACCGCGAGAGGCCACACGAGCAGACCCAGCACCCCCAGGCTCTGCACCCCCAGGCTCAGCACCCCCGGACTCACCACCCCCAGGCTTAGCACCCCCAGACTAAGCCCCCCCAGGCTCAGCACCCCCAGGCTCAGCACCTCCAGACCCGGCACCCGCAGGCTCAGCACCTCTAGCAGCACCAGAGTCAACAGCTACCTTGACAGGCTCGAGTGCGTCTACCTGGGACACACCTGACGGGGCAGGACCCTGAGGGGGGAGGGGGTTGTTGAAATGTATTTGTATACATTCATATAAATGCCTGCTAGGTTGTGTTCCATTTGCCTAATTCCTTGCCTATATCTTGTATGCCCTCTAGTATTGAACCCGCTTTTGGCTTGCACTTTTTCTCTCGTCACTCTTGCCTAGGTCAAACCCTAGGCCCCTCAACTATTATGTTTGACAGGGGTCTACCGGGGGAGGACCTGGCACAAGGAAGAGCGGCGGCGGGGAAGAGACGGTAGTAAGGCACCAACTCGTCAAAGGTGACGTCCTGGGAGGACAGAACACGGCGCGAAGTGGGGTGGTAAAACTGCCACCCAAGCGCGTCAGGGGGGAAGCCAAGGAAGACGCAGGGAACAGCACGGGGGGACAGCTTGTCCGTAGACAAGTCGCGGACAAACGCCCGAGATCCCCAGACCCGAAACGCAGACGCATCGCCAACCTTCCCCGTCCACCGCAAGGTGGGGGAGGTCTCTGGCAAGGAGACCCGGGGCTGAAGGTTGAGCTGATGCGCTGCGTACTGAACCGCAAACGGCCACAGAAAATGGGGGGAAGCCGCATGGATCATGGACGTACGCGCGACGTCCATGACCATGCCAATGCGGCGCTCAGCAATCCCATTTTGCTGTGGAGAGGCCGGAAGCGTGAAGTTCTAGCGGATGCCCTGTGCATGAGAGAAGGCTCCCAGACAGGCAGAGGGAAACTCCCCGCCTCTGTTAGAGTGCAGACGCAGAACAGGAAAGTCCGAGCCGAAACTCTCTCTGAGCTGGAGACGAGCTGCGCGGATCCAGTCGATCAACACCTCAGTGACGTCACCCTTGCTGCGCAAGGGGAAAACTGTGGTGTAACGCGAGTAGTCGTCAACCACCAACAGGAAGTAACGCTCGTGACCCTGGCCAAGGATGCGGGCGGGGCCACACACGTCCATGTGAAGAGTCTGCAGCGGAGCCTCTGTCGGAGGAAACTCGGAGGAGTGAGGGGCGGCGCGCTGTCGCCCCTCGACGCAGGGGACGCAGGTAGGGGCAGGCCCCGGAGGTAGGGGAGGTAGGGACCGGGGGAGACCAGAGACAAGGACACGAGAGGCCGTGCCTCGGAGACGAGGCAGGGAGGGGTGACCAAGGCGGTGGTGCAAGAGGAGAGTCTGGTGGGACAGGAGACGACACGAACAGGGCGCAGACTCAGGACCAGACCTGGACGCTGCAGCAACCACCTGACTCGACGCAGCTACCTGACCAGACTCAGCAACCGGTGGAGACTCAGTAGTCAGTGTGTACAGGCTCGACCCCGGCCGACGGGTAAACGTGGCCAAGTGTCGGCCCGTCCGAGCACACGTGCAGTGGGTCACCCGCTGACTCACAAGAGTGAACTGGTCAACCCCCCGATCTTGGAGATCAGCACCACTCACCAAGTTCGTAGAGAACGAGGGGAGGTAGAGACCTGACAGGGTGCCAGAAGGGGCTGCCGGGCACGGTAAGACAGTGGAGAAGCTAGCAAGGACAGGACCCCCAGAGGGGTCCGCCAGGGAGACCGCAACCGGCCGACTAAGCGGCGTAAGCGTGGTGCGGTCTCGAAATAAGGAGCGGGAAGCACCCGAGTCAAGGGTGAAGGTGTGTAAGGCCTGAGCCGACGTGGTACCTGAGAGAGCAGACTCACCAGCACCTGGGGCAGCAGACGCACTAGCACCTAGAGCAGCAGCCTCACCAGCACCTAGAGCAGCAGCCTCAATGCCCGGGTCACGCGGAACACACAGGTAGCAGTCACCCTCATCACTAGTAGACATAGCATACATGGCAGCAAGAATAGCATCATAATCAAGATCAAAGATAGCAACCCCCGCCCTAGAGAGCTCTCCCCAGCGAGGGATCTCAGTGGCGTCAGGGAACTGGTGACACCACGCGTCCGTCAGGCGGCCGAAGCAGCGCTGGGTGGAGTGCGGGCCCCCACATTGCTCACCAGCGCGGTCGCCGGTACGGAGGACGTAGGTGCAGGGACCAGTACCCCCACCTCGCGGACGCCCAGCGTACCACTCACGAAGCTGCTGGGGTGACGGGGTCTCACGAGTGCGCTGCTGCTGCTGGCGCGGACCACCACCGGAGCCACTCCTCTGCGCAGAGCCTCGACCAGCTCCACCGCTACCTCCGCCGCCTCCGCCACCTCCGCCGCCTCCGCCACCTCCGCCGCCTCCGCTCCCTCCGCCACCGCCGCCGCCTCCTCCACCTCCACTGCTGCCACCGACACCTCCACCCCCGCCACCACTCCCACCACCACCCCCACCCCCTCCACCGCCTCCACCACCTCCTCCACCGCCTCCGCCAGCCCCTCCAGCGCCCTTGCCCCCCTTGCCCTTGCCGGTGCGGCGTCTCCTGCGGAGATAACTGCAGCAACGGGAGCTAGGCTACGGGCTGGGCACGTGTGCTCGTGTGATCTCTGTGTTCTCTGTTCCTTAGTCGTTTTCCTTGTGCGCACACTACTTGCTAGTTCACGGGGAAAATTGGCAAGAGTTTCACTAGGAAAAGTTCATAACAATGGTACAATGAGGTTGGCAATGCAAGACTACATCAGAGCAAGCATTCAGGTCGGCCAACTGCCAGCGCAGCTTGGTCGACCGCGTTCCAGCACGGCTTCGTCGACCGCGCTCCAGCAAGGCAAGGTCGATGGCGTGCCAACGTCGCAGGTTGACGGCGTGACAGCGTTGCTCACGCAGGACAGCAGTGCACCCTGCTTCGCAGTTGTGCGCAGATGATTGGCACGCAGAGTCTTGTCACCTGCACAGCGCACACACCACGTCAACCTCGAGCTGACGACTGCCTCTGATCCGCCACGACGACCTCGGGATACCACCACCGAGGTCGGGCTCGCCAACTTCGCCTGGGCGACTGTCGCACTCCTCCGCAGCACTTCGTCACCCAGGTAACCTGGTCGACCAGGCAACCACGTCGACCAGCAGCTCCCGTACGTGCCCGTCGACCTCCCAAGTCAGCGGCCACCTCCACGTCGACCTCACCAGGTCGACGACACCATCGGTCGACCTCCTCCAGGTCGACGTCCCCTCTGGTTGACCAACTCCTCGTCGACCAGCACAGTCGTCGGCCGACCACCCACGTCGGCCACCCGAAGCTAGCGTCACGAAGTTGACGCCCCGCTACTCGACGCCCAACTACTCGGCGTCCTGAGTCGAGGTCGACGTCGGCCCCTCCTTCATCAACCACCAGGTCCAGTCGACCACTAACAGGTCGACCAGCAGTCCGTTAGCCGACTGCCGAAGTCGGCTTCCCCAAGTTGACGTCACCAAGTTGACGTCCTCCGCAGGTCGACACCCAAGTCGACCTCCCTGAAGTCGGCGCCACCCAAGCGAGGACGGGGCCAATATCCAACTCCCGTTGACACTCCCCTGCCGCGTTCACGCTTGGGCACCCAGCCCACACGGCAGTACAGCTCTGAGAATAGCCCGTCAGCGTGCACCCAACACACAGCACGCTGGTCACCGCACCAGCCATGCAAGAGGGCATGGCACCTACTGCTGCACGTCGTTGTCGCCGTCGCTCACGTCGGCCAAGCGCGCTTGACCGATTGCGACGGAGCACCGGTTGAAGGCCGGATAGTGCAGCGCCTTCGTCAGGAAATCGGCCGGCTGCTCAGCGGTTGGGATGTACTGCAGCGAGAACTTCCCGCGCTTCACCATGTGCTGCAGCCAGGCCTGTCGCCGCTCCATGTGCTTGAGGTTGCCCGTCAACCCCATGCCCTCGGCGACCGTGATGGCCGACTTGTTGTCCACTCGCAGGACAGTCGGCTTCCCGGCGTCCAGTTGCCAGAATTCTGCGAGGAGGAAGCGAAGGCGGCGTCCCTCCTTGCCAGCTTCAGTGGCTGCCACGTACTCCGACTCGGTCGACGACAACGTCGCGCACTTGATGCGCTGGCTCGACCAGGAGACTGCAGCCCCTCCATAGACGAACACGTAGCCGCTCGTGCTCATCCTGTTTTGTTTATCACCAGCGTCGTCGGCGTCCACGTAGCCGACCAGCTCCAGCGCCTCAGGTCCACCGCCGAACTTCAGTGCGGTGTCTCGCGTATTGGCGAGGTAGGCGAGGCAGCGGTCTACCTCGCGCCAGTGCTGGTCGCTCCTCACCGTGAGGCCGCTCCCCAGCTTGCTGCAGGCGAAGGCGATGTCCGGCCTCGTCGTCGTCGCCGCGAACTGCAGCGAGCCGACCTTCTGCCGGTACTCCTCCTCCTGCCATTCCTGCGCCTCCTCGTCATCGAAGGTGAGCTCGGCGTAGGCACCGACCGAGACCGGCGTCTTCGGGGTGCGCCCGGTCTGCTCCTTGTCAAGGAAGCGCCTACGCAGCTTGTCGGCGTAGCCCTGCTGGTGCAGCCAAAGCTTCCCCGCCGACCTGTCGCGTACGATCTCCAGCCCGAGGTACTTCTGCACCGGCGAGATCTCACGCAGCTCGAAGGCGGCTTCCAGCAGCTCCTTTAGCTCCTTCAACATCGTGGCGCTGCTGCTGGCGGCAAGCAGGTCGTCGACGTAGACCAGCACCCAGCAGGCCACTCCATCCTTTCCGTCCTTGAAGTAGAGAGCCTCGTCGACCTGGCTCTTCTTCCACCCAGCGCCGACCAGCACATCGTTGAGCGCCAAGTACCACAACAGCGGCGACTGCTTCAGCCCGTACAGGCTCTTCAGCAGCTTACACACCCGGCCGGTACCGTCGTTGAAGTAGTCCGGCTGAGACATGTACAGCACTCGATCGAGCTTGCTCTGCAGGAATGCGTTCTTCATGTCGAGTTGCATCAGGTTGAGGTTGAGGACAGCGACGATGCTGAGGAAGATCCTCAGCGTGAGGTAGCTGCTCACCGGCGCGAACGTCTCGTCGTAGTCGGCGCCATACACTTGTGTGAAGCCCTTCACGACCAGCCTCGCCTTCTCTCGCTCGACGGTGTCGTCGACGTGGTACTTGGTCGTCAACACCCACCGGTTCTTCATGACGTTTACTCCCGGCGGGCGCTCGACCAGCTCCCAAGTGCCCATGCTGATGAGGCTGCGAATCTCCTCCTCCATGGCGGCCTTCACCGCCGGGCCCTTCCAGCTCGCCAACGCCTCCCTCACCGTCATCGTCGAGATGTCCCAACGGTGCTCGGGGTCGGCTAGCATGTCGGGGTCGAGCTCTGGAAACTCCTCATCCTCCTCGGCATCGTCGTACAGCAGGTCGTCGGCCTCATCGTCCACGTCGTAAACTGTGGTGAAGGCAGCGGAGACGAAGAAGTCAGGCGGTCTCCGAAGTCGGCCTGAACGCCGTGGTCCCGACTGGGCCTCCTCGGCATCCCCTCCATCGTCACTGTCGTCGCTGCCCTCGGCGTCCTGCTGCTCCGCAGCCGGCGTCCCAGCCGGCTGCTCCACTGCGGTCGGCTTCCCAGCCGACTTCTCCCCTGTGGTCGGCTCCCCTGCCGACTGCCCGGTCGCCGACTGCTCCTTGGTCGGCGTCACTGGTGCCTGCTCCTTTGTCGGCCGCTGGTCCTCGACCTGCTTCTCGACCTGCTCCTCCCCTGTCGACGTCGACTGCAATCCCACGTCGACCTGCCGCTCGTCACGTCGGCCACCGGCGATGCACTTGGCCGAAGGCGACGTCCCACTACTCCCCTCATCGCCGAAGGTCGACACTGAGGTCAGCCCACGCAGGTCGGCCACGAGGGGAGGGGCAGGGGTCGGAGGGGGAGGGGTAGGGTGGACGTCCTCGACGTCCGTAATAGCAAGCTCACCAACCTCGGCAAGCAGTGGCAGCGTCGCCGACGAGGTGTCAGAGGGCGGGGTGGACGGCGACCGGCCGGACACCGGCCCATGCTCCGTTTTCCACTCGGCCAGTGACATCTCCTCGTAAAACACCACGTCCGACGTGGTGACCACACGGTTAGTGGCGACGTCAAGGAGCTCCCAGCCCTTGCTCGCCGCCGACACGCCAAGGTGCAGGCCCCATTTGGCCTTCGGCTTCAGCTTCCCACTACGCTGCTGCTCAGAGACAAGGAACTGCGACATGCAGCCCCACACCCGCGCCAGCGACAAGTCGGGCTTCCTCCCGGTCAGCAGCTGGTACGGCGTCGTCCCCGGCGGCAGTGTCGACCTCTCAAGGCAGTTGCGGACCCAGACGGCCTGCCGCAGAGCGAGGTGCCACCAGTGGTGCTGCACACCCATGTGCAACAGCATTGTCCGCACCGACTCCACCACCGTCCTCATCTCCCGTTCTGCCATGCCGTTCTGCTGCGGGGTGTATGGGCAGGTCAGGTCATGGACGATCCCCTTGCCGTTCACGAAGTCGGTGAACTGCTTCCCGAGGAACTCCCCTCCCCTGTCTGAGCGCAACATCAACACTGACTTCTTCGTCTGCCGCTCAGCCACCGCCAGCCACTGCACGAACGCTTGTAAGGCATCTGACTTCTTGGCGACCGGCTTTACCCACACGTAACGGGTCTTGCGGTCCTTCAGCAGCAAGAAGTACAGGCTGCCATCCTTGGCAGCCACGCGAAACGGCCCGCACAGGTCGATGTGCACGACGGCCAGCACGTCGTCGGCGTCGGAGCCGTGGTCGGGGAAGGTGTGCCGCGCCAGTTTCCCACCAACGCACGAGACACACGGGGAGTCGGCGTCCGTCGCCGACTTGAGGTCCAGCCCAATGGCGACCTCATTCTTCGCCGAGCTCCGTATGGTGTCCATGCCGACGTGTGCAAGCCTCGCATGCATCCGGTCCGGCATTGGCTTCGTCTTCGAGACGATAGCTCGCAGAGCCACGACCTCCAGCGTGGTTGACGCTGACGTTGTCGTGCAGGGACGCAGGTCGGTGCAGAGGACTCGTCCGGAGTACGTTGCCCGCCCGAGCACCTCTCCTGTTGCCGAGACGAGCAGCATGCCGTCTCCGTCCTCCTGCAACTTCACGCCGTTCTCCTTCAGCTGGCCGGCCGACAGCAGGTTGGCTCGCACACCCGGGACGTACAGCACGTCGGGGATGAGCACCTGCTTCCCGGCCTTTCCTCGCAAAGCGACGGTGCCACAGCCCTGAACGTCCTGCAGCGCCCCATTGAAGCCGCGCACGTGCTGGATGGGGCCACTCGGCTGCAGGTCAACGAAGGCTTCCCTCGTCCCCATTAGGTGGTGGGAGCAACCGCTGTCGAGCAGGACCACCGCCGGGTTCGCCTGCACAGCCGCTGCCACCGCCTGGAAGTCCTCTCCGGCCTCCGGCGCCAGAGAGATAGTCGGCTCCCCGACGCCGACCAGCGAGCACGACGCCATCTTGTCGTCTCGCCCCTTGCCGCCTGCAACAGAGTCGGCGTCCTTCGCCGAAGTCGATGTCTTAGTTGACTGCTTCTCCTTGCGCGGCTGGTTTCCTCCACGACGAGGACGACGGCTGCCAGACCTCCCACGGCCTCCCTTAGCATCGTCGTCGTCGGAGTCGCTGCGGTTCGGACACTCGAAGGAGAGATGGTCGGGATCGCCGCACAGCCAGCATTCCCGACGTCGACCTCCTCCTCCACGACCGCTGTCCTTGGTCGACTTCCTCTTGTCGACCTCCTTGGCCAGCTTCCAGCCACTGCTACCACCACCGCCAGACTGCCCGCGCTGTCCCGGTTGGCCTCCTTGCTTCGCTGAGGTGACCAAGTTCGCCTGCGCCAAGAGCTCCTGCGACCGCTCAGCCTCCTGCATCGCCTCGTCCTGCAGGATATACGAGGTCAGGTTGTCCTCGTTGAGCGTCGCCCTTGTGCTCGGCGCCATAGACAGCCGCTTCAGCAGGTTGTAGCTGCTAGAGAGACCCTGCATGACATGGGTGATATACGACGCCGTGGAGTACTGCGCGCCGGCCATCCTGATGGTGGCGAGAATTCGCCGTGCCCGGTTACAGTAGTCGGTCGCTGTCTCCTCGTCACCCATACGCAGATGCGTCAGCTGTCCCTCCAGCTGGGCGATGAACAGGTCGTCGGTGACCTGGTACGTCGACTCAATGAAGTGCCACGCCCGGTGGCCAGCGTCGATGTACTCCCGGCACCACTTCAAGGCGATCTGCACGCCCAGCGAGCAGCACCGCGAGATGACCGTGAAGGTCAACAGCTGTACGGCGCGAAACTCCGCACGCAGGTCAGGGTGGTGCTCCTCCGGCGTCGCCACGGTCCCTCGGGCGAAGCCGATCAGCCCGGCCATCTCCAGCTGGGGCTCGATGGCTTCCTTCCAGGTGAGAATGTCGAGTCGACCGACCAGCGGAGGGGTGACCGAGATCCTGTCCGGCGTAAACTTGAAGTAGCCGTAGCTCGGCGCAATCCCACCTGCCGTCACCTGGGACGCCAACATCGGCGACACCCCACTCCGTCGACCTCCGACGTCACCCCGCGAAGAGCCTGCAGTCGCCGACGACTGCATCCCTCGCGCCTGAACGCCGCCGACTTCACCGGCGTGTATCACACCTCGTTGCCTCGACGTGCCTCCCACACTGCTGCCGACCTGACCTCCACCGGCGTTGACGCCCACGTCGACGCCGCCTTCGTTGTTCACCGGACGAGGAGAGGCAGGTCGAGACGGGTGCTCCGTCGCCCACATGGAGCGGAGTCCAGCCTCGACGACCAGCCAGGGCAAGTCGCCATACTCATTGGCCTCGTGCTTCCTCCTCGCGTTCTCCAACCGTGCCTCTAGGGTGTCCACCACCCCCGCGTCACCTACGGCTCCTACCATAGTGACTACCGCACAGTTGCCGCCCTGCAACCACGAAATAGGTAAGTGGTGTCTACGTCGACCTGACTGAAAGGTAAGTCGTGTGCCGTCCACGCTCACCGCACCATGCGGAGATAACTGCAGCAACGGGAGCTAGGCTACGGGCTGGGCACGTGTGCTCGTGTGATCTCTGTGTTCTCTGTTCCTTAGTCGTTTTCCTTGTGCGCACACTACTTGCTAGTTCACGGGGAAAATTGGCAAGAGTTTCACTAGGAAAAGTTCAGAACAATGGTACAATGAGGTTGGCAATGCAAGACTACATCAGAGCAAGCATTCAGGTCGGCCAACTGCCAGCGCAGCTTGGTCGACCGCGTTCCAGCACGGCTTCGTGGACCGCGCTCCAGCAAGGCAAGGTCGACGGCGTGCCAACGTCGCAGGTTGACGGCGTGACAGCGTTGCTCACGCAGGACAGCAGTGCACCCTGCTTCGCAGTTGTGCGCAGATGATTGGCACGCAGAGTCTTGTCACCTGCACAGCGCACACACCACGTCAACCTCGAGCTGACGACTGCCTCTGATCCGCCACGACGACCTCGGGATACCACCACCGAGGTCGGGCTCGCCAACTTCGCCTGGGCGACTGTCGCACTCCTCCGCAGCACTTCGCCACCCAGGTAACCTGGTCGACCAGGCAACCACGTCGACCAGCAGCTCCCGTACGTGCCCGTCGACCTCCCAAGTCAGCGGCCACCTCCACGTCGACCTCACCAGGTCGACGACACCATCGGTCGACCTCCTCCAGGTCGACGTCCCCTCTGGTTGACCAACTCCTCGTCGACCAGCACAGTCGTCGGCCGACCACCCACGTCGGCCACCCGAAGCTAGCGTCACGAAGTTGACGCCCCGCTACTCGACGCCCAACTACTCGGCGTCCTGAGTCGAGGTCGACGTCGGCCCCTCCTTCATCGACCACCAGGTCCAGTTGACCACTAACAGGTCGACCAGCAGTCCGTTAGCCGACTGCCGAAGTTGGCTTCCCCAAGTTGACGTCACCAAGTTGACGTCCTCCGCAGGTCGACACCCAAGTCGACCTCCCTGAAGTCGGCGCCACCCAAGCGAGGACGGGGCCAATATCCAACTCCAGTTGACATCTCCCGCTAGGGGCAGACGCAGCGCCGACCGACTCGAAACCAACGAGGTCGGCCACAGCAGCAGAAGCAATAGAGGGCAAGAGGGGGGAGGGGGAACACCCCTCAAAGATGGGGGTGCGAGGGTCACCACGAGAGGCTCCTACAGCGACTATGCTCTTCTGTGCTGCTAGGAGGTGCTCCTCGAGAAGGTCAACGGTGAGAGTGGTGGGGCAAACTGAGAGGAAGTGGTCCCTGACTAAGCGAAGGGAGTCAGGGAGCCGGTTGACTATGTAGTAGAGGGTGATGTACATGGGGGGGGGGGGTTCTTGGCACAGAACTCAGCAGGAAGCGCAGCGCGGTAGCGAGTGTCGCTAGTGTGAAGGTGCGTAATGAGGTCAGCGACTGTGGGAAAGGCAGCAAGGTCAGGGAACAGGTACGGCAGCATGAGGCGGCTAAGAGGAGCAGTGGCAGGGGAAGAGTAGCGTGCAACTATAGCGTCGTACAAGGTCTTAGCACTCTTGTACTGGCTAAAGTGCGCATGCTCAGTGGTCGGTAAGTGGCGACGCACAGCAAGACGGGCAACATCATCGCGTGTGGCCCACTGTGAGCGAACAGTGCTGTCAGCAGTAGCAGGCGGGGCAGGAGAGGCACCAGAGGTGAGATCGAACAGGGAGAGTCCGTCTGCCCTATCGCACTATAGGAACAGCTGGAGGTCATCGACCCAGACCTCAAAGTCAACAGCACGACCCTCAGCATCAAAGGTAAGGACACTGGGGGTAGCCATGACTGCAGTGGCCTAGCAGGGAGTGATCTCACCAGTCTGAGTAAGTAGGGCCGGGGCGCGCCGGTAGGAACAGTAGCGGCTCGACGGCAGGGCGGCTCGGCGGCTCGGCGGCTCGGCTGCTGGGCGGCTCGGCGGCTCGGCGGCTTGGCTACTGGGCAGCTTGGCGGCTCGGCTTTTGGGCGGCTCGGCGGCTCGGCTGCTGGGCGGCTCGGCGGCTCTGCTGCTGGGCGGCTCGGCAGCTCGGCGGCTCGGCTGCTGGGCGGCTCGGCGGCTCGGCTGTTGGGCGGCTCGGCGGCTCGGTTGCTGGGCGGCTCGGCGGCCCGGCTGCTGGGCGGCTCGGCGGCTCGGCTGTTGGTCGGCTCTGCTGCTGGGCGTCTCGGCGGCTTGGTTGCTGGGCGGCTCAGCGGTGAAGGGGCCGGTAGAGGCGGCGACGGGGCCGGTAGAGGCGGCGATGGGGCCGCTGGGGGAGGCGACGGGGCTGCTAAGGGCGGCGAGGCGGCCGCGAAGGGCGGCGACGGGGCCTCCAGGGGCGGCGACGGGGCCGCTAGGGGCGGCGACGGGGCCGCAGAGGGGCCGCAAGGGGCCTAGAGGGGGCGGCGACGAGGCCGCGAAGGGGCCGTAAGGGGCCGAGAGGGGGCGGCGACGGGGCCGCAAGTGGCGGCGACGGGGCCGCGAAGGGGCCGCGAGGGGCCTAGAGGGGCGGCGACGGGGCCGCAAGTGGCGGCGACGGGGCCGCGAAGGGGCCGCGAGGGGCCTAGAGGGGCGGCGACGGGGCCTAGAGCGTCGGCGACTTGGCCGTGAAGGGGCCGCGAGGGGCCTAGAGGGGCGGCGACGGGGCCGCTAGGGGCGGCGTCGGGGCCGCGAAGGGGCCGCGAGGGGCCTAGAGGGGCGGCGACGGGGCCTAGAGCGGCGGCGACGGGGCCGTGAAGGGGCCGCGAGGGGCCTAGCGGGGCGGCGACGGGGCCGGAAAGGACGGCGACGGGGCCGCTAAGGGTGGCGCGAGGGGGCCCCAGGAGGGCGCGACGTGAGGGCGCCCTACGGGGCGCGCCTCGGGCATGAAGAAAAAAAAGTCGAGTTAGGTGGCGGGCCCTGAGAAGCGTTCCCACGAGGGAACCTGCTCTATACTATGTGAAGAATGAGGAATGAATGAACTAGGAAAGAGGTGGGTACAAGTAGGAAAACCTAGAAATGTTGTACCCCATATAGTCTACCCCACTACAGCCTACACAGACTATAGCATATGAGTTTGACAAGCATGTGCTGTCATTCTGTCAGTATAAGTTGGCAAGGAATCACTCACTGCCAAGCTGCGCGAGAATCAGATTCGCGACCCTATATGTTTTCGACTCGATTACAATCGGCAGAACGGGATCTACAGCTTAGTGTAAAACAAATAGAAATTTATATTTGCCATTTTATAAACGCCGGCGCTTATAAATTTCCTCAATTATAAGCGCACCCCCTAAAAAACAGTGCTTTTTTATATCACGAAGGGCGCTTCTATCCGGGGGCTGACGGTATGAGTGCAATTGAGTGAGCGAACTAAGATTGCACTATCGAAGCAGAACAATATGGTGAGGGAAGGCATGGGCTAATGTTAATTACGGAACTCGCATGGTAATGTATAAGAATCCCAGCCACTAACCACTAGGATAAAATGGCTTGTTTACATAGCGGGTGAGTGCGCCCAAAACCCCCCAAACCGCCGTGCCTGTAACCCTTCCCTAGGATCGATCGGGGATCACCAGTGGACCTTTGACACCCCCTTGCACTGGGATGTTCGAAGTGCACACACCGGGGTTTGAACCCGAGACCTTCGCTCTAATACCATGTCAGAATCCCAGCCACTAACCACTGGGATAAAAGGTCTTGTTTACATAGCGGGTGAGTGCGCCCATAACCCCCCAGGCCGCTGTGCCTGTAACCCTTCCCTAGGATCGATCGGGGATCATCAGTGGACCTCTGACATAATGGTAACGAGCGAAAAAATGGGGGTTCGCGACGGGCCTGGCACCAAGGTTGGGAATTGTCGAGGCGGAGGACCAGATCACATACTATCAGCCAGGCCCCAAAACATCAGGGCAAAATCCCATGATTGCCCTAACTGGCGGCCGTTTTTTTTTTGTTACCCTGACCGAGTCAGCCCCCCAGATTTCTTACCCTAACTCAAAAAGTGTACCGTATGATTTTTTTTTACCCTTATATGAAACCGAGATAGCAATTGTTTCCCTGACTTCATTGGTGTTTTAACTCAATTCCCCTAATACCACAACTTGCGTAGCGAGGATACGGTGAATGTTGTGCAAATGATTGAACTAGGAAGATGTTGGATACAAATATGAAACCCTAGAAACCTGTACCCCCTAGTGACTACCCCACTAGAGCCTACAAAAACTAAGGCATATATATCTGACACACCCCCATAGGCAAAGTGGGGGAGAACTAGGGGTCACAAGACCAGTCAAGCATAGCAAGCTCAGGGTGGATCACAATGTCACCACACATTCCGAGCACTGGTTCAAAGGCCATAAGGCCAGTTTACATGCATGATCATATATATATATATATAGGTAAACAAGCAAGAGCAGGTATATATAGATCACAGTACAAGGAACGTCAAGAAGTAAGCAAGTGAGGCCAAGTATACACAAGACCTAGCATCGTACAAAAGCGTTGATGATCACAAGGCTGAATGCCTCGGTGAAGATATCAGCAGTGTTGGCCTGAGAGGCCACGTAAGCAAGGCGCAGCTGACCACGCTACTGCAGCTCACGAGCAAGGAAGTAGCGAAGAGCAACGTGCTTCGTTCTGTGCTCCATTCTGTGCTCCCGACACAAGGCCAGCATGGCCTTGTTGTCTACGTACAGAACTGGAGGAGAAAGAGGCGGCTCTCCCAGGTCGGTCAATAGGTAGGTGAGCCAGCGTAACTCCTGTGCAGCCATGGCCCCTGCGTAGATCTCGGCCTCACAGCTGGAGCCGAGAACAGAAGACGAGCGGGTAGACCGCCACGAAACAGAGCCGGAACCAAGGCTGAAGGTGTAACCCTATGACAACCGCTGCGTAGCCAAGTCGTTAGCCCAAGAAGCGTCTGCGTGACCAATCTGGACCACTGAACTCCGCCCTCTAAGCACGAGCTCTATGCCCGACGTGTCAGAACATTATAGCTTACTTATTTGTATAGGCTATAGTGGGGTATCCCATAGGGGGTACAACCCAATTAGGGTTTCCTATTTGTACTCACTTCGTTCATAGTCATTTCATTCTCGTTCTATTCTTCTCATGGTATCGAGCAGGTTCCCCTGTGGGAACTGTGCTTAGGGCCCACCATTACTTCGAATTTTTTTTTTTTTTTTTACCCGGAGCGCGCTCCGGGCTCTCTTACCTCTGTCGACCGGCCCTTCGCCGCCCGCGCGCCGCCCGTTCAGGCCTCACGCCGCCAGCGCGCCGCCCTAGACGCTAGCGCGCCGCCCGTCCAGGCCCCGTGCAGCCCGCGCGCCGCCCTTAGCAGCCCGCGCGCCGCCCTAAGCAGCCCGCGCGCCGCTCGCCAGGCCCCAGGCCGCCCACGCGCCGTCCGCGCGCCGCCCTTAGCCGCCCGCGCGCCACCCGCCAGGCCTCAGGCCGCCCACGCTCCGCCCGCGCGCCGCCCTTAACCGCCCACGTGCCGCCCGTGCGCCGCCCTTAGCCGCCCGAAGCGCCGCCCGTGAGCCTCCTGTGAGCCGCCCGTGAGCCGCCCGTGAGCCGCCCGTGAGCCGCCCGTGAGCCGCCCGTGAGCCGTCCGTCCCGGCCCCGAGCCACCCGTGAAACGCCCGTGAGCCGCCCGTCCCGGCCCCGAGCCACCCGTGAGCCGCCCACCCCGGTCCCGCTCCCAGCCGCCCTCGCGCCACGCTGTCCCGGCCCTTCGACGCCCGAGCCGCCCGTGCCACCCGCGTCACCCGAGCCGCCCGAGCCGCCTACGCAGCTGAGGAGCCGAGCCGCCCGGGCCACCTGTGCCGCCCGAGCCGCCCGAGCCGCCTGTACCGCCGAGCGTCCGAGCCGCCCGAGCAGCCCGAGCCGCCCGAGCCGCCCGAGCCGCCCGAGCCGCCCGAGCCGCCTGAGGAGCCGAGCTGCTGGTCCTGTGGGGCTGCTGTTACTACTGGGCCGGCAGAGCTGCTGTGTTGCCGTGTTGCTGTGCTGCTGAGCTGCCCGACCCATCCTGTCTGGTGAGCACAGCTCCACTGCTACTGCGTGCCCCTTCCTGCACTGCTTGCACTGCTAGTCTGTCGTCATGGCTACCCCTAGTGTCCTAGCTTTTGACGCTGAGGGTCGCGCTATTGACTTTGAGGTCTGGGTCGACGACCTGCAGCTGTTCTTACAGTGCGATAGGGCAGACGGTCTTTCTCTCTTTGACCTCACCTCTGGCGCCGTCCCCGCCCCTACTGCTGATGCTGACGCCACTGTTCGCTCACAGTGGGCCACGCGCGATGCTGCTGCACGTCTTGCTGTGCGTCGCCACCTGCCTACCGCTGAGCGCGCGCACTTTAGCCAGTACAAGAGTGCCCAGACCTTGTACGACGCTGTAGTTGCGTGCTACTCCTCCCCTGCCAGTGCTACACTGAGCCGCCTCATGCTCCCCTTCCTCTTCCCTGACCTTGCCGCCTTTCCCACTGTCGCTGATCTCATTACGCATCTCCGCACTAGTGATACTCGCTACCGCGCTGCGCTTCCTGCTGACTTCTGCGCCAAGAACCCCCCCCCCCCATGTACATCACTCTCTACTTTTTAGTCACTCGCCTCCCTGACTCCCTTCGTGTAGTCCGGGACCACTTCCTTGCGGTCTGTCCCACCACCCTCACAGTCGACAGCCTCGAAATGGCCCTCCTAGCGGCGGAGAAGAGCATAGTCGCTGTAGGAGCCTCTCGAGGTGACCCCCGCGCCCCCATCTTTGAGGGGTGTTCTCCTTCCCCTCTCCTGCCCTCTGTCGCCTCTGCCGCTGCGGCCGACCTCGTTGGTCTTGAGTCGGTCGGTGCGGCGTCTGCCCCTAGCGGGAGACGCCGCTCTGGCAAGGGCAAGGGGGGCAAGGGAGCGGGTGGGGCCAGCGGGGGCGGTGGAGGTGGAGGTGGAGGCGGCGGAGGGAGTGGGGGTGGCGGTGGAGGTGGTGGCGGGGGTGGGGGTGCTAGTGGCGGCAGTGGGGGCGGGGGTAGCGGCGGCGGTGGCGGTGGGAGCGGAGGTGGCGGAGGCGGCGGCGGTGGAGGCGGAGGCGGGGGCGGTGGAGGCGGAGGCGGGGGTGGCGGTGGTGGAGGTGGTCGGAGTGGCACTTCGCAGCGGAGCAGCACTGGGGGTGGTCAGCGCCAGCAGTAGCAGCAGCAGCAGCAGCGTTCTCGCGACGTCCCCACCCCTCAGCAGCTCCGTGAGTGGTACACGCAGCGTCAGCGTGGTGGGGGTTTTGGTCCCTGCACCTACGTTCTTCGCACTAGCGACCGCGCTGGAGAGCAGTGTGGGGGTACCCACACCGCCCAGCACTGCTTTGGCTGCCTGACGGACGCTTGGCGCCAGCAGTTCCCGGAGGCCGCGGAGATCCCCCGCTGGGGAGAGCTGTCTAGGGCTGGTGTAGCTATTTTTGATCTTGACTTTGATGCTATCCTTGCTGCCATGTATGCTGTGACCATTAGTGATGAGGGTGACTGTTACCGGTGTTTCCCGCCCGACCCGGGCATTGGTACTGCTGTTCTAGGTGCCAGCGAGGCTTCTGCTCTAGGTGCCAGTGCGTCTGTGCTCTCAGGTACTGGTGAGGCTGCTCTCTCAGGTACTAGTGAGTCTGCACTCTCAGGTACTGCGTCGGCTTCGGCCTTCCACAACTTCACCCTTGACTCTGGAGCGTCTCGCTCCTTCTTTCGGGACCGCACCACACTCACGCCGCTTAGTCGGCCGGTTGCGGTGTCCCTGGCTGACCCCTTTGGGGGTCCTGTTCTGTCTCGCTTCTCCACAGTCCTCCCGTGTCCGGCGGCTCCCTCTGGCACCCTGTCTGGTCTCTACCTCCCCTCGTTCTCTACGAACCTGGTGAGTGGTGCTGACCTACAGGATGCGGGAGTCCACCAGTTCACCCCTGCTCGTCAGCGAGTGACGCATTGCACAGAGGCTAGCACAGGTCGTCACCTGGCTACGTTTACACGTCAGCCAGGGTCGAGCCTGTACACACTGACCACTGCTTCTCCTCCAGTTCCTGAGTCTGGTAGGGTCCCCTCGTCAGGTCAGGTGTTTGCTGCAGCTTTCAGGTCTGGTCCTGAGTCTGCCCCCTGTTCGTGTCGTCGCCTGTCTCACGAGACTCTCCTCTGGCACCACCGCCTGGGTCACCCCTCTCTGCTTCGGCTAAGAGGCATGGCCTCCCGTCTTCTTGTGTCTGGTCTTCCCCGGTCCCTCCCTCCCCTTCCTCAGGGCCCTGGCCCTGCCTGTGTCCCCTGTGTCGAGGGGCGCCAGCGTGCTGCCCCTCACTCCTCCCAGTTTCCTCCGACAGAGGCTCCGTTGCAGACGCTTCACATGGACGTGTGGGGCCCTGCCCGCGTCCGTGGACTCGGTCACGAGCGCTACTTCCTGTTGGTGGTTGACGACTACTCGCGTTACACCACAGTCTTCCCCTTGCGCAGCAAGGATGATGTCACTGAGGTGCTGATCGACTGGATCCGCGCAGCTCGTCTCCAGCTCAGGCAGAGCTTTGGCTCGGACTTTCCTGTGTTGCGTCTCCACTCGGACAGAGGCGGAGAGTTCTCCTCTGGCCTTCTGCGTGCCTACTGTCGTGCGCGAGGCATCCGTCAGACCTTCACGCTTCCGGACTCACCGCAGCAAAATGGGATTGAAGAGCGCCGCATTGGCATGGTCATGGACGTCGCTCGTACGTCCATGATGCATGCGGCTGCCCCCCATTTTCTGTGGCCGTTTGCGGTCAGGTACGCGGCGCATCTGATCAACCTCCACCCCAGGGTCTCCAGGCCAGAGACCTCCCCAGCCCTGCTGTGGACGGGGAAGGTTGGCGATGCGTCGGCGTTCCGGGTCTTGGGATCTCGGGCGTCTGTCCGCGACTTGTCTGCGGACAAGCTGTCCCCTCGCGCTGCTCCCTGCGTCTTCCTGAGGTTCCCCCCCGACGCCCCTGGGTGGCAGTTCTACCACCCCACCTCTCGCCGTGTTCTGTCCTCCCAGGACGTCACGTTCGACGAGTCGGTACCCTACTACCGCCTCTTCACCTACCGCACTCCGTCCCTCCCCCCACCCCCGCTCTTCTTGGGACCAGGTCCCCCCCCGGTCGACCCCCTTCCCCCTCACGGTCCTCCCCCTTCAGGTGTGTCCCAGGTAGACGCGGTCGAGCCTGTCGAGGTCACTGGTGACTCTGGTGCTGTCCCTGGGGGTGCTGAGTCTGGGGGTGCTGAGCCTGGGAGTGTTGAGCCTGGGGGAGCTGAGCCTGGGGGTGATGAGCCTGGGGGTGCTGAGCCTGGGGGTGCTGAGCCTGAGGGTGCTGAGCCTGGGGGTACTGAGACTAGAGGTGCTACGCCTGGAGGTGCTTTGCCTGAGAGTTCTTCGCCTGGAGGTTCTCCGGGTGCTTCGTCTCGCCGAGAGCCACTCTCCCCGCAGGAGCTGCGTGAGTGGTTTGCCCGGCGATGGAGGCGTGCTGCTGGTGCTGGAGGTTCTTCGGCTGCTGAGGGTGCTGCTGCCGCGCGTCCCGGAGGTGCTCGTACTGGTGAGTACTGGAGCTCCTGGGCCTGCGGGTTCTACTGGAGCTGGTGCTGCTAAGCGTGTTGGCGCTGAGACTACTGCTGGCGGTCCGGCTGGCAGTGCTCCTGGTGCTGCTGGAGGTTCTGGTGCTGCTGGGGGTTCTGGAGCTGCTGGAGGTGCTACTGGAGGTGCCGCTGGAGCTGCTACTGGGGGTTCTGGAGCTACTGGAGGTGCTGCTGGAGGTGCTACTGGAGCGGGTACTCCTGCTGGGGGTACTGGTCCTGTCCCTGCTGTTTATGGCGTCACCTCGCGGCCCAGACCGTACTTCGTTCCCCTCCTGCAGCAGGTTCTTGGTCTTACACCTTCTACTGGTCCTCCTCCTCCTCCCTTAGAGGGTCCACAGCCTGTCCAGTCACAGCTACAGCCTGCCTCCCCTTTGCCTGCTCCTTCTCCCTACGCTGGTCCGACTGGAGGTCTTACTGAGCGTCGTGAGCCTGCGTCTCGTCCTACGTCGCCTGTTCGTACTGCGCGCACTAGTGGTCGCGGTTCGCGTCAGCATCCTCCTCCTGTCCCTGGCACGCACCGGATGTCTCTACGTCCAACTACTGCTCCTCTACGTGCCCCTTTGCCTTCTCCTCCTGCTTCCTCTCTTCCTGCTCTTGCCGACCTGGAGTCGGACTCTCTTCGTGCTGCCAGTCCTACTGTCACGCGTCTCCTTGCTACTGCCGTCACTGACCCTTCTTTCGAGTCTTCTGCTGCGTCTGCTCTTGCCCTGACCACGGAGTTCCAGTGTTTGGCTGCCGCTTCACCTCATCTCGCGTCTGTACTGCTCGCCCCTGAGGGAGACCTGGATGCACTAGACATCCCGACTCCGCGCTCTTACGCGGAGGCGATAGAGGGTCCCTACTCCTCTCAGTGGCAGGCAGCTATGGATGCAGAGATGGCTTCATGGAAGTCCACAGGCACCTACGTTGACGCTGTTCCCCCTCCTGGGTCGAACATAGTCAGTGGCATGTGGATCTTCAGGGTGAAGCGGCCGCCGGGTTCTCCGCCAGTCTTCAAGGCGCGTTACGTGGCTCGTGGCTTCAGTCAGCGGCAGGGAGTTGACTACTTTTAGACCTTCTCTCCCACCCCGAAGATGACCACTCTTCGGGTACTGCTGCACGTTGCTGCTCACCGTGACTACAAGCTGCACTCTCTCGACTTCAGCACTGCTTTCTTGCAGGGCAGCCTGTACGAGGAGATCTGGCTGCGTCGCCCACCTGGCTTCACTGGGTCTTTCCCTCCTGCTACCCAGTGGAGTCTCCGGCGTCCAGTCTACGGTCTCCGCCAGGCGCCACGTGAGTGGCACGACACACTGAGGACTACGCTGGCGGCACTTGGGTTTGCTCCTTCTACTGCCGACCCGTCGCTGTTTCTGCGCACCGACACCTCTCTGCCGCCGTTCTACATCCTCGTGTACGTCGACGACTTGGTCTTTGCCACAGCTGACACTGCTGGACTCGCCTACGTGAAGTCTGAGCTGCAGAAGAGACACACGTGCACTGACCTGGGTGAACTGCGCAGCTACCTTGGCTTGCAGATCACCCAGGACAGAGCACGCTGCCCCATTACCCTGACTCAGTCACACATGGTGCAGCAGGTCCTTCAGCGCTTCGGCTACACGTACTCCTCGCCTCAGGCCACTCCTCTGCCTACTCGCCACTCGCTCTCAGCTCTGCCTTCGGATGAGTCCGTAGAGTCGAGTGGCCTGTATGCAGAGCTTGTTGGCTGCCTCATGTACCTGATGACTTGCACACGACCTGACCTTGCATACCCTCTTAGCATTCTTGCACGCTATGTTGCTCCTGGGAGACACCGACCAGAGCACATGGCTGCAGCGAAGAGGGTGTTGCGCTACTTGTGCAGTACTTCGGGCATGGGGCTAGTGCTTGGAGGGCGGAGTCCAGTGGTCCTCACTGGGCACGCGGACGCTTCTTGGGCTGACGACCAGGCTACGCAGCGGTCGTCACAGGGTTACACCTTCAGCCTTGGTTCCGGCTCTGTTTCGTGGCGGGCTACCCGCTCGTCTTCTGTCCTCGGCTCCAGTTGTGAGGCTGAGATCTACGCCGGGGCTATGGCTGCCCAGGAGCTTCGCTGGCTCACCTACCTGCTGACCGACCTTGGAGAGCCGCCTCGTTCTCCTCCAGTCCTGTACGTAGACAACAAGGCCATGCTGGCCTTGTGTCGAGAGCAGCGCCTGGAGCACAGGACAAAGCACATTGCTCTCCGCTACTTTCTTGCTCGTGAGCTACAGCAACGTGGACAGTTGCGACTTGCGTACGTGGCCTCTGAGGCCAACGCTGCTGATGTCTTCACCAAGGGACTTGCGCCTTGTGATCATCAGCGCTGCTGCACGCAGCTGGGTCTTGTGCCTGTCTTGCCTCACTTGCTCACTTCTTGACCTTGCTTGTACCTTCACCTATATATACTCTTGCTCTTGCTTGCTTGACTCTTGTATATCTCTATATATGATCTTGCATGTGAACTGGCCTTCTGGCCTTTGAGCTTGTGCTCGGAATGTGTGGTGACTTTGTGATCCACCCTGAGCTTTGCTTTGCTTTGCTTGACTGGTCTTGTGACCCCTTGTTCTCCCCCACTTTGCCTATGGGGGTGTGTCAGAACATTATAGCTTACTTATTTGTGTAGGCTATAGTGGGGTATCCCATAGGGGGTACAACCCAATTAGGGTTTCCTATTTGTACTCACTTCGTTCATAGTCATTTCATTCTCGTTCTATTCTTCTCACGACGTACTGCACAAGTAGCGTAACACCCTCTTCGCAGCAGCCATGTGCTCTGATCTGTGTCTCCCAGGAGCAACATAGCGTGTTAAGATGCTTAGAGGGTATGCTAGGTCAGGACGAGTGCAGGTCATCAGGTACATGAGGCAGCCAACAAGCTCTGGGTACGGGCCACTCGGCTCTATGGACTCATCCGAAGGCAGAGCTGAGAGCGAGTGGCGAGTAGACAGAGGAGTGGCCTGAGGCGAGGAGTACGTGAAGTCGAAGCGCTGAAGGACCTGCTGCACCATGTGTGACTGAGTCAGGGTAATGGTGCGCCGTGCTCTGTCCGGGGTGATCTGCAAGCCAAGATAGCTGCGCAGTTCACCCAGGTCTGTGCACGTGTGTCTCTTTTGCAGCTCGGACTTCACGTGAGCGAGTCCAGCAGTGTCAGCAGTGGCAAAGACCAAGTCGTCGACGTACACGAGGATGTAGAACCGCGGCAGCGAGGTGTCGGTGCGCAGAAACAGCGTGTGGTCAGCAGTAGAAGGAGCAAACCCAAGAGCCACAAGCGTATTCCTCAGTGTGTCGTGCCACTCGCGGGGAGCCTGGCGGAGATCGTAAACTGGCCGCCAGAGGCTCCACTGGGTACCAGGAGGAAACGACTGAGTGAAGCCAGGAGGGCGGCGCAGCCAGATCTCCTCGTGCAGGCTGCCCTGTAGGAAAGCAGTGCTTAAGTCAAGAGAGTGAAGCTCGTAGTCGCACTGAGCGGCTATGTGTAGCAGCACCCGAAGAGTGGTCATCTTCGGGGTGGGAGAGAAGGTCTGAAAGTAGTCAACTCCCTGCCGCTGACTGAAGCCTCGAGCCACGTAACGTGCCTTGAAGACAGGCGGAGAACCCGGCGGCCGCTTCACCCTGAAAATCCACATGCCACTAACGATGTTCGCCCCAGGTGGGGGAACCTCGTCAACGTAGGTGCCTATGGACTTTCAGGAAGCCATCTCTGCGTCCATGGCTGACTGCCACTGAGAGGAGTAGGGACCCTATATCGCCTCTGCGTAAGAGCGCGGAGTCGGGATGTCTGGTGCATCCGGGTCTCCCTTAGGGGCAATCAGCATGGACACGAGATGAGGTAAAGTAGCAGCAAACCACTGGAACTCCTCCTGCCTGTCCTCAAGGACGTCCGTGCCAAGAGCACACTCACCCCCGACGGACGGAGGACAGACAGACTCAAACTCAGCGACAAGACTCGCGGCGTAGTCTAGACGACAATGGGCAGCGAAGATGATAAGCTCAGCAACTAAGGCAGACGCAGCAGTGGAGAAGTGGGCAAGGACACGACCCCCAGAGGGGTCTGCCAGAGAGACTGCAACTGGCCGACTGAGCGGCGTGAGGGTGGTGCGATCTTGAAAGAAGGAGCGGGAAGCACCCGAGTCAAGCGTGAAGGTGTGCAGAGCCTGAGCAGACGTGGTACCTGAGAGAGCAGACTCACCAGCACTTGGAGCAACAGACTCACTAGT
The DNA here is from genome assembly GCA_948144175.1 of Closterium sp. NIES-65. Taxonomy (NCBI): domain Eukaryota; kingdom Viridiplantae; phylum Streptophyta; class Zygnematophyceae; order Desmidiales; family Closteriaceae; genus Closterium; species Closterium sp. NIES-65. The sequence goes on from CANXME010002221.1 coordinate 2,384,772, forward strand.
ACCTGGAGCAGCAGACTTGCGAGCACCTAGAGCAGCAGCTGCAATGCCCGGGTCAGGCGGAACACACACATAACAGTCACCCTCATCACTAGTAGACACAACATACATGGCAGCAAGAATAGCATCATAGTCAATATCAAAGATAGCCACGCCCGACCTAAGCAAATCACCCCAGCGAGGGATCTCAGAGGCGTCAGGGAACTAGATACGCCAGGCGTCTGTCAGGCGGCCAAAGCAGCGCTGGGTGGTGTGCGGCCCGCCGCACGGCTCCCCAGTGCGGTCACCAGTACGCAGGATGTAGGCACAAGGACCAGCACCCCCAGACCGCTGACGCGCAGCATACCACTCACGGAGCTGCTGGGGCGGCGGGGTCTCACGAGAGCGCTGCTGGTGCTGCTGACGCTGGCCACCACCAAAGCCTCCCCGCGGCACAGAGCCATCCCAACCAGCGGCACCGCCACCGCCGCCACCGCCGCCTCCTCCACTCCCACCGCCACCGCCGCCGCCGCCTCCGCCTCCACCGCTGCCACCAGAGCCCCCACCCTCACCACCACTCCCACCGCCACCCCCACCCCCTCCGCCGCCCCCATCGCCACCACCACCGCCCCCGCCCTCTCCCCCAGCACCCTTGCCCCCCTTGGCCTTGCCGTTCCGGCGCCTCCCGCTAGGGGCAGACGCAATGCCGACCGACTTGGTGCCAACGAGGTCGACAGCAGCAGCAGAGGCAACAGAGGGCAAAAGGGGGACGGGGGAACACCTCTCAAAGATAGGGGCACGAGGGTCACCACGAGAGGCTCCTACAGTAACTATACTCTTCTCAGCTGCAATGAGGGGCTCCTCGAGGAGGTCAACGGTGAGTGTGGTGGGGCAAACAGAGAGGAAGTGGTCCCTGACCGAGCGAATAGAGTCAGGGTGTCGGGTGACTAGGTAGTAGAGGGTGATATACATAGGGGGGGGTTCTTGGTGCAGAACTCAGCAGGAAGCGCAGCGCGGTAGCGGGTGTCACTAGTGCGGAGGTGCGTAATGAGGTCAGCGACTATGGCAAAGGTGGTGAGGTCGGGGAACATGTACGGCAACATGAGGCGACTGAGGGCAGCAGTGGCAGGGGAGGAGTAGCATGCAACTACAGCGTCGTACAGGGTCTTAGCAGTCTTGTATTGGCTAAAGTGCGCGCGCTCAGTGGACGGCAGGTGACTACGCACAGCAAGACGGGCAGCAGCATCGCGTGTGGACCACTGTGAGCGAACAGTACTGTCAGCATCGGTAGCAGGGGCAGTAGAGGCGCCAGACGTGAGATCAAACAGTGAGAGGTCGTGTTTGCTATCGCACTGCAGGAAAAGATGCAGATCATCTATCCAGACCTCAAAGTCTACCGCTCGACCCTCAGCACCAAAGGAAAGAACGTTGGGACTAGCCATGACAGCAGCAGCAGCAGTAGCAGAAGCAGGTTAGCAGTAGCAGCAGCAGCAGGAGCGCGGTTCGGCGGTGCGCTTACCAGGGGCGGTTGGGTAGAAGCCCGCAAGTGGTGGGGCAGGGCTGAGGTGCGCGGGCAGGATCAGGGCCGCGACAGGGCGGCAGAGCAGGTGCGCGACTCGGCTGCAGGGTAGGGCCAGGACGGCGGCGGCGGCTGTCACGGCAGTGGCAGCGGCGGTTGTCTTAGCAGCAGCGGCGGCAGCTGTCACGGAAGGGGTGGCGGCGGCTGTCACGGCAGCAGCGACGGCGGCTAACGGCCGTGGCGGAAGCAGCAGGGGCAGCAGGCGCGACGGTAGCTGCTGCTGGGGCGGCGACGACGGGGCGGCAGGGCCGCGAAGAGCCGCGGAGGGGCCGCGAAGGGGCCGCAAGAGCTGCGAAGGGGCCGCGGAGAGGCCGCGAAGGGGCCGCGAAGGGCCACGAAGGGCCGTGGAGAGGCCGCGAAGGGCCGAGAGAGGGGCCGCGAAGGGTCGCGACGAGGCCGCGAAGGGCCGTGAGGGGGCCGCGAAGGGCCGTGAGGGGGGCGCGAAGGGCCGCGAAGGAGGGGGCCACGAAGGGCCTTAAGAGGGGCCGCGAGGGGCCGCTAAGGGGTCGCGACAGGGACCGTGAAGGGGCCGTGAAGGGGGCCGCTAAGGGGGCCGCGAAGGGGCCACTAAGGGGCCGTTAAGGGGCAGGCCACTAAGGGGGGGGCCGCGAAATTTTAGGGCAGGTCGCGAAGCGCGCTTCGGGCAGGCTAAAAAAATTTCGAAGGTGGGCCCTTAGGAAGAAACGGTCCCACTAGGGAACTCGCTCTATACCATGTGAAGAATGAGGGAATGATTGAACTAGGAAAATGTTGGATACAAATATGAAACCCTAGAAACCTGTACCCCCTAGTTGTGAAGAAATGAGGAATGAAGAAGGAGAAGGTTCACTAGCAAACATTGGGATACATATAGCAAACCCTAACAGGGTTGTACTCACTATAGAGTACCCCACTGCAGACTAGAGAAACATAATATTCTGACACACCCCCATAGTCAAAGTGGGGTGTAATCAGCACAACAAGCAAAGCAGAACAAGCTCAGGGTGGATCACAATGTCACCACACATTCTGAGCACAAGTACAAGAAGCAACAGTTTAAAGTTCCCAAATGTAAGCAAAGCTAGAGGCTATCGCAGAGGGCAAGTGTGGAGGAGGAGGGACTATGAGAGGAGAGGAGGTAGTGGGCGGCAGCTGAAGCTGCTGGCACACGGCGCAACAGGAGCAACTGGCACACGGGCAGCTGGAGAAACTGGCACACTGGCAACTGGAGCAACTAGCACACGGGCTACTGGAGTAACTGGCTCCGCGGCTAACTCTGAGCGGCAGGAGCAACGGACTCACGGGGGACTGGAGCAACGGGCTCACGGGCGACTGGCGCAATGGGCTCACGGGCGACTGGCGCAACGGTCTCACGGGCGACTGGAGCTTCGGGCTTCACGGCGGCCACCCCCTTCAACCTCCCCAAACTATCCCACCCCATTTCACACACCCCCTGCTGCACCCTAGGTTCACTCACACCCCACCCCCTAGCACCACTCCGTCGACTCCCACACACCCACCCCCCTCAGCGGCAGCTGCAGCAGTGGGAGACAGAGGAGGAGGAGGAGCAGGGTAGACCGCACATCCGCCACCCCCTACTCGCCACCCCCAGACCCTAACACAGGGCAGGGCGGGACGGTGGGTAGGGTGGTTACGAGGGGGGGGGGGGGGGGGCGACGCACGGCCTCCCAAGGCGCCAAAACAGGCGGCAGAAGGGGCGGCGCTCGCCCCCCTCCCCCACGCGGCCCCCTCAGGTCGCCTCGACAGGCGACGGGAAAAGAGGGGGGGGGCGGTGCACGTGCCCCCGGTGCACCGCGACTGGCGACGGAGCATGGCCGGGGCGGGGCTGGGGCAGGGTCGAGGAAGGGCCGAAAGGGGCGGCGACGGGGCCGCAAGTGGAGGCGACGGGGCCGCTGGAGGCGGCGACGGGGCCGATAGGGGCGGCGACAGGGCCGCTAGGGTCGGTGACGGGGCCGCTGGCGGCGGCGACGGGGCCGATAGAGGCGGCGACGGGGCCGCTAGGGTCGGCGACGGGGCCGCTGGCGGCGGCGATGGGGCCGATAGGGGCGGCGACGGGGCCGCGAAGGGGCCGCGAGGGGCCTGAGAGGTCGGCGACGGGGCCGCTGGCGGTGGCGACGGGGCCGATAGGGGCGGCGACGGGGTCGCGAAGGGGCCGCGAGGGGCCTGGAAGGGCGGCGACGGGCCGCGAAGGGGCCGCGAGGGGCCTGAAGGGGGCGGCAACGGGGCCGCAAGGGGCCGAGAAGGGCGGCGACGGGGCCGCGAGGGGTGGCGACAGGGCCACTAAGGGTCGCGCGAGGGGCACGCCACGGGGCGTGCAGAACACAGAGTAGCAGCGAAAGCAGTTAGGCGGGCCCACAGGCCAGGAGCGTAGATGCTCTGATAGCATGTGAAGAAATGAGGAATGAAGAAGGAGGAGGTTCACTAGCAAACATTGGGATACATATAGCAAACCCTAACAGGGTTGTACTCACTATAGAGTACCCCACTGCAGACTAGAGAAACATAATATTCTGACACTAGTGACTACCACACTAGAGCCTACAAAGACTAAGGCATATATATCTGACAAAATAGCGCTAGCGAGTTTCGCTACCATAATTTTCCCGAAGAAAGAATCGAGCCCCGTCATTTTTTATCGCACCAACACGTCTAACTGAAACACTTTGTTGTGTCAATGTACAATCTTACTTGTAGACTATAATGGGGCACTCCTTAAAGGGTACAACACTTCTGGGGTTAGTACTTGTATCCCAAATCTTACTAATCCAATCATTCCTGCACAGTTATTCTGACATGGTATCAGAGCAGGAAACCTGTTAAGTTTCTAGGGCCCACCGATCGTTTTGCTAAGTTCCTGCCCGAAGAACCCTTGCGTTGTCCGGCCCTCCCTGTAGCTACTCGCACTACCTGCCCTAGCGCGCTACCTTATTGTCGCGCTGCCTCGCACTACCTGCAGGGGGTTCAGGCAGCAGAGGCGCCCCTGCTGCCCGCGTGAAGCCCTTGCCCCGCACGCCCCTGCTGCTTGCGAGCAGCCCCTGCCCCGCGCGCCACTGCTGCCTGCGAGCAGCCCCTGCCCCGCGCGCCACTACTGTCTTGCGCGTCGTGCCCTGTTGCAGCCCGCGCGTCGCGCTCTGCTGCTCCGCGCGTCGCGCCCTGCTACTCCGTGCGTCGCGCCTTGCTGCAGCCCGCACATCGCACCCTTCTGCAGCCCGCGCGTCGCGCTTGGCTGCTCCGCGCGTCGCACCCTACTGCAGCCAGCGCATCGCGCTCTGCTGCCCCGCGCGTGGCGCTCTACTGCCCCGCGCATCGCGCCCTGCTGCCCTGCACAGCGCGTAAGGAAAGTAGAACAAGACCAGTCAAGCAAAGCAAGCTCACGGTGGATCACAAAGTCACCACACATTCTGAGCACAAGTTCATGGCCACAAGGCCAGTTCACATGCAGGAGTACATATATATAAAGGACTAGATAAGCAAGAGCAAGTGTATATATATGCAACAGTATAAGCAAGGTCAAGAGGTGAGCAAGTGAGGCAAGACAGGCACAAGACCCAGCTGCGTGCAGAAGCGCTGATGATCACAAGGCACAAGTGCCTTGGTGAAGACATCAGCAGTGTTGGCCTCAGAGGCCACGTACGCAAGCCGCAACTGACCACGCTGCTGTAGCTCACGAGCAAGGAAGTAGTGAAGAGCAATGTGCTTTGTTCTGTGCTCCAGTCTCTGCTCTCGACACAAGGCCAGCATGGCCTTGTTGTCTACGTACAGGACTGGAGGAGAACGAGGCGGCTCTCCAAGGTCGGTCAGCAGGTAGGTGAGCCAGCGAAGCTCCTGTGAAGCCATGGCCCCGCCGTAGATCTCAGCCTCACAACTGGAGCCTAGAACAGAAGACGAGCGAGTAGCCCGCCACGAAACAGAGCCGGAACCAAGGCTGAAGGTGTAACCCTGTGACGACCGCTGCGTAGCCTGGTCGTCAGCCCAAGAAGCGTCCGCGTGCCCAGTGAGGACCACTGGACTCCGCCCTCCAAGCACTAGCCCCATGCCCGACGTACTGCACAAGTAGCGCAACACCCTCTTCGCTGCAGCCATGTGCTCTGGTCGGTGTCTCCCAGGAGCAACATAGCGTGCAAGAATGCTGAGAGGGTATGCAAGGTCAGGTCGTGTGCAGGTCATCAGGTACATGAGGCAGCCAACAAGCTCTGGATACAGGCCACTCGACTCTACGGACTCATCCGAAGGCAGAGCTGAGAGTGAGTGGCGAGTAGCCAGAGGAGTGGCCTGAGGCGAGGAGGACGTGAAGCCAAAGCGCTGAAGGACCTGCTGCACCATGTGTGACTGAGTCAGGGTAATGGTGCGGCGTGCTCTGTCCCGGGTGATCTGCAAGCCAAGATAGCTGCGCAGTTCACCCAGGTCTGTGCACGTGTGTCTCTTCTGCAGCTCGGACTTCACGTAGGCGAGTCCAGCAGTGTCAGCTGTGGCAAAGACGAAGTCGTCAACGTACACGAGGATGTAGAACGACGGCAGAGAGGTGTCAGTGTGTAGAAACAGCGACGGGTCGGCAGTAGAAGGAGCAAACCCAAGAGCCGCAAGTGTAGTCCTCAGTGTGTCGTGCCACTCACGTGGTGCCTGGCGGAGACTGTAGACTGGACGCCGGAGACTCCACTGGGTACCAGGAGGGAAAGACCCAGTGAAGCCAGGTGGGCGACAAAGCCAGATCTCCTCGTGCAGGCTGCCCTGCAAAAGAGCAGTGCTGAAGTCAAGAGAGTGCAACTCGTAGTCACGGTGAGCAGCAACGTGCAGCAGTACCCGAAGAGTGGTCATCTTCGAGGTGGGGGAGAAGGTCTGAAAGTAGTCAACTCCCTGCCGCTGTCTGAAGCCACGAGCCACGTAACGCGCCTTGAAGACAGGCGGAGAACCCGGCGGCCGCTTCACCCTGAAGATCCACATGCCACTGACTATGTTCGCCCCAGGAGGGGGAAGAGCGTCAACGTAGGTGCCTGTGGACTTCCAGAAAGCCATCTCTGCATCCATAGCTGCCTGCCACTGAGAGGAGTAGGGACCCTCTATCGCCTCCGCGTAAGAGCGCGGAGTCGGGATGTCAAGTGCATCCGGGTCTCCCTCAGGGGTAAGCATTACGGACACGAGATGAGGTGAAGCAGCTGCCAGACACTAGAACTCCTCCTGCCTGTCCTCAAGGACGTCCGTGCCAAGGGCACACTCACCCCCGACGGACGGAGGACAGACAGACTCAGACTCAGCGACAAGACTAGCAGCGTAATCTAGGCGACAGCGAGCAGCAAAGTCGACAAGCTCAGCAACGAGGGCAGACGCAGCAGTAGACTCGAAAGAAGGGTCAGTGAGGACAGTAGCAAGGAGACGCGTGACAGTAGGACTGGCACCACGAAGAGAGTCCGACTCCGGGTCGGCAAGAGCAGGAAGAGAGGACTCAGGAAGAGAAGGCAAAGGGGCACGCAGAGGAGCAGTAGACGGACGCAGAGACATCCTGTGTGTGCCAGGGACAGGAGGAGGACGCGGACACGAACCACGACCACTAGCGCGAGCAGGACGGACAGGCGACGCAGGGCGAGACGCAGGCTCACGACGCTCAGTAAGACCTCCAGTAGGACGAGCGTAGGGAGAAGGAGCAGGCAAAGGGGAGGTAGGCTGGAGCTCTGACTGTGACGGGACAGCCTGTAGACACTCTAAGGGAGGAGGAGGACCAGTAGAAGGTGGAAGAACAAGAACCTGCTGCAGGAGTGGAACGAAGTAAGGTCGAGGCCGCGTGGCGACGCCAGAAACAGAAGGGACAGCACCAGTACCCCCAGCAGGAGCACCCGCTCCAGCAGCACCTCCAGCAGCACCTCCAGCAGCACCAGGGGCACGCCCAGCAGGACTGCCAGTGGTAGTCTCAACGCCAACACCCTCAGCAGCATCAGCTCCAGTCGAACGTGCAGGCCCAGCAGCTCCAGTACTCCCAGTACGAGCACCTCCGGGACCCGCAACAGCAGCATCCTTAGTAGCCGAAGAACCTCCAGTACCAGCAGCACAGCTCCAGCGCCGGGCAAACCACTCGCGCAACTCCTGTGGAGAGAGTGGCTCCCGGCGAGACGAATCACCCGGAGAACCTCCAGGCGGAGCACCTCCAAGCTCAGCACCCCCAGGCCCAGCACCCCCACGCAAAGCACCCCCAGGCGTAGTACCCCCAAGCTCAGCACCCCCAGGCTCAGCACCCCCAGGCGTAGCACCCCCAGGCTCAGCACCCCCAGGCTCAGAACCCCCAGTCTCAGCACCCCCAGGCTCAGCACCCTCAGCAGCACCAGAGTCACCAGTGACCTCGACAGGCTCGACTGCGTCTACGTGGGACACACCTGAAGGGGCACGACCCTGAGGGGGGAGGGGGTCTACCGGAGGGGAACCTGGTACAAGGAAGAGCGGGGGCGGGGGGAGGGACGGAGTGCTGTAGGGGAAGAGGCGGTAGTAGGGGACCGACTCGTCGAACGTGACGTCCTGGGAGGACAGAATACGGCGAGAGGTGGGGTGGTAGAACAGCCACCCAGGCGCGTCAGGGGGGAGCCCCAGGAAGACGCAAGGAGCAGCACGAGGGGACAGCTTGTCCGCAGACAAGTCGCGGACAAACGCCCGAGATGCCCAGACCCGGAACGCCGACGCATCGCCAACCTTCCCCGTCCACAGCAAGGCTGGGGAGGTCTCTGGCCTGGAGACCCTGGGGTGAAGGTTGATCTGGTGCGCCGCGTACCTCACCGCAAACGGCCACAGAAAATGGGGGGCAGCCAGATGCATCATAGACGTACGAGCGACGTCCATGACCATGCCAATGCGGCGCTCAGCAATCCCATTTTGCTGCGGAGAGTCCGGAAGCGTGAAGGTCTGGCGGATGCCTCGTGCACGACAGTAGGCTCGAAGAAGGCCAGAGGAGAACTCTCCGCCTCTGTCCGAGTGCAGACACAGAACAGGAGAGTCCGAGCGAAAGCTCTGCCTGAGCTGGAGACGAGCTGCGCGGATCCAGTCGATCAGCACCTCAGTGACATCACCCTTGCTGCGCAAGGGGAAGACTGTGGTGTAACGCGAGTAGTCGTCAACAACGAGCAGGAAGTAGCGCTCGTGACCCTGCCCACGGACGCAGGCTGGGCCCCACACGTCCATGTGAAGCGTCTGCAACGGGGCCTCTGTCGGAGGAAACTGGGAAGAGTGAGGGGCAGCACGCTGGCGCCCCTCGACACAGGGGGCACAGGTAGGGCCAGGGCCCTGAGGAAGGCGAGGGAGGGACTGGGAGAGACCAGACACAAGAAGACGGGAGGCCATGCCTCTGAGCCGAAGTATAGAGGGGTGACCGAGACGGTGGTGCCAGAGGAGAGTCCTGTGAGACAAGAGACGACACGAATAGGGGGCAGACTCAAGACCAGACCTGGACGCTGCAGCAAACACCTGACCTGACGCAGCGACCCTACAAGACTCAGCAACGGGAGGAGACGCAGTGGTCAGTGTGTACAGGCTCGACCCCGGCTGACGGGTAAACGTAGCCAGGTGTCGGCCTGTGCTAGCCTCTGTGCAGTGCGTCACCCGCTGACGCGCAGGAGTGAAATGGTGTACACCCGCATCCTGTAGGTCAGCACCACTCACCAGGTTTGTAGAGAACGAGAGGAGGTAGAGGCTAGACAGGGTGCCAGAGGGAGCCGCCGGACAAGGGAGGACTGTGGAGAAGCGAGACAGGACAGGACCCCCAGAGGGGTCAGCCAGAGACACTGCAACCGGCCGACTCAGCGGCGTGAGTGTGGTGCGGTCCCGAAAGAAGGAGCGAGACGCCCCAGAGTCAAGGGTGAAAGTGAGGGAGGCCGAAGCCGACGTAGTACCTGAGAGCGCAGACTCACCAGTACCTGAGGACGCAAACACACTAGCACCTAGAGCAGCAGCGTCGCAAGCACCTAGGGCAGCCTCCTCACCAGTACCTAGAGCAGCAGTCTCAATGCCCGGATCGGGCGGGAGACACCGGTAACAGTCACCCTCATCACTAATAGACACAGCATACATGGCAGAAAGAATAGCATCAAAGTCAAGATCATAGATGGCAACACCCGCCCTAGACAGCTCGCCCCAGCGAGGGATCTCTGAGGCCTCCGGGAACTGGTGACGCCACGCGTCCGTCAGGCGGCCAAAGCAGCGCTGGGTGGGGTGGGCTCCCCCACACTGCTCACCCGCACGGTCGCCGGTGCGCAAAACGTAGGAGCACGGACCAAAACCCCCACCCCGCTGGCGCGCAGTGTACCACTCACGGAGCTGCTAAGGGGACAGGGTCTCACGACCGCGCTGCTGCTGCTGGCGCGAGCCACCACCGGAGCCACTCATCTGCGAAGACCCGCGACCAGCACCACCGCCACCCCCGCCGCCTCCGCCGTCTCCGCCGCCTCCACTACTGCCGCCGCCTCCGCCTCCGCCTCCACCGCCGCCACCTCCGCCACCTCCGCTCCCACCGCCACCGCCGCCGCCACCTCCGCCTCCATTGCCGCCACCGACCCCTCCACCCCCACCTCCACTCCCACCGCCACCCCCACTCCCCCCACAGCCGCCACCTCCACCTCCACCGCCCCCGCTCGCTCCTCCAGCGCCCTTGCCCCCCTTGCCCTTGCCAGGGCGGCGTCTCCCGCTAGGGGCAGACGCCGCACCGACCGACTCAAGACCAAGGAGGTCGGCCGCAGCAGCAGAGGCAACAGAGGGCAGAAGGGGGGAGGGGGAACACCCCTCAAAGATGGGGGTGCGCGGGTCACCACGAGAGGCCCCTACAACGACTATGCTCTTCTCTGCCGCTAGGAGGGACTTCTCGAGGAGGTCAGCAGTGAGAGTGGTGGGACAGACAGAGAGGAAGTGATCCCTGACTACAGAAAGGGAGTCAGGGAGGCGAGTGACTATGTAGTAAAGAGTGATGTACATGGGGGGGGGGTTCTTGGTGCAGAGTTCAGGAGGAAGTGCAGCGCGGTAGCGAGTGTCACTAGTGTGGAGATGCGTAATGAGGTCAGCGACTCTGGGAAAGGCAGCAAGGTCAGGAAAGAGGTACGGTAGCATGAGACGGCTCAGTGCAGCAGTGGCAGGGGAGGAGTAGCGCGCAACTACAGCGTCGTACAAGGTCTGAGCACTCTTGTACTGACTAAAGTGCGCACGCTCGGAGGTAGGGAGGTGGCGACGCACAGCAAGACGTGCAGCAGCGTCACGTGTGGCCCACTGGGAGCGAACAGTGGCGTCAGCATCAGCAGCAGGGGCAGGGGAAGCGCCAGAGGTGAGGTCAAAGAGAGAGAGGCCGTCTGCCCTATCGCACTGTAAGAACAGCTGCAGGTCATCTACCCAGACCTCAAAGTCAATGGCCTGACCCTCAGCGTCAAAGGCGAGGACACTAGGGGTAGCCATGACCCTAGACGACTAGCAGTGCAAACAGTAGGGTGAGGGCAGTGCAGTGAAAAAAAGGCGCTGTGCTCACCAGACTGGGCAGGTCGGGCGGCCCGCAAGTAGGGCGGCTCGGCGGCTCGGCGGCTCAGCTGCTGGGCGGCTTGGCGGCTCGGCGGCTCTGCTGCTGGGCGGCTCGGCTGCTGGGCGGCTCGGTTGCTGGGCGGCTCGGCTGCTGGGCGGCTCAGCTGCTGGGCGGCTCGGCTGCTCTGCTGCCGGGCGGCTCTGTTGTGCTGCTGTAGGGCGGCGCGGCGGCCGGCTGCTCGGCCGGGTGAGACGGCTCGTTCGGCTAGGGTGGCGGGCGGCGCTGCAGCAGGTGACGGGGCCGAGAGCGAGGCGACAGGGCCGCAGGTAGGGTGGCGGGGCCGCTGAGTGAGGCGGCGGGGCCGAGAGTGAGGCGGCGGGGCCGCAGGTAGGGTGGCGGGGCCGCCGAGTGAGGCGGCGGGGCCGCAGTGAAGGGCGGCGGGGCCTCAGTGTGAGGCGGCGGGGCCGCAACGAAGGGCAGCGGGGCCGCAATGTGGGGCGGCGGGGCCGAAGCGAAGGGCGGCGGGGCCGCTGAGACGGGCGGCGGGGCCGCAGTGAAGGGCGGCGAGGCCGCAATGGGAGGTGGCAGGGCCGCAGCGAAGGGCGGCGGGGCCGCTGAGGAGGGCGGCGGGGCCGCAATGTGGGGCGGCGGGGCCGCAGCGAAGGGCGGCGGGGCCGCAGCGAAGGGCGGCGGGGCCACAGAGAAGGGCGGCGGGGCCGCAATGTGGGGCGGCGGGGCCGCAGCGAAGGGCGGCAGGGCCGCTGAGAAGGGCGGCGGGGCCGCAGCAAGAGAGGCGGCGGGGCCGCAGCGACGGGCGGCGGGGCCGCAGCAAAGGGCGGCAGGGCCGAATCGACGGGCGGCGGGGCTGCTAGGGGATGGGGTCGCTAGGGCGTTGGGGCCGCTAGGGCGGCTTGACGAGATGAGAGCCCGGAGCGTGACTCGGGCTGAGCGCGCTTCGGGCAGGAAAAATAAAAACTCGATGTGGTGGGCCCTAGGCACAGTTCCCACGGGGGAACCTGCTCGATACCATGAGGAAAGTAGAACGAGAATGAATGAACTATGAATGAACTGAGTACAAGTACTAACCCTAACTGGGTTGTACCCCTTATGGGCTACCCCATTATAGCCTACACAATAAGCACAAGCTATATGTTCTGACAGCGTGCGCCCTGCTGCCCGAGCTGCCCAGGCCGAGCTGCGCCGCCCAGCCCGAGTCGCTCTGCCCAACCCGAGCCGCCCTGCTGCTTGTGCTACTGCTGCTGCTGGTGGAGGTGCTACTGGGAGTGCTGGAGGTGCCGCCGCCCAGCCCCACCGAGCCGCTCTGGTGCTACTACTACTGCTACTGCTACTCGTGCTACTGCTGCTGCTGATGGAGGTGCCGCTGGGAGTGCTGGAGGTGCTGCTGGTGCTGGAGGTGCTGGACCTACTATTGGCCGTAACTGCCTGTCATGACCACTATCATGGTAGTTGCAGTAGCTAGGGGTGGACACCCGTGGTCACTGCCTCTCCCGGACGATCCCACCCCTCAGTAGCTTTGCGAGTGGGTTCTTCAGCGAGCCCGTCCAGGTGGTGGAGGATTTGGTTTTCTGCATACTGCGCAGAGGTGGCAGCAGAGTCAGCAGGAGACCTTCTCCCCGCAGATGCTTAGTGAGTTGGTTCCACAGCGATGTGTCACTGGTTCTGTCGAGGCTGCTGCACTAGGTGCTAGTGAGTCTGCTGCCGCACTAGGTGCTAGTGAGTCTGCTGCCGCTCCAGGTGCTAGTGAGATTACTGGAGCTTTAGGTGCTCGTGCGTCTCCCGCCACAGGTCCTGCCTCAGCTGAGGCCTTGCACACTTCACACTTGACTCAGGCGCATCACGTTGCTTCTTTCGTGAATGCACCACACTCACATCACTTGCTGCACCGGTACAAGTCTCACTGGCTGACCCCACTGGGGGCCCAGTAGTCGCATGAGCCTCCACTGTCCTCCCGTGTCCAGCAGTCCCCTCCGGTTCTCTGCCAGGTCTCCACCTCCCCACGTTCTCGACAAACTTGGGGAGCAACGCTACCATTCAGGATGTCTGGGTTGATACCTTTATTCCTGGAGGGCAGCGTGTGGCGCTGTACGTGCTCCCGGACTGGACGTCACCTTGCTACGTTCACTCGACGACCTGCGTCTAGTCTGTACGCACTGACCACTACGTCTGCACAAGTGGCCGAGGCATGTCAGGTGGCTGCGTCGAGTCAAGTGTGTGCGTCTGGTCAGCTTGCAGCGTCTTGCTCGTGTCGGGTACTCTCTCACCAGACTCCCCTCTGGCACCACCGTCTCGGTCACCCCTCCCTGCCGCGTCTCCGCAGCATGCACCCCCGTCTCCTTGCCTCTGGCCTTCCCAGGTCCTTGCCCTCCCTCCCACGCTCGCCTGCCCTGCCGTGCCTTCCCTGTGTAGAGGGGTGGGAGCGCGCCGCTCCTCACTCCTCCGAGTTTCCTCCGACCACTGCTCCTCCGCAGACTCTCCACATGGACGTTTGGGGCCCGGCTCCCGTCGGTGGAACGGACCAGGAGCGCTACTTCCTGCTGGTTGTTGACGACTACACACGTTACACCACTGTCTTCCCCTTGCGGTGCAAGGCGGACCCCAACGGTGTTTTGATCCCCTGAATCTATGCTACTCGACGCCAGCTACGCGAGCGGTTTCGTCGGGACTTACCAGTCCAGCATCTGCACTCTGACAGGGGCGGTGAGTCTTCTTCTGACCTCCTTGTAGAGTTCTGTCGAGATGAGGGCATCCACCAATCGTTCACCCTTTCTGCCTCTCCTCAGCAAAATGGGATTGCTGAGCGTCGCATTGGCTTGATCATGGAGGTTGCTCGTACCTCCATGATCCATGCGGCTGCTCCCCATTTTCTGTGGCCTTTTGCGGTCCGATACGCTGCGCATCAGCTCAACCTCTAGCCTTGTGTCTCTGAGCCAGAGACCTCGCCCACACTCTGGTGGACGGGGAAGGTTGGAGATGCGTCGGTGTTTCGGTTCTGGTGCGCGCTCTCCCTTGTTTGCGATGCCAAAGCGAGCAAGCTCTCCTCTCGCACTCTCCACTGTGTCTTTCTGGGCTTCCCCACTGACGCCCCGCCGTGGCAGTTCTACCACCCGCGCTCGCGTCCAGTCTTCTCCTCACAAGACGTCAGCTTTGACGAGTCTGTCTATTTCTACAGGCTACAGCCGCTCGCGTCCCACCCGGTCCCCCTAGCGCCTCTTTTCTTGGTACCAGCCCCCCCCTCCGATGATAGATTTTGGCAACAAGTGGTATATGAGCTGGTGGTCAACTTTGAGGCGAGGAATCGTCTACGATTCTTCTTGATGAGTGAGACCTGTTTCTTGTAGATCTACTCACATTTGCTCGATTGGTGGTTGAAACGCGTTCTAATTCAAAGTGTCCTAATTTGTGGCGGTGATTTTCATAAAAGCGAAATTTCTGTTAGAATCTTGTCCAAGTGATTTCCTAAGACTCCACCGTTCCTAAGGCCTCTTGATAGCTAATACGGACTCCGGAGGTGTTAGAATTGAGATGGCTAGGATCGGAGAGGCTGGAGAGCAAGGGAGAGTTGTTGGATGTGGAGTGGGAGTTCACCAGCCAACTACCCGTGTGCTACCCATGTCCACTACACCATGTCCAATATCTGTGGATCCTATGAAAGTCTTTGCGGAGATAACTACTACAACGGGAGCTAGACTACGGGCTGGGCACGGGTGCTTGTGTGATTTCTGCGTTCGTTGGTCCTTAGTCGTTTTCCTAATGCACACACAGCTTGCTAGTTCACAGGGAGAATTGGCAAGAGCTTCACTAGAGAAAGTTGACAACAATGGTACAATGAAGTTGACATGGCAAGACTACATCAGAGCTAGCATTCAGGTCGGTTGACTGCCAGCGCATCATGGTCGACCGCGTTCCAGCACGACTTGGTCGACCGCGTCCAGCAGTGCAAAGTCGACATCGTACCAACGTCGCAGGTTGACGGCGTGCCAACATTGCTCCCGCAGAACAGCAGCGCACCCGCTTTGCAGGTGCTCGCAGATGATTGGCGGGCTGAGCCTCGTCACCTGCACAACGTACACACCAAGTTATCCTTGTGCTGACGGCTCCACCTGATCTGCCATGTCGACCTCGGGATACCATCACCGAGATCGGACTAGCCAACTTCGCCTGGGCAACCGTCGCACTCCTCCAAAGAACCTCGTCACCCAGGTAACCTGGTCAACCGGGCAACCACGTCGACCAGCTGCTCCCGTATGTGCCCATCAACCTCCCAAGTCGACGACCACCTGAAGTCGACCTCACCAGGTCGACCACGCCCCTGGTCGACCAGCTCCAGGTCAACGTCACTCCTGGCCGACCAGCTCCACGTCGACCAGCACTCCTGGTCGACCAGCACCATGTTGACCAGTGCAGGTCGACCTCCTCATCGACCAGCTCGCCCACTGCTGCAGGTCGGCTGCTCCCCTCACAACCGACCACGAAGTCGGCTCCGCCCAACGAGGACGGGACCAACACACAACTCCCGTTAACACTCCCCTGCTGCATTCACGCTTCGGCCCCAGCCCACATGGCAATACTCCTCGAAGAATAGCTCGTCAACGTGCACCCAAAACACAGCACGTCGTCCACCGCACCAGCCATGCAAAAGGGCATGGCACCTACTGCTGCACTTTGTCAACTTCGTCATCCACGTCGGCCAAGCGCACCTGGTCGATGGCGACGGAGCACCGGTTGAATGCCGGATAGTGCAGCACCTTCGTCAGGAAGTCGGCCGGCTGCTCGTTGGTCGGGATGTACCTCAGTGAGAACTTCCCGTGCTTCACCGTGTGCTGCAGCCAGGCCTGTTGCTGCTCCATGTGCTTGAGGTTGCCCATGCCCTCGGGGACTGTGATGGCCGACTTGTTGTCCACCCGAAGGACGGTCGGCTTCCCAGCATCCAGCTGCTTGAACTCTGCGAGGAGGAAGCGAAGTTGGCATCCCTCCTTGCCGGCTTCGGTGGCCGCCACGTACTCCGACTCGGCCGACAACAACATCGCGCACTTGATGTGCTGGCTTGACCAGGAGACTGCGGCCCCACCATAGACAAACACGTAGCCGCCCGTGCTCGTCCTGCTCTGCTTGTCACCGGCATCGCCGGCGTCCACGTAGCCGACCAACTCCAGCAACTCAGGTCCACCGCCGAACTCCAGGGCGGTGTCACGCGTAATGGCGAGGTAGGCAAGGCAGCGGTCGACCTCGCGCTAGTGCTGGTTGCTCCTCACCGTGAGGCCGCTCCCCAGCTTGCTGCAAGCAAAGGCAATGTTCGGCCTCGTCGTCGTCGCCGCGAACTGCAGCGAGCCGATCTTCTGCCGGTACTCCTCCTCCTGTCGCTCCTGTGCCTCCTCGTTGTCGAAGGTGAGCTCGGCGTTGGCTTCGACAGAAACCGGCGTCTTCGGGGTGGGCCCGGTCTGCTCCTTGTTGATAAAGAGCCTACGCAGCTTGTCAGCGTAGCCCTGCTGGTGAAGCCACAGCTTCCCCGCCGTCCTGTCGTGGACGATCTCCAGCCCGAGGTACTTCTTCACCGGCGAAATCTCACGCAGCTCGAAGGCGGACTCCAGCAGCTCCTTCAGCTCCCTCAGCATCTCGGTGCTGCTGCTGGCGGCGAGCAGGTCGTCGACGTAGACCAGCACCCAGCAGGCCACTCCGTTGTCGCCGACCTTGAAGTATAGAGCCTTGTCGACCTGGCTCTTCTTCCACCCGGCGCCGACCAGCATGTCCTTGAGCGCCAAGTACCACAGCAGCGGCGACTGCTTCAGCCCGTACATGCTCTTCAGCAGCTTGCAGACCCGGCCGGTTCCGTCGTTGAAGTAGTCCAGCTGGGACATGTAGAGCACCCAGTCGAGCTTGCTCTGCAGGAAGGCGTTCTTCATGTCGAGCTGCATCAGGTTGAGGTTGAGGACGACGACGATGCTGAGGAAGATCCTCATCGTGACGTAGCTGCCCACCAGAGCGAACGTCTCGTCGTAGTCGGCGGCGTACACCTGCGTGAAGCCCTTCACGACCAGCCTCGCCTTCTCGCGCTCGATGGTGTCGTCGACGTGGTACTTCGTCGTCAACACCCACTGGTTCTTCATGACGTTCACCCCCGGCGGGCGTTTTACCAGCTCCCATGTGCCCATGTTGATGAGGCTGCGGATCTCCTCCTCCATGGCGGCCTTCACCGGCGGGCCCTTCCAGCTCGCCAACGCCTCCTTCACCATCATCGCTGAGATGTCCTAACGATGCTCGGGGTCGGCCAGCATGTCGGGGTCGAGCTCCGGAAACTCCTCATCCTCCTCGGCGTCGTCGTACAGCAGGGCGTCGTCATCATCGTCCACGTTGTACACGGAAGGTAGAGGCAGGGGGGACGAAGAAGTCCGGTGGCCTCCGTAGTCTATCCGACTTCCGGGGTTCAGGCCGAACCTCCACCACGTCACTCTTGGTGGACTCCCCGGCGTCCCCTCCTTCGTCACCGTCTTCACTGCCCTCATCGTCCTACTGCACCTCGGTCGACTTCCTGGTCGACCTCTCCCCTATGGTTGTCTTCCCTTCCAACTGCCTGGTTGCCGACTGCTCCGTGGTCGGCTTCACTGCTGCTTGCTCCCCTGTCGGCTGCTGCTCCTCGACATGCTCCTCCCCTATCGACGTCACGTCATGTCGGCCACCGGCGATGCCCTTGGCCGGCGCCGAAGGCGACATCCCACTACTCCCCTCATCGCTGGCGGCCGACACAGCAGTCAGCCCATGCAGGTCGGCCACAAGGGGAGGGGCAGGAGTCATAGGGGAAGGGGAAGGAGGACGGACGACCTCGGCATCCTCATCAGCAAGCTCACCAACCTCGGCGAGCAAAGGCAGCGTCGCCGTCGAGGTATCGGTCGGCGGGGCAGTTGGCGTCCGACCAGACACCGGCCCGTGCTTCGACTTCCACTCCTCCAGCGATATGTCCTCGTAGAACACCACGTCCGACGTGGTGACCACACGGTTGGCGTCGACGTGAAGGAGCTCCCAGCCCTTGCTCTTCGCAGACACGCCAAGGTGAAGGCCCCACCGGGCCTTCGGCTTCAGCTTCCCACCACGCTGCTGCTCGGGGACAAGGAACTGCACCATGGAGCCCCACACCCGCGCCAGCGACAAGTCGGGCTTCTGCCCGGTTAGCAGCTGGTACGGCGTTGTCCCCGACGGCAGCGTCGACCTCTCAAGGCAGTTGCGGACCCCGACGGCTTGCCGCAGAGCGAGGTGCCACCAGTGGTGCTGCACGCCCATGTGTAGCAGCATCGTCCGCACCGACTCCACCACCGTCCTCATCTCCCGCTCCGCCATGCCGTTCTGCTGCGGGGTGTACGAGCAGGTCAGGTCGTGGACGATCCCCTGTCCGTCCACGAAGTCGGTGAACTTCTTCCCGAGGAACTCCCCTCCTCGGTCAGAGAGCAACATCAGCACCGACTTCTTCGCCTGCCTCTCCACCAACACCAGCCACTTCTGGAACTCCAGCAGCACATCCGACTTCCTGGCGACTGGCCTCACCCACACGAAGCGGGTCTTGCGGTCCTTGAGCGGCAAGAAGTATAAGCTGCCGTCCTTGGCAGCCACGCGGAACGGCCCGCACAGGTCGATGTACATGACAGTCAGCACGTCGTCAGCGTTGGAGTCTTGGTCGGGGACGGTGTGCTGCGCCAGCTTCCCGCCGACGCAAGAGACACACGGCGAGTCGGCGCCCGTCGCCGACGTGAGGTCCAGCCCAATGGCGACCTCGTTCTTCGCCGAGCTCCTGATGGTGTCCATGCCGACGTGCGCAAACCGAGCATGCATCCTGTCCGGCGTCAACTTCACCTTCGAGACGATCGCCCGCAGAGCCACAACCTCTGGCGTGGGCGATGTCGACCTCATTGAGCAAGGACGCAGGTCGGTGCAGAAGACACGCCCGGAGTATATCGCCCGTCCGAGCACCTCTCCCGCTGCCGAGACGAGCAGCATCCCGTCGCCGTCCTCCTGCAGCTTCACACCATGCTCCTTCAGCTGGCCGGACGACAGCAGGTTCGCCCGCACACCCGAGACGTACAGCACGTTGGGGATGAGCACCTGCTTCCCGGCCTCTCCTTGCAGGGCGACGGTGCCATGGCCCTGGACGTCCTGCAGCGCCCCATTGAAGCCGCGCACGTGCTTGATGGGGCCGCTCGGCTGCAGGTCGACGAAGGCTTCCTTCGTCCCCATCAGGTGGTGAGAGCAGCCGTTGTCGAGCAAGACCACGGCTGGGTTCGCATGCACAGGTGCCGCCACCGCCTGGAAGTCCTCTCCGGCCTCCGGCGCCAGCGAGATGGTCGGCTCCACGATGCCGACCAGCGAGCACGACGCCGTCTTGTAGATAACTACTACAACGGGAGCTAGACTACGGGCTGGGCACGGGTGCTCGTGTGATCTTTGCGTTCGTTGGTCCTTAGTCGTTTTCCTAATGCACACACAGCTTGCTAGTTCACAGGGAGAATTGGCAAGAGTTTCACTAGAGAAAGTTAACAACAATGGTACAATGAAGTTGACATGGCAAGACTACATCAGAGCTAGCATTCAGGTCGGTCGACTGCCAGCGCAGCATGGTCGACCGCGTTCCAGCACGACTTGGTCGACCGCGTCCAGCAGTGCAAAGTCGACGGCGTGCCAACGTCGCAGGTTGACGGCGTGCCAACATTGCTCCCGCATAACAGCAGCGCACCCGCTTTGCAGGTGCTCGCAGATGATTGGCGGGCTGAGCCTCGTCACCTGCACAATGCACACACCAAGTCATCCTCGTGCTGACGGCTCCACCTGATCTGCCATGTCGACCTCGGGATACCATCACCGAGATCGGACTAGCCAACTTCGCCTGGGCGACCGTCGCACTCCTCCACAAAACCTCGTCACCCAGGTAACCTGATCGACTGGGCAACCACGTCGACCAGCTGCTCCCGTATGTGCTCGTCGACCTCCCAAGTCGAAGACCACCTGAAGTCGACCTCACCAGGTCGACCACGCCCCTGGTTGACCAGCTCCAGGTCGACGTCACTCCTAGTCGACCAGCTCCATGTCGACCAACACTCCTGGTCGACCAGCACCATGTCGACCAGTGCAGTTGTCGGCCGACCACCCAAGTCGGCTACCCGAAGTCGGCGTCACCAAGTTGACGCCCAACTACTCGATGCCCTGCTGCTCGGCAACCTGAGTTGTGGTCGACGTCGGCCCCTCCTACGTCGACCACCAGGTCAGGTCGACCACCAGGTCGACAACACGCCTGGTTGACCTACCACCAAGTCGACCAGCAGGCCTGTCAGCCGACCACCCAGGTCGGCTGCCCCAAGTTGGCGTCACCAAGTTGACGCCCACCGCAGGTCGACTTCCCAGGTCGAGCTCCCTGAGGTCGGCGCCACTCTGAAGTCGGCGCCCGTACAGTGGTCCCCGTGCAGGTCGACCTCCTTGTCGACCATCTCGCCCACTGCTGCAGGTCGGCTGCTCCCCTCACAACCGACCACAAAGTCGACTCTGCCCAAGCGAGGACGAGGCCAACACACAACTTCCGTTGACAGTCTTCTCTATTGAGAAGTTCGTGGGGTAGAATTATGAGCACTAGAGCTTTTGTGTGAGGCTCATGTATACCATATACAAGTTATCGGATGTAGTGGAGGGGAAAGAAAGGATGCCAGAGGCCATGGAGAAAACTCATTGCGTGCAGTCACCAACGCATGCTACGGTCATTATGCTACTTGTGCAGCAATTGTTCGACATCAAATATGTTGATCAAAAGCCATTGCAACCCATGTTGGATGTGATGCGAGACATCTTCACGAAACTCCAGAGATGTGGTGTTGTTTACCTTGAGCTTGTTCAATGTGTGGAGATTGTGATCCAACTCTCCGAGTCATGGTCTACCCCGATAGGATCAGGGACAGAGTCTAGGAAGTTAGGAGGCCGAAATAACACAAAATCGTCGATTAGGTTTCTAGATAGAAAAATTCTTTTTTATAAGAAACGCTGCCGACGAAAAAGCATTGATAAAACTTCAACAAATGCAAGTGTGTTGTACCCCTTAACTTTTTTCTATGAATCGCAACAAGAGGTGAGGTATTTCTCGAGATATGAAATGTGGCGCACTGTGGGGTATGCTGAAGCTGAAACTTAAAGCTCGAGGCCCAAATTGCACAGAAGTACTCATCTTGCGCAAGGTTGAGCCTTTGGGGGAGGGGGTGATGAACGCAAAGTCGAGGGAGGTGTTATGAGGGTGGCTTGCATGATTTCACTTCACTTGTTTCTGTTTCGTTGAGTCAGCAAACTTCAAGAAGCGCAATTTGGTTGGGGACTAAGAGTCCCAAATTGAGGGTTGAGAAACTTAGATTCTATGCAGTGAGTATCGCTTCGACCAATCGAATTACCTCGCACCCACCGTAACCAGATTTTTGCCAAAATTGAGCATAAAAAACAAGGAGTGTGGAAGATTATTAACCATGCCCGGGCCTCGAGCTTCAACTCAATAACTATATTTAACCAAGATTGTCACAAGAAATTAGAGTAGCAAGAAACCAGCTAGGGAAAAGGGGAGGACGAGAAAGAAGGTCCTTAAGGAGTCCTTAACCAATATTCAGTCCTTGTAGGAACCCAACTTTGACCCTCCTTTTTTTCCCAACCCTACCAAATCCATCTCACCCAAATTGACTACACTTGCCAACCTGGTTTGGTTTCTCCCAACCACTTGGCAGCAACTCTAGTGAAGTGATGAATTTCCCCAACCCCCAATAGTTTCTATTCCATATAGAGACACCCCCCGAATAGCCTTAGTCGCCGCATCAATATAACGTAAGATCACGGACACCATCCGAAGTCCCCCATCTGAACTTCTTGGGGCTCGGGATGTGTCGTGAATCCCCCTCTGCTGTCCCTTCCTTCTCACTCTCCCTTGAATCCCTGCCTGACTTCCTCCTCCCTCTCCCTCCGCCTCTCATCCAGGTGACCGGCTCATCCCTTCTTCCTCCTGACGTATGTAATCACTCTGTTATGATCCCCTCCTCGTATCTCAGGCTTCTCAGTGAAACAAGACTTAACTCCCTCGCAAGGGCTCCGCCGATTTGCTTCAGCTCCTCTCTACTGCTAGTTCCCCGTGGATTAGGAAATCACAATTGCAGTAAATGAGAAACATACAAGCAAAAAGCAATGAGTCTGAGCACTACTCCCGACTACATCCTCTCCTGCCTAGGTGCCTTGTCCCGCAAGCTACCTCTACTCCTAAGCGCGAGTCAGCCGAGCTGATCGCGTAGGCTTCAAGGTGCTAGCTGGGTCCCACTGGGCCCACTAGGCATGCACCGCCTTCCAGCCTGTGAATGTCGAATTGAATTCCCAGGCTGGCTGGAATCGAATTCGCCCCCATCCTCCTCACCAACCCCCTCGAACTCCTCAGTAGCTCGACTCTGTATAGTACAGTAACATTCCAAAAAGAGCAAACAAAGTAAAATGCAAAAAGCAGTAAACTATAGTACACCTCACCTTGGCTGCTGTGGAATTCACACTTAGTTGCCAGCTAAGTGTTAATAACGCGACAGCTGTCGTGAATCCCCCTCTGCTGTCCCTTCCTTCTCACTCTCCCTTGAATCCCTGCCTGACTTCCTCCTCCCTCTCCCTCCGCCTCTCATCCAGGTGACCGGCTCATCCCTTCTTCCTCCTGACGTATGTAATCACTCTGTTCTGATCCCCTCCTCGTATCTCAGGCTTCTCTGCCCCCTCCCGTGACTGAGCACGCACCCGAGCTGCTCCAGATACGGGATCCAATGCCTGAGGCTTCTCCCTTCCCGCCCTGGCCACGTTAGTGATATGCTCCTTCAGGTACTTCCCTCGATCATCCTCCAGCACTAGCACCCCCGACTCCCTTACCTCTTTCACCCTCCAACGCTCCGGTCCCACAGCTAAGTCCAGCGTATCTCGCTTAGCCCTGCGCAGGTACACCTCCTGCCCCGCTTCCACTTTGTCACTCTTTCCTCCCATCCCTCCTGCTTTGCGTTGCTGGTACCGCCTTGCATCCCTCAGTTGCGCCACGTGTAGATTATCCAAGGCAGCTGGAGTCAGCTCTTTCAGATACCTCGCCCTCTTCTCTGCTAATCCCGCCCACAGGCTCGGCTCGTCCGCTTCAATTGTCGCCGAGAGCAGCTTCGGTGCATCCACCGGTAGCACCGGGTCCCGTCCGTACAGTAGATGATACGGGGACAGATGCTTCAGCGCTGTCTGCTTCGCAAACCGGTATCCTGCAAGCACCCACCAGAGATCCCTGTCCCAACTCCTCTTGTGTGTCTCTCCATAGGCCCGAAGTCCTTTCTTCACGGTTTGTATGAGCCTCTCTGTCAGCCCGTCCGATTGAGGGTGATACCTTGAGGTGACACGATGCGTGATGCCCATTTCTTCTAGCAGCTCATCAAAGCTCCCTTGAAACTCTGTCCCTTGATCAGTAAGCACCTCTCCACATGACCCGTACCTGGTCAGTACTAACTCCTCGAATGCGTCCGCTATCAGTGCGCTACTTTTGCTTGGTAATGCCCGCGCCTCCACCCATTTGCTCGTGTGCTCAACCATGATCAGAATGTACTGCTTCCCTCCTTTTGATAATGGTAACTCTCCTGCCAGGTCCAGCGACCACCTGTAACCTAACCCCCGAATCGGTAGTGAGTTCAGCTCCTCCCTCTCCTTTTCCAGCCTTGCTTTATTCCTTTGACAAGCCTCGCAGCTGGCTACCAGTCCTGCCACATCCTTCCCCATGCTTGCCCACCAGTACATGGTGCTCAACAGTTGCCGTGTCCTGGTGATGCCGTAATGTCCTAGCTTCGCATGCACCTTCCCCATGATCCTGTTCCTCTCTTGCGGTTGCGGCACTACCCTCCATCCTTCGCTGGTCCTCAGCTGCAGCTGCTCCTGAAACCATCTGTAATGCTGCCCTCTGGCTCTTGCTCTCTCACTTACGCCTTCCTCCTCCAGTGGCTCCCCTTTGATCCAGCTCATGGTCTCCTCGTCCTCCCATATATCTGCTAACCGCTTCTCTCCCTTCTCCTGCCCCCAGGTCACGGCCACGGCGTGGGCTAAGGCCGCCAGCTGCGCTACCGGCTGCATCGGTGGTGGGTTCCTTGACAGCCCATCTGCATGCTGCAGTGTTTTACCCGGTCGGTGCCGGATCTCAAAGTCGAATCCCAGCAACTTGATAGCCCATCGAGCGTTTCTTCCCGTCAGCTCTTGATTAGTCATCAACCATAGCAGTGGCTGATGATCAGTCACTAATGTGAAGTGCCGGCCCCGCAGGTATACCTTGAAATGCGTGATTCCCCACACTGCCGCCAGGCCCTCTCCCTCGTATGAGCAGTAGTTAGCCTCGGATGGGCTGCAGCTGCGGCTGGCAAAGGCTATCACTCTTTCCTCTCCCTCGATTTCTTGGCAGAGCACCGCTCCCATTCCCGTACTGCTCCAGTCAGTGTACAGGATGAAAGGTGCTTCTGCCCTCGGTATCTGCAGTAAGGTCCCTATCCTAACCGCTTCAAGCAAGTCCTGCCTTGCTGCCTCCTCCACCTCTCCCCATTGCCAGCTCTTCCCTTCCCTCAGCAGCTGGTTCAGCACGTAGGCGCGGCGACTAAAGTTTGATACAAACTTCCTGTAATAATTCAGAAAGCCGAGTAACGCCCGCAGCCCTGGCTTGTCCTTTGGCGCTGCCAGGTTCTCCAGCACCTTAACCTTCGCCTCTTGTATGGCCAGCCGACCGCCCTTCACTTCAAGCCCCAGGTAGGCCACCGTGTGCCTCGCCATCTTACACTTATCTGGGTGACACGTCAGCCCCGCAGCTGCTATTGCCTCTAGAGTCTGCTTCAGATCTTGCACATGCTGTTCTTCACTGCTGCTGTAAATCAACACGTCATCAATGTAGCAGGCTGCGGCTGGAATCCCCTTCAGCACTTGATCCATGGCTCTCTGGAACACTGCTGGTGCGTTCCGAAGCCCGAAAGGCATAACGTTGTACTCATACAACCCGTCCACCCCGTGAAATGCAGTTTTCCGTTTATCTGTTTCTCTAATGCCTATCTGATTGAAGCCCTGCCGCAGGTCCAAGGTGGTAAAGACGGTGGCCCCTTCCAGCCGGTCGAAAATGTCTTCAGCAGTCGGCATAGGGTATCTGTCAGGGCTTGTAATCTTGTTCAGCTCCCGGAAATCCCCGCACATCCGCTTCGCTAGAATCTTTCCCGTGATATCCTTCCTAGCAGCTACAACCGTGGCCGCCGCGTAACTTGATTCTGACGGGCGAATAATCCCTGCAGCTAGCAACTCCTCACATTTCTCTTTGCAGATGGCTGCATCCTCCGCATTCATTCGCCTCCTGCGTTGGTATGTAGGTAGCTCGGTCGTGAGGTTCAGCTCCAGCTCTCTCCCTTTGTATCTCCCCAATTCCTGCAGGTTATAGGCGAAGGTGCCCCTATGCTGCTGCAACACTTCCCTGATTGCTTCAGCTGCTTGCTCCCCTATACCTGCCCCCAGCTCCCAGGTTTTGCCCGGCTCTACTTCCTTGCCTACTGGTGGTGCAGTATCGCTCTCCTTCTCGTCTGTGAGCTTGCTGACAGCGGTGTAAGCAGCCTGCTTGCCGCCCCTGCCCTTCTCCGCTTCCGTCTTTCCCCTTTTCTCGGCTGGCCCCTTTCTCATCTCACTAACTAGCCATCGCAGCGAGTGCTGGTCTATGGCTCGGCCCAAGGCAGCTTTGCGCACCTCCTCCCCCACTCCGTCTGCTACTGTTGCCCCCGGCAGGTACCCCATGGCTAATTCCCGCTCCAAAGCCGTCGGCTCCTCCCATCTTTTCTTACGGTGATCATACACCATCCCTGGACCTGGAGTCCCTTCCACTTCGACAAATCCCCGTGCCTTTGCATAGGCCACCAGTGTCGGCCAGGCCCTCCTCGCTTCCCCCACTCGGTTACACTGATACTGTCGTGGATGATCTGACTTTACCACTGGGGCGGCCACTCTCCCTGGTTCCAGGATGTCTTCCACAATTCGGCTCTCATCTCTCTCCACCCTTGCTAATCTCGCCCTCAGTTCTCCTTCTGGCAGGACGTTCTGCCAGTACTGCCGCACTCTATGACACCTTGCCCCTAGCTGTGCCCCGTCACAACTCACTCCCCTTCCCAATTCTGCTTCCACTAGCTCGTGTACGGCTCGGACCGGCTCCCTGATATCACTCCTCATATCCACATGTTCTAGGATGTAAGCATATTCCCCGCCAGATTCTCTCGCCCACCTCATAATCGACAGTAGTGTTGTCACCATCGCCCTGCGGTCATCCTGCATTCCTCTTCCCTTCCCCGCTCGGGAAGTACCCTGGCACTCCCACCCTGCTACCAACAGGTCCACCTTTCCCCAGCGGTTCACATCTTCCCTGGTAAGCTGTCCCACATCCCACTTCTCATTCTGCATGGCCTCCCGTATCACTTCCTTCGCCAGTTGAGCTGGGTACCGTTGCTGCAGTATCTGTGCATGCTTCCAAGCCATCCTCCTCACCTCTGGGTCTATTTCCACATACACCCATCTTTTCACCTTCAGTCCTGCTTCCAATGCCGCCGCTAAGCCTGCCCCCAACCCTCCAAACAGCTCCACTAAGATAACGCTATACTGGTCCAGGTTAGCTCTGACCTTGCCCTCTTTGGTACTCCCCCTCCTTACGCTCTCTCTTCTCACGCCCTCTGCCCTCCAAGCCTTCTTCGGTTCTGTCTTGACAAACCGCACCGGCAGCTCACTCAACTCCTTTCCCTCGATCCAGAAATCCGAGCAGTAGAGCACCTGTTCCTGCCAGGTACATATTGTTGTACCTATCTTGAACAGCAGCTCCATCCCCAGCAGAACATCATAATCCTCCGATTCCGTCAGCCCACATTGCACTCTTATCGTCGTTTCTCCCTTCTCTCCCGGCTGCAGAGTGATCTCGATGGGGTCCTTAGTACAGGGCATCCACTTTGGTGCCCCTCCCTCGGCTGTCATGATCAGTATGCCTCTGTTTACTATTTCCAAGTCCCCTTTCTCCCGTAACTGTTCTGTCAGCTTCCTTCCCAGCAGGACACTCTGTGCGCCTGTATCTACTACGGCGTTCTCCACTAGTATGCCCCTGACAGCCACTGCCTTAGGTTCTACCACCAGAGCCGTGGGTTGGCAGACGAGTCTCTCCTCAGGATGCCGTCGAGCCGTCCTCGGCTTATTACTTTCTTCTCGTTGCCGAGGGGTTCTCCTTTCAGGCTGCTTCTGCTCTGTCCTGCCATCCTTCCCACCGCTGCGCAACCCCAACTCCTCTCGGTCTCTAGGTGGTATAGCCATGGCCCCGTACTCCGCCTCCTCTCTCTCATACTCCTCCTCTTCATCGTCCTCCCAAGCCAGCAATGCCTTCTCAGGGTCCTCACTAATCCCAGTCTTCTCCAGCTGTCCCTTCAGCTTCGCCAACTCTCTCTCCAACTGTAACTCCCTTGCCGATTTTCCTCGCATTCTCTCTCCCTTGCTGTAGCACCTGTCTTCAGTATGCCCCCTTTTCCCACATCCGGTGCAGATAGGTGCCTTGGGGCAGTCACGTCTGAAATGTCCTTTCATCTTGCATGTGTCGCACACTATGTCTATGGCGCAATCCTTCCGCACGTGCCCCATTTCGCCGCACTTGTAACACCTTCGTCTATCTTCAGACGGCCTCCCTCTTCGTTCCTCTTCCCCCTGTCTCCCTTCCACCGCTGCCCAAGCAGGCCTCCTACGTTCGCTCGGCCGATTGGAGCTTGACCCCCTCATTCCTTCGAAGAACCTCTTTCCATCCTCCACTTCTTTCGCCACCTGGTACACCTGTCGCAGCTTCGCCCGTACCCCCAAGGAGTATAGTCGGCTTCTCATGTCTCGTATCAAGTCCCCATCCAGTCCGTTGACGAACTTGGTCACTAGGATGCGTTCCTCCACGCAGCCCATGTCCTCTGCCAGCTCCAGTAAACGGTTATAATAGGCCAACAGCGACTCTGCCGGCGCTCTTATGAAGTCTTGAAACTCCGCCATCCGGTCAGCCGAATGCCCCGGGAATTGCTCCTGCAGGCTATCCAAGAAACGGTCCGTAATCTCTGCCGGTAAGATATCTCCTCTGTTGCTCCGCATCAGCAGCCCCTGCCTCTCCACACGGTAATGAGTCAATGCCTCTCCTTTGAGAGTCCTCCCCAAGCCTCTGAAAAATTCGATAGGATCCAGTCGCTCCCTGTCCCAGCAGTAGCGAATGTCTTCAATCATCATCAGGTAGTTTTTCAGCGTGGGCTCCTCTCCAGGTGCCCCCGAGAAGCGGTCTGGTACCTCAATTTTGGGTGGTGCAATACTCATCGACCTGCCTGTCCCCCAGCTTGTGTTCCCTCGTTCTCCACTCCCTGCAGGTCGCCCTGCTCTTCCGGCCTCCGTCGCTTTGTATCCTCCGGCAGAGAATCCGTGATATGCTTCCCCGCCTCGCTGACTTCGTCGTTCCTCTGATCGATCGTCTCCTCCCCTCAAACTACGCCTTTCTTCTCGTTGATCTTCTTCTCCTCTCAGACTCCGCCGTTCTTCTCGATGATCTTCCCCTCCCTTCTGACTCCGTTGATCTTCATGTGGATCGTCTCCTCCCAGATCTGGATTTCCTCGGCGAGATCCACTCCCCATAGATCGCCCTCCGCTCCCCTCCGCGGGCGAGTCGCATGCCGAGCTCGGCTGTTGTTCTCCGTGTACACCTCGTTCTTCCTCCCGATCCCCGCCTTGGTTACCGCGTGGGTTCGTCCCTCCTTCGCCTGCCCGAAATCCAGGCATCCTGACCGACGGATCACGTCCCTCCATCATCCTCGCCGGGAATCGGTGTCCAGAGCGCAGTTGATGAGTGTGAAGCTCGCGGTCAAAATTACTCATTCCTCACGGTGCATCACCGCGAGCAACTCTAGGCAGTAGATCCTGCCACCTCTACTCTCAACAATCGTAATCCTGACCACCCTTTTTGCTTGTATGAAACAAGACTTAACTCCCTCGCAAGGGCTCCGCCGATTTGCTTCAGCTCCTCTCTACTGCTAGTTCCCCGTGGATTAGGAAATCACAATTGCAGTAAATGAGAAACATACAAGCAAAAAGCAATGAGTCTGAGCACTACTCCCGTCTACATCCTCTCCTGCCTAGGTGCCTTGTCCCGCAAGCTACCTCTACTCCTAAGCGCGAGTCAGCCGAGCTGATCGCGTAGGCTTCAAGGT
This sequence comes from Closterium sp. NIES-65, assembly GCA_948144175.1. Lineage (NCBI taxonomy): Eukaryota > Viridiplantae > Streptophyta > Zygnematophyceae > Desmidiales > Closteriaceae > Closterium > Closterium sp. NIES-65. The sequence continues at coordinate 2,414,074 of CANXME010002221.1, forward strand.
GCTAGCTGGGTCCCACTGGGCCCACTAGGCATGCACCGCCTTCCAGCCTGTGAATGTCGAATTGAATTCCCAGGCTGGCTGGAATCGAATTCGCCCCCATCCTCCTCACCAACCCCCTCGAACTCCTCAGTAGCTCGACTCTGTATAGTACAGTAACATTCCAAAAAGAGCAAACAAAGTAAAATGCAAAAAGCAGTAAACTATAGTACACCTCACCTTGGCTGCTGTGGAATTCACACTTAGTTGCCAGCTAAGTGTTAATAACGCGACAGATGGTGTCTGTGTGGGGCAGGCCCCCACTCTGGACATCTGGCGTTGCAGGGTGGTTGGGAACGGTCGTTTGCGTCGTCTGACCATGAATTGTCTAGGGTGATTGGCGTCCAATTAAATTTGTCGTAGTGTAGACCGCCAAACGGCCAGCCATGACTGCGCGGGCAATTGAAAACCATTTTATATTGGATAGCTGTGTGTATCGAGGAGGGAGTTCAAGTACACTTGCGTAGTTTTGGTGAGTGTACAACCGACTCACGTGCAGGGCAGCGACAATTGATTTATGCCTATGCTCCAGCAGTTTCCTATGCCGCATGTCACACATTCTACACGGTCGTTGCCGAAATGATCCCACGTGCCCGCGTCTGAATTCTACATGCTGGACTACAGAGGCGTGCACGCTACGCAACTGCGGCACCAACGCAAGGTGCCTAAAGAGCCAGGCGGGCTGGGCAGAATGTGTGTGCGACAATGGCTTCAAGCCGCTGCTCGATGCGTCCTGCACTCGTGAGTGGCTCCACCCACCTGAAAGTTCCCACATCCACTTCTTCCGTCAGCGTCTTGTACATCACCTAACACTAGAGTCATGCCCTTCATGTTTCTTTGTTCTTGGAAGGTTTTTGTAGGCGCGTCAAGGGCCTCAATCCTCCACTTTTGCCATTGCTGCTAGTTCTATATCTCGTTCATTGCTGCCTCATATGGCTGCCAAAGTTCCCTTACATCCCCTCACCCACTCAGTCATTAACTCTAGGAATTCATGGCATATGACTCCTCGTGCGGATCTTCTTGATGAAATCCAGCCACACCAATCTCCACTGTCACACCCGCAACCAGTGTCAAAGCCAAAGTCATGTGCATGGGATGCGCTAGATTCATGGGAGCGGATGGTGAGCTTGTGGGTTTAATGAACGTGTTATGGGTGCCAGGCTTGTGCGCGGACCTGTGTCCTACCGCCATATTGGGAGATGCAGGTGTGAACTCCGAGACGATTGACTATGAGCGCTATCGTACTTATAACGAGAGCTGCATCATTTGGGACCTGTAGCACAAGGGATTTGTCCACAAGCACATGTCGCACATCCCAGTCCTCAGCACAAATTGGGCAATGTGGTGCCGTGGCTTCAATGGAGGAGCAATATTGTGTGCAAAGTGAGCAGCTGTGAAGGCGTCAGCTACCTCAAGCCAAGCATCTTAGGAGAATTAGCACAGCCCATTTGCACATGTGGTTGTCTCCACATTGAAGTTTATGCATAAGGAGAAGTGCGTGCTCGGCCTGCAAGTGCGAGGAGGCACTGCCTTTGGCCGTTGCGAGGCATGCATGTAGAATAAGTTTGTGCAATTCTCGTTCCCGTATGTAGAGGGATCGGCGAGGGCACCATTGGAGGTGGTGCACATGGACCTCGTGGGTCTTATGCGGACTAAAGGGACTGAGAGAGCACTTTACTTCCTCACCATGGTGGACAAGTGGAGCCAATTCACATGGGCTTGTCCTTTCTAAAAACAAAGGTGACGCCGTTGCGGCGGTCAAATAGGATTGGTTGCCGATGGTAGAGCGGAAGTACATGAGACTACTGAAGGTGCTGAGGAGTGACTGTGTTGGTGAGTTTCTTGGAATTGTTTTCACCTAGTTTCTCAAAAGGAATTGTTCCCGACTCCATCTGAACTGCCCTGGAACACCGCAGCAGATCGGCATTTCCATGCAAGCCAACCGGAAAATTGGTGAGGCGAGTAAGACTTTGTTGAAGGCTGCTAGGATGCCCCAGAAGTTCTGGCCTGATGTTGTTCGCCATGTCATTACTGTCAAGAACAGAGTCTTGACTCATGTTGGCAAGAAGCACTAGGTGCCGTATGAACAGATTGGAAAGACGCCAACCATTGACATGCTGCGTGTATGAGGTAGCATGGGGCTTGTCATGGTGCTTAAGGACCAGAGGCACAAGCTGGAAGTTGCTGTTGTTTGGGCTGTCCATCTTAGGAGCACCTGACTCGAAGGGGTGGCTCATGTGGGACCTCAAAAGTAAGAAAGCGCTGATCAATCATGATGTCAAGTTTGTTGAGGACAGCAGCAGCAATAAGTGCAGATTGGCCTGCGTCTGTAGAAGATTGAGCAATCTGCAGTGGAGGAGGTTCAATTGCACCCCGATGATCTCCCTGGGTCATAGCTGACCAGTGACCACAATGGCAGTGGTAATCAGCAAGATGCTGGTCCTCCTATGGAGGTGGGATTGGAGGATGAGTCAGTGCATGATGACTCACCATATCATCCCGAGCTTGCTGCGCCAGCCAAGGTTACGAGGAGGAGCATGCAGAAACGTGCTTCACCACTTATGTAGCAGACTGTAGCCTGCAAGAAGAGAGTGATGGCACCACCTTCAAGGCTGAAAGATAGAAGTTTGGGAGGTCCCAAGAAAGATGGCATGGTGGTTCAGGCGGATGAGGGAGATGATGAGGAAATGACATTATGTTTCTTCACTCCTTTGCCGAGAGAATAAGCCATATTTGAGGAGGCACTGAGTGGACCCTAGATGGGTGAGAGGAAGGCTGCCATGTATGCAGAGTACACCAGTCTTATTGAGAATGGGAATTGGAAACTTGTTGAGATACCCAAAGGGCGATGGCCCATTAGCGACAAGTGGGTCTTCAAGGGTTGAACTGGTGCCGATGGTTGCCAAGAGCCGCTTGGTTTCCAAGGGGTTTCAGTAAAAAGAGAAGGTTGACTTCAACGAGATATTTTCTCCCGTTGCCAAGGCAGCAACACTGCGTACTTTGTTTGTGACTGCGGTAGTGAAGGGATGTCACGTGAAACAGATTGATATACCATTGCATTTCTCAATGGATTATTGTTTGAGGATATCTATACATTGCTATGAGGATGGGAGCAGGCCGATGTGCAAGCTTAAGAAGGCTATCTATGGCCTTAAGAAAGCAGCCCTGCATTGGTGGAGGAGCAATGCATGGGTGACCACAGAAGTGCTGATGGACGGAGGCTTCAAGGTGTCAGAAGCTGACCACAGCTTGCTCCTACTTGGAGAGGGGGAGCAGGGGCTATTGCAATTGGTATATGTCGATGAGATACCGCTGTTTACACCTTCCATGGAGCAGATTGAGAGGACTCGGAAGCTGCTGATGGACAACTTCAAGTGCAAGATGCTGGGGGATTTCCATTACGACTTAGGGCTGTAGATTGAGAGAGATGTCGAAAGGAAGTGGCTGAAAGTGCATCATTCATAGTACATCTCTGGTGTGATGGAGCACCACAGTGTGACTAGAGTCGCATTGTGACGACGCCATTGCCTGCATGCTTCAAGCTGAAGAAGGCAGCTCAGGATGATGATGTGTTTGAAGATGAGGTGCAGAATGAGTTCCAGTCACCCATTGAGAGTGATGTATGCAGCTATGCATATGAGACCCGAAGATTCATTCGGTATTGGGCAGCTTGTCAGATTTGTGCAGCAACCCACTGAGGAGCAACTGGAGGTGGCAAAGGGCATGATGCACTACCTCGGATCTACTGCATCTGCTGGTGTTCAGCATTCAGCTGCAGGTCAGCTGAAGCAACTTGGAGTAGATAAGGTGACGCTTGCAACCTTGCAGCTGACATGCTTCACCGACGCTACATGGGCCTTGGAGGATGAGGATTGCTCATCTGTGGGTGGCTATGTTTGCATGGTCCGAGGAGGACAAAAGAATTGGAGGTCCAAGAAGCAGAGTGTGATTGCTCAGTCTTCGGCAGAAGCAGTGTACATGGCGCTGTACCACGACATCAAGGAGCTTGTGCTCTTGAGGAAGCTGCTTGAAGACCTGTAGTTGAACAGGAAGGACTTACTCCACTTTTCTCTGACAATATGGGTGCAATCGGAATGGCCATTAATCCTATACTAAATGACCTGAACAAGCACATGAAGACTAAGTGGCACAAGGTGAGGCAGATGCTAAAGGAGGGGGTTGTTGAGTCTCATCATATGAAGGCCAGCAAGCAGGGCGCTGATTTTCTAACCAAGAGATTGCATGCGTGTGAGTGTGTGCATGCAGTCCGTTAGTCTGAGGGGGGGTTTGTTGTATGCACGTCATTCTGAGTGCATGTCATTGTAACGTCCTGCTGAGTGCTCGTGCAATTCATGCTTGCATTGTTTGTATGAACATATATCATTATGCATGGCTGTTGAATTTTATTACCTTCGTGTTTTTCTCAAAGTCAAAATGCTTGATCATGGAGGGCAAATCCAGAGCTTTCCAACGATACCAAGAACACCTTATTCCGACCAAGATCACACAAGTTACAAGATTTCTAAGACGTGGAACTCAATCTCAATATGGGATAATATATTATTGGGTGATTATTGGGACATGACTTAGGCAGATCTTTGGTTGGGTGGTTCGAAAGGCAACTTTGACTTGTGGATTGGAGTGGCTAGAAGTTTCTAACATGGGTTGCAAATGTTGCAACACCTGGACAAAATCGTTTTGAATTGGATTTTGCATGTGAAATTTGAAGGTCATCACGATGAGCCTTGCATCCTTGATGCTAGGAAAGTTCCTCATGTCCTTTTTTAGGTCTCGGAGAACCTCTTCTCTCTCATGGTTCTTTTAAATGCCCCAAACTCCTACGTTCTATCCCAAATGATTGTTCTTCCTCCACTATGCAGAAAAATCAGCATCCATACATTTCGAAGTCCTCGAAGTGACGTGTCAGAATAAGGAAACAGTAATGGTTGACTAAAGCGGGATGACTTGTTCAAGTAGCAACCCTAACAAAGGGTTGTACCCCATAGGGAGTAACCCACTACAGCCTAACATCACTAACAAGACATAAACATGTTTTGACACACCCCCATAGGCAAAGTGGGGGACAACAAGGGGTCACAAGACCAGTCAAGAGAAGAAGCAAAGCAAAGCAAAGCTCAGGGTGGATCACAAGGTCACCACGCATTCTGAGCACAAGCAAGCGGCCACAAGGCCAGTTCACATGCAGAGTTTATAATAGCGAAGAGCAGTACACTGATCACAACCTAGCAAGTGTAAGCATGCAGGTATACTCATATATATTAGTGTACAACAAGAGCAAGATCAAGAGACAAGCAAGTGAGGCAGAGTTAGCACAAGCCCAAGAGCAGTACAGAAACGCTGATGATCACTAGACCCAAGGGTCTTGGTGAAAACATCAGCAGTGTTGGCCCGAGTGGCCACGTAAGCAAGACGAAGCTGACCACACTGCTGCAGCTCTCGCTTGAGGAAGTAACGGAGAGCAATGCTCTTCGTTCTGTGCTCCATTCTCTGGTCCTGACACAAAGCAATCATGGCCTTGTTGACGACGTAGAGAACTGGAGGAGAATGAGGCTGCTCACCCAAGTCGGTCAGTAGGTAGGTCAGCCACCGGAGCTCCTGTGCAGCCATAGCCCCAGCGTAGATCTCGACCTCACAGCTGGAACTAAGTACAGAGGAAGAGCGAGTGGACCTCAACGAGACAGAACCAGTGCCAAGGATGAAACTGTACCCCTGTGTCGACTGGTGAATCGTCTGATCGTCAGCCCAAGACGCGTCTGATCGTCAGCCCAAGACGCGTCTGAGTGACCGGTGAGAACAACTGGACCCCGTCCTCCAAGCACAAGCCCCACGCCCGATGTGCTGCACAAGTAACCCAATACCCTCTTCGCAGCATCCTAGTGCATCTTTCGATGCCTACGGGAGCCACGTAGCGAGCCAGGAGGCTGAGAGGGTACGCGAGGTCAGGTCGTGTGCACGTCATCACGTACATGAGGCAACCCATAAGCTCTGGGTACGGACCACTCGGATCTACGGACTCGTCCAAAGGTGGAGCTGAGAGCGAGTAGCCGGTACACAGAGGAGTGGGCTGTGGCGAGGACCACGTGAAGTTGAAGCGCTGAAGGACCTGCTGCACCATGTGTGACTGAGTGAGGGTGATGGTGCGCCGTGCTCTATCCCGGGTGATCTGCAAGCCAAGGTAGCCCCGCAGCTCACCCAGGTCAGTGCACTCCTGCAGCTCCGCCTTCACCAAGGCCAGAGCCTCAGTGTCAGCAGTAGCAAAAATCAAGTCGTCAACGTACACAAGAACGTAGAACGGCGGCAGAGAAGTGTTTGTCCAGAGAAACAGCGAAAGGGTTAGCAGTCGAGGGAGCGAAGCCAAGAGCCGCAAGCGTAGTCCTCAGTGTGTCGTGCCACTCGCGGGGTGCCTGTCGGAGGCCGTAGACTGGTCGCCGAAGACTCCACTGGGTATCCTCAGGAAACGACCCAGTGAAGCCACTTGGACGGCGCAACCAGATAGCCTCGTGAAGGCTACCCAGCAAGAAGGCTGTCGAGAAGTCGAGGGAGTGCAGCTCGTATTCACACTGTGCTGCAACGTGTAGTAGCACCCGAAGAGTGGTCACCTTCGGGGTCGGGGAGAAGGTCTGAAAGAAGTCGACCCCTACATGCTGACTAAAGCCTCGAGCAACGTAACACGCCTTGAAGACAGGTGGAGAACGCGGCGGCCGCTTCACCCTGAAAATCCACATGCCATCGACTATGTTCGCCCCAGGTGGGGGAACCTCGTCTACGTAGGTGCCTGTGGACTTCCAGGAAGCCATCTTGTTGAACAAGAATGAATGAACTAACAGTGAAATGAGTACAAGTATGAAAACCTAGAAATGTGTACCCCCTATAGGCTAACCCACTGTAGCCTAAATAACTACAACAACATATATAATGTTTGACACACCCCCATAGGCGAAGTGGGGGAGAACTAGGGGTCACAAGACCAGTCAAGTAAAGCAAAGCAAAGCAAGCTCAGGGTGGATCACAACGTCACCACACAATCCGAGCACAAGTTCAAGGCCACAAGGCCAGTTCACATGCAGGAGTACACACATATATATATAAGACTAAACAAGCAAGTGCAGCAATATATATATGTAACAGTACAAAGAGGGTCAAGAGGAGAGCAAGTGAGGCAAGACAGACACAAGACCCAACTGGGTACGGCAGCGCTGATGATCACAAGGCGGAAGTGCCTTGGTGAAGACATCAGCAGTGTTGGCCTCGGAGGCCACGTACGCAAGTCGCAACTGACCACGCTGCTGTAGCTCACGAGCAAGGAAGTAGCGGAGAGCAATGTGCTTTGTTCTGTGCTCCAGTCTCTGCTCTCGACACAAGGCCAGCATGGCCTTGTTGTCGACGTACAGGACTGGAGGAGAACGAGGCGACTCTCCAAGGTCGGTCAGCAGGTAGGTGAGCCAGCGAAGCTCCTGAGCAGCCATGGCCCCTGCGTAGATCTCAGCCTCACAACTGGAGCCGAGAACAGAAGACGAGCAAGTAGCCCGCCACGAAACAGAGCCGGAACCAAGGCTGAAGGTGTAACCCTGTGACGACCGCTGCGTAGCCTGGTCATCAGCCCAAGAAGCGTTTGCGTGTCCAGTGAGGACCACTGGACTCCGCCCTCCAAGCACTAGCCCCATGCCCGACGTACTGCACAAGTAGCGCAACACCCTCTTTGCTGCAGCCATGTGCTCTGGTCGGTGTCTCCCAGGAGCAACATAGCGTGCAAGAATGCTAAGAGGGTATGCAAGGTCAGGTCGTGTGCAGGTCATCAGGTACATGAGACAGCCAACAAGCTCTGGGTACGGGGCACTCGACTCTACGGACTCATCCGAAGGCAGAGCTCAGAGCGAGTGGCGAGTAGGCAGAGGAGTGGCCTGAGGCGAGGAGTACGTGAAGCCGAAGCGCTGAAGGACCTGCTGCACCATGTGTGACTGAGTCAGGGTGATGGTGCGGCGTGCTCTGTCCCGGGTGATCTGCAAGCCAAGGTAGCTGCGCAGTTCACCCAGGTCAGTGCACGTGTGTCTCTTCTGCAGCTCGGACTTCACGTAGGCGAGTCCAGTAGTGTCAGCTGTGGCAAAGACCAAGTCGTCGACGTACACGAGGATGTAGAACGGCGGCAGAGAGGTGTCGGTGCGCAGAAACAGCGACGGGTCAGCAGTAGAAGGAGCGAACCCAAGAGCCGCAAGCGTAGTCCTCAGCGTGTCGTGCCACTCATGTGGCGCCTGGCGGAGACCGTAGACTGGACGCCGGAGACTCCACTGGGTACCGGGAGGGAAAGACCCAGTGAAGCCAGGTGGGCGGCGCAGCCAGATCTCCTCGTGCAGGCTGCCCTGCAAGAAAGCTGTGCTGGAGTCGAGAGAGTGCAGCTCGTAGTCACGGTGAGCAGCAACGTGCAGCAGTACCCGAAGAGTGGTCATCTTCGGGGTGGGGGAGAAGGTCTGAAAGTAGTCAACTCCCTGCCGCTGACTGAAGCCACGAGCCACGTAACGCGCCTTGAAGACAGGCGGAGAACCCGGCGGCCGCTTCACCCTGAAGATCCACATGCCACTGACGATGTTTGCCCTAGGAGGGGGGACAGCGTCAACGTAGGTGCCTGTGGACTTCCAGGAAGCCATCTCTGCATCCATAGCTGCCTGCCACTGAGAGGAGTAGGGACCCTCTATCGCCTCCGCGTAAGAGCGCGGAGTCGGGATGTCAAGTGCATCCGGGTCTTCCTCAGGGGTAAGCAGTACGGACACGAGATGAGGTGAAGCAGCTGCCAGACACTGGAACTCCTCCTGCCTGTCCTCAAGGACGTCCGTGCCAAGGGCACACTCACCCCCGACGGACGGAGGACAGACAGACTCAGACTCAGCGACAAGACTCGCAGCGTAGTCTAGGCGACAGCGAGCAGCAAAGTCGACGAGCTCAGCAACTAGGGCAGACGCAGCAGAAGACTCGAGAGAAGGGTCAGTGACGGCAGTAGCAAGGAGACGCGTGACAGTAGGACTGGCAGCACGAAGAGAGTCCGACGCAGGGTCGGCGAGAGCAGGAAGAGAGGACGCAGGAGGAGAAGGCAACGGGGCACGCAGAGGAGCAGTAGACGGACGCAGTGACATCCGGTGCGTGCCAAGGGCAGGAGGAGGACGCTGACGCGAACTACGAGCACTAGCGCAAGCAGGACGGACAGGCGACGCAGGACGAGACGCAGACTCACGACGCTCAGTAAGACCGCCAGTAGGACCAGTGTAAGGAGAAGGAGCAGGTAGTGGGGAGGCCGGCTGCAACTGTAACTGTGACAGGACAGGCTGTGAACACGCTAGGGGAGGAGGACCAGGAGGAGGCGAGAGACCAAGAACCTGCTGAAGGAGCGGAACGAAGTACGGCTGAGGGCGCGCGGCGACTCGAGACACAGCAGGGACAGCACCAGTACCCCCAGCGGCAGTACCAAAACCAGCAGCAGCTCCAACGCCCAGGTCCTCAGTACGAGCCTCAGCACCAACGCCCGAGTCCTCAGCACCAGCAGTGGCTCCAACACCAGGGTCCACAGCACCTGCCGCAGCTCCAACGCCCGGGTCCTCAGTACCAGCAGGGACTCCAACAGCAGGGTCCACAGCACCAGCCGCAGCTCCAATGCCCGGGTCCTCAGCACCAGTGGCACCTCCAACTCCCGGGTCCGCAGCACCAGCAGCAGCTCCAACGCCAAGGTCCGCAGCACCAGCCCCAGCCCCAACGCCCGGGTCCTCAGCACCAGCAGCACCTCCAACTCTCGGGTCCGCAGCACCAGCAGCAGCTCCAACGCCAGGGTCCGCAGCACCAGCAGCAGCTCCAACGCTCGGGTCCATAGCACCAGCAGCAGCCGGGTCCATGAGACGAGGCGCGCCACTCCGAAGTGTGCAACGGCGCTCGTACCACTCACGGATCCGCTCACAGGAGGGGAGCTCCCGACTAGGAGGAGAAGTACTAGCACCAGTCCCTGTAGTGCGCCTGGTCCCAGAGGTACCTCTCCGGAGGCTGCAGTACTGTAAGTACCACTCACGCAACTGCTCCGAGGAGAGGTCTCGCTCAGGTGTAGCACCCTCAGGCCCAGCACCGCCAGAGGTAGAACCCCCAGACCTAGCACCCTCGGGCTCAGCACCCCCAGTCACCGCACCCCCAGGCTCAGCACCCCCAGGCTCAGCACCCCCAGTGTCCGCACCCCCAGGCTCAGCACCCCCAGAGTCCGCACCCCCAGGCTCAGCACCCCCAGAGTCCGCACCTCTAGGGTCAGCACCCCCAGCAGGACGAGAGTCGACAGCAACCTCAACAGGCTCAACCGGGTCTACCTGAGACACACCTGAGGGAGCGGCACCCTGAGGGGGGAGGGGGTCTACGACAACAGCACCTGGCGCGAGGAAGAGAGGCGGGGGTGGGAGCGGGGCAGTGCGGTAGGGGAAGAGGCGGTATTAGGGGACAGACTCGTCAAAAGTGACGTCCTGAGAGGGCAAGACCCGGCGCGAGGTGGCGTGGTAAAAGTGCCAACCAGGCGCGTCCGGAACAAAGTCGAGGAAGACGCAGGGAACAGCACGAGAGGAGAGCTTGTCCGCAGACGAATCGCGGACAAAAGCTCGAGATCCCCAGACCCGGAAACGTGACGCATCGCCAACCTCCCCTGTCCACAGCAGTGTGGGCGAGGTCTCCGGCAAGGAGACACGGGGCCAGAGGTTGAGCTGATGCGCAGCGTACCGGACCGCAAACGGCCACAGAAAGTGGGGGGCAGCCGCATGGATCAAGGAGGTACGAGCGACCTCCATGACCAGGCCAATGCGGCGCTCCGCAACCCCATCCTGCTGTGGAGAGGCCAGAAGCGTGAACGACTGCTCAATGCCGTGCTTAGCACAGTAGGCTGCCAAGAGGTCGGAGGAGAGCTCACCACCTCTGTCAGAGTGCAAGCGCAGGACAGGAAAGTCCGAGCGGAAACGCTCGCTGAGCTTGAGACGAGCTCTGCGGATCCAAGGGATCAAAACATCAGGGACCTCACCCTTGGTGCGCAAGGGGAAGACCGTGGTGTAGCGCGAGTGGTCGTCAACAACGACCAGGAAGTACCTCTCCTGACCCTGACCACGGACGCGGGCTGGGCCCCACACGTCCATGTGGAGCGTCTGCAAAGGAGCAGTCGTCGGGGGAAACGAGGAGGAGTGAGGAGCGGCCCGCTGCCGCCCCTTGACACAGGGAAGACAGGGAGGAGCAGGCGAGGGTGGGAGGGGAGGGAGGACCCTGGGAAGACCAGAGACAAGGTACCGCTTGTGCATGGCCCGAAGGCGCTGCACAGACGGCTGGCCAAGTCGGTGGTGCCAGACGACGGTCTCGTGCACCAGAGAGTGACACGAGCAGGGGGGCGACAGCTGATCTGACGCAGACGCAGACGCAGCTACCTGAGGGGACTCTGTGGTCAGTGTGTACAGGTCCGACCCCGTCTGCTGGGTGAAGGTAGCCAAGTGGCGGCCTGTACGAGCACACGTGCAGTGTGTGACACGGTCGTAGGCAGGGGTGAACTGGTGAACACCCGCGTCCTGGAGTGCACAACCTGCCACCAAGTTCGTAGAGAACGAGGGGAGGTGGAGACCTGACAGTGTGCCCGACAGGACCGCAGGACAGGGAAGGACAGTGGAGGAGGTCGCAAGGACCGGACCCCAAGAGGGGTCAGCGAGGGAGACAGCTACTGGCCGAGCAAGGGGCTCAAGGGCAGTGCGGTCACGAAAGAAACAGCGAGAGGCACCTGAATCCAGCGTGAAGGTGTGCAATGGTGCAGTCGACACAGTACTAGGGGGGGCAGACGTACAAGCACCTAGAGCAGCAGCCTCACCAGCACCTGGGGTAGCAGACACGCGAGTACCTGGAGCGGCAGAAGCACTAGTCCTAATGCCCGGGTCGGGCGGGACACTCAGGTACTCAGCACCCTCTCCACTAGTAGACATCACATACATGGCAGTGAGAATAGCATCAAAGTCTAGAGCATAGATATCAATCCCCTTCTTCAGGAGATCAACCCAGCGGGACAGCTCAGTGGCCTGAGGGAACTGAACATGCCAAGCGTCGTTCAGACAAGCGAAGCAACGCTGTGTGGCGTGCGGTCCCCCACACGGCTGGCCAGTGCGGTCACCAGTGCGAATGACGTACGTGCAGCTAAGGCCACCCCCCCCCCCCCCCCCCCCCCGTGCTGAGAGTACCACTCACGGACCTCCTGGGGCGACGGAGTGTGCTGCTGGCCCTGGCCACCGCCAGTGCCTCCACGACCACCACCGCCGCTACCACCTCCTCGACCACCCCAACCCCGACCGCTGCCTCATCCACTGCCACCCCCACCACCTCCTCCGCCCCGGCCACCTCCCCCGCCGCTGCCGCCACCCCCCCCCACTGCTGCCACCTCCCCCACCCGCGCCACCCCCCCCGCCACCACCACCTCCCCCACCACCGCCACCCCCGCTGTCACCACCACCGCCCTTGCCCCCCTTGCCCTTGCCGCTGCGGCGCTCGCTCGAAGCAGACGGAGTCCCGACCTTCTCAGCACCAGGGAGGTCGACAGCAGCAGCAGAGGCGACAGAGGGAAGAAGGGGGGAGGGAGAACACCCCTCAAAGAACGGGGTACGGGGGTCACCGCGAGAGGCACCTACAGCGACTATGCTAGCCTCAGCTGCAAGGAGTTCCTTCTCGAGGAGGGCAATGGTGAGCTCGGTTCGGTTAGGGCTGGGCGGCTCGGGTCGGCTCGGTTCGGGCTGCTCGGTTCGGGCGGCTCGTTCTGGGTGGGGCCGTTCGGGGCCGCTAAGGGCGAGCGCGGGGAGCGGGTGGGGCCGTTAGGGACGAGCGCGGGGCCGACGTGGGCCTCTAAGGGCGAGCGCGGGGTCTATCGGGGCCGTGAGGGACGAGCGCGGGGCCTATCGGGGCCGTAAGGGACAAGTGCGGGGCCTGAAGGGTAAACGCGGGGCCACCTGGGGCCTTAGGGACGAGCGCGGGGCCAATTCGGGGCCATAAAGGGTGAGCGCGGGGCCGTTCAGGGCCGCTAAGGGCGAGCGCGGGGCCGACGTGGGCCGCTAAGGGCAAACGCGGGGCCAATCGGGGCCGTTAAGGACGAGCGCGAGGCCGACGCGGGCCTCTAGGGGTAAGCGCGGGGCCGATTCGGGGCCTCTAAAAGCGAGAGCGCGGGGCCGACGGGGCCTCTAGGGGCGTGAAAGCCGAGGCGCCCTAGGGCGTAGGTAGGTAGGTAGGTAGGTAGTGGTGGGCCCTAAAAAAATTGGTCCTAGGAAGGACCTGCTCTATACCATGTTGAAGAAGAATGAATGAACTAAGAGTGAAATGAGTACAAGTATGAAAACCTAGAAATGTGTACCCCCTATAGGCTAACCCACTGTAGCCTAAATAACTACAACAACATATATAATGTTTGACACATCTCTGTGTCCATGGCTATCTGCCACTAAGAGGAGTTACGGACCCGTAATCGCCTATGCGTAAGTGCGTGGGGTCGGGATGTCTGGTGCATCCGGGTCTCCCTCAGGGCAAAGTAGCGAGGATGCGAGATACGGTGCAGGCCGCGAGACACTCCAGCTCAAACTGCGTGTCCTGAAGAACGTCACAGCCCAAGGCAAGCTCACCCCCGACGGACGGAGGACAGGAAGAGTCAAAGACAAGACTCGCAGCGTACTCAAGGCGGCACAAAGCGGCAAAGTCAACAAGCTCTGTGACTAAGGCAGACGCAGCAGCAGACTGAAAGGAAGGGTCAGCCACAACTGTGGCAAGGAGACGAGTGACAGTCAGACTGGCAGCACGAACAAGGTTTGGCTCAGGGTCAGGAACGTGAGGAAGAGAGGACGCAAAAGGAGAAGGCAGGACAACACGCTGAGGAACAGAGGAAGAAGAAAGTGCCATACGATGAGTGCCTGGCATAGCGGGAGCACGAGGACTGACAACACGACGACCGCGAACAGGGGTGGAAGCACGAATCTCAGGCTCACAACGCTCAGGAGTGGACGCTCAAGTCTCTGGCTCACAATGCGCAGTCAGGGATGCGGTGACCGTAGTGTGAGGAGCAGGAGCAGGCAACGGGGAGCCAGGCAGTAGCTGTGGCTGAGACTGGTCAGTCGGTGGGAACAGTAACGGAGGAGTAGTACCAGGAACCGGGAACTCAGGAGCAGCAGGTGAGAGACTGAGAAGGAGAACAAGCGCAGACAGCTGCGGCTGGGTAGTCGCACCCCTAGAACCTCCCACTCTAGTAGCAACAGCACCCCCATAACCAGTACCTCCCACTCCAGTAGCAACAGCACTCCCAGAACCACTAGAACCTCCAGCTCCAGCAGCCCCAACATCTTCAGCTCCAAGACGGCTAGCTCCACCACCAGGGCTGCCCCACTGGACAGCCCACTCGCGCAGCCGCTCCGGCGAGAGTGCCTCCTACCGACTAGCACTAGGAGTACCCGCAGCAGCACCCACAGCAGCAGCACCTCCAGTACCTCCAGCTCTAGGAGAGCTAGCACGGCTAGCTCCGCCACCAGGGCTGCCCCACTATACAGCCCACTCGCGAAGCCGCTCCGGCGAGAGAGTTGCCTGCCGACGTGCAGCAGTGCCACCAGTACGAGCAACCACAGTATCACCAGTAGCAGAACCTCCTGCCCCAGCAGCTCCAGCACCTCCAGCTCCAAGACGGCTAGCTCCACCACCAGGGCTGCCCCACTGGACAGCCCACTCGCGCAGCCGCTCCGGCGAGAGAGCCTCCTGCCGACTCGTAGCAGGACCACCAGCGCCAGTACCTCCTGTACCCAGAGGACCCTCAGCACCCCCAGAACCAGCACCCCCTGTGGTACCACCTCCTGCAGCACCAGAGTCCACAACAGCAGGCTGCAGCGGCGGTGAAGACGGTCGAGGCGGAAACCCAGGAGGGACAGCCAAGCGTGCAGAGCGGCGAGGGGTCACTGTGGCAGCAGGAGCCAGGTCACCCCCCTCAGCTGGGCTAGAGGTGTCTGAGGAGACCTCCAAAGGCTCAACCAAGTGGGGTGGGTCTACCTGAGACACACTTGAGGGAGCGGGACCGTGAGGAGGGAGGGGGGCTACTTGGGGGGGGGCGTCCACCAGGGTGAGAGGGGGGAGGGGTACCGGGGAACTGCGATGGGGGTGAAGACGGTAGAAGCAGACAGACTCGTCAAAGGTCACATCCTGGGAGGACAGCACACGACGAGAGCCCAGGTGGTAAAACTGCCAGGGCCGTGCGTCGGTGGGGAAGCTAAGGAATACGCACCGGAGAGAGCGTGGAGAGATCTTGCCCGCAGGCAAGTCACGGACAAGAGAGAGGGAACCCTAAACCCGAAACGCCGACGCATCACCAACCTCGCCCGTCCACCGCAAAGTGGGGGAGGTCTCCGGGTGGGAGACACGGGGCCAGAGGTTGAGCTGCTCAGCGGTGTATCGGACCGCAAACGGCCACAGAAAATGGGGAGCAGCCGCATGGATCATGGAGGTGCGACCAACCTCCATGACAAGACCAATGCAGCGCTCTGCAATCCCATTCTGCTGTGGAGAGGCCGGAAGCGTGTACGTCTGGCGGATGCACTCAGCACCACAGAAGTCCTCGAAGAGGTGGGAGCAAAACTCACCACCTCGGTCAGAGTGCAGCCGCAGGACAGGAAGGTCCTCACAGAACCGAGCCCGAAGCTGGAGACGAACAGCGCGGATCCAGCGAATCAAGACACCGGGGACATCCGCCTCGCTCTGCAAGGGGAAGGCCGTGGTGTAGCACGTGTAATCGTCGACTACCAGCAAAAATTAGCGCTCGCCACCCTGTCCAGTGACGCGGGCGGGGCCCCACACGTCCATGTGCAAGGTCTGCAAAGGAGCAGTGGTAGGAGGAAACGAGGAGGAGTGAGGAGCGGTGCGCTGCCGCCCCTCGACGCAAGGAAGGCAAGGCGGTGCAAGCGACCTCAAGAGCGGGGGCAGGGACCTGGGGAGACCGGACACAAGGACACGAGAGTGCATGCCACGCGGCGTGGCAAGGAGGGTTGGCCAAGACGGTGGTGCCAGAGGAGAGTCTGGTGCGTGAGGAGACGACACGAACAAGACGAGGCGACCTCAACCAACGCAGCTACCTGACTTGACTCAGCTACCAGTGCAGACTCAGTGGTCAGTGTGTACAGGCCAGACCTAGGCCTTCGAGTGAACGTGGCGAGGTGCTCACCAGTGCGCGAGTCCGTACAGATCGCCACTAGCTCGCCTCCAGGCTGGGTGACAGTGACCCACTGGTCCTGGAGGACAAAGGTAGCCACCAAGTTCTTAGCGAACGAGGGGAGGTGGAGACTTGTGAGGAGGCCGGAAGGGGCCGCCGGACAAGGGAGAACAGTGGCGTCACGCGCAACTACCGGGCCCCCAGAGGGGTCGGCCAGTGTGACAGGGACAGGGACACTGTGAGTGGTGTGACTGTGGTGCTGTCGCGGAAGAAGCAACGAGACGCGTCGGAGTCGAGAGTAAAGGTGTGCAAGGCCTCCTCATGCTCTGCACCTGTGCTAGCTGAGTCAACAGCACCAAGACTAACAGCCTCTACGCCACCAGGTGCCTCTCCACCCCCAGCACTAGTACCCCAAGCTCCGCCACCGGGGCTGCCCCACCGGACAGCCCACTCACGAAGCTGCTGCGGGGAGAGAGTCTCCGGCGGACGCTGCTGCCGCTGCTGTCACCTCCCGGAACCTCCGCGTCTACCAGCGGCACTACCAGCAGGAGTAGACTCACAGTGAACTCCAGTAGTAGCACACCAGGCTCCGCCACCGGGGCTGCCCCACCGGACAGCCCTCTCGCGAAGCTGCTGCGACGAGAGCGGCTCCCGCCGACGAGTACGAGGACCGCCAGCACCAGCACCTCCAGCCCTAGCACGGCTAGCTCCGCCACCGGGGCTGCCCCACCAGATAGCCCACTCGTGAAGCTGCTGCGGCGAGAGAGACTACTGCACACTCGGCTGCCGCTGACGTTGAACAGTGGTAGTGGCCATGGGCTCGCTCGGCGCTGGGCAGCAGGGCGTGCTGGCGCGCTGGGCAGCGGGGCGCGCTGGCGCGCTGGGCAGCGGGGCGCGCTGGCGCGCTGGGCAGCGGGGCGCGCTGGGCTGCGGGGCGCGCTGGGCTGCGAGGCGCGCTGGCGCGCTGGGCAGCGGGGTGCGCTGGCGCGTCGGGCAGCGGGGCGCGCAGGCACGCTGGGCAGGGGGGCGCGCTGGCGCGCTAGGCAGGGGGGCGCGCTGGCGCGCTGGGCAGCGGGGCGCGCTGGCACGCTGGGCAGCGGGGCGCGCTGGCACGTTGGGCAGCGTGGCGCGCTAGCGCGCTGGGCAGCGGGGCGCGCTGGCACGTTGGGCAGCGTGGCGCGCTGGCGCGCTGGGCAGAGGGGCGCGCTGGGCAGCGGGGCGCGCTGGGGCGCTGGGCAGCAGGGCGCGCTGGCATGCTGGGCAGCAGGGCGCGCTAGCGCTGTGGGCAGCAGGGTGCGTGTACAGAGCGCGCGGGCAGGCACGGTGGCGCAGCTGCAGACAGAGCGCGCGCGAACAGGGCGGCACTTAGGCAGGGCAGCAAGGCGCTTTTTAGCAGGGCAAATAGGTGCGCGCGGGTAGGGCAGTAAGGCGCGCGCTGGCGCTAGGCAGCAGGGCAGGAAAAAAAAAGTTTCAAGTCCGGGCAGGGCGGAACGTTCGGTGGGCCCTAAGGAACGTACCTACTCTAATACCATGTCAGAATAAGGAAACTGTAATGGTTGACTAAAGCAGGATGAGTGGTACAAGTAGCAACCCTAACAAAGGGTTGTACCCCATAGGGAGTAACACACTACAGCCTAACATCACTAGCATGATATAAACATGTTTTGACATGACGGATCCTGGGAAACATGTTCCTCTGCCTCTTCCCCTCTCTCTTCTTGATGTGCAGCTTAATCCTCACCGTCCATCCTCACATCCAGGTGTGAAAGAATTGATAGGGAGGAGGAGGAGGCGGAAGAACAAGAGGAGGCGGATGAGGACGAGGTAGGTAATAGGAGTAAAGGTGGAACCTACGTCGGGAAGGGGGGACAAGGAGTTGGAGCTGGTGCTAACAAATGCAGTCTGGGCTCCCAGGTGCTGTCCACGTGAATTTATGACCAATAGACCGTACCTTCAATGACCCTTTGTGCCCATCCCATCCTCCTCCGACTTCCTTCACCCCTCTTCGCCATTCTCCAACCAGCCTTTTTTTGTTGCGCCGAACCCTTCTCTTTGTTGCCTTTTTTTTTTTTTTTTTGGTAATGCAAGATCCACTATAGCAGTGCATACAAGCATTAACCGTCGTAACTGTAGCCGATGGGCCTAGATAACAGCCGGTTGTCGTACCCATCCTGATACTTTATGGGGGATGGAAAACAGTGCGCGGGTTGGCCCAGATGGAGGTGAAGCCACTAGTCAAAGCAAGCGTTCTTGCTGAGCTGTCACAAACCCTTCTCAGCATCCAGAATTCGTCCGGATCCAACCGCTCCAAGGGAGAGCGCTGCCCCGGCCCCAACACCACATCTGCCCGTTTATTCCCCTTCTTTGCTCGTAGATAAACCCTCGTGTGTGCATAGAAAGCCGCCGCGATCTTGCGCAGCACCCTCTTGGACCGAAATTCACCCCTTTCGAAGACTGCATCGCACCTTTCCACCCAAATCTTGTGAAATGCTATAGCAATGAGAGTTGTCTCCGGAAATCATGTCCCCGAGCCTTCTTTCTGAAACAGCAAGTCCCCCAGCGACGAGATTTTCCTTCCCGAGTTGAGGAGGCGGAGAGCTTTTAGCAATCCCTGCACCACTGGTTGGATGCGGGGGCAGCTGAACAAACAGTGCTCTGCTGACTCTTCCCCTCTGCAGTGCGGACAAACCACGCCTTCTAGAAACTTCAGCCGCACCCCAACCTGCAGGTTCCTGTTATGTGACGCCATCATTTGCATTCACGTCTGTCTGCCTCCCATCACATGTTCGTGTGTTGCATGCGTGGTGTGAGCGTGTGCAAGAATTTGTGATTCGTGTGCTTTGGTTTTTCAGAGTGTGTGGATATGTTATTTGGCTTGAGCAGATATCTCAAGTGACTCCTCTTCTCAAGAGCTTTCCGACGAACCAAGTATCGCTTCAATCGGAGCACGAACAAGAAAGTTACGAACGTTGGAAGTTCGTATGCTTTTGATATTTGGTTGTGTTGACTATGGGAAGTTATGGGGTTGACTCTATAAGGGGGTACAGACTTTTGGGGGTTGGGAAATTCGTCAACATCACTGTAGATGCTGCCAAGTGGTTGGGAGGAGCCAAACCAGGTTGGCAAGTGTGGCCAAGTTGGGCAAGGTGGATGGCATGGGTTGGAAAGTGACAAAAGTAAAAGTGGGGTTCCTATGGGGAAGGGATTTGGTGTGTTTATGGGGTTTCCTTGGTTGGGGAATCCTTGGGGACCTTCCCTCTCGTCCTCCTCTTTCCTCCCACCTGGTTAATTGCTACTCTAACTTCTTTGTGTGGTAATTGTGAGACTCTAATTATTGAGTTAAGATCTCATGGCAGCATACCCCCCTGTGCGCCGAAATTGATAAGTCGAGATTTACTTCACCTCTTGATACGAATCAAATTGGGAATTGTAGCGACGGACTAGGGCTACAACATATCTGAGTTTGGTGAAGTTTTGACTGTGGACTTTTCGTCGACGGTGTTTCTTGTGAGCGCAACTATTCTGTCCAGAAATTGATACCAACGATTTTGTGATATTTCGGCTCCTAATCTTGAGACTTCGTCCTTAGTCTCTAACAAGTGGTATCAGAGCTGATTAAGGACCTTGTGGGGAGTTTACTGAAGTGTGAAGACCCTCCTAGACCCATCATGGCCCGTGGGTGTGCCTAAGTGGAGTTCTGGAGGTCGGATGTGACTTCCGCTAAGGGGAAACTCTGCCGAAATTTCGTTGGCGCCGACACTTGTGGAAATTGTGTGGGACTTCGGTGTGGACAGCAAAGGGGGAGCTGGAACCTGTGATTGGGAGCAGAGGAGATGAGTCAAGGGAGTGGAGAAGCAGCTGAGAAGAGGAGTGAGCTGCCACCATCCAAGATTGAGGCGTTGGATGGCTCCAACTACGAGGAATGGAGCGGGCGGATGCGGAGCGCCTTCAAGCGCTATAAGCTGTTGAAACTCGCGATGGGAGAAGAGAAGATGCCGGAGGAAGGAGATGCCCGCGATCGATGGATTGAGAAAAACGCGGTGCTGTACGACTTGATTCTACAGTCGGTCAACAACGACATGTTCCAGCACATCAAGGATTTGGTGGAGCTCGATGACTCGGGACCAAAGGCGTGGAAGCTGCTACGCGACGTAGTTCAGCCCAATACGCTGCCGATGGTGATCGTATTGGAGAAGGAGCTGGCTGCCCTCTCCATGCAGCCAGGAGACGATGTGAAGCCGGTGCTTGATAAGGTCAAGGACACCTATGCGAGGATGGCAGTGGCGGGCAGCAAGGTGTCGGAGATGCAGCAGTTCACCAAAATCATCTCGGTGCTCGACAACTCGTGGGACAACCTTATCCCCACCCTCAACTTTCAGCAGGACAAGTGGACGCCTGAGTGGCTACGGCAGCAGATCCTGCAAGAGGAATTCCGCAGGCGCCACACGGGAGGTGGTGCTGCCAACAAAACTGCTGAAGGGTATGGAGCTGCAGGAGGCAGCAGAGGAAGAGGGGGTGGGAGAAGCCGAGGCCGTGGGAGAGGCTTTGGCAGAGGGAGAGGCCGAGGTGACTACAATGAAGGGCATGGGAGCTCTGGAGGTAGGGGGAGCACCCGAATGGAGGGTGCGTGCTGGTACTGCAAGAAGGCTGGACACCCGTGGTTCAAATGTTTCAGCCGGCTTGAGGGATGGGCCCCTCCAGGCATGAAGCCGCCAAGTGGTGAACGTGCACGAGGTGGCGCTGTGCAAGGTTCAGGTGCACAAGGTGATGGTGCACAAGGTAAAGCCGACCCTGGGATGTTCCTCATGGTTGAGGATGTGAAAGGGAGTGAGGGTGATGTGGGCTCTATTGGAAAGGTTGTGATGCACCCCCTTACTTACTGGGTGATCGATTCAGGTTGCACAAGTCACATGACCCCACGGGCAGATTTGCTTGACGAGGTAAAACCCCCTGGGAAGATAAAGTTTGTGGCTGTCGCTTCATGTGCTTTGCTCCCTGTGATTGGTGTTGGGAATGCCAAGGTAATGGGAGCCAAAGGGGAGCTTGTGGGGCTGGGGAATGTGTTGCTGGTAGAAGGTTTGTCCGCTAACCTCCTCTCTGTGCGCCGGCTGCAGAAAAGCAAGGCCAAAGTGACCTTCGGCCCAACCAGCTGCCGTGCAAAGCTTGGGAAGTTGCTGCTGTAGGATTTGGAGGAGAAGAGCAGCTGCATCAAGGACCTATGGCAGTTGCCCATCATTCCTTGGAATGGGAAACCACCAGCAACGGCAGCGGCAGCAGCAACGGCTAAAGCAACTGCGGGAGGAGAGAAGACTGCACCAACTGATGGGGCCCTGGATGCAGTCAAGAAGGTGCGGCAGCCACAGTAGCCACGTGGTGAGGTGCTTGCTGGTGTGGATGCGACAGCTGCATGGGCAAAGGCTTCATCCGGGAGTGGTGAGGCCGATTGGGAGACGTGGCACGAGAGGTTGTGCCACATCAACATTCCGATGCTGCAGATGTTGGTGAAGGATGGGAGCTTGAAGGGGTTGGAGGTGAAGGGGGCAGAGAAGGAGATTGGGAGCTGCCCTACATGCCTTGAAACGAAGTTCACGAAGTTTCCCTTCAGCAGCAGCACGGGACCAGCCAAGGCACCACTCGCGCTTGTGCACATGGATGTGGTGGGCCCCACGAGGGCCCTTTCTCTCTCGAGTAGCCGCTACTTCTTGACCATTGTGGACAACCACACACGTGCGGTGTGGGTCCACCCTCACAAGACTAAGGGGGAGGTGGCAGCGGCTGTTCTCAAGGAGTGGATGCCGAGAGCACAAAAGGAGAGCAGACATAAGGTGAAGGTGATCCGCACTGACAACGGGGGAGAGTTCATTGGCGCTGATTTTGAGAAGGAGCTGAAGCGGAAGGGGATCCAGCATCAGCTCACAGTGCCCTACAACCCTCAGCAGAATGGCGTGGCTGAGCGGTTCAACCGGACCCTGCAGGAAGGTGCTCGCACTCTTCTTGGACGTGCAGGGCTGTCGGATCCGTTTTGGGTGACTGCACTGAGGCAGGTCGTTGTTGTGAAGAACGGGGTGCTGGCAACAGTGGGGGACAAGCAGTGGGTCCCCTACACCAAGTGGTATGGGAGTGCACCTGCATTCAACATGCTAAGAGCCTACGACTGCATGGTGGTGTTTCATGTGCCTATGGAGAAGAGGGGAAAACTGGAAGCTTCTGGGAGATGGGGTGTGCACTTGGGACTTGCTAAGGATCACAAGTGCTGGCTGATTTGAGACTTCACCAGCCAGCAGCTGACTGTATCGAGGGACGTGAAGTTCCTTGAGTCCTTATACTACAAGGAGTGGAAGCAACAGCAGCAGAAGCTTCCTACTACACCGCTGATCATTGAGGCTGATGAGGTGCAGCGGCCTTCGAGGCAAGTGCAGGTCACTGTCTCAGAGGAGGAGATTTCTAGGGTGACTGAGGATGGGGGAGAACCTGAGGTGGAGCAGCAGCAGCAGCAGCAGCAAGGTGCTCCACAAGGTGCCGCACGTCCGGCTGATCGTCCTAGGAGGGATGTGCGCCCTCCTAACCGGCTGACCTATCCGAGCTTTGGCAAGCCAAAGGTGGTACGGGCTGGGAGTGTGGCTGAGCAATGTGATGAGGATGAGATAGCACACTCCTACTGGACAGCCGTCCCTGAGCCCAAGACACTAGCCGAGGCGTTGAGCGGTCCAGATGCTGAGAAGTGGAAGCGGAGTGTGAAGCAGGAGTATGATTCTCTGCTGGAGAACGAGACGCGGGAGCTTTGTGAGCTGCCACCTGGGAAGAAGGCCATTTCTTCCAAGCTGATCTTCAGGCACAAGTACGGACCTGATGGGGAGCTGACCCGCTACAAGTCAAAGCTTGTGGCAAAGCTCAGCCAAGGTTTCAGCAGACAAAGGGAAAGGACTTCAACGAGCTTTATGCTTCTGTGGGGAAAGGCACGACACTGCGGGTGTCATTGGCAATGGCAGCAAACCGTGGATGGCGGGTGAAGCAGATGGACATAAACACCGCCTTCCTCAATGGGATCATTCTAGAGGAGTTGTACATGTTACAGCCTGAGGGATTGGATGATGGGAGCGGCAGGGTATGCAGGCTAAAGAAGGCCATCTATGGCCTGAAGCAGGCTCCTCGTGCATGGTACCACAAGCTAGAGGAGACACTGCTGGCTGGGGGTTTCAAGAAGATCGAGTGTGATCACAGCTTGTTCCTGCTGCAAGAGAAGGAGCAGTTCCTTATGCTCCTGGTGTATGTGGACGACATCCTGCTCTTTTCTGAGTCGTCTGCGAGGATTGAGCGTGTGGAGGAGATGCTGCAGATTGTGAAGACCCATCAGCAGGCGGCGGACATTCTCACCAAGCGCCTGGCTGAATCTGAGCATTGGAAGGGCATGAAGCTCGCTGGGATGAGTGTGCATTGAGGGTGCATGCTTGAGCTATGGCATGTGGGATGATGGTAGGCTGCCAGAGGGGGAGTTTGTTATGTGACGCCATCATTTGCATTCACGTCTGTCTACCTCTCATCACATGTTCGTGCGTTGCATGCGTGGTGGGAGCGTGTGCAAGAATTTGTGATTCATGCGGTTTGGTTTTTCAGAGTGTGTGGATATGTTATTTGACTTGAGCAAATATCTGAAGCAACTCCTCTGCTCAAGAGCTTTTCGACAAACCAAGTATCGCTTCAATTGGAGCACGAACAAGAAAGTTACGAACGTTGGAAGTTCGTATGCTTTTAATATTTGGTTGTGGTGAGTATGGGAAGTTGTGGGGTTGACTCCATAAGGGGTACAGACTTTTGGGGGTTGGGAAATTCGTCAACATCACTGTAGATGCTGCCAAGTGGTTGGGAGGAGCCAAACCAGGTTGGCAAGTGTGGCCAAGTTGGGCAAGGTGGATGGCATGGGTTGGAAAGTGACAAAAGTAAAAGTGGGGTTCCTATAGGGAAGGGATTTGGTGTGTTTATGGGGTTTCCTTGGTTGGGGAATCCTTGGGGACCTTCCCTCTCGTCCTCCTCTTTCCTCCCATCTGGTTAATCGCTACTCTAACTTCTTTGTGTGGTAATTGTGAGACTATAATTATTGAGTTAAGTTCTCATGGCAGCATACCCCCTTGTGCGCCGAAATTGATAAGTCGAGATTTACGTCACCTCTTGATACGATTCAAATTGGGAATTGTAGCGACGGACTAGGGCTACAACATATCTGAGGTTGGTGAAGTTTTGACTGTGGACTTTTCGTCGACGATGTTTCTTTTGAGCGCGACTATTCTGTCCAGAAATTGAGACCAACGATTTTGTGATATTTCGGCTCCTAACCTTTATAGACTTCGTCCTTAGTCTCTAACAGTTCCGGCAGTGCAGCCGAAGCAGCACATTGCGAGCATGATTCGAGAGCACCGCGGAGTCCCGCACCCTGATGACTCTCTTCCAGTCAATTGCACACCCCCAGTCTTCCGCCCATTTCTCTTGTTGCAGCATCACCCCTTGCTGTGCGCCAAACACCCCTCTCAGCTGCTTGAAAAGGGGGAGTTGCCCACTTGCGCATAGCTCCGAACAGCGCAACCGTACCTCCGGCAGACCGCTCACCCTGATTAACCTTCGTTCACACACCATCAACAGCTCTACTCTGTTCAAGTCGAAAACCGACAACCGTTCCGCAGTCCCCTTCAGGGGCTCCCCAAAACAATCGCATGCTCGGCAGGCAAGCCTTCCCTGCTCCACCGCATCCACCTTCCAGACGCCCACTGCGCCTATACTTTTCACATGAGATGACGCCTCCAGGAGCTCCTTCCCCGTGATAGGCGCCAGCAGCTTCTCCTTCCATGCGTCCGAAATACACTTCAAATTTTTCAGCGCCTTTCTCGCCTTCTTGACCGTGCCCAGCTTCCTGGACAGTACCTCTTCACTTTTTAGCGAGCACACTCCATCCTCTACCCAGCTGAACTAGCTCCAGTCCTTCCGCCGCTTTTTGGCGGCCTATCGGCTTCTTCACGCTCGGCAGGGCCTGGCGGTTAGACAGCAATGGTTCTTGTGTGATGTCGCATCTCGATTTCGGACCTTCCCTCGCTATCTTAGACTTCATGAACGCCTCGCATGTCTTTTTCCACCTTTCGCTCCGCCCCTTCTGGAAACCCTCATGCGCCCAAAAGGAGCAGAAGCCCGCGGGGAGGTCTGCCGCCTTTGTCGCCAACCATCTCCCGATTCCTCTGTTACACAGCACAAACTTCCCCACCCGTCTGGCCGCCAGGCAGTTGAGTTCAACGAAAGGGTCCCAGGCCACCATCCTTCCTCGGTCTGAAGATCAACTCTCTGCTCCACAACGAGAAATGGTGCTCCTCGGATGCCCGGTTCCCAGAGATGAAGTTCACTAACACCTTCATGATGCGCTTCCAAATTTTCTCCGACGGCGGGTAAACCTGACCCTGGAAGGCGAGAATCGGGCAGACGTAAGCATTCACCACCGCCACCCTTGCCGTCGTAGTAAGATGCTGCGAGCGCCACTTTAACAGCTCTTCCGCCGCCCTTGCTAGCGCCTTCTCCCAGGTGACCTCGGCACTCCCGAACGGGGATACCCAGACTCCCAGTAACCTTTCTGCTTCTTTGGGTTTAATCCACGTGAAAACTGACCCCTTGTCTTTGCCCTTTTCCAGGTTCTTCCCCAGCGGTAATATCGCCGACTTGTCCTTGTTCACCTGGAGGCCAGAACGAGCCTCGAACTCCTCCACGAGTGTGTTGACTACTATTGGGATCTAGAAGCTCTAAGCACACCTTTAATTACCACTTAGTCCCCACGGGGTCACCTCCAAGGGTCCTCGGGTGCCTGGCAAAGCCAGCCCCTAACCAAGGGTCCGTGTTTGTCGAGGGACGCCCTAAGTGTAAATTCGGTCGTGTGCAATAGAATGTCAGAACATATAGCTTACTTGTTTCTGTAGGCTATAGTGGGGTATCCCATAGGGGGTACAACACAATTAGGGTTTCCTATTTGTATTCACTTCACTTCATAGTCATTCATTCTCGTTCTTTGATTTCACATGGAATCAGAGCAGGTTCCCTCCTAGGGACTGCTTCTAGGGCCCACCGAACCGCGCCCCGAGGCGCGTTTTTTTTTTAGCGACCCGTCGTGTCGCCCCTAGCGGCCCGTTGCGCCGCCCTTCCCCTAGCGGCCCCGCCGCCCTTCGATCGCGGCCCCGCCGCCCTCTGCTACGCGGCCCCGCCGCCCCCCTTCGATCGCGGCCCTCCCCCGCCCTTCGATCGCGGCCCCGCCGCCCTCTGCTACGCGGCCCCGCCGCCCTCTGCTACGCGGCCCCGCCGCCCTCTGCTACGCGGCCCCGCCGCCCTCTGCTACGCGGCCCCGCCGCCCTCCACTACGCGGCTCTGCCGCCCTCTGCTACGCGGCCCCGCCGCCCTTCGATCGCGGCCCCGCCGCCCTCTGCTACGCGGCCTCGCCGCCCTCTGCTACGCGGCCCCGCCGCCCTCTGCTACGCGGCCCCGCCGCCCTCTTCGGTCGCGGCCCCACCGCCCTTCGATCGCGGCCCCGCCGCCCTCTGCTACGCGGCCCCGCCACCCTCTGCTACGCGGCACCGCCGCCCTCTGCTACGCGGCCCCGCCGAGCCGCCCAGCAGCAGCCGGGCCGCCCACCAGCAGCCGGGCCGCCGCCGCTGCCGCCGAGCCGCCGCCACCTGCGCCGCCGCCGAGCCGCCGCCGCCTGAGCCGCCGCCCGGGCCACCTGAGCCGCCGCCCGAGCCGCCGCCGAGCCGCCGCTGAGCTGCAGCCAAGCCGCCGCCCGAGCCGCCCGAGCCGCCCGAGCCGCCCGAGCCGCCCGAGCCGCCCGAGCCGCCCGAGCCGCCCGAGCCGCCCGAGCCGCCCGAGCCGCCTGAGGAGCCGTGCTGCTGTTCCTGAGCTATGTTCCTCTGCTGCTGACCTACCCGACTCTCCCAGCCCGGTGAGACTTTCAGCTGCTGTCATGGCCACCCCCAATGTTCTTACTTTTGACGCTGAGGGGAGGGCCATTGACTTTGCCGTCTGGATTGAAGACCTGCAGCTGTACTTACTGTGTGATGCGATAGATGAGGTCTCTCTCTTTGACTTTGTCTCTGGCGCTGTCCCTGCCCCTCCTGCTGATGCTGACTCTGCCGTTCGCTCCAAGTGGGCGACCCGCGATGCTGCTGCACGTCTTGCTGTGCGTCGCCACCTCCCTTCCTCTGAGCGTGCCCACTTTAGTCAGTGCAAGACCGCTCAGGCCTTGTACGACGCTGTAGTTGCACGCTACTCCTCCCCTTCCTCCGCTACCCTTAGCCGCCTCATGCTACCGTTTCTCTTCCCTGACCTCGCTTCCTTTCCCACTGTCGCTGACCTCGTTACCCACCTCCGTGCTAGTGACACCCGCTACCGCGCTGCCCTTCCTGCTGAGTTCCGCGCTGCGAACCCTCCTCCCATGTACATCACTCTCTACTTTCTCGTCACCCGTCTCCCTGAGTCCCTTCGTGTCGTTAGGGACCAGTTTCTCTCTGTCTGTCCCACCACTCTCACTATCGACCTCCTTGAGGAGTCCCTGCTAGCGGCTGAGAAGAGTATTGTCGCTGTAGGAGCCTCTCGGGGTGACCCTCGCACCCCCATCTTTGAGGGGTGTGGTCCTTCCCCCCTGCTGCCCTCTGTCGCCTCTGCCGCTGCGGCCGACCTCACTGGTTTTGAGTCGGTCGGCGCGGCGTCTGCCCCCAGCGGCAGACGCCGCTCTGGCAAGGGCAAAGGGGGCAAGGGAGCGGGTGGAGCTAGAGGGGGCGGTGGAGGAGGCGGTGGGGGTGGCGGGGGGAGTGGGGGTGGCGGTGGGGGTGGTGGCGGGAGTGGAGGTACTGGTGGCGGCGGTGGAGGCGGAGGTGGCGGCGGCGGTGGTAGCGGAGGAGGCGGTGGGAGCGGTAGGAGCGACGGTCCTGGTGGGGGAGGTGGCGGTGGAGACGGGGGTGGCGGTGGAGGCGGGGGTCGGAGTGGCTCGTCCCAGCGGAGCAGCTCTGGGGGTGGTCAGCGCCAGCAACAGCAGCAGCAGCAGCCGCAGCAGCAGCCACAGCAGCAGCAGCGCTCTCGCACCGTCCCCGCCCCTCAGCAGCTCCGTGAGTGGTACTTGCAGCGTCAGCGTGGTGGTGCGCTTGGTCCCTGCCCCTACGTTCTTCGCACCGGTGACCGTGCAGGGGAGAGGTGTGGAGGCGCCCACACAGCCCGCCGCTGCTTTGGCCGCCTGACCGACGCCTGGCGTCAGCAGTTTCCGGAGGCCGCTGAGATCCCCCGCTGGGGGGAGCTGTCTAGGGCTGGTGTAGCTATTTATGATCTTGATTTTGATGCTATTCTCTCTGCTATGTATGCTGTGGTTAGTGATGAGGATGACTGTTACCGGTGTTTCCCGCCCGACCCGGGCATTGGTACTGCCGCGTCAGGTACTAGTGAGGCTGCTGCTCTAGGTGCCAGTGCGTCTGTGCTCTCAGGTGCTGGTGAGTCTGCCCTCTCAGGTACTGTGTCGGCTTCGGCCTCTCACACCTTCACCCTTGACTCTGGAGCGTCTCGCTCCTTCTTTAGGGACCGCACCACTCTCACGCCGCTGAGTCGGCCGGTTGCGGTGTCCCTGGCTGACCCCTCTGGGGGGCCTGTCCTGTCTCGCTTCTCCACTGTCCTCCCGTGTCCGGCGGCCCCCTCTGGCACCCTGACTGGTCTCTACCTCCCCTCGTTCTCGACGAACTTGGTGAGTGGTGCTGACCTCCAGGATGCGGGTGTCCACCAGTTCACCCCTGCTCGTCAGAGGGTGACTCACTGCACGGAGGCGGCTACAGGTCGCCACCTGGCTACGTTTACACGTCGGCCAGGGTCGAGCCTGTACACACTGACCACTGCTTCTCCTCCAGGTGCTGAGTCTGGTAGGGTCCCTTCGTCTGGTCAGGTGTTTGCTGCAGCGTCCAGGTCTGGTCCTGAGTCTGCCCCCTGCTCGTGTCGTCGTCTGTCTCACGAGACCCTCCTTTGGCACCACCGCCTTGGCCACCCCTCTCTGCCTCGGCTCAGAGGCATGGCCTCGCGAGTCCTTGTGTCTGGTCTTCCCCGGTCTCTCCCTCCCCTTCCTCCGGGCCCTGGCCCTACCTGTGTCCCCTGTGTCGAGGGGCGCCAGCGTGCTGCCCCTCACTCCTCCCAGTTTCCTCCGACAGAGGCCCCGTTGCAGACGCTTCACATGGACGTGTGGGGCCCAGCCCGCGTCCATGGACAGGGTCAGGAGCGCTACTTCCTGCTGGTGGTTGACGACTACTCGCGTTACACCACAGTCTTCCCCTTGCGCAGCAAGGGTGAGGTCACTAAGGTGTTGATCGACTGGATCCGCGCAGCTCGTCTCCAGCTTCGGAGGAGCTTTGGCTCTGACTTCCCTGTTTTGCGTCTGCACTCGGACAGAGGCGGAGAGTTCTCCTCTGGCCTCCTGAGTGCCTACTGTCGTGCGCGAGGCATCCGCCAGACCTTCACGCTTCCGGACTCACCACAGCAGAATGGGATTGCTGAGCGCCGCATTGGCGTGGTCATGGACGTCGCTCGTACGTCCATGATGCATGCGGCTGCTCCCCATTTTCTGTGGCCGTTTGCGGTCAGGTACGCTGCGCACCTGATCAACCTCCACCCCAGGGTCTCTCGACCGGAGACCTCCCCAGCCCTGCTGTGGACGGGGAAGGTTGGCGATGCGTCGGCGTTCCGGGTCTGGGGATCTCGGGCGTTTGTTCGCGACCTGTCTGCGGACAAGCTGTCCCCTCGTGCTTCTCCCTGCGTCTTCCTGGGGTTCCCCCCCGACGCCCCTGGGTGGCAGTTTTACCACCCCACCTCTCGACGTGTTCTGTCCTCCCAGGACGTCACGTTCGACGAGTCGGTACCCTACTACCGCCTCTTCCCCTACCGCACTCCGTCCCTCCCCCCACCCCCGCTCTTCTTGGTACCAGGTCCCCCCCCGGTAGTCCCCCTCCCCCCTCAGGGTCCTGCCCCTTCAGGTGTGTCCCAGGTAGACGCGGTCGAGCCTGTCGAGGTCACTGGTGACTCTGGTGCTGCTGCGGGAGCTGAGCCTGGGGGTGCGGAGTCTGGGGGTGCTGAGCCTGGGGGTGCTGAGCCTGGGGGTGCTGTGCCTGGGGGTGCTGAGCCTGGAGGTGCCGAGCCTGGGGGTGCTGTGCCTGGGGGTGCTGTGCCTAGGGGTGCTGAGCCTGGGGGTGCTGAGCCTGGGGGTGCTGTGCCTGGGGGTGCTTCGTCTCGCCGGGAGCCACTCTCCCCACAGGAGCTGCGTGAGTGGTTTGCCAGGCGCTGGAGGCGTGCTGCTGGTGCTGGTGGTTCTTCGGCTACAGAGGGTACTGCTGCCGCGCGTCCCGCCGGTGCTCGTACTGTGGGTGCTGGAGCTGCTGGGTCTGAGAGTTCTCCTGGAGTTGGTACTGCTGAGGGTGTTGGCGCTGAGCCTTCCGTTGGCGGTCCGACTGACGGTGCTCCTGGTGCTGGTGCTGGAGGTTCTGGAGCTTCTGGTGGTGCTGCTGGAGGTGCTGCTGGAGTGGGTGCTCCTGCCGGGGCTGCTGGTGCTGTTCCTGCTATTTCTAGTGTCGCCGCGCGGCCCCGACCGTACTTCGTTCCGCTCCTGCAGCAGGTTCTTGGTCTTACACCTCCTCCTCCTCCTCCCTTAGAGGGTCCGCAGCCTGTCCGGTCACAGCCACAGCTACAGCCTGCCTCCCCTTTGCCTGCTCCTTCTCCCTACGCTGGTCCGACTGGAGGTCTTACTGAGCGTCGTGAGCCTGCGTCTCGTCCTGTGTCGCCTGTTCGCACTGAGCGCGCTAGTGGTCGCGGGTCGCGTCAGCGTCCTCCTCCTGTCCCTGGCACGCACCGGATGTCACTCCGTCCGTCCACTGCTCCTCTGCGTGCCCCTTTGCCTTCTCCTCCTGCTTCCTCTCTTCCTGCTCTTGCCGACCCGGAGTCGGACTCTCTTCGTGCTGCCAGTCCTACTGTCACGCGTCTCCTTGCTACTGCTGTCACTGACCCTTCCTTCGAGTCGTCTGCTGCGTCTGCCCTTGTCACTGAGCTTGTCGACTTTGCTGCGCGCTGTCGTCTAGACTACGCTGCTCGTCTTGTCACTGAGTCTGAGTCCGCCTGTCCTCCGTCCGTCGGGGGTGAGTGTGCCCTTGGCACGGACGTCCTTGAGGACAGGCAGAAGGAGTTCCAGTGTCTGGCCGCCGCTTCACCTCGTCTCGCGTCTGTACTGCTAGCCCCTGAGGGAGACCCGGATGCACCAGACATCCCGACTCCGCGCTCTTACGCGGAGGCGATAGAGGGTCCCTACTCCTCTGAGTGGCAGGCAGCTATGGATGCAGAGATGGCTTCCTGGAAGTCCACAGGCACCTACGTTGACGCTGTTCCCCCTCCTGGGGCGAACATCGTCAGTGGCATGTGGATTTTCAGGGTGAAGCGGCCGCCGGGTTCTCCGCCTGTCTTCAAGGCGCGTTACGTGGCTCGTGGCTTCAGTCAGCGGCAGGGGGTTGACTACTTTCAGACCTTCTCCCCCACCCCGAAGATGACCACTCTTCGGGTCCTGCTGCACGTTGCTGCTCACCGTGACTACGAGCTGCACTCTCTGGACTTCAGCACAGCTTTCTTGCAGGGCAGCCTGCACGAGGAGATCTGGCTGCGTCGCCCACCTGGCTTCACTGGGTCTTTCCCTCCTGGTACCCAATGGAGTCTCCGGCGTCCAGTCTACGGTCTCCGCCAGGCGCCACGTGAGTGGCACGACACACTGAGGACTACGCTCGCGGCACTTGGGTTTGCTCCTTCTACTGCCGACCCGTCGCTGTTTCTGCGCACCGACACCTCTCTGCCGCCGTTCTACATCCTCGTGTACGTCGACGACTTGGTCTTTGCCACAGCTGACACTGCTGGACTCGCCTACGTGAAGTCCGAGCTGCAGAAGAGACACACGTGCACTGACCTGGGTGAACTGCGCAGCTATCTTGGCTTGCAGATCACCCGGGACAGAGCACGCCGCACCATTACCCTGACTCAGTCACACATGGTGCAGCAGGTCCTTCAGCGCTTCGGCTTCACGTACTCCTCGCCTCAGGCCACTCCTCTGCCTACTCGCCACTCGCTCTCAGCTCTGCCTTCGGATGAGTCCGCAGAGTCGAGTGGCCCGTTTGCAGAGCTTGTTGGCTGCCTCATGTACCTGATGACCTGCACACGACCTGACCTCGCATACCCTCTTAGCATTCTCGCACGCTTTGTTGCTCCTGGGAGACACCGACCAGAGCACATGGCTGCAGCGAAGAGGGTGTTGTGCTACTTGTGCAGTACGTCGGGCATGGGGCTAGTGCTTGGAGGGCGCAGTCCAGTGGTCCTCACTGGGCACGCAGACGCTTCTTGGGCTGACGACCAGGCTACGCAGCGGTCGTTCAGGGTTACACCTTCAGCCTTGGTTCCGGCTCTGTTTCATGGCGGGCTACCCGCTCGTCTTCTGTTCTCGGCTCCAGTTGTGAGGCTGAGATCTACGCTGGGGCTATGGCTGCACAGGAGTTACGCTGGCTCACCTACCTGCTGACCGACCTTGGAGAGCAGCCTCGTTCTCCTCCAGTCCTGTACGTAGACAACAAGGCCATGCTGGCCTTGTGTCGAGAGCAGCGACTGGAGCACAGAACGAAGCACATTGCTCTCCGCTACTTTCTTGCTCGTGAGCTACAGCAGCGTGGACAGTTGCGACTTGCGTACGTGGCCTCTGAGGCCAACACTGCTGATGTCTTCACCAAGGCACTTGCACCTTGTGATCATCAGCGTTGTTGCACGCAGTTGGGTCTTGTGCCTGTCTTGCCTCACTTGCTCTCCTCTTGACCTTGCTTGTACCTTCGCCTATATATACTCTTGCTCTTGCTTGCTTGACTCTTGTATATCTCTATATATGATCTTGCATGTGAACTGGCCTTCTGGCCTTTGAACTTGTGCTCGGAATGCGTGGTGACTTTGTGATCCACCCTGAGCTTTGCTTTGCTTTGCTTGACTGGTCTTGTGACCCCTTGTTCTCCCCCACTTTGCCTATGGGGGTGTGTCAGAACATATAGCTTACTTGTTTCTGTAGGCTATAGTGGGGTATCCCATAGGGGGTACAACACAATTAGGGTTTCCTATTTGTATTCACTTCACTTCATAGTCATTCATTCTCGTTCTTTGATTTCACATGGAATCAGAGCAGGTTCTCTCCTAGGGACTGCTTCTAGGGCCCACCGAACCGCGCCCCGAGGCGCGTTTTTTTTTTAGCGACCCAAACTCAGTTGCGCACACGTAAAATCATGAACGCTCGTGTGAATTACCGTTTTCCCATTGTAAAATGGACTTTACCGTTTTGTACTTGAAACGAAATCAGCGCGTTACGTGCGCGACATTTCTGGCGAGGATTCATGTTTGCCACGTCAGAAAAGTCAAGACTCGAATTTCAGTTAGTCAACTGAAATTTCGAGTCAATCCCGAGCACCCCTCAGGATCTCTCGGCACCCCCCGAAAAACACGCGCACCTCTCAGGTGCTCAATCATGCATGACCAGACAAACTGGTCGTGCTGTACATCGCCACAACGTTTGCCCTGCGCACGCTCGCAACATTGCGAGCCTGACGCATGGGCCTGAGGGCCCATACGCGCATATCAGGACCACACGCGCGGGTCCTGACAGTCGCGCGCTTTTGACCAGTGCGAAACTGGTCAAAGGGCTCGGTCAAACATCGAGCCCCACCTCCCCGGCACACTCGACTCCCAGAATGAACACTCATGAAACTGCAAGAACAAGCATGAACAAAACATGAACGAAACATTAACGAAACATGAACGGTCATGAACGAACATGAACGTACACAAAGAGTCATGAACACGCGAAGGCTCATGAACACACATGAACACTCGGAACTTCACGCACATTCATGACGCAACACGAACAACACGAAACACACGCGAACAGTCATGAAAACGCATGAATGCAACCTCACACTAAAATGCACATAACTCATGAACCGCTAAGGCGATTCACAAACTGCAAAAGCCAAAATGATCAGTACACAGATGCGCATTCCACACAACAAAAATTACCTTAAAACAAATACCTTTAAAACTCCACCTTGCTCGACGAATAGGCGACAGGTTGACGTGCAAAATACATTTTGCACCCAATAGAGTGCTTATGCCCGGCCAATCTGCTGCTTCCCTTTCAGCACCAGAGTCGTCTTGTCAGCGTACCCGAGGTAAGCCAACCGATCCCCATGGTCATCACAGATGCCTAACTTCCTGCGCTTTGCTTCCTGGCAGATCGGTTCCACCGCGCACAAGAAGAGGTACAGCGCTAGCGGACACCCTTGGCGACCCCCCTTGCAGACATCAAGTCGATCTCCCAACCATCCGTTGACCAAGAGGCATGTGAACGACCCTCCGTGCAAGCCCCTGAACCAGCCAATGAACTTTTCCGGGAACCCCATCAGCACCATCGTGTCAAAGAGGAAGGACCGCGACACCAAGTCGAAGGCCTTCTGAAAGTCCACTATCATCAAGTACCAGTCCTCATTATCATTGTTTGCAGCTTCAATCACGTCCGCCACCATCGACACCGCATCTGAGAGCCGCCGGCCAGGGAGGAAGCCGTGCTGCTCCTCCGAGATGACCGTTCCCTGGACCTTCTTCATGCGGTTAGCCAGCAGCTTCGCCACCACCTTGTAAGAGCTTGTCAACAAGGTAATCGGCCTATAATTCTGCACCAGCTCCTTCGGGCCTTTCTTGTGTAGTAGGATAGTCACCGCCTCCTGCACCTCCTCTGGGAGCACCGCTGTTTCTTCAAAACTTTTAACGAAACCCATGAAGTCTTCTTTCAACAGGTCCCAATGCCGCTTGAAGAGCTCTTTTGGCAGACCATCGTTCCCTGGAGATTTGTCCCGCGCCATACCACTCAGCGCCGCCTTTACCTCCTCTTTCGACCAGTCAGCATCCAGCTCCGCTGCTTCATCTTCCCTTAGCGTTTTTCCCACATCTGACTTCCAGCACGGCAAGCTTGATTGTGGAGCCTCCGCGAACAGCGCTGCGTAGAAGCCAGATGCAGCCTCCAGAATCCCTTTCGTCCCCCTCTGCTCTTCCCCCTGCACCGACATAGCAAGAATCATCATCCTTGTCTTCTTGGACTTCACTTTCCCGGAGAGTACCTTCGACGCAATTTCACCTTTTGTCTCTTCCCTCACCCCCGCGAGGAGGTGCAGTCTCTCATTTTCCCCCTTCAGATACGCCTCCAGGTGGGCCTCCTTCTCCAGAAGATCCGCTCTTAAGTCGTCCCGGTGGGGTTCCCACATCACTGCATGCTGCAGACCAGAGACCGCCAGCTCCAGATGCCTCAGGGTCGCCCGCACCCTTTTCTGTTCCTCCGTCGCGTATCTCTTGAGTGTCGCCTTGAGTTTGGTGAGTAAGGTCCCGAAGTTACCCGATTTCCCTGCACGTTGCCTTTTGGTAACCGCTCTGACCAATCTTTCCACCCCTGCTTTCACTGTGTCTACAGAGGGCAACTGCCAAATCCCGGGGCCCATGTGCAGCCTCAGATTCGCCTGCAGCACCACCCAGATGCCAAACTTGTGATCGGAGATCCCCTTCAGGGGGCGCGTATGAGCAGCTGCCGTCACCGACGAGAGCAAATCTCCCGACACCATGATCCGATCAATCTTCGAGCTGGACTTGGTCGCACGGGCGTAGAAGGTGTATTCCCTACCACCCAAATTCAGCGTCCGATACGCATCCACCATCTGAAGACTCCCGAACAACCGCATCAGCCTTTCATCCCCCCCGCACGGGCCACCACTCGGAGACTTGTCCAGAATCGGGTCTTCCACGACATTCAGGTCGCCAGCCAGGAGCAGCCTGCTCCGACCACCCTGACTGGTCAGAAAAGGCTCCAATACCTCCCTGAAGAACGTTGCTCGGCAGCAGGCGCTTGCAGAGAAGTATGCGGCCAGTATGGTGAAACTGTAGGTATCCCATCTCACATCCACTTGAATAAGCCTCCCCGAGGCATGTAGAACTACATTTTCAAAAACCAGCTGTTTGTTGTTGCTGACAACCGCAACCCCCCCCCCCCCCCGCTCTTTTTGCATTCACCTCCGTGATGAAGTGATGAAAGTTCAGCCTTTTCTAGCATTCATGATCTGAAGTGAGTGGCCTGCTCGAAGGAGGTACCTTTCCCCTTCTCGCAGCATTCGAGCAGGCAGACCCACTCCTCCCTGTTGCCAGACGTCGAGACCAGCACCAGCGCTGGATCCTTGAGGAACATCCTTGACGTTGCCGTGGCTACTGTCACAGCCGCAGCACGGGCGGGAGGCAAGCAGTTGGAAATCAGGCACCGCCAATCGAGGAAAAACAGCGACAACGCGAAAAGGTAAAAGAAAGACATCATCTCAACCGTTGAGCTCCTGGACCCTCCCCACTGTACGCGCAAACCGGTCTGTCCTATCCCATTATAGACGCCCTAAACCGCAACCCCTGTCTAATGCACCCCACACCATTACAATGCCTCTCGCGCCTGATTTTACTCTCTTATCCTATTTTTCAACACAAACCAGCCAAAGTCTGGCAGATTCAATAAAATGGCATTGTATGCCTTTCGTTTACTATTCGTCTTAGTGAAGTTACCATACGGACGGATACCGTAGTAAACCTTGTCTTCAAAATCTATGAACACAAACGAAAGTAGAGGCTTACAAACAAGAGCCCTATTAACGAACTCATGTAACAAATGTCATGCACCCAACCAGCAAAAACCTCCAGTTGACTGATTATTTCACTCTAGAGAAACTACTCGTCTACCTTCAATGATACTGATACGACGTTGATTCCAAGTTTTGCCAAGGTTGACACTCACAACTCGCCATAAGTGGCTAGCTCGGGCATTTATGGTAAAAGCTCGGGAATTTCATTAGGGTACACATATACGCACTTGTGCGAGATCCTTTCCACCTATATTGCCTGCACATGGCTGGTTATACTCTTGAAATTGTGTTTGATTATGCTTGAACTCCTTAGCATAGATGGTAACGCACGGTGTGCTGGCCTTGAAGAACTTTGGTTTGCCTTTGGTGCATCTTCGAAGTGAGTAGTCCATGTACTCTGCTTTTACACAAATCTGCAGCCACAGGAGTGTGAATTATTTGTTAAATGACTAAAAGAGAAGAACAACAAACAATAGCAAAACAAGAGGGTGAATAATTTGTGAACATGAATAAAAGAGGACAATTACAACAAACTGCCAAACAGGAGTGTGAATCATTTGCTAAAAAGAGCGAATGCCCCAACCAGCTCTACACCTTACCACCATGCACCAACTCTGATTCACCACCATCAGCTCAGCATCACCACCATTCCCTTGCCTCATACCTCACAAATACAAAATTCCAGAGTCGCAGAAATCGATGGTCTCACCTGCACTCGCATCGTTGCATTCGCAGCGTCCTTTGAATTCACAGGATCGCCGCACACTAGCCGAGGGTTTATACGGTAGAGCTCAACCATGGAAAGGCCACTCATGGAGCCCTTCACAAGCTGCTGGCAGCTCTCCTTGCTCTTCATGAAGCGAACCTGGACGCCAGGAGCGAAAGCGAGGTATGGACAAGTGCAGGTCATCGAGTACATGAGACAACCCACAAACTCTGCATATGGACTACTGGGCTCAAATAACTCGTCCGAAGGTGGGGCTGTGATCTTATCATCCACTGCTAGAGGGGTGGGCTCTGTCGAGGAGAAATGAAGGGGAATCACTCGAGAATCTGTTGCATCATATGAGACTGCATCACCGTAATGGTGCGAGCATCTCTGTCCCTTGTGAACTGCTCGCCAAGATAGCGCTGCATCTCACCAAGGTCAATGCAAGTGTGCCTCCTCTGAAGTTCAGCCTTCACAGAGTCCAGTGCAGTCCAGCCAGGAGTGGCAAAGACCAAGTCGTCAACGTAGACCAGGATAAAGAACGGGGTCGAGGTGCGAAGGACGAAGAGTGACTGGCCGGCAGGCGACTGGAAGAAATTAAGCTCTGCCACGGTCGTGCGGAGATTGTTGTGCCACTTGCAGGGAGCCTGGCGCAGCCGTAGATCGGTCAGCGCAGGTTCCACTGGGTCCCTGGAGGGAAAGATTCACGGAAACCAGGTGGTCAACGCAGCCAGATCTGCTCGTGAAGGCTCCCCTAAAGGAACGCTGCGGAGAAGTCCAGTGAGTGAAGCTCGTAATTGTGCTGTGCTGCAATGTCCAACAACACCCGAAGTGTGGTCATCTTCAGGGTAGGGAGAAGGTCTAGAAGAAGTCTACCCCCTCGCTCTGATCTCGCCATGTAATGCGCCTTGAAGATAGGTGGTGCTCCAGTTGGTCGCTTCACCTTGTGAATCCATATGACACTGACGGCGTTCGCTCCAAGTGGCAGGATTGCGTCGATGTAGGTGCATGTGGACCTATAAGGTACCAAATCTGTGTCCATGGCTGCTATCCACTGAGAGGCCCACTCTCTTTAGACTGCCTCCGTATAAGTGCGAGGAGTAGGGATGTCAAGGGCGTCTGGGTCCCCCTCAAGGGTAAGCAGTATGGCGCAGAGGTGAGGAACTGCGACTCCAAGGAACTCCAACTCAAAATACATGTCCTCTAGGACCTCCATGCCAAAGGCAGGAGCACCCCCGAGGGACGGAGAACGGGCCGTACCACTCACCACCTGAGCGACGTAGTCAAGGCGATGGGAGGAGGCAAAGTCAGAGACAGCAGCGTTGAGAACTGAGACCGACTGTGAAGGAGTAGTCGGGTGAGTAACCGACGACGAGAGAACACGGGAGATGACAGGACGAGCGGCACAAAGATGTCATAATATATTTGTGTAACTGCCTGTAGCTGTAGTTTAGTGTAGTTATTATTAACTTTTGGTGGTGCACCTCTTGTTCTTGTTCTCTTGCCTATATGTTCCTTGTTTGATATAGTAAAACTCTCCTATTCTTCTTGCTAAACTCTCTCGACTCCCTTTGGCCTAGGCTTCTAAGCCTAGGCCCTACTCCTACTACTCAACATGGTATCAGAGCCTGTTAAGTCCAGGTCTGTGGGCCCGCCTCACGCTTCCGCTACTGTTTTTCTGGTCGCGCGCCTCGGGCGCGTGGCAATTTTCGTCCTGTCCCGCGCCTGGGTGGCGCGTGACATCTTTTCTGCCCGTCGCGCGCCCCCTGGCACGCGACGGTGCCCTGCCCGTCGTGCGCCCCGTGGCACGCGACGGTGCCCTGAACTGCCCGTCACGTGCCCCGTGGTGCGCGACGGTGCCCTGAGCCGCCGCGGACCCGCCCCTGGCGCCCCCGGCGGTGCCTTGAGCCGTCGTGGACCCGCCCCTGGCGCCCGCGGCGGTGCCCTGAGCCGCCGCAGACCCGCCCCTGGCGCCCGCGGCGGTGCCGTGAGCCGCCGTGGACCCGCCCCTGGCACCCGCGGCGGTGTCCTGAGCTGCCGCGGACCCGCCCCTGGCGCCCGCGAAGGTGCCCCTGCCTCACCCGCGCCTGCACTCGGTGCAGCCGCCCCTGCACCACCCAGCGCCTGCCCTTGGAGCAGCCGCCCCCGCTCCTGCACTCGGTGCAGCCGCCTCTGCCTCACCCCGCGCGTGCACTCGCTGCAACTGCCCCTGCCCTACCCGCGCCGACCCTCTGTAGCCACTCTACGGCTTTCTCCCCGCCCCCCCCCTCCTCCTTCGCCTCCCTGCAGCCGTGGGGGGGAGGGTATGGGGGTGGCGGGTGTGGGGGTGATGGGTGGTGTGCTTCCCTTCCCCTCCTCCTCCTTTCGTTCCCACTGCTGCAGCTGCCGCTGGGGGGGAGGGTGTGAAGGTGTGGGGGAGCCAGGGGAGTGGCACTGGGGTGG
Organism: Closterium sp. NIES-65; assembly: GCA_948144175.1. NCBI lineage: Eukaryota > Viridiplantae > Streptophyta > Zygnematophyceae > Desmidiales > Closteriaceae > Closterium > Closterium sp. NIES-65. Next base: position 2,454,236 of record CANXME010002221.1, read on the forward strand.
CGGGTGTGAGACCAACCAGCAGCCGTCCCGCCACCTCTCCTCTCTTCCCCCCTCTCCTGCTCCTGCAGCAGTGTGGGGGGGAGGGGGAGGGGGAGGGTGAGGGGATGGAGGGGGTGACCAGCCAGCGCCAGCCCGCCTCCTCTCTCTCCCTGCCGCCTCTCCTGTGTTCGGGGGGGGGGGGGGAGGAGGAGAGTAAGGGGGTGGCAGGAGTGTCTTGCTGTCGCCTGCGCCTTTGCTGCTGTACCTGCTCTGTTACCGTGCCTGCTGTTGCTGGTGTACCCCTGCATGTTGTGTTCTGCACAAACTCCTGCTGCAGGCAGTTATGGGGGAGTGTCAGAATATATTTGTGTAACTACCTGTAGCTGTAGTTTAGTGTAGTTATTATTAACTTTTGGTGGTGCACCTCTTGTTCTTGTTCTCTTGCCTATATGTTCCTTGTCTGCTATAGTGAAGCTCTCCTTTTCTTCTTGCTAAACTCTCTCGACTCCCTTTGGCCTAGGCTACTAAGCCTAGGCCCTACTCCTACTACTCAACAAAAGAGAGTCGGAGAACGGATTGGGAGACACAGTGAGGGATGACGCAGAAGCCGACGAAAGGACTGGAGGAGGTGGAACACGAGAGCGGAGAACAAGGTGAAAGGGACCATCGGCACAGTAACGAGACGGACGAGCCTTTGTGGACACAGTACGACTGAGAGGAGCACGACGAGACCACGGGGATAGGGAAATGTCAGAACTATGCATTTATATGCTCTAGGCTGTAGTGGGGCACTCCTTATGGTGTACAGCCCAATTAGGTTTTGCTATACAAACCCTGTACTGCTATCATAATAGTCATTCTTGATTCCTACTTTCTGACATGGTTTCAGAGCAGGTTCCCTAGTGGGAACGTTTTTTTAAGGGCCCACCACGATTTTTTTTTCCTGCCCTACCCGAAGCGCGCCTCGCGCCTGCCTCACCTGTGCCGTCGAGCGCCCTGCCCTACTGCCATCAGTAGCGGCCCTGCCCTACCAGCCCATCGCGGCCTTGCCCTAACGGCCCGTCGCGGCCCTGACCTAGCCGCCCGTCGCGGCCCTGCCCTGTCGCCGCCCGTCGCGACCTGACCTAGCCGCCCGTCGCGGCCTGACCTAGCCGCCTGTCGCGGCCCTGCCTTGCCGCCACCCGTCGCGGCCCTGCCCTCAGCCGCTCGTCGCGGCCCTGCTCTACAGCCGCCTCGTCGCGGCCCTGCCCTGCTGCCACCTCGTCGCGGCCCTGCTCTACCGCCGCCTCGTCGCGGCCCTGCCCTAACCACCAGTCGCGGCCCTGCCCTGCACCCGCCCCTGGTAAGCGCCCGCCCTGCCAAGCGTGCCGCTGCGCCCGCCTGCCTGCCGCGCTGCACCGCCCAACCGAGCCGCGCCGCCCAGCTGAGCCGCGCCGACCTGCCGAGCCGCGCCACCCTGCCGAGCCGCGCCGCCATGCCGAGCTGCGCCGCCCTGACCTACTGCTACTGTTGCTGCTACTGCCGCCATGGCTAGCCCTACTGTTCTTACCTTCGATGCTGAGGCTCATGCGGTCGATTTCAATGTTTGGGTAGATGACCTGCAGCTCTATCTTCAGTGCGACTCTAGGAACGGAGTCTCGCTTTTCGATCACACGTCCGGCGCCTCTGTTGCACCTGCTGCCGATGCTGACAGTATGGTTCGCTCGCAGTGGACTACTCGTGATGTTGTTGCTCGCCTTGCTGTTCGTAGTCACCTGCCGTCTGCTGAGCGCGCGCACTTTGGCCAGTACAAGACTGCTATGTCTCTGTATGATGTTGTCGTCGCATGCTACTCCTCCCCTGCCACTACTGCCCTCAGCCGCCTCATGCTGCCGTACTTGTTCCCTGACCTGGCCGCTTTTGCCGCATTTGCTGACCTCATCACTCACCTCCGCACTAGTGACACCCACTACCGCGCTGCGCTTCTCTCCGAGTTTCGCGCCAAGAACTCCCCCCCCCATGTACATCACACTCTTCTACCTCGTCACCCGTCTCCCTGACTCTCTTCGCTCAGTCACTTTCTCTCCCTTTGCCACACCGAGCTCACCGTCGACCTGCTCGAGAAGCGCCTCACTGCAGCTGAGACTAGCATAGTCACTGTAGGAGCTTCTCGCGGCGACCCTTGCGCCCCTTTATTTGAGGGGTGCTCCCCCGTTCCCCTTTTGCCCTCTGCTGCTTCTTCTGTTGCTGTCGACCTCGTTGGCACCGAGGAGGTCGGGGCTGCGTCTGCTCCAAGTGGGAGGCGCTGCAGCGGCAAGGGCAAGGGGGGCAAGGGTGGTGGAGAGGACGGCGGGGGCGGCGGTGGTGGCAGTGGAGGAGGTGGAGGGGGTGGGGGTGGAAGTGGGGGTGGTGGCGAGAGTGGGGGCGTCGGTGGCGGCGGTGGAGGTGGGGGCGGCAGCGGCAGCGGCATTGGGGGTGGCGGCGGCAGTGGTGCTAGTCGGGGTGGAGCCGCGCAGCGTGGAGGCTTTGGCGGTAGCCAACGACAGCAGCAGCCGCGTTTCTGTGAGGCTCCGTCGCCCCAGCAGCTTCGTGAGTTGTACGCTGGGTGTGGGAGGTCTGGGGGTGCTGGTCCCCGCGCTTACGTTCTCCTCACCGGCGAGCGCCATAGGGAGACGTGCGGGCTGCCACAAGCGACGCAGCACTGTTTCGGTTGCCTGTCTGACGCCTAGCACGCACAGTTTCCTGATGCCACTGAGCTCCCTCGCTGGGCTGATCTACTTAAGTCTGGTGTTGCTATCTTTGATCTTGATTACGATGCTATCCTTGCTGCCATGTATGCTGTGACTATTAGTGCTAAGGGTGACTGTTACCTGTGTGTGCTGCCCGACCAAGGTATAGAGGCTACTGCTCTAGGTGCTAGTGAGTCTGCTGCTCCAGGTACTAGTGAGTCTGCTCTCTAAGGTACTGCGCCTGCTGAAATCTTGCCGCTTGACTCAGATGCTTCCCGCTCCTTCTTTCGCGACAGCACCATACTCACACCGCTCCGTCGGCCGGTTGCAGTCTCCCTAGCGGACCCCTCTAAGGGCCCAGTCCTTGCGCACTCCTCTACGGTTCTGTCGTGTCCGGCGGTCCCGTCTAGCTCACTGTCGGGTCTTCACCTCCCCTCGTTCTCTACGAACTTGGTGAGTGGAGCTGACCTCCAAGACGTGTGGGTTGACCAATTCACTCCTGGAGGTCAGCGGGTGACCCACTGTACGTGTACTCAGACGGGCCGCCACCTGGCCACGTTCACCCGTCGGCCTGGGTCGAGCCTGTACACACTGACTACTGAGTCTCCTCCAGTTGCTGAGTCTGGTCAGGTAGCTGCGTCGAGTCAGGTCATTGCTGCAGCGTCCAGGTCCGGTCCGGAGTCTGCCCACTGATGGTGTCGTCTCCTATCAAACCATACTCTCCTTTGGCACCACCGCCTTGGTCACCCCTCCCTGCCTTGTCTCCGAGGTATGGCCTACCGTGTCCTTGTCACTGGACTCCCCCAGTCTCTCCCTCCCCTCCCCCCGGGTCCTACCCCTACCTGCGTTCCTTGCGTCGAGGGATGGCAACGCGCCGCTCCTTGCTCCTCCGAGTTCCCTCCGACGGAGGCTCCTCTACAGACTCTCCACATGGACGTGTGGGGCCCAGCCCACGTCCATTGACGAGTGATATTTTCTGCTGGTCGTTGACGACTACTCGCGTTACACCACAGTCTTCCCATTGCGCCGCAAGGGTGAGGTCACTGAGGTGCTGATCACTTGGATCCGCGCTACCCGTCGCCAGCTCAGAGAGAGTTTCGGCTCGGACCTTCCTGTTCTGCGTCTGCACTCCGACAGAGGTGGAGAGTTTTCCTCAGACCTTCAGCGGGCCTTCTGTCGTACAGAGGGCATCCGCCAGACGTTCACGCTTCCGGCCTCCCCACAGCAAAATGGGATTGCTCGCTGTCGTCTAGACTACGCTGCTAGTCTTGTCGCTGAGTCTGAGTCTGTCTGTCCTCCGTCCGTCGGGGGTGAGTGTGCCCTTGGCACGGACTTCCTTGAGGACAGGCAGGAGGAGTTCTAGTGTTTGGCTGCTGCTTCACCTCATCTCGTGTCCATACTGCTTACCCCTGAGGAAAACCCGGATGCACTTGACATCCCGACTCCGCGCTCTTACGCGGAGGCGATAGAGGGTCCCTACTCCTCTCAGTGGCAGGCAGCTATGGACACAGAGATGGCTTCCTGGAAGTCCACAGGCACCTACGTTGACGAGGTTCCCCCACCTGGGGCGAACATCGTCAGTGGCATGTGGATTTTCAGGGTGAAGCGGCCGCCGGGTTCCCCGCCTGTCTTCAAGGCGCGGTACGTGGCTCGTGGCTTCAGTCAGCGGCAGGGAGTTGACTACTTTCAGACCTTCTCTCCCACCCCGAAGATGACCACTCTTCGGGTGCTGCTGCACATAGCCGCTCAACACGACTACGAGCTTCACTCTCTTGACTTCAGCACTACTTTCTTGCAGGGTAGCCTGCACGAGGAGATCTGGTTGCACCGCCCACCTGGCTTCACTGGGACTTTTCCTCCTGGCACCCAGTGGAGCCTCCGGCGGCCAGTCTACGGTCTACGCCAGGCACCGCGCGAGTGGCACGACACACTGAGAACTACGCTTGCGGCTCTTCGGTTTGCTCCCTCTACTGCTGACCCGTCGCTGTTTCTGCGCACCGACACTTCTTTGCCGCCGTTCTACATCCTCGTGTACGTCGACGACTTGGTCTTTGCCACAACTGACACTGCTGGACTCGCCCACGTGAAGTCCGAGCTGCAGAAGAGACACACGTGCACTGACCTGGGTGAACTGCGCAGCTACCTTGGCTTGCAGATCACCTGGGACAGAGCACGCCGCACCATTACCCTGACTTAGTCACACATGGTGCAGCAGGTCCTTCAGCGCTTCGGCTTCACGTACTCCTCGCCTCAGGCCACTCCTCTGCCTACTCGCCACTCGCTCTCAGCTCTGCCTTCGGATGAGTCCGTAGAGTCGAGTGGCCCGTACCCAGAGCTTGTTGGCTGCCTCATGTACCTGATGACCTGCACTCGACCTGACCTTGCATACCCTCTTAGCATTCTCGCACGCTATGTTGCTCCTGGGAGACACAGACCGGAGCACATGGCTGCAGCGAAGAGGGTGTTGCGTTACTTGTGCAGTACGTCGGGCATGGGGCTTGTGCTTGGAGGGCGGAGTCCAGTGGTCCTCACTGGGCACGCAGACGCCTCTTGGGAGGACGACCAGGCTACGCAGCGGTCGTCACAGGGTTACACCTTCAGCCTTGGTTCCGGCTCTGTTTCATGGCGGGCTACCCGCTCGTCTTCTGTTCTCGGCTCCAGTTGTGAGGCTGAGATCTACGCCGGGGCCATGGCTGCACAGGAGCTTCGCTAGCTCACCTACCTGCTGTCTGACTTTGGAGAGGTGCCTCATTCTCCTCCAGTGCTGTACGTAGACAACAGGGCCATGCTGGCCTTGTGTCGAGAGCAGAGACTGGAGCATAGAACGAAGCACATTGCTCTTCACTACTTCCTTGCTCGTGAGCTGCAGCAGCGTGGTCAGCTGCGTCTTGCGTACGTGGCCTCTGAGGCCAACACTGCTGATATCTTCACCAAGGCACTTGCGCCTTGTGATCATCAGCGCTTCTGTACTCAGCTTGGTCTTGTGCCTGTCTTGCCTCACTTGCTCACCTCTTGACCTTGCTTGTACTGTTACATATATATACTCCTGCTCTCGCTTGTCTAGTTTTCTATATATATATGTGTACTCCTGCATGTAAACTGGCCTTGTGGCCATGAACTTGTTCTCGGAATGTGTGGTGACTTTGTGATCCACCCTGAGCTTGCTTTGCTTTGCTTTGCTTGACTGGTCTTGTGACCGCTTTTTCTCCCCCACTTTGCCTATAGGGGTGTGTTAGAACATTATAGCTTATGCTTTTGTGTAGGCTGTTGTGGGGTAGCCCATATGGGGTACAACCCAATTAGGGTTAGTACTTGTACCCAACTGTTTCATAGTTCATTCATTCTCGTTTCTTCTCAGATTACACCCCACTTTGGCTATGGGGGTGTGTCAGAATGTTATTATTGTCTAGCCTGCAGTGGGGTACTCTATAGCGAGTAGAACCCAATTAGGGCTTCCTTTATGTATGCCAACTGGTGCTAGTGCAACCCCCTCTTCTTCATTCCTCATTTCTTCACAGACTGTTCACGCCTTAGAAGGACGAAGGCCTGCGCATGTGCATCGACTATCGAGCGCTGAATCTGATTACCATCAAGTCACGTTACCCGATTGGACAACCTGATGGATCAGCTTCGCGGGGCTCGCTTTTTCTCGAAAATCGGCTTGCAAGGTGGCTACCATCAAATTTGCGTGTTCACCGACGACTACCCGAAGACGGTGTTTCGCACCCGCTACGGCAGTTACGAGTATACAGTGATGCCGTTCAGATTGACAAACGCGCCCTCGACCTTCCAGTTCACTATGAACGGGGTGTTTCGGGACATGCTGGACAAAAAAATATCGTTTACCTCGACGACATCCTGGTGTACAGCAAGACTCGGGACCAGCATTTACGGATTTTAGAGGAGGTGTTCCGGCGCTTGCAACAGAACCGACTAATTACCAAGGGCTCTAAGTGTGAGTTCTTACAGCCGGAGCTGGAGTTCCTGGGGCACGTGGTTTCAGGGGCACGTGGTTTCAGGGGAGGGTATAGAAATTGACCCTCGCAAAGTGACGGCTATTTCGGAGTGGAAGCCGCCCACGAACATCACGGAGTTGCAGAGTTTCCTCCGCTTCGTTAACTACGTCCGCCGTTTTGTACCGAATATGTAAAACTTAAATGCTATAGTCTATGTCGGCTGTAGTGGGGTAGACAATATGGGGTACAACACTTTTAGGTTTTCCTACTTGTACCCACCAATTTCCTAGTGCATTCATTCCTCATTTCTTAACATGGTATAGAGCAGGTTCCCTAGTGGGAACGCTTCCTATTTACTTGTCGCTCACAGTGGGCCACACGTGATGCTACTGCCCGTCTTGCTGTTCGCATTCACTTGCCGTTCTCTGAGCGCGCGCACTTTGGTCAGTATAAGAGCACTAAGACCCTATACAACGCTGTAGTTGAACGCTATTCTTCCCCTGCCACTGCTGCTCTTAGTCGCCTCATGCTGCCGTACCTGTTCCCTGACCTCGCCGCCTTTTCCACAGTCGCTGACCTAGTTACGCACCTTCGCACTAGTGACACTAGTTACCGCGCTGCGCTCCCTGCAGAGTTCTACGCCAAGAACCCCCCCCCCCATGTACATCACCCTCTACTACATAGTCACCCGGCTCCCTGACTCCCTTCGCTCGGTCAGGGACCACTTCCTCTCTGTTTGCCCCACCACACTCACCATTGACCTCCTCGAGGAGCGCCTCCTGGCAGCTGAGAAGAGCATAGTCGTTGTAGGAGCCTCTCGTGGTAACCCTTGTACTCCCTTCTTTGAGGGGTGTTCCTCCTCCCCCCTCCTGCCCTCTGTTGCCTCTGATGCTGCGGCCGACCTCGTTGGCCTCGAGTCGGACGGAGCTGCGTCTGCCCCTGGCGGGAGACGCCGCACCGGCAAGGGCAAAGGGGGCAAGGGTGCTGGAGGAGCTGGCGGGGGCGGTGGAGGTGGCGGTGGAGGCGGTGGAGGGGGTGGGGGTGGTGGTGGGAGTGGTGGCGGGGGTGGGGGCGTCGGTGGCGGTAGTGGAGGCGGAAGAGGCGGCGGCGGTGGTGGTGGGAGCGGAGGAGGCGGAGGTGGCGGCGGCGGTGGAGGTGGCGGCGGCAGCTGTGGGACTGGTCGGGGCGGATCTGCGCAGAGGGGCGGCTCCGGTGGTGGTCAGCGCCAGCAACAGCAGCGCACTCGTAAGACCCTGTCCCCGCAACAGCTTCGTGAGTGGTACGCTTCGCGTCAGCCGGGTGGGGGTGTTGGTCCCTGTACCTACGTCCTGCGTACCGGCGACCATACGGGTGAACAGTGCGGGGGCCCGCACCCCACCCAGCGCTGCTTCGGCCGCGTGACGGACGCCTGGCCTCTCCAGTTCCCTAACGCCACTGAGATCCCTCGCTGGGGAGAGCTGCAGAGGTCGGGGGTTGCTATCTTTGATATTGATTATGATGCTATTCTTGCTGCCATGTATGCTCTGTCTGCTAGTGATGAGGGTGACTGTTACCTGTGTGTTCCGCCTGACCCGGGCATTGGGACTACTCTAGGTGCTGGTGAGGCTGCTGCTCTAGGTGCTAGTGAGTCTGCTGCCCCAGGTGGTGGTGAGTCTGCTTTCTCAGGTTCCACGTTGGCTCAAGCCTCCCACACCTTCACCCTTGACTCGGGTGCTTCCCGCTCCTTCTTTCGAGACCGCACCACACTCACGCCGCTTAGTCGGCCAGTTGCGGTCTCCCTGGCAGACCCCTGTGGGGGTCCTGTCCTTGCCCACTTCTCCACTGTCTTACCGTGTCCGGCGGCCCCTTCTCGCACCCTGTCAGGTCTCTACCTCCCCTCGTTCTCTACGAACTTGGTGAGTGGTGCTGATCTACAGGATGGGGGGGTTGACCAGTTCACTCCTGCGAGTTAGCGAGTGACCCACTGCACGTGTGCTCGGACGGGCCGACACTTGGCCACGTTTACCCATCGACCGGGGTCGAGCCTGTACACACTGCCTACTGAGTCTCCTCCGATCTCTGTGTCTGGTCAGGTAGCTGCGTCGGGTCAGGTGTCTGCTACGGCGTCCAGGTCTGGTCCTTCGTCTGCCCCCTGCTTGTGTCGCCTCCTGTCTAACCAGACTCTCCTCTGGCACCACCGCCTTGGTCACCCCTCGCTGCCTCGTCTCCGAGGCATGGCCTCCCGTGTCCTTGTCTCTGGTATCCCCCGGTCACTCCCTCCTCTTCCTCCGGGGCCTGCCCCTACCTGTGTTCCTGCATCGAGGGGAGGCAGCGTGTTGCTCCTCACTCCTCCGAGTTTCCTCCGACAGAGGCTCGGCTGCAGACGCTTCACATGGACGTGTGGGGCCCAGCCCGCGTCCGTGGACAGGGTCACGAGCGTTACTTTCTGCTGGTGGTTGACGACTACTCGCGTTACACCACAGTCTTCCCCTTGCGCAGCAAGGGTGAGGTCACTGAGGTGTTGATCGGCTGGATCCGCGCTGCTCGTCTCCAGCTCAGAGAGAGTTTCGGCTCGGACTTTCCTGTTCTGCGTTTACACTCTGACAGAGGCGGGGAGTTTTCCTCTGCCCTTCTGGGAGCCTTCTGTTGTGCACAGGGCATCCGCCAGACGTTCACGCTTCCGGCCTCTCCACAGCAAAATGGGATTGCTGAGCGCCGCATTGGCATGTTCATGGACGTCGCTCGTACGTCCATGATCCATGCGGCTGCTCCCCATTTTCTGTGGCCGTTTGCGGTTCGGTACGCAGCGCATCAGATCAACCTTAAGCCCCGGGTCTCCTTGCCGGAGACCTCCCCCACCTTGCGGTGGACCGGGAAGGTTGGCGATGCGTCTACGTTTCGTGTCTGGGGATCTCGGGCGTTTGTCCGCGACTTGTCGGCGGACAAGCTGTCCCCCCGTGCTGTTCCCTGCGTCTTCCTTGGCTTCCGAGCCTGGTTGGAAGTTTTACCACCCCACCTCGCGCCGTGTTCTGTCCTCCCAGGACGTCACCTTTGACGAGTTGGTTCCTTACTACCATCTCATCCCCTACCGCACTGCGCCCCTCCCCCCGCCGCCGCTCTTCCTTGCGCCAAGTCCCCCCCCGATAGACCCTCTCCCCCCTCAGGGTCCTGCCCCGTCAGGTGTGTGTCAGAACATTATAGCTTACTTATTTTGTGTAGGCTATAGTGGGGTATCCCATAGGGGGAACAACCCAATAAGGGTTTCCTATATATACTCACTTCATTCATAGTCATTCCATTCTCGTTCTCATATTTCACATGGAATCAGAGCAGGTCCCCTCCTAGGGAGTGTTCCTAGGGCCCACCGAAGCGCGCCTCGAGTCGCGCTCTCTCCTTTTCTTTAGCGACCCGTCGGGTCGCCCCTAGCGGCCCGTCGAGCCGCCCTTACGGTCGCGCCGAGCCGCTTTAGCGGCAGTGGCGCGCCGCCCTATGCCGACGGCCTCGCCGCGCTCTCCTGCGGCCCTGCCGCCCTACATCGCGGCCCCGCCGCCCTACTCACGCGGCCCCGCCGCCCTACTCCTACGGCCCCGCCGCCCTACCTTTCGACGGCCCCGCCGCCCTACGTCGCGGCCCCGCCGCCCTACGCTGACGGCCTCGCCGCCCTACCCTTCGACGGCCCCGCCGCCCTACTCTTCGACGGCCCCGCCGAAATACGTCGCGGCCCCGCCGCCCTACGCTGACGGCCCCGCCGCCCTACCCTTCGACGGCCCCGCCGCTCTACATCGCGGCCCCGCCGCCCTTCTCGACGGCTCCGCCGTCCTACGTCACGGCCCCGCCGCCCTCCTCAGCGGCCCAGCCGCCCTACTTGACGGTCCCGCCGCCCTACTCTCGCGGCCCCGCCGACCTGCTTTGCGGCCCGCCAGCCGCCCTACCTGCTGCCCTTCCGCAGCTCTACCTGCGGCCCACCCGCCGCCCTACCTGCGGTACGCCTGCCGCCCTACCTGCGGCCCAACCGCCTTCCTACCCACGACCGCCGCGCCGCCCTGAACCAGCGCCACCGAGCCGCACGACCGCCGGGTCGCCCAGCAGCCGAGCCGCCGAGCCGCGCAGTCACCGAGCCGCCCAGCAGCTGAGCCGCCCAGCAGCCGAGCCGCCCAGCAGTCGAGCCGCCCAGCAGCCGAGCCGCCCAGCAGCCGAGCCGCCCAGCAGCCGAGCCGCCCAGCAGCCGAGCCGCCCAGCAGCCAAGCCGCCGGCCGCCGAGCTGCCCTACTTCCAGACCGCCCGTTCTGCCCAGTCTGGTGAGCACAGAGCCCTTTGCACTGCACTGCCCTCACCCTACTGTTTGCACTGCTAGGCGTCTGTCGTCATGGCTACCCGTAGTGTCCTCGCTTTTGACGCAGAGGGTCGGGCCATTGACTTTGAGGTCTGGGTAGATGACCTGCAGCTGTTCTTACAGTGCGATAGGGCAGACGGCCTCTCTCTCTTTGACCTTACCTCTGGCGCCGTCCCTGCTCCTGCTGCTGATGCTGACCCCACTGTTCGCTCCCAGTGGGCCACACGCGATGCTGCTGCACGTCTTGCTGTGCGTCGCCACCTGCCTACCGCTGAGCGCGCGCACTTTAGTCAGTACAAGAGTGCTCAGACCTTGTACGACGCTGTAGTTGCGCGCTACTCCTCCCCTGCCACTGCTGCACTAAGCCGCCTCATGCTACCCTTCCTCTTCCCTGACCTTGCTGCCTTTCCCACAGTCGCTGACCTCATTACGCACCTCCGCTCTAGTGACACTCGCTACCGCGCTGCGCTCCCTGCTGACTACTGCGCTAAGAACCCCCCCCCTATGTACATCACTCTCTATTTCATAGTCACTCGTCTCCCTGACTCCCTTCGTGTAGTCAGGGACCACTTCCTCTTAGTCTGTCCAACCACACTCACTGTAGACCTCCTCGAGAAGTCTCTCCTAGCGGCAGAAAAGAGCATAGTCGCAGTAGGGGCCTCTCGTGGTTACCCTCGCACCCCCATCTTTGAGGGGTGTTCTCCTTCCCCCCTGTTGCCTTCTGTCGCCTCTGCCGCTGCCGCCGACCTCGTTGGTCTTGAGTCGGTAGGTGCGGCGTCCGCCCCTAGCGGGAGACGCCACCCTGGCAAGGGCAAGGGGGGCAAGGGCGCGGGTGGAGCTGGCGGGGGCGGTGGAGGTGGAGGTGGCGGTGGCGGAGGGAGTGGGGGTGGCGGTGGGGGTGGTGGAGGGGGTGGAGGTGCTAGTGGCGGCAGTGGAGGCGGAGGCGGCGGTGGCGGCGGCGTTTCTGGCGGAGGCGGCGGTGGCGGTGGAGGTGGCGGCGGCGGAGGTGGAGGTGGTGGAGGTGGTCGGAGTGGCGCTTCGCAGCGGAGCAGCACTGGGGGTGGTCAGCACCAGCAGCAGCAGCAGCAGCACCAGCGGTCTCATGACGTCCCCACCCCTCAGCAGCTCCGTGAGTGGTACACGCAGCGTCAGCGTGGTGGGGGCTTTGGTCCCTGCACCTACGTCCTTCGCACCGGCGACCGCGCGGGTGAGCAGTGTGGGGGTGCCCACCCCGCCCAGCGCTGCCTTGGCCGCCTGACGGACGCTTGGCGCCAGCAGTTCCCGGAGGCCTCGGAGATCCCCCGCTGTGGAGAGCTGTCTAGGGCTGGTGTCGCTATCTTTGAACTTGACTTTGATGCTATCCTTGCTGCCATGTATGCTGTGACTATTAGTGATGAGGGTGACTGTTACTGGTGTTTCCCGCCCGACCCGGGCATTGGTACTACTGCTCTAGGTGCTAGTGAGGCTACTGCTCTAGGTGCCAGTGCGTCTTTGCTCTTAGGTACTGGTGAGTCTGCACTCTCAGGTACTAGTGAGTCTGCGCTTTCAGGTACTGCGTCGGCTTCGGCCTCCCACACCTTCACCCTTGACTCTGGGGCGTCTCGCTCCTTCTTTCGGGACCGCACCACACTCACGCTGCTTAGTCGGCCGGTTGCGGTGTCCCTGGCTGACCCCTCTGGGGGTCCTGTCCTGTCTCGCTTCTCTACAGTCCTCCCGTGTCCGGCGGCTCCCTCTGGCACCCTGTCTGTCTCTACCTCCCCTCGTTCTCTACGAACCTGGTGAGTGGTGCTGACCTACAGGATGCGGGTGTCCACCAGTTCACTCCTGCTCGTCAGCGGGTGAAGCACTGCACAGAGGCTAGCACAGGTCGTCACCTGGCTACGTTTACACGTCAGCCAGGGTCGAGCCTGTACACCCTGACCACTGCTTCTCCTCCAGTTCCTGAGTCTGGTAGGGTCCCTTCGTCAGGTCAGGTGTTTGCTGCAGCGTCCAGGTCTGGTCCTGAGTCTGCCCCCTGTTCGTGTCGTCGCCTGTCTCACGAGACTCTCCTCTGGCACCACCGCCTGGGTCACCCCTCTCTGCTTCGGCTCAGAGGCATGGCCTCCCGTCTTCTTGTGTCTGGTCTCCCCCGGTCCCTCCCTCCCCTTCCTCAGGGCCCTGGCCCTGCCTGTGTCCCCTGTGTCGAGGGGCGCCAGCGTGCCGCCCCTCACTCCTCCCAGTTTCCTCCGACAGAGGCTCCGTTGCAGACGCTTCACATGGACGTGTGGGGCCCTGCCCGCGTCCGTGGACTAGGTCACGAGCGCTACTTCCTGTTGGTGGTTGACGACTACTCGCGTTACACCACAGTCTTCCCCTTGCGCAGCAAGGGTGATGTCACTGAGGTGTTGATCGACTGGATCCGCGCAGCTCGTCTCCAGCTCAGGCAGAGCTTTGGCTCGGACTTTCCTGTGTTGCGTCTGCACTCGGACAGAGGCGGAGAGTTCTCCTCTGGCCTTCTGCGTGCCTACTGTCTTACGCGAGGCATCCGTCAGACCTTCACGCTTCCGGACTCACCGCAGCAAAATGGGATTGCAGAGCGCCGCATTGGCATGGTCATGGACGTCGCTCGTACGTCTATGATGCATGCGGCTGCCCCCCATTTTCTGTGGCCGTTTGCGGTCAGGTACGCGGCGCATCAGATCAACCTCCACCCCAAGGTCTCCAGGCCGGAGACCTCCCCAGCTCTGCTGTGGACGGGGAAGGTTGGCGATGCGTCGGCATTCCGGGTCTGGGGATCTCGGGCGTTTGTCCGCGACTTGTCTGCGGACAAGCTGTCCCCTCGCGCTGCTCCCTGCGTCTTCCTGGGGTTCCCCCCCGACGCCCCTGGGTGGCAGTTCTACCACCCCACCTCTCGCCGTGTTCTGTCCTCTCAAGACGTCACGTTCGACGAGTCAGTACCCTACTACCGCCTCTTCCCCTACCGCACTCCGTCCCTCCCCCCACCCCCGCTCTTCTTGGTACCAGGTCCCCCTCCGGTAGACCCTCTTCCCCCTCAGGGTCCTGCCCCTTCAGGTGTGTCCCAGGTAGACGTGGTCGAGCCTGTCGAGGTCACTGGTGACTCTGGTGCTGCTGCGGGTGCTGAGCCTAGGGGTGCTGGGACTGGGGGTGCTGAGCCTAGGGGTGCTGAGCCTAGGGGTGCGGAGCCTGGGGGTGCTGAGCCTGGGGGTGCTGAGCCTGGGGGTGCTGAGCCTGGAGGTGCTTCTCCTGGAGGTGCTTTGCCTGGGGGTGCTGAGCCTGGAGGTTCTTCGCCTGGAGGGTCTCCGGGTGCTTCGTCTCGCCGAGAGCCACTCTCCCCACAGGAGCTGCGTGAGTGGTTTGCCCGGCGCTGGAGGCGTGCTGCTGGTGCTGGAGGTTCTTCGGCTACTGAGGGTGCTGCTGTCGCGGGTCCCGGAGGTGCTCGTACTGGGAGTACTGGAGCTGCTGGGCCTGCGGGTTCGACTGGAGCTGGTCCTGCTGAGGGTGTTGGCGCTGGGACTACCACTGGCGGTCCGGCTGGCGGTGCTCCTGGTGCTGCTGGAGGTTCTGGGGCTGCTGGAGGTGCTGCTGGGGGTTCTGGAGCTACTGGAGGTGCTGCTGGAGGTGCTGCTGGAGCGGGTTCTCCTACTGGGGGTACTGGTATTGTCCCTGCTGTTTCTAGCGTCGCCACGCGGCCCCAACCGTACTTCGTTCCACTCCTGCAGCAGGTTCTTGGTCTTGCACCTTCTCCTGGTCCTCCTCCTCCTCCCTTAGAGGATCCACAGCCTGTCCAGTCACAGTCAAAGCTACAGCCTGCTTCCCTTTTGCCTGCTCCTTCTCCCTACGCTGGTCCTACTGGAGGTCTTACTGAGCGTCGTGAGCCTGCGTCTCGTCCTGCGTCGCCTGTTCGTGCTGTGAGCGCTAGTGGTCGCGGTTCGCGTCAGCGTCCTCCCCCTGTCCCTGGCACGCACCGGATGTCTCTACGTCCGTCTACTGCTCCTATGCGTGCCCGTTTGCCTTCTCCTCCTGCGTCCTCTCTTCTTGCTCTTGCCGACCCGGAGTCAGACTCTCTTCGTGCTGCCAGTCCTACTGTCACGCGTCTCCTTGCTACTGCCGTCACTGACCCTTCTTTCGAGTCTACTGCTGCGTCTGCCCTTGTCACTGAGCTCGTCGACTTTGCTGCTCGCTGTTGTCTAGACAACGCTGCTAGTCTTGTCGCTGAGTCTGAGTCTGCCTGTCCTCCGTCCGTCGGGGGTGAGTGTGCCCTTGGCACGGACGTCCTTGAGGACAGGCAGGAGGAGTTCCAGTGTCTTGCCGCCGCTTCACCTCATGTCGTGTCCGTACTGCTCACCCCTGAGGGAGACCCGGATGCACTTGACATCCCGACTCCGCGCTCTTACGCGGAGGCGATAGAGGGTCCCTGCTCCTCTCAGTGGCAGGCAGCTATGGATGCAGAGATGGCTTCCTGGAAGTCCACAGGCACCTACGTTGACGCTGTCCCCCCTCGTGGGGCGAACATCGTCAGTGGCATGTGGATCTTCAGGGTGAAGCGACCGCCGGGTTCTCCGCCTATCTTCAAGGCGCGTTACGTGGCTCGTGGTTTCAGCCAGCAGCAGGGAGTTGACTACTTTCAGACCTTCTCCCCCACCCCGAAGATGACCACTCTTCGGGTACTGCTGCACGTTGCTGCGCACCGTGACTACGAGCTGCACTCTCTCCACTTCAGCACTGCTTTCTTGCAGGGCAGCCTCCACGAGGAGATCTGGCTGCGTCTCCCACCGGGCTTCACTGGGTCTTTTCCTCCTAGCACCCAGTGGAGTCCCCGGCGTCCAATCTGCCTGAGCTGGAGACGAGCTGCGCGGATCCAGTCGATCAACACCTCAGTGACATCACCCTTGCTGCGCAAGGGGAGGACTGTGGTGTAACGCGAGTAGTCGTCAACCACCAGCAGGAAGTAGCGCTCGTGACCCTGTCCACGGACGTGGGCTGGGCCCCACACGTCCATGTGAAGCGTCTGCAGCGGGGCCTCTGTCGGAGGAAACTGGGAGGAGTGAGGGGCAGCACGCTGCCGCCCCTCGACGCAAGGGATGCAGGCAGGGGCAGGCCCCGGGGGAAGGGGAGGGAGGGACTGGGGAAGACCAGAGACAAGGACACGGGAGGCCATGCCTCGGAGACGAAGCAGGGAGGGGTGACCAAGGCGGTGGTGCCAGAGGAGAGTCTCGTGAGACAGGAGGCGACACGAGCAAGGGGCAGACTCAGGACCAGACCTGGACGCTGCAGCAAACACCTGACTCGACGCAGCTACCTGAACCAGACGCAGGGACAGGAGGAGACTCAGTGGTCAGTGTGTACAGGCTCGACCCCGACCGATGTGTAAACGTGGCCAGGTGTCGGCCTCTCCGAGCGTCCGTGCAGTGGGTCACCCGCTGACTCGAAGTAGTGAACGGGTGAACCCCCGCATCCTGTAGGTCAGCACCACTCACCAAGCTCGTAGAGAACGAGGGGAGGTAAAGACCAGACAGGGTGCCATAGGGGGCCGCCGGACACGGGAGGACAGTGGAGAAGTGAGCAAGGACAGGACCCCCAGAGGGGTCTGCCAGAGAGACTACAACTGGCCGACCAAGCGGCGTGAGTGTGGTGCGGTCTCGAAAGAAGGAGCGAGAACCCCCCGAGTCAAGGGTGAAGGTGTGGGAGGCCGAAGCCGACGCGGTACCTGAGAGAGCAGACTCAGCAGTACCTGAGGAAGCAGACGCACTGGCACCTAGAGCAACAGCCTCGCTAGCACCTAGAGCAGCAGCCTCACCAGTACCTAGAGCAGCAGTCTCAATACGCGGGTCAGGCGGGAAACACCGGTAATATTCACCCTCATCACTAATAGTCACAGCATACATGGCAGCAAGAATAGCATCAAAGTCAAGGTCAAAGATAGCTACTCCCGCCCTAGACAGCTCGCCCCAGCGAGGGATCTCAGTGGCCTTAGGGAACTGGTGACGCCAAGCGTCCGTGAGGCGGCCAAAGCAGCGCTGGGTGGAGTGCGCACCCCCGCACTGCTCACCCGCGCGGTCGCCGGTGCGTAGGACGTAGGTGCACGGACCAGTACCCCCACCCCGCTGGCGTGCAGCGTACCACTCACGGAGCTGCTGAGGGGGGGGGATGTCACGAGTGTGCTGCTGCTGCTAGCGCTGACCACCACCGGAGCCGACCCTCTGCGCAGCGCCACCCCGACCAGCTCCGCCTCCTCCGCCGCCTCCTCCTCCTCCGCCACCACCCCGCTACCTCCGCCCCCACCGCCACCGCCGCCTCCGCCTCCGCCTCCACTGTCGTCATCGACACCTCCACCCTCGCCACCACTCCCACCACCACCCCCACCCCCTCCACTGCCGCCACCGCCACCCCCTCCAGCGCCCTTGCCCCCCTTGCCCTTGCCGGTGCGGCGTCTCCCACTCGGGGTAGACGCAGCGCCGACCGACTCGAGACCGACGAGGTCGGCCGCAGCAGCAAAGGCAACGGAGGGCAAAAGGGGGGAGGGGGAACACCCCTCAAAGACGGGGGTGCGAGGGTCACCACGAGAGGCTCATACAGCGACTATGCTCTTCTCTGCCGCTAGGAGGGCCTTCTCCAGGAGGTCAACGGTGAGAGTGGTGGGGCAAACTGAGAGGAAGTGGTCTCTGACTACGCGGAGAGAGTCAGGGAGCCGGGTGACTATGTAGTAGAGGGTGATGTACATGGGGGGGGGGGGGGGGGTTCTTGGCGCAGAACTCAGCAGGAAGCGCAGCGCGGTAGCGAGTGTCACTAGTGCGGAGGTGCGTAATGAGGTCAGTGACAGTGGGAAAGGAAGCAAGGTCAGGGAAGAGGTACGGTAGCATGAGGCGTCTCAGTGCAGCAGTGGCAGGGGAGGAGTAGCGTGCAACTACAGCGTCGTACAAGGTCTGAGCACTCTTGTACTGGCTAAAGTGCGCACGCTCAGAGGTAGGCAGGTGGCGAAGCACAGCAAGACGTGCAGCAGCATCGCATGTGGCCCACTGTGAGCGAACAGTGGCGTCAGCATCAGCAGCAGGGGTAGGAGAGGCACCAGAAGTGAGGTTAAAGAGGGAGAGGCCGTCTGCCCTATCGCACTGTAGGAAAAGCTGCAGGTCATCTACCCAGACGTCAAAGTCAATGGCCCGACCCTCAGCGTTAAAAGCGAGGACACTAGGGGTAGCCATGACAGAAGTAGACTAGTAGCGCGAACAGTAGGGTAAGGGCAGTACAGTGATAGAGGCGCTGCTCTTACCGGACAGGGCGGCTTGGGCGGCTCGGCGGTTCGGCGGCTCTGGCGGCTCGGCGGCTCGGCGGCTCAGCAGCAACTACGGCTCGGCGACTCGGCGGCTCTGGCGGCTCAGCAGCTCGTCGGTACGGCGGCTCGGCAGCTCGGCGACCCGGCGGCTCGGGCGGCTCAGGTAGCGCGGCAGCTCGGGCGGCTCAGGTGGCTCGGGCGGCTCGGCAGTAGTTCGGCGGCGCCGGCGGCTCGGTGGTGACGGCGGGGCCGCGTGAGGATGGCGGCGGGGCCGATAGAGGCGGCACCGGGGCCGGGAAGGGTAGTGCCGAGGCCGAAGGGTAGGCGTTGGGGCAAGCAGAGGCGGCGCCGGGGCCGGGAAGGGCGGGGCCGAGGCCGGGAAGGGCGGTGCCGGGGCCGCAGGGGTAGGCGACGGGGCCAGGAGAGGCGGCGCCGGGGCCGGGAAGGGCGGCGCCGGGGCCGCAGGGGTAGGCGACGGGGCTAGGAGAGGCAGCGCCGGGGCCGGGAAGGGCGGCGCCGTGGCCGCAGGGGTAGGCGACGGGGCCGCGGGGTAGGCACTGGGGCTGCAGGGTAGGTGACGGGGCCGCAGGGTAGGCGACGGGGCCAGCAGAGGCGGCGCCGGGGCCGGGAAGGGCAGCGCCGGTGCCGCAGGGGTAGGCGACAGGGCCGCTAGGACGGCTAGGAGGGGGGTCGCGAGGGCGGCTTGAAGAAGCCGCGAGGGTGGCACGAAAGGGCCGCGAGGGCGGCGCGAACAGGCCGCGAGGGCGGCGCGACGCGACGGAGCCGCGAGGGCGGCGGATCGGGGCCGCGAGGGCGGCGCGACGCGGCCGCTAGGGCGGCGCGACGTGACGGGGCTGCGAGGGCGACGCGACGGGGCCGCTAAGGCGGCGCGACAGGGTTGAAAGAGGGGAGCGCGACTCGGGCAGAGTAGAGCGCGCTCCGGGCAGGAAAAAAAAGGTGGTGGGCCCTAGGAACAGTTCCCACAGGGGAACCTGCTCGATACCATGAGAAAATGAACGAGAATGAATTGACTAAGGGAAAGCTGGGTACAAGTACAAACCCTAGAAAGTCGTACCCCATATGTGCTACCCCACTATAGCCTACAACAGCTATGTCATATAAATCTGACAGACGCAGTCGAGCCTGTCGAGGTAGCTGTTGACTCTGGTGCTGCTAGGGGTGCTGAGCCTGGGGGTGCTGAGTCTGGGGGTGCTGAGCCTGGGGGTGCTGAGTCTGGGGGTGCTGAGCTTGGGGGTGCTGAGCCTAGGGGTGCGGAGCTTGGGGGTGCTGAGCCTGGGGGTGCGGAGCCTGGGGGTACGGAGCCTTAAGGTGCTGAGCCTGGGGGTGCGGAGCCTGGGGGTGCTGGGTCTGCTCGTGTGGCCTCTGGCGGTGCTGGGTTTGGGGGCCCTTCGGGTGCTTCGTCTCGGCGGGAGCTACCCTCTCCACAGTAGCTGCACGAGTGGTTTGCCCTGGGCTGGAGCCGTGCTGCTGGAGCTGGAGGTGCTATTATTGCTGCTGACCCTGGGGTCGGCGCTGGAGGTACTGGAGCCACTGGTCCTGGAGGTGCTCTTACTGGCGGTACTGGAGCTACTGGGACTGGAGGTGCTGCTGGGGCTGCTGGAGTTGGTGCTGCTCGAGGTACTGGAGCTGCTGGTACAGCTGGGGGGACTGGAGCTGCTGGGCCTGGAGGTGCTCCTAGTGCTAGAGCTACTGGCGGTGCTAGAGCTGGCGGTCCTGCTGGAGTAGGTGTTGCTGGAGCTGCTGGAGCTGGAGCGGCTGGGGGTGTTGGCGCTGGTGCTTCTGAGGGTGCTGGAAATGGTGCTGCTGGAGCTGGAGGTGCTGCTGGCGCTGGTGCTGCCTCTGGGGGTACTGGTGCTGTCCCTGCTGTTTCTAGAGGCGCTGCGCGGCCGCGGCCGTACTTCATTCCGCTCCTTGAGCAGGTTCTTAGTCTTCCGCCTTCTACTAGTCCTGCTCCTCCCTTAGAGTGTCCACCACCTGTCCAGTCGTAGTCACAGTTACAGCCCGCCTCCCCCCTGCCTGCTCCTTCTCCCTACACTGGTCCTACTGGAGGTTTGTCTGAGCATCGTGAGCCTACGTCTCGTCCTGCATCGCCTGTTCGTGTTGCTCGCAGTAGTAGTCGTGTTCCGCGTCCGCGTCCTCCTGCGGTCCCAGGCACACACCAGATGGCACTGCGTCCTTCCACTGCTCCTCTGCGTGTCCCGTTGCCGTCTCCTCCAGAGTCCTCTCTTCCTGTTCTTGCTGACCCGGAGTCTGACTCACTTCGTGCTGCCAGTCATACTGTCACGCGTCTCCTGGCTACTGTTGTCACTGACCCTTCCTTTGAGTCCACTGCTGCGTCTGCCTTGGTTGCTGAGCTTGTCAACTTTGCTGCTCGCTGTCGTCTAGACTACGCTGCTAGTCTTGTTTCTGAGTCTGAGTCTGTCTGTCCTCCGTCCGTCGGGGGTGAGTGTGCTCTAAGCACGGACGTCCTTGAGGACAGGCAGGAGGAGTTCCAGTGTTTTGCTGCTGCTTTGCCTCATCTCGTGTCCACGCTGATTGCCCCTGAGGGAGACCCGCATGCACCAGACATCCCGACTCCTCGATCGCACGCTGAGGCGATCGAGGGTCCCTACTCCTCACAGTGGCAGTCAGCCATGGACGCAGAGATGGCTTCCTGGAAGTCCACAGGCACCTACGTCGACGAGGTTCCCCCACCTGGGGCGAACATCGTTAGTGGCATGTGGATTTTCAGGGTGAAGCGGCCGCCGGGTTCTCTACCTATCTTCAAGGCGCGTTACGTGGCTCGAGGCTTCAGTCAGCGGCAGGGAGTTGACTACTTTCAGACCTTCTCTCCCACCCCGAAGATGACCACTCTTCGGGTGCTGCTGCACATAGCCGCTCAGCGCGACTACGAGCTTCACTCTCTTGACTTCAGCACAGCTTTCTTGCAGGGCAGCCTGCACGAGGAGATCTGGCTGCGCCGCCCACCTGGCTTCACTGGGTCGTTCCCTCATGGTACCCAGTGGAGCCTCCAGCGGCCAGTCTACGGTCTCCGCCAGGCGCCCCGTGAGTGGCACGACACACTGAGGACTACACTTGCGGCTCTTGGGTTTGCTCCTTCTACTGCCGACCCGTCGCCGTTTCTGCGCACCGACACCTCTTTGCCGCCGTTCTACATCCTCGTGTACGTCGACGACTTGGTCTTTGCCACTGCTGACACTGCTGGACTCGCCCACGTGAAGTCCGAGCTGCAGAAGAGACACACGTGCACAGACCTGGGTGAACTGCGCAGCTACCTTGGCTTGCAGATCACCCGGGACAGAGCACAGCGCACCATTACCCTGACTCAGTCACACATGGTGCAGCAGGTCTTTCAGCGCTTCGACTTCACGTACTCCTCGCCTCAGGCCACTCCTCTGTCTACTCGCCACTCGCTCTCAGCTCTGCCTTCGGATGAGTCCGTAGAGTCGAGTGGCCCGTACCCAGAGCTTGTTGGCTACCTCATGTACCTGATGACCTGCACTCGACCTGACCTTGCATACCCTCTTAGCATCTTGGCACGCTATGTTGCTCCTGGGAGACACCGACCAGAGCACATGGCTGCTGCGAAGAGGGTGTTGCGCTACTTGTGCAGTACGTCGAGCATGGGGCTAGTGCTTGGAGGGCGGCGTTTAGTGGTCCTCACAGGTCACGCAGACACTTTTTGGGCTGACGACCAGGCTACGCAGCGGTCGTCACAGGGTTACACCTTCAGCCTTGGTTCCGGCTTTGTTTCGTGGCGGTCTACCCGCTCGTCTTCTGTTCTCGGCTCTAGCTGTGAGGCTGAGATCTACGCATGAGCCATGGCTGCACAGGAGCTACGCTGGCTCACCTACCTGCTGACTAACCTAGGAGAGCCGCCTCGTTCTCCTCCAGTTCTGTTCGTAGACAACAAGGCCATGCAGGCCTTGTGTCGGGAGCACAGACTGGAGCACATAACAAAGCACATTGCTCTTCGCTACTTCCTTGCTCGTGAGCTACAGCAGCGTGGTCAGCTACGCCTTGCTTACGTGGCCTCTCAGGCCAACACTGCTGATATCTTTACCAATGCACTTCCGCCTTGTGATCATCAGCGCTTCTGTACGATGCTAGGTCTTGTGCCTACTTGGCCTCACTTGCTCACTTCCTGACCTTTCTTGTACTGTAATCTATCTATACCTGCACTTGCTTTTTTGCCTTTATATATGATCTTGCATGCGAACTAGCCTTGTGGCCTTGAACTTGTGCTCCAAATGTGTGGTGACGTTGTGATCCACCCTGAGCTTACTGTGCTTTGCTTGACTGGTCTTCTAACCTCTTGTTTTCCCCCACTTTGCCTATGGGGGTGTGTCAAACTTATATGCTATAGTCTGTGTAGGCTGTAGTGGGGTAGACAATATGGGGTACAACACTTTTAGGTTTTCCTACTTGTACCCACCTGTTTCCTAGTGCATTCATTCCTCATTTCTTCACAGAATATGGCGGGGATAACCAGGTCGTTAACCGTTCTTCTGCACAAGGGCGTGCTATTTCTTTGGGGGGAGAGAGAACAGTTGGCCTTTGACGAGCTGAATAAAATTTTGAGTTCACCCCCGATGCTTCGGTTGGCAGACTCATCTCGACAGTTCGAAGTCGTGACGGACGCCAGCTATTTCACCGTAGGCGTCGTCCTTCTACAGGATTTCGGCAACGGGCTGCAACCAAACGCGTATCGGTCACGGAAAATGCAGCCACCCGAGCGCAACTATCCTGTATGCATCGTGCATGCATTTCGTACCTGGCGATATTATCTCACGGGAGCCAATGTCACGATCAGGACAGACCACAAGTCACTACTGTACATGCGCAGCCAACTACAGCTCAACCCGCGACAAATCAGGTGGGCCGATTACCTCGAGTCAAACTTCAGCTACACCATCACGTACAAAAAGGGCGCCAACAACATTGCCGACGCTCTGACCCGCCCATCGATGCAGACCGCAGCAGTACTAATCGCTCACTCTAACCCTTTATTGGCAAGGTTATTTAAGCATGGCGAAAGGACCAATCGCTTCTTCATGAAGAATCAACACCAACGGGTCACTACGGCGCATGGGAGTTATTACCTAAAAGTCGGTAGTAACCGAGTTTGGGTACCTTCCTACCGACCGTTACGAGAATTGCTGATGCGGGAGGTTCATGACTCCAACCTCTCCGGGCATTTCGGCGTCGACAAAACATTAAAGTTGCTGCATCGTAATTACTACTGGCCCGACATGGCGTCGGACGTGCAGCACTACGTGTCCGCCTGCCCTACTTGCCAAGCGATGAAGTCACCACGCCAACGTCCAGCTGGGTTGCTGCAACCCCTGGAGCCACCCGTACGAGGATGGCAACATGTGACGATGGACTGCGTCACTGGACTGCCAGCTGGCGCAAGTGGCAACGATCAGGTGCTGGTCGTCGTTGACCGATTAACGAAGATGGCGCATTTCGCACCATGCCGCACGACGATCACAGCCAAAGAAACAGCGAAGCTCTTCATCTCCACTGTCGTCCACCTACACGGGTTACCTTCGGCGATCATCAGCGATCAAGATCTGAAATTTACGTCGAATACCACCCGCAAACCGACAGACAGACAGAGAGGACAAATCTAACTATGGAGCAGTTAATTCGCACGAACTGCCCCGACATCACCAAGTGGGAGGATTCGCTCTCTATGCTGGAGTTTGAGTACAACAACGCACCGTCTGCGACGACTAATCAGTCGCCGTTCTACCTCAATTACGATATAGACCCTGTGGTACCCTCTTCAACGACCTCCGACAACCAGTTACCACAGTCGCAGCAGTTCGTCTCGGAACTTCAAGCAGCTCGTGACAAAGCAGGGGAATTCATTCGGAAGGCTAATACCGTTGCCAGCCGCTACGCCGACAGACATTGACGGAACTTACCATTCCGTGACGGGCAGATGGTCCTTCTGGACACAAAAAAACTTTGCCTGCCCCAACCCGCA
The DNA here is from genome assembly GCA_948144175.1 of Closterium sp. NIES-65. Taxonomy (NCBI): domain Eukaryota; kingdom Viridiplantae; phylum Streptophyta; class Zygnematophyceae; order Desmidiales; family Closteriaceae; genus Closterium; species Closterium sp. NIES-65. The sequence continues at coordinate 2,478,477 of CANXME010002221.1, forward strand.
AAACTGTGTTTCTGCTACGTGGAACCTTTCCGCATCATTCGGATGTTGACCCCGGTCGCAGCAAAACTTCTGCTACCGGACGACTGGAAAATCCACGACGCCTTCCACGTCAGCCTGCTCCGCCATTGCGTGGCTCCGCAGCCGTCCGACATCGCCCGCCCCAACATCGCGCCAAGTGTTTGGCCTGTGGCAGACCAGACAGTGCAGCCCTGGAAGATTCTGAATCATAGCATCAATGCGACCCCAGCTGGGCGCCACGTCGATTTCCTCCTTTGTTGGGTGGATCGCACAAGCGAAGATGACACGTGGGTCCTGCCGACGCGTGCCTGACGTTGACCACCTTTCTTAAAGGGGGGGGGTGGTGTAAGGAACTTTCCTAATTCCTCGTTGAGGCACTCCATACGCGTACAGTTCCAACTTTTCGGAGTTCAGGCTTGGTCCGACGACCTCGCCTTCCGAACGTCCCTCGCGTCGCCTTTGGGTTTCCCATCCATAAACCTGCACCCAACCATCTCGCGACTCCGCAACCTCGGCCTAGCTAGCCTTGCTAAATTATGCCTAGGCCTCGTTGTTTTCTCAGTAGTTGTAATCACTTCCGCGATATTGCATTCTGCGCACTTTTCTTTCGTACAACTCATAACGAAGGGCCCGCGGGGGCGTTCTAGGCAGTTTGTAGCCCCGAAACACCCGACGTTTTGCAAGATTTAGCGTGGTCGCGCTGCTGAGGTATGTGTTTCATGCCACAACTGTTTCTGTATTGTTTAACATCCTCGTCTGAAATTTCTTGCATGTCCTGGAATGCTTTCACGATATGTTATGCTGGTAAGGTAACGTGTTTTGTGTTGAGGTGCCAGAAGTTCCAGAATCTGCAGCAGATGTTTTGCAAGACCAACCTCGAGATGCAAGGAATTTTTTACGCGCGCTAGCAGTCACGTGGGGAGGCCCTGGAGCGCCTGCTGGACGTGTTACCTGCTGAAAGAGTACCGCCATGATTTGTATGAGGTGGTCACCTCGTTCAAATTCAACTGGCTCCTTCGGGTTTTGGTGGATGTGCTGTCGGAGCTCAATTCGCTCAACTTGCGGTTCCAGCAAAGAAAGGTATGATGTGATAAATCTCTTTGAAATGTGTTGACATGTAGTAGTTCTCCCGTCCTGACACATTGTGTTGTGCATTTACATATCGACATCACGCTGGTGGGCCGTCTCGTCGAGCAGACGCGGATGCGACTGAAGTCTCGCTACAACAGCAATCAGCAAGGCCACCAGTTCGGGAGCGGGGAGAGGATGCGCCTTCCAGAGTTCATCAAGAAGCACCAATCGAAGGAGAAGCAGGAGATGAAGGCCGAAGGGGTTGATGGCGACCAAAATCCAGTCTCCTTCAATTTCGACCTGCACAACCATGTCTCTGAGGGGAAGAAACTCCAGGCGTTGTGGCTGCCTGCTACGAACCATCGTTGAACTTCGTGCGCGTAGTGGACAAGGAGCTGGAGTGGCGGTATCGTGACTTCGCGAACATGGAAGGCTCGAAGCTGTTTGATAAAGCTTCATACCTTCCAGACAATGACAAGCGCCTCGCTGCCTTCAAACGATGGCTACAGCAACTCCACAAGCTCTACCAGATGCACTCCCTGGTACGAAATCCGTACCTTGCTTGAAAATTGTTTGCGGTTTTTGAATTTCTTGGGTGATTGTTGGAGAGGGGTCTTCTGTTCTCGTACTTTGTTGTTTGCTCGGCTGTTTGGTTTTAAACCGCCCTCTCCTCCCACCTTCTTCGAGTTTCTTATTGTACTCTTCTCCCCCATCAACAGGGTTCAACTACAGCAAAGCGCGGGCAGAGCTGTAGGTGTTTACGAGTACCTTGTTTTTGCAGCATCACAATGAAGACTTCCACCAAGCTCTTGCCAACATGCTGCGCGAAGATTTATGGCAGCAGTCCTTGTCAGAATCCCAACCACTAGACCATTGGGATAAAAGGGCTTGTTTCAGTGGCGGGTCAGTGCGCCCATAACCCCCCAGGCGAAGGCGCCTGTAACCCTCTCCAGGATCAATCGGGCATCCACAGTGCAGATCTACTGACACCCCCCCACACTGGGAGGCCCAGGACTAAGCACAGCGGCAATGGCCTACATGTGCATACACCGGGAATCGAACCCGAGACCGCTCTGATACCATGTCAGAATCCCAACCACTATACCATTGGGATATAAGGGCTTGTTTCAGTAGCGGGTCAGTGCGCCCATAACCCCCCAGGTGAACGCGCCTGTAACCCTCTCCAGGATCAATCGGGCATCCACAGTGCAGATCTACTGACAGTCCTTCCCCAACATCATGCTGCTGTGGCAAGCAGCGGCGGTCCTGCCTCTCAGCACGGTCGAGTGTGAGAGAGGCTTCAGCAAGCAGAATTTGATCAAAACCTGGGACCGCGTCAACATCTCTGGCATCAGCCTCGACTATATTATGCACTGCTCCTTGCTCCAGTACGAAATTGACTGGTTCGAGGTGGTCGCGATTTTCAGGGGGGAGAAAGCTCAGGCGCCCCACCACGGACTTCAATGGGACTAGGGAGAGCGACATCCAGTTTGTGGGTGACAGTGGCGGTTTGCATAGTAGCTTGCCAAGTACTGAGTGAAGTGAATATTGCATGTGAGAAGCATTGCTATTGCTACATTTATAATTAAGTAGTCACCGCTCGCTGTATTGGACTAGACAGTCATTGTAACGAAAATAGTACCCTGCGAATCAGTCTTTAGTAATAGTTACAGTGACGGCATCAGGCTGGGAATTTTTTTTCACTGTATTCGTCAGCCTAGCGAAAAAATTTACCCTAGGGAGCCAGGGTGAGACTGGGCTCAACTCTGGTTAGACAGGGTGGGCCTAGACCAATTTTGGGCCCTGTGCCCATTAGAGTAACAATGCAATTTCACTACGCAGGCCCATGATGTAATGTAACTATATGTAATGTATCAGTGCTTGAAAGTGTACAAATTGCTGTTATATTTTCCACGTATTCGTAAATACGTGATTCCTAAGTCTTCTGGTAAACCATTATCATCCATAATGATGGTTATTGGATAGCGAATTATACAATTAGAAATGCAAACTGGCGGAAGTGCAGGGACATTATATACGATAGAAATTATTTACAGTCACTATGATTGATGGCTCTTATCGGAAGAACTGCCCGCATGCCTCAATCAACCATTGGTCGTGTCAATCTTGGATATTGTTCATCGAACCAATCCCAAAGCACCCGATAGTGTCAAACAGTTCATCCAAAAGTGACGGGATTCCAATCACCCATCTACTCTCGCAGGGCCGGGAGGTGTGTTGTCTATCCTCAACCAGACTCTCGAAAATAGGAATTCACGTTCGAGTTCTTTTGGATGAGGTTCATATAGTGAGCTGCGACGAGCCCTTCATACTACCCCGGCAAGCAGCAACGTATAGAAGATTACGGCTGGTTCTATACTTTGCCGTACGACTCGTACGAGAGGAGCACATCAATTCGGCGAAGGGTGTAACGGCGGAGAACCGGATGATGGCGGAGAATGGGGAAAACGCGGAGGGTAAAGGTGGGGAATCAGAAGAAGGGCGTGGAGGTGGAGTGCATAGGGCGACGAGGCAGGACGACGTGGCGATGCGCTTGAGTCGGATGATGGGCGCGGGAGCGGGGAGCGCGGGGGAATTATCATCGGAACAGCTGATGGGCGTGATACGATGGTGCGTGCAGCGTGCTGTGGAGGTCGACGTGGACGCAAGATTGGCGGAGAGGCTTGGGGAGGTAGAGCAGCGAGTGAGAGCGGAAGAGAGGAAGAGGACCGACGAGGAAGAGAGGAGGAGGGTTGAGGAGGAAGAGAGGAAGAGGGTTGAAAAGGAAGAGAGGAAGAGGGTTGAAAAGGAAGAGAGGAAGAGGGTTGAAAAGGAAGAGAGGAAGAGGGTTGAAGAGAAAGAGAGGAAGAAGAGGAGGGAACTGAAGAGGGAAGCGAGTCAGGCACTAGCGTGGGCGGCGAGGCGGGAGGAGGAGTTGAAGGCAGCAGTGAGGGAGGCGGAGAGGGCGGTGACGGGGCTGGAGGAGAGCGTTGAGGAAAAGGTGGAGAAGATACTGGTGCGCGTGGCCATGCTCCAAAGCGCCATGGACGGTGGGGAGCTCTTTCAATGCGCCGAAGCAGAGCGCAAGCGAGCTCGTATGGCTGATGGGTCCGCTGCTCCCCGCACGAGGGAGGTGAGTACTGTCATAACGTGATTAATTTGCATATAATCCCTATTTGGCACGTTCTGTGCCATGTAAGACGTTACAAATATGCCTCGCTACCCGTTCTTCCCGTCGCCCCTACCTTCCTTCCTTCAACTCTCTCCTCGTCCTCCGTCCGTCCGTCTCTCCACCCACCATCCACCCCTCCTCCCACCGTCCGTCCATCCTGGTGCTCCGTTGCTCGTTCACCTACTCATTCCCCCGTGCCTTCCTGCACCACTCCTATACCAGGAAGCATTTCATCTGCAAGCCCTTAACCGTGCACAGGCAGCCCCTCTCGCCGTTACCCCACTCGGCCGTTCTCGCCCCTTTGATGCTCCCCTACTCCCTGTTGCCTGGCAGCACCTGGCAGCCCTCTCCACTTATGCAGAGGCGGTGAGAGGGAAGTCACAGGAGGTGAAGACGCTGGTGCGTGGGCTGTGGACGAAGCATGTCTTGGTTGGTGGGGAGAAGCAGCTTGAGGAAGGAGGGGAGGAGGACGAGGAAGAGGAAGAGGAGGTTGAGGAGGAGGAGAAGGAGGAAGTGGAGGAAACAGAGAGAGAGCAAGAGATGGAGAGAGGGGAGGAGATGGAGAGAGGAGAGAAGGTGGAGAGAGAGGAAGAGAAGGAGAGAGAGCAGGAGATGGAGAGAGCAAGGCAGAGTGAGAGAGAGGAGGAGACGGAGAGAGAGGAGAGAAAGCAGAGAGATGAGGGGAAGCAGAGGGAAGAGATGAAGAGGGAGGAGGAGAAGGGGAGGGCGGAGGAAGAGAGAGAGGAGGAGAAGGAGAGAGAGGAGGAGGAGAGAGAAGAGGAGATGGAGAGAAAGGAGGAGAAGGAGAGAGAGGAGAATGAGAGAGAGAGGGAGGTGGATAGAGAGGGTGATGTGGATAGGGAGAAGGAGAAGGAAAGAGATGAGGAGGAGGAGGAGCATGAGCAGCAGGAGAGAGAGGGGGAGGAGGAGAAGGAGGAGAAGAAAATAGAGGAGGAGATGGAGAGAGAGGAGGAGGTGGTGAGAGAGGAGGAGGTGGAGAGAGAGGAGGAGGAGAGAGATGATGATGAGGAGGTGGAGCAGATGGAGCAGGAGGAGGAGAGTGAGGAGAAGGAGGAAGAGGCGGTTGTACAGGGGCAGGAGCAGCTGAAAGAAGAAATGGAGATTGAGACGGGGTTCAAGACGGACGAGGGGATGAACGGTGGGGATGAAGCTGTCCATCGAGTTGTAAAGGAAGAGATCTGGGAAGACTTGCCTGAAGGGCGAGGTGAAGGGCGAGAGGGAGGGCTAGAAGGAGGGCGAGGGAAGGAGCGAGGGGAAGAGGGAGGGCTTGAAGGAGGGCGAGCGGTAGAGCGAGAGGGAGGGGAAGAGGGAGGGCGGGAAGGAGGGAGAGGGGAAGAGCGAGAGGGAGAGAAAGAGGGAGGGCGAGTAGGAGGGCGAGTAGGAGGGAGAGGGGAAGAGCGAGAGGGAGAGAAAGAGGGAGGGCGAGTAGGAGGGCGAGGGGAAGAGCGAGAGGGAGGCCAAGCGCGAGAAGGAGGGCAAGCGGAAGCGGCAGAGGAGGAGAGGGAAGGGGTTAATGCAATGAAAGAAGAGGGAAACAATGATGCTCTGATTCTGGTGAGAAGTGAACCTGGAGTGCCTGCACACGTACTTGCCCCCCATTTTTCGTGCTCAACATGGCCAATTGCAATCGTTGACTCCAATTCCACAATCGCCCCTTTGGTTTGTTCCAAATGTCGTCTCCTTTTGCTCTTCTTTCTTTCCAATCACCATTTTCCCCCCCTCACCCTTCCCCTTCCATTGCACTCCTCCCCTCTCCTCCTCACAGCAGGATATTTCACAAGATGCAGGGTTAGAGGTCACAAGGGGACCAGGGCAGACAGGTGCACAAGCGAGGGGAGGGCAAGCTCTGGTGCAAACCTCAACTGTGGTACAGGTCATGACAGAGGAGGCGATGAAGGCAGCAGCACAGACAGAGATCGAGTCGTTGCTACGCTCTCTCCCACCAAACGAGCGAGAGCGTGCCAGTGCCCTGATCGACCAGGTCATTTTCTTCCTCTCACTGCAGCTCCCCTCAGCAGCGCACATCACAGTCCAGGACCGCAAATATGGCTTTGGGACCCTGGGCGACGACCAACCTCTCCACTTCCTCTTTGCCCTCGCTCCCTGCTGCCGTCCCGACCTTCCTCCCACTCTCACCGCGCTCACTCTCACTGGTCTCGCCCCTGTCTCTGCTCGCAACATGGAATGCATTCTCCGCCTGCCCTCTCTCACCTCGCTCACCCTCCGCCGCACTTCCATCGCATCAGAAGCCGCGCCGCTGCTGCGCTCCTCCTCTCGCCTACACAGGCTTGTCCTTGACAGCCCTGAAGATTCCGACCCAGTCTTTGAACCCCATTCTCAAAGCCCCGTAGGGCTACATGACAACCAGCTGGTTCGGAGTCTAAAGGAGCTGCACATCAGTGCAGTCACTGATGAGATTCTACAGCAGGTTGGCTTGCTGGTGGGCCTTGAGGCCTTTTCCTGTACGTGCAGTGATAGAGTGACCCTTGAGGGATGGAAGCACCTCAGTATGCTAACCACGCTGAGATCCCTGCAGGTCGCCCCCGAACACATGTACCGCCATGACTTGGTCCTCACGCTTGTCAACGATGGCCTTCCAGAAGTCTCCATGTCCTTCCGTGGTCAGTCATTGGCAGACTCGGGTTTCCACGCAAGCGAGTCCCACACCCGTGTGGGTGGCAGCCTGTGGCAGGTGCTGCCTGGTCTGCAGCGCTTGGAGCGACTCGCCTTGCATGCGGTGCAGCGTGGGGAGCTGACCTGGCGGTCCCTGTACCGGCTCAAGTTGCTCAAAACTCTCCACATCAGCAGCAGTTCCCTGGGTCGTTCCACCATGTCGCCCTGGCTGACTTGGTTGACGGACATGAGCCTGGCAGGATGTAAGTTTGACGCAGATGCAGCCATGCTCTGTGTCACCGAGCTGGTTTCTCTGGACCTATCCGGATCCTCCATCAGCTGTAAGGGTGCCAAGCAGCTGCAGTCGTTTAGGCGCCTGCAGTGCTTAAAGCTACAGCAGTGTGTGAACATCCGGGCAACGTTTGTGCGGCATGTGAGTGAGGTGCCGCAGCTGAAGATGTTGGATCTTAGCTTCAATCCCTGGCTGCAGCCTAGATGGCTGCGGCCTATCTTGACGGGGAAGCGAGTAACGATGCTGCTTGTAAAAGGGTGTTTTACGCAGACGCAGCTAAAAAATCTTCAGCGGTCTTGGATTGTTGTGGAACCGACGTGAATTGACCTGTTCTTTTTAAATGCGCTCTGCTTCTTAGCGTAGCATGGAACAGGATGTGCTGGCATGGCAGGTGCTGCATGGCAGGTGTTGCATGGCAGGCTTTGAATGGCACGCGTTGTGTGGCATGTGCTACATGCCATATTTTGCATGGCATGTGTTCCACACCATGTGCTGTGTGGCATGAAATGGGACGGATGAAATGTTTTGCACAGTACCGTATATGATATGTGGCATTTGGTGAATGGCATTAGTAGCATGGCATGTGATGTACATCATGAATGTAATATACTGGATGGCATCTGACGCATGGTGTGTGTTGCACAGAATGTGTTGCGTGGCATGTGATGCATAGCATGTGTTGCACAGAATGTGTTGCACAGAATTTGTTGCACAGAATGTGTGTACGAGTTTAGACATGTGTCTGTTGTGGTCCAAGGTTTCGGGGTTTTCTTCTAAACAGGAGGGATTTTTTTTTACGGATTTAGTGCATAAACAGGGGTACGGTCGTGAATCAAGACTAAACAGGCAACTAAGGGCCTCCTGACTAAACCTCGTGTCAGAACATTGTGTCAGGGCACCCCCCCAACCCTCCTGACACAAGGCTCTGACACCAGGCTGCATGGATCTAAATGTAAGCTGCAGGGAACCCTACTAGGTACACTATCCCTCAAGCTCACAGAGCAGCATGTGGCACGGGCAGTGGTATCAGTAGCCCTTGGGGCGGAAGAACACGGAGAGGCCATGCGCCTTGAGGAACATGCCCGTGTAGAGATCGGGAAAGAGCACCACCCCCTGCACGGCAGCCGTCGTGTTGCGCGGGCCCAGCACGGTCTTGCCCGCATTAGCGCCCACGGAGGGGTTGCGCTGCAGCAGGTCGGTGGGTGGCGCCTTGGTGCGCAGCGGCGTGTTGGGCTTGAGGTTTCGCAGCTGCGTGGCGGTGAACTGGCGCTGCAGCACGTTGAACTTGCCGATGGCCTCCATGGCCGTCGTGTTCTGCAGCGTCTTGATCCCCACGCCGTACACCGCCTTGTTCGTCGGCACCAGCAGCGTCGTGTTGAACAGCTGCGGCAGCTGCGCGTCGGGGTACTTCACTGTTTTGGGGGTAAGAGAGAGGGATGCGTGGGGGGGAGAGAGGGGAAAGGAGAGAGTGAGTGAATAGGCGAGAGCTGGCGAAACGGTGTCATCGCAGAGAACCTCTCCGACTCGTGGTGTTTTTTCAGCTATAAATGAACCGGACCATGTTTGTAGCGTCTCGGTCCGTCACGCAGAAGAAACCCTAACCTAACGTCCGAGATGCGCTTAATTTAAGAGCTTAAGAGAATGGGTGCCGGTAGCTTACTAGAGAAGCGACGATAGGGTTTCTGAGGAGCAGTACTCACGCATTTTATCGACGCCTTTCCCGAACGCCGAGTATTCCTTCGTCTTGGCCAGCACCGCCTTCAGCGCGTTGAGTTCCGCCCGGAATTGCGCCACCGTCGGTGCTGCGTACGCGTGGCAAGCGGCGAGCAGCAGCAGCCCCGCGATGAGAGAAAACTTGTGTGAGCGCGAAATTGCCATGATAGATTCGATAGGTGCTGCAATTAGCAAATAATAGGATCTGCGAGGCTTAGAGTGCGCGAGGCTATGGAGATGCTGTGAGATTCAAACAGGAAATGTGTATTTCCACAGCTAGGGGCTGTCCAGTTGATCGGCGGGGTGGCAGATATAAGGAGCGATGCTAGAGATACTCTAATCGAAATCGATGTGAGAACGTGATAGAAGAACTTGTGTGATCTGGAGAAAGCCTTGCCATGCGGGCACTATGCGGTTGCTGGGGGATGTGCCCCATGCCATTTGTATCAGATGTGCCCTCGGGGCTGGGGTATGCGGTTTGCTGTTGTTTGTTATGGGTTGTAGATTGGCTTGGCGGGTGGCGGTGTTGTTGGTCGCTGTTTGCTAGGGGATTGGAGGGGCGCGCGAAGCGGAAAAACAGACGGACGAGCAGGGGGAGTTGACGGCCAATGGAACGATGGCTATAGACGAGCGGTGCCTCTGTGGCTCCACAATTCCGGGGCCAAGTGAGAAACCGGGCGGTTCGATGATGCCGACAAGACGCGTCTGTCCAACCTAGCGCGGGTCGTACCCAACCCGTCTAGCAAGCGGTCAATTCGAAATGCGATCCAATTTTCGCAGTGCATGTTGGCGAATGCGATCTTTTTGGGCAGAACCACGCGGCTGCCCGTGTTTAGGGTTGGGGCTCCCCTTACCGCATGCCATCCAGATGGGGTTTATTTGTTTCTGACCGCGGGCAGATAACGACCACTCAGCTTTCTTCCACTGGGGATCGCATTCGCGAACCGCGCTGGCTAAATTGGATTGCAGCTGAAGTTGTCCCTCTAGCAAGGAAGCTCCAGTCTGTCTTCAGCTGAATCATCTTACAATCAAACGCGTTGTTGTTAAGGGTGTTTCATGGATGGGTTTCATGTTAGCAGATGTTAGGAAGGTACAACACGTAACACAACACATAGATTTCATTGTTAGTTTATGTTTAGAAATAGATATACCTAGTAACCAGTTCAACAATAACAGGGAATATCTCCCGCCTTAGGCACACGAAACTGTCAATAACAGGGACTGCCTTTTCCCAGACACATGCAATCGCGGGAAGATAAATGCGGGACCCACAGAAAGCCCCCTTCTAGCTCCTTCTAGATTTGCCTCGCGTCTTTGCAAATTTTACGCAGTCGTGTAGCGGAGCAGGCGAGGAGCAGGAGTTGACCCCCCCCCCCCCCCCCCCCCCTCGAAAACGAGAGACCCCAGCTGGCGCCAGCTGCAGATGACGCCAGCGACCCGCGTATTTGAGCTAGCAGTGGTTCCCTCACTTGACCCCAACCCCACTCTCGGTTCGTAGACCGGTTCTGTTCGGTAACCGACGGAACCCTCGCTGGCCGTCGCTTCGCCGACGGAACTTGTCAGCGAAATTTCGCAAGCGGACGGAAACGACGCCCATCTCGGCCGCACTGCACCACTCTCGCCTCTTCGGACCCGTTTCGTTTCGCGCTCGACTCGGGTGACGTGTCGAACGCCCCCTCCTTATGCAAGCAAGAGAAAATCTCGTCGAGGCCAATCAGGGCCCCCCCTTCCAGCACGAAATAATCCCCACCCGCCGTCGCGGAACGCGCCCTGCCTTGTAGGCCTTGCACCTGAGACTGTCTCGGTTGGAGGGATGGCTACCAGCTAAAGTTGATGGCATGGTCATTTTGTTGCTGTTTTCTCCGAGTTTTCTCTCCCGATCCTTGTTCCCAACTTTACTGCGCTCCCGCTTTCCCAACTGCTAGGCAAAAAATTACGACGGGCCGGCTCCCTACCTGGCGTGAACGAGCCGACGGTACGCCGCTCCCTCATCCTAAATGCAGGCGGCCTCGACGTAGAGGTGTCCGACGACCAGGTGAAGCAGCTTAGCGAGGCATCGAGGACGGAGTTCGACGAGAAGTTGATCAACGTGGGCGTAGCGTACGTGTCTTGTCAAGCATTATCTGCTTGCCGTATAATCCTGTCACTGACTGTGCCCTAGCTTTCCTTGCAGCTTCTGTCAACAGGAGCTGGTGCTGAGAAGGAGGGGGTGCCGAACACGAAGGTGATGGCCAGGGGAGGCCTGACGTTGGGATTGAGTATGAATATGAGGAGCAAAAGATTGAGGTGGGTACCTCGGAGCAAGCTTCGCACGGAGTGAGCGGCCCGGGCGGCGATGCGAACGAGGACGAAGGCTCGAGCTCGGCCTCGAGCTCCGGCTCGAGCTCGAGCGATGAGTCGAGACGACAGCCAGGGCGAAGGAGAAAGAGAACCTATAGGTGGGGCGAAGCGTATGGAGGAGCACGGTGGAGTGGCTCTCGGGGAGTGGGTGGACGAGCAGGCCCACCAAGTCCCTGCGAGTACGAAGCAAATGGAGCAGAAGGCGACGGGGGACAAAGGGGGTATCGAGGAGCAGGAAGGCTGGGCGGCTGCGCAGGAGGGTGGGGCAAGAGGGTAGGAGCAGGAGGGCGGGGCAGCTCCGTAGGAGGGTCGACGAGGAAAGGAGCGACAGGCCGTCGTAACAAGGAAACACCGTGCAGTTGCGACTAGCGGTGGTAGCGGACAGACATGCCCTTTCACGAAGGGCCCTTCGACGGCGGGCCATTCGAGGCGATTGTACCTGGAGGCGATCTCGTCGACCTACTGCAGAGGGTCGCGGAGGGCAAAGCATCGCAGAAGAAGCTCGTCGTCGATGTCTTTGCGAAGCACAGTGAGCAAGCCGGTATCTTCAGCAAGCTTGTTGCGGATTATCGGGCATGCAGGAAGCTGTTTTAGGAGACGTCGCAGAGCATGCTGAACCAGTTCGCCGTCGCCGTAAAAAAGTATCGAGGAGGAGAGTAAGCTGTTGGAAGATGCGCGCACTAAGCTCGACGAGATAAGTGGGAAAATCATCGAGGGAGAGGCCGACGCGATGACAAAAGCGAGCGAGGACACCATCGCGAAGCAACTGGAGGGGGTCGAGGGGCGGCTGGTTGCTACTGTCCTGAAGACTTTCAAGAAGGGCGTCGAGCAGGTTTTATTCTACTCCAACCTCCCACCCAAGAGCATGAACGAGTTGAAGGATATTGTTACAAAAGGGCTTGAAGATGCTGATGCTGACAGGTTGGAAGTCCTCACCGAAGCGTTGGCAAGAGGGTTTAGTGGCTCTGCGGGCTCGTCGACGCGGGCGCGTAAGGAGGGGTTGGCTGGCGTTCGTAGCGGGGATGTGCCTCGAGGTCTTGTGCCCTCCGTTTCTCCTTCTTCGGTGGGCGGCCACGTCGACAGCCCGGTAGCATCCCCACCGTCGCGTGCACCTCATCCCGTCGCGAAGACCAGTGAGGGCACTGAGGTCTTCGTACTCCACCAGTCGCCCCATTCAAAAACCTCCACAGCACCTCCGAAGCCTCCGCGTGATGCGGGGCATGCTTTAGGGCGTCGGGAAAAAGGGTGGGAAAGGAGTGGTGGCTCGGGAAAAGAGTGAGGCCCAAACCGAGCCCGTTGCCTCAGCTGGGAAAGGAGCCGGGGAGAAACGAGGTGCCCCGGCCCCGTCCGGCGTTACCGCTAAGAAAGGTGGGGAGACATGGGGTGATCCCAACCAGGCCATCACCGTCGCGGCGTCGCTGTCGAAGGCACCGGCTGCCTCAGTTGCGCTGCTCGGTACGGTTGGCGCTATTGTCGAAAAGAGCTGCTTCCCAGATCCCTCGTTGAGAATGAGGCCCCAGATCCCCAAAATGTTGATTGAGTGCACACCAACAATCGATTTCAGTTTTTCGATGACCATCGAAGTAGCCGCGCTAGTGTTGTTGATCCGAAAATGCTCGACAGACTTCATGACGACTTCCATTCGCCGTAATTTCTTCTCGATAGTTTTTTCGGTCACTGGCTTGTGTTTTGGCTGGGCCTCCTCTCCATAGGGTACGGGCGCTGGATTCGGAGTGAACTTGCAAAACTTGAAGGCCTTCTGGTAAGCCTGTCGAAGACTTTGCTCGTTGAGCAGTGGGTTTGGCCCGTCCCAGTACGACCACGCCTGCTGCACGGTCTCGCTTTTGCACCACAGCCACACCACCGCGTCGAAGAACGCCTGGTCAAGCTGGCTGCCCACGCTCTGTCGAGGGGGTGTTGCTCGTTAGGCTTGTTGTGGAGCGAGGGTGGCTCCCTCGGTCGCCGTCTGCGGCACGCTCAAGCTCTCCCCCAAGTTTGTAGCTCCGGTTGTCGCCGCGGCATTCTTCAGTGCGTCGAACGCCTTCTGCAGTTGCGCGAGCTCCTCAACCTTCGCAACAACTCCGCCTTCAACGATCCTTTCCCCCGCTCCGCCTTCTACGATCCCTTATCACTAAGTCCTGGACACTTCCAGCATCCCTACAGCAGAATGGGGTTGCTAAGCGCCACATTGGCTTGGCTATGGGGATCGCCCGCACCTCCTAGATTCATGCCCGTGTGCCCCATTTTCTTTGGCCCTACGTTGTTCGCTACTCCGCACACCATCAGAACACCTGACCTCGAGTCTCACGACCAGAGGATTCACGGACTAGCCTTTGGACCGGGTCCCCTGGTGTTGCGTCGGAGTTTCGTGTCTGGGGCTACCTTGCGCATATCCATGATGCCTTGGCGAACAAGCTATTGGCTTGCATTCTTTCCTCTGTCTTCCTTGATCTCCAAATAGACGCCCCTAACTTCGAGTTTTACCATCGCCCCTCCACTATTTTCTCAACTCTTCTGAGGTCCGCTTTGACGAGTCTGTGTCCCACTACGCTCGCTTCCCCGTTCAAGGTTTCCCGGTTCCCCTTCCTCCCCTCTTTCTAGATCTCACTCCTCCTGCTTCTGCTCCTCCCGGTACACCCTCCCCCCCCCCCGATCCTTCCCTGTTAGGTGTGTCTCATGCCACCCCTCTCCCCTGTTTTGTGGCGTGCGATACACCGTGCTTGACAAGATAGTCATTGAGAGCACGGCGTGCGTTGTCCATATCAGCTTCTGCAACCCAACTGTCATCAGTGGGGTCATATCCATTCCAGCGTATCAGGAACTCGAGGGACTTGTGTGAAGAAATGAGGAATGATTGAACTAGGAAATGAGTTGGGTACAAATATGAAACCCTAGAAAGCTATACCCCATACTGTCTACCCCACTACAGCCTAGAAAGACTATAGCATATAAGTTCAACACACCCCCATAGGCAAAGTGGGGGAGAACAAGGGGTCACAAGACCAGTCAAGCAAAGCACAGCAAGCTCAGGGTGGATCCCAACGTCACCACACATTCTGAGTACAAGTTCAAGGGCCACAAGGCCAGTTCACATGCAAGCATATATAGATAAAGCTAAACATGCAAGTGCAAGTATATATAGGTCACAGTACAAGCAAGGTCGAGAAGTGAGCAAGTGAGGAAAAGTAGGTACAAGACCTAACAAAGTACAGAAGCGCTGATGATCACAACGCGCGAGTGCCTTGGTGAAGATATCAGCAGTGTTGGCCTCAGAGGCCTCGTAAGCAAGTCGTAGCTGACCAGACTGCTGCAGCTCACGAGCAAGGAAGTAGCGAAGCGCAATGTGCTTCGTTCTGTGCTCCGGTCTGTGCTCCCGGCAAAAGGCCAGCATGGCCTTGTTGTCTACGTACAGAACTGGAGTAGAACAAGGCTGCTCTCCAAGGTCAGTCAGCAGGTAGGTGAGCCAGCGTAACTCCTGTGCAGCCATGGCCCCCGCGTAGATCTCAGCCTCACAACTGGAGCCGAGAACAGAAGACGAGCGGGTAGACCGTCACGAAACAGAGGCGGAACCAAGGCTGAAGGTGTAACCCTGTGACGATCGCTGCGTAGCCTGGTCGTCAGCCCAAGAAGCGTCTGCGTGACCAGTGAGGACAACTGGACTCCACCCTCCAAGCACAAGCCCCATGCCCGACGTACTGCACAAGTAGCGCAACACCCTCTTCGCTGCAGCCATGTGCTCTGGTATGTGTCTCCCAGGAGCAACATAGCGTGCCAGAATGCTAAGAGGGTATGCAAGGTCAGGTCGAGTGCAGGTCATCAGGTACATGAGGCATCCAACAAGCTCTGGGTACGGGCCACTCGACTCTACGGACTCATCCGAAGGCAGAGCTGAGAGCGAGTGACGAGTAGACAGAGGAGTGGCCTGAGGCGAGGAGTACGTGAAGCCGAAGCGCTGAAGGACCTGCTGCACCATGTGTGACTGAGTCACGGTAATGGTGCGGCGTGCTCTGTCCCGGGTGATCTGCAAGCCAAGGTAGCTGCACAGTTCACCCAGGTCTGTGCACGTGTGTCTCTTCTGCAGCTCAAACTTCACGTGGGCGAGTCAAGCAGTGTCAGCTGTAGCAAAGACCAAGTCGTCGACGTACACGAGGATGTAGAACGGCGGCAAATAAGTGTCGGTGCGCAGAAACAGCGACGGGTCGGCAGTAGAAGGAGCAAACCCAAGAGCCGCAAGTGTAGTCCTCAGTGTGTCGTGCCACTCACGAGGTGCCTAGCGGAGATCGTAGACTGGCCGCCGGAGGCTCCACTGGGTACCAGGTTGAAAAGACCAAGTGAAGCCAGGTGGGCGACGCAGCCAGATCTCCTCGTGCAGGCTGCCCTACAAGAAAGCAGTGTTGAAGTCAAGAGAGTGCAGCTTGTAGTCATAGTGAGCAGCTATGTGCAGCAGCACCCGTAGAGTGGTCATCTTCGGGGTGGGAGAGAAGGTCTGAAAGTAGTCAACTCCCTGTAGCTGATTGAAGCCACGAGCCACGTAGCGCGCCTTGAAGACAGGCGGAGAACCCGGTGGCCGCTTCACCCTGAAACTAAGGCAGACGCAGCAGCGGACTCAAAGGAAGGGTCAGTGACGGCAGTACCAAGGAGACGCGTGACAGTAGGACTGGCAGCACGAAGGGAGTCCGACTCTGAGTCAGCAAGAACAGGAAGAGAGGACTCAGGAGGAGAAGGCAAAGGGGCACGCAGCGGAGCAGTGGAGGGACGCAGAGACATCCGGTGCGTGCCTGGGACAGGGGGAGGACGCTGACGCGAACCACGACTACTAGTGCGAGGAGCACGGACAGGCGACGCAGGACGAGACGCAGGCTCACGACGCTCAGCAAGACCTCCAGTAGGACTAGTGTAGGGAGAAGTAGCAGGCAGAGGAGAGGTAGGCTGTAACTGTGACTCGGACTGGACAGGCGGTGGACACTCTAAGGGAGGAGCTGGACAAGCAGAGGGCGGAAGACCAAGAACCTGCTCAAGGAGCGGAACGAAGTACGGCCGCGGCCGCTCAGCACCACCAGCACCAGAAGGGACAGCACCAGCACCCTGAACGACAGCACCAGCGCCAGCAGCACCCCCAGCTCCAGCAGTGCCAACTCCAGTACGCTCAGAGGCACCAGCACCAGAGGCACCCTCAGTGCCAACACCCCCAGCAGCTCCAGCTCCAGCCGAACCACCAGAAGACACAGCGGGTCCAGCTCCAGCACCCTCAGTAGCACCCACGCTCGCAGCACCACCAGCGCTAGTAAGAGAAACACCCGCAGGCCCAGCAGCTCCAGTACGAGCACCTCCGGGACCCGCGGCACCAGCACCTTCAGTAGCAGCAGAACCTCCAGCACACGTAGCACCTCCAGCTCCAGCAGCTCGCCTCCAGCGCCGGGCAAACCACTCACGCAACTCCTGTGGAGAGAGTAGCTCCCGCCGGGACGAAGCACCCGAAGAACCTCCAGGCCCAGCACCGCCAGATGCCACACGAGCAGGTCCAGTACCCTCAGACTCCGCACCCCCAGACGCAGCACCCCCAAGCTCAGCACCCCCAGACGCAGCACCCCCAGGCGTAGCAACCCCCGGCTCAGCACCCCAAGGCGCAGCACCCCAAGAGTCAGCACTCCCAGGCTCAGCACTCCCAGGTTCAGCACCCCCAGACCCAGCACCCGCAGGCTCAGCATCCCTAGCAGCACCAGATTCAACAGCTACCTCGACAGGGTCGACTGCGTCTACCTGAGACACACCTGAGGGGGCAGGACCCTGAGGGGGGAGGGAGTCTACCGGAGGGGGACCTGGTGTAAGGAAGAGCGGCGGGGGGGGGGAGGGATGCAGTGTGGTAGGGGAAGAGACGGTAGTAGGGAACCGACTCGTCAAACGTGACGTCCTGGGAGGACAAAACACGTCGCGAGGTGGGGTGGTAGAACTGCCACCCAGGCGCGTCAGGGGGGAAGCCAAGGAAGACGCGAGGAACAGCACGAGGGGACAGCTTGTCCGCAGACAAGTCGCGGACAAAAGCTCGAGATCCCCAGACACGGAACGCAGACGCATCGCCAACCTTCCCCGTCCACAGCAAAGCAGGGGAGGTCTCCGGCATGGAGACCCGGGAGGGTCGCCGCGTACCGAACCGCAAACGGCCATAGAAAATGGGGGGCAGCGGCATGGACCATGGACGTACGAGCGACATCCATGACCGTGCCAATGCGGCGCTCAGCGATCCCATTTTGCTGCAGAGAGTCCGGAAGCGTGAACGTCTGGCGGATGCCTCGTGCACGACAAAAAGCTCGAAGAAGGTCAGAGGAGAACTCTCTGCCTCTGTCAGAGTGCAGACGCAGAACAGGAAAGTTCGAGCCGAAACTCTCTCTGAGCTGGAGACGAGCTGCGCGGATCCAGACGATCAACACCTCAGTAACCTCACCCTTGCTGCGCAAGGGGAAGACTGCGGTGTAATGCGAGTAGTCGTCAACCACCAGCAGGAAGTAACGCTCGTGACCCTGTCCACGGACGCGGGCTGGGCCCCGCACGTCCATGTGAAGCATCTGCAGCGGAGCCTCTCTCGGAGGAAACTCGGAGGAGTGAGGAGCAGCGCGCTGCCGCCCTTCGACGCAGGGAACGCGGGTGGGGGCAGGCCCCGGAGGAAGGGGAGGGAGGGACTGGGGGAGACCAGAGACAAGGACACGGGAGGCCATGCCTCGAAGAGGAGGCTGGGAGGGGTGACCAAGGCGGTGGTGCCAGAGGAGAGTCTGGTGAGACAGGAGACGACACGAGCAGGGGGCAGACTCAGGACCAGACCTGGACGCCGCAGCAAACCCCTGACTCGATGTGGCTACCTGAGCAGACTCAGCGACTGGAGGAGACTCAGTAGTGAGTATGTACAAGCTCGACCCTGGTTGATGGGTAAACGTGGCCAAGTGACGGCCCGTCTGAGCACAGGTACAGTGGGTCACTCGCTGACTCGTAGGAGTGAACTGGTCAACCCCTCCATCCTGGAGGTTAGCACCACTCACCAAGTTCGTAGAGAACGAGGGGAGGTAAAGACCCGACAGGGTGCCACAAGGGGCCGCCGGACACGGTAGAACAGTGGAGAAGTGGGCAAGGACAGGACCCCCAGAGGGGTCTACCAGGGAGACTGCCACAGGCCGACTAAGCGGCGCAAGCGTGGTGCGGTCTCGAAAGAAGGAGCGGGAAGCACCCGAGTTAAGGGTGAAGGTGTGGGTGGCCGGAGCCGACGCGGTACCTGAGAGCGCAGACTCACCAGCACCTGGGGCAGCAGACTCACTTGCACCTGGAGCAGCAGACTCACTAGCACCTAGAGTAGTAGCCTCACCAGCACCTAGAGCAGCAGCCTCAATGCCCGGGTCAGGCGGAAAACACCGGTAACAGTCACCCTCATCACTAACAGGCATAGCATACATTGCAGTAAGAATAGCATCATAATCAAGATTGTAAGAATCCCAACCACTAGACCATTGGGATAAAAGGGCTTGTTTAAGTAGCGGGTCAGTGGGTCCATAACCCCCTAGGCAAACGCGCCTATAACCCCACCCTAGGATCGATCGGGGATCTCACAGTGTAGCTCTACTGACACCCCCCCACACTGGGAGGACCAGGACTGAGCACAGCGGCAACGGCCAACATGTGCATACAGCGGGATTCGAACCTAAGACCGCTCTGATACCAAGTCAGAATCCCAACCACTAGACCATTGGGATAAAAGGGCTTGTTTCAGTAGCGGGTCAGTGCGCCCATAACCCCCCAGGCAAACGCACCTGTAACCCCCCCTAGGATCGATCGGGGATCTCACAGTGTAGCTCTACTGACAAAGATCAAAGATAGCAACACCCGCCCTAAACAGCTCGCCCCAGCGAGGGATCTTAGTAGCGTCGGGGAACTGATGACGTCAAGTGTCCGTCAGGCGGCCGAAGCAACGCTGGGTGGAGTGCCGACCCCCACACTGCTCACCCGCGCGGTCGCCTGTACGCAGAACGTAGGTACAGGGGCCAGCACCCCCACCCCGCTGCCGAGCAGTGTACCACTCACAAAGCTGGTAGGGGGAAAGGGTCTCACGAGTGCGCTGCGGCTGCTGCTGCTGGCGCTGACCACCACCGGAGCCGACCCTCTGCGAAGAGCCGCCCCGACCAGCTCCAACTCCGCCGCCGCTATCTCCACCGCTCGCACCGCCACCACCGCCGCCTCCTCCGCCTCCACTGCCGCCACTAGCGCCCCCACTCCCGCCACCACCCCCACCCCCGCCACCGACACCTCCACCCCCGCCACCACCCCCACCGCCACCCCCACCCCCTCCGCCGCCTCTACCGCCGCCTCCAGCGCCCCTGCCAGCCCGTCCAGCGCCCTTGCCCTCCTTGCCCTTGCCTGGGCGGCGTCTCCCGCTAGGGGAAAACGCCGCGCCGACCGACTCAAGACCAACGAGGTCGGCCGCAGCATCAGAGTCAACAGAGGGCAAGAGGGGGGAGGGGGAGCACCCCTCAAAGACAGGGGTACGAGGGTCACAACGAGAGGCTCCTACAGCGACTATACTCTTTTCTGCTGCTAGGAGGGACTCCTCGAAGAGGTCAACGGTAAGGGTGGTGGGGCAAACAGAGAGGAAGTGGTCCCTGACTATGTAGTAGAGGGTGATGTACATAGGGGGGGGGTTCTTGGCGCAGAAGTCAGCAGGAAGCGCAGCGCGGTAGCGAATGTCACTAGTGCGAAGGTGCGTAATGAGGTCAGCGAGTGTGGGAAAAGCGGCCATGTCAGGGAAGAGGTACGGCAGTATGAGGCGGCTAAGGGCAGCAATGGCAGGGGAAGAGTAGCGTGCAACGACAGCGTCGTACAAGGTCTTAGCAGTCTTGTACTGACTAAAATGCGCGCGCTCAGCGGTCGGTAAGTGGCGGCGCACAGCAAGGCGAGCAGCACCATCGCGCGTGGCCCACTGTGAGTGAACAGTGGCATCAGCATCAGCAGGCCAGGCAGGAGAGGCACTAGACGTGAGATCGAAAAGAGAGAGACCGTCTGCCCTATCGCACTGTAGGAAAAGCTGCAAGTCATCGACCCAGACCTCAAAGTCAACAGCCCGACCCTCAGCATCAAAGGTAAGGACACTGGGGGTAGCCATGACAGCAGCAGTCTAGTGGTGAGAGCAGCAGGCTAGAGGTAGTGTAGTGGCAGAGACGCTGCTCGGGAAAGCTCTCACTAGTCCGGGTGGGGAGGGCCGGGGCGCACCGGCAGGAACAGGGCCGCAGCTGCGGCGGCGGCGGCTCGGCGGCTCAGCAGCGGGTCGGCGGCTCAGCAGCGGCTCGGCGGCGGCTCGGCGGCTCGGCGGCGGCTTGACGCCGGCTCGGCGGCTCGGTGGCTCGGCGACGGCTCTGCGGCGGCCCGACGGCTCGGTGGCGGCTCAGCGACGGCGGCGGCAGGGCCGGTGAGGGGCCGCACAAAGCGGCGATGGGGCCGCTGGAGGGCGGCGACTGGGCCGCTGTAGGGCGGCGACGGGGCCGCTGAAGGGCGGCGGCGGGGCCGCTAGAGGTCGGCGACGGGGCCGCGGAGGGGCGGCGGCGGGGCCGCTAGAGGGCGGCGACGGGGCTGCGGTAGGGCGGCGACGGGGTTACTGAAGGGCGGCGTCGGGGCCGTTAGAGGGCGGCGACGGGGCCGCGGTAGTGCGGCGACGGGGCCGCTGAAGGGCGGCGGCGGGGCCGCTAGAGGGCGGCGACGAGGCTGTGGTAGGGCGGCGACGGGGCCGCTGAGGGGCGGCGGCGGGTCCGCTAGAGGGCGGCGACGGGGCCGCAGTGGGGCGGCGACGGGGCCGCTGAAGGGCGGCAGCGGGGCCGCTAGAGGGCGGCGACGGGGCCGCTTGGAGGGCGGCAATTGGGCCGCGAAAGGGAGGCGACGCGGCCGCGAAGGGCGGCGGGTGGGCCGCGGAGGTGGCAACGGGGCCGCGAGAGGGTGGCTGGGTCGCAAGGGGCGGCGACGGGGCCGCAAAGGGTGGCGACGGGGCCAAGAGTGGGGGCCGTGAGTGGGGCCGCTAAGGGTGGCGCGAGGTGCCGCTAAGGTGAGGGCGGCCCACAGGACGCGCCTCGGTCAGGGGCGACTCGATCTCAGGGCAGATTTTTTTTTTTTTTTTTTTTTTTTTTTTTTTGTGGTGGGCCCAAGGAAAAGTTCCCACTAGGGAACCTGCTCTTTACCATGTGAAGAAATGAGGAATGAATGAACTAGGCAATGAGTTGGGTACAAATATGAAACCCTAGAAAGCTGTACCCCATACTGTCTACCCAACTACAGCCTAGAAAGACTATAGCATATAAGTTCAACAACTTGCTACCGCGGCGCCGATGAGGGAGAACACGTTCCACCTCATACTCTGGTTCATCCTGTACGAGAATAGGTGGTGGTGGCGGTATCTGTCATCCCTGGAAATGTTGGTTGGGGTCCTTATAGAGCTTCAGTAGCTGAACATGGAAAGCGGTGAAACTTCCATGTAGTAGGTAAGCGCAAGCTGAATGATACTGGTGCCACCTGTGCCTCAACGAGAAAGGGACCACAGAAGCGAGGCCGAAGTTTTGATGGGAGGTGAGACAAGTTCAAGTTGCGCGTGTTAAGGAGTGACAGGTTCAAGCCGCGCCGCCCGAGCCGCCCGAGCCGCCGAGGCGCCCTGTCTGGTAAGAGCAGCGCCTCTTTCACTGCACTGCCCTTACCCTACTGTTCGTGCTACTAGTCTACTGCTGTCATGGCTACCCCTAGTGTCCTCGCTTTTGACGCTGAGGGTCGGGCCATTAACTTTGACGTCTGGGTAGATGACCTGCAGCTTTTCCTACAGTGCGATAGGGCAGACGGTCTCTGCCTCTTTGACCTCACCTCTGGTGCCTCTCCTGCCCCTTCTGCTGATGCCGACGCCACTGTTCGCTCACAGTGGGCCACACGCGATGCTGCTGCACGTCTTGCTGTGCGTCGCCACCTGCCTACCTCTGAGCATGCGCACTTTAGTCAGTACAAGAGTGCTCAGACCTTGTACGACGCTGTAGTTGCACGCTACTCCTCCCCTGCCACTACTGCACTGAGCCGTCTCATGCTACCGTACCTCTTCCCTGACCTTGCTGCCTTTCCCACAGTCGCTGACCTCATTACGCACCTCCGCACTAGTGACACTCGCTACCGCGCTGCGCTTCCTGCTCAGTTCTGCGCCAAGAACCCCCCCCCCTATGTACATCACCCTCTACTACATAGTCACCCGGCTCCTTGACTCCCTTCGCGTAGTCCGGGACCACTTCCTCTCAGTTTGCCCCACCACTCTCACCGTTGACCTCCTCGAGAAGGCCCTCCTAGCAGCAGAGAAGAGCATAGTAGCTGTAGGAGCCTCTCGTGGTGACCCTCGCACCCCCATCTTTGAGGGGTATTCCCCCTCCCCCCTTTTGCCCTCTATTGCCTCTGCTGCTGCGGCCGAACTCGTTGGTCTTGAGTCGGTCGGTGTGGCGTCTACCCCTAGCGGGAGACGCCTCCCTGGCAAGGGCAAGGGGTGCAGGGGCGCTGCAGGAGCTAGCGGGGGCGGTGGAGGCGGCGGTGGAGGCGGCGGAGGGGTTGGGGGTGGCGGTGGGGGTGGTGGCGGGGGTGGAGGTGTCGGTGGCGGCAGTGGAGGCGGAGGAGGCGGCGGCAGTGGCGGTGGGAGCGGAGGTGGCGGCGGTGGAGGAGGCGGTGGTGGAGGAGGTGGAGCTAGTCGGGGTGGCGCTGCGCAGAGGGTCGGCTCCGGTGGTGGTCAGCGCCAGCAGCAGCAGCAGCAGCGCACTCGTGACATCCCACCCCCTCAGCAGCTCCGTGAGTGGTACGCTGTACGCCAGCGGGGTGGGGGTACTGGTCCGTGCACCTACGTCCTACGCACCGGCGACCGCGCGGGTGAGCAGTGCGGGGGTGCGCACCCCACCCAGCGCTGCTTTGGCCGCCTGACGGACACTTGGCGTCATCAGTTCCCGGAGGCCACTGAGATCCCCCGCTGGGGCGAGCTGTCTAGGGCGGGAGTAGCTGTCTTTGACCTTGACTTTGATGCTATTCTTGCTGCCATGTACGCTGTGACTATTAGTGATGAGGGTGACTGTTACCGGTGTTTCCCGCCCGACCTGGGCATTGAGACTGCTGCTCTAGGTACTGGTGAGGCTGCTGCTCTAGGTGCTAGCGAGGCTGCTACTCTAGGTGCTCGTGCGTCTGCTCCCTCAGGTACTTGTGATTCTGCTCTCTCAGTTACTGCGTCGGCTTCGGCCTCCCACACCTTCACCCTTGACTCGGGGGCTTCTCGCTCCTTCTTTCGAGACCACACCACACTCACGCCGCTTGGCCGGCCAGTTGCAGTCTCTCTGGCAGACCCCTCTGGGGGTCGTGTCCTTGCTCACTTCTCCACTGTCCTCCCGTGTCCGGCGGCCCCCTCTGGCACCCTGTCTGGTCTTTACCTCCCCTCGTTCTCTACGAACTGGGTGAGTGGTGCTGCACTACAGGCTGCGGGGGTTCACCAATTCACTCCTGCGAGTCAGCGGGTGACCCACTGCACGGACGCTCGGACAGGCCGACACCTGGCTACGTTTACACGTTGGCCGGGGTCGAGCCTGTACACACTGACCACTGCGTCTCCTCCAGTCACTGCGTCTGGTCAGGTAGCTGCGTCGCGTCAGGTGTTTGCTGCAGCGTCCAGGCTGGTCCTGAGTCTTCCCCCTGCTCGTGTCGCCTCCTGTCTCACGAGACTCTCCTCTGGCACCACCGCCTTGGTCACCCCTCCCTGCTTCGTCTCCGAGGCATGGCCTCCCATGTCCTTGTCTCTGGTTTTCCCCGGTCCCTCCCTCCTCTTCCTCCGGGGCCTGGCCCTACCTGCATACCTTGTGTTGAGGGGCGGCAGCGGGCTGCCCCTCACTCCTCCCAGTTTCCTCCGACAGAGGCCCCGCTGCAGACGCTTCACATGGACGTGTGGGGCCCGGCCCGCGTCCGTGGACAGGGTCACGAGCGCTACTTCCTGCTGGTGGTTGACGACTACTCGCGTTACACCACAGTCTTCCCCTTGCGCAGCAAGGGTGATGTCACTGAGGTGTTGATCGACTGGATCCGCGCAGCTCGTCTCCAGCTTAGGCAGAGCTTCGGCTCAGACTTTCCTGTTCTGCGTCTGCATTCTGACAGAGGCGGAGAGTTCTCCTCTGGCCTTCTGCGAGCCTACTGTCGTGCACGAGGCATCCGCCAGACCTTCACGCTTCCGGACCCTCCACAGCAAAATGGGATTGCTGAGCGCCGCATTGGCATGGTCATGGACGTTGCCCGTACGTCCATGATGCATGCGGCTGCCCCACATTTTCTGTGGCCGTTTGCGGTTCGGTAAGCGGCGCATCAGATCAACCTTCACCCCAGGGTCTCCATGCCGGAGACCTCCCCAGCTTTGCTGTGGACGGGGAAGGTTGGCGATGCGTCTGCGTTCCGTGTCTGGGGATCTCGAGCGTTTGTCTGCGACTTGTCTGCGGACAAGCTGTCCCCTCGTGCTGCTCCGTGCGTCTTCCTTGGCTTCCCCCCTCACGCGCCAGGGTGGAAGTTCTACCACCCCACCTCGCGCCGTGTTCTGTCCTCCCAGGATGTCACGTTTGACGAGTTGGTCCCCTACTACCGCCTCTTCCCCTACCGCACTCCGTCCCTCCCCAAGCCACTATTCTTCCTTGTGCCAGGTCCCCCCCCGGTAGACCCCCTCCCCCCTCAGGGTCCTGCCCCTTCAGGTGTGTCCCAGGTAGACGCTGTCGAGCCTGTCGAGGTTACTGGTGACTCTGGTGCTGCTGAGGATGCTGAGCCTGGGGGTGCTGACTCTGGGGGTGCTGAGCGGGTGGGTGCTGAGCCTGGGGGTGCTGAGCCAGGGGGTGCTATCACTGGGGGTGCTGAGCCTGGGGGTGCTGAGCCTGGGGATGCTACGCATGGGGGTGCTGAGCCTGGGGGTGCGGAGCCTGAGGGAGCTGTGCTTGCTCGTGTGTCGTTTGGCGGTGCTGGGCCTGGAGGTTCTCCGGGTACTTCGTCTCGGCGGGAGCCACTCTCTCCACAGGAGCTGCGCGAGTGGTTTTCCCGGCACTGGAGGCGTTCTGCTGGAGCTGGAGGTTCTTCGGCTGCTGAGGGTGCTGGTGCCGCAGTTCCCGGAGGTGCTCCTAGTGAGAGTACTAGAGCTGCTGGGCCTGCGGGTACGAGTGGAGCTAGAGCTGCTGAGGGTGTTGGCGCCGAGGCTACTACTGTCGGTCCTGGAGGCGGTCCTGCTGGGGGTGCTACTGGTGCTGCTGGAGGTACTGGAGCTGGAGGTGCTGCTGGCGCTAGTGCTGCCGCTGGGGGTACTGGTGCTGTCCCTGCTGTGTCTGGAGTCGCCGCGCGGCCTCGGACGTACTTCGTTCCGCTCCTTCAGCAGGTTCTTGGTCTTCCGCCTTCTACTGGTCCTCCTCCTCCCTTAGAGTGTCCACAGCCTGTCCCGTCACAGTTACAGTTACAGCCGGCCTCCCCGTTGCCTGCTCCTTCTCCCTACACTGGTCCTACTGGTGGTCTTGCTCAGCGTCGTGAGCCTGCATCTCGCTCTGCGTCGCCTATCTGTGCTGCTTGCACTAGTGGTCGTGGTTCGCGACAGCGTCCTCCTCCTGTCCCTGGCACGCACCGGATGTCTCTGCGTCCGTCCACTGCTCCTCTGCGTGCCCCTTTGCCTTCTCCTCCTGAGTCCTCTCTTCCTGCTCTTGCCGACCCGGAGTCGGACTCTCTTCGTGCTGCGAGTCCTACTGTCACGCGTCTCCTTGCTACTGTCATCACTGACCCTTCCTTTGAGTCCACTGCTGCGTCTGCCCTCTTTGCTGAGCTCGTCGACTTTGCTGCTCGTTGTCGTCTAGACTACGCTGCTAGTCTTGTCGCTGAGTCTGAGTCTATCTGTCCTCCGTCCGTCGGGGGTGAGTGTGCCCTCGGCACGGACGTCCTTGAGGACAGGCAGGAGGAGTTCTAGTGTTTGGCTGCTGCTTCACCTCATCTCGTGTCCGTACTGCTTACCCCTGAGGGAGACCCGGATGCACTTGACATCCCGACTCCGCGCTCTTACGCGGAGGCGATAGAGGGTCCCTACTCCTCTCAGTGGCAGGCAGCTATGGACGCAGAGATGGCTTCCTAGATGTCCACAGGCACCTACGTTGACGAGGTTCCCCCTCCTGGGGCGAACATCGTCAGTGGCATGTGGATCTTCAGGGTGAAGCGGCCGCCGGGTTCTCCGCCTGTCTTCAAGGCGCGTTACGTGGCTCGTGGCTTCAGTCAGCGGCAGGGAGTTGACTACTTTCAGACCTTCTCTCCCACCCCAAAGATGACCACTCTTCGGGTACTGCTGCACATAGCTGCTCACCGTGAATACGAGCTACAATCTCTTGACTTCAGCACTGCTTTCTTGCAAGGCAGCCTGCACGAGGAGATCTGGCTGCGCCGCCCACTTGGCTTCACTTGGAATTTTCCTCCTGGCACCCAGTGAAGCCTTCGGCGGCCAGTCTACGGTCTCCGCCAGGCACCGCGTGAGTGGTAGGACACACTGAGGACTACGCTTGCGGCTCTTGGGTTTGCTCCCTCTACTGCCGACCCGTTGTTGTTTCTGCGCACCGACACTTCTTTGCCGCCGTTCTACATCCTCGCGTACGTCGACGACTTGGTCTTTGCCACAGCTGACACTGCTGGACTCGCCCACGTGAAGTCCGAGCTGTAGAAGAGACACACGTGCACAGACCTGGGTGAACTGCGCAGCTACCTTGGCTTGCAGATCACCCGGGACAGAGCACGCCGCACCATTACCCTGACTCAGTCACACATGGTGCAGCAAGTCCTTCAGCGCTTCGGCTTCACGTACTCCTCGCCTCAGGCCACTCCTCTGCCTACTTGCCACTCGCTCTCAGCTCTGCCTTCGGATGAGTCCGTAGAGTCGAGTGGCCCGTACCCAGAGCTTGTTGGCTGCCTCATGTACCTGATGACCTGCACACGACCTCACCTTGCATACCCTCTTAGCATCTTGGCACGCTATGTTGCTCCTGGGAGACACTGACCAGAGCACATGGGTGCAGCGAAGAGGGTGTTGCGCTACTTGTGCAGTACGTCGGGCATGAGGCTTGTGCTTGGAGGGTGGAGTCCAGTTGTCCTCACTGGACACGCAGACGCTTCTTGGGCTGACGACCAGGCTACGCAGCGATCGTCACAGGGTTACACCTTCAGCCTTGGTTCCGGCTCTGTTTCGTGGCGGGCTACCCGCTCGTCTTCTGTTCTCGGCTCCAGTTGTGAGGCTGAGATCTAGGCCGGGGCCATGGCTGCACAAGAGCTTCGCTGGCTCACCTACCTGCTGACTGACCTCGGAGAGCCGCCTCGTTCTCCTCCAATGCTGTACGTAGACAACAAGGCCATGCTGGCCTTGTGTTGAGAGCAGAGACTGGAGCACAGAACGAAGCACATTGCTCTTCGCTACTTCCTTGCTCGTGAGCTGCAGCAGCGTGGTCAGCTGCGTCTTGCGTACGTGGCCTCTGAGGCCAACACTGCTGATATCTTCACCGAGGTGCTTGCGCCTTGTGATCATCAGCGCCTCTGTACTCAGCTGGGTCTTGTGCCTGCCTTGCCTCACTTGCTCACCTCTTGACCTTGCTTGTACTGTTACATATATATATACACCTGCTCTTGCTTGTCTAGCCTTTTATATATATATATGTACTCCTGCATGTGAACTGGCCTTGTGGCCTTGAACTTGTGCTCGGAATGTGTGGTGACTTTGTGATCCACCCTGAGCTTGCTTTGCGTTGCTTTGCTTGACTGGTCTTGTGACCCCTTGTTCTCCCCCACTTTGCCTATGGGGGTGTGTCAGAACATTATAGCCTATGCATTTGCGTAGTCTGTAGTGGGGTAGCCTATAAGGGGTATAACCCAATTAGGGTTAGTACTTGTACCCAACTGTTTCATAGTTCATTCATTCTCGTTCTCATTCTCACAAGGAGCACCTGATCTTCAAGTGCTACTGATTGATCTCGACGCTGGCGATCGGCATACTGTTTCTGGCAATTCTGCATCGTAGTGAGACGTCGCTGAGTCTTCTCCCATAGCTGCTGCATGGTGGTGACGAAGTCATGTGCGTCTTCGACGTGTTCCGGTGTGGTTGGCAGCTGTGGTGTGAGTGGTTCCCGTCCGTAACACATGA
Source organism: Closterium sp. NIES-65 (assembly GCA_948144175.1). Taxonomy (NCBI): domain Eukaryota; kingdom Viridiplantae; phylum Streptophyta; class Zygnematophyceae; order Desmidiales; family Closteriaceae; genus Closterium; species Closterium sp. NIES-65. Next base: position 2,506,914 of record CANXME010002221.1, read on the forward strand.
AGAAAGGAGTTTTCCATGTGACCGCACGCGTAGCGTTGTTGTAAGCGAACTCAAGTGTCGGTAATGTGTATCCCTGTGGCTGACGTCGTCTTTGCAAGCTGTGCGCAGTAATTGTTCAACCACCTGATTGACTCGCTCTATCTGTCCATCAGTCTGGGGGTGGTATGCTGAATGTCAGAATCCCAACCACTGGACCATTCGGATAAAACGGCTTGTTTTAGTAGCGGGTCAGTGCGCCCATAACCCCCTAGGCAACCGTGCCTGTAACCCTTCCCTAGGATCAATCGGGGATCACCAGTGGACCTCTGACACCCCCCCTCACTGGGATGCCCGAAGTGCATGTTGTTCAGGATCCGTCACTTTGAGAGCTTACGACGAACTCAATTCTCAACTAAACGCAAATCCGCTCGGTAGGAAGTTGCGCCTTAGGCTTAGCTACCATCTCCAAGTTGAATCAGTTGTTAAGATGGTCTATAGAGTGAGAACTAAGTAAAAACGTCCAGCAGCCGCATGACTAGAATGGTGGAGGAAGTACAAACATTAGGGCATGGAAAGTTGGAGTTGGGAACCTCCAAGAGAACCATGAGAGGGAAGGGGTTCTCCAAGAGCTAGGGAAGGATGGTAAGAACCTTCCTAGCAGCAAGGATGCAACCCTCATCATGAGGTCCTTGAGGTGTCACATGCAAAATCCAATCTAGTTGGATTTTGCCTAGGTGTTGCAACATTTGCAACCCATGCTAGAAACTTCTAGCCACCCCAATCCAAAAGTCAAAGTTGGCTTCCTAACCACCCAACCAAAGATCCATTTATAGTCATGTCCCAAGTAATCACCCAAATTAGATATAACCCCAAAAGGTAATAAGAAATCCAAATCTTGGAAATCTTGTAACTTGGGCAATCTTGGTCGGAATAAGGCGATCTTGGTATCGTTGGAAAGCTCTGGATTTCTCCTGCATGATCAAGCATTTAAACTTGGAGAAAAACACAGAGATGATAATATCCAACAGCCATGCACAATGACATACGCTCATGCAAATCATGCAAGCACAAATAGCACGAGCACTCGGCAGGACGTTAGGATGACATGCACTCAGAATGACGTGCATCCAACAAACTCCCCCTCAGACTAATGGACTGCATGCACACACACTCCGACACATGCATAGTCTCATGCACACAATCACACATGCATTCATGACACTGCTGCCCTCACTAGTGCAATGCCATGCCACACATCTTAGCACACTTCCAATGTGCGCTCTCGGGAAGTCTCTTGGTGAGAAAATCTGCCGCCTGCTTGCTAGCCTTCACATGGTGAAGCTCAACAGCTCCCTCTTTCACCATCAGCCTCACCCAGTGCCACTTAATCTTCATGTGCTTGTTCAGCCCATTCAGGATAGGATTATTGGCCATGCCAATAGCAGCCTCGCTGTCGGAGAAAAGTGGTGTAGGTCCCTCCTGTTCAGCTCCCATGTCCTCCAGCAGCTTCCTCAGGAGCACGATCTCCTTGATGGCATGGTACATCGCCATGTACTCTGCCTCTCCGGAAGACTGAGCAATCTCACTCTGCTTCTTGGACCTCCAGCTCACTGGTCCACCTCCGACCATGCACACAAAGCCGCCAACCGATGACTGATCCTCATCCTCTGAGGCCCATGTGGCGTCGGTGAAGCACGACAGCTTCAAGGTACTAGGCGTGACCCCATCTGCTCCAATCTGTTTCAGCTGGCCGCCAGCTGAAAACTGAACACCAGCAGATGCCGTTGATCCAAGGTAGCGCACCAAGCGCTTTGCCACCTCCAACTGCTCCACAGTGGGCCGTTGCACAACTCTGGCCAGCTGCCCCACTCCGAATGAAGCATCAGGTCGCGTATGCACAGCTGCATACATCACACTCCCAATGAGTGACTGGTACTCATTCTGCTGCTCATCCTCAAGCACATCATCCTCCTCTGCTGCCTTTTTCAATTTGAAGCCTGCAGGGAACGGTGTCATCACAGTGCGACCCCCAGTCACACCATACCGCTCCATGACACCAGAGATGTAGTGTGACTGATGCACCTTCAGCCACCTCCTCTCAACATCCCTCTCAATCTGCAGCCCCAAGTAGTAGTGGACATCCCCCAGCATCTTGCACTTGAAGTTGTCCATCAGCAGCTTCTGTGTCCTCTCAATCTGCTCCATGGAGGGTGAGAACAGCAGTATGTCATCGACATACACCAGCAGCAAAAGCAGCTGCTCCCCCTCTCCAAGCAGAAACAAGCTGTGATCCGCCTGGGACGTCTTGAAGCCTCCACCCAGCAGCACCTCCTCCAACTTCTCGTACCAACACCTGGGCGCTTGCTTAAGGCCATAGATGGCCTTCTTAAGCTTGCACACCCGGCTGGTCCCATCCTCATAGCCGTCGGGCTGCACCATGTAGATATCCTCCAGCAGTATTCCATTGAGGAATGCAGTGGTGATATCCATCTGCTTCACGTGCCATCCCTTCACAACTGCGCCAGCCATCAAAGTCCTCACTGTCAATGGCTTAGCAACGGGAGCAAAGATCTCCCCAAAGTCGACCTTCTCCTTCTGCTGAAACCCCTTGGCGACCAAACGGCTCTTGAACCGCTCCAACGCACCATCAGCACCACTCTTCACTTTGAAGACCCACTTGCTGCTGATCGGCCGTCGCCCCTCGGGTAACTCAACAAGCTCCCAAGTCCCATTCTCAATGAGACTGTTGAACTCTGCATCCATGGCAGCCCTCCACTCCTCCTTTTGGGGTCCACTGAGTGCCTCCTCCACTGTGGCTGGTTCTCCAGGCAAGGGTGTGAAGAAACAGAACGCCATCTCCTCATCCTCTCCCACATCTGCCTGAACCGCCATGGCACCTTGCTTGGGTCCTCCCAAACGGCTATACTTCAGCCTTGAGGGTGCTGCTGCCACTCTCTTCTCACGGGTTGCAATCTGCTGCCCATGTGGTGAAGCTCCTTTCTGCACACTCCTCTTGGTGACCTTGGCGTTTGCACCAGGCTCGGGCTGAGAAGGTGAGTCCACACGTGCCGACTCATCCTCCAACCCCTCCTCCGCAGCAGGACCAGCGCCTTGCTGCTCACCACCGCCACTGTGATCACTGGTCAGCTCTGACCCAGGGAGATCCTCAAGGTGCAGCTGAACCTTCTCCACTGCAGACCGCTCAATCTCCTGCAGACGCAAGCCAATCTGCACCTGCTGCTGCTGCTGCCAGTCCTTGTACATGATGTCCTCCACAAACTTGACGTCACGGCTGACCAGCGACTTCTTGCTCTTGGGGTCCCACATCAGCCACCCCTTCGAGTCTGGAGCCATCCCAAGATGGACAGCCCACACAGCAGCCACTTCCAGCTTGTGCCTCTGCTCCTTAGGCACCATCACAAGCCCCATGCAGCCCCACACCCGCAGCATGTCAATAGATGGCTTCTTCCCAAGCCAACGCTCGTACGGCACCCAATGCTTGTCGCCAACATGAGTCAAGACCCTGTTCTTGACCGTGATGACATGGCGAACGGCATCAGGCCAGAACTTGTAGGGCATCCCAGCAGCCCCCAACAAGGTCTTAGCCGCCTCGCCAATGGTCCGGTTGGCACGCTCAGCAATGCCGTTCTGCTGCGGTGTTCCAGGGCAGGTCAGCTGATGTCGGATGCCATTTCTCTTGAGGAACTTGGTGAATTCCGCTCCAAGGAACTCTCCACCTCGGTCGCTCCTCAGCACCTTCACCAGCCGCATCGCTTGCCGCTCCACCATCGGCAACCAATCCTCCTTGATTGCCGCTGCAGCATCGCTCTTCTTGGACAAGGGACGCGCCCACGTGAAACGACTCCATTCGTCCACCATGGTGAGGAAGTAGAGCACTCCCCCAGTCCCCTCAGTCCTCATAGGACCCACCAGGTCCATGTGCACCACCTCCAATGGTGCCTTCGCTGATCCCTCCGCTCGTGGGAACGGGAACCGCGCAAACTTGTTTTGCATGCACGCCTCGCAGCTGCCATAGTGAATGCCATCTCCTTGCAGTTGCAGCCCATGCACGCACTTCTCCTTGTGCATCACCTCCAATGTAGAAACAGCCACGTGTGCGAGCCGCCGATGCAAGTCTCCCAGTCCGCTTGGCCCGAGGTAGCCGACGCCTTCACCGCCGCGCTTCCTCCAATTTGCTCCTCTCCTTGCACACCTTGCTGCTCCTCCTCGGTAACGCTCTCCTCCATAGATGCCGCCATTGCCGCCTTGCCCAATTTCCGCCAAGGGAGGACCGGGATCTGCCACATCCGCTTGTGGACATCCCCTTTCCACTGCAGGTCCCAAATCAGCCGCTCATCGTTGTAGGCACGATAGCGCTCCGAGCCAATCGTCTCGGTGTTCACACCCGCATCTCCCAACCGGCCGGTAGAAATCAGGTTCGCGCACAAGTCCGGCACCCACAGCACGTTCTTCAGCCCCATGAGCTCTCCATCCACTCCCATGAACTTGGCGCATCCCATGCCCATGACCTTGGCCTTGGCGCCCGTCGCGGATGTGACTGTAGAGATGGGTGCGGGCTGAATCTCATCAAGTAGGTCCGCACGGGGAGTCATGTGCCAAGAGCTCCCGGAGTCAATCACCCAATGGGTGAGGGGGTGTAGGAGAACCTTGGCAGCCATAGCGTGGTCGGTTGCGCCTTCGTTCACGAAGAAGAAGAACCCGGCCTTCCGCTCCTCAGATTTGCCGCGTTTCTCCTCATCCTTCTCCTCTCCACTAGCTCCCATGACTCCCCCACTCCTCGTGCCACCACGCTGGTTGCTTGATGAAGGCGGGGTCCAATCCTTGGGTCGTTGGTAGCACTTCCGCCAACGATGTCCGCGCTTCTTGCAGTAGAAGCACACCTCCCCTTGACCCCCGCCGCCATCCTCCTTAGGGTTATCCTTATTCTTGCCCTTCCACTTCTTCTTGAAGCCACTCTTTCCACCTCCAACTCCATAGCCAGCCCCCTCCTCGGAGCGCTCCACACTTCGCCGCCGCAAGTCCTCCTCTAGGATGCGCGCGCGAATGTAATCCACGCTCCATTGGGGTTGCTGGGAGTTGAGGTTGATCGCAAGGGCAGACCATGACTCCGGCAGCTGTATCATGATCTCCACGCATTGCACGAGCTCCGGGTACACCACACCGCCTTCTTGGAGCTTCGTGAAGATGTCGCGCATCTCATCCAACACCGGTTGCATCGGCTCTCCATCAACGAACTTGATGTCGCGCAGCCGCCGCGCGAGTAGCACGATGCTGGTAGCATGTGTCGGTGAGTGCACATCCAGAAGCTTCCTCCAAGCCTTGGGACCACACTCTGGATCACCCAAGAGGTCCTTGATGTGGTCAAGTTGCCGTCCGCCCACCGCTTGCACCATGAGCATATACGCGTCGAACGATCGCTTCATCCACGCTCCTTTCAGCTCCGCGGCCTCCGGCATCTTCTCCTTCCCCTCCACCAAATCCAATAGCTTGTATTGGGTATACATCAGCCTCATGCGGAAACTCCAGTGCTCGTAGTCCTCCCCCATGAATTTCTCAATAGAGAAAGCTTTTACAGGATCCACGGTATTAGGAGATGGTGTAGAAGAAGTAGGTAGCGTAGGGTTGGCTGGTTGGTGAGTCCCCACTCCTCCACCAGCAACTCCCCCCAGTTCTCCAGCCTCTCTACCTCTATCCATCTCGCCACTAGCACCTCCGGAGTTCGTACCAACCATATTGAGGCCTTATGAACGGTGGAAACTTGAGAAATCGTTTGGAGAGAATTCTGCCAGAAATTTCGATTCTGCGAAAATCGCCGTCGTGGACTGGATACTTAGAATTAGAACGCGACTCGACCAGCAATCGAAAGTTCGCAAGCCGAGCTACTAGAAAATAGTCTCACTCGACAACATTGGTTGAGTATTCACGACGATTCGTCGTCTCAAAGTCGACTACCCGCTCTGATACCACTTGTTGTTCAGGATCCGTCACTTTGAGAGCTTACGACGAACTCAATTCTCAACTAAACGCAAATCCGCTCGGTAGGAAGTTGTGCCTTAGGCTTAGCTACCATCTCCAAGTTGAATCAGTTGTTAAGATGGTCTATAGAGTGAGAATAAAGTAGAAACGTCCAGCAGCCGCATGACTAGAATGGTGGAGGAAGTACAAACATTAGGGCACGGAAAGTTGGAGTTGGGAACCTCCAAGAGAACCATGAGAGGGAAGGGGTTCTCCAAGAGCTAGGGAAGGATGGTAAGAACCTTCCTAGCAGCAAGGATGCAACCCTCATCATGAGGTCCTTGAGGTGTCACATGCAAAATCCAATCTAGTTGGATTTTGCCTAGGTGTTGCAACATTTGCAACCCATGCTAGAAACTTCTAGCCACCCCAATCCAAAAGTCAAAGTTGGCTTCCTAACCACCCAACCAAAGATCCATTTATAGTCATGTCCCAAGTAATCACCCAAATTAGATATAACCCCAAAAGGTAATAAGAAATCCAAATCTTGGAAATCTTGTAACTTGGGCAATCTTGGTCGGAATAAGGCGATCTTGGTATCGTTGGAAAGCTCTGGATTTCTCCTGCATGATCAAGCATTTAAACTTGGAGAAAAACACAGAGATGATAATATCCAACAGCCATGCACAATGACATACGCTCATGCAAATCATGCAAGCACAAATAGCACGAGCACTCGGCAGGACGTTAGGATGACATGCACTCAGAATGACGTGCATCCAACAGTGCACACACCGGGATTCGAACCCGAGACCTTCGCTCTGATACCATGTCAGAATCCCAACCACTGGACCATTGGGATAAAAGGGCTTGTTTAAGTAGCGGGTCAGTGCGCCCATAACCCCCAAGGCAACCGTGCTTGTAGCCCTTCCCTAGGATCAATCGGGGATCACCAGTGGACCTCTGACACTGAAGACATTGCAAGTTTTGTCCTAAACAATCCCATGAGCTCCTTCCAGAACTTACTCGTGAATTTGGGGTCTCTGTCTGAGATGAGTATAGCGGGGATGCCGTGGATGGTGATGATGCACACAAAGAAGAGGCGAGCTGTAGCCATGGCGTCGATGGGGATGAAGTGACGCATTTTCGAGAACTTATCGATCACCACGAGGATAGCGGCATGCCCTCGTGAGGTCGAAGGAAGTCCCGTAATGAAGTCGAGGCTAACGACCTGCCATGGCTGCTCCGGTACGGGGAGAGGCTGAAACAACCCTGCTTTTTTATGCTTGCTATTCTTCAGCCGCTGGCACGTGTCGCATGAGATGACGAACTGCTGCACGTCTCTCGCCACCCGGGGCTAGTAGCGTTTTGTTGCTCCCGAAATGTCCCGTCGTGAAACTCCTCCAGTAGGATTTGCCGTGGCAGTGCATAGTCCGGTACCCAAATCTTTCCTGTTCCCTTCCTTACAGCTAAGTCCTTCTCCTACTATAACAGCTTTTATTTCTATGCTGTAACGATCACTGCGTCCACGGAGTATCCGTGTTGGAATAGACCCTTGAGAAGAGGGTTCATTTTGTCGAGTTGGATGCCTGCTACATGACCGGGCGGCTCAACCGTCAGCTTTGTTGTGTAGCCCGGGTTTGGAGACAATGTCGTAGTGGAAGTGGTTCTCAAATAAGTCCACGCACCGCACCTGTCGTCGTGAGAGCGTCGGATGGGACTTCAGGTATTTGAGGTTGCAGCGGTCAGTGTAGATTGTAGTATTGGCTCCCTCTAGGTAACACCTCCATGCCTTAAAGGCTATGACTAACGCCAAGGCTTCCTTGTCATGAATGGGGTAATTCAGTTCTGCTCCGTGTAGCCTTTTACCGAGGTATGCGATGGGCTGCAAACCGCGTCCGTGATCCTGCATCAGTACTGCTCCAACTGTCTGGTCACTAGCGTCTGCTTCCACCACGTAGTCCTTGTTTGGGTCAGGTAGGATGAGTACTGGCGCTATAGTCAGTGCTGTCTATAGCTGCTCCATGGCTTGCTGATGAGGAGTACACCGCGGTCTTCCCCTTGCGCAGCAAGGGTGATGTCACTGAGGTGCTGATCGACTTGATCCGCGTAGCTCGTCTCCAGCCCAGGCAGAGCTTTGGCTCGGACTTTCTGGTTCTGCGTCTGCACTCGGACAGAGGCGGAGAGTTTTCCTTTGGCCTTCTGAGGGCCTCCTATCGTGCACGAGGCATCCGTCAGACCTTCACACTTCCGGACTCTCCGCAGCAAAATGGGATCGCTGAGCGCCGCATTGGCATGGTCATGGACGTCGCTCGTACGTCTATGATGCATGCGGCTGCCCCCCATTTTCTGTGGCCGTTTGCGGTGAGGTACGCGGCGCATCAGATCAACCTTCACCCCAGGGTCTCCAGGCCGGAGACCTCCCCAGCCCTGCTGTGGACGGGGAAGGTTGGCGATGCGTCGGCGTTCCGGGTCTGGGGATCTCGGGCGTTTGTCCGCGACTTGTCTGCGGACAAGCTGTCCCCTCGTGCTGCTCCTTGCGTCTTCCTGGGGTTCCCCCTTGACGCGCCTGGGTGGCAGTTCTACCACCCCACCTCTCGCCGTGTTCTGTCCTCCTAGGACGTCATGTTTGACGAGTCGGTCCCCTATTACCGCCTCTTCCCCTACCACACTCCGTCCCTCCTCCCCCCCCCCCCCACCGCTCTTCCTTGTACCAGGTCCCCCCCCGGTAGACCCCCTCCCCCCTCAGGGTCCTGCCCCTTCAGGTGTGTCCCAGGTGGACGCAGTCGAGCCTGTCAAGGTTACTGGTGACCATGGTGCTGCTGGGGGTGCTGAGCTTGGGGGTGCTGACTCTGGGGGTGCTGAGCCTGGGGGGGCTACGCCTGGGGGTGCTGAGCCTGGGGGTGCTGCGACTGGGGGTGCTGAGCCTGGGGGTGCTGAGCCTGGGGATGCTGCGACTTGGGGTGCTGAGTTTGGGGGTGCTCAGCCTGGGGGTGCTACACCTTGGGGTGCTGAGCCTTGGGGTGCTGAGCTTGGAGGTGCTTCGCCTGGAGGTTCTCCGGGTGCTTCGTCTCTGCGGGAGCCGCTCTCTTCACAGGAGCTGCGCGAGTGGTTTGCACGGCGCTGGAGCCGTGCTGCTGGCGCTGGACGTTCTTCGACTTTTGAGGCTGCTGCTGTCGCGGGTCCTGGAGGTGCTCGTACTGGGAGTACTGGAGCTGCTGGGCCTGCGGGTTCGACTAGAGATGGTGCTGCTGAGGGTGTTGGCGCTGAGACTACTGCTGGCGGTCCTGCTGAGGGCACTACTGGTGCTGGTGGTGGTTATGGAGCTGCTGGAGGTGCTGATGGAGCGGGTGCTCCTGCTGGGGGTACTGGTGCTGTCCCTGCTGTGTCTGGCGTCACCGCGCGGCCTCGACCGTACTTCGTTTTACTCCTGGAGCAGGTTCTTGGTTCTCCGCCTTCTGCTGGTCCTCCTCCCTCTTTAGCGTGTCCACAGCCCGTCCCGTCACAGTTACAGTTGCAGCCTACCTCCCCTTTGCCTGCTCCTGCTCCCTACACTAGTCCTACTCGAGGTCTTGCTGAGCGTCGTGAGCTTGCGTCTCGCCCTGCGTCGCCGGTTCGTCCTGCTCGCACTAGTGGTCGCGGTTCGCGTCAGCGTCCTCCGCCTGTCCCTAGCACGCACCGGATGTCTCTGCGTCCGTCCACTGCTCCTCTGCGTGCCCCTTTGCCTTCTCCTCCTGAGTCCTCTCTTCCTACTCTTGCAGACCCGGAGTCGGACTCTCTTCGTGCTGCCAGTCCTACTGTCACGCGACTCCTTGCTACTGTTGTCACTGACCCTTCTTTCGAGTCCACTGCTGTGTCTGCCCTCGTTACTGAGCTCGTCGACTTTGCTGCTCGCTGTTGCCTAGACTACGTTGCTAGTCTTGTCGCTAAGTCTGAGTCTGTCTGTCCTCCGTCCGTCGGGGGTGAGTGTGCCCTAGGCACGGACGTCCTTGAGGACAGGCAGGAGGAGTTCCAGTGCCTGGCTGCTGCTTCACCTCATCTCGTGTCCGTACTGCTCACCCCCGAGGGAGACCCGGATGCACTTGACATCCCGACTCCGCGCTCTTACGCGGAGGCGATAGAGGGTCCCTACTCTTCTCAGTGGCAGGAAGCTATGGGTGCAGAGATGGCTTCCTGGAAGTCCACAGGCACCTACGTTGACGCTGTCCCCCCTCCTGGGGCGAACATTGTCAGTGGCATGTGGATTTTCAAAGTGAAGCAGCCGCCGGGTTCTACGGGTGTCTTCAAGGGGCGTTACGTGGCGCGTGGCTTCAGTCACTGGCAGGGAGTTGACTACTTTCAGACCTTCTCCCCTACCCCGAAGATGACCACTCTTCGGGTACTGCTGCACGTAGCTGCTCACGGTGACTACGAGCTACACTCTCTTGACTTCAACACTGCTTTCTTGCAGGGCAGCCTGCACGAGGAGATCTGGCTTCGCCGCCCTCCTGGCTTCACTGGGTCTTTTCCTCCTTGCACCCAGTGGAGCCTCCGCCAGCCAGTCTACGGTCTCCGCCAGGCTCCGCGTGAGTGCCACGACACACTGAGGACTACACTTGCGGCTCTTGGGTTTACTCCCTCTACTGCTGACCCGTCACTGTTTCTACGCACCGACACTTCTCTGCCGCCGTTCTACATCCTCGTGTACGTCGACGACTTGGTCTTTGCCACAGCTGACACTGCTTGACTTGCCTACGTGAAGTCCAAGCTGCAGAAGAGACACACATGCACAGACCTGGGTGAACTGCGCAGCTACCTTGGCTTGCAGATCACCCGGGACAGAGCACGCCGCATCATTACCCTGACTCAGTCACACATGGTGCAGCAGGTCCTTCAGCGCTTCGGCTTCACGTACTCCTCGCCTCAGGCCACTCCTCTGCCTACTCGCCACTCGCTCTCAGCTCTGCCTTCGGATGAGTCCGTAGAGTCGAGTGGCCCGTACCCAGAGCTTGTTGGCTGCCTCATGTACCTGATGACCTGCACACGACCTGACCTTGCATACCCTCTTAGCATTCTTGCACGCTATGTTGCTCCTGGGAGACACCGACCAGAGCACATGGCTGTAGCGAAGAGGGTGTTGCGCTACTTGTGCAGTACGTCGGGCATGGGGCTAGTTCTTGGAGGGCGGAGTCCAGTGGTCCTCACTGGACACGCGGACGCTTCTTGGGCTGACGACCAGGCTACGCAGCGCTCGTCACAGGGTTACACCTTCAGCCTCGGTTCCGGCTCTGTTTCGTGGCGTGCTATTCGCTCGTCCTCTCTTCTCGGCTCCAGTTGTGAGGCTGAGATCTACGCATGGGCCATGGCTGCACAGGAGCTTCGTTGGCTCACCTACCTACTGACTGACCTTGGAGAGCCGCCTCGTTCTCCTCCAGTCCAGTACGTAGACAACAAGGCCATGCTGGCCTTGTGTCGAGAGCAGAGACTGGAGCACAGAACAAAGCACATTGCTCTTCGCTACTTCCTTGCTCGTGAGCTACAGCAGCGTGGTCAGTTGCGACTTGCGTACGTGGCCTCTGAGGCCAACACTGCTGATGTCTTCACCAAGGCACTTGCACCTTTTGATCATCAGCGCTTCTGCACGCAGCTGGGTCTTGTTCCTGTCTTGCCTCACTTACTCTCCTCTTGACCTTGCTTGTACTGTTTCATATATATACACCTGCTCTTGCTTGTCTAGACTTTTATATATATGTACTCCTGCATGTGAGCTGGCCTTGTGGCCTTGAACTTGTGCTCGGAATGTGTGGTGACTTTGTGATCTACCTTGAGCTTGCTTTGCTTTGCTTTGCTTGACTGGTCTTGTGATCCCTTGTTCTCCCCTACTTTGCCTATGGGGGTGTGTCAGAACAGTATAGCTTATGCTTTTGTGTAGGCTGTAGTGGGGTAGCCCATATGGGGTACAACCCAATTAGGGTTAGTACTTGTACTCACTTCATTCATGGTTCATTCATTCTCGTTTCAGTTTTCTCACGTTGATAGTCCGATCCCCTCGTGCTCGGATCGAATGCTTCGGGGAGCCTCGGGCGAGTTGCTTCAAGGTTCGGCGAAGGTGGTGCCATCGGTCCGTTAAATGTCGGTGTCATCGCTGCTGCTGCTGCTGCTGCTGCTGCTGTCGCTCCTGCATTCACTGCTGCTGTGGCGGCTGCTGATTGGTTCACGAGGTGTGCTTCGATTTGCTGCTCCGCTAATCGCGTCTGGTCCAGATCGGTGCGAATGGTGGCGACTTCTTGCACGCACTTGTCACCTTGACCGTCCTGTCAAACCTATATGATTTAGTCTATCTAGGCTGTAGTAGGGTAGACACTATAGGGTACAACACTTCTAGGTTTCCTACTTGTACCCACTTGTTTCCTAGTCATTCTCATTCCTCTTTCTTCACATGGTATAGAGCGAGTGGGACCGTTTCTTCCTAGGGCCCACCATCGAAAAGTTTTTTTTTTCCTAACCTGCCCGAAGCGCGCTTTGCGCTCTGCCCTACCCTAAACTTTCGCGGCCCCTTAGAGGCCTGCCTTGCTCCTGAGGCTCGTCGCCCCCTATCACAGGATCGAATTCTCAATCGAAACTTGTCACTAAAACTGAATACAATGCATTTTTGTACTCGGAAAATACAAGGATAAACGAGATAAAACGAACATTGGGAACACGCCCTTCACGATACTACAATCACAAGTGCGCACAAGCACGCAATGCTATTGTCACTTGGGATTACGCCCAGATTACACCGTATACACCACTGTCGGCGCTGTCGGTGCCGTATAATAGGTATGTCGGTGGGAAAAGTAGGAAATAAGAGAAATAAATAGAAGGCTCTAGAAAATAGAATAGTAGGCCGATTGAGATGAGATAAAGACCAAAATAAAGAGGAGAAAAGGGAGAATAGGATAACGAAAAAATATAATAGTGAGAAAATATTATAACGGGGACGTCCTCTCACACTTCCCCCCCTTAAAGCTGGGTGGTAGAAGTAATACCCTGCTTGACAAGGTAGTCCTGGAGAGGACGGCGGGCGTTATCCATGTCGTGTTCAGGTACCCAGGTATCCTTGGAAGGATCATAGCCTTTCCAACGAATCAAGAGCTCCAAGGTGCCGCTACGTCGTCGTCGGTGCGCCAGAATGGCTTCGACTTCGTACTCGGGTTCCCCATTAACGATCACTGGCAGTGGCGGCGGCGGCTGGCGACCTTTGAAGACCGTGTTTGGGTCCCGATAGGGCTTGAGAAGTTGAACATGGAAGGCATTGTGAATTCTCCAGGTAGCTGGTAAACGCAAGCGGAAGGTTACTAGAGTGACCTGCACCTCGACGAGAAAAGGTCCGCAGAAGCGAGGTCGGAGCTTAGACGGAAGATGGCTAATGTCGAGATTGCGTGTATCCAGAAGCACTTGATCGCCAATCTTGATGGAATGATCGTTGCGACTCCGATCAGCGAGCTTCTTTTGTTGCTGCTGGATAGTCAGAAGACGTTTATGCGTGCACTCCCGAAGTTGGTGCATAGTGGTAATGAAGTCATGTGCGGGTTGCACCGTGGTGGGTACTGTTGGTTTTTGAGGCGTGAGTGGGTTGCGACCGTAACAGAGGAAGAAAGGAGTTTGCCCTGTTGCGGCGTGCGTGGCGCTGTTATACGCAAACTCAAGAACCGGCAGGTGTGCATCCCATTTAGAGATATCGCCCTTACACGCTGCTCGCAGAAGCTGTTCGACAATCTGGTTGAGGCGCTCTGTCTGACCATCCGTTTGGGGATGATAGGCTGATGACATGGCGAGTTGGGTCCCCATGAGCGACATGAGCTCCTTCCAGAATTTACTCGTGAATTTCGGGTCTCTGTCGGAGATCAGCGTGGTTGGAATGCCATGTTGCGAGATGACGTAGCGGAAGAATAATTGCGCTGTCTCCTCGGTGCGAGCCGTTGTGTGTGTCGGAATGAAATGTCCCATTTTGGAGAATTTGTCGATGACGACTAGAATGGCGTCGTAACCAGCTTTGGTAGGTGGTAACCCGGTGATGAAGTCGAGGCTAACCACTTGCCAAGGCTGTTCAGGGACTGGAAGAGGCTGTAGTAACCCTGCTTTCTGTGAAAGTTTAGAAGGAAGGAGAGGGCTGCACTAGCAAGAATGAGGATATAAATAGCAAACCCTAGAAGGGTTGTACTCGCTATAGAGCACCTCACTACAGGCTAGAGCATAAGATAACATTCTGACACTTTCTTCTGTTTGCTGCTCTTCATCCGTTAGCATGTGTCGCATGAGGTGACGAATTTTTGTACGTCATCCGCCATGTGGGGCCAATAATAATGCTTCGCAATACCGGCAAGCGTCTTGTTACTACCGTTGTGGCCCGCGTAAAGAACATCATGATATTCTTCGAGCAGTAACTGGCGTAAAGGAGGGTAATTAGGTACCCATATTTTTGTGGATCCCTTGCGGTATTCGATGTCTTGATCCCAATGTAGAAGATGGCGCTTTTCTGCTACAGAGACTTCGGGGTCGATGGTGTATCCATGCGTGAAGAGTCCCTTCAAAAGTGGGTTCATGCCATTGACTTGTAGGGCGGCAACGTGTGCAGGGCGACTAAGTGCATCTGCCTTGTTCTTGTGCCCGGCTTATATACGATGTCGTAATGGAAGTGGATTTCGAGAAAGTCAATCCACCGAACCTGGAGGCGGCGGGGGTGGCGGAGGCGGCGGTAGTAGCGGAGGCAGTGGAGGCGGGGGAGGCGGCGGGGGTGGCGGTGGAGCTGGTCGTGGGTCTACGCAAAGGAGTGGCTCCGGTGGTGGTCAGCGCCAGCAGCAGCAGCGCGGTCGTGAGACCCTGTCCCCTCAGCAGCTCCGTGAGTGGTACACTGCACGCCAGCGGGGTGGGGGTTTTGGTCCGTGCACCTACGTCCTGCGCAGCGGCAACCGTGCGGGTGAGCAGTGTGGGGGTGCGCACCCCACCCAGCGCTGCTTTGGCCGCCTGACGGACGCGTGGCAGTTCCCTAAACCCAGTTCCCGGAGGCCACAAAGATCCGTCGCTGGGGCGAGCTTTCTAGGGCGGGAGTTGCGATCTATGATCTTGATTTTGATGCTATTCTTTCTGCCATGTATGCTGTGTCTATTAGTGATGAGGGTGACTGTTACCGGTGTTTCCCGCCCGATCCGAACATTGCGACTGCTGCTCTAGGTACTGGTGAGGCTGCTGCCCTAGGTGCTTGCGACGCTGTTGCTCTAGGTGCTAGTAGGTCTGCGTCCTCAGGTACTGGAGAGTCTGCGCTCTCAGGTACTACGCCGGCTTCAGCCTCCCTCACCTTCACCCTTGACTCTGGGGCCTCTCGCTCCTTCTTTCGCGACCGCACCACACTCACGCCGCTTAGTCGGCCGGTTGCGGTGTCTCTGGCTGACCCCTCTGGGGGTCCTGTCCTGTCTCACTTCTCCACAGTCCTCCCGTGTCCGGCGGCTCCCTCTGGCACCATGTCTGGTCTCTACCTCCCCTCGTTCTCTACGAACTTGGTGAGTAGTGCTGACCTACAGGATGGGGGAGTCCACCAGTTCACTCCTGCGCGTCAGCGGGTGACGCACTGCACGAAGGTTAGCACAGGCCGACACCTGGCTACGTTTACCCGTCAGCCGGGGTCGAGCCTGTACACACTGACCACTCCGTCTCCTCCAGTTGCTGAGTCTGGTAGGGTAGCTGCGTCGGGTCAGGTGTTTGGTGGTGCGTCCAGGTCTGGTCCTGAGTCTGCCCCCTGTTCGTGTCGTCTCCTGTCTCACGAGACCGTCCTCTGGCACCACCGCCTTGGTCACCCCTCTCTGCTTCGGCTCAGAGGCATGGCCTCCCGTCTTCTTGTTTCTGGTGTGCCCCGGTCCCTCCCTCCCCTTCCTCAGGGCCCTGGCCCTACCTGTGTCCCTTGTGTCGAGGGGCGCCAGCGGGCTGCCCCTCACTCCTCCCAGTTTCCTCCGACAGAGGTCCCGCTGCAGACGCTTCACATGGACGTGTGGGGCCCAGCCCGCGTCCGTGGACAGGGTCACGAACGCTACTTCCTGCTCGTTGTTGACGACTACTCGCATTACACCACGGTCTTCCCCTTGCGCAGCAAGGGTGATGTCACTGAGGTGCTGATCGACTGGATCCGCGCAGCTCGTCTCCAGCTCAGGCAGAGCTTTGGCTCGGACTTTCCTGTTCTGCATCTGCACTCGGACAGAGGCGGAGAGTTTTCTTCTGGCCTTCTGGGCGCCTACTGTCGCGCACGAGGCATCCGTCAGACCTTCACGCTTCCGGACTCCCCGCAGCAAAATGGGATTGCTGAGCGCCGCATTGGCATGGTCATGGACGTCGCCCGTACGTGTTAGAATATTATCTTATTGTTCTAGCCTGTAGTGGGGTGCTCTATAGCGAGTACAACCCTTCTAGGGTTTCTATTTGTATCCTCATTCTTGCTAGTTCAATCCTCTTTCTTTCTTCTAATTTTGACATGCTATCAGAGCAGGTCGATCCCCTTGGATCGATCCTGTGGGTGTGTCCCCACCTTGCTTCCGCTGCTACTTTTTCATCCCGCCGTGCGCCCCGAGGCGCGCGGCGGTTTTCTGCCCGCCGTGCGCCCCGAGGCGCGCGGCGGTTCATTGCCCGCTGTGCGCCCCGGGGCGCGCGGCGGGCTTCTCCTCTACGTCGCGGCCCCGCCCCGGCCCGTCGCCGCCCGTGCGCCTGCCCGGCTCGGCCCCGCCCTTCGTCGCGGCCCCGCCCCGGCCCGTCGCCGCCCGTGCGCCTGCCCGGCTTGGCCCCGCCCTACCTGTCGCGGTCCCGCCCCTCCGTCGCGGCCCCGCCCCGACCGTCGCGGCCCCGCCCCTCGTCGCGGCCCCGCCCCTGCGTCGCGGCCCCGCCCCTCGAAGCGGCCCCGCCCTACGTCGCGGCCCCGCCCCGGACCCTATGCGGCCCCGCCCTACCTTCGCGGCCCCGACCTGTCGCGGCCCCACCCTACGTCGCGGTCCCACCCCGACCGTCGCGGCCCCGCCCCGCTCGTCGCGGCCCCGCCCCTTGTCGCGACCCCGCCCTCCCCTCAGGTCCGTGGTGGGCCCCCCCCCCCCCCCCCTTTCTCCCCTTCCCCCATTTCCCGTCGTCCGTCGTGGCGACCTGAGGGGGCCGCTGTGGGGTGGCGGGTATGGGGGTGGCCGGTGTGCCTTCCTCCCTTTCTCCTCCTCCTCCTTCGTCTCCCACTGCTGCAGCTGTCGCTGAGGGGGGTGGTTGTGTGGGAGACTGGGGTTTA
The DNA here is from genome assembly GCA_948144175.1 of Closterium sp. NIES-65. Classification (NCBI taxonomy): domain Eukaryota; kingdom Viridiplantae; phylum Streptophyta; class Zygnematophyceae; order Desmidiales; family Closteriaceae; genus Closterium; species Closterium sp. NIES-65. Next base: position 2,524,141 of record CANXME010002221.1, read on the forward strand.
GGGTTTTAGGGGGGTGCGTGGGAGTAGAGCTAGTGGTGTAGCAGTGGGTGTGTATCAGGGGGGTGGGACTGTGTGCGGGAGGATGAGCGGAGGTTGCCAGTTTGTCGTCAGCAGCACCTGTAGTCCGGGGCGCTGTCCCGGTAGCCCAGTCGTAGCCAGCTGTGCCAGCCGCCCGTGGGTCCGTTGCCCGTCCGCCGCTATTTGAGCCGCGGGGCCTGTTACCCCTGTAGTCCGGGCGCTGTCCGGTAGCCGCTGTGCCAGTCTGCCTCCTGTTGCCCGTGTGTCTGCAGCTTCAGCCGTCGCCTCCTGTCTCCTCTCCCCTCACTCTCCCTCCTCCTCCTCACTTGCCCGTTGTGACTACCACTAGCTTTGCTTATAATTGTAAACTCTAAACTATTTCTTCTTGAACTTGTGCTCAGAATGTGTGGTGACATTGTGATCCACCCTGAGCTTGTTTTGCTTTGCCTACTCTGCTGATTACACCCCACTTTGGCTATGGGGGTGTGTCAGAATATTATCTTATTGTTCTAGCCTGTAGTGGGGTGCTCTATAGCGAGTACAACCCTTCTAGGGTTTGCTATTTGTATCCTCATTCTTGCTAGTTCAATCCTCTTTCTTCCTTCTAACTTTTGACACCTCGAAACTCACTTCCACTACGACATCGTCTACAAGCCAGGGTTACACAACAAGGCCAGCGCGTTGAGCCGCCCAGGGCACGTAAATGGGCATCCAGCTTGACGAGATGAACCCTCTGCTCAAGGGTCTATTCCAACATGGGGACTCTATGGACACAGAGATCGCTACAGCACAGAAATAGAAGCTGTTACAATGGGAGAAAGGCTTAGTTGTAAGAAAGGGTTCAGGAAATACTTGGGTACCGAACTATGCCCCACTCCGACAACTCTTACTAGAGGAGTTTCACGATGTGGCATACGCAGGACATTTTGGGAGTAACAAGATGGTAGCTGGAATAGCGAAGTAATATTACTGGCCTTGGATGGCAGCAGACGTGCAGCAGCTCGTCACCTCATGCGACACGTGCCAACGGATGAAGTGTAGCAAGCAGAAAAACGCAGGGTTACTTCAGCCTCTACCCGTACCGAAACAACCGTGGCAAGGCGTCAGCCTAGATTTAATCACCAGGATTCTTTTGACCTTACGAGGACATTACGCTATACTCGTGGTGATCGACAAGTTATCTAAAATGGGACACTTCATTCGGACCAATGTCACGTGTCGAACATTATATATGTTATTGCTGTGTAGGCTACAGTGGGTTAGCCTTTAGGGGTTACAATACTTTAGGGTTTCATACTTTTACCACCAATGTTCATAGTTCAATCACTTCTTGTTTATGACATGGTATTAAGAGCTTAGGTTCTAGACCTAAGGCCCACCGTTCCGCTAGAGGTGCCCTCGTGCGCCCCTTTTTTTTAGCACCCTCGTGCGCCTCTCTCCTAGTGTGCCCTCGTGCGCTCTCCTCTCACGCTGCTCGTTTGCAACCCGAGCGCGGCCCCGCCGTTTTAGCACGCGTAGGAAATAAGCCGCCTAGGGCGGCCCGATTTTTTCTCGCGAGCCCCAGCAGGCCATCGCCCATAGGCCCCGCTCGCCCCTAGGCCGACGCGCGACCCACAGCTGCCCGCCCGCAGGTCGCAGCCAGCGCGCAGCGGCGATCGCGCGTCGGCTGCTGCAGCTAGCGCTTAGCCGCCGCACGAACGCAGCCGCGGCCCTCGCGCAGCCGCACCCTAGGCGCCGCCGCGCACCGAGCATAGGCCCGCCGTCGCGCCGCCATACCTAACCGAGGCGCGCCGCCCGAGCCGCGCCGCCCGAGTCGCGCCGTCCTGACCGAGCCGCGCCGCCCTACCTGCAGCAACTGCTCTTACTGCTCCTACTGCCACTACTACTGCTTCTGTTACTTCTGCTACTGCTACTGCTGCTACTACTACTACTGCTACTGCTGCTACTGCTACTGCCACTATGGCTAGTCCTACCGTTCTCACGTTTGACTCTGAGGGCCGTCCGATTAAGTTTGACGTTTGGCTCAATGACCTGCACCTGTTCCTCCTGTTCACTGCCAAGGACGATGTTTCCCTTTTTTACCACACGTCCGGCGCCACTCCCGCACCTGCTGCTACTGCTGACAGCACTGCTCGATCACAATGGCAGACACGTGACGCTCATGCTCGCCTAGCCGTTTGCAGCCACCTACCGCTAGATGAGCGCGAGCCCTTTGGCCAGCATAAGACCGCTAAGGAGTTGTACGACGCTGTAGTTGCACGCTACTCCTCCCCTGCCACTGCTGCGATAGGCCGTCTCTCACTGCCCTATATCTCTTCCCCGATCTGTCTGCATTTGCCACTGTAGCTGACCTGATCACGCACCTTCGTACTAGTGATCTTCGCTACCGTGCCGCGCTTCCCCCCGATTTCCTAGCCAAGAACCCTCCCCCGATGTACCTCACACTCTATCACCTAGTCACCTGCCTCCCTGAATCCCTTCACACTGTCAGGGACCACTTGCTCGCCCTCTCCCCTACCGACCTCAATGTTGACTTGCTCGAGAAGGAACTCCTCGCAGCTGAGAAGAGCAATGTAGCTGTAGGTGCCTCTCGTGGCGACCCTCGCACTCCCTTCTTTTAGGGGTGCTCCCCCTCCCCCCTCCTCCCCTCCATTGCATCTGCTGCTGCTGTCAACTACCTCGGTGCTGAGGGGGTCGGGGCTGCGTCTGCTCCCAGTGGGGTGCAAGGGCGGCAGGGGCAAGGGGGGCAGGGGTGGCGGAGGTGGCGGCGGGGGCGGCGGCAGTGGAGGGGGTGGGGGGGGCGGGGGTGGTGGCGGTGGTGGGAGTGGCGCTGGTGGTGGGGGGGTCAGTGGTGGGGCAGGGGGTGGAGGCGGCGGAGGTGGCGGGGGTGGTGGTGGCAGTGGTGGCGGCGGTGGAGCAGGTGGCGGGCGCGGCGGAGCAGTGCAGCGTGGGGGGTTCGCCGGTGGCCAGAGGCAGCAGCAGCAGCGTCCCGGCGAGACTCCTTCTCCTCAGTAGCTCCGTGAGTGGTACTCTCAGCGTGGGGGGTCTGGGGGTGGAGGTACCTGCTCGTATGTCATCCGCACAGGTGACCGCACTGGCCAGACCTGTGGGAGGTTCCACACAGCGCAGCGCTGCTTCTTTCGACTCGACGACGCCTGGCGCGAGCAGTTTCCTGATGCCGCTGAGTTGCCCCGCTGGGCTGATCTGCTTAAGAAGGGAATTGATATCTTTGCTCTTGATTATGATGCTATTCTTGGTGCTATGTATGCATTGACTATTAGTGTTGAGGGTGACTGCTACCTAAGTGTACCGCCCGACCCGGGTATAGGGACCAGTGAGACTGTCGCTCTAGGTGCTAGTGCGTCTGCTGCCCTACGTCCTGGTGAGGCTGCTGCTCTAGGTGCCAGTGAGTCTGCTGCTCCAGGTGCTTGTGAGTCTGCGCCTGCTGGTACTGCGTCTACTGAGGCACTGCACACCTTCACACTGGACTCGGGTGCTTCCCGCTGCTTCTTTCGTGACCGCACTGTCCTTGAGCAGCTAGCTCGACCGGTTGCTGTCACTCTCGCTGACCCCTATGGGGGTCCAGTCCTTGCAACCTCCTCCACTGTCCTTCCTTGTCCGGTGGTTCCGGCCGGCACCCTGTCGGGTCTTTACCTCCCCTCTTTCTCTACGAACTTGGTGGCGGGCTCTGCTCTCCAGGACGGGGGTGTTCACCAGTTCACCCCTGCCTATGAGCGTGTGACCCACTGTACGTGTGCTCGGACGGGTCGCCACCTGGCTACCTTTACTCAGCAGCCGGGGTTGGACCCGTACACACTGACCAATGAGTCCCCTCAGGTAGCTGCGTCTGCGTCTGCGTCAGGTAAGATGTCGGCCCCCTGCTCGTGTCGCACCCTGTCGCACCAGACCGTCCTCTGGCACCACCGCCTTGGTCACCCTTCAGTGCAGCGCCTTCGTGGCATGCACTCTCGGTACTTTGTCTTTGGTCTTCCCAGGGTTCTCCCTCCTCTCCCACCCTCGCCTGCTCCTCCCTGTCTTCCCTTTTTTGAGGGGCGACAGCGCGCCACTCCTCACTCCTCCTAGTTCCCTCCCACAGGGGCTCCACTGTAGACTCTCCACCTGGACGTGTGGGGCCCAGCCCGCGTCCGTGGAGAGGGCCACGAGCGGTACTTCCTGCTGGTCGTCGACGACTACACGCGGTACACCACGGTCTTCCCCTTGCGCACCAAGGGTGAGGTCCCTGATGTTTTGATCCCTTGGATCCGCGCTGCTCGTCTTCAGCTCCGCGACCGGTTCCAGTGGGACTTTCTAGTCCTGCGTCTGCACTCTGACAGGGGTGGTGAGTTTTCCTCCGACCTCTTGGATGCCTACTGTGCGGAGCACAGCATCCGCCAGACGTTCACACTGCCGGCCTCTCCTCAGCAGAATGGGATTGTTGAGCGCCGCATTGGCTTAGTCATGGAGGTCGCTCGTACCTCCATGATCCATGCGGTTGCCCCCCATTTCCTGTGGCCGTTTGCAGTGCAGTACGCTGCGCATCAGCTCAACCTCTGGCCCCGAGTCTCTGCTCCGGAGACCTCGCCCACACTGCGTTGGACGGGGAAGGTTGGCGATGCGTCGGTGTTCCGAGTCTGGGGATGTCGAGCCTTTGTCCGCGATACGTCAGTTGACAAGCTCTCCTCCTGTGCCGTTCCCTGCGTCTTTCTTGGCTTTGTCCCTGACGCGCCTGGCTGGCAGTTTTACCACCCCACCTCGCGCCGTGTCTTCCCCTCTCAGGACGTCACGTTTGACGAGTCGGTACCCTTTTACCGTCTGTTCCCCTACCGCACTGCGCCGCTCCCCCCCACGCCACTCTTCCTCACGCCAGGTGCTGCTTCGGTAGACCCCCTCCCTCCCCAGGGTCCTGCTCCCTCAGGTGTTTCCCAGGTAGACCCGGTCGAGCCTGTCGAGGTAGCTGTCGACTCTGGTCCTGCGAGGGGTACTGAGACTGAGGGTGCTGAGCGTGCGGGTACTGAGACTGAGGGTGCTGAGCCTAGGGGTACTGAGCCTATGGGTGCTGAGCCCGGGGGTGCTGAGACTGAGGGTGCTGAGCCTAGGGGTGCTGAGCCTGGGGGTGCTGAGCCTGGGGGTGCTGAGACTGAGGGTGCTGAGCCTGGGGGTGCTGAGCCTGGGGGTGCTGAGTGTGGGAGTGCTGAGCCTGGGGGTGCTGAGCCTAGGGGTGCTGAGCCTGGGGGTGCTGCGCCTGGTGATGCTCCCTCTTTACAGTAGCTGCGTGAGTGGTACTCTCAGCGTGGGGCTGCTGGAGCTGGGGGTTCTGCCGGAGTTGGAGCTGGTGGTGCTACGGGTGCTGGGTCGTAGCCGTCGCCTCCCTCCCCGCGGCGACTGCGTGAGTGGTGCGCTCGGCGGTGCAGCCTCCAGAGCGGCGCCCCTGGCACTTGGGTGCCGCCTACTGGAGGCCCTGGTGCTGCTGGAGGTCCTGGAGCCTCATGTCCTGGAGGTGCTCGTACAGGCAGTACTGGAGCTACTGGGACTGGGGGTTCTGCTGGAGCTAGAGCTGCTGGAGCTGGTGCTACTGGAGGTGCTACTGGTGCTCGAGTTGGAGCTACAGGTGCTGGCACTACTGGAGCTGCCGGTGGAGCTGAGGACGTTGGGCCTACTGGAGTTTGTGTAGCTGCTGACCTTGGGGTTGGTCCTGCAAGTGCTGGAGCCGACGGTGCGGCTGGAGCTGGTACTACTGGGGGTACTGGAGTTGGCGTTGCTGGAGCTGCTGGTAGTGCTACAGAAGTTGGAGCTGCTGCTGGGGGTTCTGGTGCTGTCTCTGCTGGTTCTGGGGGCGCTTCATGGCCGCGGCCGTACTTCATTCCGCTCCTTCAGCAAGTTCTTGGTCAGCCTCCTCCTCCTTGTCTTGCTCCCTCCTTAGAGTGCCTTCAGCCTGTCCAGTCGAAGTTACAGTTACAGCCTTCCTCGCCCCTCCCTGGTCCTTCTCCCTACACTGGTCCGACAGGAGGTCTTACGGAGCGTCATGAGCCAAAGTCTCGTCCTGTGTCGCCTGAGTCTTGTTCTACATCACCTGTTCGTGCTGCTCGCTCTGGTCGTCGTGTCCCACGTCAGGGTCCTCCTGCTGTCCCAAGCACTCACCAGATGACGCTTCGTCTTTCCACTTCTCCGCAGCGTGTCCCTCTGCCTTCTCCTCCTGCGTCCTCTCTTCCTGCCCTTCCTGACCCGGAGTCTGACTCTCTTCATGCTGCCAGTCCTACTGTCACGCTTCTCCTGGCCACTGTTGTCACTGACCCTTCCTTTGAGTCTGCTGTTGCGTCTGACCTAGTTGCTGAGCTTGTGGACTTTGCTGCTCGTTGTCGTCTAGACTACGCCGCGAGTCTTGTTGCTGAGTCTGAGTCTGTCTGTCCTCCGTCCGTCGGGGGTGAGTGTGCTCTAGGCGCGGACGTCCTTGAGGACAGACAGGAGGACCTTGAGTGTCTTGCAGCTGCTGCGCCTCATCTTGTGTCCATGCTGCTTGCCCCTGAGGGAGACCCGGATGCTCCAGACATCCCGACCCCGCGCTCTTACGCTGAGGCGATCGCGGGTGAGTACTCCTCTCAATGGCAGTCAGCCATGGACGCAAAGATGGCATCCTGGAAGTCCACTGGCACTTACGTCGACGAGGTTCCCCCTCCTGGGGCGAACATCGTCAGCGGCATGTGGATTTTCAGGGTGAAGCAGCCGCCATGTTCTCCGCATGTTTTCAAGGCTCGTTACGTTGCTCGAGGCTTCAGTCAGCGAGAGGGAGTTGACTTCTTTCAGACCTTCTCCCCCACCCCAAAGATGACCACTCTTCGGGTGCTACTGCACGTTGCCGCTCAGCATGGCTACGAGCTTCACTCTCTTGACTTCAGCACAGCTTTCTTGCAGGGCAGCCTGCACGAGGAGATCTGGCTGCGCCGCCCTCCTGGCTTCACTGGGTCATTTCTTCCTGGTACCCAGTGGAGCCTCCGGCGGCCGGTCTACGGTCTCCGCCAGGCCCCACGTGAGTGGCACGACACACTGAGGACTACTCTTGCGGCTCTTGGGTTCGCGCCTTCTACTGCTCTGTCGCTGTTTCTGCGCACCGACACTTCGCTGTCGCCATTCTACATCCTCGTGTACGTCGACGACTTGGTCTTTGCCACTGCTGACACTGAGGCTTTTTCCCACGTGAAGTCGGAGTTGCAGAAGAGACACACGTGCACAGACTTGTGTGAACTGCGCAGCTACCTTGGCTTGCAGATCACCCGGGACAGAGCACGTCGCACCATCACACTGACTCAGTCACACATGGTGCAGCAGGTCCTTCAGCGCTTTGCCTTCACCTGGTCCTCGGCACAGGCCACTCCTCTGGCTACAGGTCACCCACTCTCAGCTCTTCCTTCAGATGAGTCCGTAGAGCCGAGTGGTCCTTACCGAGAGCTAGTTGGCTGCCTCATGTACCTGAAAACTTGCACTCGTCCAGACCTAGCGTACACTCTTGGCCTTCTGGCCCGCTACGTGGCTCCTGGTAGGCACCGAAAGGTGCACTGGGATGCTGCAAAGAGGGTATTGCGCTACTTGTGCAGTACATCGGGCATGGGGCTCGTGCTTGGAGGGAGGAGCTCAGTTGTTCTCACAGGGCACTCAGACGCTTCTTGGGTTGACGACTTGGCTACTTAGCGGTCGTTACAGGATTACACCTTTAGTCTTGGCTCAGGCTCAGTTTCGTGGCGTTCGACGCGTTCGTCTTCAGTTCTCAGCTCCAGTTGTGAGGCTGAGATCTACGCCACAGCCATGGCTGCACAGGAGTTACGCTGGCTCACCTACCTGCTGACCGACCTGGGAGGGCAGCCTCGTTCTCCTCCAGTGCTGTACGTCGACAACAAGGCTGCCATTGCCTTGTGTGAGGAGCACAGACTGGAGCACAGAACGAAGCACATCGCTCTACGTTACTTCCTGGCTTGAGAGTTGCAGCAGCGTGGTCAGCTTTCTTTGCGTTACGTGGCCACTCAGGCCAATACTGCTGATATATTCACCAATGCACTTCAATCTGGTGATCATCAGCGTTTCTGCACTCTGTTAGGGCTTGTGCCCACTTTTCCTCACTTGCTGTAGACTTTGCCTGTACTGTGATCTATCTCTACATATATACCTGCATGCTTGCATTGCTAGGTAGAGATCACTGTGATGTTTGTGTTGCATATATGCTTCTGCATGTGAACTGGCCTTGTGGCTCGTTGCTTGTGCTCAGTGTGTGTGGTGACTTTGTGATCCACCCTGAGCTTGCGTTCTCTTTCTTGACTGGTCTTGTGACTCCTTGCTCTACCCCACTTAGCCTATGGGGGTGTGTCAAACATTATATATGTTATTGCTGTGTAGGCTACAGTGGGTTAGCCTTTAGGGGGTACAATACTTCAGGGTTTCATACTTGTACCACCAATGTTCCTAGTTCAATCACTTCTTGTTTCTGACACCACGGCTAGTGCAGAAGCAACTGTTCGCCTCTTCTTCGACCGCCATCACCATCCATTGCATCCTCACTACACTCATCTCAAGCAAAGACCCAAAATTCACTAGCAAGTTCAGGAGGGAACGTATGGAATTGTTGGGGACAAAGCTTGCAATGTCTTCAGCATACCACCTAAGACTGACGGACAGATACAAAGACTCAATCAGGTGGTAGAACAGTTACTGCGCACAGCTTGCAAGGACGAAATCAGCCACTGGGATCTACAATTACCGACCTTAGAGTTCGCTTACAACAACGCTTCACATGGGGCCACAGAAATCTCCTTTCTTCCTGTGCTGCGGACGGGAACCACTTACACCACAGCAGCCAACTACACCGGCACACGCCCAAGCCGCACATGACTTCGTCACCACCATGCAGCAGCTATGGGAGAAGACTCAGCGACGTCTCACCACCCAGAAGTAGTATGCCAATCGACAGCGATGAGATCACTCAGTAGCAGTCGGAGATCAAGTGCTTCTTGACACACGCAACTTGTCCTTGTCTCATCTTCCGTCCAAGCTCCGGCCTCGCTTCATTGAGGCAATGGTGACTCTAGTAACACTCCGCTTATGCTTACCATCTACGTGGAAGCTTCACAATTCTTTCCATGTTCAGCTACTGAAGCTCTACAAAGACCCCAAGCAATAGTTCATGGGACGACAGCTACCGCCACCACCACCTGTTCTCGTACAGGATAAACCAAAGTACGAGGTAGGACGAGTTCTCGCTCATCGATGTAGACGCGGCAACACGCACGAGTTCCTGATACGCTAGAAGGGATATGACCGATCGCTGGATAGTTGGGTTGTGTGAGAGTACGACGGCTTATGCCAGCTATGCTTGCTTGCCTTTACTTAATTATGCTATTTCTAGCATAGGATAATTATATGCATGCATGAATTGCTTGATTGCCTAGGCTAGGTGCTTTCCTATATTTTATTATAGTTATAGCACCGAGCTAGGTTGCGTGCACCGAATTCTGGGCTTTTCGGTTGCCACCGAATTGCCTTCTACCGAATTCGGGAAGGATCTACTCAGGACGCTTCGCGACCCTCAGAACCTTCGCGTAACACCTGGTTACTAGGCCTTGTGTCGAGCCTATATAGCCTCGCTTTGTACCCAGGTGATTCATTCAATTACAACTCTCTTTTATGTGCTCGATCCTAGATCCTCACACTTGGTAATCAGAGCCTATTTAGAAGCGATGTTTTTTTACCGCTTAAAACTAGCTTTTAAAACCACAGAAGCGACGACGTAAAGCGCCGATTTCGGGTATGTAAACCAGTTCTGCACTATTTTCTAACGTCCCCCTCGAACCGGTTTTCGAACACTCCTCAGGTCCAATGGCGAAAAAGTTGAAATTTCGACCGTCGGATCGATTCGAATCTCGACGGCCCCGAGAATTTCGCCCAAAAAAGTTGGAGTTTGGAGCGTCGGATCGAATTTCTTCTCAACGGCCGAGATCGGAGGCGAATTTGAATTAAAGGAGAATTACGCGATCTACAGAATCAGCGCCTAGAATTCAAACTTTTTCGTCGCAAATCTTCCTGTAAATCGCCAAATGGAGGAAAACAGTGATAATTCCGTACGAAAAATTGCGGAGTTACACACCGGCTTGGACCAGATGGGAGCGGCACTCCAGCGAATAGAGGCGCTTCTCGCGAACCAGTCGGCAACCGCCACGGCAACAGCAAACGCAACGGCGAATGAAGCACCAATGGCAGCAGCAGCAGCGGCGACATCGACACTTCACCCAGCAGCAGCAGCAGCAGTGGCTACAGTGAATCTTGAGGCGGCACGTCCGAGCCTACCGGAAAAGTTCAATCCGAATGCGAGAGACACCGACGTCCGTCGATTCATTGCGACCCTCGAAATTTACTTCGTGACCGTTGGCTGTACGACCTCGACACATGATGCAATGCGGATTCGGCTCGCAGCGACACTGTTACGAGGCCCACCGCTCGAGTGGATTTACAATAGAAACGAGGTCCGAGGCGAGGGGTCATGGACGCAGTTTCAGGAAGCTTTAATTTAACGTTTCGAACCAATCAACTCCAGCTACATGGCGCGGCAGCAGATTCCTCGGCATAAACAGTTCAGCAGTGTAACACAGTACACGCAGCAGATGAAGAGCCTCTTCAACCGAATTACCGACCTGATCGAAAGGGGAAAAAATCCAAATGTATACTGAGGGGCTAAAAATGGAAGTCCGCCGACAGGTGTTTGCCGCGAACTACAACAACTACCGCGACATGGTGTGTGCAGCAGAGAGATTCGATGCGCTGATGCTATGTGAACCCGAGACACGACGCAACATGCCGAACCGATCATTTGGCACGAAGCAATCGGCACCACCCACGACCGCTGACCCGATGGATATCGTTAAGATCGACGCGAAGCAACGGCCGATAAAATATGAGAAGTGCGAATTTTGCGGTGCAGCAGGAATTGGACTCTTGGCCTGTTGGAAAATGAAGAAGGCACGAGCGGAGCTGCTGGGCAACAACAGTGCGACATCTATGATGGCGAAAAAAGGACACGATGGCGCAAAATTTAAACGCCACGACCGGCCGGCAAGAGGGGAAATCGCCGAGACAAATGGAGGCTCCGCTAAACAAGACTCTGCACCGACCGGGAAGCTCCAGCCGAACACCCCCGAGAGTAAGAATATTTCGTCTCGAGGTTTTCAAGCCTTTAAAAAATTCAGGGGAGATTTCAAGGCCAAGAAAAAGCCTTCCGACATTATTCAGATACCTGAGAAGTTGGGCGAACCACTACGGACCGTTGAAAAGGGTCGTGCGTTCCAAGGAGTTGATATTCTCTCCCCGCAGCACGGTGTTAAGGCTCCCCATTGCCCACAGTTGAAGCCTACACAGCTGCAAAGGCTTAGCGGAAGGTTCCAGGCCAAGATGAAGCTGAATCGGCCTCGGATAAATCCTTCTAACCCTACTTAGTTGAAAATTGATATGGAGTGAGCAGCTTCGAGCGCAGGACCGAGGGATGATCTATTCGACATACCTTACGATCCTATACGTGAGACCATCTATGGTTACTCGGAGCGGCAACAACCACTAATACTCGAGGTGATCTGCAACGGGCGACACCTCCAGGCATTGGTGGATAGCGGTGCGTCTCACTCAGTGTGCGACCGCGGGACGTTGGAGAAAATTGGAGAATCTTCGTAATAGACCAAGTTCTCGGCAACAATGGTGGACGGTACGAAGCTTCCCATCCACGGCGAAGCATCACTGCAGCTGCACATAGGGGCGCTGAGGTGGAAGCCGACGTTGCCGATCACGAACATCAAGGGATCGGATCATCTTGGGGCGAGATTTCTTGAAGCGGTTCAACCCCGAGATTGACTGGGTCAACAGGAAGGCGTGCATCTAAAACAACGGGAAGCGGATAGCACTGCGAAGCTGGACGGATATAAGGAGCGTTCTTGAAACGACACTGGCACGGTTCGAACGGACAGTGAACGAGAGTAACACGAGTTACTTAGCACTGGTTATGGCAGCAGCAGAGGAGGAGAAGCTGAGTACGAAGCTACCTACAGCAGTGAAGGAGGTCTTGGAGCAGTACAAGGATATAATGCCCGACGACCTACCCACAGGCGTACCTCCAGCACGCACCCACGAGCACGAGATTGTGGAGGAACCAGGTGCGAAACCCGTCTCACGTGCACCATACCGACTGAGTCCGACCGAACTGGCAAACATGAAGAAACAGATAGAGTATCTACTGGACAGACAACTGATCCGCCCATCCACCTCTCCCTATGGTGCACCAGTTCTCTTCACTCCAAAACCAGACGGCAGCTTACGGATGTGCATCGACTACCGCGCACTGAACAAACAGACCGTTAAAACAAATACCCCATACCGCGCATAGGCGACCTTCTGGACCAGCTGCGTGGTGCAACCGTCTTTTCGAAGCTGGACCTACGGTCGGGTTAGTGGCAGATCAAGATGGCGGACAACTCGATCCACAAGACGGCGTTCCGTACCAGATACGGCTCCTACGAATACTTGGTGATGCTGTTCGGACTCTGCAACGCACCAGCAACGTTTCAGGTGGAAATGAATCAAAACCTACGGCCCCTACTGGACGAGTGCGTGGTGGTGTACTTGGACGACATTCTCATCTACCCCAAGAACATGAAGGAGCACGTGGAGCATCTGCGTAAGGTGTTCGAGATCCTGCGGAAAAACAAGTTCTACATGAAGCTGTCGAAGAGCGACTTCGCCCTGAAAAAGGTGCAGTTTCTCGGGCAGATGGTGAGTGCTGAGGGCATACACGTGGACCCGCGGAAGATCGAAGCCGTCAAGAAGTGGAAAGTTCCGGAGAACATGAAGGAGTTGCAGCAGTTCCTAGGCTTCGCCAACTACTACAACAGGTTCGAGCCGCTGTACGCTAAGATAGCAGCGCCACTGACCGACCTATTGTAAAAGGATACGCCCTACAAATGGGATACTCCTCATCAGCAAGCCATGGAGCAGTTACAGACAGCACTGACTACAGCGCTAGTATCCATCTTACCGGATCCAGACAAGGACTACGTGGTGGAAGCAGACGCTAGTGACCAAGCATTCGGAGCAGTACTGATGCAGGATCACGGACGCGGTTTGCAGCCCATTGCATACCTCAGTAAGAATCTACACGGAGCAGAACTTAACTACCCCATCCATGACAAGGAAGCCTTAGCAATAGTCATAGCCTTCAAGGCGTGGAGGTGTTACCTAGAGGGAGCCAAGACTACAGTCTATACTGACCACTGCAGTCTCAAATACCTGAAGTCGCAGCCAAGACTCTCACGACGACATGTGCGGTGGGTGGACTTCTTCGAAACCCACTTCAAGGCATGGAGGTGTTACCTAAAGGGAGCCAAGACCACAGTCTATACCCACCACTGCAGTCTCAAATACCTGAAGTCACAGCCGACACTCTCGCGATGATAGGTGCGGTGAATGGACTTCCTGGAACCTTACTTCCACTATGTCATCGTCTTCAAGCCCGGGCTACACAACAAGGCAGACGCGTTGAGCCACCCCGGCCATGTAGGAGGCATCCAGCACGACGGGATGAACCCTCTGCTCAAGGGTCTATTCCAACATGGGTACTCCGTGGACGAAGAGATCGCTACAGCACAGACTAATAAGCTGTTACAGTGGGAGAAAGACTTAGCTGTACGGAAGGGTTCAGGAAAGATTTGGGTACCAAATTACGCCCCGCTACGGCAGATCCTATTGGAGGAGTTTCACGAAGTACCATACGCGGGACATTTTGGGAGCAACAAGACGTTAGCGGGAATAGCGAAGTATTACTACTCGCCCGGGATGGCAGCAGACGTGCAGCAGTTCGCCACCTCTTGCGACATGTGCCAGCGGATGAAGAGCAGCAAGTAGAAAAAAGCTGGGTTACTTCAGCCTCTACCTGTACCGGAGCAGCCATGGCAGGTCGTTAGTCTCGACTTCATCACAGGACTTCCTTCGACCTCACGGGGACATGATTCCATCATCGTAGTGATCAATAAGTTTTCCAAAATGGGTCACTTCATACCGACCAACGCCACAGCTACAGCTGGAGCAACTGCTCGCCTCTTCTTCGACCGCATCATCACCATCCATGGAATCCCTGCTACACTCATCTCAGACAGAGACCCAAAATTCACGAGTAAGTTCTGGAGGGAACTCATGGGATTGTTGGGGACTAAGCTTGCGATGTCTTCAGCATACCACCCCAAGACTGACGGACAGACCGAGCGACTCAATCAGGTGGTTGAACAGTTACTGCGCACAGCTTGCAAAGACGACGTCAGCCACAGGGACACACAGTTACCGACCCTAGAGTTCGCTTACAACAACGCGTCACATGCGGCCACAGGGAAAACTCCTTTCTTCCTGTGTTACAGACGGGAACCACTTACACCACAGCAGCCAACCACACCGGCACATGTCCAAGCCGCACATGATTTCGTCACCACCATGCAGCAGCTATGGGAGAAGACTCAACGACGTCTCACCACGATGCAAACCTCCTAGAAGCAGTATGCCGATCGACAACGACGTGATCACTCAGTAGCAGTCGGAGATCAGGTGCTTCTTGACACGCGCAACTTGAACCTGTCTCACCTCCCATCCAAACTCCGGTCTCGCTTCTGTGGTCCTTTTCTCGTTGAGGCACAGGTGACACCAGTTACATTCTGCTTGCGCTTACCAGATACGTGGAAGCTTCAGAATGCTTTCCATGTTCAGTTACTGAAACCCTACAAGGACCCTAACCAAGAGTTCCAGGGACGGCAGCTACCGCCACCACCACCTGTTCTCATACAGGATGAACCAGAGTACGAAGTGGAGCGCGTTCTCACTCATCAGCGCCGCGGCGGCAAGACCCTCGAGTTCCTGATACGCTGGAAGGGATACGACCCCACAGAGGACAGTTGGATGCAGAAGCTGATATGGGCAACGCACGTCGTGCTCTCAAGGACTATCTTGTCCAGCAGGGTGTTTCTCACGCCACCCAGCTTTGAGGGGGGGACGTGTGAGAGTACGACGGCTTATGCCAGCTATGCTTGCTTGCGTTTACTTTGTTATGCTATTTCTAGCATAGGATAATTATATGCATGCATGAATTACTTGATTTCCTAGGCTAGGTGCTTTCCTATATTTTATTATAGTTATAGCACCGAGCTAGGTTGCGTGCACCGAATTCTGGGCTTTTCGGTTGCCACCGAATTGCCTTCTACCGAATTTGGGAAGGATTTGTTTGGGACGCTTCGCGACCCTCGGGACCTTCGCGTAACACCTGGTTACTAGGCCTTGTGTTGAGCCTTTATACAGCCTCGCGTTGTACCCAGGTGATTCATTCAATTACAACTCTCTTTTCTGAGCTCGATCCTAGATCCTCACAGGTTGCAGAAGTTGATATGGGCAACGCACGCCGTGCTCTCAGGGACTATCTTGTCAATCAGAGTGTTTTTTATGCCACCCAGCAGGAGGACAGTAATATATATGCACATGGATGCTTGGAGGACAGTAATATAGCCTAGATACTAATATGCAATTGTTTTGACACACCCCCATAGGCGAAATGGGGGATAGCCAGAGCAAGCAATGGTCACAAGACCAGTCAAGAGAAGAAACAAAACACAGCTCATGGTGGATCACAACGTCACCACACACCCTGAGCACAAGCAAACGGGCACAAGGCCAGTCCACATGCAGAGGTATATAAGCAACAAGAACAGCACAGTGATCTCTACCTAGCAAGAGCAAGCATGCATGTATATATATATATATATATATACATAAATCACAGTACAAGCAGAGACTACAGCAAGTGTGGAAACGTAGGCACAAGGCCCAACAAAGTACAAAAGTGCTGATGGTCACCAGACGGAAGTGCCTTGGTGAATATATCCGCAGCGTTGGCCCGAGTGGCCACGTGAGCAAGGCGAAGCTGACCCCGCTGCTGCAACTCTCGAGCCAGGAAGTAACGCAGAGCGATGTGCTTCGTTCTGTGCTCCAGTCTGTGCTCCTGACACAAGGCAATGGCGGCCTTGTTGTCTACGTACAGAACTGGAAGAGAACGAGGCCACTCTCCCATGTCGGTCAGCAGGCAGGTGAGCCAGCGTAACTCCTGTGCAGCCATGGCTGTGGCGTAGATCTAAGCCTCACAACTGGAGCTGAGAACAGAAGACGAGCGTGTAGAACGCCAACAAACTGAACCAGAGCCAAGGCTGAAGGTGTAACCCTGTGACGACAGCGGCGTAGCCTGGCCGTCAACCCAAGAAGCGTCTGAGTGCCCAGTGAGGACACATCGCTCCGTCCTCCAAGCACGAGCCCCATGCCCGATGTACTGCACAAGTAGCAAAGTACTCTCTTAGCAGCATCCATGTGCACCTTTCGGTGCCGACCAGGAGCCACGTAGCGAGCCAGAAGGCCAAGAGGGTATGAAAGGTCAGGACGAGTGCAGGTCATCAGGTACATGAGGCAGCCCACTAGCTCTGGGTAAGAACCACTCGGCTCTACAAACTCGTTCGAAGGTGGAGCTGAGAGCGAGTGACCTGTAGCCAGAGGAGTGGCCTGTGCTGAGGACCAGGTGAAGCCGAAGCGCTGAAGGACCTGCTGCACCATGTGTGACTGAGTCAGTGTGATGGTGTGGCGTGCTCTGTCTCGGGTGATCTGCAAGCCAAGGTAACTGCGCAGCTCACCCAGGTTTGTGCACGTGTGTCTCTTCTGCAGCTCCGACTTCACGAGAGCGAGAGCCTCAATGTCAGAAGTGGCAAAGACCAAGTCGTCGACGTACACGAGGACGTAGAACGGCGGCAAAGAAGTGTCGGTGCGCAGAAACAGCGACGGGTCAGCAGTCGACGGAGCAAACCCAAGAGCAGAAAGTCTAGTCCTCAGTGTGTCGTGCCACTCACGTGGCACCTGCCGGAGACCGTAGACCGGCCGCCAGAGGCTCCATTGGGTACCGGGAGGGAATGACCCAGTGAAGCCAGGAGGGCGGCGCAGCCAGATCTCCTCGTGCAGACTGCTCTGCAAGAAAGTTGTGATGAAGTCAACAGAGTGAAGCTCGTAGTCACACTAAGCGGCAACGTGCAGCAGTACCAAAAGAGTGGTCATCGTCGGGGTGGGGGAGAAGGTCTGAAAGAAGTCTACTCCCTCTCGCGGACTGAAACCTCGTGCAACGTAACGGGCCTTGAAGACAGGCGGAGAACCTGGCGGCCGCTTCACCCTGAAAATCCACATGCCACTGACGATGTTCGCCCCAAGAGGGGGAACCTCGTCGACGTAAGTGCCTGTGGACTTCCAGGATGCCATCTCTGCGTCCATGGCTGTCTGCCACTGAGAGGACTAAGGACCCGTAATCGCCTCTGCGTAAGAGCGCGGGGTCGGGATGTCTGGAGCATCTCGGTCTCCCTCAGGGGCAAGCAGCATAGACACGAGATGAGGCGCAGCGGCTGCAAGACACTCAAGGTCCTCCTGCCTGTCCTCAAGGACGTCCGTGCCAAGAGCACACTCACCCCCGGCAGACGGAGGACAGACAGACTCAGACTCAGCAACAAGACTAGCGGCGTAGTCTAGACGACAGGCAGCAGCAAAGTCAACAAGCTCAGCGACAAAGGTAGAGGTAGAAGCAGACTCAAACGACGGGTCCGTAACAATTGTGGCTAGCAGACGCGTGACAGTAAAGTGAGCAGCACGAGTGCTCTCAGACTCAGGCTCAGGAACGGTAGGCAGAGAAGACACAGGAGGGGACGGCAAGGGAACACGCTGCGGAGGAGAGGAAGGACGACGAACGACGAGGTGGGTGCCGGAGACAGCCGGCAGACGCGAACGAGGAACACGACGACCGGAACGACCAGGACGGACAGGCGAGACATGATGTGACGCTGGCTCACGACGCTCAGTAAGACCCCCTGTCTGCTCAGTGTAAGGAGAAGGATCAGGTAGTGGTGAGCCAGGTTGTAACGGAATACTAGTAGACGAAGGGAGACTAAGAACATGGCGAAGCACAGAGTCAGGCGGTTGCTGAGACGACGGAGATGGAGGAACAAAGAACAGGCGTGGCTGTGCAATGCCACCAGCACCAGCAGCTCCAGTACCCCCAGCAGCTCCAGCACCTCCAGTAGCTCCAGAACCCTCAGCGCCAGCTCCTCCAGGACCAGCTCCACTAGCAGCAGCACCAACAGCACCGGCACCTCTAGTCCTAGGGACTCCAGCCTCAGTGACTCCAACAGTAGCACCCCCAGACTCAGTACCTCCAGCAGCAGCACCCTCAGGCTCAGCACCTCCAGCCCCAGCAGCTCCAGTACCTCCAGTACGAGCACCTCCAGGACCAGCACCACTCCCAGCTCCAGTCACGCCAGCAGAACTACCTCTAGCGGCAGAGCCCCGAGCTCCAGAAGCGCGACCCTGACGGCGACCGTACCAGACGTGCAGCTGCTGTGAGGTGAGAGGCACACGCGGACGAAGGCGGCTACTCCAAGGAGAACGCACAACAGCAGACTCAGAACCCTCACCGCTAGCACCCGCAGAAGCTCCAGAACCTCTAGCGTCAGCACCCGCAACAGCTCCAGAACCTCCAGCTCCAGCACCCTCAGCAGCCCCAGAACCTCCAGCAGAAGCAACTCCAGTAGCAGAGTCATCAGCTCCAGCGCCTCCCGCAGTAGGGCCCCTAGCTACAACAGCGCGACCCAGACGGTCAGCGTACCACTCACGCAGCTGCTGTGGGGAGAGAGGGATTCGACGACGAGAGTGCAGCGGCGAGGTACCAGCGGAGCGACTACGGAGACGATCGCCCCAGGGAGACTGCTCACCAGACGCCTCAGCGCCCCCAGGTGCAGCACCTCAGACTAAGTACCCCCCGGCTCAGCACCCCCAGAATCCTCACGCCCAGGCTCTGCACCTCCAGTCTCCGCACCCCCAGGCTCCGCACCCCCAGGCTCCGCACCCCCAGGCTCAGCACCCCCAGGCTCAGCACCCCCAGAAGCAGCACCCCGAGCAGGACCTGAGGCACCAGTGACCTCAACCGGCGCAGGCAAGGGAGGAGGGTCTACCTGAGACACACCTGAAGGAGCAAGACCGGGAGCGGGGAGGGGGTCTACCTGGGGAGCACCTGGAGCGAGGAAGAGCGGCGGGGGGGGGGGGGGGGGGGGGGAGGGGCAGTGCGGTAGGGGAAGAGACGGTAAAAGGGAACCGACTCGTCGAACGTGACGTCGTGAGAGGGGAAGATACGGCGCGAGGTGGGGTGGTAAAACTGCCAACCAGGCGCGTCAGGGACCAAGCCAAGAAAGACACAAGGAGCAGCGCGGGCGGAGAGCTTGTCCGTGGTGGTATCGCGGACAAAGGCACGAGCACCCCGGACCCGGAAAAGCGACGCATCGCCAACCTTCCCCGTCCACAGCAGTGTGGGCGAGGTCTCCGGCAAGGAGACACGGGGCCAGAGGTTGAGCTGATGCGCGGCGTACCGGACCGCAAACGGCCACAGAAAATGGGGGGCAGCCGCATGGATCATGGAGGTACGAGCGACCTCCATGACTAAGCCAATGCGGTGCTCAGCAACCCCATTCTGCTGCGGAGAGGCCGGAAACGTGAACGTCTGGCGGATGCCGTGCTCCGCACAGAAGGCTGCCAAGAGGTCGGACGAAAACTCCCCACCTCTGTCAGAGTGCAGACGCAGGACGGGAAACTTGTCAGATTTATATGACATAGTTGCTGTAGGCTATAGTGGGGTAGCACATATGGGGTACAGGGTTTCTAGGGTTGTATTTGTACCCAATCTTTCCTTAGTCATTCTCATTCCTGTTTACTTGTTTCACATGGTATAGAGCGGGTCCTTCCTAAGGACCGTTTTTTTAGGGCCCACCGAAGCGCGCCCCGAGGCGCGCATTTTTTTTAGCGACCCCTCGGGTCGCCATTTCCCTTGCGGCCCCGCTGCCCCTCCTGATCGCGGCCCCGCGGCCTGCTTGACGCGGCCCCGCCGCCTCCACTGACGCGGCCCCGCCGCCGGCTCTAACGCGGCCCTGCCGCCGGCTTGGTCGCGGCCCCGCCGCCTGCTTGACGCGGCCCCGCCGCCTCCACTGACACGGCCCAGCCGCCTGCTTGACGCGGCCCCGCCTCCTCCACTGTCGCGGCCCCGCCGCCTGCTCTGACGCGGCCCTGCCGGCCCGCCGCTGCACCTGACGGCCCCGCCGCTGCACCTGCCGGCCCGCCGCTGCACCCTACGGCCCGCCGCTGCACCCTACGGCCCGCCGCCTCAACTGCCGGCCCCGCCGCTGCGCCTGCCGGCCCGCCGCTGCACCCTACGGCCCGCCGCTGCACCCAGCGGCCCGCCGCTTCACCTGACGGCCCAGCCGCTGCACCTACGGCCCGCCGCTGCACCCAGCGGCCCGCCGCTTCACCTGACGGCCCCGCCGCTGCACCTACCGGCCCGCCGCTGCACCCTACGGCCCCGCCGCTGCACCTGCCGGCCCGCCGCTGCACCGGTCGACCCGCCGCTGCACCTGACAGCCCCGCCCCTGCATCTCCCGGCCGAGCCGCCCCAGCAGCAGAGCCGCCCCAGCAGCCGAGCCGCCCCAGCCGCCGAGCCGCCCCAGCAGCCGAGCCGCCCCAGCAGCCGAGCCGCCCAAGCAGCCGAGCCGCCCCAGCTGCAGTGCCGCCCGACCCGCCCGAGCCGCCGAGTCGCCCGAGCCGCCCAGCAGTCGAGCCGCCCGAGCCGCCCGAGCCGCCCGAGCCGCCAGAGCCGCCCGAGCCGCCCAGGCCGCCCGAGCCGCCCGAGCCCTCCCTGCACTGCCCTGTCTGGTGAGCACTGAGCTTTACTCTGCGCACTGCCCTCTCTCTACTGCTGTCATGGCTACCCCCAGTGTCCTCGCCTTTGACGCTGAGGGCAGAGCCATTGACTTTGACGTGTGGGTAGACGACCTACTGCTTTTCCTACAGTGCGACAGAGCTGACGGACTCTCTCTCTTTTATCTCAATTCTAGTGCCTCTCCCGCCCCTGCTGCTACTGAGGATGCCACTGTTCGCTCAGTGTGGGCCACACGCGATGCTGCTGCACGTCTTGCTGTGCGTCGCCACCTCCCTCCCGCTGAGCGTGCGCACTTTGGGTCGTACAAGAGTGCTAAGACCTTGTACGACGCCGTTATCGCACGCTACTCCACCCCTGCCACTGCTGCACTGAGCCGCCTCATGCTACCGTACCTCTTTCCCGACCTTGCTGCTTTTGCCACTGTCGCCGACCTCATTACCCACCTGCGCACTAGTGACGCTCGTTTCCGCGCTGCACTTCCTGCTGAGTTCTGCGCCAAGAACCCCCCCCCCCAGTACTTCACTCTCTACTACATTGTCACCCGCCTCCCTGACTCCCTTCGCGGAGTCAGGGACGACCTACTCGCTGTCTGCCCCACCACTCTCACTGTCGAGATCCTCGAGAAGTCCCTCCTCGCAGCCGAGAAGAGCATTCTCGCTGTAGGGGCCTCTCGTGGTGACCCGCGCGCCCCCATCTTTAAGGGGTGTTCCCCCTCCCCCCTCCTGCCCTCTGTCGCCTCTGCTGCTACGGCCGACCTTGTTGGTTTTGAGTCGGTCGGAGCGGCGTCTGCCCCCAGCGGGAGACGTCGCTCTGGCAAGAGCAAGGGGGGCAGGGGCGGTGGTGGAGGCAGCGGGGGCGGTGGAGGCGGAGGTAGAGGCAGCGGCGGAGGTGAGGGTGGTAGCGGGAGTGGCGGCGGGAGTGGAGGTGTCGGCGGAGGCAGTGGAGGCGGGGGCGGCAGCGGCGGTGGTAGTGGGGGTGGAGGCGGAGGCGGCGGTGGCGGCGGCGACGGTGGGAGTGGCGGTGGCGGTGGAGGTGGTGGCGGCGGCGGCGGAGGAGGCGATGGGGGTCGTGGCGCGCCGAGGAGGAGTGGCTCCGGTGGTGGTCAACGCCAGCAGCAGCAGCGTGGTCAGGAGACCCTCTCCCCGCAGCAGCTCCGTGAGTGGTACTCTGCGCGTCAGCGGGGTGGGGGTACTGGTCCGTGCACTTACGTCCTGCGCACTGGCGACCGTGCGGGTGAGCAGTGTGGTGGTCCACACTCCGCCCAGCGTTGCTTCGGCCGCCTGAGTGACGCTTGGCGCCGCCAGTTTCCTGACGCCTCTGAGATCCCTCGCTGGGACCAGCTGTCTAGGGCTGGAGTAGCTATCTTTGATCTTGACTTTGATGCTATTCTTGCTGCTATGTATGCTGTGACTGTTACCGGTGTTTCCCGCCCGACCCGGGCATTGGTACTGCGGCTCTAGGTGCTGTTGAGGCTGCTGCTCCAGGTGCTGGTGAGGCTGTTGCTCTAGGTGCCAGTGAGTCTGAGTCCTCTAGTGCTGGTGAGTCTGCTCTCTCAGGTACTGTGTCGACTTCACCCTCTCTCACTTTCACTCTTGACTCCGGGGCGTCTCGCTCCTTCTTTCAAGACCGCACCACACTCACGCCGCTTAGTCGGCCAGTGGCGGTCTCCTTGGCAGACCCCTCCGGGGGTCCTGTTCTGGCTCGCTACTCCACTGTCCTCCCGTGCCCTGCGGTCCCGTCTAGCGCCCTGTCTGGTCTCTATCTCCCCTCGTTCTCTACGAACTTGGTGGCGGGTGCTGACCTACAGGATGCAGGGGTTGACCAGTTCACCCCTGCGCGCCGACGAGTCACCCACTGCACGGACGCGGACACGGGTCGACACCTGACCACATTCACACGTGGTCCAGGGTCGAGCCTGTACACACTCACTGTTCCGTCTCCTTCTCCTGCGTCTGGTCAGGTAGCTGCTTCGGGTCAGGTGTTTGCTGCAGCGTCCAGGTCTGGTCCTGAGTCTGCCCCCTGCTCGTGTCGCCTCCTGTCCCACGAGACCCTCCTGTGGCACCACAGGATGGGTCACCCCTCCCTGCCTCGTCTCCAAGGCATGGCCTCTCGCCTTCTTGTCTCTGGCCTTCCCCGGTCCCTCCCTCCCCTTCCTCCGGGGCCTGGCCCTCCCTGTGTCCCCTGTGTCGAGGGTCGCCTGCGGGCTACCCCTCACTCCTCCCCGTTCCCTCCGACGGAGGCCCCGATGCAGACGCTTCACATGGACGTGTGGGGCCCAGCCCGCGTCCGTGGACAGGGTCACGAGCGCTACTTCCTGCTGGTGGTTGACGACTACTCGCGTTACACCACAGTCTTCCCCTTGCGCAGCAAGGGTGAGGTCACTGAGGTGTTGATCGACTGGATCCGCGCAGCTCGTCTCCAGCTCAGGCGGAGCTTCGGCTCGGACTTTCCTGTTCTGCGTCTGCATTCGGACAGAGGCGGAGAGTTCTCCTCCGGCCTTCTACGAGCCTACTGTCGGGCACGAGGCATCCGCCAGACCTTCACGCTTCCGGACTCTCCACAGCAGAATGGGATTGCTGAGCACCGCATCGGCATTGTCATGGACGTCGCCCGTACGTCCATGGTGCATGCGGCTGCCCCCCATTCTCTGTGGCCATTTGCGGTTCGGTACGCCGCGCATCAGATCAACCTTCAGCCCAGAGTCTCCCGACCGGAGAGCTCCCCAGCTTTGCTGTGGACGGGGAAGGTTGGCGATGCGTCGGCGTTCCGTGTCTGGGGATCTCGGGCGTTTGTCCGCGACCTGTCTGCGGACAAGCTGTCCCCTCGTGCTGCTCCCTGTGTCTTCCTTGGCTTCCCCACGGACGCTCCCGGGTGGCAGTTTTACCACCCCTCCTCTCGTAGTGTTCTGTCCTCCCAGGACGTCACGTTCGACGAGTCAGTCCCCTTCTACCGCCTCTTCCCCTACCGCACTCCTTCCCTCCCCCCTCCGCCGGACTTCCTTGTGCCAGTTCCCCCCCCGGTAGACCCCCTCCCCCCTCAGGTTCCTGCCCCCTCAGGTGTGTCCCAGGTAGACGCAGTTGACCCGGTCGAGGTTACTGGTGACTCTGGTGCTGTTGCGGGTGCTGGGCCTCGGGGTGCTGACTCTGGGGGTGCTGTGCGCGGGGGTTCCGAGCCTGGAGGTGCTGCTACTGGGGGTGCTGAGCCTGGGGGTGCTGGGCCTGGGAGTGCTACTGCGGAGGGTGCTGAGCCTCGGGGTGCTGAGCCGGGGGGTGCGGTGCCTGGAGCTGCTGAGCTAGGGGGTGCTGGGTCTGGGGGTGCTGGGTCGGGAGCTGCTGAGCCTGGGGGTACTGAGTCTGGAGCTTCTGAGCCTGGGGGTGCTCCGTCTGGAGCTGTTGAGCCTGGGGTTTCTCCTGCTGCTGCGTCTCGCCGGGAGCCCCTCTCTCCACAGGAGCTGCGCGAGTGGTTTGCTCGCCGCTGGAGGCGTGCTGCTGGAGCTGGAGCTTCCTCGACTGTCGAGGGTGCTGGTCCTTCCGGTCCCGGAGCTGCTGGGCCTGCGGGTCCTACTGGAGCTGGAGCTGCTGAGGGTGTTGGTGCTGAGCCAGCTACTGTCTGTCCTGGCGGTGGTTCTGCTGCTGGTGCTGCTGGAGGTCCTGCTGCTGGAGGTGCTGGTGGCGCTGGTGCTGTCGCTGAGGGTGCTGGTGCTGTCCCTGCTGAGTCTGGAGTTGCCGCGCGGCCTCGGCCGTACTTCGTTCCGCTCCTGCAGCAGGTTCTTGGTCTTTCTCCTCCGGTAGAGTGTCCACAGCCTGTCCAGTCGCAGTCACTGTTGGAGCCTTCCTCTCCACTGCCTGCTCCCTCTCCTTACACTGGTCCTACAGGAGGTCTTGCTGAGCGTCGTGAGCCTGCGTCTCGTCCTGCGTCGCCTGTTCGTGCTGCTCGCACTAGTGGTCGCGGTTCGCGTCAGCGTCCTCCTCCTGTCCCTGGCACGCACCGGATGTCTCTGCGTCCGTCCACTGCTCCTCTGCGTGCCCCTTTGCCTTCTCCTCCTGAGTCCTCTCTTCCTGCGCTTGCCGACCCTGAGTCGGACTCTCTTCGTGCTGCCAGTCCTACTGTCACGCGTCTCCTTGCTACTGTCGTCACTGACCCCTCGTTTGAGTCCACTGATGCGTCTGCCCTTGTCGCTGAGCTCGTCGACTTTGCTGCTCGCTGTCGTCTAGACTACGCTGCTAGTCTTGTTGCTGAGTCTGCGTCTGTCTGTCCTCCGTCCGTCAGGGGTGAGTGTGCTCTTGGCACGGACGTCCTAGAGGACAGGCAGGAGGAGTTACAGTGTCTGGCGGCTGCTTCACCTCATCTTGCGTCTGTACTGCTTGCTCCTGAGGGAGACCCGGATGCACTAGACATCCCGACTCCGCGCTCTTACGCGGAGGCCGTAGAGGGTCCCTACTCCTCTCAGTGGCAGGCAGCTATGGATGCAGAGATGGCTTCCTGGAAGTCCACAGGCACCTACGTTGACGCAGTTCCCCCTCCTGGGGCGAACATCGTCAGTGGCATGTGGATCTTCAGGGTGAAGCGGCCGCCGGGCTCTCCACCTGTCTTCGAGGCGCGGTACGTTGCTCGTGGCTTCAGTCAGCGGCAGGGAGTTGACTACTTTCAGACCTTCTCTCCCACCCCGAAGATGACCACTCTTCGGGTGCTGCTGCACATAGCCGCTCAGCGCGACTACGAGCTTCACTCTCTCGACTTCAGCACTGCGTTCCTGCAGGGTAGCCTGCACGAGGAGATCTGGTTGCGCCGTCCACCTGGCTTCACTGGGACTTTCCCTCCTGGCACCCAGTGGAGCCTCCGACGGCCAGTCTACGGTCTCCGCCAGGCACCGCGTGAGTGGCACGATACACTGAGGACTACACTTGCGGCTCTCGGGTTCGCTCCTTCTACTGCTGACCCGTCGCTGTTTCTGCGCACCGACACTTCTCTGCCGCCGTTCTACATCCTCGTGTACGTCGACGACTTGGTCTTTGCCACAGCGGACACTGCTGGACTCGCCTACGTGAAGTCCGAGCTGCTGAAGAGACACACGTGCACAGACCTGGGTGAACTGCGCAGCTACCTTGGCTTGCAGATCACTCGGGACAGAGCACGCCGCACCATTACCTTGACTCAGTCACACATGGTGCAGCAGGTCCTTCAGCGCTTCGGCTTCACGTACTCCTCGCCTCAGACCACTCCTCTGTCTACTCCCCACTCGCTCTCAGCTCTGCCTTCGGATGAGTCCGTAGAGTCGAGTGGCCCGTACCCAGAGCTTGTTGGCTGCCTCATGTACCTGATGACCTGCACACGACCTGACCTTGCATACCCTCTGAGCATTCTTGCACGCTATGTTGCTCCTGGGAGACACCGACCAGAGCACATGGCTGCAGCGAAGAGGGTGTTGCGCTACCTGTGCAGTACGTCGGGCATGGGGCTAGTGCTTGGAGGGCGGAGTCCAGTGGTCCTTACAGGGCACGCGGACGCTTCTTGGGCTGACGACCAGGCTACGCAGCGGTCGTCACAGGGTTACACCTTCAGTCTCGGTTCCGGCTCTGTCTCGTGGCGGGCTACTCGCTCGTCTTCGGTTCTCAGCTCCAGTTGTGAGGCTGAGATCTACGCTGGGGCCATGGCTGCACAGGAGCTTCGCTGGCTCACTTACCTGCTGACTGGCCTTGGAGAGCCGCCTCGTTCTCCTCCAGTGCTGTACGTAGACAACAAGGCCATGCTGGCCTTGTGTCGAGAGCAGCGTCTGGAGCACAGAACGAAGCACATTGCTCTTCGCTACTTCCTTGCTCGTGAGCTGCAGCAGCGTGGACAGTTGCGGCTTGCGTACGTGGCCTCTGAGGCCAACACTGCTGATGTGTTCACCAAGGCACTCGCGCCTTGTGACCATCAGCGTCTCTGCACCCAGCTGGGTCTTGTGCCTGTCTTGCCTCACTTGCTCTCCTCTTGAGTTTACTTGTACTGTGACATATATATACCTGCTCTTGCTTGTCTAGTTATATATATATATGTCTGTACTTCTGCATGTGAACTGGCCACTGGCCCTGCTCTTGTGCTCGGACTGTGTGGTGACGTTGTGATCCACCCTGAGCTTGCTCTGCTTTGCTTTACTTAACTGGTCTTGTGACCCCTTGTTCTCCCCCACTTTGCCTATGGGGGTGTGTCAGATTTATATGACATAGTTGCTGTAGGCTATAGTGGGGTAGCACATATGGGGTACAGGGTTTCTAGGGTTGTATTTGTACCCAATCTTTCCTTAGTCATTCTCATTCCTGTTAACTTGTTTCACAAAACTCCGTCCCGAACCGCTCGTGGAGCTGGAGACGAGCAGCGCGGATCCAAGGGATCAAAACATCAGGGACCTCACCCTTGGTGCGCAAGGGGAAGATCGTGGTGTAACGCGTGTAGTCGTCGATGACCAGCAGGAAGTACTGCTCGTGGCCCTGTCCACGGACGCGGGCTGGGCCCCACACGTACAGGTGGAGAGTCTGCAGGGGAGCCTCTGTGGGAGGGACGAGGAGGAGTGAGGAGCGGCGCGCTGCCGCCCCTCGACACAGGGAAGACAGGGAGGAGCAGGCGAGGGTGGGAGGGGAGGGAGAATCCTGGGAAGACCAGAGACAAGGATACGGCGGTGCATGCTGCGAAGGCGCTGCACCGAGGGGTGACCAAAGCGGTGGTGCCAAAGGAGGGTCTGGTGCGACAAGGCGCGACACGAGCAGGGGGCCGACAACTGACCTGACGCAGACGCAGACGCAGCTATCCGAGGGGACTCAGTGGTCAGTGTGTACAAGCCCGACCCCGCTGTTACTACTCCTTTTTTTTGAAGAGCGCGCGGGCTGCTCAAGCGGCGCGCGCGGGGGAAAAAAAGAGCCGCGCGCGTGCAGCCAAGTCGCGCGCGGGCAGCAGGCAAGGCAGGTGAGGTAACGTGGTAACAGTGGGCCCTTATCTTAGGTCCTAGAGACCTCTAGGCTCTAGATACCATCTTAAAATCTTAGGCATGAAGTTGTGTGTGATTAGATCAAGGTTGGGGTACAAGACTAGAGTGTCGAGAATGTTTCTGTACCCCCTAAGGCTAGCCCCAATATAGCCTAGATACTAATATGCAATTGTTTTGACACTTCAAAGCATCGTCGTTCGGCGGAGCAGCGTTTAGCAGCTCATCAAAGGGACCAGCCGTCTTTTTAAAAGCAGCGACGGCGAGGTGACCAGTGGAGCCATTGCCAGCGACGAGCGTACCGGCGTCCTGGGTGATGCGTACCAGCAGTTGACGTTTTAGAGGCAGCGTGAAATGACGATGAGAAGCTCCCTGAAAACAGCCTCTAGCTGACAATGAGCTGAATCTGAGCACAGATTTGCAGATATGTTTCTTCTTGTTGTGTTTGAACAATTGTTGAGGTAGAGCTTGACGAGATGTGCTAGTTAAAGTGTACTTTCATTCTGTCACTTATACTTTTATCGCCCCCCCCCCCCCCCTCCCTTTATTGAAATAATTATAAGACCGTGAGATTTGCTAGTTTTTATCATTAAGCTCATTATTTTGAAATCAGTGTAGAATAAAGTTGCATATATGAAATGCTTTTTTCTAGCTATTTAGGTGTTTGGAGCGCCTTGTAAGAGGGTATTCGCCTTGTTGCGAGGTAGAAGTGAGTCCTTTCCAAGTAACTTCTTCCCCAACAAGCCGCACACGCAGCCCAACTTGGCCAATGCCTCCCCTCTGGACTGCGAGATCATCCTCTGCCAATCAGAAGCCTGGCGGCTGGTGGTTCTGGATTGGAGGAAAGGTGCAAACACACGCAACGCCTTCGATCGTAATACAGTAATGTTGAAAATCTGTACCGTCGATCGTTGTCGTGTCGTTCGAGGTCGTACTTTTCTCCCACGACTGCAGCGCACCGACATTCGACAGACCAAGCCTGGATGCGTCCCTGTGGGATGGAGTGGCGGGAAAACCACCTTCTGGGCCAACCACTCTCTCCCCCCTCCAACACCAATTTGCCGAAACCACCCCCCAGCTTCGCTTTCCTGGCTCGAATGCAGCTGCCCTCGATTTTGCCTGCCTCGAACCTAACTTCGCGCTTCGATTGTTCTATAAATTAGTTACTTGGAGATGCTTGTCAAACCCGCAGTGAATGAGGTGATCTGTGTCGAACACGATTGCCTTAGACCCAGCAGTTGCTTTAAATAGTCGGATGGGCGTCGAGTCTACATTGCGACTTCATTCACGCTCCGAAACCCCATGCGATACGCGCAATCTAGCAAGCACTCGAACGCTTAGCACGTGCATCTCGAGAGTCCGCTCAGCAATAGCCGACTAAGAGCGCTTACCAATCACGCGCCCAGTGCTTCCTCGACTTGACAAACTCAAGCTGCTGCTTTGATAGCTTCCGCCATGTCTCTCGCCTTCCCGTCGCTCATCTCGACTGTCGCTCCGCTGCCATCGTCCCTTTGGAGCGCCAACCTCTCTGTAAGCTCCACGTCGTTAATCCCTCGCATATATCGACGCATTGGCTGTATCACACCCTATTGGAGTGGGAACTGCCAATCTTCCACTCCTGGCTCCAAATGTTCCCATCTTCCCATTACCATTCCCGTGTATGTCACGTATGGGTCGACGTAAAAGTTCTCCTTGCTTATGCACACCTTTTTTTTCACGCCGCTGACTTACAGAGTAGCACTATAATAGGGGCACGACGTGATTACTCATGCACGCTCTCTGTGTTTCCCGCTGCGCCCATCCGCGCCTCGTCGTGCAGGCACCGTACCCGACAAACACGCCGTGGCAGAACTTCGTGCTGGGCGACGGCGGCAGTCCCGAGGTCGTGCCGCCCTACGCCGTCAAGAGCAGCGAGGGGCGCATCGCGTGGGGTGCGCCGCCGAGAGACGCGCAGCCGGGCTTCATCATCCAGGTGAGGCGATGAAGCCGATTGCTCCATGAAACGTGGAAGAACGGATGGTCGAATAAACGCGGCCGGTGCCAAGTAAAGGCAGGGTGAAGGCAAAAGGCAGGGTTGGCTTTTTAGCCTCGCCTTTGCTTTCTCAAGGACGTTAGTCAACTTGCGCGACTCACCTACCAGGCGTGCCCAGTGGAACCATGCTCACCACAGCCGTTGGTGGATCTGGCTGCTTTTTTTCATCTCTTCTTCTGCCGCTCGTTTGAATCCATCCGTCCCATCCTTGCGTCCCTCCCCTTGCGCACAACCCCTTCCTTCTTCGTCTGTACTGCTTTGCACCCCCACTCTTCCGCCCCATTCATTCTCTCACCTTTTCTTCTTTCCACCTGCCCTCCCTGTGCGTGCGCGCCCCCACGCCACCCTGTCAGGCGTTCATGGCGACGCTCATGCTCTCCACGCTCGAGGGCCTCTCCACTCACCAGGTCACCTCCTACGACGACACCTCCGTCACCCTCGCCTACTCCTCTTCCTCCTCCTCGCCCTCCTCTGCGCCCGTACTGACGGTGCCGCTGGTGCGCGGCAGTCCATACCTCACGTTCCTGTTCGCGTCACCAGGAGCCACGCCAGTGATGGCCACGGACGATGCCATCACGGAGGTGCAGTCCACGGCGGACGGCACCAAGCACAGGCTCACCTTCAACAACGGACAGGTACAGCGCCAGCTGTATTGGCCCCGGCTGGCAGGCAGTGTGCGTGCCCTTAGCTGCCCATTCTGTGCTAGATGCAAGTGCACCTTGCCCTTTCTTCCATTGAACTTTGTCTTTGTTTTTGTTTTTGTTTTTTTGTTCCTTTTTTACAGTCCGAATTGACTCAACCCTTCCTCTCACTGCACCCACTGGACCCCTGCAACCCCCCCGGCACTTTCCCCCTTCAGACATGGCTGCTATACGCGTCCGCACCGCTCACCTTCTCCCTCCACAACAGCACGCTCACCGCCACGTCACCCTTCACCGGCACGCTGCGCGCCGCGATGCTTCCTGGAAACTCCCCAGCGGAGGAGGCGGTGCTGGACGCATACGCAGGCGCCGTGGTGGTGGGCGGCGATGTGAAGGTGCAGCCGTGGCGCATCAAGTACACGTGGAAGGTGGCGCCGTGGGGCAGTGAGACTGCTGCCACGGATGGGACTGCTGTGCCGCTCATGCTCGCACTGCCAAGTGAGTCCTCGGGGTGAACGGGGAATGGGGGCGGTAGGGGCGACATAAAGGCGCAGCTGTGGCGGGAAGTACGCATGGAAGGTGGCGCCATTGAGCAGTGAGAGACTGCTGACTTTGCTGCCGGTGCGGTGCGTGGCAATGGTGGTAGTATCAGCCAGTGCGGTGACAGTGGGTGTGGTGGCAGTAGGTTGTTGCACATACGTATCCTTTTCAACCCCACTCCTCCTAACCCCTTTCTCACCCTCCCTCTTTTTCCCTTCAATGTGTGCCCACTCCCTCTGTATCCCCCACTCTACCCCCCCATGTCAGTTCATCGGCGAATGCATCTCAAAGCCTACTCCCCCGCCACCTCCACACCTCCCCCTGGTGTCAACTTCCCGCCTGTCACCCCCACACCTCCCCCCGTCACCTCTCCCCCTTCTTCCGCCCCAGCCTCTGCCCCTTCTTCCACTCCTGCCTCCGCCCCTTCATCTGCCCCCGCCTCTGCCACCGCCTCTGCCCCCGCCTCTGCCCCAGCCTCTGCTCCCGCCCCCCCCTCTATTCCTCCCCCCTGCACCCCCACCCTCCCCCTCACCGCCGCCTCCCTCTCCGCTCACTCCTTCCTTGCCGCATCTTCCGGGGGAGGAGCAGCAGAAGCCATCACAGCTTCCGCGGACCAAAGCGCCCCATCACTGCTACAGCCCCCATCGGCATCGGTGTCAGCTGCAGCACCGAACCCCCACGTGCTGCTCTACCCCACGCTAGACGGCCCTGCAGTGGGCGTGGCAGGCAGCAGGTGGGAAGTGAAGGTGCCTCCTCTGCACGCCTCCTGGCACTCGCCCCGCCTCTCCTCCGACCCCGCCCTCCGCCTCTCCCTCCGCCTCGCACTACAGACAGACATCGCCGCCCTCACCCCCATCACCACCACCTCCACCTACTTCTTCGGGAAAACCGCCGCCCGCGCCGCCCGGCTGGCCCTAATTGCAGAGCAACTAGGCGAGACAGCGGCAGCAGGGACAGCAGTAGCAGTGGTGCGGGACGCCCTAACCGCATGGTTCAACGGGTCGTTTGCGGGAAACTCTCTCCTCTACGACCCGGCGTGGGGCGGCATTGTGAGCATGAGCGGGGCGGCGGACTCGGGGGCGGATTTCGGCATGGGGTGCTACAACGACCACCACTTCCACTTCGGCTACTGGCTGTATGCCGCTGCAGTGGTGGCCAAGGCGGACCCTGCATGGGCCATGACTCACCGGCACTCTGTGCTCAACCTTGTGTCTGATATCATGTCCCCGCGTGCCACTGCGGCGTTCCCCAGGCTGAGGCATTTTGATTTGTACGCGCTGCACTCGTGGGCGAGCGGGCTGTTTGAGTTTGGCGACGGGAGGAATCAGGAGAGTTTCAGTGAGGCGGTGAATGGGTATTATGCGGTGGCGCTGCTGGGGCATGCGTTTGGGGATCTGCACTTGGCGAATCTGGGGGCTACGCTGGCTGCTGTGGAGGCTGTTGCTGCTCAGACGCTCATCCAGGTGCCTGAGAGTGCTGATGGCGGTGGGGGTGGGAGTGGTGGTGGTGATGGTAGTGAGGGT
This sequence comes from Closterium sp. NIES-65, assembly GCA_948144175.1. NCBI lineage: Eukaryota > Viridiplantae > Streptophyta > Zygnematophyceae > Desmidiales > Closteriaceae > Closterium > Closterium sp. NIES-65. The sequence continues at coordinate 2,556,686 of CANXME010002221.1, forward strand.
GTGCCTAGCCCCTCTGCTGCACCGTCAGCAGCACCAGCAGGGGCGCCAGTACCGGCACCAGCAGAAACGCCAGCACCAGCAGCAGCAGAAACGCCAGCACCAGCAGAAACGCCAGTACCTGCAACAGCAACAACGCCGGTGCCAGCAGCAACAACGCCAGTACCAGCCGCAACAACGCCAGTACCTGCAGCAACAACGCCAGTACCAGCAGCAACAACGCCAGTACCAGCAGCAACAACGCCAGTACCAGCAGCAACAACGCCAGTACCTGCAGCAACAGCTACAGCAGCAGCAGTAGCAGAACCAAGAGAATTACTATCATCACCCTCCACTTCCTCCTCCTCGCGTCTCTCCACAGCAGCCCTGTCAGCAGCAGCCACGTCCACCTCCCCAAACTACGATCCAATCTTTGCCGTCCCAAACCGCCTCCTCGGCATGGTGTGGGCGGCAAAGCGCGACGCAGGCCTGTGGTTCGCAGCAGCAGAGCAGACCGACAAGCGCGTGGGCATCCAAGTCCTCCCCATTACGCCCTTCCTCGCCCGCCTCTTCCCAGACCCCTCCTTCAACCGCCAGGTGGTGCAGTGGGTGCTGCCTGTGCTGGGGGGGGACGGCACCACGGACGAGTGGAGGGGGTTTGCATGGGCGCTGCAGGCCACGTATGACCCGGCGGCGGCGAGGGAGAATATTGAGAAGCTGACAGCATTTGACGATGGGAATAGCAAGACGAACATGCTCTGGTGGCTCGCTGCCAATACTCCTTAGTGCTGCCAGCTCGCCTAGTGCTGAGGCTTGCCTTGCGCCCGCTCGACGGTGCTGCTCGCCCATCTGGAATGTTGCTCAACTTTTCTCTGGCTCCCCCCAAAAATGCACGCGGCATTCCTGCACCAGATGCAGGAGCCCCTTGCAGGTTCCTGTGGCCAATCAATGAACACCCTTCCCTGGAGGGGGGTGGGTGGGTGGGCTGGGTTATGCCTTTCCCTAGCCGTCTCTAGGCTCTGCCTGTCTAGGCTCCAAGCCAACGTGCTCAGTTGGCTGCTCGTAGCCTCTCTGCTTAGCAGGCAGTTTTGTTGCCCCATTGATTGTGCTGGGGCATGTGGGCTGTTCGTTCATTCATTTTGTATCTATGCTTTATCTATGATGCATTGTCTGTTCCGTTAAGGGTCTTAAAGAGGAACAAATGAAGCAAATTACGGTATTCCGCTTACGGTACCGCAACACACCGCACTAAACCACTTGCCGCAATCACCCTCTTTTCCTCAGCTTATCCAATGCCGAACCAACAGCCTCAATCGCCTGCTTCACCCGGCCCTGCATCGTCTGCCCCTGTGCCGCCACTCCCCCCTTCGTGTCCCCCAGCAGCACTTGGTTCAGCTCTGCCTGTGTGGCGCCATCCAGTGGCTCCACGAACTCACTCGCTGCCAGGATGCCCGCTGCTGGTAACCCACGCGCACTGCTGCTGCTGCTGCTGCTGCTGGCAGTGGCAGTGGTGGTGGTGGTGCTGCTGCTGCTGCTCGTGTTGCTGTTGCTGGTGTTGGTGGCGCGGCTGGTGCTGCCCTTGGTGCTGCTACCGCTGGTGCTAGCAGCATTGATGCTTGAGTCGTCAGCTGGTAGCATTGGTGCCAGCGGGAGGCAGTCGGGCAGGACTGTGGGGGAGAAGGCCGAGAAGATTTCCCGCTCCAGGGGCACTGCCCGGGCGGGCTGCAGGCAAAACTTCATCCACTGCCCGATGAGTGGCGAGGGCCCGCGGTTGCGCCAGGCAGCCTTGGGGATGTTGTAGCGGGCTGTAGCGGGCACGGCCTGGAGGGGGAAAGAGAGGGGTGGATAGAGGGAAGAGGAAATTATAGACAGATGGAGATAATGTAACTGCACACACATATCTGAAGACCCAAATTTCTGCAGATTGGCACAGAACACGACAATTACCAATCAAACACCAATTTAACAGTCATCAAACAGTCATCGAAGAACGCAGCAGAAACAATTATGAGCAATATTTGAGAATTAAACAGAAATCGTTCATCATCCACATGAGGGGGGGCTTTTACAAGTGAGACCATTGGGTGCCAGTCAAAACTGCCTGCCTGGGATTGAAGGCAGCACCAGGGCGGCAGGGTTGAAGAACAGGGAAGGCAGCAGGAAGAACGACACGTGGCGCTCACCCATAGGTCGGCAAAGAGGAGGGTGCCGTCAGCAGGCGCAGCGACGGTGATGTTGTTGTTGCGGCGGGCGAAGGGCAGCAGGTCAGAGGACCATCCGACCACCACTAGCACGTCCGATGCCTGAAAGGCCTTGAGGTAGTTGCTGCTGTCACACACGCGAATCTGAGGGCAGGTGGGAGAGTAAGGGGACGGGGAAGGATGCAATGAGAGTTGAGGGCAAGCGAATGGAAGAGGGGAGGTTGGAGGACCACCCCACCACTACGAGCACGTCTCACACCTGAAAGGCCTTTGGGTAGTTGCTGCTGTCACACAACCGCACCTGCGGGGTGAACGGAGGGGGAGGAGGTTAGAGGAACAACGAGTGCTGAGGGGAAACGTGTGGGAGGGAGGAGGTGGGAGGGTGATGGAGGAGGCCGGAGGGCCATCCCACCACCACGAGCACGTCTCACACCTGAAAGGCCTTTAGGTAGTTGCTGCTGTCACACACCCGCACCTGAGAGGAGGTGGGAAGAGGAGAGAATAAGGGGAGGAGAGGGGAAGGGAAGGATGCAATAGGAGCGGAGAGGAAAAGGAGATGCCTGCCGGGCCTTGAGGGGAGGAGTGGGAAAGGACACGTGGGGGAGGAGACGCACATTCAGACACTGTGTTACTCGTAGAACTTTACACCTCATTTCAGTTTTGAGACGCATCAAAACTCGTGGGACTTCACATTCAAATCCTGGTGATAAGTGCGAGCAGGTGCTCTAGTCAGCATGCCACGTCAGCGCACCTGGTGCAGGAGGGCTTGCCACCTGGCCTTGAGAGCAGGTAAGCCTCCGGGCACATGCGAGTCCAGTGGGCTGTGCGCATTGAACGGCGCTCCTAGCGACCTGTGCGGGGGGGGGGGGGGGGGGGAAGGTGGGGAGGTGGGGGGAGGAGGAGGAGGGGAGGGGGAAAGCGACTGTTGATGCGCCGACAAAAGGAAACATCGAGAGGGCTACTGGGTGTTGACGGGCGCTGCTGGTGACCTGTGCAGGGCGGAGGGGGAGAGGAGGGGGTGAGGGGGGGGAAGAGGATGAGGTGGAACGCATGGGTGCGAGTGGCAAGAGGTTCAGCAGCGCCAACAGCATGCGAGTCCACCACAGCAGCGCCAACAGCATGCGAGTCCACCACTACCTCTTTTCCTCTCCATGACTCTCCATCCATTCCCACTGTTGAGGCACCGCAAAAGTCTAGAGCACAAACCCCCACTACCACTTGGTCACCCCACGGCTCTCCCTCCCCACGGCTCTCCCTCCCCACTGCCTGCCTCCCTTCGACTTACTTCATCGTAACTGCCAGCAGCTCTCTCGGCGAATCAATGACTGCCACCTGTCCGCGCAACGCCGGCTGCCAGAGATCGCTCCACATCTGATTGGGGATGGGAAGGGAATGGAGAGGGGATGGAGAGGGAACGAAGAGGGGATGGAGAGGGGAGGGAAGGGGTTTCAAGGAATAGGAAGGAGGTGGTTTGGTGGTAGGAGAGGAGAGGAGAGGGGAGGGGAGGGGAGGGGAGGGGAGGGGAGGGGAGGGGGAAAATGGAGAGAAGAGGGGGTGGGAGGAGATGAGGAAGAGGAGAGGGTGGGAGGAGATGAGGAAGAGGAGAGGGTGGGAGGAGATGAGGAAGAGGAGAGGGTGGGAGGAGATGAGGAAGAGGAGAGGGTGGGAGGAGCTGAGGAAGAGGAGAGGGTGGGAGGAGATGAGGAAGAGGAGAGGGTGGGAGGAGATGAGGAAGAGGAGAGGGTGGGAGGAGATGAGGAAGAGGAGAGGGTGGGAGGAGATGAGGAAGAGGAGAGGGTGGGAGGAGATGAGGAAGAGGAGAGGGTGGGAGGAGATGAGGAAGAGGAGAGGGTGGGAGGAGATGAGGAAGAGGAGAGGGTGGGAGGAGATGAGGAAGAGGAGGGGGTGGGAGGAGATGAGGAAGAGGAGAGGGTGGGAGGAGATGAAGAAGAGGAGAGGGTGGGAGGAGATGAGGAAGAGGAGAGGGTGGGAGGAGATGAGGAAGAGGAGAGGGTGGGAGGAGCTGAGGAAGAGGAGAGGGTGGGAGGAGATGAGGAAGAGGAGAGGGTGGGAGGATATGAGGAAGAGGAGAGGATGCGAGGAGATGAGGAAGAGGAGAGGGTGGGAGGAGATGAGGAAGAGGAGAGGGTGGGAGGAGATGAGGAAGAGGAGAGGGTGGGAGGAGATGAGGAAGAGGAGGGGGTGGGAGGAGATGAGGAAGAGGAGAGGGTGGGAGGAGATGAGGAAGAGGAGAGGGTGGGAGGAGATGAGGAAGAGGAGAGGGTGGGAGGAGATGAGGAAGAGGAGAGGGTGGGAGGAGATGAGGAAGAGGAGAGGGTGGGAGGAGATGAGGAAGAGGAGAGGGTGGGAGGAGCTGAGGAAGAGGAGAGGGTGGGAGGAGATGAGGAAGAGGAGAGGGTGGGAGGAGATGAGGAAGAGGAGAGGGTGGGAGGAGATGAGGAAGAGGAGAGGGTGGGAGGAGATGAGGAAGAGGAGAGGGTGGGAGGAGATGAGGAAGAGGAGAGGGTGGGAGGAGATGAGGAAGAGGAGAGGGTGGGAGGAGATGAGGAAGAGGAGAGGGTGGGAGGAGATGAGGAAGAGGAGGGGGTGGGAGGAGATGAGGAAGAGGAGAGGGTGGGAGGAGATGAGGAAGAGGAGAGGGTGGGAGGAGATGAGGAAGAGGAGAGGGTGGGAGGAGATGAGGAAGAGGAGGGGGTGGGAGGAGATGAGGAAGAGGAGAGGGTGGGAGGAGATGAGGAAGAGGAGAGGGTGGGAGGAGATGAGGAAGAGGAGAGGGTGGGAGGAGATGAGGAAGAGGAGAGGGTGGGAGGAGATGAGGAAGAGGAGAGGGTGGGAGGAGATGAGGAAGAGGAGAGGGTGGGAGGAGATGAGGAAGAGGAGAGGGTGGGAGGAGATGAGGAAGAGGAGAGGGTGGGAGGAGATGAGGAAGAGGAGAGGGTGGGAGGAGATGAGGAAGAGGAGAGGGTGGGAGGAGATGAGGAAGAGGAGAGGGTGGGAGGAGATGAGGAAGAGGAGAGGGTGGGAGGAGATGAGGAAGAGGAGAGGGTGGGAGGAGATGAGGAAGAGGAGAGGGTGGGAGGAGATGAGGAAGAGGAGAGGGTGGGAGGAGATGAGGAAGAGGAGAGGGTGGGAGGAGATGAGGAAGAGGAGAGGGTGGGAGGAGATGAGGAAGAGGAGGGGGTGGGAGGAGATGAGGAAGAGGAGAGGGTGGGAGGAGATGAGGAAGAGGAGAGGGTGGGAGGAGATGAGGAAGAGGAGAGGGTGGGAGGAGATGAGGAAGAGGAGGGGGTGGGAGGAGATGAGGAAGAGGAGAGGGTGGGAGGAGATGAGGAAGAGGAGAGGGTGGGAGGAGATGAGGAAGAGGAGAGGGTGGGAGGAGATGAGGAAGAGGAGAGGGTGGGAGGAGATGAGGAAGAGGAGAGGGTGGGAGGAGATGAGGAAGAGGAGAGGGTGGGAGGAGATGAGGAAGAGGAGAGGGTGGGAGGAGATGAGGAAGAGGAGAGGGTGGGAGGAGATGAGGAAGAGGAGAGGGTGGGAGGAGATGAGGAAGAGGAGGGGGTGGGAGGAGATGAGGAAGAGGAGAGGGTGGGAGGAGATGAGGAAGAGGAGAGGGTGGGAGGAGATGAGGAAGAGGAGAGGGTGGGAGGAGATGAGGAAGATGAGAGGGTGGGAGGAGAATGCTGAAGCGAGGTTAGTCCATGGCCAAGACGTCACAGAAAGGAGGAGTCACCCAAGGGGGTGCCCCGGCACTTGAGGAGTCACCCAAGGGGGTGCCCCGGCATTTGAGGTTTTAGACATCTCAGCACTAGAAGTCAGCCAAGGGGTTGGGGAAGTACAATACATTTCAGGCGCCGCTCTCTCTCTCTCTCTCTCTCCTGCCTTTTGAGACATCTCAAAGCTCTCTCCCGCCGCAAACGATATGTGCGGACCGCACCTCCCCTCTCTGTACCTGGATGGGCTTGATGCCTTTCTGCTGGAGTTTATCAGCCCGCCACGCCACTGCCAGGTACCCCATGCGGTACGGCACTGCATACACCTTGCCCCTCACCGCCCCCTCCCCGCCCTCCCTGCCGCTGCTGCCGCTGGTTGTGGTGGTGGTGGTGGTGGTGGTGGGCGGGCCAGGGAGAGTTAGGTGGCCGGAGGGGGTGCGGTCGAGCAGCCTCTGCATGCAGCCACGCAAGCAGAGAGGGCATGGATGGGCGGCAGAGAGGGCATGGATGGGCGGCAGAGAGGGAATGGATGGGCGGCAGAATGGGCGGCAGAGAGGGCATGGATGGGCGGCAGAGAGGGCATGGATGGGCGGCGGAGAGGGCATGGATGGGCGGTAGAGAGGTGTCGGAGTTACCGCTATGCTCTTCTCTGCCTTGATTCTCCTGCTCTGCCTCTCCTTCGTTCCTTCTGCTGCCTCAGCCACTCTCTTATGAAGGAGTGGTAACTCTCACCTCAAAGGTCCTCTCTGAGTGGTGTGCCACCTGTAGGCAAATCTGAGGTAACAACTGTCCACTATACGAAAGGATAACAAACAGAAAGCATTGTGTGTGTGTGTGAGAGTGAACTTACCTGTCCCTGGCTCGAGCCGTGCATTTCTCAATGTGCGGCTTGAGCCTGGGTTGGGTTTGTTCCCATTGGTCGCGAGGATTTCACCCCCTGGTGTTCTCCTACCAACTTCGCGTCAATTTCCCAGCCTCCCACCTACCCATCCTTGAGCCTGCATACAACAAATACAACACATTACTACACCCTTTCTACACCACAATCATACTGGCACCTTATATGCACAAACGTACATATTCGGTGACAGCTGTCGGAGTTACCGCTATGCTCTTCTCTGCCTTGATTCTCCTGCTCTGCCTCTCCTTCGTTCCTTCTGCTGCCTCAGCCACTCTCTGCCCCCTCCTGTGCCCGTGCTCGCGCAGCTTGAGCGCGGGTCACAGGACCGTTGCGCTGAGGCCCGCTGCCTCTGATCACGGCAGTGTTCGTTTGATGCTCCTTCACTTGCGCCCCCGTGTCATTCTCCAGGACCAGCACCCCTGAAGGGCGCACCTCCTTGACCTTCCAGCGGACCGTACCCAGCCCCACATCCAGGGTGTCTTGCTTTGCCCTCTTGAGGTACACCTCCTGCCCTTCACAGACGCCTCTTGCCACTCGCCCCTCTCCCTTGCGCTGCCTCTGTTCGTACCTCCTTGCGTCCCTCAGCTGTGCAGTGTGCAGGTTCTCCAGTGCCGCTGGCAGCATGTAGCGCATGTAGCGCGCTCTCACCTCGGACAGGGCCACCCAGTTCTTGATCGTGCCTGCTGTCACCGTGTCTGTCAGTACCCGTGGTGCCTCCACTGGCAGGATTGGCTCTCTTCCGTAAAGGAGGCTGTACGGGGAGTGGTCCTTGAGTGCTGCCTGCTTCCCGAACCTGTACCCTGCGGCTATCCAATCCAGCTCCTCATCCCAGTCCCTCTTCCTCTGCTCCCCATAGGCCCGCAGCCCCCGCTTGAAGGTCTGCACCGCTCGCTCGGTCAGCCCGTCGCTTTGTGGGTGGTAGCGGGAGGTTTTTCTGTGCGCTATGCCGGATTCCTTCAGCAGCTTCTCAAATTCCCCCAGAAACTCCGTCCCCTGATCCGTGAGTACCTCCCCGCACGCTCCAAAGCGACACACCACCTGCGCCTTGAAGGCTGCTGCTATGTGCCTCGCGCTCTTGCTGGGGATGGCTTTCACCTCCAACCACTTGCTCGCATGCTCCACCATGAACACGATGTACCGATTTCCGCTCCTGCTGAGCGGCAGCTCTCCCGCGAGGTCCAAGGACCATCGGAATCCCAACCCGCAAATCGGCAGTGAATGCAGTTCTGCTTTGGCCTGCGTTAAGTTTGCCTTGCTCCTCTGACACGCCTCACACCCCTCCACCCACTCTTTCACTTGCTTGCGCATCCCTTCCCACCACCAGCCTGTCTTCAGCAGGTGTACAGTCCTCTCGTGCCCGAAGTGTCCCAGCTTCGTGTGCACCTCCTTGATCACTGCTTCACGGTCCGTGGGTGCAGGCACTAGCTTCCACCCGTCCTCTGTCTTGATCTGCAGCTGCCGCTGATACCACCTGTAGTGGTGCCCCCGTGCCCGCACTCTTTCTGACACTGTCTCGTCTTCCTCTGTTTCTCCTTTCACCCACCGCATTGCCTTCTCGTCCTGCCAGATGTCGGCTAGTCCCTTGCTCCCCTTGGCTCCGACCTCTTCCGCTTCTCTCGCCAGCATGATCAAGGTGTGTGCTGGCTCCAGCTCCGTCCCTTCCGTCCCCTGTGTTCTCTGTCCTGATTCCAGCGGTGGTGGGTTGCGAGAGAGACCGTCGACGTGCTGCAGCGTCTTCCCCGGCCTATGCCTGATCTGGAAATCATATTCTTGCAGCTTCACTGCCCACCTTGCGTTTCTTCCCGTCAGCCCTGGTGTGGTCATCAGCCAAGTGAGGGGCTGATGGTCAGTGACCAGTGTGAACTCGCGGCCCTGCAGGTACACCCTGAAATGCCCCACCGCCCACACGGCCGCCAGCCCCTCCCCTATGTATGAGCTATACTGCGCCTCTGCGGGGTTGCAGCTCCTGCTGGCGTAGGCTACCACTTTTTCCACTCCCTCCACTTCCTGGCACAGGATTGCCCCCATCCCCTGGCTGCTCCAATCAGTGTAGAGGACGAAGGGCTGGTCTGCTGCTGGCAGCCGCAGCACGGTTGCTGTCTTCACGGCTGTCATGAGGTCTTGCAGTGCTTCCCTCTGCTGTTCTCCCCACTCCCATACCTTGTCCTCTCGCAGCATCCCGTTCAGCACTGCCGCCCGCTTACTGAAGTTAGGCACGAAGCGCCTGTAGTAGCTGAGGAAGCCCAAGACTGCGCGCAGCCCTGTCTTGTCCCTGGGTTCCCTCAGCCTGTCCAGCACCTGCACCTTTGCTTGCTGAATCCCGATCTGTCCTCCTGTCACTTCATACCCCAGGTACTGCACTGTCCGCTCCCCCCACCTGCACTTGTTGGGATGACAGGTGAGCCCTGCCTCCTCTATTGCACTCAGGGTCCGCTCCACGTCCTCAAGGTGCTGCTGCTCTGTCTGGCTGAAGATGACCACATCATCAATGTAGCATGCTGCATGTTCAATCCCCCGCAGCACCGCATCCATAACTCTCTGAAACACTGCCGAGGCATTCCGCAGGCCGAAGGGCATGTATAACCACTCATACAGCCCGTCCGGTCCGTGGAAGGCTGTCTTCTTCACATCTTCCTCTCTGATTTTTATCTGATTGAATCCCTGGCGCAGGTCCAGCGTCGTGAAGTATACTCCGTCGGCCAGCTTGTCGAAGAGTTCTTCCGCCATTGGCATGGGGTACCTATCCGGCACGGTGATCTTGTTAAGATCTCTGTAATCACCGCACATTCTGCGGCTCAGCACCTCGCCTGTCAAATCCTTCCTGGCTGCCACCACGGTCGGGGTTGCGTACTCTGACTCTGACCTTCTGATCAGTCCTGCTTCCAGCAACTCCTGTACTTTCTCCTTGCAGATCGCCTCATCCCCTGGTGGCATCTTTCTTCTGCGATGGAACACCGGCTCTTCACTGTTCAGCTTCAATGCCATCTCCTTGATCTTGCACTTCCCCAACTCCTGCAGGGTGAAAGCGAAGCCTTTCCTGTGCTTGACCAGTAGTGCCAGCATCGCTGTCTTCCCTCCCTCGCTCATGCTCTCTCCTATCTTCCACTCAGGCTCTGCTGTTGGCAGGCAGGTCCACACCCCTTGTCTCACCGTTGCCTCTGTATTTTCTCCCTCCTTCAGTCCCCAGTGCAGCACCGTTTCTCTCCACATCCGCTGCACCAACCACCTCATCACGTATCCATCCATTGCATTCCCCATCGCCCGCCTCCTTTCCTGCTCTGTCACGCCCGGGGCTGCTGTGATGTTCTCCTTGTACCCCATAGCCAGCTCCCTCTCCAGGGCCGTGGGCTCTTCCCATCTTCCCTTCCTATGATCGAGCACTAGTCCTGGGCCTGGCTGCTTCCCCTCCATCTGGTACCCTGCTGCCCCTTCATATGACACGAGCGTCGGCAGTGCTTGCCTCTCTTGCCCCACTGTGTTGCAAGGGTAATGTCGGCTGTAGCTCCTCTTGCTTACTGGTGCTGGTGTTCGCCCAGGCTCGAGTATATCGCTCAGCTTCCGCCCCCCTGCTCTTCTCACCCCCTCTATCTCCCTCTGCAGGTCTTCTGCTGGCACCACGTTTTGCCAATACATTCTGAGCCTGTGTGAGTAGGCTCCCATCCGTGTTGCGTCGCAGCTTACCCCTTTTCCCACCTGTCTGGTCACTCGCTCCCTTACCAGCCGTATGGGCTCACGCACATCTCCTTCCATGTCTAAATGCTCCAGCAGGTACGCCACCCTGCCTTGTTGAGCCTGCAGCCATTCCATCACTCTGAACAAGTCTTCCATCAGCTGTGTTCGCAGGTCTTGCTCACCCTTGCCTTTCCCAGCCCATGATACCCCTTGGCACTCCCACCCAGCCACTAACAGGTCCACGTGCCCCCAGCTTGCCACCTCAGCTTCTGTGATGGCCCTGACGTCGTTGACTCCTCTGCTCATTGCTGCCCTGATCACCTCTTCCTTCAACAGCTCCGGGAACTCGCTGTGCAGCTGCCATGCATGATGCTCCGCCATTTTCCTTGCTTCTGCCGCCTTCTCTACGTAAATCCACTGCTTCACTGCTATCCCGTTCCGTACCACCGCTGCCAAACCCGCCCCTATGCCCCCGAAGAGTTCCACCAGGCGGGTAGGTTGCTGCCAATCGGATTGTTGGCTGGGCTCGTCCATGAAGTGCATCCTCGGCTGTCCACCCTGTTCCTTGTTCCTCGCGGTCTCCTGTGCCCCCTGCTTCGCTGCCCCCTCCTTCAGATCCGCCCTGTAAGCCCGCTTTGGCTCTGTCTTGACGAACTGCACCGGCAGCTGTCCCAGTGGCTCACCCTTCTTCCACCACCTGGTTCTGAATTCTACCGTCTCCTTCCAAAAGCAGATGGTCATGCCCAGTGCAAAGATCATCTCCGTGCCCACCAAAACGTCGAAATCTTCAGATTCTGAGATCCCACACCTGATCCTCACCGGTGTTTCGTGCTTCTCTCCTTTGAGCACCGTCAGTTCTATTGGAGTCCTTGTGCATGGCATCCACTTTGACTCTCCTCCCTCTGCTGTCATCACCAGCATTCCCTTCACTACATGTCTGTCCGGCGCCCACAGTCCCAGTTTTTCTGCCATTCCCCTCCCTAGTATCACGCTCTGCGCGCCCGTGTCTATAATAGCCGTCTTCGCCTTCTCCCCTTCCACTGACAGCGCACCTCCTTGTATCAGCAGCACTGAAGTCTGGCACGCCAGCCGCTCCTGTGGATGCCGTGCCGCTGTACACCTCTCTTCCTTCTCCTCCGGTTTCTGTCCTCTCTCTCGCTCCTTCCTTACCTGGTCCTTCCGTGCATCCTTTCCTCCGCTGCGTAGCCCCATCTCCTCCCTTCCTCTCCATGCCATGTATGCTGGCTGCTCCTCGTGTTCCACCTCATCCTTCGCTTTGCCTGCCCAGCTCATGAAAGCGGCCTCCTCATCTTGCTCTACATCCTCTTCCTTTTCCTTCCCCGCGTACATCCCCGCTTCTGCCTCGCGTCGTGGTCCCATTGCCTGCAGCTGAGCCTGCAGCCTGCCAATCTGCTTTTCCAGGTCCTCTGGTGTCCTCTTCGCCGCTCCTTCCCGCTGATAACACTCCCTTGCTGCATGCCCTCCCTTCCCACAGATTTCGCACTTCGGAGCTGTTGGGCATTCCCGCCGCCGGTGCCCTGGCTTACCACAGGAGTCGCAGTTCTTGCAGTCTCTGCGCAGGTGCCCTGGCTGCCCGCATCGGTGGCACGTTCGTGCGTCAGTCCTGCTATCCCCTCTTCCCCCTGCCCTTTCCTTTTCCTCTGGTATCATGGCTGCTGCCCATGTAGGTCCTCTGCCACGCTCCGCTGGTCGTTGCCGGTAGGCTTCAAGCTTCCTCTGGGCCATCTCCATCTTCTCAGCTAGCTCAAACACTTCATCAAGTGTCACTTCAGCCCCCATCTCATATACTTTCAGCCTCAGCCCGCTTCCCAAGGTACCCTCCAGGCCGTCCAGGAACTTGCTCACAAGCAGGCCCATGTCCGCACAACTCACGTCCTCCGCTATGTTGACCAGCCGATTGTAGTAGGTGAGTAGTGACTCTCCCCGCCCCTTCCTAAAGTCTTGAAACTCTCTGATCTTCTCTGCAGTGTGGCCTGGGAACTGCCGCTTCAGCCGCCTCAGAAATTCTTCGGTTGGGTCCTCCCCATACCTTCCTGCCCTCTCCAGTAGCTCATTCATCTTCATCCTGTATAACGTTTCTGCCTCCCCCTCCAGTGTGTTTGGCAGGCTCAGAAAGAAGTCCACTGCATCCATGCCGCCCCTCTCGCATCTGTACCGCACGTTGCCCACTTGCATGAGATAATTCTTCAGTGTGGGCCCCAATCGCTGGTCCCCAGAGAAGCGTGCTGGTACTTCCACCCTTGTGACCATGGCTGTACTTCCCTTTCCTTCTCCCCACGCCTCACTATATCTCTCTGCTGTCCTGCCTGCCGTTCCCCTCTCTCCCGCCCGCCGTATTCCCTCCCTCGCCTCTCTGGCTCGCTCCAGGCTGTCCATCAGCCCGCTGCCTCCCACTCTGCTGCTGCGCAGATCTTGTCCTCCTTCGCCGGCACGCCTCTCGTCATGTTGCCGATAACGCTCTGGCGAACGTGCCCCACCGCTTTGCCTTATATCCCTGCTCCGCTGCCGCGGTGGCGAGCGATGTCTGCCCCCGTGACTCTCCTCAAGCGGCTGCCGCCAATCCGGCGAGCGCGCCTCGCCTCTCCACCCTCCTCCAGGATGCCGTTGCGCGTCAGGCGAGCGCTGGACATCTCTGCTCCTCCCATCATGATAGCGCTGCAGATCTGGTGAGCGTGAGCCCCTCTCGCTCCTCCCGCCGTGATACCTCCGCGGATCTGGTGAACGCGTGCTGTCTCCGCGCTCCTCCCCACGACGCTGCCGTGGATCTGGCAAGTGGTGACCACTTCCGCGCATTTCGTCGTGCCACTGCCGCACATCAGTCGAGCGGTAGCCGCCGTCGCGCCTGTCCTCACGCTGCTGCCGCGAATCTGGCGAGCGGTTGCCGCCGTCACGTCTGTCCTCGCGCTGCCGCCGCGGATCTGGCGAGCGGTAGCCGCCGCCACGCCTCTCGTCACGCCGCAGCCGCGGATCTGGCGAGCGATGGTCGCCGCCGCGCCTCTCGTCACGCTGCAGCCGCGGATCTGGCGAGCGATGGTCGCCGCCACGCCTCTCGTCACGCTGCCGCCGCGGATCTGGCGAGCGATGGTCGCCGCCGCGCCTCTCGTCACGCTGCAGCCGCGGATCTGGCGAGCGATGCCCGCCGTCGCGCCTCTTGTCTTGCTGCAGCCGCGGATCTGACGCATGCCTCTCGCCACCATGATTCTGGTCGTGGTGCTGATGGGGGGTCGGCGAGCGCGATCCACGGCTACGCCTCCTGTCGTCGTTGCCTTCTTCACCACGCGTCTGGTTCCGCGCACCATCCTTCCCGCCTATTTCTGCCGCGCCTGGCGCAGCCTCCTCGCTCGCCCGCATCGGACTGGCTTCCTTGACTTCGGCGTGCATATCGCGCTGCTCGCCCGCGCCTTCCTCATGGGCCTCGTCATCGCCCTTCGCTTCACTCTCGAGATCCATTTCCTGCGGCTTCTCCGCCATATCGACCTCGCCCTCCCCATCCACATCGAGATCTCCTTGCCGACCAGAGAATAGCTCCTCCAGGCCACGCCCGCGACTGCGATCTTCGCGACGGCGGTAACCTTCGTCCGGCGAGCGATACGCTCCCGTGTCGTGGCGATGTCCGCATTCGCCACCAGCCCCGTGGTGCGTATCCGTCCGCCACGGGTCACTTCCCATCCTGACGGACTCGGATCCGCCTCTTCCTTCGCGCTCTGCACCTTCTTCACGGCGATCTGGCGCGAGAGGGACCAGATCGGCGCGAAAAGCCGGCCTCCGCGGCGAGCGCTCAGGCCTCCGCGGCGAGCGGTCAGGCCTCCGCGGCGACCTCTCTAGCGAACGCCCGCGCTCTCGTGAGCGCTCCCGCCGCGAGCGATCACCCTCACGACGATCGTACTTCCTGCCATAACGCAACTCGTGCACATCCATGCTTGCACGCGCACCTTTCTGTTTGTTATGAAGGAGTGGTAACTCTCACCTCAAAGGTCCTCTCTGAGTGGTGTGCCACCTGTAGGCAAATCTGAGGTAACAACTGTCCACTATACGAAAGGATAACAAACAGAAAGCATTGTGTGTGTGTGTGAGAGTGAACTTACCTGTCCCTGGCTCGAGCCGTGCATTTCTCAATGTGCGGCTTGAGCCTGGGTTGGGTTTGTTCCCATTGGTCGCGAGGATTTCACCCCCTGGTGTTCTCCTACCAACTTCGCGTCAATTTCCCAGCCTCCCACCTACCCATCCTTGAGCCTGCATACAACAAATACAACACATTACTACACCCTTTCTACACCACAATCATACTAGCACCTTATATGCACAAACGTACATATTCGGTGACAGAGGGCATGAATGGGCATGGATGGGCATGGATGGGCAATGGATGGGCATGGATGGGCGGCAGAGAGGGTGGTGATGAAAGAGTCTTGGTGCACCTTGGTGCTGCTATTGCCAACACGTCCCATGCTCATGTGGATGCTGATGCGGGCTGTGGTGGACTGTCATGGTGATGGTGTTTGTGGTGCTTTGTCATGCTGATGCTCACAAGCTGCAAGGCATGCTTTCGTGGACAGCCTGCCCCTCCCACAGCACAGCACAGCACAGCCTCCCTCCCTAGGGCGCGGCATATGGCACAGCACACACTCACCAGCCACGTGGGCCCCAGGGCTTTGAACCAATCAGATCGCTCCACACCATCCAGGGGAAGCAGGGCTCTGCGCGATATCAGCTCCTTGAGCCACCTGATGGGGGGAGGGGGGCGGGAGAGAAGCGGGAGGGGGGCGGGAGAGAAGCGGGAGGGACGCGGGAAGCAGGAGAGGGAGCTCACTTCGTAGCAAAAGAGCCAAGGGGTATGTGAACGGAATCAGGAACAGACAAGTTACATACACAGGGGACGCACGTAGTGACAGGGGAAGTGGGCCTCTCCAAGCCCACTCAGCTGTGCCTTCTATTGCCCCCCTCCCCTCTCCCCTCTGTAAGCCTCCTCGCATGTCTCCTCTATAAGCCTCCTCACCAACCCCTCAATAGCCCCCCCTCACAGATCCCTCTATCAGCCGCCTCACCTGTCCCCCACAGTGACGACGTCAGCAGCGGCAGCGGAGCGCAGGGAGGGCTGCGCGCCGCCCTTCTTCCCACGAGCCTGGCCCTTAGAAGTCTCGGCCGAGGGGGCCAACGGCGGGGCGCCAGAGGCGCAGGGAGAGGAGGAGGGGGCGGCGGGCGTGGTGGCGGCGGGGAGCGGGGCGAGGAGGTCAGAGGCGATGGCGGCGTGGGAGGGGCGCGCGTCCACTGTGAGCTTGGCGAGGGGTGACTGCGACTGCAGGAAGTCCTGATGGCGTGCATGGCGTGTGGTGCGAGAGGAGGGGTAGAGACGGGAGTTGCATGGATTGGGACCGGGAAGAAGGAAGGAGGTAGCGGGATGGGCAGAAACGAAAGAGGAGAAACAACGGGCAAGGGGGGTAGCGAAGCTTCACTCTGTTTCTCTCTGTTGCAGTGCCACAGGAAACATGCAAGGGAGTTAGTGTGAACAGGAACAGCCAGAGAGGAAGAAAGGGGTGAGAATAATAGGCAGAGGCTGGAAGTAGAGGTATCAGAGGTGAGGTACCAGCAACGAGGAGCACAGCCACGTTTCAACCTGTTGCACGTGGCCTCGTCAGCACTGTCAGAGCAACTGCCACGTGCCTCTCACCTTGCGCCACATGCTCGCCACTGTGCCTCTCACCTTGCGCCACATGCTGGCCACTGTGCCTCTCACCTTGCGCCACATGCTCGCCACTGTGCCTCTCACCTTGCGCCACATGCTCGCCACTGTGCCTCTCACCTTGCGCCACATGCTCGCCACTGTGCCTCTCACCTTGCGCCACATGCTCGCCACTGTGCCTCTCACCTTGCGCCACATGCTCGCCACTGTGCCTCTCACCTTGCGCCACATGCTCGCCACTGTGCCTCTCACCTTGCGCCACATGCTCGCCACTGTGCCTCTCACCTTGCGCCACATGCTCGCCACTGTGCCTCTCACCTTGCGCCACATGCTCGCCACTGTGCCTCTCACCTTGCGCCACACGCTCGCCACTGTGCCTCTCACCGTGCGCCACATGCTCGCCACTGTGCCTCTCACCTTGCGCCACATGCTCGCCACTGTGCCTCTCACCTTGCGCCACATGCTCGCCACTGTGCCTCTCACCTTGCGCCACATGCTCGCCACTGTGCCTCTCACCTTGCGCCACATGCTCGCCACTGTGCCTCTCACCTTGCGCCACATGCTCGCCACTGTGCCTCTCACCTTGCGCCACATGCTCGCCACTGTGCCTCTCACCTTGCGCCACACGCTCGCCACTGTGCCTCTCACCTTGCGCCACATGCTCGCCACTGTGCCTCTCACCTTGCGCCACACGCTCGCCACTGTGCCTCTCACCTTGCGCCACACGCTCGCCACTGTGCCTCTCACCTTGCGCCACATGCTCGCCACTGTGCCTCTCACCTTGCGCCACATGCTCGCCACTGTGCCTCTCACCTTGCGCCACATGCTCGCCACTGTGCCTCTCACCTTGCGCCACATGCTCGCCACTGTGCCTCTCACCTTGCGCCACATGCTCGCCACTGTGCCTCTCACCTTGCGCCACATGCTCGCCACTGTGCCTCTCACCTTGCGCCACATGCTCGCCACTGTGCCTCTCACCTTGCGCCACATGCTCGCCACTGTGCCTCTCACCTTGCGCCACATGCTCGCCACTGTGCCTCTCACCTTGCGCCACATGCTCGACACTGTGCCTCTCACCTTGCGCCACATGCTCGCCACTGTGCCTCTCACCTTGCGCCACATGCTCGCCACTGTGCCTCTCACCTTGCGCCACATGCTCGCCACTGTGCCTCTCACCTTGCGCCACATGCTCGCCACTGTGCCTCTCACCTTGCGCCACATGCTCGCCACTGTGCCTCTCACCTTGCGCCACATGCTCGCCACTGTGCCTCTCACCTTGCGCCACATGCTCGCCACTGTGCCTCTCACCGTGCGCCACATGCTCGCCACTGTGCCTCTCACCTTGCGCCACATGCTCGCCACTGTGCCTCTCACCTTGCGCCACATGCTCGCCACTGTGCCTCTCACCTTGCGCCACATGCTCGCCACTGTGCCTCTCACCTTGCGCCACATGCTCGCCACTGTGCCTCTCACCTTGCGCCACATGCTCGCCACTGTGCCTCTCACCTTGCGCCACATGCTCGCCACTGTGCCTCTCACCTTGCGCCACATGCTCGCCACTGTGCCTCTCACCTTGCGCCACATGCTCGCCACTGTGCCTCTCACCTTGCGCCACATGCTCGCCACTGTGCCTCTCACCTTGCGCCACATGCTCGCCACTGTGCCTCTCACCTTGCGCCACATGCTCGCCACTGTGCCTCTCACCTTGCGCCACATGCTCGACACTGTGCCTCTCACCTTGCGCCACATGCTCGCCACTGTGCCTCTCACCTTGCGCCACATGCTCGCCACTGTGCCTCTCACCTTGCGCCACATGCTCGCCACTGTGCCTCTCACCTTGCGCCACATGCTCGCCACTGTGCCTCTCACCTTGCGCCACATGCTCGCCACTGTGCCTCTCACCTTGCGCCACATGCTCGCCACTGTGCCTCTCACCTTGCGCCACATGCTCGCCACTGTGCCTCTCACCGTGCGCCACATGCTCGCCACTGTGCCTCTCACCTTGCGCCACATGCTCGCCACTGTGCCTCTCACCTTGCGCCACATGCTCGCCACTGTGCCTCTCACCTTGCGCCACATGCTCGCCACTGTGCCTCTGAGCGCCACCACCCTGAGGGGCACGCTCAGGCTTGCCGGCTTCTCCACCCACCGGCTGTACGCCCGACCCATCTCCGCCTCCTCCTCCACTCCTTCCCTCTCCTCTTCCTCCTCTTTCCGCT
This sequence comes from Closterium sp. NIES-65, assembly GCA_948144175.1. NCBI lineage: Eukaryota > Viridiplantae > Streptophyta > Zygnematophyceae > Desmidiales > Closteriaceae > Closterium > Closterium sp. NIES-65. Next base: position 2,575,087 of record CANXME010002221.1, read on the forward strand.
CCTCTCCCCCACCCTGCCCCTCTCTCACTTGCCCCTTCTCTCCTTCCTCTCCTCTCCTCGCTGCTCCCTCTGCCTTCTCTCCCTCGCTGCCAACCACCTTCCTTCCTGCCCCGCCTGCCGCATTCCTCACAAGAATGTTGGTGCTAGCGTCCCCGTTAGAAGCAGCACCGTTTACGGTGGAAGCAGCGGTGACTATGACTGCATTCTTGCTGCCACTGTTCATGCTGACGTGGTCACCTGTCTGTGCTACAGCAGCTCTAGCTCCTGCCAGCAGCAAGACGCCAAACGCTGCCGCCCACACCGACTGCCTAACTGAGGATGAGACAAGCTGAGCCAGTGGATGGAGTTTGCTGGCTGCAGGGCTTTGCGGTGAGGGGGACAACGGCGGTGTTTCGTCAATGGGAATAGTGACAACGACAGGGATCGAACTGGAGACCTCTTGGGCGTGTGGTGCCCTACAGCCATCTTGGTTGTCAGGGTGAAACATGGCACAGCGTGATTGTATCGAAGTTCTTCTAGTGGGGCCAGAGTTGTGACCCTCACGACCCGCAGCAGCGTGCCTTCCGTTATTAGTACAGCGGCGAGCGAAGCCTGCGGTTTTGCGGCCAATCCCTGTGTCGTCGCGAAGGAAGGAAGACGCAAGGCTGATGCCCCCTTGTAGCGAGATTCCGTTTAAACGGGGCTGGCAATAACGCGTACGACGAAACGTTGACTGAACACCAGCTCCATGTCTCAATGAATGATAGCTACCAAGAGGCTGGAGCCAGGAAGCTTCGGCGAGGCTACATGGGGAGTGAGAGCGGGCGACTGGGCGAGAATGTGAGGGATGTGCGTGCGGTGCGGACGAGGACGGTGGTAGTGGTCGCGGCGGAGCCATTTGAGCCATTCGCGAGGTGAACAAGGCTATTGAATCGCATAGGAAGGGTCGCGTGCACTACGATCGCAGGGCTTTCGCACGACTAAGCGAAACTGGATGGAATGCCGTCGAGGCGACGAATGCGGCGATGAATTGTGACCAGTGAGAATGGTGGCGGAAGATGGGGGCAGGTCTTGACTCGATTGTATGTGCCCCAGTTCGATATGGTGAGGCTTGATCGATGTTGCTACAATCAACTGAATGCGAATGTGGAACACGTCTAGTATTGGTGTAGTCCATACAGATTTCGTAGAGGAGCTAAGAATGTGCTTTCTTTGTGTAGAACGATAATGTCTGTTTAAATTTTATTTTTCGCGAATGGGCACAACTGGTCAGGAGATGTGGCTCGTAATGAGATCGAATGAAGGCTAAAAATGTACGTCGTAAATATATTTTAGCAGGCACGCCAGGTGTACCTCAATATTATGGACACTATATCTTAGCGCGTACGCATTCCTTTTCCATCTCCCAGTTCCCTCAAAACCATGGCTGCCACAAGCAATCTCCCCCCACCATCGTCCTTGCTCTCGTACTTCGAATGTACGAATTTCTAATCTCGTCGTAAATGGACAGACCGTCCTGCACTGACTAACTTAGGCTGCGCGTGTGCTTCTGCTCATGTCGCACAGGAATCTTTCTGACGTTTCCGTTTCCTGAAGTGTTAGATTCGCGGTTCGCTCGAGCGGGATTCGTGTACATATTTCGTAATTTCGACGACCACCGGGCTATGCGCGTTGTTTAAAAACCGCGAATTCGCTTTATGGGTGCCATTACTTCTGTCGACGCGGCAGAACAATTCGACCATGTGTCAAGTGCACGTGTCGTTTCCACGCCATCCGCCGCGACGTCATCCAGTGACACGTCATCCGTTGCCACGTCAAGCTCAGAAGACGAGAGACAGGAGGTTCAAGGAGAGGGTGAATTTAGTGGAAGCGCGCCGATGAGAAGAGATGCGAGTCATGGTGAGGCGGGAGTGGTGAGGCGCGATTGGTGAGGCGCGATTGGTGAGGCGGGATTTGTTAAGTTTTCCTTTCTAATATGTTTGGATAGGAAGCTGTTGGGAAGTTGCCAGGCGGTCATACCATGCCCTTGGTATTCGTACGGAGAGCAGACAGTTATGTCATGCAGCGGTTCCCGTGCGACACATGCCATGCGACTCAAATGCCGTTTTGCATGGCATGCGACAGGTGCGACCACGTTGTTCCTCACCTTCTCCCCGCCCTCTCCCCGTCCGCCACCATTCCCCGTCGCGCTCGGCGCAACCCCGCCAGCATCATCACCCGTGTCGCCCGGGTCGCACGCGGGGTTACCTTGCGACGCAGGCGCAGGACCGCGCGCGGGGCACGCAACGGCGGCTGAGGCGGCGCCGCTGATTCCGGGGCTACCGGACGACCTGGCGACGGAGTGCCTGCTGCGCCTGCCGCGCCAGGACCACCGCGCCATGCGCCGCGTCTCACGGCGCTGGAACCAACTCATTCAGGTGAGGTCGCCTCGTCCATGTGCTGCCAGCCGTCAGGTGTGCTGCCAGCCGTCAGGTGCTTGGCTCAATGCTCTTTACACTCCCGGGAGTCTTCTTGCCATTCCTCATCACCATGCCCCTCGTTTCCGCTACTTTCCCTCTGTCCCCCCGCCCCTCCCTTTCCCACTTTTCCCCCTTCACTCCCAATTCCCGTTTCCCCCCTTTCCCCCACTTCCCCCTTGGCCCCACTCCCCCTTTCCCCCCTCCCCCCAGTCCCCCCTGTACTACGAGATGCGGCGGCACAGGGGAGTGCAGGAGGGGTGGGTGTACGTGCTATCCCGTGACAGCTCGGACCGTCTGTGGTGGCACGCGCTGGACGTGCGCTCCGCCACGTGGCACGACGTCCCCCGCATGCCCTCCCTCTGCTCGCGCGCCTACGGGCTCGCCTGTGCCGCCTGCCAGGGCAACCTTTACGTCATTGGCGGAGCGGGGTGGCTCAAACCCAGCAGACCGCACGTGTACAGGTGGGTGCAGTGCAGGCAGCAAGACAGCACGGTGGGTTATGTGTGGGCAGTTGTGGGAAGGCGTGGATCGCTGAGGCCGTGGGTTGGTGGTGGGGTGGGACAATATGCTATGGTAGGCGCCCATGTGCCGGACGCGGCCTTCCCTCCCCCACTGCTATCAGCAAGTGGTTTTCCTTTCCGCGTGCTCCATCACTGTGCGCATTCCCCTCCCCCCTACCCGCCCCCACCCTCTAGGTACAACCCCCCCGCCAACAAGTGGGTGCGAGTGGCAGGCATGGCCTTCCCCCACTTTCATTAAGTCCTTCTCCCCCCTCCCCTTGCGCTCTATCTGTTATCGCATTCCCCCTGTCTCCCGTTCCCCCCTCCCCCAGGTACAACCCCCCTGCCAACAAGTGGGTGCGCGTGGCAGACATGGCGTTCCCCCGCTGCTACTGCGTGGCTGGTGCCGTGCGCCTGGAGAGGGATGGCAAGGGCCGGGAGCAGGGCGCGGGATGGCTCGGAGACGGGGGCGACATAGGGGGGGAGGGGAGGGAGGCGGGAGATAGACTGGGGGATGGCGGGTGGGAGAGGGAACGCAGGATTGGGAGGGAGAGGGAGGAAGAAAGGGGGATTGGGAGGGAAAAGGAAAGGGAAGGGGAGAGGCTACGGGATGGGGAGGGAGCGCGAGAGGGAGAAAGTGTGGTTGGGGGGGAAAGGGATGGCGAGAGGAGCAGAGTGGAGGAAAGTGAAAGGGCTGGGGAGAACGCAGGAGTGGGGGAGTCGAGCAGTGGAGGGAAACAGGGGGGTAGCAGCAGGGAGCCGAGAGTGGGGAAGGCGAGAGGGGCAGAGGGAGGGAGCAGCAGCAGCAGGGCGGAAGGGGTGTGTTCGGTGGGAGGGGCGTGGGCGAGTGAACGGCTGGTGGTGGCGGGTGGCATGGGGGCGAGCAACACGTCACTGCTGACGTCAGTTGAAATTTACCACCCGCAGGAGGACCGGTGCGTGCTGTGAGGGGTAGTGAGGACCGGTGCGTGCAGTACGTGCCAGTGGGGGCGGACAGCTTGATTAGGCACAGTGTGATACAGTAGAGGCAGCTGCTGCTGTACCATTTGCATTGCCATGTATCGCCCTCCATCCCAACCACCTTATCACCATCTGTCTCACCTTCCTGACCCTCCTCTTCTGTATTCTCCCCCCTGTTGTCCCATCCCATGCATTCTTCCGTACCCTCCCTGCCCGCACGCCTCTGCCAGGTGGACCAGTGCTTCCCCAGCGCTAGCTAACCAACCGACTGCTGCTGCTAGATGCGTCTCGACTGCACTCAATGCTCCCCTTCCTCCCTGCGACTTACTCTTTACCCTCCCTGCCCTCTTCCTTTCCCCAGGTGGACCAGTGCGGCCCCGCTGCCCTTTGAGTGCGACTTAGAGGATGCAGCCGTGCTAGCCAACCGACTGCTGCTGCGCCACATGCGCTGCGTGCATTCCCCTCCCGGCCCTGATGCTGTCGCATTCTCCCTCTCCTCCAACTCCTGGTCCCCGCTTTCCGGGAACCTTCCCTCCGCCTGGCACGGCCCGTCCACAATCCTGGACGGTCGGATGTACATGCTGGATCAGATCGGAGGGATCCGATTGGCTGTGTACGATGACGTGGCGCAGATGTGGCGCCCGATTGGCCGACTGTCCCCGGCGCTGCTGACGCCACCGTGCCGGATATTAGGGTTTCGCGGGCGGCTGTACGTGATAGGGAGGGGGCTGTCGATGGTGGTGGTGGAGGTAGAGGAGGCGTTGCGGTGTGATGGTGTGCTGCTGACGCGCCGCATTGATGGTGTCGGGTGCCCCTCCGATGTGGTTGTGAGCTGCGTTGTGCTCGAGCTCTGATTGGCTCGGTGATTGCGGCACCTGTGATTGGCTGGACTGGTGCCGCTCTGACTGGCTGCGGAGCCCAGGTGTATGTGTCCTTGAGGTACCACTCAGCGATTCATGGCGGCTGATGTGCTTCGTGGTAGTGGGTTGGCGAGTGCAGTGCGGTACGGAGGACTGCAGCGTGTTGCCTAATATTGTACAGCTTGTATACATCCGTTTTCCTCTTTCTGTGTTTAGGACATGAAGGGAGTACTGTATCTGCTTGACAACTATACCCAACTTGTGATGCACCATTCAATCATTGTACACTAGTGGCTCTTTGTTTTGATATGCAGTTAACATTACTCCATCCTTGCGTAGGGCAACTGTGTCAGTGGGAATGGTTGCAGGGCACAACTGTTGGGCTGAGAAAATAGCCCTCAGGAACTTTGCAGGGGTGAACTCTGGGTATAACTGATGTAGTAGCGGAAGCGTTTAATGAAGAGTTGTGAACCACCTTGCGCTAGTATGTGAGGGCAAAGTTTATTGATTAAAGCAGAGAGATACAAGATTATACCGTATATGGATACAGTGAATATGAAAAGACACAGTTATAACTACTTTATTGTTGCTGTTGCGGTTCGATACAGTGACGATTCGGGCAACTGCTCTGTAACGAGTCAGTTGTGTGTCCTTGCTGTCGCGCTGTATTTGTGAGGTCAAAGGTCGTGTCAAATTATAATATTGTGTAGGCTAAAGTGGGGTAGCCCATATGGGGTACACATTTCTAGGGTTGCATATTTGTATCACTTCCATTCCATAGTCATTCATTCTCGTTCTACTTTCCTCATGGTATCGAGCAGGTTCCCCCTTGGGAACTGTGCCTAGGGCCCACCACATCGAGTTTCAATTTTTTTTCCTGCCCGAAGCGCGCTCCGCCCGAGTCGCGCTCCGGGCTCTCACCTCGCCGAGCCGCCCTAGCGGCCCCCTACGCCCTAGCGGCCCCTTCCCCTAGCGGCCCTGCCGCCCTTCTCCTCAGCGGCCCCGCCGCCCTGCTCAGCGGCCCCGCCGCCCTACTCAGCGGCCCCGCCGCCCTACTCAGCGGCCCCGCCGCCCTTCTCCTCAGCGGCCCCGCCGCCCTACTCAGCGGCCCCGCCGCCCTTCTCCTCAGCGGCCCCGCCGCCCTACTCAGCGGCCCCGCCGCCCTTCTTCTCAGCGGCCCCGCCGCCCTACTCAGCGGCCCCGCCGCCCTACTCAGCGGCCCCGCCGCCCTACTCAGCGGCCCCGCCGCCCTTCTCCTCAGCGGCCCCGCCGCCCTTCTCCTCAGCGGCCCCGCCGTTCTACTCAGCGGCCCCGCCGCCCTTCTCCTCAGCGGCCCCGCCGCCCTGCTCAGCGGCCCCGCCGCCCTACTCAGCGGCCCCGCCGCCCTTCCGCAGCGGCCTCGCCGCCTTTCTCAGCGGCCCAGCCGCCCCTCGCACCAGCGGCCCTGCCGCCCTACACCGCCCGCGCCGCCCGAGCCGCCCGAACCGCCCGAGCCTCCCGAGCCGCCCGACCTGCCCGAGCTGCCCGAGCCGCCCGAGCCGCCCGACTCTCCTGAGCTGCCCGAGCCGCCCGACCAGCCCGAGCCACCCGAGCCGCCCGAGCCGCCCGAGCCACCCGAGCCGCCTGAGCCGCCCGAGCCGCCTGAGGAGCCGAGCCGCTGGTGCCACGGAGCCGCAGTTGCTGCAGTGCCGTCCGAGCAGCCGTGTTGCCGTGCTGCTGTACCGCTGAGCTGCCCGACCCGCCCTGCCTGGTGAGAGCAGCGCTTCTCTCACTGCACTGCCCCTATCCTACAGTTGGTACTGCTAGTCCACTGTTGTCATGGCTACCCCCAGTGTTCTCGCTTTTGACGCTGAGGGTCGAGCCATTGACTTTGAGGTTTGGGTGGATGACCTGCAGCTTTTCCTACAGTGCGATAGGGCAGACGGTCTTTCCCTCTTTGACCTCACTGTCGAAATATGTTATTCATATTTATATAATTGTCTGTAGTGTTAGTGTAGTTATGTTTCCCGTTTGGTGGTGCACCTCATTACCCTAGTTCTTGCCTATATCTTTGTACCTTTGCTCTTTATTGAACCCCCCTTCACTCTCGACTTCCCTAAACTCACTCGAACTAAACTCGAACTACTAGCTATGGCTCCTTAGCCTTGCTAGATTCTTCACACTCACCTCTGGTGCTTCCCCAGCCCCTGCTGCCGATGCCGACGCCACTGTTCGCTCCCAGTGGGCCACTCGCGATGCTGCTGCACGTCTTGCTGTGCGTCGCCACCTGCCTACCACTGAGCGCGCGCACTTTAGCCAGTACAAGAGTGCTCAGACCTTGTACGACGCTGTCGTTGCACGCTACTCCTCCCCTGCCACTGCTGCACTGAGCCGCCTCATGCTACCGTACCTCTTTCCTGACCTTGCTGCCTTTCCCACAGTCGCTGACCTCATTACGCACCTCCGCACTAGTGACACTCACTACCGCGCCGCGCTTCCTGCTGAGTTCTGCGCCAAGAACCCCCCCCCCCCCCCATGTACATCACTCTCTATTATATAGTCACCCGCCTCCCTGACTCCCTTCGTGTAGTCAGGGACCACTTCCTCTCAGTCTGTCCCACCACTCTCACTGTTGACCTCCTAGAGAAGGCCCTCCTAGCGGCGGAGAAGAGCATAGTCGCTGTAGGAGCCTCTCGTGGTGACCCTCGCACCCCCATCTTTGAGGGGTGTTCCCCTTCCCCCCTGTTGCCCTCTGTCGCCTCTGCTGCTGCGGCCGACCTCGTTGGTCTTGAGTCGGTCGGTGCGGCATCTGCCCCTAGCGGGAGACGCCGCTCTGGCAAGGGCAAGGGGGGCAAGGGCGCGGGTGGGGCTAGCGGGGGTGGTGGAGGTGGTGGTGGGGGCGGCGGGGGGAGTGGGGGTGGCGGTGGGAGTGGTGGCGGGGGTGGAGGTGGCGGTGGCAGCGGCGGAGGCGGAGGCGGCGGTGGCGGTAGCGGTGGGAGCGGAGGCGGCGGTGGCGGCGGAGGTGGAGGCGGCTGTGGTGGAGGAGGTGGAGCTGGTCGGGGTGGTGCTTCTCAGCGGAGCGGCTCCGGGAGTGGTCAGCGCCAGCAGCAGCAGCAGCAGCAGCAGCAGCGTTCTCGGGACATCCCCCCTCCTCAGCAGCTCCGTGAGTGGTACACGCAGCGTCAGCGTGGTGGGGGTTTTGGCCCATGCACCTACGTCCTCCACTCCGACGACCGCGCGGGTGAGCAGTGTGGGGGTGCTCACCCCACCCAGCGCTGCTTTGGCCGCCTGACGGACGCTTGGCGTCAGCAGTTCCCGGAGGCTAGTGAGATCACCCGCTGGGGAGAGCTGTCTAGGGCAGGCGTAGCTATCTTTGATCTTGACTTTGATGCTATCCTTGCTGCCATGTATGCTGTGACTATTAGTGATGAGGGTGACTGTTACCGGTGTTTCCCGCCCGACCCGGGCATTGGTACTGCTGCTCTAGGTACTGGTGAGGCTGCTGCTCTAGGTGCCAGTGCGTCCGCGCCCTCAGGTGCTGGTGAGTCTGCGCTCGCAGGTACCACGTCGGCTTCGGCCTCCCTCACCTTCACACTTGACTCAGGGGCTTCTCGCTCCTTCTTTCGAGACTGCACCACACTCACGCCTCTTGGTCGGCCAGTTGCAGTCTCCCTGGCAGACCCCTCTGGGGGTCCTGTCCTCTCTCACTTCTCCACTGTCCTCCCGTGTCCGGCTGCCCCCTCTGGCACCTTGTCTGGTCTTTACCTCCCCTCGTTCTCTACGAACTTGGTGAGTGGTGCTGACCTGCAGGATACGGGGGTTCACCAGTTCACTCCTGCGAGTCAGCGGGTGACCCACTGCACTGACGCTCGGACAGGCCGACACCTGGCCACGTTTACACGTCGGCCGGGGTCGAGCCTGTACACACTGACCACTGCGTCTCCTCCAATCACTGCGTCTGGTCAGGTAGCTGCGTCGGGTCAGGTGTTTGCTGCAGCTTCCAGGTCTGGTCCTGAGTCTGCCCCCTGCTCGTGTCGCCTCCTGTCTCACGAGACTCTCCTCTGGCACCACCGTCTTGGTCACCCCTCCCTGCCTCGTCTCCGAGGCATGGCTTCCCGTGTCCTTGTCTCTGGTCTTCCCCGGTCCCTCCCTCCCCTTCCTCCGGGGCCTGGTCCTTCCTGTGTCCTCTGTGTCGAGGGGCGGCTCCGAGCTGCCCCTCACTCCTCTCAGTTTCCCCCGACAGAGGCCCCGCTACAGACGCTTCACATGGACGTGTGGGGCCCGGCCCGCGTCCGTGGACAGGGTCACGAGCGCTACTTCCTGCTGGTGGTTGACGACTACTCGCGTTACACCACAGTCTTCCCCTTGCGCAGCAAGGGTGATGTCGCTGAGGTGTTGATCGACTGGATCCGCGCAGCTCGTCTCCAGCTCAGGAGGAGCTTCGGCTCGGACTTTCCTGTTCTGCGTCTGCACTCTGACCGAGGCGGAGAGTTCTCCTCTGGCCTTCTGCGAGCCTACTAACGTGCGCGAGGCATCCGCCAGACCTTTACGCTTCCGGACTCTCCACAGCAAAATGGGATTGCTGAGCGCCGCATTGGCATGGTCATGGACGTCGCTCGTACGTCCATGATGCATGCGGCTGCCCCCCATTTTCTGTGGCCGTTTGCGGTTCGGTACGCGGCGCATCAGATCAACCTTCACCCCAGGGTCTCCAGACCGGAGACCTCCCCAGCCTTGCTGTGGACGGGGAAGGTCGGCGATGCGTCTGCGTTCCGTGTCTTGGGATCTCGAGCGTTTGTTCGCGACTTGTCTGCGGACAAGCTGTCCCCTCGTGCTGCTCCCTGTGTCTTCCTTGGCTTCCCCCCTGACGCCCCTGGGTGGCAGTTTCACCACCCCTCCTCTTCTCGTGTTCTGTCCTCCTAGGACGTCACGTTCGACGAATCTGTTCCCTACTACCGCCTCTTCCCCTACCGCACTCCTTCCCTCCCCCCGCCACCGCACTTCCTTGTGCCAGGTCCCCCTCCGGTAGACCCCCTCCCCCCTTAGGGTCCTGCCCCTTCAGGTGTGTCCCAGGTAGATGCAGTCGAGTCGGTCGAGGTTGCTGGTGACTCTGGTACTGCTGCGGGTGCTGAGCCTGGGGGTGCTACGGCTGGGGGTGCTGAGCCTGGGGATGCTACGACTGGGGATGTTGAGCCTGGGGGTCCTTCGCCTGGGGGTGCTGCGTCTGGAGGTGCTGAGCTTAGGGGTGCTGAGTCTGGAGCTACTGAGCCTGGGGGTGCGGAGCCCGCGGCCGCTGGACCTGCTCGTGTGGCGTCTGGCGGTGCTAGGCCTGCTGGTTCTCCGGGTGCTTCGTCTCGGCGAGAGCCACTCTCTCTACAGGAGCTGCGCGAGTGGTTTTCCCGGCGCTGGAGGCGTACTACTGGAGCTGGTGCTTCTTCGGCTGCTGAGGGTGCTGGTGCCGCCGGTCTCGGAGGTACTAGTCCTGCGAGTGCTACTGGAGTCGGAGCTGCTGAGGGTGTTGGCGCTGAGGCTACTGCTGTCAGTCCTGGCGGCGGTCCTGCTGCGGGTGCGGCTGGTGCTGCTGGAGGTACTGGAGCTGGAGGTGCTGTTGACGCTGGTGCTGCCGCTGGGGGTGCTGGTGCTGTCCCTGCTGTGTCTGGAGTCGCCGCGCGGCCTCGGCTGTACTTTGTTCCGCTCCTTCAGGAGGTTCTTGGTCTTCCTTCTCCCTTAGAGTGTCCACCGCCTGTCCAGTCACAGTCACAGTTACCGCCGACCTCCCCTCTGCCTTCTCCTTCTCCGTACACTGGTCCTACTGGAGGTCTTGCTGAGCGTCGTGAGCCTGCGTCTCGTCCTGCGTCGCCTGTTCGTGCTGCTCGCACTAGTGGTCGCAGTTCGCGTCAGCGTCCTCCTCCTGTCCCTGGCACGCACCGGATGTCTCTGCGTCCGTCCACTACTCCTCTGCGTGCGCCTTTGCCCTCTCCTCGTGAGTCCTCTCTTCCTGTGCTTGCCGACCCTGAGTCGGACTCTCTTCGTGCTGCCAGTCCTACTGCCACACGTCTCCTTGCTTCTGTCGTCACTGACCCCTCCTTTGAGTCCACTGCTGCGTCTGCTCTTGTTGCCGAGCTCGTCGACTTTGCTGCTCGCTGTCGTCTAGACTACGCTGCTAGTCTTGTTGCTGAGTCTGCGTCTGTCTGTCCTCCGTCCGTCGGGGGTGAGTGTGCTCTTGGCACGGACGTCCTTGAGGACAGGCAGGAGGAGTTCCAGTGTCTGGCTGCTGCTTCACCTCATCTCGCGTCCGTACTGCTTACCCGTGAGGGAGATTTGGATGCACCAGACATCCCGACTCCGCGCTCTTACGCGGAGGCCGTAGAGGGTCCCTACTCCTCTCAGTGGCAGGCAGCTATAGATGCAGAGATGGCTTCCTGGAAGTCCACAGGCACCTACGTTGACGCGGTTCCCCCTCCTGGGGCGAACATCGTCAGTGGCATGTGGATCTTCAGGGTGAAGCGGCCGCCGGGCTCTCCACCTGTCTTCAAGGCGCGGTACGTGGCTCGTGGCTTCAGTCAGCGGCAGGGAGTTGACTACTTTCAGACCTTCTCTCCCACCCCGAAGATGACCACTTTTCGGGTGCTGCTACACATAGCCGCTCAGCGCGACTACGAGCTGCACTTCCTTGACTTCAGCACTGCTTTCCTGCAGGGTAGCCTGCACGAGGAGATCTGGCTGCGCCGTCCACCTGGCTTCACTGGGACTTTCCCTCCTGGCACCCAGTGGAGCCTCCGACGGCCAGTCTACGGTCTCCGCCAGGCACCGCGCGCGTGGCACGACACACTGAGGACTACGCTTGCGGCTCTTGGGTTTGCTCCCTCTACTGCTGACCCGTCGCTGTTTCTACGCACCGACACCTCTCTGCCGCCGTTCTACATCCTCGTGTACGTCGACGACTTGGTATTTGCCACAGCTGACTTTGCTGGACCCGCCCACGTGAAGTCCGAGCTGCAGAAGAGACACACGTGCACAGACCTGGGTGAACTGCGCAGCTACCTTGGCTTGCAGATCACCCGGGACAGAGCACGCCGCACCGTTACCCTGACTCAGTCACACATGGTGCAGCAGGTCCTTCAGCGCTTCGGCTTCACGTACTCCTTGCCTCAGGCCACTCCTCTGTCTACTCGCCATTCGCTCTCAGCTCTGCCTTCGGATGAGTCCGTAGAGTCGAGTGGCCCGTACCCAGAGCTTGTTGGCTGCCTCATGTACCTGATGACCTGCACACGACCTGACCTTGCATACCCTCTTAGCATTCTTGCACGCTATGTTGCTCCTGGGAGACACAGACCAGAGCACATGGCTGCAGCGAAGAGGGTGTTGCGCTACTTGTGCAGTACATCGGGCATGGGGCTAGTGCTTGGAGGGCAGAGTCCAGTGGTCCTCACTGGGCACGCGGGCGCTTCTTGGGCAGACGACCAGGCTACGCAGCGGTCGTCACAGGGTTACACCTTCAGCCTTGGTTCCGGCTCTGTTTCGTGGCGGGCTACTCGCTCGTCTTATGTTCTCGGCTCCAGTTGTGAGGCTGAGATCTACGCCGGGGCCATGGCTGCACAGGAGCTTCGCTAGCTTACCTACCTGCTGACTGACCTCGGAGAGCCGCCTCGTTCTCCTCCGGTGCTGTACGTAGACAACAAGGCCATGCTAGCCTTGTGTCGGGAGCAGCGCGTGGAGCACAGAACGAAGCATATTGCTCTCCGCTACTTTCTTGCTCGTGAGTTGCAGCAGCGTGGTCAGTTGCGACTTGCGTACGTGGCCTCTGAGGCCAACACTGCTGATGTTTTCACCAAGGCACTTCCGCCTTGTGATCATCAACGCTTCTGCACTCAGCTGGGTCTTGTGCCTGTCTTGCCTCACTTGCTCACCCCTTGACCTTGCTTTTACTCTTACATATATATATACCTGCTCTTGCTTGTTTAGCCTTATATATATATATATATGTGTACTCCTGCATGTGAACTGGCCTTGTGGCCTTGACCTTGTGCTCGGACTGTGTGGTGACGTTGTGATCCACCCTGAGCTTTGTCTGCTTTGCTTGACTGGTCTTGTGACCCCCTGTTCTCCCCCACTTTGCCTATGGGGGTGTGTCAAATTATAATATTGTGTAGGCTATAGTGGGGTAGCCCATATGGGGTACACATTTCTAGGGTTGCATATTTGTATCACTTTCATTCCTTAGTCATTCATTCTCGTTCTACTTTCCTCAGGTCGCTGACCTTTGACTTTCGCGTAAACTCCGACGGTTTCTTCAACCTCCAAGGGTTGACTCGCTGGTGCTTCGATAATGTTTTGCTTCGCTTGTGTTTTGGTGTTTCGACACGACAGAGGCGCTTAGTTTAATTGTTTCCAACACTCCTCTTCGCTTCTGGAGTGTCGCTGCTGGTGACGTGGCTCTGTCCAGTCAGCAGCATGCAGTACTCGAACTTCTGTTTCCCTAGCTTCTTAGTCAAGTAGTCAGCTGCCATCTCGGATGTGGGGCAGTATGACAGTTCGAGTCTCCCTTTCTCGATTTCGTCCTTCACGAAGAAGTATCGCAGGGCAATGTGTTTCGTCCTGTTTGCGAAGCCGTTCTTGTTGGCTATGCGAATGGCCGACTAATTGTCGCAGAACAGGGTAAAGTTTGGTAAATGGGCTAGCTTGGCTTCCTCCAAGATTTCGCGAACGTACAGTCCTTCCTTGGTGGCTGAGCAGAGTGCGATATATTCTGCTTCAGCTAAAGAGAGGGCGATTAATTCCTGTTTGCTCGACTGCCAGGAGATAGGACCGATAGGCTCGAAGCAGTAGATATAGCCGGTGCGGGAGCGCCTGTTGTCGGAGTCGCCAGCGTGATCGGCGTTGACGTAGCCGATTAGTTTAGGCGCTGTAGCCGTGTTCTTAAGGTAGGTCAAGCCGATTGTCGGGGTGCTGACGAGGTAGTGAAGAGCGCGGTCGAGCTCCTCCAGATGTTCTGCTTCAGGTTTCTTGAGGTGGGTGGCGTGTTGACTTGAAGAGTACAATAGGTCCGGGCGGCAGGTGACAGCTGCGAAGAGCAGGCATCCCACCTTCCTCTGGTAGTCACGTATGCCAGCGGGCTTGAGTAGAGCGGAGCTTTCCTTGTGGTTTCCTGTCGTGTAGCAGTATGGCGTAGAGAAGTCGGTCTGCGTGAGTGCGAATCGCTTGGCGATGGTGTCGGCGTATTTCGCGGCGCTGAGGTAGATCGCATTTTCTTCTTCCTGGATGTTGAGGCCGAGGTACTGTGTGACGGTGGACGAGACCGTGAGTGTGTGTGAGGATCTAGGATCGAGCTCAGAAAAGAGAATTGTAATTGAATGATCACCTGGGTACAACACGAGGCTATATATAGGCTCGACACAAGGCCCCGTAACCAGGTGTTACGCGAAGGTTCCGCGGGTCGCGAAGCGTCCCGAACAGATCCTTACCGAATTCGGTAGAAGGCAATTTGGTGGCAACCGAAAAGCCAGAATTCGGTGCACGCAACCTAGCTCGGTGCTATAACTATAATAAAATATATAAAAGCACCTAGCCTAGGAAATCAAACAATTCATGCATGCATATAATTCTCCTATGCTAGAAATAGCATAATAAAGTAAAGGCAAGCAAGCATAGCTGGCATAAGCCGTCGTACTCTCACACGTCCCCCCCTCAAAGATGGGTGGTGTGAGATACACCCTGCTTGACAAGATAGTCCTTGAGAGCACGGCGTGCGTTGCCCATATCAGCTTCTGCAACCCAACTGTCCTCAGTGGGGTCGTATCCCTTCCAGCGGATCAGGAACTCGAGGGTCTTGCCGCTGCGGCGCCGATGAGTGAGAACACGTTCCACTTCGTACTCGGGTTCAAACTGTATAAGAACAGGTGGTGGTGGCGGTAGCTGGCGTCCCTGGAACTGTTGGTTGGGGTCCTTGTAGGGTTTCAGTAGCTGGACATGGAAAGCGTTGTGAAGCTTCCATGTGTCTGGTAAGCGCAAGCGGAATGTAACTGGTGTCACCTGTGCCTCAACGAGAAAAGGACCACAGAAGCGAGGCCGAAGTTTGGATGGGAGGTGAGACAGGTTCAAGTTGCGCGTGTCAAGAAGCACCTGATCTCCAACTGCTACTGAGTGATCACGTCGCTGACGATCGGCGTACTGCTTCTGGGAGTTCTGCATCGTGGTGAGACGTCGCTGAGTCTTCTCCCATAGCTGCTGCATGGTGGTGACGAAGTCATGTGCGGCTTGGACGTGTGCCGGTGTGGTTGGCTGCTGTGGTGTGAGTGGTTCCCGTCCGTAACACAGGAAGAAAGGAGTTTTCCCTGTGGCCGCATGTGATGCGTTGTTGTAAGCAAACTCTAGGGTTGGTAACTGTGTGTCCCAGTGGCTGACGTCGTCCTTGCAAGCTGTGCGCAGTAGCTGTTCAACCACTTGATTGAGTCACTCTGTCTGTCCGTCAGTCTGGGGGTGGTATGTTGAAGACATTGCAAGCTTTGTCCCCAACAGTCCCATGAGCTCCTTCCAGAACTTACTAGTGAATTTTGGGTCTCTGTTTGAGATGAGTGTAGCGGGGATGCCGTGGATGGTGATGATGCGATCGAAGAAGAGGTGAGCAGTTGCTTCAGCCGTAGCCATGGCGTTGGTTGGGAGAAAGTGACCCATTTTGGAGAACTTGTCGATCACCACAAGTATAGCGTCATGCCCTCGTGAGGTCGAAGGAAGTCCTGTGATGAAGTCGAGGCTAACGACCTGCCATGGCTGCTCCGGTACGGGTAGAGGCTGAAGTAACCCTGCCTTTTTCTGCTTGCTGCTCTTCATCCGCTGGCACGTGTCGCAAGAGGTGACGAACTGCTGCACGTCTGCTGCCATCCCGAGCCAGTAGTAATACTTCGCTATTGCTGCTAACGTCTTGTTGCTCCCGAAATGTCCCGCGTAAGGTACGTCGTGAAACTCCTCCAATAGGATCTGCCGTAGCGGGGCGTAATTCGGTACCCAAATCTTTCCTGAACCCTTCCTTACAGCTAAGTCTTTCTCCCACTGTAACAGCTTCTTAGTCTGTACTTTAGCAATCTCTGCGTCCATGGAGTACCCATGTTGAAATAGACCCTTGAGCAGAGGGTTCATCCCGTCGAGCTGGATGCCTGCTACATGTCCGGGGCGGCTCAACGCGTCTGCCTTGTTGTGCAGCCCGGGCTTGTAGACGATGTCGAACTGGAAGTGAGTTTCCAGGAAGTCCACCCACCGCACCTGTCGTTGTGAGAGCGTCCGGTGCGACTTCAGGTATTTGAGACTGCAGTGGTCAGTATAGAGTGTAGTCTTGGCTCCCTTTAGCTAACACCTCCACGCCTTGAAGGCTATGACTATCGCTAAGGCTTCCTTGTCATGGATGGGGTAGTTCAGTTCTGCTCCGTGTAGCTTCTTACTGAGGTAAGCGATAGGCTGTAACCCGTTCCCGTGATCCTGCATCAGTACTGCTCCGACTGCCCGGTCACTAGCGTCTGCTTCAACTACGTAGTCCTTCTCGGGGTCCAGTAGGATGAGTACTGGTGCTGTGGTCAGTGCTGTCTGTACTTGTTCCATGGCTTGCTGATGAGGAGTATCCCATTTGAAGGGCGTATCCTTTTTCAGTAGGTCGGTCAGTGGCGCTGCTATCTTAGCGTACTGTGGCACAAACCTGTTGTAGTAGTTGGCGAAGCCTATGAACTGCTGCAACTCCTTCACGTTCTTCGGAATTTTCCATTTTTTAACGGCTTCGATCTTCCGCGGGTCCATGTGCACGCCCTTGGCACTCACCATGTGCCCAAGAAATTGCACCTTCTTCAGTGCGAAGTTGCTCTTCGACAGTTTCACGTAGAACTTATTTTTCCGTAGGATCTCGAATACCTTCCGTAGATGCTCCACGTGCTCCTTCATGTTCTTGGAGTAGATGAGGTTATCGTCCAGATACTACGCACCCGTCCAGCAGGGGTCGTAGAATATGGTTCATTTCCGCCTGGAACGTCGCTGGTGTGTTGCAGAGTCCGAACGGCATCACCAAGTATTCGTAGGAGCCGTATCTTGTACGGAACGCCGTCTTGTGGATCGAGTTGTCCGCCATCTTGATCTGCCAGTATCCCGACCGTAGGTCCAGCTTCAAGAAGACTGTTGCATCACGTAGTTGGTCCAGTAAGTTGTCGATGCGCAGTATGGGGTATTTGTTTTTAAGTGTCTATTTGTACAGTGCGCGGTAGTCGATGCACATTCGTAAACTGCCGTCTTGTTTTGGTGTGAAGAGAACTGGTGCACCGTAGGGAGAGGTGGATGGGCGGATCAGCTGTCTGTCCAGTAGATACTCGATCTGTTTCTTCATGTCTGTCAGCTCGGTCGGACTCAGTCGGTATGGTGCGCGTGAGACGGGTTTCGCGCCTGGTTCCTCCACGATCTCGTGCTCGTGGGTGCGTGCTGGAGGTATGCCTGTGGGTAGGTCATCGGGCATTATCTCCTTGTACTGCTCCAAGACCTCCTTCACTGCTGCAGGTAGTTCTGCTTTCGGCTTCTCCTCCTCTTCTGCTGTCATAACCAGTGCTAGGTAACCCGTGTTACTCTCGTTCACCGTCTGTTCGGACCGTGCCAGTGTCGTTTCATGAATGTCCCCTGTATCCGTCCAGCTTCGCAGTGCTATCCGCTTCCCGTTGTTGTAGATGCACACCTTGCTGTTGACCCAATCGATCTCGGGGCTGAACCGCTTCAGGAAATCTCGCCCCAAGATAAAATCTAACCCTTTGATGTTGGTGACTGGTAGCTTCGGCTTCCACCTCAACGCACCGATATGCAGTTGCAGTGATGCTTTGCCGTGGATAGGAAGCTTCGTACCGTCCACCATGGTTGCTGAAAACTGGGTCTCCTCTGCCTTCACTCCAATTTTCTCCAATGTTTCGCAGTCGCACACCGAGTGAGATGCACCGCTGTCCACCAGTGCCTGGAGGCGTTGCCCATTGCATAACACCTCGAGGAGTAGTGGTCTCTGCTGCGCTGAGTAGCCAAAGAGGGTCTCATGTGAAGTAATGAGGAATGAAGAAGAGAGAGAAGGTTCACTAGCAAACATTGGGATACATATAGCAAACCCTAAAAGGGTTGTACTCACTATAGAGTACCCCACTGCAAACTAGAGAAACATAATATTCTGACACACCCCCTTAGTCAAAGTGGGGTGTAATCAGCACACCAAGCAAAGCAGAACAAGCTCAGGGTGGATCACAATGTCACCACACATTCTGAGCACAAGTATAAGAAGCAACAGTTTAAAGTTCACAAATGTAAGCAAAGCTAGAGGCTATCGCAGAGGGCAAGTGTGGAGGAGGAGGGACTATGAGAGGAGAGGAGGTAGTGGGCGGCAGCTGAAGCTGCTGGCACACGGCGCAACTGGAGCAACTGGCACACAGGCAATTGGAGCAACTGGCACACTGGCAACTGGAGCAACTGGCACACGGGCTACTGGAGTAACTCTGAGCGGCAGGAGCAACGGACTCACGGGCGACTGGAGCAACGGGCTCACGGGCGACTGGCGCAACGGGCTCACGGGCGACTGGCGTAACGGTCTCACGGGCGACTGGAGTTGCGGGCTTCATGGCGGCCAGACCCTTCAAACTCCCAAAACTATCCCACCCCCATTTCACACATCACCTACTGCAACCCTAGGTTCACCCACACCCCACCCCCTAGCACCACTCCGTCGACTCCCACACACCCACCCCCCCTCAGTGGCAACTGCAGCAGTGGGAGACAGAGGAGGAGGAGGAGCAGGGGAGACCACACACCCGCCACCCCCCACTCGCCACCCCTAGACCCTAACACAGGGCAGGGCGGGACGGCGGGTAGGGAGGTTACGGGGGGGGGGGGGGGGGGGGGGGGGGGGGGGGGGGGGGGGGGGGGACGCGCGGCCTCCCAAGGCGCCAAAACAGGTGGCAGAAGGGGCGGCGCTCGCCCCCCCCCCCGGTCGTGCGGCCCCCTCAGGTCGCCTCGACAGGCGACGGGAAAAGAGGGGGGGGTGGAGCACGGGTCCCCGGTGCGCCGCGCCAGGCGACGAAGCATGGCCGGGGCGGGGCCGAGGCAGGGTCGGGGCAGGGCCAGGACAGGGCCTCGATAGGGGCGGCGACGGGGCCACAAAGGGCGGCGACGGGGCCGGTAGAGGCGGCGACGGGGCCGCAAAGGGCGACGGGGCCGCTAGAGGCGGCGACGGGGCCGCGAAGAGCGGCGACGGGGCCGCTAGGGGCGGCGACGGGGCCACGAAGGGCGGCGACATGGCCGCGAAGGGCGGCGACGGGGCCGCGAAGGGCGGCGACGGGGCCGTTAGGGGCGGCGACGGGGCCGCTAGGGGCGGCGACGGGGCCGCGAAGAGGCCGCGAGGGGCCTGGAAGGGCGGCAACGGGGCCGCGAAGGGGCCGCGAGGGGCCTAGATGGGCAGCGACGGGGCCGCGAAGAGTAGCGCGAGGGACACGCCACGGGGCGTGTAGTACACAGAGTAGCAGCGGAAGCAGTTAGGTGGGCCCACAGGCCAGGAGCGTAGATGCTGTGATAGCATGTGAAGAATGACGAATGAAGAAGAGAGAGAAGGTTCAGTAGCAAACATTGGGATACATATAGGAATGAGAAAGTGAGAACGAGAATGAATGAACTATGAATGAAGTGGGTACAAGTACTAACCCTAATTGGGTTGTACCCCCTATGGGATACCCCACTACAGCCTACACAAAAGCATAAGCTATAATGTTCTGACACACCCCCATAGGCAAAGTGGGGGAGAACAGGGGGTCACAAGACCAGTCAAGCAAAGCAAAACAAAGCAAAGCTCAGGGTGGGTCACAAAGTCACCACACATTCCGAGCACAAGTACAAGGCCACAAGGCCAGTTCACGTGCAGGAGTACATATATATATAAGGCTAGACAAGCAAGAGCAGGTATATATATATGTAACAGTACAAGCAAGGTCAAGAGGTGAGCAAGTGAGGCAAGACAGGGACAAGACCCAACTGAGTGCAGAAGCGCTGATGATCACAAGGCGGAAGTGCCTTGGTGAAAACATCAGCAGTGTTGGCCTCAGAGGCCACGTACGCAAGCCGCAACTGACCACGCTGCTGTAGCTCACGAGCAAGGAAGTAGCGAAGAGCAATGTGCTTTGTTGTGTGCTCCAGTCGCTGCTCTCGACACAAGGCCAGCATGGCCTTGTTGTCTACGTACAGCACCGGAGGAGAACGAGGCGGCTCTCCGAGGTCAGTCAGCAGGTAGGTAAGCCAGCGAAGCTCCTGTGCAGCCATGGCCCCAGCGTAGATCTCAGCCTCACAACTGGAGCCGAGAACAGAAGACGAGCGAGTAGCCCGCCACAAGACAGAGCCGGAACCAAGGCTGAAGGTGTAACCCTGTGACGACCGCTGCGTAGCCTGGTCGTCAGCCCAAGAAGCGTCTGCGTGCCCAGTGAGGACCACTGGACTACGCCCTCCAAGCACTAGCCCCATGCCCGATGTACTGCACAAGTAGCGCAACACCCTCTTCGCTGCAGCCATGTGCTCTGGTCGGTGTCTCCCAGGAGCAACATAGCTTGCGAGAATGCTAAGAGGGTATGCAAGGTCAAGTCGTGTGCAGATCATCAGGTACATGAGGCAGCCAACAAGCTCTGGATACGGGCCACTCGACTCTACGGACTCATCCGAAGGCAGAGCTGAGAGCGAGTGGCGAGTAGGCAGAGGAGTGGCCTGAGGCGAGGAGTACGTGAAGCCGAAGCGCTGAAGGACCTGCTGCACCATGTGTGACTGAGTCAGGGTAATGGTGCGGCGTGCTCTGTCTCGGGTGATCTGCAAGCCAAGGTAGCTGCGCAGTTCACCCAGGTCTGTGCACGTGTGTCTCTTCTGCAGCTCGGACTTCACGTAGGCGAGTCCAGCAGTGTCAGCTGTGGCAAAGACCAAGTCGTCGACGTACACGAGGATGTAGAACGGCGGCAGAGAGATGTCGGTGCGTAGAAACAGCGACGGGTCGGCAGTAGAAGGAGCAAACCCAAGAGCCGCAAGCGTAGTCCTCAGTGTGTCGTCCACTTACGTGGCGCCTGGCGGAGACCGTAAACTGGACGTCGGAGGCTCCACTGGATACCAGGAGGGAACGACCCAGTGAAGCCAGGTGGGCGGCGCAGCCAGATCTCCTCGCGAGGCTGCCCTGCAAGAAAGCTGTGCTAAAGTCGAGAGAATGCAGCTCGTAGTCATGGTGAGCAGCAACGTGCAGTAGTACCCAAAGAGTGGTCATCTTCGGGGTGGGAGAGAAGGTCTGAAAGTAGTCAACTCCCTGCCGCTGTCTGAAGCCACGAGCCACGTAACGTGCCTTGAAGACAGGCGGAGAACCCGGCGGCCGCTTCACTCTGAAGATCCACATGCCAATGACGATGTCCGCCCCAGGCGGGGGAACCTCGTCAACTTAGGTGCCTGTGGACTTCAAGGAAGCCATCTCTGTGTCCATAGCTGCCTGCCACTGAGAGGAGTAGGGACCCTCTATCGCCTCCGTGTAAGAGCGCGGAGTCGGGATGTCAAGTGCATCCGGGTCTCCCTCAGGGGTAAGCACTACGGACACGAGATGAGGTGAAGCAGCTGCCAGACACTGGAACTCCTCCTGCCTCTCCTCAAGGACGTCCGTGCCAAGGGCACACTCACCCCCGACAGACGGAGGACAGACAGACTCAGACTCAGCGACAAGACTAGCAGCGTAGTCTAGACGACAGCGAGCAGCAAAGTCGACGAGCTCAGTAACTAAGGCAGACGCAGCAGTGGACTCAAAGGAAGGGTCAGTGACAACAGTAGCAAGGAGACGCGTGACAGTAGGACTGGCAGCACGAAGAGAGTCCGACTCCGGGTCGGCAAGAGCAGGAAGAGAGGACTCAGGAGGAGAAGGCAAAGGGGCACGCAGAGGAGCAGTGGACGGACGCAGAGACATCCGGTGCGTGCCAGGGACAGGAGGAGGACGCTGACGCGAACCACGACCACTAGTGCGAGCAGCACGGACAGGCGACGTAGGGCGAGACGCAGGCTCACGACACTCAGCAAGACCTCCAGTAGGACCAGTGTAGGGAGAAGGAGCGGGCAAAGGGGAGGTAGGCTGCAATTGTAATTGTGACGGGACAGACTGTGGACACTCTAAGGGAGGAGGAGGACCAGTAGAAGGTGGAAGACCAAGAACCTGCTGCAGGAGTGGAATGAAGTACGGTCGAGGCCGCGTGGCGACGCTAGACACAGCAGGGACAGCACCAGTACCCCCAGCAGGAGCACCCGCTCCAGCAGCACCTCCAGTAGCTCCAGAACCTCCAGCAGCACCAGGAGTACCCCCAGCAGGACCGCCAGCGGTAGTCTCAGCGCCAACACCCTCAGCAGCACCAGCTCCAGTCGAACCCGCAGGCCCAGCAGCTCCAGTACTCCTAGTACGAGCACCTCCGAGACCCACGACAGCAGCTCCCTCACTAGCCGAAGAACCTCCAGCACCAGCAGCACGGCTCCAGCGCCGGGCAAACCACACGCCCAGCTCCTGTGGAGAGAGTGGCTCCCTCAGAGACGAAGCAACCGGAGAACCTCCTGGCGTAGCACCTCCAAGCTCAGCACCCCCAGGCTCAGCACCCCCAGGAGGAGCACTCCCAGGCACAGCACCCCCAGGCGTAGCACCCCCAGGCACAGCACCCCCAGGCTCAACACCCCCAGGCTCAGCACCCCCATGCTCAGCACCCCCAGGCTCAGCACCCCCAGTCTCAGCACCCCCAGGCTCAGCACCCCCAGTCTCAGCACCCCCAGTCTCAGCACCCCCAGGCTCAGCACCCCCAGTCTCAGCACCCCCAAGCTCAGCACCCCCAGCAGCACCAGAGTCACTAGTAACCTCGACAGGCTCGACTGCGTCTACCTGGGACACACCTGACGGGGCAGGACCCTGAGGGGGGAGGGGGTCTACCATGGGGGGACCTGGTACAAGGAAGAGCGGGGGGGGGGGGGGGGGAGGGACGGAGTGCGGTAGGGGAAGAGGCGGTAGCAGGGGACCGACTCGTCAAACGTGACGTCCTGGGAGGACAGAACACGGCGAGAGGTGGGGTGGTAGAACTGCCACCCAGGCGCGTTAGGGGGGAACCCCAGGAAGACGCAAGGAGCAGCACGAGGGGACAGCTTGTCCGCAGACAAGTCGCGGACAAACGCCCAAGATCCCCAGACCTGGAACGCCGACGCATCTCCAACCTTCCCCGTCCACAGCAAGGCTGGGGAGGTCTCCGGCCTGGAGACCCGGGGGTGGAGGTTGATCTGATGCGTCGCGTACCTGACCGCAAACGGCCACACAAAATGGGGAGCAGCCGCATGCATCATAGACGTACGAGCGACGTCCATGACCATGCCAATGCGGCGCTCAGCAATCCCATTTTGCTGCGGGGAGTCCGGAAGCGTGAAGGTCTGACGGATGCCTCGTGCGTGACAGTAGGCTCTCAGAAGGCTAGAGGAAAACTCTCCGCCTCTGTCCGAGTGTAGACGCAGAACAGGAAAGTCCGATCCAAAGCTCTGCCTGAGCTGGAGACGAGCGGCGCGGATCCAGTCGATTAGCACCTCAGTGATATCACCCTTGCTGTGCAAGGGGAAGACCGCGGTGTAACGCGAGTAGTCGTCAACAACGAGCAGGAAGTAGCGCTCGTGACCCTGTCCACGGACGCGGGCTGGGCCCCACACGTCCATGTGAAGCGTCTGCAGCGGGGCCTCTGTCGAAGGAAACTGGGAGGAGTGAGGAGCAGCCCGCTGGCGCCCCTCGACACAGGGGACACAGGTAGGGCCAGGGCCCTGAGGAAGGGGAGGGAGGGACCGGGGGAGACCAGAAACAAGAAGACGGGAGACCATGCCTCTGAGCCGAAGCAGAGAGGGGTGACCAAGGCGGTGGTGCCAGAGGAGAGTCTCGTGAGACAGGAGACGACACGAACAGGGGGCAGACTCAGGACCAGACCTGGACGCTGCAGCAAACACCTGACCCGACGCAGCTACCCTACCAGACTCAGCTACTCGAGGAGACGTAGTGGTCAGTGTGTACAGGCTCGACCCCGCCTGATGGGTAAACGTAGCCAAGTGTCGGCCTGTGCTAGCCTCTGTGCAGTGCGTCACCCGCTGACGCGCAGGAGTGAACTGGTGTACTCCCCCATCCTGTAGATCAGCACCACTCACCAGGTTCGTAGAGAACGAGGGGAGGAAGACCAGACAGGGTGCCAGAGGGAGCCGCCGGACACGGGAGGACTGTGGAGAAGTGAGACAGGACAGGACCCCCAGAGGGGTCAGCCAGAGACACCGCAACCGGCCGACTAAGCGGCGTGAGTGTGGTGCAGTCCCGAAAGAAGGAGCGAGAAGCCCCAGAGTCAAGGGTGAAGGTGAGGGAGGCCGAAGCCGACGCAGTATCTGAGAGCGCAGACTCACCAGTACCTGAGGACGCAGACGCACTAGCACCTAGAGCAGCAGCGTCACAAGCACCTAGGGCAGCAGCCTCACCAGTACCTAGAGCAGCAGTCCCAATGCCCGGATCGGGCGGGAAACACCGGTAACAGTCACCCTCATCACTAATAGACACAGCATACATGGCAGAAAGAATCGCATCAAAATCAAGATCATAGATAGCAACTCCCGCCCCAGACAGCTCGCCCCAGCGAGGGATCTCTGTGGCCTCCGGGAACTGGCGACGCCACGCGTCCGTCAGGCGGCCAAAGCAGCGCTGGGTGGGGTGCGCACCCCCACACTGCTCACCCGCATGGTCGCTGGTGCGCAGGACGTAGGTGCACGGACCAAAACCCCCACCCCGCTGGCGTGTAGTGTACCACTCACGGAGTTGCTGAGGGGACAGGGTCTCACGACCGCGCTGCTGCTGCTGGTGCGGGCCACCACTGGAACCACTCCTCTGTGTAGACCCGCGACCAGCTCCACCGCCACCCCCGCCGCCTCCGCCGCCTCCGCCGCCTCCGCTACCAATGCCGCCTCCGCCGCCGCCTCCACCGCCACCACCTCCGCCACCTCCGCTCCCACCACCACCGCCGCCGCCGCCTCCGCCTCCACTGCCGCCACCGACACCTCCTCCCCCACCTCCACTCCCACCGCCACCCCCACTCTCCCCGCCGCCTCCACCTCCACCGCTCCCGCTCGCTCCTCCAACGCCTTTGCCCCCCTTGCCCTTGCCAGAGAGGCGTCTCCCGCTAGGGGCGGACGCCGCATCGCCCGACTCAAGACCAAGGAGGTCGGCCGTAGCAGCAGAGGCAACAGAGGGCAGAAGGGGGGAGGGGGAGCACCCCTCAAAGATGGGGGTGCGCGGGTCACCACGAGAGGCCCCTATAGCGACTATGCTCTTCTCGGCCGTTAGGAGGGACTTCTCTAGGAGGTCAACAGTGAGAGTGGTGGGACAGACTGAGAGGAAGTGGTCCCTGACTACGCGAAGGGAGTCAGGGAGGCGAGTGACTATGTAGTAGAGAGTGATGTACATGGGGGGGGGGGGGGTTCTTGGCGCAGAAGTCAGCAGGAAGCGCAGCACGGTAGCGAGTGTCACTAGTGCGGAGGTGCGTAATGAGGTCAGCGACTGTGGGAAAGGCAGCAAGGTCAGGGAAGAGGTACGGTAGCATGAGACGGCTCAGTGCAGCAGTGGCAGGGGAGGAGTAGCGCGCAACTACAGCGTCGTACAAGGTCTGAGCACTCTTGTACTGACTAAAGTGCGCACGCTCGGAGTTACGGAGGTTGCAACGCACAGCAAGACGTGCAGCAGCGTCGCGCGTGGCCCACTGGGAGCGAACAGTGGCGTCAGCATCAGCAGCAGGGGCAGGAGAGGCGCCAGAGGTGAGGTCAAAGAGAGAGAGACCGTCTGCCCTATCGCACTGTAAGAACAGCTGCAGGTCATCTACCCAGACGTCAAAGTCAATGGCTCGACCCTCAGCGTCAAAAGCGAGGACACTAGGGGTAGCCATGACCACAGTAGACTAGCAGTGCAACAGTAGGGTGAGGGCAGTGCAGCAAAAGAGGCAGTGTGCTCACCGGACAGGGAAGCTCGGGCGGCTCGGCAGATCGGCGGCTCGGCTACAGGGCGGCTGGGCGGCTCGGCTGCAGTGCGGCTCGGCGGTCCGGCGGCTCGACTGTGGCGGCTCGGCTGCTGGGCGGCTCGGCTGCAGGGCGGCTCGGCTGGTGGGCGGCTCGGCTGCAGGGCGGCTCGGCTGCTCGGCTGCTGGGCGGCTCGGCGGCCGGCTGTCTGGCTGCTCGGTTGCCCTAGCGGCTCGGCGGTGCTGCTGCAGGGCGGCGCGGCGGTCGGCTGCTCGGCTGGGTGGGGCGGGTCGGGAAGCCCGGGTGGCGGGCGGCGCTGCAGCAGGTGGCGGGGCCGCAGATGAGAGCGGCGGGGCCGCAGGTGAGGGCGGGGGGGGGGGGCGCCAGTGAGAGCGGCGGGGCCGCAGGTGAGAGCGGCGGGGCCGCAGGTGAAAGCGGCAGGGCCGCAGGTGAGAGCGGCGGGGCCGCAGCAGAGGGCGGCGGGGCCGCAGAGAAGGGCGGCGGGGCCGCAGTTGAGGGCGGCGGGGCCGCATCAGTTGAGGGCGGCGGGGCCGCAGTTGAGGGCGGCAGGCCGCATGAGAGGGCGGCGTGACGCGGCCGTTAGGGCTGCGCGACGCGGCCGTAAGGGCGGCGCGACGGGCCGCTAAGGGCGACGCGACGGGCCGCTAAGGGCGACGCGACGGGCCGCTAAGGGCGACGCGACGGGCCGCTAAGAAGGGCGCGACCCTAGGCGCGCTTCGGGCAGGGGCAGGACGCGCCCCGGGAAGGAAAAAAAAAAAAAAGAGGATCGGTGGGCCCTAGGAACAGTTCCCATGAGGGAACCTGCTCGATACCATGAGAAAGTGAGAACGAGAATGAATGAACTATGAATGAAGTGGGTACAAGTACTAACCCTACTTGGGTTGTACCCCCTATGGGATACCCCACTATAGCCTACACAAAAGCATAAGCTATAATGTTTTGACAAGGAAACCCTAAAAGGGTTGTACTCACTATAGAGTACCCCACTACTTTAGAGAAACATAATATTTTGACATCTCATTAATAGGATCATAGGGTACACCAAAGTGAATACCTTCCCTTTTTCCTCTACCCGACTCAGCACTTTCCAACTTCACCTGGGGGGTAGGAGGATTGTTACGAGGCTTGTATAATTTTTCCTGAGCCTGGATGTCTCCTCTAAGCTTTGGCAGTTGTGTAGGCTTCACCTGTGGGCAACGGGGAGCCTTAACACTGTGCTGCAGGGAGAGAATATTAATTCCACGGAACGCACGACCCTTTTCTACGCTCTGTAGTACTTTGCCCAACTTCTCAGGTACCTGAATAATTTCTGAAGGCTTTTTCTTGGCCTCTAAACCTCCCCTGAATTCTTCAAAGGCTTGAAAACCACGAGAAGCAATATTCTTCGTTAGAGTATCTTTATAGGATAATTTTAACGAATTCTTACTTTCGTGGGTGTTCGGCTGGAGTTTCCCGGTCGGTGCAGGGTCTTTTTCGCAGAGCCTCCATTCGCCTCGGCGATTTCCCCTGATGCCGGCCGGTCGTGACGTATTTGATTCGCGCCATCATTTTCTCCTTTTTTCACCCGCTCCGAAGTCGCCACGTCATCGCCCTTTCCTGCTTTCCGGATCTTTACGCGATCGCCAGGTCAATCCGCAGCTACTGGCGACTGCCGTTTTTTTTACGTCGAGGGTGCTCCACTGTTACCGCCCTGCAGTGCCGCACGTACCATTTTCATTTTGAAGCACGACAAAATCTGTTGCGCCGCAAAACTCGCATTTTTGTCGGCTGCTGCTTTGCGTCGTATTTATCGATGTCCATCGGTTCGGCGAACGTGGGGGGTGCCGATCGCTCCGTGCCGAATGTACGGTTCGGCGTGAAGCGTCGTGTTACGGGTTGACCTCGATTCAGCGCATCGTATCGTTCGGCAGCACGCACGATGTCTCAGTAGCTGTTGTAATTCGCCGCAATCACCTGCCGCTGGATCTCCTTTTCAATCCTTCTGTGTACGCCTGGATTTTTTCGCCTTCGGTCAGGTCGGTTATGCGGTTGAACAGTGACTCCATCTGCTGCGTATACTGTGCTACACTGCTGTATTGCTTGTGTCGGTGTATCTGCTGCCGCGCCATGTAGGTCGTATTAATCGGTTCGAAACGTTCGATTAAATCTGCCCGAAACGGTTGCCACGTTTTCTCCCCGCGGGCTACGTCGGTGTAGTAAGGACGCGGCACCTGTTTTCATTTTACAAGGATCGTGGCCTCACATCGATCCTGGCATATCGATCCGCACACCGATGTGCCCACACTGCAAATTTGCAGTGGGGTAGACACATCGAGCTATAGGTGCCAGGATCGAAATTGCAGGCTCGGGCAGGTTGGAGCTGCCATTACACTTAAACGCGCAGCCAATCAGGGCAGAGCGTGGATGGTCGTCCAGCAATTCCATTCGCAGCGACTCAAGAATTTTTGGCCTGCGACCGTGGGCGACGCCGATCGATCGAGGCTGTCACCTGTGGCGCGATATGCTCTCCCGCCAACACCAACGCATGCACCACGGCACATCGATCGTGCGAGCTGCAGGTGCCACCAATTTGGGTACCCGTTTACTGAACATTCTGGAGGTTCATCGAAAGACGGATACGAGGCATTGGCGATGTCGCCAATACACTGTACAAGCGGCACATCGATCCCCTCCCACGATCGATCCTGGCAAAATGAAAACAGGTGGGGCAGGACTGTCAGTAGATCTGCACTGTGGATGCCCGATTGATCCTGGAGAGGGTTACAGGCGCGTTCGCCTGGTGGGTTATGGGCGCACTGACCCGCTACTGAAACAAGCCCTTTTATCCCAATGGTCTAGTGGTTGGGATTCTGACATGGTATCAGAGCGGTCTCGGGCTCGATTCCCGGTGTATGCACATGTAGGCCGTTGCCGCTGTGCTTAGTCCTGGGCCTCCCAGTGTGGGGGGGTGTCAGTAGATCTGCACTGTGGATGCCCGATTGATCCTGGAGAGGGTTACAGGCGCGTTCGCCTGGGGGGTTATGGGCGCACTGACCCGCTACTGAAACAAGCCCTTTTATCCCAATGGTCTAGTGGTTGGGATTCTGACACGTCCTAAATCCATTCGAGTGCTGGTCCATGTAGCAGTGTCGCTGCGAGCCGAATCCGTGTTGCTGCTGCGGTGGCGATCCCTGGTTGGTGTGTCAGAAGGGCCTCGAGCCGACGAAGCGTCGCCTGCGTCTGCTCCATGTCGGTGCGGATGCTCGCGATGTCGCTCGTGGTCACGTAGTTGTCGCCTTGGCCCTCCATGCCTGACATTAGCGTGTCCGAAAAACCGAATCGAGGGGGAGCGAAAAACACGGAACCGGTTTTACGTACCTGAAATCGATGTTTAACTTCGTCGCCCCCGCGGTTTTTTAAGACTGGTTTGTAGCGGTCGAAAAACTCCGCGTGTAAACGGGCTCTGATACCAAGTGTGAGGATCTAGGATCAAGCTCAGAAAAGAGAATTGTAATTGAATGATCACTTGGGTACAACACGAGGCTATATATAGGCTCGACACAAGGCCCCGTAACCAGGTGTTACGCGAAGGTTCCGCGGGTCGCGAAGCGTCCCGAACAGATCCTTACCGAATGCGGTAGAAGGCAATTCGGTGGCAACCGAAAAGCCAGAACTCGGTGCATGCAACCTAGCTCGGTGCTAGAAGTATAATAAAATATAGGAAAGCACCTAGCCTAGGAAATCAAGCAATTCATGCATGCATATAATTATCCTATGCTAGAAATAGCATAATAAAGTAAGGCAAGCAAGCATAGCTGCCATAAGTCGTCGTACTCTAACAGTGTGAGATCCCTTTGTAACTCCTCTTCGAACCAGGTAGTGACGCTGTCGGTTGAGCCGATATAGAGCATATCGTCTACGTAGACGATTAGCAGGATGTAGTCGGTTCCCTTTGTGAGTCGGTACATGCCTTGGTCGTGAGGTAGCTGGCGGAATCCGATGTGAGTGAGTCTTGCGTGTAGGTACTGCTGCCACAGCCTCGGGGCTTGTTTCATGCCGTAGAGCGACTTCATCAGCTGACAGACTTGCTTAGGTTCTCCGTTGGAGCCGTGCGGTAGCTCGACGAAGATTTCTGCATCGACGGGTGCGTAGAGGAAGGCGTTGGCGACGTCAATTTGCCGCAACTTCCTTTTCTTCATGGCGGCGATCGCGAGAAGAATTTGCAGCGAGGTGTGTCGGCTGACTGGAGCGAATGTCTCGGTCAAGTCACGTCCGTGTTCCTGGTTGAAGCCGCGTACGACCTAGCGTGCTTTGAACTTCTCGATGGTGCCGTCAGCCTTTGTCTTCACGCGGAAGACCCACTTTCCGGTGAGAATTGTCTTGTTTCGTGCTACGCCGATAGGAACGACCTTTCAGGTGTTGCGTTCCTCTAGTGCTTTCAGCTCCTTGTCCATGGCTTCGCGCCATTTTTCCTTATGCTACCCCCCCAGAGCCTGCTGAACTGTCGCAGGCTCCTTAGGAAGCGCAGTGCCGTGGACCGCAGTGACCAGGCCAAGTATCTAGAGGCCACTCTGTGTGTAGCGGGGAAGTGATGTGTCCTCGGGATAAACTGCTTCGTCTCCCTCTTTTGGCGTAGGATTGAAGTTTGGGCCTACGTGTTCTGCTTCGTTGGTGTTGACTTGTGCAGGTGTAACGTAACCGTTGTCGGCGAAATGGTAATAGACTTCGGCGTTGATGCTTTCGCGTGGATTCTCGTCATCCATTGGCACGTCGGCGGAGCAGTAGGGGAGGGGTCCGATTTCTTCCGAAGCTCCTTCCACGTTCTGCTTTTCCCAGTCAGCTCCGTCGTCTGCCGAGGCGAAGGTTCGGGTGCCAAGAAAACCATCAGAGCGATCGGGGTTTCCTTCTTGCAAGTTGGCGAGGTAATACCGGAGGGTGGGGTTTTCGTAGAAGATGACATCACGTGCTGCTAGTGTTTCCTTTGTCTCGACGTAAAAAATCTTCCATGCGTTGTAATGTTTTTCGATGCCCAGATGTAGTCCCCACTGTGCGCGTTGGGAGAATCGGTCAGCTGGTGCAGATGGGGGCCGGTACTGTACCATGCAGCCGAGAACTCTCAACATTTTTGTGCTGCCCAGTTTTCCTGTCCACAGCAGATGCGGTGATGCGTTGTTCGGATGCAAGTTGTGCAGCATGACGGCGTGGTCCATTGCTTCGGGCCACTGGTGGTTGGGCAGGTGCATGCCACGTAGCAGCTTGCGCATGGTGTTCTGTAGGGTCCTGTTCATCCTTTCTGCTACGCCCTGTTGTTGATGGGCGTAGGGGAGAGAGATGAGTCGCTTGATTCCTCTCCCTGCCAAGTACTCCTTAAACCTCTGTGAGGTGTATTCTCCCCCTCCGTCTGACTGGAAGCTCTTGAGTTTTACTCCGAATTCTCATTCTGCTACTGGAAGCCAGGCGACGAAGGCTTCGAAGGCCATATTGCAGCTTGGGAGATTTAGATGCCTGACGTATTGAGTGGCTGCGTCGATGAAGGTGATGGTGTAATTGTACGCGTTTTGTCCAGGCTCGCGGTTGTACAAGATGTCGCTGTACACCTTCTCGAGTGGCGCGTAAGCTGGTGCGCTTGGGTTGTGGTGAGGCACGAACGGTCGATGCGGTAGGTCAGCTTCGGGACAAGTGAAGCATGTTCCGCGGGCTCGCTGAAGTTCTCTGCCGTCAATTAGAAGTAGAGAGTCTTTGTCGAGTACTCCTGCTCTTATCGTGTTATTTTACATCGTGTTACTTGGGTGACCCATTCTTGCGTGCCAGGTTCCTTCGGTGGCGCGATGTCCGGGTGAGCGCCGATACATGTCGGAGTTGGAGTAGAAGCCGGCGGAGAAGTTGGCGCTTCGGTGGACTTCTCGTTGAGTCGGAGTTAGCTGCTGCTCGGGTGTTGGTGATGTGTCGTCGGTGAAGATTGGTGCCGTTGAAGGACCAGCGATTGGTGATGTTGTTGCCACTGCAGTTGTTGTCTCTGTTGCTGCCGATGTTGTCTCTGCTGCTGCCGATGTTGTCTCTGCTGCTGCCAGTGTTGTCTCTGCTGCTGCCGAATGTTGAATTGTCGCTAACGCTCTTGTTCTTTCTGCTTCAGGAATGGTATGTGAATACCAGAAGCCTTCTGGGCTGAAGTCGGGGTCAGGGTCCGGTGGATGTGTCCAGGAGGTGAAGGTGACGATCCCGTCACTGTCTGCGGTGCCGAGATCTGGAACGAAGTCGAGGACGAAGACATTATTTTTCAGGATTGCTTTTCCGATGTAAAGGCCTCCTCTACCGTGGTACAATTTGAATTCTTGGGTGGTGATGACTGCTTCAAGGTGTATGCCCTTCGCCATCAGTTGGCTGACGCTCAGTAAGTTGTAACCGAGTCCTTCCGCGACTAATACCTTTGACATTTGCAGTATACAATTTGTCTCCCTTGACTGAAGTTGAACCACGCCTTGTCGTCGTGTGCGCAGGTTCTGATTCTTGGCGACAGTAATGACGACTTCGCGTTGAAGTTGGTGCTCGCGCTGAACGAAACGTCCTGAAGAACACATGTTCTGTCCGCAGCAACTATCCAAGAACCAAGTATCCTTCCCGGACGGCTCACTTTGGGCGATGGCTGTGTACGTCGGGTTCGGTTGGAGTGACTCGCGGTGAGGTGTGGTGTTGTCAAGTTGCTCTTCCGGTGAGTAGTGCGGCGGTGACTCGGTGATGCAGGAGTCGGTCAGTTTTGCCATGCAGTTGACGATGTTTCTTGCTCCTTATGCAGATTGTGTTGTTGAGGGCTATGACTGGCTCATGGGGTTCGCCTGCGTCGATGCCACTTGGCTGCTTGAGGGTCGAAGCTGCCGTTGCGGTGGAGTTGGCTGTTATCGATTCGGGCAGTGTGTGCGTGGGTGTCCTGGCGTCTTGCAGATGTGGCAGAACGGAGGTACGGGCCTTGGTTGTTGTCGGTTGTTGTTGTTGTTGTAGCGTTGCTGAGTGTGGAAAGCGAATTCCGGTGCTGATGTCTTACTCTTGTGCCTTTCTTCTTGCAGGTCCATGTCTTGTTGCTCAGAATGAATTTCAAAGCAAAGTGCTGCTTCGGAGATTCTTCCGTGAGCTCGGAGAATGGCTTTTGTGGCGCGCCATTGAGGACCGAGGCCGCCAATGATGACTGTCACGAAGGCGTCTTCAGATATCGACCCTCCGCATCGAAGGAGTTAGTCGCGCAATTCGCAACAGCGACTGATATACGCCATCCCCTTTTCCCCTGGTTTCATTTCGACTGTTGTCAGTTGCGCCATTAGTCGACTCTGACTTACGATGTCTGTTTCTTGGTACAGGCTTTTCAAGTGGCTGTATGCGAGCTCAGCGGAGTTACCGTATCCCCGGTAAGACCGTATATTCTGTTGCTGAGTCGGGGTGATATTCCTCAGTAGGATTGTGTAAGCCATCATTGACTGATAGGTGTACTGCTGCTTCTCGTACAGTGTGTTGTTTGTTGGGTATGGCAAGGATCCGTCGAAGAAGCCGAGGATTTGCGCGCCTTCCATCATCAGCTCGAACTCCAATAACCAGGTAAAGAAGTCCTTTCTGTCGAAAGGTCTTGATGTCTGCAGCTTCAGAACGTGTGCGAACTGCGACTGAACTTGTAATGCGTCCAGTGTCTTCTCTTGTCCAGATGCAGGCTGCGGTTGTGGCATAAAGCTAACGGAACCGCGTTGGGGCTCGTACGGAGCAAAGGTAGGTTGCTGCTGTTGATTTCCACGTGCGTAGGATGAACCATCAAGGCTCATTAGAGTCACGGCGTTGTTGTTGTTGCTGTTGTGTGACTGCGCAGGTACCGATTGCTGGTGTTGCTCGTAGAAAGACATGAAGGAGAAAAACTTCTCCATCATGCTGTGGTCGAAGCCTGCAGGTTGATTCGCGGGAGTCTCGGTGGATGTTGCCCTTGGTCTTGTTGCCGTACCTTCCTCAGTCTATAGGCCAGAGGCAGGAGGTGGAGTAGGAGTAGTGCCAGGAGAACCAATAGAGGAGCTCCTTTCCTTCTGAGTAGCCATGTCTTCTGATGTTGTAGGTGTTTTGAAAGTTGAATTCCCCCTGATAGCTCTCATACCATGTTGGGCTGAGAAAATAGCCCTTAGGATCTTTGCAGGGGTGAACTCTGGGTATAACTGATGTAGTAGCGCAATCGTTTAATGAAGAGATGTGAACCACCTTGCGCTAGCATGTGAGGGCAAAGTTGATTGATTAAAGCAAAGAGATATAAGATTATATATGAATACAGGGAATATGAAAAGACAAAGTTATAACTACTTTACTGTTGCTGTTGCGGTTCGATACAGTGACGACTCGGGCAACTGCTCTGTAACGAGTCAGTTGTGTGTCCTTGCTGTCGCGCTGTATTTATCAGGTCAAAGGTCGCTGACCTTTGACTTTCGCGTAACCTCCGACAGTTACTTCAACCTCCGAGGGCTGACTCGTGTTGGAAACAATCGGTCCTAAGCGCCTCTGTCGTGTCAAAACACTAAAAGACACAAGTGAAGCAACGCATATCGAGGCACCAGCGAGTCAACCCTCGGAAGTTGAAGCAACAACTGGAGGTTACGCGAAGGTCAAATGTCAGCGACCTTTGACTTGACAAATGCAGCGCGACAGCAAGGATACACAACTGACTCGATATTGTGCAGTTGCCCGAGTCGCACTGTATCGAACCGCAACAGCCAACAGTAAAATAGTTATCATTCGTATCTCTTCGTATTCCTTGTAATCATATATAAAATATTGTATCTCCTTGTTTTAATCAACTTACTTTGCCCTCACATACTAGCGCAAGGTGGTTCACAATCTCTTTGTTAACGCTTCCGCTACTACATAATTCTACCCAGAGATTAACCCTACCAAAGATCCTAAGGGGCACTCAGCCCAACATGGTATGAGAGCTGGTTAGGGTTAAAATTCTATTTCCCCTTAAATTACACCAAGAAACATGTCGACCAGAAAGGAGAGGAGCTCCTCCAACGGCTCTCCTGGTACAACTCCTACTCCACCTCCTGCCTCTGGCCGACAGACAGAGGAAGGCACAACAACGAGACCGGCCGCTGGGTCTACTGAAACACCCGCAAACCAAGGCGCGGACTTCGATCCAAGCATGATGGAGAAGTTCTTTTCCTTCATGTCCTTCTACGAGCAGCATCAGCAAGGAGTACCTGCGCAATCAAACAACAGCAACAACTGTGAAAGATAAGAAAACAGGAATGAAAATGACTAAGGAAAGATTGGGTACAAATACAACCCTGGAAACCCTGTACCCCATATGTGCTACCCCACTATAGCCTACAGCAACTATGTCATATAAATCTGACACACCCCCATAGGCAAAGTGGGGGAGAACAAGGGGTCACAAGACCAGTCAAGCAAAGCAAAGCAAGCTCAGGGTGGATCACAAAGTCACCACACAGTCCGAGCACAAGAGTAAGGCCAGAGGCCAGTTCACATGCAGGAGTACAGACATATATACAAAACTAGACAAGCAAGAGCACGTATATATATATGTCACAGTACAAGTGAAGTCAAGAGGAGAGCAAGTGAGGCAAGACAGGCACAAGACCCAGCTGGGTGCAAAAGCGCTGATGGTCACAAGGCGCGAGTGCCTTGGTGAACACATCAGCAGTGTTGGCCTCAGAGGCCACGTACGCAAGTCGCAACTGACCACGCTGCTGCAGCTCACGAGCAAGGAAGTAGCGGAGAGCAATGTGCTTCGTTCTGTGCTCCAAGCGCTGCTCTCGACACAAGGCCAGCATGGCCTTGTTGTCTACGTACAGCACTGGAGGCGAACGAGGAGGCTCTCCAAGGTCAGTCAGCAGGTAGGTGAGCCAGCGAAGCTCCTGTGCAGCCATGGCCCCGGCGTAGATCTTGGCCTCACAACTGGAGCCGAGAACCGAAGACGAGCGAGTAGACCGCCACGAGACAGAGCCGGAACCAAGGCTGAAGGTGTAACCCTGTGACGACCGCTGCGTAGCCTGGTCGTCAGCCCAAGAAGCGTCCGCGTGGCCGGTAAGGACCACTGGACTCCGCCCTCCAAGCACTAGCCCCATGCCCGACGTACTGCACAGGTAGCGCAATACCCCCTTCGCTGCAGCCATGTGCTCTGGTCTGTGTCTCCCAGGAGCAAGATAGCGTGCAAGAATGCTCAGAGGGTATGCAAGGTCAGGTCGTGTGCAGGTCATCAGGTACATGAGGCAGCCAACAAGCTCTGCATACGGACCACTCGACTCTACGGACTCATCCGAAGGCAGAGCTGAGAGTGAGTGGCGAGTAGGCAGAGGAGTGGCCTGAGGCGAGGAGTACGTGAAGCCGAAGCGCTGAAGGACCTGCTGCACCATGTGTGACTGAGTCAAGGTAATGGTGCGGCGTGCTCTGTCCCGAGTGATCTGCAAGCCAAGGTAGCTGCGCAGTTCACCCAGGTCTGTGCACGTGTGTCTCTTCAGCAGCTCGGACTTCACGTAGGCGAGTCCAGCAGTGTCCGCTGTGGCAAAGACCAAGTCGTCGACGTACACGAGGATGTAGAACGGCGGCAGGGAAGTGTCGGTGCGAAGAAACAGCGACGGGTCAGCAGTAGAAGGAGCAAACCCAAGAGCCGCAAGCGTAGTCCTCAGTGTGTCGTGCCACTCACGCGGTGCCTGGCGGAGACCGTAGACTGGCCGTCGGAGGCTCCACTGGGTGCCAGGAGGGAAAGTCCCAGTGAAGCCAGGTGGACGGCGAAGCCAGATCTCCTCGTGCAGGCTACCCTGCAAGAACGCAGTGCTGAAGTCGAGAGAGTGAAGCTCGTAGTCGCGCTGAGCGGCTATGTGCAGCAGCACCCGAAGAGTAGTCATCTTCGGGGTGGGAGAGAAGGTCTGAAAGTAGTCAACTCCCCGCCGCTGACTGAAGCCACAAGCAACGTACCGTGCCTTGAAGATAGGTGGAGAGCCCGGCGGCCGCTTCACCCTGAAGATCCACATGCCACTGACGATGTTCGCCCCAGGAGGGGGAACCGCGTCAACGTAGGTGCCTGTGGACTTCCAGGAAGCCATCTCTGCATCCATAGCTGCCTGCCACTGAGAGGAGTAGGGACCCTCTACGGCCTCCGCGTAAGAACGCGGAGTCGGGATGTCTAGTGCATCCGGGTCTCCCTCAGGGGCAAGCAGTACAGACGCGAGATGAGGTGACGCAGCCGCTAGACACTGTAACTCCTCCTGCCTGTCCTCTAGGACGTCCGTGCCAAGAGCACACTCACCCCCGACGGACGGAGGACAGACAGACGCAGACTCAGCAACAAGACTAGCAGCGTAGTCGAGACGACAGCGAGCAGCAAAGTCGACGAGCTCAGCGACTAGAGCAGACGCAGCAGTGGACTCAAAAGAGGGGTCAGTGACGACAGTAGCAAGCAGACGCGTGACAGTAGGACTGGCAGCACGAAGAGAGTCCGACTCAGGGTCGGCAAGCGCAGGAAGAGAGGACTCAGGAGGAGAAGGCAAAGGGGCGCGCAGAGGAGCAGTGGACGGACGCAAAGACATCCGGTGCGTGCCAGGGACAGGAGGAGGACGCTGACGCGAACTGCGACCACTAGCGCGAGCAGCACGAACAGGCGACGCGGGACGAGACGCAGGCTCACGACGCTCAGCAAGACCTCCAGTAGGACCAGTGTAAGGAGAGGGAGCAGGCAGTGGAGAGGAAGGCTCCAGCAGGGACTGCGACTGGACAGGCGGTGGACCCTCTACCGGAGGAGAAAGACCAAGAACCTGCTGCAGGAGCGGAACGAAGTACGGCCGAGGCCGCGCGGCAGCTCCAGACTCAGCAGGGACAGCACCAGCACCCTCAGCGACAGCACCAGCGCCACCCACACCTCCAGCGGTAGGACCAACAGCAATAGGCTCAGCACCAACGCCCTCAGCAGCTCCAGCTCCAGGAGGACCCGCAGGTCCAGCAGCTCCGGGACCGGCAGCACCCGCACCCTCGACGGTCGAAGAAGCTCCAGCTCCAGCACCAGCTCCAGCAGCACCTCCAGACTCAGCAGCACGCCTCCAGCGGCGAGCGAACCACTCGCGCAGCTCCTGTGGAGAGAGGGGCTCCCGGCGAGACGCAGCAGCAGGAGAAACCCCAGGCTCAGCAGCTCCAGACGCAGCACCCCCAGGCTCAGCAGCTCCCGACCCAGCACCCCCAGACCCAGCACCTCCAGGCACAGCACCCCCCGGCTCAGCACCCCCAGGCTCCGCACCCTCCGCAGTAGCACCCTCAGTCCCAGCACCCCCAGCAGTAGCACCCCCAGGCTCAGCACCCCCGGGCACAGCACCCCCAGAGTCAGCACCCCCAGGCTCAGCACCAGAGTCACCAGTAACCTCGACCGGGTCAACGGCGTCTACCTAGGACACACCTGAGGGGGCAGGAACCTGAGGGGGGAGGGGGTCTACCGGGGGGGGAACCGGCACAAGGAAGTCCGGAGGAGGGGGGAGGGAAGGAGTGCGGTAGGGGAAGAGACGGTAGAAGGGGACTGACTCGTCGAACGTGACGTCCTGGGAGGACAGAACACGACGAGAGGAGGGGTGGTAAAACTGCCACCCTGGGGCGTCAGTGGGGAAGCCAAGGAAGACACAGGGAGCAGCACGAGGGGACAGCTTGTCCGCAGACAAGTCGCGGACAAACGCCCGAGATCCCCAGACACGGAACGCAGACGCATCGCCAACCTTCCCCGTCCACAGCAAGGCTGGGGACATCGCAGGCCGAGAGACCCGGGGGTGAAGGTTGAGCTGATGCGCCTCGTACCTCACCGCAAACGGCCACAGAAAATGGGGGGCAGCCGCATGCATCATGGACGTACGAGCGACATCCATGACCATGCCAATGCGGCGCTCAGCAATCCCATTTTGCTGTGGTGAGTCCGGAAGCGTGAAGGTCTGGCGGATCCCCCGTGCACGACAGTAGTCTCGCAGAAGGCGAGAAGAGAACTCTCCGCCTCTGTCCGAGTGCAGACGCAGAACAGGAAAGTCCGAGCCGAAGCTCTTCCTGAGCTGGAGACGAGCCTCGCGGATCCAGTCGATCAGCACCTCAGTGACCGCACCCTTGCTGCGCAAGGGGAGGACTATGGTGTAACGCGAGTAGTCGTCAACCACCAACAGGAAGTAGCGCTCGTGACCCTGCCCACGGACGGGGGCTGGGCCCCACACATCCATGTGAAGCGTCTGCAGGGGAGCCTCTGTCGGGGGGAAGTGGGAGGAGTGAGGAGTAGCCCGGAGGCGACCCTCGACACAGGGGACACAGGAAGGTCCTGGCCCGGAGGGGAGAGGAGGGAGAGACTGGGGAAGACCAGAGACAAGGACACGGGAAGCCATGCTCGGAAGACGGGGCAAGGAGGGGTGGCCAAGACGGTGGTGCCACAGGAGAGTCTCGTGAGACAAGAGGCGACAAGAACAGGGGGCAGACTCAGGACCTGACCGGGACGCAGCAGCAAGCACCTGACCTGACGCAGCCACCTGACCAGACGCAGGGACAGGAGGAGACTCAACGGTCAGGGTGTAGAGACTCGACCCCGGCCGACGCGAGAACGTGGCCAGGTGTCGGCCTGTGCGTGCCTCCGTGCAGTGGGTCACCCGCTGACTCGCAGGAGTGAACTGGTGAACCCCCACATCCTGCAGGTCCGCGCCACTCACCAAGTTCGTAGAGAACGAGGGAAGGTACAGACCAGACAGGGTGCCCGAAGGGGCAGCCGGACACGGGAGGACAGTGGAGAAGTGAGACAGGACAGGACCCCCAGAGGGGTCAGCAAGGGAGACTGCAACCGGCAGGCCGAGCGGCGTAAGGGTAGTGCGGTCTCGAAAGAAGGAGCGAGAAGCCCCGGAGTCAAGTGTGAAAGTGAGGGAGGACGGGGACGACGCAGTACCTGAGAGCGCAGTCTCACCAGTACCTGAGAGCGCAGACGCACTGGCACCTAGAGCAGCAGCCTCACAAGCACCTAGCGCAGCAGTACCAATGCCCGGGTCGGGCTGGAAACACCGGTAACCCTCATTCTCCTCACTATAAGTCACAGCATACATAGCAGCAAGGATAGCATCAAAATCAAGATCAAAGATTGCTACACCAGCCCTAAGAAGCTCATCCCAGCGAGGGATCTCACTAGCCCCAGGGAACTGCTGACGCCAAGCGTCCGTCAGGCGGCCAAAGCAGCGCTGGGTGGCGTGGGCACCCCCACACTGCTCACCCGCGCGGTCGCCGGAACGAAGAACGTAGGTGCAGGGACCAGTACCCCCACCCCTCTGACGCCCAGCGTACCACTCACGAAGCTGCTGAGGCGGAGGGATGTCCCGCGAGCGCTGCTGCTGCTGCCGCTGCGAGCGCTGGCCACCACCACCGCCGCTACGCTGCTGGGTACCACCCCGACCAGCTCCACCTCCTCCACCACCACCGCCTCCTCCGCTGCCGCCTCCACCGCCTCCACCTCCGCCGCCTCCACCTCCGCCGCTGCCTCCACCACCACCGCCGGCACCACCACCACCGTCTCCGCCGCTGCTGCCACCACCACCACCACCCCCGCCACTAGTCCCGCCGCCACCCCCACTCCCTCCGCCGCCACCGCCGCCACCGCCACCGCCCCCTCCATCTCCACCCGCGCCCTTGCCCCCCTTGCCCTTGCTGGAGCGACGTCTCCCACTAGGGGCAGACGCCGCGCCGACCGACTCAAGACCAAGCAGGTCGGCAGCAGCAGCAGAGGCAACAGAGGGCAGCAAGGGGGAAGGAGAGCACCCCTCAAAGATGGGGGTGCGAGGGTCACCACGAGAAGCACCTACAGCGACTATGCTCTTCTCCGCTGCGAGTAGGGCCTTCTCGAGGAGGTCG
Source organism: Closterium sp. NIES-65 (assembly GCA_948144175.1). Lineage (NCBI taxonomy): Eukaryota > Viridiplantae > Streptophyta > Zygnematophyceae > Desmidiales > Closteriaceae > Closterium > Closterium sp. NIES-65. The sequence goes on from CANXME010002221.1 coordinate 2,615,746, forward strand.
ACGGTGAGGGTGGTGGGACAGACTGCGAGAAAGTGGTCCCTGACTACACAAAGGGAGTCAGGGAGGCGCGCGACTACGTAGTAGAGAGCGATGTACATGGGGGGTGGGTTCTTAGCACAGAACTCAGCAGGAAGGGCGGCGCGGTAGCGAGTGTCACTAGTGCGGAGGTGCGTAATGAGGTCAGCGACAGTGGGAAAGGCAGAGAGGTCAGGAAAGAGGTAGGGAAGCATGAGACGGCTCAGTGCAGCAGTGGCAGGGGAGGAGTAGCGCGCAACTACAGCGTCGTACAAGGTCTGTGCACTCTTGTACTGACTAAAGTGCGCACGCTCAGAGGTAGGGAGGTGGCGACGCACAGCAAGACGTGCAGCAGCATCGCGGGTGGCCCACTGAGAGTGGACAGTGGGATCAGCATCAGCAGTAGGAGCAGGAGAGGCGCCAGAGGTGAGGTCAAAGAGAGAAAGACTGTCAGCCCTGTCGCACTGTAAGAACAGCTGCAGGTCGTCTAACCAGACCTCAAAATCAATGGCGCGACCCTCAGCGTCAAAAGCGAGGACATTAGGGGTAGCCATGGCGACGACAGCGACGCAGTGCAAGCAGTAGGGAAAGAGCTCGCAGTGACAGTGGGACTGTGCTCACCAGGCAGGGCAGGTCGTGCAGCTCTGCAGAAAGGCGGCTCGGCGACCGGGCGGCTCGGGTGCACAGCGGCTCGGTTCCCGGGCTGCTCGGCGGCTGGGCGGCTCGGGTGCAGGGCGGCTCGGCTCCCGGGCGGCTCGGCGGCAGGGCGGCTCGGCTCTCGGGCGGCTCGGCGACAGGGCGGCTCGGCTGCTGCAGGTGAGGCGGCAGGGCCGCATGAAAGAACCGGGGCGGGGCCGCGTCAGAGCCGGCGGCAGGGCCGCGTGAGAGCAGAGGCGGGGCCGCTTCAGAGCTGGCGGCAGGGCCGCAAGAGAGCCGGCGGCGGGGCCGTCGGAGAGCCGAGGCAGGGGCCGCGTCAGGGCCAGCGGCGGGGCCGTAAGAGAGCCGGGGCGGGGCCGCAAGAGAGTCGGCGTCGGGGCCGCAAGAGAGCCGGCGGCGGGGCCGCGTGAGAGCCGGGGCGGGGCCGCGTCAGGGCCGGCGGCGAGGCCGCTAGAGAGCTGAGGCGGGGCCGCGATCAGGAGGCGGCGGCGGGGCCGCGTCAGAGCCGGCGACGGGGCCTCGTCGAGGCGGGCGGCGGGGCCGCGTTGGAGCCGGCGGCGAGGCCGGTTAAGAGCCGGCAGCGGGGCCGCGTCAGGGCCAGCGGCGGGCCGCGATCAGCGGGCGGCGGGGCCGCGTCAGAGCCGGCGGCGGGGCCGCGTCAGAGCGGGCGGCGGGGCCGCGATCAGCGGGCGGCGGGGCCGCGTCAGAGGAGGCGGCGGAGCCGCTGCAGAGGAGGCGGCGGGGCCGCGTCAAGCAGGGGTGGCGGGGCCGCGTCAGAGGGACAGCGGGGCCGCGAGAGTAAGGCGACCCGAAGGGACGCGAAAAAAAAATGCGCTCCTCGGGGCGCGCTTCGGTGGGCCCTAAAAAAACGGTCCTTAGGAAGGACCCGCTCTATACCATGTGAAAGATAAGAAAACAGGAATGAAAATGACTAAGGAAAGATTGGGTACAAATACAACCCTGGAAACCCTGTACCCCATATGTGCTACCCCACTATAGCCTACAGCAACTATGTCATATAAATCTGACAACAACAACAACAACGTGACACCCATGAGTCTCGATGGCTCATCCTACGCACGCGGGAATCAACAACAACAACAACCTACCTTCGCTCCGTACGAGCCCCAGCGCGGCTCTGTCAGCTTCATGCCACAACCACAACCTGCACCGGGACAAGAAAGAACGCTGGACGCACTGCAAGTTCAGTCGCAGTTCGCGCACGTTTTAAAACTGCAAACGACAAAACCTTTCGACGGGAAGGACTTCTTTACCTGGTCGTTCGAATTCGAGCTGATGATGGAAGGAGCGCAAATCCTTGGCTTCTTTGACGGGTCCTTGCCATACCCAACAAACGGCACACAGTATGAGAAGCAGCAGTACACCTATGAATCGATGATGGCGTACACGATACTACTGAGGAACATCACCCCGACTCAACAGCAGAACATAAGGACTTACCGAGGTTATGGGAACTCCGCGGAGCTCGCGTACAATCACTTGAAGAACCTGTGTCAAGCAACAGACAGCGTAAACCAAAGTCGGTTAATGGCGCAGCTCACAACAATCGAAATGAAACCAGGCGAAAAGGGAATGGCATATATCAGTCGCTGCCGCGAGCTGCGCGACAAGCTTCTTCGATGTGGAGGATCCATTTCAGAAGACGCCTTCGTCAGGGTTGTCATCGGCGGTCTTGGTCCTCACTGGCGCTCCACTCGCGCCATACTACGAGCACACGGGAGAATCTCCGAAGCAGCACTCTGCGCCGAAATCCATGCTGAGCAGCAAGACATGGACCTGCAAGAAGAAAGACACAAGAGAAAGGTATCAGTACCCGAATTCGCGTTTCACACTCAACGGCGTCACAACAACAACAACAGTCGACCGAAAATCGTACCTCCGTTCTGCCACCTCTGCAAGACTTCAGGGCATCCTCGTACGCACTGCCCGAATCGACAACATTCAACGTCGCCACAACGCCAACTTTGCCCTTCAAGCAGTCAAGTCGCCTCAACGCAAGCAAATCCGACAACTTCGGTACAAGTCTCAACAACATCGACGGGACAACCTGCGAAAGAAACAAGAAACATCATCAGCTGCATGGCAAGGCTGAGCGACTCCTGCGTAACTGAGTCACCACCATATTAGTCACCAGAAGAACAACTCGACAACAGCATGCCTCGCCGCGAGTCACTTCAACCGAACCTGACGTACGCCGCCATCGCTCAAAGCGAACCGTCCGGGAAAGACACATGGTTCTTGGACAGTTGCTGCGGACAGCACATGTGCTCCTCGGGACGCTTCGTTCAACGCGAGCACCGACTTCAACGAGAGGTCGTCATCACAGTCGCCAATAACCAGAACCTGCGCACACGACGACAAGGGATTGTGCATCTTCAGTCACGAGAAACAAATGTTATACTACAGATGTCAAAAGTACTAATCGCAGAGGGACTCGGCTACAACTTACTGAGCGTCAGTCAGCTGATGGCGAAAGGCATACATCTCGAAGCAGACAGCACCACCCAAGAATTCAAGTTGTATCACGGGAGAGGAGGTCTCTACATCGGCAAGGCGGTCCTTAAGAACAACGTCTTCGTCCTCGATTTTGTCCCTGACCTTGGCACCGCCGACAGCGACGCCATCGTTAACTTTACCGACTAGACACATCCTCCAGACCTCGATCCAGACTTCAGTCCAGAAGGCTTTTGGTATTCACATACCATTCCTGAAGCAGAACGAACACGCGCGTTAGTAACAATACAACATTCGGCAGCAGCAGAGATAACATCGGCAGCAGCAGAGACAACATCGGCAGCAGCAGAGACAACATCCGCAGCAGCAGAGACAACATCGGCAGCAACAGAGACAACATCGGCAGCAGCAGAGACATCATCGGCAGTAGCAGGAACGACACCAGTCCTCGTTGACGAAACACCACCAACACCAGCACAACAGCTCCACCCAGCACCACGAGAAGTTCATCGTAGCGCAAACTTCACCACCAGCTTCTATTCCAACTCCTATATGTACCGACGATCACCCGGACATCGCGCCGACAAAAGCACCTGGCACGCAAGGATGGGACACCCAAGCAACACTGTGTTAAACAACACAGTAAGAGCAGGAGTCCTTGACAAGGACTCGTTACTACTACTCGACGGCAGAGAACTCCAACGGGCACGAGGAACATGCCTTACCTGCCCCGAAGCCGACTTACCACATCGCCCGTTCGCTCCTCGTCACAACCCGAGCGCACCCGCATACGCACCACTCGAAAAGGTGTATAGCGACATCCTGTACAATCGGGAACCAGGACAAGTAATCTACAACTACACAATCACCTTCATCGACGCCGCCACACGTTACGTCTGGCACCTAAACCTACCCAGCCGCGACATGGTCCTCGAAGCATTCGCTGCTTGGCTACCAGTAGCAGAGAGAGAGTCGGGCGTAAAACTGAAAAGCTTCCAGTCAGACGGAGGAGGGGAATACACCTCTCAGCGATTCAAGCAGTACCTGGCGGAAAGGGGGATCAAGCAGCTCCTCTCTCTTCCCTACGCCCATCAGCAGCAAGGTGTAGCAGAAAGAATGAACAGGACTCTGCAGAACAGCATGCGCAAACTGTTACGTGGCATGCGGCTACCCAACCACCAGTGGCCTGCAGCAATGGTCCACGCTGTCATGCTGCACAACTTGCTGTCGTCATCGTCGCTTCCGAACAACGCATCACCGCATCTGCTGTGGACAGGGAAACAGGGCACCACAAAAATGTTACGAGTGTTCGGATGCATGGTACAGTATCGACCCCCAGCAGCACGAGCGGGCCGATTTTCACAGCGCGCACAGTGGGGACTACACCTCGGCATCGAAAAGAATTACAACGCGTGGAAAATCTTCGACGTCCACTCCAAGGAAACAGTAGCAGCACGTGACGTCATTTTCTACGAACGACTCACCCTCCAGACGTACCTTGCCAACCTGCAAGAGGACCAAGATCCCACAGGTGGTTTTCGTGGCGACCGAGCCTTCGCCTCCGAAGAAGACGAAGCTGACTGGGACAAGCAGAATGTGGACAACGCGTCAGAAGAAGTCGGACCTCTCCCGTTCTGCTCCGTCGACGTTCCCATGGACGAAGACAACCCTCGCGAAAGTGTCAACGCCGAAAACTTCTACTACTTCGCCGACAACGGTTACGTAACACCTGCGACAGTCAACACCAACGAAGCAGAACGAGTAGGACCGAATTTCATACCTGATCTAGAAGCGGGAGATGAAGCAGCTTATCCTGAGGATGCAACTCTTCCCCGCTACTCACAGACTGGACTGCAGATACTCGGCCTCGTCACCGCAGTCCACGCCAACGCCCTTCCTAAGGAGCCTGCGACGGTTCAGCAAGCTCTAGGGGGGGAACACAAGGAAAAATGGCGTGAAGCCATGGACAGAGAGTTAAAAGCGTTGGAGGAACGGAACACCTGGAAAGTTGTCCCCATCAACGTGGCAAGGAACAAGACCATTCTCACTAGGAAATGGGTCTTCCGCGTTAAAACAAAAGCAGACGGCACAATTGAGAAGTTCAAAGCACGCTGGGTTGTGCGTGGATTCGATCAGGAGCACGGACGGGACTTCACCGAGACATTCGCCCCGGTTAGCCGACATACCTCACTTCGAATCCTCCTCGCGATCGCCGCCATGAAGAAAAGGAAGCTACGGCAAATCGATGTCGCCAACGCGTTCCTCTACGCACCTGTCAACGCAGAGATCTTCGTGGAACTACCGCACGATACTAACGGAGAGCCCAACCAGGTTTGCCAGCTGCTGAAATCGCTCTACGGAATCAAACAAGCCCCGCGGCTGTGGCAACAGTACCTACACGCTCGCCTCATTCGCATCGGATTCCGCCAACTACCTCACGACCAAGGAATGTACCGACTCACGAAGGGTACCAACTACATCCTGCTGATCGTCTACGTAGACGACCTACTCTACATCGGCTCCACTGACGACATCACCACCTGGTTTGAAGGGGAGTTACAGAGGGACCTCACACTCACGGTCTCCTCTACCGTCACACAGTACCTCGGCTTGAACATTCGAGAGGAAGAAGATGCGATCTACCTCAACGCCACTAAGTACGCCGACACCATCGCCAAACGCTTCACGCTCACGCCTACCACCATCTTGTGAAAGTTTAGAAGAAAGAAGGGGGTTGCACTAGCAAGAATGAGGATACAAATAGCAAACCCTAGAAGGGTTGTACTCGCTACAGAGCACCCCACTACATGCTAGAGCATAATATTCTGACACACCCCCATAGCCAAAGTGGGGTGTAATCAGCAGAGCAAGCAAAGCAGTATAAGCTCAGGGTGGATCACAATGTCACCACACATTCTGAGCACAAGTTCAAGAAGCAATAGTTTAAAGTTCACAATTATGAGCAAAGCTAGAGGCTATCGCAGAGGGCTAGTGTGGAGGAGGAGGGACTATGAAAGGAGAGGAGGTAGTGGGCGGCAGCTGAAGCTGCTGGCACACGGCGCAACTGGAGCAACTGGCACACGGGCAACTGGAGCAACTGGCATACTGGCAACTGGAGCAACTGGCACACGGGCTACTGGAGTAACTGGCTCTGCGGCTAAAAGTAGCGGCAGACGAGCAACGGACTCACGGGCGACTAGAGCAACGGGCTCACAGGCGACTGGCGCAACGGGCTCACGAGCGACTGGCGCAACGGTCTCACGGGCGACTGGAGCTGCTGGCTTCTCGGCGGCCACCCCCTTCAACCTCCCCAAACTATCCCACCCCCATTTCACACACCCCCTACTGCACCCCTAGGGTCACTCACACCCCACCCCCCAAGCACCACTCCGTCGACTCCAACACACCCACCCCCCTCAGCGGCAGCTGCAGCAGTGGGAGACAGAGGAAGAGGAGGAGCAGGGGAGACCATACACCCGCCACCCCCCACTCGCCACCCCCAAACCCGAACACAGGGCAAGGCGGGATGGCGGGTAGAGAGTTAACGGGGGGGGGGGGGGCGACGCGCGGCCTCCCAGGGCGCCAAAGCAGGCGGCAGAAGGGGTGACGCTCGCCCCCCTCCCCCAGGTCGCGGCCCCCGAAGGAGCCGCGACGGGCGACGGGAAAAGGGGGGGGGGGGGGGGGGGGGGTGCACGTGCCCCTGGTGCGCCGCGGCTGGCGACGAGGCATGGTCAGGGCGGGGCCGGGGCCGCAAGTGGCGGCGACGGGGCCGCTGGCGGCGACGACGGGGCCGTTGGCGGCAGTTCGGGGCCGATAGGAGCGGCGACGGGGGGCGACACGCGGGTCCCCATCGCCCGTCGCAGCGCCTCCCGGGGGCGACGCGCCGAGTGACGGGGCAGAAACCCGTCGCGCGCCTCGGGGCGCACGGCGGGCAAAAAACCGCCGCGCGCCTCGGGGCGCATGGCGGGCAGAAAACCGCCGCGCGCCTCGGGGCGCACGGCGGGAAGAAGTACCTAACAGTGAAATGAACGAACAGGAATGATTGAACTAGCAGTGAAATCAGTACAAGTACCTAACCCTAGAATTGTGTACCCCCTATAGGCTAACCCACTGTAGCCTAAACAAGCACAACATATATAATGTTTGACACACCCCCATAGGCGAAGTGGGGGAGAACTAGGGGTCACAAGACCAGTCAAGTAAAGCAAAGCAAAGCAAGCTCAGGGTGGATCACAAAGTCACCACACATTCCGAGCACAAGTTCAAGGCCACAAGGCCAGTTCACATGCAGGAGTACATATGTATATAAGGCTAGACAAGCAAGAGCAGGAATATATATATATGTAACAGTACAAGTAAGTTTTAGGTGAGCAAGTGAGGCAAGACAGGTACAAGACCAAACTGAGTGCAGAAGCGCTGATGATCACAAGGCGGAAGTGCCTTGGTGAAGATATTAGCAGTGTTGGCCTCAAAGGCCACGTACGCAAGCCGCAACTGACCACGCTGCTGTAGCTCACGAGCAAGGAAGTAGCGGAGAGCAATGTGCTTTGTTCTGTGCTCCAGTCTCTGCTCTCGACACAAGGCCAGCATGGCCTTGTTGTCTACGTACAGGACTGGAGGAGAACGAGGCTGCTCTCCAAGGTCGGTCAGCAGGTAGGTGAGCCAGCGAAGCTCCTGAGCAGCCATGGCCCCTGCGTAGATCTCAGCCTCACAACTGGAGCCGAGAACAGAAGACGAGCGAGTAGCCCGCCACGAAACAGAGCCGGAACCAAGGCTGAAGGTGTAACCCTGTGACGACCGCTGCGTAGCCTGGTCGTCAGCCCAAGAAGTGTCTGCGTGACCAGTGAGGACCACTGGACTACGCCCTCCAAGCACTAGCCCCATGCCCGACGTACTGCACAAGTAGCGCAACACCCTCTTCGCTGCAGCCATGTGCTTTGGTCGGTGTATCCCAAGAGCAACATAGCGTGCGAGAATGCTAAGAGGGTATGCAAGGTCAGGTCGTGTGCAGGTCATCAGGTACATGAGGCAGCCAACAAGCTCTGGGTACGGGCCACTCGACTCTACGGACTCATCCAAAGGCAGAGCTGAGAGCGAGTGGCGAGTAGGCAGAGGAGTGGCCTGAGGCGAGGAGTACGTGAAGCCGAAGCGCTGAAGGACCTGCTGCACCATGTGTGACTGAGTCAGGGTGATGGTGCGGCGTGCTCTGTCCCGGGTGATCTGCAAGCCAAGGTAGCTGCGTAGTTCACCCAGGTCTGTGCACGTGTGTCTCTTCTGCAGCTCGGACTTCACGTAGGCGAGTCCAGCAGTGTCAGCTGTGGCAAAGACCAAGTCGTCGACGTACACGAGGATGTAGAACGGCGGCAGAGAAGTGTCGGTGCTTAGAAACAGCGACGGGTCGGCAGTAGAGGGAGCAAACCCAAGAGCCGCAAGCGTAGTCCTCAGTGTGTCGTGCCACTCATGCGGTGCCTGGCGGAGACCGTAGACTGGCCGCCGGAGGCTCCACTGGGTGCCAGGAGGAAAAGTCCAAGTGAAGCCAAGTGGGCGGCGCAGCCAGATCTCCTCGTGCAGGCTGCCCTGCAGGAAGGCAGTGCTGAAGTCAAGAGAGTGTAGCTCGTAGTCACGGTGAGCAGCTACGTGCAGTAGTACCCGAAGAGTGTTCATCTTCGGGGTGGGAGAGAAGGTCTGAAAGTAGTCAACTCCCTGCCGCTGACTGAAGCCACGAGCCACGTAACGCGCCTTGAAGACAGGCGGAGAACCCGGCGGCCGCTTCACCCTGAAAATCCACATGCCACTGACGATGTTCGCCCCAGGAGGGGGGACAGCGTCAACGTAGGTGCCTGTGGACTTCTAGGAAGCCATCTCTGCATCCATAGCTGCCTGCCACTGAGAAGAGTAGGGACCCTCTATCGCCTCCGCGTAAGAGCGCGGAGTCGGGATGTCAAGTGCATCCGGGTCTCCCTGAGGGGTAAGGGCGCGTGTGGTCTATTTAGAAGTTCAAAATAAAGTTCGAACTTTAGGTGGTTACCCTATTCGCTAATTTCGCGAAGGGTGCTTCGCGAACCAAGCATTGTATGGGCTCTGCAAAAGTTCGAGTTTGAAATATGAACTTGACTCGAGTCGGAGGCACGAACGTGCGTGCGCACGTTCATGCGAGCGTGTGTGATTTGCAGCACGTCCGAACAGCTGGCAAAACGGGCGAGCGCTTCGCCAGTGCATGAAGTTGCACAACGAAGACACCCCACAATTCGTGCACACAGTGGTAGCCACGTGTCCAGCATCGTGGCACGTTCGAGCACGATGTGGCAACGCGTCCCGCCCGTCTTGACGTCAGTCAAAGAAACTCCCGCCCTTGCCCAATCCACGTCCCCCGCACCAAATGTCTTTGAAATCCTCTGGGAGTGGAAGGCACTTGATACATTCAAATATACCACCCTTCTTCAACACTTGTGTACTGTCTACGCAAAGTCCACTCGACATGACAAACGGCAACACTAGCGCCCATGGCTCTGTCACACCGGCAGATGCTACCACTCCAGCACCCTCTACTCCCGCATCTGTCGCTGCACCGGTCCGCGCACCCGCACCTCAGCGGCGTCGGCGTGCTGCCGTCGATCCGGCCGCTTCCAGGCGCCTTGAAGTTATCGACCTGGACGATATCGTGGCGCGTGTACCAAACCCAAACACTCCTCTAGGTGCATACGACGACACCCTCGCGTACTTCGACGTAGGCAAAATCGACCGCGATGGCGAAGACGGTGCTGACGACGACGCCGATGCAGCAACGCCTAGCGACAAAAAAGGGTGGGAGCCGGCGGAAGTCATGCAGCTGTCGTGGATCCGCCACGACTTCGACGAGCAATATCGGAATCTGTGCCGCCTACAAGGCCAGAACCGGGACGTCATGCTCTACGAGCAAGTCCGTCTTCGTCACCCCGGATGGCGCCATGGTCTCGCAGCCACGAAAGCCAAGGTTTTCCGGATGGAGGCTCACTGGCGGAAGGTGTCGGATTTAGTGCTCAAACCTTCAGGGAAGGGGAAGCCCCCGAAAATGCCTATTTTCTATGACATTTTCGACAGGTTCCTAGGGGATCGGGCGAATGCGCGTCCCCCGGCGCTCGCGGGCCCCTTGCTTCCCGCAACTACTACTGCGCCTCCTCCCCCGGCTCGTACCATTCCTAGTAAGTGTTGATTGCTGTTTGATGTGATCCTTATTTTTAACTGCTCGTAATTTAAGATTGATGATAGTAATACAACCATTCATCAAGGTGGCATGTAATAATGAAACCACCCAACACCCCCCTATGCGACGCCCATCACCGGCAGATGTGGCGTCTCCTACCACCGCATCAGCGATGTCTGCAGGGCCCGATGGCGTAGCGGCATCAGCAAGCCGAGCGCAGTCGGCTCGTCGCTCACCCAATCCCCGCCGAGTGACGGCTTCGCCTGGTCACTCCCCTTCGCGCGAGCCGTTTTCGTCTCCGTCTACGTCTGCGCTTGCGCCGGACGTGTCCCCTGCCGCTGCCACCGCCACTGCATCTCCATCCCGTTCACGCGTCGTCGACGCGAACGCGGGTGTCGCGCTCCGTGGCCGCGGTGTCTCCCGCCGGCCTGGGCCTGCGGCAGCCGAAGAGGAACATTCGGGCAACGACACAATGGGAGGTGGTGTTGGTAACCACATGAACTCAAGTGATTCAGTGCTGTGTGCTGAAATAGCGGGGATAATTGCGCAATCGGTAAAAGGGGCTATGCGGGACCAATTTGATGAGTTTTTAGAACGTACCCAAGAGATGGTTGAGAGAGCTCAGGATGCCCGAGCCTCCAGGAAGCGTAGAAGTACTCCGCCAGGCGAGATCGACGACGAGTCGGAGTAAAGCCCGCATCGCGCGGCGAGAAATGCGGGGCTTCCGCAACGGGTCCTTCCAGCCACCAAGTGTTGCGCTCACGAGGTTCGTTCAGGCGGTGACGAAAGTCGAGGATGAGGTCGATGTTGTGAAGCACGATGCAGGCGGAGACGACCTGCGGGGCGCGGAAGACGTCGCACTCGAGGCGCCCGTCCAGGATGCGCCATTTGGTCTTCAGCCTCCCGTTCACCTGCTCCACGATCATTCGAGTGCGGGACTGCTGGAGGTTCCAGACTCGTTGCTCGTCGGGAAGTGCGCGACCGGGAAGGGCACGGTAGGGTGAGTAGATGTAGGGCCTCAAACCATAGGCACTGTCCGCTACTAGCGTGTAGTCCAATATCCCTCCTTCAATTTTAGTTCTTGCAGAGCTGTTCATGAAAACCCGAGCGTCGTTGACGCTTCCGGGGTAGCCTACAAAAAAGTCCCAGATGAGACCCATACTGTCGCAGATTAGTTGGCAAATAATAGAAAAGAAACCTTTCCTATTTCTGAAGTCTTCGCAATGTGGTCCCATGCCACGGCAGTGTATGTAGGTCCCGTCCATGGCGCCTACCACCCCAGGTATTCCGGCTTGAAGGCGAAACTCTGTCTCGAACAACTGCATCATGTCCATGTCTGGCCACACGACCCACTAGGGCAGGAGGACTTCGTTGACGAAAAAAACGAACCTCGCAAACAGCTTGTGGGCGTGGGACCAAGAGTAGCCGAAGTGAAGCCCAATTTCGCGAAATGTGAGACCATGCCCAAGCCTGCTAAGTCCCATGGCGACGAATACAAAGTTATGCACAGGATGCTTAAGTGTAGCGAAACGGCTGCGCTGATACTGGCGCACTAAGTAAACGAAAACGCGTTTGTCAATCCGCAAATACTCATAGAAATTGTCCTCGGGCAGGGATGTTATCAGTCGAAACCAACGCACACGTGCGTCAAGGCGGTCGCCAAGCACGAACACCCGGGTCTGCCTGAGAGTGAAGGCCGAGACGAGCGTGGGGAGTGCCGTGCCAACAGCGTTGAGAACGGGAAGCATCACCATCTGCAAGTACCCCTGCCATACGATGCCGAGAAAGCGGACCAGCTTTAGGGTTGTCATGTTGGGCGAATGACGAGTATACAAGGTGTTGCCACGGGGGCTATTTGTACCCTGGTTACACACTCGGCGCGGAAGGTGAGTTGGAGCTCTAGGTACTTGTAAACCGAGGCGCAAAATGTTGACGTGGCGCACCGTCAAGACGAGCGAACCGGGTAACCTATGATGTTGACGTGCGGCTCGGCTCGTTTTTACAAGTTCGAATGTCGGGGTTCGACCTTGTATGTGTGTGTGATTTTTTACAGTGTGGTAAGCCCGATGTTCGAACTTCGATAGAAGGAAATTCGAACTTCTTTCGTTGTAAGTTCGAAACTAAAATTTGCCCTAAAAACATAAACTTTTACAAATTTCAAAGACCTCACGCGCCCTAAGCACTACGGACACGAGATGAGGTGAAGCAGCGGCCAAGCACTGGAACTCCTCCTGCCTGTCCTCAAGGACGTCCGTGCCAAGGGCACACTCACCCCCGACGGACGGAGGACAGACAGACTCAGACTCAGCGACAAGACTAGCAGCGTAGTCTAGACGACAGCGAGCAGCAAAGTCGACGAGCTCAGCATCTAGAGCAGACGCAGCAGTGGACTCAAAAGAAGGGTCAGTGACGACAGTAGCAAGGAGACGCGTGACAGTAGGACTGGCAGCACGAAGAGAGTACGACTCCAGGTCAGGAAGAGCAGGAAGAGAGGACTCAGGAGGAGAAGGCAAAGGGGCACGCAGAGGAGCAGTGGACGGACGCAGAGACATTCGGTGCGTGCCAGGGACAGGAGGAGGACGCTGACGCGAACCGCAACCACTAGTGCGAGCAGTACGGATAGGCGACGCAGGGCGAGACGCAAGCTCACGACGCTCAGCAAGACCTCCTGTAGGACCAGTGTAGGGAGAAGGAGCAGGCAGTGGGGAGGCGAGCGTTAACTGTAACCGTGACTGGACAGGCTGTGGACACTCTAAGGGAGGAGGAGGACCGAGAGAAGGCGGGAGACCAAGAACCTGCTGAAGGAGCGGAACGAAGTACGGCCGCTGCCGTGCAGCGACTCCAGAACCAGCAGAGACACCAGCGCCAGGGTCCTCCGCACCAGCAGCAGCTCCAACGCCCGACTCCACAGCACCAGCAGCAGCACTAGCTCCAGGGTCCTCAGCACCAGCAGCAGCTCCAACGCCCGGGTCCTCAGTACCAGCAGCAGCTCCAACGCCCGGGTCCTCAGCACCAGCAGCAGCACCAGCGCCCGGGTCCGCAGCACCAGCCGTAGCTCCAACGCCCGGGTCCGCAGCACCAGAAACAGCTCCAACCTCTGGGGCCGCAGCACCAGCACAACCAGTAGAGTCTACAGCACCAGTAGCACCACCAGCAGCAGCGGGGTCCGCGACACCAGGCGCGCCACTCCGAAGAGTGCAGCGCCGCTCGTACCACTCACGGATCCGCTCACGGGAGGGGAGCTCCCGGCTAGGAGGAGAAGCACTAGCACCAGTCCCAGTAGTACGCCTGGCTCCAGAGGTACCTCTCCTGAGGCTGCAGTACTGGAAGTACCACTCACGCAGCTGCTCCGAGAAGAGGGCTCCGCCAGGTGTAGGACCCTCAAGCTCAGGACCTCCAGACTCAGAACCCCTAGACTCCGGACTCTGCGGCTCAGCACCCTCAGGCTCAGTACTCCCAGGCTCAGCACCCCCAAGCTCCGCACCCCAAGGCTCAGCACCCCCAGGCTCCGCACCCCCAGGCTCCGCACCCCCAGGCTCCGCACCCCCAGGCTCCGCACCCCCAGGCTCCGCACCCCCAGGCTCCGCACCCCCAGGCTCCGCACCCCCAGGCTCGGCACCCCCAGGCTCCGCACCCACAGCAGGACGAGAGTCGACAGCTACCTCAACAGGCTCAACCGGGTCTACCTGAGACACACCTGAGGGAGCGGCACCCTGAGGGGGGAGGGGGTCTACGACAGCAGCACCTGGCGCGAGGAAGAGAGGCGGGGGGGGAGCGGGGCAGTGCGGTAGGGGAAGAGGCGGTAGTAGGGGACGGACTCGTCAAAAGTGACAACCTGAGAGGGCAAGACTCGGCGCGAGGTGGCGTGGTAAAACTGCCAACCAGGCGCGTCCGGGACAAAGCCGAGGAAGACGCAGGGAAGAGCACAAGAGGAGAGCTTGTCCGCAGACGTATCGCGGACAAAAGCTCGAGATCCCCAGACCCGGAAACGCGACGCATCGCCAACCTCCCCCGTCCACAGCAGTGTGGGCGAGGTCTCCGGCAAGGAGACACGGGGCCAGAGGTTGAGCTGATGCGCAGCGTACCGGACCGCAAACGGCCACAGAAAGTGGGGGGCAGCCGCATGGATCAAGGAGGTACGGGCGACCTCCATGACCAGGCCAATGCGGCGCTCTGCAATCCCATTCTGCTGTGGAGAGGCTGGAAGCGTGAACGACTGCTCAATGCCGTGCTCAGCATAGTAGGCTGCCAAGAGGTCGGAGGAGAACTCACCACCTCTGTCAGAGTGCAAGCGCAGGACAGGAAAGTCCGACTGGAAACGCTCGCTGAGCTGGAGACGGGCTGTGCGGATCCAAGGGATCAAGACATCAGGGACCTCACCCTTGGTGCGCAAGGGGAAGACCGTGGTGTAGCGCGAGTAGTCGTCAACAACTATCAGGAAGTACCTCTCCTGACCCTGACCACGGACGCGGGCTGGGCCCCACACGTCCATGTGGAGCGTCTTCAAGGGAGCAGTCGTCGGGGGAAACGAGGAGGAGTGAGGAGCGGCGCGCTGCCGCCCCTCGACGCAGGGAAGACAGGGAGGAGCAGGCGAGGGTGGGAGGGGAGGGAGGACTCTGGGAAGACCGGAGACAAGGTACCGGGAGTGCATGGCACGAAGGCGCTGCACAGACGGGTGGCCAAGTCGGTGGTGCCAGAGGACAGTCTCGTGCGCTAGAGAGCGACACGAGCAGGGGGCAGACAGCTGACCTGACGCGGACGCAGACGCAGACGCAGCGACCTGAGGGGACTCAGTGGTCAGTGTGTACAGGTCCGACCCCGGCTGCCGAGTGAAGGTAGCCAAGTGGCGGCCCGTACGAGCACACGTGCAGTGTGTCACGCGCTCGTAGGCAGGGGTGAACTGGTGAACACCCCCGTCCTGGAGTGCACTACCTGCCACCAAGTTTGTAGAGAACGAGGGGAGGTGGAGACCTAACAGTGTGCCCGACGGGACCGCAGGACAGGGAAGGACAGTGGAGGAGGTCGCAATGACCGGACCCCCAGAGGGGTCAGCGAGGGAGACAGCAACTGGCCGAGCAAGCGGCTCAAGGGCAGTGCGGTCACGAAAGAAGCAGCGAGAAGCACCTGAGTCCAGTGTGAAGGTGTGCAGTGCTGCCGTCGACTCAGTACCAGGGGGGGCAGACGCACAAGGACCTAGAGCAGCTGCCTCACCAGAACCTGGGGTAGCAGACACGCGAGTACCTGGAGCGGGAGACGCACTAGTCCTAATGCCCGAGTCGGGCGGCACACACAGGTACTCAGCACCCTCTCCACTAGTAGACATCACATACATAGCAGTGAGAATAGCATCAAAGTCTAGAGCATAGATATCAATCCCCTTCTTCAGGAGATCAACCCAGCGGGGCAGCTCAGTGGCCTGAGGGAACTGAACACGCCAAGCGTCGTTGAGACGAGCGAAGCAGCGCTGTGTGGCGTGCGGTCCCCCACACGGCTGACCAGTGCGGTCACCAGTGCGAATGACGTACGTGCAGCTAAAGCCACCCCCCCCCCCCCCCCCCGTGCTGAGAGTACCACTCACGAACCTCCTGGGGCGACGGAGTGTGCTGCTGGCCCTGGCCACCGCCAGCGCCTCCACGACCACCACCGCCGCCGCCACCTCCTCGACCACCCCAACCCCTGCCGCCGCCGCGTCCACCGCCACCCCCACCACCGCCTCCGCCCCTGCCACCTCCCCCGCCGCTGCCGCCACCACCCCCACCGCTGCCACTAGCCCCTCCAGTCGCGCCACCACCCCCACCGCCGCCACCGCCCCCACCACCGCCTCCCCCGCTGTCACCGCCACCGCCCTTGCCCCCTTTGCCCTTGCCGCTGCGGCGCCCGCTCGAAGCAGATGCAGTCCCGACCTTCTCAGCACCAAGGAGGTTGACAGCACCAGCAGAGGCGACAGAGGGAAGAAGGGGGGAAGGAGAACACCTCTGAAAGAACGGGGTACGGGGGTCGCCACGAGAGGCACCTACAGCGACTATGCTAGCCGCAGCTGCAAGGAGTTCCTTCTCGAGGAGGGCAATGGTGAGCTCAGTGGGGCAGCGAGCTAGGAAGTGGTCCCTGACTGAGCGTAGAGTGTCAGGGAGGCGGGTGACTAGGTGGTAGAGAGTGAGCCAGAGTGGGGGTGGGTTCTTGGCAAGGAACTCATCAGGCATGGCGGCGCGGAAGCGAGCCTCACTAGTGCGGAGGTGCGTAATGAGGTCAGCGACTGTGTGGAAAGAGGCTAAGTCGGGGAACAGGTAGGGAAGAGAGAGACGGCCTAGTGCGGCAGAGGCCGGTGAGGAGTAGCGGGCAACGACGGCAGTGTACAGTGCCTGTGCAGTCTTGTGCTGCCCAAAGTGCTCACGCTCATCTATCGGCAGGGAGTTGCGAATAGCGAAGCGAGCGTGGGCGTCACGAGTCTGCCACTGTGAGCGGGCAGTGCTGTCAGCAGTAGCAGCAGGAGCAGGAGCATGGCCTAGGGCGTGATCGTACAGTGAGATGTCCTCCTTGGCAGTGAGCTGTAGGAAGAGGTGTAGGTCATCTAGCCAGGTTTCGAACTTCACTGGGCGGCCCTCAGCATCGAAAGCCAGCACAGGAGGGCTAGCCATAGCAGTAGTAGGAGTAATAGCAGTAGGGGCACCCCAAAAACAGTAGGGAGTGCGACTCAGGTAGGGCGGCTCGGTCCAGTACGGGCGGCGCGGCTCGGTTCAGGTAGGGCGGCGCAGCTCGGGAAGGGCGGCGCGGCTAGGTTCGGGCGGCGCGGCTCGGTTTGGGCTGGGCGGCTCGGTTCGGGTGGCTCGGTTCGGGCGGCTCGGTTCGGGCGGCTCGGTTCGGGCTGGGCGACTTGGTTCGGGCTGCTCGGGTCGGGCGCCTCGTTCTGGGGGGGCCGTTCGGGGCCTCTAGGGGCGAGCGCGAGGCCGTAAGGGGCCGCTAAGGGCGAGCGCAGGGCCGATCGGGGCCTCTAGGGACGAGCGCGGGGCCGTAAGGGGCCGCTAAGGGCGAGCGCGAGGCCGTTCGGGGCCTCTAGGGGCGAGCGCGGGGCCGTAAGGGGCCGGTAAGGGCGAGCGCGGGGCCGTTCGGGGCCTCTAGGGGCGAGCGCGGGGCCGTTAGGGGCGATCGCGGGGCCGATAGGGTCGCTAAGGGGCGAGCGCGGGGCCGTAAGGGGCGAGCGCGTGGGCCGACGGGGCCTTAAGGGGCGGCGCGCGAGTCGCTAAGGGGCGGGTCGCGGGTCGCGGGGCCTTAGGGGGCCGTGAAAAAACAAGGCGCCCTAGGGCGCAGTTAGGTAGGTAGGTAGGTAGGTAGTGGTGGGCCCTAAAAAAACGGTCCTAGCGAAGGACCTGCTCTATACCATGTTGAAATGAACGAACAGGAATGATTGAACTAACAGTGAAATCAGTACAAGTACCTAACCCTAGAATTGTGTACCCCCTATAGGCTAACCCACTATAGCCTAAATAAGAAGAACATATATAATGTTTGACAGGGGAGACCACACACCCGCCACCCCCCACTCGCCACCCCCAAACCCGAACACAGGGCAGGGCGGGATGGCGGGTAGAGAGGTTACGGGGGGGGGGGGGCGACGCGCGGCCTCCTTGGGCGCCAAAGCAGGCGGCAGAAGGGGCGATGCTCGCCCCCCTCCCCCAGGTCGCTCCTCCCGTCGCCCGTCGAGGCGACCTGAGGGGGGCCGCGTGCGGCCCCCGAAGGAGCCGCGACGGGCGACGGGAAAAGGGGGGGGGGGGGGGGGGGGGGGGGGTGCACGTGCCCCTGGTGCGCCGCGGCTGGCGACGAGGCATGGCCGGGGCGGGGCCGGGGCCGCAAGTGGCGGCGACGGGGCCGCTGGCGGCGACGACGGGGCCGCTGGCGGCGGTTCGGGGCCGATAGGAGCGGCGATGGGGGGCGACATGCGGGTCCCCGTCGCCCGTCGCAGCGCCTCCCGGGGGCGACGCGCCGAGTGACGGGGCAGAAACCCGTCGCGCGCCTCGGGGCGCACGGCGGGCAGAAAACCGCCGCGCGCCTCGGGGCGCATGGCGGGCAGAAAACCGCCGCGGGCCTTGGGGCGCACGGCGGGAAGAAAAACTGCCGCACGCCACGGGGCGTGCGGCACAGAGAGTAGCAGTAGCAGTTGCAGCGGAAGCAACGAGGTGGTGAGCCCACCCACAGGATCGATCCAAGGGGATTGACCTGCTCTGATAGCATGTGAAAGTTTAGAAGAAAGAAGGGGGTTGCACTAGCAAGAATGAGGATACAAATAGCAAACCCTAGAAGGGTTGTACTCGCTATAGAGCACCCCACTACAGGCTAGAGCATAATATTCTGACACATCTCTACGCCCTACCGCTACGCGACAGGAAACCACGAGGAAGGATCCACTCTACTCAAATCTGCCGGGATACGCGACTACCAGAGAAAGCTAGGATGCCTTCTCTTCGCATCCGTTACCTGCCGCCCCGACCTCTCATACTCCGCAAGCTAGCTCGCCACTCATCTCAAAAGGCCTGAAGCAAAACACATGGCCGAACTCGACCGCGCTCTACACTATCTCGTCAGTACGCCAACAATCGGCCTAACATATCACAAGAACGCGACCACGCCACCTAAGCTAATCGGTTACGTCGATGCAGATCACGCGGGCGACTCCGACAACAGACGATCACGCACCGGCTACATCTATCGCTTCGAACCTATCGAGCCTATCTCCTGGCAATCGAGCAAGCAGGAAATAATTGCTCTCTCCTCAGCTGAAGCAGAATATATTGCACTCTGCTCAGCCACCAAGGAAGGACTCTATCTTCGCGAGCTGCTGGAAGAAGCGAAGTTAGCCGAGTTACCCAACTTTACCCTGTTTTGCGACAACCAGTCGGCAATTCGCATCGCCAACAAGAACGGCTTTGCGAACAGGACGAAACACATCGCCCTGCGATACTTCTTCGTGAAGGACGAGATCGAGAAGGGAAGGCTCGAGCTGTCATACTGCCCCACGTCCGAAATGGCAGCCGACTACCTGACCAAGAAGCTCGGAAAGCAGAAATTCGAATATTGCATGCTGCTGACTGGATAGAGCCACGTCAGCGACACTCCAGAAGCGAAGGGGAGTGTTGGAAACAATCGGTCCTAAGCGCCTCTGTCGTGTCGAAACACTAAAAGACACAAGTGAAGCAACGCATATCGAGGCACCAGCGAGTCAACCCTCGGAAGTTGAAGCAACAGCTGGAGGTTACGCGTGTTGGAAATATATTTGTGTGTTATTTATCTTGCAGTGCACTGTTCTAAGTGCAGAAGCGAAGCCCTCAATATCGGGGGTGTTGACTCAAGTATCGAACTGCAGGGGCGCAACCGCGTACAGTGGTTGCGATCCGCGTGGCAGCCGAAGGGTCGAATTGAGCAAGAGGCAGCGTCTACAGTACGCGAAACCACCCTGGAGGCGCGGCAGAATACTGCGCCCTTGCCGAAGCTGAAAGGTCTCGCCAGTAACTGGGCAACTGAAACGTTACAGCGCAACTGTAATACAGTTGCGCCTTGGTAACTGCCTCCCTGCTATGTTTCCTATATAACTCAATGTACTGCCATGCTATCATTACACAATTCTCAAGCTTGTGTCCGGCCTACCCTCGGCCGCCGCTTTGGCACCAAGTTACAAGCCAGGAGAGCTACCTCTGAGTGACCATAGCCCCGCCGCTGGGACGTCGTTATTTCCTAGAGTATTTCCGCTACTCTAGCGACCTCCTAATTTCAACAACGCGAAGATCAAAGGTCAGCGACCTTTGACTTGACAAATGCAGCGCGACAGCAAGGACACACAACTGACTTGATATTGAGCAGTTGCCCGAGTCGCACTGTATCGAACCGCAACAGCCAACAGTAAAACAGTTATCATTCGTATCTCTTCGTATTCCTTGTAATCATATATAAAATCTTGTATCTCCTTGTTTTAATCAACTTACTTTGCCCTCACATACTAGCGCAAGGTGGTTCAGAATCTCTTTGTTAACGCTTCCGCCACTACATCATTCTACCCAGAGATTAACCCTACCAAAGATCCTAAGGGGCACTCAGCCCAACAACTCGCTGGTGCTTCAATAATGTTTTGCTTCGCTTGTGTCTTGGTGTTTCGACACGACAGAGGCGCTTAGTTTAATTGTTTCCAACAGCAACCACCATTTGATTTCCAAAAGCCTACCTGCATATCACTTGGTTGGATCCTAGAGGGGATGTTATTCCGTTATTACATGGTAATATATATTTGCTCAGCTGTACAGCTGTAATAATGGTAAGAGAAGTTACCCCCACTAGAACATCAGAATTGTTAGAACGAGAGGTGGTCGTACATGTAACGGGTTGGGACGACACGCGCGGAAACACACCACATCACAACCACCCACCATCTAACTAACACGTGGAAACGACCAACCGACAAACGAGTACAATGGCGCAACATGCGCCTCTTGGCGACCCAAAGGAGACAAGCTCTGTCGGCTCTGGTGTAGTTGCCCCCCCCCCTCTGGGTGGACCGTTGCCAGCGTGGAGCTGACATCAGGTCCTCGTTATGTCAGACAAGCGCCACTGGTGCCTTTTGTCGCTGCGCATACCCGACATAGGAGCTTGACGCTTGGCGGCTGGCAGTGCTGCTGGTTACAGTGCAGCGATGTGGCGAAACAGCCTTTCGAAATGATTCTAATACCCGGAGCCGCATCTGCCTAAAATGTGCGGATGTGATGGGTGGGATGATGGGAAATCCCCAAAGCAGCAGAAACAGCAAGATCCTACATGCTTCTTCACCTACCGCCATAGCTTGCACTCGCATCGCTTGGACGCACCTCGAAACCCAGCTCGAAACGCCCGTATCTGCAGGATGAGGCGCAGATGCCCTGTCGCGAGCTCAAGCTTCTAAATGTCGGCTTCGAGGGTTTTCTCCAAAACAGCCTTGAGCGACACGTTCATCGGACAGAGCCGCAACCATTGCTCCCCCTCCCCCCCATCTTCGTGCAGCTCCTTCCTCGCGCGTAACCTGCCCAGAACTTGTGTTCGCAGTCCTTACTAATTCACGACAACAGTTCCCCGAAAGATACGGTAGTAGTCTATCATCAGAATGGGTATCGCACGGCCGTGCAGGAGAGGTTCGCCTCTCGTCATCCTCGCATTTCTCGCATGCGGTCTGTCCCTTGCCATCACCATCGACGCGTCGCAGTCGTTACCAAGCAACGGCTTCGCAACGCGCTACGAGCAGGCATTGACGGAAACCCTGCAGCTGAGCCCCCAACTCAAGGAGATCTACAGAGCAGCGAGGCTCAGGGACTCGGTGCCTGACGACGATGGCGAAAATGACGATATTGGCGAAGAAAACGGCTCTCGTCGCCAATTGAAAGACGCGCCGAAGAAGCAGTTTGGGCTGAATCCCCCGCCGCTCAACTCAGGGCCCAGCATGGCTGACGTCAACAACACGTTTTTCCGTTTCGATTCCGTCACGCCGAACGCGGTGGTGGACTGGCGTCAGACGATGTACATCTCGCCCATCCAACGGCAGTACCAGGTACTGCCGCCGCGTCCTGAACGGCCGCCCGCCAGAGGTGGAAAGTTGGTGGTGAAAGAAAGCTGTGAGGATTTTTTCTTGCCCGACGCACCACTCTTTTTACACGTATATTCATGTCGCCGACGTTCAGCAGTAACAACTTGTTTGCTATCTTAACTTCCATTCTGTCATATGGCAGTGCGCTAGCTGCTGGGCGATCGCAGCCGTTGATTCCATCTCCATGATGTGGGCGATCAACACCAACTCGCTACCAGCCATCCTTTCCCCGCAGCAAGTGCGTGTAATGGAGTTTTGTACTTCTCATCAGATATTCCTGAACCCTATCTTTGGTGTAGCCATGCAACATCGTAAGAACTACTGTACATATCCGAGTTCGAGTGTTCCCTCTTGCAACTGGCAGGTGTGCGACTGCGGGACAAAGCAGTGCTGCCAGGGCGGTTGGCCCGACTGGGCCTTTTCGTACGTACTCTTTAATGGCGGCATCACTTCCGTGGATAACTACCCCTACATGGCTAACGACAGTACAGTGTGCTTGGCTAACTCACTCACACCGACCACTGCCCAGGTCAGCCATACAAAACGGTTTAGCTCGTTCTTTCCGAATCCCATTTTCGCTTTCCTGTCAGTCGCCGTGTCACGGCTTGCTCTAATCTCTTCATCAACGCAAGGACGTCTTCTCTCGTCCCACATCTTTTCCTCGCCGCATCTCTTTCTGATTTCGCGTTCTTCCTCCCCTCTCCCTCCTCCCCTCGTCCCCGCCGCAGATCACGGGGTGGGAGCTGGTGCCGCCGTACAGCGCGCAGGCGCTGATGAAGGCAGTCAGCATGCAGCCCGTCGTCGCCTTCCTCAGCGGCTCCGCGCAGGACTTCCAGCAGTACAACTCGCGCGGACAGCTCAAAATTTACGACGGGCTGTGCACCACGGACATCAACCACGCGGTGCTGGTCGTCGGGTATAACTACACGGGGCCCAGCCTGGCGGGCAGCTATTGGATCCTGAAGAACACGTGGTTCAACACGTGGGGCGACGGCGGGTACATGTACCTCGCCATGTCGCCCGACGTGCGCGGGAAATGCGGCATCCACGCGTGAGCACTTCGTTTCTTCCCTCTTCGTCTCTTCGTCACATCCTCCAGCAATCCGCCCTCCCCACCCCCTTCCGTTCAACCATCTCTTCAATCCTTCCCCCCTCACGCCTTGGATTCCATCCCCCCCCTCTCCGCCTCCCCCCCACAGCATCCCCGCCATGTACCCGGTGTACTACCCGAGCGGGCCGCAGCCCGTCAAGATGAACAACGGTCCCATTTCGCGCGCCGACGACGGCAACGACGGCCGCTGGTGGACGCGCGCATATACCGCCGCATCGGACGCGTGCTCCGGGATCAACCCGTGCGGCGCGGGGCGCTGCTACACGCGCGCGGGCATGGCGCGGTGCGACTGCAGTGCGGTGGCGGGGATGGTGGAGGTGACGGGCGTGCCCACCAGCAAGTGCGTTCCGCGCAACCCCTGCTCCAGCCGCGGCCAGTACAACCCCTGCGGCAGCGGCACGTGCGTCAACCCCGGCGATGGTACCTACTCGTGCCAGTGCCCCGCCGTGAGTGCCCTTCCGAGCCTGCCTTAACTCCAAGCCCAGTTTTTCCCGCTTCACTCATATCCCCTCCCATTTGTATTCGTGCCTCTGCCCTCCACTCGCACTCAACCCATCCTCTCCACTCCTCTTCCTGCTCCTCTCCCCCTCCCCCTGGCAGGGCTACGCCATAGGAGCAGCGTCAGACGGCACGCAGACGTGCGTGGGAGTGGCGGGCGCCCCAGCCTCGTTCCTCGCCTACCCCACCGTGCCGGGCGACTCCTGCTCCTCCGTTGCTGCCGCCTTCAGCCTCACCACTGCCGGTCTCACCGCTCTCAACCCCTTCCTAAACTGCTCCCTCGCCTACCTCCCCCCAACGCTCATCCTCACCGTCGCAAACGCCTCCTCCACCTCCATATCCCCCTCTGCACCGCTCTGCACCGCAACGTACACCGTGCAACCCAACGACACCTGCACGACCCTCGCCAACACCTTCTTCGCGGGGAGCCTGTCAGCGCTGCGTGCTGCCAACCCGCTCTCATGCACCTCCTCACGCTTCTTCCTCTACCCGGCTCAGGTGACTTGACACTTTTGAGGCTTCTCAAGTGGCGTGAGCACCATGAGCCACGGGCACTCACGCTCTCTCACCGCTGTTGAGCATGTTTTTCCTAATCTCTCGTGTTTGTTGTTTGGTTTGAAACCTGCTGACGTGCACCATGGCCCGTGCGTCTCTCTCCACCCCTCGCAGGTCATCTGCACGACCACCAGCTCGCTCTCCTCACTGGCAGCCGTGGCTGTCCCGCAGTGCGGGCAGACGTACATCACAGTGGCGGGCGACACGTGCTCCTCAGTGGCGACCAAGTTCGCCATCAGCCTGGGCGCCTTCATGGGGCTCAACAGCGCACTCTCATGTGCCACTGCCCTCCCCGTGGGGTCGTACGTGTGTGTCGCCCCCAAGAGCTCCCAGGTGCGTTGCGGGAAGACTTTGGGCGTCTTTGAGCTTGCGCTTGTGGGTTCATCCGTTCCCGTTGTCCTTATTCTCTTGCGCCGGCCATGCTTTACTGGAGTTTCTTTTACAAATGCTTGGAATTTTTTGCCTGTTTCTTGTCTCTTGCCCTGCAAGCCCTGGTGGAGGCGCACCAAGTGGCACACATGGTGTTGCAGGGCTGCTGTCTCAGCTCACTCTCTTTCTGCTCTCTCTCGCCTTCTTTCCCTCCTGCCCACAGACGGCAGTGAACTGCACGGCATGGTACGCGGTGCTGCAGGGAGACAACTGCCCCAACATCT
The DNA here is from genome assembly GCA_948144175.1 of Closterium sp. NIES-65. Taxonomy (NCBI): domain Eukaryota; kingdom Viridiplantae; phylum Streptophyta; class Zygnematophyceae; order Desmidiales; family Closteriaceae; genus Closterium; species Closterium sp. NIES-65. The sequence goes on from CANXME010002221.1 coordinate 2,640,486, forward strand.
GGAACGCCGCCAACCTCACCGAGTCCACCTTCCTCGCCATCAACCCCGGCATCCGGGTAAGGCGGTTGAGAGCTAGTAGTTTTGGCTGACGATTCATCAACCCCGGGCAACACAAGTCGTTTCACCTCTCCCATATTCTCTTCCCTTTTCCCCCCAAAGCCGCACTGTTGCTTCAACCAACATCCTTCTTGCATGTTCGTCCGCTCATCATTCACTCTCCCCCACGCCCCACACCCCATCCCGATTGCAGTGCCAAGCGCCCTACCTCCAAGTGGGCCAGAAGGTCTGCATCAACTCCCCGCTCCTCGCATCGCTCCTCTCCGCATCCAGCACCTCGTACTCGCTCTACACCGTGCAGCCCAATGACTCCCTCGCCCTCATCTCCTCCAGGTTCATCACTCGCTGCACCACCTCCTCCGTTTCCCCCGCCTCCATCGCCGCAGCAAACAATATCTTGGAAACCTCCCCTCTGGTAGCCAACACCCAGCTCATCATCCCGTGCGACGCGCGCGTGGGGATTCTCGACTGCGGCTGTGCGCAGTCCCTCCCGGTCTGCGGTGCGGACTACGTCACGTACCCGTCCTACTGCGATGCGCTCTGTAACTACGCGCTACCGGTCATTCAGGACGGCGTCTGCTCCGGCTGCAACGCCGCCTGCACCGGCCGCACCGGCCTCGCCCCCGCCGCGGGGTATGGCTGTACCTGGAGCACGTGTCCCTACCCCAACTGGAAGCCGCTGGACAGCGACTGCACCGTGCTGCAGGGCGACTTGCCGGGGAAATGCTGTGCGGTGGAGCAGACTGTCTGTGAGAACGTGTGCCGCGCAACAAGGGACACGCTGGGCGGCACGACGACGCAGATGCAGGCGAACTACGACTCGTGCTACAGCCAGTGCATGTGCTGCTCCAGAGTGCCGTGCGGCACGAGCACGTGCCTGGCGCCGTCCAGCTGCTGGAGCCAGAGCCCCCGCAAGTGCACGTACAGCTCGTACAAGTACTGGTGGAACTGCACCTGGTTCCCACCAAGTAACCCGCTTGCTTAGCAGCATCGCCACTCAGCTCGCTTGCATAACTCTGCTTATTCCGTATCCACTTTTGAGAATTCTTGAAAGTGGATTGGCAGGCACCTGGTGTTTGCACCTCCCGCTGTAGGCTGGTGGTCAGATGGGGTATTGCTCAGTACCTGGCACTTGCTCCATGATTGGGGGAATAATGTACAGTCGGTTGCTCTCTTGTACTCGCCATTGTTATACGCTCTGTTGCATATTCTTTTATTCGTTTGGTTCACTTGGTGAGCATTTACAAGGCTGTTGTCACTAATGCATCAATATACGGTACCCTTGTCTCCAGTAAAATGGCCAGAACCCCTTGTAGCGCACATACCGTATTATTTCTTTATCGGCACGAAAACCCTCGAGAGATGTGGTAGTGGCAGCCGCTTCAAGCACGATCCACGAGTGCTTCTACCACAGCATTCTTAGGGCGCTTCACCTCTCAGTTCGAACAGGACGGTTGTTCGAACAGGCGAAATGTTACAGTTTTCGCCACTCCTCGTATGGGTGTTCGTGACGTCGCTAGTCGGAAATTTCGCGAATTTGAACAGAGTTGTCACACGGGGCACGAAGGTCTCCATTCCGCACGTTCGAACAGAGTTGTTCGAACAAAGTTGGGTTTGGTGACAGGAATTCCGCATGGACGACTGATTTTATTGGTTAGCAGGCTTCGGGTCGCACTCGAATGTTTGCGACCATTGCAAATGTCGCCATGCAGGAGAAAGTTCATCAAAAAGGACATTGTTGTTGGGAAACAACAAGGTGAGCAGTAGTAGAAGAGCACGAAGAGACTGTTTGACTGGATGGGCGAAAAATAAGTCAAACTTGAATGGCAGACGACAGAATTATTTTTTTGCGACGTTTCGCGAAGTCGTCCAGCACTTGGCGACGTCGCATGTTCGAACAGGCTGTCACCTCTAGTCACGAGCTGTCACATTCACCAAGGTGTTCAAATTTGTGTTCGGATCTCGTCGGGAAACTGTTCGTACAGTGAATTCGTTACGTATGTTCGGATTTGGGCCTTCCAGCCCCGAGGTGATGCGCCCTTAGTCACATCGTCCGTACGCATTAATATTAGGAACCCAGAACGTCCAATTAGACGGAGTCCGTTTGCCGCACCAAGCATTTCAATTACTCCATAATCGCTATCTGCGCTTCGAGCCCTCCCCGTATCTTTCGCTCGCTGTTCGCATGGCGATATCTGCGTCAGCATTTCGCGCGATTCACACCGCTGCGCCCCTTCTACCCCCAAGCAACGTCTTCTCCCAACCCACCACGCTACAAGGCCTTACGCGCACATATCGGCAGTTCCCCCTCACAAACACCCGACCTTCCACTGGTTTCGGCGCGCGCACACAGCATGGCGCACGGGGTCCACGCGCAAGCTTCACGCAAGCCGTGGAGTCAGTGCGCGCAACGGGGCCGAGCGCGGGGGTTGCGGCGCGCACGGAGTGGGAGCTAAACGTTCGGCGGCGAGCGCCGCTGGCGGAGCGATACGGCGTGCGCGTGGAGAGGGACGTTTCCGCCGACAGAATCGAGGTAGCGCGCACGTCCCCGCAGGCGTGCGGTAGCGAGTAAATGGGTTTTAGGAGGATGCTTCAAAACGGAGAGGAAGAGGCTTCGTAGGCGCCTCGAGTCTAGATTGCGCACCTGCTGGGCACTCGATATGCGGGTGGGAGGAGGGCGGGTGGTCGCGCGCGCGGGGCGACGATTGCAAGGCCGCGCAATCAGTCCGTTGTCTCCGCCACTGCCGCTCCCATCCTTGCCTCGCCCCTGCCGCTCCCACCCATGCCTTGCCGCTGCCATTCCCATGGAACACCACCACACCATACCACCCATCGCCTCCTACCACACCCACCAGCCATGATGGCCCCCGTATCGTGCTTCCACCAACAATCCTGCAGTGCAGGGGCATAGGGTGGGGTCACCGTGACCCTATGGTTCCCGCACCGCACTCAACCATACCCCTCACGCCTCACCCTTTTAAGTCGACTCAAAAGCCATCCATGGCCCTGATAGAGAGATTTCATTAAAGCCCAGTGATTTCCCTAAACCACGCCGCTCAGCGGGTATGGGTACAGGGTTCGGGGTTTAACCTCCCACACCGGTCCTCGCCTGGCTTGCTTGCTGTTTTCAGGCGCTGCGGGCGGAGGGGTAGATGTAACCACCACGTATGACCCATGCCTGCTGACCCATGCCTGCTGTTTGGAGGAGGTTGGGCGGAGAGGTGGTGACATTGATGTGACTAGCCGGGCCGTGTGACTGGCACATGTGGCCGATATTGCAATTGTGCCTTACTCACTCTCCCCGGCATTAAATCAAACCCGTGCCATTGATTCTCATCCTTGATTCTCATCCTTGATTCTCATCCTTGATTCTCATCCTTGATTCTCATCCTTGATTCTCATCCTTGATTCTCATCCTTGATTCTCATCCTTGATTCTCATCCTTGATTCTCATCCTTGATTCTCATCCTTGATTCTCATCCTTGATTCTCATCCTTGATTCTCATCCTTGATTCTCATCCTTGATTCTCATCCTTGATTCTCATCCTTGATTCTCATCCTTGATTCTCATCCTTGATTCTCATCCTTGATTCTCATCCTTGATTCTCATCCTTGATTCTCATCCTTGATTCTCATCCTTGATTCTCATCCTTGATTCTGAACCATGCCTGCTGCTTCCAGGAGCTTGGGGCGGAGAGGTGGCAGCGGTGGTGGACGCCCGGGCCATGTGCCTACCGGTGGGACTGGCGGGTAGAGGAGCAGGTGCTGGTGACACGTGGCACTCTCAGAGTCACTCCTGATGTGAGTCACCGTGATTGTGACACGTGGCACTATTGAAGGCACATTCACTGGAGTGTGAGTCATGATGTGACATGTAGCACGCTGGAAGCCACCCCTTGGTTTTCCTGTGTCTTTATGCTGTATGCGCTGCAATGTGATGCATCCTCTATCCACAGGTCTTGCCCCTTACCAGCTCCACTGAATGCTCTTGACTGCATCCATGACACGAGTGTGACGAGAGTCTAAAAGTTCATCTTCCAACAAACTTTCATCCCTCTTTCTCTCTTCCTGCACTGCCATCCACCCATGCATCGGTCCATGGCAGGAGTGTGAGGAGAGCATGGAGTTTGCAGCGGGTGACTTGGTATGCTTCCCACGGTGGTTCTTTGCTGAGCTCGAGTTCAGTGCCGACTATGAGCAACGGTACAGATTTGTGGCGTATGGGGACAACTGCTAATGGATTTAAATACGTGGAATACTTGCTGCAGAGCAGCGCGCCCAATTCAAGGGTTACAAGAGATGATTTATCTGTTATTACACTTAGGAGGAGCCATAAAGACAGCAAGCGATTTTTCACCCTGAAATATGTGGTTGTACGGTGAACATGTACCTCAAATCATATGGGGGAGATTGGAAGAGGGACTTGGGGAAGTTTTTGTGAGGACTTACAACTCTCTATTCTGTCAAAAACATCTGCTTACGGCACCAGGCATGTTCAGACCCACTGAACGACAGCGCGTCTCATTGTAAGATGACGAATCTGAAAACAGACGGGAGCTTCCTCGCTTGGCGGAGTGGGAGTGACCCGCGCTACGCGGGACAGACGCGTCTTGTCGTCGTGATCGAACCGCCCGGTTTCTCACTTGGCCCCACATTTGTGGAGTCAACGATCCCCCAGGGGCACCGCTCGCCTACAGCCATCGTTTCATTGGCTTGGCAGGCACCGGCCGTCAACTCCCGTCCGTCTGTTCTTCCCAGTCGCACGGGAACAACTGCAGCCCACCAAGCAGAGAACTGGGAACAACACCAATAGCTGCCTAGCCAAACCACTTTCCCCCTAGCCGCGATGACATAACTACAAATCGTGCCCGCATGGCAAGGCTTTCTCCAGATTACATGCTCACACAAGTTCCCTACAGAGTCCCCTACATTACAAGGCTCTATATAGCGACCTTTCATCAACTTCCGGAGTATTTCTAGCATCGCTCCTCATATCTGCCATCTCGCTGATCAACTGGACAGCTCTAGCTGTGGGAAGTCAACGTTGCCTGTTTGAATCTCACAGCATCTCCCAACAACGCGACGCCTCGTGCACTCCATAGCCACGCAGATCCTATTATTTGCTAACTGCAGCACCGAAGCTTTCATGGCAATTTCGCGCTCACACACGTTTCTCATCGCGGCGCTGCTGCTGCTCGCCGCTTGCCGCGCGGACGCAGCGCCGACGGTGGCGCAATTCCGGGCGGAACTCAACGCGCTGAAGGCGGTGTTGGCCAAGACGAAGGAATACTCGGCGTTCGGGAAAGGCGTCGATAAAATGCGTGAGTACTGCTCCCTTCGATTTTCTACTGCGAGTCGTCGCTTCTCTAATAAGCAGAACCTTTCTCCCACGCTCTCATTCTGAGCGCATATCGGTCGTTCGGTTAGGGTTTCTTTTGAGTGATGAACCGAGGAACACAAACATAGCCCAAGTGCAGATACTGACCACAAAGCAGACACGTCCCGCGTTCACACCGCCTCGCCAGCTCTCGCCTATCCACTCATTCTCTCCTCTCCCTTCTCTCCTCCTCAACCCATCCCTTCCTCTCCCCTTTAGACAGTGAAGTACCCCGACGCGCAGCTGCCGCAGCTGTTCAACACGACGCTGCTGGTGCCGACGAACAAGGCGGTGTACGGCGTGGGGATCAAGACGCTGCAGAACACGACGGCCATGGAGGCCATCGGCAAGTTCAACGTGCTGCAGCGCCAGTTCACCGCCGCGCAGCTGCGAAACCTCAAGCCCAACACGCTGCTGCGCACCAAGGCGCCACCCACCGACCTGCTGCAGCGCTACCCCTCCGTGGGCGCCAATGCGGGCAAGGTGGTGCTGGGCCCGCGCAACGTGACTGCTGCCGTGCAGGGGGTGGTGCTCTTTCCTGATCTTTACTCGGGCAAGTTCCTCAAGGCGCATGGCCTCTCCGTGTTCTTCCGCCCCAAGGGCTACTGACTGCATCTCCCTAAGAGCTACTGACAGCGCCGCCCCTGCCACGTGAGGTTGAAGGATAGTGTACCTAGTAGAGTACCCTGCAGCTGACTCAGTTAGGTTAGATTCATGCAGCCTGGTGTCAGAGCCTTGTGTCAGGAGGGTTTGGTTTGGAAGTCCTCCCTTGGCCACACTGGTACCGCATGAGGCCAGTGGCAAGGCTGGACCGTCATCCTGACACAATGCTCTGACACTAGGGTTAGTTAGGCCCTCTGTACATGCATGCCATTTTGACAAGTTGAACGAGTCTGCAAAGTTATTCCAAAGGAAGTGCTGGCTTTTCTTACCCTTAGTCAAGTGGGAATGCCTGGCTTTGAGGGAATGCACACAATTACGGTAGAATGCTCTGGTAACACTGCCACTAAAAGCCTTGTGGTACCCATTACAGCCCACAGGTGACGCTCTCCCATTCCATTCCAGCACTGTGCACCAGTGGTACCGACCTGAAGAACATATCTTCCCAGTAGATAGATTTTGTTACATTATACAGTACAGAATAATGAATGCGTTCATGTGCTGCACGATGTGACAGCTTCAGGAAAGGACGTGCATGCATAATGATGGCACGGGCCGGCATCATGGCACATGGCAGGGTCACAGGCCAGGCGGTTGCAGGGAGGGCGGGGGCAACGTGGAGAGGTTGAGAGGCAGCGAGATACCGTATCGCCCCGGATATAGGCGCCGTCCGATTATAGGCGCTGGCGCCTCTATCTGGAGCATGGCGCTTATGGCCGGACCTCGATTAGAAGCGCCCCCCCTGAGATTTGTGTACTTATTATAAGCGCCACCATTCGACTACTTAGTTAGTTTTACATTGAAATCACATTCATAACAATATCATGACAGCAGCTACAACATCAGAGACCTGAAACAGCAGGTCTAGCAACACTAATTCTAGCTAACTAGTTAGTCTTCGTCAGATTCGGGCTCCTGGCAGTTGTTGCCAAAAAACCCATCAGCAATGATGTCATCGTCGACGTCCACTTCCGCCGTCAGCTGGCTCCGCCTGTGCGCCATGGCGAGGCCGTCCTCACTGCCGTCGAGCGCGTTGCTGATGCCACAGGTGAGGAAGGCACGCTTTATTAGCTCGGCAGGCACTGACTTCCAGGCCTGAGATATCCACCTCAGGACGACCTCCGGAGGAGGCTTCTTCAAGTTCCCTGAAAATAACGGGAGAACGATGGAATCCCGTTAATCCTAAAAAACATACGGTAAGCAAAAGGAAGGGGGGTTGAAACACAACAACGCGCTCATTCCATACCTGCTGTCGTCAGCTGCTCTTGCCCTTCTGCCTCAAACCACCGCTGGTACTGCTGGCGGACCGACGCTTTGAAGCTCTTGTTGATGGAGACATCCAGGGGCTGAACCTCCGCCGTACAGCCCGACGGGATGATTGCCGGCACGCAGTTCATCTCGCGAAGCTTGTCCTTCACTTCCTGGGTGAGGTGACCGCGGTAAGAGTCGAGCACCAGCATCGAGCTCTTGGCGCATCTACCGAACCTGGGCTTCAAGAAGGGCTTGACGCCCTCCTCAAGCCAGCGGACGACACCCGCGGAGTCCATCCACCCGTTCTCGTGTGCAGCCACGACCACATCTGCAGGAAACAAGAGAAGCAGTTAGAATTCGCAGTCCGTGGTAAACCGCAGTTAACGAGCAGTGCACCAATTGACGTACCGGGTGGGAAATTGCCCTTTGGCACGGTCTTGCGCTTGAAGTACACCCACGGCTTCAGCTTCCGTCCGTCTGCCGTACACGCCAACATCACCGTCACACGCTGCTTCTGATACCCCGCGCTCCTGATAGGCACCGAGCGAACACCCGATTCATCCACGGTGGTGGTGGCGGGCATCTCCAGCCAGAGCGGCGTCTGGTCCGCGTTGATGATCCACGCGGTGTCGATGCCGCGCTCACGACGCATGCCACGCACGAACTTCCAGAAGCTTCTGCACTGCTCCGCGACATCTGAAGGGAGGTGGAAGGCAGGACGGTCACAGATGGCGGGTGTTAGTACCGGTAAAACAAGTAAACATTAACAAATTACATAGGGTAACTCTTACGCGACTGGGTTTTCTGGGCAACCCGGGTCTTCATGCGGACACTCAGGTTCCATCGTCGCCGAAAGCGCTCCGACCACCTCTGGCTCCCTTTCCAGGGCTTGTCCGGGTACAGCAGCTTCATGTATTCCCGCGACCACTCCTGCAGGCGGCCGACTGATACGGCGGTTCCCTTGCGGCGCCACTCGAGAAGCTTCTCGTACACTTTCAACTCCATAGGCCGATACCACGATGCCCGACCGCGGCCGTGCATGCGTTTCCGAGCGGAGTGCACGTCTTTGAGGAACTCCGCCGCCCGCTTCCAGTTTGTGAGGCACTTGGGGTGGATTCCGCTCTCGCGAGCCAAAGCGCGCACCGACGTTGCCACAGCAAGCCTGGCAACCCACTTCAACTTCTCCGCGGCGGTGTAACCTTGCCTCTTGTGCTCAGTGAGCTTGTGCCTGGGAGAGGGGGGGCGGGCATCACGGTTCTGGGAAGAGGGGTGGGGTCGCTTGCGATTCATCGGGGGATAGGAAGGTATCGGCAGGGACTCGGGAAGCCCGTCGCGTGACCAGTACTCCACGCCGTCATCGGCATCGTCGCCGGGAACGCCTTCGGGAAAAACATCTTCAGCGGAGCCGCCCTCGGCGCCGCCCCCGACGTTCGCTTCCGTGCCATACTCGCCGCCGACAGTGCCGCTCGCTTCCTCTTCGTCAGCGTCAGCTTCGGCTTCAACATCATCGTCGGCGCCGACTTGCGATTCGTCCCACGGGCAGTCGTCTGGCTGTCCCCACCGTGAACCAGGAACGTGCTCCACTTCCACCCACTCATCTTGCGGCTTATTAGACTCGGGTTCGGAGAGGTACTCGTCAAACGACGATGGGAGCAGCAGCGTCAGCACGGGCGTTGATCCAGCGTGTAGCGGAAGCGCAGCACTATGCGAGCACGGAGGAGTCGGAGGAACAGGAGGCTCAGGAGGTGCAGGAGGCGAAGGAGGAGCAGGAGGCGCAGGAGGCGCAGGAGGCTGTGGTGGCTTAGGTGGAGATGGTGGGACGCGGGAGTACCACCCGTCTTCGTCTACTCTAAACGCGGGCCTCCGTGGAGGCTTCTTCTTGAACAAGAAGTGAACCCCGGTGAAATCCGCCATAGCTTCCGCAGCATGGCGGGAGAGATCAAGAACAAGAACGAAAAACTGAAACAAAGAATGAACAAATGAAGGATTCAAAGGGACCCCTTCTGGCTAGCGCCACGGGGTCCTCGTCGAGGAGAGACGGGTGTCCCCTGTCTGAACCCGGAGAGGAGGGTGTAGCGCCACGCACGATGCTGCGCTGGCAGGGCATGATGGCCGCTTCTAGATGGTTCGGGTGAGGATTCTGCTGCCACCCAGCACACGAAAGCCTGATTGGGCCGCTAGGCAAGTTTCGCATCAGCGCTGGCAGGTGAGCTGCTCCTGGACGGGCTTTGTGCGGTTGGAAACCGAAGCGCGTCGGTTTTCGGCGTGTTTCCATGCATGATGCCATGCGCACGTTACACAGTCTTGTTCGCCTTAATACGGGCTTCGATTTGAGGCCTAAATTATGCAAATTCATTTTTACCATTATATAAGCGCCGGCGCTTATGGCCATTATTCAATTACAAGCGCCACCCTTAAAAAAATCGATTTTATTATAAGCGCCATGGCGCTTATATCCGGGGCGATACGGTAACAGCGCTCTGGGCGGGGTTCATGCGGCTCCTCTGCTCCCATGTGTATTTGAGTCGACTCAAATTGGCACATAGTGGAGTGGTCACAGGCCAGGCGGTTGCAGGGAGGGCGGGAGCAACGTGGAGAGGTTGAGAGGCAGCGAGATGATGGCGCTCTGGGCGGGGTTCATGCGGCTCCTCTGCTCCCATGCTTCCCACCACGGCCCTCCTCCCACCTCCACCGCTGCTGCTGTGCTCTCCGCCCTCAGGAGCAACTGGAGGGAGGAGGGGGAGTGTGGGATGGCATAGGGGGATTCTATCAACATACAATGGAGAATCCACCGCCTATCAGTCCAGGGGTTTCTGCCTTGCTCTATGTCTCTAGGAACAAGTGGTGGGAGTGGGGGAGGGGGGGTAATGGCCTGCGGGACGTGCAGCAAGGGAAACATTGTACAAATGGAGAAAAGCTATTTGTTTCAAGGACCACCACCCCTGCTGAAGTGTTTTGTGCTATTGAAAGTAACTGGTGGGAGCATGAAGGGACACTATGGCATGGGGAATTCTTAAGAAGGTAAAATTAACACTTTGAAGGTGCTGCCTTGCTGCTGTCCGTGGCGCCAGTAGAAGCTGGTGGGAGTGGGTGGGAGGCGGTTAGATGAAACGATTGAGAGATGTGCAGAAGAGTGATAGTTTTGTGAATTGTACTGTACTCTTTCAAGGCGCTCAATGCTCTCTGCCTGCTACTCTTTCTTAGACGCCTCAAAAACAAAGTGACAGTTATTCGGCCCACTGCTGCCTTAGTTTCCAGACGTCTCAAAGTCAGCACGACAGTTATTTTGCCCCCTGCTGTCTCAGAGTGGAAACGTACTCGTCCAAAGGGTACAGTTCCCTCTGCTGCTGCGCTACACCTACCCGTGGCCGTAAAATACACGGGCATTGAGAGGTGGGGTAGCAAGGGAGAAGAAAAGAAGACGCGAGTGATCCAGATGGGGAAATACCATACCAGCTGCAAGCACGGACGCATCTCTCCATGCATAGATAAAGCCTCACATGCCCCACCTGCCCCGGGTACCCACCTTCCCTGCCTCACATGCCCCACCTGCCCCGAGTACCCACCTGCCCCGAGTATCGCTGGCGCAGCTCCAGCTTGACCCGGCCGTCAAACGAGTCCTTGCAGAAGAACCTCATTCCCTCCGCTGTTGGCGCTCGCAGAGGCGTGCCGTTATCGCCCGGGAGTGTGTGCGCCTCCACTGTCACCTGAGAGGGGGAAAGGAGCGAACAGGGGGTATAAGGGCAGGTGGGGGGCGTGTGAAGCTGCCCGTCAAACAAGTCCTTGCAGGCGATTCTCATGGCCTCTTGCGGCGCCGCATAAGTCCTCGCAGAACAATCTCATGCCCTCCGCGGACGGTGTTGCTTCTGAGAATTCTCAAGAACCGCATGCCCTCAACTGTCGGTGCTCCCAGGGGTATGCGGCTGCTGCCTGGTAGTGTAGTGTGGAGTGTGCGCCTCCACTGGTACCTGGTAGAGAGGAGGGAGTCAACAGGGGGATAATGACAAAAACGTTTGGGGGGCATGTGAAGTTGCACTGTTGCGCAGCAGGGTGTGAAGTAGCAGCGTGAAGTAGCAGCGTGAAGTAGCAGCGTGCCCACTGCCCTGGTCGCGCAGCAGTGTGTGTGTTTGCATAGTTTCTTCGGAAGATGGTGGGGAAAGCGATGAGGTGATGACACAAGTCACCACTGCCCGCTGTTTGCAGTGCGGGGCGTGCAGTGGGGGGCGTGCAGTGGGGGGCGTGCAGTGGGGGGCGTGCAGTGGGGGGCGTGCAGTGGGGGGCGCACAGGGAGGGGCATTGAAAATGAAAGTGAAAGAAACAACTAACTCACTCCTAAATCTCACCTCATTCCACTCCTCCTCACCTCTCACTGCTCGTCCCACCTCGTACCACTCTCCCTCGCCTCACACCACTCCTCACCTCCCCCACTGCCCTTTCTCACCTCACACTACTCCTCCTCACCTCACACCATTTCTCTCCATCTAATACTGCTCGTTCTCACCCCACAAAATTATCCTCACTGCACACTCCTCCTCACCTCGTACTGCTCGTTCTGAGCGTGCATGTGCCAGCTGCCCCACGGCTGCACCTTCCACTCCACGGCGCCCCTGTTGGGCACAAACTCGATGAACTGCCCCTGCCAGTGCAGCCCCACCTGTATGCAAACAGAACCACAGAGGAGGCGGGTATGTGGGGATTCTAAGAGGGCCTCAAGGAAGGGAGGAGTATGGGAGTGACTGGCACTCCACCACCCCTCTGTTGGGTGCAAACTCGATCAACTGCCCCAGCCAGTGCACCCCCACCTGCATGCACAGCATCCAGAGTAGCGGAGAAAGGGACCTTCCAGGGGGACTTAGAGAAAGGGAGGGATTCGTGGGACGGGTCATTCCACCACGCCCCTGTTGGACACAGACTCGATGAACTGTCCCTGCCAGTGCAGGCCTACCTGCCATGGCAACAAAGGAAAGAGAAGGGTGGGCAAGAACTTTTGAGGTGCCTCGAAGAATGGGAAAGGTTAAGGTGGGGAGGAGGGGGGCACTCCACCAGACCCCTGTTGGGCAGAAACTCTATCAACTGCCCCTGCCAGTGCACCCCCACTTGCCACGCACAGCATGGAGGGAGGGGGGCGAATAGTGGGACCTTTAAGGGGGGCGAATAGTGGGACCTTTTAGGGTGGCTCAAGGAAGGAGGTATGAGAGAGACGGGCCACTCTACTGCGTTTATGAGCCCACCTCTGGCAGGGGAAAGAAAGATAATAAATGGCAAGAGGTGGGTTCTTTCGAATACCACGACACGGCTAAAGCGTCATAAGTTTCACGCGTGGTTTTCGGGGTTGGAATCTCTGAACCCTGCAAGTTCCTCACTTCTGCACAATTCCCCACGGCATGCCAGATAACGAAGAAACACGAAGGCATGAAGTGGGGGGAGGTGGTGGCCATCCTGTCAAACGATTCGGAAGAAGATATTAAACCCTTCCCACACGACTTTCCCCCTAGCACAAGCCTTCCTCCCCTCCTCTGACCTCTCCCCGCCGTGCATGGCAGCGGCGGCGCTGGCAGCCATGGCACGGGCTGTGGACGCAGGCAACATGCACCATAGCAGGGCTGCCATACCCATACATCCTAAGCTCACTGCCATGCTCTTCTGCAGTCATCAGCCCTTCTTCCTCTCGCCTCTCCTCGGCACTTTCCTAAATACGACAATCAGCCATTTAATTTCTTATTCCGAATCGTTTGACAGAATAGCCACCACCTCCGCCCACTTCATGCCTTCGGATTTCTTCGTTATCTGGGATGCTGCGACGAGTTGTGCAGGAATGAAGAACTTGCAGGGTTAAGGAACTCCAACCCCGAAAACCACGCGTGAAACTTCTGACGCCTTGCCAGCTGTGTCGTAGTTTCGAAAGAACTCACCTCTTACCGTTTATTAACTGCCCCTGCCAGTGCAATCCCACCTGCCATGCACAGTATGGAGGGGGGTGACTAGAAAGGGAGGTATAAGGGGGACGCGCCACTCCACAGCGCCTCTGTTGGGCACAAACCCTATGGATTGCTGTGCTGTGCACGCCCACCTGCCATGCACAGCACACACAAGAGTAGAGGAGAATGTGGAGGGTTTAGGAGGGAGGGCCACTAGGTCACGCCATTACGATTAAGTGGAAAGAGCGTCAAGAGAAACGATTCCACCATTCCCACCTTCGTCTCACCAAGCCCTCTCTATCTCACCATGCCCCACCCCACCATGCCTCACCATGCCCACTTCCTCTACGGAGTTGGCCAGCAGAGGCAGGTTGACCTGCCGCTTTGCCCCCGCCACTGTGAGCGCCCTTTTGAGGCACCTCAACCATATACCCCTGCCTCTCTCTCAGCATACTCCCGCGTCTCACCATGCCCACTTCCTCAACGGAGTTGGCGAGCAGGGGCAGGTTGAGCTGCCGCTTCGCCCCCGCCACTGTGAGCGCCACTGCGGACCCCAGTGACACATGCGACCACACATTGCACTGGATCTGGTGGGAGAGGGTGTAAGGGGGAGGGAAAGAGCGTGCAATGTGGGGAGAAAGAGGACCAAAGAGAGCCACTGCGGACCCCAGTGGCACGTGCGACCACACATTGCACTGGATCAGGTGGGGAGAGAGGGGGCTAAGGAGGCGGGAATCGGAGAGAGAATAGGGAAGGGAAGAAGAGGTGGGAAGCAGTGGATGGCACGGATAGCTTGCGGAACTGTGATGTGAACGATGCATCAAACTGCCCACAGTGAAGCATGCATCAAACTGCCCACAGTGAAGCATGCATCAAACTGCCCACAGTGAAGCATGCATCAAACTGCCCACAGTGAAGCATGCATCAAACTGCCCACAGTGAAGCATGCATCAAACTGCCCACAGTGAAGCATGCATCAAACTGCCCACAGTGAAGCATGCATCAAACCGCCCACAGTGAAGCATGCATCAAACTGCCCACAGTGAAGCATGCATCAAACTGCCCACAGTGAAGCATGCATCAAACCGCCCACAGTGAAGCATGCATCAAACCGCCCACAGTGAAGCATGCATCAAACCGCCCACAGTGAAGCCCCACGTACCAGAGAAGCTCAGGTGCCTCAGCCTCTATGCCTACAGAACAGACTTCAAACCCGCAAGCCAAATTGTTTGAGGTTAGGGCGAGAGACATTCCCAAAACGCAAATCCGAAAGCTCCCCTTGAATGAAAGTGTATCGCACCCAGAACCACTTGAGGGGGAAGGCGCCGCCCCAGTTCTTCTCAGAGTAGGTGACGGCGTCTGTGAACTCAATGCGGTGCCCCTGCCACTCCACCCACCCACTCGCTCGCCCCATCGCCATGCACACCTGCACGGGGGGAGGGGGGGGTGCATGGCAGGGGTATGAATGATGGGTGGAGAGGGGTGCAGGGGGGTATGAGGAGGTGATGGCCTCGCACCAGTTCTTCTCAGAGTAGGAGATGGCGTCTGCTTTTGAGGCGCCACAAAAGTAGGCGTCTGTGAAGTCCATGCAGTGCCCCTGCAGGGAAGTCGACTCAAAAGTGTCTGAATTCTATGCGGTGCCCCTGCCACTCCGCCCGCCCACTCGCTCGCCCCATCGCCATGCACACCTGGGTGAGGGAGTTGGGGGGGGATGTACGACGGGAGGTACGATGAGTGGGGAGGGGTGCAGGGGGTTATGAGGAGGCGAAAGGGTGATGGCAAGGTAGCAAATCAGCTGCCACATCAGCTGCATCCACAAATGCAGTCTCTTCAGTCAATTGTGAAAAACAACCCGTGAGACTTCCTGAGCCTACTTCCCTCCCACCTCACATCTCAGACTGTCGCCACGTCACCCTCACCTGCCAGTGCGGTTCAAAAGCTGGCAGGGCAGAGAGCCAACCAGCAGTTGACAGCTGTGTGCCGCCCCTGGGGCCCCAGCCATCGATGGGCGTCACCTCATAGCGCCATCGCACTATGCTGCTCGGGAGAAGAGTGGGAAGATAGAACAGAAAGTTGGCAATGGAGTTTTGAGTATGGCATAGCGTGATGTAGCCAAGCAGGAGGGAAGGGATGATGCCCTGAGAGGCCAGTGGGATTGTGGGGAGGGAGGGAGGGAGGGAGGGAGGGAGGGAGGGAGGGAGGGAGGGAGGGAGGGAGGGAGGGAGGGAGGGAGGGAGGGAGGGAGGGAAGGAGGGAGGGAGGGAGGGAGGGAGGGAAGGAGGGAGGAAGGGAGGGAAAAAAGGGAGGGAGGGAGGGAGGGAGCAATGATGCCCAGAACTCGTGTGCAGGCAAGGCAAGCAGGGGGCAGGTGAGCAGAGAGCAAGCTTGTTCTACCACCTGAATGGCGTGAGAGCACTCAACCATTACCAGGCGCAGCAGCAGCACCAATGCACCATCACCACCGCCATCACTATCACCATCACCATCACCATCACCAACACCATCACCATCACCAACACCATCACCATCAGCATCACCAACACCATCACCATCACCAACACCATCAGCATCACCAACACCATCACCATCACCATCACCATCACCATCACCATCAGCATCACCAACACCATCACCATCACCAACACCATCAGCCTCACCTGCCATCATCTTGGTTCTTGAGCGTGCCTTGGTGCAGGAACGGCGTCACCTGAAATCCATACTGCACCCTTGCCTCAAACTCCTGTTGTTCACAAGATACATGTGAAGAAAAGGCATGCATGATTTACCATAGCAGCAGCGAAAGCAGCCCTCACGCGCCTACAGCAAGCTCAATAACCACCATCCACACAGCAGCACACAACACCACCCATATCTTCTGAGGCGCCAGAACATACATAACCGAATCACTGACACTCCCACCCACATGTGCGTTCGCTCCCAAGGCCAAACCCAGTGGATGCCCCAACCCAGTCAACCACGCTCGCCCAGCTCTGACCAGATCCACATATCCAATACTCACTCTCACTCCCTGCTTTGACTTTCCCTCTCGTCCGTGCCCATCCCCTCCTCCCCCTCCCCAGCCCACTCCAAGTGCCAACTGCAGTGTAAGCAGTGTGTGTGTGCCTCTCTCTGACTTCTAGTGTGTGCTGCGAATGGGAAACAATTTTGACAATTCTCAAAAGCGAATGTGGTACCAATGTGGTCTTAACTGACATATTGACGTAAAGCACAGTTGTGCCATATGGATGTGGTGAAAACATGTGATATAAGTATGTGGTTTAGGCAGAGAGGGGAAGGTAATACATGAACATAGCACGGGAGAAGAGGGAGGGATGGAAAGTACAGGAAATATGTTCTGTGACAGCTGTCAAAAACCCCTCTTCTGTGGCATCCCCTGTCTTGCCCTCTCCTTCCCGTACTTTCTATCCCTCCCTTCTTCTCCCGTGCTATGTTTCTGTATTACCTTCCCTTCATGTATTACATATGGATTTGTTACAAGGGTTTCGTATACATATGTGGTATAGCTGTGCTATGAGTGTATGTGACACGAACATGAGTTATTAAGACGTGCTTTATAATATGCAACAGGGTATACATATGTGGCATCAATGGGTGGCATGCAAATGGGCGTACACGCGTGGCATACACAATATACATGAATCTGGAAATCATCACCACCCACCCACCTGAGGCGGCACCTCCCCCAGGGGCGACACGTGCCCCTCCCTGGGCTGGAAACACGCTCCCAACGCCAACTCATGCCGCACTGCAGGGTGTTGGGGAGAGGGGGGAAGGGGGGTTTGCGCGAGGGGGAGACGGAGCAAGGGGAAAGGGAATGGACCGGGAAGAAGGGGATGGGGCATTGACATGAGATGTGCGAAGAGGGGACGATGGGGGCTGGGAAGGGTTGAGCGAGGTATGGACGGGCAGGACTAGGGTAGGTGCTCAGGGACAGTGGGAGAGGAGGAACCAGGAAACAAGACGAAGAGTGGGGCCGGGCCGGGCCGGGGAGGGGTTGTATTTCCGACAGATATAAGACCTCCCCTCTCCGTCCTCCACCTCGCTCACCTCCCCAGAATCGTCCCGTGTCCGCCGTTTGTTGATACACATAGTCCCGCGCATCTCCCCCGCCCTGCGCGCCCCCGTCACCGCGCCCCCACTCCGCCTGCCTGTCCACCGCCGGCCCCATCGCCTGCATCATCACGCACGGCAGGCCCCCCTTCGCGCGCTCCGCCTGCTCGCCGGCGGGGGAAGCGGATGGCGCTCCGGGGGAAGCCGCGGAGGGGGCTGCGGGGGGCGGAGCGGAGGGATTTTCAACGGAGTACATCCATGCGAACGAGTCGCGCGAGTTGGGAAGCGACACCTTGAAGTACCACCCCTCGAAAAATGGCTGATCAGCGCCGCCGCCGCTGCTGCTGCTGCCCGGCGCGTAGTGGTACCCACTGTGCGGCGTGCGGCTCGGCCGCGTCACGGCGGGCGACGCTGGCGACGCTGGCGACGGCGACGCGGCGGAGCTGCTCGCCCTGGGCGACGTCGCCGGCGTCGTAGGCGACGGTCTGGAACCAGCTGATCGTGCGGAATGCTCGACCGCTCGCTGCAGCGAGTTCTGGCGGCGCAGTGCGGGACGGTGGCGGCAGGAAACGATGCTCGGTGCAGTGGCTAGCCGCCTTGAAGTTGCCGCAGGGGCGCAGGTAGCGGCTGAAGCGGCGGCCGGCATGGCGAGTCGTTCTGGCAGCACGGAAGCGACAGAGGGCGACATGGAAGGCGAATTTATGAATCACTGTGTTTCGCGTACAGTACTGCGCTTATCAACAACGACGAGCAGGGTGCCTCTTGTTGAAACTGCAATTCAAGCCAGAACTTGCGGACCAGGAATTCCTAAAGCTATTTCTCCTACACTTCAGCGAATTCGGTCCCACGGATGACTTCGTCACCTGTAATCAAGTAACCCCTCGCTAATCTGACCACCCCTTTGTGCCCTCGACCTCGAGTGTCACGAAAGAAACGGCTACAATTGTCCCACGTGGCTCGCGATACAGTTATTGGCAGGACACGAAGCGTCGCCTGGGCACCGTGCCACCTCACTCACCGTACATTCACCGACAAGAAAGTGTTCTCTTTAGGACGGTTCTGATATAAAAACGGTTGCATAGGTTAGCGAAGCGAAATCAGAAAACGTTTGTCGCTATCCTCGTTTATACCTTCATACTGGTAAAACAACGACGTTCCAATTGAAAGCTCACCACCATCTTGACTAGGCACGAATTCCCTCAGTGCTGCATTTGATTCTCAGGTTAACTGCACCGTCTCCTCTCTCGGTGAGCTGTAACCTAATCACAATTCCCTGCTTTTGCGTGACGAACGTTCAGATCACAATTAGACCCAAGGAGTCCATGTTCATTCATTGGTCGTCATGGTTTGCCACCTGGTGCAGTTGGTGTGCAACCCTACCAGCATCCACAATGCCTTGCTTGTGGTTGACAAAAAAGTGCAGACAGACTAGGGGAATGAGGATGACGAGGAACACATAGAGGAAGCTGGGTCGAAGCTCACCCGTAATCTGCAATGGCACGGGCAGGCAGGGAGACAGTTCAATGTGTAATGACAATTGAGATAGCCATTGTGAGGATGTGAATGCAAGTTGGCTTGTCTGGTTAGGTGTGGTGTGATGCAGTGAGGGTGCCATGTGGCCACAGCAGGGCAAGGCATGCATACGGAGAGGTGGAGAATTGGGAAGAAACGAGGAAGGAGAAGTCGGAGGAAGTGGAGGATAAGCACCGGCACTTCGATGGTGACAATGAACGGCCTGATCAGGGAAAGGCGGAGTCGGAGCCATGACGAGCCCTTGTCGCTCACAGAGTAGAGCGCCAAATCAGATGGTTTCTGGAGCGCTTCAGAATTTGTCTCATCTGACAAGACAAGCCAACCCACCTGCACGATGATTGCGACGATGAACGGCCCCAGCCACGACGAGCCCTTGTCGCTTACAGAGTAGAGAGAGAAAAACGCCGCCTCGCGCCCGACCGGAATCATGTCAATGAACAGCGTCTTTGAGTACGCATTCAGCCCGCCGAGAAAAAACCCAAACCAACACGCAAACACAAACAATTCCCAAGGGGCCTTCAGCCCTATGGACTGCGGCGGTGTGAGGTAGCCCAGTAGCCCCCAGAGCGGCAGCGGCAGCATGCCGGCGAGCATAAGCATGACCATGGCTTTGTTTGTGAGCACGGGCTGCATCCAGCGCTGCAGGTAGAATAGCAGCGGCGTGCAGAGAGTCGCGGTGACAGACACGCAGATGGCGAGGAAGATGAGGGTTTCCGTGGGCACACAGAGGTCCCTCTCCCCGAAGAGGACCCCGATTTGAAGAATGGTGGTGTAGCCGTCCGCGTAGACGAAGTAGCAGAGCAGAAAGGCGAAGGCCGAGCGGTAGCGGCGCGCTTCGGCGAAGAGTCGGCCCATGTGGCGCCAGCCGGCGAAGGCAGAGGAGAGGGCGGAGGCGAGGCGTGCGGTGAGGTGGGATGCGGTGCGGTGGCATGCGGAGGAGTGGGAGGAGGAGGGGAGCGGGGGTGGAGGGGGGAAGGGTGGGCCGGGGCGGGGGCGGAGCCAGAGGAAGGTGAAGAGGGAGAGGAGGAGCCACCAGAGGGCGCAGGCGAGCAGGGCGAGGCGGAGTTTGAGCAAGTCGGAGGAGACAGGGAGCGTGGCTGCGAAGGCGAGGAGCGTGGCGAGGATGGAGGCGATGCTGGCACACGCCACCCCTGTCAGTGACATGCGGTTCTCCTCCTGGTGGGCAGAGAAGGAGGGGTTGGAAAGAAATGAGGGAGGGAGCTTGAGGGAGTTGGTGGGTTGAGAGAGCAGCGTTGTGATGCTGGAACAGGCGACTCCTGCCTGTGAGTGACATGCGTGTGGTTCTCCTCCTGCAGCTGGGGGAGGGGTAGGGGAAGTGGACGGAATGGAGAGAGGGGAAGGGGGGAATAGCAGGAGGGAGAATGTCAATGTGGTGGGAGAAGAGAGGGCACAGTGAGCTGCGCTAGAAAACGTTGCCCCTGCTGCTCTTCCCTCCTGCCTCTGCCACCGGGCGTGAGCTAAAGAGTCAGTTGACACCACCCGACTGTGCAACATAGGTCTTTCGCAACTCTCAGGACGCAGCTAGAAGATTCAGTTGACACCACACCTGGTCCCGGGCGACGAGAAGCGGTGTGAACAGGTCACCCTTATCCGCCCCACACGAGTCCACGGCAACAAATGCCTCGGCACTGCTCTCCACGCCTGCATGTGTGCGCGCCTCTGCCGCCGCCCACGCCTGCCTCCCCATCAGCTCCTGCTCTCCCATCCTTTCTTGCTCGGCTTCTTCACCCCCTTGCACTGCTGACCTTTCTGTGGCCTCCTCTGCTTCCCTCTCTGCTGGCCTATCCGCCCCCGCCTCTGTCTCCGCTGCTTTCCCCGCCTCCACCGCACCAGGCATGCTGAGAGCAGCAGCAGGGAGAGAGGCAGCACAGGACAGCTCTGCATGGGCGGACGCTGCGAGCTGCGCTGCGAGGAGCACTGGAGGAGCCGCGTCCACGAGCACAGGCAGGTAGCTGATGAGGGCAGGTGGGGACGGGGGGGTGGGAAGTAGTAGGGATGGGTTGAATGAGGCGCACGTGGCATGCCTGCTTGGGTGTTGACTGCGAGCTGTGCTGCGAAGAGCAC
This sequence comes from Closterium sp. NIES-65, assembly GCA_948144175.1. Lineage (NCBI taxonomy): Eukaryota > Viridiplantae > Streptophyta > Zygnematophyceae > Desmidiales > Closteriaceae > Closterium > Closterium sp. NIES-65. The sequence continues at coordinate 2,661,438 of CANXME010002221.1, forward strand.
TGGAGGAGCTGCATCCACGAGCACAGGCAGGTAGCTGGTGAGGGGTGGTAGGGACAGGACATGGGAGGAGGTGGAGTGGAGGGCAAGAGAGGGAGGCGTGGGGACAAGGAACGGGGTGAATGAGGAGCACCTGCAGCTCTGCTGCTTGGGCGTTTGATGAGTCTTTTTTTGAGTCGACGCAAAGAATAGACTCAGCCCCTGTCGCTGTGCTGTTTGGGCGTTCAGTGCAAGCTGTGTTGCAAGCAGCACCAGAGGAGCCCGGTCCACCAGCACAGGCAGGTAGCAGGTGGGTGGAAATGGGGAGGGGGAGATGTACTGTGAGTGCACTGGCAGCTGTGAGTGCACTGGCAGCTGTGAGTGCATTGGCAGCTGTGAGTGCACTGGCAGCTGTGAGTGCACTGGCAGCTGTGAGCCAGCAGGCGTTCACCTGTGGGCGAGCAAGTACAGCCATGCGTGCACACTGCACCGACATGTGTGTGTGGAGGTCACACCAGTAGCACTCAACAGCGTGTGGAGGGCAAGTGCTATCTCAGCAGCATTGGCACCCGTGTATTAACCACCGATGGTAGCGATGAGGAGCAGCCATGAGAACCAACAGAAGGACCGGGACGGCAGGTAACACTGTGTGTGTGCACTGGCCATACGTGTAGCAGGTAAGGCCATGGCACTGGCGCACGGGTCCCACACACCTGTAGTAGGCGACAATGGCGAGCCCGTAGCCCACATTGGCCGTGATGAGCAGCACCCCCGAGAGCCACCAGAGGGATGGTGACACCAGCGCCATGCACAGCGCACACGCTGTTATGCCCATGGCTGTGCCGCCCTGTAGCAACTGTCAGGGGGAGCGGGCGGGGAGGATGTGCTGAGTCAACTCGAAAGTATGGCGGTATAGGGAGAGGCGGGATGGGGAGAGGCGGGCACAGAGGAGCAAGGCATGGCATGGCGTGGCGTGGCATAGCATGGCGTGGCGTGGCATGGCATGGCATGGCGTGGCGTGGCATGGCATGGCATGGCGTGGCGTGGCATGGCATGGCATGGCGTGGCGTGGCATGGCATGGCATGGCGTGGCGTGGCATGGCATGGCATGGCATGGCGTGGCGTGGCATGGCATGGCATGGCGTGGCGTGGCATGGCATGGCATGGCATGCACATGTCATCCAGATCATGGTTCCAGCCCAGCGCATGTCCATCACAGATGCACCTATGATGCGCACATGAGCTTGCTGCGCCCCATCTGTGCACCTTCAACCCGCCCTCATCCCCCACCCACCACCTTGCAGCTCCTCATCACCTTGCGAGAAGGGTGTGCAACACTGCTTCAAACAGGGTCACACAATGCTTACCTGCATCCTCCACTCGTCCTCCTAGGCCCACCCTCCCATCCGCCCCTCCTAGGCCCACCCTCCCATCCGCCCACCCTCCCATCCGCCCACCCTCCCATCCGCCCACCCTCCCATCCGCCCACCCCCACACTCCCACCCTCCCATCCGCCCACCCCCACACTCCCACCCTCCCATCCGCCCACCCCCACACTCCCACCCTCCCATCCGCCCACCCCCACACTCCCACCCTCCCATCCGCCCACCCCCACACTCCCACCCTCCCATCCGCCCACCCCCACACTCCCACCCTCCCATCCGCCCACCCCCACACTCCCACCCTCCCATCCGCCCACCCCCACACTCCCACCCTCCCATCCGCCCACCCCCACACTCCCACCCTCCCATCCGCCCACCCCCACACTCCCACCCTCCCATCCGCCCACCCCCACACTCCCACCCTCCCATCCGCCCACCCCCACACTCCCACCCTCCCATCCGCCCACCCCCACACTCCCACCCTCCCATCCGCCCCTCCCACACTCACACCCTCCCATCCGCCCCTCCCACACTCCCACCCTCCCATCCGCCCCTCCCACACTCCCACCCTCCCATTCGCCCCTCCCTCATGTCCCACATCCCACATCCCCACTCACCCGCATGCGCCCCATGCCATAGTCAGCGAGGGGCCCGAGGGTGATGAATGCGGCCACCTGGCACACCACCGACAGCCCCAGCGTGACTGTAGCGAATGCCACTGGATCCATGCTCGCCGCCCCCATCTGCACCTTGGGATTTGGCAGCGGCGAGTAGCTGGGGGGAAAACGGGGGATGGGGGGTGGGGGGGAGAGAAGGGGGAAGGGTGACGACGGGCGGGGATTGAGGAAGAGAAGAGCGATGGAAAGCGAGGTGGGAAGAAGGGTGCGGACGGGAGTGGGGAGCGAGGGATGGGGACGGGAGGGAGTGCGGTCGCCGTCCCATGTGGTGTGGGGATGGCGAGCAGCGCATACTATTATGGCATCTCCACCTCCTACCACACTGCCCTCCGCCCCCCCTCCGTCACCGCTCCGTCAACCCTCCGTCACCGCTCCGTCACCCCTCCGTCACCCCTCCGCCACCCCTCCGTCACCCCTCCGTCACCCCTCCGTCACCCCTCCGTCACCCCGACGTCACCCCGACGTCATCCCCACGTCACCCCAACAAAGTGCTCCCCCACAAACCTCAATTCCACACGCTGCGTTCCCAATAAGCTCAGCCATCCCACTCGTCCCCATTCCCCCATCTTCCCCTTCCCCCACCAGTAACCCTCTTTCCGCGTTCGCGCCGCCTCCATCCGTCCCCGCGCGTCCGCTCTCTCACCTACCCAGATGACGTCAGCAGCTGCATTCCCTCGCCGGGCACGCACTGCGCGCAATTCACGGTGACGCCGTCGACGCCGCAGTCGGGCGGGCGCGGCTGCCCCGCCTGCTGCCACGCGGCGTCGGCGGCGAGCTGGTTGAGGAGCAGCGGGAAGAACACGGGCAGCGCCACCGAGTAAAACGCGGACACCGCCGCGTCGTACAGATACCACCCCCACTCCTCGCGCCGCGTCACGGGAATTGGAGCGTCAGCGCCATCCGCGGCGGCGGCGGTGGCGAGCATTCCTTCGTCCGCCGCTTCGTGATCGTATTGCGAATTATGATCGTTTCTTTGTGGCTCGGCACGCGACGTAGCCATTCGCTCACGATGCTTTTTCTGAGTTGTTTCGGTAATCGCTCCAGGTGCCGCTCAGGACGCAGCGCGGCGCGGCTTGCCGCTGCTGGTGGGCGCGTCTCCTCTGGCGGCGGAGGCGGAGAGACGGAGGAGCTACGAGATTGAAGAAGCGGCGTCAGGGGGAAACGAGCGGGGTTTGCGGAGGAGGCGGAGGCGGAATTCTGCGCGGAATGGCTTCTGCGACGCCTCATGCTCAGCTCATCTGGAGAAATTCGCTGGAGGCAAAACTAAGGCAGAGGAGGGGAGAGTGTCAGTCGGTAGGATTGGCTGGGAGAGTTCCGAGCGAGTTCGGTCGGTGTTTGTGACGGTGGAGTTGGGTGGAATTGAGCCGCGACGCATCTGATTGTGAATCGGGTCGGGCGGGGTTCTGATTCTGAAGAGTGAAACATGCGCGCGCGGAATGCTGCAGAGAGCGGACGACACAGCGTATAGGAAGAAGGTTCGGTTCGGTCGGTGGGGTTGCAGACAACAAGGAGAGTGGTGGGGAGAGGAGGAAAAGGGAAGGGGAAGAGGAGGGGGAGTAAGCAGGGTGGAGTGGTGGTCTCGCGGTGACAGGCAGCAGGGGAGGAAGGGAAGGGAAACGAAGGTGTGTGGTGGTTTTTGTCGTTGAGCGGAACAACGGTGGCCTTTGGGGGGAACAGAATGCTGCGTTGAAAAATGTCGTTGATCGCAGCTGTTGCGTTGCGATGCGAACGAACACAGCCGCGAACTGGTCGCGCACAAACAGTACAGCGTGTCAGTGCCCCCCAAGCAGGAGAGCGATCGATGAAGACGAGGCGATGCGAAGGACTCCTTACTGGTCGATACCTTACCCCTTATAAGAAACTCACTGCTCAAATATCGCTAGATTCGCAGAGTTGTGAAATGGAAGAAATTACAGTCAATGGGCACTGATCACTAGTTCCGATGCTGTGCTGCATACAGATATTATACACCATGCACCTGAAGCTATTCTGTGATATCACTTTAAAGAAAAACTCAAACCATGTTTGCTGATCATGCAAAACATCAAAACCCTAGTAGTTTTTTGGAGTTTAGTAATAGGAAATGAAGTGAAGACCTGTGGAATTTCCGTGCAAACAAAAAGCAGTTGCGTGGCTTCCCTCGTAGGACACAATACCCGTTTTGAATCGTCTGTCATGGGGATCATTGTGGATAGGGGAAGGGGGTGTTATTGAACATTGTTATGGATGATAAGCAGGGCTCTTGCTAGGATCTGAGGGCGTCTGATTCTGTCAGACGGGTCCCCCCAGGCAAAACAATTGTTTTGTCTGATCTAGATTGGAAAATCAGATGGATATAAAAAAATGAGTCTGAAAATCAGACCATCAGACCAAAATGGTCTGAGAGAGCCCTGATGATAAGAAGCTTATGCAAGAACCGCCTTGCATTCAACAACAAACACTTCCAAACCTATGTCTGGATAGCGAATTTGCAAAGTGGCACTCACCTTTGGGGGTTGTGGTACTGAATAGTTATATATCTGCAAGTAATAAGAGGTGAACACACAAACATGTTAACATCTGTTTCTTCACATAAGCAATCTTATTTTCTCCACAAACGGTATGGCATCCAGGCCATGAAGGTGCAAAGAGGTGTGCTGACAGCATGTAAATGCAAGCAAATCAGGTTGGGTTGAAATCAATGCTGTGCACCAATCGCAACTCAAGTGTACTGATTGCAACTCACGTAAGTGAAGTTACTCTTGAACTCCCGCCAGAAGGACCGAAATTGGATGTATTGTTGTGTTGTCTGTCGTGGGCAGTGGGGATGCAACATGGGATGGGACCGAGAGGAAGGATTGAGAGGAATAAATGGAGTGAAAAAACACCACAAACAGTTGAGAAATTAAGGCTCGTGACGGAAGTATCAGCAATGCTCTACCCTTCTAAGAGGCATGGAAGGTGGGAGAATGAGGGAAAAGGGGCATAGGTGATCTGTGTGAGGGAGCAATGCACTGGGGTTTGGTGGGTGTGGAACATTGTGGGCTTTAACTAGATGGTACGACAACCTACCTTTGTGCAGTGGCAGCACGGGAGGATTACGCAAGCACAAGGTTTCACTGGTACGATCCAAGTATTTTTAGGGTTTAGGGTGCACCTACCTTCATGTAATTGATCATTTTGGCAGTGATGTTCTGGCGGTGGTACAGCATGGGATGGTACTGGTTGAGCCGCCAGTCCGTAAAGGTGGTGGGGTAGTGCGATATGCCTCGGCGGTCCTTTACCTGGAGGCACATGTTGAGGGGCATACCGGGGCACGAAGGAGGGGAGACACATAGTGTGAGGCGCGCATGGGGCAAGCGGAAGCATATTGGCGGTGGTGTTCTGGCGATGGTACAGCATGTGATGGTACTGGCTCAGCGGCCACGTGAAGGTGGTGGGGTAGTGCGATATGGAGTTCCAGTCCTTAGTCTGTCGTCCCATGTGTAGGGGGACAACACCTTGCAGAGGCAAAGGGGAGGGGAAACTGGTAGTCTAAGGACAGCATGGGGCAAGGAAAGGAGATACAGACACACTCACACACACTCACATGCAGCAGCTGAATTTGAAATAGTCGCACTCATACGCAGCAGCTGATTTTGAAATAGTCACACTCATACGCAGCAGCTGATTTCGAAATAGTCACACTCACATGCAGCAGCGTCTGAATGTAATGCTCATCAGCACAGCAGTAGCGCCCCCACTGCATCCGAAACTGCAAGCAAGCAGGGTGTGGAAGGCAAGGCAGGGTGTTTTAGGAAATGTAAGCACACTCAGCGTACAGCGATTAGAGTTCCTGGATAAATGGCATGCACGTGTACGTGGGATTCTGGGCTAATGTGTGGGCGTTGGGTAATGCTGAGTTCATGGTTAGGGTCATGTGTGGTTTAGCAGAAGTGTGCTTTGCAGGACGGCTGTCGAGAAGAGCGTACATGCTTTAAATCACAATCTCAGCTACGAGATGTTTAGGAGTGAATTGGTGCTCTCATGCCTCACAAACCCCTCGTGCTCTCATGCCTCACAAACCCCTCGTGCTCTCATGCCTCACAAACCCCTCGTGCTCTCATGCCTCACAAACCCCTCGTGCTCTCATGCCTCACAAACCCCTCGTGCTCTCATGCCTCACAAACCCCTCGTGCTCTCATGCCTCACAAACCCCTCGTGCTCTCATGCCTCACAAACCCCTCGTGCTCTCATGCCTCACAAACCCCTCGTGCTCTCATGCCTCACAAACCTCCCCACAGCAACGCATTACATGACAGCAGACTCACAGCGCATGTGCGGTTTTGCATGCGGTAGTGCTCCGTGTCCGCCACCACCCCACACCATCACACCACACCATCACACCACACCACACCACACCACACCATAGCAGCACATGACTCACAGAGCACGTGCGGTTGTGCACATCATAGTGCTCCTTGTCCGCCACCACACCACACCACACAGCACCGCTCACCACACCACACAGCAGGCTCTCACTCATAGAGTACGTGCGGTTGTGCACATCGTAGTGCTCCTTGTCCGCCACCACACCACACCACACAGCACCGCTCACCACACCACAAAGCGGGCTCTCACTCACAGAGCACGTGCGGTTGTGCACATCGTAGTGCTCCTTGTCCGCCACCACCATCTGTGCATGTCGCCGCTGCAGTATGAACCACTGCGAGGGGGGGAGGGCGCAGTCACAAGGGAGAAGAGGGATGAAGGGGGAGGGGGGATGAAGGGAGAGGGGGGAGGAAGGGAGAGGGGGGAGGAAGGGAGAGGGGGGAGGAAGGGAGAGGGGGGAGGAAGTGGAAGAGGGACGAAGCAATGCCGCTCACAATGAACCACGTGCATGCATGGGAGTGGGGGAAAGGGGTGGGGAAAGTGTTGACGAGAAAACTACACACATGAGACTCACGCGGGGTGCACATCAGTCCGCCTGGTTGCCTTATAACGAGCCCTCACCGGGTTGCCTTGTAACGAGCCCTCACCTGGTTGCCTTATAACGAGCCCTCACCTGATTATCTTCTAACGAGCCCTCACCTGGTTGCCTTATAGCGAGCCCTCACCTGGTTGCCTTATAACGAGCCCTCACCTGGTTGCCTTATAACGAGCCCTCACCTGGTTGCCTTATAACGAGCCCTCACCTGGTAGCCTTATAACGAGCCCTCACCTGGTTCCCTTATAACGAGCCCTCACCTGGTTGCCTTATAACGAGCCCTCACCTGGTTGCCTTTAACAAAGTCCCGTCGCCGTATAATGGGCATGTAGATGTGCCACAGATAGCGCTCAAACGACTTGTTGTACGGGTCGTGGTACCTGCATGGGGGCGGGTCGACCGAAAGAGGTACGGAGGGTTTAGAGAAGCGACGCTTAAGGCGCCTCAAGAGTAGATGTGCGACAGATACCACTCAAAGGGGGAGAGGGGAGAGGGGGAGAATTGTTACAGAGCGCGTAGGAGCACAATGACTTCGTGTTCTGATGGTGGAGGGTGCTGGTGGAGGTTTGGATGGATGGGACGGATGATGGGCGCCTAACAGCACAGCAGATTGTGCATCTGTTCCCTTGCTGCCTGCGCAGTACCCACGCCCCATGCCCCATGCCCCATGCCCCATGCCCACGCCCCATGCCCCATGCCCCATGCCCCATGCCCCAAGCCTGACAGGCAGCACTCACACGTCAACGTATGAGACGGCGGTTGAATTGATGTAGGTGGCTATTGTGTCGAAGTCCCACAGGGGTATGCACCTGCGGGGATGTGAAGCACGTATGCATGTGGAGCAAGCGGGTTGATCAGCATGGCGTGGCAGCAAGCAATGAAGGCGGTTGAGTTGATGTAGGTGGCGATCGTGCCCAAGTTCCACAGGGGGATGCACCTGCAGGGGAAGGGAGGCCGCAGCACGCATAAGAGGCAAGAAAGGTTGAGCAGCATAAGAGGCCGCAACACCCCGTGCCCATCAACCTTTCTTGCCTCTTATGCCTCTTCTTTCTTGCCCCGGGGAAGGGTGGCTGCAGCATGCAGCCACGGGGGTTGAGCTGATGAAGGTGGCTATGGTGTCCAAGTCCCACAGCGGTATGCACCTGAGGGGATGGAGGAGGGCATGAGTATGGGATGAGTGTGGGATGAGTGTGGGCAAAGAGGGGATGAGAGGGGGTCGAGGGGCACGTGTGCTGGCATGAAGGGGATTGAGGTGGTAGAGCTGATGAAGGTGGCTATGGTGTCCAAGTCCCACACGGGTGGAGGGGGGCATGAGTGCGGGATGAGTGTGGGCAAAGAGGGGAGGAGAGGGGGGCTTGGTGTCGGGATGCACCTGACCGCTGTCAGAGAAGCTGAAGCGCGGGGAGAGGCGAACGGGTAAAGGCGGGATGGAAGAGACAAGGGGCATCTTCTACAAAGAGATGAGAGAGGAGGGTTGGGCGTGGGACATGGGTGGGGCGGCGCGGCGAGGGGCAACGGTTAATGGGGGTGCTCCTTAACGCCAGGGACACAGCTGTCCTCCTCACTCAAGCATGTGAGAGCAGAGCAGCACACATCACTCACGCCTCGGACAGCAGCACTCATCACTCACGCCTCGGACAGCAGCACTCATCACTCACGCCTCGGACAGCAGCACACATCACTCACGCCTCGGACAGCAGCACTCATCACTCACGCCTCGGACAGCAGCACTCATCACTCACGCCTCGGACAGCAGCACGAAGTAGTGGTTGGTTCGCTCCTTGAGAGCCGCCGCCAGCAGCCGCCGCTCCGCGTCCACCATGGACATCTCACCCCATGACACCTGCACAGCCAGTGATATAGCGCAATTCCGTTATGTAAGGCACTGTAGTAGGGTTACTGTAGTACCCCGTTACTGTAGCCGCTCCGCGTCCACCATGGACATCTCACCCCATGACACCTGCACAGCCAGTGATATAGCGCAATTCCGTTATGTAAGGCACTGTAGTAGGGTTACTGTAGTACCCCGTTACTGTAGCCGCTCCGCGTCCACCATGGACATCTCACCCCATGACACCTGGCGGTCGCGGTGCAGAAGGAGAATACAAAGGAATAATAAGGGTTGCAGTATGGTAGAATTGTACCAGAGTGTGGTAGTTTTTGTACCACATGAAGCTGATCTTCATCGACCATGGACATTCTGCCATACGCTAAATGCATCTCTGCGTACAGCGAACACTGTACACGGCGTACACTGTACATGGCATACACTGCACACGGCATACACTGTACAGGCATACACCGTTCACATGCGCTTAGTAGGGTACCGAAGCACCTCGCTAAAAGCAGCTCCGCGTGCAGTTATGGCTATTTGGCCCGATGAAGAAGCCAATGCAGCGAAAGAGGCGTCACGAGCGCTGCAGTGCCCACGTGGCCCGCTGCAGTGCCCACGTGGCCCGCTGCATTGGTTGCACCGCTCACCTTGCCGCTGCACCGCTCACCTCGCCGCTTTTGATGATGCGGTCGCGGAAGAGCGCAGAGAAGTTGCGCGGGAAGCGGAAGGAGAGGTCCGCCGCGTGGATGTAGATGGAGTAGCGCCCCTCGTGGCCCTGGGGGGAGGGAGCGGGGAGAAGGGGACACGGAAAGGGGGACCGGGGAGGGAGCGGATGACGGTGGGGGGGACGCGGGAAAGAGGAGCGGGATAGGTCATGGTGCGCGGACGTGGACGGAGAAGTCTCTACCGTGTCCCTGACAGGGAGTGGGGGAAGGGGCGCAGAAACGCGCGCGGATGCGGAAGCGGGGGACCTTGAGCGCGGGATCGCGTCGAGCTGACGCAACTTGCGAGCCGCCTCGAGATTCGCTGTGGGGAAATGGAGGGCTAGTGTGAATTCTCAGATAAAGATGTCGCAACGCGAGGCCTCGTGATTGGACCTGTATTGGCCGCGACGACTTTTGACGCGACGCAACCCGGCGGATTCGCCGGGTCGCGCATGGAATCGTGATCCTTGCTGCCGCGAGCTGTTTTTGAGTCGACTCAAAACACACCTTGTTGCCGCGAGCTGTTTTTGAGTCGACTCAAAACACACCTTGTTGCCGCGAGCTGTTTTTGAGAGCTCGTCAAGAACTGCCTGCATTCGACCAATACGACCTGAAGCTACGCGGCCTGATTGGCTCGCGGTACTTGACGCGAAGCAACCCGACGGATGCGTCGGGTCGACTCAAGAGCACATGGATGGAATCCGGATCAGCAACGGTGAATCCCACGAGTCTAGCAGACGCCTTTTGAGACGACTCTAAAGTCTTCCACTTAGTCGACTCAGAGCACACATGAAATCGGGATCAGCAGAGATGACTCCCGCGACTCGACCAGACGCGCCACGCGACGACTTAGCAGCTATGACGGGGACTGGACTGGCTAGGGGAGTGTCAGGACGACTTGAAGCGTCGGCTTGACGCCCTAACCAGCCCGACTTCCGGAAGGGCCATCACTTCATTCTAGCATTAACTATCGCGCCTCGAGGTTTGAGACGTTATCAAAGCTCGATTATCGCGCGTCCGTAATTACCGTGCTCTTCCTGTCCTCGCCAACTTCGCGGCGACGCAATGCGTCGTTGCCAACTAACCCGTTCCTCGGCTGACAACTGTCGGAGTGGTATCCCGAGTTATAGGAACCAATCCGAACCGAATAGAGCCTAAACTGGCTAGGGAGGACAAGCATAGGACCCGAGACGCGGGCGACACTGAAGTCAATCTTGAGAATTCTCTAAAGCAATCTGCGGTGCGGGCTACTGCCGGCTTCCCTTAGACTGGCTGGACTCCTTGTCAGCTCTTACTCCATAAATAGTGCGCTTTTTCAGAACTCTTACCGACGGCTTCCCGTGGATTCGCTCTAGTCAACGGTCCCTCCCAGTCGCGTGTCTGGCTCCCTCGTGCACTGAATCCTGTCGCACTAGAACGCGTCGTACTGATATCTGTCGGATTCGTAACCGTTGCACTGAGGCCTGTGGCATTATCTGCTCTGCCCGCCGCCACTCACTACGCCTCGTACCCTACACACCGCGCACCTTCGCATCCGCACTCCCGCTACACCTGATTTCCGCACCGCACGATAACGGTAATTCCGTAAGCGGAGCAATTGTGTCAGTCACAGCACAGCTTACACACTCCAGCCCATACATCGGGTCCATTTTTTAGGCGCCTCAAAATTGCAGAGGCGCCCTAAAGATGACACCTCGGGTCCAGGACCCCCAACTCCGCACCCGTCAACCTCACGCGCGCCAGCCGTCAGAGGGCCAGCCCCATGTGCGCCACCCTCCGCGCAACTACCTCTGCCCGCCCACCCCCCGCACCTTGAAGAACTTCTCCCACAGCGGGGCGAGCGGAAGAGGGCCACGTGTCATGAACAGAAACGCGATCTTTCCAGGCGGCTTTCTCCACGACCGCCGCTGCGGTTGCTGTTGCTGCTGTGCAAGAGGGTGGTTCTCCGGCTGTTGCGACGACAGCTGTTTCTTCCGACCATACTCCACCAACACGTTGCCTAAATACGACGCGCCGGCCTTCTCGGGGCCCTCTAAATCCGTGGCTTTATCGAGGAAGGTCACTAACGGGGATACGCTGGACGCGATAAAGGTAAAGTTGAAAAGAAACACGACGAGGAAGATGGCGGAAAAAACGATGAGCGAAACGAACGCCCGCAGCTGCCGACTGATAGACGATGACGACGAGGGCTTTGCCGGCAATTCACACCCAACCAGCCTAGAATGCTCTAGATTCTGAGGTAAGGCCTGCCCTGCCGCGTTGGGCTTCAGCGAGGGAGAGAGGAGGAGGAGATGAGATTCGAGGTGGCCCATCGTGTCGGACAGACTCTTTCGAGAGAGAGCTACTGTAGCACTACGCTACTAGTAGAGAGTAGTTACCGCAGATGGTGGAGACGCTATCTCCCCGTTGGCATATTAACAATAAACCCGCGCGCTACTGTTCGTCTGCCGGTGTGTTGCGTGTGCACTAAGAGGCTTCTGTGGAAAACGTAATTTCGCACACATGCGCTACTTACTGGACTGGTCTAGAGAATAGGGCCCTAAGGCGATGATGGCTCTTAGGTGACATTGTCACGCCAAGAGGAAGGGGATGAAAACCTCGAGTGGCATTATCGTTACTACCACACGAGGCAGCTAGAGGACTGGACAGAGTGTCGACTACTACGAGTGTTGGGCGAGGGGTGAGAATCAAGTGATACGTAGAGGGAAGGAGGGGCCAAGGAGCGTTCCAAAGCTCCGGAATGAGTGGCGGCAGGGTGGATGATGGGGAATGGTTGGCTGGTTGTTGCGCAGAGCCACGGACAAGCCGTTGCGAGCACCTTCACCACGTTCGGCTTGACTAGAATGCTTTCTAGTTCGGCAGGGCTGCTGCTGCTGAAACTGGTGCGTACAAGAGCAACTAGGGACGCGTCAACTTCTGCAAAAAACGGCGATCGATCCTGCGCAGGATCGACTTTTCACTGGGTTCGAGGAGTTTTTAGCATATCTTGGATATAAATGCGGGGTTTCAGTGCGGTGGAAGATCGATATTGCACGATCGTCCCGTTTCTTGTAGGAGTTGACGCGTCCTAAACACGAATCCAGGGAGGGGTTTGGGGGGGCAGAATGATCAGGAGACACAGCAGAACAGTGTGGCAGCAGGGAAAACGGCTAGCAGAGATTTCACAAATGACTAAAAAGTGATACGAGATCGCGAAACGGGATACATTACGGTGAAAGCGGATGCTAATCGGTTCTAGGCGCAAATCGAAGATTCCAGATTCACATCACGCGACGCGATCCGGCCGGAGCGTGATGAGATGGGAATGGACGAATTGTGATGTGACTCGTGTGCGCGATCGCTAGACATCGGGGAAGAGCGTTTCGTTCTGACGGGCGGCGCGAGGTCGGGCACCAGGATTGGAGTTGGACGACGTGAAGTCGGCATCAAGGTGCGACGTGCTACAAGAGGACTGTACATAGACGACCAGACGGACCGAGGCACCTCGTCTAGCAAAACGACACAGTCACACAGCACAGCCGTTGAGGTTGAGAGGAAGAAATCAGTTGCATTATCTGAGATGTTATAAGGAGGTACACTGAATACGTATTATTTTGTCCCATGCTTTCAAACCATCCCTATCGTTGTAGATCAATGCACGATTCATACTGCCTAGCTCCAGACAATCATCGTAGATATGAAACCATCCGTTCTGTTAAGTTCAGAAAATACCAATTTCTCACATATACAATATCAGGATGGGCTGCATGATATAGTCCACACAAGATAACATATTGGAGTACGTAATCAATCGTACTTAGCATTCCCGTAGGTGCAGCAGTATCGCACCCGCTTCTATCGAAGCAGCGCTAACCATAGTATCGGATCAGCCCGTATCAAGAGCGGGAAGGTCAACAGTCGCAAGTCAACTGTCGCCGCTATTGACTATCTGGACACACGATTGACTCACCATCGAAGAATGGCAACAGGCGTAACCATGCGCACATGTTACATGCAGCGACTCCGTAACAAGAAAGAAGTGCACCAGTCAGATTCACTGTAGAAATGTCTGTAAAGCAGTTTAAATAAGGGAATGTACCCCTCAGAGTACATGGCTAGCAAGAGTAAACATGCTGGTATAAACATAGATATAAATGTACAACAATTGCAACATAAAGAGACAAGCAGGTGAGGTAGAACGGGCAGAAGCCCAAGAGCAGTACAAAAACGCTGAAGATCTCTAGACCCGAAGACCTTGGTGAAGACATCAGAAGTGTTGGCCCGAGAGGCCAAGTAAGAAAGACAAAGCTGACCACGCTGCTGCGACTCTCGAGCAAGAATATAGCGAAGAGCAATTTGCTTCGTTCTGTGCTCTAGTCTCTGCTCGCGACACAAGGCAAGCATTGCCTTGTTGTCGATGTACAAAACTGGAGGAGAACGAGGCCGCTCACCCATGTCAGTCAGCAGGTAGGTCAGCCAGCATAGTTGCTGTGCAGCCATGGCCCCAGCGTAGATCTCGGCCTCACAGCTGGAACCAAGCACAGAAGAAGAACGAGCGGACCTCCACAAGACAGAACGAGAGCCAAGACTGAAGGTGTAACCCTGTGATGATTGCTGAGTCGCCTTGTCCTCGGCCGAAGAAGTGTCGGAATGTCCTGTGAGTACCACTGGACCCCATCCTCCAAGCACGAGCCCCATGCCCGATGTACTGCACAACTAATGCAGTACCCTCTTCGCAGCATCAAAGTGCACCTTTCAGTATCTACCGGGAGCCACATAGCGAGCCAGAGGCTGAGAGGGTACGCGAGGCCAGGTCGTGTGTGTCAGAGGTCCAATGGTGATCCCCGATTGATCCTAGGGAAGGGTTACAGGAATGTTGGCCTGGGGGGTTATGGGCGAACTGACCCGCTACTTAACAAGCCCTTTTATCCCAATGGTCTAGTGGTTGGGATTCTGACATGGTTTCAGAGCACTAGGTCCGTAGGACCGTCTTTTTATTCGGGCCCACCTACCGTTGCGGTTACCGCGCTACCCCACGTGTTGTCCTGCACCTGCCTGCCTGCCCTCTCTTATGACGTGTTGCGCTGCGCGCGCCGTCCTGCAGCCCTCGCACTGCCTCCTACTGCCCTAGGCCAGCGCGCCGCCCCTGCAGGCCCGTAAGGCTAGGGCGCCGCCCCTGCAGGCTCGTAAGGCTTACGCGCCGCCCCTACAGGTCCACGAGCCGCCCCTGCAGGCCCGTCAAGCCCGCGAGCCGCCCCTGCAGGCCCGTCAGGCCAGAACGCGGCCCCGCCCTGCCTCTGACGCGGCCGCGCCCAGAATCTGACGCGGCCGCGCCCAGCCTCTGACGCAGCCGCGCCCTGCCTTAGACGCGGCCGCGCCCTGCATCCGACGCGGCCCCGCCCTGCCTCTGACGCGGCCGCGCCCTGCCCCTGACACGACCGCACCCTGCAGCCGACGCGGCCCCGCCCTGCCTCTGACGCTGCCGCGCCTGCCTTCAACGTGGCCGCGCCCTGCAGTCGACGCGGCCCCGCCTTGCCTTCGACGCGTCCGCGCCCTGTAGTCGACGTGGCCCCGCCCTGCCTCTGACGCGGCCGCGCCCTGCCTCTGACGCGGCCGCGCCCTGCATCCGACGCGGCCGTGCCCTGCCTCTGACGCGGCCGCGCCCTGCAGCCAACGCGGCCCCGCCCTGCCTCTGACGCGGCCGCACCCTGCAGCCGACGCGGCCCCGCCCTGCCTCTGACGCGGCCGCGCCCTGCCGCCGACGCGGCCCCGCCCGGACGCCGACGCAGCCTTGCCTGCTCTGCAGCTGACGCGGCTCCGACCTGCCGCTGACGCGGCCCCACCCTACACCTGCCGCGGCCCTACTCTGCAGCCGCTGCTGCGGCCCCGCCGTCGCCGCCGTCGTGCGCCTACCCTGCCGCCGCCCGCCGAGCGCCGGCCCTTCCCACCAAGGTGAGCACCTGCCTTGTTCGCGCACTGCCGCGCCCTCTGCCTGTCTGCCTGCCCGCCTGCCTACCGCGCCTGCCCTACCTACTGCTGCTACTACTGCTACTGCTGCTACTGGCGGTGGCCAGATGCAGCTCCAGCGACGTCCACGCGAGTCTCTCACGCCTCAGCAGCTTCGTGAGTGGTACGCTAGTTGGGGTTGTGGCGGTAGCCGTCGTGGCTGTCGCCCAGGAGCTGGTCAGTCGGGAGCGTCTGGCAGTGGCCTGCTGCAGCTGCGGCGGCGTCCACGCGAGACACTTACGCCCCAGCAGCTTCGTTAGTAGTACGCTCAGATTAGAGAGCTGCTTGGACAGAGGGTAGATATCTTTGCTCGTGACTATGATGCTATTCTCACTGCTATGTATGCATTGCCTACTAGTGCTGACCATGCCTGTTACCTGTGCGTACCGCCTGACCCAGGTATAGAGCCTGCTGCTCTAGGTGCTGGTGAGGCTGCTGCTCTAGGTGCTAGCGCGTCTCTTGCTCTAGGTGCTGGTGAGGCTACTGCTCTAGGTACTGGTGAGTCTGCTCTCTCTGGTACTGCGCCTGCTGAGGCCTTGTACACCTTCACACTTGACTCAGGTGCTTCCCGCTCCTTCTTTCGCGACAGCACCACCCTCACGCCGCTCAGCCGGCCAGTTGCAGTCTCCCTGGCAGACCCCTCTGGGGGTCCAGTCCTTGCGCACTCCTCCACGGTCCTGTTGTGTCCGGCGGTCCCGTCTGGCTCCCTGTCAGGTATTCACCTCCCCTCATTCTCTACGAACTTGGTGGCGGGTTCTGGGCTCCAGGACGCGGGTGTTCACCAGTTCACCCCGGCCTATGAGCATGTCACACACTGCACGTGTGCTCAGACGGGTCGTCACCTGGCTACCTTCAATCGGCAGCCGGGGCTGAACCTGTACTCACTGACCGCTGCGTCCCCTCAGGTAGCTGCGTCTGCGTCTGCGTCAGGTCAGCTAGCGCCCCCCTGCTTGTGTTGCGCTTTGTCACACCAAACCCTCCTTTGGCACCACCGCCTTGGTCACCCCTCGGTGCAGCGCCTTTGTAGCTTGCACCGCCGTGTCCTTGTCTCTGGTCTTCCCAAAGTTCTCCCTCCCCTCCCACCCTCGCCTGCTCCTCCCTGTCTTCCCTGTGTCGAGGGGCGGCAGCACGCTGCTCCTCACTCCTCGTTCCCTCCCACCTGGATGTGTGGGGCCCAGCCCGCGTCTGTGGACAGGGCCACGAGCGGTACTTCCTGCTGGTCGTCGACGACTACACACGTTATACCACGGTCTTCCCCTTGCAGCTCAAGGGGGAGGTCCCTGATGTTTTGATCCCTTGGATCCGCGTAGTTCGTCTCGAGCTCCGCGAGCGGTTCGGGACGGACTTTCCTGTCCTGCGTCTGCACTCTGACAGAGGTGGTGAGTTTGCCTCAGACCTCTTTGCAGCCTTCTGTGCGGAGCACGGCATCCGCCAGACGTTCACGCTTTCGGCCTCTCCGCAGCAGAATGGGGTTGCTGAGCGTCGCATTGGCTTAGTCATGGAGGTCGCTCGTACCTCCATGATCCATGCGGCTGCCCCCCATTTTCTGTGGCCGTTTGCGGTCCGGTACGCCGCGCATGAGCTCAACCTCTGGCCGTGTGTCTCCTTGCCGGAGACCTTGCCCACACTGCTGTGGACGGGGAAGGTTGGTGATGCATCGCATTTCCGGGTCTGGGGTGCTCGTGCCTTTGTCCGCGATACCACTGCGGACAAGCTCTCCGCCCGCGCTATTCCCTGTGTCTTCTTGGGCTTTGTCCTTGACGCGCCTGGTTGGTAGTTTTACCACCCCACCTCGCGCCGTGTCTTCCCCTCTCAAGACGTCACGTTCGACGAGTCGGTCTCCTTTTACCGTCTCTTCCCCTACCGCACTACCCATCTCCCCCTCCCTGCCGCTCTTCCTCGCTCCTCGTGCTCCCTAGGTAGACCCCCTCCCCGCTCCTGGTCCTGCTCCTTCAGGTGTGTCTCAGGTAGATCCTCCTCCCTTGCCTGCGCCGGTTGAGGTCACTGGTGACTCATGTCCTGCTGAGAGTGGTCCTGCTCGGGGTGCTGCTTCTGGGGTTGCTGAGCCTGGGGGTGCTGAGCCTGGGGGTGCGGAGCCTGAGGGTGCGGAGCCTGGAGGTGCTGAACCTGAGTGTAAGGAGTCTGGGGGTGCTGAGCCTGGGGGTACTGAGTCTGGGGGTGCTGCACCTGGGGGCGCTGAGGCGTCTGGTGAGCAGTCTCCCTGGAGCGGCCGTCTCCGTAGTCGCTCCGCTGGTGCCTCACCGCTGCACTCTCGTCGTCGACTCCCTCTCTCCCCACAGCAGCTGCGTGAGTGGTACATTGGCCATCAGAGTCGCGGTGCTGGAGCTAGGGGCCCTGCTGCGGGAGGCGCTGGAGTTGGTGACTTTGCTACAGGAGTTCTTTCTGCTAGAGGTTCTGGAGCTGCTGAGGGTGCTGGCGCTGAAGGTTTTGGAGCTGCTGGAGGTGCTGGCGCTGGTGGCGTTGGAACTGGAGGTTCTGGAGCTGTTGAGGGTGCTGACGCTGGAGGTTCTAGAGCTGCTAGAGATTCTGGAGGTGCTGAGGGTTCTGACTCTGCTGTTGCGCGGTCTCCTTGGAGTAGCCGCCTTCGTCCGCGTGTGCCTCTCACCTCACAGCAGCTGCACGACTGGTACGGTTGCCGTCAGGGTCGCGCTTCTGGAGCTCGAGGCTCTGCCGCTAAAGGTAGTTCTGCTGACGTTGCTAGAGCTGGGAGTGGTGCTGGTCCCGGAGGTGCTCGTACTGGAGGTACTGGAGCTGCTGGTGCTAGAGGTGCTGAGCCTAAGGGTGCTACTGCTGGAGACACTTGGTCTGGGGGGTGCTGCTGCTGGAGACACTAAGGCTGGAGACCCTGGGACTGGAGGTGCCGGTTCTGGGGGTGCTGCTGCTGGTGGAGCTGGTGCTGGAGGAGCTGGCGCTGAGGGTTCTCGAGCTACTGGGGGTACTGGATCTGCTGGTACTGGTGGCACTGCACAGCCGTGCCCGTTCTTTGCTCCACCGTATCCGTCGTCTCAGCCACCACCTGACTCTGTGCTTCGCCAGGTTCTTAGTCTCCCTTCGGCTACTGGTCTTCCGTTACACCTTGGCTCACCGATGCCTGCTCCTTCTCCTTACACTGAGCAGATAGGGGGTCTTACTGAGCGTCGTGAGCCTGCGTCGCGTCTTGTCTCGCCTGTCCGTTCTGGTCGTTCCGGTCGTCGTGTTCCTCGTTCGTGTCAGCTGGCTGTCCCAAGCACCCACCTTGTAGTCTGTCGTCCTTCCTCTCCTCTGCAGTGTGTTCCCCTGCCATCCCCTCCTGCGTCTTCTATGCCTACCGTTCCTGAGCCGGAGTCTGACCGCACCCGTGCTGCTCGCCCTACTATTACGCGTCTGCTAGCCATAGTTGTCACTGACCCGTCGTTTGAGTCTGCTGCTGCGTCTGCCTTAGTCACTGAGCTTGTTGACTTTGCTGCTGCCTGTCGTCTAGACTACGCCGCTAGTCTTGTTGCTGAGTTTGAGTCTGTATGTCCTCCGTCCGTCGTGGGTGAGTGTGCTCTTGGCACGGACGTCTTTGAGGATAGGCAGGAGGACCTTGAGTGTCTTGCAGCCGCTGCGCCTCATCTCGTGTGCATGCTCCTTGCCCCTAAGGGAGACCCAAATGCTCCTGACATCCCAGCCCCGCGCTCTTACGCTGAGGCGATCGCGGGTGAGTACTCCTCTCAGTGGCTGATAGCCATGGATGCACAGATGGCATCCTGGAAGTCCACAGGCACGTACATCGACGAGGTTCCCCCTTCTAGGGCGTACATCGTCAGTGGCATGTGGATTTTCAGGGTGAAGCGGCCGCCACGTTCTCCGCCTATCTTCAAGGCTCGTTACGTTGCTCGAGGCTTCAATCAGCGAGAGGGAGTAGACTTCTTCCCGACCTTCTCTCCCACCCCGAAGATGACCACTCTTCGGGTGCTGCTGCACGTTGCCGCTCAGCGTGACTACGAGCTTCACTCTCTTGACTTCAGCACAACTTTCTTGCAGGGCAGCCTGCACGAGGAGATCTGGCAGTGCCGCCCTCCTAGCTTCACTGGGTCGTTCCCTCCTGGCACCAAGTGGAGCCTCCGACGGTCGGTCTACGGTCTCCGCCAGGCGCCACATGAGTGGCATGACACACTGAGGACTACACTTGCGGCTCTTGGGTTCGCACCTTCTACTGCTGACCCGTCGCGCGCACCGACACTTCGCTGCCGCCGTTCTACATCCTCGTGTACGTTGACGACTTGGTCTTTGCCAGTGCTGACACTGAGGCTCTCGCCTTGGTGAAGTCGGAGCTGCAGAAGAGACACACGTGCACAGACCTGGGTGAGCTGCGCAGCCACCTTGGATTGCAGATCACCTGGGACAGAGCACGCCGCACCATCACACTGACTCAGTTAGCAGGTCCTTCAGCGCTTCGGCTTCACCTGGTCCTCGCCACAGCACACTCCTCTGTCTACACGCCACTCGCTCTCAGCTCTGCCTTCGGATGAGTCCGTAGAGCCGAGTGGCCCGTACCCAGAGCTAGTGGGCTGCCTCATGTACCTGATGACCTAGACTCGACCTGACCTTGCGTACCCTCTTGGCCTTCTGGCCCGCTACGTGGCTCCTGGTAGGCACCGAAAGGTGCACATGGATGCTGCTAAGAAGGTACTGCGCTACTTGTGCAGTACATCGGGCATGGGGTTCATGCTTGAAGGGCGGATCCCAGTTGTCCTCACTGGGCACTCGGACGCTTCTTGGGTTGACGACCTAGCTACGCAGCGGTCGTCACAGGGTCACACCTTCAGCCTTGGTTCTGATTTAGTTTCGTGGCGGTCTACATGCTCGTCTTCAGTTCTCGGCTCCAGTTGTGAGGCTGAGATCCACGCCACAGCCATGAGTGCATAGGAGCTACGCTGGCTCACTTACCTGCTGACCAACTTGGGAGAGCGGCCTCGTTCTCCTCCAATGCTGTACGTCGACAACAAGGCCGCCATTGCCTTGTGTCAGGAGTACAGACTGGAGCACAGAACGAAGCACATCGCTCTGCGTTACTTCCTTGCTCGAGAGTTGCAGCAGCGTGGTCAGCTTCGTCTTGCTCACGTGGCCACTCGGGCCAACACTACTGATATATTCACCAAGGCACTTCCGTCTGGTGATCATCAGCGTTTTTGTACTTTGTTAGGCCTTGTGCCCACGTTTTCTCACTTGCTGTAAGCTTTGCCTGTACTATGATCTATATATATACCTGCATGCTTGATCTGCTAGGTAGAGATCACTGTACTGCCGTTGTTGCATATTACCTGTGCATGTGAACTGGCCTTGTGGCCCTATGCTTGTGCTCTGTGTGTGGTGACGTTGTGATCCACCCTAAACTTGCTTTGCTTCTCTTGACTGGTCTTGTGACCGCTTGTTCTCCCCCACTTTGCCTATGGGGTTGTATCAAAGTATATGCTTGTTATATGTGTGTAGGTTATAGTGGGGTAGCCAATATGGGGTACAACCCCGTTTAGGGTTTCATACTTGTACCCAACTCTTCCATCGTGCATTCATTCTTGCTGCTAGATTCTAACATGGTATCAGAGCGAAGGTATCGGGTTCGAATCTCAGTGTGTGCACTTCGGGCATCCCAGTGCGGGGGGGTGTCAGAGGTCCAATGGTGATCCCCGATTGATATTACGGAAGGGTTACAGGCATGTTGGCCTGGGGAGTTATCGGCGCACTGACCCGCTACTTAACAAGCC
Organism: Closterium sp. NIES-65; assembly: GCA_948144175.1. Lineage (NCBI taxonomy): Eukaryota > Viridiplantae > Streptophyta > Zygnematophyceae > Desmidiales > Closteriaceae > Closterium > Closterium sp. NIES-65. The sequence goes on from CANXME010002221.1 coordinate 2,682,688, forward strand.
CTTTTATCCCGATGGTCTAGTGGTTGGGATTTTGACAGTGTGCACGTCATCCGGTACATGAGGCAATTCACAAGCTCTGGGTACGGACCACTCGGATCTACGGACTTGTCTGAAGGTGGAGGTGAGAGCGAGTGGCCGGTAGGCAGAGGAGTGGGAAGTGGCGAGGAGTACTGGAAGCCGAAGCGCCGAAGGACCTGGTGCACCATGTGCGACCGAGTCATGGTGATGGTGCGCCGTGCTCTGTTCCGGGTGATTTGCAAACCAAGATAGCTACGCAGCTCACCCACGTCAGTGCAGATGTGTCTCTCCTGCAGCTCCTCATTCACTAAGGTTAGAGTTTCATTGTCAGCAGTAGCAAAAACCAAGTCGACAACGTACACGAAGATGTAGAAAGGCGACAAGGTAGTGTCAGTGCGTAGAAACAACGACGGGTCAGCAGAGGAAGGAGAAAACCCAAGAGCCGCAAGCGTAGTCCTCAGTGTGTCGTGCCACTATCAGGGCGCCTGGCGAAGGCCGCCGGAGGCTCCACTGGGTACCCGCAAGAAGCGAACCAGTGAAGCTAGGTGGGCGGCGTAGGCAGATCTCCTCGTGAAGGATGCCCTGCAAGAAAGCTGTGGAGAAGTCGAGGGAGTGCAGCTCGTAGCCCCGCTGTGCTGCAACGTGCAGCAGCACCCAAAGAGTAGCCAACTTCGGGGTGGGGGAGAAGGTCTAGAAGAAGTCGACCCCCTGTTGCTGACTGAAGCTTCAAGCAACGTAACGCGCCTTGAAGGCAGGCGGAGAACCCGGCGGCCGCTTCACTCTGAAAATCCACATGCCATCAACTATGTTCGTCCCAGGAGGAGGAACATCATTGATGTAGGTGTCTGTGGACTTTCAGGAAGCCATCTCTGCATCCATGGCTATCTGCCATTGAGAGGAGTACTCACCCGCGATCGCCTCAGCGCAAGAGCTCGGGGTAGGGATGTCAAGTGCATCCGGGTCTCCCTTAGGGCAAAGCAGCATGGACGCGAAACGAGGTAAAGCGGCCGCAAGACACTCAAGCTCAAACTGTTTGTCCTCAAGGACGTCATTGCTAAGGGCAGGCTCACCCCTGACGGACGGAATACAGACAGACTCAGACCTAGTAACAAGACTTGCGACGTAGTTGAGACGAATCCTAGCTGCAAAGTCGACTAGCTTAGTGACTAGGGAAAATGCAGTCGTAGACTCAAAGTCAGGGTCAGTGACGACAGTGGCGAGGAGACGAGTGACAGTAGGACTGGCAGCACGAGCAAGGTCGGACTCAGGGTCAAGAACGTGCGGAAGAGAGGATGCTGGAGGCTCAGGCAAGACAACACGTTGTGGAACACAGGAAGGATGAAGTGCCATACCGTGAGTGCCTGGGACAGCAAGAGGACGAGATGAGCACAAACATGTATGGAAGCACGAGTCTCAGGCTCATAATGCTCAGTTAGGGACTCAGTCACCTCAGTGTGAGGAGCAGGAGCAGGCAGCGAGGAGCCAGGCTGTAGGTGTGGATGAGAGTGGTTTGTCGGTGGACACAGGAGAGGTGGAGTGAGGCCAGTAGAAGACGGGTGACTAAGAACCTGGCGAAGGACCGAGTCACGCGACGGAAGGGACGACTGCGGCTGCGGGTACAAAAACAGTCGGCGTGGGGCAGTACAAGTAGCTCCAGCGTCTACAGCACCAGCAACACCAGCACCTCCAGCACCAGCAGCTCCATTAGCACCTCCAGCACCAGTAGCACCACCTGCTTCGGCAGCTCCAGCACCTCTAGTACCTCCAGTATCTCCAGCTCCAGCGCCTCTAGCACCAGGAGTACCTCCAGCACCTCCAATGCCAGCAGCTCCAGTAGCACCTCCAGCTCCTCCAGCACTAGCTGCACCACCTGCTCCAGCAGCTCCAGCACCTCTAGTACGAGCACCTCCTGGACCAGCAGCCCCAGCATCTCCAGTACCTCCAGCTCCAGCGCCTCCTGCACCAGTAGCACGAGCACCTCCAGTGCTAGCAGCTCCAGTAGCACCTCCAGCACCAACAGCACCACCAGCTCTGGCAGCTCCAGTACCTCTAGTAAGAGCACCTCCATGACCAGCTGCTCCCGCAGCTCCAGCACCAGTAGCACCAGCACCTCCAGTGCCAGCAGCTCCAGTTTCCCCAGTACCTCCAGCACCAGCAACAGCACCAGCTCCGGCAGCTCTAGCACCTCTAGTGCGAGCACCAGTAGCTCCAGCACCTCCAGCACCAGCAACACCTTTAGTATCTCTAGGACTAGCAGCTTCAGTACCTCTAGCACCAGCAGCACCTCTAGTACCTCCAGCATGACCTCGAGCACCTCGAGCACCTCCAGGACTAGCAGCTTTAGCACCAGCAGGACCATACCCCCCACCACCAAGACTGCCTCGCCGAACGATCCTCGCACGAATCGCATGTGGCGAGAGCGAATCAAGTAGATCAGGCTGCGGGGGCTGTCTAGCTCCAAGACCTCTTGCAGGGTCACCCACAGCTCCACCGCCACTAGGAATCGCAGCACTCCCAGAGTTAGCACCCCCAGTTGCAGCACCCCCAGAACCAGCACCCCAAGTCGTAGTACCCCCAGGCGCAGCACCCCTAGAACCCTCACCCTCTGTTTTAGCACCCCCAGGCTCAGCACCAGCAGTCTCAGCTCCAGAGTCTACAGCAGCAGGCTACGGAGGCGGCGAAGACGGCCGAGGTGGAAAACCCGGGGGGGTCTCCAAGCGTGGAGAGCAGCGAGTGGCCGCCGTGTCGTCCGCGGCGGGGTCACCCCCCTTAGCTGGGCCAGAGGAGTCAGAAGAGATCTCCAAAGGCTAATCCAAGGGGGGTGGGTCTACCTGAGAAACACCTAAGGGAGCACGACCCTGTGGGGGGAGTGGGTCTACCGGGGGAGGGGGGGCTGGTACCAGGAAGAGAGGCGCGAGGGGGACCGGGTGGGACGCGTGCGGGTGTAGCCTGTAGTAATAGACAGACTCGTCAAAGGTGACGTCCTAGAAGGTGAAGACTCGACGCGCGCGCGGGTGGTAGAATTGCCACGGCGGGGCGTCGGCGGGGAAGCCAAGGAAGACGCAGCGGAGAGTGCGAGGGGAGAGCTTGCTCGAGGTGATGTCACGAACAAGGGAGAGCGCGCCCCAGACCCGAAACACCGACGAATCGCCAACCTGTCCCGTCCAACAGAGTGTGGGCGAGGTCTCTGGCAAAGAGACACGAGGCCAGAGGTTGAGCAGATGCGCAGCGTATCGGACCGCAAACGGCCACAGAAAATGGGGAGCAGACGCATGAATCATGGAGGTACGAGCAGCCTCCATGATCAAGCCAATGCAATGCTAAAAAATCCCATTTTGGTGAGGAGAGGTCGGAAGCGTGAACGACTGGCGGATGCCCTCGTCTCGACAGAACCCCTAAAGGAGGCTAGAAGAGAACTCACCGCCCCTGTTAGAGTGTAGACGTAGGACTGGCAAGTCCCAACAAAACCGCTCGCGCAGCTGGTGACGAGTAGCACGGTTCCAGGGGATCAAAACACCGCTGACATCCGCCTTGCACCGCAAGGGGAAGACAGTGGTGTAGCATGTGTAGTCATTAACAACCAGCAGGAAGTAGCGCTCCTTGTCCGTTCCACCGACGGGGGCCGGGCCCCACACGTCCATATGGAGAGTCTATAGAGGAGTAGTGGTCAGGGGAAACGAGGAGGAGTGAGGAGCAACGCGCTGCTGCCCCTCGATGCAAAGAAGGCAGGGTGGTGCAGGTGAGCGCGGGAGGGAGGGCAGGGACCTAGGAAGCCCAGAGACAAGGAGAGGGGAGTGCTTCGGAGACGCGGAAAAGAGGGGTAACCGAGGCAGTGGTGCTAGAGGAGAGTCTGGTGGGAGAGTACCCGACATGAGCAAGACGCTGCAAGCTGACCAAACGGAGACACCTAACTCGACGCAGCCACCTGACCTGCCTCAGCCACTTGTGCAGACGAAGTGGTTAGTGTGTACAGACTAGACCCAGGCCGTCGAGCGAACGTAGCAAGGTGACGGCCAGTCCGAGAGCACGTACAGATCACCACACGCTGCCCTCTAGGAATAAAGGTATCAACCCAGACATCCTGAATGGCAGCGTTGCTCACCAAGTTCGTCGAGAACGTGAAGAGGTGGAGACCTGACAGAGAATCGGAAGGGATTGCTGGACACGGGAGGACAGTGGAGGCTCGTGCGACTACTGGGCCCCCAGATTGGTCAGCCAGTGAGACTAGTACCTGTGCAGCAAGTGGTGTGAGTGTGGTGCAGTCACGAAAGAAGCAACATGACATGCTTGAGTCAAGTGTGAAAGTGTGCAAGGCCTCAGCTGAGGCAGGACCTATGGCGGGAGATGCACGAGCACCTAAAGCTACAGCAGACTCACTAGCACCTGGAGCGACAGCAGACTCACTAGCACCTAGTGCGGCAGCAGACTCACTAGCACCTAGTGCAGCTTCCTCGACAGAACCAGTGACACATCGCTGAGGAACGAACTCACTAAGCACTTGTGGGGAGAAGGCTTCCTTGCTAACTCTGGTGCCGCCTCTGTGCAGTACGCGGAAATCCAAAGCCTCCACTACCGAGACGGGCTCGTTGAAGAACCCACTCGCAAAGCTGCTGAGGGGTGGGGTCGTCCGGGAGAGGCACTGACCGCCGCTGTCCACCCCTAGCCACTGCAACTGCCGTGATAGTGGCCATGACAGGCGGTGACGGTCAGTAGTAGGTCCAAAACCTCCAGCACCTCCAGCACCAGCAGCACCTCCAGCACTCCCAGTCGCACCCCCAGCAGCTCCAGCACATCCAGCACCAGCAGCACCTCCAGCACTCCCAGCAGCACCTCCACCACTAGCAGCAGTAGCATGAGCAGCAGCAACAGCAGTAGTAGCAGCAGAGCGGCTCGGTGGGGCTGGGCGGCGGCACCTCCAGCACTCCTAGTAGCACCTCCACCACCAGCAGCATTAGCACAAGCAGCAGGGCAGCTCGGGTTGGGCAGGGCGGCTCGGGCTGGGTGGTGCGGCTCACGCTGGGCGGCGTGGGCAGCATGGCGCGCGCTGTGCAGGGCAGCAGGGCGCGACGCGCGGGCTGCAGCAGGGCGCGACGCGTGGGGCAGCAGAGCGCGACGCAAGAGCTGCATTAGGGTGTGACACGCGGAGCAGCCGAGCGCGGCGCGCGGGTTGCAACAGGGCGCGACGTGCGGGCTGCAGCAGGGCGCGACGCACGGGCTACAGCAGGGCGCGACGCGCAGGGCAGTAGGGCAGGAACCCTACAGACGCAACCCTGCAAATGGGGTGTGCTGGGGCAGGAGCTGCTCGTGGGCAGAAGGGGCGCTCGGGGCAGGGGCTGCTCACAGGCAGCAGTGGCGCGCGGGGCAGGGGGTGCTCGCTGGCAGCAGTGGCGTGCGGGGCAGGGGCTGCTCGCAGGCAGCAGTGGTGCACGGGGCAGGGGCTGCTTGCAGGCAGCAGTGGTGCGCGGGGCAGGGGCTGCTCGCAGGCAGCAGTGGCGCGCGGGGCAGGGGCTGCTCGCAGGCAGCAGGGGCGCGCGGGGCAGGGGCTGATCTCGGGCAGCAGGTTTGCGCGTGACAGTAGGGCAGCACACTAGGGCAGGCAGTGCGAGTAGCTTCAGGGCAGCGTGGCAATGTGCGAGAGGGCCAGAGAGCGCAAGGGCGCTTCGGGCAGGAACTTAGCCAAACGATCGGTGGGCCCTAAAAACTTAACAGGTTTCCTGCTCTGAATACCATGTCAGAATAACCGTGCAGGAATGATTGGATTTGCAAGAGTTGAGGTACAAGAACTAACCCTAGAAGTGTTGTACCCCATAATGAGTGCCCCAATATAGCCTACAAGCAAGATTATAGTTTGACACGTAGAGGTTACATGCAGCGACTCGGTAACAAGAAAGAAGTGCGCGCAGTCAGAGTCACTGTAGAAATGCCTATACAGCAGTTAAAATAAGGGAATATACCCCTCAGAGTACGTGGCTAGCTAGGACTATTTATTATGTGTGTAATCTACGTTTTAATCAACTTTGTCATTTACATTCACTATGATCAGAGTTCCTACTAAGACTTCCGCTACCAAACTCTTCTAAGGCAACTCTCATCCTATCCAAGGTCCTCACTCTAACATGGTATCAGACCTAGTTTGGATTATAGGAATTGCTAGAAGGGGCTTCAAAAGCAAGCTTCTTTCATAAATTAATCTTACATCAAGGGTAACATCATGCCAGGCTCAGACTGCAGAGAAGCTGGAGAAAATCCATTACCTCCTTCTACCAATGTCGCTTCCACAACAACGGACGTGGATACGGCGCTCCTTGAGCAGCTAATCTCCTGCATCAGCGCCATGGAGAGCCATCAACCGATGAGCATCGATGGCTCCAGCCGCCCGAAGTCCTCCCGATCCCCAAGGAGCTGGATCTGAACGATCCTTCACCTTTGACAACCGCGGAGCCCAAGGATCTGCACAAGCATAACAGACGCACTACGAAGCAATGGCGTCAATGTAGAGCAAGTTTTGTAAATAAGTGAACGAGAATGAATGAACTATGAATGAAGTGGGTACAAGTACTAACCCTAATTGGGTTGTACCCCCTATGGGATACCCCACTATAGCCTACACAAAAGCATAAGCTATAATGTTCTGACACACCCCCATAGGCAAAGTGGGGGAGAACAAGGGGTCACAAGACCAGTCAAGCAAAGCAAAGCAAAGCAAGCTCAGGGTGGATCACAACGTCACCACACAGTCTGAGCACAAGGTCAAGGCCACAAGGCCAGTTCACATGCAAGAGAAGACATATATATATATATATAAGTCTAAACAAGCAAGAGTACCTATATATATATGCAAGAGTACAAGTAAGGTCAAGAGGTGAGCAAGTGAGGCAAGACTGGGACAAGTCCCAGCTGAGCGCAGAAGCGCTGATGATCACAAGGCGGAAGTGCCTTGGTGAAAACATCAGCAGTGTTGACCTCAGAGGCCACGTACGCAAGTCGCAACTGACCACGCTGCTGCAGCTCACGAGCAAGAAAGTAGCGGAGAGCAATGTGCTTCGTTCTGTGCTCCAGGCGCTGCTCTCCACACAAGGCCAGCATGGTCTTGTTGTCTACGTACAGCACTGGAGGAGAACGAGGCGGCTCTCCAAGGTCGGTCAGCAGGTAGGTGAGCCAGCGAAGCTCCTGAGCAGCCATGGCCCCGGCGTAGATCTCAGCCTCACAACTGAAGCCGAGAACAGAAGACGAGCGAGTAGCCCACCACGAAACGGAGCCGGAACCAAGACTGAAGGTGTAACCCTGCGACGACCGCTGAGTAGCCTGGTCGTCAGCCCAAGAAGCGTCCGCGTGCCCAGTGAGGACCACTGGACTCCGCCCTCCAAGCACTAGCCCCATGCCCGACCTACTGCACCGGTAGCGCAATACCCTCTTTGCTGCAGCCATGTGCTCCGGTCTGTGTCTCCCGGGAGCTACATAGCGTGCAAGAATGCTCAGAGGGTATGCAAAATCAGGTCGTGTGCAGGTCATCAGGTACATGAGGCAGCCAACAAGCTCTGCATACGGACCACTCGACTCTACGGACTCATCCGAAGGCAGAGCAGAGAGCGAGTGGCGAGTAGGCAGAGGAGTGGCCTGAGGCGAGGAGTACGTGAAGCCGAAGCGCTGAAGGACCTGCTGCACCATGTGTGACTGAGTCAGGGTAATGGTGCGGCGTGCTCTGTCCCGGGTGATCTGCAAGCCAAGGTAGCTGCGCAGTTCACCCAGGTCTGTGCACGTGTGTCGCTTCTGCAGCTCGGACTTCACGTAGGCGAGTCCAGCAGTGTCAGCTGTGGCAAAGACCAAGTCGTCGGCATACACGAGGATGTAGAACGGCGGCAGAGAGGTGTCGGTGCGCAGAAACAACGATGGGTCAGCAGTAGAAGGAGCAAACCCAAGAGCCGCAAGTGTAGTCCTCAGTGTGTCGTGCCACTCACGCGGTGCCTGGCGGAGACCGTAGACTGGCCGTCGGAGGCTCCACTGGGTGCCAGGAGGGAAAGTCCCAGTGAAGCCAGATGGACGGCGCAGCCAGATCTCCTTGTGCAGGCTACCCTGCAAGAAAGCAGTGCTAAAGTCAAGAGAGTGGAGCTCGTAGTCGCGCTGAGCGGCTATGTGCAGCAACACCCGAAGAGTGGTCATCTTTGGGGTGGGAGAGAAGGTCTGAAAGTAGTCAACTCCCTGCCGCTGACTGAAGCCACGAGCCACGTACCGCACCTTGAAGACAGGTGGAGAGCCCGGCGGCCGCTTCACCCTGAAGATCCACATGCCACTGACGATGTTCGCCCCAGACGGGGGAACCGCGTCAACGTAGGTGCCTGTGGACTTCCAGGAAGCCATCTCTCCATCCATAGCTGCCTGCCACTGATAGGAGTAGGGACCCTCTACGGCCTCCGCGTAAGAGCGCGGAGTCGGGATGTCTAGTGCATCCGGGTCTCCCTCAGGGGCAAGCAGTACAGACGCGAGATGAGGTGAAGCAGCAGCCAGACACTGAAACTCCTCCTGCCTGTCCTCAAGGACGTCCATGCCAAGAGCACACTCACCCCCGACGGACGGAGGACAGACAGACGCAGACTCAGTAATAATACTAGCAGCGTAGTCCAGACGACAGCGAGCAGCAAAGTCGACGAGCTCCGCAACAAGAGCAGACGCAGCAGTGGACTCAAAAAAGGGGTCAGTGACGACAGTAGCAAGGAGACGCGTGACAGTAGGACTGGCAGCACGAAGGGAGTCCGACGCCGGGTCGGCAAGCGCAGGAAGAGAGGACTCAGGAGGAGAAGGCAAAGGGGCACGCAGAGGAGCAGTGGAGGGACGCAGAGACATCCGGTGCGTGCCAGGGACAGGAGGAGGACGCTGACGCGAACCACGACCACTAGCGCGAGCAGTACGGACAGGCGACGCGGGACAAGACGCAGGGTCACGACGCTCAGTAAGACCTCCAGTAGGACCAGTGTAAGGAGAGGGAGCAGGTAGTTGGGAGGCAGGCTCTAACTGTGACTGTGACAGAACAGGCGGTGGACACTCTACAGGAGGAGAAAGACCAAGAACCTGCTTCAAGAGCGGAACCAAGTACGGTCGAGGCCGCGCGGTGGCACCAGAAACAGCAGGGACAGCACCAGCACCCTCAGCACCTCCGGCAGCACCAGCGTCAACAGCACCTCTAGCGGCAAGACCTCCAGCAGCACCAGCAGCACCCTCAGCAAGACCACCACCAGGACGGACAGTAGTAGTCTCAGAACCAACACCCTTAGCAGCTCCAGCTCCAGGCGGACCCGAAGGCTCAGCAGCTCCGGGACCGGCGGCACCAGCACCATCAGCGGCCGAAGAAGCGCCAGCTCCAACAGTACGCCTCCAGCGGCGAGCAAACAACTCACGCAGCTCCTGTGGAGAGAGTGGCTCCCGCCGAGATGAAACACCCGCAGAACCTCCAGGCCCAGCACCGCCAGACGCCACAAGGGGCAGTCCAGTGGCCGCAGGCTCCACACCTCCAGGCTCAGCAGCTCCAGACGCAGCACCCCCAGGCTCAGCACCCCCAGGCTCAGCACCCACGCGCGCAGCACCCCCAGAATCAGCACCCCCAGGCTCAGCACCCCCAGGCTCAGCACCCCCACACTCAGCACCCCCAGAGTCAGCACCCTCAGGCTCAGCACCCCCAGGCTCAGCACCCCCAGCAGTACCTGAGTCACCAGCAACCTCGACCGGCTCGACTGCATCCACCTGGGACAGACCTGAAGGGGCAGGACCCTGAGGGGGAAGGGGGTCTACCGGGGGGGGACCTGGCACAAGGAAGTGCGGTGGCGGGGGGAGGGAAGGAGCGCGGTAGGGGAAGAGGCGGTAGAAGGGGACGGACTCGTCGAACGTGACGTCCTGTGAGGACAGAACACGACGAGAGGAGGGGTGGTAGAACTGCCACACAGGCGCGTCAGGGGGGAAGCCTAGGAAGACACAGGGAGCAGCACGAGGGGACAGCTTGTCCGCAGACAAGTCGCGGACAAACGCCCGAGATCCCTAGACACGGAACGCAGACGCATCGCCGACCTTCCCCGTCCACAGCAGAGCTGGGGAGGTCTCCGACCGGGAGACCCTGGGGTGAAGGTTGAGCTGATGCGCCGCGTACTGAACCGCAAACGGCCACAGAAAATGGGGGGCAGCCGCATGCATCATGGATGTACGAGCAACGTCCATGACCATGCCAATGCGGCGCTCAGCAATCCCATTTTTCTGTGGAGAGTCCGGAAGCGTGAAGGTCTAACGGATGCCTCATGCACGACAGTAGGCTCGCAGAAGGCCAGAGGAGAACTCTCCGCCTCGGTCAGAGTGCAGACGCAGAACAGGAAAGTCCGAGCCGAAGCTCCTCCTGAGCTGGAGACGAGCCTCGCGGATCCAGCCGATCAACACCTCAGTGACATCACCCTTGCTGCGCAAGGGGAAGACTGTGGTGTAACGCGAGTAGTCGTCAACCACCAGCAGGAAGTAGCGCTCGTGACCCTGTCCACGGACGCGGGCCGGGCCCCACACGTCCATGTGAAGCGTCTGCAGAGGAGCCTCTGTCGGGGGAAACTGGGAGGAGTGGGGGGCAGCCCGGAGCCGCCCCTCGACATAGGGGACACAGGAAGGTCCTGGCCTCGAAGGAAGGGGAGGGAGAGACCGGGGGAGACCAGAGACAAGGACACGGGAAGCCATGCCCCACAGACGAGGCAAGGAGGGGTGGCCAAGACGGTGGTGCCACAAGAGAGTCTCGTGAGACAGGAGGCGACACGAGCAGGGGGCAGACTCAGGACCAGACCTGGACGCAGCAGCAAACACCTGACCTGACGCAGCTACCTGGCCAGACGCAGGGACTGGAGGAGACTCAGTGGTCAGGGTGTAGAGACTCGACCCGGGCCGACGCGAAAACGTGGCTAGGTGTCGGCCTGTGCGGGCGTCCGAGCAGTGGGTCACCCGCTGACTCGCAGGAGTAAACTGGTGAACCCCCGCATCCTGCAGGTCAGCACCACTCACCAAGTTCGTCGAGAACGAGGGGAGGTACAGACCTGAAAGGGTGCCCGAGGGGGCAGCCGGACACGGGAGGACAGTGGAGAAGTGAGAGAGGACAGGACCCCCAGAGGGGTCAGCCAGGGAGACTGCAACCGGCCGTCCAAGCGGCGTGAGTGTGGTGCGGTCTCGAAAGAAGGAGCGAGAAGCCCCTGAGTCAAGTGTGAAGGTGAGGGAGGCCGAAGCCGACGCAGTACATGAGAGCGCGGCCTCACCAGTACCTGAGAGTGCAGACGCACTGGCACCTAGAGCAGTAGCCTCATAAGCACCTAGCGCAGCAGTACCAATGCCCGGGTCGGGCGGGAAACACCGGTAACAGTCACCCTCATCACTAATAGTCACAGCATACATGGCAGCAAGGATAGCATCAAAGTCAAGATCAAAGATCACTACGCCAGCCCTAGACAGCTCTCCCCAGCGGGGAATCTCACTAGTCTCGGGGAACTGCTGACGCCAAGCGTCCGTCAGTCGGCCAAAGCAGCGCTGGGTGGAGTGGGCACCCCCACACGGCTCACCCGCGCGATCGCCGGAACGAAGAACGTAGGTGCACGGGCCAAGACCCCCACCACGCTGACGCTGCGTGTACCACTCAAGGAGCTGCTGAGGCGGGGGGATGTCCTGAGAACGCTGCTGCTGCTACTGCTGCTGCTGCTGCTGCTGGCGGTGACCTCCACCAGAGCCGCTCCGCTGAGGGGCACTACCCCGACTGGCTCCACCTCCTCCGCCACCGCCGCTTCCACCTCCGCCACCACCGCCGCCTCCGCTCCCACCACCGCCGCCGCCACCGCCGCCGCCTCCGCTGCCGCCACCACCACCACCACCCCCACCACCACTCCCACCGCCACCCCCACTCCCTCCGCCACCGCCACTGCCACCCCCACCGCCCCCGCCAGTTCCACCCGCGCCCTTGCCCCCCTTGCCCTTGCCAGGGCGGCGTCTCCCGCTGGGGGCAGACGCCGCGCCGACCGACTCAAGACCAAGCAGGTCGGCAGCAGCAACAGAGGCAACAGAGGGCAGCAGGGGGGAAGGAGAACACCCCTCAAAGATGGGGGTGCGCGGGTCACCACGAGAGGCTCCTACAACGACTATGCTCTTCTCCGCCGCTAGGAGGGCCTTCTCAAGGAGGTCGACAGTGAGGGTGGTGGGACAGACTGAGAGGAAGTGGTCCCTGACTACGCGAAGGGAGTCAGGGAGGCGAGTGACTATGTAATAGAGAGCGATGTACATGGGGGGGGGGGGTTCTTGGCGCAGAACTCAGCAGGAAGTGCGGCGCGGTAGCGAGTGTCAGAAGTGTGGAGGTGCGTGATGAGGTCTGCGACTGTAGGAAAGGCAGCAAGGTCAGGAAAGAGGTACGGTAGCATGAGGCGGCTCAGTGCAGCAGTGGCAGGGGAAGAGTAGCGCGCAACTACAGTGTCGTACAAGGTCTGAGCACTCTTGTACTGACTAAAGTGCGCGCGCTCAGTGGTAGGCAGGTGGCGACGCAGAGCAAGACGTGCAGCAGCATTGCGGGTGGCCCACTGAGAGCGAACAGTGGGGTCAGCATCAGCAGCAGGAGCAGGGGAGGCGCCAGAGGTGAGGTCAAAGAGAGAAAGACCGTCCGCCCTATCGCACTGTAAAAACAGCTGCAGGTCGTCGACCCAGACCTCAAAGTCAATGGCTTGACCCTCAGCGTCAAAAGCGAGGACACTAGGGGTAGCCATGACGACAGACTGGCAGTGCAAGCAGTGGGGGAAGGGCACGCAGTAGCAGTGGGGCTGTGCTCACCAGACAGGGCAGGTCGGGCGGCTCGGCAGTACTGCGGCTCGGCGGCCAGGCGGCTGCTGCTGGGCGGCTCGGCTGTACTGCGGCTCGGCGGCCCGGCGGCTCGGCGGCTGCTGCTGGGCGGCTCGGTTGGACTACGGCTCGGCGGCCCGGCGGCTCGGCGGCTGCTGCTGGGCGGCTCGGCTGCTCCGGTACCGGGCGGCGTGGCGGGCGGCTGCTCGGGCGGCTCGGCAGGAGGGGAGACCGGCGGGGCCGCGAAGGTGTGGGCGGCGGGGCCGCGACGTGAGGGCGGCGGGGCCGCATAGGAGAAGGCGGCGGGGCCGCGTAGGCACGGGCGGCGAGGCCGCGAAGGTGAGGGCGGCGGGGCCGCGTAGGTGAGGGCGGCGTGGCGGCGAAGGCGAGGGCGGCGAGGCCGCTAAGGTGAGGGCGGGGGGGGGGGGGGGCGCGTAGGTGAGGGCGGCGAGGCCGCGGAGGTGAGGGCGGCGGCGCCGCAACGTGAGGGCGGCTGGGCCGCGACGTAAGGGCGGCGGGGCCGCGTAGGTAAGGGCGGCGGGGCCGCGACGTGAGGGCGGCGGGGCCGCGACGTTAGGGCGGCGGGGCCGCGTAGGTAAGGGCGGTGGGGCCGCGACGTAAGGGCGGGGGGGGGGGGGGGGGCGCGTAGGTAAGGGCGGCGGGGCCGCGTAGGTAAGGGCGGTGGGGTCGCGTAGGTAAGGGCGGCGTAACGGGCCGCTAGGGGCGACACGGAGGGTCGCTAAAAAAAGGAACGCGCGCCTCGGGGCGCGCTTCGGTGGGCCCTAGGAACAGTCCCTAGGAGGGGACCTGCTCTGATTCCATGTGAATAAGTGAACGAGAATGAATGAACTATGAATGAAGTGGGTACAAGTACTAACCCTAATTGGGTTGTACCCCCTATGGGATACCCCACTATAGCCTACACAAAAGCATAAGCTATAATGTTCTGACAAGTTTTTATCAACATCGAAGCTTAGGACAAAAAAGCCCTTCGATGGACAAGACTTCTACACATGGAGCTTCAAATTCGAGCTGCTAGCTCAAGGCGCTCAAATCTGGATGTACTACAACGGGTCGCATGCATTTCCGACTAATGGCTCACCTCAGGAGAAAACGCAGTACTACAACGAATTGCTCCTAGCCTTTACCGTCTTGATCCAAAACCTGTCGCATGAAGAACAGCTGAGCATTCGCCCCCTCAAGTACGAGTGGGCACCCGCGCAACAATCCTGGGAACACCTGCGCACTTGCCACATGGCAACGGACTCGGTGACACTTCCGCGCACTTGCTGTACTCGTCGCCTCAACCACAAACCCTGCAGATACATGACCACAAGCAGTGAAAGGAGGAGAAGAGACCACATCGGAACCAACGGTCGCGACAACGGAAATGACAAACGCAGGAGGATCCGCACGAGCAATCTGGCCTCGCGTATTGCAACCTACCGGTTGGAACACCACTAAGAGTTGGGATGCCGTGGACCCTCGCTGGGTCACGAAGAACACCGCGCTTGAAAAAGCGGTCGCAACTGAAGCCGGATGGGGAAACATTGCTGAAGGACCTACAGCAAAAGAAGCAGAAGAACCAGAAGTTACTGAGGAGGCACTAGAAGCAAAGGAAGAAGAATGGCTAACGGAGTACATTCCTCACCTCATCCCCATCACAACGGATGACAGGGACTATCTTCGCTTCGAGACAAGGGAAACGACAATCAGCGACACCGACTTCGAAGAAGAAGAATTCACGCAACCGGAAGATCGTCGTCCACGAATCTCGCCCCCGCCTCCTGAAGGATCACTCTTGCTGCCAGATGGCAAGCTACTTAAACCAAGAACCGGCTTACCCAACTGCACCGTCTGCCCAGTAGCTGCGCTGCGTCACACGCTCTTCGTTGAGAAAATCCATGGAGCCGAACTCTACAAACTGCTTGAGAAAGTCTAAAGCGATTTTCTTGTGCTCACGGCGAAAGGAGTTGGAGGGGAGCAGTACACACTCACCTTCATCGACGCCGGCACCCGCTTCGTGTGGGCTGTAAACGTCAACAACCGCTATCTTGCCTACCAGTGTTTCGAGGCCTGGCTGGGCATGGCAGAGACTCAGAGCAATGGACAAAAGCTAAAAGCCTTTCAGACAGACGGAGCCCTAGGGTACCAGACGGAGGAGTTCAAAACCCTTTGCAAACAGAAGGGAATTAAGAGGATGATTTCCCTCCCCTACGCTCACAAACAGCAGGGATTGACTGAGCAAACTAATAGGAGCCTCGCGACAAAAATGCGAGCCCTCATGAAGCAGTCAGCTCTGCCAACCAAGTACTGGCCATTCGCGATGGCGCATGCAGTTCGGCTGCACAACATGCTTTCCTCGAAAGCACTGGCCAACAACAGCTCACCTTTCAAGGAGTGGACCGGAAAAACACCCTGACACACCCATGCTGCAGGTTTTTCAGTGTATGGTACATTACTGCCCCCACACTGCCCGGACCAGAATATTTGAAGATCCCGCCCGCTGGGGCATTCACCTCGGAATCGAATCCAAATACTGGACGATACTAGACTTCGCCACCCACCAGCTCACGCATTAACGTGACTGCATCTTCTACGAAAGATTGACCCAGCCACTGTACCGGCAGCATCGCACTACACAAAATGCACCAGAAAACATCTTTCTAGGACAGCACAGCTACGCAAATGACGAGGACGACGTCGACGTGGTAGGCGAACAGTGACGAGAAACGAGAACGAATGCATTGAGCAGAAAGGGGAGTACAAGTAGCAAACCCTAAAGTGTTGTACCCCATATGAACTGCCCCGCTACAGCCTACACAGACTATAGCATATATGCCTGACACACCCCCATAGGCAGAGTGGGGGAGAACAAGGGGTCACAAGACCAGTCAAGCAAAGTAAAGCAAGCTCAGGGTGGATCACAACGTCACCATACAGTCCGAGCACAAGAGCAAGGCCATAAGGCCAGTTCACATGCAAGATCATATATATAAAGGTAAACAAGCAAGTGCAGGTATAGAAAGAGGACACTACAAGCAAGGTCAAGAAGTGAGCAAGTGAGGCCAAGTAGGCACAAGACCTAGCTTAGTACAAAAGCGCTGATGATCACAAGGTGGAAGGGCCTTGGTGAGGATATCAGTAGTGTTGGCCTCAGAGGCCACGTAGGTGAGGCGGAGCTGACCACGGTGCTGCAGCTCACGAGCCAGGAAGTAGCGGAGAGCAATATGCTTCGTTCTGTGCTCCAATCTGTGCTCCCGACACAAGGCCAGCATGGCCTTGTTGTCTACGTACAGAATTGGAGGAGAACGAGGCGGCTCTCCTAGGTTAGTCAGCAGGTAGGTGAGCCAGCGTAGCTCCTGTGCAGCCATGGCCCCTGCGTAGATCTCAGCCTCACAGCTGGTGCTGAGAACAGAAGACGAGCGGGTAGACCGCCACGAAACAAAGCCGGAGCCAAGGCTGAAGGTGTAACCCTGTGACGACCGCTGCAGAGCCTGGTCGTCAGCCCAAGAAGCGTCTGCGTGACCTGTCTCGACCAGTCGACGCCGCCCTCCAAGCACTAGCCCCATGCCTGACGTATTGCACACGTAGCGCAACACCCTCTTCGCTGCAGCCATGTGCTCTGGTCGGTGTCTCCCAGGAGCAACATAGCGTGCCAAGATGCTAAGAGGGTATGCAAGGTCAGGTCGTGTGCAGGTCATCAGGTACATGAGGCAGCCAACAAGCTCTGGGTACGGGCCACTCGGCTCTACGGACTCATCCGAAGGCAGAGCTGAGAGCGAGTGGCGAGTAGACAGAGGAGTGGCCTGAGGCGAGGAGTACGTAAAGCCGAAGCGCTGAAGGACCTGCTGCACCATGTGTGACTGAGTCAGGGTAATGGTGCGCTGTGCTCTGTCCCGGGTGATCTGCAAGCCAAGGTAGCTGCGCAGTTCACCCAGGTCTGTGCACGTGTGTCTCTTTTGCAGCTCGGACTTCACGTGGGCAAGTGTAGTAGTGTCAGCAGTGGCAAAGACCAAGTCGTTGACGTACACGAGGATGTAGAATGGCGGCAAAGAGGTGTCGGTGCGCAGAAACAGTGACGGGTCGGCTGTAGAAGGAGCAAACCCAAGAGCCGCAAGTGTAGTTCTCAGTGTGTCGTGCCACTCACGGGGCGCCTGGCGGAGACCATAGACCGGCCGCCGGAGGCTCCACTGGGTACCAGGAGGAAACGACCCAGTGAAGCCAAGTGGGCGGCGTAGCCATATCTCCTCGTGCAGGCTGCCCTGCAGGAAAGCTGTGCTGAAGTCAAGAGAGTGAAGCTCGTACTCGCGTTGAGCAGCTATGTGCAGCAGCACCCGAAGAGTGGTCATCTTCGGGGTGGGAGAGAAGGTCTGAAAGTAGTCAACTCCCAGCCGCTGACTGAAGCCTGAAGCCACGTAACGCGCCTTGAAGACAGGCAGAGAACCCAGCGGCCGCTTCACCCTGAAGATCCACATGCCACTGACGATGTTCGCCCCAGGTGGGGGAACCTCGTCAACGTAGGTGCCTGTGACTTCCAGGAAGCCATCTCTGCGTCCATGGCCGACTGCCACTGAGAGGAGTAGGGACCCTCAATCGCCTCAGCGTACGATCGAGGAGTCGAGATGTCTGGTGCATCCAGGTCTCCCTCAGGGGCAATCAGCGTGGACACGAGATGGGGCAAAGCAGCAGCAAAGCACTGGAACTCCTCCCACCTGTCCGAAAGGACGTCCGTGCTAAGAGCACACTCACCCCTGACGGACGGAGGACAGACAGACTCAGACTCAGCAACGAGACTAGCAGCGTAGTCTAGACGACAGCGAGCAGCGAAGTCGACAAGCTCAGCAACTAGGGCAGACGCAGCGGTCGACTCAAAGGAAGGGTCAGTGACAACAGTAGCCAGAAGACGCGTGACAGAAGGACTAGCAGCACGAAGAGAGTCAGACTCTGGAGGAGACGGTAACGAGACACGCAGAGGAGCAGTGGACGCGGCGCCATCTGGTGTACCGCAGGAGGACGCGGACGCGCAGTACGACCACTAGTGCGAGCAGCACGAACAGGCAACGCAGGATACGACGCAGGCTCACGACGCTCAGCAAGACCTCCAGTAGGACCAGTGTAGGGAGAAGGAGCAGGTAGAGGGGAGGCGGGCTGTAACTGTGACTGGGACTGGACAGGCGGTGGACACTCTAAGGGAGGAGCAGGACTAGTAGAGGGCGGGAGACCAAGAACCTGCTCCAGGAGCGGAACGAAGTACGGCCTCGGCCGCGCAGTGCCTCCAGAACCAGCAAGGACAGCACCAGCACCCTCAGCGGCAGTACCAGCGCCAGCAGCACCTCCAGCTCCATCATCGCCAACTCCAACACCCTCAAAGACACTAGCGCCAGCAGTACCGCCAGCGCCAACACCCCCTGCAGCTCCAGCTCCAGCAGCTCCAGCTCCAACAGCCTCAGCAGCACCCCCAGACGCACCAGCGCTAGTAGAACACTAGCGCCAACACCCCCAGCAGCTCCAGCTCCTGCAGCACCAGCACCGCCAGCAGCTCCAGCGGGACCAACTCCAGTGGCCCCAGCAGCTCCAGGACCGCCAGTACGAGCACCTCCGGGACCAGCAGCAACAGGAGCACCTCCAGCTCCAGTAGCACGTCCTTAGCGGCGGGCAAACCACTCGCGCAGCTCCTGTGGAGAGAGCGGCTCCCGCCTCGACGAAGCACCGCCGGCGGCCACACGAGCACACCCAGCGCCCCCAGGCTCCGCACCCCCAGGCTCCGCACCTCCAGACTCAGCACCCTTAGGCTCAGCACCCCCAGACTCAGCACCCCCAGACCCGGCACCCGCAGGCTCAGCACCTCTAGCAGCACCAGAGTCAACAGCTACCTCGACAGGCTCGACTGCGTCTACCTGGGACACACCTGACGGGGCAGGACCCTGAGGGGGGAGGGGGTCTACCGGGGGAGGACCTGGCGCAAGGAAGAGCGGCGGCGGGGGGAGGGGCGCAGTGCGGTAGGGGAAGAGACGGTAGTAAGGCACCGACTCGTCAAAGGTGACGTCCTGGGAGGACAGAACACGGCGCGAGGTGGGGTGGTAAAACTGCCACCCATGCGCGTCAGGGGGGAAGCCAAGGAAGACGCAGGGAACAGCACGGGGGGACAGCTTGTCCGCAGACAAGTCGCGGACAAACGCCCGAGATCCCCAGACCCGAAACGCAGACGCATCGCCAACCTTCCCGGTCTACCGCAAGGCGGGGGAGGTCTCTGGCAAGGAGACCCGGGGCTGAAGGTTGAGCTGATCCGCGGCGTACTGAACCGCAAACGACCACAGAAAATGGGGGCAGCCGCATGCATCATGGACGTACGAGCAACGTCCATGACCATGCCAATGCGGCGCTCAGCAATCCCATTTTGCTGTGGAGAGGCCGGAAGCGTGAAGGTCTGGCGGATGCCCTGCGCACGACAGAAAGCTCCCAGACGGGCAGAGGAAAACTCCCCGCCTCTATCCGAGAGAAGACGCAGAACAGGAAAGTCCGAGCCGAAACTCTCCCTGAGCTGGAGACGAGCTGCGCGGATCCAATCGATCAACACCTCAGTGACGTCACCCTTGCTGCGCAAGGGGAAGACTGTGGTGTAACGCGATTAGTCGTCAACCACCAGCAGGAAGTACCGCTCGCGCCCCTGCCCACAAACGCGGGCGGGGCCCCACACGTCCATGTGGAGAGTGAGCAGCGGAGCCTCTGTCGGAGGAAGCTCGGAGGAGTGAGGGGCGGCGCGCTGTCGCCCCTCAACGCAGGGGACGCAGGTAGGGCCAGGCCCCGGAGGTAGGGGAGGGAGAGACCGAGGGAGACCAGAGACAAGGACAAGGGAGGCCATGCCTCGGAGACGAGGCAGGGAGGGGTGACCAAGGCGGTGGTGCCAGAGGAGATTCTGGTGGGACAGTAGACGACACGAGCAGGGACCAGACTCAGGACCAGACCTGGACGCTGCAGCAAACACCTGACTCGACGCAGCTACCTGGCCAGACTCAGCAGCCGGAGGAGCCTGGCGTGGTGCGTGCCATGCATTGGTAACTAATCTTGCCAACGTTGTGTCAGAACATATATTTAGCTTATACTATTGTGTAGGCTGTAGTGGGGTATCCCATAGGGGGTACAACCAGTTAGGGTTTCCTATTTGTACTCACTTCATTCATAGATCATTCATTCTCGTTCTATTCTCAACATGGTATCGAGCAGGTTCCCCCGTGGGAACTGTGCTTAGGGCCCACCACCTTTAAGCTTTTTTTTTTTCTCTGCCCGGAGCGCGCTCCGGGCCCTCGCTTTCACTTTTTTTTCGGCCTGCCCTGCGGCCCCTAGCCACCCGCGCGCGCCCGTTCAGGCCCCTAGCCGCCCACGCGCCGCCCGTCCCGGCCCCTAGCCGCCCACGCGCCGCCCGTTCAGGCCCCTAGCCGCCCGCGCGCGCCTGTTCAGGCCCCTAGCCGCCCAAGGGCCGCCCATCCCGGCCCCTAGCCACCCACGCGCCGCCCGTTCAGGCCCTTAGCCGCCCGCGCGCGCCCGTTCAGGCCCCTAGCCGCCCACGCCCCGCCCGTCCCGGCCCTTAGACGCCCGCGCGCCGCCTGTCCCGGCCCCTAGCCGCCCGCTGGCCGCCCGTCCCGGCCCCTCGACGCCCGCGCGCCGCCGTCCCGGCCCCTAGCCGCCCGCTGGCCGCCCGTCCCGGCCTCTCGACGCCCGCGCGCCGCCCGTCCCGGCCCCTGATCGCCCGCGCGCCGCCCATCCCGGCCCCTAGCCGCCCGCTGGCCGCCCGTCCCGGCCCCTTGACGCCCGCGCGCCGCCCGTCCCGGCCCCTAGCCGCCTGCTGGCCGCCCGTCCCGGCCCCTAGCCGCCCGCTGGCCGCCCGTCCCGGCCCCCTTGACGCCAGCGCGCCGCCGTCCCGGCCCCTAGCCGCCCGCTGGCCGCCCGTCTCGGCCCCTCGACGCCCGCGCGCCGCCGCCCCGGCCCCTAGCCGCCCGCTGGCCGCCCGTCCCGGCCTCTCGACGCCCGCGCGCCGCCTGTCCCGGCCCCTGATCGCCCGCGCGCCGCCCGTCCCAGCCCCGGGCCGCCCTATGTCGCTGACAGCCCGAGCCGCCCGAGCCGCCCGCGCCGCCCGAGCCGCCCGAGCCGCCCGAGCCGCCCTCTCCGCCCTCGCCGCCCTCGCCGCCCGAGCCGCCTGCACCGCCTGAGGAGCCGAGCCGCTGGTCCTGCGTAGCTGCTGTTGCTGCTGAGCCGGTTGAGCTGCTGTGTTGCTGTACTGCTGTGCTACTGCGCTGCCCGACCCGTCCTGTCTGGTGAGACCTTCTACTGCTGTCATGGCTACCCCTAGTGTCCTAGCTTTTGACGCTGAGGGTCGCGCCATTGACTTTGAGGTCTGGGTCAACGACCTGCAGCTGTTCTTACAGTGCGACAGAGCAGACGGCCTTTCTCTCTTTGACCTCACTTCTGGTGCCTCTCCTGCCCCTGCTGCTGATGCTGATCCCACTGTGCGCTCTCAGTGGGCCACCCGCGATGCTGCTGCACGTCTTGCTGTGCGTCGCCACCTCCCTACCTCTGAGCGCGCACACTTTAGTCAGTACAAGAGTGCTCAGACCTTGTACGACGCTGTAGTCGCGCGCTACTCCTCCCCTGCCACTGCTGCACTGAGCCGTCTCATGCTTCCCTACCTCTTTCCTGACCTCTCTGCCTTTCCCACAGTCGCTGACCTCATTACGCACCTCCGCACTAGTGACACTCGCTACCGCGCCGCCCTTCCTGCTGAGTTCTGCGCCAAGAACCCCCCCCCCATGTACATCACTCTCTACTACGTAGTCGCGCGCCTCCCTGACTCTCTTCGCGTAGTCAGGGACCACTTTCTCGCGGTCTGTCCCACCACCCTCACTGTCGACATCCTCGAGAAGGCCCTCCTCGCGGCGGAGACGAGCATCGTCGCTGTAGGAGCTTCTCGTGGTGACCCTCGCACCCCCATCTTTGAGGGGTGCTCTCCTTCCCCCCTCCTGCCCTCTGTTGCCTCTGCTGCTGCTGCCGACCTGCTTGGTCTCGAGTCGCTTGGCGCGGCGTCTGCCCCTAGTGGGAGACGCCGCTCTGGCAAGGGCAAGGGGGGCAAGGGCGCGGGTGGAGCTGGAGGGGGCGGTGGAGGTGGCGGTGGAGGCGGCGGAGGGAGTGGGGGTGGCGGCGGGAGTGGTGGAGGGGGTGGTGGTGGTAGTGGTGGCAGCGGCGGAGGAGGCGGCGTTGGTGGCGGCAGCGGTGGTGGTGGCGGCAGTGGTGGCGATGACAGTGGGGGAGGCAGCGGCGGAGGAGGCGGTGGTGGCGGAGGAGGTGGAGCTGGTCGGGGCGGTACCCAGCAGCGGAGCGGCGGTGGTGGTGGTCAGCGCTCACAGCAGCAGCAGCAGCAGCGTTCGCGCGACATCCCTCCGCCCCAGCAGCTCCGTGAGTGGTACACTCGACGTCAGAGGGGTGGGGGTACTGGTCCTTGTACCTACGTCCTTCGCTCTGGCGACCGCGCGGGTGAGCAGTGTGGGGGTGCCCACCCCACCCAGCGCTGCTTTGGCCGCCTGACGGACGCTTGGCGTCAGCAGTTCCCCGGGGCTAGTGAGATCCCTCGCTGGGATGAGCTTCTTAGGGCTGGTGTAGCGATCTTTGATCTTGATTTTGATGCTATCCTTGCTGCTATGTATGATGTGACTATTAGTGAGGAGGGTGACTGTTACCGGTGTTTCCCGCCCGACCCGGGCATTGGTACTGCTGCGCTAGGTGCTTGTGAGGCTGCTGCTCTAGGTGCCAGTGCGTCTGCGCTCTCAGGTGCTGGTGAGACTGCGCTCTCAGGTACTGCGTCGCCTTCGTCCTCCCTCACTTTCACACTTGACTCCGGGGCTTCTCGCTCCTTCTTTCGAGACCGCACCACCCTCACGCCGCTTGGCCGGCCGGTTGCGGTCTCCCTGGCTGACCCCTCTGGGGGTCCTGTCCTCTCTCACTTCTCCACTGTCCTCCCGTGTCCAGCTGCCCCCTCGGGCACCCTGTCTGGTCTGTACCTTCCCTCGTTCTCGACGAACTTGGTGAGTGGTGCGGACCTACAGGATGCGGGGGTTCACCAGTTCACTCCTGCGAGTCAGCGGGTGACCCACTGCACGGAGGCACGCACGAGCCGACACCTGGCCACGTTCTCGCGTCGGCCGGGGTCGAGCCTCTACACCCTGACCACTACGTCTCCTCCTGTCCCTGCGTCTGGTCAGGTAGCTGCGTCAGGTCAGGTGTTTGCTGCTGCGTCCCGGTCAGGTCCGGAGTCTGCCCCCTGTTCGTGTCGACTCCTGTCTCACGAGACTCTCCTGTGGCACCACCGTCTGGGCCACCCCTCCTTGCCCCGTCTTCGGAGCATGGCTTCCCGTGTCCTTGTCTCTGGTCTTCCCCAGTCTCTCCCTCCCCTTCCTTCCGGGCCAGGACCTTCCTGTGTCGAGGGGCGCCTCCGGGCTGCTCCTCACTCCTCCCAGTTCCCCCCGACAGAGGCTCCTCTGCAGACGCTTCACATGGACGTGTGGGGCCCAGCCCCCGTCCGTGGGCAGGGTCACGAGCGCTACTTCCTCTTGGTTGTTGACGACAACTCGCGTTACACCACAGTCCTCCCCTTGCGCAGCAAGGATGCTGTCACTGAGGTGCTGATCGGCTGGATCCGCGAGGCTCGTCTCCAGCTCAGGAGGAGCTTCGGCTCGGACTTTCCTATTCTGCGTCTGCACTCGGACAGAGGCGGGGAGTTCTCCTCTCGCCTTCTGCGAGACTACTGACGTGCACGGGGGATCCACCAGACCTTCACGCTTCCGGACTCTCCACAGCAAAATGGGATTGGTGAGCGCCGCATTGGCATGGTCATGGATGTCGCTCGTACGTCCATGATGCATGCGGCTGCCCCCCATTTTCTGTGGCCGTTTGCGGTGAGGTACGCGGCGCATCAGCTCAACCTTCACCCCAGGGTCTCTCGGCCCGCGATGTCCCCAGTCTTGCTGTGGACGGGGAAGGTTGGCGATGCGTCGGCGTTCCGTGTCTGGGGATCTCGGGCGTTTGTCCGCGACTTGTCTGCGGACAAGCTGTCCCCTCGTGCTGCTCCCTGTGTCTTCCTTGGCTTCCCCACTGACGCTCCAGGGTGGCAGTTTTACCACCCCTCCTCTCGTCGTGTTATGTCCTCCCAGGACGTCACGTTCGACGAGTCAGTCCCCTTCTACCGCCTCTTCCCCTACCGCACTCCTTCCCTTCCCCCACCACCGGACTTCCTTGTGCCGGTTCCCCCCCCGGTAGACCCCTCCCCCCCTCAGGTTCCTGCCCCCTCAGGTGTGTCCCAGGTAGACGCAGTTGACCCGGTCAAGGTTACTGGTGACTCTGGTGCTGCTGCGGGTGCTGAGCCTGGGGGTGCTGACTCTGGGGGTGCTGTGCGCCGGGGTGCCGAGCCTGGGGGTGCTACTGCGGAGGGTGCTGGGCCTGGGGGTGCTGACTCTGGGGGTGCTGTGCGCGGGGGTGGCGAGCGTGGGGGTGCTACTGCGGAGGGTGCTGAGCCTGGGAGTGCTGAGCCGGGGGGTGCTGTGCCTGGAGCTGCTGAGCTAGGGGGTGCTGCGTCTGGAGCTACTGGGCCTGGGGGTGCTGCGTCTGGGGCTCCTGAGCCTGGGGTTTCTCCTGGTGCTGCGTCTCGGCGGGAGCCCCTCTCTCCACAGGAGCTGCGCGAGTGGTTTGCTTGCTGCTGGAGGCGTGCTGCTGGAGCTGGAGCTTCATCGACCGTCGAGGGTGCTGGTGCCGCCGGTCCCGGAGCTGCTAGGCCTGCGGGTCCTACTGGAGCTGGGGCTGCTGAGGGTGTTGGTGCTGAGACTACTGCTGTCTGTCCTCGCGGTGGTTCTCCTGCTGGTGCTGCTGAAGGTCCAGCCGCTGGAGGTGTTGGTGGCGCTGGTGCTGGTGCTGTCCCTACTGAGTCTGGAGCTGCCGCGCGGCCTCGACCGTACTTTGTTCCGCTCCTGCTGCAGTTTCTTGGTCTTTCTCCTCCGGTAGAGTGTCCACAGCCTGTCCAGTCGCAGTCACTGTTGGAGCCTTCCTCCCCTCTACCTGCTCCCTCTCCTTACACTGGTCCTACTGGAGGTCTTGCTGAGCATCGTGAGCCTGCGTCTCGTCCCGCGTCGCCTGTTCGTACTGCTCGCGCTAGTGGTCGCGGTTCGCGTCAGCGTCCTCCTCCTGTCCCTGGCACGCACCGGATGTCTCTGCGTCCGTCCACTGCTCCTCTGCGCGCCCCTTTGCCTTCTCCTCCTGAGTCCTCTCTTCCTGCGCTTGCCGACCCTGAGTCGGACTCCCTTCGTGCTGCCAGTCCTACTGTCACGCGTCTGCTTGCCACTGTCGTCACTGACCCCTCGTTTGAGTCCACTGCTGCGTCTGCTCTTGTCGCTGAGCTCGTCGACTTTGCTGCTCGCTGTCGTCTAGACTACGCTGCTAGTCTTGTTGCTGAGTCTGCGTCTGTCTGTCCTCCGTCCGTCGGGGGTGAGTGTGCTCTTGGCACGGACGTCCTAGAGGACAGGCAGGAGGAGTTACAGTGTCTGGCTACTGCTTCACCTCATCTCGCGTCTGTACTGCTTGCTCCTGAGGGAGACCCGGATGCACTAGACATCCCGACTCCGCGCTCTTATGCGGAGGCCGTAGAGGGTCCCTACTCCTCTCAGTGGCAGGCAGCTATGGATGCAGAGATGGCTTCCTGGAAGTCCACAGGCACCTACGTTGACGCGGTTCCCCCTCCTGGGGCGAACATCGTCAGTGGCATGTGGATCTTCAGGGTGAAGCGGCCGCCGGGCTCTCCACCTGTCTTCAAGGCGCGGTACGTCGCTCGTGGCTTTAGTCAGCGGCAGGGAGCTGACTACTTTCAGACCTTCTCTCCCACCCCGAAGATGACCACTGTTCGGGTGCTGCTGCACATAGCCGCTCAGCGCGACTACGAGCTTCACTCTCTCGACTTCAGCACTGCGTTCTTGCACGGTAGCCTGCACGAGGAGATCTGGCTGCGCCGTCCATCTGGCTTCACTGGGACTTTCTCTCCTGGCACCCAGTGGAGCCTCCGACGACCAGTCTACGGTCTCCGCTAGGCACCGCGTGAGTGGCACGACACACTGAGGACTACGCTTGCGGCTCTTGGGTTTGCTCCTTCTACTGCTGACCCGTCGCTGTTTCTGCGCACCGACACTTCACTGCCGCCGTTCTACATCCTCGTGTACGTCGACGACTTGGTCTTTGCCACAGCAGACACTGCTGGACTCGCCTACGTGAAGTCCGAGCTGCTGAAGAGACACACGTGCACTGACCTGGGTGAACTGCGCAGCTACCTTGGCTTGCAGATCATTCGGGACAGAGCACGCCGCACCATTACCTTGACTCAGTCACACATGGTGCACCAGGTCCTTCAGCGCTTCGGCTTCACGTACTCCTCGCCTCAGGCCACTCCTCTGTCTACCCGCCACTCACTCTCAGCTCTGCCTTCGGATGAGTCCGTAGAGTCGAGTGGCCCGTACCCAGAGCTTGTTGGCTGCCTCATGTACCTGATGACCTGCACACGACCTGACCTTGCATACCCTCTGAGCATTCTTGCACGCTATGTTGCTCCTGGGAGACACCGACCAGAGCACATGGCTGCAGCGAAGAGGGTATTGCGCTACCTGTGCAGTACGTCGGGCATGGGGCTAGTGCTTGGAGGGCGGAGTCCAGTGGTCCTTACAGGTCACGCGGACGCTTCTTGGGCTGACGACCAGGCTACGCAGCGGTCGTCACAGGGTTACACCTTCAGCCTTGGTTCCGGCTCTGTCTCGTGGCGGGCTACTCGTTCGTCTTCGGTTCTCAGCTCCAGCTGTGAGGCTGAGATCTACGCAGGGGCCATGGCTGCACAGGAGCTTCGCTGGCTCACCTACCTGCTGACTGACCTTGGAGAGCCGCCTCGTTCTCCTCCAGTGCTGTACGTAGACAACAAGGCCATGCTGGCCTTGTGTCGAGAGCAGCGTCTGGAGCACAGAACGAAGCACATTGCTCTTCGCTACTTCCTTGCTCGTGAGCTACAGCAACGTGGGCAGTTGCGGCTTGCGTACGTGGCCTCTGAGGCCAACACTGCTGATGTGTTCACCAAGGCACTCGCGCCTTGTGACCATCAGCGCTTCTGCACCCAGCTGGGTCTTGTGCTTGTCTTGCCTCACTTGCTCTCCTCTTGACTTTACTTGTACTGTGACATATATATACCTGCTCTTGCTTGTCTAGCTTTATATATATGTCTGTACTCTTGCATGTGAACTGGCCTTTGGCCTTGCTCTTGTGCTCGGACTGTGTGGTGACTTTGTGATCCACCCTGAGCTTTGCTTTGCTTTGCTTGACTGGTCTTGTGACCCCTTGTTATCCCCCACTTTGCCTATGGGGGTGTGTCAGAATATATATAGCTTATACTATTGTGTAGGCTGTAGTGGGGTATCCCATAGGGGGTACAACCAGTTAGGGTTTCCTATTTGTACTCACTTCATTCATAGTTCATTCATTCTCGTTCTATTCTCAACACGTTGCCTGCTGCCTGCTGCGCAAAGCGAATCTTGCCCCTATGTGTCGGATTTGCATATGAGCGCAATTGTGCGGTGCCGCACGAGGAAAATTTCGATTTCTCGCTCGTGATTGACTGCGTTAGTACAGTGTACTAGGACTAAGATGGTCTTAGTTCTAGGCTAAGTGCACAGCCTACACTCCTACAAAAACGCTGAAAAAACAGAGAAGGTAAAAAAAAATACACTGAAAAATCAGCCAAGGTACATTACAAAAAAACTTTGGATTCAGCCTACCCCAAAAAAAAAAAAGCCTGATCTAACGCTGAATCGGCGTAAAAAGGCTGATATATAGGGCCCTGCTAGCAGGGCTGTAGTCACTATAGAGTACCCCACTGCAGACTAAACAAATATAACATTCTGACATTGACCATCTGGACCGACGATTGACTCACCATCGAGGAATGGCAACAGGCGTAACCGTACGTACAGGTTACATGCAGCGACTCGGTAACAAGAAATAAGTGCAGCAGTCAGAGTCACTGTAGAAATGACTATAAAGCAGTTAAAATAAGGGAATGTACCCTTTAGAGTACATGGCTAGCTAAGACTATTCATTATGTGTGTAATCCGTGTTTTAATCAACTTTGTCATTTACATTCACTATGATCAGAGTTCCTACAGAGACTTCCGCTACCAAACTCTTCTAAGGCAACTCCTATCCTATCCAAGGTCCTCACTCATACATAACAGGCAAAAAGGGCATTCTGAAGACGCAGCAGCACCGAAGCTGCACACTAGAAGTGTCCAATTTACATCTCCTTCACACCACGATGGCTTGCAAAGGAGAGGTATACATTCCACAGCAGTGCGATTACATTGGATGCTGCGACCTGCCAACATCCAATGCAGCCAAAGCAGCACAGCACAGCACACAGCCACCACATTAGCCCAAAACAACAACGGTTCTGATTCGTGTGCCACCAAGGCTGTCATAACCTGCTTCATGCAGCAATGTGTGTCGTATAAGGCATGCAAGGAAGTACCCCAGTGTAGGATGGAAAACTAGTTGCTATCTAGCCTTCCGAGCCATGAAGTAACCGAGTGTAGGAGCAATTGACGAACCATTCTGCTTCCAGGGTGGAAATTAATAGGTAACATGTAACAGGGCCTAGTGCATTTGCCCTGTAGCATAGAGAGGCTAGTGCATCGGCTTTGGTAAGCGCTCACCTGAAGATGCAGCGGCACACACACCTGAAGGTGCAGCAGCACACACACCTGAAGGTGCAGCAGCACACACACCTGAAGATGCAGCGGCACACACACCTGAAGGTGCAGCAGCACACACACCTGAAGGTGCAGCGGCACACACACCTGAAGGTGCAGCGGCACACACACCTGAAGGTGCAGCGGCACACACACCTGAAGGTGCAGCGGCACACACACCTGAAGGTGCAGCGGCACACACACCTGAAGGTGCAGCGGCACACACACCTGAAGGTGCAGCGGCACACACACCTGAAGATGCAGCGGCAAACACACCTGAAGATGCAGCGGCACACACACCTGAAGGTGCAGCGGCACACACACCTGAAGGTGCAGCGGCACACACACCTGAAGGTGCAGCGGCACACACACCTGAAGGTGCAGCGGCACACACACCTGAAGGTGCAGCGGCACACACACCTGAAGGTGCAGCGGCACACACACCTGAAGGTGCAGCGGCACACACACCTGAAGGTGCAGCGGCACACACACCTGAAGATGCAGCGGCAAACACACCTGAAGATGCAGCGGCACACACACCTGAAGGTGCAGCGGCACACATACCTGAAGATGCAGCGGCAAACACACCTGAAGATGCAGCGGCACACACACCTGAAGGTGCAGCGGCACAAAGCGGAAGTTGAGGAACTGAAAGGGAATCCACACCTTCCAGTTGGCCACCACCGCCTTGGCCCACTCCTGATGGGGGATCGCGCGGGGACCAGGGAACAGCCAAGGTGGCAGGGCGACTAAGAAACACCACTACTTGATGCAAGTAATCTCATTGCAAAGAGCATCCTGCACAGGAGGCACAGGAGGCACAGGAAGCACATGCCACCTCTGTTGTGGCCCTTTCCTGCTTCAGGCATGCACCTTTTTGCGGCAATCACTAAAAATTCTGGCCAACTGCTTAAAATATATATATATATATATATATATATATATATAAAAGGGATGCGGCTCTGACCTGCTTGAGCACGTCAGGGATGGCAGCAGGGCGGCCCTCGAGGGTGAGGAGGCTGGAGAAGAAGGTGGCGATGAAGAGCGGCGAGAAGAGGAGCTGGTGGGGTGGTGGGAGAGAGCGAGGGACGGGATGCAGGGTGTGCGAAGAGGGGTGCAACCGAGCGGGGAGCGAGACAGAGGTTGATGGAGAGAAGAAGGGTGCGATGACGAGCGGTGGGAAGAGGAGCTGATGAGGGAGCAAGAGAGAGAAGGAGGGACGCAGGTATGGGAGGAGGCATGGGCAGCCGTCTCACAGGCAAGGACAGGAAGAGCGAGGGAAGAGGAGATGTATGAGCAGTGGACAGGGGGAGAGGCGTGAGCATGGGGGAGAAGCATGCGCATGGGGGAGAAGCATGCGCATGGGGGAGAAGCATGCGCATGGGGGAGAAGCATGCGCATGGGGGAGAAGCATGGATGTGAGGTAGCGCGGGGGTGATGTAGCGCGGGGGTGATGTAGCGCGGGGGTGATGTAGCACGGGGGTGATGTAGCACGGGGGTGATGTAGCACGGGGGTGATGTAGCGCGGGGGTGATGTAGCGCGGGGGTGATGTAGCGCGGGGGTGATGTAGCGAGGGGGTGATGTAGCGCGGGGGTGATGTAGCGCGGGGGTGATGTAGTATGTGCATGGAAAAAGGGGTACCTGGTCTAGAGCGAGGCGGATAAGGGTGCCGGGAGTGCCCTGCACGGTGACCATGCGGAACAGCAGTGAGTACCTGCATGTGCCATGCATTGCATGCACATGGCGTGCCATTGCCCATGCCATGTGGGAGATTGCCATACCATGCCATGCAATGCCATACCATGCCATGCCATGCCATACCATGCCATGCAAAGAAGATTGCAACACCACACCATGCCATACCATGCCATTGGGATGCCACGCAAGGGAGAATGCAACAAGAGGTTGTGATAAAGGAAAATGCAGCATGCCCTTTCATGGAATGGCGCATCTGGAACACGGGACAGTGAGGCAGTTCAATTCAAACCAGGCATGGACTGGCAACCAGTGCACTGGACATGCACTGGATGGATTGCAGTGGATGGATTGCAGTGGACATATGCCAACTGAGACGAGAGGAATCTGAGCAAGGAAGGTGATGTCTTAAGCAGCAGGGTGGTTACCAGACGTGCAGAGTGGTACCAGGCGTGCAGAGGGGGTACCAGACGTGCACCATAATTTCCAGATGTGCAGGGCGGTTACACGGCATTCAGTGCGGTTACCAGGCATTCAGTGCATATACCAGACATGCAGTACGGTTACCATTCGTGCAGGGAGGTTACCAGGGTGGTTACCAGACGTGCAGCGTGGGGCCCACTAGCAGCAGCCCCAGCAGGGAGATGGTGGCTGCCCTCCTCGCATCCACCCCGTGCCCTCCCTCCACCACCACCTGGTGTTGCCCTCCATGGTGTCAAGCATGCCATGCCATGTCATGTCATGTCATGTCATCACGCAGGCCATGCCGCCAGAGGAACACACGTGCCATGTCACTCACTTACGCCATGTCATGTCACTCACATTACGCCATGCCATGCCACATTGTAACACATTATGCCATATGCCGCACCACAGCACCACAGTCGATACGGCAGTCACTGACATTGACCAGCGTTGATAGCATTGACCAGCATCGACCAGCATCGACCAGCATTGACCATCATTGACCAGCATTGACCAGCATTGACCAGCATTGACCAGAATACAAAGCACTGACACAAACAGCCCCCTTGAATTGCATCTCTCTCCCTCCCCCTGTACTCACTCAATCCGCGCACCTACGGGTCGTCGTCACTCATGGTTAGGAAGGGTAGCAGTGCTAGGAAAAAGCTTTAGCAAGTAAGAAAGAGAGTTCTAAAAACCCTTGCTAAGAGATATCTTGAACGCAAAAGCTGTATTCACTCAAAGAGAACACGTCACAAACACGTTTCGGCAAGTCGGGGGAAAACCCGTCAAGCCTTCATCAGTGCTTCTGAACACAATGAAATCTACAGCTAGGTATGAGCTAAGTACTAACCCACACCACGAACAGAAATCAAGGTTCCCAACTACCCAGATTGCCTAACAATCGTCATTCGCCAACACAGCACTGGGTAAAGACCCAAGGTCACAAATGTCAGCCTTCCGTGGTGTCTTCGTCAGGGCTATCGATAAGCCTTGGAACCTTCGCTCGCACGAGTAACTTTTGCAAGTTACGTGCACACCTCCATGCAATATAAACATTCCCTGTATAAAAACCGCGTGAACTGAGACGATTTTTGAGGAGCCTGAAAAATCTGTACTCACTCAATCCGCGCACCTACCTAGCAGAAGAGGTCTCCCAGCAGGTTCAAGTGTTAATGTTAGCCTTCAATCTCACATTTGTACTTGTACTTTTTATATCCTAGTTTAATGTAGTTTGCACTTAGTGTTTGGTTGGGTGTACACCCACATCTCAACCAAACCCACATGTGATCTCCAAGCAATCTCCAACGCACCAATTGGAGATTGCCTTGGGATTACCTCCAATTCTCTAGGATTGTCCCCGATTCTCTCCCCACCCTTACCTTGCCCAATTCCAATGTACTTAAAGAGCCTTGAGCTCATTACTAATGCATGGATTCTAAGCTCAAGTTCTAACATGGTATCAAAGCTCTTCAACCGCACATGCAGATCTTGATATTTTTACCTTTGCAGAATCCTCTCCCGCACCCTTAGGCGAAGCCGCCTTCAACATTCATCGCTCGACGTAAAGCACCTTTATCGACCGAATCTTCTTCCCAGCCGGAATTTTTCCCGCGCCGCCCTCGTCGCCGTTGATTCGCAACATTTTCAGTGGGTAGATTCTCTCCGATACTACCTTTCCTTCAGTTACGAGGCACCGATTTATGCGTCTCGCTTAAGGTAACCGTAGCTACCATTTCCTCGACGCTCTCCCTCATCACCGCGAATTTGTCCCGCCGCCCTTCCCGGTTCGGCGTAACCCAATTTTTCCCATCTCGTCAATCGTCGGGCTGCCGCCCGTCGCCCTGCAGCTTCTCTTCGGGCTGCCGCCCGTCGCCCTACAGCGTCACCTTTGGGCTGCCGCCCGTCGCCCCGCAACGGCACTTCCATCACCCCGCAGCTGAACAGGTGAAGCTGCACAGCTGAGTAGCCGTGTAGCAGTGAAGCTGAGCAGCAGTGTAGCCGCGAAGCTAAGGGTGGTGTGTGGGGGGGTGTGTGGGAACAGGGTTAGTAGTTAGTTGACACTACCAAAAACAGACGTTTCAACCTATTTTCGTCAGCCTTTAACCTTCTATGAGACATCCTGACGCGGCCAACATTAACGTTCTTCGCTCTTCGGGACCTTCGGATTTCGAAATCGCTAAACCTCTCCTCAAACTTCTCCTTCATAAACCCTACTTAGCAATTCTCCTTCGTAAACCCTAAACCCGAAGTTTTTATCGGTGACTTAAGAGAGACATTTCGCGCGAGAAAGAGGTTCTTCACCATGGCCTTCGCCTCGGCAACCATCAACTTGTTAATCCCTGGTACCGCCATGATCAATGAAGCAA
The DNA here is from genome assembly GCA_948144175.1 of Closterium sp. NIES-65. Taxonomy (NCBI): domain Eukaryota; kingdom Viridiplantae; phylum Streptophyta; class Zygnematophyceae; order Desmidiales; family Closteriaceae; genus Closterium; species Closterium sp. NIES-65. Next base: position 2,715,873 of record CANXME010002221.1, read on the forward strand.
CCTCGCAGTATATCGGCTCACCGTAGGCATCACAGTACATAGAGTTTACACTCGACAGCGGGCCACCCACACAATGCTCAAGGAGACACTATTTTTCAAACCTTATTCAACACCTAATCCTCTCTTGGGAACTGATTCAAGCTTCACCACCTTTGCCAAGGGTTCGTCCACTGTCCTATGCCTTGCCTTCCCATCCGGCACTGTCACTAGCATGTACGTGCCTTCACTACGCCACAATCTAGTGGCTCAAACAGAAATTCAAGAGGCGGAGTTACGCACCAAATTTTCGGAGAACAAGGACTACTGTGACATCATCGACCCACTCACCAACAAGGCCTTGGCTCGCTTCACCCTCAATAGCAGCGGCCTTAACACGCTGCGAGTACCTATCCAACAAGTGTCAACCTCCCAAGCACAGGCTGCTATCACACCATGCTCATGTCGCAGCTTCTCCAACCCGACCATCCTCTACCACCATCGGCTCGGGCACCCAAACTTCCGCACGCTTGCTGACATGGCCTCCAAGAAGCTTCTTCTCGGCCTACTAGCCTCACTTCCTCCACCACCTGAGTCTCCCGCTCCTATGTGCCTTGACTGCACCAAGAGCAAGTTACGCCAACAACCCCACCCTACCTCACCTTCAGTCGATGCAGCCCCACTAGACCTAGTGCACATGGACCTCTGGGGCCCTGCCCCTGTTGCCGCACGAGGCGGTTATCGATATTTTCTTGCTTTAGTTGATGACCACTCCTGCTACGTCTCTGTGCACCTCCTGCACAATAAGGCTGAGGCTCCAGGGGTCATCATGGCGTGGGTCAATCTGGCACAGACCACCTTTGACCGCAAGGTCAAGCGCCTCCATTCAGATGGTGCTAGTGAATTCTGCAATGATAAGCTCAAGACATTCTGCTCCTCAGAAGGCATTCTACAAAACTTCACCCTTCCTGACAGCCCGCAGCAAAACAGCATCGCAGAGAGTCGCAACCACACGTTGGCACAGATCACCCGCTGCCTCCTCAGCCACTCCAACGCACCACTCTCACTTTGGGGGTACGCCCTCTGCCATGCCGCCCTCCTCTACAACCTCTACCCCCACCCGCATCTTCTTGACACCACTCCCACCACACTCTGGCTCGGGAAAACACCCACTGCTCGCCCCCTTCGCGCATGGGGGTGCATCGCCTATGTCCTCCTCAACCCTCAGGCTCCACGACAGCAAGGTGGCAAGCTCGGCCCCAAAACTCAAACATGCATCTAACTTGGGCATAACACTGACTCCCCTGACTACCTCTTCTTCAACCCCTCTACTCAACAATTAATCCGAAGCCGCAACGTCGTCTTCGACGAGACTCGCCCCTTCTACTCCTCTTCGGAGGGGGATCCTTCCTCCGGATCACCCTCTCTTGTGTGGGCTGACTTTGATGCACCCCTTGAACTTCCGCCTGCACCAGCTCCCTCACCTCCTACCTCCCCTGCCATCACACAATCCCACTCCACCTCACCGGTGTCCTCGGCAACTGCTCCCTAATCTCTCCCCTTTCCCACTCCACCAACTACGCTCCCACCACCAAGCGCACCAATCATATACCATCGGCGGTCAAACCCTCCAGCCCCACCTCCTCCCCCTGTTCCCCCTTCCACTCAGGAAAACGCTCCCCCACAACCGCCCGAACTGATCACGTACCAGCGACGGCCGATCCATCCGCCCAAACCCCCTAAACCAACACCTCCAGTGCCGCCCACTCCACTTTCTTCTCCGTTGGCTCATGACACTAGGTCGCATGGGGCTGCTCCTCCACTGGCACTTGCCATTCGATGCTCAGTGATCACTCCGACTCCTCCTGCTGGGGGGGATGTGCCCTCTACCCTTCTGGAAGACAGGCATGAGGAGCTGTGTGATCTCCACGCTGTCACTCCTCAGCTCTCGCACATCTTCCCCGATATCACTGAATCACCCTCACTCAACTTCTCGGAGAATCCGACCATCCCCATCCCTCTGACCGTTCAAGAGGCTCTCTCGGGTCCCATGCTGCCGAGTGGCGTGCTGCCATGGAAGCTGAGTGTGAAGCCTTCACTCGCAACCACTCTTTCGACGGCGAATTTCCACCACCACGAGTTCATCGTTGGGGGCAAGTGGCTGTTTCGAGTGAAACAGCTTCCGGACGAGGCCCCAGTGTTCAAAGCACGCTACGTGGCCAAGGGATTCACTCAGCAGCAGTACTTTGACTTCTTCAAGACATTCTCTCCCACATCCAAACCTCCCACCGTTCGTACGCTCTTGGATATAGCATCACGAGAAGACTTCGAGATCAAATCCATGGATGCCTCATCGGCCTTCCTGCAAGGACGCCTCAAGAAGATAGTGTTCATAGATCGACCTGAAGGCTTTCCAGAAGAGTTCCCTCCCAACACTGTCTGGAAGCTGAATCGCCCTGTCTACGGACTCAAACAAGCCCCTCGTGAATGGCACAACAAAGTGAAAGAAGTCTTTCTCTCATTGAACTTTCACCCATCATCTGCTGACCCAACTCTCTTCATCCGTCGTCACTCTGAGCCATTCTACATCCTTGTCTACGTCGATGACTTCATCCTCGTTGCCAAAGACCCGGCCCAGATGACCTCTGTCCAGGCAGCTCTGAGTAACCCTCTTGATGAAAGACCTCGGTGACCTCAAGTACTACCTCGGGATGGAGATAACTCGCGATCGCCAGGCTCGCACCATCTCACTCTCCCAGGAGTTCTACATCAACAATGTGCTCAAGCGCTTTGAGAGCTGTGCACACCTACGGCCACCCACCTGCCGCTGCAACACCTCCTCACCGCCCCAGCTGTACCCACACCAGAGGCATGCACTGAGCCATACCCAGAACTTGTTGGGTCCCTCATGTACGCCATGATGTGTACCCGGCCTGACCCGGCATACCCTGTCAGTGTCCTCTCTCGGTATGTGGCTCCTGGACGCTTCACTGACCTCCACTGGAAAGTGGCAAAGCGGGTGCTGCGCTATCTGCAGGGCCCCAAGTCTCATGTCCTCTCCCTTGGTGGGCTTTCTCCTCCTCGCCTGGAAGGTTACATAGACTCTTCCTGGGCTGATGACCAGACCGACCGACGCTCCTCCCAAGGCTACTGTTTCACCCTTGGGAGCGGAATTGTCAGCTGGTGCTCCACCCAACGTCAGCAGTCTCCCTCTCCTCCTGTGAGGCCGAGCTCTACGCTGGCACCATGGCGGCTCAGGAGGCCCGCTGGCTCACCTTCCTACTCCAGGAGCTTGGCTACCCTCAGCCCACTCCCATGCTCTAGTGTGACAACTAGAGTACCATCCACCTGTCCCAGGATCCCGTGTACCACACTCGCACCAAGCACATCGAACATCAGCACTTCTTCATCCGTGACCTTGTCCAGCGGAAGCAGCTCAATGTGGAGTATGTGGCCTCTGACTGCAACTTGGCTGATCTGTTCATCAAGCCCCTTGGAAAGGTTCCTCACCATCGCCTCCCAGGCACCATGGGGCTCTGCGCTCCGTCTTCTCTCCCATGAGTTCGATTGACGCCTATGGGGGGGTGTTAATGTTAGCCCTCAATCTCACATTTGTACTTATACATTTTATATCCTAGTTTAGTGTAGTTTGTACTTTGTGTTTGGTTGGGTGTACACCCACATCCCAACCAAACCCAAATGTGATCTCCAAACAATCTCCAACGCACCAATTGGAGATTACCTTGAGATTACCTCCAATTCCCTAGGATTGTCCCCGATTCTCTCCCCACCTTTACCTTGCCCATTTCCAATGTACTTAAAGAGCCTTGAGCTCATTACTAATGCATGAATTCTAAGCTCAAGCTCTAACATCAATTGGGCCACATACTGGTGCCATGACTTCCCACGCACCCCCGTTCTTCGTTCCTTCCCCCCCCCCCCCCCCCCCCCCCCCCCCGGCACGCACCTGGCAGAAGAGGTCCCCCAGCAGGTTGAGCAGCATGGACGTGCCCGCCTTCACCGCGAGCGGGTGGCGGTCCAGCAGATGCAGGTACCTGACGGGGAGCGGGGGGGTGCAGGGGGGTGCAGTGGGGTGCAGTGGGGTGCAGTGGGGTGCAGGGGGGTGCAAGGAGGACAAAAGGGGCAGGTGAGGAAGGAGAGGGGCGCGGGGTTGAGCAGCATGGGCGTGCCAGGTGCAGCATGGACACAGAAAGAGGCTCAACAGGTGCAGACAGTTATGGGGATGCACGGGGGCGCGTCATGGGAAGAGGGGCACAGGCGTGACGCTTGCTGCGCCCCATGCGTGCTGCGCCCCATGCGTGCTGCGCCCCATGCGTGCTGCGCCCCATGCGTGCTGAGTGTCTAGTAGAGTGTGCATGCCACGTCACACTAGCCCGTAAGTCAGATTTGGTAAAAAGCTTATATCGCCCTTCACATGCCGCACATTACACTCACATTCCCCAAACCGAGTCTTTATTGTCTCCATTGCCACCCCCTCCCCCTCCCCCTCCCCCTCCCGCTCCATTTCCGCCTTCCCCGCCGCCCGTTCCCCCACCACTTCCCCCTCCCGTCTCTGTGTTCTCTGCCCGCACCCGTACCGTCCTGCACCGTTCTCCACCGCTCGACGCTCCTGCTTGAGAGTAACTCGAAGCAGCTGTGCTTAGGCTTTGTGGCTCCGTAATCCCCGCGATCCGCGCCGGGAATTGCGCTGCCTTGCCGCTTCGGCCTGTTCCCAGCGGCATCGACCGTCCGTTCTCGTGCGGATGGACGGCTACGATGACAGCATCGCGGGGCGACAGAGATCGGCGCGCAGGGGCGGCAGGGAGGCAGCTGCGCGGCCGGCAGCACGCGGATGCGGTCACAGCGGATCGCGAACTCATGCCGCTGAGCGCGGGCGAGGCGGACATTGCGCGTGGCGCGGCGGCATTGACAGCGCGTGCGGTAATGGCGGCTCTCGCGCTCATTGCAGCAGTCGCTACCATGCGGGGAAGAGGGGGAACCGGGTGCGACGAGGAGAGAGACCAAGGGAGAGAGAACGAGGCGAGCTGGTGAGCAGGTATGACGGGAAACAAGGTAGAGAATTTGAAAAAGGAGGTATTAATGTGCGATCTCCTTTTCGAAAGTAGCGATTGAAGACAAGGTTTGATGCGAAGTGGAACTTGTCAGGAGAGTGAGTGGGCGAGCGAGAGTAGGGACAAAGGAAAGCAAGCACAAGTGTTGTGGGTGGGTGGGTTCTGGAAACGAACTGAACAGCACGGTAGGAAACTACAGATATTCATGTACTGAACTACTGAGAGTAATGAATGGAAGAATAACGAGGTATAAGTAGGCAAAGTCGAGCTAGGCGAGACACCTCGGAACATTTGAGGCTCGGAAAGCAGCGAAAGGTGCGGGGGAGGCTCGGAAGAGGTTCGGAGCGAAAACTTAGGCCAAACCAGTCAACGCGGTAACTGCGGAATGACTCGCTTAAGTACGGATATTCTAAAACAATAGTGTCTGAAAATGCCCTATGATTATGTCACACTTACTACTACTGTGCTGTTTAATCCTACTCAAATAAAGACTTAAGACCTTTCCGCACTATCATGTTCCAATGTATGCAGGCCATCAGGTATTGAAGGCCAGGAACAGTCAACCCATTGAGTCAAAGTGCATTCAAAGGCCTGCTTACATATGTACATAAATACAGATAAATAAATGTATTGCCGTACCATGTGAGGAACATTGCACGAGGGAAGAAAGAAAGAAAAATATTACTCATATGTACAGCTGGATATTTTACTGCGCACGCATTGTCCTATTTGATCCGCACCATTCATACCCTTCCCACGCTGATTAAACCCGGTGTACACCGCAGGCTGCACGCAAAGTTGCCAGGCAGCAGCAGCGCACCCCGCTGGCTGGTGCTGCAGGCAGTCCGCCCAGGGGAACTTGGTCGGGCCCAGGTCAAGGTCGTGCAGACGTGTAGAGAATCCGTGTGCGTTGTTGTCTGCACACATGTGCTGAGAGAGGGAGGGGGTGGGGGAGAGGAGGGGGAAGCAGGGGGGGCGTGAGTGTCAGGGGGGCTGCAGGCAGTCCGCCCACAGGAACTTGGTGGGGCCCAGGTCCAGGTCGTGGAGTCGCGTGGAGAAGCCGTGTGCATTGTTGTCCGCACACAGGTGCTGAGAGAGGGATGGGGGGGAAGGGATCGAAGAGGCCGGAGGGAAGGAGGGAGAGGAGGGGGGGAGAGGGGGGAGGGTGTGAGTCTGGGGAGGTGGGGGAGGCAGTCGGCCCAGGGGAACAGGTGAGGCCGGGGTCTGGGTCAAGCAGGCGGGCGGAGGAGTCACTTTTGAGAAATCTCAAGAGTGATTTTCCAGGGGAACCTGGTGGGGCCCAGGTCCAAATCGTGCAGGCATGTGGAGAAGCCGTGGGCACTGCTGTCTGCAGGCATGTGGAGAAGCCGTGGGCACTGCTGTCTGCAGGCGATGAACGAGGGATGGGAAGGGGGGAGGAGGGAGGGGAGAGGGTTGGAAGAGAAGGAAAGAGAGATGATGAGAGAAGAATCACGTCTTGTCAGCCCAGGCACGTGCAGAAGATGTGCACGTTGCGTTTGACGGTGGAGGGAGGGAGACATGATGAGACGTGTCGAGCCACGAGCACATAGCCGGGGGAACAGGGAGAATGGTGTGGGAAGGGGGAGGGAGGGGGGGGGGGGCGGGGGGGGGGGGGGGGGTACAAGGGAGGTGGGGGGAGGGGTGGCGGGTTGGGGAAAGTTAGGCCTGATGTCACAGGCCGTGTCAACACTTCTGTCAGGCCCGTAAGAAAGTTAATCGCTTGCACGACTGCATTCTAAGGCACACAATATGGAGAGAAAAAAAAAAACAAACAAACAAAACACACACACAAACAAAGTAACAGTTGTCAATGCAATTAGTCAAATGACCCAGAGCGTTGAAAAAAATCCTTAGCGCAATACAAAGTCAAGGGATTTTCTATGTGGCAATTCAAGCACCGAAGAACCTATCAGGAGCAAATCGGTGGAGTGGCTGTTTGATTCCCTAAGGGCCTCGAGTGCGTGCTGCCTGGAGCTGCAGGGCGTACCTGAGGGAACTGAATGCCGTTCTCCCGCCCTGCAGTCGTGCCCCACGCTGATGTGTACTCCGCCACAAACACCGCCTTATTCGCCTGGTGGGTAGGGGGAGTGGGGGAAGTGGGGGTGAGGGAACGGGGACCCAGAAGGTCGCACTGATGTGTACTCTACTGCACGCACTACCATGTTCGCCTGGGAGGCGGGAGCATTGGGGAGACCACTGCATGCGTTCTCCGTTCTACCTCTTCCCCCCCGTCCCTCCTCCCCCCTCCTCTCCCTGTCGCAAACACACTGGTATAGTCACATTCGTACTTGCCCTTGTATCACCCGCCACTGCTCCAGTCACTGAATGCGTTACACTCCTCCACCAGCGCGGTCAGGAAAAGGGGAGTAGTCAGGGAAGGAGCTGTACCCCCCGCTTCCCCGCATCCCTCCTCTCCCTCCCCTCCCCTCCTCTCGCCTTAATGAACACGTTGGCATAGTCGGCCCTTGACTTGTACCACCCGCCGCTGCTCCAGCCAAAAGGACCAGTCAGTCAGAATATGAGGCCCGTCAGGAAAGGTGGCGTTGCACTCCCTCTTTCCCCATCCCGCTACCACCCTCCTCTTCTCTCTCCTTGATGAACACGTTCGCTTAGTCCCACTTGTACTTGCTGTTGTACCACCCTCCCACATACGTACCCCCAATCTTCCTCTCTCCCTCCCTCCCTCCCCCTTCCCACCCTCCTCTCCTCTCACCTTGACAAACACATTGGCATAGTCGCACTCGTACTTGCCCTTGTACCACTCCCCACCGCTCCAGTCACTGAACGCATTGCACTCCTCCACCAGCGCCCAGTCAAACTTGGAGACTAACGCCCCTGCGATGGTGAGGGCGTTTTTCAGACCCACGCTCATGCCGTGCCTGATGCAAAGGGAAGCAGGGGACACGTTGGGAGAGTGGGGGGGAGGAGCAGCCGACGAGAAAGGCGTTGCATTCCTCCACCAGCGCCCAGTCAAACTTGGAGACTAACGCCCATGCGAGGGTGAGAGCAACCTTTCAACCCCACGCTCATGCCGTGCCTGTTGCAAGGGACGAAGGGAACACATTGGGAGAGTGGGGGGGATGGGCAGTCGCTGAACGCGTTGCACACCTCCATTCCAACAGCGCCCAGTCAAAGTTGGTCACCAGCGCCCCTGACAATGTGAAGGGCATTCTTGAGCCGCACGCTCACGCCATGAAACATGCGGAGGGGAAGGAAACGGCAGTCACTGAACGCGTTGCACTCGTCCATTCCACCAGCGCCCAGTCAAACTTGGCGACTAATGCCCCTGCAAAGGTGAGAGCATCCTTGAGCCCCACACTCACGCCGTACCTGATGAAAGGGGTTCCAAGGGAGGGCGGGCAAGTGGGTGACTGGAGGGGGGAAAAGGGGAGGCCAGCTCTGCTGCCATGGTGGGGCGTTTTTCATTCAGCCCCACAATCATGCCATGCCTGTTGAAAGGGGGGCACGTGGGGGAGGGAGGGGGAAGTCAGGGCAGGCGTTGTGCTTCCCCATTCCTTCCCCATTCCCCTTCACCAGCGACCAGTCAAACCGTGACACAACCCACAATGGTGTGCTTCTTTGCAATCTCACCCCACTCCATACTCTCACTTGTGCACAATACAATCAATCCAAGTGCTGTATGTATGTATGTGAGCGAATTCTCCTCACATCTCACGATCTGTGCACCGCATTGCAGCCACACACACCACCGCCTATACATACACTCACCTGTGCACACGGTGACAGGAATCCAAAAGTTGCATGCAACATCGTCCTCTGCACTGTCATGTTGCAAATCGAAGTACACAGGTGATCATACCCTTAACAGGTGGGTACTGTGCTTGCTACAGTTGACAGCACCTTTTGAGACGTCTCGAAAGATGACAGCACCACACAACTTGGCATACACACCAGTTGCCGAGTTGAGCAACGTGAGCAGTTGGTACCATGCACTGCTCACCAATGCACGGAGCCAGCGATCCTCGCATTGAGATCACTTTTGAGAAGCACACTGCAAGTGGACTCACGGTCTCCACACAACGCTGCAAGTGGACTCACGGTCTCCACACAACGCTGCAAGTGGACTCACGGTCTCCACACAACGCTGCAAGTGGACTCACGGTCTCCACACAACGCTGCAAGTGGACTCACGGTCTCCACACAACGCTGCAAGTGGACTCACGGTCTCCACACAACGCTGCAAGTGGACTCACGGTCTCCACACAACGCTGCAAGTGGACTCACGGTCTCCACACAACGCTGTAAGTGGCACAGTGCGAGCAATTCACGCGTTGTATCTGATCTGATCTGATCCTGTGAACCGCCACATTTGAATGCTAATGTTGACTCACGCTCAACACACAACACAACACACAACACAACACACAACACAACACACAACACAACACACAACACAACACACAACACACAACACACAACACACAACACAACACACAACACAACGCACAACACAACGCACAACACAACGCACAACACAACGCACAACACAACACACAACACAACACACAACACAACTGTCACCGAATATGCACGGTTGTGTATATAAGGTGCCAGTTATGTTGAGGTGTAGTTCTGGTGTAGCAATGTTGAGTATGAATATTCGAGGGTAGGTAGTTGGGGGACCAGGGAAGTTGACGCGAGGTTGGTAGGAGAGCACCAAGGGGGAAATCCACGCGACCAATGTGATTGAACCAACCCAGGCTCGAGCCGCACATTGAGAAATGTACGGTTCGAGCCCAGGCCAGGTAAAGTCACTCTCTCACACATCCCTGATGCTTTCCGTTTGTTATCCTTTCGCATAGTGGAGAGTTGTTACCTTAACTCACAGCTAGGTGGCACACCACTCGGAGAGGACCCTTGAGGTGGGAGTTCTGACTCTTTCACGAGAGTGGCTGAGGCAGCAGAAGGAACTGAGAAGAAGAAGAGAATCAGAATGCAGGCAGATGATTAACAGAGCTGTTTCTCCGACACAACACACAACACAACACACAACACAGCACGCATCACATCACACTGCCCACCCACCCACCTGTGCACGGTGTCTGCGATCCACGCGTTGTACCGGATCTGGTCCTTCTTGCTGATGCGCACACTCCGGGAGAAGGGCGGCAGCCACACGTTCAGGCGGTTGCTGTAGGCGTCGATGTTGTCCGGCTCTATGCCGTCACACCCCTTGCTCGCTGCTAGCTGTGGGAACAAAGAGCGGAAAGGGGGTGACGGCGGTGAGGGAGGGGTTGCGAGGGGGAGGAGGCAGGGGGTTTGTTGTTGGGCCGGTTGCTGTAGGCGTCGATGTTGTCCGGTTCAATACCGTCACACCCCTTGCTCGCTGCTAGCTGTGACCGGGAGTGGGGAATCAGAGAAAAAGGGGTGAAGAGGGGGTTGTTCTTGTTGTCCATGTTGCTGTTGCTGTTGTGAAGAGGAGAAAAGGGGGCTGTTGCTGCAGTACGCGTCCATGTTATCCGGCTCAACGCCGTCACACCCCTTGCTCGCTGCTAGCTGCGATGACGAGGAGGGGAGGGGGGGTCAGAGAAAAAGGGGTGAAGAAGGATTTCCCCTTCACTGCGCTTGCCTGCCAAATCTGCAAGTAATTGCTCTGCAGTTACACCCAACCGTTGTGTCTCCCTCGCAATCACTACACCCATTCGTTGCTATAATCACCTGCCCCATTGCGTCTCCATCACTACCACCACACCCATTCATTGTGTCTCCCTGTCCCATCTTTCCCTTCAATCACCTGCTCCCATCCCTCGCTCCAGTCACCTGCTCCCATCCCTGCTCCAGTCACCTGCTCCCATCCCTCGCTCCAGTCACCTGCACCCATCCCTGCTCCAGTCACCTGCTCCCATCCCTCGCTCCAGTCACCTGCACCCATCCCTGCTCCAGTCACCTGCACCCATCCCTGCTCCAGTCACCTGCACCCATCCCTGCTCCAGTCACCTGCTCCCATCCCTGCTCCAGTCACCTGCACCCATCCCTGCTCCAGTCACCTGCACCCATCCTTGCTCCAGTCACCTGCACCCATCCCTGCTCCAGTCACCTGCTCCCATCCCTCGCTCCAGTCACCTGCTCCCATCCCTCGCTCCAGTCACCTGCACCCATCCCTGCTCCAGTCACCTGCACCCATCCCTGCTCCAGTCACCTGCTCCCATCCCTCGCTCCAGTCACCTGCACCCATCCCTGCTCCAGTCACCTGCACCCATCCCTGCTCCAGTCACCTGCACCCATCCCTGCTCCAGTCACCTGCTCCCATCCCTGCTCCAGTCACCTGCACCCATCCCTGCTCCAGTCACCTGCACCCATCCTTGCTCCAGTCACCTGCACCCATCCCTGCTCCAGTCACCTGCTCCCATCCCTCGCTCCAGTCACCTGCTCCCATCCCTCGCTCCAGTCACCTGCACCCATCCCTGCTCCAGTCACCTGCACCCATCCCTGCTCCAGTCACCTGCACCCATCCCTGCTCCAGTCACCTGCTCCCATCCCTCGCTCCAGTCACCTGCTCCCATCCCTCGCTCCAGTCACCTGCTCCCATCCCTCGCTCCAGTCACCTGCTCCCATCCCTCGCTCCAGTCACCTGCTCCCATCCCTCGCTCCAGTCACCTGCTCCCATCCCTCGCTCCAGTCACCTGCTCCCATCCCTCGCTCCAGTCACCTGCTCCCATCCCTCGCTCCAGTCACCTGCTCCCATCCCTCGCTCCAGTCACCTGCTCCCATCCCTCGCTCCAGTCACCTGCTCCCATCCCTCGCTACAGTCACCTGCACGCGTTTCTCCATGATTTGCTTGACCACTGGATCCTTCACGTTCAGCCACCGCTCCCCCGGCCACCACTTGCGACACCACCGGTCCTGAGGGGTATTTATGCGGTTGGGTTCAGTTGGAGGGGGTGAGGTGAGCAGTTTAAGCGAAGGAAGTGGGATTAGGGAGGTTGAAGAATCGGAGCAGATTTGATAATCGTTGGAAATAAAACAGTAGGATAAGAACTTCCTCTCTGCACCCACTGGGTAGACTCACCAGTTCTTGACAAGCTTCGGAAACTTGTCAGAATCAGGGCGGTAGCTCCCAAAGGTGCAGAAGCTGAAGCAGCGCACCACCTTCAGGTGGCTATTAAGTTCACTCAAAACCCATCCAAACCCTCTCTAAACCCTCTCCGCACCAGGCAGACTCGTCCCTTCTTGACGCGCTTGGGGAAGCTATCAGCGTCGGAGCGGTGACTCTCGAAGGTGCCGAAGCTGAAGTAGCACACCACCTTCAAGTGAGTATTACACTCACCCACATCCACGCAACCCCTCCCTCTCTAACCGCTCTCTGCACCCACCAGACACACTCACCAGGCACACTCACCAGGCACACTCACCAGGCACACTCACCAGGCACACTCACCAGGCACACCCACCTGGCACACTCACCAGGCACACTCACCAGGCACACTCGGCCCTTCTTGACGCGCTTCGGGAAGCTGTCAGAATCAGGGCGGTAGCTCTCGAAGGTGCCGAAGCTGAAGTAGCACACCACCTTCTTGCCGCCCGCCTGCAGCGCCGCGATCGTGCTGGGCGGCACACTGAATCCGTCCACGTCATACACCTCCGCGGGGTCAGTGGTGTCGATGGAACCTGGGGGTTGAGGGAGGGGGGGCGATTCAGCAAGGCGACTTGCGATTTGAGTCGGTTCAAAAGGCATGTCATACACCTCTGTGGGGTCAGTGATGTCGATGGAACCTGGGGGGAGCAGCCGGGGAAGCAAGAAGGGCCGCAAGTCACAAAACTGAGACTGGGGCGGCACACTGAAGTCGTCCACGTCATACGCCTCCGCAGGGTCAGCGGTGTCGGTAGAACCTGGGGGTGGGGGAAGGTTCGAGCAAGGTATTGTGCGATTGTGATCGAGTCGAATCAAAATTGACGTTATACTCCTCTGCTGGGTCAGTCAGTGGTGTCGATTGAAGCTGGGGGAAGCAGCCGAGGAAAAAAGGAGGGCTGCACAATAAGGCCGGCAGACTGTGACTGAACCCGTCCACGTCATACACCTCCGCGGGGTCCGTGGTGTCATTGGAGCCTGGGGGAGCGGGGGGGGGGAGGGGGGTGTTGGGGGATTCAGCAAGGTGGCTTGCAATCTGGCTCGGTTCAAAAGACATGCCAAACACCTCTCTGCCAGGTAGCTTGTGTCGATTGATCCTTGGGGGGGGGGTTCAGCGGGTTAAGAGGCTTAGTGGAATGAACAAGGAAGGAGGACGAGGCAGGAAACGTGTGGTAGAGAGGAGGAAAGAGGGGAAAGGCGGGTGGAAGAGGTGGGGAGGAGGGGTTGGGGCGGGGAACGGACATGTAGGGTAACGCTGTGCTCATCCGTGCAGCGTGGCACACACTTGGATCACAGAAAGCGGAGAAAGGGGATGCGGGGGGGGGAGGTTTACATTGCCCGTTTATGTAGCGAGGAGGAAGCGCGCATCATGCTAAGTCAGGGTCGCGCCGTTTAGGGTTTTCAGAGCGACTACCTGAAACCACAAGCCCCAAAACGACGCAGACTCGTTTTCAACAAAAAAACGTTACCCTGTTGTACCCTCTCATTCGTTCGGCGTGATCTGAAGTACACCATGTCCGCGTTACAACGTCACGCACCGTCGACGTTAGGGTTAGAGTTGGAGAGCTGCCAGTAGAAGGTGGTACCCGGGGTGGGTTGGAACCACGCCCGGCCGGCTCGCAACTGAAGCGTCAGAGTCAGGACGAAGATCAGCACCGCCTTCTGCCACGTGGTGTTCGCCATGGAACCGCGAAATTAGCTGCTCCGTGCGGATTTAACGGTCAAGCTTCTGAGCATTACGAACATGTGTTACTTCTGGTATTCATGTTGCTTCTGATACGAACAACGTCTGTGAATGAAACCGCAGGCCAGAGAACAGATGTGCCGTGTTACTGCCTACGCGAAATCCAAGCTAACTGGAAGAAGGAAGCACGGAAGCTTGTGTTGCCGGTGAGCGAGACGTCGAGGCGAGGCTGATGATTCTGCAAGTCGTATCATGCTTGACGTTTCAAGAATCGCCCGGGCCCAGGTTATACCGACAGAATCGGACGACGTTGCAGCTGCAACAGCAGCGGCAGCTGGTGGTCCCCTATCTTCGTTGCGTGGCAAACAGACATTCGTGGCATAGCGGCCACCATCGTTGTTGCGATGATTCTGGTCTCTTTTTTGTTGCGTTTGGCTTTTCTCGGCTGGTCGGCGTTTTTCTTGCAAGTCCCCCTCTCTCCATGCTGCACATCCCGTCTGCCAGGTTTGTGTCGGTGGCGACGCGAGGCAACGAAAGTGAATTCCTCGCCCAATGCGGTTACAGGGGGGTGATTCTCTTCACGAGAGCCTGAACGAATTCTTGCGAGACTGTGCCGTGGAACCTGCAGGTGGTGACGTGGACGAGCTGGAAAACTAGGGTAAGAGCAATCTCGTTATTCTCAAACAACTGTTTCAGATACACCTAGCTTCCAAAACATTTATCCATTCATACCAAAAACTACTCAGGAAATACACCCTACTTGAACCCAGGTCAGCCTAGAATTTCCCTGCCTATCTCCACAGCTTCGTCAGTCGATAGTAACCTGGGAGCATGGTGAGAGAAAAGGATAAGCGCGTGCGACGTGACTCTGCAGTCGACTCCAGCGAAGGTGCGATGTGCTGCGAGTTGTGGCGCGCTGTGAGTTTCTTGAAGCGCGCGTCGCGTCAATATGTGACTTCATTGACCGCTTTCGTTGACCGTTTTGTTAATACGCGCGTAGATTTCACTCGCATCTCGCTGTCCTTCGCTCTTCGCCACGCTTTCGTGATTCAACGTGCTTTTCCATGATTGGTTTCGCCGAATTCGTTTATGTCCTACCCGTACTTGCCACAGATAGCGAAAGCGAGGAGCGCGCCAGGCGGAGGCACGAGAAGCGGCGGAGGCGCGATGGCGACACGAGGTCGTCAAAGGATAAAGACGTATTGAAGGAGTCGAAGGGTGAAGGGCGTAGGAGAAAGGAAGGGCGGGAAGACAAGGACGATTCGGAGGAACGAGAGGGGAGACAAACGGAGAAGAGAGATTCGAGGAGGCGAGACGAGGCGGAGGGAGAGCGGGAGGAGCGAGAGGAGAAGAGGGGGCAACGAGAGGGTAAGGGGGAGGGAAGGGGGAAGAAAGAGGAAAGGAGGAAACGGAAGAAGTCAAAGCGGAGAGAGCGGAGCAGCAGCTTGTCTTCAGATGACGATGATGATGATGCCACGTCAGCTTCTTCGTCGGAGAGTGAGAGTGACGTCAGCAGCAGCGAGGACGAGCGGAGGAGGAGGAAAAAGCGCAAGGAGAGGCGGAAGAAGAAGAAGCTTCTCAAGGAGGCAAAGAAGCTTCTTAAAGGTGAGTGAGGAGGAGGCGAAAAAGCTGGTAGGGAGGTCGGTGGATTTAGGATTAAAGAGTCTTTTTTTTTCTTTTTTCTTTTTTTTTGTCGTGAGATTCAGCGGGTACTTCAGTTCCTTCCTGGAGTAATCGCTTTACAACACGCATAAACGGTTCCGCTGAAGCTGTGCTGTCCCGTCCGTGTGCCTGTTTGCTGCTGCTTATGGCATGGGGTGCATGGCATGGGGTGCATAATACGGGGTGTATGGCATGGGGGGTGTATGGCATGGGGTGTATGGCATGGGGTGTATGGCATGGGGTGCATGGCATGGGGTGCATGGCAAGGGGTGTATGGCAAGGGGCGTACTGCGTGGTTCAGAGCACAAGCGGAAGGGAAAGGAGAAAGGTGGTGAGGAGGCAGGCACAAGAACCAAGGCAGGGGTAGCGGAGGAGGAAGAGGAGGACCTCACACCCAATCCTGAGGTTCGTACACCCAATCCCGAGGTTCGTACACCCAATCCCGAGGTTCGTACCCCCAATCCCGAGGTTTGTATCCCGAGATTCGTACACCCAATTTCGAGGCGTGCACCCAACCCAGAGGTACGCATCAATTGAGCTCGTTGCATCTTTCTTCCGCGCCCCTATTAAAACCAGGGTGCACATTCAACGCGACTCCAGGCTAAATTTTGGGCGGCATGTTTGGGGGAACTGCTGATTGGTTGACGAGTAGCGAATAAATAGCTGAGAATGGGCGAGCGTGGGGCTTTTCGTCCGTGAGAGATGAGGCTCGGCAGGGGAGAATCTGATAACACTTGAATCTAGAAATTGGGGATCAAGGGGAGGGCAACTGGGGTGGCGGAAAAGGGAAAGGGGGTGAGACGATATTGTGGGGGAAGGGGAAACAATTCCGGAGGGAGCGGAATAGCTATGGGGAGGGGGGAAACGAATTGGCGGAAGCACATTCGATGACTTTGGTACACATTTGCCAAATCTCGAGGGTTCAAATGTTCACCTGCTCAGGCGAACACTCCCCCCACGATATTCCTAAATCACTGAGTAACCCCGAGGTCAAAGGTTAACCTTTGACAGAAATCCAATTGAATGTGCACCCTGGTTTCCTCCTCGACTCTGCTCGCTATACTCCACCTACCCCCCTCGTCCCTGCTCACCCCTCTCTCCACTCCACCTCACACTGCACACTCCCCTCTCGCACCTGTCTTCACTCTTCTCTGCCCCCTCTGCCCCCCTCTGCCCCCCTCTGCCCCCCTCTGCCCCCTCTGCCCCCCTCTGCCCCCTCTGCCCCCTCTGCCCCCTCTGCCCCCCTCTGCCCCCCTCTGCCCCCCTCTGCCCCCCTCTGCCCCCTCTGCCCCCTCTGCCCCCTCTGCCCCCTCTGCCCCCCTCTGCCCCCCTCTGCCCCCTCTGCCCCCCTCTGCCCCCCTCTGCCCCCCTCTGCCCCCTCTGCCCCCTCTGCCCCCTCTGCCCCCTCTGCCCCCCTCTGCCCCCCTCTGCCCCCTCTGCCCCCCCTTCTCCCTCTCATCTACCCCTCTGCCCCCTCTGCCCCCTCTGCCCCCCTCTGCCCCCTCTGCTCCCTCTGCCCCCTTTGCCCCCCTCTGCCCCCCTCTGCCCCCTCTGCCCCCTTTGCCCCCCTCTGGCCCCCTCTGTCCACCTCTTTCCCGTCATCCCACACCCCTTCTGTCGTCCCGTGTCCCCGTCGATTACTTCTCTTTTCCTCCTCCAGGGGCCTCAGATCTCCAATGCAGACTACTTCACCCACAAAACAACCCCGAGTTTCCACCGAGCTGCACTACTCCAGACGCCTCTTCTTCTCCTCAAAACAGCCCTCACACCCTCTTTCCCTCGTTCCCGCACCCCTTCTGTCCACTTCTGTCCCTCTCTGTCCTCTTCCCCTCTCTGTCCTCTTCCCCTCTCTGTCCTCTTCCCCTCTCTTCTTCCACTCCCTGTCCTCTTCCCTTCTCCTCCAGGTGCTCCAAATCTCCGACACAGACTATTTCGCACGCAACCCCGAGTTCTCCACGTGGCTGCTGCAAGCCAAGCGCCTCTTCTTCTCCTCGCTCACCTCAGAGCAGACCCACGACCTCTTCTCCCTCTTTGTGCGCACGTGGAACGCCGGGAAGCTCCCCCCCAACTACTATGACGGCTCAATCACTG
The DNA here is from genome assembly GCA_948144175.1 of Closterium sp. NIES-65. Lineage (NCBI taxonomy): Eukaryota > Viridiplantae > Streptophyta > Zygnematophyceae > Desmidiales > Closteriaceae > Closterium > Closterium sp. NIES-65. The sequence goes on from CANXME010002221.1 coordinate 2,733,469, forward strand.
CTGCTGCTGCTCCTCGCTCCAACCACGACTGGGGGCTTGGAGGACGGGCAGGGGGAGCAGGGGGAATGGGGGGAGCGGGGGGAGCAGGCGCGGGGGGAGAGGGGGGAGCTGGGGGGTCAGGGGGGGCGGGGGGAGTGGGGGTGTGTGGAATGGTTCCCTGGGGCGCTGGGGGAGCTAGTGGGGGGAGAGGAGGGCGAGGAGGGTTGGAAGGGGAGGATGAGGAGGAGAGCAGGGCGGAGAGGAAAGCGAGGGAGAGGATGGAGAGGAAGCGGGAAAGGGAGCGGCAGGCGATGCGACTTGAGGAGGTGGTTCCGAGGGAGACGGGGCGCGAGGCGGTGATTGCTGAAAGAATGGCGCGACGCAGAGAGAGTGCGAGGGAGAGGGAGCAGAGTCCTGAGATGGGGATGAGGGAGAAGGATGTTATGGGCGGGGGGGATGACTTCCAAGCCAGGTGAGGGAAGCACATGTGATGGGCAAGGGGTTAATCTTTTATATGAGAGGGGAGGAAGTAGGTGAGGGAGAGTGCGAGAGAGAGGGAGCAGAGCCATGAGATGGGGATGAAGTAGAAGGATGTTATGGGCGGGGGGGATGACTTCCAAGCCAGGTGAGGGGGGAGGCTAGAGATGAAGGGAATGATGCTTCCTTGTCTGCCTGATCCCTACCTAGCCTAGGCACCTACGAAATAGCAAATAGTGGATAATAGGACGCGCCTGGTGGTCTGCTGGATCTGGGTCGAATCTCCGTTGATGGTACTTTTGAGAATTCCCAAAAGTACCATCAATGTACTCTGCTGGATCTGGGTCGAATCTTTAGTTTCCTGTGGCAGCAGAGGGAGAGTGCGAGAGAGAGAGAGGGAGCAGAGCTTTGACTTGGGGATGAGCGAGGGGGAAGTGCTGGGGGAAGGGGGTGACTTCCAAGCCAGGTGAGCAGCAGAGAGGATGGTGAAGAAGTGGGAGAGGGAGAGTGCGCGAGCGAGGGGGCAGAGGCGTGACTTGGGGATGAGCGAGGGGGATGTGCGGGGGGAGGGGGGAGTGGATCCCCAAGCTAGGTGATTGTCGTTTGTGTCACTCAGTCGGCGCGCGAGGTGATGTGTAGCGGAAAGAGCAAAGAGTGTGAGGTGATGTGTAGCGGAAAGAGCAAAGAGTGTGAGGTGATGTGTAGCGGAAAGAGCAAAGAGTGTGAGGTGATGTGTAGCGGAAAGAGCAAAGAGTGTGAGGTGATGTGTAGCGGAAAGAGCAAAGAGTGTGAGGTGATGTGTAGCGGAAAGAGCAAAGAGTGTGAGGTGATGTGTAGCGGAAAGAGCAAAGAGTGTGAGGTGATGTGTAGCGGAAAGAGCAAAGAGTGTGAGGTGATGTGTAGCGGAAAGAGCAAAGAGTGTGAGGTGATGTGTAGCGGAAAGAGCAAAGAGTGTGAGGTGATGTGTAGCGGAAAGAGCAAAGAGTGTGAGGTGATGTGTAGCGGAAAGAGCAAAGAGTGTGAGGTGATGTGTAGCGGAAAGAGCAAAGAGTGTGAGGTGATGTGTAGCGGAAAGAGCAAAGAGTGTGAGGTGATGTGTAGCGGAAAGAGCAAAGAGTGTGAGGTGATGTGTAGCGGAAAGAGCAAAGAGTGTGAGGTGATGTGTAGCGGAAAGAGCAAAGAGTGTGAGGTGATGTGTAGCGGAAAGAGCAAAGAGTGTGAGGTGATGTGTAGCGGAAAGAGCAAAGAGTGTGAGGTGATGTGTAGCGGAAAGAGCAAAGAGTGTGAGGTGATGTGTAGCGGAAAGAGCAAAGAGTGTGAGGTGATGTGTAGCGGAAAGAGCAAAGAGTGTGAGGTGATGTGTAGCGGAAAGAGCAAAGAGTGTGAGGTGATGTGTAGCGGAAAGAGCAAAGAGTGTGAGGTGATGTGTAGCGGAAAGAGCAAAGAGTGTGAGGTGATGTGTAGCGGAAAGAGCAAAGAGTGTGAGGTGATGTGTAGCGGAAAGAGCAAAGAGTGTGAGGTGATGTGTAGCGGAAAGAGCAAAGAGTGTGAGGTGATGTGTAGCGGAAAGAGCAAAGAGTGTGAGGTGATGTGTAGCGGAAAGAGCAAAGAGTGTGAGGTGATGTGTAGCGGAAAGAGCAAAGAGTGTGAGGTGATGTGTAGCGGAAAGAGCAAAGAGTGTGAGGTGATGTGTAGCAGAAAGAGCAAAGAGTGTGAGGTGATGTGTAGCGGAAAGAGCAAAGAGTGTGAGGTGATGTGTAGCGGAAAGAGCAAAGAGTGTGAGGTGATGTGTAGCGGAAAGAGCAAAGAGTGTGAGGTGATGTGTAGCGGAAAGAGCAAAGAGTGTGAGGTGATGTGTAGCGGAAAGAGCAAAGAGTGTGAGGTGATGTGTAGCGGAAAGAGCAAAGAGTGTGAGGTGATGTGTAGCGGAAAGAGCAAAGAGTGTGAGGTGATGTGTAGCGGAAAGAGCAAAGAGTGTGAGGTGATGTGTAGCGGAAAGAGCAAAGAGTGTGAGGTGATGTGTAGCGGAAAGAGCAAAGAGTGTGAGGTGATGTGTAGCGGAAAGAGCAAAGAGTGTGAGGTGATGTGTAGCGGAAAGAGCAAAGAGTGTGAGGTGATGTGTAGCGGAAAGAGCAAAGAGTGTGAGGTGATGTGTAGCGGAAAGAGCAAAGAGTGTGAGGTGATGTGTAGCGGAAAGAGCAAAGAGTGTGAGGTGATGTGTAGCGGAAAGAGCAAAGAGTGTGAGGTGATGTGTAGCGGAAAGAGCAAAGAGTGTGAGGTGATGTGTAGCGGAAAGAGCAAAGAGTGTGAGGTGATGTGTAGCGGAAAGAGCAAAGAGTGTGAGGTGATGTGTAGCGGAAAGAGCAAAGAGTGTGAGGTGATGTGTAGCGGAAAGAGCAAAGAGTGTGAGGTGATGCGTGGAAAAAGGAAACGTGTTGCGCCATGATATCCATTCGCGCTTGTCCTTGCCCCTAATTCTAGTCCTTGTCTTATCCACCTTTCTGCACCCCCTTGCTCCCCAAACCAGGCTGGCCCGGGAGAAGGCGCGCAGGGAGCAGCGGGCAGCGGCCAAGGAAGGCGGGTTGAGGGAGAGAGTGGCGAGCTATGAGGCGAGCGAGCGGGGCAAGATGGAGCAGCTGAAGGCCATGATTGCCATGGCTGGCGGGCGCATCACCATTGCCAAGAGGGCAGACCCTGCTGCTCCTCCTTAGAGAGAAACAGGTAGAGAAGAGTGCGAGCGGGGCAAGATGGAGCAGCTCAAGGCCATGATTGCCATGGCTGGCAGCCGCATCACCATTGCCAAGCGAGCTGACCCTGCTGCTCCTCCTTAGAGAGAAACAGGTAGAGAAGAGAGCGAGCGGGGCAAGATGGAGCAGCTCAAGGCCATGATTGCGATGGCTGGCAGCCGCATCACCATTGCCAAGCGAGCTGACCCTGCTGCTCCTCCTTAGCCAGTTGCCACTAGCAAGGGGTTTGTGGGAGAGACTTGTAGGGAAGGAGGAGAGAAAAGAGGGGCAAGATGGAGCAGTGGAGGGCGATGATTGTTATGGCTGGCGGGCGCATCACCATCGCCAAGCGAGCCGATCCCACCGCAACACCTTAGCACTTGCTACTAGCAAGGGGTTTGTGGAAGAGACTGGTGGGGAAGGAGGGGAGCAAAGAGGGGCAAGATGGAGCAGCGGGTAGCAGCCAAGGAAGGGGGGTTGCAGGAGCGAGTGGCGAGCTATGAGGCGAGCGAGTGGGGCAGGATGGCTTTGTGACTTCGGACTTGCACAATCGATTGGAACATTTATTTGACAATGGCTATTCAGTGAGCGGGGACAATTGTTGGAGCGTCTGGAAGTGCGTTGCTGGTTGGAAGAGATAGGTGGCTAGTGGGGTGTGGCTAGTGGGGTGTGGCTAGTGGGGTGTGGCTCATTCGGTGGCAGCATTGTCAATTTGTCATGCTGTTGCCTTCGCCAGATGTATGATGGGATGGAGAAAAATGAAACAGTAGGCACACTGGAATTAATATACGTACTGTACAAAATTATATTAACAGTGATACAGACATACACACACAGCCTTGGTCACACTGGCCCCTTCTCAACGCACTATACCTTCAAACAACGACACCAACCAGCTTCTACATTTGACATGCATCATGTCTCAGTGCTCTGGTTGTTGCTTTTTACCCCCCTAGACAATGGCGCACCCATTCTCTCCCGCCAGAGTACTATTGACAAACCAACCCCTCAGCGCACCAAGGTCAAAATAGTTGGTGATGAGAACAGCAGAGAAATCTTGTGGTGCAGCCAGCAGTCCATTCATCAATGCCTTGTACGTCCCAGGAATACTGCCGGTGAATTCGTACATGTACCCGCCAGTTACATTAGCATCCGGGACTGTGTGTTTGGTCCATGTGTCACCCCTGTTGACCAGCATGAATGGCACATAATAGCCCTGGGCTAAGAGTACCTCGGTGGGCCCATCCGGGTCGCTTGTATTCACGCCAATGCGGTAGCGAATGTAATAGTCGTTAGTGGTGGTGTTGCTGAGAGGGGTGGTTGGTTGGCAATGAGGGGGAAGGGGAGACAAGGACGGGCAAGGAGGGGGACAGTGGGGGGAGGACGGGTAGGCGCGTATGGAGGGAGACAGGTTGCGAATCCAAATGGGAAAGGGGAAGGGTGAGAAGAGCGGGGAAGAAGGAATGGGTGCGAGGAGGATGAGATGGGGAGAGAATTAGGGGAGGAGGAGGGTGTGAGAACGAGGGAAGGAGGAAAGGGTGAGAGAGTGGGCCGAAGAGGGGAGGGGAGGAGGAGGGTCAGGAGTATGAGAGGATGGGGGGAGACCAGAGGGATTGTAAGCGAGAGAAGGGGGAAGTGAGGGGATAAGGGAAGGGAGGGTGAGGGAGCAGGGTGAGAAAAGGAGGGGAGAATGTCAGAGTGAGGGGAGAAAGGAGGGGCGTGTGAGATATTGAAGGAGAAGGGAGGGAAATGTGTGAGGGTGAAGGCAGAATGGAGGGGAGAAGGGAGCAGAGGGTAAGAGAGAGAGAGAGAGAGAGAGAGAGAGAGAGAGAGAGAGAGAGAGAGAGAGAGAGAGAGAGAGAGAGAGAGAGAGAGGGAAGCAAAGTGGGAACAGTGAGAGTGCGAGAGGGGAAGAGAGGGGAGGAGGGAATGGAGGAGAGGCTTACAGGAAGGCAGCGATAGTAACGCAGCCTGCACCGTACATGTCACCAGCAGACTTGGAGTGAACATTCTCGTCCCCAAGTTTAGTCCCCACCACCCCTGAACAATTATGTGAGTGAAATTCAAAGGTGAGGGTGAGGGAGAGATGGTGAGAGAATGTGAGGGGCTTGAGCGAAGCTGGAAGAGACAAAATCAATGAGCAAGAGATCAACGGACTCGAATATAGTGCTGCAGAAACTGTGGAAGAGCAAAAGAGTTATTACCAACTAGGACGAGTGTCTCATTCTTGTCTCCCTCTTTCCCCGCAGGTGCTGGTGGGAGGGGGTCTTTCTTGAACTGCCCTCTCGCTGCTCCCGCCTTAAAAGCCGCCGTTGCGAATCCCCCATAGTACCCCTTTGCTGTCATCATGGCATCCACCAGCTCCTTAACAGTCTTGCCATTCGGCAATGTTGACAGCGTACTCGTTTTAAGCCACGTCCCCGTCAAGGCATAGGTGTATGTAGGTATGAACTTGTATTTCGGGTCCTTCGTTAGAGGGGAAGGCCGCGGAACAGTTTTATTTTTCCACGTGGCTCTGGCTCTGGCAATCTCGAGAACGGTGGTTCCCGCCTTTCCTCCCGCGCCTTGCCCGATGAAGGTGGAGATCGGTACACCCGGTTTGGAGGTGGAGACGATGACATGGTAGAAGACGTTGTAGTCTCCGTCTAGCCTGACGGATTCAGTCAACGTTCGCCACAAGGGACCGGAAGAAGAAAGAATGACGGGGTTCGCATTGGGAGGGAGATGAAAGCATCAGTGAGGGAGATCAAAGCATCACTTCTGGGAGATGAAAGCATCGCTGAGAGACGAAAACACCGCTCAGAGATTAAAGAGTCGCTCGGAGATGAAAGCATCGCTCAAGGTGATGAAAGCCTCGCTCAGAGATGAAAGCATCGCTCAGAGATGAAAGAGTCGCTCGCTCTGAACAGAGAAGCGAAAACATCACTGATCGCTAAGAGAGATGAAAACACCGACTGGAACAGACGAGCTGAGGCTTAAAACCAACTGGCCGGCGGGGTTCGTGAGGAAGACGAGCTGTGATTGGGTCAACTATTCTTGCTGGCCGGCGCAGCGGCTTACTCATAGATGGCTAGGCAGATTCGACCGCTGGCGCCGGCGTCGCCCATGGACCCAACAACTCTGGATCCGTTCAATCGCGCAGCGAGAATCTCTGCGCGGAGGGGGGAGCGGTGGAACATGGGGGAGAGAGCAGAGGTGGTTGGAAAAGTGTGAAAAGAATGAAAGTGGGAAGGAGGGCAAACAAAGGACGGATATTCTGAGGAGCGAAGTTACTTCTTGAAGAACGGGAAGACATGCGGCCTGGGTGTGTGACTGTATGATGAAGCTATTTGAGGGCTAATGCCAGCAATTTTAAAGTTTATCCCTTAAATTCATCCCCACATAATGTTTCTAAAACTGGCCCCAGGGTAACTTCCAGGCGAGATTCGCAAAAGCCTCTCACCCGTCAGATTTCCAAGAGCTTGAGCTTTTTCGGTCTTGGGCAACGGGCAGGGACCCGCGCCAGTGGGTTTATTCATGTTCACGACGACCAACGAGTTCTTTAAGGACGCGAGCGCGTCTTGAAGGGCCGCCTCGTCGGGAGGGGCGGGCGCCGAGTTTGTGGCTGCGCACGTGGAAGACAACGTCACGTATGGAATGAGTAAGCTTGTGAAAGATAAGAGTTCAGAGGACCAAATGAGATTCAAGGGATGAATTTCCTGCAGAAGTGGCTTTCAGAGATTTTACAACCGCAGGTACAAATGCCGCGACACTCACCGCTGAAACATGCGGCGATGACTAGGAAAACTATCGTCACGCCATGGTAATGTTGGAGCCCCATTGCGGAGTGAACAACTAGCTGGTGAATTGATAGATTTTGCTTGTGAGGTGAAAATACAGAATGAATGCTCAATTACAGAAATGAGCAGCCGAGCGGTGTTAATGCTTGGCAGGAATGGGTTTCTCAACAAAGCGAGTGGTTATGAAGCCGTTCAGTACGGTGCCGCTTTCAAACAAAACGCTGCAAAATGCCTTGGTTCCGTGAGGCATGGACTTGAATGCTCTGCTTCCAAGATTTGCGCGCTGCGGGAAACATTTGAGTTGAGAATGCGCTGTCAGCAGATTTGAATGCCCTGCTTCAGGTGGACGCACTTGGCGGGGTATCTGGTGGGTGTGCCGAGGTTGAGGAGGTTACTGTAGAACTGCCAGGCGTACTGTTGGGGTGGGAAAAGCTTCAGGTATTTCATAGAGTCTCACCTGCCAAGGGTTGACGTCGATCTGCTTTGCAAAACTGGGTGAATATCAGCACTAGAAGAGGTGTCCAGTCTGAACACAAGATACACAGACAAGTCGGGAAACTTTAGGGGTCAGTCGGGCAGCCTTGCATGAACAGCGTGTCAAATCCAAACCGTCATCGTCGCCGCGCAGAGCACGGAGATTGGACCAGCATTCAAGCTTGATAATTTCAGGCAACGATGGCTCCAATTTCATTGGAGCATTTGAGCGTGTCGTGTGCTCTGCACAGGCTCCGCTGGAGGTGCCTGCCTGTTGTCGTCTTCAGCGCAGGTGCCGCTGCTCCGAAGCAGCCAGAAGCTGCGAAAGATATCGTGAATACGTTACGGTGTATACCTAGTTTGTTATGAGTTGTAATCAAAGAGTGCGTGGATAATGCACAAGTTCAGTGACATGTTGACTGAACGCAGAATCGTCCCATCTCTATTTCATTCCTCAACTTACAGGATTCCAGTCTCTGAGAGAGAACCCAACTTACAGTATCCCACTTTGTGAGAGAAAAAAGACCGGTCTGTCACCTATCAACTCGAAAGTTCAGCCCGTCATTTATTGGCGAACGACCTGTTTGCTGCGCCGACCTAGATCAAGAGCTGAGTACCAGAGGCAGTAGCTACCAGTATCGCATGATTGCTGAGTGCTCCAGGGTGTGGATTTGCTAAAACGCAGACAGTAGGTGCAGGTACCGTACACTGAAAGACATGGGTGTACGAGAGCGCTGAAACTAATGGGTTACCACCGGTATCTCTGCCCCACACCACACATTCCCCAATCAACCAACCTTAGTCGTCGGACCTCCAACGGGGCCTAAAGCCCTTTCTAGGGTCCCTTATTAAATATTAAATACCGTAACCTTTGATGTGTACGGTACTGCATTAGTTGCTGGAGCTCGCAACAATGCTGCTCAGCTGAGCCCTGACGACGCCAAGTGGTGGCTCCTAGGAGTGCTCTAGCACAGAAGTGTTTCACGGGTGCTCCAGGAGTTGTCTACGAGTGCACGACGGAAATGAGTTTGTCCACCAGCCCCTCGCGCGCCTTCTTGTCGAATGGCTTGTCCCCCACATAGAGCTCAAAGAGCGCCCGCGATATAAGCGCGCTCTTAGTGGATCCCATGTACTTGCCGTCAACTGGTGCAAGGGAGGATGTTGCATGGGGGGGTGGGGGTGGGAGAGGGAGTGGGAGAGTTGCAGAAAGAGGATGAGAGACTGGTAGAGAATGAGAGGGAATGAGAGGGGGGAATGGAAGTGAATGGGAATTAGGTACAAGTGCAGTAGCAGCAAAATCCTGTACAGGCGAATTGTCGATCGGAGCAAAGCGGCAAGGAAAGGGTGAACGTGAGAAGTGCTGCAGTGTGTGGTTAGCACAAACCAGTGAGACTTGAGGTTGGTTTCTTGCTCCACATTTATGCTTGTCCAGTGCTGCTCCGTCAACAAGGAAAGTGATGGCTCATGGCAAGAGCGATGCCTCATGGGGGGAATACTGCTGGTGTTTTTTGAGAATTCTAAAAAAACTCTGCCGGCATGGCGACTCCGTCCTGCAGCCTTCCCCTTGTGCCGGCGTGTTCACTCGCTATCGTGTGGCCTGTGCGGCATCCCTTGGCACTACAAGAGTTGCTCGCTGTCTCTCTTCCAGACTGGTTTTTTGCCTCTAGCCCAACCAGACTCACGTTTTGCCTCCAGCCCAAGCGGACCCACCCTTTGTCTCTAGCACATGGCCTGGGCGGCATCTCTTAGACCTAGCAGACTCACTCTTTGTCTCTAGCACATGGCCTGGGCGGCGAGTGATGTCAATGACCGTGCCCCGATGCAGCTTGATGTCATTTGTGAACCACTTGGTGAAACTGGGGAGGGCGGGTTGGGGTGGGGTGGGGTGGGATGAGGTGGGGTGAGTGGTGTTTGGGGGAGGGGGGAAGGGGGAGGGGGGAAGAGGAAGGGGGGAAAGGAGTCTAGCAGCAAGCACCGCTCCAGCATCACACTCATCCCTCTCCCGTGGAGATGTTTGTAGCAGTCATGTCAGCTCCTGGCAGGCAGCCTAATGTGCTTTAGAATTGGATTCGAAAAAGGGTTTTGGCCTGGCCTCGTGGTGAGGATTCTCTGCCAGATATTTCCACCGCGCCTCAAAAGGAACCTCTGCAATAAACTTTGTAGCAGACGCGGTCACGTGTGTTCCTACCCGGAGACCAAACGCGGTCTAGCACTGCATGCAAGCCGCATGCCCATCCGCGCACCCAGACAGACTGCCATGCCATCATTGTCCAGCCCTGCAAGCCCCCACCCCCACTCAGCTCCTACACATGATCAGCACCAACATGCACGCCGGTCCACATAGGCCCTTCACGGGGCTTTAGAGCTCTAACACACAGGGAAAGCCCCCATGCTCATAATAAGCACCAGCATGCATGCCCCCATGCACATAATGAGCACCAGCATGCATGCCCCATGCACATAATGAGCACCAGCATGCATGCCCCATGCACATAATGAGCACCAGCATGCATGCCCCATGCACATAATAAGCACCAGCATGCATGCCCCCATGCACATAATGAGCACCAGCATGCATGCCCCCATGCACATAATGAGCACCAGCATGCATGCCCCATGCACATAATGAGCACCAGCATGCATGCCCCATGCACATAATGAGCACCAGCATGCATGCCCCATGCACATAATGAGCACCAGCATGCATGCCCCATGCACATAATGAGCACCAGCATGCATGCCCCATGCACATAATGAGCACCAGCATGCATGCCCCATGCACATAATGAGCACCAGCATGCATGCCCCCATGCACATAATGAGCACCAGCATGCATGCCCCCATGCACATAATGAGCACCAGCATGCATGCCCCCATGCACATAATGAGCACCAGCATGCATGCCCCATGCACATAATGAGCACCAGCATGCATGCCCCATGCACATAATGAGCACCAGCATGCATGCCCCATGCACATAATGAGCACCAGCATGCATGCCCCATGCACATAATGAGCACCAGCATGCATGCCCCATGCACATAATGAGCACCAGCATGCATGCCCCATGCACATAATGAGCACCAGCATGCATGCCCCATGCACATAATGAGCACCAGCATGCATGCCCCATGCACATAATGAGCACCAGCATGCATGCCCCCATGCACATAATGAGCACCAGCATGCATGCGCCATGCACATAATAAGCACCAGCATGCATGCCCCATGCACATAATGAGCACCAGCATGCATGCCCCATGCACATAATAAGCACCAGCATGCATGCCCCATGCACATAATGAGCACCAGCATGCATGCCCCATGCACATAATGAGCACCAGCATGCATGCCCCATGCACATAATGAGCACCAGCATGCATGCCCCCATGCACATAATGAGCACCAGCATGCATGCCCCCATGCACATAATGAGCACCAGCATGCATGCCCCCATGCACATAATAAGCACCAGCATGCATGCCCCATGCACATAATGAGCACCAGCATGCATGCCCCATGCACATAATGAGCACCAGCATGCATGCCTCATGCACATAATGAGCACCAGCATGCATGCCCCATGCACATAATGAGCACCAGCATGCATGCCCCATGCACATAATAAGCACCAGCATGCATGCCCCCATGCACATAATGAGCACCAGCATGCATGCCCCCATGCACATAATGAGCACCAGCATGCATGCCCCATGCACATAATAAGCACCAGCATGCATGCCCCATGCACATAATGAGCACCAGCATGCATGCCCCATGCACATAATAAGCACCAGCATGCATGCCCCATGCACATAATGAGCACCAGCATGCATGCCCCATGCACATAATGAGCACCAGCATGCATGCCCCATGCACATAATGAGCACCAGCATGCATGCCCCATGCACATAATGAGCACCAGCATGCATGCCCCATGCACATAATGAGCACCAGCATGCATGCCCCATGCACATAATGAGCACCAGCATGCATGCCCCATGCACATAATAAGCACCAGCATGCATGCCCCCATGCACATAATGAGCACCAGCATGCATGCCCCCATGCACATAATGAGCACCAGCATGCATGCCCCATGCACATAATAAGCACCAGCATGCATGCCCCATGCACATAATGAGCACCAGCATGCATGCCCCATGCACATAATAAGCACCAGCATGCATGCCCCATGCACATAATGAGCACCAGCATGCATGCCCCATGCACATAATGAGCACCAGCATGCATGCCCCATGCACATAATGAGCACCAGCATGCATGCCCCCAGCATTCACTCACCTGTGCAGCAGGTCAGTCGGCACCCCCCCACTCAGCCTCTTCATGTGCCCTTGTGTGCGCTAGCATACAAGCCGAGCCCCGATGCACATGATAAGCACCAACGAGCATGCACCAACCAAGTAAATGGTAAAAACGCAATGTTGTGCGCGTGCCGTGCCATGCCATGCCATCCGCGCTCACCTGTGCAGCAGCTCCGGCATGTAGTGTGGATCGATCTAGACTCTTAGTAGGCTTGCAGCGGCTCGAAGCCATCCTTTCTTACCTGTGCAGCAGCTCCGTCTGCGGCACGCCCCCACTGAGCTCCTTCATGCGCCCCCCAAGCGAATCGTTGAACGCCTCGCGCACCTGCCCCATCTTCAGATGCCTGCCCGCAGAGGGGGTGGGTGGGGATGGGAGGGGTGGGGATGGGAGGGGATGGGAGGGGATGAGAGGGGAGGGGAGGGGAGGGGAGGGGAGGGGAGGGGAGGGGATGAGAGGGGAGGGGAGAGGAGGGGAGGGGAGGGGAGGGGATGAGAGGGGAGGGGAGAGGAGGGGAGGGGAGGGGAGGGGATGAGAGGGGAGGGGAGAGGAGGGGAGGGGAGGGGAGGGGAGGGGATGAGAGAGGAGGGGAGAGGAGGGGAGGGGAGGGGAGGGGATGAGAGGGGAGGGGAGAGGAGGGGAGGGGAGGGGAGGGGATGAGAGGGGAGGGGAGAGGAGGGGAGGGGAGGGGAGGGGAGGGGCGGGGATGGGAGGGGAGTTTTGAGTGGGCGTGTCGTCTGATTGCTCGTTGAACGCGGCCTGCCTGCACGTGCTCCATCATCATGTGCTTGCCACCAAAGGGGAGGGGACTTGTGAGTCGCGTGAAACACCACCTCGTCACCTGGCAGGATGCATGGCAGGAGGTGCATGGAAGAAATAAATAGTGATGGCATGTCGTGAATGACACGTCATCGGGCGTCGCAGAAGATGACAAGGCGCACAGCCATGGTGACGTCAGCAGTGACGTCACAATTGACACGTCATCAGGAATCGTCACCTATAGAAGATGACGAGGCGCACGGCCATGGTGACGTCAGCGGTGATGGCGTCCTCCACGAGCCACCGGCTGCCTTTGAGCGCCTCCCCCTTCATGCCCCCGTACTTGCTGCTCAGCTGCTTCTTCAGTGCCGCTTGGTCCACGTATACGCCTAAGGATGCGGGGAGAGGAAAGCAGGCGGGGTGGTCACGGGGCAGGGTAAGGGTGCACACTCACTCTGCGTTCCTCTCAGCGCCTCCCCCTTCATGCCCCCGTACTTGCTGCTCAGCTGCTTCTTCAGTGCCGCCTCGTCCACGAACACGCCTGGCGGTGGGGGGAGGGGGAGGGGGAGGGGGAGGGGGAGGGGGAGGGAAGATGCGTGAGGATTGGGTTCAGGGGTAAAGGCTGTGTGGGTGTGCCCCTCATGCATCCACCCCCTCGTGCATACCCCTTGGAGGAGGCACTCACAGTAAGCATACACCTTGATGTATGTTAGGATTGACGCTCTGGAGGGGTTGTGTCAAGCGTTTTGACGCAAAACACCTAATGCGCGTTTTGACGCTTGACACTTGTCCTTTTTTAAATTCCGAACAGCCCAAAATTGCGCGGAAAAAATAAACCGACTTGCGATTTCGCGACGAAATCACGACTTGGAATGTCAATTCGACATTGAACACCCCTCACAAAACAGAAACACAAAGACATCCCCGACACCACATTGTACTCCTATGCAACTAGAAACTCCAACCAACTAGGTTTACCAAGACCAGTCACACCAATTGAAGTCGTCACTCTTCCCTTCACAAGCTTCTGACAAAAAATAAGGTTACAATGCCTATTTCCTGTTCCTACGGCTTTAGATTGCTGCTCGCTGCCCGAACGATTTTTCCCGCTGCCCGCCCGAGCGTCAAAACTGCGTAAAAAAAAAACAGGATTGTGTGTCAAGCGTCCAGACGCTAGCGTCAAAGACGCTGCGCCAATGCCAACATCAGCCCCAGCAGGTTCTTGTTTTGCACTCCAACCCCCGCCAGAGTGCGATCAGACGTCTTCCCCTCCTTCTCACTTTTCTTCCCCTCCTTCTCGGCCTCTTCCCGCCCCCCTTTCCTTCCCCCCTTCCCCCTTGCCCTCCCCCTCCCCCCCCCTCGTCGTTCAGCACCACGGGGAACTCCACGCCGCTGCCCGGCTGTGTGTGTGCCCCTCAGCCCTTACCTCGTGCATGCTCACCACTCACCATAGGCATACACCTTGATGTTCTTCAGCCCCAGCAGGTTCTTGTTGCGCACTCCAACGCCCGCCAGCGTGCGATCCCCCGCCACCGCCTTCCCCTCCTTCCCCCCTTTCTTCCCCTTCTTCCCCTCCTTCTCCGCCTTCTCCCCCTCCCCCGCCCCCTCCCCCGCATCGCTCAGCAACACGGGGAACTCCACGCCTGTGCCCGGCTCACGCACCGTTGGCAGCGCTTCTGCTGCCACGTCAGCCACGGCCACTGCGAGGCTGCCAAGTGGCAGCATGGTGGAGGCCTGGGAGGGGAGGGGGGAGGGGAGGGTGTGGGGCGCGCGGGAGTACAGGAGGAGTGTGCGTGCATTGGGGAGGTGAACAACGAACATGGTTTGATGGAGGAGGATGCGCAACGAACATTATCGATGTGAACGGGATCGGGTGATACAAGGGACGGATTATGAGGTGCCCTCGGGGAACGGGTAAGTGGAGGACGAATACTGACGAGCCTCAAGTGATTGGGCCAGAGAAACGAGCTGGTCTGTTGAGTGTCTGCCACGTGAAGGGGATGGATGGATGGATGGATGGATGTGATTTGAGGTGAGAGATTTGGCATGGGTACCGTACCGTACCGCACGCACCTGCTGCTGCGTGTCGGTGGGGTCGGCTGCGAGGGCGAGTGGTGAGGTGCGGTGGTGTGCGGCGAGCAGCAGGCCAGAGCCCGCTGCGAAGGCGGACGCTGGGGAGAGAGTGTGGGAGGAGGGGAGGAGTGAAGGAGGGAAAGGGGGAGGGAAACGAGGGAGGCGGGAAGTGATGGAGGGAGGGTGGGAGGGGACAGAGTGAGGGAGGGAGGGTGGGAGGGAGGGAGGGAGGGAGGGAGGGAGGGAGGGAGGGAGGAGGGATGGAGGGAAACGGTGAGCAGAAAGGCAGAGAGGCTTAGAGGGGGAAATCAGCGCCCACTGCGGAGGAGCGAGCGGCGAGCGCGGGAGAGTGGGGTGGGAGACGTGAGTGGAGAGGCGGGGGGAGAGGGGAGAGAGAGGGGACGCAGAGGGGGAGGTAATTGAAGGAATAGAGAGAGACGGAAAATAGGAGAGTGAGTGACGATGGGTGAGAGGGGAGGAAGGAGGAGCGGGCGGTCTGCGATGGGGGTTGAAGGCGAGGAAGGCCCGTACGATACGGGGCGGAGGAAGGGTGCGAGGCAGGGGGGTGATCCGTAATTCTACTGCCGCCGAGCCATCGTCGCAATCGCGCGTAACCCAACCCATCGTCGCACACCCGCGTCGCGTAATCATTGCCAGACAGCAATCCAGGGTCGCAGTCGCGCAGAAACATTACCGGCCAGCGATCCAGCGTCGCAATTCCGCGTACTCCTTACCGGCCAGCAGTCCAGTGCGCAGAACGCCCTCGTTACTCGCTTTCGCCCCGCTGCGCCCATCCTTTCCGCGCCCATCGGGAGCGCCATTCCCCTGCGGGTGCGGGCCCTTGGGAGCGGGGAAAAGCCGCGCGAAAATCGCGTCCATGGTGTCGGCTCGCTGGGTCGCCTGGGCAGCCGGGGATTGGGAGTGGACGGAGGCAACAGCGGCGAATGGAACAAAGGCAAAAGCAGAAAATGGTGTGGAGTGGAAGTTGGTTTCGTAGGGGACGTCCTTGGGCGACCAGTGACGTTCGCCCGAAACAGAAGTTGCCGTTTGCGACGTCGTTCACGGCTCTCGTCCCTTCGCCAACGACCCGTGTGACGTTTTCTTGTGTGGTGCGAAGACTTGTTACGGGTGCAATGAATCGAAGTAGCGAGAATTGCACTAAGGCGTCAAACGAGTACAAAATGTGAGCGAAGGCATGAGCGAACATTTATACGCGAAACATGCAAATGGTAACGCGGTGCGTGCGAGCTAGCTAGTGCTACGCTGGAGCGAGGCTTGGGCTAGTCCCCAAGCGTAGGCCGAAACGGCCATGCCAGCAGTGCGAGGTTTGGTGAAAACAGTGTGCGCGAAGTCGGCGAAGCCCCGTTAGCAGTAACGGGCGAACAACAGCTGTTGCTGTACGCGATGTAGTCGGGTTCCTTAAGGAATGTCGAGAAAATTCCTTACACTACCCCCCCCCCCCCCCCTCGAGAAGCCCCCTCCGCTACGTGAGTGCGTGTATATCGCGGAATCCCCGACTCCTCAGGTACACTTGCAGGGCAGGGTGGTTTTCGATGTTGGCCAGGGGCACCCAGCTGTCCTCAGTTGGCGTGCGATCCTTCCAGCGGACGAAGAATTCAATCCTCTTGAGTCCCGTGGGGTGTCAAATCCGATGGCTCAGGATTTTTTCGGGCTCGATGATTGGCTCCGATGCAGGGCGAGTCATGGATGGCGGGCGGTGGCGAGGCAGTTGGCTTGTGGTTGGTGTTGGAAACAGTCGTTCCTAAGCGCCTCTGTCGTGTCGAAACACTAAGGCACAAGCGAAGCAGAGTATACCGAGGCACTAGCGAGTCAACCCTCGGAGGTTGAAGTAACCGCTGGAGGTTACGCGAAAGTCAAAGGTCAGCGACCTTTGACCTGACAAATACAGTACGATAGCAAGGACACACAACTGACTCGTTACAGAGCAGTTGCCCGAGTCGTCACTGTATCGAACCGCAACAGCAACAGTGAAGTAGTTACAACTGTGTCTCTTCATATTCCCTGTACTCATACATAACCTTGTATCCATTTGCTTTAATCAATTCACTTTGCCCTCACATACTAGCGCAAGGTGGTTCACAAAACTTCTTATTATACGCTTCCGCTACAACATTAACTCTACCTAGAATTTACCTCTGCAAAGATCCTAAGGGCTTTTCAGCCCGACATGGTATGAGAGCTATCAGGGAGAATTCGACTTATATACCAACAGTATCAACCAGCATGGCTACACAAAAGGGAAGGAGCAACTCCAACGGATCCCAGGGCACTACTCCTACTCCACCTCCTGCCTCTGGCCTACAGACAGAGGAGGGCACGGCAACAAGACCCAGAGTAACATCTACTGAGACTCCTGCTCCTCATCCCGCAGACTTCGACCAGAGCATGATGGAGAAATTCTTCTCCTTCATGTCCTTCTACGAGCAACACCAGCAATCGGCACCTGCGCAATCACACAACAGCAACAACAACGGAGCAACACCCATGAGTCTCGACGGCTCATCGTATGCACGAGGAAATTAGCAACAACAGCCTACCTTTGCTCCGTACGAGCGCGGATCCATCAGCTTCATGCCACAACCACAGCCCTTACCTAGACAAGAAAAACAACTGGACACACTGCAAGTTCAGTCGCAGTTCGCACATGTTATGAAGATGCAGACGTCAAGACCTTTTGACGGAAAGGATTTCTTCACCTGGTCGTTCGAGTTTGAGCTGATGATGGAAGGCGCGCAGATACTCGGGTTCTTCGACGGGTCCCTGCCATACCCAATAAACGGCACACAGTACGAGAAGCAGCAGTACACCTATCAGTCAATGATGGCGTACACGATTCTACTGAGAAATATCACCCCGACTCAACAGTAGAACATAAGGACCTACCGAGGTTACGGTAACTCCGCAGAGCTCGCGTACAACCACCTGAAGAGCCTGTATCAAGCAATAGACAGTGTAAGTAAAAGCCAGTTAATGGCGCAACTGACAACAGTTGAAATGAAACCAGGGGAGAAAGGACTGGCGTATATCAGTCGATGTTGCGAATTGCGTGACAAGCTTCTTCGATACGGAGGGTCGATTTCTGAAGACGCCTTCGTGACAGTCATCATCGGCGGCCTCGGTCCTCAATGGCGCGCCACAAAGGCCATCCTCCGAGCTCACGGGAGAATCTCCGAAGCAGCGCTCTGCGCCGAAATCCATGCTGAGCAGCAAGACATGGACCTGCAAGAAGAACGACATAAAAGGAAGACGTCAGCACCATAGTTCGCGCTCCACACCCAGCGACGCTACAACAACAACAACAATCGGCAGCAACAACTGAAGCCAGTACCTCCGTTCTGCCACATCTGCAAAACTTCAGGACACCCGCGCACGCACTGCCCGAATCGTCAACAATCGACAACACCATAGCGACAACTTCGGCCTTCAAGCATCCAAGTCACCTCAACGCAAGCAAATCCCACGACTCAGATTCAAGCTTCAACGACTTCAACAGGACAACCTGCACAAGGAGCAAGAAACATCGTCAACTGCATGGCAAAGATAAGAGACTCCTGCATCACCGAGTCACCACCGTACTACTCACCAGAAGAACGACTCGACGAAACCACACCCCGCCGCGAGTCACTTCAGCCGAACCCGACATACGCCGCCATCGCCCAAAGCGAGCCATCCGGAAGGGACACTTGGTTCTTGGACAGCTGCTGCGGACAGCACATGTGTTCCTCAGGACGCTTCGTTCAACGAGAACACCAGCTTCGACGTGAAGTAGTCATCACAGTCGCCAACAATCAAAACCTGCGAACAAGACGACAAGGCGTAGTTCAACTTCAGTCAAGGGAAACAAACGTCGTACTACAGATGTCAAAGGTACTAATCGCGGAGGGACTCGGCTACAATTTACTGAGCGTCAGCCAGCTGATGTCGAAGGGGATTCATCTCGAAGCAGACACTACCACTCAAGAATTCAAGCTGTATTACGGGAGAGGAGGACTCTACATCGGTAGGGCGGTCCTCAAGAACGTCTTCGTTCTTGACTTCGTCCCCGATCTTGGCACTGCCGACAGCGACGCCATCGTGAACTTCACCGACTGGACACATCCTCGGGACCTTGACCCAGACTTCAGTCTAGAAGGCTTCTGGTATTCACACACCATCTCTAAAGCAGAAAGAGCAAGGGCGTTAGCAACGATTCAAACAACATCGGCAGCAGCAGAGACAACGTCGACAGCAGCAGAGACAACATCGGCAGCAGCAGAAACAACATCGACAGCAGCAGAACCATCAACGGCAGCAGCAGGAATATCAACACGAGTTGCTGGTCCTTCAACGACACCACTCCACATTGACGAAACACCACCAACACCAGCGCAACAACTATACCCAACACCACGAGAAGTTCATCGCAGCGCCAACTTCTCCGCCAGCTTCTACTCTGTTGAGATACTAAGCATAGGTGGGCTTAGGAGCCATAGTTTAGTTAGGTTCTTAGAGATCGAGTTTAGGGTTGAGGAGAGTGTCGAGAAAGTTGAAAAGAGAAAGAGTAGCTTCACTATAGGTTTGCAAGAACATATAGCAAAGGAAACAAGGAAGGTGCACCACCAAACAAAGTTTATAATAACTACACAAACTACAGCTACAGGCAGTTACGGATATATTCTGACACTCCCCCATAACTGCTTGCAGCAGAAGCTAATGCAGAGACACCCCCTGAAGGGGTACACCAAGCGCAGCAGAAGGAGAGGGCAAGTGAGGAGGAGGGACTATATGAGGATAGGCTACTGGCAGGTGAAGCTGCTGGCTCCAAGGCAGCTGCTTCCTGGAACCTTCCTCAGTCCTCCAACTCCCCCTTCCACACTCCTTGACAACCCTAGCACCTCTCCCCCAGCTCCCCCACACCCTCACACCCACCCCCCCCCAACGGCAGCTGCAGCAGTGGGAGAGAAAGGAGGAAGAGGGGAAGGGGATCACACACACCCATCACCCCCATACTCGCCACCCCCATAGCCTCCGTTCCACGGCTGCACGCGCAGCAAGGAGACGAAGAAGGGGGGGGGAGGGGGGGGGGGGGCAAGGGGCGACAGAGCAAAACAGAGCGCACGAGGGCGCGGGTAGCAGCAGGGCGCACGAGGGCGCGGGCAGCAGGAGAGCGCACGAGGGCGCAGGCAGACCAGAGCGCACAAGGGCGCGGATAGCAGCAGAGCGGCAACAGGCAGCACAGGCACGGGCAGCAACGGGCGGCAACGGGCAGCACAGGCACGGGCAGCAACAGGCAGCAACAGGCAGCACAGGCTCGGGCAGCAGTGAGCGGCAACGGGCAGCACAGGCACGGGCAGCAACAGGCGGCAACGGGCAGCACAGGCACGGGCAGCAACAGGCAGCAACAGGCAGCACAGGCTCGGGCAGCAACGAGTGGCAACGGGCAGCACAGGCACGGGCACCAACAGGCGGCAACAGGCAGCAACAGGCAGCAACGGGCAGCACAGGCACAGGCAGCAACGGGCGGCAACAGGCAGCATAGGCACGGGCAGCAACGGGCAGCAACAGGCAGCACAGGCACGGGCAGCAAGGGGCGGCAACGGGCAGCACAGGCACGGGCAGCAACGGGCGGCAACGGGCAGCACAGGCACGGGCAGCAACGGGCGGCAACGGGCAGCACAGGCACAGGCAGCAACGGGCGGCAACGGGCAGCACAGGCACGGGCAGCAACAAGCAGCAACAGGCAGCAAAGGCTCGGGCAGCAACGGGCGGCAACAGGCAGCACAGGCACGGGCAGCAACGGGCGGCAACGGGCAGCACAGGCACGGGCAGGAACAGGCAGCAACAGGCAGCACAGGCTCGGGCAGCAACGAGCGGCAACAGGCAGCACAGGCACGGGCAGCAACAGGCGGCAACGGGCAGCACAGGCACGGGCAGCAATAGGCAGCAACGGGCAGCACAGGCACAGGCAGCAACGGGCGGCAACAGGCAGCACAGGCACGGGCAGCAACGGGCGGCAACAGGCAGCAAGGGCACGGGCAGCAACGGGCGGCAACGGGCAGCACAGGCACGGGCAGCAACGGGCGGCAACAGGCAGCACAGGCACGGGCAGCAACAGGCAGCAACAGGCAGCACAGGCAGGCAGCCGTACCGAGTCCAGGAGCGGCGGCGCATACAGCTGTAGGGTCGGCGCCGTGGGCTGCTGCTGGGGCAGCTCGTGGGGTCCAGGGGCGGCTGCTAAGGTCCAGGGGCGGCTGCACCAGGGGCGGCTGCTCCAGGGGCGGCGCTGAGGGCTGCTGCTGGGGCGGCTCGCGGGGTCTAGGGGCGGCTGCTGAGGTCCCGGAGAGGCTGCTGAGGTCCAGGGGCGGCGCTGGTGCAAGGTAGGCCCGCGCGCGGCTGCAACGCTGGCGCGAGCGCAGGTGAGGCAGAGGCGGTGGCCAGGGGGGAGGGCGCTGCGACGAGTAGGAACGGCGCCCAAGGGGTGCCGCTACGAGTAGGGGCGATGCCCCAGGGGCGCCGCGACGAGCAGTGGCGACGCCCTGCGGGTCCCGCAGTGGCGTCACGACGAGCAAGGCGGCGCCATGCGGGTCTTGCAGGGGCGTCGCGACGAGCAGGAGCGGCGACACCCGGGTCCCGCAGGTGCGTCGCGACGAGCAGGAGCGGCGCCTCGCAGGGCGCCGCGAAGTGGAGGGTACGGGCGGGCAAGACAGGCCCGCGCGTGGACGTGAGGCAGGCGCGCAGGCGGCGTGAGGGCAGGCCACGCGAGGGGCAGGAAGACACTGTGCGCCAAAAATACGCCGCGCGGCAGGACGATAGGCAGCAGAAGCAGAAAGGCAGCAGGAGGACGATACCTGCTCTGAATACCATGTTGAGATACTAAGCATAGGTGGGCTTAGGAGCCATAGTTTAGTTAGGTTCTTAGAGATTGAGTTTAGGGTTGAGGAGAGTGTTGAGAAAGTTGAAAAGAGAAAGAGTAGCTGCACTATAGGTTTGCAAGAACATATAGCAAAGGAAACAAAGAAGGTGCACCACCAAACAAAGTTTATAATAACTACACAAACTACAGCTACAGGCCGTTACAGATATATTCTGACATACTCCAACTCCGACATGTACTGACGATCATCCGGACATCGCGCCAACGAAAGCACCTGGCACGCAAGGTTGGGACACCCAAGCAACACTGTGATAAACAACACAATAAGAGCAGGAGTCCTTGACAAGGACTCATTACTACTACCCAACGGCAAAGAACTTCAACGGGCACGAGGAACTTGTTTTACCTGCCCCGAAGCCGACTTACCACATCGGCCATTCACTCCTCATCACAACCCGAGCGCTCCCGCGTACGCACCACTCGAGAAGGTGTACAGCGATACCCTATTCAATCGGGAACCAGGACAAGTCACATTTAACTACACGATTACCTTCATCGACGCCGCCACCCGTTACGTCTGGCACCTAAACCTACCTAGTGAGAAGAATAGAACGAGAATGAATGAACTATGAATGAAGTGAATACAAATAGGAAACCCTAATTGGGTTGTACCCCCTATGGGATACCCCACTATAGCCTACACAACAGCATAAGCTATATATGTTCTGACACACCCCCATAAGCAAAGTGGGGGAGAACAAGGGGTCACAAGACCTGTCAAGCAAAGCAAAGCAAAGCTCAGGGTGGATCACAAAGTCACCACACAGTCCGAGCACAACGACAAGGCCACAAGGCCAGTTCACATATATATATAGAGCTAGACAAGCAAGAGCAGGTATATATATGTGACAGTACAAGTAAGGTCAAGAGGAGAGCAAGTGAGGCAAGACAGGTACAAGACCCAGCTGAGTGCAGAAGCGCTGATGGTCACAAGGCGCGAGTGCCTTGGTGAACACGTCAGCAGTGTTGGCCTCAGAGGCCACGTACGCAAGCCGCAACTGTCCACGCTGCTGTAGCTCACGAGCAAGGAAGTAGCGGAGAGCAATGTGCTTCGTTCTATGCTCCAGGCGCTGCTCTCGACACAAGGCCAGCATGGCCTTGTTGTCTACGTACAGCACTGGAGCCGAACGAGGCGGCTCTCCAAGGTCAGTCAGCAGGTAGGTGAGCCAGCGAAGCTGCTGTGCAGCCATGGCCCCTGCGTAGATCTCAGCCTCACAACTGGAGCTAAGGACAGAAGACGAGCGAGTAGCCCGCCACGAGACAGAGCCGGAACCAAGGCTAAAGGTGTAACCCTGTGACGACCGCTGCGTAGCCTGGTTGTCAGCCCAAGAAGCGTCCGCGTGTCCCGTAAGGACCACTAGACTCCGCCCTCCAAGCACTAGCCCCATGCCCGACGTACTGCACAGGTAGCGCAACACCCTCTTCGCTGCAGCCATGTGCTCTGGTCGGTGTCTCCCAGGAGCAACATAGCGTGCAAGAATGCTAAGAGGGTATGCAAGGTCAGGTCGTGTGCAGGTCATCAGGTACATGAGGCAGCCAACAAGCTCTGGGTACGGGCCACTCGACTCTACGGACTCATCCGAAGACAGAGCTGAGAGCGAGTGGCGACTAGACAGAGGAGTGGCCTGAGGCGAGGAGTACGTGAAGCCGAAGCGCTGAAGGACCTGCTGCACCATGTGTGACTGAGTCAAGGTAATGGTGCGGCGTGCTCTGTCCCAAGTGATCTGCAAGCCAAGATAGCTGCGCAGTTCACCCAGGTCTGTGCACGTGTGTCTCTTCAGCAGCTCGGACTTCACGTAGGCGAGTCCAGCAGTGTCCGCTGTGGCAAAGACCAAGTCGTCGACGTACACGAGGATGTAGAACGGCGGCAGAGAAGTGTCGGTGCGCAGAAACAACGACGGGTCAGCAGTAGAGGGAGCAAACCCAAGAGCCGCAAGCGTAGTCCTCAGTGTGTCGTGCCACTCGCGCTGTGCCTGGCGGAGACCGTAGACTGGCCGTCGGAGGCTCCACTGGGTGCCAGGAGGGAAAGTCCCAGTGAAGCCAGGTGGACGGCGCAGCCAGATCTCCTCGTGCAGGCTACCCTGCAAGAACGCAGTGCTGAAGTCAAGAGAGTGAAGCTCGTAGTTGCGCTGAGACTCAGAGACATCCAGTGCGTGCCAGGGATAGGAGGAGGACGCTGACACGAACCGCGACCACTAGCGCGAGCAGCACGAACAGGCGACACGGGACGAGACGCAGGCTCACGACGCTCAGCAAGACCTCCAGTAGGACCAGTGTAAGGAGAGGGAACAGGCAGTGTGGAGGCGGGCTCCAACAGTGACTGTGACTGGACAGGCGGTGGACACTCTACAGGAGGAGAAAGACCAAGAACCTGCTGCAGGAGCGGAACGAAGTACGGCCGAGGCCGCGCGGGAACTCCAGACCCAGCAGGGACAGCACCAGCACCCTCAGCGGCAGCACCAGCGCCAACAGCACCTCCATCGGCAGGACCTCCAGCAGCACCAGCAGCAGGACCACCACCAGGACAGACAGCAGCAGTCTCAGCACCAACACCCTTAGCAGCTCCAGCTCCAGTAGGACCCGTAGGCCCAGCAGCTCCGGGACCGGCGCCACCAGCACCCTCGGCGGTCGAAGAAGCTCCAGCTTCAGCAGCACGCCTCCAGCGGCGAGCAAACCACTCGCGCAGCTCCTGTGGAGAGAGTGGCTCCCGCCGAGATGGAGCACCCCGAGAACCTCCAGGCCCAGCACCGCCAGACACCACAAGGGGAGGTCCAGCGGTCGCAGGCTCCGCACCTCCAGACGCAGCACCCCCAGGCTCAGCAGCTCCTAACGTAGCACCCCTAGACTCAGCACCCCCAGGCTCAGCAGCTCCAGACACAGCACCCCCCGGCTCAGCACCCCCAGTAGCAGCACCCCCAGGCTCAGCATCCCCAGGCGCAGCACCCCCAGACTCAGCACCCCCAGTCGCAGTATCCGCAGGCTCAGCACCCCCAGGCTCAGCACACGCAGCAGTACCAGACTCAACAGCAACCTGGACTGGCTCGACTGCGTCTACCTGGGACACACCTGAAGGGGCAGGACCCTGAGGGGGAAGGGGGTCTACCGGGGGGGGGAACTGGGACAAGGAAGTGCGGTGGCGGGGGGAGGGAAGGAGTGCGGTGGGGGAAGAGGCGGTAGAAGGGAACTGACTCGTCGAACGTGACGTCCTGGGAGGACAGAACATGACGAGAGGAGGGGTGGTAGAACTGCCACCCTGGGGCGTCAGGGGGGAAGCCCAGGAAGACACAGGGAGCAGCACGAGGGGACAGCTTGTCCGCAGACAAGTCGCGGACAAACGCCCGAGATCCCCAGACACGGAACGCAGACGCATCGCCGACCTTCCCCGTCCACAGCAGAGCTGGGGAGGTCTCCGGTCGGGAGACCCTGGGGTGAAGGTTGAGCTGATGCGCCGCGTACCAAACCGCAAACGGCCACAGAAAATGGGGGGCAGCCGCATGCATCATGGACGTACGAGCGACATCCATGACCATGCCAATGCGGCGCTCAGCAATCCCATTTTGCTGTGGAGAGTCCGGAAGTGTAAAGGTCTGGCACATCCCCCCTGCACGACAGTAGGCCCGCAGAAGGCCAGAGGAGAACTCCCCACCTCGGTCAGAGTGCAGACGCAGAACAGGAAAGTCCGAGCCGAAGCTCCTCCTGAGCTGGAGACGAGCCGCGCGGATCCTGTCGATCAGCACCTCAGTGACATCACCCTTGCTGCGCAAAGGGAAGACTGTGGTGTAACGCGAGTAGTCGTCAACCACCAGCAGGAAGTAGCGCTCGTGACCCTGTCCACGGACGCGGGCCGGGCCCCACACGTCCATGTGAAGCGTCTGCAGAGGAGCCTCTGTCGGGGGAAACTGGGAGGAGTGAGGAGCAGCCCTGAGGCGCCCCTCGACACAGGGGACGCAGGAAGGTCCTGGTCCCGAAAGAAGGGGAGGGAGAGACCGAGGGAGACCAGAGACAAGGACACGGGAAGCCATGCCCCGAAGACGGGGCAAGGAGGGGTGGCCAAGACGGTGGTGCCACAGGAGAGTCTCGTGAGACAGGAGGCGACACGAACAGGGGGCAGACTCAGGACCAAACTGGGACGCAGCAGCAAACACCTGACCTGACGCGGCTACCTGGCCAGACGCAGGGATAGGAGGAGACTCAGTGGTCAGGGTGTAGAGGCTCGACCCCGGCCGACGCGAGAACGTGGCCAGGTGCCGGCCTGTGTGTGCGTCAGTGCAGTGGGTCACCCGCTGACTCGTAGGAGTAAACTGGTGAACCCCCGCATCCTGTAGGTCAGCACCACTCACCAAGTTCGTCGAGAACGAGGGGAGGTACAGACCAGACAGGGTGCCCGAGGGGGCAGCCGGACACGGGAGGACAGTGGAGAAGTGAGAGAGGACAGGACCCCCAGAGGGGTCAGCCAGAGAGAGTGCAACCGGCCGACCAAGCGGCGTGAGTGTGGTGCGGTCTCGAAAGAAGGAGCGAGAAGCCCCTGAGTCAAGTGTGAAAGTGAGGGAGGCCGAAGCTGACGCAGTACCTGAGAGCGCAGCCTCACCAGTACCTGAGAGCGCAGACGCACTGGCACCTAGAGCAGCAGTCTCACAAGCACCTAGCGCAGCAGTACCAATGCCCGGGTCGGGCGGGAAACACCGGTAACAGTCACCCTCCTCACTAATAGTCACAGCATACATGGCAGCAAGGATAGCATCAAAGTCAAGATCAAAGATAGCTACACCAGCCCTAGACAGCTCTCCCCAGCGGAGAATCTCACTAGCCTCGGGGAACTGCTGACGCCAAGCGTCCGTCAGGCGGCCAAAGCAGCGCTGGGTGGGGTGGGCACCCCCACACTGCTCATCCGCGCGGTCGCCGGAACGAAGGACGTAGGTGCACGGACCAGTACCCCCACCCTTCTGACGCTGCGTGTACCACTCATGGAGCTGCTGGGGCGGGGGGATGTCCCGCGAACGCTGCTGCTGCTGCTGCTGCTGGCGCTGACCACTACCAGAGCCGCTCCGCTGCGGGGCACCACCCCGACCAGCTCCACCCCCTCCGCCACCGCCGCCTCCTCCTCCGCCACCACCGCCGCCTCCACTCCCACCGCCGCTGCCACCACCGCCGCCTCCTCCGCCGCTGCCACCACCACCACCGCCTCCGCCACTACTCCCACCGCCACCCCCACTCCCTCCGCCGCCTCCACCGCCACCTCCACCGCCCCCTCCAGCTCCACCCGCGCCCTTGCCCCCTTTGCCCTTGCCAGGGCGGCGTCTCCCGCTAGGGGCAGACGCCGCGCCGACCGACTCAAGACCAAGCAGGTCGGCAGCAGCAGCAAAGGCAACAGAGGGCAGTAGGGGGGAAGGAGAACACCCCTCAAAGATGGGGGTGCGAGGGTCACCACGAGAGGCTCCTACAGCGACGATGCTCTTCTCCGCCGCTAGGAGGGCCTTCTCGAGGAGGTCGACAGTGAGAGTGGTGGGACAGACTGAGAGGAAGTGGTCCCTGACTACGCGAAGGGAGTCAGGGAGGCGTGTGACTATGTAGTAGAGAGTGATGTACATGGGGGGGGGGGTTCTTGGCGCAGAACTCAGCAAGAAGGGCGGCGCGGTAGCGAGTGTCACTAGTGCGGAGGTGCGTAATGAGGTCAGCGACAGTGGGAAAGGCAGTGAGATCAGGAAAGAGGTACGGTAGCATGAGGCGGCTCAGTGCAGCAGTGGCAGGGGAAGAGTAGCGCGCAACTACAGCGTCGTACAAGGTCTGAGCACTCTTATACTGACTAAAGTGCGCGCGCTCAGTGGTGGGCAAGTGGCGACGCACAGCAAGACGTGCAGCAGCATCGCGGGTGGCCCACTGAGAGCGAACTGTGGGGTCAGCATCAGCAGCAGGGGCAGGAGAGGCGCCAGAGGTGAGGTCAAAGAGGGAAAGGCCGTCCGCCCTATCGCATTGTAAGAACAGCTGCAGGTCGTCGACCCAGACCTCAAAGTCAATGGCTCGACCCTCAGCGTCAAAAGCGAGGACACTAGGGGTAGCCATGATGACGACAGTGGAGCAGTGCAAGCAGTAGGAAAAGGGCACGCAGTGACAGCGGTACGGTGCTCACCGGGCAGGGCAGGTCGGGCGGCTCGGCAGGAGGGCGGCCCGGCGACTCGGCTGCTGGGCGGCTCGGCTCCCGGGCGGCTCGGCGGCAGGGCGGCTCGGCTGCCGGGCGGCTCGGGTGCAGGGCGGCTCGGGGGCAGGGCGGCTCGGGTGCAGGGCGGCTCGGGTGCACGGCAGTTCGGGGGCGGGGCGGCTCGGCTGCACTGCAGCTCGGCGGTCCGACGGTTCGGCGGCTGCTGCTGGGCGATTCGGCTCCTCGGCACCGGGCGGCGTGGCGGTCGGCTGCGTGGGCGGCGGGGCCACAATGTAAGGGCGGCGGGCCGCGACGTAAGGGCGGCGGGACCGTGAGAGCAGGGGCAGCGGGGCCGCGATGTAAGGGCGGCGGGGCCGCGACGGAAGGGCGGCGGGGCCGCGAGAGCAGGGGCGGCGAGGCCGCGATGTAAGGGCGGCGGGGCCGCCAGGTAAGGGCGACGGGGCCGCGATCAAGGGGCGGCGGGGCCGCGAGAGCGTAGGGCGGCGGGGCCGCCAGGTAAGGGTGACGGGGCCGCGAGAGCAGGGGTGGCGAGGCCGCGATGTAAGGGCGGTGGGGCCGCCAGGTAAAGGCGACGGGGCGGTGATCAAGGGGCGACGGGGCCGCGAGAGCGTAGGGCGGCGGGGCCGCCAAGTAAGGGCGACGGGGCCGCGATCGTAGGGTCGGCGGGGCCGCGATGTAAGGGCGGCGGGGCCGCGATCGTAGGGTCGGCCGCTAGGGCGGCGTGGTGAGAGAATGGCCCGAGGCGCAACACGGGATGAGTGCGCTTCGGGCAGGAAAAAAAATAATCGCGTGGTGGGCCCTAGGCGCAGTTCCCACACGGAAACCTGCTCGATACCATGAGAAGAATAGAACGAGAATGAATGAACTATGAATGAAGTGAATACAAATAGGAAACCCTAATTGGGTTGTACCCCCTATGGGATACCCCACTATAGCCTACACAACAGCATAAGCTATATATGTTCTGACACCTAGCCGCGACATGACACTCGCAGCCTTCGCTGCTTGGCTACCAGTAGCAGAGAGAGAGTCGGGCGCACAACTGAAAAGCTTCCAGTCAGACGGAGGAGGAGAATACACCTCTCAGCGATTCAAGCAGTACCTGGCGGAAAGGGGAATCAAGCAGCTCCTCTCTCTTCCCTACGCCCATCAGCAGCAAGGTGTAGCAGAAAGAATGAACAGGACTCTGCAGAACAGCATGCGCAAACTGTTACGTGGCATGCGGCTACCCAACCACCAGTGGCCTGCAGCAATGGACCACGCTGTCATGCTGCACAACTTGGTGTCGTCGTCTTCACTTCCGAACAACGCGTCACAGCATCTGCTATGGACAAGAAAACAGGGCAGCACAAAAAGGTTACGAGTTTTCGGGTGCATGGTACAGTACCGACCCCCAGAAGCACGAGCGGGCCGATTTTCACAACGCGCACAGTGGGGACTACACCTCGGCATCGAAAAGAACTACAACGCGTGGAAAATCTTCGACGTTCACTCCAAGGAAACAGTAGCAGCACGTGACGTAATTTTCTACGAACGACTCATGCTTCAGACGTACCTTGCCAACTTGTAAGAAAACGAAGATCCCACAGGTGGCTTTCGTGGTGACCGAGCCTTCGCCTTAGCAGCGGACGAAGCAGACTGGGATGAGCAGAATGTGGACAACGCATCAGAAGAAGCCGGACCTCTCCCGTTTTGCTCCGTCAACATTCCATGGACGAAGACAACCCTTGCGAAAGCGCCAACGCCGAAACCTTCTACCACTTCGCCGACAACGGTTACGTAACACCTGCGACAGTCAACACCAACGAAGCAGAACGAGTAGGACCAAATTTCATACCTGATCCAGAAGCGGGAGATGAAGCAGCTTATTCCGAGGATGAAAATCTTCCCCGCTACTTACAGAGTGGACTGCAGATCCTCGGGCTGGTCACCGCAGTCCATGGCTCCGTCACTCCTAAAGAGCCTGCGAGAGTTCAGCAGGCTCTGGGGGGGGAACATAAAGAAAAATGGCGTGAAGCCATGGACAAGGAGCTGAAGGCACTGGAGGAACGCAACACGTGGAAGGTGGTTCCTATCGATGTGGCACGGAACAAAACAATACTCACCGGAAAATGGGTCTTCCGTGTGAAGACAAAGGCCGATGGCACCATCGACAAATTCAAAGCACGCTGGGTCATTCGCGACTTCGACCAAGAGCACGGATGCGACTTCACCGAAACATTCGCTCCAGACAGCCGACACACCTCGCTATGCATCCTTCTCGCGATCGCCGCCATGAAGAAGAAAAAGCTAAGGCAAATCGACGTTGCCAATGCATTCCTCTACGCACCCGTCGACGCCGAGATCTTCGTCGAGCTACCACACGGCTCCAGCACGGACTCGAAACACGTCTGCCAACTACTCAAGTCACTCTACGGCATCAAGCAAGCCCCGCGACTATGGCAACAATGCCTACACGCTCGCCTCATTTGCATCGGCTTCAAGCAACTACCGCACGACCAGGGCATGTACCAGCTCTCGAAGGGTACCGACTACGTCCTACTAATCGTCTATGTAGACGACCTACTCTACATTGGCTCCACCGAAAGCATCACAACCTGGTTCGAAGGGGAGCTACAGGAAGACCTCACACTCACGGTCTCACCCACCGTCACACAGTACCTCGGCCTCAACATCCGAGAAGAAGAAGACGCTATCTACCTCAGCGTCACGAAATACGCCGACACCATCGCCAAGCGTTTCGCACTCACACCAACAGCTATCTACACACCGTACCAATACACGACAGTAAGCAACAAAGAAGGCTCCACTCTACTCAAGCCCGCCGGCATCCGCGACTACCAGAGAAAACTGGGCTGCCTTCTCTTCGCAGCCGTCATCTGCCGCCCAGATCTATCCTACTCTGCAAGCCAACTCGCCACCTACCTCAAGAGGCCTGAAGCGGAACATATGGCGGAACTCGACCGCGCTCTTCACTACCTCGTCAGTACCCCGACGGTCGGACTAACTTATCATAAGAATGCAACTACAACGCCTAAGCTAATCGGCTACGTCGACGCAGACCACGCAGGCGACTCCGACAACAGGCGATCACGCACCGGCTACATCTACCGTCTCGAACCTATCGGGCCTATCTCCTGGCAATCGAGCAAACAAGAACTACTTGCTCTCTCGTCAGCTGAAGCAGAATATATTACACTCTGCTTAGCCACCAAGGAAGGACTCTATCTTCGCGAGCTGCTGGAAGAAGCGAAGTTAGTCGAGTTAGACAACTTCACCCTGTTCCGCGACAACCAGTCGGCAATTCGCAACGCCAACAAGAGCGGCTTCGCGAACAGGACAAAACACATCGCCCTACGATACTTCTTCGTGAAGGACGAGATCGAGAAGGGAAGGCTTGAGCTGTCATACTGCCCCACGTCCGAGATGGCAGCTGATTACCTGACCAAGAAGCTCGGAAAACAGAAGTTCGAATATTGCAGGCTGCTGACTGGACAAAACCACGTCAGCAACACTCCAGAAGCGAAGGGGGGTGTTGGAAACAGTCGTTCCTAAGCGCCTCTATCGTGTCGAAACACTAAGGCACAAGCGAAGCAGAGTATACCGAGGCACCAGCGAGTCAACCCTCGGAGGTTGAAGTAACCGCTGGAGGTTACGCGAAAGTCAAAGGTCAGTGACCTTTGACCTGACAAATACTGTACGACGGCAAGGACACACAACTGACTCGTTACAAAGCAGTTGCCCGAGTCGTCACTGTATCGAACCGCAACAGCAACAGTAAAGTAGTTACAACTGTGTCTCTTCATATTCCCTGTACTCATATATAACCTTGTATCCCTTTGCTTTAATCAATTCACTTTGCCCTCACATACTAGCGCAAGGTGGTTCACAAAACTCCTTATTATACGTTTCCGCTACAACATTAACTCTACCCGGAATTTACCTCTGCAAAGATCCTAAGGGCTTTTCAGCCCAACAGTTGGGATGTAGGGGCGAAGCAAGCTGACGTGGAATGAAGGGCTGATGTACCAGTCTGTCGGTAACAGTAGGTGTGCGCGGTTACTAGCGTGATCGTGTGGCTGATTTGGAATGGGCCACAGTAGCGCGGTCGAAGTTTTGGTACGTCGGGCAGTCGCAGATTTTGCGTTTCGGACAGTACGTAATCCCCTGACTGGTATGTGACTGGGCAGCGGTGGCGGTCAGCGTTGCGCTTAGCGATGGCGTTTGCTTTTTTAATTGCTTCTGCGGCTCTGGTGCGGGCAGCTTGCAGAATTTCGGCGAATTGCTGTGCTCGTGGTGTTGGGTTGTCCGGACTCGGCGTCATGGGCACTGTAGGGTTTTGCCCGTAGTTCAGGTAGAAGGGGGACTGCTGCGTCGTCGCTGACGTGGCATTATTGTACGCGAACTCAATCAGCGGTAGCTGCTGCTCCCAAGTTGTGGGGTCGTCGCACGTGGCACGAATCAACTGCTCCATAGTCTGATTCGTCCGCTCCGTTTGACCGTCGGTCTCGGGGTGGTACGACAAACTGAATTGTAGCCTAGTTCCGAACTGCTCCCAGAGGTTCTTCCAGAAGTTGCTGGTGAACTTCGTGTCCCTGTCGCTGATAATCGATGCTGGTATCTCGTGCAGGCGAACAACGGCCGCGATGAACAGACGAGCGGTCTCCTCGGTTGAGATCGACTTTTTGCACGCAGCGAAGTGTGCCATCTTCGTCAACCTGTCAACGACGACCATCACCGCGTTGTTACCCCCAGGGTTTGAAGGTAACACTGTGACGAAGTCCATGGTAACCTGCTGCCAAGCGCGCTCGGGCGGTGGTATCGGCTGCAATTGACCCGCCTTCCGCTTCCTTGAGCTCTTCATCACCTGACACGTGGGGCACGAGCCCACGTGTTGCTGTACGTCGGTCAACAGTTCTGGCCAGTAGTAATACCGCTGTAGTTGTTGTCGCGTTTTTTCTACCCCAAAATGTCCCGAGGTAATTCCGTCGTCTGCCTCCTGCAGTAGTAGCTCCCTCAGTAGTGAGTACGCGGGTACCCAGATGCGGTTGGTACCTGTTTTTACGTAATAAAATCCTTTAGCTTCTACTAGCTGCTGTGAATTTCCGGTCGTGAAGAATGGGTCGGTGCGATATCCGTGGGTGAATAGGCCTGTTAAAAGTGGGTTGGTCTGGGCGAGTAGGATGGCATGGAGTTGGGCGGTAGGGCGGGTGAGTTCGTCGACGATGTTGGATGCGCCTTTCTTGTACGTAACCGTGTAGTGGAAGTTGGACTCGAGGTAGTCCAACCAGCGAATCTGTTGTGGATTGAGATTCAGTTGGGCGCGTAGCGTACTGTAGTGATCGGTGGTCTGTCCGTACTGTCACGTCGGCGCTAGTCAGGTACTGTAACTGTCAGAATGTTTTCTTTGTTCTCTAGCCTGTAGTGGGGTACTCTATAGCGAGTACAACCCCTTAGGGTTTCCTATATGTATCTTGCTGCTTGCTAGTGCAACCCTCTTCTTCCTTCTAAATTTTCACATGGTATCAGAGCAGGTCGATCCCCTTGGATCGATCCTGTGGGTGGGCTCACCACCTCGTTGCTTCCGCTGCAACTGCTACCACTACTCTCTATGCGCCCCGAGGCGCGCGGCGGTTCTCTGCCCGCTGTGCGCTCCGAGGCGCGCGGCGGTCTTCTGCCTCGTCATTCAGCGCGTCGCCCCCGGGAGGCGCTGCGACGGGCGACAGGGACCCGCGCGTCGCCCCTCGTCGCCCGTCGTGGCCTGCGCGCGGCCCGTACAGGCTGCGCGCGGCCCGTACGGGATGCGCCAGGCCCGGACGCGGCCCGTACGGGCTGAGCCAGGCCCGCGCGCGACTCAGGCCGCCTGCGCGCGGCTCGGGCGGCTGTGTCAGGCCCGTGGGCGGCCCCTTTCCTCGCTGCCCCTGCCCTCCCCGCTGTCCCCCGTGCTTCTGCTGGCGCCCCACCCCTCCTACGGCCCGTTCTCGTGAATTAGGGTTTGGAGGTGGGGGGTATGGGGGTGAACCTACTGTGTGCCGTTCCCTGCTCCTCCTCCTCCTCCGTCTCCCTGTGCTGCAGCTACCGCTGAGGGGGGGTGGACTTGTTGGAGCCAGTGGGTGTGTGAGAGGGGCGTTGGGCAGCTGGGGGAGGTTGAGTGGAGGCAGCAGTCTTGTCGTCAGCAGCAGTAGCAGTCCGGAGGCTACAATCTCTGGTAATCGCCAGTCGCCCGTGGGTCCGTTGCTCGTCTGCTGCTACTTTTAGCCGCGGGGCCAGTCACTCCAGTAGTTCGGAGCGCTGTTCCGGTAGCCACTGAGCCAGCAGCTCGTCTGTGTGTCTACAGCGTCAGCAGTCGCCTCCCATCTTCTCTCCCCCATAGTCCCTCCTCCACCACACATGCCCTCTGCGATAGCCTCTAGCTTTGCTTATAATTGTGAACTTTAAACTATTGCTTCTTGAACTTGTGCTCAGAATATGTGGTGACATTGTGATCCACCCTGAGCTTGTACTGCTTTGCTTGCTCTGCTGATTACACCCCACTTTGGCTATGGGGGTGTGTCAGAATGTTATCTTTGTTCTCTAGCCTGTAGTGGGGTACTCTATAGCGAGTACAACCCCTTAGGGTTTCCTATATGTATCTTGCTGCTTGCTAGTGCAACCCTCTTCTTCCTTCTAAATTTTCACAGTCACACCGCCAAACCTTGAACGCGTGCACGATCGCCAACATTTCGCGGTCGTGTATCGGGTAGTTACGTTCGGGTGGATGCAGCTTGCGGGACTCGTACGCGAATGGCTGGAGGCCGTTCCCGAAATCCTGCAACAGTACTGCTCCCACAACGATGTCACTTGCGTCAGTGACGAGCTCGAACGGACGGTGTGGATCTGCGATGTGAAGCACGCGCGGTGAGCACAAAATGTTTTTGAGGGCCGAGAAGGCAGGTTGCTCTTTCTCCCTCCACGTGTACTCAACCCCCTTCCTCAGCAGGTCCGTCAACGGGGCGGTCAGCTGCGCCATGTCGGGGACGAACTGGCACACGTAGTTGACGAACCCCCAAGAACTTTGCAACTCGGTCAAGTTGGTCGGCGCGTGCCATGCTTGAATCGTCGCAGTTTTCTTCGGGTCTATTTCCACTCCTGCAGCTGAAATAACGTGTCCCAAAAATTCCAGGCGGTCTTGTAAAAACTCACACTTAGACGCTTTGGTCAGTAGGCGGTTCTCACTCAGGATTTTAAAGACTGCGTCGATGTCCTGTAAGTGCTGTGCTTTGTCAGGGCTGTAGATCAGTATGTCGTCCAGGTATACTATGACGCACTTATCTAAGAGCGGGCGGAAAGCTTCGTTCATGGTCATTTGAAAAGTGGCGGGGGCGTTGGTCAGTCCGAAAGGCAAGACGATGTATTCGAAGGATCCGTATCGTGTGCGAAATGCGGTCTTAGGGCAGTCGGGCGGGTTGACGCGGATCTGGTGATAACCCCCTCTGAGGTCGATTTTGGAGAAAACCTGGGCTGTGCGCAGTTGGTCGATCAGTTCGTCGGCTCACGGGTTGGGGTAACGGGATTTGATGGTAACTCTGTTCAGTGCTCTGTAATCTATGCACATGCGAAATCCCCCGTCTTTTTCGGTGTGAACAGTATCGGTGCTGCGAAGGGCGGCAAACTAGGGCGGATGAATTTCTTCGCGAGCAAGTAATCGAGCTGCTTCCTGAGTTCGTCCAGTTTGGGCTGGGTCAGTCGGAACTGTCGCTGTACTGTTGGCTGTGCCCCCGGTTCTAACTCTATCCTGTGGTCGTCCGGTCGCTGAGGTGGCAGTCCCGTTGGTAAATCGTCCGGGAAAATGTCGCTGTACTGCTTCAACAGTGCTGCCAGGTCACTCGGTACGTCGGCCAACAGTTTCTGTAAATCCCCTCCTTTGTCTGCTGCCTCGGCTTCCCGAATGTCGACTGCGTACACGTCAGCTCCTGCCGCTACGGTGCGTTTCATCGTGATCGCGTTAACACGCACCGACGAAGACTCAGGTGTGGCTGGCTCCCCCGTCTACGAAGATTTTTGCTGAGTCCGTCCCGATTTTCCCACTAAGCAGTATGGGGCTGTTTATCGTAGTCCCCTCCTTATTCGGTTGAGTGTGGTCAATTGCGTGAACCGGCACAATCACTCAGTGAGGGTCGGTTGGGTCGGGCAAGCAGCGTGACCTGTTAGTAGAGGGCCCGTCTGCTACTAACTCCCAGCGTTTCCCTGCTGCTTGGTCTGTTTCTGCTGCTCAGCTTCCCCCTTCCCCTTAGCGTTCTCCGGGCATTCGCTCTTGCGATGTCCCGGCCGATTTCACGCAAAGCAACGCCCTTTGAACGGTGCGACAGCGGCGTTTGCGGCGACGGCACGTATCGTGGCACCCTCGTTCGTCCCACGAGGCCGATGTCCCCAATGGCTGCTTCCGTAGGACCCCGGTCTCGTTCGGCAGAAGAAATCGAGTTTCTCCGCCATAGCGAGAATCTCTTGAAAATCGGTGACGCCGCGAAGCTGGATTTCCTGAGCGATGTCCTGCTTCAGGCCGCCGATGTAGCAGTCGATGCGCTCGCTCTCGTGCATATATCCCACCTGCTCGCATAGCGCCAGAAATCCGCTCGTGTAGTCTTGGACGGAACTGAGTTGGCGCCAAGTGCGGAGCTTCTGCCGTGCTGCGATCAAAGCCGCGATTGGCTTGAAACGGGCGCGTAGACCTGCGCATCATGCGTCCCACGTGCGATACTGGGGCACCTCCACGAAATACGACGGCGCCCAGGGTCCGGTTTGTCCGTCCCGTGTCGGTAGAGTCGCGTAGTCCACCGGCTTCGTGACGATGACGCGCCACCAGTCCATGGCGGGTCCTCGCAGCAACGACACGGCGTAGCGAATTTTCGCCGTATCCTCCAAGACGTAGTTCGCGTCGAAGAAGACGTTCAACGTGAAGAGCCACGCCTGAACGGTAGGACCACCCCGTTGACTTGGGTCAAAGCATGGCGGACGCTGCGGCTTTAGCGGTATCGGCGACGGAAGAGTTGATTCGCCGGCCGGCACTGGAATCGTGACTCGGGGTTGAGTCCTGGCCGCATTCGTCGTGTCGGGGTGTGTCGTGCCGTGGTCGTAGTCTCCGTCATGGCGGACGACGCCATCACTTGCGGCGCTCGCGGGTTGCCCCACACTTCCATGCTGTGATGTCTGTGGTGCGGGCTGAATCGGAGTGCCCGGTGCTTGGGATTGTGCTCGTGTGAGGTCGTTTTGCAAGGCCGAGCGTTCTGCCGTTAGTGTTGCAATTTCCTCGGCGCTCTCGCGGATTTGTCGCAGCAGATCGTTCAAGTGCTCCTGCGTGAGAGTCGTGACATCGATATGTTCAACCATTTTGAAGGGCGTCGGCTCGTCTTAGTCTAGGCGCAGTCGTGGCTATACGCGTTTACGAGAGAACGCGAGGACAGCGGCTCCTAGGTGCTAAGGTACGTGAGTCCCTTCGAGTGAGAAATCAAAAGTTGATTTCCTGAGGTGCGGAGATGCGCGGTCCGAAAGAAAGGGGCTCTAAATACTGTCAAAAGGCTAGCAAGACTTAGGAGCCATAGCTAGTGAGGTAGGAGAAATTGAGTTCGAGTAAGTTTTGGAAAGTCGAGAGGAATGATGGTTTCACTAATGAGAATGGCAAGTACAAATAGGCAAACAGCAACACAAGGAGGTGCACCACCAAACATGATGCAATATGTACACTACAACTGCAAACGATTATATAAAATATGTAACCATATTTTGACACGCCCCCATAATTGATTGCAGGAGTAAGTGTAAAACGCCCACTGTGGTAAGTGTAAACCGCCCACGCTGGTCACCCACTCCATCCCCTCACCCTCCCCCTCCCCCTCCCCCTCCCCCTCCTCTTCCCCCTCCCCCTCCCCCCTCCTCTTCCCCCTCCCCCACACACTGCTGCAGGAGCAGCAGAGGGGGGGAATAGAGGAGAGGTGGAGGGACAGCAGCTGGGTGGTCTCACACCCGCCACCCCAGTGCCACTCCCCGGGCTCCCCCACACCCTCACACCCTCCCCCCCGGCGGCAGCTGCAGCAGAGGGAACAAAAGGAGGAGGAGAAGGGGGGGGGGGGGGGGGGGGGGGGGGGGGGGGCGACGCACGGCCTCCCCGGGCGCCAAAGCAGGCGGCAGAGGGGGCGACGCTTGCCCCCCCTTTCCAGGTCACGGCCCCCGAAGGAGCCGCGACAGGTGACGGGAAAAGGGGGGGGGGGCGGTGCACGTGCCCCCGGTGTGCCGGAGCTGGTGACGGGGCATGGCCAGGGCGGGGTCGGGGCCGCAAGTGGGCGGGGCCGTAGGTGGCATCTGGGCCTCAGGTGGCGGGGCCGCAGGTGGCGACGGGGCCGGGACCGCAGGTTTAGGAGACGGGGCCGGGGCCGCAGGTAGGTGACGGGGCCGGGGCCGCAAGTAGGCGACGGGGCCGTAGGGCCGCAGGTAGGGGACGGGGCCGGGGCCGCAGTTAGGCGACGGGGCCTGCTGAAGGGGGGGGCGCGACGGGCCGGTAAAGGCGGCGACGGGGCCGCACGTATGCGACGGGGCCGGGGCCGCAAGTAGGCGACGAGGCCGTAGGTAGGCAGGTAGGCGACGGGGCCGTAGCCGCAGGTAGGCGACGGGGCCGGGGCCGCAGGTAGGCGACGAGGCCGTAGGGCCGTAGGTAGGCGACGGGGCCGTAGGGCCAGGGGCACGTCACGGGGCGTGCCGAACACAGATTAGCAGCGGAAGCTTTAGGGTGGGCCCACAGGTCAGGACCTTAGTCACTCTGATAACATGTCAAAAGGCTAGCAAGACTTAGGAGCCATAGCTAGTGAGGTAGGAGAAATTGAGTTCGAGTACGTTTTGGAAAGTCGAGAGGAATAATGGTTTCACTAATGAGAATGGCAAGTACAAATAGGCAAACAGCAACACAAGGAGGTGCACCACCAAACATGATGCAATATGTACACTACAACTGCAAACGATTATATAAAATATGTAACCATATTTTGACAAATACCAAGTGTTACGGGTGCAATGAATCGAAGTAGCGAGAATTGCACTAAGGTGTCAAACGAGTACAAAATGTGAGCGAAGGCATGAGCGAACATTTATACGCGATGTCAAAATGTTATGTTTGTCTAGCCTGCAGTGGGGTACTCAATAGTGAGTACAACCCAACTTAGGGTTTCCTATATGTACTCAACTGCTTGCTAGTGAACTCCTCTCTTCTTCATTCCTCAATTTTCACATGCTATCAGAGCATCTACGGTCCTAGCCTGTGGGCCCACCTAACTGCTTCCGCTGCTACTCTGTGTTCGGCACGCCGCGTGGCGTGCCCCTCGCGCTACTCTTAGCGGCCCCGTTGCCGCCCTTCCAGGCCCCTCGCGGCCCCTTCGCGGCCCCGCTGCCGCTTTTCCACGCCCCTCGCGGCCCCTTCGCGGCCCCTTCGCGGCCCCGTCGCCGCCCCTTTCGCGGCCCGTCGCCGCCCTTCCAGGCCCCTCGCGGCCCCGTCGCCGCCCCTATCGGCCCCGTTGACGCCGCCAGCGGCCCCGTCGCCGACCCTAGCGGCCCTGTCGCCGCTCCTATCGGCCCCGTCGCCGCCGCCAGCGGCCCTGTCGACGCCGCCAGCGGCCCCGTCGCCGACCCTAGCGGCCCCGTCGCCGCCGTCAACGGCCCTGTCGACGCCGCCAGCGGCCCCGTCGTCGCCTCCAGCGGCCCCGTCGCCGCCACTTGCGGCCCCGGCCCCGCCCCGGCCATGCCCCGTCGCCAGCCGCGGCGCACCGGGGGCACGTGCACCGCCCCCCCCCCCCCCCCCCCCCCCCTTTTCCCGTCGCCCGTCGCGGCTCCTTCGGGGGCCGCGGCATGGGGGAGGGGGGCGAGCATCACCCCTTCTGCCGTCTGTTTTGGCGCCCTAGGCGCCCTGGCACCCTGCGGTTTAGGGTGTAAGGGGGGTGCTATGGGATTAGAGCTAGGGTTTTAGCAGGGGGTGTGTGTCGAGAGGTGTGGGGCAGCTGGAGGAGGTTGGTTGAACGGAGGTTGTCGTCGTGTCGTCAGCAGCACCAGTAGTCCGGGGCGCTGCTCCGGTAGCCCAGTCGTAGCCAGTTGTGCCAGTCGCCCGTGGGTCCGTTGTTCGTCTGCCGCTAGTCTTAGCCGCGGAGCCAGTTACTCCAGTAGTCCGGAGCGCTGTTCCGGTAGCCGCTGTGCCAGTGTGACTCCTGTTGCCCGTGTGTCTGCAGCTTCAGCCGTCGCCTCCTATCTCCTCTCCTCTTACAGTCTCGCCTCCTCCTCCTCACTTGCCCTTTGTGAATGACTCTAGCTTTGCTCGCTATTGCGAACTCCTGCTCTATGCCTGCTTGCTCATTGTGCTGATTATACCCCACTTTGGCTATGGGGGTGTGTCAGAATGTTATGTTTGTCTAGCCTACAGTGGGGTACTCAATAGTGAGTACAGCCCAACTTAGGGTTTCCTATATGTACTCAACTGCTTGCTAGTGAACTCCTCTCTCTTCTTCATTCCTCATTTCTTCACACGCGAAACATGCAAACGGTAACGCGGTGCGTGCGAGCTAGCTAGTGCTACGCTGGAGCGAGGCTTGGGCTAGTCCCGAAGCGTAGGCCGAAACGGCCATGCCAGCAGTGCGAGGTTTGGTGAAAACAGTGTGCGCGAAGTCGGCGAAGCCCCGTTAGCAGTAACGGGCGAACAACGGCTGTTGCTGTACGCGATGTAGTCGGGTTCCGTGTCGAGAAAATTCCTTAGAAGGCTCAAGGGTTGAGCATATTGTTCAATTCGCTATAACCAATGGTGCGCTGAGTTGAGCTCAGCCTACTCCACTCAGCATGCCCCACCATCATGCCTTTTCCTAATTTGATAGAGCAAAATTTAATAATTCTTTATATTGCCTTTCTGACATTGAAGATGGTTGTGGGGGTGTGTTTGGATTTAGATTAACCATTGTGTTTATACACTCAACCGCCACGTTATTATCATTGTTTAGAAGATTACCCTGCTACTTATAATGCACTTGAGGTAACTATTCTTCACTATATGTCTCCAGCGCACCCAGAAAGAAGTCAGGGCGTGGCGCTCTGTTCCGGACCACCAACTGGGCCGATTCGGCAGCTTGGCGGCAAATCTGAAAACGAAGTCGCCTCGAGGCTCTAGAGCTCCAAATACTGTACCACACTCCCCTTGGCCGTCCAGATTGATGTCGATCTCTGGAACACATGGCAGCGCCTCAACAAAGAAAACGCGGAGCGCACAAACGAACTAGTCGGCGAAACCTTGCTCGTGACGTTTTGGGCATTTCAAGAACCCGACCGTCATGTTGCTGCTGGCCATCGATTCTTGCCAAGACCGAGCAGATTGCCTGCTCAAGCAGGCACTATACTGTATTTGCCAACATCGCCTTGCCTCGCTACCTCGACCGTCACTTTCCGTTCAGACATCCGTCCTTGAGATTGTCCTCTGTCCCACCCGCTGCCTCCTCGTCCTCCTGCCCTTCACTCCCTTCTCCAGCATCTAATGAGAATTTGTACTCACCTTCCACAACCTCCTCCTGTCTTGTTTGCATTCTACGATTAGCATTTCCGTCGCTCATGTGAGCTGTTTCCACCCTTTTAGGTTGTTCAGATTGTTTTTCTCGCTTTAGTTCTTGACTGCAGTCGAGGTGCGAGAGATAGAATTCCATGGGAGTGACGTTCGCGGACTTAGGTGTGTCGTTCGGCGTCAACTTGGGAGTTTCGCTGGTCGTCTTATTTCTCTACTCTGTCTTCTCGCAACAACCGCTGAATGCCCGCGTTTACTACACAAAATGGTTCTGTATAAATGACAAGGTCGGCTACTATCTTTCCTTGTCGTTTTTTTTTTTTAAAAAAAAATCCCGCAAGGGTCTAGCTCATTGAATAATGTAAAATATATCGGTAATTGTGGTCTGTAAGTGCATGAAGTAAAGTGCGAAGTACCATAGAAGGCGAGCATGCAGACAGCGAGAGTAAAATGAAGGATGTAGTGTATGAGGGATGTGGTCCAAGACAAATGTACTATTCACGACGCAATATGTGCGATACTCGACACCCGCATTCGATTAAAACAGTAGCAGTCAT
Organism: Closterium sp. NIES-65; assembly: GCA_948144175.1. Taxonomy (NCBI): domain Eukaryota; kingdom Viridiplantae; phylum Streptophyta; class Zygnematophyceae; order Desmidiales; family Closteriaceae; genus Closterium; species Closterium sp. NIES-65. The sequence goes on from CANXME010002221.1 coordinate 2,775,259, forward strand.
GGCTTTGTACAGATGGTTGTGACAGGATGAGTCTCACAACTGGACGCAAATACCCACAAAGCTGATTAGTAACGACTGAGCTTGTCACATGTCGACCTTGAGTCCGTCAACCCCACGATTCCGACTACGGTATCCTTAGTTACGACCTCGCTTTGTCACCCTTCGTTACGACCTTGCTGCGTCTAGTAACCTATCTTATCACCGTTTTACAATCAGCCCGTGCAACTGAGAATCTGTGCTACTTACGTGACGGCTCTTGAAAGGGTCACAAATGTCAAGTTCGGTGCTCCTCACGTGGCTCGGCGCGCAGGAAGCGACGGAGAAGCACGAGCAGGCGGAGGTAGAGGGCAACATCGTCAAGAGCCGGCGATGGATCGAGTGCTCCTTGAAAAACTACGCCGACACGTTCGACTGGGTCAAGGTGGCCCTCGCCATGCCCGAGAGGGAGCTCATCAAACACGCCGGTCTCGATAGCGTCGTCTTCCTCCACACACTAAAACTCGGGTACGTCTCAAATTTCTTGTGGGGCTAAGACTAGGTCGGCTGTGAAGCACTACTTTTACTGGTCACGTGAACCTCGGTGAAATTCTCATTCGCGTTTGCCGTTCTAGGTCCAAAAGCCATCGACTGCGGTTGACCACCACTGCAGATGGTTCATCGCAGGCGTTTATGAATGTTCCCCCACCCATCCACGTGTCATCATGTTGACAATCCGACAGGTTCAAGATCTTCGTGCCAATCTTGCTGCTGGCGGCCGCAGTGTTGTTCCCCATCAATTTCACGGGAGGGTCGCTGGAGGCGCAGGCGGCGTACGCGCAGGAGCAGGTGGACCAGGGAAACACGAAAGCGAAGCTTTTTGATTACTCTGAGATCGACAAGCTCTCCATCGCCAACGTGCCCGATGGCTCGCCCAGGTGACGCTCGACGAGGCAAGCTAGAGTAATGGCTCGTCCAGGCTGAGCTAATTGCTGGGCGATAAGGCGAGCTTGGCAAGGTCGATCAATGTGCCTGATTCAACTCCATCCCGTTCCTACGCTCCGCATGTGTTTATTCTTCGACCCCCTCTACCTTCGTTTCTCTGCAAATGTTTAATCAAATTCTTACCTAGTCCTCGCACTTCTCCCCTCTCTCTGTCGATTGAAATCGCATGTTTGACTCGCGTGCAGCCTGTGGGCGCATGTGGTGTTGGCGTGGGTGTTCAACCTGTGGGCGCTGTACATGCTGCGAGAGTCCTTCAAGCACGTTGCCCGCATGCGCCTTGACTTCCTCGCGGACCAGCAGAGAGCGCCCAACCAGTACACTGTGAGTCCCTCGTGGTTTAAGACGACTCTAGTGTTGACCCGCATCAACAACATTATACCTGTGGCTGCCCAACCGGTACACTATGAGACGCTCGTGGTTGCGCACAATTCTAGTCTTGATGTGCATCGACACTTTACCCTGTGACACATAACCCGCTCACTGTAATCCTGGTGAAGAGAGGATGTAAAGAGCTCCCATTCCTTGCACATCCTCAAAATTAAACTCTATCCCCTTGCTATGCGCATGCATGGCCTTTTTTTTGCTTTTCCTTCGCGCTCCCATGGCAGGTGCTGGTGCGGCAGGTGCCAGCAGACCCCATCAAGTCCATCCCAGAGACCGTGGACCACTTCTTCTCAGTCAACCACTCCGATCACTACCTGCTCACTCAGGTCAGTTTCATTTCATCTCCACCATATGGGTGTCATGTCATTCAGAACGGTTTCACGTCGCTTCGGGTGGGTTTGTATTCCTGAAAGTACAGACTAGAGCAGCAGAGGTGCGAGCGTGTCTCCTTGTTGGGATGGGCTAACAAACCGTGAAAATGGAAGGCAAAGTGAGCAAGTGCATGAAATGTGAATACAATGGGGAGAACAGAGGGGGAGATGCGAGTGAGGTACCAGGGAGATGCGAGTGAGCTGAAAAGCTAGATGGCAGTGAGATGAGAGTGAGACGAAATTGAGCAACTTGTGACACATCCCTTTGTTACATTCCCCCTCCATCCTCCCCATTCTTCCCCCCTGGCACCCCGTGCACAACGCCAACAAAGCTGTTCCTTCCTTCTTCCCACGTTTTCCTTCCCATCTCCTCCCTGTTTCACCTCCTTCTCATCCCCTGCTTCCCCTCCTGGCAGCCCATATACAACGCTAACAAGTTGTTCCAATTTTCTTCCCACAATATCTTTCTCGTGACCCCCATGTTCTCTCCCTTACACTCCCCCCTGCTCGCCCCCTCACACTCCCCCCTGCTCGCCCCCTCACACTCCCCCCTGCTCGCCCTCTCACACTCCCCCCTGCTCGCCCCCTGCTCGCCCCTCACACCCCCCCCTACTCGCCCCCCTGGCAGCCGGTGTACAACGCCAACAAGCTGTCGAGTCTGGAGACGAAGAGGGACTGGCTGGAGAACAAGCTGACAGAGATGGAGATCAAACTGGAAAAGACGGGCGAGCGCCCCATGCACAAGGTAGGTGACTTGGGTTGAGCCAACAGTCAGCTGGCTGGAGACGAATAGGGATTGGCTGGAGAACACGGGCAGATGGAGATCAAGCTGGAGAAGATGGGCGAGCGTCCCATGCACAAGGTGCCATACTGTTCCTCTGTGCCCTCCTCTGCCACCATCCCACTCTTTCTTGACTCCGTCCCACGGAAACCACTCCCTCCCGCTGAACCCACTTCTTTCGCACTGCACTATTTCTCCCTAGAACCCCTCTGCGGCATTGTCTATGTCCTTGCATCTCACTCCTCTTCATTCTCCTCCCGTTTTGCTCCTCCCTGGCCGGATCTTGTGTAGCTTAACCTCTCCAGCTCACTCTCCTTACACGCGCCTCATTCTCCCATACACCTCTCTCTCTTACAACACACGTCAGTCTCCCTACCTCGCTCTCCATACACTCTCTTTCCTTCACTCTCCTCACTCTCCTGCCATACATCTCGCTCGCCCTACAATCACCTCTGTCTCCCTAACTCACCTCATTCCCACCATGGCAGGACGGGTTTCTGGGGATGATGGGCACGAAGGTCGATTCAATTGAGTTCTACACACAGAAGATTATCGAGATTAAGAAGGAGGTGTGTGGGCAGTTGGTAGAGAAAATAAAGGGGGTATGCAAGCACAAGATAGAGATACGGGTTGATGTAAGCAGAAAGGTAGAGGAGATATGGGGTCATGTACGCAGAGATTGGAGGAGATATGTGAGCACGTAAGCAGGAGGTAGAGGAGACTGAAGTACTGGTAGAGGAGAGGCTAGGAGCACTACGCTTTGGCTACTAAGGCTGATAAAGCTTTGGCTACTAAGGCTGATAAAGCTTTGGCTACTAAGGCTGATAAAGCTTTGGCTACTAAGGCTGATAAAGCTTTGGCTACTAAGGCTGATAAAGCTTTGGCTACTAAGGCTGATAAAGCTTTGGCTACTAAGGCTGATAAAGCTTTGGCTACTAAGGCTGATAAAGCTTTGGCTACTAAGGCTAGGAGCACTTTCTCTCTGGTCTCAATGTGCTCCGAAACCAACGTGAGAATAACTGAAAAACCTCCTGTCCACCTCCAAAAATCTCCTGTCCACCTCCAAAAACCTCCTGTCCACCTCCAAAAACCTCCTGTCCACCTCCAAAAACCTCCTGTCCGTCCACTTCTAAAACCCTCCTGTCCACCTCCACATCCCCCCCGCACCCCCACTAATTCAGATCCTGCAAGAGCGTGAGAAGGTGGTCAATGACAGCTCCTCCGTCATGCCGGCCGCGTTCGTCTCGTTCCGCACGCGGTGGGGCGCAGCAGTGGCAGCCCAGACACTCCAATCAAAAGACAGCTCGCAGTGGATCACGCACTGGGCGCCGGAGCAGCGCGACGTCAAGTGGGAGAACCTGCCGATGCCGTATGTCAGCCTCATGCTGCGGCGGATCGTTGTCGGCGGGATTGTGATCGCCATCATTCTGGGGTACACCTTCCCCGTCAGCTTCGTGCAGTCGCTCGCCAACATTGACCAGCTCGCGAAAGTGGCGCCGTTTCTGGAGCCAATTCTCAATGTGTGAGTAGTCGAGCTAGGGTTTGGGGTTTGGGGAGTGGGGTTTTAGAGCGGGGGCAATCATTCTGGAGTACGCTTTTCCCGTCAGCTTTGTGCACCAGCTGGCAAAAGTGTCGCCGTTTCTCGAGCCCCATTCTCAACGTGTGAGTGGGTTAGGTTGGGAATGGGGATTGGGGTGCAGGGTTTTAGAGGGGTGGTTGCAGGGCTTTGGGGTCCAGGGATTTGGTGTAATTATGTCTGGTGATCACAGTGCCGGATCAGATATAGTGGGCGCAGTGTCAGAGTGTGGGTGATGTGGAATGGTGTGTAGGGTTAGGAAGGGATCGGATTGAGTTTGGCTGGGGTTTGAATGGCTTTAGGACGAGATTTGAACGGGTTTTGCATGGCGTTTGAATGGCGTGCGGATGGGTTCTCAACATCTCAGCAATCCCACCTATGGAGCTGGCTGACACTCCCACCCACCTACCCCCATCCCCTTCCCCCCTTCCCCCTTTTCCCAACCCACCATCAGTCCCTTCATTAACGCGTTCGTGAAGAGTGTTCTCTCCGGTATCGCGCTCAAGATCTTCCTCGCGATCCTGCCAATGCTACTAACGTTCCTGTCAACGGCGGAGGGGTACACGGCTAAGTCGGGCATAGACCTGGCGGCCACGGGCAAGTACTTCTACTTCATCATCGGCACCGTCTTCTTTGCCAACGTGCTCGGCGGTGTGCTCCTCGACCAGGCCAAAACCCTCTCCCAAAACCCCTCCGCGTGAGTCCAACGAACGCTTGAATTCTAGTTCCGAGAGTCGCTGAAATCCTTTCAAAGGCACACGAATTTCTGAGCTGAAAGCCCTACGCGCCAAGAGCCCTTGTTGAAAGCCCTACGCGCCAAGAGCCCTTGTTGAAAGCCTGTTGACTTTGTCCCTCCTTGTGCCACTCAACCCTCCTTTGCTACTGCATCCCCAGCTGCTTCAGGCTACCTTCTTGAAAACCCACACCGTGCTGCTGGACAGTCGGCACATTTTCTCTATCTCTACCCCACCCCTTCTCCTCTTACCATGTTCCCTCCCCACTGCCTGCCCTGTTTTCTCCCAACCCAAGTGTCCTCCCCTGTTCCCTCCCCAACATTACGCACCGTTGCGCACCGTTCACTTCCCCAACGCTCCCTACTGTTCTCCACCACTACCAACACCTCTCCCAGTGTGCCGAAGATCCTGGGCGACCGCATCCCCACCAAGGCCACGTTCTTCATGACGTACACCATGCTGGATGGGTGGACCGGCATGGCCATGGAGGTGCTGCAGCTGGTGCCGCTCATCATGTTCCACATCAAGGTGGGTTGATTGAGCCGGTGGGGCTTGCTGTGTAACGTGAAGCTTTGAAGTGCTGACCTAAAGCCCATGGAGGTGCTGCAGCTCGTGCCGCGCATCATGTTCCACATCAAGGTGGGCTGAGCCGGTGGTGCTTGCTGTTTAGGGCGTGAGTGGAAACCACGATTCCCCTTACCACCAGTCTGTGTTGGCTTGGCTGAATCAAGTGCTGGACTGGCATGGCCATGCGGATGCTGTGATTCTGAGGACCGTGTACAAGAATCGATATGGTGGAGTGGCATGGCCACTTGTCTGATCGTGAGGCACCTCAAGTCGTGAGGTGACTTTTACTGGAATGCTGTCTTTTACTCTGTATGTGCTTCCTGTAGTTGGTGCCTAGGGTTTCGGATGGCTGAGCCTTCTACCTGTCCCTCCGCGCCCCGTCCTTCTACCCCTCCTCACCACTTTCCACTTTCACCACTCACTCCTCGCCTCTCACTCCTCGCCCCTTGGTGTACAGAAAAACCTGCTGGTGCGCACGCCAGCGGACCGCATCAAGGCCATGAACCCATCACCCATCACCCCTCACCCTTCACAACTCGCCCCGCCCCTCTCCCTGCCCCTCGTCCCCCCCCCCACAGAACAACCTGCTGGTGCGAACGCCAGCGGACCGCATCAAGGTCATGAACCCCTCACCGCTCACGCTCATCGAAACGCTCTACCAGGTGTGCTCTCTCGCTGTAGCTCGCTGTACCCCTTTGTGCGCTGCGTCTCCAACCCACTCACTGTCACACCAGCTCTCTTTTGCGTGTCAATCCACTTTGCCTGTTGCCCTTCCACCCCTTTTCACCCCGTTCCACCCCCTTCCACTCCTCTACAGGTGGAGCTCTACTTCCTGCTGCCCTTTGTCTACTGTGTCTCCAACCCGCTCTACCTCATCTTTGCCATCGTCTTCTTCGTCCTTGCCTTCGTCGCCTACCGCAACCAGGTGGGTGCAGTGGGGTGGGGTGGGGTGGGGTGGGGTGGGGGCAACTTGGGGCTGCATAGTGGGTGGGGCTGCTGCAGCTAGGTGGGGTAGGGTTGGGGTCACTAACGACTGTACGGGGCTTCTGCAAGCAGGTGAGGTGGAATGGAGTGAGGCTCAGCTTACTATTGACTGCATGGGCCTGCCGCAACCACGTGGGCTGGGCAGACGTAACAAGGTGGGGTGTGGCTGCTGCTACGGGATGGATTTTATTAGGCTTTATTTTTTATCACCGCATCATGTTCTCTCAACCTTCCCCTTTTAAATCCCCCCATCCCCCTCCCCACACCAACCTCATTCCCCTCTGTTCAATTTCCCCCCTCTCAGATGAACAATGTGGAGTATGAGCTGGCGAAGTACCATGCGTACCGCATTCTCCAATTCCCTCTCCTGACCTCCTCCCCCATTCCCCCATCTCCAGATGATCAACGTGTACAACGCGGAGTATGAGACGGCGGGAGCCTACTGGCCGCACTTCCACGCGCGCCTCATCGCCTCCATGATCATCCAGCACCTCACTCTCATCGGCATCTTTGCTCTCAAAGAGGCCCAACTGCAGGTGACGCCAGCTCAACCGCCTCCTCCTCCCCCTGCTGCTGCTGCTGCTGCTGCTGCTGCTGCTGCTGCTGCTGCTGCTGCTGCTGCTGCTGCTCATGTGAAATTAAGGCATACATATCTGGAACAAGGTGTCGTTGTTGCGAGCTGCAGTTCATGGCACCTCACAGCGCTGCTGCATGCATGTACAGCATCACGTTTGCGAGCTCTCAAAAGACACTGCTGCACATTGTGTGCCAAAGCATCCCAGAACCTGCTCAGCATTTTCCCCCATGGCTCAGTTTTTGTACTCTCATTCTGCTCCCTGTTACCGTGTGTACCCCAAAACGAGCAGGTGTGGTTCTTGATTCCACTGCCCATCGTCACCGTCGCCTTCCACTACGTGTTCATCAGCGGACCATTCGACTCCAACTTCTCCAAATACGCTCTTGAGGCAAGTGGTGGTGGCACGTGGGGATTGTTTCTTGTGCCGATCACTGGAAAGAAAACTTAGAAGCTATCCGTTCATGGACAGACCCTTTGATTCTTACTTCTCCGAATGCCCCCTCGAGGCAAGTGATGGTGGCAAGTGGAGATTATGGGCGGGGGAACGGAAGCAAGGGACGCGGAGGATGGCACAGGGAGCCACTTTTGAGAATTCTCAACGGTGCACCGATGCAGAAGCACATGCGGATCAGGGAGGCAATGGGAGTTTGGAACAAGGAGCAGGGGACACGATCGACTGCACCACACCATCAACTGCACCACACCATCAACTGCACCACACCATCAACTGCACCACACCATCAACTGCACCACACCATCAACTGCACCACACCATCAACTGCACCACACCATCGACTGCACCACACCATCAACTGCACCACACCATCAACTGCACCACACCATCAACTGCACCACGCCATCAACTGCACCACACCTTCCACTGCACCACACCATCAACTGCACCACACCATCAACTGCACCACACCATCAACTGCACCACACCATCAACTGCACCACACCATCAACTGCACCACACCATCAACTGCACCACACCATCAACTGCACCACACCATCAACTGCACCACACCATCAACTGCACCACACCATCAACTGCACCACACCATCAACTGCACCACACCATCGACTGCACCACACCATCAACTGCACCACACCATCAACTGCACCACACCATCAACTGCACCACGCCATCAACTGCACCACACCTTCCACTGCACCACACCATCAACTGCACCACACCATCAACTGCACCACACCATCAACTGCACCACACCATCAACTGCACCACACCATCGACTGCACCACACCATCAACTGCACCACACCATCAACTGCACCACACCATCAACTGCACCACGCCATCAACTGCACCACACCTTCCACTGCACCACACCATCAACTGCACCACACCATCAACTGCACCACACCATCAACTGCACCACACCATCAACTGCACCACACCATCAACTGCACCACACCATCAACTGCACCACACCATCAACTGCACCACACCATCAACTGCACCACACCATCAACTGCACCACACCATCAACTGCACCACACCTTCCACTGCACCACACCATCAACTGCACCACACCATCAACTGCACCACACCATCAACTGCACCACACCATCAACTGCACCACACCATCAACTGCACCACACCATCAACTGCACCACACCATCAACTGCACCACACCATCAACTGCACCACACCTTCCACTGCACCACACCATCAACTGCACCACACCATCAACTGCACCACACCATCAACTGCACCACACCATCAACTGCACCACACCATCGACTGCACCACACCATCAACTGCACCACACCATCAACTGCACAGGGGGCATGGGACACAGGGAGCATGGGACACAGGGAGCATGGGACACAGGGAGCATGGGACACAGGGAGCATGGGACACAGGGAGCATGGGACACAGGGAGCATGGGACACAGGGAGCATGGGACACGATCGGCGGCACCATGAGACGCGACCTGGATCCCTCATCCTTCCTTCCACACCTCCAACCCCCTCCTTCTTTACTCCTCATCCTCCCCTTTCCCACTTCCTGTCCCATCTCCTTCTGTCCGTTCATTCTCCCCCCCTCTACAGGAGGCGAACCGCAAGGACACGATCGACCGCACGATCAGCCCCGACCTGGACCCGTCGTCGTTCCTGGCGCGCGCGTACCTGCACCCGTCCCTGCAGTCCGCCTTCCAACTCCTGGACGAGGAACAGGACGGGCAGAACGGGGCCGATGGGGGCGTGGGAGACGCGGGAGAGGGGGGAGATGGAGCAGGCAAGGGGGGTGAGAAGGACGGGAAGCGGAGGAAAAGTGGGGATATGGGGTCAGATGCAGAGAAGGAGACGAAGGGGGGTGCGGCAACCCCGGAGAGTGCATGGCAGAGTAACGAGGAGAGGAGGAGGGGCAAGGAGTTGGAGAAGGGTGGGGAGAGGAGGAGTAAGGAGTTGGAGAAGGGGAGGGAGAAGGAACCACAGGTGAAGCTGGTGGCTGTGAAGAGGCATCCCCGCAGCACGCAGGCGTCGCCAGCACCGGAGGCGATGGTAACCGGGTTACGAGCGTCGAGCCCTCTACCAGCAGGCACAGCTGAGAGAGCAGCAAGAGGGATGTCTCCTGTGAGAAGCTCTGCTGCTGCGGAGGCGTTCAGGAGAGCAGACAGTACAGACGAGCTGGCGTTTGAAGATGCGCCTGATTTTTCACCTTTGCATTCACCTGAGGCTGATTTGCAGTTGTCGAGTGGGGCAGGAGTGCAGGCGGGGCCAGCGAGGGCGCCATCTCCTGCGACAGCTGGCACGCTGCCGCTGCTGCAAGGGAGAAGCAGAGCTGAAGATGATGGGGCAGGTGGGGGGAGGTCCTCCTTTAATCTATGAAATGAGCGCTCATGTGAAGAGAGGAGCCAGCTGTGAGCAGACCGGGGCAGAGAGGAGATGGCACACACAGTGTTCAGATTTACTGAGAGAATAAAGCGCTCAAGCACAGCAGAATGTGTCAATAATGCAACAGCCCCAAGGAAAACAGGAAGGCATATCGTGTATGGTGGCAGTAAGGTAATGGCAGTGAATATAAGGTACCGCCGGTATGATTGTTTAGCCAGTCTATAAGTAATTCGGCTCGAATGCGTAGGACTATTCGTATGTATGTGTACAAAAGCTCCTTGTAACAATCACCTGCATTGCAACCTAGCCTGCCTGATACCGTCATACCCCGGATATACCCCCATGGGGGGCAATAATAAAACAGGTTTTTTTTAGGGGGGTGGGCTTATAATCGGGTAACTTTATAAGCGCCGGCGTTTATAAAACGACATATATAGTTTATATATTTTTTAACACCAACCTGTAGTTCTCGTGCTTGCATTTTCAACCGAGCCGAAGTTACATGGAGTCGTCTGTGAAATTCTCGCGCGCACTGGGAGATACACCAAATCTGACAGCTCCTGACAGCTTCTGACAGCTTCTGACAGCTCCTAACAGCTCCTGCTGACTGGACCCGCATCCAGTGCAGGGTCCGAATTTGAAGGGAACCGAATCTGGAGACATCCGCTTGCTAAAGTAAAATTCGTTACAGGGTTTTGAACCCATTTCAAGAATTAAAGTTTACGTGCGCTTATAATAAAACAGGTTTTTTCAGGGGGTGCGCTTATAATCTAGCAGCGGATATAAGCGCCATGCGCCAATTAAAAGCGCCAGGCGCTTATCCGAGGGTGGCGCTTATATCCGGGGTATGACGGGTACTCTTCTCTTCTGATTGTGGTAATGGAGCAGACAGACATCCCTCCAAAAAGGACCTCAATGGTACGTACCGTACCGGCTGTGTGAAAGGCTTATGGTGTACTGCAAAATTCGCAGCTTGTTATCCATCATGTGTTCATTTATTTCCTTAACAAGGTGTTCGTGTCAGCAAGGTCTGAAAAGCCCTGCTGCCTATCTCCCTAGCCTCCATTCCGCGTTCTATTCCAAGTCAACAAAAAAAAATTACCTAGAGTGCAGCCACTGGGACACGGCAAGCAGCATGCTTTCAACAGCAGAGTCAGCAGCATGGGCGGGGCAGCCACCCCATGCACCACCCACCCGCCATCTCCCTCACCTCCACACCTCCACCCTGCCGAGCTTGAAGTCAACATAACAAAGCTATTTGGAGTGGAGCCATCGAGACACGGCAAGCAGCGCACTTTCCACAGCAGAGTCTGCAGCATGAGAGGCCACCCCTCGCACCACCCTGCCCGCCATCTCCCTCGCCTCCGCCCTGCCTGCCGTCTCCACCAGCAGCGGCACCCACAGCTCCGGTGCTCGCTGCACTGCTGCTGCCAGCGCTCCCAAAGGGTCCACAGGAGGTGCCTGGGATGGGCGGGTGGGGGGTATGGGTGAGTGAGAACATGGGTGGGGAAGATATCAATGAGAGCAGCGGCACCCACAGCTCCGGTGCGCACTGCACCGCTGCTGCCAGCGCTCCCAAAGGATCCACTGAAGGAGCACGGGATGAGTGGAGGATGTGGGTGGGGGGGGGTGGGTGCGGCACAGGTGGGGAAGGAATGAATCTAGGAGAGTGGCGGCAGTTGCAGCTCCGGTGCGCGCTGCACCGCTGCTGCCAGTACTCCCAAGGGGTCCATTGGGGGAGCCTGTGATGGGTGGGTGAGGGGCATGGGTGGGACACGAGGGAATGGAGGAGAGCAGCAGCAGCAGCAGCCACGGCTCTGGTACCATCGTGATATACGGGAGTTTTTGAGACCAGCAGCAGCCACAGGTCAAAAACTCCCTTTACTCACACGGCTCTGGTACCATCGCTACCGCTGGTTGCGGTGTCTCTGGGGGCTGAACAGGGGTTGCGTGGGATAGTTCGGAAGGCACGCTGAGTCACAGGTGGAAGAGAGATAGGTCGACTTCTGAGAATTAAGAAAATGAGAGACATGTCAACTATTCCGGAATGCGGTTCGTCAAGTTACGTGCTCACCTGTTCCTTTCTCGTGCTAGATCTGCTGTATTGTTCCGTCCCAGCCTCTCCTCTGTCTCTCCATTGTGTTGTCACGTTGTCTGCTTCTTGCCGTATCCCACCACCACCAGAACCACCCAGTCTGCTACCCCCCGATCCTGCCTCTCCTCCCGTCTCTCCCCTCCCCTCCTGCCTCACACCTCTCTCTCCTCTACTCTCTCCCCTCCCCTCCTGCCTCACACCTCTCTCTCCTCTACTCTCTCCCCTCCCCTCCTGCCTCACACCTCTCTCTCCTCTACTCTCTCCCCTGCCCTCCTGCCCCACTCCTTCAACCCCTCTTCTCCTTCCCTTCCCCTCCCTCCTCCCCACCTCCTCCTCCTCCACCCATCGCTCCTTTCCAGTCGACCCAACCCTCTCATCCACCCATTGCTGCCCAGCAGCCACCGCATCAAGCACGAGCCACCCTCTTGTGCTGCTGCCCTCGGCAGACAGCACATACGCCAGAAAATCCCCTGCTGCTGCCACCACTGCTGCCTCATCCACCCCCTCCCTCAGCTCATCCCTCTGTCCCCGCTGCCTCTCCTTTTGTGACGTTTCAAAAGCCCCTGCTGCCGCCACCACAGCTGCCGCATCCACCCCCTCCCTCAGCTCATCCCTCTGTCCCCCCTGCTTCTCCTCCCCACTGACGGTTGTCTGCTGCTTTTCCTCTGCAGAAACCCGCGCCCTTGTTTCCCCCTCCTGAGCTTCTATAGGAGAGCTATGGTCCAACCCAGTGGAGTGCTGTGGGGATGGCTTGGAGAGCACGGACGCCTGAAGGTGGTGATGGGAGAGGAGGGAGGAGGGAGGAGGTGGGGTGGGATGATGCGGTTTGAGACGTCTCCGAACCAGCTATGCGGATGGATTGATGTGTGCCTGTGTGCTATGTTGTGGCCGAATGTTGAGATGTCTAACAAAAAAAACTACAAACACGTGGTGCAGAAGATGCCGCAAGCCTGGTGAGCTGTACAAGCAAAGCCCGTGCTGATCTGTGGCTTACGGTGGTGACATGAGGACATGCACGTACCATACCGTGCATGTCCTCATGTCACGCTCACCAGTTGCGGATCCTCCTTGCACTGCCACCATACCATACACCTCCATCTCACTCAATCAGATGACTGAGGTTGATTTGGAGAATTCTGTTTGAGGTTGATTTTGAGAATTCTTAAAATCAACCTCAAACAAAGAGAATTCTCAAAATCAACCTCCTTGCAGTGCCACCATAAACCTCCATCTCACTCAATCAGATGACTTCTGAGTCGACTTAAAATGCGTCTTCCATCTCACTCAATTTCACCACTCGCTGCACGCACTGCCAGCGGATAGCAACCGCTGGCAGCGCCTGCAGCGAGTGGTGCAGGTGGTGTCTCAAACCTATTGAGCTGCTGATCAGAGTAACGGCTTTCTCTCTGCCCTCGCTCACGCTAGCCACTCGCTGCATCTCACCAGCATTTTATGGTGCTTGTGAAGCTCACCAGTCGCTGCAGGCGCTGCCAGCGTGTGATGAGTCTATTTCTGAGTCGACTCAAAAATAGACTCATTGCCAGCGAATGGACGGCAAGGCACAGCAGCATCTGGCGCAGAATGGCCTGCATGTCTGGTGAGGTGGTGATCAAAGCAAGGGCTTGTGTGTGTCCACTCCCTTACAGCAGTACCGTGCATCTCGCTCAACCACACCAGTCGCTGCATCACACCAGTCGCTGCATCTCACCAGTCGCTGCATCTCACCAGTCGCTGCATCACACCAGTCGCTGCATCACACCAGTCGCTGCATCACACCAGTCGCTGCATCTCACCAGTCGCTGCATCTCACCAGTCGCTGCAGGCGCTGCCAGCGGATGGCACCCGAGGGCCAGAGCAGCATCTGGCGCAGAATGGCCCGCATGTCCGGTGAGGGGTCAGAGAGCAGGCGCGCTATGATGAATGGGTACGCTGTTGCCACCACCTGGTGAGGGAGAGGGGGGGGGTGGAGAATGGCAGTGAGGAAGGTGTGGTGTGGGGTCACTGTCCTTTGATACCCCCGATGGCCAGAGCAGCATCTGATGCAGAATGGCCCGCATGTCTGGCGATGGGTCAGAGAGCAGATGATGAATGGGTACGCTGCTGCCAACACCTGGTGAGGGACGAGTCGGAAGGTTGCGGATGGAGAAGAGGGAAGGAGGAGAGAGTGAACTGACAAGGGAAGAACAGCCTTGAGGAGCTGATAGGGTGGTTCGCTGGCAGCGGAAAAAAAGGTTGGGGTGGGGAAGTGAGAAAGTGGGGGAGAGAGTGAGGCATGTCAAAGGGGCAGCACGGCAAGTCCAAGGGGCAGCACAGCAAGTCCAAGGGGCAGCACGGCAAGTCCAAGGGGCAGCACAGCAAGTCCAAGGGGCAGCACAGCAAGTCCAAGGGGCAGCACAGCAAGTCCAAGGGGCAGCACAGCAAGTCCAAGGGGCAGCACAGCAAGTCCAAGGGGCAGCACAGCAAGTCCAAGGGGCAGCACAGCAAGTCCAAGGGGCAGCACAGCAAGTCCAAGGGGCAGCACAGCAAGTCCAAGGGGCAGCACAGCAAGTCCAAGGGGCAGCACAGCAAGTCCGACCTTGAAGTTGGGGTCGAGAGTCGTTGCCGTGCCTTCGAGTGAGCCCAGGGCGCGCACAACGAGGGAGAGGTGCGGCGGCAGGCTGAGAGGATTGCCTCTCTTCTTACGAGTTGACTTTTGAGTCGACTCAAATGTCACCTGAGAGGATTGCCTCTCGTCTTACTACGAGTTCATTTGAGAACGGACCTTGAAGTTGGGGTCCAGCGTTGTGGCCGTGCCTTCGAGCGAGCCCAGTGCGCGCACAACAAGAGAGAGGTGCGGCGGCAGGCTGAATCGGAAGCGGTACATCACTGAGGAGAGACGCAGGATGACCCCCTGTGGGGGAGGGGATGGGGAGAAAGGTGGAGAGAAAAAGGACGTGTGATGTGAACTGCGAGAGGAGAGGCAGCAGGCTGAATCGGAAGCGGCACATCTCTGCGGAGAGGCGCAGAATGACACCCTGTGGGGGAGAGGATGGGATGGGGAGGACTGAGGGAGAGGCGAGGGTGCAGTGGAGGGGATCGGGAAGGGAAGTGGGGATGCAAAGTATATTCTTGGGACGCCTAAAAACAGATGCAAAAGTCAAGGCTCAAGCAGAGGCGGTACATCACTGTTGAGGGACGCCCTGGCATGCCATGGAGAGGATGGGTTACAGAGAGTCGAAGTTAGAGAGAGTCGAGGTTCGAGAGAGTCAAAAGAAACTGAGTTGACGCGAAATTGGTGCTTGAGTGAGGGAAAAGCAGAGAAAGACTTTACCGGTAATGGGGGAATGGGGGAAAGGGTTAGGACGATGACGTGTGGCTTGGAGGCGCGTCAATAATGCGGGCCACACCTGAAAGTCCATGCCACTCGTGCTGCCACTCATGCTGTCCCCTTTCCTTGCCGCGCCTTCCCGGAACACCTCTGCGAGTGCAGCAGCAACAGGCGCCACGTCTGCCAGGGGCGGAATGAAGTGCTTCCATCACAGGGGAGTCCGTCACACGAGCCATACCTGAAAGTCCATGCCACTCGTGCTGCCACTCATGCTGTCCCCTTTCCTCGCCGCGCCTTCCCGGAACACCTCTGCAAGCGCTGCAGCAACGGGCGCCGCGTCTGCCTCTGGCGGAATGAAGTGCAGCGCCCGAAAGTCTTGCGCTAGGCCGTGGGCGTCGCGATTCACATAGTGCACCACCTGGGTGGGCGATAGAGGAGGGGAGGGGAGGGAGGGAGGGAGGGAGGGAGGGGGGAGGTGTAGATTGTCACAGGCTGTGACGGGACATTGGGGGATGGCACGCAGTGCAGCGCCCGAAAGTAATGCGCCAGGGCCTGGGCCTGTGCACCACCTGGGTGGATGATGTATGATCACCTGGACCCTCACTCATCCCCTCACTCATCCCCTCACCATCCCCTCACTCATCCCCTCACTCATCCCCTCACTCATCCCCTCACTCATCCCCTCACTCATCCCCTCACTCATCCCCTCACTCATCCCCTCACTCATCCCTCACTCATCCCCTCACTCACTCATCCCCTCACTCATCCCCTCACTCATCCCCTCACTCATCCCCTCACTCACTCATCCCCTCACTCATCCCCTCACTCATCCCCTCACTCATCCCCTCACTCATCCCCTCACTCATCCCCTCACTCATCCCCTCACTCATCCCCTCACTCATCCCCTCACTCATCCCTCACTCCTCCCTTCACTCATCCCCTCACTCATCCCCTCACTCATCCCTCACTCATCCCCTCACTCATCCCCTCACTCATCCCCTCACTCATCCCCTCACTCATCCCCTCACTCATCCCCTCACTCATCCCCTCACTCATCCCTCACTCATCCCCTCACTCATCCCCCTCACTCATCCCCTCACTCATCCCCTCACTCATCCCCTCACTCATCCCCTCACTCATCCCCTCACTCATCCCCTCACTCATCCCCTCACTCATCCCCTCACTCATCCCCTCCCTCATCCCCTCACTCATCCCCTCACTCATCCCCTCACTCATCCCCTCACTCATCCCCTCACTCATCCCCTCACTCATCCATCCCCTCACTCATCCATTCCCTCACTCATCCCCTCACTCATCCCCTCACTCATCCCCTCACTCATCCCTCACTCATCCCCTCACTCATCCCTCACTCATCCCTCACTCATCCCCTCACTCATCCCCTCACTCATCCCCTCACTCATCCCCTCACTCATCCCCTCACTCATCCCCTCACTCATCCCTCACTCATCCCCTCACTCATCCCCTTCACTCATCCCCTCACTCATCCCCTCACTCATCCCTCACTCATCCCCTCACTCATCCCCTCACTCATCCCCTCACTCATCCCTCACTCATCCCCTCACTCATCCCCTCACTCATTCCTCATCCTCACTCATCCCCTCACACATTCATCCCCTCATATCACTCATCCCTCACTCATCCATCCCCTCACTCATCCCCTCACTCATCCCCCACTCATCCCCTACACTCATCCCCTCACTCATCCCCTCACTCATCCCTCACTCACCCCCTCACTTCATCCCTCACTCATCCCCTCACTCATCCCCCTCACTCATCCCCTCACTCATCCCCTCACTCATCCCCTCACTCATCCCTTCACCATCCCCTCACTCATCCCCTCATTCATCCATCCCCTCACTCATCCCTCACTCATCCCCTCACTCATCCCCTCACTCATCCCTCACTCATCCCCTCACTCATCCCCTCAATCATCCCCTCACTCATCCCCTCACTCATCCCCTTCACTCATCCCCTCACTTCCCTCATCCTCACTCATCCCTCACTCATCCCCTCACTCATCCCCTCACTCATCCTTCACTCATCCCCTCACTCATCCCTTCACTCATCCCCTCACTCATCCCCTCACTCATCCCCTCACTCATCCCTTCATCATCCCTCACTCATCCCTTCACTCATCCCCTCACTCATCCCTTCACTCATCCCCTCACTCATCCCTTCACTCATTCCCTCACTCATCCCCTCACTCATCCCTTCACTCATCCCCTCACTCATCCCTTCACTCATACCCTCACTCATCCCTTCACTCATCCCCTCACTCATCCCTTCACTCATCCCCTCACTCATCCCCTCACTTCATCCCCTCACTCATCCCCTCACTCATCCCCTCACTCAGGATCGATCACTCCGCTCACCAAATGGAGTGGGCATTGGGAAGAAAGGAGGAAAGGAGCGTCTGCAGCTGCTACCGCTGCGACTGGCCCACTCACGGCGCGGATGATGCTGATTCGCTGCTGAGGTGGCAACTCGCCCATCATGCCAAAGTCAAAGTACGCCAGCTGGCCGCCACGTGTCACCACCAGATTGCCCGGATGCGGGTCCGCGTGGAAGAATCCCTCCTCCAGCAGCTGGCGCAGCGAGCAGAGAACTCCCTGGAGTGATGGGGGGAGAGGAGGGGGGTGGTGGGGTGGGTGCAGAGTTGCGGTTGAGCAGACTGTGTTGACCGCACACACGCACACACACACATGTATATATATATATATATACACATATATATATATTCAATTTGACATCTATATTTGCATATACATATACGCTAATACATGCCACATGTCACAAGGTACATACCAGGTCCACGACAAACTGAATTGGGATGACTTTGAGAACTCTCAAAAGAGATATCCGATTATCTACATGCGCTGCGACCCCAATACACATGTCACACGGTGCCTGCCTGCCTACCAGGTCCACAACGAACTGTGTGTTGAGGCCGGCTTGCAGCAGCCCTGCACGGTCCGTGAGCTTGATGCCGTCGATCCACTGCCGCAGGGCGAGGGGGTGAGGGGGTGAGTGGGGGAAGGGAGGAGGAGGGGCGCAAGAGAGGTTTGCAACAAGGGAGGTGCGCAGCAAGGTGTGTTGAGGCCGGCTTGCAGCAGGGCTGGACAGTCTGTGAGCTTTATGCCATCGATCCACTGCAGGTGAAGTTGGGGACAGCAAGGGAGGCGCACAGCAAGTGTGATGACAGGAGTCGCGCACAAGGGAGGTTGCAGCAAGGGGAGGGGGGGAGCAACGAGGGAGGTGGAAAAAATGACAAGGAACGGGGTGGATGGTGGTTGGTTGCATGCAAGCAGTAATAACTGTCGGCGAAGGAAACAGCAACGAAAGAGATGGGAGGCGAGAAGGGAAGCAGAGTCAAGTTGCAAACACGTATAACAGCAGACTCAGAAACGCATTCATTAGGATATGCCTAATCTCATAAGACATTCTACTTTACAAAAATCTAAAAACCCCGCACCTTTGCGAAGGTTTTTTTAGAGTTCGCAGAAATCCCTCACCTCACTTGAAGAGGGATCATTTATAATTTTATTAAAACTCTCACCTTTAGGAGCATCCTATTCACGCACCTCCATTGTGAGCACGCGCCGACTGGAGTACTTCCAGAAGATTCTTGGAACCTTCACAAGGCCGCGGCGCATGCCCTGAGAGGCTTGCGATTGCGATTGCCCTGGGATGGGAGGGAGCCAGAGAGGCAAGGCAAGAGCACGAGGAGCGGAACAACAAGTTTAGCCCTTGCAGACAGGCAGCAGGTGAGAGGTCCCTGGATGGCAAGATAAGGTACGGAAAGGCATGGCATGGCATGGCATGGCATGGCATGGCATGGCATGGCATGGCATGGCATGGCAAGTACCCGCAGAGGATGGCATGGTAAGGTAAAGTAGATCAATTACACGGAGGGCGATGCAGCCAAGCCAAACAAAGAGCACGGTGGAGGGCACGGACCTAGGGTTGTCCAGTTCATAGAATCTCAAGTCAACGATAACCCATCTCTCGAGCAATCAGTCTTTGCTACAGGGCAGGACAGGAAGCGCTGCCAAGGGGTACGAACAGAACCCACGCGAAGTTTTGAGATGTCTGAAAACTTCCCTTTCTACGGGGCAGGGCAGGGCAGGACAGGCAGTGCTGCCTTTTGAGAATTCTCAAAAGTCACTCCAATATACGGGGCAGGGCAGGGCAGGGCAGGGCAGGGCAGGGCAGGGCAGGGCAGGGCAGGGCAGGGCAGGGCAGGGCAGGGCAGGGCAGGGCAGGGCAGGGCAGGGCAGGGCAGGGCAGGGCAGGGCAGGGCAGGGCAGGGCAGGGCAGGGCAGGGCAGGGCAGGCAGTGCTGCCAAGGGGTAAGCATAGAACCTTGCTCGACGGGCCGGTGGTCGCCATAGAGCGCTTGGAAGCGCTCTGCATTGCGCCCCTCCTGCTCGTAGTCCACTTCATCGAACATGCGGCACACCTGGGAGGCATGATGTGGGTGGGACACTTGTGAGCTACCACTGTACCACATGACTTGTTATACACAGCCCGACTGCTCCACATTGTACGTGCGTCCCTCCTGCTCGTAGTCCACCTCGTCGAACATGCGGCACACCTGGGGGCGGACAGGGCAATGAGTGTGTGGGACACGTCTAAGCAGGTGGCTGGGATGGTTGTGAGTCTGTTTCTGCGTTGCCTTAAGAATCGCAAACTCTCCTGGCAATCTGCTGTTCTGGTTCGCTTCGATTGAAATGATCGAGTAGTCAGATTAGCTGACTTGGTACTAGACGACTCCTCACTTTCGAGTTGTCTCCAGAGTCAACTCGATTATAGGAATTACCTGACTGGTACCGAGCTATATTGAAATCACTTTTGATTCTTTTCATAATCAACTTGATTGATTGTTCAGATTATCTGACTTGGTATTCCACTCCTCTCTTCACCTCCTCTGCCTTGATTCAGTCAGCTTGTGAGACGCGCGAACGAAATATAATCCGGACCAGACCAGCTCACTGCGTTTGTCCGTATACTCACCAGCTGGTCGGCGATGGCAACGAGATCGGATCTGCCGTGCACGAGAGGCTGCAGCAGCGCTGCCACGCGGCGCACCACGAGGGAGTCCAGGGCGATCTGCTGCTGCACTGCTGGCCGTTGGATCTTCACCGCCACCCACTCGCCGGAGCGCAGGCGGGCTGACGGGCGAGGGTGGAAGGGATTGGGAAAGGAGAGCAGAGAGGAGCAAGAAATGGACCTTCCCTGCTCTGAGGTGCTGCCGTGCTGCCCTGCTGCTGCTGGTCATTGCACCTTCTCTGCCACATGCTCTGCTCAGCTCGGTACTTGCGCTGGCAAGATGGTCGAGTGCGAGGGAGGGCGGGTGGGACGGGATGAGATGGGCAAAGAGTGGAACGATTGAGTTGAGTCACACCTTGTTGTGATGTGAGAAGCTGCAGTGTGATTTCTCACTCTACTCAAGATCCACCTTCGGCTATATTCACACGAGGCTTTCAATTCAATTACAAAAAACGCCACGAGCAAATAGAAAGAGAGAACAACGAAGGTTAAGAGGAAAGGGGGGGGGGGGGGGGGGGGGGGGGGGGGGGTTTGAAGAGGACAGGAGAGGAGAAATGCAGTGCGAGAGAAGAGTGGGAGAGAGAATGAAGAAAGAGGGAGCGATGAAGAGAGAATGGAGGTGCAAGAAGGATGTTATGGGTCCACCTCTCTTACCACCGCCCCCAACCTCTTTCCACCATGTGCGCGTGCAGTGCAGAGCTGTGCAGAATGGAGCTTTGACTCAAAAGTCACCTTGCATGGATGGAGTGGAGCGACTTTTGAGTCGCCTCAAAAGTCACCTCATGGAGCTGAGGTCCCACACCTGCCTCAGCGATGCAGCAACCAAAAGGACCCGGCTGCTTTGCTGCTTTGCTGCTTTGCTGCTAATGCAGCTGTAAGGGGATACATCCCCTTACATCCCCTTACATCCCCTTACATCCCCTTACATCCCCTTACATCCCCTTACATCCCCTTACATCCCCTTACATCCCCTTACATCCCCTTACAGCCCCTTACATCCCCTTACATCCCTTTACATCCCCTTACATCCCCTTACATCCCCTTACATACCCTTACATACCCTTACATCCCCTTACATCTCCTTACCCCTCTCCTACCTTTGCACACCTGCCCGAGCGACGCAGCGGCCATTGGGGCTGGGCTGAAACTCAGCAAAGAGCTTCCTGTAGTTGACAAACTCACATCCCCTGAATTAAAAATCCCAAAACGGACGTGCGGGAGAGTCCCTCACACCCTCTCCTACCTCTGCGAACCCCCTCTCACCCTCTCCTACCTTTGTACACCTGCCCCGAGCGACGCAGCAGCCACGGGGGCCGGGCTGAACTCGGCAAAGAGCTCGCCGGGCGGCACTCCCAGCTCGCGCTGTGTTCTCAATACACACACATACCGGCACACACCCACGTCTACTTCTGTGAATCCCCTTACACCCTTCCTACTTTTGCTACTTTTGTACATAGCCCCTTACATCACCTCACCCTCCTCCTACCTTTGTACACCTGCCCCAGCGATGCAGCAGCCGCCGGGGCCGGGCTGAACTCAGCAAAGAGCTCGCTGGGCGGCACTCCCAGCTCACATGTAGGGCACTGCTTTACACCCCCTTGCACCCCCTCCTACGTTTTGCACAACCCCTCCTCCTTCCTTTGTACACCCGCTCAAGCGATGCAGCAGCTACAGGAGCCGGGCTGACCTCGGCAAAGAGCTCGCCGGGCGGCACTCCCAGCTCACGGTGTGTTTTGATTCGAGTCAAAACACACCCATCACACACCCTCTCCTGCCATTGTACGCCTGCGCACACTTTCTCCTACCTAAGTACACCCCTTCACACCCGTTCCTACCTTTGTACACCTGCCCGAGCGATGCAGCAATCATCGGAGCCGGGCTGAACTCGGCAAAGAGGTCACGGGACGGCACTCCCAGCTCGCACTGTGTTTAGATAGAGTCGACTCAGAACACGCCCTCTTCTACCTCTGTACATCCCCTTACACCCTCTCCTACTTTTGCTACTTTTGTACACAGCCCCTTACAGCCCCTTACACCCCTTCACACCCCCTTCTACCTTTGTACACCTGCCCGAGCGACGCAGCAGCCACAGGGGCCGGGCTGAACTCGGCAAAGAGCTCGCCGGGCGGCACTCCCAGCTCGCGCTGCACTGTAGCAAGCGCCACGTGGCAGGGGAATGGCGCCATGCGGTCCTGCAGCAGCGCCAGCTCAGCGCAGTACTCGGGCGGCAGGATGTCGGGGCGCGTGCTCAGCGCCTGCCCCAGCTGGAGAGAGCGGAAGGGTGAGGTGAGGGGTGGGGGGGGGGTGGGTTGGTGTTTGCCAACTCACAAGTCTATAGTGTTGGGCCTGCCCAGACAAATACTGGGCAGGAGGAATAGCGTTGAGACAAATCATTTTACAGTCTAAGCAGTCATCTCACTTCCAGAATAAATTCAATGACGCTTTCCATTTCTTCTTCTCTCAGTGAGTCTCTCGGTCTGGCGCACATACCTTGACATAGAAAGGGCCGAGGCGAACAAGAGACTCCCTGAACTGACGGGGGGAGGGAGGGGGAAGAGCAGAGAGGCAATGAGCATAGCGGAAGGAGGAGTATAAGGGATGGAGGAGCAGTGTCCATTGCCTTGAATGCACAATGCAGTTTCCACACTCTCTCCTTTCCTTTCAGTCTGCACACTCTCACATGCGAATCTTCCTACGCACCTTCCTAGCGCGCACTTTTACGTCCGCCACAGTCTGTTTCCGCCACCACATGCGCCCCATCTCCGCTATAGTCACACCCGTGCGCCTCGCTACTGTCATTGGCCGCCATCTGTACTCCGCCGCGATCGCCTCAGGATCGTATCTCAACCGTCCGCTCCCTGATGGGGAGTCAGCTGTGTGGCCAGGATTTGTATGTGCGTCCGTCGAGGGAGGTTTTACCTGAGTGGCTTGGCGGGGAGGGGGAGGCGGCACCTGGTGGCGGGGGCTACCTGCGGGTGAGTCGTGATTGGCGCGGGTTCTCGCGGGGAGAGGAGCGGGGAGAGGTGCGCGGAGACGTGTGCGCGTGAGCGTGTGTGGAGCAGCGGGTGTGTGACGTGGAAGCCACGAGGTGTTGAGTGCGTGATGCGGGAGTGTGTGATGTGGGGATGTATTGTGTGGACAGCACACTCTTGCGATGTTGAACGGCGGAAGCAACACGAGGAGGAGCGATGGCGTTTCTGAAGGGAATGGAGATGGGAGGAGCCATGGGCGGAAAGGAATCGCCGGCGCGACGCCGGGCGCGGAGGTTGACGGGGCAGTAAGGGGCGATGGACGCGGCGCGCGAAGTACGTTTGAAACGAGCGGGGTGCTTGAGGGTGACAGTAGCGAATGTGGCAGTGACGGGGGGAACAGGTCAGCGGAGAAAAGAATTGTCTTATATCGGCCTCGTTCTTTGAGTTTCGTAGCCGTGAGCCGGCCAACGGGCCCAACCATGTCCAGCTCTTTCCAAACAAAAATTTCGCGGGATTTCCCTAGCCACTTTAGCGGGGAATCAGCTTAGAGTGCGAAAGGCAACAAAAGGCAACGCAATGGCACCTTGATCGAGGACCCCGCTGGAAAGGCAGTACTCGATGTACGAATGGCGCTAAAAACTGTTACCATAGAGGTGGAAAGGATTGTTGTGTGTGATCGGTTTGTTAGAGCGGTTCAGTACGTTACATCGTGCTAAAGACTGGTTTCAGTACTTGACCCAATGTATATTCTCAACCACAAATCTGCTGTATGATGCGTGGTGTCCAAGTGGTACAAGGTGTGAGCCGTTTAATACCGTGTCGAAGCTCACTGAACCAGTCTGGTCGATGCACACGAAAGATACTCACAGGACGGGACAGCCCCCGAGGGCCAAGATACGAACAAAACCCTTCAAGAATAACCTCGATGTCTAGCGAGTTTGAAGTTCACTCTGTAACGAAGTTCTGACCTTCAAACCATAAAACCTTGGCTTCAGCAATTTGCGGCAGGACTCAAGGGTTACTGACAAAGACGACTCGGTGGAGAAATCATCCAATGGGTGTGCACCACGCGCAACAGTTGTCTTGTTTTAGCCACGCAAATTCAGCTCCACCTTCAACACCCTCCGCCAACCCGACGACGACCACTCCGCAAGCTAACACCGAACGAAACTCCTGCAAACCTCCAAGGCGTGTCGCAAAGTCCACTTCGATGCGGTTTGGTAGGACTTCTGAGGCATAATCCGTGGTTCGATCAAATAGATAACGGTCTAGTACGTCTGATCGAAACTGAACTGTCATGACACGACACCCCCTTGGTTTTTGGTTCATGTGTGGCATGATTTTATCTGACACCACATTCCGGTAATTTCGAGGTGGACACTCCAGCACTGAAAAAGGATGATGGTGGCATGTCGATTTCCCGCCAAAAAGTACTCTTGTGCCTCCACACGACCTTTCTCCAGACCACCAACAAAAAAACCCAATCCATCACAAGTGTGTTGAGGTGAAGGACTACACACTTGGATTAGTTGGTTAGCTAGCTCTTTTGGCAGCTATTGCTCGAGCCACCACATTCGAAGTCTCATGTTGCTGCCTTGCTTTCGAGTCCTTGCTCCTACCATTGAGCTTCATTGGAGCTCACTCGCGTAGACGGATTTACGCACGAACCCGCGTAGCCACGACTGCAGCGATCAGGTGAATGGTAACGCAGCAACGTTCACAGTGTACATAACACAATCGTTCTTAATCTCATAACCCCTCCACCTCGCTGCTCAAGTGTTCACCGGCGTGTGAGTCGGCACCAAAGCGCGATGGCTCTTCGCGCAGCGAGTCTCAACGCGACGTCGAGCCTCATTCTCGACGTGCGGGAAACACGGAGCTCTCGTCACGATGCGCAGTCTATCCTCTGCAGATCGTCGCCATCTCGCAGATCCGAATCTTGCAGATCCAAATCTCGACCGTTCATCGTGAATGCCGCCATACCCCGTAGATCTGATACAAGAACCGTCGTTGCAGCAGTAGCAGCAGCTAGGGTTTTTTGCTCCTCAAAACCTTCTTCCTCCAACTCGAAACGTAGAGGGCCGCGTGTGCCGCCGTCAGCGACAGCCTCTTCGCATCACACGGGAATGCCGGCCAGCAAGGCGCCGTCGAAGCGATCTCCCCCGCTTCACGACTCGCTTGCCACGTGTCAAGCGGTCAGCAGTGCGAGACCCGCTCACGAAGAGAAGGAGGAAAGGGACGCGGTGTCGGCTAACGGCCGGCCCCCAGCCGGTCAGCCGGTTAACGTCCGGCAGCCTGACGGCGCGTCGGTGGAGCCGGCGAACGGGACGAGCAACGGCACGGCCTCAGCGAATGGTGCAGCGACGAGCGGATGGAGTGGAGAGGAGCTGATTGGCTACGAAGGGAAAGGCATGCAGCAGAGACTTCGCGTGGCGGTCGACGTTGATGAAGGTACGGAGCGGTGCAGAGTGATAATGGAGGGTTTGCAAGGGTGTACAATGGTCAGGGCTGGCGTTGGTGCTTTGCGGTTAGTGAGTCGCCTGAAGGTATAAGGGAGGTGCAGAGATGTTCCTTACGGTACTGAGGGTGAAGAAGACGTGGCACTAGGACAGTCTAAGATTCGTATAGCGCAGAAACTCAGGGTGTAGTCGCTACGCTGTTGACCTTCCCCCGATCCTGACAATAGCTGCACGCATTGATTCAAACCGCTCTTCCAACACCCTCCTTCCCCCCCCCCCCTCCCCACCCCTCTCCCCCCTCCTTCCTCCTCGCCTTTCCACACCAACATCACACTTCTTTTCTCCCTCGTCTCGCTCTCCAGTGCTGGGAAGCTTCCTGTCGACGCTGAACCTCTTTTGCGCTGAGAAGTACTCCGTACGACACGAGCTACACGAGTTTTACGTCTACGACTTCATGAAGGTTGGTAACCCGTCGACCCGTTTCGCGATTTCGTGGATGCAAGCGAGCGAGTGGTGTTTACCCCCGTCGCAGCGGGGAGAGAGGGAGAAATGCGAGGAGAGGAGGAGAGCGGGAGAATGGAGAGGGTAAGAGAGAGAGATGGACAGGACGGAGACTGGGGACAGGGGACAGGGGATCGGGGTTAGTCTGAAACCTGCCCGATCCGGGTGTTTACTCACTCACTCAAACACACAAACACACATATACTCGTTGCAAACACTCTCATATTCTTCCACTTTCCATACGCGCACACACACATACTCGACTTCCTCCCCCCCTCTTCCCCCTCTACCCCCCGGCCCCAACCCGCCCCCTATACACCCCGTGCCTCTTCCCGTCCGCCCAAACCCCCATGGCACTGCAAATGCGACTGCGTGGTGCGGTGCGGTGCGGTGCGGTGCAGGTGTGGAAGTGCTCGCAGGAAGAAGGTGAGCGTCCCGCTTGAGGTCTCTCTCTTTCTTCCTCGTTCTCCCGCCATTGTGGCTACTTCCTTTTGTCCATCTCTATGCCTTTGTCCCTGGCATGCGCACATGGGGAAGGACCAGCCACGTAGGGAAGGAACAGCCACGTGGGGAAGGACCAGCCACGTGGGGAAGGACCAGCCACGTGGGGAAGGAACAGCCACGTGGGGAAGGAAGAATCACACCACTCCAATGATGGCATTTTAATAATCGAGTCATGAAACGTCTCAAGTATATACAGTTATGAGTTTCGAAGCATCTCAACTTGCTCCATCGAGCCCCCTCTTTCCCATCCTCTTCCTCCTCCTCCTCCTCCTCCTCCTCCTCCTCCTCCTCCTCCTCCTCCTCCTCCTCCTCCTCCTCCTCCTCCTCCTCCTCCTCCTCCTCCTCCTCCTCTTCCTCCTCCTCCTCCTCCTCCTCCTTTGCGTCCTCCGCCGCCTCCTCCCTGCCAGCGAACCACCTTGTATTTGACTTGTCCAAGTCGGACCACTTGAACGACGGAATCCCCAGAATCGAGTTCTGAGCTTCGAGCCATCTTAAGGCTCCCTCCCCCCAACCACCCCGCCTTCCCCCTCCCCCCCATTCTTCCGCCTCCCTTCACAGCCAACCACCGTGTGCACGACTTTTTCAAGTCGGCACATTTCAACGACGGCATCCCCATCATTCCCGGTGCCTTTGACACACTGCGCCGCCTCTCCCACTTCACCGACCTCGTTGTTGTCACGTACGCTCGCTTGCTCCCTGCTCCCTGCTCCCTGCTCCTCTCTCTCTCTCTCTCTCTCTCTCTCTCTCTCTCTCTCTCTCTCTCTCTCTCTCTCTCTCTCTCTCTCTCTCTGCCCCTTGCCTTGCTGCGCTGCCTCTCCCACTTCACCGACCTCGTTGTCGTCACGTATGCTCCCTTGCCCTCTCGCCCTCACCCCGCTTGCTCTCTTGCCCTCTCGTTGCCCCGTACGCTTGCTGCTCTCTTCCCACTTGTCTCACTGCACTGCCCTCGTTGTTGTCACATTGCATGTGTGTGCATGCAGGTCGCGGCAGCATGTGATTCGCGAGCCCACATTGGAGTGGTTGGACAACCACTTCCCCGGGGTCTTCTCCTCAGTGCACTTCGGCAATCACTTCGCACTCGAAGGCACACCCCGACCCAAGTCCGAGATGTGCCGGTGCGTGCCTGTAGCCTTGTATTGAATGTACCAAAGAGTGTGCAGACCCCTTCTTTGCTCCACCTCCTATCCTCACCCCCACCCCCTCTTTTTCCAATTTCCCACTGAGGAGCTGGGCGCGGAGGTGCTGATAGACGACAATCCACCGTACGCCATGGAATGTGCAGAGAAAACTTCTTTTCCATTGTATGTTCTGCTGCTAACCCTCATCATGCGCCCACGCCCTTACTGCCCTCCCTCAGCGAGGTCGGGATTGAGGTGCTGATAGACGACAATCCGCAGTATGCCATGGAGTGCGCCATGTGCTCACCCCTCCCATGTCATCCCCTCCTTATCCGTTCCTTTCCTCTTTCTGTCCTCATCCCGCACTCAACCTTTCCCACCCACCAGGGAGCTGGGTGCGGAGGTGCTGATAGACGACAACCCGCGGTACGCCCTGGAGTGTGCGGAGCACGTCATCCAGGTGCTGCTCTTACTATTCACAAACCCAACCCCCCCATTCCCCCTTCCCCCCTCCTTCCCCCCACTCTACAGGGAGCTGGGTGCGGAGGTGCTGATAGATGACAACCCGCGGTACGCCATGGAGTGTGCGGAGCATGGCATCCAGGTGCTGCTCTTTGATTGGCTGCTGCAGTACCCCTGGAGCAAGACGGCGGGCGGCGGGCCGCACCACGAGCTGATCGAGAGGGTGCGGGATTGGGGCGAGGTGGAGGTGGCTGTCAGGCGCATGGCGGTTGATAGGGCCATGCCGTGGATTAAGGAGGAGAGGAAGAATGCACACAGATAACATGGGTTGGGCAGAGTGGGTGGAAATGGGAGAGGAGGCAGGCAGGGGTGCGCCAAATGGGAGATGAACCAGTGAAAGGGTAAGGAAAGGGGGAGGGGGGATGGCGGTGTGGCGCATGGTGGTTGGTGGATAGCCATGCTGTGGATCTCAGTGGGGCAGTCGAATGCGCACGTATGATATAGGTTTAGCTTGAGGAAAAGGGGTTTCGGGGGGTTGCTCACTTGCAGGTAGTAGTGGCGTCGTGCCTTGAGACGCGCAATTTTGGCTTCGCAAACCGCGATGGGCTGAGCTGACACTGTGAACTGTCAAGGAAAACGAGTTGCAGTGTTTGGAGCTGCAACGGGGGTCTCTACGGTATTTGATGGGGAGTAGCATTGGATGCAGGTGCTTGAAAGTTCCGTGTCAATTGGACCATGCATGTTGTTGACCTTGCAACACGTAAGGTAACTACTGTCTGATGGGAAATCCATCATTATATGGCCCCATGTATTGATTTCGTAATGGATTCTGGAGCTCCAACACTTGGGCACGACCGCTAATTAATTTGAGCAGATACAGTCATTTGTGCAGGTGTCCAAGTGTGCGCTGTGTTACAGGTCTCTAACCTCAGCTGTCGGCAATCCCGCTTTCGCCACACTTGCCCAGCAGATCAGCACTGATTTTCATTTCCAAGTTCGCCGTGGATTCTTCTTGCTTCTGATCGGTATGCAGCGGTTGGGTGCCACACAGCTGGAATTTTTTGTCAGGTGCCGAGCTGACATCGTTGGTGTTCGCAAAGTGGACAGCTCAGGGAATGTCAGATGTTTCATTTGTGCCGAGGTAACACGCGGTCAAGAACGCTGTAATAAGAATCTAAAACGGTTCACCGAAAAATTAGCTGCCGATTGAACTGAGTGACTTGCCTCTCACGCAGCCACGTTCCCGCTTAGTTTCAGTCAGTCTCACCTTCTGACCAACTGCATTCACTCCCCAGACTTGATTCCCGACCCAACCCGACTCCGTGACTCCCATCTGTTGACTGACGAAAGAGTAAACGCACGGTCGACGTTCGAGATTACAAGTAGGGTCCTCTAACAATCTCTAGTGGCGTCGTGATGACCACGCCCTTTCGTCAGTCCGCGGCGCGGGAAATTGTGAGCTTGCTGCGGCAGCGGGAAACACGGGAGGTCGAGGATAGAAGCGTCGATAGATCTCCGTCGTCCATTCGGCACCTGCTTTTGCCCGAACCGTCCGATTCGTTGCGCGATTACTCGAGGGAGGTGGAAGGGGAACCGTCTCAAGAAATCGACACGCGAGAGAGCACAGATGGATACCCGAGGACGCGGGAGAAGGAGAAGGATAGTAGGGAGGCGAGGGAAATGGAGACGGAGAGAGAGCATTTGGCGGTTGTGATCGATGAGGAAACTCCCCTAGTCGCTCCCCTCATTAGCGGGGATGCGACGGGACTCGGCACCGGGAGCGACGGAGGATACGGAAGAGTCGGAGGAGCCAGAGGAGCAGCGAGGCTAGGAGGAATGCAGGAAATATTCATGGATAGAGGTGGAAAGGCGCGAGACGGGTTGAGCGGTCCAGATGTGATGTCCGGGAAGAGTGCTGGCATGTCAGAGAATGGGGGGATGAGGAATGAAGAGGAGCCAGAAGACGAGGACCAACCGCAGTGCCGAATTTGCCTGGAGACCGATGGTGCGTAGCAACTTATCCCCGCTATACGTCTCCGCGCCTCTTCTTTTGAGGCGCCTCAATATCAGACTATGCCTGGAGGGCGATTTTGGGCAGAATCAAAATCAGGATTTGCCTGGAGAGCAACGGTGCGTAGCAACTCATCCCTGCAACGCCTCCGCGTTTCTTCACTCTCAGACTCTCCTGTGATGACACGTATGTGTTTGAGGCATGTATGTATTTCAGGCATATATGAGTTTCAGGCATGTATGCGTTTCAGGCATGTATGTGTTTCAGGCACGTATGCGTTTCAGGCATGTATGTGTTTCAGGCATGCATGTGTTTCAAGCACGCATGTGCTTCAGGAATGCATTGAGATTCAGGCATGCATGTGCTTCAGGCATGCATGACATTCTCTGATACATACATACTGCTCACCTCCCTCCCAGCGGGTCAGGACTCCGTCACCCCTGCAACTGGTTCAAGGCTCCTTTGGAAACATGCTTCGAGGCATTTAAGAAGTCAATAACGCGTACCCATGCCCATTGCGTCCTCATCCCCCACGGAGCAGGTCGGGACCTCATCGCCCCATGCAGGTGCAAGGGCTCGGCGCGATTTGTCCACCGGCACTGCCTGGACCAATGGCGGGCCACCAAGGAGGGGTTCGCCTTCTGCCACTGCTCCACGTGCAAGGCTCGCTTCCAGCTACGCGTGTGCCTGCCGCCCGACCTCAGATGCCGCCATCTCAAGTTCAGATTCTTTGTCGCGAGGGATATTGTGCTCATAACGCTGCTGGTGCAGATGGTAAGTTTTGCCCCTGCCTCTGCACCTCTTCCAAGGCGCCTCAAGGGGCACCTCTTGCACCACCTCTTGGCCAGCCCATGCTAAGATGACGTGTTTGCACATTTTCTCCGTCCCGTCTTTCTCCCTTCACTGTTCATTCTCTCACATGCAACTCCTTGCACCGCCTTCAGCCGTTTCTGCCCTTCTCCTCGCCTCCGTTTCCTTCGAAATCACCAGCTGATAATCTGCTTTGGCTACACTGCCTACGTGGCGGATTACTATTGGTTCGACATGGGGTTTCAGAAAACATGGGACAGGCAAAGCCCAGCAGCGTTCTACTACATCTGTGGTGAGACAGGCTGTGGTGTGTGCGAACAGGCATGTGCAGTGTTTGGGTGTCGCTTTTGTGAACAAAGCGCAGCAACATTGTACTACATCTGTGGTGAGAGAGGTTTGTGGTGCGTGTAGACAGGCATGTGCAGTGCTTGTGTGGCGCTTTGTGAGCAAAGCGCACTAACATTCTAATACATCTATGGTGAGAGAGGCAGTGGTGCCCACCTCCTGCCGCAACCCTCCCCACACCAACCCCCACCCCCCCCTCTGCCCTCCGTCATCCTCTCTACTTTCTCATTCATCGCCTTCGTCACTCGCGCTGCAAGTGCATGTTAAGTTTTACCACTTGACCGCCTCCCAACGCGCTACGACATTGTTCATGCCGTGTCCCAACCAGGAGTGCTGCTATTCCTCGTATCTGCTGGTCTGCTCGGTGCCGTCATGACGTGTGTTGATCGCCGCTTTCGCAGCGACCTTGCAGCTCCCTGCAGGGACCTGGGCGCCTGCTGCTGCAACCCCCTGTGAGTGGTTCGCCTCAGCTCCCCAAGAGAGATTTCTAGCTTCTCCCTGCAAGGGCCTAGGCGCGTGCTGCTGTGACCCGCTGTGAGTGCACTTTCTGGAGGGCCAAGGGATGGATCGGCTTCCTGCCTGTAGAGACTTAGCTGCTCCCTGCAGAGACCTGGGGGCCTACTGCTGCGACCGCCTGTGAGTGGTTTGTTTTGGCCTCCCTGCAGAGACCTAGCAGTTCCCTGCAGAGACCTAGTTGCCTTCTGCAGAGACCTGGGCGAGTGCTGTGCAGTGAGTGCCCCTCTGCGTTTCAAAGGCCTGCTGCGACCCACATGCGTGCAAACGGTATCTCAACCCACTCTTTACATCCCCCTTTATATAATGTACGACATCCCCTTCCCCCCCATCTCAGTGTGTGTGGCAGCTGTGACTGCCACGTGGCACCCATCTGTCTCTACTCAGACTGCTCCGGCTGCTCTTTCTGCTTCTCCGGCTGTAGTGACTGCGCCGCTGCCATAGGAGGATGCACAGGGGAGGCGGGGCTTCTTATCCTGCTGACACTTGGCGCGATCCTATTGGTCGTGTTGGCACTGGTGGGGGTGTTTTACTGCTTGCTGGTCTCGACCCTGGTGGTGCAGCGGATATGGCAGCGACATTATCACGTCCTTGCAAAAAGGATCCTCACTAAGGTATTTGCTCACTCTCATGCTGAAAATCAAATAGTTGTTATTCAGCTGTGCCGGCTCTATAGTTCTGGGGCCCTTGCAACTTCCACTTGTACTTGCCTAGTTAACCGTTGCGTTTGTTTCTTTTTGCCTTTTTTTTCTTTCAAAGAGCTTATCTTCATGATCGCGGCCCATGTTTCAGCTCGTCTCTCACAACTTCATAGTTCATTAGTTTGTGCTTCATAGTTCAAGCTGTTTTTTTTATACGTGAAAAAAACGTAATGCGCTTCTCCATGTCTGCTGCCTCTTCGTCTCTGCCTCTTGCCCGTCCATCTCCATTCCCTCTATTGTTTTTTTACAATTTTAGCGTGTAGTGCATGGTATGTCTGGGATGCGCTCATTTACTATAAAAAACATTGCGGCCCCTATGTTTCCTCCTTG
Source organism: Closterium sp. NIES-65 (assembly GCA_948144175.1). NCBI lineage: Eukaryota > Viridiplantae > Streptophyta > Zygnematophyceae > Desmidiales > Closteriaceae > Closterium > Closterium sp. NIES-65. Next base: position 2,808,272 of record CANXME010002221.1, read on the forward strand.
TCCTCTGCCCTTCCCTCCATGCCCTACCCAGGAATTTATTGTGGAGGATTTGTCTGGAATGTCTCTCCCTCCTGAGTGGTCGCCACCGCCACTGCTGCCCGAACACGAAAAGCAGTTGAGGGATTTGAGGCTTCTCTGACTGTGCACGAACCAGGCGTGGGAGGCAGATCTCACTGTGCATCAGCTTGTGCTACTGATGCCCCAGCGATGGTTTAGTTGTAAATATGTCAGGGCAGGTTCTTTGCGTGATGTTTTACCATTTTCAAGATCCACCCTAATTCACAGTGCACGTCGAAGTGGAACTTCGCGAACAGATAGTAACGAGGATAGCCTCCAGGATCATCCCCTCAACCTATTCCACCCATCCCAACCCAACCAAGCAGCCCGCACGATAACTCTTTCCGCCATAATCTCTGGAACTGCGAGTACACATCCCAAGGCACTCGGTTCCGATTGAGCAGACCTGTCGATTGGGCTGGGAGCTCTCATCTCCATCCATTACACCATGGAGAGCCATGGCGACGGCGATGATGTGAAGACGGCACGTCCCAGCACCGCCACAGATAACGCAGAACAATCACGCTGCGATGAAAGTCCGGCCGCGCATAACTCCGTACAGTCACAACCGCAAATCGCGTTGTCGTCGTCACGAAATGTAGAAGCGCCGACTTGCTTGACAGAGGCACCACTAGCTCCGCAGGACCGCGAGCCAGGCGTAGATGCAACGACTCCGTTGCCAGTCGTAGAAGTACCAGCGACTTCCGTGCCAGACGCGCCATTCGGATTGGGTGCCGGCTCGACGATACACTCTCTCGCATTCGACGAGCTGTACCCGCCTCAGGTGCTCTCTGTGCGATCCCCGCTTCGCTACCACGAGCGAGGCTTCTCGCGATACTTCCTGCGCGGTGCGTGGGAGCGACTTGTGCCTGCCATTCGAGTCAACAATTCCTTCTTCTCCCAGCAAATATGCTAGTATCGCTGTCTTATTCTCCTTGGCGCTATAGCTTCTAAGCACAACTCTCTTTTGAAACCGTTGTGCACCCATTGTTTCGTGCATCCACCGTTTCTGGTGTCGCAGACGTGGGAGGCATAAAGGGCAACGATCAATACATATACCGACATGCCAATGGGTAGGTGTACACTGCTAGTGTAATAAAACCGATTCCCTCGGCATTAAGTTACACCAATTCTGCGCTTTCCAAAAGGCTGACCCTTGACTATCGAATTCCTCATAAACAAACCCCTCAATTTGGACCAGGGATGTTGTGCTCAGTGCAATGTAGGCTCTTATACCCTCTTTCCCTTCTTGTCAGATTTAAAATGCATGCCATGAGACCCTCTTCCCGTTCTTCCCCCCTGCACCCCTCGCCCCCGTCGCCCCCGTCGCCCCATTGGTCTCCTCGTCCCCCTCCGGCAGACTCATTGTGGTGGGCCTTGCTCCCTCGCACGCAGCACTGGCAGCAGATCGAGTGATCTCAGCCGTTGATTTCCACGTGGGCAAGAGGAGCCGCCTGGAGATGGAGGCCACTGGCAAGAACAAACAGGTGCGAGCGAGGGTTGAGGGGGTTGGGTTTAGAGGGTTCAAGGCTGAAAACAGTTGTGAATCTCAACTTGAAGGTTTCGGCTTTTAGGGGTTCAAGTTTCCGGATAGTTAATTTGAAATGAGAGTTGTGGGTTTCGGGCGTAGAGCTGAGGAATAAGGGTTCAGGAGTTGAAGGGTGGAGAGCTGTGAACCGGCAGGTGTGGGATGGATGACTTCAAGTGAAACACAACACACTACTGTCAGTCACAGGGTGAACTCTGGTTGAGGAATATCACTGTGGTCCCTTCCTCTGTGATTGCTTCTGACAAAAGAGAGTTCTTGAGACGTCTCAAAAACTCTCTTTTATCATCTGGGTGGGGAGAATGTCCGTGATCCGTTCCTATGTGATTGCTTCTGCCCTTCCTGTCTTACTCATTTCTTTGCTTCATCCTCTACTGCTTGTGTCTATACTCGCCATCCCATCCAATCAGAGGGCAACACCTTTGGATGCCAACTCAGCTCTCTGCAAGATCGTAATGGTGACACCACCTCCTGATACAGTCACAGCAACTGATACAGGCACAATCTCTGGTGGTGATGCCAACGCTGCCACCACAGTTCCCAATGTGACGGAATCGAACCCGACCGCAGTGTCTTGTACGACAAATGCAGCTCCTGGCAGCAGTGCTGCAGGCAGTGGCAGCACTATCAGTGTGTCAGAAAGAGCGGCAGCTATGCCCACTGCAACTGATACAGTCACAGCCACTGATTCAGTCCCGACTGGTAATACAGCCACAACTGGTAATGCAGTCACAGCTGCTGATACACTTACAGGTTGCAGTGGTGCACCCGCAGATGGCAGTGAGTTATTGAATACCAATGGGAGGAGCAGAGATAATGAGCAAAAGCAGCTGACGATAGGGGGGAATCGAGAGGCGCGACTGCAGAAAGTACCCGAGGGAGGGAGTGGTGCTGGTTTTGAATCAAGACACGAAAATGATGAAGCAAGAAGAAAAGGGCCGGGATTGCAAAATGGTCGAGGAGAAATGAATGGGCAGGGATATGCGTTTTACGTTGCAAGGTCGGTCCACTAGTCTTGTGAAATGAAAAGGAGCTACGTGCAATGTGTTTCTGCTTCCTCATGAGTGTGGCTTATCTCGTCCGCCCCTCTTCCCATTCTCTCATTGTACCCGCTTCCCTCAATCTTTCTTCATCCCGGGAGTGACAATGTGGAACGTCTCGTCGTCTCCTGTTCAGGTGTTGCGTCAAGGGTCGGCTGATTGAGGTCAATCGACAGCTGGCCACCAACCCGATTCTGCTCAGAGACAAGGTAAGGTCAATCCACCAGAGTTGTCGGCAGAATCAGTCATGTTGTCTCTTAACATATGTCAAGGAACATAATTAAAAGGACAGGATTGTGTATATTATACTGTTTTATCGATTATTATTTCCATAGTTTATATACTTTCTGACTTTCCATCAGTTCCATTCTTCTTCTCATTTTGCTTTCTGCAGGCAGCATCCGAGGGGTACATTGCAGTGCTGCTGCCGCATCCTGCCGAATGGGCAGCAGCACAACCAAGGCTCTTGACAGAAGAGCAATATGAAAGTGCTGATATATGAGAGTAGCATGAAATTGCTGCGAATGTCCGTGGTACAGTTCAGAAGTCTTGCCTCCCCCCATCAGAGCGCACATCAGCAGCAGCAGCCTTTGCAGAATGAGGACAGGCGGTGGATGGATGGTTACCGTGTGCACTTTAAGTTTACTTTTGAGTCGACTCAAAAGTCACCTCACATCAGCAGCAGCAGCCTTTGCAGAATGAGGATAGCCAGTGGATGGATGGTTGCTGTATGTGCTTTGGGTTTTGGTGGCTAGTTTATGATGGTAGCACGGAATGGGTTGTTTTCCAGCTTGTGCAATTGACCTTAATATAGACGATTCGCTGTCAGAACAACACCCAGAATTCTTACATATTGTGCCTTGTTGTACATTATGGTCTGCAAAACCGAGCATTCAAAATAATACCTCCAGGGTTTAACCCTCCACTGTTACTGGAATACTACTTCCAATCTTGTGTACCATACGCGTAACATTATCTTTGCCTTTCGCGAAGCAGAAACGCCCAGGTCGCAGAGCCGTCTCTGAAACAGGGCTGACGATTCAAGGGCAAATGCCCTTAATGCCCTGAACATTAAGGGCTGGGCTCGGCCCAGCTTCCGAAGTTTAAGGGTTGAATTTGAGGGCAGCCTGTCCCCGTTAAGTGCTGGTTGTGGGCCTAGCCCGGATTTCAAGTGCAGATCCTGCGGCTAGCCCTTATCGTCCCATACTAATACCTCCCTCCCTTCCATTCCCTCACCAGTCCACTTGCCTCCTCCCAGCCATTCCCCTACTTTTCCCATCCCTGTCAAATCCATCGACATGTTTCGTACCTCAGCCTATTGCTTAGCTAGCTCTTAGTAGTTTGCCTAAGATAACGGACCCGAAGAGATGTGGGGTTTCCTTAGCGAAAGTGCAAAAAAGTTGGTAGCCCTGATTTCAAGTGCCAGGTTTGCTCTCAGCCCGTAAATTTCAGGGCAACTTTTGGGGCACCTCAGCCTCTCAAGTTCTGGCTCCAAACCAATCGATAGCCCTGCTCTGAAAGCCTCTCCTGCTGCTGCTCTGCTCTCCTATGTCTTCCCCCTGACGGCAGTAGCTTGGTCAGTTCTGGGAGCAACAAACTTGACTGACGGCAGTTCAGGCATGAGACGACCAGTTGTGGACCATAGAATTTGCCGATAACTCGGTCCGATGGCGTCTTGGAGAACGAAACGATGAGAAAACTTTCTTGAAGACGTGGTATTGGCGACAGACACAATGGCTTCGCCAGCCGCGAATATGACAATGTCGAACGCGACAGTAACGGAGGTGGCTATGGCGGAGATGCTAGCGCAGCTGGCGGCGGTTGAGGCGGAGTGGGTGAGCGTAGCGGAGCGCGCGAAGGGCATCGTGCATCTGACGACGGGCATATGGCGGATGATGGCCGCCTTTATCGTGCTCTTCATGCAGGTGATTAGCAGCGTCGCAGATCGTCGCAGGGTGTCGCATGCACCCTGGCGACAATGATAGCGAACGTCGCCAAGCTGGAACGAAGCTGGCTGTAGCTGACTGTCAATCAGCTTGGCTGTAGCTGCCTGTTAAGCAGCCCGGCTGTAGCCGACTGTACTTTATTCCATGCTGGTGAGGTTATAGCGGAACGGTGGCAGAGAGCAGCACAGGCGGTTGTAGCAGAGATGCCGCAGAGAGCAGCAGCGGATGTAGCAGGGAAGTAACCTATTCCAGGCCACGTGCTCTGCTTACAGCAACAGTGCTGTATCCGGTCCATTCATCATCCCATTCTCTCACTCATGAGTGGATGATTTGTTTAGCATTCTTGAAAATACCCCTCCCTTCCTCGTGTGTGTGTGCTCACCATGCACCCACGCGCTCACCATGCACCCACGCGCTCACCATGCACCCACCCACTGCCATACCTGCTCGTCGCACTTTTTTCAACCTCGCAGCTGTGTTGCTTGCTGATCGAGGGGGCACATTGCTTGCTCTGTTTACATTGAAATGCGCTTATCCCATGTACCCACTCGAACACTGCGCACACACTCTCTCACTGCACAGCTCGGCTTTTCTTTAATAGAGGCGGGCACCATTCATTACAAGGACACGCCCAACGCAGCATCATCATGATGATTAAGAACGTGTTGGACATGTGTGCTAGCGCCACCCGCGTGTGATAAGTCGATTTCTGAGTCGACAAAAATCATGATAAAGAACGTGTTGGACATGTGTGTCGGCAGTGCCATCGCCCGTATCCCTTCCACCTCCTCTTTCCACCTCCTCTTTCCACCTCCTCTTTCCACCTCCTCGTTCCACCTCCTCGTTCCACCACCTCGTTCCACCACCTCGTTCCACCACCTCGTTCCACCACCTCGTTCCACCACCTCGTTCCACCACCCATCCCACCCTCCCAGCTCGGCTTCTCTCTAATAGAGGCGGGGACCGTTCGTTACAAGAACACGCGCAACATAATGATCAAGAACGTGCTGGACATGTGTGTCAGCGCCATTGCCTTCTGGCTCATCGGCTTTGCCATTGGCTTTGGGAGTGGCTCTGATTTCATCGGCTGGCAAACACCCTCCGGCACGGTAAGACCCTCAGGCTCGGTAAGAATCTCCGGCTCGGAGGCCCTCAGGCATGGTAAGTCCCTCAGGCTTGGTAGGGCGCTCGCTTAGGCTTGGTAAGGCACTCAGGCCCAAAGGCACTCAGGCCCAAAGGCACTCAGGCCCAAAGGCACTCAGGCCCAAAGGCACTCAGGCCCAAAGGCACTCAGGCCCAAAGGCACTCAGGCCCAAAGGCAGTCAGGCCCAAAGGCACTCAGGCCCAAAGGCAGTGAGGCCCAAAGGCAGTGAGGCCCAAAGGCAGTGAGGCCCAAAGGCAGTGAGGCCCAAAGGCAGTGAGGCCCAAAGGCAGTGAGGCCCAAAGGCAGTGAGGCCCAAAGGCAGTGGGGCCCAAAGGCAGTGAGGCCCAAAGGCAATGAGGCCCAAAGGCAGTGAGGCCCAAAGGCAGTGAGGCCCAAAGGCAGTGAGGCCCAAAGGCAGTGAGGCCCAAAGGCAGTGAGGCCCAAAGGCAGTGAGGCCCAAAGGCAGTGAGGCCCAAAGGCAGTGAGGCCCAAAGGCAGTGAGGCCCAAAGGCAGTGAGGCCCAAAGGCAGTGAGGCCCAAAGGCAGTGAGGCCCAAAGGCAGTGAGGCCCAAAGGCAGTGAGGCCCAAAGGCAGTGAGGCGTGGTAATGTTGATCTATGCGGGCTCCCATTCTGCGTTTCACTCTTCCCCCCATGCTGTCTTCCTACCTAGCTGCCACACTCTCCCGATGATGCCTTTCTCCCATCATGCTGTTCCCATGTAATGCCACGTGCGCCACACACCATGCGCCATGTGCCGTGCCACTTGCGATTGCCCATGCCTCATGCCCCATGCCCCACGGCCCATGCTCCATGCCCCATGTGTCAAACCGTGATTTCTTTAGTTTGTATTGTTTACTCTAGGTGGTGTACAATTCTGTTAGGCTTAGGGTTAGGTCTGCTATATCTTTGCTGTATTCTCTCATTCTAGTCATTCATTCTCTCGTTCAGTTGTTAACACCATGCCCTCCATGTCTCGCCTCGCAACAGGTGTCGATGGCAGTGGTGCCCCATGAGAGCGGGGCGCTATTCTTCTTCAACTTTGTCTTCTGTGCCACCAGCGCCACCATCTTTGCTGGTGCTGTGGCCGAGAGGACTCAGATCACCGCCTACCTCTTCTTCAAGTGTGTAACCACCTTCCTTCTTTATCAGTCGACTCAAAACTGACTTGTGAGCAGAATCTTGAGTCGGCTAAAAAACCATCTTCGCTGGATCCGAGGCCGAGAGGACTCAGCAAGTAACCACCTCGCTTCTAGCCTTGCCTTTTCTGCAAATGACGGTTATTGCTTGTCTCTCTCTCTCTCTCTCTCTCTCTCTCTCTCTCTCTCTCTCTCTCTCTCTCTCTCTCTCTCTCTCTCTCTCTCTCTCTCTCTCTCTCAAATGGTCCGTTGTATTAATTCAGCAGGGGTACAGATATGCAGTTCTATCCATGATAACCTCGATCCCATAAGCCCATCAACTCACCCCTCATCCCCCCCCCTCCCCTGAGTGACCCTCTAGCCCTCCAGCGTGTGGAGGATGTCCCCCAGGTGCAGCGGCCAGGGGTCCGCTGCCATCTGGGGGTGCGCTGCCTCAATCCCAGCCCTGGCCTTGGTGTGCAGGGCGTTCGCCTGGGAGCGCTGGAGGGCCACTGACCAGCGCTGGCTGAAGTGGCAGGCCATCTTCTTGGCGGATTTCGCCAAGGGGCTGGCCCTGAAGCGGTTCCTAGCTGCTGCTGTGGCCAGCAGTTTCCTCTCTCTCTCTCTCTTTCTCTCTCTCTCTCTCTCTCTCTCTCTCTCTCTCTCTCACACACACACACACACACACACACACACACACACACACGTACGCACGCACGCACGTACGCACGCACGCACGTACGCACGCACGCACACACACGCACGTCTCATGCGCTCTCCTCTTCATACGCATGTCTCACAATTTGCTCCCCACGCCTCCCGCCCAGCTTCTTCCTAGCAGCCATAATCTACCCGGTCATCGCGCATGTCATCTGGTCGCACCATGGGCTGCTCTCAGTGGCACCTGTGCTGCTTTGCTTGCTCCCCATTGTCAACCCCCCACCTCGCCTCCCTCCGCCCAGCTTCTTCCTAGCAGCCATCATCTACCCGGTCATCGCACACGTGATATGGTCGCACCACGGGCTGCTGTCAGCTGATGCGGGGGACTACGTGCTGGGCACCCGCGGTGTGCTCGACAATGCCGGCTCCATGGTCGTTCATGTCACTGGTGGGTGGGTGGTGGATGGTCACAGGTGGGCATGGCACAGGTGGGTCGTCGTGGATGGGCATGGTGGGCGTGGCATGGGCTGCTGTCAGCTGATGCGGGGGACTACGTGTTGGGCACGCGCGGCGTGCTCGACAATGCTGGTTCCATGGTCGTTCATGTCACTAGTGGGTGGGTGGTGGATGGCATGGCACAGATGGGTGGTGGGTGGGGCATGGCACAGATGGGCACAGGTGGGCATGGCACAGATGGGCATGGCACAGATGGGCATGGCACAGATGGGCATGGCACAGGTGATCTCAAGTGCTTTCTTTGTAATATGTGCTCTTTGCTCCTTCCTGTATAGTGAGCAGCTGGTAACCTGGTTTCGTTTGTAATACCATCGAACATGCCCTTGACAGGTGGCGTCACCTCATTGGTTGCTGCGTGGATGGTCGGCCCACGGATAGGAAGATTCGATATTGATGGCCGCGTTGTACCCTTTAGAGGGCACTCCCTGGTAAGATACTATCGCAATGTGATGGTCTGTAGTTTCAGCCTCATGGTCATTACTAGACCATCTCTAGTCTCTACATGGGCATTGGTTAGACTGCTCACTCACCACTACAAAACCGTCCAACCTCTTTTCATCCTCCTCGTCCTCCCTCTTCCTCCTCCCGCCGCTCTCCCCCTTCTCTCACCCTCCCACCCCTCTCCCCCCCGCCCTTCTCCCCTCTCATGACAGGGGGCACCATCATCCTCTGGCTGTGCTGCTGCTGCATGTGGGGGGTCAGGGACAGCACTGCACTACCGTCCACCCTCCACTCAGTCTCCCTTTTCCCCTCTCCCCCCGCTTCCCCTTCCCTCCCTCCGTCCACAGGTGTTCATAGCAGCGGGCACCATCATCCTCTGGGTGGGGTTCTTCGGGTTCAACGGCGGCTCAGTGCAGTACCTGGGGCAGCCCGCCTCCGTGTGGGTGGCCGACGTCGCGCGCGTGTGCGCCAACACCACCGTGTGCGCCGCCTTTGCGGGCGTGGCGGTGTGGTTTGTGACGTACCGGCGGAGGGAGCCGAATCTGGAGGACACGCTGAACGGCGTGATTGGCGGGCTCGTGGCCGCCTGTGCCACGAGCAGTATTGTGGAGGCATATGCTGCGTGCATCATTGGTGAGTGCATGCAGGGAGCTGGTGGGTCGGTGGTAAGGAGCTGGTGGGCTACGTTGGCAGATACGCGTCCCAGGGTATAATACGCTAGCGTATTATACGCTGGGTATATACGCGGTACGCCAGGGCTGGCGTACTGGTGATACGCAAAAATACGCTGGGCGGGCAGGTAAAACTTTTTCCCGGGCAGGGCTAAAAAAACCTGTTTCAGGGGGGGGGATTGTTTTCCAAGAACACAAGTCATAATTTAAATTTCATAAATATCCTGAAATACATATTTGGGGCTACTTCTCCCCATACATCCCCACCCCACCCCACCCTCTAGCTAGCTTCCCCACAACCGATTTCCTTGCGGGGCTTTTCCACCACCACACCTTCCCCATACTCATACACCAGCACTGCATCCTCTCCTTCCTCCCCCAGCATGTCATCCTCCTCCTCATCCATGTTATAGCCGGGGGGGATAGGGGCATCCGGGATGTTACCGGGCACAACCGTGCTGCCCCCATCCTTCTTGTACCAATTGCGCACAACGTTCCAGTTGTGCGCAATGTAGACGAGGTCCGCACACTTGGCGGACCCGAGCCGGTTGCGGCGGGCGGTGTGGACGCCTTCCCACTGCGCCCAGCCACGCTCGCATGGGGAAGCCAAGACGGGCTGAGTGAGCACCCGGCATGCGAGGGCGACAAGCTCAGGATACTCGGTGCTGTGCCACGACCACCACTGCACCATGCTCATCTCCCCCTTCTTCACTGCCTCCCTTGCAGAAATGGCGCCCGGCTTGCCAAAGCTGCCCTCCATGTTGATGTAGGTCAGCAATGCCTCCTGCAGCACAAGGGAGGCGCGGCGAGGGGCGCCATCCTTGCCACGCTTGAAGGTCTTGTTGTCATAGTGGCGCTCGATGTAGTCCTTGAACACCCGCGTGCACTCCACATCGTTCCTGAAAATTCCCTACTCCTGGTTGGCCGGATTCAGGATCCGGCCAACCACATGCATGGGGCAGGCAAGGGAGTTGTCCCACCTGTCCTTCACAATCTTGGTGATGTCTGCCCTCTCTGTCCGAGTCAAGAAGTCACTTGAAGCGTCGAGCTTGTCATTGATGTCCTCGGTAAGCTGTAGCATGATGTTATACAGCTTACCCATCATGCCTTTCGCGGAAGAGTCCGTGGCCCGCATGGCCTTGAATGGCACCGCCATGAGAGAGGTAAAGAACTCCGCCACCCCCCACCACTCCTCATCCATCACAGCAGCCCTGAATTTCTCAGCTGCTGTCTTCCTATCCTTGTCCGCCGCTGCCCACACCTTCCACTCGTCGCTGAGCACCATCGCCGCCAGCCCACTCCTCACCTCACATAGCCGGGCCATGGCTATGTATTGTGTCCCGAACCTGGTTCCCGCAGGCTTGAGCACCTGCTTCCCCCCCACTTTCTTCATATAGGCACGGGTAAAGTGGTGGTTGCGCACGAAGGTAATCATCTCCCCTCCTTTCTCCACAAGCCCCTTCGCCCATCCCATTTTGCCCATATCTTCCATCATCAGGTCCAGGACATGCGTGGTACATGGCACATGCTCAATGTGCGGCCATGTGCTCGCAATCTTCTTGGCGGCCGATGCATAGTTGCTGCCGCCATCGGTGCAGACCGCCACCACATTCTCCGGCCCCACCTTATCAATGACGGGGCGGAGAAGGCTGGCGATGTACCCCCCGGTCTACGACTCCATGTTGCAGTCCACCGCCTGCTCGAAAACTGCGCCGGAGTCGTTGACAAGGAGCACGTTGGCCTGCGGGCGGCCACAACGGTCGGTCATCATGTCCGACGACACCGTTACCCCGTCCCGCTTCCAGCTCGCGGCAACGGGGGCGAACGCGACCTCCATTTTCTGCCGCACCTTCTTCAAGCCTGCCCCTCCAATGTAGCGCCTCTTAGGAGGGACGTACCCAGGTCCAGCGCGCGCAATGCACTGGACCGCGTAGCGGAAGACCGGATCGTCCGCAATGCGCTCCGGAAGTTTCAACGCCGCGAACAGAAAGCAAAGCGCGTTATCCGCGTCCTCCTTGGCGCACGTCGCCTCATTGCCAAAGAAATCTGTAATTTTGCTCTTTTTCTCCGGGTTTCCACTGACAGCGTCAAGCGCGGAGTGAATTGCAGCAGCGGCCGCCCCTCGCTTCAAGTCCTGCTGTTCCGCCTTGGTCTCGTACATGCCACGGACTTCATCGCGGACTGCCGTGGGCGCGTCCTTGCATAACGCCACAGCGCGCTTCTCCTGCCCTTTCCATGTCGCGAGATGGATTGCACAGCGGTTTGTTCCGCCCTCGAACTTCTTGCCACAAAACTTGCACAGCTTGGGGTTGCCTTTGGTGTGAAATGGAATGAGGAAATGTTTCAGAATGGGGTGAGATAGTCCAGCCTCAACAGGATCCGTGTTGACGGTAGTAGAGCCATGGACAGAGGCTGGATTGTTGTTCGTCGAAGTACTAGGAGCTGAGCCCGACGCCATGGCGCACTACGTAAGTCTAACTAACGAAGAAGAGTGGAGAAATGCGGGAAGGAAAAGGAAGAGCATTTGCGCAACGTCGACCTATACGTGCAAACGATGGAAGAACATTTGAAGGGGGTGGTTGGGATTGAGAGGTTGGGTGGGGTGATGTGTGGTTGAGGGGGTGGGAAAGTTTGGATTTTGAAATTCGAAGTTCAGAAGTGGGGTTGGGCACATGAGCGAAGTCGCGGTAACACTTCGCGACTTCGCACATCGTCGCGAAGTTTTTCAATTTCGGATTTTTTTTTTCGCCGGGCTGCCCGGCCGTATTTTCGCGAATTCAGAGCGTATCAGCGTATCACGCATATACGCTAGCGAATATACGTGATACGCCAGCCTTTCAAGAGCGTATCTGCCAACATAGCTGGTGGGTCGGTGGTAAGGAGCTGGTGGGTCGGTGGTAAGGAGCTGGTGGGTCGGTGGTAAGGAGCCGGTGGGTCGGTGGTAAGGAGCTGGTGGGTCGGTGGTAAGGAGCTGGTGGGTCGGTGGTAAGGAGCTGGTGGGTCGGTGGTAAGGAGCTGGTGGGTCGGTGGTAAGGAGCTGGTGGGTCGGTGGTAAGGAGCTGGTGGGTCGGTGGTAAGGAGCTGGTGGGTCGGTGGTAAGGAGCTGGTGGGTCGGTGGTAAGGAGCTGGTGGGTCGGTGGTAAGGAGCTGATGGGTCGGTGGTAAGGAGCTGGTGGGTCGGTGGTCAGGAGCTGGTGGGTCGGTGGTCAGGAGCTGGTGGGTAGGTGGTCAGGAGCTGGTGGGTCAGCGTCACACCTGGCACCTGGCAGCACCTCTCCAGAGATTGATTCGAGTGTACCTGCCAATTCGTTTCTCCTTGCATACATCATCCATCCATCCATCTCCCTGCATGCATCATCCATCCATCCATCTCCCTGCATGCATCATCCATCCATCTCCCTGCATGCATCATCCATCCATCTCCCTCCATCCGCCTTTCAGGGGCCATAGCAGGCGTGGTGTACCTGGGGGGGGTGTATCTGGTGAATAAGGCCCGCATTGACGACCCTGTTAATGTGAGTCTCACTGCCTTGCTCGCTAGGTGACTTTTGAGTCGACTCAAAAGTCAGCTCGCTGGCTCACTGCCTCGCTCGCTGGCTCACTGCCTCGCTCGCTGGCTCACTGCCTCCCTGCCTCCATGCGTCTTCTCCCATCGTCGCTTCATGTCCCCTTGGGGGGGTGTATCTGGTGAATAAGGCCCGTATTGACGACCCTGTTAATGTGAGTCCCATTGCCTCACAGCCTCAAAGCCTCACAGCCTCATAGCCACACAGCCTTACAGCCTCACAGCCTCATTGCCTCATTGCCTCATGGCCTTACTGTTTCAGTGCCTCTCTGCTTCCCTGCCTCCATGCCTCTTCTCCCACCGTCGCTTCATGTCCCCTTGTCCCACCCACCATGCATCCCTCCTAGGGATGAGCAAAGGGCGAACTCGAACACGTTCGGGTTCGAGTTCGCTCGAACATCACCATTTCCCGAACTGAACAAGGTTCGGTTCGGCGAACAATTTGGCAAGCAGGAGGTGTTCGCCGTTCGCCCATGGGGGCGAACATTTGGTATATGTGGGCGAACTCGAACATGTTCGGTTCGAACATGTTCGAGTTCGCCCGTGGGCAATTTCGTTATAGTCACATTGGTCAAACAGGGAATCTGGAGGGTTGGGAAGATAGATAGGGGGGTGGAGGGTGTATATGTGTTCATGCAACGCACACTAGCATACGACACCATCATGTTTTGCCTATATAAAAGTCACTGTCAAATTAAATCCTACGCCTGCACACCACTGCTACTACCAACAACAGCATGCTCCGCGTCAGAGGTGTCGCCAGCACCCACCCCCTCCTGCTCCTCCTCCCCCTCCTCCTCCCACTCGTCGTCCTCATCCTCCCCCTCGCCTTCAATGGCGAACTCTGGTGGTGCCTCGCCTTTTGCACGTCGGCCCTCGCCTATCCTCTGTCCAGGGTGTGAGCTGTACCATGATCTGAGAATCATGGAAGCTTGCGTCCTCTGAGAGGCTAGGCGGTGCCGCTTCCAGGAAATGAGGTTGCGGCCGAGGGAGAACACGCGCTCGCTCGACGCGGACGTGGCAGGGATGGCAAGATAATCCCGGGCCATGCGCTTCAGCGTCTGCATGTTGGTGGCGCTGCGCCAATACTCCAACGCTGACACGTCGCACCGCACCCTCTCAGATAAGTACCTGCCAACCTCGTCATCCTGCACCATCCCACCCCTCCCCACCTCCTAGCTCGCCGACAGACACGCCGCAAGGCGTCGGCGACTGGGGAGAAACTCGGCGTCTTCGTCGTCATCCGCCGCGTCTCCCTCCTCCTCCTCCGTCACTGGGGCAAGTGGGGTCGGCCGAGGGGCAATCGCTGCAGCCCGGGCCTGGTACTTGGCCACGCGTTCGCGAACCAGCTGGATCACCTCGCCTGACGAGGAACGAGGCCTCGCCCTCCGGTCGGTATCGGGATGCAGCGTCTCCCAGTGCGCGTCGTCGAACCACGCCGCCTTCATGGAAGGGTCCAGGAAGGTCGCGATCCACAACTCGTTGCTTGACATCAGCTCATACTTCTTCAAGAGACTCAGCGCCGCCTCAATCATCGGCTTCAGCGTAGCCGATGGCCCCTTGGCAAGGCGCGACTCCATAGCGTCGATCAGGCCGTTGTAGTACGGCAGGACCATCGCCACTGTAGGGTACGCCGCTCCCTCCGCGGCCTTTGAGACTTTGGCGAATGGGCTGAGGAAGGTCTTGACAGAATGCAGAGTCTCCCAGTCTGCGTCCGTCAGGCGCAAGGTGTCCAGCTTCGCCTTGTCAGCCTTCGACACGCCCTGTCGGGTAGAACGTATGGGTGGGCGGGTGTTAGGGTGGAAAGTGGGGTGGTTGAGGTTGTTGGAGGTCCGATAAGTTTAGTCAAGCATGGCCAACAGTGGTGCAAGTCCTAGAACAAAACACCCCGACATACCAACACATAAAACCGCATACACAACACCTGGCACACACACACACCTGTGTCTGGGCAAAGAAGACAGAGATGGGTTCCTGCAGAACCCCAGCTCGCTCGACCATGTCGTGGGTCGACCCCCAGCGTGTGGGACTGTCCTGCACCAGCTTCAATGCCGGCTTCGGTTTGGCGGGGTTGCCCTGCGCGTTCAGGGTCCGCTGAAGGCCCAAGAACTTCCCTGAGCGCTGCGGCAAGAAGCCTATCCACGACGCCATCTCTCTCAGAATCTTCAGCAACTTGCGGATGGCGGTCACAGCGAGAGCTGCCTTCACTGCAAGGTTGATCACGTGTGCCAGGCATCTGCGCACATCACAAAACATTAATGGCGGAGAGAAAGGGAAGTGTGAGTACACATTGGCATAGACCCGAGAAACACTACCACTCTCAAGCCGCATAGGCCCACCCGCCCGTACTACAACCACAAAATGTTCACAGGAACGACGCACCCAGACTCCCTCATCGCACATCCCACGCACACTCCCTTTCGTACCGGAAGTGCATGCGCGAGTTGAAGAAGCACTGGCCACCACCCTCCTCCGACATCCACCTGAAAGCAGCAGTGTTGCTGGAGGCGTTGTCTGAGGTGAACCCAAGACAACGCGTCTCCAACCCCCACTGCACCACCGTCTCCTCAACCACCCTCGCCATCTGCTTGCCCGTGTGACGCCCGTGAATCTCGCGGAATTCAAACACCATTGTGCGGAGCTGGTAATTCTCGTCGATCCAGTGACCCGTTACCACTAGCCACGCCCTGTTGTTGGGCGCCGACCACATGTCGATGGTGAATGACACCCTGCACCCCAGCTCCCCCTCCTTCGCCAGCATCTCCACAATGGCTGACTGAAGAGCGGCAGCCGCATAGACCACTGTGTCGCGGGAAACCGTCCAGCGCGAGGGGATGAAGTTCTTCTGCGCGCAGTTGCGGTTTAGCAGGATGAGTAGCTCATGAAACTGGAGAGGGGTAGAGACAAGGGGGGAGAGGGGAGTAAACGTCAGGGGGATGGGATGAAAATAATATAGCACTGGGCCACACGCAAACAGTCAAAACACAAAGGGACAGACCCGTCCACTAACCACATACTTGCCCAATCATGCATGGGATGGGATGGGGCACTTACAGCCTCGGCCTCGACGATGCGGAAGGGGAGGTCGCAGGTGACCACCAGCTTCGTGATCGCCTGCCGTAGCTGCACCGAGGTCAGTTTGGTTGTCATCCACCGCTCCATCCCGCCTGACACATGACCTCCACCAGTCGCCATCCCTTTCCCCTTGGCGAGCTGCGGCCAAGTCTTGGCATGTGGCCACTGATAGACGTAGCCATCCGGCACTCCCTTGTAGCCCCCATGGGGAAACGTCTCCCCTGGCAAGTGAACGGACGGGGTGTGGTAACGGGGATGCCACACATGCATGTGCGCAGTGTGGAAGCTCGCAAAGTGCCGCTCGCCAGGGGTTGTTGTGGATTGCTTCCACGAAAACTTGTCTGTGCAAATCTTGCACTGACGCTTATCGTCTGCCCCTAACGGTCCAAACATCATTACTTGCCACCCCGGCTTCCTATTACCCTTGCCAGTCCCCTTACTACTCTTGGACCCTCCGTCCTCGTCTAGGAACTCGGGAGCGATCACACCCTCGCCCAAGGGCTCCCCAGTGAACGTGCAGGGATACGCCCGCTCCCTCAACTTGTTGGCCTTCTTCCTCTGCCTCGGCTCCCTAATGGTCACGGCCTTTCTCCCCCCCACCTTAACCCCCACGCTCCCTCCCCCTTCACGCACATGCTGTGATCCCGCCTCTGTCGCCGCCCTTCCACCACCCTCTCCCACCTCCTCCTCCCGCCCCTCTGACTCCAACCGATCCATCTCGTGGTCTTCATCATCATCATCTCCCCCCTCCCCACCGCCATGCGTCTCTGGGTCCCACGCCGCCTTGCTGTCATCCCCGCTCCCCTCAGTGTCCTCCTCCTTCTCGCCCTCACCATACTCCTCCTCATCCTCCTCCTCACTGCCGCTCTCCGGCTGCGTCTGCGTCTGCCCCGAAGGAGGGGGTCGAGGGCCGTCGTAACGGAAAGAGCGACGAGAGGTCGGCGCCGGTACGGTAAGCAACCCCCCAACGAAGATCGCGCCGGCTCCTCCCGGTCCATCCCCTACTCGCCCCTGCATAGGTCGTGGTGGAGAACCCGGTGCGCTGCCCTGAGCCCTGCCTGCACCTCGGCCTATGGATCCACCAGCCCTGGAAGCCATAACTCCGCCCTCGACCCTAAACCCTAAAACACCCTTCCTGCAACGGTAGCGTTGGATGGTGCCGCACGTTCCTAAACGTTATCCCGCACGGTTAGGTCTCTGAAATGCCCGATCCGAATCCTACGGCGTAGGATACGCCCTACTTGAGCCCTTTGCGGAGATGCTGGCTGAACCTTAATAGTAACCCTAAACACCCTACACTACGTTAAACCCTATGCATAGATCTAATGTCCGTGTACATTGCAAGTATCAGCGTGCACTTGCTTGCACCTAGAACAAGAAGGCGAAAACGAGTTCTGAGTTTGAGCTCACGAAATGAGCTCAAACACAAATTGGTCGCGACCTAAATCTGGTCGCGGCCAATTTTGACGCGAACCTTTTTGGTGTTCGTGTGGCCCCCAAGTCGAACACAAACATGTTCGTGTTCGGCTTGGAGACCCGAAATTCTGGTGCGAACGTCGAACATGTTCGGCCGAACACCGAACATGTTCGGCCCGAACAATTTAGGCAAAAAAAAATGCCTGTTCGAGGCGAACCGAACAGGCGTTCGGAATTTTGCTCATCCCTAATCCCTCCCCACCCCTCTCTCCGCACCTCCACCCCAGCGGACGCCAGTGCCGTCCCGCCTGTGCGTTGCAATTGCAATTGCATTTGCTTCTAGTGCCCCAGCACCAGAAGCATGTGCATTTGCTTCTAGTGCCCCAGCACCAGAAGCGTGTGCATTTGTGCCGTGCCGCCTGTGCGCAACCTGACTTGCTCTTGTCTCTGCACCGGACTTCCCCATCACCATCCGTCCCAACCCACCCCACTCGCCATGTCCCATCCACAGGCCACAGCGGTGCACCTGTGCTGCGGCACGTGGGGGAGCGTGGCCGTGGGCTTCTTCGCCTCGCCAGCAGCAGTGCAGCGCACCTACCAGTTCTCCGACCCCGTGCCCTGCGGCCTCTTCTACGGCTGCGGCGGCTCACAGCTGCTCGTGCAGGTGAAGTCTGGTGGGGTGTGATCTGCTCGTGCAGCTGCTCATGCAGGTGAGGCCTGGTGGAGGTGTGATCCGCACGTGCAGGTGAGGGGGCAGATGTGGTTCCAGGTGTGAAAGTAGTAAATTGAACAAGTAACTTCATTAGAGGAGAAACCTAGCATACATCGTTGGAAGAGAGGCTTGGAAGAGAAAGGCGAATGTGACCATAGGTTGGGTTGACCTCACTTGGGGGAGTGAAGCAACCATAGGTCAAGTGGGTTGGGTTGCCCACACTTTGTAGAAGTGAGGCAACCCTAGGCCCACTTGTCTTGAGATGACCTCTTTTGTGGGAAGTGAGGCACCCATAAGCCAAGTGGGTTGCATTTGGGGGCCCCACCACAATTGGGTGGATTGGCACCCCAAAGTGCAAGACTACACCCAAAGTTGGGTGTAGTCCCAACCCAACTGTACACCACAATTGGTGTACAGTCACATGTGTTGGCATGCTACACAATATATAATTCTAACACCAGGTGCCTCTATAGTAGCGTCTATTTACTCTCTCCTATGTAAACGCACATCCCATCCACTTTTTTTAACTGTTTTAAAGATCGTTAATTGACTGGCTCTCTCTCGTATGTAGACGCACATTCCATCCGCCCTGTGCCTTGCGGCCTCTTTGGCGGTTGTGGAAGAACACAGTTGCTGTAAAGGGGCACACAGCTGCCGTAAAAGGCACTTGCAATCACAAGGGCGTGTCATGTCATGTCGTGTCATGTCACGTCATGTCATGTCATGTCACGTCACGTCAAGTCATGTCATGTTACGTCATGTCATGTCATGTCACGTCATGTCACGTCATGTCACGTCACGTCACGTCACGTCACGTCACGTCACGTCACGTCATGTCATGTCATGTCACGTCATGTCATGTCACTCCACTTCCTGTCATGTCACTCCACTTCCCCTGTCATGTCCTCCCAGTGCGCTGTAGTGCTTCTTGTCAGCCCTCCCATCGCTCTTTCCATAGCTTCACTCACTCTATCTCTCTCCGTCTCCCTCTCTCATCCCCCACCCTCCCTCTCCTCAATCGCAGATCCTGGGCCTTCTATTGGTGTACGCGTGGGTGGGCCTCTCGTCCTTTGTCCTGTTCTACGCGCTGCACTATTTCGACGTGTTGCGAGTCAAGAGGCACGAGGAGGAGGTGAGACGGGGAGGCATGGATGGGAGTGTGTGTGTGCGAGGGGAGGGAAGCGGGTAAAGGGAATAGGGGATGGTTATGCGGATGGGGGATTGGGGGAATTCAATTCAGCCGGCGTCTCATGGTTTGTTTCATTCTCCCTTCACTTGCATGATTCTAGTTTTGTAGGTGCCTCTAAATTCGTTGCAAGGTTTGTGCTTCTTCAACCTTCACTTGAATGGGTCATCGAATTTTCTGAGGCGTCTGCCGGATTACATGCTCATGGTCACTCAGATTTTAATTATCCGATCCTGAGTTTCGTGTCTTTGATCTTGATTTGCATCATTGTTTACAAGTTTCTGTGTCGATTCGTTTCTTGCACTTCACCCAAAATCGAACACGGTCCTTGGCTGGTTCGCACCCGATTCAACTGTTTACCTTGATTTTAGGGTTTACAGTATTCCCTCTCTCGACTGGGTACATTTCTCTCCTTCTCTACTCACAGGGGGGGTTGGGCACGGCATATCACGGGGTTAACGACGATCACAAGGTTTGAGTCGACTCAAAAGTCAGCTCAGCTCAACTATAGGCATATCTCTTTCTCCCTCCCTCTCTGCTGACAGGTGGGGCTGGATGTGGCATTCCACGGGGGCAACGACGATGACGAGGCGTTTGACGTGGTGGAGGATGGCGACAGCATGGCACGCAGGCTGCTGACGTGGCGCAAGCTGCAGGTGTGTGGTGTGGGGGAGAAAACATCGTGTGCTGACCTGGCACATATGTCCTTGCTGGGTTGACTGCTGAAGGGTTTCACATCATCTTTGCGCTGATTGGCATATGAAGTTCTGTTACAACCCATGATTGGCATATAAAGTTCAGTTATAACCCATGATTGGACATTGTCGCAATCAGTGCTGGTGTGACAATGTCCATCCATCATCCATCCAGGCTTCAGAATGCCTGCTTCACCTTCTTCCCCTGCTCCATCACTGCTCTCTTGGAAACCCTTATCTTCAAACCACCTTCTTGCTTGTTTCTTCTCATCTTAGCATCTGCACACGTGTCATGTCATGCAACCCCTTTTTCTCCATTCTCGGACCTCTTTTTCTTTTAGACCTTGACAAAATCCGTTGTTACAAGCTGCAACATAATACCTCCCTCCCCATCCCTCTCATCTGACCTTTTGCGTCTCTCCTTTTACCCTCCAAACTCTCGCCCCAGTCAACAGAGCAATCGCCCCTGTGCAAACTCTCTCCTCCAATGCTCTCATTCACCACCTGAGCACGCTCGCCCATCCCAACACCTGTCTCGCCCGTTCATCTCTTTTTTCTACTCTCCCCTTTCCCCCTTCCCCCCTCCTCCCCTTCCCACTGCGCAACCAGCATTTCTCAACGCTCTTCTCCCGAGCAGCCGCCAAGAACACCAGCCGCCACAACGGATATGATTTTTCAGGCATCTGAAATCCCCCCGCTCCTCCCCTTCCCCACCCACAACACAACCAGCATGTCTCAACGCTCTTCTCCCGAGCAGCCGCCAAGAACACCAGCCGCCACAACGGGTACGGCCCAACCGGGGCGGCAGGCAGGGACGGCAAGGGCGGCAAGGGGGGCGGCAAGGGCGGCAGCCTGAGCCAGCTGGCGCAGAGCCTGCACCCCAAGGGGTGGAACGTGGGGGAGAGGAAGGCGCGGCGGCCTGTGTGGCACAAGGCACTGGAGGGCACGCACCTGGGGCGATTCTCGCTGGCCATGTATGAGGCCAACTATATCATGGAGGACACTGTTGAGGTGAGTGCTGCAGTGCAGCGTGCTGGTTTGTTTTTGGAATCTGGAACCTGGTCAACTGGAATCTGGAAAGTCTTGTCTTCCCGTGTGGCACAAGGCGTTTGAGAGCACGCACCTGGGGCGATTCTCCCTGGCCATGTATAAGGCAACTATATCATTGAGGATACTGTGGAGGTGAGTGGGGTGCATTGGTTTCTTGGCTGCATTGCAAGTGGACTAGAAACTGGAAACTGGTAACTGGTAACTCGGCCCGCGTTTCTCCCTGGCCATGTATGAGGCCGGCTACATCGTGGAAGATACTGTAGAGGTTAGTACAGTGCATTGGTTTCTTGATTGTTCGTCAACTGGTAACTCGGCGCATGTGGAACAAGGCCCTTGAGTTGAGAACACACGCCGCTATCTCCGTTTCTCCTACGTTTCGCTCAAGTCTTTTTGTTGAGCATTGATGGTCCACCTGTTCTTATCCCATCTCCTCGTGATGTGTGCGCAGGTGCAATCGTCGAGTCGCGGGGTGTTCATCGGGATTCACGATGGGCACAACGGGAGTGAGGCGGCGGAGTTTCTACGGGAAACACTGTACAACAACATCATGAGTGAGTGTAACACTATACAACAACATCATGAGTGAGTTTGTATTTTAGGCACCTCAAAAAAGCATTGTACAGCCACATTATGAGTGGGCAACGCACTCTGCAACAGTAGATTGAGCTGACTTGTCAGATCGTTCCACCAGAGATCCGGCCCGGCCCGTTCTCACGGCCAAGTGAGGCCCAAACACTGCAATATTTTTCACAAGTCAAGCAATGTGCAGGTGGGTCGTCTGGTGGGCTGTCCCCACTGTGTGAAGCCACCCGCTCTCCCTCCCTATCAACTTGTCTTCCTTTTGCCGTTGGTGCAATCTCGCTTCACTTGCATGTCTCTTGTCCCCAGGCGAGTGCACGGAGGGCAACGGGGTGTCAGTGGAGGCGTTGCGGAAGGGCTTTGACGCAACAGAGAGGCAGCTGGCGGCCATTGTGAGGGAGGCGTTTGAGGAGAGCCCGCACCTGGCCATGGTGGGGGCGTGCTCTGTGGCCGCCCTCATCACCCCCACTGCCATCTGGGTCGCCAATGTCGGCGACTGTCGCGCCGTGCTGGGTCAGGTGGGTTTGTTTCTGATGACACGTCTCAAGAGTTGTGCCTTGGGGCTGCTCTCATGATCTCATCACCCCCTCTGCCATCCGGGTCACCAATGTGGGCGAGTGCCGCGCCGTGCTGGGCCAGGTGTGTTGTGGGTCTTGTTGTATGCGGGCAGGCTGCTGCTTGCTTGTTCTTCTGATGCGCATCAAAGCTGCTTCGTCGAGCTGGGCCAGGTGCATTTGAGATGTCTCACGAGTCGTGCTCCATGGCTGGCTTCTCTGATCTCATGACGAGTCCGTTGCGCCGCCAGGGTTGCCAATGCCGGTGACTGCTGCGAGGGTGGGAGCTTTCTTTGTACAGGTTCCTATCCATCCCAAGGATGAAATCCACCCTTGCACGGACTCGGATGGGCTCCAGGCCCTCCCTTTCCCGATGCAAAGGCCGGGATGACCAGGGTTGCCAATGTCGGTGACTGCTGACCATTGTGCCACCAATGTGTGCCTAGCATCTCTTCTTTGTCATACCTAAGCTCACAAACCCATATCGCAGGAGCAGGATGAGATGAGCCCTGATGCAAGACACGCAACAACTGATTCCACTGGGTGTTGATCCAAGCACAGTGGTTGCTCAGCAAGGTGATGCATGCAGGCGGCCGTTTTGGAGGCCAGGGGCTTACCAACAACCATCTCACTAATAATGGCATAGGCGGGACGGGAGGGTGGGAGCAGGGCGAGAAACCCAAGTCGTATGTCGTAGGCGATGCTGGGATGTGGCGGTGATCTGATGATGGCGGAATTTATCGAGGCTCTGAGGGACTAATACATCTTCAGAGCCAACACTCTTCACAAAGATAAGGATGAATGAAACCCACCCCCCCACCCGCACCACCCTCCAAACAGGTCCGTCAAGTGTCAGACGGTGTCGAGTGTCAGGCAGTGCAGCTGTCCACGGGCCACAACCTGTCGGTGCCTCTTTCCCTTCCCCTCCTCTCCTCTCCCTTTCCCCTCCCCCTTTCCCTACCCCATCCAAGCAGGTGCGGCAAGTGTCAGACGGGGTGGAGTGCCGAGCAGTGCAACTATCAACGGACCACAACCTGTCAGTGCCGGCCATCAGAGAGAAGTACATCGCGGAGCATGCCGACATGCCCGATGCCGTTGTTGAGCGCCGCGGCCGCTTCCGTGTGAAGGGCAAAGTGATGGTGAGGGAAAAGTGATGGTGAGGGCAAAGTGATGGTGAAGGCAAAGTGATGGTGAGGGCAAAGTGATGGTGAGGGCAAAGTGATGGTGAGGGCAAAGTGATGGTGAGGGCAAAGTGATGGTGAGGTCGAGAAGTTTGTTAGATGTGAGCATTCCGATTGTCGAGCACTGTGGACGCTTGTGAAGGGAAAATATTTATGCTGAGGGCGATGATGTAACGTAACCACTCCGACCGACCCACCCGATGCCCCTCCCCATCCATCCACCTTCCATTCCATGGGTCCTGCTCAATTTCCCTTTCATGCACCGCCCCCATACTCCCTCCCACCGCAGGCCTCTATCTCAACTCCACAAACTTTCTGTCGAGAACCCTTATTTCCTGCGTCTCTGTCACTAATCCCCAACTTCCATTCCCTACTACCGCCCCCATCCTTAGGTCACCAAGGCCTTTGGCGACCTCTATCTCAAGTCCACCGACTTCAATCGGGAGCCCCTCGTGTCGCGCTTCCGAGTGCCGGAGCCCTTCAACCCGCCGCTCATCTCCGCCGACCCCTCCGTGGCCGTGCGCGTCTTCTCGCCGCACGACTCATTTGTCATCGTGGCCTCCGACGGGCTCTTTGAGTTCCTCTCCAACCAGGAGGCCGTCAACATCGTCGCCAGCAGCCCTAGGAAGGTGAGTGGGCAGGCGGGTCGTAGTGCGGTGCAGAGCGGTGCAGATGGGCTGGCTGGCTGTCATCGTGGCCTCGGACGGGCTGTTTGAGTTCCTCTCCAAGCAGGAGGACGTCAACATCGTGGCGAGCAGCCCTAGGAAGGTTTGTTCTCTTCTTTTCCAGGCGCCTTGGTACATGTGCATGCTGCTGCTGCCTTGTTCCTTGTCCCCTCCTCTTTCTAGTCATGAGCAAGGTGCTGCACTTGTGGCTGCTCGTATCTGTGTCCTCAAAAGGATAAACTCCGACGTTTTCATTGAAGGATGTCATTAATGGATGCCATTGCACCCCAATGCTGCTTCACGACTTGCCGCCATTCGTTTGTCCCGCTACTGCCTCGCAGCGTAGCCCGTCGTTGCCGTTGTCATTCCTCCGTGATCTGCCTATCGTTTTTCTGAGTCAACCCAGAACAGAATCACCCTCATCATTCCTCTGGGCCCATCCCATCCTGCTGCTACAGGACGTGGCTCGCCAGCTAATCCGGACGGCGCTGCAGCGGGCGGCAGAGAAGACGGAGATGCTGTACAACGACTTACTGCGCATGCCGTCCGGGCAGCGGCGGGACTACCACGATGACATCAGCGTTGTCGTCTTCTTCCTGGACCATGATGCCATGCAGCGATCCTCTCATAGCTTCTGGAAGAAGGTGAGCTGTCCGGTTTAATATATATATTTGTAAAGGGTGTGCCTCTGCCTTCACCTCCTTCCCCCTTCCCTTCCCTCGCCCCATTGTACCCTTGCCCCCTCCAATGACGTGTCTGTCAAGGGTGACTCCGCCATCACCGCCCCCCCCCCTCCCCCTACCCTTCCCCTTCCACTCTCCCATTTCTACCCTTCCCCTTCCCTTCCCCCCTGTATCCTCCCCCTCCCACCCCCAGGATGTGTCCATAAAGGGTGGCTCCACCCTTATCTCCTTCCCT
The DNA here is from genome assembly GCA_948144175.1 of Closterium sp. NIES-65. NCBI lineage: Eukaryota > Viridiplantae > Streptophyta > Zygnematophyceae > Desmidiales > Closteriaceae > Closterium > Closterium sp. NIES-65. Next base: position 2,833,005 of record CANXME010002221.1, read on the forward strand.
CCCCCCCTCCCTGCTCCCCCCTGCGTCCCCCTTCTTTCCCCCCCCCTCCAGGACGTGTCTATAAAGGGCGGATCAGCAGCCTCCTCTCTCCTGGCCGCCCCCACCATCTCCGGTGCTGACGTGCACAACATCTCCAGCATACGTGGCGCCACGTCAGCGCGCGACGCGCTGGCAGATGCGCGGGCGCAGCAGGGGGAGGCTCCACCTCAGGGCAGCCCCACGTGGCAGGCAGGGTCGGTTTCTGAGGCGCTTCAAAGGCAAGGCAGCGCCAGCTGGCGGCCAAGCTCAGTTTCTGAGGCGCTTCAGAATCAAGGCAGCGCCAGGTGGCAGGCAGGCACAGTTCCCGAGGCGCTTCAAAGGCAGGGCAGTGCCAGTTGGCAGGCAGGCTCAAGGGAAGCCGAAAGGGAGGTTCTAGGAGTCGGCAACGGGGGGTGGGGGGAAGGTGCAGGGAGGAGCGGGCTAGTGGGTGTGGGTGGGTCAGGGAGCAGCAAAGGTGGGGCTTGGAGGGAAGAGGAAAGGAGCATGTCGGGGAGCCGCCGGCATGCTGGTGATGCGCTGGTGGGGTTGACTGTGCCTGAGGATGCTGTAGTGGACGTCAGCCAATTAGGGCCCGCCAGCTGATTCGCTGATGCGAGCGTGAGAGCGCTGCTTGACTAACTGGCGCGCCGGTTTGCCGGCCAGGGTGTGCGTGAGCCGGCCAAGAGCCCAAGGGTGCTGCTTGACTAACTGATACCGTAGTGACGAGAGGCTTCTTGTGTTGGTTGGGTTGGGACCTGGGTGTGGCCGTTGCATTGCCGCTACGGAATTCAGAACCAGGCCTTTGCTGTGATACAGTGGTGAATGGTGGTGGGTTGCGTTGTGTGTGTGTGTTGTGTTGAATAAAGAGAGATTACAAGTACCGTATCCCCCCGGATATACCCCCATGGGGGGCAATAATAAAACAGGTTTTTTCATGGGGGTGGGCTTATAATCGAGTAAATTTATAAGCGCCGGTGTTTATAAAATGACATACATATCTTTTTATATCTTTTAACACCAAACTGTAGGTCTCGTGCTTGCCTTTTCAATCGAGTCGAAGTTACATGGGATCGTCTGTGAAATTCTCGCGCGCGCTGGGAGATACACCCAATCTGACTCACATCCAGCTCCTGATAGGTCTTGCTGACTGGACCCGCATCCAGTGCAGGGTCCGAATGTGAAGGGAACCGAATCTGCAACATATCCGCCTGCTAAAGTAAAAATCGTTACAGCTTTTTGAACACATTTCAAATTTTAAAGTTTACGTGCGCTTATAATAAAACAAGTTTTTTCAAGGGGTGCGCTTATAATCGAGGAGGGGATATAAGCGCCATATGCCAATTAGAAGCGCCAGGCGCTTATCCTAGGGTGGCGCTTATATCCGGGGGGAGACGGTACTGTATGTACCCATGTGATGCAGTCCCATGTGGGCTTCAACACTTGGTTGGGCCCCAACCCGGCTCATGGCCTACGTCTCTATAGTGCAACTAACAATCATCGCTGTGTTTGCCTGCCTATTCCCAAGCGACCTCAGCTTTGCATGCTATGACAAGCAGTCGACTACAAGCTTGATCACCTCCACAAGCTGCGCGTGCGGGAGTCATCGTCGTGCACCTGAAACTTGTGACTGCACGACTTCCGCACAGTGCCCGCATGCAAAAGTCATAACCGTATGGAGAAGTTATGACCGCATGCAGAAGTTATGACCGCGTGCGGAAGTCATTACCACATGCAGAAGTCATTACCGCTGTTTGAATATAACTTTATGCGGTGTAAACTGTAGTGTATGTAATCAGTTGCTGTGTTGTATGTAGTGTGCCTCCTTTTTCCTTACCTATATCCTTGTACTGTTTCTCATTATTCAACATTATTTTGTCAAGAACTGAATGATGTTTTAACTAAGGTTGGTTGGGGTACATAAACCTAACCCGAACTGCTCTCAAGTCGCGGCTCTCGACAGAGGAGAATCGATGCCTTGTTGTTAGTAAACAAGGTCGTTGCAGAGCTCAGCTGCTCACAATGGTCAATGAGCAAGAAGGTCAACCAGCGCAGCTCCTATGCAGCCATGGCTCCAGCGTAGATCTCGCCTCAGCGGTAGAGGCCGAGATTGAGGAGGAACGCGTGGACCTCCACGAAACAGCTCCAGAGCCCAGGCTGAAACAGTACCCCTAAGTAGACCTGTGAGTCTCGGTGTCGTCAGCGTAAGAAAGTCACAGTGACCAGTAAGTACGACAGACTGCCTCCCTCCAAGAACCAGCCCCTCGCCTGATATTGTCGCTAGGTACTTCGACACCCTCACAGCAGCTGTCCAGTGAACAGGACGGTGTCTCCCTGTCGCAACAAAGCGAGCAAGGATGTTGAGAGGGAAGGCGAGGTCTGGGCGAGTACAAGTCATTAGGTACATGAGGCAGCCCACAAGCTCTGCGTAAGGACCACTAGGCTCAAATGGCTCGTCAGGAAATGTACCATTGTGTCTGTGGTCAATGGCAAGAGGTGTGCGCTGTACTGTGGAGTGCTGAAGCTTGAACCGCTGAAGGACCTGCTGCACCATGTGTGACTGTGAGAGTGTAATGGTGCGAGCAGCTCTGTCCCTGGTGATCTGCAGGCCAAAGTAGTGGCGCAGCTCACTAAGATGAGTGCACGTGTGTCTGCAATTCGGACTTCACGTAAGCCAAAGCAACCCTGTCAGCGGTGGCGAAAACCAGGTCGTCGACATAGACCAATACAAAGAACGGTGTGGAGCCACGACGAACGAACAGCGACGGGTCGGCAAAAGGTTGCTGGAAACCGAGGTCAGACAGGGTAGAACGAAGGGTGTCGTGCCACTCACGAGGCGCCTGATGAAGACCGTAGACCGGCCACCTCAGAATCCACTGGGTCCCAGGAGGGAAAGTGCAAGTGAAGGCAGAGGGACGACGCAACCAGACCTCCTCGTGTAGGCTACCCTGAAGGAAGGCAGTGGAGAAGTCGAGAGAGTGTAGCTCGTAGTCTCTCTATGCTGCTATGTGCAGTAACACCCGAAGAGTGGTCATGTTCGGGGTAGGCGCGAAGGTCTGAAAGAAGTCAACTCCCTTGCGCTGACTGAAGCCTCTAACCACACAGCGCGCCTTGAAGACCAGAACTGAATGATGTTTTAACTAAGGCTGGTTGGGGGTACATAAACATAACCCTAACTGTTGTACCCCATATGACACACATCACTAAAGGCCTTAACATATGACATATTCGCCAAACTCCTCGTCATCTCACTTCCCCTCGTCCCTAACCTAGGTTTCTCCTTAACCTAGGCTAAGTCAACATCACGACAACTGCATTTAAAAGTCATTTCTGCATGGCCTCAAAGTACGATATACCGAATCACAGCCCAGCTAGCAAGGCCCAAGCCTTGATATTGGAGACTAAAATACAACACTACTTTCCCTTATACCGTATTAATGTTTTCATCGATTGAAATACGAGTTTTGATACAAGTGAGTTTCAAACATTTTTATATCATGCATTTTTATCATTTTTTACAATAGTTTTTAACAATATTTTTTATATATAAGCAAGGAGCTGGCTTTTCTACACATGACCCAGAGAGCAGACTGTCACCCACCACCGCCAATAGATGCAATGTTTCCTGCAACTACTGCATTGCACCTTTAGATAGAGGAGTGAATGCGTTGATCCAGCTATGGCAGAGCAACGAATCAGCTTCATGGCTCCGTGTACAGTATCTGTGCTTCACCTGCACCTGCGGAGATAACTACTACAACGGGAGCTAGACTACGGGCTAGGCACGGGTGCTCGTGTGATCTCTGCGTTCTGTCTTTTAGTCGTTTTCTTGTATGCACACTACTTGCAAGTTTACGGGGAGAATTGGCAAGAGTTCCACTAGGAAAAGTTGACAACAATAGAACAAAAAAGTTGGCAGAACAAACTACATCAGAGCTAGCATGCAAGCAGGTCGACTGCCAGCGCAGCGTTCCAGCACGACTTCGTCGACCGCGTTCCAGCAGCGCAGAGTCGCGGCCCGCCAACGCTGTAAGTCGACGACATGACAACGTTGCGGGTCGACGGCGTGCCAGCGTTGCTCCTGCAGTACAGTAGCGCACCTACTTCGCAGGTGCTCACAGATGATTGGCATGCCGTGCCTTGTCACCTACACAGCGCACACACCAAATCAACCTTGTGCTGACGACTACATCTGATCAGCCACGTCGACCTCGGGATACCACCACTGAGGTCGGTCTCGCCACTACCACCTAGGCAATCGTCGCACTCCTCCACAGAACCTTGTCACCCAGGTAACCTGGTCAATTGGGCAAACACGTCGACCAGCTGCTTCTTAATGTGCCCGTTGACCACCCAAGTCGACGACCACCTCCAGTCGACCTCTCCTTTGGTCGACCAGCTCCCGGTCGACGACACTCCTGGTCGACCAACTCCAGGCTGACCAGCACAGCAGTTAACCGACCACACCAAGTCGGCTACCCCAAGTCGGCGTCCCCAAGTCGACGCCTCCAATGTCGACCTTGCCAGGTCAACCACCCGAAGTCGGCGCCCTCCCAAAGTCGGCGCCCTTGCAGTGGCCCCCGTGCAGGCCGACTAGCCCCGTCGACTAGCTCGCCCCACTGCTGTAGGTCGGCTGCACCCCTCACACCCGACCACGAAGTCGGCTCCGCCCAAACGAGGACGGGGCCTAACACGACCCCTGTTGACAGCACCTGCACCATTGCAGTTAATAAGTGACCATCATCATTCCGGAGTACTAACCGCTTAGACGGCTGCCACAATAGGGCAAGTAATTTTGAGGCTCAAGTGCAGCCCCTGAATTTTCGGCGTTTTTACCATGATCTCGCATCAAAACATACTATTCATACCGATACCTTGCCTGATTAATTAGCGATGGTTGATTTTTTCAGCCAATTTGTTTGTAGCATGTCTGTTTGTTCCCCCCTCTTTCTTTAGCCCCTCGCCCCAACTCACCTCAGTCTCTCGCCCCTCTCCCCAGCCCAGCTCAGTCACTCGCCCCTCCCCCCAGCCCACCTCGTTATCTCGCCCCTCCCCCCATACCACCTCATACTCTCAGCTCCCCTTGAGCCCACCCACTTTATCCCCTCCCCTCAGCTGTCAAATGTTATATCTACTACAGTTTGTTTCGGTTGTAGTGGGGTAGATACTATGGGGTACAGTAAGTTTAGGTTTTCCTACTTGTACCCAACCCTTTTCCTAGTGCAATCACTTTTCTCATTCTACCATGGTATTACGAGCCTAGGTTAGGAACCTAGTTCCTAAGGGCCCACCGTTCCACTAGAAGCGCCCTCGTGCGCCGTCCCTTACTCGCGCCCTCGTGCGCCTTGTTCCTAGTGCGCCCTCGCGTGCCCCTTCCTCTCACGCTGCCCGTGCGCAGCTGCTAGCCGCCCGCGCGCGCGGCCTGTTTTTCGTGCGCGTAGCCCGCTAGCCGCCCGCACCGTTGACGCCGCCCACACGCAGCCTGCCCTGGCCTCGCGCGGCCCCTAGCACAGCCCGCGAGCTACTCGTCGACCGCCGCGCGCCGCCGCCTCGTGCCCGTAGGCCGCCACCCGCGCTAGACCGCCCTCACGACGGCTGCCGCCCGCACGTAGGCCGCCGCCTCGCACAACCGCAGACCACGCGCCGGCCCACCCTCCCTGACCGAGTCGCGCCGCGGCGTCCTGCCCGAGCCGCGCCGCCCTGACCGGGCCGCGCCGCCCTACTGTGCCCCACCTGCAGCACTTGCTGCTCCTGTTACTGCTACTGCTACTACTGCTACTGCTGCTACTGTTCCTACTGCTGCTACTGCCACTATGGCCAGTCCTACCGTTCTCACTTTTGACGCTGAGGGCCGTCCGATTAAGTTTGACGTTTGGCTCGATGACCTGCACCTGTTCCTCCAGATCACTGCCAAGGACGATGTTTCCATGTTTGACCACACGTCCGGCGCCGCTCCCGCTCTTGCTGCTACTGCTGACAGCACTGCTCGCTCACAGTGGCAGACCCGTGACGCTCATGCTCGCCTAGCCGTTCGCAGCCACCTGCCGTTAGATGAGCGCGAGCACTTTGGCCAGCATAAGACCGCTAAGGAGCTGTACCATGCTGTAGTTGCACGCTACTCCTCCCCTGCTACTGCTGCGATAGGCTGTCTCTCACTGCCCTATCTCTTCCCCGATCTGTCTGCCTTTGCCACTGTAGCTGACCTCATCATGCACCTCCAAACTAGTGATCTTCGCTACCGTGCCGCGCTTCCCCCCAATTTCCTAGCCAAGAACCCTCCCCCGATGAACCTCACACTCTACCACCTAGTCACCCGCCTCCCTGACTCTCTTCGCACTGTCAGGGACCACTTTCTGGCCCTCTCCCCCACCGACCTGGGGGTGCTGAGCCTGGGGGAGTTGAGACTGACCGTGCTGCGCCTGGTAGCGCTCCCTCTTCACAGCAGCTGAGTGGGTGGTACTCTCAGCGTTGCAGCCTCAGGCGTGGGGATGCTAGAGCTGGGGGTTCTGCCGGAGTTGGAGCTGGTGGTGCTGCGGGTGCTGTGTCGCGGCCGGAGCCTCCCACCCCACAGCGGCTGCGTGAGTGGTACGCTCGACGCTGCAGCCTCCGGAGCGGCGCTCCTAGCACTGGGGTGCCACCCGCTGGAGGCCCTGGTGCTGCTGGAGGTACTGCTGGTGCTGGAGCTGCTGGAGGTGCTGCTGGTGCTGGAGCTGGAGCTGGAGGTGCTGGAGGTGCTGGAGCTGCCGGTGGAGCTGAGGACGCTAGGCCTACTGGAGTTGGTGTAGCTACTGACCCTGGGGTTGGTGTTGCAGGGGCTGGAGCTGGAGGTGCTGACGCTCGTCCTCCTGCACGGGCTGGAGCTGGAGGTGCTGACGCTCGTCCTCCTGCAGGTGCTGGAGCCGACGGTGCGGATGGAGCTGCTGCTGGGGGTTCTGGTGCTGTCTCTGCTGGTTCTGGGGGCGCTTCACGGTCGCGGCCGTACTTCGTTCCGCTCCTTCACCAGGTTCTTGGTCAGCCGCCTCCTTGTCCTGCTCCCTCGTTAGAGTGTCCTCCGCCTGTCTAGTCGCAGTCACAGTTACAGCCTGCCTCGCCACTCCCTGGTCCTTCTCCCTACACTGGTCCGACAGGAGGTCTTACGGAGCGTCGTGAGCCTGAGTCTCGTCCTGTGTTGCCTGAGTCTCGTTCTGCGTCACCTGTTCGTGCTGCTCGCACTGGTCGTCGTGTTCCGCGTCAGCGTCCTCCTGCTGTCCCAGGCACTCACCAGATGACGCTTCGTCCTTCCACTGCTCCACAGCGTGTCCCTCTGCCTTCTCCTCCTGCGTCCTCCCTTCCTGCCCTTGCTGACCCGGAGTCCGACTCTCTTCGTGCTGCTAGTCCTACTGTCACGTGTCTCCTGGCCACGGCTGTCACTGACCCGTCCTTTGAGTCAGGTGCTGCGTCTGCCTTAGTTGCTGAGCTTGTCGAATTTGCTGCTCACTGTCGTCTAGATTACGCCGCGAGTCTTGTTGCTGAGGCTGAGTGTGTCTGTCCTCCGTCCGTCGGGGGTGAGTGTGCTCTTGGCACGGACGTCCTTGAGGACAGGCAGGAGGAGTTTGAGTGCTTTGCCGCTGTTGTACCTCATCTCGTGTCCATGCTGATTGCACCTGAGGGAGACCCGGATGCACCAAACATCCCGACCCCGCGCTCTTACGCTGAGGCGATCGCGGGTGAGTACTCCTCTCAGTGGCAGACAGCCATGGACGCACAGATGGCATCCTGGAAGTCCACTGGCACTTACATCGACGAGGTTCCCCCTCTTGGGGCGAACATCTTCAGTGGCATGTGGATTTTCAGGGTGAAGCGGCCGCCAGGTTCTCCGCCTGTCTTCAAGGCTCGTTACATTGCTCGAGGCTTCAGTCAGCGAGAGGGAGTAGACTTCTTCCGGACCTTCTCCCCCACTGTGAGAGTACGACGGCTTATGCTAGCTATGCTTGCTTGCCTTTACTTTATTATGCTATTTCTAGCATAGGATAATCATATGCATGCATGAATTGCTTGATTTCCTAGACTAGGTGCTTTCCTATATTTTATTATAGTTATAGCATCGAGCTAGGTTGCGTGCACCGAATTCTGGCTTTTCGGTTGCCACCGAATTGCCTTCTACCAAATTTGGGAAGGATCTGTTCGGGACGCTGCGCGACCCGCGGAACCTTCGCGTAACACCTGGTTACGGGGCCTTGTGTCGAGCTTATATATAGCCTCGTGTTGTACCCAGGTGATCATTCAATTCAATTCAAACTCTCTTTTCTAAGCTCGATCCTAGATCCTCACACTTAATAATCAGAGCCTGTTTAGACGCGAAGTTTTTCGACCGCTAAAACCTAGCTTTTAAAACCGCGGGGGCGACGACGGAAAGCGCCGATTTCGTGTACGTAAACCAGTTCCGCGCTTTTTTCTAACGTCCCCCTCGAACCGGTTTTCGAACACTCCTCAGGTCCAGTGGCGAAAAAGTTGGAATGTCGACCGTCGGATCGATTCGAATCTCAACGGCCTCGATAATTTCGCCCAAAAAAGGTTGGACTTCGGAGCGCCGGATTGAATTTCTTCTCAACAGCCGAGATCAGACGCGAATTTCGACTAAGGGAGAATCACACGACCTACAGAATCAGCCCTCGCCATTTCTGCAGGCAACTCAACTCACAGTAAAATAACCAGCGCCTGAAATTCATTTTTTTTTGTCGCAAATCTTCCTATAAATCGCCAAATGGAGGAAAACAATGATAATTCCGTACGGAAAATTACGGAGTTACACACCGGCCTGAACCAGACGCGAGCGGCACTCCAGCAAATAGAGGAGCTTCTCGCGAACCAGTCGGCAGCCGCCACGTTAGCAGCGAACGCAACGGCGAATGCAGCAGCGACGTCAGCAGCAGCAGCGGCGACACCGACACTTCACCTAGCAGCAGCGGCAGCAGCTACAGTGAATCTTGAGGCGGCACGTCCGAGGCTATCAGAGACGTTCAATCCGAATGCGAGAGACACCGATGTCCGTCGATTCATTGCGACCCTCGAAATTTACTTCGAGGCCGTTGGCTGTACGACCCCGACACACGATGCAATGCAGATTCGGCTCGCAGCAACACTGTTACGAGGCCTAGCGCTCGTATGGATTTACAATAGCAATAAGATCCGAGGCGAGGGGTCATGGACGCAGTTTCAGGAAGCTTAAATTCAACGTTTCGAACCAATCAACTCCAGCTACATGGCGCGGCAGCAGATTCATCGGCATAAACAGTTCGGCAGTGTAACACAGTACATGCAGCAGATGGAGAGCCTCTTCAACCGAATTACTGACCCGACCGAAGGGGAAAAAATCCAAACGTATACTGAGGAGCTAAAGATGGAAGTCCACCAACAGGTGATTGCCGCGAACTACAACAACTACCGTCACATGGTGTGTGCAGCAGATAGATTCGATGCGTTGATGCGAGATCAACCCGAAACACGACGACGCGTGCCGAACAGATCATTCGGCACGGAGCGATCGGCACCACCCACGACCGCCGACCCAATGGATATCAACAAGATCGACGCGAAGCAGCGGCCGACAAAATATGAGAACTGCGAATTTTGCGGCGCAGCAGGACATCGATTCTTGGCGTGTTGGAAAATGAAGAAGGCACGAGCAGAGCTGCAGGGCAACAACAGTGCGACATCCACGATGGCAAAAAAAGGAGGACACGATGGCGCGAATTTAAAACGCCATGACCGGCCGGCAACAGGGGAAATCGCCGTGACAAATAGAGGCTCCGCGAAAAAAGACTCTGTACCGACCGGGATGTCAGAATCCCAACCACTAGACCATTGGGATAAAAAGGCTTGTTTCAGTAGTGGGTCAGTGCGCCCATAACCCCCCAGGCAAACGCGCCTGTAACCCCCACTAGGATCGATCGGGGATCTCACAATGTAGCTCTACTGACACCCCCCCACATTGGGAGGCCCAGGACTGAGCACAGTGGCAACGGCCAACATGTGCATACACCGGGATTCGAACCCGAGACCGCTCTGATACCATGTCAGAATCCCAACCACTAGACCATTGGGATAAAAGGGCTTGTTTCAGTAGCGGGTCAGTGCGTCCATAACCCCCCAGGCAAACGCGCCTGTAACCCCCCCTAGGATCGATCGGGGATCTCACAGTGTAGCTCTACTGACACGGGAAACTCCAGCCGAACACCCTCGAGAGTAAGAATATTCCCTCTCGAGGTTTTCAAGCATTAAAAAAGCCAGGGGAGATTTCGAGGCCAAGAAAAAGCCTTCAAACATTATTCAGGTACATGAGAAGTTGGGCAAACCACTCTGGAGCGTTGAAAAGGGTCGTGCGTTCCAAGGAGTTCATATTCTCTCCCCGCAGCATAGTGTTAAGGCTCCCCATTGCCCACAGTAGAAGCCTACACAGCTGCAAAGGCTTAAGGGAAGGTTCCAGGCCAAGACCAAGCTGAATCGGCCTCGGATAAATCCTTCCAACCATACTCAGTTGGAAACTGATATGGAGTCAGCAGCTTCGAGCGCAGGACCGAGGAATGATCTATTCGACGACCCTACGATCCTATAAGCGAGACCATTTACGGCTACTCGGAGCAGTAGCAACCACTAATACTCGAGGTGATCTGCAATGGGCGACGACTCCAGGCAATGGTGGACAGTGGTGCGTCTCACTCGGTGTGCGACCGCGGGACGTTGGAGAAAATTGGAGAATTTTCGGAGGAGACCAAATTCTCGGCAACAATGGTGGACGGTACGAAACTTCCCATCCACGGCGAAGGGTCACTGTAGCTGCACATAGGGGCGCTGAGGTGGAAGCCGACGTTGCCGATCACGAACATCAAGGGCTTAGATTTCATCTTGGGGCGAGATTTCTTGAAGCGGTTCAACCCCGAGATCGACTGGGTCAACATGAAGGCGTGCATCTACAACAACGGGAAACGAGTGGAGCTGCGAAGCTGGATGGATACAGGGAGCGTTCCTGAAACGACACTGGCACGGTTTGAACGGACTGTGAACAAGAGTAACACAGGATACTTAGCACTGGTTATGGCAGCAGAGGAGGAGGAGAAGCCGAGTTTGGAGCTACGTGTAGCAGTAAAGGAGGTGTTGGAGCAGTACAAGGATATAATGCCCGACGACCTACCCGCAGGCGTACCTCCAGCACGCACCCACGAGCACGAGATCGTGGAGGAACCAGGTGCAACACCCGTCTCATGTGCACCATACTGACTGAGTCTGACCGAGCTGACAGACATGAAGAAACAGATAGAGTATCTACTGGATAGACAACTGATCCGCCCATCCACCTTTCCCTACAGTGCACCAGTCCTCTTCACTCCAAAACCAGACGGCAGTCTACTGATGTGCATCGACTACCGCGCACTGAACAAACAAACAGTTAAAAACAAATATCCCATACCGCGCATAGACGACCTACTGGACCAACTGCGTGGTGCAACAGTCTTTTCGAAGCTGGACCTACGGTCGGGTTACTGGCAGATCAAGATGGCGGACAACTCGATCCACAAGACGGCGCTCCGTACAAGATACGGCTCCTACGAATACTTTGTGATGCCGTTTGGACTCTGCAACGCACTAGCGACGTTCCAGGCGGAAATGAACCATATTCTACGACCCCTGCTGGACGAGTGCGTAGTGGTGTACCTGGAGGATATCCTCATCTACTCCAAGAATATGAAGGAGCACATGGAGCATCTGCGGAAGGTCTTCGAGATCCTGCGGAAAAACAAGTTCTACGTGAAGCTGTCGAAGAGCGACTTTGCACTGAAGAAGGTGCAGTTTCTCGGGCACATGGTGAGTGCCGAGGGCGTACACGTGGACCCGCGGAAGATCGAAGCCGTCAAGAAGTGGAAAGTACCGGAGAACGTGAAGGAGTTGCAGCAGTTCCTAGGCTTCGCCAACTACTACAACAGGTTTGTGCCGCAGTATGCTAAGATAACAGCGCCACTGACCGACCTACTGAAAAAGGATACGCCCTACAAATGGGATACTCCTCATCAGCAAGCCATGGAGCAGCTACAGACAGCATTGACTACAGCGCCAGTACTTATCCTATCGGATTCAGACAAGGACTACGTGGTGGAAGCAGACGCTAGAGACTAGGCAGTCGGAGCAGTACTGATGCAGGATCACGGACGCGGTTTGCAGCCCATCGCCTACCTCAGTAAGAAGCTACACGGAGCAGAACTGAACTACCCCATCCATGAGAAGGAAGCCTTAGCGATAGTCGTAGCCTTCAAGGCATGGAGGTGTTACCTAGAGGGAGCCAAGACCACAGTCTATAATGACCACTGCAGCCTCAAATACCTGAAGTCGCAGCCTATGCTCTCACGACGACATGTGCGGTGGGTGGATTTCTTGGAGACCCACTTCCACTACGACATCGTCTACAAGCGCGGGCTACACAACAAAGCAGACGCGTTGAGCCGCCCAGGTCATGTAGCAGGCATCCAACTCGACGGGATGAGCCCTCTGCTCAAGGGTCTATTCCAACATGGGTATTCCGTGGACGGCGAGATAGCAACGGCAGAGAAACAGAAGCTGTTACAGTGGGAGAAAGACTTAGCTGTAAGGAAGGGTTCAGGAAAGATTTGGGTACCAAATTATGCCCCGCTACGGCAGATCCTATTGGAGGAGTTTCACGACGTACCATACGCGGGACATTTCGAGAGCAGCAAGACGTTAGCAGGGATAGCTAAGTATTACTACTGGCCCGGGATGGCAGCAGACGTGCAGCAGTTCGTCACCTCATGCAACACGTGCCAGCGGATGAAGAGCAGGAAGTAGAAAAAGCAGGGTTACTTCAGCCTCTACCTATACCGGAGCAGCCATGGCAAGTCGTTACCCTCGACTTCATCACAGGACTTCCTTCGACCTCACGGAGGCACGATTCTATCCTCGTGGTGATCGATAAGTTCTCCAAAATGGGTCACTTCATACCGACCAACGCCACAGCTACAGCTGAAGCAACTGCTCGCCTCTTCTTCGACCGCATCATCACCATCCACGGCATCCCCGCTACACTCATCTCAGACAGAGACCCAAAATTCACCAGTAAGTTCTGGAAGGAGCTCGTATTGCAGACAAAGCTTGCAATGTCTTCAACGTACCACCCCCAGACTAACGGACAGACAGAGGGACTCAATCAAGTGGTTGAACAGTTACTGCGCACAGCTTGCAAGGACAACGTCAGCCACTGGGACACACAATTACCGACCCTAGAGTTCGCTTACAACAACGCATCACATGCGGCCACGGGGAAAACTCCTTTCTTCCTGTGTTACAGATGGGAACCACTCACACCACAGCAGCCAACCACACCGGCACACGTCCAAGCCACACATGACTTCGTCACCACTATGCAGCAGCTATGGGAGACGACTGAGCGACGTCTCACCACGATGCAGAACTCCCAGAAGCAGTATGCCGATCGTCAGCGACGAGATCACTCAGTAGCAGTCGAAGATCAGGTGCTTCTTGACACACGCAACTTGAACCTGTCTCACCTCCCATCCAAACTCCGGCCTCGCTTCTGTGGTCCTTTTCTCGTTGAGGCACAGGTGACGCCAGTTACATTCCGCTTGCGCTTACCAGATACGTGGAAGCTTCACGACGCTTTCAATGTCCAGCTACTGAAACCCTCAAGGACCCCAACCAGCAGTTCCAGGGACGGCAGCTACCGCCACCACCACCTGTTCTCATACAGGATGAACCCGAGTACGAAGTGGAGCGCGTTCTCACTCATCGGCGCCGCGGCGGCAAGACCCTCGATTTCCTGATACGCTGGAAGAGATACGGCCCCACTGAGGATAGTTGGGTTGCAGAAGCTGATATGGGCAACGCACGCCGTGCTCTCACGGCCTACCTTGTCAAGCAGGGTGTATCTCACGCCACCCAGCTTTGAGGGGGGGACGTGTGAGAGTACGACAGCTTATGCTAGCTATGCTTGCTTGCCTTTACTTTATTATGCTATTTCTAGCATATGATAATCATATGCATGCATGAATTGCTTGAATTTCTAGGCTAGGTGCTTTCCTATATTTTATTATAGTTATAGCACTGAGCTAGGTTGCGTGCAAGAATTCTGGCTTTTCGGTTGCCACCGAATTGCCTTCTACCGAATTCGGGAAGGATCTGTTCGGGACGCTTCGCGACCCGCCGAACCTTCGCGTAACACCTGGTTACGGGACCTTGTGTTGAGCCTATATATAGCCTCGTGTTGTACCCAGGTGATCATTCAATTCAATTCAAACTCTCTTTTCTGAGCTCGATCCTAGATCCTGACACCCACCCCGAAGATGACCACTCTTCGGGTGCTACTGCACGTTGCCGCTCAACGTGACTACGAGCTTCACTCTCTTGACTTCAGCACAGCTTTCTTGCAGGGCAGCCTGCACGAGGAGATCTGGCTGCGCCGCCCTCTTGGCTTCACTGGGTCGTTTCCTCCTGCTACCAAGTGGAGCCTCCGGCGGCCGGTCTACGGTCTCCGCCAGGCGCCACGTGAGTGGCACGACACACTGAGGACTACACTTGCGGCTCTTGGGTTCGCGCCTTCTACTGCTGACCCGTAGCTGTTTCTGCGCACCGACACTTCGCTGCCGCCGTTCTACATCCTTGTGTACGTCGACGACTTGGTCTTTGCCACTGCTGACACTGAGGCTCTCGCCCTGGTGAAGTCGGAGCTGCAGAAGAGACACACGTGCACAGACCTGGGTGAACTGCGCAGCTACCTTGGCTTGCAGATCACCCAGGACAGAGCACGCCGCACCATCACACTGACTCAGTCACACATGGTGCAGCAGGTCCTTCAGTGCTTCGGCTTCACCTTGTCCTCGGCACAGCCGACTCCTTTGGCTACAGGTCACTCGCTCTCAGCTCCACCTTCGGATGAGTCCGCAGAGCCGAGTGGTCCTTACCCAGAGCTAGTTGGCTGCCTCATGTACCTGATGACTTGCACTCGTTCTGACCTCGCATACCCTCTTGGCCTTCTGGCTCGCTACGTGGCTCCTGGTCGGCACCAAAAGGTGCACATGGATGCTGCTAAGAGGGTACTACGCTACTTGTGCGGTACATCAGGCATGAAGCTCATGCTTGGAGGGAGGAGCTCAGTTGTTCTCACTGGGCACTCAGACGCTTCTTGGGTTGACGACCATGCTACTCAGCGGTCGTCATAGGGTTACACCTTCAGCCTTGGCTCTGGTTCAGTTTCTTGGCATTCTACACGTTTGTCTTCAATTCTCAGCTCCAGTTGTGAGGCTGAGATCTACGCCATAGCCATGGCTGCACAGGAGTTACGCTGGCTCACCTACCTGCCTCATGTACCTGATGACTTGCACTCGTCCTGACCTCGCGTACCCTCTTGGCCTTCTGGCTCGCTACGTGGCTCCTGGTCGGCATCGAAAGGTGCACATGGATGCTGCTAAGAGGGTACTACGCTACTTGTGCAGTACATCAGGCATGGGGCTCATGCTTGGAGGGAGGAGCTTAGTTGTTCTCACTGGGCACTCAGACGCTTCTTGGGTTGACGACCAGGCTACTCAGCAGTCGTCATAGGGTTACACCTTCAGCCTTGGCTCTGGTTCAGTTTCTTGGCGTTCTACACGTTTGTCTTCAGTTCTCAGCTCCAGTTGTGAGGCTGAGATCTACGCCACAGCCATGGCTGCACAGGAGTTACGCTGGCTCACCTACCTGCTGACCGACTTGGGAGAGCGGCCTCGTTCTCCTCCAGTGCTGTACGTCGACAACAAGGCTGCCATTGCCTTGTGTGAGGAGCACAGACTGGAGCACAAAACGAAGCACATCGCTTTGCGTTACTTCCTGGCTCGAGAGTTGCAGCAGCGTGGTCAGCTTCGTCTGCGTTACGTGGCCACTCGGGCCAACACTGCTGATATATTCACCAAGGCACTTCAGTCTGGTGATCATCAGCGTTTCTGCACTATGCTAGGGCTTGTGCCCACTTTTCCTCACTTGCTGTAGGCTTTGCTTGTACTGTGATATATATATACATATACCTGCATGCTTGCTTTGCTAGGTAGAGATCAATGTGATGTTTGTGTTACATATATGCCTCTGCATGTGAACTGGCCTTGTGGCCCCTTGCTCGAGCTCAGTGAGTGTGGTGACGTTGTGATCCACCCTGAGCTTGCTTTGCCTTTCTTGACTGGTCTTGTGACCCCTTGCTCTCCCCCACTTTGCCTATGGGGGTGTGTCAAATGTTATATCTGCTATAGTTTGTTTAGGTTGTAGTGGGGTAGATACTATGGGGTACAGTAAGTTTAGGATTTCCTACTTGTAACCAACCCTTTTCCTAGTGCAATCACTTCTCTCATTCTAACATCAGCCTACATGTTTCACCCCTACCCCAGCCCACATGCTTCGCCCCTTCATCAAGACACTTCCTTGAAACCCCAAATCCAAACGATGTTCACAAGCGGCTCTTGACTAGACGGCAACGCCATTAGGGGTGATGAAAGCAAGCGGGGCACTACGGGACATCCTGTTCCTAACCCATACCACCAATGATGTAGCTCACAAGCAAACAAGGAGACCACTCACAACCAGTAATGTGTGAATCCTCTCTACTATGTGCCACCGGTTCGTTACGCCATTCTATTGTTGAATTGATGCAATAATCAGTGAGCTCGAACAAAGCTTCAATCTTCAATTGCTTTCAAAGCTTTCTTCTGGGAACTTGCCGCCCCTGATTCAATGGGGAATTCTTAGCTGAGGCATTGATTCCAACTCCACCTTTACGTGCCATTGGCGAAGGACAGTGCGGCAACGCAAAGTATTACGGTTACGAAGAGAGAATGACCAACATATTCGGTAAAGTTGTTACTTAGACTGAGTCTATACCATCTTCTCAAAGATGGTGCGTACACAGGTCTCCGCGATAGTAAACAAACTTAATCCCATGGGCCAAGTGTTTGCAATGCATCTAGGGAAAATCAGGTTGAAATTCACAATAGGCAGGTCTCACAAGGAAAACAATCTGCAATTCCCCCCCAACAATCCATGCACTTTAGACTTCCGCAACGAGCCATTTGTTATGATAACGACATCATGGTAAAATTGGTGGTAAGCAACGGTAGAGATGAGAAAGTAGAAGGATCCAACTGTCGAAATCACTAGGCAGGAATGATTGAGTTGAGCAGAATGATGAGTACTAGTATGCAACCCTTAAGTGCTGTACTCACTAGAGTATGCCCCACTACAGCCTAGAGACATACAAGCATAATTTGACGCACTCCCATAGACAAAGTGGGGGATAACAAACACAACAAACGCTTACAAGACCAGTCATGCAAGAGAACAAGACAAAGCAAAGCTTAGGGTGGATCTCAAGGACACCACACACTCCGAGCACAAGCAAGCGGTCACAAGGCCAGTTCATATGCAGAGTTAATAATAACAAGGTAGTACACTGATCACAACCTAGCAAGAGTAAACATGCAGATATAAGCATATATAGCAGTGTACAACAAGTGCAAGGCAAGATCAAGAGACAAGCAGGTGAGGCACAGTGGGCAGAAGCCCAAGAGCAGTGTAGAAACGCTAATGATCACCAGACCCAAGGGCCTTGGTGAAGACATCAGCAGTGTTGGCCTAAGATGCCACGTAGGAAAGGCGAAGCTGCCAACACTGCTGCAGCTCTCGAGCAAGAAAGTAGTGAAGACCAATATGTTTTGTTCTGTGCTCCAGTCACTGCTCGTGACACAAGGCAAGCATGGCCTTGTTGTCGACGTACAGGACTAGAGGAGAACGAGGGCCGCTCCCCCAAGTCGGTCAGCATGTAGGCCAGCCAGCGTAGCTCCTGTGCAGCCATAGCCCCAGCATAGATCTCGGCCTCACAGCTGGAACCAAGCACAGAAGACGAATGAGCGGACCTCCACGAGACAGAACCAGAGCCAAGACTGAAGGTGTAACCTTGACGACCACTGAGTCGCCTGGTCGTTGGCCAAAGAAGCATCTGAGTGACCTGTGAGTACCACTGAGTCCCGTCCTCCAAGCACACGCCCCATGCCCGATGTGTTAGAAGGAAATGATGCCATGAGCAACAAAATGTCTGCGCTAGGATTCGAGCTCCTGCCCTTCAAATCTGTCCTAAAAGTGTCTCAAGACAGATTCAGGGCAGTTTTTGCTAAGGCGTTGGTTATGGTGCACGCGAGTTTCGAACTGGAAAACTTTCGATTCAAGTGTTCCGAAGTGTCTTGTCAAACATATTGGGGACAGATTGGGGACAGTTTGGCAAAATCGATATTTGATCGCGTTCGGTTTGAAACTCGGCAGCGAAGTGTCGAAGTCAATGGAATTTGCACGGGAGTAACAGTCGGTGGTCGACGGAATTCTAGTCGCGGAAATACTCGTCTATGGAATTCCAGTCAATGGAATTCGCCCGGCAAGATTCAAGGCTCGAAATTTCGCGTCGACGAAATTCAGCGCGCGGCCCGGGTCGACACTTTCTTATGTGCTTTTATTTTGTATTGCGTCCTAGTATAAAACCGGAGGGCACAAACCAGAAATCAACTAAGTCATTATCACTGCTATGTTTGTGTGTATCTCTGGCTATAGTGGACCGTAACCTGCAATCTTTAGTGCGTTGGAATCGGGCTTTCAAGCTCGATCAAGCTGCTATAGTAGGTCAGGAGCTGGAGGCATCCGTTTGTGGGCACCACCCTAACTTGCCGCGATGAGGAGATCGGCCTTATTATGGATGGTCGTCTACTACGCTTGGTCCGGGAACGTGCAGCGGAGCAACCACCTGTGGGCTGCCAGCAAGGGGGAGCTGGTGGGGGAGGAGCTGAGCATGAGGCTCCTGTTGCTGTAGGCATTGATGGAGGAGCTGTTGCACCGACCATTGACATGGGAATGATCGGCACGAGCTATGGAGATGAGCACATCTCCGTGACGCCGCTTGCTGGAGGGAAGACACGACCTTACCGCATGGGACAACACCAAGCCTGGCCCCAAACAACCCTGTGCAACGAAGAGAGTACGCGAAGGGCCAAATGCTTGCATTCATGGTGCTGAATTGTTGTGGTTTCCCCACCCATCCAAATGTCCATCTCTGGTTTCTCTCAGCAAGAGAAAGCCGGGCAAATGGCATGGGCATGTATCTTGTCGACGTACCAAGCTTGTGATGCCCTCCACGCCTCCCTATTTCAGACCCAGCTAGCCCAACCCAGGAAGGGAGATGACAAGACGGCCGAATCCTACTAAAAACAATACTCGCACCATTCCAGCGGAGCTGCTGACCATTCGACAGCAGGTCCATATGGCCACGTTCATTGCGCATGTGTTGAAGGGACTGCCGCCGGAGTATGGATTTCTTTGCTGCAAGCTCAACATTTCTAGCCGAGAGATGACGGTCAAACGTGTGTCCATTGAGGTGGTGATGGAGGAGCAGACCCTTTCCATCAAAACAGAGCTACAAGCAGATCACCAGTGATGCATCGGCTTTCTATGGCGCTGTCAACACAATCGTGGCTACAACGGGGGTCAACGGGAAGGAAGGGAAAGGAGGAAGGGGAGCAGATGGACAAGAAGAAGGATGGCAAGCGGGAGAAGAAGCGAGCTCCCTTCAAGGGGCGCTGCAACTACTGCAATAAGGAGGGGTACATGGCTGCCAAGTGTCCGAAGAAGAAGGATACAATGCCCACGGCAGCCGCGAGAACGTAGCCGAAGGAGACGGGAAGGGCGTGGTGCTCACCGTCGTGTGTTTGGTTGCGAAGTTGCTGGTCGACGACAAGAACTTGTGGTTCCTTGACTCGGGATGCTCCCAACAAATGACAAGCTGCAAGGAGACATTCATGGCGATCCGTGACCCATCTGCAACGAAATCCGTCAAAGGGTTTGATGGTACTATGCAGGAATTCGCCGGTGTTGGTGAGGTTTTGCTGGAGGGCACTAACGGCTTGCGTGTGACCCTGCATGTTATCCTCTTTGTGCCAAGAATGAAGGCCAATTTGGTCACCCCTGGGCAGCTCACGGAAAAAGGAGCAAATCTGCAAATCGAAGAAGGTGTCACCTGCGAAGATAACTACTACAACGGGAGCTTAGAGTACTGGCTAGGCACGTGTGCTCGTGTGATGTCTGCGTTCGTTGGTCCTTAGACGTTTTCCTAGTGCTCACACTGCTTGCTAGTTCACGGGGGCAGTTGGCAAGAGTTTCACTAGAGAAAGTTGTCAATAATGGTCCAATGAAGTTGGCAATGCAAGACTACATCAGAGCTAGCATTCAGGTTGGTCGACTGCCAGCACAGCATGGTCGACCGCGTTCCAGCACGACTTGGTCGACCACGCTACAGCAGTGCAAAGTCGACAGCTTGCCAACGCTGCAGGTTGACGGTGTGCCAGCATTGCTCACGCAGGACAGCAGTGCACCCGCTTTGCAGGTGCGCGCAGATGATTGGCATGCAAAGTCTCGTCACCTGCACAGCGCACACACCACGTCAACCTCGGGCTAGCGACTGCCTCTGATCCGCCACGACGACCCTCGGGATACCACCATGGAGGTCGGTCTCGCCAACTTCGCCTGGGTGACCGTCGCACTCCTTCGCAGAAACTCTGTCACCCAGGTATCCTGGTCGACCGGGGCAACTATGTCGACCAGCTGCTCCTGTATGTGCTCTTCGACCTCCCAAGTCGACAACCACACCAGGTCGACCTCACCAGGTCGACCACTCCTCCGGTCGACCAGATCCAGGTCGACGTCACTCCTGGTCGACCAGTGCAGTTGTCAGCTACCCAAGTCGGCGTCACCAGGTCGACGTGCCACATCGCCGACCACCAGTTGAAGTCGGCCGCTGGCTTCCCAAGTCGGCGGTATTGCAGTGGCGCCGTGCAAGTCGACCAACCCCGTCGACCAGCTCGTCCAAGTCGGCGTCGCCCACTGCTGCAAGTCGGCTGTACCTTCCGTACACCCCACCACGAAGTCGGCTCCGCCCAAGCTGTGGACGGGGCCAACACACAACTCCCGTTGACCACTCCCCTGCCGCGTTCACGCTTGGCCCCCCCCAAGTCCACTCGGTCCAGTACCGTCCTCGGAGGAAATAGCTCGTCGACCGTGCATCCCAACACACAGGACGTCGTCCACCGCACCAGCCATGCAAGCGGGCATGGCACCTACTGCTGCACGTTTGTCATCTTCGCTGCCCACGTCCGGCCAGCGCACCTGGCCGATGGGCCGACGGCAGCATCCGGTTTGAAGGCCGGATAGGTGCAGCGCCTTCGTCAGGAAAGTCGGCCGGCTGCTCAGGTGGTCGGGATGTACCTCAAGCGGAGAACTTCCTCGGGCTTCACCATGTGCTGCAGCCAGGCCTGTCGCCGCTCCCATGTGCCTTGAGGGTTGCCCGTCAACCCCATGCCCTCAGACGACTGTGATGGCCGACTTGTTTGTCCCCCCCGAAGGACGGTCGGCTTCCCGGCATCCAGCTGCCGGAACTCTGCAAGGAGGAAGCGAAGTCGGCGTCCTTCCTTGCCGGCCTCGGTGGCTGCCACGTACTCCGACTCAGTCGATGACAACGTCGCACACTTGATGCGCTGGCTCGACCAGGAGACTGCGGCCCCCTCCATAGACGAACACGTAGCCACCCGTGCTCGTCCTATTCTGCTTGTCACCGGCGTCGTCGGCGTCCACATAGCCGAACCAGCTCCAGCGACTCAGGTCCACCGCCGAACTCCAGTGCGGTGTCGCGCGTATTGGCGAGGTAGGCGAGGCAGCGGTCGACCTCGCAGCCAGTGCTGGTCACTCCTCACCGTGAGGCCGCTCCCCAGCTTGCTGCAGGCGAAGGCGATGTCCGGCCTCGTCGTCGTTGCCCTCGCGAACTGCAGCGAGCCGACCTTCTGCCGGTACTCCTCCTTCCTGCCGCTCCTGTGCCTCCTCGTCATCGAACGTGGAGCTCGGTCGTAGGCATCGACCGAGACCGGCGTCTTCGGGGGTGCGCCCGGATCTGCTCCTCGTCGATGAAGCGCCTACGAAGCTTGTCGGCGTAGCCCTGCTGGTGCATGCCACAGACTTCCCCGCCGACCTGTCGCGGAGGACCGATCTCCTAGCCAGAGGTACTTCTGCACCGGCGAGATCTCACGCGCCGGAGCGGCTTTCCAGAAGACTCCTTCAGACTCCTTCAAACATCCGCGGCGCTACTTGCTGGCGGGCAGTAAGTCGGATCCGTCCGACGTAGACTCAGCATCCAGCAAGCCACTCCGTCCCTTGAAGTAGAGAGCCTCGTCGACCTGGCTCTTCTTCCACCCGGCGCCGACCAGCACGTCATTGAGCGCCCAAGTACCATAGCAGCGGCGACTGCTTTAGCCCGTACAGGCTCTTCAGCAGCTTGCACACCCGGCCGGTCCCGTCGTTGAAGTAGTCCGGCTGGGACATGTAGAGCACCCTGTCGAGCTTGCTCTGCAAGAAGGCGTTCTTCATGTCGAGCTGCATCAGGTTGAGGTTGCGGACGGCGACGATGCTGGAAGATCCTCAGCGTGACGTAGCTGCCCACCGGCGCGAACGTCTCGTCGTAGTCGGCGCCGTACACCTGCGTGAAGCCCTTCACAACCAGCCTCGCCTTCTCGCGCTCGACGGTGTCGTCGACGTGGTACTTCGTCGTCAACACCCACCGGTTCTTCATGACGTTCACTCCCGGCGGACGTTCGACCAACTCCCACGTTCCCATGTTGAGGAGGCTGCGAATCTCCTCCTCCATGGCGGCCTTCACCGCCGGGCCCTTCCAGCTCGCCAACGCCTCCTTCACCGTCATCGTCGAGATGTCCCAACGGTGCTCGGGGTCGGCTAGCATGTCGGGGTCGAGCTCTGGAAACTCCTCATCCTCCTCGGCATCGTCGTACAGCAGGTCGTCGGCCTCATCGTCCACGTCGTACACCGTGGTGAAGGCAGCGGGGACGAAGAAGTCAGGCGGTCTCCGAAGTCGGCCTGAACGCCGTGGTCCTGGCTGGACCTCCTCGGCGTCCCCTCCATCGTTGCTGTTGTCGCTGCCCTCGGCGTCCTGCTGCTCCTCAGCCGGCGTCCCAGCCGACTTCTCCCCTATGGTCGGCTCCCCTGCCGACTGCCCGGTCGCCGACTGCTCCTTGGTCGGCGTCACTGCTGCCTGCTCTTTTGTCGGCCGCTGGTCCTCGACCTGCTTCTCGACCTGCTCCTCCCCTGTCGACGTCGACTGCAATCCCACGTCGACCTGCCGCTCGTCACGTCGGCCACCGGCGATGCACTTGGCCGAAGGCGACGTCCCACTACTCCCCTCATCGCCGGAGGCCGACACCGAGGTCAGCCCACGCAGGTCGGCCACGAGGGGAGGGCAGGGGTCGGAGGGGGAGGGGTAGGGGGGCGGACGTCCTCGACGTCCGTAATAGCAAGCTCACCGACCTCGGCAAGCAGTGGCAGCGTCGCCGACGAGGTGTCAGAGGGCGGGGTGGGCGACGAGCGGCCGGACACCGACTCGTACTCCGTCTTCCACTCGGCCTGCGACAGCTCCTCGTAGAACACCACATCCGACGTGGTGACCACCCGGTCGGCGTCGACGTCGAGGAGCTCCCAGCCCTTGCTCGCCGCCGACACGCCAAGGTGCAGGCCCCACCTGGCCTTCGGCTGCAGCTTCCCACCACGCTGCTGCTCGGTGACTAAGAACTGCGCCATGCAGCCCCACACCCGTGCCAGCGACAAGTCGGGCTTCTTCCCGGTCAGCAGTTGGTACGGCGTCGTCCCCGGCGGCAGCGCCGACCTCTCAAGGCAGTTGCGGACCCAGACGGCCTGCCGGAGAGCGAGGTGCCACCAGTGGTGCTGCACGCCCATGTGCAGCAGCATTGTCCGCACCGACTCCACCACCGTCCTCATCTTCCGCTCCGCCATGCCGTTCTGCTGCGGGGTGTATGGGCAGGTCAGGTCGTGGACGATCCCCTTGCCGTTCACGAAGTCGGTGAACTGCTTCCCGAGGAACTCCCCTCCCCGGTCAGAGCGCCGGATTAACACCGACCTCTTCGTCTGCCGCTCAGCCACTGCCAGCCACTGCACGAACGCCGGCAACGCATCTGACTTCTTGGTGACCGGCTTCACCCACACGTAGCGGGTCTTGCGGTCCTTCAGCAACAAGAAGTACAGGCTGCCATCCTTGGCAGCCACGCGGAAGGGCCCGCACAGGTCGATGTGCACGACGGCCAGCACATCGTCGGCGTCGGAGCCTTGGTCGGGGAAGGTGTGCCGCGCCAGCTTCCCGCCGACGCACGAGACACACGGGGAGTCGGCGCCCGTCGCCGACTTGGGGTCCAGCCCAATGGCGACCTCGTTCTTCGCCGAGCTCCGTATGGTGTCCATGCCGACATGTGCAAGCCGGGCATGCATACGGTCCGGCGTCGACTTCGTCTTCGAGACGATCGCCCGCAGAGCCACAACCTCCGTCGTGGGCGACGTCGACCTCGTTGAGCAGGGACGCAGGTCGGTGCAGAGGACACGCCCGGAGTACGTCGCCCGACCGAGCACCTCTCCCGTTGCCGAGACGAGCACCATCCCGTCGCCGTCCTCTTGCAGCTTCACGCCGTGCTCCTTAAGCTGGCCGGACGACAGCAAGTTCGCCCGCACACCCGGGACGTACAACACGTCGGGGATGAGCACCTGCTTCCCGGCCTCCCCTTGCAGGGCGACGGTGCCGGCCCTGAACGTCCTGCAGCGCCCCATTGAAGCCGCGCACGTGCTTGATGGAGCCACTCGGCTGCAGGTCAACGAAGGCTTCCTTCGTTCCCATCAGGTGGTGGGAGCAACCGCTGTCGAGCAGGACCACCGCCGGGTTCGCCTGCACAGCCGCCGCCACCGCCTGGAAGTCCTCTCCGGCCTCCGGCGCCAGAGAGATGGTCGGCTCCACGACGCCGACCAGCGAGCACGACGCCATTTTGTCGTCTCGCCCCTTGCCGCCTGCAACGGAGTCGGCGTCCTTCGCCGAAGTCGATGCCTTGGTCGACTGTTTCTCCTTGCGCGGATGATTTCCTCCACGACGAGGACGACGGCTGCCAGACCTCCCGCGGCCGCCCTTGTCGTCGTCGTCGGAGTCACTGCGGTCGGGACAATCGAAGGAGAGGTGATCGGGGCTGTGGCAGATCCAGCACTCCCGACGTCGACCTCCTCCTCCTCGACCGCCGTCCTTGGTCGACTTCTTCTCGACCTCCTTGGTCGACTTCCAGCTACCGCTCCCGCCGCCACCAGACTGTCCGCGCTGTCCTGGTCGGCCTCCTTGTTTCGCAGGGGCGACGAATTTGGCCTGCGCCAAGAGCTCCTGCGATCGCTCAGCCTCCTGCATCGCCTCGTCCTGCAGGATGTATGAGGTCAGGTTGTCCTCGTTGAGCATCGCCCTTGTGCTCGGCGCCATAGACAGCCGCTTCAGCAGGTTGTAGCTGCTAGAGAGACCCTGCATGACATGGGTGATGTACGACGCCGTGGAGTACTGCGCGCCGGCCATCCTGATGGTGGCGAGAATTCGCCTGGCTCGGTTGCAGTAGTCGGTCGCACTCTCCTCGTCGCCCATACGCAGGTGTGTCAGCTGTCCCTCCAGCTGGGCGATGAACAGGTCGTCGGTGACCTGGTACGTCGACTCAATGAAGTGCCACGCCCGGTGGCCAGCGTCGAGGTACTCCCGGCACCACTTCAAGGCGATCTGCACGCCCGGCGAGCAGCACCGCGAGATGACCGTGAAGGTCAACAGCTGCACGGCGCGAAACTCCGCACGCAGGTTGGGGTGGTGCTCACTCGGCGTCGCCACGGTCCCTCGGGCGAAGCCGATCAGCCCGGCCATCTCCAGCTGGGGCTCGATGGCTTCCTTCCAGGTGAGAATGTCGGGTCGACCGACCAGCGGAGGGGTGACCGAGATCCTGTCCGGCGTAAACTTGAAGTAGCCGTAGCTCGGTGCAATCCCACCTGCCGTCACCTGGGACGCCGTCATCGGCGACAGCCCACTTCGACGCCCACCGCCGTCACCATGTGAGGAGCCTGCAGCCACCGACGGCTGCATCCCTCTCGCCTGAACGCCGCCGGCTTCACCGGCGTGTATCACACCTCGTTGCCTCGACGTGCCTCCCACACTGCTGCCGACCTGACCTCCACCGGCGTTGACGCCCACATCGACGCCGCCGTCGTTGTTCACCGGTCGAGGAGAGGCAGGTCGAGAAGGGGGATGCTCCGCCGCCCACACGGAGCGGAGTCCGGCCTCGACGACTGCCCAGGGTATCGCCCCATACTCCTGGGCCTCATGGCGTCTCCTCGCATCCTCCAGCCGTCCCTCCAGGGTGTCCATCACCTCGGCGTCGCCTACGCGCACGCTAGTGACTTCACGGCTGCCGGTCTACGAACACGATCGGTATGTGCTAAGTCGGCTAGACTGAACTACGTCGCGTGTTCGATCCACGCTCACCGCACCATGCGAAGATAACTACTACAACGGGAGCTTAGAGTACTGGCTAGGCACGTGTGCTCGTGTGATGTCTGCGTTCGTTGGTCCTTAGACGTTTTCCTAGTGCTCACACTGCTTGCTAGTTCACGGGGCAGTTTGGCAAGAGTTTCACTAGAGAAAGTTGTCAATAATGGTCCAATGAAGTTGGCAATGCAAGACTACATCAGAGCTAGCATTCAGGTTGGTCGACTGCCAGCACAGCATGGTCGACCGCGTTCCAGCACGACTTGGTCGACCACGCTACAGCAGTGCAAAGTCGACAGCTTGCCAACGCTGCAGGTTGACGGTGTGCCAGCATTGCTCACGCAGGACAGCAGTGCACCCGCTTTGCAGGTGCGCGCAGATGATTGGCATGCAAAGTCTCGTCACCTGCACAGCGCACACACCACGTCAACCTCGGGCTAGCGACTGCCTCTGATCCGCCACGACGACCTCGGGATACCACCATGGAGGTCGGTCTCGCCAACTTCGCCTGGGTGACCGTCGCACTCCTTCGCAGAAACTCGTCACCCAGGTATCCTGGTCGACCGGGCAACTATGTCGACCAGCTGCTCCTGTATGTGCTCGTCGACCTCCCAAGTTGACAACCACACCAGGTCGACCTCACCAGGTCGACCACTCCTCCGGTCGACCAGATCCAGGTCGACGTCACTCCTGGTCGACCAGTGCAGTTGTCAGCTACCCAAGTCGGCGTCACCAGGTCGACGTGCCACATCGCCGACCACCAGTTGAAGTCGGCCGCTGGCTTCCCAAGTCGGCGGTATTGCAGTGGCGCCGTGCAAGTCGACCAACCCCGTCGACCAGCTCGTCCAAGTCGGCGTCGCCCACTGCTGCAAGTCGGCTGTACCTTCCGTACACCCCACCACGAAGTCGGCTCCGCCCAAGCGTGGACGGGGCCAACACACAACTCCCGTTGACATCACCCGCATCATCACATCGGGAGGACAAGTGGCTGCAACAGCACCCTACTGCCATTGTCTTCTTTGCCTTGACCTGAAATCGTGGCCAGCAAGCAACGGCACAACGGCAACAGCAGCATGCAACGGCATGATGGCTGCATCGGCTTGCAACGGCACGGTGGCTGGAGCAGCATGCCACGGCATGGTGGCTGCAGCGGCATGCAATGGCTCGGTGGCTGGAGCAGCATGCAACGGCACGGTGACTGCAATGACATGCAATGGCATGACTAAGGTGGTTGTTGCGGGAACGGCCAGCATCAAGACGTACGCGGTAGGCTCCAAGGCAACGCCCAACCTGTGGCACGCTCGCCTTGGACACGTCCACTTCGATGCGGTGAAGTAGACAGCCACGAGCGTTGGCGTGTTAGGCATGGACCTGGAGAAACGAGGTGAGGATATGCCGTGCACCTCTTGCCATGAAGCCAAACTCACCCGCGAATCATTTCCGCTGCACGACGAGCGCGAGGAGCAGGTTCTTGGGCTGGTCCATACTGACGTATGCAGTCCATTTCAGAACCCAACCATGGATGGAAGCAGGTACTACATTCTGCTCATGCACCATGCCTCACGTTACACTGGGGGAAGACGTTGAAGCTAAAGAGCGACACGCTTGCTGCCTTCAAGGAATGGCTTCCCGAAGCTGAACGTCAAACCGGAATGATGCTGACAGTGTTGCGGTCGGACCGGGGAGGGGAGCTTATGTCGAATGAGTTTCTATTGGTGCTGAAGCAACGAGGAATCTTGCGTCAAATTTCCTGCCCCTCGACCCCCCAGCAGAACGATGTGGCTGAACGCCGCAACCGTACAGTAACCAAGGGCATGCGTGTGATGTTGGGGCACATGGGGGTGAAAGCACACTGGCGGCACTCAGCTTTCCAGCAGTTCTGTGGGTGGTTAACCGTGTGCACTAGTCCACCCTGCCCTGGCGTGGCCCCTCATTTGGTGGTGTTCATAGTCAAGCCCGATGTGTCCATGGTCCGTCTGTTTGGGTGCATGGTGCAATACCACATTCCTGAGCATGAGCGTGAGGGGAAGCTTGCAAGCAAGACTTGTTGGGGCTTGTGCTTGGGCATAAGCATGGAAAGCAAGGGATGGTGTGTGGTAGATGTTGGATCAAATCGCATGGTCATCACTCGGGATGCACGTTTTTATGAGGACATGTCACTTGAACGGTGGCAGAAGTGGCGTGCACGCGTGGGTGACGGGAATGACCAGCCCACACCACCCTTTGCTTCACTCCCATCTCTCTTTCCTGAGCCCTACGACCCTGAGCAGAATTCGCCGCCACCACGTACCGTCATCGTGGTCCCGATACCATCCATGCAAGGGGACGAGCAACCGCTTGATTGCTCGGTGGGCCCTACGGGCAGCAAGGCACCCATGGCCGCGCCACCCCGCAGTCCTTCTTCAAGTGCTGATTTGACGCCTGTGGGACCAGAGGATGGTCCCCTTAATGACGGAGGCACCACGGCTGATCATGAGGAGGAAGGAGAGGTAGTAGTGGATGAGCAGCCATCGGTGGCCCATGAGCATGAGCCTTTACATGCGGTCCCCTCTACCCAGCTCACTCCACCTCCCCCACATCGCTCCAGCAGGCCTAACAAGGGGGTGCCATCCGTACGGTTTCAGCCTCCAGCCATGACGGCCCTGGATACGGACGATGAGGACAACCGTACAATGCGGCGTACCTTGCTGAGGATGATTGCGACACGGACAGCGAAGACGAAGTGGAGTACCCAGACGAGGATGAGGAGGAAGGCGCTTGGGGAGGTGTCATCCTCGACCTGGCAGCTGCATTGACCAAACTTGAAGGTTAAGAATGGTGGGCTGCTATGAAGGAGGAGATGGAGAGCCTTAATGAGCAAGGCACTTGGACGTTGGCTGACCTACCTGAAGGTCGCAAAACAGTTGGCGTCAATTGCTGCTGAAGAAGAAGCTGTGGCCTGATGGCACCGTGGAGAAGTACAAGGCTAGGCTCGTGGCTAAGGGCTTTAGCCAACGCTTCAGCATCGACTAGGACGACACTTACGCTCCTGTTGGTAGCTACACCACCGTTCGCGTGCTTCTCTCAATCACAGCAGCTATGGACCTGGATTTGCTGCAGCTTGATGTAAAAAATGCATTTCTTCACGACACCATCGACCACGATATCTACATGCAGCAGCTGCCCTACTTCACCGATGGTAGCAGCAAGGTGTGCCTCCTATAAAAGAGCCTTTACGAGCTAAAGAAGAGTCCCTTTCTGTGCTACAAGGAGCTGGACAAGGTGCTCCTTGTGAAAGGGTACAAGAAGAGCCTTCTAGACCAGGCCCTATACTACAAGGATGGGGCAAGCGGGAAGCGCGTGTGTCTGCTACTCTACGTGGATGACCTGCTAGCGGCAAGTGAAGACTAGCAGCTGCTGCAGGACCCGATGGAGCTGCTGGCCAAGGCGTTTCAGCTCCGTGAGGTGGAGCCAGTGGAGCGCTACCGGGGGCTGCAGATTGTGCGCGACCGCCCCAACAGGACACTTCTCCTACACCAGAATGCATACGTGGCGAAGGTGCAGCAGCTTTGGCAAGCAGGATGCTGGGCAATTCGCCGACCGAACCATGACCAAGCACTTGTCAATCCTCGGCATGGTGCAATTTGCAGCCATCTCAAACCGTCTTGGCCTATCTTTTGCGTGCAGTCGCCTTGCAGCAGGTGCACACCTAAGGACGGATGTGCATTGGCATGTGCTCTTCTGCACACTCTCCTACTGGGCTGCCTCGTTGGACATGGAGCTACTGTTCAAGGGAGGACTGTCACATTTATGTGAACGTGATATGGAAAGCGGGGAGAGCAAGGGGGGTGTACAAAATATACATATTGTAAATAGCAAGTTGGGCAGTGTTGAGGACGAGGGGTGAAGGGTCAAGCGGCGGTTGGGGTAGGGAAGGGAACTTGAGAGGTTCGAGGGGGATGGACATCTGCCAAAGCGAAGGGTCGGGGAAGGCATGGAGAGTAGGCAGGGCAGTACTTACGAAAGGAGGACTTGGACTCAAGTAGGTTTTACAGCGCAAGGCAGTGGCTGCAAAGGCAGGATGGTTACCACAGGCACTTGGATGGGTGTTCGTTTGCATGTGTGTTTGTTTCCCTGTGTGTGCAGGCAAGCTCCCAGGAGCCAGCTGGATCTGGGCGATGTCAGCTGGAGGCAAAGTAGCTAGAGGCGAGGAACAGTGGCAACAGGCAGCATGGATGCAAGCCTTCTCGAAAGTAGCAATAGCTGCTAGCGAGTAGACTAGGGAAGGGCAGTGTGAGGATCTGGGATCGAGCTCAGAAAAGATGATTCAAATTGAATTGAATGTCCACCTGGGTACAACACGAGGCTATATATAGGCTCGACACAAGGCCCCGTAACCAGGTGTTACGCGAAGGTTCCGCGGGTCGCGAAGCGTCCCGAACAGATCCTTACCGAATTTGGTAGAAGGCAATTCGGTGGCAACCGAAAAGCCAGAATTCGGTGCACGCAACCTAGCTCGGTGCTATAACTATAATAAAATATAGGAAAGCACCTAGCCTAGGAAATCAAGCAATTCATGCATGCATATGATTATCCTATGCTAGAAATAGCATGATAAAGTAGAGGCAAGCAAGCATAGCTGGCATAAGCCGTCGTACTCTCACAGGCAGGACCCATGGGGGGGGTGACGGATCTGGTAGAATAGGCGGATTCTGGTAGAGCTAGCCTCAATGCTTGTATGTTTCCTTTACTACACGATATTCTTGCAACCGACGAAGCAAGTAGTGGCTAGAAGGAGATATCACAAGGTGTTATGTAGTTGGTAGATTGTGGAGGCAGAGATATGTGAGGGAGCAGGAGCTGTGAGTGCATCAAGAGAACTAGTAGCAAGGAAGGAGAAGCTAGAACAGTGATGAGGGGGGGTGAAGGGCAGCACAAGGGAAGAATGACATCAGGAGGAGATGGTACTGGGAGTGAAGGAGGTACCAGAATGAGAGAAGGCTGCAAGGGAAGAGGGGAGTGGTGAGGTTCCGACCGGACCACTGAGCTTGAATTGGTGGGGTATGTGGATGCGGATGATGCAGGCGACAAGGAGAACCGGTCGTCCACAGGAGTCTACATTTTCAAGCCTGGTGGAGCTGCCGTTTCATGGCAGGCCAAGAAGCTGCAGGGTGCGACCAAACTTTTCTCCACCGAGAGCAAGCTTGTGGCTGCGGTGGTGGAAGCAGGAAAGGAGGGGCGCAAGCTAAGGTTCCTGCTGTGGGAGTTTCAACTGCTCAAGAAGGGTGTTCCCACCACCCTGTACGTCGACAACATGTCAGCGGTGCAGCTCAGCTAGGCGGGCGGGCTCCAGGGGCGCATGAAACATGTGGACCGTCGCCACATGTCGCTGCAGGACATGGTGCGCATGAAGAAGTTGGAGCTGCAACACATCTCCCTACGACGGCGCAGCCCGCGGTCTTCTTCAAGAAGCGGCTCGACAAGGCAGCCTTCAACCAATGTTGTGCAGCAGGCGGCCTGGTGCAGCGTGCTCCTAACAGCAAGGGGGCATGTTAGAAGGAAATGCTGCCATGAGCAACAAAATGTCTGCGCTGGGATTCGAACTCATAACTTTCAAATCGGTCCTGAAAGTGAGTGATGGTTATGGTGGACGCGAGTTTCTAACTGGAGACCTTTCGATTCAAGTGTCCCAAAAGTGTCTTATCAGGACAGATTGGGGACAGTTTGAGGACAGATTGGGGATAGTTTGTTGACATCGATATCGGGTCGCGTTCAATTTGAAACTCGGCAGCGAAGTGTCGAAGTCAACATAATTCGCACGGGAGTTACACTCGGAATTATGGTCGCAGAAATTCTCGTCTACAGAATTCCAGTCAATGGAATTCACCCGGCAAAGTTCGCGACCCGGATGGACACTTTCTTGTGTGCTTTTATTTTGTATTGCGTCCTAGTGTAAAACCAGAGAGCACAAACCAAAAATCAACTAAGTCATTATCACGGCTATGTTTGTGTGTATCTATGGCTATAGTGGACCGTTTCCTGCAATCTTTGGCGCGTTAATATCGTGCATTCGAGCTCTATCAAGCTACTATAGTAGTGAGATTCTACACAATGTACTGCACCAAGCAACGCAGTACCCCTTAGCAGCTTCTCACTGCACCTTTCGGTGTCTACCAGGAGCCACGTAGCGAGCTAGGAGATTGAGAGGGTATTCGTTGCCAGGTCGTGTGCATGTCATCAGGCACATGAGGCAACCAACAAGCTCTGGATATGGACCACTCGGCTCTACGGACTCGTCTGAAGGTGGAGCTGAGAGCGAATTGCCCGCAGGCAGAAGAGTGGGCTGTGGCAAGGAAAACTGGAAGCTGAAGCGCTGAATGACCTGTAGCACCATGTGTGACTGAGTCAATGGGATGGTGCCCCTTGCTCTGTCCCGAGTAATCTACAAACCAAAATAGCTGCGTAGCTCACCCAGGTCAGTGCAAGTATGTCTCTTCTGTAGCTCCGACTTCACAAGGGCCAGCGCCTCATTTTCGGTTTTAGCAAAGACCAAGTCGTTGATGTACACGAGGGTATATAACGGCGGCACAGAAGGGTCGGTGCGCAGAAACAACAACGGGTTAGCAGTCAAAGAAGCAAACCCAAGAGCCACAAGCGTCGTCTCAGTGTGTTGTGTCACTTGCAGGGTGCCTGGCGGAGACCGTAGACCGGCCGGCGGAGGCTCCACTAGGTACCCTCAGGAAATAACCCAGTGAAGCTAGGTGGGCGGCGCACCCAGATCTCCTCGTGAAGGCTACCCTGCAAGAAATCTGTGGAAAAGTCGAGGGAGTGCAGCTCGTAGTCACGCTGTGTTGTAACGTGCAGTAACACCCAAAGAGTGGTCATCTTCGGGGTGGGGGAGAAGGTCACAAAGAAGTCGACCCCCGTCGCTGACTAAAGCCTCGAGCATCATAGCGGGCCTTGAAGGCAGGCGGAGAACCCGGCGGCCGCTTCACTCTGAAAATCCACATGCCATTGACTATGTTCGCCCCAGGAGGGGGAAACTCGTCAACGTAGGTGCATGTGGACTTTCCTGAAGCCATCTCCGCGTCCACGGCTGTCTGCCACTGACAAGAGTACTTATATGTGATCGCCTCTGCGTAAGAGCGCGGGGTGGGGATGTCAAGTGCATCCGGGTCTCTATCAGGGCAAAGCAGCATGGACACGAAACGGGGTAAAATGGCCGCGAGACAATCAAGCTCAAACTGCCTGTCCTCAAGGACGTCACAGACAAGGGCAAGCTCACCCCCGACGGACGGAGGACAGACAGACTCTGACTCTGTAACAAGACTCACGACGTAGTCGAGACGACGGGTAGCAGCAAAGTCAACTAGCTAAGTGACTAGGGCAAACGCAGCAGTAAACTCAAAGAAAGGGTCAGTGACAATAGTAGCGAGGAGACGAATGACAGTAGGACTAGCAGCACGAGCAAGGTCAGATTCAGGGTCAGGAACGTCAAGAAGAGAGGACACAAGAGGGGACGGCAAAGCAACACGCTGTGCAACAGAGGAATGACAAAATGCCATAGTGTGCGTGCCGGGGACAGGTGGAGGACGAGAACGACGAGCACGGCTGACAGTGCGAACAAGGGAGGCAGGACGAGACTCAGGCTCACGAGGCTCTGCCAGAGAGCCTATTGTCAGAATCCCAACCACTAGACCATTGGGATAAAAGGGCTTATTTGCATAACCCCCCAGGCCAACATGCCTGTAACCTTCCCTAGGATCAATCGGGGATCACCAGTGGACCTCTGACACCTATTTGTGCAGGGTAGGGAGAAGAAGCAGGCAGTGGAGAGCCAGGACGTAACTGTGGTTGTGACTGGTCAGGCGGAGGACACAAGAGAGGCGGAGTAAGGCCAGTGAAAGATGGAAGACTAAGAATCTGACGAAGTGCCGAGCCAGGTGGTGGTAAGCATGACTGCGGCTGCGGGTAGAAAAATGGTCGGCGCGGCGCAGTACCCGTACCGTTAGCTCCTCCAACACCTCCAGCACCCCCAGCTCCAGCACTTCCAGTACCACCAGCTCTAGCAACTACAATACCGTAATCCCCCAGATATAAGACCCCCTCAAAATAGAACACCCCCAGGTAGCCAATACGGGGGGGAGTGTTTATTAAGCCTTGAAATCGTTTTACCTCCCTTTTGAGGGGTGAACAATATAAGACCCCTCCTTCCTTTATACGGAGGTTTCCATATAGATTTTAAATCAACGATTTAAATCAAAACATGTTATGATGCGTAATTGGACTGTTTGGGGGTGAGTTTGCAGTATTAGGGGGTGAATCTGTTGCGCCAGGGGGCGATTTTGCAGTGTCCGGGGGCGAATTTGCTGTGTCAGGGGGCGAATTCGCTACGTGAGGTGGGGGGATTTTGCTGTCAGAAGCGAATGCGTTGTGACTGGTCAAGTGTTTCCGGCAACGGTATGACTGGTCAAGGGTCATTCCAAGCAAACAACGATTCGCTCTCTTGTTGCTTGCCAAAAGCAGACCAGCAAGTTCAGTGTTAACAGCTGTGTCCAAACACTAAAATAAATATGTGTCATATGAAAACACCTAGGTTTTTTTTTTTTTTTTTTTTGTTAGGACCCCCCCCCCCCCCCCCTTTGTTACAAGGGGAATTACATAACACCCTAGGGTGTTATATCCGGGGGAATACGGTACCTCCAGCTCTAGCACCGCCAGCACCTCCAGCTCCAGTACCTCCAACACCTCCAGCTCTAGCACCTCCAGCACTAGCAGCTCCAGTACCTCCAGCACCTCCACCGCTAGCACCTCCAGCACCAGCAGCTCCAGCACCTCTAGCACTAGCAGCTCCAACACCTCCAGTACCTCGAGCTCCAGTACCTCTAGCACCTCCAACTCTAGCACCTCCAACACCAGCAGCTCCAGCACCAGCAGCTCCAGCACCAGCACCTCCAGCACCAGTAGCTCCAGTTTCTCCTGCACCAGCAACTCCAGCACCTCCAGCACCTCCAACACTAGTAGCACCTCCAGATTTAGCAGCTCCAGCACCTCCAGCACCAGCAGCACCTCCAAAACTAGCACCTCCAGCACCAACAGCACCTCCAGCACCAGCAGTACCTCCAGCACCAGTAGCTCCAGCACCTCCAGCACCAGCAGCTCCAGCACCAACAGCTCCAGTAGCTCCAACACCTCCAGCACCAGTGGTACCTCTTGCAACTCCAAAATTAGCAACTCCAGCACCTCCAGCACCAGCATTACCTCCAGCACCAGCAGTACCTCCACCACCAACAGCTCCAAGATCTGTAAAACTCCAAGCTCTAGCACTAGAGCGGCCTCATTGAACGATCCATTCACGAATCTGCTGCAGCAAGAGATCTCGAGTCGACTAGGCGACTGCTGCGGTCCAACGCTAGGACCTCCAGCAAGAGCACCCATGGCCCCACCACCAGTAGGACTCGCAGCACCCTTAGAGTCAGCACCTTCAGAACCCTCACCCCCCGTCTCAGCACCCCCAGGATTAGCACCTCCAAAGTCCTCACCCCCAATGTCACCACCCCCAGCAGCACCAGAGTCCACAGCTACAGGTTTGGAGGTGGCGAAGACAGTCAAGGCGGAAAACGAGGAGGGTCTTCAACCATGGAGAGCGGCGAGTGGCCGCCGTGTCGTTAGCAGCGGGGTCACCCCCTCACCTAGGCCAGAGGAGACCTCCAAAGGCTCAACCAAGGGGGGTAGGTCTACTTGAGACACACCTGAGGGAGCAGGACCCTGTGGGGGGAGGGGGTCTATCAGGGGGGGACAGGAATCAGGAAGAGGGGCGGCAGGGGGACTGGGTGGGACGCGTGTGGGTGGAGACGGTAGAAGCAGACCGACTCTTCAAGGGTGAGCGAAAGGGAAAGGGACTCGACACAAGGCAGGGTGGTAAAACTGCCAAGGCGGGGCGTCAGTATGGAAGCCAAGGAAGATGCAGTGGAGAGTACAAAGAGAGAGCTTGCTCGTGGTGATATCGAGGACAAGGGAGAGCGCACCCCAGACCCAAAATGCCGACGCATCACCAACCTCCCCTGTCCAATGTAGTGTGGGCAAGGTCTCCGGCGCAAAGACACGGGGCCAGAGGTTGAGCTGATGCGCAACGTATCAGACCGCAAACGGCCACAGAAAAGCAGCCGCATGGATCATGGAGGTACGAGCAACCTCCATGATTAAGCCAATACGACGCTCTGCAATCCCATTCTGCCGCGGAGAGGCTGAAACCGTGAACAACTGCGCGATGCCCTCGTCTCGATAGAACTCTGCAAGGAGGCCGGAAGAAAACTCAGTGCCCCTGTCAGAGTGCAGACGCAGGACTGGAAGGTCCCGCCGAAACCGCTCGCGCAGCTAGCGACGAGTAGCGCCAATCCAGGAGATCAAAACACTGTGGAAGTCCACCTTGCTCCGCAAGGGGAAGAGCGTGGTGTAGCGCGTTTAGTCGTCAACAACCCGCGGAAAGTAGCGTTCCTGGTCCGTGTGGATGGGGTCCGGGCCCCATACGTCTATGTGGAGAGTCTACAGAGGAGCAGTGGTTGGAGGAAATGAGGAGGAGTAAGGAGCGGTGTGCTGCCGCCCCTCAACGCAGGGAAGGCACGCGGGCAAGGCGAATGAGGGAAGGGGGTCAGGGACCTGGGAAGGCCAGAGACAAGGAGACGGGAGTGCATGCTGGGTAGACGCGGCAGAGAGGGGTGGCCGAGTTGGTGGTGCCAGAGGAGAGTCTGGTGGGAGAGTAGCCGACATGAGCACGATGCAGCTAACTGACCAGACGGAAACACCTGACTCGATGTAATCACCGGACCTAACGTAATCACCTGTGCAGACGCAGTGGTCAGGGTGTGCAGACTGCCCAGGCTGTCAAGTGAACGTGGCGAGGTGCTCACCAGTGTGGGAGTCTGTACAGGTTGCCACTCGCTCACCCCCAGGAGTAGTTACAGTGACAAATAGGTCCTGGAGGACAGCGTTACTCACCAAGTTCGTAGTGAACGAGGGGAGGTGGAGACCTGCAAGCGAGCCAGAAGGGGCTGCCGGACACGG
Organism: Closterium sp. NIES-65; assembly: GCA_948144175.1. Taxonomy (NCBI): domain Eukaryota; kingdom Viridiplantae; phylum Streptophyta; class Zygnematophyceae; order Desmidiales; family Closteriaceae; genus Closterium; species Closterium sp. NIES-65. Next base: position 2,870,515 of record CANXME010002221.1, read on the forward strand.
GAGAACGGTGGAGGCACGGGCTACGTCTAGGCCCCCAGAGGGGTAAGCCAGACTGACCGAGACAGGTGCAATGAGCGGTGTGACTGTGGTGCAATCGCAGAAGAAGCAGCGAGTCACCCTCAAGCGTGAAGGTGTGTAAAGCCTCCACAGGAGGTGCACCTGTGCTACTAGGCTCGCAGGCACCTAGACTAGCAGCCTCTGCACTACCAGGGACGCGCCGCCGAGAAAACCACTCGCGAAGCTGTTGCACTGAGAGGGTCTCCTCCTAACTCTACTATCGCTGCTGTCCAGTACCTCCAGTACCAGTACTAGTACCCAAACCAGAGCGGCCTGGCTAAATAACCCACTCACGAAGCTGCTACGGCGAGAGCGTCTCAAGTCGACGGGACTGCCGCCGCTGTCCAGTATCACCAGCACCTATGAAATCCCAAGCTTTAGCACCAAGCGGCCTCGCCGAATAGCCCACTCGCGAAGCTGCTGCGGCGATAAAGTCTTTGGCTGATGTTGCTGCTGCTGTTTACCCCCAGACGCTGCTACAACCGTGATAGTGGCCATGGCAAGCAGTGGCAGTTAGTAGCAGCGGCACACGGGCGTCAGTGGCGACTACTGTAGCTGTGGCGGTAGTTGCTGTAGTGGCAGGTCAGCTAGGCAGGGCGGGTCAGCCGGGCGGCTCGGCACAGTTTGGGCAGGGCTGCGCGACTCGGGCAGGGGCGGGGCACAGCAGCGAGCAGGGCGCGCAGTGCACGGGTAGGGCAGCGGCCAGGGCACCGCGCGGGCAAGGCGCACATTGCGCGTGTGGGCGGCCGCCAGCGGGCAGACAGCATGCGGCCTGCGGGACAAGGCAGCGCACGAACTGCTGGGCGTGCGGGTAGTAGGGCAACGCGGGCAGCAGGGCGACGCGGGCAGCAGGGCGTGCGGGCTGCAGGGTGACGCGGGCAGCAGGTCGACGAGCTGCAGGGCGTCGCGGGCAGCAGGGCGGCGCGGGTTGCAGGGCGACGCGAGCAGCAGGGCGACGTGGGCAGCAGGGCGTGCGGGCCGCAGGGCGACACGGGCAGCAGGGCGACGCGGGCTGCATGGCAGGGCAGCACGTGGGCTGCAAGGCAATGCAGCGCGCGAGCTGTAGGGTTGCGCGGGCAAGGCAATGTGCGGCTGCAGAGCTGCGCGGGCGGGGCAGTGCGCGGGCTGTAGGGCAGGGTAGCGCTTGGGCAGCAGGGCGGCGTGCGGGTAGGGCGGGCAAAAAAACGTGTAGTTCCTACGGTTGGTGGGCCCTAAAAGAGCGGTCCTACAGACGAACCAGCTCTGAAACCATGTCAGAATCACAAGGCATGAATGATTGAATTAAGCAGGATGATGAGTATAAGTATGAAACCCTAAAGTGCTGTACTTACTAGAGTATGCCCCACTATAGCCTAGAGACATACAAACATAATTTGACACCAACTGCAAAAGTACTGCTTTGTGCGCCTCGAACAACAGGACGATACGTTCGGTCTCTAGCACTTTTTCTGCGGTCGTTAGCCCTCTTCCTTGCAACATCTATTCTCAATTGAGACAGTAACGCCTTAATATGTGAAACGTGAATATGCATGCATCTCAACCACATGGTAAACCAATTACAAGCCCCTCACCCATAGAATGACTAGCTTTCACCGCTCGTACATTTCCCTGTCGAACTCGATGGATCTCAGACGGCTCAAGCAGTCCTCAAGTCAGATGCATGAGGAGGAAAGTTGTGGCTAACCTCACAATAAGTCACCGCCCTTTTTGGCGGCTGCTCCCCTCTTGTTGTTGTAACTGCCTCACCAATTGCTACTTCTGACTTATCATCCTACCCTTCCTCATCCGATACTCATGCCACTTTGTTGTAAGAAATGCAAATGTTTTTTTCTCTAGGTCTATCAAGTCATCGTTGTAATACGCGTCCCTCATTCCAGCTACGGGAAACCAAACACTACTTGGTATGCCAACCCTTGAGAGCCATTACTTTGGGCTTCCAAGGAAAAGCAAACACCCATTGTAGCCCTACCCATGTCCCCATACGCCAAATTGTTGCTGCAGATTTCACTATCTTGTACTGGTCCCAACTTTCCTTCCTTCCACATTCCCTCTAATACTGCTTCGTACTGTAGTGCTAGCTCCAAGTTTGGCTTCACCATCTGATGTTAGTGCTCTCCCAAAGTGCATTGCCTCTTTAATACTTCATGATCCACTTTCCAGCCTCCTCCTTCCTCTCTACCGCCAAGTAATTCGACCTCATTTTTTGCCACAAGCCGGATTTCCAACCACACACTTCCCCTCATTCATATCCAAACAAATAACGTTTAAAATTGTGCAGTAATTATTACGACCCCTCTTGTATGCCGCGACACTGTCTGCAAGTGCAGGGATAGCATTTCAGTCCGCTAACCAACTGGTACAAAATGGCATGTTTCCTTGGTGGGTCAGCGCAACCATACTCCACCAGGTTGACACCTGTAGCCCTTGGGAAGATCACTTCGGGCCATTCCAGTATCCACTTCCAGTATCCTTTCATTGGGAGGGCCCAACACAAGGGAAGAGGAAGTTGCCAACAACAGGGATCGAACCCCAGTCCTCCACACTCACCGCACCATGTGGAAAATCATTCCTGTCCGCCAACCAACTAAGATAAAAGAGCATGTTTCCTTGGTGAGTCAGCGCACCCATACCCCCCAAGAACGACACCTGTAGCCCTTGGGGAGACCACTTCGGGTCATTCTAGTGTCCACTTCCAATAGCAAGAACACATATAAATGCTCTTGATCATCCATCGTTTAGAGCGCAACCAAGCTCGATAATTTTGCCTAAGTCACGTGTCAGATGATTATATTACTGATGCATATATTTAGGCTGTAGTGGGGTAGCCCATAGGGGGTACAACCCAATTAGGGTTGGTACTGTACTTGTTTCATTTCATAGTGCACTCATTCCTCACCTCTATCTCAACATGGTATCGAGCAGGTTCCCTAGTGGGAACTGTTCCTAGGGCCCACCTACTATTCCGTCCTGCCCGGAGCGCGCTCTGCCCTAGCCCGAGTCGCGCTGGGCCTTTTTTTTTCCTTTGGCGGCCCGATCGCGTCGAGCCGCCCGCGAATTTTTGACGCGCCACCTACGCGGCCTCGTCGCGCCGCCCCTAGACGGCCGCGCCACGTCGCGCGTGCCGCCCTCCAGTCCCGCGCCGCCCCCCTCTGACCCTCGCGACGCCGGCGCCGTCTCAGACGGCCCCGCGATCGCCTGCGACGGCCCCACCGTCCCCTCTACCGGCCCCTCCGCTGCGCTTGACGGCCCGCGCTGTCCCCTCTACCGGCCCCGCCGCTGCTTCAGACGGCCCCGCCGCTGCACCTGACGGCCCCGCCGTCCCCTTTGACGGCCCGCGCTGCACCTAACGGCCCCGCCGTCCCCTCTGACGGCCCGCCACTGCACCTACCGGCCCCGCCGCTACCCCTGACGGCCCCGCTGCTGCATCTGCAGGCCCCGCCGTCTCACCGGCCGGCCCCGCTGCTGTACCTGACGGCCCCGCCGCTTCACCTACCGGCCCCGCCACTACCCCTAACGGCCCCGCAGCTGCATCTCCCGGCCCCGCCGCCCCAGCAGCCGAGCCGCCCCAGCAGCCGAGCCGCCCCAGCAACCAAGCCGCCCCAGCAGCCGAGCCACCCCAGCAGCTGAGCTGCCCGAGCCGCCCCACCCGCCGAGCCGCCCGAGCCGCCCAGCAGCCGACCCGCCAAGCCGCCCGAGCCGCCCGAGCCGCCCGAGCCGCCTGCACTGCCTTGTCTGGTGAGCACTGAGCTTTACTCTGCGCACTGCCCTTACCCCACTGCTGTCATGGCTACCCCCAGTGTCCTCACCTTCGACGCTGAGGGCAGAGCCATCGACTTTGACGTGTGGGTAGACGACCTGCTGCTTTTCCTACAGTGCGACAGAGCTGACAGCCTCTCTCTCTTTGACCTCACTTCTGGTGCCTCTCCCGCCCCTGCTGCTACTGAGGATGCCACTGTTCGCTCACAGTGGGCCACACGCGATGCTGCTGCACGTCTTGCTGTGCGTCGCCACCTCCCTCCCTCTGAGCGTGCACACTTTGGGGTCGTACAAGAGTGCTCAGACCTTGTACGACGCCCGTTATTGCACGCTACTCCACCCCTGCCACTGCTGCACTGAGCCGCCTCATGCTACCGTACCTCTTTCCCGACCTTGCTTCTTTTGCCACAGTCGCCGACCTCATTACCCACCTGCGCACTAGTGACGCCGCGCTTCCGCACTGCGCTTCCTGCTGAGTTCTGCGCCAAGAACCCCCCCCCCCAGTACTTCACTCTCTACTACATTCTCACCCGCCTCCCTGACTCCGACGACTTACTCTCAGTCTGCCCCACCACTCTCACTGTTGACCTCCTCGAGAAGTCCCTCCTAGCAGCTGAGAAGAGCATTCTCGCTGTAGGGGCTCTCGTGGTGACCCGCGCACCCCCATCTTTGAGGGGTGTTCCC